>OY482667.1:17809669-20277907 GCA_960531205.1 Andrena bicolor
TGTAACAAGCATATTAATGCTCTCAATTTCTCCGAGCAGTAAATTATACCTCTGTAATCCTATGATTGTTGTACAGTGCTTAGACGTGGAAGTCTCTCTACATTTTTCAACAAATTGACGTGCATCACGATACAAAATTTTAAGAACTCTTTCTTATTCGCATAATTTTTGTCACCTTTTTGCGTAACAATCGGCAGACAATTTTTTCTAGGAATCCCAGGAAATATTCAGAAAAATAGGCACGGATAACTTCCCCATGAAGAGCAAGTCGTTCGAAAAGCACAACTAAATCTTTTAAAGACACTTGGGCACGCGTCTCGTGCAGAATACTTAAGAAACAGCTTCCACTCTCCGAAAAAGATTTCACAGTGAAGCTTTGGCACTGGAAAGTCACGGTTAGCTTAAGATATTCAGCCAAGGACAGTGCTTGCATGTGCATCTTAATAATTCCTTTGTTCTTTGCCAAACCAAAAACATTCTTTTCCATTTATTTCATCTTCCCTTTATTGACCGGTTTTCCTGCTCGCACATTCTTCTTCTTTTTACAGAACGCGAGCCCCTTTCAGAGGATATACCTTTGTCAGCTGGTCATCGAAAACCAATTTCGCAGGACTCGTCTTTTTAATCGTAGACACCCGTGCCTGTGTCCCTTCGGCTCTATCTTTGAAGCTCTTCCGGCTCTATGACCTGGATTGTTTCCCTTCTGTCTGTTTTCCTCAGTTCTACGGAGAAATATCGTGCTCTCGATACGGCTGCACCGAGTTTGCCGTTATTTTAGAGTTTCAATTGCGAAGCGTTACGGTTATGCTACTTGAAATTGAAGAAGCTTGCCGTCCACTTCAACGGATTCAACTGAAATCGTTTTCGTAGTCTTCAATAACTTGTTCCTTTCGTGCAAAACGGAGGTCTGTAGCAGTTCCATTCGTCAGCATTTTCTTTATAGACAGGCTTTATTCTTAAAGTACGTAGATGCAAAGCAACGAAGTATTAATCAACTACTTCATAACAAATGCGCAACGCCCGTTATCCCAACTGTGTGAACTGTGTCACCGATGCTTAATTGAGGAGCTTATAACCGTCACCCTCAAGCAGCTTTATTCTTCGTCGACGTCCTTAATGCATAGCCTCAACTCCTCCCATCCGTATTTCTCTGTGCAGAAAAGAAAGCTCGCTTTAAAAACTGGGAAGCTGGCACCTCCATTGACCAGGCGTCCTGTAAACCAGAGTAATCGATCCTGGCAGTCGGATCCGTTCGATCGATGCACGTCGATCGGATCAGCGTCGCGCGTGCAAGCGGAAAAGCCGCGACAGCCACGCTGCCGTCGTAAATGGCACGTAATTGCTGACGAACCACTGGAATAGAGGAAAAAATTCGGGCACCGTGAAAATTCCGTCCAATTTTTGCATTCTGGGCGCTGCCTCCCACACTACCTTCTCTGTTTTGCCTCCCAAATTGTATGCAGATATGCCAAGCCAACGCTTTGGCCAAATTATATTCACACTCAACCAACCACACCGACACGATCGCAAATGGTACCTTTTTTTTAGTAGCGTAAAAAGAACCTTGTTCCGTCGTCAAAAAAATTATGCCTAGATTATAGTGACGTGCTTCATAAGATGGCCTTCGAAGTTCTTTGCGTTCAAAACCACTGGGAAAGAAATTTTTCGGGTGGTGGTCCCTTACGCTCGTTTTAATCACGAGGCTGAAAAGCGCTTTGAGGAAGACGCGCATCGGGATCTGCTGGTTCTATGGCGAATTAAAGCCACGAGACCGAAAAGCGTGTAAGCGTGAAGACGTTGCAGCTTTGAAAAACGAGCCGGTGCTTTAATTAAAACTTAGTCCTTTCGCCTTTACGCCCGTCTATTTTCAAAGCAAAGAGCCGGTGGCTTTGCGTAGCCCGAGCATTGCAGCCGCAGCATGGGAAGAACGAGCGAGAGGGGCGCGGAATCTTTTAACCGGGGCACCTTTGTCGGTGTACGTTACCATTTTTTGGTAACCTTTCTCTGGCTCGCGTCACACTCGGGGAAACTTTCGTCGTACGGTAGCTCTTAGATTGCCTTCGATGCTTCGAAAACTTGGGGAGTTCACCCCCTCTCTGCAAGGAGAAAAGAGCAGTTTGCGTACAAAGCTGTATTCCCTCGAGCGTAGGATTCGAACGTCAGGCCATTTTGTACACTAATTCGCCTGCAGTTCCTATCGTGGACGAAAAAGTTTCGTAATAGGTTGAAAGTTTGCTGCGACTGTTCCTCCCATGTTGTTTTTCACCGTACTCCCTTTCATCCAAGCGAATCCTAATTAATTCCCGAGACGCAGGTCGACGCTTATACGACTCGATCTCGCCAATGAAGAATGCCGCAGTTCACCGCAGTCACTTCACGCTCCCCCGTTCTACTCCCGTCCACCGGAAACATACGCGTCGCTGAAATTTTAAAAGCCCATGGGAGACGCGTATTTCAACACACTATACCTCCGATGGAAAATTAAACAAAAGATTTAAAGCTATTTCTATTCCACCGTGTTCAACATTCGCGCGCCGCTCAATCCTGCCTTACTTCAACATCTACATAATTAAAGCGCATACACATCCGAGGAAGTAGCTGCGCGATTTTCCACCACGGGGATGTACGAGAATTAATAAATCCTCTCGCCGGTATTTCATTGCTCCGATGTGATTTATACGACTTATATTGCACTTAAGGGATCATGGTCAGAGGTACAATAAATCAGTTCAATCCCGCCCCTACTTATTTTCGCTCTTTCCTACCATTTCTCGCCTCCTCCGTTCATCTTGTCGCTCTCCGCTGTCTGCCTGCCGGTTACACAAGCGTTCTAGTAATTTCTCTGTATAAAACAGCAAGATTAAGCGTCACGGCGCCGCCGGGGCTGTAATTAACCACACATACTTGCAGGCTGTATATAACTTATCAGGAATCTGACATTAAATCGAGGCATACAAGCGCGAAGGAGCTACTATCATTATTTCGCGGAGTCGTAACCGCCAGAGCGCATTACTATCTCGCTCCGAATGCTGGAAGCTCGCGCTTGGCGCGTTGCTCGAGATACGATAAGGAAACATTGTTACTCGCGAGCCATAGACCCGGCTGCATTACCGTTTATACCGGCGATTCAGCGTAACGCGTATTAACGCGGATTTCGCGAGCAAACGATATCGTTGCGGGGGCGGCGGGGAGGGCGGAGACGGGGGGGGGGGGAAGCCCCGCGCGAACAAAGGAAGGCCGATTTATGGTTTTCCACCGATTTTCTCGGTCATTGCGTTTGTTTCGCGACGAAGTAACCGCGGTATCAGTGAAATATTACGGAGATACATGTAATGGAGTACGTCAGATTGACAAATGGCCTGTCCCTCGACTTGGAGCGCGGCCAAAATAACACGTGCTCGCGGATAAATCGCGACGCTATCGGCGACGCGTTCTGCACGCTGAAAGAAAGATTAATCGTGCCCCGTCCGCGTAATTGCGCCACCCGATGGAAAGATAGCGACTATTTTGTATGAATTGGCGGCGGCATTAATTATCGCGGGTGTTTATGATAATTACCTTATCTGTGGTGCTCTGCGCGGACAAGAGCGAGACAATACACGGCTGCGTTTCCGGCGAAAGCGATGGGAGAACGGGATTAGAGGGAATGGTGGGAAGCTAGGGCGACAACGAAACTGTGGGGTGCGAGCAACGCAGACATGCTGGGCAAATATTTGCTGTACGCTGGTATGATGCGCGACGAATGCTCACGATCGTTTGTCGAGACGGGAATATCTCGAACAGGATGTGGTGAGAGTTATTGCAGAAATTTCCTAAGTTTTGACACGTATCGTCCCACGCATCCGTGTCGTCGACGTTGTTTCTACAAATATTTCCATCCCTCCCCTGTGGCAGACATGCTCCAAAGTATCAAGCGACCGACATCTCTTCTCAGCTGAAACTACGCAATAGTATAAACAAGAGACAACTCGAAGTTTGCACCGGCTAAAGAAACAGAGTCGGTGATACTTGGAATAAGGAGGCGGAGTCGCGCAAGAGTTACCTTTGAAGCGTTGCTCCTTCCACTCGTACTATGTTCTGGGAGGAATGATCCTGCAATATACATGTCGCAGTGTGATCTACTGCTTATGAAAAATTTAGCAGGCCACGGGCACATGAACTCGCGCATCGATTGGCCAGGAAGCCGAAGCGTCAGCCTCCGAATGACAAATGACTCTTCCACCCCGCTTCCGCTCGTTTATTCACGATACTTCCGCGGCCCAAAACTTTCCCTACCCTCCCGCTGGGGGATACCCAAGGTGGCGTGACTCTGCCTCTCCCCTGTTTTCCAATATTTCCTGTAACACTGCCCTATCGCCGTAATTCAGGAACACTGAGACGCGGGGCAAGGGGATTCGGTCGATCTGTGGTCAGACACGCTTCATTAACCCTTGTAACTGGGACTGGGCACTCGAGGAGACGGATGCCCAACGTAGTTAATGAAACACCATGCATATACATGGAGATTCGAACGCACAAAGGGATACGCAAGAATAGGGAGGACATAAGAAACACGCGGTCCCCGTAAACGAAACGCGGAACTTCAATAACGACCCTTCCATGGCTCCATCTTCGCGGTAGGCCTGTGAAAGTCCGCGGAATTATACGAGCCCCGGATAAATTTTTCATCGAGGGTACAGCCAAGAGCCATCTACGTATTTCCCATAGGGCTGTCGTCCCTTTTATGGCCGGCCGACTGGTGCACGTTATAACAATACGGCTTCGATATGATACCCTATACCCACAGTTAAGACCCCGATAATAGAGTCCCCTCGACATTGTCCCATTCATGAGAGATTTAACATAATATTTGCCATTGAAGACCTACTTGGACCATTCATTGGCTCGTTTAGAATCTATCCAAAGGAACTGTCGACTTTCTTTCACCGCCCGGCACCCCGTCCTCCTCAACGTCCGGGTGGAACTGCGACAACAGGCCTCATCTGTGCACCGTACTGCCCCCAGATGCCTTTTAATCCGTTTCCTGCGCTGAATAACAATTTCAATTTACAAAGGCATCACCAGGGAACGTTGCTGTCGATTTTTCCCATTTGAGTTTAGCAGAGCGCACGCTCTATGCAAACTTGGATCATGAAAGAGCGTTTTAACATTAACTTCTCGGGCCAAAATTAGCGTGGGATAATTGGCAATACGAAGAGCTATCGCAAAGTGGGCTGGAATATAATAATAACGATGCAATGTGATACCGCGGGTCGGAGAAGTTGGAGGGTTCGTTTCAATTTCACGATATTAGAGGTAACGTCAACCGAACTAATAAAATAAATTCGTTTTCGGAGGCGGAATGCGCATATAAATTGCTTGAACCGTGGCTCAACATAAATTGGCGGGCTTGCTCGTATCTCTGATGGAAAATACCACCACGGAAGTATTCAATTGTAATGAGGTTCATGCCGGAGGCGTGCAACGTAAAATTATGTGAAATAAAGGATGGGACTCTATGCACAAGCGAAGCAGCAGAAGCAGGGGCTCGGCTATTTCCCGTGCTGATTTATCTGAATTTTCTTTTTCGCCACCTGGGATGGTTAACTGGGAATAGCACAAGAATGTCGGAAGAAAAAATGGCTAACAGGGGAGAGTAATTATTAAAAGTGACGTAACTTCGTAAAATCCGTAGGTACGAAAAGTCGGGGAAGTTGAGCGAAGGGGAATCTGAAAAATTATCATATCCTTCTCCGAGAAACGAAGTTCCCTTCGAAGGAACTCAAGAACTTTTAACGTCGAATTAACTGGAAAGGGAAAGAGATTTAAAGAAGAACCTAAAGAACGTAGACCCGTGACATGTACCGCAGAACGTTCAATTTGCGCATTCTTTCGTCCATTTTCCCTTCGGCGTAGTGTGCTTCTGTCAGCTTCCGCCCTAAAGGCACGAATGACACGAGAGTATGAAGAAAACGAGGCGAGTTTCGCGCAAAAATATCCCCCATGTCTTCGTGCCTTTCCCCTTGTTTCATATCCAAGATATTGGACAAGTTCGGAACAGTCCTCGCCGCTTCGTGATCCTTTTTTGCAAGTGCTGTTGCTGATATTTCGTCCGTTCGCATCGGGTAGATCCTGTTCCATGACACGGAGAAGCGTTAGATGGGCCACGTGCCACTGAAAATGGAAACCGAAAGGCGAGACGGAAATTTCCCATGTGCCGCGGTTTCCCAAAGATGAAGAATAAAGTATGAAGAGCGTCTGTTACCATGGCGCCCAGCTCTGGACAGGAGAAATGAGGATTTATGATGCATCGAAAGCGAGAAGAAAGTCTTTTTCTACTTCTACTCGTTTCTGCCGAGTAGCTATAACTTTTGATGGATCGAATCTGTTGCTCACTCTTTCACCTTTCCCCTCCACAGTGGAAAGTTGCTTGGGGAGAACTCCATGTTCCATGGGAAACCGATTCGACTTCGAATTTCCCGTCTTTGGCGTAAGTAGTCGCAAGACAATTACAATTGCGCAAACGTAGCTGGGACTTAAGTAGGGAAGAGCTTCACTTTAAGTATCCTGTAAGCCTCAATTTCCGTTTTCCGAAGGATTCTTCTGCCACAGGCGAAGGTAAAGAAGGATCCAGCTTCCGTGACGGATAATAGAAGCAGATGCTTATAATTAATTAATGAGAGCGGATGCTACGGAGCCTCTTGCGCGACTCTTCGAGGAAATTCAATTGTTCGTCGAAATTATTCCGCGGCAGGCTCGTATATCATCGAACGACGTCCTTCGGTCGTGGCATTAAAATTTACATAAAGTATTCCCGGGCTAGGAGTCCTGCGCGCGGGCAAATTCCATTTTAATTACCTTCCGAAGCTTCTGTTAAGTGGAGCGTGGCTGCTAGACACCTGATAGACTACAAAATAATTATATTCAACGTCGAGCCGATAAGGAACCTAAGGTCGTATTCAAACTCCCAGCAGGATGTCACGAATCGTGTGAGCTCGAAGAAGAAACATCATCGCCGAGTCCAGAAACCACGATCGATAATCAATCCTGTGAAAATAATTCCCTCCAACTCCCCGTGGAATGTGGCTGAAACTACTTCCTCGAAAGTTTTCAGTACTTTCCTGGTGGCACTTGATGACGTTATCCCTGGATAACCTCATCCTGGACCTTTAAGTTATTGGTTCAGTTTACGGTGGCAGGATATACTCTTGAACCTGGCATTCGAATAAGGTTTTTAAACAGCTGTATGCATTGCTCTAAAATTCTACAAGTTCTTAAGTTGGTGGCTGTACCACCTGGGAAACTTGTGAAACGTTCAGTTTTCCTCTTAATGGCAAAATACGATGTCAAGATCGATGTCTGCCCCGCGAGCGCTGTAGTGGCTCGATTGAAATCGCAATCGCTGCCACAAGAACGCGCCAGGAGCCGTTGCTCCGGCGACAATGAAATGCATTTCGCAGCCAGGAAAGTTCATTCAGCGGGCGCTCGAGCGGAGCAACCAGCCAGCTAGGTAACATGTTGTTAAGACTACAATTAAAACTTTGCATTCCGCCGGAGCTTCGCCGTTCCTGACCTGGTAAGTGTGTCTGCTCCGTGGAATAGCGAAGCTTTGCTGGATGAGCAAGTCGAGTGCTCCTCCACGCCTTTTATAACACGCTCGCTTGACTGGAAAATTCTACCCTCTGCTGCTCCGTGGAACTTATAATTCACCCAGCGGGTCCCTGGATTTCTCTAGTTTGGCTGGCAATTTACGCAGCAACTTTTCGAGAACCTAAGCTTTCGTTACCGAGCGTACACCGTAGGTTTCAGTCTACAATCTGAGCTATCGGGAATAACAAATGAAATATTTAATTGCTGTTACTCAGTTTGCTACAGCAGCTCCTTGACATAGGTAACTTGCAAACATCACAATAATATAATATTCTCTCCGTGGACGATTATTACAAATTCCATCGTCGATAGTGCAGGTATTCCATGGATTAATCATTAATCTCTCGATCTTGCTTTTCTTCTATCAGGCAATTACCGCTTCCGAGAATTAAGTTACGACGATGAGTAGATTCGTTGTTTGCAGTGGCATTAGTACCTACCGCGGTTCTTGGTCCGGGATAATGGATGAACGGGCTGGAATGCAAAGTACATAACCGAGATGCATTCGGTGCATCCACCCTCGCTCATCTTTCCCGTAGACACCGCCACCGTTCCTCCAGCCTACGCTGTGTCGTTGCAGCTGCACCACCGCAGGTGCATCCGTTGAACAAATTGCCCCGCTCTCATTCGCGTAACTCGTGTCACACGTTGAACCGTCTGTTCCCGTCGTTTCGACGCGATGACAAACTTCTCCGGGCGACGGCGTCCCGCTGCATTCTCGTCGGGTGCACGATTCGGAAGCACAAACATGTCAGTGCCATCGATTCGGGTATACACAGGAGACGGAAGATCCTCCACCAATTACTCTCCGCCTCCATTTTTCCCCTCCCTCCTCCTACTATCGCGACAACGAAACCGAACGAGTCGGTACGGAGCTCTTTTTATCGACCCCGTGATCGACTCCGGGCACAATTGAATTTATTCGCTCCGAGTAATACTTTCTTGTCCGAGTGGGGAATTATTACGAGGCCTTTTATGCCCCGGGAATTCTTTGTCAAACGCTCGACCGGGATCGTTCGGGGGCGGCCTCCAATTTGTAGGAGCTTTTTATTCCGCGAGCCCGCGGTACGTGACCATGGCCATTTCGTCGGCTGCCTCTAATGAGGGCGATTACTCGCGCGTGCGCCGGTCGAAAAAAATGACCCGTAAAAAATTGATAATGAACTGGATGGTTTAACGTGTGGGGACCACCCATAGAATTGTGCGACACAAGTGGTTGCCGGTGGTCGCAGCTGATTCTGATTCCTGCGCCACGCTTTGCGAGATTTATCGCGGCCAATGTTCTACAATTACGCCGCGATTTATGAAGCCGAGTCGTACAAGATCATCCCTCCTGGAACGAGTAACCGTGCAGTGTATCGATAGTGTATCAGCGCAATCTTCCTCGACAATCTGCGAGTAAAGCTCGGGTGGCAATTTTTCTCGCGCTCTTGTTTAATTCTGACCTGCTGGCCGTGCATGGAGCTTTTCACTGGCGCGATCAAGGCGACCGATTGCGAACGAGACGCCTGTTAACACGCATAGACGTGCACGACGTAAAGGAGGCACGAAAGGACATTTCAAAATTAGCTGCATTATCGATTCTTGCTGGTTGAAGGAGCTCGTGAGACTTTTAAGCAACAGGGACTCCTGATAACATAAATTCAATAGAGGTCGGTATCATACAATCATTTGCTCAGCCATGTACAAGCGGACCGCCTGGTTTCACGGATCAATTGATGGACAGGAATAACTCGCCGCCCGTGAAAACTGCCGAGTGCACGTCAAACGCAACGAACAACGCCGATTGGTCGTTGAAGCGTCTTTATGTTTGCTAATTAGTCGCACCCGCACGTTATCCACTCATTTTGTTTTCCATTCGGACGGCGAATTTGTGCAGAATTACTTGCCCCCTCAGCTGTCATATTGCACAATAGAGGCGCGTGGCGAGATATCAAATGAACCGTAATCAGCGTTAATTCCATTGGCAACGGTGATGACAGCAGAGCGCATTCTCGGTGTACAGACCGCTCGATTGAACACATACACGCTCCTCCAACTCCGCGAACCGTGTGGATTACGACTTGAAAGCGGCGCAATTTAACGACATTAGGCTAATTCGATGCTCGTTCGTGACTGACGTTAACGAACGTGGCACCGGCGATGAACCGTCGTCAATTTTACACCTCTGAAACTTCATTCCAGGGGGAGTATTCGAGAAGGCCGACTCATATTACGAAAGAAAGTGGGAGGTATGACCGCTCGATATTAAGGTTCATAGACGTTGAGCAAGGATAGCTTCGTAGTGACATCGCTGGCTGTGCGTAAGGTATTTTCATTCTCATTCAATGCCAAATTGCAGCAAATACAACCAACAAATACCAGTTAATAAGTGAAGAGTCCTTGTAGAAAACACTTCAAGTGCCAAAATTAATAAATAAAATTTTATTCAAAAATATTCTACGTACCAATCGTAATACTATAGTATAGAATTTGATTTTTTGCACTTAGGTACAGTGTTTTCTACAAGGACTCTGAGAATTGACTGTGCTGTTATCACTGACCAAACACTTTCTCATGGACGATGAACACATCTCCTCAAGGACCATGCGTTCTAATTTATTTAGCACTCGATGGCGCGAACTAGTGGCGTTGGCTAGTAAGCCAACGAAACACAATTTGCGACGAACAGAGGGTAAAAATTTCTCCTCTGGTTGTCTGCCATCCTCGAGGAAACCGGTGACATAGATTTTCCTCTCTTTTTTCACGGATCTGCCTGGTAATGGTTAATGTTTATCGGTAGCCCGCACCTGGGCACCGAACTTGTCCTCGGAGGAGGAACAGAATCAATCAATTCCGCGCACGTAATATCCCCGCCTAGGAGGGGCCGATACCCGAGGCAAGAAAAGAGACGTGGATTCGAACTTTTCTACGAATCGACTACTCCAGTTGTTCTGGGACTACGTGAGAAAACATCGAGGCGGAGTCCTGCGCTGCAAGTTCCCGATACAGTCACGTTACCAGCCGCCAGCACGATGATATCGCTCTGTTACAACAGTGATTGCGATTCCTCCCGGGAAAACTAGGACCTGGTTGGCAGAATGCGTGAGTGTGGGTTCTGCAAACACCTGGTGATTTAAAAAGAAGTTTCCCCGTTGTACCGGGTAGAAATTTCCTCGTCGATGCTCACTCCGACGTACAATATTTGATTAAACGTAACAAATATCGGGGCGATTCATTACGCGAATGAATCGAGCTAGAACGCCACGATTCACTGAGAGCTATTGCGCTTGGTAATGGAACTCGTTAAACAAAGTATTCTACCAGGAAAAATTAGCTCTTAATTCCGAAAGAGGTAAGCGAAGAACTCCTCTTTAAAGTCGGAAGTAGTTTTTAAAGAAACCTTAAAGGATCTCAAGGAAGGGTAGAGGGTGTACTATATACAGGTATGTCTAATAGGTGATGCACCTACTTCTTCTCGGGCTGAACTCGAAAGAAACCCTGGTCTTCACGCGAGAACTACGAAGGGAGTTCGTCGGAAACGAGAGAAATGGGTAAAGTTCGACTCCAGTATTATGTTTCCTTAATGACTTCCTGAAATGTAAATGAAACTTGATAATCCCGTGTCTTCTACTTCTCCAAATGAACCGAAAGAAAGTAACTGGCTGAAAGCCGTGAACACTCGAGGAAATAATGAACTGTAGCGTAAATGTTGTTCAGTATAAACGCCAATGACGATGAACATTCACATAATTCGTAACAAGATACCTACTGAAAACACATTTGCGCGTGATATATGCAAGCACACACTCGTTACATCGCACGGGCTATGTTTCCATTTCAGGGTTTTGTCGAAACGCCCCCCGCGTGTTTGCCAGCACTCTATCAACTGAAGTTCAAATGTCGCGTTGCATAAAGCTCGATGGTGCACGATACAGTCCTCTGTTGCAACAACTTTACACCCAGACCGCTTCTTGCGTCGCTGGTCGATGCAGCGTGGCCGTCTTTAACGAGGGCATAAACTTTTTATCGCGAAAGACGAGCACGAGGGTGAATCGATGTTGAAAATGAAAAGGAACGTTGATAACGAGCACTTTGCTTAAGCTACATACCTATCGAGATATTTGCACTGTTGCTTTCAATCGTTCCACTGCTAAGAAGCGGGAAGGATTACTGTCGCTGGAGCAGTTGAAGTTAACGCGAAAGAGGAAGCATTTACTTTGGGACTGATGTTTGAATAATGCTCCCTCGAGAAATTCAATGTAATGCACGCGTAATACGTTTTCTAGGTGAACGAAGTTTACGATGTGAAGTAGATATGAAAGAATATGCCTCGGGGGGAGAATTATTTCCAACCACAAAAATTTCCCATCAAGGAGAGAGAAAGTTGGAAGTGCAGCATACGTTTAATTGAAACCTTAGTATTATTTCAATTAGAATTCTTTCCAATGCAGATATAGACGCGTGCATGCACAGATCTCGAGTCTCTAAAAGCGTAAAAAGCTCTTCTCGTTCAACGTCGCTCCACGCGACTCTACCCTCCCGATCTATCCCTGGTTCCCTCCATTTCCGATGGTAGGAAGCGAGACCACTTTTCTTGCTCGGAATTCCGTGACGAATGAATTATCCAGCACGATTGAGCCGGGGGAGCACTGGCAAGGAACGGTCTTCGTTCTTTTTGCTCCCTCGCGCTTGCTTCGCGCAAAGACAGGAAAAATCTCCGACGACGACCCTCGTCCATTCACCTGACGATGGATAACGAAATGAAATTTCGAGCATTAAATACTGGATAGAGTTTCACGCGCATCCGTATTCGTGGGGGCAGTATCACTCCCTGTCGCTTAACGGTCGATGAAATCCTTTTCCCGTGATGATTCCGAAGATATAAACCACCACCTCTGTTTTCTACGGCGTAACGATTTCTCATTTGATTCTTCTTCGAAGACTCGCCACGCCGTTGCTCGGCTGTACTCGGTCCAACAGTGTGAACGATAGTCTAGTTGCATCGCACAGAAGTAAAAAGCTCATTAACAGGGGTTGGGAACGGTGTTTCGATGAAAGTATCGCCATCGAACGAGTCGCAGCGTTTCGCGACGAGACCGATGTAATGAAATGGCTTCTCGGTTGTAATAGAAAGTAAACACTCGGAAAGTTTCATGATTAAAGTGCTTTAACGAAATTGCCGGCCCAGTCGCAGTGTCTCGTGAACGTGATTGGTAAAGTTGGAATCTCCATGATTGTGGATCATTCGTCCTGCGCTGGGCAAAAAGTCGATTCCAAGTTGGCCCGATTCGTGGTAACGTTTTATCCTTTCTGTTCGATACAAAGTCGACGCGTTTCGAACAAAAGAGTTTAACATGATAAAAGGACGGAATTCGCAGCGATAGGTAGGTAGCTACATAATTGAAGCAGCAATTAGGAGAAAGTATCCCGGTTTGCATATACGATTTGGAAAACGGAGAAGCAGCAGTTTATAAGGACTGAATTCATGGATACGAATGCAGGGTGCTTCAGTCAACTTCTGCATGGAAACACTTCGATAATCCTATTTTGTAAGAGATCATGCATAATTCACGCAGCGGTCGTCACAATCGGAGATTACAGGATCTGGGATCGCGTTCATTGCAGCGTGTCTCACATGATAAACACAGTGGCACTGCGCTCCCGTATTGTCTTGTTAATTTTCGGGATGCCGTATATCTACGCCATGCGACGAAAACGCGAACAATTTCACGTGCACTTACATTCCGCCGTGATCCATGTTTCCCTCCTCATTCACTCCGTGCTACGGAACCTAAACTTTTCCTCCTTTGCCCGATGAACACGCGGGACGAGAAAAATTGGCTGAGGGGAGCGGAAACTCCTCTTAAAGTTCAACTCAGGGACAAGCAGCGCTTGTTCATCTTGCCGACGGAAGGCGAGCAAAGAAACCTTATCGTTAGAAGAAAAGGAAATTAATTAAAATCCGCGCAATATTCTCCGACGCGCAAAGGATCAACTTACGGCTGTAAATTAAACTTGGCAAAAGGAGTTCGATGCTAGGACTCCAACGAGCGGGATCCAATATCTCTGCCGAACTTTTACAACAGCCGTCCGTTCCTCGGTTCATTCCCCGTCACCTTTCAGTAAACGTTTTCTGCGCGACTCACCCTTAATGACTCGATTCCGTAAGGGCGCGGAGGGATTCGCTTCCCCTGCTAGAAACTTTTCGCCCTAGCTGGCCATTAGGCCATCGTTTTCTACGTCATTGGCACATGGAATTGCCAGACACATCCCTAACAATACTCATTTCTTTTCCAACCTTTCAGCGTCTTTTCAGCACAGTACAAATAGTCCGTTTAGAGATCTACGATACTCCTCTTCCCCCGGCGCATATCTACTTCCCTCGAACTGGGAATTATTCCACTAAATACCGATTACCCAGGTTGCATTAATCCCAGCGAACAACATCAGCAGGGACCATCGAATTCACGACTCAAGTATCCCTTCTACGTGCTGCGCGCATGTTAATTGGAAATCGTAGGTCTGGCATTTTCCATTGTCCGCGGAACTTCCAGCCGTTAATCGGCTAGAACTTAGCTCATCTCCCGTAATCGAGGCATCAGCGCTCGCGTTAACAGCGCGAAATTCCGCGGACCACCCGTGGCCAACGATCTCGAGGTTGCATTCGCTCTTCTAATGACCGAACATTGGGATTCAAACGCCACGAGGGGGTGTCTGGTTTCACGGAGGGGCCAGAAACTGTGCAACAACAAGGGAACAGCCGCAACATCCCTGCAAACTCCATCGTTAGCGTGGAGATCCGACCCACCAGAAGTCCGATAATTCGTATTCACCACGGTGCTTTGCCAACTTTGCCCAAACTTGGAACACCCTCGCGTCCCACCCGCATGGACAACCGCCCTCGGATGCCCCCAACGCTCGCTCTTTTGCGCGTTTTCTAGCCACAACCGCGAAATCTCGCCACCTGTAGTCGAGTCGAGACAAAGGAGCACGCAGGTTCTCTCGGTTAATCTCGCAGGGATCGAAATAGAGCATACGTGCTGAGAGATTACCATGCATCTCGGCTTTCGACAGGATACGAGATGGAACGGTAAAGTCCTTCGCTAACGGCACTCAGGAGTTGGTAACAGGATCTGCAGGTAATCCTCGAGATTCTGGGGCGCGCGCTCTCATCCCGCTTCCTCGTTCTCTGTCATTACAGCCCGCGATGATCGGTAGTTGGACCGAATGCTTCAAGCGAAGGAGCTAGTAAACGTTCGTGCATCTTTTATCTGCGTATGAGAAGTTAATAGCAGGAGTAAGCGTAGGCATCGAACATCTAAGCGGCTTATAATTACAGGCAACGCAAGGTCTGCTGTTAACGTACCCTCCGAGTATTAAGCCCGATGGGAGAGTGCCTCCAAGGTTCAGAATACTGCGCTCCGCCAAATGCGCAGTACTATTACATTGGTAATTATTAGTAATTGAGCTGAGGTAGGGCGGTATTCAATCTGAAAGCTGCCATGCAGAAGGTTATTTGGGATTCTGAACTTACCCTTTGGGTTCGCGGCGTCAAATTAAGACGAAACTATCTCTCGACTCAAAGGAATGGCTTCAACCATTCTCGACATTACCCGCGAACTTCCGTGTTAATCACATCCCATGCAAATAATTGTCGAGTGTCTAACCCCTCTATTTGTCAATCTTCGCAACAATAATCGGTTACGAGGCGAACGAGGTTTCCCAGAGCGAATGCTTTAAAGAAACAGGACACCATGGGACGTCGTTGACGAGACGGGTTACGTGATCCATCGTAAATGCCGAAACGACCCTCGCGACTTCGTCTGAATAATTAGCGCGGTAAGTGTCAAAGTTTACGAACTTGCGGCTACTCGAGCCAACTTCCGAGGGTGTCTTACTTTTTGCGGGCTACACGCAAACGAGGCTCTATCTTCGAAACGCGAGACGTTCCTGTGGCTGATTGAAGTTTCGCCTCGCGGGAGGACATAACGAGCAGCACCTGCCATTCTTCGCAAGTCAGATTACGCGCATTCGGGGACCAGAATCCCGAAAGCTTACCCAATTTTCAGGGGGCAAGGCATTAACGAGACTATAATAAAAAGTGGGAGACCAGCTAATTATTCATTACTGGGTTTAACAAAGGGGTTGAAGTTGAGCGCAATATCCGGCCACTTGTCCAGCCGAATTGACGAAGGTTTTTCCTGATAGACACAGAGGAAGCTTAACGTGGCGTGCTCGCATTAAAATATGCGAATCGTTTTATTGTTACATCAGTCTTTCTTATGAATATAATCGTAGGCGGGGTTCCAGTGCTTCCGGAGGGCAGACTCCGCCTCTGAATGTTTCAATTACAGAAGCCCGTTCTCGAGTAGATTTATGTAATAATAAGCTCGTAATTATTTCGCGAGGGAAGGAAACGCGGAAGTAACGTTCAGTGGGCTTGAAAGTCTGAAACTCGATTACGCGGGGTATTTCGGGAACAAGTTGGAAGTGGCAGCACGATTGCAACGTTTTTCACAGTACTGTACAGCTGCTCCGGTCGTATCGCATTTAATAATCGATTATCGGCGTTAATGCGCGAATCATATACCGCGTTAGGAGCCATTTATATTTATTATCCGCAATCAGCATTTTAGCCCACGATTTGTAGCCACCTCGCTTTCGAATTCGTTATCGAATGTATGATGCGCGCATAAACCGCTTTCGTGTTCAATGTACTGTGCAGTTTCACGCTGTTCATTTCGCCCTGCCTTTCCAGGCACTCATTAAACAATTAATTAATCGCGTTACAAATTGTTGACTCGTTTTAATTGGTATACCTTCTCCGCGGTTGCCTCTATGCCCCCCCCCCCCGTTATTAATTGGCTCGATGCTCATTACACATTTTCCAGCGGAGTGTCTTTGTTCTGTCTCGAGGACAAGTGGTTCTCCCTTAATTATTCCGCCCCGATTGGCGGAATGGTAGAAAAACATTGTCTGAAGAAGAATGAAAGAGTACTTTTAACAACGATATTTCCAGTCGTCGATTGTGCATTGCCTCCACATTATGTTGAGTCGATTGACTATTGACGAGCTTCGAACGGCGACAAACGGAAGAATATTTTTGTGCACGGTATCCCCAAGTGTCATCAATTGTGCTGCCCGTTTTCTCCGGCGAAAGAAATTCCCCAGGCGCGCAATAACACAGTCTAATTCAAGGAAGCTCCACCAATGGTCCTGTTGGCCGACGAAATTTATGGCAAGTTAACCCGGACATTTCCTGCAAGTTCCTTCACGTTGTCCCCGGGTCCTCAGCTCGCGGACACCATCCTGCCACGTTAGACGGCTGGGTAAATTTAATCTGATCCCGAGCTAAGTCGTAACTACGTGTCCAAAACGTGAACCAGTCCCGAAACCTGCCACGAAGTCCGTAGCAGCTCCTGTAGCCGGAATTTCTTGAACTACTGCCCTCGTGTGTTGACGCACACGTGACAATAGGGATTAAGGAGAGATTGTTTGTTCATAATCCAAGGGCCCCTGGCGTTGGCAACGATAAACGATATAGAAATCATTCTAGTAACGTCTGAGGGAACTGCATTCATTCAGGAACTCCATGAAAGGCGGATGAAAGTGTGGCCCATGTGGCAGCTACCGCAAAAAAGTTCGACAAACCTAAAAACTTCCATTATTACGTTCCAGCTCCTCCTCTCTGAGCAAAGAAAGTCCAAGTCCGTGGGCGGGGTATGAAACGTCTCCAGAAAAGAGTCTTATAAATGGATAAGTTCCAAGGCGAGAACGTCGAAAGGTGGAAGATTGTTCCTTTCGATCTTCCGCGTGAAAAAGCGCGGATTACTTTCGACCTGAATTATAATTCGATATTTCAGCCAACTTTCCCCCCACGCAGTTGAACGCGTGCATCGTTTCCTATAGCCCTGCAGAGGTGTACACATACGATGAAGTTTCAGTAGCTGGGTGTATCGTCAGCAGTTTCGCCGAGCTTTACCGGCTCACACAATTTTTCCTCCCATCGAAGGCACATTCGCCAGCGATTCACTTCTTCCCGTGGTCGTGACGTGAATCACGCGGCAGGAGAGAAATAAGAGAGTCCCGCGAGGAGGTCCACCGGCTGCAAGAAACGTATCAAAGTGGAGTGATAATGCTCCGTGTCTGGTCAGCCATGACGACGAGAGCAATATCGCCCTCGACTCCATCTGCAATAAAATCGCGGGAACAGATATTGCTACCGACTGCGTCACATCTATGCTCAAAGTGCGACCCTTCTCACCGGTCGCTGGAGGGAACGTTATTACTTCGGTTCGAATGATTCATTCGTCACAAGAAAATGATTTCCCGGTCTGCGCTCGAATGGATTCTGGGTCAGTAACGTTACTAAACATCAGCTTGGTATGTTCCCATGGATTTTAAGAGAAAATGGGATATGATTTCCATGGGATTATAGATTTCTTGAATAATTGCAATTTGCCATTCGAATTTCAATTCCGTACTACCTACTTGCGATCAGCGTTACGCGTGCAATGTTATGGAAGGGATGGAGGAGTCTTATATAACTCAAGATCCATTAAAATTTCAAGCTGTTTTCGTGAGGGATGAAATAACAGGAAGGAACCGTCTAGTCACGTTTACAGGAAATATAACCATGATTTTCTGAATTACACCCTTTTCAATATTCGCGCGGAGCCCGCGTCAATTTTGCGTGCACGCCCCGGTAATAGCCTTGGAATAGAATCGATATTTCCCCCGTGCAAGGAACGTGTCACGCGACGTTCTTTCCTCCGCCCCCGGGGGTGTCGAAAATTTCCAGAAAGACACCTGTGCCGCCCTGTCAAAATTGACAATACGCCGCACAGCTTTCGACACGAAATGTTTAACTATTCACGAACACCTCTACCCTCATACATTGCGCCGCGAATTTCTTGCAATTTCTGCTCGATTCTCTTGCATAAATATATGTAGGAATATTTTCCCAGCAAGAGTGTTTCGACTAGAGTGTCTAGTCTAGACATGTCTTTAATCTAAAAAAGTGTTCTCGCGAGACAAGGAGCTGCCTCGCCTTGGCCGAAAATTTACCGGACACAGAGGCTTCCATTAGCCAGCCTAATGGCTTTTTAATGCCACTGTGGAATTTCCACGGTCAGGTCCAAAGGTGATCATCCAGCCTATCGATTGTTCGCCGTAATATCTGCAGCAACGCTTCCAGGAATTTTTATGCCCCCAGACAAGACCACCCTCTGCTTCTAGGGTGACACCAGTGCTGTAATGCCGGGTTTACACCAAGGCGAACACGAACAAAAACAGTGTTCGCGAATGTTTTCCTCTGTTCTTGTCGTGTTCACATCGCCACAAACAGAACGAAGCATGCACATACGACTCATACGCTGAGTCTTGTTCATGTTTGCGGCGGAGTGAACACGACTAGAACAGACGAAAACGTTCGCGAACACTGTTTTTGTTCGTGTTCGCCTTGGTGTAAACCCGGCATAAGCGATCGCGCGAAAGTGGAATATTTCCGCGAAAGAAACAGCCATTTCGGACGTTCGTAGGCGCGGCACGTTGGGAACATCCCCGCGTATTCGTCGATTACGAGGGTGGATACAATGTGACACCCTTTATTCGTGTCGTTGCACGCGATATTGTTTATCTCGGAAGCGATCAACACCAGAATAACTTTGTCGATGTTCTTTTCCAGTGACCTGTCAGTGCTGCATAAGAGAATCTAAATGATAAAGATATCGCTACCAAGGCTATGACAGTAGAATCCCTTTAGAAACAGCTGTAGTAAATTAAACCAAGGGTACAATGTAGATTCGAATGGTAATTAACTGAGGATCGACACGATCGCGAACAAGACACGTCAAGACGCAACGTTCGACCCCCTTTTAATCGATCATCCCTTCGCCTGGGGCCAGGGATGGGTGTAAGAGCGCGCAGAAGTTCAGGGTATCAAAGATTTATCTCCCTCCGAGGAAGGGGTTGCACCTTAACGACCACAGGCGAGCAGCGGAAGTTACTCGCGAATTTATATCTGTTTTGAAACTCACTCTCGGAGACTCGTACCTACGGAAGAAGCTGACTGGATTTCGGGAACCGATGACGATCCTTCACTCTGTCAAGTATCAATGACGTTACAGCAACACCTAGTTTCCTTTCTATCTGCAGTCCAATTGATTAAGTACACCTCGCAAGCACCTCTCGGTTCGTTTCCATCCCTGGCCGTACCAACGGTGCCTCCAGCCTTGCTACGCCATTCGACTTGGTTCCACAATCTCTATCCACGATTGAGCCTTGAGTGCTTTCGCAGAACCCCCCTGTGAGAGCTCCTAGCACCTCCTTATCGTCTATCGCGTTCAGCTTCGCAGCTGGGGCCGTTCTCTCTCGCCGACCCCCCCCCCCCCCTCCCCATCTGTTCCTCGTTTAACCCTTCCATCCATAGTTTTGTCTATCGATACATCTATCTGCCCTGTCTGGTCCCAGTCTGTCGGCTTAATTTTCGGCGATTACATGAATTCGAAATTAATTTTAGCTACGGCCTTGGTATCGGTCGCGCGCCTTCGCCCCCTCTGGTCCCCTCGCTGCCGCGTGTCATTGAATTACGACGGGTGAATCGCTTCGAGTACTGCAGCCGGTCGATACGAGAATTAATAGGGACGACGTTACCCATTTAAGCGGTCGACATGATACCCGACGCGTCGATGGAAAATGCAGTGGCACGGGAAACGGCGCCGGCCCCCGGCCTTCCGGTTGTCTTGCCCTCCGCGCCGCGTTTAGGAATTTATGGAGGGCTCGCTTGTGAGGGAAAAAAAGAAAGCGACTCCCGTTTTGCCTTGCTCGGCCAGGAATGCTGCACGAGTTGTGGTGTGATATATCGAGTAAGAAGTGCATGGAAAGCGGAATATCGAGTGTAATAAAAGCGAGAGGTGAAATGGTTACTTTTTCATCAGGAAAGTACTCTTTAATGCCCCGCGATAGATGTCGAACTTTGAACTGTTTGAATATTGTATCGCGCGCAAGGGTTAGCCTGTGGAAGCGACGGGGATAGTGTTCCGCTAAGAATGCTCGAGCAGATGCAGGATATAATTCTTCACCGTTGTTTCGTCTTGGTTGGTTTTCCACAGCAATCGCAGCTGGAACGAGAAATAATGGAAAACGTCATTCCTCGCTCTCCCCGTATATTAATTCCAAGAACAGGGCGGATTGCTTGAATTTTAACGAACCACTCTGTTTCATACGTTCGGAGAGCAGCTGCTTGCGTTCCTACCCACGATCGTTTGGCAAATGATGCTCTGAAAATTGTACGAAAATTGACGCGAAGAATTATTTAATTCCATACTTCTCGACAAATGCGTTTGGAGACGAACGAATTATAGCCGCGTTAAAAGTACACAATGCGCGCAAATGTGACTGGTGTTCCGGCGGGTCGAGTAGCAAATTAGTTCGCGTTGATCCCCGTTCGCGATAACGAACGTCACTCTGGCTTATCTGGAATTCAAAATGCAATTAATTCGTGCGCTCGCGCGTCCCTGGATTCGGCATTTCGACCTGTTAAAATGATAAACGGAAGCGGGAACGATGGCCGACCATTATGGCGTCGCTGAGGCCGTTTTTCCACCCCGCCGAAATATACTTCATGGCCCTTAATTGACAAAAGTGCCTCGGTTGAAGGGAAAATGGAGTTTTTTCGAATGGAAAAATACGCAACACGACGCGTTGTCCCGAGCAGCGATGGGAAGCGAATGCATAAATGTTCACGGTCACGAGAATCGACTTTTCGGTATGCAAACAGTTTTCAAACGTCGATTTCGCCGAACAGATTTGATAATTACACATGCAAACAGGTCTAACGGGTAATCCGCGTTATACCAGTGAATATTAACTCGTCGTCAGCTATCCTACTTTTTATGTGCCCAGCAGAATATGGACGTCGCTTTATACACTGGAACTAACAATTACAATTCGCGGCAGTAGAATACCAAGCCTCAATTGGGAAAAGGGTGAAGAAACGTTGCTTTCGACGAGTGAGGAAAATTTTCAGTAAAATGTTCCAAGACTGAAATAAACGCTGCTACAAAATGGTACCAAGCCCTTCGTGTCCTTCAGCATCATCAATGCAGAGGGGGTACATGGAAATTATAATCTCAAAAATCTCCATGAACTCGCGAATCGTGTCTCATGCAGATTCGTATTTGTTACTCCTTAACAGATCGCTTCGACATGATCGCCGATCTGTTCGTTGCAGCCCGCGTATCTCAGACATTGTGCGACTGGATTCCAATGAAATTTAACAGGATCATTGTCCGTGGAACACTCTCGATATTGGTGCTCGACACTGTCGAGTGTGTTGTCGTGTCCTCGATGTCGCCTGCAACCTGCACGGGGGTGTATATATGCCTGGCAGATCAGCGTTATATACGACGATGGCGTGGAGATTATACGGAGTGCATTAAAGCGAATGCAGGATGAAATGCAACTTCCAGGGGTGGCAATTTACTTTCGTCCCCGGTTCGTCGAAGTTCCAGGGGACCTTTGGGATCCCAGCCACGAATTCCGTTGCGTATCGATCGGCTTGGATTAATGGAATCGTCGAAATACCCGAGACAATCGCTAATTAATCTCCCGACATTGATGTCGGAGTTAAATAACGTCGCGCGGCCTAGACATCCAGCGCGTCGCGACAGTCCATTGTCCAGCATATCAATTGCTACCTATTATTCCCTTCCGCGATCTCGCAAACGATCCATCTCGCTGGTGACATCGCTGTGAATCGTCAGACTGATCATTTCTAAACGTTGAACGCTGGAAAGTAATATCATATGGAGCTTTGATGGGATCCTCGATATTCCAACGTGCACAGCAATGGTTGGCTTTAATGTGAATTCTATTACCCAATGAAACGTATACCTACAGTCAAACGAAACACGGGGTACAAGATTGAAGAGGAAAGGCCAACGGTGACCTGGCATGGCTTTTGCAATAGCAGATTACGCAAACCAAATGCTGAGGAATGTGGCCATGGGATGGCAAAGTTTCGGTAACGTCATTCTCGCCGACTCCTGAATAATCCACAGCCGTCCATATGCACCTGATCCATAATTCAACGCAACGGCAACTAAAGAGCGGAAGTAGCCCTGCAGGAGGAGCAGAGAGCAGGATTGATATCGCTGTCGTTCCTCCACGGCACCCCGCCGTAGCATCTTCTTGCAAGGTCGCTGGAATAATTTAGGGTCGACTTGTCGCGTTCCCTCCGCCTCTAATTATAGCCTCTCTACGCGGCTGCTATAAATGCCGCGATCCTCTGCGCATAGCGAAGGGGCTTACGTCGACCGGAAGTGCCCGTTTACCTTGGCCTCCGCTGGAGTATCCCCTCGGGGTATCCCGAACCCGAGGGAATTCCGTTTAATTTCGCCGAAAGGACCAATTCTGGGAGCAACTGGTCTCGCCTGTGTAACGTCAGAAACACGAGCCACCATCTACCGATTACCCTCTGAAGAGGAACATAAGCACACGCCTCCCGTGCGCCGCTGCTCGGCGAGGAGCTCCGCGATTAACAGGTCACCATGTCGAATATCGAGGGTCGCCAGTTCGCCTAACGATGTTACGTCGACGCTGATCGATTCGCAATTGGATTCGAACGGAATTTCCGTTGGCCGACCAGCTTCCAGTTATTTCGAGCACGCATCGAAACGATACTCCACGCCCGGGGCACGACTGTTTTTTGATAAAAACCAACCTCGAGCCCATCGACACAGCGGATTGTCAATTATTCCTTCATTTATTCGTAATTAATTATCTTCCGCGCGACTCACGAGAAACAGCTCCTCGAGCGGATGCCAGCGCGTGTCTATTTAGAAAGCGCGTCGACGTGGATCCCCTCTTCACAGGGGAGACGCGTTATCGAGCAGCGTGCAACAGGGTTATGGCTCATTTAACACCTTGCTAGGTAGCTGGATGGATGCGAGAGAGATACGGGAGGGAGGATGCACGAGAGACTGTCTTTGCTGTTGGAAAGGGTTGCACAATGTTTTTGGCCGTTACATGCATTTTGTTGGATAGTCTCTATATGCATATTTGAATTTCAAAGCTACCTTCACTGTCACTGTATCTATATCCACTGCTCTGGTCTTTTATACGCCGAAATCTGAAACAGTGACTTTATTGGCGAAGTGTTGAACAGGAATTACACGATCTTGCGCATGTACGCGCGTTGTGTATGCAACGCGGTAATAATCTACGCTTACCAGCTTAAAGGGTCTTTGTACCAACGACTAAAACACGATGAAACGAATTTAGCATATTTCCCGTTAGAAGCAGGAAGGGTAACTGCGACGGTCCCGGATAACATGTTCGTAGCAAACTCTGTTGGCGTCGCCCTTAAATTACTACGTCCTAAATACTTCATTGGCGTTTTGGCCGCGGCTCAACTTCAGGCAAAGACACACTGCAACGGTTGCTCCCTCGCATTCAGACCGTGCTAGGATTTAAACTGTGCGCGCCACTCTTGCAATTAACTACGTGTCACCGTGAATCTACGAGATCAACTCGCCCTCTGCTCGAAATCGCTTTTCCGAGGGTGATCGTTAAAACTCGCTACGAAGCATAGAACGTGTCCCTCCATTCTCGAGCACAACCGTAATTTCGAATGTTTAAGGAATGGCGAACCACGGACCATCCTGAAAAACAGAAAATTCATTCGTCTGGAGAATGGAGAAGAGTTCATTTTGAGACTTTGTAGAAATCAGATTCAATGGTTTTCCGCGAAGTGACCAGGCCAATAATTTGGCCAGCATTTTCAAAGATTAAGCAAAGTGTGCATAGGAAGCGGCTTATCTTGCGCGAAATGTTTACCTACTCTGCACTCGAACGAGTCTCCTGCGGACCGACACAGCACGACAAAAAAATTTCATTTCCACCGCTATTTTCGTCCATTTCCCGGTTGGATAATTTTTAAACCGCGGAGAGTATTCACCGCGGATCTCATCAAAAGCTCAGCGAAGAGAAGAAAACGAGCTTTATGTCCTTAACTCTGGATCTCCTTGCTTCATTACGCTGAGCTGTCGTTCCTTGCATTAGTTCTCTTGCTCCGATGCTTCTGCGTCCCTGTACGTGCCCCGTGATGGTTAGAGATTTCTTCCAGCATCCAGAGTTATAAACTACCAGACAATTAATGACATTTCAGGGAACATGATTAAGAGGAGAATGGCTAACGAAACGAAAGTGAAACATTGCTTCTTTCCTGAAACGTAGGTAAGGGAGAGTGGGGGAATTACGAACGCGGGGTAATCGCGAATGCGATGTTACGGCGCTTTAATAAATAAAAACGATGCTCCCTCTCCACTAGCTAATAGTTTAGGTCGTATCCAACGCCGGGCAGAAAGTAATAAATACAGAATGCTCATGCTAGTCAAGACAAATACAATTTCTTATTTTCATCATGTTTCAAGTAATATTTTGTTCATTTTCAATTACACGTAATGACTGTTGAATTAAGGATTCAATAGGGATTTTTTAAGTTCAAATAAAGCACTTTTTTACCAACATTTTGGGACTAAGGCGTGGCTTGAATTATGATTCTAACCTCTGAAATAAATTCTTTTCTATTTTTTGATGTCGTGGGGCAATGACGAACAACTCGGATGGGGTAATCTCGAACCTTTGAGATTAGCAACAATAACCGATTTTGAAGAAATTTTCAGCATGTATAAAACTTACTTAAATCTACAAAAGGGATTTTTTAATTTTCATTACAGGGTCAGACAAAAGAAGTTTAAAAAACGGCCTTTACTATTTTTTTCGATATTCCGACCAAATACAATTATTTTCTAATGCACAAGAAGTGGAGTTTGAAAAATACATTAGGTATAGGTTGTAGCAACGTTTTTTATGGGTTGACCATTGAAATCGTGCTTTCTCTGCGACTTCTGTGATATTTAGCACTCTGTTCGGAATTACCCCACCAGCAGTCGGGTAATTCCGAACAGCATGGGTTTGGTTTTTTCATTATAAAATTAAGTTTTATTAAAATTTTTGTAAAATTCGTTAGAGCAGTTTATAGAGGACTAGTTTAAGTATGTTTATAAATAAAAAAACAATTCGTATTTCACATAGTTTCCGTTCCGTTTGCTTTCCCGCTTAGGTGTTCGTAATTCCCCCACTCTCCCTTACAGCTTCGTCTTACTTCAGTCGATAATTTGTGCAGCTCCTTAGTAATTTATGTACGAACGCGATAATAATTGCTTTAAATGTAGGAAATGCTAATGAGCTAATTAGGAAGCGGATGCTCGTTCACTGTCATCTCCGCGGCCATTTCTTCCCATAAATGTACCACTGCTTAATCCAAGGGAAATTACTCATGAAAAATGCGTGGATTCTGCGTACGTGGACGTCCAGACATGAATTCCTTCCCTCTTTTCCGCATTGTACTCTAACGCCCTTTTTTGTTGCATTCCGTTGCGTGTCCCAGCGACGACAATGCGCTCTCGCAGGGAAATAAGTGTGAAAATAGCGGGACGGTGTTAAATCTCCATAGTGAACGCGGCTGGTGACATTCTCGCCAAAAAGCATCGCAAGGTTACGGATTCGAGCTGCGAGGGATTAAAATGGCTGCATAGTTTTATACAGGGAGAATTCTTTGGCATGGTCCTTCAAATTAAAAAACAGAAAAAATATGATTTTGGGAAATCATAAGTGGAACGTTCTACTATCGTTCCTCTACACCTAAAGTTTCCCATAGTCCCAATGTTCACATGTAAATTCGATGCGACTCGAATGATGCTTTTGAGTCAACGGAGGTTGTAAGGCTCCGTCTCGATTTGTCTCGACACCGGAATTACGCGGATACCCTAAACGCGTTACCGTGATAGGGCTAGTAAATTGAAACACAGATGCGCAACAAGAACACAATATAAAAAACTGTATTTAATAATAGTACGAAACTAGTAAAAATATGAACAGGTAAAACGGTGAATTGTTAGTGATGATGTGTTGTTCGTGTGAGTCAGGTACGAACGTATGATCTTTGCCGTATGACCTGTTGATTAAGATCGTTTTCTTTCATTGATTTTCGTTGACTGACTGTCGGACTCGTCCAATTTCTTGAAGTCAGTCCGACGGTGGAGGCATTGACCCGATTGGCTAACGTTGTCAGTGTCAACCAATCGGGTAATTTCCCTAGGACCAATTTCGCAATTTATTCCCTGCGCCTTTGGCGCGCCTTTTCTGGAAAAGTGGCTAAATTTGGCGGGAATCGTTGCCGCCGGAATTTTGGAGGCAAGATCTTTCCTACCTGCCTGCGTAGGACGGCGCGAAAGCGCAAAGAACCCCACATCTGTGATGCACGTGCGAGCGCGTTGACCAGCGACCTTTTTAGAGTGGCCCAAGAGGCTGCCAGAAGAATTGGCCTACCTTGGCTTTGAGTTGACAATTTAAGATTTAATGGCCCTAACAAATTAGCCCGTGTACCAGTCAAACCGTCTAGAAAATGTGCATCGCAGATGTGCGGATTCGAGGACTTCTTGATAATAAATCAGGATTTCTCTTTTTTTAATAAAACCGAAGAAACCTTGTCCGCGCTTTGATGCAACGCGTAACACCTAAGTTGTGTAGGATTAAAATATTGGCACCAAAAAGTTGTACACCTTTTGCCCCAACATCCCCTCCTTTTATTTTTATAAATATGACACGCATGTCTGCCGTTCAGAGATGAATGCGGTCGTAAGTTACCTCAGCCGCATTTGAAACGCGTGACGCGTATCTCATGGGCCGTAGGTTAAAGCGCAGGAGAAGCAACATTGTACCGCGGACACGTTGTATACCCCCGTGACGTTACGGCGCCATAAAGTATCGATAGTCCTGGGCGTGTTGCATTCTGCTCGCTGGGTCCTACGTACGCAAAATAACCGATACAGAGCCGGTGTGGATCGATCAGACGTTGAGCCACGGGTAACGTAACTTACTACCATTCGCTAATGCGCTCTACAAGTAATCACGTTGCAATATTGCGGAGCGCGATCGATAGCAGCGAGATTGAACCGGCCGCGATTTATATCAATCCCCCCTAGCATTGCTGTACAAATGAGCCATCCCTCCATCACGGTTTGATTGGTGTGCGTGTGTGCGAACGAACCCTTGGATAATCATTGACTCCAACAATTTTTAACGTCACCCCTTACGCTCGCTTGTGCATGCAGATATCACACAAATTGCTATGTGAATCATTTCAAGTTATATTCTTGAGACACATATGATCGAAGAAAACTGGCAGTGTTTGAGATGAAAGAACGGCTCCAAGAAAGGAAATTACTTTTATCCAAAGTGAGATTAAGATTGAATATTTATAGAAAAAATAGAAATGCCAAGAGTGGTAGTAGAGGAAATGTTATGGATTCTCTATTGACTATTCAATAGAACGTAGAATCTTGGAGGAGGTTGCTAAATGCTTGACTCGTACTACTTACTTAAATGGATTTAATCTTCTAATACCGAAACTGTCCGTTGAAACTAAAGTACCTGTGGTCTTTATCTAGTCTCCGCTAGCACCACCAAGTGAATCAGTCTTCTGAAAAGCAGTGTTGTGAGAGAAAATAGAGGAAAATAACCGTGTAAACGTGACCGATGGTAGGCACGTTTCGACCGCGCCCCATTTCGTACTTCCGACACGGTTGGTCCGTATAAATCACGGGTCCACTGGATTCTAGCCGGCTGCAGGGCGCAGGTCCACAGGGGCGACTGTGTTTTCGAGGATAAGAGTGCGGATAAAGATGCGGGGGGAGGCTTAAAGGGAGAAAAGAAGCAGCAGAGCGGACGGAATGCAAAGGAGGGCGAAATAAAGCTCGCGTCTTGATTCGGCCCTTTGATTCGTGGAGAATGCTCCTGGAATGCCTTTTTCCCCGAGCGGCGATGATTCTCTAGGACACGGGTGGAACGTTTCAGGTCGGAGATACGGTTGAAAGTACGAAAACGAGGAAATCAGGAGAAACAAGGGGCTGGGAACGCGTGCCTTGAATATTTTCCCGTCACAGCGGCGTATTGTCCAGTTCACCGGTCTCTTTTCAGGTCCAACAGCGTGTCACGTGTTGCCATCGCCGCTTTGATAATGGCACGCTGTTTGACACGCGTTTCTGATCATTCGGGCGAAAGATTTGCCGAGTGGGATCCAAAGGGATCATTAACTCTTATCAAAAGAGTAGCTGGTAGTTTCAAAAAGCTAATTCCACTGTCGCCATGCGATCTGCGAGTTTAATCTTCACAGTTTGCTCGTTCATTTTCCAGGTAAACGGATCGTGGAGCCTGCCTGGCTTTGTCTGCGACTTTTACATCGCGATGGATGTCACGTGCAGCACCAGCTCCATCTTCAACCTCGTTGCGATCTCGATAGACAGGTGAGCGTCTACTTTTCGAGGACTACAGAGAGTGAAACGGTACTCTTCTGTCTGCCTTTCTACTTTTGGGAGATCCACTTCCCACCGTTGCTCCAAAATCCACCGTTTATCGTGGGCGAACTTGAACTCTCTTAAAACTAGTTTCCGAAGTTTCGCCTGGCCTGTAGCACGGACAGAAGATTGCGGAAACGGGACTTGCATTGAATTCAAATTACGTTTCGGAGAAGAAAACAAAACATTCGAAAAATCGGGGAATGCCGAGTAGCTGATTTAACAGGATTACGTGACGCGAATGGGTAATGAAAGGCGGAGGGCCGGGGTTGCCTCTGCGACTGTCGAAATGAGTTAGACTCAAAGGCGGGTGGCGTAATTTTGTGTAAATTACATTTCGTCCTGGTCTCGAGTGAGGTAACTATGCGGTTGAGTTGCAAGGGACTGCCAAACTATTGGTCCCAGTGTTTCGAGGTCTGAGAATTTTGTAACCGTCGTATGATAGTTGGAGTGAAAACGATGAAACTTGACAGAGGTTGCGGAGAATTCATGGAATTCATTAAACGTGGAAGAGTCGTCGTACTCCACTACGGTCACGCTCGCCCAGTTCCAGCTCCTTTTGCTCTCCTTGAACAGCATCAAACGCGAACTATAAATTTCGATCGCACCGGAGCGAAAGCAAGCTCGCGATACCGTGTCCAGGCGGGGACTCGTTGAAGCGGAATCGGCGTGGACAAGTGACTAATAACGAGCTTTCTCGCGCCGAGACTTAAAGGTATGCAGCCCAGGATGCAGAGAAATGAGTGCAGTCCATTAAGGGCTTTACCACCTTTCCCTTAAACCCGCGGAATCTGAATTCCTGAAATCCCCGTGAGCTTTAATTTAGCAGGTTCGATTAATCAGCCGTTCTTCTAACCGTTTCTTGCTCCAGAAGGAATAATCATTTTCCACGGCGATAGAGCTCGGTTCTTTTTGCGATGAGTAGCTACGGACGGTTTTCCTGCCGCGGGGGATCCACGGCATTAGTCGGGACGGTTATAAATTAAAGGACGAGCCACAAATTCACGTGGATTCGTGGTAACGTAATGCCGATCAAACAGGGGAACGTTTGTACGATACGCGAAACGAATCTGAATTGCAGATACATAGCGGTGACCCAGCCGATAAAGTACGCCAAGCACAAGAACAATAGAAGAGTGTGGCTGACGATACTGTTGGTCTGGGCGATATCAGCGGCGATCGGCAGCCCGATTGTTCTCGGCTTGAATAACACCCCCGACCGGGTACCGGACCAATGCCTCTTCTACAATGCAGACTTTATCATCTACTCGAGCCTATCCAGCTTCTACATACCCTGCATCATCATGGTGTTTCTCTACTACAACATATTCAAAGTATGTATCAATCGGGCATCGATATTACACTGGAAAAGGTTAATTACGGGATTGCATAACTCGTCTCTGAGAGTAGTTGTATAGTTTACGTTTGAGGTTTCTCGATGGAATGCGTACAACTCAATAACTGTAGCTTCAACGCTGGATAGAACTCCGTACCGTGGATCGGTTCGTTTTTGCGACTACTTGTCGGTCCGAATCTTGTTTGAAATGCTAGTCAACTACCTAATACGAAGATGAGAGTACAGGTCCAATTAAACGTTCGACTGATCTCCTTTTGTTCTATGTTGTGGGGAAAAACAAGGGCATACGCACGCGTGACATTACGTGTCCTGTTCTTTGCTTTAAAAACCCCATTTTTACGTTGCCCTCGAGATACGACGAGTTATCGAATTACGGGGAATTGTCCTATCGAACGACAGCGGTGTTCGCTTCAAAAGAATCATTCAATCGTTACGGGATCGTTCGTTCACTCCGACCGTTTCCCCGTCGCATTGTACGGCCATGGTCGTAAAAGCATAGTGGCCTCGGTGTTACGTTCGGAAAAGGGAAACGATATCCTTCGAGACGTCGATATAAAGCATGGAATATCTTTCCTTTATATCCAGCCGTAACGCGTTCACGGGAGGGAGCGTTTCTCGTAATGCACCGACCGCAACGGAATTTCCTTAACGCACCACGAACGATGGATATATCTCCGGCGAAAGACGGAAAGAAATGTCTTGCGACGCGTCGCGACGACGCGACGGTTCAAGGGTTCTCGAGCCCCCGCAAGCTCCCGTTACTATCACCACCGAAATAATACTGATTGCTCCGAGTCAAGCTCGACATCCGGCACAGGGGCCATTTATCTCTCGTCCCCTGATTTACCTCGAAACCGGCTGTCTGAATTAACGTGTTCCAGGCTCTGCGGAACAGGGCGAGGAAAGCGAGGGCCAACAAGAAGCCGCACCTGGGCGACATAAAACCGGGCAGCATAATCGAGAACATCGCGCATACGCGCAGGTGAGATAGTTCCATCGCTCTGACCGCGATAACAGTCTTTCTTCCATCGAATTCCCAAAGAATTTTCTAGAAAACTCTATGTAGAACCAACGGCGACTAAATCTGAAAACGAATAGAAATGCGTCATGAATTTTAGTCATGTTTCTTTTAAATCTTCAGTGATACGATTTAAATTTGAGTGCTCCTAGAGTTACTACCCGCCCATCTGAATACATTCCCATTCCCAGTTCCTCGAGTCGATCGCGAATCGATCCTCAACCTCCATCGCTCCTCTTTAAAGGGACTCTCTTTAAGAGTGATAAATTTATTCGCGAATCCAACGGCTAGCCACGGGATAGCCAAAGACGGACCACTTTCATTTCGAACGTGTCTCCGGCTCGGGTAGAGCGGGCGATTTTTTTCAATTTTCGCGCGTATGACCATTGCATTCCAACGAGGCGATTTCTCACGGAGATTGCCGCGGCGCGGAGCTAGAATATCCGTCGTCCCGGATAGGAAAGACGGCGCGGAAGAGAAAGAAACGGTTCGCGAAGGAGGGAGGCTGAGGCTGAAGTTAAGCCCCGAGCATCCCCTGGATAATACGCTTTTCTCGCGCGCGCGCCAGCTTCATTTCCGTTGTGTCCCGGGGTCGGTGTACTCGCCTTGAATAGCCAACTACTTCGCCTTCGATTTAATTGCCGGCTTTTGTGCGCGGCTGTTTCTAAGCGCCGTACGTTTGTTCATCGACGAGAAGGACCATGGAGCTCCGGGTCCCCGCGATTCTCTCCAAAGACGACTCTCGAGGACGCGCAGCCGTGTTTTGTCGGTGGAGATGATTTAATACCCACTCGGGTCCGTTTTCCTCTTTTTTCCAGAAAATAAAAAACAGCACTTAAGTACCGGCAGGTGCAGGTGAACCTTGAAACATCTCTCGCTCTTCAATTTATACTGTTTCTGTACAGCTGCTTGGCGTTGGGTCTGTGAAACCTCCATTTGTCTGTTGCTTCAAGGTGAAAAAGATTTTTGGGTGGTACTTTTTCATTTAATTGGATTAAGGAGCTCCTAATCCGCTGGAGGGGGGTGGCTTATCGATATCGGTCAGCTCAAGCGATTATTAATGGCGATACTACGGTTGCGTAATTATTATCTATAGCTCTCTTCCAGATTGCGCGGTTCCATAGATGCGCAAATACCGACGATAAATTAGACTTAGGTTTCATGTTTCGGCTCTGCGATCTCGTCTTTTCCCATGGGCGTGATGCATTCAATATAATCTCGAAACTGCGTCATCCTCCACAAATTTCCACTCCTTTGTGGTTCTCTTGTTCTCCTGTGCACCCTATCTCTGTAACTCGAGGATTAGCTTCTTTACGAGTAGGTACATCGGGTGTACAAATCTTGTCCCACTACCATTGACCATGATAGACTCGGTGACTCCAACGTAAAGAAATTTTTGAAACGGTGCATTGCTGTTTAAAGTAGCTAACTTCTTCCTACTCGTTGATTCTTAAAGTGCGCCTCGTCTTGGAGGCCACTCCACAAGCGGAACCTATTGTTCCAACATAATTTTCACCTCGCAACGCAGCAACAAAGCGTACTGTCGTAAATGCCCCGTGGCTGTGCTGCGCTGGCAGATCAGGATAATGGTTTCAGATATTAACCTAGTCGGATGGAAAGTTGCCCTCGAAATTCGCCGAGCCGCCGCAACTTTCCAATTTGTTATCGCTGCGGCTCGGCTGGAACTTTCCGAAACAAAATTATTAATTGTTTTCGAGGGCTAGCATCGACTGTATCGGATGCCAGGGAATGAATACGAAATTTACGAGGGACGAACGTCGCGAACTTCCACGATATTATCGCCTCAAAATGGAACGGAGGCCGGGTATTCGCCTGTTCGACCCGCAACGTCATCGGATGGCTGTAATCCGATTACCTGAAGCACGCGTACGGATACGGATGTCCATATCATCCGGATAATACGGCGACCGAGTTTCCTGCGTAATTTACACACGTAGCTGACCGATTTTCCATTAGACAGAATACGTGACTTAAAAACCTATTACATATCGATGAAGATATTTGCGTGAGTGCTTGGTGTAAGGAATCTATATCAACTGGCACCATCTGCAGCGCTTTTAACAATTTTAATCGCAATTATTTTAAATACCAATACGTCTCTCGTTCTCGCGAAACAGCGAGAGTACTACTTGCAGTGGTAAGAGTCAACGATTCCGTCGAACCGCTGCGATAAAACGGTTCTTCCGCTGCTTTTAATATAATTGGCGATTACTAACGCTTGAACGCGAGAGAAGAATCGCAGAGAGGTGCATAAGATTCCAGCGGGGGCTGTATAACAAGTTTGAACGACGTAGAAGCTAGGTTCTTTGTCCGCGGCAAGACGGCGAGTCGCAGGGCGCGAGCGTGATCGCTTTGTGCATGATAGATTAATTTCCCTCCCTTTTGCTGGATTAACGTCGCGCCCGCCTCGCCGTGAAATACTAAAAGCATGCTAAGTGTAGAAGCTTTTTTTAGAGGCTTTTGACTAAGATCACGTAGCGGATATTCTGTGGCAAGGTTCGCGGAGACCGCTCTGGGGGCGGCTGCCTTCGTCACCCCCGGCATGGAAGAGCCGACGAACACCGCGTCCGGGAGCAACGAGGACGAGGACGAGACGCCCTTAGACCCCGTCGTGGTCATCTCCAACGACAAGAGCACAGAGTTCTTTTTAGCCACCGTCGTCGAGGAGGCAGCGTAAGAATCCAATCTCCATCACCATCGCGAGACGAACATTCGTGTCGCCCTTTGTCTCCAATTGAGCCAATGTAAAATGTTACTTTCCCGATTTAAAGACCGCTATTGTCTATATCGATGGCGTTCACGGATAGACAAAGGAAGGTACAGATGGTGAAATGGGTCAGTTCGAAGACACTGTAAGCTTGGGACAGTGTGAAACTTTAATCTCTAGTTCGCGGAAGGAATTAGCTGAATTCGGTTCGAATTCGAAATTAGTGGCGCATGGAGAGCGTGCGAGGGGAATTATTTTCTTGCTCGTTGGAGGAGATAAGTCTTTGGTTACTTCGTAAGACGAAGGTCGATCTAAAGGTCCATCTTAATTGGCCAGATTCGCGAATTAAGATAACGCTGATTCTCCTTTGGCTTCGCGCTATCAGCGACCGCCATCCGCCTCCTGGTACTTTTCGAGTTACAAACTGCAGTTCCTCCCCTGTTAAAGACGATATATCAGGCGGAAATCTTCGGTCAGCTCCCAACCAAGTACCACTGCATCTGTTATTGCAACTGGGGGATCCGCGGAATCATCGGCGTAAAGAATTACTCGTGGCCGGGTCCGATAAAAATAGAAGGAAACGACCGATAAACCAATTCGGTGTGAAATCGATTCGTTTGTTTGCCGAATGCCCACTGGTCCAGCAACTTGGAGTGGTAATTGTATCGACTGGACGCGGAAGACGGGGCTTCGATCGATTCCTTTGTTTGAGCTAATAAAACATACGCGGGAGGAAGAGGTACGCAAACAGCCGCGGAGGACGCAATAGAAGAAATAAATGGGGAACGGTAAACAGAGTAATTAGAGGTAATAAATGGAGGGAAAGGAGCGACAGGTAGGTAATTCAGTTCCTTTGAATTCACCAGCATACTCCATTAAACACGTTAATACTGTAGAGGGTAAAAAAGCAGGATCCTCTGCTATCAAACGTAACTTTGAATCAGAACGAGGAGTCTGTACACATCGATTCGAGATTTTCAAATGCCGCGAATAGGTCCGAGCACGAATGCCCATTGCCCGTAGATCGGAGAACTCGTTGCGCTACGGTAATTCGGGGATTCGCTGGTTAATTAAGATCGATACGCGTGGTCGCCGCGCATAGGAACCGTGCCGTTGCCACGGGGTCTATCTTTGAGACCGATCACCGTGGAGCATCAACGCTGCAGCGCGTTTAATCACACGGGGTACGCTTTGTCGCCGATGGCGCGCGGATTATATGGTAGCGTGCTATTGAAGCAGACACTTGCAACTAAAAGAGACCCGCTATGGGATGGCAATGTGAAATAACGGTGACGGTGAACGTTCGTCTCGCGGTGTCCACGCAAAATGCTTCTGCTCGCAGGTGGATGGTCACGGGGCCGTGACCCGTAGGAACGCTAATGCCCTATGCTGGGATGCTACTGATACTCGAATTGCAGTTGTCGTTTCAGTGCAGTGGCCCAGGCTCAGCTGGGCGGTACTCAGGCCGTGAGGAAGGATTCCGGGTACGACGGGGCGGCGAGCAGCACGATGATCCACGAACCATTGGACACGAATTCCAGTCCGAGCCCGAACCCGCGGATCACCTCAGCCCCGTCCTCCTCCACTTCCTCCTCGCCACCGCCAAAGGGTGCCTCGACGATTTCCGGTTCGCAGGCCAAGAAGAACGGCAGCGAAACGAACAAGCAGGAACTGAAGAGGCTGAAAAGCGCCGGTTCCCTTCTCCCTCTTCAGCTTGGACGGACGCCAAGCGTGTTGTCTGGCTCGTCCACCTGCAAGAAGGACAAGAAGAACGCGGCGTCGGGCTCTAGGTTCACGATATACAAAGCGAACAAGGCGAGCAAGAAGAAAAGAGAGAAAAGCTCCGCGAAGAAGGAGCGCAAAGCCACGAAGACGCTGGCCATCGTTTTGGGTGTGTTGGCTGCTTTCCATTTTCTAATTCTATTATACATTCTCGATGCGGATGGTCACCTAGGTGATAAATAAAGCAACGTAGCATGCAAGGTGTTTTCCAATTGCAGGTGTCTTCTTGATCTGTTGGCTGCCGTTCTTCACCTGCAACATAATGGATGCCCTTTGCACGAAGCTGGCGGTCGCCTGTCAGCCGGGCGTCACAGCCTTCATCGTGACCTCTTGGCTGGGATACATGAACAGCTTCGTAAACCCGGTCATATACACTGTGTTCAATCCCGAATTTCGCAAGGCGTTCCATAAGCTGCTCAGCTTTTAGACGATGAACCCCATCCAGTATGGTGCTCGTCTCGAGGCAAGGAGGAACAACGAGGCATTGGACAATCGAACAGCTCAACATTTGTTCCAGCTGAAGGTAAATCTCACTTTCAGCTTGCTCTGTAATTTTGTCGGTCTCCCTAGAGATGAGCATTTTTCCTCTGTCTGCTCGTCAGAAGGTGCATCCATCTTTCGCGCGTCACTGTTCAAGCCCCCCTGACGATGTCGAACCGGAGACAGCGTGCATCGATGTTAGAGCTGAATTACCGTATAAATATATCTAGACTAATTAATGCGATAAAACGAGCGTCATGGTGCTGGGCGCGCGAGAATATCGACAAGAGACGCCGGGACTCGCGAGCTAGCATTTGAAACTCTTCGAAGAACTCCGGTACGAGAGGATCCGGTGAAGGTAATGGATATCAGGTTGAAAATTGGACGATAGATGTATAATTCGTTGGATATTACACATGCCGTGGCAGTATTACCGTAGCTCGTAAGATATAGCAATATTTTTCGGCTCAAAGCGGAAGAAGCGACGCGCCAGCTCCACGACAAACTGTTCTGTACATTCGGGCGTTTCGAAACGACTCGCTGTATCTGTATCGTCGCACATCTGTCAGACGAAACGTACGGTTTCACGATTCCATTGCCGTTCCACTGTCGGATCACCTGCGAGCGACGTACAGATCGAAGGGCTGGTTCGCAAATTGCCTACATCCCCGGACACGTAACTAGCGACAGAATAATTTTCCACGTAATTCACGCTTAACAAGTATGAATAAATAATTCGAAACCGTGTCCTTCGATCTCCCAGAATTCACTTGCTCGGAGAAGGAACAGAAGCGTGTCCAGTACGCTCGATACACGTGCCATTTCCACTATCGAGTACTCGAATCTTTTCTATCGTTTAGCTCTTGGAAGTCGACTACCATAGCCCGGCTTTTCCATTTCCTCAACTCCTTGGATTCAAACTTTCCTCGATATTCCATTCGACAGACTTTCCTCCCCTTTCTTACAGCTTAAAAGTGAATTCCCTTAAAAGTATCGACAGTCGCTCCACTTTTCTGTCGCCGATCATTACCACGGCTGTTTAATCGAAACCTATGCCGTCTATACGCGCGTTAATCGCATTGAGACGTTCATGTTCATGCCTGGACGAGTGGAAATCGATACCAGTGAGGTGACCGCCAGTTTCGCCGCGGGAGTTGTTCCCGGAGATAAACATTGTACATAAGTTGGCGACAGGACATTGTAGACTCATCAGGAACACCTGTATCGAATGTATCGGCACGCAGCCTCCACTTGCTGTTCCCGTCTTCATGTCTGCGTAGTTTCCCGCGACCGAATTTTCAAACATATCAATACGAGTGCGATGCACGATACCTGTCCCGTGCATCGGCTGATCCGAGGCGCGCTTACCTATTGTAAGGAGCACGCGAAGCGGAAAGGAACACGGGAATCCAGATGTAATAGAATGACGGAGTTCCGTGCTAACGGAGGACCGTTTCGCGTGAGCCCGTGCTGTCGCAATAACGTCTACAATCAAAGCTTTCTACCCCGCACGGGGTTCTACGAACACGTTGTATCGCGTAGCCGTAAGCTTCCACTGTATATTTGTAAATAACGCGAAGGATTGACGAATCATCCACTCGAGCCGTGCGACCGTGCACGGCAACCGATGGTCGCGAAAGAATGCCTAGGTATCCACCGCAATTACTAAACGCTAGACGCAACGATAGAGAAGTAATGTAAACGCTGAATGATAGGCAGAACTTTAGGGAAACTATTTCTCGATGAATTGTGATAAAGCTAGCTTTCATTGAGTAGTCAAGGATCCTGATGATTTGCGGCTGATTAGAAAGGGATACATGATCGCCGACAATCGGCAGCTTTTCCTTGATTCCTGGTTGAATCGGCGAAATTCGCGATTTGCACGAACCTTTTGATTTTAAACCGAGAATCATGAAGTGAACTTGGGACGACCAATCGCGAATTATTTATGGCGATGTTGAAACGATATATCGTTAAAATATTAGTACCAATTCTTTCCCACTTTGTGGCTTCGTTTTCTGTTTGAATTTCTATATTAAAACAGCTCCAAAGCGCACCCTTCTTTCTTTTATTACGTTCACTTTCATCAGTCACGAGATTTATCGATGGTATTTTGGCGATGTATCGATGACGTCGCGCTTGCGTTCATATCTCTAAGTTGTCGAAACGTTATAAATCCCTGGCTGGCCACCAGCTTTGCGCCTTCTCCAAATAGGTACCGCAAGGAGCTTCTCGCCCCCCGTTACTTTGATCGGGGACATTTTAAACGATTTGCGATAGATCGTGCCACGTGTCATTTTACGCCACCACCCGGAGATAAAGGAACACCCTGAGCGGATTATTAATTGGCAAAGTTCCCCGGTCGTTAACGGCGAGGCGAAAGTTTCCGAGGGAGCGAACCCCAGAAACGCAGGAACGATCCGTCAAATATTTTCGTTGGCCAGCGAGCCCTTAAATCGAAACGTACCACTCCAATCCCCAATGCCACCACACCCCCTCAACCTAGTTCTTTCTGTAACAGATTTTGCTACTTTCCTCATCGCGATCCTTTTGCCATCCAGTTATTATTGAAGATTCGGTGCACGTTTCGATGCCAGGGCCAAGGTACCGCGGGAAATCGGCAGTTATCCGTCGATTCGAATGAAAAACGAAACCCAGCCAGATCGTGCTTCGGCGTCCAGCGAAAAACGACTAAAGCCTAGCTTTCTGTTCTAGCGGAACACGCTCCGAGGAGCGTTAGAATGTTTCTTACGACGCTCTACGTAAGATCGGTGTATTTTTCTAACCTGATACGTTTCCTTCCTCTGTATATACGTATGTATGTATATGGTACACTTACGGGGCGCAGTTGTGTCTGTATCGTACGGGGAGAATTTTGGGGGATAGTACGCTGTATATCTGTGTAAATTTATATCTAATCGAGGAGAAGCGTTCAGCGTATACGAATGCCTGCGAGAGGGTCGAGGGAGATTTTCAAAGGGATCGAAACCGTGAACCGACCGTTGGAAAATCTCAAGAACCTACGAGGGGCACGACCTCTACCTCCTCGACCTGCGAGAAATAGAGAACGAGCCAAAGAGAGACAAAAAAACAAATAGATAAATAAAGGGAAAGGTAAAGGGAGTGACTATGTGTCCAGCGGGTAGTGTGCGTCGTTCTGGTGTGAGAGAACTACGTTTTTCCTATGAATTTCTTAATTATTACTACGAATGGTCTATACAGGGCATAGATGTAAGTGGCGGATCATCGATTTGCCGTGACTAAACGGTAATCGGGGCGGATCGAGGTGGAACAACATGAATATCTAAAACGCTGTATGTACTGATGGCAATATCTATACATATTCACACGGGACACGGTCATTCAGAGACACGACGACAACCGAACACACGGACACTTGTTAAAATTAATAAAATATAGTATAAATTAACCACGAATCTTTTATTCCACGAATCCATTCAAAAGGTACATCGCTTTGACATGGGAAATTCTTTCCAACAGCGGTAGATTGGAACAACGGAGTCTTCGAAGCGTGTACACTCTCGATGCTTTGTACTCTTTCCTTTTCAATTCAAGTATCGAATGCTTTCACACCCAATCGAGTGGTTCCCAGTAATCAGACCGCCGAAAGCCGAGTCAATGCGAGTCGCAGTGGCAATGGTCATGGCTGAGGGCTGCGGACGTCAGCCAAATCCAATCTGCAACGGAATCGTTTCGCATCGACTTTCACCAACGGCCCTGAAATGAAGGGCGCCTCGGGACCCCGTTAAGGGACCGAACCCTTGTTCTCGTCGACGTCTGGGGTTGTTCAGGCGAACCATTAAGAGGCAACGGAAAGGAGATACAGCGATAAAGAACCCGAAAAGTAACGCGAAAGGGGCGAGCGTACATCGGGGTGAACACTCGGGAAAGGTAGGTCGTAGGTACCAGAATTTCTTCGTAATAAGAGAAATATACGATGGGGTTATTCGGGGGCGACCCGGCCAAAGAAAAGCGAGAATGGAGGATATAGTGTCAATAACGATATCCACGATACACAATGCGTTAATAGCATTGCGCCTGGGTCAACGTTGAATGCTGATAATAAGGATAAACGAAGAAGGAGTGGGTAAGTCGACAATCGAAAAAGGAAAATTGATTGGGAGGAAGTTCTGAAAGTATTTTCGATTATTGAGAAGCTGGTGATCCTATTAGCTTTTCTTAGAGGCACGACACTTCTAGTAATGAACTTTTATTTCTATTTCGTGGTAAATTAAATTATACACACTTAGAACAAGTTAACGTTTATGTCTACTTATTTATAACCGCGCGAGCTATGAAATATCTTTCTTTAACATTAATCTAAGTTTTCGTCGACTTTGGCAGTTCGTTAAAGTTAAAGAATTCCGAGCTTCTTGATGTTTAGCTCACGTCCGCGTCTACCATATGTGTTGTCCCAGCCCGACCTGTAATAAAAAAAGAATAATTGAAATATTTATAGTCAGGAAACAATAAATAATTGCACATTCATATTTCCACGGTGCTTTCAATTAAAACAGTCATAGGGATCCGATATTTGTTGCCGTATTTGCACTGGACGAGCGCTTCCGACGACAGTCGTGGATTGAAAAAACGAAACGTATATTCTGAATGAATTTTTTATGTTATTTGCACTACTGTACGGACTCTGCCAAGCCGATGAGATTTTCGGATATTCCATCGCCGCATCACGAATCTCGCGATATCTGGCTGCGTTATATTAGGGACGCCGTCTCAGCGGAGATACTTTTTAAAATACAGCAGTATTTAGGGTACAGAATTCCCACGGAGAACATCCTAACAAGTTTCTGTCTATCGACAAGGAAGTCTCTTTGATGGCTACGTTGAATTTCCACCATCCTAAGAAGTTTACCAGTGCTCTAAACTTCGCGGCGTGTAAAACAATACAGACTCGGGGATTCATGTATGAGGAAAATCATGTATTTCGAGGGAGGAGTGAGAAATTCGGGGCAAACAAAGCCAGCAATGCGGCTGTTAGCCACCTCGTCGAAAGTGCCAAGTTCTCGCCGTTATAGGGGATTCGGTTACCATTGACACAACTAAAACTGACACGGCAATGAGAATTATAAGCTCGACAGTTTTGGCAGCAGTCTTGAAAATGCTGCGATGGGATTCGCAACTATACGCTGGTTTTGGAGCCAGAGACGCGTGATTGCTAGGTGACAGCTTACCTTGGGGAACGCGGAGAACTGCTGTCGCGGTATTTCCGGCAAGCTTAATCCCACTTTCGCGATGCCGAGTTCCATAGGCCTAGAGATAGCACTGCTAGCCGGCATGGTGTAATCTAGCCCGCCGAAGCCGCCCAACTGCAGCTGTAATCCTGCACAGAATACCAAGGCGTTCAACGTCTTAAACGATTGAGGAAGGAAGTAGAACGATAGCTGGACCGTCGTCTAACCGCTTGGGATCGATAGTACCTGTGGAGTAAGAGAGTGGCTGACTGGGCGCCTCGAACTGCCGCGTCTGGCCTATGTGCTGGAAATTCTGACCCAAGTTCAAAGTTGGTATGCTGGCGGAAATGCCAGGCGACATGTTGCCAGGCATGCCCGCAGATATGCCACTAATCCCGCCAGGTAAGCTGTTGAATATCCCCGTGGATGGTGCTTCCGGTATACTGGAAGCCAAGTTCGAGGGTAGGGCAGCACCTGGAGCGAGAATACCTAAACTGCTGCCTCCTTCAAAATCGATGAAAAGATAGTTTAGAGTAAGGTTGAAATGTCCGTCTTCTTGATAATCAAGGGATGCTTCCAAGTTACGATTCGTATAAAAAGTATGGTACCTAACGGAAGAACAGACGACATGTCCTGTGTGATGAAGGGAGAGACCCTCGGCAGCGTGGCGGGAATGTAATTCGTGGTCTGCAATGGTCTTGGAATCGCTGACAAAGTCGCCATCGGTATGCTCGGCAGCGTAAGCTTCGACCTGTCGGCCAAAGTGTTGGCCAGTGGAACGTAATTCACTGTTTCCGATAGGGAAGATGGCTGGAAAGATAGACCGCGGTTCGATTCTGGCTGCAGCAGATAGTTGAGCAAGTTGTCCTTTAGCGCGGCCTTTGACTCCCCCGGAAGTACGTAGCTCAACGGCTGGCTCTGGATTTTGTTGTTGAAACTGTTGTTCAGCACATCTGGCAGCGCATAGCTGAGGATGGGGCTCTGATCGTTGCTTTTGATGGTGCTTTTCGCCTGCTGCGACAGTATGTAGCTGAGCAGCGACTGTTGGAGCTTGTTCTTCAGCCCGCTGGTGATATACTGAGACGCTGGAGTGGTGAACTTTGCCGATTGAAATTCAATTGGAAGAACCGTGCTGGAAGAGAACGTATCAATGAATACTAATGCGCCGAATGCACAGGCACCACATTCATTCGCGCAATTTCGAGCCGCTTTGACAAACACTCGGTCCGTACGACTGGCGCGAGAAATAAAAAGTAGAGGCATTTCTTTCTACCCGGTATAAGTGCAAGAAATGACCTACTCGTCTCTCGGAAGATGGAGTAGACGTCATCGTAGAAATATCGAGTAATCACTGTTGCGCAATAATAACACGCCATGTCTAGAAACGCGTCTCGAAGACTGTCAGATAAGGAGGAAGAAAAGATCAGGGTCGCCGGAGCGAGTAATCGATCCCGACACCGTCATTACGTACTGTCTGCCGAAGGAGAGGATCGGAGATTCCGTGGCCACGACAGGTAAGCTGGTGGTCAAACCCGTCGGGTGGACCAAGTTTGAAGATTCCTTCGAGGTGGCCGCTGCTATCGTGGGTGCTGTTGTAGTTGACGCGCCTCCACCGCCGCCTTCCACAAGCTGAAAGCAATTACGAACTTTCATTGGACCTTTTAAGATCCGCGGCAGTCGCGTAGGATCCACTTCCAAAGTTGTAAAGGGATTACGAGCGTCGATTGATTAGAAGTTCGCGCGTGGACGAGGGATATGTGTTTGGAACATAGTCGGTGGACGTTTAACCATAGACCTTGCGGAATTACTCATTTAAATGGCCCTAAATGGAAACGCGGATAAACGCGAAAAGGTTTAAGAGACGCGTCGGTGGAATTGAATGCGATGACGCGGGGGTGAGTCTATTTCGCTCACCGTATCGGATTTCACGGTTGACATTGTCGCCGTGTGCGAAGCAGTTTTCGGCTCGGAAGTTGCCGACGTGTGAATTTGGGCGATAGCTGTGGAGGAGACGCTAGACTGCAGCAACGACTTCTGGGTGGTCGTCAGCGTTGACGACGGCGCCGCCGTCGTGGGTGGCTGCTCGTTCAACGGGAGAGCGTTCTCGTAGGGTGAAATCGGCGGCACGGAGACATACCCGAGACCGTGGTTCCCTGTAAGCCAACAAAACCTTTCTTTTGCACGCTGAAGGGATTTGAAAGGGGACATTAGCTTGCTTCTTGTCGTTACCGTGCTTCAAGTACTCCAAATCCCTGCCGTAGGACGCGGTCTCTCCGTCAGGCTGCGCTTGCTCCTTGAAGGAGCTGATTGGCTTATCGTACAGGTTTGAGAATCGAAAGTCGTCGCGGAACGACGGTTGTAGATACGAATACTGATCGTGCTGTGGTTGATCCTGAAGGCTCTGTTCGGTCCTGAAGGGAGGCTGGTCTCTGTACTGTTGATCCCTGAAGGGCGCGCCGTCCAAGTAGAAGGAAGTCTGCCTCTTCAAGTCCGCCGCGTCCCTGACCGACGAGCTGTCGCCGTAGAACCGTCGACTCTTCCCTGACGGATAATCTCTCAGCAGCGATTGATCCCTGAAGGGTAGCTGCTCGGAATAAGAGAGCGACAAGTCCTGGCTGTAAGGTCGCTGTCGGTAAGATTGATACAGCTGAGACTTGAATTGCTCCCGGAATGGTTGATGTTGCTCGTGGAAAGGTGGCTGCTGGCGAGCTCCTTGATAAGGCGGAAAGTCCTCCAGCGGTGGCAAGCTTCCCCTTCCATCCTTGTACGCGACAACGGCCACTGCCATCGCGACGATGATCCCCTGCAGAAGCAAATTACCTTATGAATATCACTGGATATCAGTTATCTCTTCACTGTCACTAGTAAATCCCTAAACGACTCACCAGTTTCTTCATTTGACTTTCCTTTCCCTGTCGGACTTTTCTTCGGATCGAAGAGTCGGTGAAACCACGTGCAATGATCGTCTGCGATCGATCGGTATCATTTACTTTCTTATATAGCTACCAGGCCGAGGAAAAAGCGATTCTACTCGACTTGCTCTCTGGTTCCACGCGCCTTCCAGTTCAGGTACGCGACCGGACCTTGTAGATCACGTATGTCCACGCCTTTCTCTTTCTACCAAAGGTTCATTGCCAGGCTTACAATAGCCTTTAATGTATTCCTGAACCGGTAAGCAGCGTAAGCTTCGATTTTTCCAGTTTGTTAGCTTTTTCGTGAGCGAGTTTCATTTTTATGTCGCGAGACAGTTCAACCTGCGGGGTATGATTAATGGAGGATCGCGTCGAACAACGCTGTGGCAAGATAGGTCAGGAAAGTTAATTAATCGGAGGACGATCGGGGGCAAAAACTCGAGTCTCGATTCGCTGAACTTGCAGTATCTGCTGCGCCCCGTGAGTCACGGACAGTTTCTTATTTGATTCGAGAAATAGAGGCCTTATTTGTCTGAAACCTTCGCCCTGTCGTGAGGGACTGTACCCTTTGCTTGCATAACTCCAGCTAGACGACACGAGGAACGGTTTAATTGAAAAACCACAATCGTTTACCAAGCAGCGTGTCTGTTCCTCATTTTAAGCGACTTTATCTTGGCCAGAGTGATCTTCTTCGTGGAAACATAAGTCGACAGCACAGAATAATGTTTTCCCTGGGAAAATAACAGTGAATCGATTCGATTGTCACCAGCCTAGGGCTGCAATTCGAACACGAACCATCGAATCATAGTAGTTTCCATATTTTCCTATGCAGCCGATCGATCTTCGATAAACGACTCGAAGGGGTGCACTCGCGTGATATAAGGGTGTCTGAAGGCCTTCACCAGGAACCAAGGAGAGTGCACGAGTGCACGCTCGTCGACTTTTAAGGAGGTAATGGTGGTGTAATAAAAATTATACGTGGCCCGGGTTACACGCTGCCGACATTACTTTTCCTATAAAACGTCGATAGCTTGGAGGTCAGAGTAGGTGTTCATATAGTTCTACTAGATAAAGCTGGCCATTAAATCAGGTATTCAAAGAGCTAATTGCCTGAATATTTTAGACGGTTTGCACAGCGACTCGTTTATCGTCAATTTATTTCAGCTTTGAATCCATCTGTAATGTAAAATAAAATTAGTCCACTTTGCTCGAAATTACGACTGTTCATTTACCGAATACATGTAACGTTTATGAAAATACGAGGTGCGGCACACATGGCTGCAGAGAACGCGTTAATGAACTGATGTTCGTTTCGTTCTGCTGCGCAATTACGAAAGAAAGCGAGGGTGGGAATGTGAAGAATAAATTATCGAATCCCGTTTTCGGGTTTAAGCGGTTTAATAATCGATCATGCCCCGAAGCACCCAGTTGCCTGCGTAGTTGCGTTTTACGATTATCATTGTAGCGCGCACTCAATTCATCATGAATTAAATAGATTTCATAACTTTACGTATTTGCATGCAACCCCCTGCTTTCATTTTACCAATCTCGTAATCCATTGGATCATTGTCTTTGTCACTGTCGGATGACAATGGATTTTCAGTGTAAACTGGCTGGGAATGTTACACGGACGACTAATTTGCGAAAATTCATTTTGCAAATTACACGACTCCGCTTCTCCCTGGCTGGACTTTGCTTGCACGACAAATATTTGTCGCAAAGGCCCTCCAGTTCTCAGACGATCCATTAAGAGATTATTTGAAATCGCCGCGGGCGGGGCAAGTATCGCGGAGTATTAGGAAATATCGTCCGCGGAAATTGAATTACAAACGAACATTGCGATTCGCCAAAGACAAATGGCGGCTGAAAGTTTCATGAATTCTATTAGCTCTCGGTTTGCAAAGTGAAAATTTATCAGCGTTTCGTCCGTTGCGGCGGAGAAACAATTTCTCTTATCTTCGACAGCCACGCTTCGTTCGTAATTAGCAAATGTTGGTTCGGAGGAATCGATCGATCTTGCCCGTCTAAAGTCTTTCAGCCATTTTTCTTCTAAACAGTATCAGACATTCGTTTGAGCTTTATGCGAAGGGTAATAAATTTCCCGGAGGCTTTAAAGTTTAACCAAACACTAGTTATCGCGCTGTGCGCTAATTTTCAAGGCGTTGCAAAATTTCCCCGCATTCTCTTTGGTAGGGAAGGTAGCCGGGAGAAGTAATTCCTCGACTTAAACGCCCGCGGACCTTACGTGGCGCGTCTAGTGAAGTTGCTGAATTCAGTATTTCATTCAATTACTGCTATACTATCGCTGGAAGCTGGTACAAGTGCAAATGTTGCTCGTTTAATAGCATTACTCCAGCAATTTAACGTTGAACGCGTGCTAGATACGTTGCGGCGAGAACGTTACACGCTGATTCTGTTTGGCAAGTAAAATGGGATTCTATTCTGTTTGTTTACGAGCTAATGGCTTGTGTGTATAATTCTGTGGACTTGCATGAACTATTAGTTTGCGATCGAGATTAAACCGGTCTAAACCTCGGCAAGGAAATGGTAGCAGCGATTTCGAGATAAACCTTGTCGAGAGGATCGCATCGAAGAGGTAAGAAGCTGCTTTGAATTGCACAAAACTTGACGAAACTTTTTCAAAACGGCAACTTGGGCAAATACTCCCTGATACTTTAGAAACGAATTTTAATATCCCCTAACTCGGTCCAATGGAATTTCAGTTATGAAACGATATATAGATAAACAAAATACAAACTTTGGTATGAACGAAGAGGGGGAAATTATTAGAAATCGATTGATACGTTCACACATCCGACGAATGATAGGTATTTTACGCACCGCCCTGTTAGTCGAACTAAATGTTTTACATTCCCCTGTATATTCGCGTTTGCCGTGGACAGAAGCATTTGTTAATATGGAATTCAGAAAGCCTCCGATACCCCCATATTTACTCATTAAAATATCGCTGATGAAAAAACAAAAGGAGAGAAATATTTAGAATATTGATAGGACGAAAAAGCATTCCAATCTAAAAACGGTGTTATTTTTAAAATTCCCGGACAGGCACGTACCATGGAGACCGACAGCACGAATGGTAAACGCGATAAAATAACACATTTCACGTTTCCGAAATTCAGTACAACGCACGCTCGAAACTTCTATAATTCATCTGATATTACGTGGGTGCTGGTAAAACGTTCCATCATTTTATTCAATAATAAATTGTAGGTGCCGTACTAGTAATCAAATTATCCCGTGACATTAATTAAACCATTCCAACAGCATAAACCTGCAGTTGGTGCAACCTGGCTGATATTGAGAATATTCTTTATCCATTGCTGAAAATTCGAAAACCCAGCGATCAAAGATTTCCGCGGCTCGAGTATCGATCGCGTAATGCGCAATGAATATTCACGAGCGTGGCCAGTGTTCGATTGTTATCGACAATGGAGTGTGGATCGAACGAAATTGAGATTTACCAGAGGCGATCGACAACGCCTGTCAGCGAGCGCGAGAACGGCACTGGACAAGAAAAAGAACCAATCAGGTTACCTAAGCTTTCACGCCAAATAAGAGCCCTGGACCCAGGCGTTACGGATGGAAAAATTGCAAATTTTATTACCACGGCGGAGACGAGACTCTCGGAGCAATTTACGTCTCGCGATGCGTGTAATTGGACGTTTTGATCGCGATCAAAATTTCGCTGGAGCGACGACTATCGTCGCCCGGGGAGAAAGCCCTTTTTATTGTTGCAGCCGCGTATTGCCAATTAAGAACGTGTTTTGGTTGGGCACGCAAATAACGCTAACTAACGGAGGCTAAAAAATCTGTAACAATTAATGGAGAAGTTTTGCTCGAAAACACAGTTCTGCCTGCTTGCACTGCACGGTTTACGCTCGCGCAGAGAATATATCACAAAGTGTTTATGTCTGGCAATTTGTGGAAATGTAATTGTCGCGATAAGGTTGTTATGCTGCTTGAAGTGTGTTTAGCACACCCTTTAGGGCGTTATGATGCCCCTACAAACACAAAACAACGGAGGGCACATGAATGCATCTGTTCAAAGATGATTGACATGTAACAAAGAGCGACAGAAACATATTTCCTTTCACCGAGCTTCGACTGAATTATTTTTCGACCATTCCCGTAACAAAACAATCATGCGCGACAGGAATAGCCGTGACAGCCTCGCCGCAAAACTCACCCCCGCGCAATTCATTATCCCGGCATTTCGGTGCAGCCCCACGTTCAGTCAGCTCAGGTGGATCGATATACCTGTTATTCTCTTTCCTTTTTCGGTTTCCCGTGACTCGATTTTTCGTCCGTCCATTTGAACCAAAGGAGACGCAAAAAGAAAACAAACAGGCGGTCACGACCGCGACGTGTCCAATTTTTCACGCCCTTTGACGAGGGCTTCCAGCACTGGCGCAAAATTTCTGCCCTCCTTACAAAAGAAACTGCACCGCAAGACGCTGTCGCCCACGCGTCTAGAATTTTTACTCCATTTCCCGCGTTAATGAACAGCGAGGATGCTCGTTCCCCCGTGCACTATAATATTCCGAGTGTCGATTAACAAATCGCAGAAATTGAATACTGATTCCATTTTAATCCCCCATGGACTCATTTTCCGCGGAATCATCGGGCGCAAAAATGTGAGTGGAAAATTGGAAATCACTCACGCGTTCGGTATATCCGGCGGGGTGGTTTAATTAATTTCGACCCTGCCGATCGCGATCACGATGGCGTTTTTTCGTAATCATTATCGTCGCCATTATTAATCCATTCCCGGTCAGCCGATATTCTAGAATATTAACGTTGATATCGCATGACCATTTAGTCTTTCCGTGATTGATTTTCCCTCAATCCCCCGGCACCAACCTCCGGGCACCAGTCGAACTTCATTTGAATCTCTAATTACTATCGCGACGACACTCGTTACACCGTTTCCATGCCCTTCCCCCTTGTTGGGGGGGCGTGACGGCCCTTAATTTAACCGCTAATTCCATCTTATTATCCGTTTTTTAAAACGTCCACGGCTTAACTCGCAGGCTCGTTAATTTTATCGCGTCCACCGTTACGGTTATTGCGTTTCTTCCGTTGGACGATCTCCCATCTTCCCCGCCTGTGCTCGTCATCTTTCCCAAAGAAACTACTTCGTTTCAATTTCAACAGCGTAACGATCACGGAAATTTAGTAAAAAATCTGGGGAAAGCAGGAAACTCAATATATCCTAGATTTATCAACAACAAAAATTATTCCATTCCATCCTGTCAAGATACCTACCTATAAATGTTCCGCGATTTCATTTATTCTACCGTGCACGATCACGCTACATCTTTCACATATCTGTTTCACGAACCAGTTGCCTTTTTCATATGCCAATCATTTTTTTTTTCGAAATATCGGTTGCTATTCATGGTTCACGCGACTGGTACCCGTGTCACAGATAACCGGGCAGCTCGACGTATCACCCCCGACTGCGACGTTTTATTTACCGTGGCGAAAAAGCATGAAAAACGTTGGTTGGAACGATAGGAAGAGTATCTTGTTCCCGCCATTCTTCTGGACATCCGAGGCGTCAAGAGAGGCCGTTCATCCCACACGCCATTAGAGGCTGAAAAGGCTGGCGGGTCGAGCGCATTCCTCGGGCGCATTTTCTCCTCTTTCAAGTGCACGGACTTATAACGGCATACCCGTCGTGTAGGAAGGAAGGAATTAATTTGCTCGCCAGAGTGAGATATTTGTCGCTTTTTACCGCCGACTTTGTCGTACCTTCATGAGGCAAGTTCGAGATCGTTCAAGTTCAGCGGACCCGTCGGACTGGACACGGCAGGTTCCCCATATCGTCGGATCCACGGTGGCGGGCGCGATTATCGAGGGAAGAAACTGAGCTGCTTATTGTCGCCCGACGAAAACGTTTTCTCACTTGACGCGTCACGGTCAATTAGCTGATCGCTCCATAAATCACCCCGCCTCGATCCTCGTAAAATTGCCCGGCCGTTTACTGGAAGATTCGTCGACCGATATCGCAGCGGAATTCAATTTTGTCGCGGTTACATGCAGCTGGAAACGTCGGCGCGTGGCCATGTAGCCGTGAAATTCACGTGGGTGACATTTTTGCAATTTCACGAACCACCCGTCGCCTGCACTCCCGAAAGTTCGCCGGGCAGATTCCTCTCTCCGCTGGAAGCTGTTTTCTCCAATTGACAAACTTTTACGCTTCTATTTTCGATGATCGACACCACGTTTTCGAAAATGGTTTTGTGTCCTGCTCGACGAAACGATTCATTTTCGTCCACGGCTGTCGACTAGCTCACTGGACAATGTAATGGCACATTGTTGGACAAAATGTAGAGAATTTGTAGAGGATCCGCGCTGCAACCTGGATCTACTTATATACTTTGTCGATCTGCAGGCGCGAGGAACTCGAGGCAACTTTGCTTCAGCGTCTGCAACATTGCAGTAGCACTCTACAAAAGTTAAAGCGATAAAAATAGAAGTCAACCGCACTTCTCTTACAAAGAAGGGCTTCCATTTACAACTGTTCTCCGTTCCAGGGGCACGAGCTCGTCCCCAATGTTCCCTCGATGACAATACTAATTTAATTAAATGTAATGTCAGCCCTGTTCACGAGTACTGGATCCGGGGTACGTAATTTCCACAAATTCCAAACCCACCGGCCCTCCTGTCTCGTTCATTGTCGTCCCTTCGGGACACACCATTCGTCTGCTCAACCTGTTAATATCACAAGTTCGTCGCATTATTGATATACCAGGAAGAAGGAGGCTTCCTCTCTTGGTCCGCGAATTCCAGAAACACGTTCCCTGCTAATGATTTTGTTGAAATTCCCAAATAATTCTTGAAATTCTCAGCGAGTCGCGCAATTTCGCAGCGTGCAAGGCTGGGGAAGAAAAACAACGCCTCGCCTTGTTCAAAGGATCGAATAATATTTAGACAATGCTCGGGGAAACGTTACATCTGCTTGTCAAACGGCTGGTCGTCCTAGACACAACGTGTGATCCATTCGACAGCAGAATTTCCTCTGGGTAACGTGTTGCTGCCTAGCCTCGCCTCCGGGGAGAGAATTTCTGCACGCTTAGACACGTACGCTCTGAATTTGGATGGAAACCCATTACATGCATATACATGCAACCCGTCACACATTCCTTAACAATGGAGACACGTTTTCTATACCAACATTTCGAAAGAATTTGACAAAACGATTCCTTAAACTTTCCGGTGGCTTCCATCGAGCTGTAGATAACGAAACTGTAGCTGAAAGATTACCGGTGTCCCTCTGCGGCTCTACCATATGCCATGAAATTCAGCGGATGCATTGAGAATTCGAGGGGCGTGGCGCAAAAAACGCTCGATCTGATCTTTTGTCACCGTTCGTCTCGATTCGAGGCTTTGAACAGTACAGAGAATAATTGAGGCACAGTGGAAACTCGGTGGTAATATATTCGGCAGATTTGTCCCGAATCGCGGCTGGTCATAGTATAATATTTGATACAATAGAGTCGAGCGTCCACAGGTTTCGATTCATTCGTACGTATTCGCAGCTGGACAATACGCCTTTGTCCGACAATCGAATTCGCAACTAACCGCGTGCATATAACGTTGCAGAAATATCGGAGGGGAAGCGAGCGACGGTCCCCAATTGATCAATTTCCTTTCGAAATTAAGCAGGAAAGACCGGTTCAAAGAAATCCCGACGGTTCGACGAGTAATGCTTCAATTACCCAAGTTAATCGTATCGACGATTCCAGCCCGATCAAAAAGGGTGTATGTACGGTGAATCAGGAATCGTATCAAAGAATTTGCGTCGTTGTAAATGTGTCTAAACGTCGAGCCACTCGTTTCGCTGCGAATCCTTTCGAAGCTTAGGGAAAACCAAAGGGGTATGTTGAAGTAAATAGTGAATCACATTGTAACACGTCAAGCAACGTGATACATTAGACGGCGCTAGCTCTCTGCAGTAATAGACGTCGAAGGTACCGTTAATTATGCGCAGAGACACGGCACCAAGTAAGGGCGGAAGGAAGGAAGAGAGGCAATTACGAAACAGTCCCGTTTATGCGGCAAATCGCATGATTAAACGAATACGCGATCACTCGCGCCAGCCCAGCTAACCGTGTAATAACCGTTCTCTGACACTCGTTCTGCTTCTCGAGCGAATCCTACGAAAACGAACAACCTGGCACACCCCACCGTCTTCATTTAACGAGTCGGGCTTGAAGCAAGTGGATTGTGAACAATCCGATTTCACTGTGCGTCGCTTTTTATCTTTCGCGCCTCTCAACGACGCGACGTCTCGATAACGAACGATCAACGGGCCTTAGATCGATTCGAGGCTGAAACTTTCTCGACAAAGTAACCCAAGGATGTAACCGAGCTGGAATCTGGAAAACTAAGGCTCGCCAGAATCTCGTACCTAAAGTAAATCACTGGCTCGTGTCATGGACTGGAGCACGCTGCTCAGTTTCTCCGGAGGTAGAGCCATCAAGGAAGGGAAGCAATTACGAAATGGCCCCCTGTCCCTTTCCGGGATACTCTCCCTAGTGCATTGTACACAGGCGAGGGCCGATGCATCGCCGAGCTCGTTGGGACACGTGTCACGAGTTAACACCAGCTCCATCTATCACAGAGACATTATGATTGACAGGCAGGTTTCGGTGGTTCGATCGACGATCGGCGAAATCTCTCGTCGCGGCAGTCATTTCAGGACCGAGCACGTGTAACGCGCCGTCCAGGAGCCAGCAAAGGATTCTGTGGTTATCTCGCCAAGCGGAGTGCACGTCCCGATGCACATACGCGCAGCTGCGGCACTAACACCGACGATGGTCAGTGACACAACATCAAAGGAAGCTCAGAATGCGAGTTAATTTCGTAGCGAGGGAGGCCGGAATGAGGGTTAAGAGGGATGGAGAGGGCGGGGCAGAGAGGTATAGGGGCTGCGCGCGGTAGAGAAGGATCGAGGATCCAGCGAAGGTGTTGGAAAAGGGAACCGTCATGCATATTCGAAACGAGGGTCCACACCCCTGCGGTTTTCCGAGTTACTTCACCCATTTAAAAAACGAGGAAGCACGCTTCAGAGCGACTTGCTCTCAGCGTCCTCCTCGACGCCCACATGTTCCCAACATCCGTTTTTCCCTCCACCGTCGAAGAGTCTCGAGGAATGTGTCCTCTTTGACGCGTCTGGCGCGCTCCGAATTGTTCGCAGCTGGCAAAGCACGTACAGAGGCGAGATCTTATTAAGATGACTAATCGGACCGTGCACGCCACGTACAGCACAGAACGAGGACTCGCGAGTTTCTCGAGCGTGCAGATCTTTATCGCGTGTTCTGTCGCGTGTGCGCGGGCTCCCATTGTCTCAGCGCCGAAATTCCCTCCGCCTCGAAAACTGATTTGGATCTATCGAAGCGCCGTCGCGTGAATTCGTCAGACATTATTGCCTGTCCTCTTCGAAGAAGTACCGTCTCGGGACTCCCCATCAGGGAATGAGAATATGAAACGTGTGATCCCCTAGAAACGAGTTTAGAGCTTCCCAGACCTCCCAGGGAGTCTAATTTCGTCCCGTGGAAAATCTTCGTACCTGCTTATGAGAAAGTGAAGTTGTCTTTGGTGGTCTCGCGCGTTTCCTGCACGCCGCATGAGGCTATTATTGGCATTTTCTATTCCTGCGAACACTCGTCGCGGCCTAAACTTCAATGATATCAGCGTCGACTCGTGGTGTGTATAAGGAAAGATGTATTACGCGGTGGGAATCGACCTGCGGAGGCAGAAACTCGCTTACCTGCACGATAAATAAAAACATCATTGGACCGTTTTGTCGTATAAACCCCTTTGGCGTCGGAAATGCCACACCTGCGGGTGCTTTCCACGAAGAAAAAGCCTACACAACGGCACCGGTTTATTTTTTAGGGGAACGACCAACCCATAACTAAGATCGCTCGGTCGTGTGGGATTTCCGCGTGATTCAACCGTTTATCAATGTGAAATCGTGTTTTAAGGGCACCGACTTTCAGACGTCTAGAGGAGTTCAAGCTACCAGTCCTCCCTGGCTTATGCGTCTCATTGGGATCAATAAAGTAGACAAATGATTATTAAACCATTGCTTACGGGGCTGAAGTTCTACATGATCAATGAACAAACTGATTCATTAATCACGGGATTCAGAGAGATTAGTTTCATTCGAAGAAAAAGTGCTTCTCGTGGCAAGAAGTTGCTTCGAGCTTCCAACTATTTCTAAAGTAGATCGGTCCAAGTAATGAAGCAGAATTGACAATGTTAATAAATACGGCAATCGAAACGTCCCTCGTCCAGACAAAGGGGGTATTCTAATTCCAGTTGCTTTACCGTTCACCCGTGCAGCGATCGATGCTCGTCCACCGCTTGTCACAGTGTCTTGTTTATCAGCAGAACGTGGACTCGTGCTTATCGACCACAGTTCCTCGAGGCTTGTACCGACGTTTGCTCGAACAGAGTTTCACAGGCAGTGCAGGATTGGAGTCGCGGTTTTCCGTCGTACACTCGCCCGATAAACGATGCAATTTCGCTGAGCTCCTCGCTGTCCGCGGCGTGCTCTGACATATCGCCCTTGGGAGTTAACGCAATTTTCGCCAACATTCAGCTTCGCCAGGCCCTGCTGGTTAACGAAGACTAAGGACAGCGTCATCTACGAGATTAACAAGTTTTGGGAACAAAGTTTCCCGTGTCTATTAAGAGTTGCTACGGGTCTGCATTTGCCGCGCGTCAGAAAACTAGGAAACGCGACGCGAGCGTTATCCACTTTGCACAATTTAATTTCAACCGGGCGAAATTCCCCTTAAAATTGTACGATATTGCGTTTAACGCCTGGATAATGCAATTCGAGTGGCAGGCTTTTAAAGCTTCAAGGCTCTGCGCGAAATATTTGGACCTGCGGATTAGCTACAATTTTCAGCACTGAATTATTCGTAAAGAGGAAACTAGTTGGCTCGCCGAGAATTAATATAGTGATTAGACGATATTAATGATGGAGATGAAGTTGACACCAGTGACCCGCGAGTTGCGTAAGTTTCTTCGTGTTCACGCATCAGAAACGTTCTGTTTTTTTTATGCTTTTGCATTTTCGACATTGCTCGGCTTAGTCAGCATTTCGTTCTAATTGATTTCACGAAGCATTTGCAGTAGTTAGTTGTTGTTGAAGATAATGGAAAGGGAAAAGGAAAAATAGAAGCATTTGATCTACCAGTCCAACTGTCTTGATAGTATATTCTCGTTTTACGTTTTACCGTGCTTATAGATCAGAGGGGAATGTTTATTTACATATGGCTTGTCAGCGACTGTAGATAGCTGTGTTCGCTCTATTCACGAGGAGAGATATTTATATCGTCTGATTCAGGCTTTCATTCTCAGCTGAATCCCGTCTCGGGATAAGACCATCGTGTTTCAAACGAGTGGATATCTGGTGTTCTTTGTGCGAAACTCGTTTCTCCCTTTCCTATTCAACTCTGTTCACATGTGACGACATATTGTCGCTGATCCTAATTCGTTTTAAATTTATGCAACAATATGCTGCGTGACACGAAAGAGATGTGACGCCTAGAAGCCTAATTTTTGTCATTTATAAGCAGGATTTGAAACGAAACGCTAATCACATTGGAAGTAGATTTTCCATTGAAAATTCCAGCAGCGTAATAGTAATTATTGAAATACATCTGAAAATTAAAGCAGTTCGAGTTTCTTGGCTGTCTCAATATTCAATTTAAAAAGTTTAAATCCAAAGGAAAGCAAGTTCAAGCGGCATAATTCTGGCGCGCGGCATCAAAGCGGAATGATACCGTAAGTAGGCAGACGCGGAAGCGTTGAGGCCGGCGCGGCGCAGATGAACGCTACTCAAGTAAAATTATTCTTAAATATATACGTCTACTTTGATCAATCCCCACAGAATACTTTCCCCTCAGCCAAGTTTATCTTCCAAGAGAAACATTAGAGACAAGAGCTATCTCAAGGCTGACTGCACAAACAGTGCAACACATGCTGCCTCAAAGTACTTGCTCATTTTTCCCGTTGGCAATGAATAGACCACTTGTATAAAATAAACACAGAAGAATCTCCTGCTTTCAAATAATATCGCTCATTTTGAAATCCTTCTGTTCGCATCGTAGGAAAAATATCTGTCATTACTGCGCAAAATATTGAAGAGGAAGGCGATCTCGTTGATTTTTCCATCAGGACAAGTGTACAAAGTATCACTTCCCAGTTGGCCTTTCAAATACAATTTACGCCCATGTCTGACTAGCAGGGACCGCACTTACTGGCCGAGCGAAGTGGAAACAGAGCGGCAAGCAGAGACGGGAAGGCGGCACATGCGCGAAGTGGAAAAGGACGGTATCGAGCCAGGCTGGCGGAGTTGCCCGTCAACAGACGGTGCCGCACCGTCAGTTTATTCAGCCGCGCCTGAAACGCGTTCAGTGCCGCGCGGAAACGTGTACGCGCTCCTCCGTGCACTCGTTCCTCTGTTTTCCTTTTACATTTTCTCTCTCTAAATCTGGACACGTCTCGCGCGTGTGGGTCGCAGCGTGCAGGGGCCAGGGCAGGAGAGGAGCCGTAGCCGAGGAAGAATGTGATCGCTATCCGATCGCCACACCGTCATTCAGCCGGCAGTTTCGTTCACGGTAAGGCCAAGAACACCTTGCAGAAGCTACTCCGCTCACCACGTAACCCGCGCCTCTGTGTACGCGGCCGCGTACGCGTGTGCGTGCATGCGCCAGGCGTCGTTCGCGTCCATCCATGGTCACTGGACGTCACGGACACAAGTTGCGTCTCGTCTGGGGACTTGACGCACGTTAATCACGCCAACTATCGGCGCACGTTCGATAAGGTCGCGTGAATTTGAATTTCCAAACGTCGCGGAGGCTCCATTAAGCATAGCCGATCGTTTACCTCCGAATGCGTGGCGAGATATGGATCCATCTCGGTTTCAAAGCGACCGTTTACAAATCGGCCGCGATCCGAATTCTCGGTCGCGCCAATTTTCGCCGATCCTCGCCAACTTTCACCCACTGGGATTTCAAGCGCAATGGAAACGATTTAGCCTGCTTTTAGCCAAAAAAACCGAGATGATCCACTAACATAGAGAGTTGTACACAAGGCACACTCACACTGCCCGCCACCGCCAGTTATCTTGCGCTACGTGCTCCATTTCTATACGCCTTCTTCGTCCCTCTACTCATATCGCCTTCTCCTCTCTCTTTCCCTCTTCTCTCCTCTCCGTCCAGCTGTCTGCACCTTCAGTTCTGTTCCTCCTTCTGGCCGCCTCTATCCGGCACGTTTGCGCGAGGCTCGTGTGTACTGTGCCACACGATCATTGTATTCCATGCGTTTCGCACCGCACGCCTCGCCACGGAAAGCGTGCACAAGGCTACGCGAGTGTACCGTGGCGAATGGCAAGAGTTACGAGTCGTTGATTCGTTAATTAGCTGGCGATTGCGTGATCGACGATCGAAGAAGGGGACAAGAAGCTGGGTGGGGAGCCGCCGGGGATCCACACGACCCTGACTCCGAGCCTCCCGAAGGATTTTCGAGGTCAAGGGGATTTACAGCGTGGCCGAGAAACGAGTAGACGGACCCACAGCCTCCCGCGAAATTGATTAAGATGGCGAATGATCGCGTTCGTTAGGAGATATTGGCTGATGCTCCCCCGTGGCTGGATTCGCCGTCCGCGATATTAACTCGCCATTGGCTATCAGCCACTTTATCTGCGGCTCTCGCACCCCTTCGCGCTCAATTTCCCTGACTTCTGACCTTCTTATCGGAGGGCACGAGGCAGAAACGAGACGCCTGAGGTGTCACGCTCGTTACACGCGCGAAAATACCGACCACCTCGGGCGAGCAGCTTCCAGATCGACGTTTGCGCTGTGTCCACAGGTATCGGCTCGTGTCATAGGTCACTAAAGGCTCCTCTCAGAGAATATCATTACAGATATTACGATGCGTCTTTGGAATTCGTGTCAGATACCATTCAAATACCATTAACAAGGATTTACGTGGAACTGCGGCAACTCTCCTATCCTCTCACAATCTCGGGATTCCCGTTTATATTTCCGACGAACTTATAATGACTTCAGAATATTATGTTGGCTCATTGACGCAAGATCAATTAGGACTAATTATGCAGAAAGCTACTAACCCTCGAAATGACAAAAAATTAGATAAACGCGAGTATGGATCCCACAATTTTGCAAGAAATTACCAATCAATAGAACAATTCTTACATTATTTATTTATTTATTTATTTATAATTGTTAGACGGGTTTAGCCCCAATATTAAACACAGTAAAATATAAGACAGTGATGTACACAACGCGGAACACAAAACAAAGGCGATTTCAAAATTGCTTGATAGCACAACAAACAAGAGTTTTAAGCCTGGGATGTGCGAAACCAGGAGACAACTGACCGTTTAAAGGTGTCGACAGACGATCCAAAGAAGTTGATATGGCCAGCTACCTCATTGCCTCGCGTACAAAATCTAGAAATAGGGTCACTCATATGGATATTCGTTCTATGAGCTTTGACATAAAATAGCGGAGTATGCCGCAACGGTCTAGGTGGAATATAAAAATCGATTAACCCCAGAAGTTGGGACAATTATTCACATTTGAAGCTTAAAAAACAAAAACTGCAGAAAATTTAGAATAATATTAGTTATACTACTCGCTATTAAATAACCCATTAAAAAACATTTTAAAACCACAACAAGAAATAAAATATACCCAATCGAAATAAAGCTACATTTCTTTAACACTTAAAATCTTCAAACTAAATTCACTCAGTTTTAGATTATTGAGGATCGGTAGCTTTCTGCACAAATAAGTTCAATTAATATCCACCTATGTTAGAAGCCACGGCTTCCAGGAACCGACTACCATGGTGGAAATTCAAACAGCAACAGAGCGAGTCACTCCTATTATCCGTCAAGCAAAGGAAATTAATATAATCTCTCGAATAGCTCGCGTCATTCCTGTATACGATTCACGGAAACATTGTCGTCGCGAGGAAATCGCAAAGCTTCCGTCGTTTGAGGTCGCTGAATGCGGTTCATGACCATCGTTCACTTGCATTCCGTTTCTTAAAGCGTGTTAAGCGAGCGGCCGGTCAATGCCGCGGCTGTTTAACTCGCCCTTCAATGCCAGCGCCGGAAGTTGCGTAATTATCGATCGACGGGGCGACAATTGAACCACGGCCGCCGGTCGATTAAACCGCGGGGAAATTCACGCCTCGCCGTTCCTCCGACGCGCGAGGTCCGAGCACCGCCGCCATTCATCGGCTGTACAAATATTTTTTCACGGCGCTCCACTTAAGTATATCATAGTGCAAATGTTTGCACTGTATTTAGGAGCGCGCTGGCAAGGTGTAACGAGTGCTTCGCGGATAATGCTGTGTTCCGAAAAGCTGGCTAAGCTCCCTTGAACGCGGTCGAGTGTACATCGGCGCGCGTGCACGCGTCCCCTAGATTCTTTCGTTCCATCGACGCCTTCGCCCTCCATTCACGCACGCCAGCACCCTGTTCAACGATAATTCCATTCATTTCGCGTGAAACCCAGATAGAGGGGTTACGTAATATTTCACGAGCTCGGGACGCGCCGCGACTTGAACGTACCGCGGGTAAACGAGGCTGCACGCAAGCCGCATTGCTTATTCAAGACTTTGCACCTTACGCACCTGGTGTCGCCGCTCGAGAAATTGCGGTGTCGCGATGGCATTCACGCGATCCGCCACAATGCCAGCTTCGGGAAGGTCAGAGTGTGTTCCCGCGCGGGAGCGAGGATGCTCGACAGCTTTTAATTAGACCCCGACGGCCTATTTAAAAGGGAGAGAGTGGTCTCGCCGCGGGAGCGGCCGGGACGGGATAATTGAATTCTTGAATTCCAATTGATTGTCGAAAATCAATACAAGCTGCCCGCCCGAGCGCGTTCGATGTCTGACGACGAACGGGGGGGATCTACTTCGGCATTCCCATTTAAGATCTTCATTATTAAACTCGTTCAGTAACGACGACAATCTGCTCATTGATGGCGCACATTAGTAACAAGTTAATGGCTCTGTTTGCACGCGAATGGCTCCGAAATCTTCCACCGGGTAGGATCTATTTTCACTACTAAGGGGAACAAATCCATTCGTTTCCTGAAAGACGTAATCGGCGTTCGACGCTGCTACGGGTAAATGGGAATGAAATTTCTGCGTATTGCAAAAGCGGGAACAGTCAGTGACCGAGTGCATCCCGCAGATTATCAACAGCCTGGCGGTGTTACGACATCCCGCGGTCTTCCGCTTTCACGAACGAAAATACTTGCCGTCTCGCCTGCCATTAAGTGGACCCCACATTTCGTGCTCATGACACGTGTCGTTAACGCGATCGTTTCCTTCAGAATTCCGTTCAGTGTCAGACGCCAGGAATGTTTTCATCGTACCGAGGGGGGGGGGGGGGGGGCGCACCGGCACGAGTCTCTACTCCCACATTATTTTCGTAACGCTGCTCCTCTGTTTACGCGGCATCTCTGCACATACATATATACCGCGGGAGCTGGTTATATAGAGGCGTGCTGTGTACTCGCCTCGTATAAGACAGAAGGCGAATCGACTGTGCAGAACGAAATCGCTATTTCCAGCCGGCTGCCCCCCGCTCCCGGAATAGTGTTTTCCAAACTGCGGGTTTTTTTACCAGAGTGGGCGGACGGGTCAGGAAATCAGTGAGTCTATCACATTTCACATCTGCTTTATAGTACCCATATAATACAAAATGAACAGTCCCCTATTTTCAATCGTTCACAGCTAAATGCGAATCTTTATTAAAAAATTCTTTCCACGCAGATCCGTTCGACCTTATTTCCTCGCTTCGACCTTCCTTCGCTTTGCTTTTCCTCCTCTTTATACGTGTCTGTTATGTCTGCACTCACCTGTTCCGTAAAACAAATAAACGACTCTTTATCTATTTACCGTTTGCATCGGTCGCTGTCGGTACATTCTGATCTTCATTGAAATACCTTCCCTACGCAGTGTCTTGATCCATTATCCGCATCATACCTAACCCCAACCCTAACCCATGTATCCTTCCCGCATCTTCTGTATCTCACCCATTATTTCTACCCTTCGCCCTTTAAGTCAATTCCGTGGACTATAGCGTCGAGCAGCTTTCAACTCCGCATTTTCTTCCCCCTGCCCTCCGTATGTACAAACGAAACACAAGAAACGTTGAAAAGTATCGCCGGCAGTTAATGGCCCCGGCGCCTGTTTCCGCTTCCAAGCGGGGAACAAAGCGGCCGCGAAACAATGTGCCAGCTCCAGTTTGCTCTTGGCGAGCTGGAAAAGATGCGGGAACCTTTTCGTGCATGCAATATTAGCGTGTAACGTCGAACGTCATTGGTCGACAGCCGTTAAGCGCAACTTCCTCGTGCGTCAATTAAGATAAACTCTCGATAGTACGTCGCGGGATATCCGTGCACGATAGCGGTGTCGATGGGCACTTGATCTTTCTTGCTCGCGACACGATAACTCCACTCGCCGAATAATGGTCAATCATCGGTTGGACGATAAACGTTTCATTAATTGCGATTCGTTAGCCTGCGGTTTCGTGCATCTAAAAGCTTGAGTTTAAGTGCTTCGAACGGGAAACTGGCAACGCGCTCTTCTGAACGAATGGTGGCGAGGTTCCTTTCTAATCAAGGACGTGACGGCATCAAAGGGGGACTCGGACGTAACGACAGCCGGCGAAGCGAATTCGAAAACGTTTGAAACGATGTCGAGGATTCGGTAAATCGAGAATCAGATCAAATGCGCGGATTTCAGGTTGACCGGAAGTGGGTTAACAGTCACGGTTGAGACGATGTTTGACAGCCGCGTGATATATCCGCCGAAGATTGGCCATAAAGTTCAGTGAATCCGGCTTGTGTACGGGAACGCTATACATAGAATCGGAGGCCTTGACTCTTGCTGAGCATCGAGAGGCTGTACATGATAAAATCTGTTCGATCTTCACTGTTCGTAGGTGCAGCGGACGACTAAGATGTGCCAGCCAGCAAAGAAGAAGCAGTCTTAACCTCGTAAGTGGCCTTTATCCATCCTCGTCTCGTTACGCATCTCGCCCTGCAAATCAGCATCTTTAACGAACGATGAAAGTTCTGCCAGCATCCATTGTCATTCGACCCGGGCAATAGAGAATCAAACGGGGCAATTGAAACTGTCTCTCAGTTTTAATGAACCGGATAGCGAGTAAGGGGGTTCTTGAAGTCGCGAAGTATCGCGAATACAGTCGAGAATGATTTCCATGATAAAAAATGCAGGACTTACATTTCCCTGCACAAGGAGCGAGCCACGTTCTATCGTCGTTCTATTTTCACCTATCCGGCTCCGTCTATGGTCTGTCCTACATTGTGGGCAGGGAATAAAGGTCAATCGGTGCAACGATGCCAGCAAATCCTTCGCGCATCGATACAACGAATCGACCTGTCGAATCAAAAAAAAGAATTGAAGGCGAAACCCACGCCGATGCTCGCGTTTCAGCGACATCTCTGGCGACTGTAATCCCTTTGTCGCTGTTATACAGCTTGTCGATGGTCAATTTCGATTTCATATTGAACGAGGGGAGAAGTAGGCTTGTGGCCGGTCGAGCTTGAGAGGTCAATGCGGAGCTCGAGATCGTTGCTGTGGAATAATTCGAACTTGAAATGATTCCGTTTGGCTTTGCACTCGTGCGACAAGTGTTTCTATATACCAGTGTCACTATACACGTTCAAATGGGAGGATTCGTGGGACAGAATCGAAGGGAAGCAGTGACGGATGGGGGCAACAGAGCTTTCTGACGATGACATTAACGTCCCCGATGAACCCTGTCCGACGTATCAGAGAAATGGGCCAAGAAACGCGGTTAACATAGTCCCCGGGGAGGGTGTTCGACTATCGAGGTTGAGAAAATACTGTTACAGCCCCCGTGGACGGTGCCATCGAAGCCAACAATAACAGAATCAACTCTCGCCTAGATCCCCTCGAGCAGGTCGATGAACGAATGTTGCACGCGGATTCGCGCGTCGCGCTGGAACATAAATTCCTTTATGAACCGGGTTCTCACTTCAGAAAGCTCTGTGTTTAACGAGATTAACGCTTAATTGGATTCTAATGCCGGTGAAAGAGGTCGAAGGCACCTATTCGGCTCGTCCTGCCTGAGGTTAATACTCAATTGAGGTTGGGGAAAATGCTATTAGAGGATGGGCTGCGTGTGAGTTGATCGATCCGGCGCACCGTTTAGTCCCTGATACACAATGGTGTTGGCTCTAAATGAACGCGAAGGCGCCGAGGGATAGCTGCAGGTAGTTTGGTATTCCTCGTCGCGCGCAATTTTCGTAATCACGGCAACCGTCCGCGGAATCCGTAATGAAGCGGCGCGATAAGAACGCGGGAGAGCCTGTATTTCACCCGAACTGCAGCAGTAAATAAGTTAAACGAATCTCGACCAGACTTTTAAGTGGCCGGTGGTACTATTCGAATCAGCTGCAATTAAGGTAAATGGCCTCTTTGCTGGACACCGAAGAATACAAATCGTTGAGGGACATCTAGTTACAGATTCTAGGTTCATTCCCTCGAACTCTGCCCTTGGTCAAAGTGTACGCCTCGCGTAAATACGTAGTATACACGACGCATTGTCCGTCAGAAAGCTATGCGCAGTCATCCAGCGAAACCTTGCACACGAACGTAAACACGTTTTCATCGCGCGCACGTAATCGAGTACATAGTCTTGATGGTCCACATGCCTCGTATCTATTATTGCGTTGAACCGTGTCAGGGACGAGGGCGTTTAGAAATTTTAGAGAAAAGAAAACCTTCGAATTGCTGTCAGGAAGCAGGCGAAAGCTGACGCGCGTACTGATCGACTCGGACGAAATCGTTGGGGCAGGAAGATGACGAAGAGGTTCGAGTTCAATTGGCAGATCGAGGTCCCTCTGCCGCTCCGCCATGGATGCATGTTCGATCGTTGGTCAGAGGAGAAGGACAATTCGGAATACGAGCAGAACTGCTCGTTCAAAGTTGACGAATACGGCTTCTTCATCTACTGGCAGAGCGAAGGAAGGGTGAGCACTCTTCTCGTCTGTATTTGGTACTCATTTGTCTGTCTCTGAAGGAATTTGCTACTGTTAAACTTCAATTCCTTGGGGTTTCGTTTCGTGCACAGGACGGAGACGTGATAGAGCTGTGCCAAGTTAGCGACATACGTGCTGGTGGACTACCAAAGGTGAGGAAATCTCTGATGATTTGAAAGTTGAAAGTTTGTAATATTGTACGGACGAGTTTGGAATTTTCCTTTATAAATATACTCTACTGGGGAGATCCCTTCATTCGTATCAAATATCATTCTGAAATTTCATCCAGGATCCAAAATTATACGACAAGCTCCTGACGAGGCACGGCGAGCAATTAGAGGAGAAAAGCTTGACCATCTGCTCGGGGGTAGATTACACCAACATCAATTACCAACACGTAGTCTGTCCTGACCCAGCGACGGCTAAAGTAATTATTCTCTTTACGTAAGCCCGTCAAATTCCTGGGCCTCTAGGAAAATTAGTCTAAACCAAACAATCACATTGAACGCATCTCAGTCGATTGAATGTTACTGTACTTGGTATACGATTATAGAGGGAGGAATATGTGTCCGCACAGAATAGACGTAGAGAAATTATCCAATTCAATCCGTCATGCAAACATTAACGTGGTCAATAAGCCCAAGTGTTTGTTTTGTCCCGTGACAGGTATGGCTGGACGGCGTACGATCGATTACGCACAACGTGAAAGCCAACAACGTGTGCCCGTTTACGTGCTTGAAGAAACAGTAAGTTCGTTCGTTCAATTTCATACACGCACCCACGACCTTCCTCGTTAACAAGCTCTGCAATAATTAACCGGAATCGTTCCCTGGCGAGCACGTTTCTACGTCGTATAGTCTTTCGATTGCGCGACGTCGCGTCACGAGACCTTTTATAAGATCGATGAAGCTCGCCGGGAAACGTAAACAAGATGTGGAAATTCTTTCGAGAGATGAGAAAGTTATCCAAAGCGTCTTCCCACGCGGTTGAGAGATAAAGAGTTTTTGCTGTGTTCCAGTTGGATGCGGCTGAGAATGCTGGTCGATCCAAATGGAAAAGTTCCAGTGAAAGTGGTCGCGAGAACTTTCGCGTCCGGGAAAACGGAAAAGCTCGTATATCAGTGCTTCGCCGACTTAGGCCTACCCAGCGGAAAGGTATTTATGAAAAGAGGAGCAGAAAGCGGACGTCCTTCGGTCTCAAACTTCTACTTTCACTTGAATTTCCAGAATGACGTTATCGAGCCCGAGGACTTTACCTTCGACGCGTTCTACGCGCTCTACCACAAAATCTGCCCAAGGAATGACATAGAGGAGCTCTTCCAATCCATGTGAGTCCGCCGGAACCATAATTATCCTGTTTCGATCGAAGTCGATTCCTTCGTAAACTTGGAAACGATTCGTTCTGAATATTCCAGCACCCAGGGCAAGGCGGACACGATCAACATGGAGCAACTCGTCATGTTCCTGAACGAGAAGCAACGCGATCCAACGTTGAACGAGATCCTGTACCCCCTGTATGACGAGAAGAGGGCGATGGAGATCATAAACGATTACGAGCAGAACGAGAGTGCGCGAAATCAAAGTAAGACTCTTGCCGACTGTGTTTCTTACTGCTGCCACGAGCTTTGGGAAGAACGATGTGGTGAATAGCCAATGTATCGTTTCACCCAGCTCTACCCTCTCAATGAACCCCTGACACCGTCGAAGTGTGCTGACTAGTTTGTACCTGGGAAACGCCATCCTTTCAGAATCAATCACGTCCTTTCAGAAACGATGACGAAGGATGGCTTCATAAGGTACCTGATGTCCGACGAGAACGCCCCGGTTTTCTTGGACAGGCTGGACATTTACATGGACATGGACCAATCGCTGGCCCACTATTACATCAACTCCAGCCACAACACGTACTTGATGGGCAGGCAATTTGGCGGGAAAAGCAGCGTCGAGATGTACAGACAGGTGTTGCTCGCTGGTTGCAGGTGAGACCTACCGAATTCTGTGATGAATGCGAATGTATGTGCACTTGGAAGCATCATTTATTATTATTACTATTAAACGGGTGGACACCCTTTGGTTACATAAAACAAAAGTACATGATGGAATTAGCCTAAAGATACGCTACTGATTCTCACTGATACATTCGCTTGAAGATGCGTGGAACTAGACTGCTGGGATGGCAAGGGAGAGGACGAGGAACCTATAATTACGCATGGCAAAGCCATGTGCACCGATATCCTTTTCAAAGACGTCATCTACGCTGTCAGAGACACTGCGTTCGTCACGTCGGACTACCCAGTCATCCTCAGCTTCGAGAACCACTGTAGCAAGAAGCAGCAGTACAAATTGGCCAAATATTGCGACGAGATTCTGGGTGACCTGCTGTTGAGAGAGCCCCTCAAGGAGTTTGCAGTGAGTTTTTCCTTTGTCCGTTTCCATATCGAATTCAGTTGTCATAGTGTATGCATATCGCGGAGAGTAGAATATTCTATAAATACATATATCCGAGGCTCGTTCGTCCGCTAATGCCTGAACCAGCCCCGGTACAGATTGACTGATAATAGACAAGGCTCCTACGTCAATCCAGATGTAGATTTCCATCGATAAACGGGGACAAAAGTACTCCAGTCCATTGTTATTCAGACTTATCTCTACCGAGCACTCGACGGAGCATGTTCGACGAGTGGGCGCGATTAGATTGCGCGCATGAGCGTTTTGAAAACGCGATAGGTGGTACACACGCATCCGCGGTTATCGATAAAAAAGAAGGCATTAACAAATGTCGATGGTATGTTTCGATAAAACAGCTGGAGCCTGGGGTACCTCTGCCGCCGCCGAGCATGTTGAAGCGGAAGATCCTCATAAAGAATAAACGCTTGAAGCCGGAAGTGGAGAAGCACGAGCTGGAGCTGTTTAGGCAGGGTCAGTTCGTCATCGAGGACGAAGTAAAAGAGGATGCCAGCGCACCGCTGGTTGTTGCAGCCGTCGTTGAACAGCAATCGGTAAAGGTAACCCTCGGTATAAGCTCCAGCATGGACACCCTGACATCCGTTTTCGATATCCAGCCGCAACGGAATGACCTATTGCACCGAGAAACGTGCGCTTTCAGGAAGACGCCTCGACAGTCGAGTCGGTGGTGTCAGTGACGACTGGCACTCAACCCCAATCAGTAGCTACTGCGAATCTGGGCGATAGTTTGGAGCTGGCAGTGGTGCAGCCGTATACCGGAAGCACCACGAACGTGCATCCTTGGCTCTCGTCCATGGTCAACTATGCTCAGCCCATCAAGTTCCTTGGCTTCGATGTTGCTGAACGTAAGAGAGGAGACACCTGTTGTCTATTAAAATTCAGAGAGACACTGTTGACGCGAGACTCTGCCGTAATGCTACTCTTAACTATACAGAGAAGAACATCCATCACAACATGTCTTCCTTCGCGGAAACCGCTGGCCTGAATTACCTAAAGACGCAAGCCATCGAGTTCGTGAATTACAACAAACGGCAAATGAGCAGGATTTACCCAAAGGGCACCCGAGCGGATTCATCGAATTACATGCCACAGGTAACACTGTCTCCGGCACGGGGGCGGGGGCCTATTCACGCGTCCACCCAACGATCGATCATTGAAACCAGGTCTTCTGGAACGCTGGCTGCCAAATGGTGTCGCTGAATTTCCAAACCGCGGACTTGCCTATGCAACTGAACCAAGGGAAGTTTGAGTACAACGGCTCGTCGGGCTACCTACTGAAGCCGGACTTCATGAGACGGGCTGACAGAAGCTTCGATCCTTTCGCGGAGAGTCCCGTGGATGGTGTAATTGCCACCCAGTGTAGCGTGCAGGTATTGTATAATCTTTGACCACGTCTGAGTCTCGCCAGGTCCTGTGCTAACCTTCATTCACGATGGCAGGTGATAGCGGGCCAATTTTTATCGGACAAGAAGGTCGGCACGTACGTGGAGGTGGAGATGTACGGTCTACCCACGGACACGATTCGCAAAGAGTTCAGGACCAGAGTGGTTCCAGCGAATGGCCTGAATCCTGTGTACAATGAAGAACCCTTCCTCTTCCGGAAAGTCGTTCTGCCCGACCTAGCGGCCTTGCGGTTCGCAGTCTACGACGAGTCGAACGGGAGACTTCTGGGTCAGAGGATCGTCCCTCTGGATGGTCTACAGTCGGGATATCGACATATCTCGTTAAGAACGGAAGCAAACTTCCCCATGTCCTTGCCTATGCTCTTCTGCAACATCGAGATCAAGATCTACGTGCCTGACGGATACGAAGGTTGGTGTTGTTTAAATGGGATTATGAATCATGAGTCAGAGTCGTGGTTCAAGTTTCTGGTTGTTAGAGCGTAAGGGGTTAATCGAATGGATTTCCAGGGTTGATGGACGCACTCACTGCGCCGCGGGCCTACAAGAAACCGGAGAACACGCCGCAGAACAAAATGCGCGGCCTTGGGATAGAGGAGAGCGGTAGCAAGGGTAGCGGTGACTCTGCGCCAGCTCATCATCGCGAGCCACCTAAACCCAGAGGTAAATGTTTCAGAAGATACGACCAACAGAGTGCTCCACATCTAGTATACTCTCTTACAGAGGAGATGAAATTCGACCCCATAACGGTGGATGTGCTGCGGCAAGAAAAGGGCTACCAGAAGGTCCTGAGGAAGCAGCAGAAGGAGTTGGAATCTCTAAAGAAGAGGCACCAGAAGGAGAAACTTACCGTCCAGAAGCAGCACTGCGTTGCGATAGAGAAAATTATCAAAGGGAAAAAGTGGGTAACAGTTGGTTTCGCAATGGTAAACTGGTTAAGGTGCCAATATTTCTTTCTTCTCTGAACAGCAAAGCGGAACTTTCAAGGGACCCGACTGTTCGCCGAGCAGTTTCCGAGCAGACCGTACAGTGGTCTCGCCTGGCGGACAGGCAGCGCCGCGAGGAAAGGGATTTAGTGCGCTCTCATCTGGAGGAACGACGAAATACTTTGTGCAAGCTGTGTGTGACTGCCCATGTGTCCCAGCAAAAGCAGCTGGCAGCGAGACACGAGCGCGAGATCAAGGAGATGAACGCGAGGCAGGCCAGGCTGTCGGTGGAGAGCATGAGGGAGGTGATGAACGATAAGACCTTGAAGACTCGTGGGATCAAGGAGGGCAGGCTCAGGGAGAAGCAGCAAAACAACACGAAGAAGTTCATGGAGGAGCGGAAGATCGCTCAGATAATCCAGAACAGGGAGAAGGAGAAGCTGAAGGTGATTCATGAGAAGCAGCTTGAGGACCTGCAAAAGGACATGAATGCGGTAAGGAGAGATACCTGAAATTTTCTATGGACGAAGGACGTAAATCGTAATTCAAAAGGTTGTCATATGTTTGAATAATATTTCCTGCTCCAGATCATGGATATGTACAAAAACGAGGAGATGGAGTACGAGCTGGGCCCTAAGACCGAATTCTACGTCTGATGGGCGTCCGGAAATCACGTTCGTCCCTCTCTAGCCGAAGTAGTTTCGCAAAAACTGAGGTGCTGCGTTCCGAGAATCCACTATAATCGTTAATCACAATTGGAATTGGGATCAAAAGTCTCGTTGGCGGGCGTTCTCGGGCGTTCTGGCGTTCCACCGTCGGCGGCGTCACCGAGAACCGGATGCAACGGGCGCACAACCGTGTTAATCGTACTGTAGTACATTCACCAGGGATATTTTTTTATGAGAAACGAAAAAACGCATCTTGTAACTCCATACCCTCCGTGGTCGCACGAGCAAAGTACCTAGACTAAATAAGGGAGTCAATAAGAACTACAGTGATCTAGTCAAGTTCTCGTATATTAATAATAGTTATATACACACACACACACACACACACACACATATATATATATTATAAACGCATAAACGAGAAACGCGGAATGAGCGTGCCGCACGATGTACCGTCGATTTCAATATTTTTCGATTGTTAACGCTATTACCGAATTCTATCGTATATGCGTGCGTGAGCGAGAGAACGAGTGCGCGCGTGTTTAATCGTGATATTTTTGAAACTTTCATGCCTAACGCCGAAAGGAATTTGCCAAGGAATTCGACGGTTCCTTCGCTGTAATTGTAATTAAACCGATGCTTTGGTCGAGAGCAGTCAATAGAGCGCACATACACGCACACACAGAATACACATACACAGACACCCGTGACGGTGTTATCAGCCGCGATTGAAGTGTCAGATGCCCATTATCCAATCACGATCGAGCAGGTACTCGTTTCGGGAGACACCCTTTTACCCCCTTCCTGGAAAGAGTACTCGCGCACGAATGGTCCAAAGTGTCGAAGTCGCGAGCCAAAACAACGTTGTACATAAAACTAAAGGAGAGCCTAGAGTAATTATCACGTCGTTGTTTTCATTCTAATGATGTTATTTACACAAATGATTATATTAATCTATATTATATATATATTGGATATAAAGAAGTAAGGAGAAATAAAGAGATCGAATAGCTAAATCGGTCACCATCGTTTCCTGGATTCGACCGACCATTTATTTGCTGGAGCTTAATCTTTAATTAAGGAATAATGTTAGGTAATTAAGCCGCTCCGATCATTTCCAGCAGTTTCGCACGCAACGGTGGCACGGAAAAGTCTCATAAAACTTTAATTAGATCTCTATCACTGATAATCGTAATTGTGGTCATGGTTCGAGAACCCGTAGTTGCGAGGAGCACTATGTCGAGATTTGAGGTTTACGTGGTTCACCGCAACCCCGTCGATTACTAAAATGGAAAGGCTTTGATAGCAATCTAACGACACTATCTAAAATTGCCTCTTATCAAATAGTTCATGAGGTGCTTTTAATCACCAACATAGGCTGAAACTTCGAGTATTTTGCTATTCAAACGCTGCGAAATATCGCGCTTTATGTCGTGGTCACACATGGACACCGTGAACACTGCTAGGCAATTAAAGGATCACGCCTTCATTGGTGGTTTCAATACCGCAAGAATTGGTTCGTCTTGTTGACGCTTACGCAATACGATTGCTAGATGCGGTGAACGCGTGACGAAACAAGGATTCCACGAAATAATCAAGAATCGATTGGAAAGCCTGCCACGACTTGTCGGTAATTAATTCCTTACTTAGGCTAGCATTTACCTGACGCAATTGTGCCCGGTAATAGAAGGTGAAAAATGTTGGAACTTGTCGCCCCTTGACGATTGTGCTGCAGGTTTTCAGTTTTCCCACTTGACGTGATCAGATTAAGAATCAACAAGGGACGGATGTAAGATAACGAAAGGTAGCACGAGGTGTTTAAAGCCTGAAAGTGTCTCCTTGCTTCCTTTCAACGAAGCGCATGCTTTCCTTCGCAACAGACACGCAACACGCAGGTCAAGGTAATAATCTGCAGTCTGTCACCCACTGCACACTTAATCTTCAAATGTCAGTGGTCACATTAACCGAGTTTCCACCCACGTAATCGTTCTCAAACGTCCCCCATCTACTCTTAATCAACAAAATGATGATGGACCTCGCCAGAAGGCCGGCCAAACTGTGTAATATCCCGAAGGAACAGTAGCCGGACAAGTTACAGAGGAGAAGCGTCACGAACGCGATTCATTTTCCGAGAACAATCGAGGAAACTTTCGTGGAACAAGTTTCCACGGGTCAACGAATTAAGACTCGCGAAAAGGCAATCTCGGGGAAGATGGGCCAGTGACTCTCGCGATTCTTTGACTGGAAAAAGAACGCTGGCCATTTATGACATTCCCGGTCTGGTGATTGTTCATTCGGATGAAAAGGTTCGGAAAGTTTAGTGAAAATTAGCCGGCCATCGAAACTTTACCCCTGAAACTGTTATACGGACGCTCGTACCACCAGGGCAGAAGCTTTTTAACGAGTTTGAATGTGGCCGTTGTCGTGTCGAGGGCTTTCATGTCCCGATTTCAAGGGGCATCGCTGAGGGATTGCGGACTCGCCGTGAAGGGGGAAAGTTCCAGGACAAATGGAGGAGGACGAGTGCATTGAGGAACGACAACAAGATTGATACTTCCTTCGTTTTTATTGTACAATCCGTGATACGGAAGCCTCGCTACATTACGCTCGACTACGATCGTTATGGCGGTTTAATGCAGCCGTGCGTATGGTCGGTTTCGTTTGCCTGGGAGGTTTCACGGAAGATGGGCCTCAGCCTGTCCAGGGTGTTCGGGAAGCTAAGGCGATCGATCGACTCGATCATTACAATCGTACCGTGTGACATCCGTTCCTCGACGAGCTTTTTACGGACACCACGGTTTAATAGTCGACTGGTAGATGGGCTGAGGATGAACGGGTTGCGCGATCTTCACGTAGTTGATCTGCGGCGGCTGCACATGCACGACCTTTGGCTGGTGGTACTGAACGGGGTAGGAAATCAGCTGGGGCTTCTGGACCACCTGGGTTACCGGCACCTCGTACTTTTTCACGTACACCTTGGGCTGCTCGTACATCGGCTTCTGGTACATGGGCGCGTAGTAGACAGGCTTCTGGTAAACCGGTGCGTACGAGATCATCGGCTTCTCAACCACCGGATAAACGATTTTCGGCTGGACCACTGGCTTCACGATCACAGGGGCTGGCGCCGGCTTCACGACCACCGGGGCCTTCACGTACGTGATCATGGGCTTTTGGATAACGGAGGAGTAGCTGGCCTGATGAACGTACGACATGTGCGCCGGCTGCGCGTACGGCTTGATGTAAATCTGGGGTGGCGGCGCGTAGGAGACGGGATGAGAATAAGCTGGGGGGCAGGGGTTGTGGTAGGACTCCCGTTTCGGCTTCAGCATCAGGTTCTCCTCCATGGCAGCATTGTCCTCCATCATGGTGTCCGTCATGTGCATGTCCATAGAGGTCTCGGAGCGGACGCTCGAGAGCCATATCAGGCACAGTACCTGGGGATTGCGAAAAACTTCAAGAACGCTTAGGATTAGATCGTTCCGTGGAGGGAGGAGTGAAGTGGACAGCGATGTAAATGGTATGTACGAGTCAATTAAATGCTGGTCATTGTGTAAGCTTGGATGGGGAGGCAAGTAGTGAATATACAGGATAAGAACTGAAAAATTGTAGCTATTGCTTATTGACATAAGAAAATGTATAGTAAGGGTTGCCTTTATGAAGCCTCGCTTCAAAAAAATCGATTTTGAAGATTGATCGAGTCAAATATTCCACTGTCGAAGCTTCTAAGCGCTGACGCCTAAGTAGAGGTGTTCGGTATTAGTCAGACGCAGTCATCGAGTCCGTACTCAATATTATATGTATGTATCCCATGAACCTAGAATATTGATTTCCCATAGAACTAAATCTCACGCAGATAATTTTCTCCCACATTCACGATTCTTTTACACGAGGGGCCTCTCCCTGATATGCATAAACAATAATCCGCTATAACGCGATCCTCGCCGTTCTTTAATTCATAGCAACGGAACTGAAGAAATTGCCTCGGGTATACACTTTCATCCTCATCAAAACTTGCGCACTTCTACTAACGACTCTCAGCTGCAAATTCCAGAACAATCTTTCCTCTGAGCATGAGAGATCAATTATCGGCACGCTACTCGGACGTTAAGCCACGCAATCGCGAATACGGAAGAGATATCGCTGGCTAATCAACGATCCATCGATCTTCTGATTTTCAGCCCTCTTACCAGTAGCCTGTACATGATTGTCGCGCGGATCTGTAGGATCTTCCCTTGCGAACGCTGGATCGACCGTCCTGAACGAAACTAGGAGCGCGTCGTGCGTGGCCGTTGGTTTTATAAACTTTTGCTCCACTTAAACGGGGGGGCAGGTCTGCCGCGTGTCCCAGTCGAATGTGATTCCCTTAAGCGGTCGTAAAAAGCTGTCGTCGGTCAGTCGTATGACGCAAGCGGTCGTGCCCCGGTATTTCCTGAATAAATTCTGCACCTCGGGCATCGAGGCACGTTGCGGGTTGGTCGTTAGACCTACGCGCTCGTCATTTGCAACACCGTGGCCAGTCATTGGCCGGTTTCTGGACCGACAAAACCGGAGGGCAGGCCTCGTAACGCACGTTCCATCGCCCGGAGCTGTTCGCCTGCAGAAATTCGCGAAACGGTAAAAACCATAGCTCGCTTGAAATATTTACTGCGGCGTTATCTAATTTATATCGCTGCCGCCGCGTCCCCGTGGCGTTTCTATTCGAAAGCGAGTAAATTACAACCATTATCGATTGCGGATTACGATCTCGTCTGATATTCAAGACACATGGTTACGGAGTAACAGAAATTTGAAAGATTATTCGCAAAGGACGTCTTGTTTCCTGTGTAACGAACAAGATCGATGACACCGACGCAGCTGAATGTGCAAAGCGACCAGATAGACTCGACAGTTCGATTGGAAATCCTCTGCTCGTAAAATTCTCAGGTTATGCTTTCTCCAAGACGGAACGAAATTACTTTATTATGGCAGCAGTCGGATTGAGAAAACGATCGTTGTGTGCAGTCCCCGGATCAGTGGGATCGTGGCTGCTTCGGCTGACCTAATTAAGAAACGCTATAATACAAAGAAAAAGCGACTTATATAGCCAGTTGCTTAGCAGTGGACGAACCCAAGAGCGAGCAGCGCACTTTCGAAACCGTCCAATCGTCGCTATCCGATTGGATACCACGGTAGCGGGGGAAGAAAACGATCCGGAGCAGTTGGGAAAAAAGCAACCATTTATTTAAACAACATAACAATAACCCTTAAGTGTACAATAATGAGCTATGTACAAGTGTCGCAATGCCAAGAAACGATGTGTTTCTCTTTGTTATATTTTTGGCTAGAAGTTGGCGTGTTTAGTCGTCATGGCCCAGGATCAGTGTTTCCAGCCGTGTCCTTTGCTTTGATGATGGAAGACGTGCTTGTAGACGGGCACGTGGACCGGGTACGGTTTCGGAATTGGCACAGGGAAATGCTTCTCGACTGTCACCGGGTAGGGTCTCTCGACCACATAGGGTACCTGTATAATATGAACGTTTCAATATCCTCCGTGCATTTGCACATTTGCATGATGGGTTCGGGCACAAGTAATATCCCCCCAAAGTTCCTGCAGTTACAGTTATAAACAGATATTGGGGCAATGCGATAGGGACGCAATTAAACTTCCAGCTCTGCTATTGCAACAACAGTCATTAATGTTCCACGAGCCTTGACGCGAATGCTTGTCTCGTTAATTATGTGTTCTATAAAGCTAGATTGCTTCCGAATTCCTTGCCTGTCGCTTGACAGAGGGGAACGTAACTTTGGTGCACCTGTTAAAATTCGTGTAAGGTTAACAACTGTCGCATACCCTCTTCTCCACTACGTAGGGTTCAGGCTTCTCCACGGGAATCTCGATGTGCTTGACAACCTCCACGGGTACCGGATGGGGCACTGGCACTTCCACTTGGTACGGTTGAGGGATGGGTATTTTGATTTGCTGGGGAACCGGCACTGGGACCGGGTGTGGAATCGGTATCGCGTACTTCTTGTAAATTGGAATCTCCACTGGCTTGGACGTCTCGTGGTAAGTGGAACTACCATGGTCCTCTTCGTAGGAAGCACTCGCCACCGCGATTAGAGCTGTCAGTATCTAAAGGGGACAATTGTAATCGTTAAACCACGAAGAAACCGAGTAAACTTTGATTCGACAAATTTTTAAGACCGTTTCTCTGGATGTACTCTGTTAATTCTCTGTTGGATGAGAAGAGAGTTACGCGACGAAACGATGATGGCAATTTGGAAATACGAATGGCAAGGTACTTTTTGGTAAAAACTTACGAAGATCCTCATGGTTTATCGTTGCACCCGGCGATCACACTCGAACCGAAACCTGCGCACGCAATCCGCTGTGTTAACTCGCCACGATCTCTTTGATGCTTTCAAAGTCACGGCCAAGTGCTTATATACCAACGTCACTTTCTCCCTTCTCTTCATTACGTTGGCTCTTTCTGCTCGTCGTATTTATCCGTGCACGTATACGACCGTTTTACGATTGTCTGCGCAGGATATAATAAAGTATTCGCTAATGGCAGAGCCTTCCCGTTCTTCCTGGCATTCGAGCGCCGCGAAGCCTCCCGTTTCTCCGCGTAAATCACCAAATTAATTCCAGAATTAATCAATTTAATGTCTTCGCGATACTTCACCATCTCCGCAAAGCACAAAATAAGTTTCCCCGGAATCTTCGCTTTACAACACAATTATGAAAGTTATACACATTGGAAAGTGATACCGAGTTCCATATCCAATGTGCCATTTTTCTAAAAAAAGACATTGATAAGCCGAGCCTCTATTGGATCAGCAATTACGCGAGCGAACGATAGATATTCGAGAAATTCACAGGCGCGGCTCCCACGGATACTAAATACAGTGGCCGCTTTCAATTTTCACCGTATCAAAAAAATGATACATTGTTGAGGCGATCCTCCCACAGGGTAGATCGTTCGATCATTCCTTAATTACACGTGTTTAATGAGCTCTGGTTCGTTCGTTAGAAAAGTTCGTTGGCAAAATTATTTCTCATAACCGGAGGTGACTGAGTGTAACAATCTCTGCGGCGAGAATGAGAATCATCAGCCCAGTCAACCGAAGTCGGAGCAGCCCGGTCGTGGTCTAGTTCGCATGTTTAACAATTTGTAAATTGCAGTCAGCCTGGTTGTATACGAGCCTTGGCATTTCCATCGCGTTAACACGCGATTCTGGGAGGGTACATTTAGAGAGATCCCATACGTCGATACTCAACAGCGATTATGTTTATAATAGCAAAACAAAGTCTGCGCTTTCGTGAATCGAGGCAGACATATTAAAAGCTGCCAACTCTTTAGCTCGTTCACCCGCAGATGCACGATCCAGCGTAATTACAGAGTGCATTGAGTTTCTATCGATCATCTGAGCCACAGATCGAACTTTCAAATGGATCTTCCACATGGACACCTGGAAACGTTCAGCTTCCAGACACGATAGCACAGGGAATTTCATCCATCGCATCGGGGTTCTCGAGCTGCAGCCGCGGAGATTAGTTTTCTGCACAGCAAGGGGAAGGTGTGGCCATGGGAGAGAAGTCGCTCGGAAGATTCGAGCGGTACACAGGATACCTCGCGCCGCGTATCAGCGAGCGGAACAGTGAAAGTGCATCCCAAGTAAAAGTGGTCGCGATGTAGGAACGCCGTTGTCTGCTGTCAGGCTCATTATGGCGAATCAAGATCGCCGTTGGATTCCTACCTTCTGGCTGGTTTCTTTCTAGTCGATTCGTAACAGCGGCAGGGGTTACGCGTTTCCTTCTGGTTCGCCGATGAACCGCGAACAGGAAGAGATCCGGAGCCGACCCAGTATCGTTTCCTATCAATCGCCATCGCTTATCTTCCGCGATCGTTTCGGTTAATTATTCCGCGGGGTGCGCGTGCACGCGAACGGGTTCAGCAACGTATGACGAACCCTCGAGGTATTGTTAATCGAACGGGAGAGGTTTTACTTTTTAAACATCATTTATTAACAAAAACAGACGACGATTTGCTATAAAAAAAAAACTTAACAAGTGTATAAAATTACAATAGTAACAGAAGCATTGGCAACATTGCCGTCGACAACGACCTCGTCGGAGACGGAGGAACGTGGAGGTTGTGGGACCGACGATCGGGATGCTCCCTTAATTAAATAATTTTAGGCGTTCCAGGTTTGCGAGATGATTGTCAGTACAACGATGAACAGCATCCGTGTCTCCAGTAGGTGGATGATGGGCTCAGTGCCATCCCTTGCCCTTCGAGGTGTAATGGAATACGTGCTTGTAGACTGGAACATGAACTGGATACGGCTTGGCGACCGGAATAGGGAATTTCTTCTCCACGTACACCGGATACGGCTTCTCCACCACAAAAGGCACCTGGGTAAATGCGATTACACGTTGTAGTGAGTGGTCATCGCGACGCAATTGCTCGACAGTTCGCTTGGCGAACTTCGACAAACTCCTTGGAGGGATTCGTTGAAGGTAAATCGCTAAACTTTATAGTGAATTTTCACTGCTCACACTTACATGCTTCTCCACGACGAAGGGTTCTGGCTTTTCAATAGGGATCTCGACTTGCTTGATCACTTCCACCGGGTAAGGCTGAGGAATCTCTATGGGCACGTTCTGAGGCTGCGGGATAGGGATCTCTATCCTCTGAGGGATCTCCACTGGCACCGGATGAGGAATCGGGATAGCTGAAAATACATAATCGTCATTAATTACTCTGTACTTCTGAAACTAGTAAATCTCAGACATTTAATCGTGATTTTCTAAAGTACTCACCATATTTCTTATAGATTGGGATCTCCACTGGCTTCGATTTTTCCTCGTACGTGGAGCTACCGTGGTCCTCGTCATAGTGGCTCGCAGAAACCATTGCGACGAACGCCGCGAGACTAAGCAGGACAATCTGCAAGTATTTAACCGTTAATCCTCTGTCGTAAAGATCGACGCATTGAAAGCCATCTGCTATTCCCAGTAACATGTTTTCACTTTCGTTTCTTCGTTTATCGCGCCCTTTTTGGTCTATCGAGTGGAACCAAGTGTTCATAACTGGATTTTATTATCTGTGAATGACGTAGCTATATTTCCCACGAGTTTCAGAGAAAATTACTATCAAGTGTCATGTGTACTTTTCCAGATAATTGCCGAATGTTCAGTGGACGCATGATTCTTACGATTTGCCTCATTATTGCAGGTTTTCAGGCTGAGGGTTGTGAAATTGGAGTGAGCACAAGGATCGAGCGTTGAATGTCTATGCCAGTGGAACAAGCAGCTTATATACTAACATCGATTCCACCACCTTTCACTGATCCTTCACGCTAGAGTCCCGACCCTTTCTTGGATATACCGAGCTAGACCTCGCCACCCATGCAACTTTGTGCAGACTCTATGCACCGCCAATGAATATGAAAGGTTCGCGTTTCATTTTTCACGTGGTTCATTGAACCATTGTCCGTCTACGGCGCACCGGAAGCCAGGATTACGCGTGCCTGCGGACGCCGGAAGTGCACGCTGCTACAGATGTCTCGTCGTTGGGCTAACCATCTTCAATGAATCGCTTTTGATTTGAATGAAAGAAGTCAACCCATCTATTCGGTCGAACCCCATCGTGTTTATTTTAATAATCGTAAGGGAGAATAAAAAGGCAACACTGCGTGTTAATTTTCAGAGTATCGTCGAGTTCGTCGATCGTATATTGGGGAGAGGAGACTGTTTTAACCCATCGTGGTCAAAAGTTTTTCTTGAAAAATGTCACGTGCACTGAACGTCCGATAGAGGAGACTGTGACGACTATGCTGCATTCTTTAGTTAAAATGTCCTATCTAACATTTTGAAACAACCGAGAAAACTGAAGTTTTATCATTTCCTTTGCACCATACTTATTTTCCTTCTTTCAAATTAAAACATGTTGTTATTATTTCGTAATAGCCTAATATCATTTTTGTAATGGTTGTACCGGTAGGGAATGTATATTAACGTACCAATTAATTAATTAATTGTTCCAGATAAGATATTTTAACCATTTTGCAAAAAGTTAGGTTAAATACATTAGACTGTTTACAGTTACTCACAAAATTGAGCGTACACCTAGGTTGGTAATGAAAATTGACGAAAAAATGAATACAAACACACAAATTCAAAAATAAAAACACAATATATATTTTATTCGTATATTTTACTGAACACTTCGTAAAAAAATTTCTAAATAAAATGGACTATTGGTCTATATTTAACAGAAATTGTAAAAGTACAGGTATTTATATGACACAAAATTGAGCGTACACGTAGGAACTTTCATATTATTATTATTACAACTTTATTACCCTTTAAACGTACAGAAATAAAAATGATGTGATACATATTAAGAGTAAGACGAGTAAAGGCGAGGCCGCAGTTTTTTAAACTGTTAGTAAGCCTAACCTAACCTTACGCAGGTCTGTATAGGTTAAATGTTGGTACTATTGAAGAGGAAGTCCCGCGAAATGTCTTTCAAAGTTCGGTTGCTCAGGAACCAGAAACAAAAAACTATCTGTTATACTTAGATTGACGATTATAGTAATAACATGGCTAATAAGAGGAAGCAGACTGACATTTCAATACGAAATCTCATTCTGAAATTATATTCGCAAGGTAAATCCTTTCGTCAAGTAGGGAAAATAGTCATCAGAACACATTCTACCGTACAAAAAATTATAAACAAATTTCGGTACAATGGAACAGTCCGAAATACAGCTGACCGAAGAAGAAAAAAAATATTGTCGAACACTGATGAACGATTCATTTGTCGATTTATTTAGAATTTCATTTACGTATTATTTGGTAAAATATACGAATAAAATATATATTGTGTTTTAATTTTCGAATATGTGTGTTTGTATTCATTTTCTCGCCAATTTTCCTTACTATCTCTTTAGGAAGCACGTAGACGTTTCTAACTATACTTAAAAGGTAAAATACATGTGGAACTTCAAATATTTCAACATATCTCAAAAAATGAAAAAATGCTAGATAGGACAGTTTAACTAAGGAGGGCCGTATGAGCATCGTACGGTTTTGACAGTTGAATCCGGAAAGAGAAACTTTTGGTGAAATAGTTTACAGTTGAAGGATTTAGAATCTCAGAGAATACTTCAAGGAAGACAGTGATTAACTCAGAAGACTCCGAAATCTACTTTTACAGGGGCAAGGACCGCAGCAGCCGATCACTTTTTCGCAAAAAATCCTTTCACACGGCGCACGGCCTCGTACTTTCATTCCGTTGCGCGCCGAAAAATTTGATCCGCTTTGAGTATCTTTACGGGCGGAGAGCGTTCTTCACCTTCACTTCCGGTAAACACGAGGTTCGCGACATGGACGACCACGACTCGCCAAAGTCGCAAATGGAAACGGACCGCCCTTTCACGCATCGCCGGTCTGGGACCTTTCGAAAAATCTGCCGCAACCGAATTACAACAGATCAATCGATGAAGACGAACGCAATTTATGTGCATACTTAATGGGCTCTCCTTTTCGCCACTGGCTTTACGTATCCAATCCCGTGCAGAAGCGAATGCTCGTGTCGAGCTGCCACAGAGGAGAATCGTCTCTGGAAATTTCCAAAACCGCACGAGGCGTTCACTTCCGGTAAATGGAGCAGCCGCGTAAATTTGCGGTCGCATCTGGAGCCGCTTTTGATCTTCCACTTTGCCGGTGACTTCGCGTTGGATCGTTGCCTCCAATTCCTCCTTGCACGCGCCCGGATTCCGTCTAAACCCCAAATCAGCAGCTGTTCCCAGTTTGCCTTGGTACATTTCGAAATCTTCGCTGCGAAACATGCGTTTGATCCATTATCGTCGTTGATGGAAACAATGGCATTAAACGATCGGAAGAGCTGTGTAAAATTTTCACTGATGAAATCGGAGCAGACCACAGAGAAACCGCAATAAAAGGCCCTCTTGGTTGACCATGTGTGGCGATGGAGAAGCGTTTACGCTGATGGTATTTCGTGGGAAATTCTTAGCTTTCATTTCGAAACCCCTATCGTGCTCCTCGGCGTGGACTTTAATTATTCGACGCCACCTTCTCGTCCAGGGAACACAGCGACGCAATTTGGTTGTCCGCTCGCGTGTATATTAATCCCGGATAGCTTGGAGATGAGAGGGATCAGGAGTTAAATGGAACCGCGGCACGAATTTAATACGAACGTGGATACGAATAATATATAATATGGTAATATCTCTAAATGAGAGTCCGTGCAAACCGTAGGCTATCATTCCGCGGTGGAAAGTTTGTCTCGGATTTCGGCATGAATTTCAGCCGAATATAGAGATATTTGCATTGCACATAAACGCTGCAGTTCCCGTCCAAATTAAACTCGTTCGACCGAGCTAATTATATCGAATGAATCCTCCAAGGAGGAATCGGTTTGTTTGCCCATTTGCCACGACTTGGGACATCGATCTGTACGATGCGCTCCTCGTTAGCGACATGCAACGCTCGTCACGCTAAGGAAAGACGCGATCCTGTGTTCGGAATGCCCGTGGAAGATTCAAAGGTTCCATAGCGACTGGACGAATAAGGTTCGCTTTCGAAAACCATCGGGGTTCGGAGTTCGATTCAACGACACCCACGATTTCTTTGACCCCGATTTGGAGCAGGAAGAACGCGACCTGCTCGCGACCTACAACCTCGAGCGAAGGGAAAGTACCTCCGTTGTCAATTTTTATTTCAGTTCTTTCCTTAAAGTTACGAAAAATGCTGGAAGCTTTAAAAAGTCCACTATCATTCCCGCTTGAGCGCTATATCGATCCCTTCTCGTGTTTAGAACGAAAGGTTACTCTAAAAAATTCCAAAGTCTCGAACAATCACATTCACCGGTCGATAGTATCCAGCAGGTAATCGCATCGTAATCGCGAAGATATGCTAATCTTTAACGCGGAATCGAGGCGTGTCGTTTGTTTTTAGAACGCCTTCAACACTGGAGGCTGGCGATCTCCGCTTTTGATTTTACTTTCGCCGGAAACTTTTTTTTCTCCCTTCAGCAACAACACGTTTCTTTCGCCACGTTCTTGTTCCTGCTTCTGCGCGTATGCGTGTCGGCCACGGCCAGTCGAATTACGCTCGTTATCGTAAAGAACTGGTGGAAAGGACAGCTTAGAGAGGCGCACGCGAAAGCGAATCGTTAGGGGAGTCTTTGCACTTCTTTGCATCGAGTCGAGCGAGTAATTAAGAGTACCGGTTTCGAACATTTCTTCGATGGTTATTTGATTGAGCCACACGCATTGCAAGATATATAAGAGAAGATAAATGTAATCAAAGAAGCAAGGAAGCTGCGTTTCATTCTGTTGGGCCGGTATTTCAACGAATTCTTCTTCTTCTTGCTCCTCACAATTTCAAACTTTTAATCTGCCCTACTCTGAGTATAGTACTCTTAGGAGATCGGTGGCCAACACTCTGTACACCTTCGGTGGTTTTTCACAGCAACCTTTGTCCTATTGAGTTGTAGTTGCAATAAACGAGCTCTTCTACTGAGATCCATCCACGCTACATGTTGGCTCCACTCTCTCCTTTTTTTTCTCACCCAACATACTGTATCAGGTACCTTACACTTGTTCTTTACATTCCCATTCGATACCTTATCCTTTAGTGTCATACTAGTCATCCGACGCAGTACTTTCATTTTCACGGTCCTTGATATCCTCCAAGTTCTGCTCGTACTTTGTTTTCGATACTCGCTTCCAGATTTCCCGTAACACGCGTTTCATCAAAATTCCGAGGCTGTCGAAATGCGCAAAGGCAGCCTGTCCCTTTCCTCTCGGGCGTTGTACTTTCGCCAAGGCGATGGCAGTGCCTTTTTACATCGTTTCACCGACACAGCCGTCACGGAGAGCGAAGACAGCCACCCAGTGCGACCAGTCCAGCTCCCGTATCTTTACGTTGTTCGCGAAAACGACGGGTGCTGGAATATTAACGCGTAATGAACGAAGGAAACGGAAGCCATGGAACAGTGTGTTCCAGCGACGCGTATGATCCGCTGCCGCTATGATCGGAGACTTCTTCTTCCTCCTTTTACAACCTCGTGATCGTAGGAGATCTACGGAACAGCAGATCATCTTCATGCCTCGCTTTCGCCATCGTTTCTTTCCGCATCGTGTGCTCCCTTCTTTCCTCATTCTTACGCGATTGAATCGCGTGACGTGAGCCGTGTCCCTGCTCGTCAGGGAAATAATGCTTCCTTTCGTTGCATACCACGGGCATCCATCAATTACCTCATCGCTCCTTGCGTTAACGACGCGCTAGCTGAGCTCCTTTAATCACAGGCGCTGCTCTCTTCCGCTTTTTGAGCTGATACCAGAAAAGCTGCGAGTGAAAGTCGACTTTAACCGTGGCTTGCGTTTTTCTCGCTCTCCGGCCATTAATAAATCCCGTTCTTCCAAGGAACCAGGGACCCTTTTATCCGATCTCTATGGTAATTCGCGCATCTCGACGATACAGCGCTGACGATATTGCACCAGCCTCACGTCGAAGAATCCCATGCACGATAATTGCATTCTTTTCTCCGTCTCGTCAATTACCTACGTTTCAAAGCGAATTCCGTCGGCGCCGTCAAAGTCGAATTTACGTAAGGTCAATGACAGAGAAAAGCAATCTAGGTGATGACTTTCCCTGAGAGCGCCCTGCATGCGCGACAGTCTCCTTTCTCCTCCGCCATTGTCGCGAAATTGTGATCAATAAGCATGGTGATGACTGCGTTAACGTAACATCCCTGCTTTAACTTCCCTTGCTTCTACTCAGAGTCGTAATAGTAAAGACTGATCGCTGTAATTCCAGCTATTAAATCAGCAACAGCTTTGGTATTGTGACGTGGGTGGAGAATTATAGTCAGGGAATCTGAATTGAATTTCAAGCTTGGAAGATCACCAGGGACAGTTCAGTCCAATGCTAATATTCTTGCGCGTGTAGATACAATTTGCAGTTCGCACTCTACAGTCAGGTCCAGTCCGAGTTTCAATTCCGACAAGCAGAATCCCCCCAAGGAGTTTTAACTTTATACTTCTCACTAAACGGACAGTGGCTTGGGGAGTGAATACAGCAACACGTTTGTAATCAATAACCAGTTTTAATAAATAAACATGACAACAGAAAATCACTAAGTAGGACAGTGTAACATCTGGAAATACATATGAAACAGGATCGTACGAGGACGATGTCGACAGTAATGTATTTCTATGATACAGTGAAAAACAATCAACAATGTGACCCTGCAAGATCAATGACCCTTGTAGCGGTGGACGATCGTTTTATAAATCGGGATCTTGATGGGGATGGGCTTCACCACATGAACCGGAATATGTTTCACCACGGTGAATGGTACCCGCTTCTCAACCTTCACGGGGACGATCTTCTCGATCGGCGTGGGAACCTTCTTCTCCACTTTCGTGAACACTTGCTTCTCCACCTGCGAAGGGGTAAAATCTGCATTGATGAAACAACCACAATGTGCGTCTGAATAGAGTCATTGAATTTGAGTCTCAAACCTGATAAGGAACTGGTTTTTGCACAACAACCGGCACTGGATAACTCTGTGGCACTTGTTGCACTTGTAGACTCGGCACAGCCAAGGGGAAGTGCTTTAACACTGGCACACCTGTTACAGTTAAGCTCGCTGTAAGAAGATTCTATGTCATGTGCTGGGTAGCTTGCGTACCGATTGATTTGACGACAGGTATGAAGTGTCCTCCTCCATGTCCTCCACCACCTCCATATCCTCCACCGTGACCTCCTAGGCTGATCTCAGAATCCAGTCCTCCTGATGCAGATACAGGAAACGTCGAAGTTATCACAGAGTCAAGAAATACACTGACCTATCACTGTACGCCAACTTCAGCTACTGTTTAATTTGACGAGCGTGATCGAGATTAAAACGTTGAATAGACCTGAGTCACCGAAACCTATGTCATCTCCATCGTGACCCACGTCGATTTCCCCTAATGTCAGCCCGTGACCACCGAACCCCAGCTCACCAGCCGAGCACGACGCGACGATAGTCAAGATTAGTATCTAAAAAACAGAAAGAAAAACGGACAAAGTTAGCCGACACTGGGAATCTCCTCCACGGCACAGACATCTTCGATCGATATCGATCGGCAGTATGAGTGCGTGCATAATGTAGGGGGTGGCGTGGACACGATTCACGTACGAGCTTCTCCATTCTCTCCCTGTTCAGTGCATATGAATGCCTCGTGAATAAAAGATCAACTCGAGTCGAATTCTTCCCGTAGTCACTTTATATAGCCGCCCCGTAGGAGACACGCAACCCCACTATCCCGCTAAATCCTATTCGACACCTTCACTGTGCAAGTTACATTTCTCTGTTTCTAACAGCAGCCTGCCCCTCAATCGGTGCACTATTGCGCAACACCGGATTTCCGTCTTTTCCTCCGCGGGGCGATGCGCAACCTTGTCCGTTTCAGCATGTTCGGTGCGCTCTCGTTGGAGATGGTATTGGCCACACCTTTCTATCTCTGCTTTGAATCCGGAACACTTTGATCGAACGTACTGCACACATGCGGGAGAGACATTTTACGGTGCACCGAGAGTGGGAGTAATGAGGACTTCCTGTTTGCTGGTACTGGTTAATCGCTTGACAAAAATCAGGTGCAATATGTGCAGCTTGTTGTTGGTTTGGATGAGTTGAATACTGGATATGCAATGTGTTCCTGGATGCGAAGGCTCGGGGTATGAATGAAAAAAGTGGACGTCTAATGGGCCAAACACTGCTTACTTTATTATTAGATTTATGGTGCTGTTGACAGAAGCGGTACACTTTTTCAAGTTTACACCTACAGATTGATGTCATCGCAATAAACATGTCCCGAGCTCTCAACATTGTGTACCGTAGAGGGAGAAATCAATGTGCCTGGACAATGGGATAGGGAACGCATCGACAGCGTTAATGAATGTGACGGAAACTCGTTCCAAATTAAATTCTGTTAACAATAACGATTGTTACTTCGTCTGAATTATCAGCTACAATTGCATTATCACCTGCGTTACAGCTGGTATCATAAATACGCGTTACATTAAATCATATTGTCATGAATTTATAAACGAAAGAATTAGTTCGAAACGCGTGAAAACTAATTTGCATTTTTATTAAGCTGCAAATGTTAAGCGTCTAGATCGTTTCATCTTGTTTCTGCTTATCGGTGTCTGACTAGACTGTGCGTCGATCACGCTACTTCTCGCGAGTTTCGACCATTTCTCGCGAATCGTTCAGGCACGCGGAAGCGTATGTTCATCAGGATTGCTCATCATTAATCGCCGAACTTCTCTGATCTTCACGGCTCATTTACAATGTGGCTGATCGTCACAATCACGCTCCCACCTGTCCTGAACTAGTCCGCCCGCGACGTTCACTTTCCATGGAATTTGTTGCTGATCTATTGAAGATGCCAGTGAAAGTTTCGATTATGATCTCAGGTGCATTACCTCGGATACATTGACGCGCGCTGCGACTGCTCTCGTATGCAATTTACACGGAGCAGCGGAAAAATCGCTCAATCCTCTTAATGTAGCGTGGAAAGTTCCTTCAACTGTAGTACTATCGAATTTCTCCTGCTGGATGTGTTTAATATTATCGAAGCTTACAGGCTTCTTCATTAAACAACATTCGACACTGTTGTCTGCAACTTGGTGATCCCTATCTACCATCGTTCGTAACTATCTTCTTCCGCGATAGAAGATAGTTTAGAGGAATAGTTATACCTCATGCGTGAATTTTTCTGTTCTACCACGAACCAGGAAGATACGTGGATTCCTGATATCGAGAGGGAAAACTCTTAACAAGCCTCGACTTTCACCGAGCAATAATGGTACGAGTATGGATCATTTTCAAGCGTTTTATTGAAAAACAAGAACAATAACATTTATAAAAATAGAAAAGGAAATAGTAACAGTGGTAACAGTAGTAACAATAGGTATATACAATTAGAGTAACGATAAGGGCAGTCGTTTTAGACCCAACAGCCGGATGGGACAGTAGGACCCTTTTTTATGGGACTTTCTCTGTGGTTCTATCAGGATTGGTTCCATCTAGAGACATGAGATCGCGATGAACGTCTCTAGCATTGTGGTAACAATCGCTGAGGTGGATTGTTCTCCGACCAGATGTTTTTTAGTGTTTCTTTGCGTGGTGGTAGATCGTCTTGTAGACGGGGATCTTGATGGGGTACGGTTTGATGACTGGCACGGGGATGTGTTTCTCGATCGTGATCGGCACAGGCTTCTCCACGGGCACAGGGATGTGCTTTTCCACGGGAAACGGCACCTTCTTCTCTACTGGAACAGCGACAGTCTTCACAACCTGCACAGGAACGGGTCTCAGCATTGGCTGAGCCACAGGGTACTGTTGAGGAACACCAACTGGCACTGGATGAGGCACGGCGATCTTGTAGATCTGAGGAACTGGCACCCCTGAAAAACACAGCAAGTTCGTGAATTTTTGATAGACACACTGATTTCGATATCCTGGTATCCCGAGAAAACTTTCTGCTCAGTTTTCCGTTTAAAACTTTCTCAAACTTCAACGATTATGCAGAGTGACTATTCTCGTTGCAAAAGCAACGTGTTATTACGCCACAGCGCCTAATGTCTGAGAATGATAATCGAAACCGAGTATCTTTATATTCATAACAAACGAGACGCGAAATCGACGTTTTGGCAGAAGAAGGTGCACTTGGTAAAATGTTGAAGAAACTTACCGATGTGCTTGATGACTTTAATAGGCACGGGCTTCGTCACCTCGACGTGCTCGGACACAGGAACACTCTGAACCACACTGTGGCCTCCATCGAGGGAGACTCCGCCGTCGTCACCACCCTCGTAACCACCACCACCACCACCACCGAGGGAGGAGTAATCCGAGCCCAAATGGTCACCACTGGACGCCTCTAAGTGCCCTCCGACGGATCCCTCGAAACCACCGTGACCACCCCCAAAGTCACCCCCGTAACTGCCGCCGCCGTAGTCGCCGCCGCCGTAACTGCCACCCCCATAACTGCCGCCGTAGTCAGCGCCACCGTAACTTCCGCCGCCAGAGCTGCCACCCCCATAGCTGCCACCCCCATAACTGCCACCCCCATAACTGCCACCATAATCACCGCCACCGTAGCCTCCGCCGCCAGAGCTGCCCAGGCTCTCATGATCCGATCTCTCTATCGGCTGGAAGCCACCCAGGAGCTGCGGATAGTGCTGGTACTGGTCCTGGTTCACGATCACCGGCGCCGCCGCGGCCAAGGACACCAGAGAAAGGAGTACCTGCGTCGAAGGTAGAGTTCAAGTGTAAGAGAAGCTGCATTTGAATGTCGAGTGAATGGTGTGGAATGCATTTAGAAAGGAACACCTGGAGGTTGTACGTACGAGTGGACTGTTAGTTTAAAAGGGTGTTAACCCGTTCTCTGTAGACGTATTAGCAAGACTTCCACGCAAGGGGTTAAGGGCTCGTAAAGTGAATTAAGCTGTCTCGATGGTTCTTTTTTACGATCGATTGTCATAAAGAAACTCACCTTGTAATCTTAATTAATGATTCATTTTCCAGCTTATTTCACTTTAACGGTTATGAAAAATTGTACGTTTTAGGAGAAGTGAGATTGAGAGAAGATTGGAAAGTCTCTGTGAATGTATGAAAGATTCGGGATATTCGTGAATATCCGGTTCCTTTACTCACGATTCGGTTCATGTTTAGGCGCATACAGCACTGTCGCACCGAGCTGCTGGTTGTAGAAGTTCCTTCAGCGACTGATACATCTTTGCACATTGCTCGTCTTAATATACCGTCGAGCCTTTCACTGTCGACGATGTAGTTTAGTCCAGAGCCCAGTCACCGTGAATTTCGCGGCACTGGTGCAATTGTTTCTCCGCCATCGGTCCGGCGAACACCGTCCTATTGGCCACTCTTGTGAATCTCTTGCCAGCGCCGCGCGAATTAGACATTTTCCGCTGCGCTCAGCTGGCGAGCGCCCACACACGCTTGTAATTTTCATCTCCGATCTGCCGCTGTGCTTTCGTGCTCCCTCCGTTACGTCAACAGGCAGCCAAAGCTCGCGGAACATCAAGGATTCCTCATCGCAGTTCGCCGGTTTCGTAGCTTCCTTTCAGAACGTCTCGCTGATCGCTTCAATTTAACTCAGCGAAACTGACGGCAGTCTAATTAAGTTATTACGGTTAATTTAGTTTGTACTTCTCCGTGGGAATGAAATTGCAGGAGTTAATGGTAAATTGTGTACCTTCGGAACGTGAGAAGCGCGTGGACTCCTACTGAATAATTAGTTTCTTCGAGGGAATGGCGATTAGTGGACAGGAAGAGAGATTTCAGATTATTACTACGATGAGACTTACGTACGCGGTCACTTTTCTTGCGACTGAAATGGAAGCATTCGAGCCGAGGCATTAACCTCTCAGGTGGGTGTTCGAGCTTCTACCGGTAACAGTCATTAGGATCGTCAGCTGGAATCGCAGAAAATCGTCACGCCAGGCGACAAATAGTTAGTTAACTGTCGCGTGTAACGATACACGAGGCAGGTATCAAGCTCGTGCACCTGTGTATTTAACCTGGCTTGTGGAGAGAGCATAACGAAAGCCTCTTAAGATCACCTAGGCGCGAACTACGCTATCTGTTCGTGTACCGTATAGAACATTAAGATAATTAAAAGCCTACAGCGTAGCGTGTAGACATTCGTGACTGAAATCACGGTAACGATCTTCTCGGGAACTTGCTCCCATCAATGAGATGACCAGCCGTTATCGCGAAAGTACAGGGACTCTGTAATCGACAGAAGTTGACGACAAAAGTACGAGCTGTCACTCCCACTGACAAGCATCTGTCAGCGTCGTGCATCGAATCGACTGCTCTAACGGCTCAAGGGACACGCACGGAATCTCCGTGGAAACTGCCCGCTATTACACGCCAATTACTCAGCGAACATTCTAACCGACTGTTAGCTACATTCATTGTTAGTCAAAGTAGTCGAAAGGGGTGAATAAATGGGAATCTTCACGCGTCAGGAGTCTCTGTAATAGCCTCTAGCTCCTCAATCGCCACGCTTAGCTGTGGGTCAGGGGAACGTGGCGATAATCCTACGTAATCCATCAAGATCCACTCAACAGAGCTAGCAAGTAGGGTGAAATAATCAAGGAGCACATTTAATAAAAAATCAATCCTTTATTCGGCAACAGAGTAACAATAACGAACAACCATTAATACTGCATAGTACTATCGAACAAGACCAGGAACACATATTCGTCCCACGTCAACAAGGGCGCCGCAGCGAGAGCCTCGATTCACCAGACACGTTCAGGTCGATGCTCCACGAAAAGAGCTGACTGAAGAACTCTCTCGCGTGCCGTGGGATGCGCGGGCAATGATTGCATTCGTTTCCCCTGGGAAAACGCATCCCCATGTATATACATCTTCTGGTTGCCGGTGACGCAACGTTTGTCTAACGGCTCCAACCATGACCGTAAGACTTTGCCCGATGGAACACGTGCTTGTAGACGGGCACGTGGATCGGGTACGGCTTTTCCACGGGCACTGGTATGTGCTTTTCCACCGGTATAGGCACGTGCTTCTCTACCGGGACGGGTATCACCTTCTCCACTGGGAATGGGACCTTCTTCTCGACTGGGATCGCGATCGTCTTCACCACGGGGATCGCCACCGGCTTCGGGACCGGCACGTGGACCGGATACGGCTGTGGTACACCCACTGCCACGGGATGTGGCACCGGTATAGCCACTGGCTGGGCAACGGGCACTCCTGTAGTCGTGCAAAAAATTCGACAATTAGTTGCACATGATTTTCGGGGACTATCCGCAAAGGATTCATTTGAATAATTGATGGAGGATCGTGACCACTCAGGGTCACCTAAGCTTGCGTATTAGTCGCGCCTATCTGTTGACGCCGTTAGCCTGGTCTAACATTACGTGGTGCGTGGCAGTGGTTTTGGTCGATGCATGGGCCGACATTTAGGTTGGACAGTGGAGGAGGCGTTATTAATGTGAGTTCTGCCTTCTGTGGTTATTGAAGGATAATTGGGTATAGTAGGAAAATGTGTATTGAGATTAATATTGAGAATTCAAAGAGGATCTGGACTAAGAACGAATTTTGAGCAGCAGGTTCAGACGACTCAACTTACCAACATTTTTGATCACAGGTATCGGCACAGGCTTCGTGATTTCCACGTGCTCGCTCACAGGCACAGCTTGAGCGTAATGATGTTGAACGTGTCCTCCATGCAGCCCATGCTCGATTCCACCCCCTCCGTAACCGTAGGAGCCATAACCAGAAACGTCATGGAGGCCTCCTGAATATTGTCCTAAATCCACACCGTGTCCTCCGTAGCCACTGTTACCGGATATCCTGTTGAAAGTGAAGTCAACTACATCCAGGTCAAATACCTTAATTCGTAGGTGTAATGAATCATCTGTTACCCTTGCCAGCCGCTAGAATCGCCACCTTCGATACTGGCCAATACAGATCCCGCGATCAAGCATACTGCGAACACCTAAGACATATGACGATTAATTACAACCCCTCGAACGATGTTACGTAGCTCTCGATTCATTCGTGAACCACCAGGGAACCCCAAAACCCCGTTCTCACAGCCTATATGTTCCAAACTTGACGATCAGAAGTTCCCGAATCACTTATTCACGTCAATACGTTTACGATAGACTCTCCAACTTTGTTTTCTTATTATGAATGCAAAACGAGGATCATAATAGCGGCAACATTACGATCCGTCGAGAGAGTGCGTGGCTGTGCACGCACAGGAAACTATGCAGACGATAATAGACACTTTTCACCGGCATTGTTCGCGCTGAGGCCCTCGGAACTATAGAAAGACCTGGGATTTTTGGTCATGGTTCACTGGTTCCCATCGAAAGCCTCCCATTCTTGTCCATCTGGACCATTTACTTACGGGGGGCCAGGAGAGCATTGTTCTATCTTCTGATCAGAGAGTGGATGAAGGAACAGATACGGATACTGCGGGTAGTTGCCGATGGACCGCTCCTTTTTATACGCTTTCTCCCTCTCCCAACACCCAGCGACGCGCGGATGATCTCTCTCTCGAAAACCGGACTTGCATGCTCGCGCCCGTATCCTACGCTCGCGTGTAGGAAATACTAGCGACGAAACTCGACACTCGATGTCTCCTGGTCACCTTAGACGACAGCCGACTCCCGGTGTCACGGTGACGGAGGATCGGACGAGGGTAAAAACGATCTTGATCGAGGGAAACAGCCCAGTTCCGAGCACCATCGCGCCTACCAATGGCCACTTCTACCCTTGGCTCAGTCATCGTCCAAATCTCAGATTCCACCCTCTTCTCCGATGCCAACAGACATGGGGCTCGTGCACGTAGACCAAACTGTCCCAGCTCACAATCCTTCCAGAGACGTACGTTTCTCTGTGGCGTGATTGAAATTCATACGAGGAGGTGCCATATCGCCGGTGCCTATCCGCCGAGAAACGCTGACGGAATGCACCGTCAGACTCGCAAACTAACCGGCGGCCGGTGAACGTAGTGAACGCCTATAAAGAGTGGTCATGATCCTTCGCAATTGAGCAAGGCGTCGAAAGCGATTTCCTTTTCTCCGGGGAGGGAACCTCTTTCTTCCGTTTTGCCCTATTTTGTGATATGACCGTCATGAAATTCCCCGGCGGAAATCAGGCGTGTCCGCTCGCTGCTACCTAAGTGAACGCTACGTTGACTTCGCTATATTTAGCTTTATCTGCGTGCCGCCTACCATGATTTCTTCATTAACGCTTGGAGGATTGAATTAGCAGAAGTGCTGCCGCAATCCGGGAAAGTTCAAAGGTCCAAAATTCTTCCTCGGTCTCTTTGTTTTTTAGTACACCCGGGAATGGGACACTTTCGTGAGACAGCGTCCAGAAAAATTCGAGTTACGGCTAGCTCCAGTGAGAGTAGCGCTGTCTTTCGCGCAATAAGAAAGGAAAGCAAATAAAACGGGCCGAGGTAAAAGGCAAAAAGCGACTAGATCAAAAAAAAAGGCAGCATCGATGAAAGTATTGGCCGGTTCGGTGTGAAAGGTGGGGCCCCAGTCGTTATAATAGTCGTGTCTGCTCGAGCAGCAGTTACTGCGATCTTATTCATGGAACTGGTTGCTTCGTTTCCTTCGTTCTCGAAAAAGTGTTACACGACACTGACGGTCCTTTGGCATTAAGATTGAATACATGCAAAGCTGCGCTACTGAATGAGATATCGAGTAGGTTCAATGACCCGCTTGAACTATGACGGGACGCCTCAGGCTCATCTCTTATCGATCGTTCACATGCAAACCTCATAAAACGTTAAACTCTTCCAATACTTAATTAAAAAGCTTTTGCATGCTAAGATCAGACATTTGCATTTAATTTTCATATGTACCCTATCCTAAACACATGATGTTAAGTTAATTAAAGTTTCTCCTGACTCCATGCGTATCTCTGTCCACCGTATTTTCAGGAAAAGAAGAAGCCACATCGGTCTCACCACCGTTCATTACAGTTAATCGCTTTTACTCACCAAAATGAACGATCTCTTCAATCGCGAATGATTACCTAACAGCGGGATGTCGTGACACACTTGCCAGGCTGCGATTGTCGCGACAAATGGATCGTTAAAAACAGTCACGTAGGACCAAGTTTGCTTCCTTTCCTGAGACTGCTGGCGCTCGAGCAGGGGTCGGATAGATCTCTTTCGAGCCCACCGTTTCCTGGACCGGTCCGTCACGATGGCAACGCGGCTGGCTGCGCGAGTGGAAGGAAGTGGCGGTGAAAGTGTCGGTGGTCCGTAAGGAAAACGGAGTATCGACGGTCAAAGAATGCAAGATCAGTGTCCAGTTACGTGAAACGCAACGCCCAGCAGCCTGCGCCCGGGGAACGAGCGTGGTTGGACGAAACTCTCCTCGATCGGATCTGCCAGCGTGCCCAGAGTCGAGATCCTTTCACTCGCCTCGTTCCTGACCATTCGCAACACCCCCTTTCTCCTTAGCAATCCGGTAGAGGCCTCCACGGATCAGGAACAATTATGTGTAGGAAGAAAGTGTTTCGATCAAAGTCGATCTTCCTTGGCCCACTGACTTTTATGCCTCGCTCTTTGACCGTCCACTTGAACGACGGCCCTCGCAGCGAGGGTTCCAAGTTAGGGACGAAAATGGAGGGTTGACCGTTCACGACTCTGTCGCTGGTAACTTAAACTACGCTGCGCTCAGCGGTGAAAGCACACGTGGCACTTTCCACGGCGCGGTAGATAAATTGGGCAGCGGGATTCGTGAAACAACGTTTATTCGTAACAAGTGCAAAAGGGATAGAATACCGTCACCATAATTGTAACAGATGATACAGAGCTGTCGCGTTTATCGCGTAGTTTAGGGGTGTTCATCGGCTCCAGGGATGGTGGGATGATTTCTGTAGCGCGGCGAGCTGAACAGCGTTCGCCACGGCGTTCTCCTTTGCCGCTATTATGTCCTTTTCCTGAAAAACAGAAAACCCACGGAATGTTAAATTTGTTGGACGTGCGTGCAAGCCCATGCTGCTTTTTTAGTGTTTTGTGTGAACGATACCTTAGCCTCCTGCTCACTCTGAGTGATCTGCTTGTCGACGTCCTGTTTCTGCAACTGAGCTGCGGTTTCGGCCGCGTTCCGTTGAATCGCAGCTGCCGCGGCTGCTTCCCTCGCTGCAGCTACTCTTTGGGAAGCTGCGACTGCATCCTTCAGGGAGGCTAGTCTTTGCTGAAGGGCCACTAGCTGCTTCGCGCTCGCCCTGGCCTCGCCCTCGGCTGCCGATGATATCTCCTGCGATCTTTGGATGCAATGAAACAATATACTTTAGTAGCTTTTGCCAAATTACTGTCTCCTAACTTCCTTCAGAATCTCATATTCCTTTAAGAATCGATTCGGGCTGAAAATATTGTGTTTACCGAGCCGCAGCTTCTCTCGCAGCTGCCTCCTTCGCCAATGCAACTTTCTGCTGAAGAACAGTCGCCTGTTTAGCCTCTGCCACCCTGTGTTGAGCCATATTCACGTTATGATTCGCATCCTTCGCCTGTTGAATAGCCCTCAGTACATCTGGAGGATACGCAATACTAGGGGTGCCAGGAGATGGATCTTTCAGAGTCTGCGATCAACAGAACAAATTAGAAACGCGATCAAAGACGGTACGATTGAAAATGATGCAACCGATTTCCCTGTACCTGAACGGCGACATCGTGAGTAGCTTGAACTTGGATCTGGGTCAGGGGGATGTCAGGTACACCCGAGGGGTTCCAGGAAGCAGGTCCAAAGCTGGTTGGAGCCCATGGAGTGGAAAGAATCGGTGGGACGCCGAAGAAGTCGTAACCTGATGGACCAAACAATGCCAACCCTCGCTTCTCCTTTCTGGATTGTGACTTTGGCTCGGCGATTGTAGCGAATGCAAGGGTAACAAAGATCTACAAAATTTCAAGAGAAGCTTACTTCATTGTGACGCCAATGTATAATACCACACGAAACGATAAAGGTAAAAAGAAAATTCCTATGTTTCGAAGCAGTTGTTACCGTGTAGGTGATATTCATCTTGGAAGAGCTGTGGATGATGATATCGATGATACTGACTCCTCCATCTCGAAGGACGAGTATATATACAGATTCTGATTCCTAGGAGAATGCCTGGTCGGTGTCGAAGTAATGACAAAATTAATTTAGCCCATTTAATTAAGATAAAAATGGGCATACCGCGGCAGAATTACAGGCCTTTATTGTCTAATGACAATTCGCCGTGGCTCTGCTATACAATCACCCATCCAGAAGGCCAGTTACCCGGCGTGGAGATTAATGGACCCCTTAGGAAATCGTCGAGAACCAACTATATCTCGCATACTTCCGGTAAGATGCATTTCTCATGGGGGGAAGCGTTAGTTTATTTAATAGGTACTATAAGTAACGACTGTCAGAATTTTCCTTTGATCTTTGCAAGTATATATCTCGTTCGAGGGGAAGATATTCGTGGAAGTGCAATGCTTGGATACAACTATATTCTTCGCAACACAACTTTATGCAGAACGTATATACAAACAGATTCAACGATATAAATGGTACAATAATACTCGCTGCAAGTTACACGTACTTCACTTACACTTGTACTCTAAATACTGACAGTTTGCAAGGACAACAATTTGTCGCTCGTAGGATGCATCAGACTTATTACAATCTCGACAACTGCTAAACAACTGTTTCTCCTCAATTACTGACTGCCTTTCTGTGCTTGTAACTTCTGATGCTCTCAGGCGTTTTGTACCCAAAAGCTCCTTCGTATGCCACTTCAGCTACGATATCAGAGCTCTGTCCATCGCTATCCCTGATTCCTTGTGGAGTTCTGTGATACTTAAAGCTTGCTCGACTCCCTTGTCCTGAAGAGTCATCAGATTCGTCGTTATCCTTGTTCCTCCTAGAGGATCTAGACCCGTAGTTTGCATCTGGCACTTCCTTCCTATGGACGTAGCCTGGAACATCAAAGAACTCTTCATCTACTCACTTTTTCCAGCAATAGTACATCTTACCCGGAAGAAATGGTACTTACTCTGTTTAGGCACTTCTTTCCTGTAGGAAGTCTCGAATTCCTCATCGAAATCTTTTTCAAAATACTTGGGCCTGTACTTGTAGTCCGAGCTGTCTTCAGTCTTTTGTCTATCGGATCCTTGCCTGTCGTCTTCTTCTTCCTCGTCGTCCTTACTGTAGTAAGGTTTCGACGGAGTGTCCTCAGAGTGGTACCTCCCCGACGGCGTATCATCGTCGTCGTCGTCATTTGACGAGGAATATTCACGGTACTTGGTAAACGGCTTCTTGTCTGCCTCTTCGTCGCGATCCCGATTCGAGTACCTACCAAACGTGCTGTCGTACTGCTTGAAGGGGAAAGACTTGGAGGGCTTAAAGTCACCCTCTGTTCGAGGCGATTTAAAAGTCTTCTCTGGCTTGGATTCGTACTCATCGTCGTCCTGCGTGTTTGGCCCGTAGTCCTTGTCAGCTGGAGAATACCCTGAGCAAAGAAATCGCAATCACTTTTTAAACATAATTTCTTAACACATAAATTCACTTTGGATCCTCAATATCTGGAATCTAGTGATTGAACACAGAAATATCTAATTCACCGTTCACCACGAACCTTCATCTTCCTCCTCGTCATCGTCATCATCATCTTTCCTAGGGGGAGGTGTCGTAGGCTTCTTCCTGTTGATAATCTCCACGTCGGATCGAATTTCCTGCACAGGAGCCGCAGGACGACGGCCAACAACAGTCTGAACATTCTGAATGTTACCATGTCCAAAGTGCAATTGTGGTTGCGTCTGAAGGGGCTCGTAACCCGCTGTCGGAAAGCCACCGACAGTTGGATAGACTTCTATCGCGGCACCCTTGTACTGTGGAAACTGAGGGCTACTGCCAGCCGTCGAAATCGGCACCACCTGCCCCTGGAAACTGGAATGGGGCGACAAGAAGGGCGCGCTCAGTTGCACGTTGGTCACTTTGGGCGCCCTTGCCGAGAAAGTGAACCGTGGATCCACGGGGTTCAGAACGATGGGTTGACTCTGGAAGTTGGTGAAGTACGCGGGCTGCTGCTGCACATTTTGCACGTGCAGAATAGGCAGCGAAGGCTTTTTGGTATACAGACTGGAATGGTAAGCAGGCGCGTGGGTCCCTGAAGCCTTCGGCAGAGGATAAGTGGTCTTGTACACCGGTGTCTGGATGTTGGAGGATGGCACCGCGCTATAGACACCTGGAGAGAAGTCATTAACTAAAATAAGGTTGAAAATCTTTGAAACACTTGAACACTTCACCTCTTGCCGCGTTCTGGTTTCCTTGATTCGATGAGTAACCATCGTTACTCTGATACGAGTGCAGGCCAATCTGCTTCAATGGTTTGTCCTCACTCGCAACTTTATACCCGGCGGACATGGTGAACAGGTTTCCGTAGTATGGCGTGGATTGTTCGTTGGTCTGAGCTTCCGATCGAACGGACGACGGTAAGCTCGCGTATGGTTGTTTGAACACATCTTCGTAACCTGATGAACCGACGAGCGAAGCCTCCGGTGAAGCAGCTTTCACATTTTTGTAGTAGACTAGGGACTTTGAATTATTACTGTGGTGGCTTCGCGCGTTCGAATTCGATGGCTTCGACTGGCGAAATTTGTAGTCCTGTGGAGCGCCATGTCCCGTCTCGACGATTCCCCGTTTTGCCGTCACGAAGCTCGAAGTCGAAGGCTTAGGGTCCACGGCTATGGCGGAGTTCAGCGCCGGTATAAACAAGGTGGCATAAAAAATCTGCAATGCAGTTGATCGTTGAAACACATTTCAATCAAGGCTTTTACCGGTATAAACGGGATGTGAATACGACGGGAACAGTTCCCAGTGGACGTACCAGCATGGCACCGGTATAAAGAGCACAGACAGACACCAACGTTCCTCCTTAACTGGCTGCCACCGACACTCCGTGATCTTTTATATTCAGTGATTAGCGATGCGAGACAACCGAATGGGTTTGGCTTTTCTACGATTGACAAAAAGCGTGTCGAGAAAAGCCGCGTCAAATCTCCGCGACTCTCCCGCGATCGCTGCTGTTTTAGCCAGGTGTCAATGACCTACCTGCTCGTTAATATACAGGGTGTTCTAGAACATCGTTCATCCTTTCCGTGGAAATCACTTAGTGTCAAGTTACGCCAGATATTTTGAAACACCGCGTATGTGCCGCCCCGTTTAAATGTTCCGGCTTTATTTATAATAACAGACTCCACTTCCATGACTACCTTAATCAATCCCCGCCTAATGATACCAATTGTTCGAGTCAGATCAGTTATCAGCGGTGAACGTGATCACTGATCAGATACAGTCATAAATAACACTCGCAATTAGTGGACAAGGGCTCCAGGGTAAGTTGTAACGAGCAAAATCGCCGGAAGTGCAATTACTCGGCAAATATTCATTGCTCGCTGTCCCCAGAAAATTACTCGAGCTCATTGCACACCAACCGCGACGTAGATCGAGGCGGTAGTAAAAAATTTGTCTCTAATTACTTTCGGACTATCATTTCTGGTGAAAGTTTCACTGGCTGCTCGCGATACACGTTGTAGAGCCTACGGGTCTATCGCCGATCGAGAATTTATGGGTTTTTATGTATGAATGAAACTGGGCAATGATTCAGCAGGGAATCCTCAGAGCGAATCGTAAGGAAGATGCAAATTGCAACAACACAGATCCTGTCTTCCATTATTGGATAGTTGTTGCAATCATTCAAGGCGACGTAACGCCGAGTGCCTTTTTTATGGACGATATTACGCCTCGCCTGTCAAGCGGAAAATTATGTTAGAAATCCCGGGGCCATGCCACGTTAAGAGTACAATGTTTAGAAAGAAAAAATCTTCACACTTTCCTGCGCACCCCATAAAGCAAGTGAAAAGATCGCAAGGTCGATGTCAAATCCTTCCCACCCGCGAAACGTAGGTACTTTCACCTCGGTGGTATATGCAAGGAAAGAATCTCAGTTCGTTCAAAATTGAATTGGAAAATCTAGTGCAGTCTACTGCTTCTTATAATCATTTATATAGGGGCGATGGTGACTCATTGATTAATTTCGATGCTGAGAAATTAGAAAGGTGAGAGTGGCGCCGAAGAGATATATGTGTCTGAATGGTTCCAACATTGTTGATACACGTGCAAGAACACCGTGAACCATAACAGAATTGATTTGTCTAGTTACTTGTGCAGTGAAAGTATCAGATAAGCGCTGCCTGCATAAGCAGATTGATTATAATAGTAAAAATGATGAAAGTTGCTCGTTATTGATCAATTTCAGAAAAGGAAGAGTGGATGTAATAAATGTACAAGAGCAAAGTATACATTTTTGGTTTATAGTTAATATGTACAAGAATCGCTAGCACCATAGAAACAAACAATTGAAACTTTCTCCCTCAGTCTCGGTCCTTAATACCTAAAGTAGCATCTAACTGAATTTGATACAATTCATAAAGCAAACGATAGCCTCTGTTCGAACATAAATTGAGCGAAAGGGGAAGAAATCGTTGTCCAATAAAAATGAATGTACTTACAATCTAATTCTAATTGCACTAGATGGTGTAACAGTGGAAATTTTAACCCTACAACGCGCCCTTCCATCCACTTCACACTTTCCATGCTCTCTTTATTTTGATTGCGTACAATTTTCCTAAACGCCCTTCTTTCAAGTAGCATGCCTTGTAGAGCTAAAACACACATGATCCAGCAAATAAATTGGCTCGTCCTCTCTTCAAACTAGTCTTCAAACTGTCCCCTTTTCCGTCAGCGATCGTCGACCATCAGGAGCACTCTGGCCTAAACTGGAATACATCGCACCCTCGGACATCTTATACAAGTAATCTTTCAAAGAATCGTCATAGAGTTGCTGCTGTAATCTTTGCTTTTCGTCCTCGAAAAACTGCTGCAGCTGCTCCGGGTCGCGGAAGTAGTTAGTATTGCCATTAACGGGTAGCTGTTTGTTCTTCATCAATAGCCCCAGAAAATTATGCGTCCTAGGGTGATTAATGCCATGTTCCTTGGCCCCTTTCTGGTGCTTGGACCCCTTCGGGAAGCCATGCTTGTCAGGCAACGGTGTGGTGAAAGACGGGTAAGAGTCAAACGAAGATCCCTTCTTGAACTCGCGGTAGTGATGGTGCCTAGAATCGTGCATAGGTTCGAACTTCGATCCTTCCGCGTGAACTGGTTCAACGTTCGTCGCCGAGACATCAAGACCGCCTGTCTTCGGGGACAAATTGTGCCTGGAATGAGACCTCGGTCCATGGAAGTGACTCTGACCGCCGTACCTCGTTGGTCCAGAGATCGGCCTCTTCTTGCCTGGCTTGTCGTGATAGTGCCCCTTCGGGCGATGCGATCCAGACTGCGATGGTGACATGAAATCTCTAACATGCTTCGTGTCCCTGAAGTCACTGCCCGGCCCGAATTTAAACTTATCCTGGTCAGCAGGCCTGCGATGTCTGTGCGGTCTGCCACTGCCATAGTACATGTGCAAGGGATCCGAAGGATGAGTCTTCAGCATCTGTTCCAACGCTGCCAGCAGTTCGTCCGGCTTCTTGCTGGGCAACTCGGCTGTCTGCAGCTTCGTCTCGCTGTGGTGCCCTTCGATTGGATCCTTGTTGCGCTTGGAATCAGACAACGAAGCTCTCAGATGTTGCAGCGCGTTCTTCAGCTTGGCGAGGTCCATCGAGTCGGAGACGTTCTGACGACTGTTGCCTGGTTTTCGGTCGTTGTTCCACTTCTGGGAGTTGTATATGGTCTTCAGGGATTCCTTGAACATCTGCTCCGCGTATGTTTCCAAGTCGGACGTCAGTTTAGGCTTCACCAGCAGGTCGTTCTGCGCGGAGAACGAGGGCTTGAAGAAGTTCCCTCCTGGTACCAACGGGACGAGATTCAGGTTATGCTGCAGGGGCTCGTTTGCGTGCAATTTGCTGTTCAGAGCGTTCTGGTTCTTCATCACGTCTATATTCGGTACGAAGTTGATGGGATTGAACATGGGTCTGTCTTGGGACTGATACGCCTTCATGTCCCCTGTCGGGAATTGGTTGTTGAAGCTCTGGGCGTTCGAGGAGTCTGTGGTTGATAGTAATGGCCTAGTGGTGACGACACTGGTGGTGGTGAACATGGGGAATGGCGTAGTCAAGACTGCTGTAGGATAATGCATCGTCTCGTACGCATTTACGACCGCTGTGTCGACTGGGCTGGGCTTGATGTTGGGATTCACGATTTCGACGTTCCTCGTGCCAACGTACGGCAGGTGGGCGTTCTCAGTCATCCCTGAAACACTTGGGAACGCACTCAGCGTATTAAAGTTTGTGGTACTTTGGCTGCCCACGTTGTCGAGCGTTTGGTATGCGAAAGGCTGCACTTTCACGTTCTTCATGCCGTTGTCAATGCCAGTGGCAGGTATCTTCACATATTGCTGGTCTCTAGGCTGCTGCAGCACGAAGTTCTGTTCAGGAAACACTTGAGGGGTGCTCGCCGAGAATGTGGCTAGGGTCGGCATAGGCTGCAACACGGCTGGCAGCAAATGGGTGGTCTGAATGTACGTCTTCGTCTTCGGAGCTACGTTGACGTTCTTCAGCACCTGCTGGTACACACCACCCTGCAACTGGGGCTTAACAATCTGCTGGGTATTCGAATTTTGCAAATAGTACGAGTTACCGTTCAGCGGTTGCCTCTGATCGCCCTGGCCAACTGCCAAGCTCGCCGACGCTAAGAAGTTGGCAGTCGAGCCAGACACTAGTGTCTTCTTGCCTTGGGATTCAGCAGTCACCAAGTTGTACTTCGTAACGGGCACGGTATGAGACGTAGGCGTCACCGTGGACATCGTCGGGAAGCCCTGCAGCTGGAAGTTGCCATGATTGACAAGGTTTTGACCATGCATCCCGTGAGGATTCACCTGGACGTTGAAATCCGTGTTAGCCTGAACTGGCGTCTGCACCAACGTCGGCACAGTGTGAACTGTCGACTGAGGAACTATCAGCTGAGGGATATTCCCTTGCCCGTGTTGCATCTGATTGACGTAGGTGGGTCGTGCAGTGGCTGAGCCTTGAACATCTTGGATCGGTATACCCTGCAAACTCGGGTTCACGCTCGGAGTGACAGCGTAAACAGGAGAGACGGTGCTAGAGACGTACTGGGGCTTCAGGTTCGTTGAGTACTTGTTCTGATCCTGCATCTGCGGGAAAACGGCCTGCATCGAGTCCTGGAAGCTATTCTGACCGACGATGATGTCTGGTATGGGTGTAGAAACTCTTATCTTCGTCTCCTGGCCTACGATGTTCTCACCAGTGGTGATCAGAGGCGTGGGCGTGCTGACTGGTGTGGCTGAGACGATATTCTGAAGGACAGCGTTCGACATATCAAAGCCCTGACTGCTACCAATGGCTGTCGCGTGATCGAAGTTCGCTAACGGCACCAGGTTCACTTTAACCGGAACGATGAGCTTGGGTTTCTCGAGCTGGTCGATCTCGATACCACTCGAGTGTGAAATCTCCAGGTTCGGGGTCACCTGCTTCCAACTGTTGCTGGGTTTAAACTTGGAGTTGTGCTGGGACTTAGGCCTCGATTCGGAACCTGACAGTCTATCGTCATACCTCATTTCCTCGTAACTATCATCCTGATCTTGGTGGCGATCATCGTCCACCCAGGAGTTCCCTCTCACCCTCTGCCTATGAGACTTGGTTCTCGACGAATGATGCCTCTTACCCTGACTCTCGTACTCCATACTGTCGTCTATCGATCCTCGGTGCTCCTTGGGGAGTCTCTTCGAATTGTCAACGCTGGATGGACGCCTTCTGCTCTTCTGCACCCTTCTGGGTCTCTCCATATAATCCGCGTAGTCCGTGTCATCTGACGTATCCCTCGAATCCTCGTCACTTCGAAACCTGCCGTCCCTGTTGCGGATGGTGTAACGATGTGACACTTCTGAGCTCCCTGAGTCGATGATCCTCGAAGTTTGATAATCGCCAGTGCCCGAAGCCGAGTTTCTCAACTGATCGAAGTTGTAATTCGGGTCAGCGACCACGACGGGCCTGGAGAATCTGTGCTGATTCTTCGTGACCTGTGATGACATGGCAACGTTATCGTACACGTCGTAGTTTTGCGTGCTGCTTTTCACGAGGTCGTTCGCCTCTTCGTTCGTCCTTGGCAAGGACGCAGTTGTTGGTCTCGTCTGTCCATGACCGTCGTAGCTGAGGACATCTTGCTGATGATAATTGTTGGCCACTTTCTCCTGCCCGTGACTAGACTTCTCCCTATCTTTCCCCGAATTCTGCGGGTAATAGTGATTGTACGCAGACTCGTGATTGTGGTTGTCAGCCGAAATCATCCCATAATTACCAGTGTAGCCCTCTACCGCCTTTCCCTTCCCCCTGGACCTTTGCCTCGAGGAAGGCTGAGTCTTCTGGTTTTCCATGGAGCTCGACGGATCCTCGTACAAGTCTGGATAATTCGCCACGACCGGCGTGTTGTTTCGAACTTTGAGCAAGTCGAAGTCATTCTGCCCGCCTTGGTACTCGAACGATCTACGATTCTTCCTCAGAGAAGGGAAATTCAGGAATATCCTCGCCTCCGTGGAGTATGCTGGATCATTCTCAAATTTGTCCGCTTCCTGCTCCACGGAGTCCTCCTCGTTGCTGTCGACTGTGCTCGAATTGTCTGGATCGTTCAAGAAATTAGTCAGAGTTAAATTACTAGTTACCTCCGCCTGATCGAGCAGATCGGGCGGCTTCGACGAAGAGGACTCCAGCATTGGCAGGAAACCGTTCGAGTTCTCATAGTGCACCGTGGTGTCTATTATGGAGGTTATCAGCTGGTCTCGAAAGTTCTCCTGCTCAGATTTCTTCGCGTTCCGCGCCACGTTCTCAGACGCGGTCGCGATTTGATCGGCAGCTACTTCGCCCTGAAGGACCCCATCTGCTATCACGTGCGGCCAGCTCAAAGATAACAGAACGACCTGCATGGGACACAGAAATTATTAGCAAAACATCCTCGTTCCACTCGTGCAGGAATTAACCGAAAATCCAACTATTGTGACTAATCCATCTGTACTAATTGAAGCTCTCGAGTCAAGCACTTTCAGCGCTCTGCAACCTCGGTAAGGTTTACGAATCCTTTTCACACGATCAGATAAATTGAATCGGGGGAACCACTATGCATATTAAACACCGACCGCGTCAGTCGAACGCGATGTCTCGTTGGAAGAAAGCCATCGCGCTCGAGTCAGAAAGAAGAAAGCGCCTCCGATTATTGCGAACTTAAGGTAATGGCAAAGCTAAACGGAATCATCGGCGAAAATAAGTGGTAGTCAAGGGGCTGACCTAGAAAAGAAAAGCAGACTAGAAAAGTAAAATGCGAGAGGCATGCGTGTGCAGTGCGGACGAGCAAGGACTGAATGTGCACGGAAGCAGATCCTCAGGAACTTTCTCACTGATTCGCCGTGATCAGATTCTGCTTGACGGCGGAGGGTCTTGTGTAACTGTCAATCTAACGATTGCTCGTCACTGGAATATCAGAATGGTCGATGTCGTTTCAAGATGAAGAAGCTTTCTTTATTCACTCGAATGGAGAATTAAACTAAACCGAAATTTAATCCACTATCAAAGGAAGCTTTAGACGAGTGATGAATTTCGATCTACCTTCAGTGGAACCAAATTGGAACGACGCAGAAAACTGCGTTAGCTGAATAATTCGAGGAAAGTAACATCTATTTAATTGGCCACCATGTACATGAGACAAATTGGAGGAAACGCCGACGTCGAAATATTAAGAAAGAAAGTGCTCCAATTACGCCGCTGATCCGTCTGCACTTAGACACACTCCATAAATTTCTGTCCGTACCGAATCTGTGCTTGTTAAGGCACACACGAGATACGTAGAAACTCGACTAATTGTTGCAATTACACATTTAGTTTAGAGCCTCACAGATGGCCATCATTTGGAAGACCATCATTCCAGGACTATAGATCCTCCGAAAATATCAATCCTACTTCAATATTTAAACAACATCGATGACTCGGTTTCAGAGAAGCATACTCCGCATCCTCCCACGAAAAATTTTTAGGAATCACCCGGAGCTAGGCACTCGTCCAGTAAATGAAAGAAACGACTCACAGAGTTCTGTGTCCACGCACTTGTGTCTCTGCAGAGGATCGAATTTGCACTTGGAGGGACAGCTATGTAGGTGTCACGTACTTACAATGTGAAAGAACATTTTCCTGGTGTGGCGCATGGGTCTCCCTTTAGAACCAGCTAATCACCAATTAGGAAGGGCCGAGTGTCACCGAGTATCGCGTAGAACACATTGATTGCGTCGGTGCGGATTGTTCTGAGCGTTTCTGTAACCCGTAAGACCTTGCGAGGCGAGCCTCCACGCGAGAACTGAGCCACATAGTAGACACGCGATTTTCTTTATACACTCCGGTAGCCAAGTGAAAAATATCGTTCTAAATATTATCCTAGAGCCCACTGGCCGGAGGATACTTTCATTCGCGACACGCGACCGCCGCCGGGGAAATTCTTGTCCGTAACAAGCGGCAGGATGCGACCACCCGTCATTACCCGTGGAAGCCATGCGAATTTGCGGCCAGAAGAAAACGAAATCTACGTGTCCGCATCGCACTTTTCAAATCTGCGAATCTTTCATAGAATTAAGTGCAATTATCTCTAACGACACGTGTCAACTTCGTCGTTCTCCCTCTCGTTAACCGTTCATCTTCTGGATGCTGCCCCCGGACCGTGGCCCGCAAGTACCTACGTCCGAGGAAAGACAGTCGTGCCACCCCGAGCGATGCCACAAGAATCGATCACGACCGTCATAGAATATACTGGTGAACGTTAAAGATTCACCTTGGAAGGCCAATACTTCTCCCGTTCGCTATTTTATGCGCTCTAAAACGCACGCATTATGCACATCGCGCTCGCTCCTGCTGCGATGGAGCCCGGCTCACACGATAGAGACGGCAAGCAGAGTCGGTGTGCGAGCATCATGATCACTGGAGATACTTTTGGCTGTGTAAGAGCGTACCAACGATTGCTACAGTTTAATGCCTTGTGTCTAATTGCCGTTGCTCCGGCAGATATGCCCGGGAGATATCATCGTTGCCTCTCGTTGTGAAAACGTGGAATTAACTGGCTGCCCTACGGACTATCGCGAGCCAGTTTGTTCATCTGCACCTAATAGACAATTAACGCTAATTGCCCTCCCGGCAACCGTGTCACGTTCACTTATCCCCATTTTCCCATCCTTTCTGGCCCTTTCGACGCCGCCTACGACATCGCGGATCCTAAAGGATCCGTTCCGCTCGCATCGAAAGTGCGCGAAGCATTTGCATTTTCCTAGTCGTGGAACGAAAGAAAAGTTTCCATTAGAAATTCCAACGGCCGGGGGTTTTTACTTTTCTCAGATTTTCTAGTCCCAATGGCTTAATTGGACAATGGCGCTGTATATGTATCGTTAATTATCGCGAGATCGGTATCATGATTGGGGAGATTTTTCAGAATTTTTAGAAGAACGATGAAAGAAAAATTGTAGCCGATTAAGCGGGTATTACTGCGTAAGGCGGAGCATGAAGATACGAGGGCGTGATATTTTAAAAGAATGACAAACCTCTTAATTGGGTAGGTGTTTTATTTAATTAGGAATGTATACAAAACCGTAAGCGTCGCAGTAAATCCTTAGGAAACTAGACTTATAAGGTACCTTCTTGAAGTGAAGAATTTGGTAAATCGTACGTACGGCGTCGAAGCAGCCGGGCGCCTCGACGCACAGCTGACTCTTCGATAGAAGTCGCTGACTTCTCGAAGAATCAACGACCAGATACGTTATCTTGCAATGAAGATTGATTGCACAATCCCTTATTAAATACTATCGACTGACTAACATTACAAAGTGCTTCGATCATATTGTCTCCACAACAATGGCACACAGCATCCTGCGGGGCGGAAGCAAGTGTGCCAGAAATCTCAACTTATGTCTACCATTCATGAAAACATCGCTGTTGTTAATCCGTCATCAGCACCACCGTTAAGAAGCACAATGTCCTTGACACGTGATCATAAACATCAGAAGCACTTCAGTTCTTCAGATTGTAGGTCGTAAATCTGGGGTCATCCACGATCTGAACGTTCTTCACTTTCTGCCGACCCGCGGTACGTTCGCCATAATGGCTACCAAGAAAATCCTTCGCATCCTCCAAGTTGCTGGTCTCGTAACTGGACCGTCCGATGTAAGAATCCGAGCTGTAGCTGGGTGGTTGGCGCGCGTCTTCCTGAGTCAGCCGAATCAGATCTAAGACAGGGCTCTTCGTGGATCCAGGACTTCGATCCTTCGCGGTGGGAGCTGTCCCAAGATCGTAGGTAGACGGCTGCGCCAAGTCCTGAATGCTGTTGGCGTACTGTATGAGATACTGCTGCAGCAGGGCTTTCAGATTCACGTTCTGCGTGCCTTTGGCCTGCACAGGAGACGCACCATCCACTCTGAGGATAATGACGGGTATCAGCGAGTTGCCAGCTTGCACAAAGGTCGGGCGAACGTTCAGAATGGACGAAGGGTTCCTTATGTACTCCGAGATGGACGGGTTGTAATTCAATAAGTCCGAGTACTGGAGATTGGAGTAGCTGCTTAAATCATTGCTACCGGGGCTCTGCTTCTTCGATCCCTCGTTAGCTCCCAGTACCGATTCCAGATAATTCTGCACTTCCGGTGTGTACTTAGAGGTGACTCGAGAGGAAGACTCACCCGACGAGCCATAATAACTGAGAGGTGTGGTGCTGTTGATAATGGAAGACTGAGTCGTGTATGAGACAGTGTACTCGGGATTGGGGCTGTTCACCATGTACTTTGAAGGTACCTGCTGATAAGGCGACTTGTATCCAGCCTTCTGACTGTTGGAACTCGCCTTCGTCCTCCCAGAAGTGGGGGACGACGAGAATGTATAAGAGGTAGCCAGATTGGCAGCTGGTCTCCGCTGCTGTGCCAGGTTCAAGTTCTGCCTCTGGCCCACTAAATTCTGATAACCGATCCGGTACGCTTGCTGCTGGGGCAAGCTAGACGACAGCGACTCCGAGGATACGAATGGAGTCTGTACCTGCTCGTTTTGCTCGGCAATACTGGGGAATTGCACGGGTCCCTGCGAGAGGATGCTGTTCTCCGTGGTGCTCGCCTCGTAAATCGAATTAGCCGGCTGAGATTTCAGCGCCTGCTGCGGATAATCCGAGTATGTCTCCACGTAAGTAGCTGGCGGCACGTCCGACACTCTGCCGTCAGGATACTTCCAGAAGATCTTGTTCTCGTACTGAACCCCGTTCTCCACGGTGTACCTGGGGTTGCTGGGCAGCTGCGGCGAGCCAGAGCTGGTGTAACGAGAATTGTAGCTGGACGGACCGACGGTGGGGGCCTCGACGGTTTGGGAAAGATAACCGAAGCCATGGGAATTGATATTTGATTGTGCATGCTGCCTTTGACCGGCGTAAAGCTGCGCGCTCGCGCTGGCGTGGAGAGGTCCTGGAGTACTGTAGCTGAGGAAGCTGCTCTGAGGATTCGCCAAGCTCGCGGGGCTGGGAGTTACGTATCGGACCGTTTCCGTGGAGCCGAATACCAAAGACGACGGCGTAGTGGCACCGCCGTTGGCTCTGTACCCGGGATTTTGAATCCCAAACGAGCTAACTTGTTGTTTCGGCGCTGCCCCGAAGCTCTGGTACGAATCGAAGCTGGATGCCGTTGGTACTTTCTGCGGCTTCGTTCGCGATCCGAACGCTGCCTGGGATTTCGACGATTGTTGAAGATTCAGATATCGGATATCCGACTGGGTCTGGGCTTGAGCCTGAGGCGCAGAGTACGTTTGAACGAACGAATTCTGCTGCGTGCCAAGGAAGCCTCCGCGGTTGTTCGGCTGTACCCTCTCGATGATGGTTTTGGGCAAGAACGGGCTGACCGATTCCTCGATGCTCACCGTGGTCCCGGATTTTCCAGCCGGGAAGTAATAATTGTATCGTCGCGGCTGCAGACTGTTCTGGTCGAGGCCGTAACCAAGGCCACCGTTCACGGTCCTCTTCGACTTCTCCTCGGAAGTGACGTTTTCATCGTCAGTGCTGTTGCCAAAGTCCAAAAGGATTATCGGCGGCAAAATGGGCATCTGCTCCTCCTCGTTCGAACCGTCCGCCTTGGCGCTGCTATCGTCCAGATCGTCATCAGCGATGCCAGTAGATTCAACTTCAAGAACGCTGGTCGCTTTGGATAGATCCCTTCCGGAAGTTCTCGCATGGCCGGTGCTAATTAGCAGGAGAATCGCGGCGATCTGAAAAGTGACGGACCAGGGTAAGAAATCGACGTTGCTCGACCCGTGAACGTAACAACGGGACGCTGGTTATCGATCTTACGGCTTGATGCTCTAGTAATGATAATCTCACTTTCACTTCCCTTCCCTTGCACGCGCGTGCCGCTCCCTTTTACGCCCGACGTCGAGAAAGACGTTTACCGAGCGGATAATTATCGGTCGACGGGGAAATCTTGGTCGCTTGAACGGCGGTTATTACGAGGGCCGACCTTGACGGGAAAGAGTTTGAATTTCTACAAGGTTGCGTTCGAAGTGAAGCGCACGATCGCCCGTTCCTCTAGAGAACGGGTTCCGCACGTCGTGCACTTGCGATTTTCACCGCGCTTTCTTCGGCGGATACCTCCGGGGGATATTCGTGCTTGGCGGATAGAAGATTTACAGAAGAAGTATTCACTGTGAAGGGATCGGAGAGTTGAAGGAACGCTTAATGACTACCATAAGCCGACTCATTTTTACCACTTGGATTCCTAGCACTAACGACGCTCGAATGAAAGGTAGCAGTTAACGAGGACAGAATTAGAATTCAAGTTTTACTCGTGAAAACTGTCACATCACCGTTTTTTCAAGAAAAGGTGGTTGTCTGTGGTTCGAGAGCGGGGGTCGTGTTATTTTCAACATGGCAAGAAATCGCCAGTTGCCTAATACGGAACACAGACGAGCGAATTTTATGACAAGCAGAGAGCCGCTGTTCACCCGAATACCTTCGGGGACTTTCACTGACTTGCTCAAGAGCATCTGCCGCGGCTACTTCGCCGAACCAGCGGGACCGTGGATGGAAGAAAATAAGAAACACTTTCTCCGTAATGACCGATTCACCGGATTGTCCTCGGCGACAAAAAGAACGCCAATCGTAACAGCGACGAGTATAATGGATCACTCCGCGTTCACTTGACCCTGCAATTACTCAATTTCGCGGCTCTGTCATTCGAAGTTCACTTGTTTTCGTCACCGAAGCAAATTATACGTGAGTTAGCACCTGCGCGGCTCTTAATTCGGTAAACTCGGCGCACACATGAAAGTTTACACGATATGAAAGTAGATAACTCAACGCAGGCGTAAGGAAGGTACCCGTGCACGCATACGAATAACGGCGAATCGCGGGCAAGTGTTTTACCTTGCCATGGCGAATATTCGGTGGGAATAATTGGAGTAGCCGCTCACTCAACGAGATAAGGTAGAAACTGGAGTCTGTGCACGTAAAACAGTTATTCGTTCGTCGTATCTATCCCGTAGCTCGAGCCTCCCAACGCCGGGCTCTAAAATTTAAAGCTGCAATTGAAGGAAATTACCAAGCGAGTTCCCTCATAACTCCGTCCCTCCATAAAATCCAGCTTCTACAATATACCGTAAACTGTAACACCCATAATAAACGTCATAAAACTCGAGAAGCGATCAAACTGCGCAACGCAAACACTCGCGCCTGCTCTTAAGCTAATTAGAGGCCCCAGCGGAGGGTTAGAACTAATCGAAAGAGGAATGACGATGTGTTTCCAGTGGATCACACGGTTTTCAAATGGGTGAGAGAAGGTTAACTGAGTTTACGACGCGCGACCATAAAATTTCGTTAGGTAGAACCGTTATGGGGTCAGATAACCGCGAGTGGTACTTACTTGTATCGCGATAGACCTCATGGCGACGGTCAACCTTAAACCTGCGCGCTAGCCGGCCTCGTCGTGTGTATTTGGGACTGATGAAGCAGAGGCCGCAGCATCCCACCTTATATGCCTTCGCTTGAACCGCGAGAGGGACAACGCGATTATAGTTTCACCGCCGTAACACGGCGGCATTTCTCATTCGATACGTACGGAAGGACACCTGCCAGTAGCGTAGTGACAGCGCCGCTGAGATTCTTTCGCCATGCACCAGGAACATTTCAGTAAGGAGGAAAACAGGTACCACGATCTGATTCCCCCGCGAAACGTGATTAGTCGACTGATAAGTCGCCAACGTTAACCTTCCATCGCGGGTAGTTTCCCTTTTCTCACTTATGTGACGAATTTCTGCAATCATGCGAATCGTTAAACCTGTCCCTCAATTACGTCACGCGCGAGCTGCTAATTAAGAGATGGAGACACCTCGGCGAGAATTACGAGTGTGTTTTACATTTATTCATTAATCACTTTAGATAAGGAATCGTATCTTTTCTGCGGTCATTATTCAACAGATAAAGTTGGATTTAGATGATCAGAGTAAACAATATTAGATTGCACTAGAGTTAGACTGTAGAAAGAGTTTGTACCATTAATGCAAATACCATTGCAGCGGTATTGTATAAATTGTAGAATTTGATTAATAGCTGCACTCAGTTCGCTATTAGTAGACCATTTAGCAAATACGATAACTCAAAGGGGGCTAGTTAACTATCATTACGATCCACCTGAAGGAGCAGCGTATAATCTCCGTGGAAAATGAATGTTTCCAACGCACTGAAATTTCTGATAAACAATTTTAGAAGCCTACACCATTGGCTCTTACCTACAGCATCCACTTTCTCATTTCGGCATGCTGGCACACGAGCAAACAGCCGTGTGTCCGTGCACGCGCGTCCTATGTCAACGTCTCTCTTCCTAGCATTTATACGCGGCGCAGTCGATAATGGTTGTATCATGGATACATTAATAAATTTATTAGGTGACCATTAAAAATCACGTAGCCTACATAGCTTTCGCGTGTTACCGTTAATCGAGACCCATTAATCATTCCCAGCTAATTCAAAGATCTCCTCGCAGCGCCGCAACTGAATTCCATTTGTGATTTGCAATTCGTGCTGCGTGATATTCTTTAGTGTGATTCTTTTTGACATTTATGGTATACTTTACTAGTCATCGAATCCTAGATCACTGGAGGAAATGAAATTGCCACACTGCGTAGAATCTCCAACATCTGCTAATCCGTAAAATGTCTGAATTTCGTTAAAGATACTACAGACGATCTCACGCAATAGAAACGCGTAACACATCGTGATTCTGCGTCATATTAAATTCGCCGAGAGCAGAGTCTCCCTCAAAACAGTTCGCACCTTCATTCAGGCCAAGGATGAGATTTCTCTTCTCCTAAATGCCCGAGAAATCTCACTCGGCATCGGCCCAATTAAAGTTTTCGATGCTGTTCGCGGTACATAGGATCGTTTTAATGTAACTTTATTTTATAAAAATAATCGTATAAAAAGTACATCGATAAACAGAGTAAGGGCGAATCACTACGTTCACATTCGTCGCTCGACGTTCTCCGATGAAGGACTAGATGCGATCACGCCTCTTATTGCCGGCGGAATGTCTTCAAGATCATTATGTAACTATCTTGAACGTCGAAATTCCCGTTTAACGGACCCCAACACTCTACTGACCATCATGCTTGACCGTTCGTCAATCGTCACTCGTGGAAACAGCTATCGCCAATTAAATAGTCTTGCGTTTCTTAAACAAAAAATTCTGCTTCGACGGCAGGAAGCCTGTTTCCAATTGGATAGGCCTCTCCAGATATCTGCAACAAATTTTCCCCGGTTAGATAAGTGGATGATACGGAGGTTTGAATATACATTTCTGAGATGTATTTATTTACCTGGCGAGGTCCTGAGCGGCGATTACCTTGCTTGGAACGTACGTGTCCAACAGAGACAGTGGCTCAGACTGGCCTACGTGATTTTGTACAGGGAGAGACTCGTCACCTTGTGTCGGGACGGGTGCCAGGGGTGTGGTGCTGAATTTGAAATCTTGACTGGCTGGCCGGGGTGGTGTCAAGTCGCCGCTGGGTTCGTCAAGGTCCTGTCACATTAAAAATTGTCTTATCAAACACACCAATAACCTGGCAATGGCTAAAGCAACTCATTACTATATGCCAATGTTCTCAATCTTCCATTTCAACAACATGGATCAAAGGATATTAGATTTGGAGTAAGCAAATACTGTTAGTAAGTGGAGAAGCCTTTCTACAGCAGTGAAAGGTCGCTAGGCCAAGTAAGCCATCGCCGCGAATCAAGTTCAATCCCCTCTACCATCGCTGATAAACACGAACCTTGACGTAAGTCTGAGACACGGTCTGGCTAGTCTGTTGCGCCAAAGCTTGGTTAGGAAGCTCATCGGCCACAGGTGCTGCAGTGTCTAGCTGCTCAGCTGGGACATTGTATTTAGCAGTGCCTTGCAAAGAATTGTCCTGCACGTAGGTGGGTGGACGAGCATAGATATCGCTGTAAACCGGCGTGGCTTGCATGTAAATGGTCGCTGGTTGAGTGTACACCAGCTGAGGGACATATTGTGCCTGGGATGCATCCTGGGGGGCAACGTATGCTTGCGTGTACAACAGCTGTCTTCCTTGGGCGTACGATTGGTCTACTGGGACGTACGCTGGTACGTTCATTAACGGGGCACTGGTGTACTTCTTTGATGTAACGGGAGTGGTGTAAACTGGGCCCTTCAATCCCTAAAAGAATAAATAAGCTGCTACATGACAGTGGAGACACCGTTAAATTGTACTTGAGAGTGAAAAGATTAAGATCGTAGATCATCTGATTGTAGAATTCATGAACACGGCTACCATTGTGAAAAAGGACTGTTATATTTTGTACCAACCTCAGTCGTATAAGCGGGAGGAGCGATGGAATTGTACTTTGGAGCGTACGGAATCTGAAAAGTAGGCTTCACCGGAACAATTGGCTTCTGAGTTAAGCCGGCGGTATAGAATGGAATAGCGATCTGCCCCGCCGCTGCTGTGGTCAACTGGGGCACCCGTATCCTGCCAGCTTTACCAGCACCTATTTCCAGATTTGGGTAATAGGCGAGGAGGTGCATCATGGGGATGTCAACGTACACTGTTTCTGAAAAAGCACAGAGAAGTTGCATGTACTTCCACCAAAGCTAAATCCATTTTCTATCTTCGGAGCATGAATACCTTTGTTCGTGTTTTTGGCGTACTTTGCTGTAGCCGTTTTCTGCTGCACGGTCTGCAGTTGATTCCCAACAGGCACTTCCGGCTGGTAAGACAGCTGCTGAGATTCGTAGATATTTGGGGCAACCCCTCTTGGAGGTAACGGTGGCTGTTGCTGGTATTCGTTGTAATATTGTGGTGGTGGCGTTTGTTCTGGCAGGATGTTGTTCTGATGCTGGTAGGCTTGCTCTTTCGCGGCGTATTTGTTGAACTGAACGTACTCTGGTGGAACCTGTACAAAAGGATGAAGAATATTTCTCAGTCACTGAAGAAGTAGGGTATTCTTTTCAGGGTCCTTTCGATACAAAATCTGCTTTACATTTTGACTCGGTGGAGGAGCTACATATCCAACGGGGGAGGGAGATGGTCCGTGGTATTGACTCTGTATCTGATACTGATGCTGACCAATCTCAGGCTTCGTCAAGTACTGGGTCTCCTCTGGCCTCGCATGTCCAGTCTTCGATATGACTTCAGTCCTTAAATTGTCTCTCTCAATGTCGTCCAAGTTGATCTTCTTCTCCCCGTTCACGCCGAGGAACAACAGGCCCAGCAGCAAGTATAGTTTCTGCAAAAGACAAACGTGGTGACTCGCGAGCTGAAGATCCGTCTCTTCTTCAGGCATGATCGGAGTAGACAATGAAACGATTCGGTAACGATGAAAGTAATTAGATATTCAATAAGGTGGTATTTAATGTTGATCATCTATTTGTTCCTTAACCATTGAGATTACTGGGAAAAGATGAACTTGCATCAAGGTACACTTTCACTGTTCGCGATCTTCTGGGTCAAACATCCGGCATGGACCAGTCTTTTATACGCTGCGCCACGCATCGAGCCCCTCCCGTGTGGATCGCATCATCGATGCAAAAGTAAAAGTTTCTCTTCCTGGTACTTAAGTGAATTTCGGTGCAGCATGGGCAATGCACAGGGCGTCTCGTAAATCGCGGTAGAAACGACAAGAAAGTGGAATATCTAGCACGGAGAAATGGAGAATCTTCCTTCATTGCTTCTGCAATGTTCATGGAGCAGCTATACATTTTCTTACTTAACACAGTTCACATCGAATTATAATATTGTCACGTTGTAACACCGAATTTGTGCTAGTGATGCGACTTATGTAATTACTACAAATTATTTGTAATAGGGAGCTGAAACTATGAAATTTTGTAATGGGAATAATTTGGGATTTTGTAAAAGTCCCAATTTTTAGTTGTCCAGGAAGCACACTTACCATGTTACCCAAGTGTTCAAAATGTACGATCCTGACACAAAGATTCTAGCTCTACTACAAAAGCAAAGTAGATTCACGTTCTCTTATATAGCCTTTACCCCTACCCGTAGCATCCCCTGACGGAGCACACTTCACTCGAGGATCATGGCACATATAATGGGCCCCGTGGACCACGTGCCGAGCAACGACATTGGTCGGTGCCGATAAAAGTGAAGGGTGTGCGTGGATTCTCCCTTTCGAGCTTAAAAGCCATATAAAGCACGTCACATTTCATAGACATTTCATAGAGTGAAAGGCAGCATAAGAAAAAAGTCATTGGTGTAATAGCTTATGGGAAACTTCGTGGAACGATGGTCTATCTCTGGAGTTCATCACCACCATAAGCACGATTATATCAATCGATTCGTTTCCCCATCTGTTTTGACGGACGTCGGTTTTCTAGTTTCTAATTCCCCATGCTGGACGTTGTACAGTTGTCTAGATAGTAGCCGCTGTTATTAACTCCTTCGCCGATTAATTAGAGAAAAACGAGCGTTATTACACGTTTAGCCGTGAGAACCGACGAAGAAAAGTCGATGGAAACGCGGATGTGCTTCGTGGCGCTCGGAAGCTGGTCATTAACCAAGCGTTTCCAACTTCCAGCAGGGAGTGATACGGGTAAATGCATTTCCAGTAGAAGAAGGTGCGTTTAACCCGTGTGTCTCTACAGCTAGGGCTAGCAATCTTCGTTTAACTTGTTCCACGTTTTGCAGTACAAAGTCGTACTAATTATCCCCCGGCAAATCGATTCATTAGTCCGCTAACGAAGCGACTTCGTTCTCTTGCCCTGCGTTTGACAGCCTCCACAAGGACTCGCGCGATAAAGTCCTGCAAACTGTTCCATCGGGTCGTACGAGATCCTTTGTTCACGAAGGGACCAACGGTATTCCGAAAGTAGGGATCAATGTATCCGAAGGAAGATTCGATAACCTTCCACTTCGTTACTGAAAAGTGGCATGATAATGCAACACTCGATCGAAGCGACGAGTAAACTTTTCAACACGCTTATTATTCTCATTTCCTCCAGTAAGAGGCACCTGACAGTAAACTCTTCACACTCGAGTGAAATTAACAGGAAGCGAGGGCAGAGCACGTCCACGCACGAGAGGCATTCCGAAGGCGGGGAACGAGAATACTTTTCCTTGCGAAGGGGGCTTTGAAAAATTTGTTCCACGGCGAACGGAAGGAAAGGGGGTCTCGAGGCGCCCATCGATCTTTTCGCCGATCTCTGTTCCCCCAATGAGGCGACGATCGATTCGCTATAAAGACGCGCGTTTCCGCGAACCCTTTCTTTCATCGTGCACGGATGAAGGAAGAAAAAAACACTTTCTATCCGCATCTCGGGCGTGGAAGCGGAGGGACTGATCTATAAAACGATGACCGGCACGCTCAAATTATCCTCAATTAAGTCGAGAAAGTTTCTCCGCCATGCAACGCTGTCGATATTCTCTGAAAAAAAGAACAAAGGCGGGTCCTGGACGTGTTCGACGATTTTCAAACCGTTGTTTCGTCAGACCGGCCAGATAGAAGAAACGGATGGGTTGGTCGGCTTCTCGGATTTATCGCTTTCTCGGCTTCTAGTTCACCGGGCCTATTAGAAGATGGTACCTGATCCTCCCACGCGACGCCTCCACCGAGATTTCAGTGAAATTCTTCGTAGCAACGCAAAATTCCCGTCTATACGAGGACAGATCAAATTTCGAGCAAATCTAGCGCCACAGAAGCGGACGCTGAGGTTCCACGGATGACGATCGCTTCCAAAATTCCTCAAACAGAATCCTAGAGTGTTTTCCTTAGAGGTAGCCAAGAGATCCAAGCGGGATGGTTCGTCAGAACCCCCGAAAGCTTTAACGAGATATTCCTTTCGACGAGGAAGCAACGGCATCGAGCTTTCGAGTCACCGTGTACGGATCGGGATCAAGCCCCCGGCCGCGAGAAAGTAAGAGGCCCGTCCGATTTTATTTTCGACCACCAGCACACTCAGCCGGGAATGCGAAAAATAAAGCAAAACACTCGGTAACACCGCCACTCTCTCTCACCTGCCACCGATCTACGTGCACGTCCATGCGATTCCGCCTGGATCTCGCTTCCCCTTTCCCATCACCGCGCCCAAACGATCGGCCGGACGTTGCCGCGATCCGGATCCCTTCCTTTCCTTCCTCAAGCGTCTCCCTGCCTCTCCATGTACAACCGCGGGGCGGTCGAGAACGCTCGATCGAGCCCGAGATCCAGTAGAGCGAGCCCGCGTTTCGCCAGGGAAATCGAGGAATTTTTAATCAATCGCGATGGAGATGATACATGAAGATGCTTACTCGAGACGTCGAACTGGTCATTGAAGCGCATGGATGTGATGGCTGGTGGTAATTCAAGGAAGATATAAGATGTATAATATTCTGTATGCATTTTAATTGACTTTCACTTGGTGTGACATGCTGGTACACCGTTGCTTTAGTAAAGGTAATCCTCTCACTTCGTGTGATATAGATTGATGGATAGAATTATCACGCCTGTAAATGTAGACTAAGGATTATAGTTCCTTCATGTCGGTCCACTGTATGCATATTATCATAGTCAGGATAAAGGGAAAAGGACTTAAGCCTCGCAGAAAACAACAACGATCGTTTATTGGCTAGTGACTAAAAAACGAGTACAAAATTTACATATGTGTGGGATTCGGAAGCCTCATGAATAGAAAATATCGCCATGCTAGGTCATAGGTGAGAAAGTAATCGTCACACCGAAATTCCTACCAGTCAGAAAGCGAGTATAAAACGAGAAATTGGAAATTGGATTTTGCAAAGTACTGATTAGTGTATCTTACTCTACAGATGTCCTGCACTATGTGTCCTATTAGTTTCCTCAGTCAATCAGAATGTGTAATTATTCTAACAGTACACTGGTCGCAGTCGTTATAAAGAAAAAACTAGAGAGTATAACAAAAGAAATTTATAAATATATTATAAATGATCCATTCCACCGACTACAATTGGACATAAAAAATAGTACATGAAAGAAATACACTCTTTAAAGAAAATACTCTCAAAGTAATACTGCCTAGCAAACTCCAATCATAGTCGACGAAATGACATCCCTTTAACAACCAACAAATTATAGCACCATAGCCTCTCAACCCGCCGCTCTCGCCTAACCGCGAAAATTTACCGCTTCTTTGTCTTGCTACCGAAATTCACGTCGTCCAAGTTATTCTTGTACAGCTGCGACTGCTGACCAGAAGTCTGCGTTGGATTGTAGCCTGTGTACTGATAATTGTATCCCCGAGGTGTTTGCACCGTCACGTAGTTCTGGCTCTGATAAGACTGGCCCGAGTCGTTCTGATAACTCTGCTGTTGCTTATCAGCCTGACTCGATGTACCGTCGTAATCCTGGCCGCCCTGCGACGACGAATTGTCATAACTCTCGTACTCGTCCGCCTCAGCCTGATCTTTCTTCGGTTTCTCAACAGGGGTGTACACCCCCGATGTCAATGGAGGATATTTAACGCTCTTAAGCTGAGTTATCGGTGTCTGAGTGACCTGGCCAACTGTCTGTCCGACGTTCAACTTGCCAAGAATACTCGGATTCACTATGTAAGCCAGGCCAGACTTGGTGATAACGTTAGGGACGGGAACGTAGCGTTGCGTGTCTCTGTTATGATCGTTCTGATTCGCGTATTCCCCGTCGTTGGCTTCGGCCGCGGTGTTCTTGTTGGCTGCGTTCACAGGATACTGAGCGGCCTGCTGTTGCAGATTCTGAGCCAAAAGCTTCACCCAGCTTTGGCTCATGAGCTCCTCCAATTGCTGGGCTTTGACGTAGGGAGCTGGCAGAGGATAATCAGGGCCGACTGGCTGCCCGGCCACGCTAATCACCCTGTACGTGGTCTTCGGTAGCGGTATCGGAAGATTCTTCATGTGCAAATCTCCCGCTTGCTCCAATTGGTTCTGTGGGCTGGTTGCTTTGTAAGTGCTCGGTTGGGTATCAAGGTCCCTGGCGTTTCCAGCGATATAATTCCCTCCGTCGACGAACTGATTCCCAGAGGAGTCCTGGTTACTCTCGTTGTCCCTGTACCTTTTATCCTCGCCGGGTTTCTTCCCCTTGCTCTTGTTCTTTGCCTCCGAGTCGGAATAAAGGTCGCTGGGATAATCAGCGCCAGGTGGTGGTAACGATGGTGGCGGGAACATAGGGTGGTTATAGTAATTTGGGTAATAGTAAGGAGGTTGGTAGTAGTAATTAGGATAGGATGAGGAGTAAGGCATCGACGAGTAAGTGGGGGAGGGCATCGTGTAGGGGGTCGAGTACGAGCCGTAGCCACTGTAGGGCACCGTTGGGTACGTGTACGGAACGGAATTGTAATAGGAATAGCTGGATGGAGAGGTCGCCTTGGGATACGGGTTGTAATTAGGGTAGTAAGGATCTCGGGGGTAATTAGTGCTGAAGCTAGAGCTGTACGAGTCCTTGGCGTCGACTTTTGGCGCGTACAGTTCTGGGGACAACTGGGTAACGGCTGTCTCCCTGTCGATCCCCCTCTTAATCAGTTTGGGACTGTAAGGGTAAACGGGATAGATCGGCAGGAAGGGCTCGTCGTTTGGGTCGCCGCTCTTTCCGTACCCCTGCACGAGAACGGACGACGACAGCAGAAACAGCGCCTGAAACAAACCGTGCTAGAACACATTGTGTCCCAGGATACGTGATACAAAGAGGGATGAAGCTAACGCTTCCAAATATCACGTAATTAAACGCCACGGTGACTCGATGCCCCCCGGTAAAACGACGAAATAGAACTATTGGTGCTCCCTACCCCCGATCGGTTTATCAATTAAACGCTTATCAGTCGAACGAACTGTGTACCAACCAGCAGCTCCATATCAATCAGCCGTCGCTCTTGCCTGTCGATAATTACGAGCCTCAGATCAGCGCGTCCGTTTCTCCACGGTATCTCATCCGTCCAGCCTGTTCACCGTTCGCACTGCCGTTGACCGTGACACCCGTGATCCAGCAGATCGAACCGACACGCCGCCGACTGGATGTCTAATGATCTATCGGCCGACATTGAATTTCTCCTTTATACCCGGCCAGCTGAAAAATCGCGGAAACTAGTTTAACATTTCTCTGCTCTTATATGTAGATATCTGTGCGCGGCCGGTTCAGTGAAACCGCCTAGTAAAACGCCTCTCGATCTTGTCGTGCACGCAGCGACAGAAACTGGTCCGAGGTGCCCCGGGTGGGATAGATCCACCTAGTACGCAGAGATCCACAAAGACGGCCGACAGAATCGAAACGTGAAAGCTCCCCTCGTTCAACGTCCTGGTAAGCTCGTTTAGGCGAGTAATTGCCGCTGTACCGTTCGTTCCCGTGGCAAATAGTCGTAGCGAGGGGAGAGGAAGGAGGACCGTCCCGTTTGGCACGCGATCTTAGGAAGACAATCAGTTGATCCTTCTTTGCTGGAACCTCGAAAAACGAAGGGTGCAATTTGCGAGGGGCAACGTGACGCCTGGTCACGGAAGCGAGGCGTCTCGAGATGCCCGCGAGAGGACGTTTCCGATTCCGCTGCCGGGATGTATCTGGTAACGTCTCATGGGGGACCACTCGCCTCTATCTATTCAATTTATGTTACTTTCACCGCTGCTACGAATCTCCGCCGCGGGTACCACGCCTTTGACCGACGTGATCTACCGTGACACGTGGGCTGGGGACAAATTCGAGGTGCAACCAGGAAATGAAGGGGCTCCTCGCGCGAACGAAAGCCGAAAGAGTAAACCTCGCTAAAATTCCAACTCGCCTAATGCTGTATTCAATGGTAACGAAGCACTCTGCATGAAAGATGATATTATGTTCAGGGAGACAGACGTATTACATTCATGAACTTGATTCGCATCGACAGCTTCATCAGCTAGATGTACACATCTCGAGAAAGTGCCCTTTCCAATACTCGTCGAAAGGAATCGAACGAGAGGAAACACTTATCGGTAATCTAAAGTGCGCTCTAATATCCTCTGCCATGCGGTTTCACGCAAAACTCGCACGAGAGATCGCGGGAAACGTCGCTGCTATCTGAAATTCGATCCATCAGCAGCGACGACGAATCTTATTACAATGAAAGTCGTTGGAATTACTTTAATGGCAACTTTGCGCCCTGAAGCGTTACGCTAACAGGCTCGGGTGTACGGGGTCTGCGCTGCCGATCGTGATTGTTAAGGAGAACAGCTCGGCGAAGAGTAAGAGCAGAATTTTCCCTGTTTTCGCTCGCGACGCGTCTACCAGGACGGGCGTGAGAGTGAAGCGCGTGTACGATGCTCGCGAAACCAGTCGGGAAACAGTGAAATGTGGGTTTTCTATGGCGAAGGCTATGCGCTCGGGGCCGAGTCTAACGAACGCTCAGACGGGTCAGAGAATTATGCAGTTCCGTATTTCTTCAAAGCTTTCAGGCAGACCCACTTTCGAATTCTGTTAAAAAGGTTTGATGTATTCGACGAGGCAGGACGTGTGTTAAGCCCATCGCTAAAATCGTAGACATCGACGAAGACGGGAGTTTACTCGTGCATGTGCACGTGCGACCGTCGAGAAGTAGGTCAGCCTCGCACGAGAACCGCGCATGAAATACAACACCGGTCCACTCGTGCATTTTCTTGCGCGTGTGGGTAGCTGGGCGCCTGCCGCGCTATAAACCAGACAAAAGAGAGGACGCTTTGGGAGATCGTGACGATTGTTGAGGACACGTCGAACAGGAGTCGATACTAGACGGTAGAAAATTCACTGCTATCAATTACGTAGTAAAGGGGAATAAAGAGGAATAAAGGGGAATAAAGGGGAATTTATAGAGGACGTTTAGGAACAGAGCGACGAGCGGCTTCCTGGTGCTCCAGTCTCACACACTTCACACAGTCAAATATTTGCCTTTCTCTGAAAAGCTGGAGGAGTAAACGGCGCTTTCGAGTTTCAGCCCATCACCGGCTCCTCTTCGGTTACTCGAAAACTTCGATACTCGCCCTCCGCTCGAAGAGTCCCGTATCAACAGAGACCCGAACGAGCCAGCCCTTTTTCAGCGAGGACACTGAAATTACAGGAGTTCCGAACTAATTTAAGCTGAAACTTTTTTAATCCCGGCGCTACTATGTGCGACGCTATTAATGAAGAAGGGGGACGCGACGAATTGCCCCGCTAAGGAGGCTTGTAGTTCAAAGAAGCCGTCCGTCGGGTCCAATGGAACCGAAACAGTGTCGATGGGGCTGCTTCCACGAGGCTGGAAAATACAGCCACGCTATACCGGTGGCACGTAAACGCCGTTAGCGTCTGCAGTAATAAGGGCACAAGGAAAACGAACAGTTCTCTTATGAATCATGTTAAACCGGTCCGCGAGACGAGCAGTCGCCGGTTTACTGGCGCGGAGGATACCAGTCTTCTCGTACTTTCCCAAAAGGAATAAAAGTTTAGAAAGGAATCCGCCCATTTCGCCGGTGCCGGCCTTGGAGTAAAAGTGAACCTCTTTTTATGCTTTGGGAGCGTCTTTTTTCAAGCGTCGTTGCGATCATTACACAGGAGCTACCGTTCCCGTTTACTTTTCCCCTCGGCGAATAACTTTCACGGCGAAATCAGCGTTAATAAATAAAAAAAATATCGCGATCCTGTCAGCTTCTACGCATCGACGGATAATAATAATAAGGTCGACTATGGCCGCTGCTGCAGACGCGGATTAGATCCTAGCAAAGGGGATAAATTGGCGTCTGCGTGCCGCGCAAAGCACCTCAAAGGCGAAAGCTCCTTAATTGGAAGGGAGGAGACATTTTTCTGAACGCCGGCAGATGTAGCCCGTCTTTCTCGAGCTTCGGATAATTAACGCCACGAACGCGTCGAGGTGAAAGCTTATGAATGCAGTGTACGCCGCGATTTCGATAGTTTCGAGAGTTAGAGATCGGTTTAGCTCGGTACATCAGGTGGTTACAAAAGAAACAATCACTTTATTACAATAAGTAGATACACAGCTATGCAACATCGCAATGCCGATGTTGCAGGGCACATACAACGGTACACAAGTAAAGCGAGTAACAGTAGTATAAATATGCAACGATGTCTTAAATAGAATAATTATGCTAGTAACGTAATTACAAATTAGCACGCCAACCCTCGATCCTTGGACGTTCCGCTCCTAAACAGATGTTCACGGTGAATTTGCCTAAGAATGTGTCAAGCGAGTCAACTCGTGGATACGACATTGTACCTTGGCAGGAAGAGATGAACTCAATAATTTAATACTTTGAGCTAGAACTCGAATACGAGATCGTGTCGTATTTGCCGCCAGGAGAATTTAAGCCTTCGTAGCTCTTCGCAGCGGAATACCCCACGTATCTGGGGCTCAGATTCGAATAGGAACCATGGGACTCTACTGGGGTGCCGTACGACGTGGAAGGAGCTGAATAACTGGCGGAGTAGCCACCAGATGATCCAGGGTAGCTTGAACTAGGGCTGGAATAGGTGGAGCCAGAGCCTGAGTAGCTGGAAATCGGGCTAGAGTAGCTGGCGCTAGAGCCAGAGTAACTGGAAGCGGGACTGGAGTAGCTGGGGCTACCGCCAGAAGAATACGACGACGCGCCAGTGGAAGATGGTATGTAATTGGAATACGAGCTAGATCCAGCTGAGCCAGACGAGTAGGACGCAGAGGAAGCGGGAAGGGAGTAACTGGCGCCATCCGAGGAACCACCAGATAAACTGATGTGTCCACCTGAGGAGCCAGAAGAGATTGGTAACGAATAGCTGGCGCCTCCTCCGGAAGAGAGACCAGACAATCCGTGGGATCCAGAAGAGATTGGTAACGAATAGCTGGAAGATCCGCCAGACCCGGATGACAAGCCAGATATTCCATGAGATCCAGAAGATATTGGGAGAGAGTAGCTACTGGAGCCGCCATTGGAGCCGGACAGGCTGATAGAGGCACCTTTGTAGGAGGATCCAGAGGATACAGGGAGACTGTAGCTAGATGAACCTTTTCCCAGCGATCCCGTGTCGATCACTAAGCCTCCGCTCACCGAATGGCCTGAAGATGGAACTAGAGACTGGAGCGAAAGGCCGTGTCCGGAAGAGCCGCCCAGGGAACTTAAAGACGACGCTGGCAGACTGTACGAGGCCCCGTGCGATGATCCAAGGGCGATGCCGTTTGACGAACCTCCACTGCCGTAAGCTGATAATCCTTGAACCCCTGTGGCATAGACTGGTGTCGAGTAGCTATTGGAACCCGAACTTCCTCCAGAGAGACTGCCTCCACTGCTTCCAAAGGTGACTGGTCCAGTTTTCGAAGATGGACTGAAGAGACCTATGCTTCCTCCTCCTCCTCCAGAAGCAAGGTTCGACACACTGGGCGCAGAGTACGAAGCTTGGGGGACGTGTCCACCCAAGGACAAACCTTGGAGACTCAAGCCATGACCCAGTCCTGAGTTCAAACCGATTCCACCGGTTCCAATACCAAGGCTAGACGCTCCCAGTGAGTATCCCCCGGAACCGTGTCCCAGAGAACCTCCCAAGCCTTGGAGAGTCTGAATACCACCCGAGGAATGACCCAAGGAGTATCCTCCTAGGGATCCTCCACCGTATCCGGCACCCGCACTCGAATAAATGGGCGAATTGTAGGATGATCCACCTCCTCCGCCGGAGGAATAGCCTCCATGAAGTTCGGGGACGCCACGCTTGCCCTTCAGTGGTAGTCTCAGTTGTCGCTTGTCACCTATCGTTTCTATGCAGGAGACACTCGAAACAGCGAGAATTACGAAGCCCAATAGTATCTGCAAAAGATGGATTCCGTGTAAAAACAGAAATACAGTGAGCGTGTGCTCGATCAAGTCACGATGAAAGTAGAAAGCGTGCTTGCAAAGAACAGTTTCCATTTAACAACACGACGGTTACGATGCGATTTACATCGATTTACTGCGAGTCTCGATGCAGGTGAAATATTTACAGATAGCCGGATTCAAGTGCAAATGATACAGATATCCGTGGTACACTTACTAATGACCGCATGCTGACTCTAAACGGGATTATCCTGCTCGCTATTTCACGTGGTCAAGTGACAACCGGGTGTGTGAGTAAAATGTAGGCTCTGATGGCATTGCTACCCAGAGACCTTTTATATACAGATCCCCTCTTGCACGGCGAAAGAAAGGTCTAGGTGAAGGTGAGTATCCCCGCGCTGGTACACGGTGCACCACCACCTCCACGAGGACGGCTCCGAGATGATCGTGCCTCGATGTATCGGGAGATGCATTCGCAAATGAGAGTGTCCTGCGCGGGTAAAAGTGACTAAAGTTTGATGTTTATCGTCCATTGTTCCTACGGATCGTAAAAAGGCATTTCCCTTCGAGGAAGTCGATGCTCTCTTACGAAAGGAAGGAAGAAAACGAGATTACGGCTGATACAAAGCTAATTAGAACATGTACCAAAAATTCCTTTTAGAAGCCTCTCATCCACGGTACATCGTAAAATCGAGCAAGAGTTCTTGATCGTATCTCAATGAGATAATGTCAGAGGTGTATCTCATGCAATCCTGGAAAGTTTGTCTAGTTTTCCATCAATAGCAAAGAGTAACTATTATCGAGATAAATTTCATCGCATGAGGCATTCTCTTCTTAAAGCCGTGGCCATTTAATCATGAATGCCTGCATCAAGTAAAAATTATCATTTTATATATCGTTGGACGCACATCTGTTTTCCTCAATTTCTATTCAATTACTGTGTCTTTTCTGCACACTGATTCGTCAAAGAAAGCGTCTGTCATAAAATACATCGCAGTCCTCGTTAATTAGCTTTTAGATAGATTTGCACCGTCGCGCATGGGACCTAGCAATTAAAACTTCTTCCTGCCAGATAATTGGCTGTCGCTTACGAGACGTAACTATCGCGGTATGCATGTGAAATTTATCAAATCGTCTGACAAAATAGCTACGTGCATTCTTGTTTCTATCGAGCAGGAGAAGACTCGGTTTTCTTCCCACAAAAGGATCATCAAGTGGGTGAATGTTTGGAGCGATGTCCTGTGAAATTTCCCTTTCATACAATATCCCAGTTTGGAGTAACAAGAAGGCTGACTCAATAAATCACAGTGAAGCCGCGCTACAATGCGAAAACCGTGTTGCATCAAAGGATATTATTCAACCCAGGTTCACAATTAATATTGATTGTGCACAATCTAGTTACACTATTTAGATTCCTATCTCTTACTATAGTTCCCTTTCTCTACACGATAATGCAGACCTAACCAGAAATCATCGTTATGGAAGGTGCTAATTAACTTCACTCTGCAATTCTTTCCTCAAAAGTTAGCTGAACCAGTGCACTCGCACCTCCACAGGCTTCGACGGAGAAAGCATGCCAAGCGACGCAAGGGCCGTACGATGACCCTTTCCACGAAAGTCTGCTCGTGAAAACCGCGCTATATGCGCCCCTACCGAAAACAGTACTATCCCTTCTCGTTCGCCAATTAACCGATGTGCATACGATGTGACTCGATATGAAAGGAGGAGCGAAGGTGTGGTTCGTGGGACGCAGTACGCCTCTACAATCCCCCTGAAAGTAGTTTCGACCGTGGAAAGTGAAACGCGCGAACAGCCGGCAAAAAATTCTTCGTCAAAAAAGTTATTTTGCTCTCGTTCGCCCGCGCGCGGCATAATCGTCTCGTGGACGACAGAACTAATAGCTGGCGTCGCAGAAAGGTGGCCCCAAGACGGTGGCAAGGATCCACAGGATACGGTGCAAAGAACTCCTTCCACCTGGCGCGTCAACGATCAGTAAAAGCTGAAAACACCGATTGATTTCGTTTTACTTTCACCCGTGGGACGATGGAGGCCATCGCCATTGTTCCCTTGTCCGGCACCGCCGGCAGAATTCTGGTGGACCGACAAAAGTGCGAAGCACATTAAGTCAATTGTATGCTGTTTCGACGCTGATTGCGATCCGAGATTGCAAACAGCTACCATTTTTTATGCCCGATGATTAGCAAAGAATGCGGGCTCCTAAGACGCGTATTAATGGCCGGAAATTAAGTATCGCCTAGCAAAGGAACTCTGCGTAGTACGCGATACAAGATTAAACGAACGTCGGCTGTGTTCTACGGATATTCAGGTGAAAGAATCTTGGCGAGTAATTTTCTGCAACAATGCGATTATGCGTAAGCCTGATGACACGCAACAACGTTGAACTTCACACGTTCCTTGAAAAGTAAGAGTGACGAATTAGCGCACGTAATTGCGAGCGGTGCTGGAATGCCCATTCTTCTCGGAATCGCCCGCTACGGACAATGAACGTGAGATTCTTCCCCGGATTAATGCAATTCTGAATGAACTGTATCATTTGCATAGCAAATAAGTGAAATCAGACCTCCAACCGTTGCATTCTTTCGCTGAGTCACTTCGAAGGAGCTTTTTGCAAAGAAAATGAATGTCACAGATACCTCTGTACTGCAATTTTCTGAAATATACGCAGACGAAAGGTTTTAATGCTATAAGAAATCGGGAATATCCACTTGCTATCTGACAGGTTAATGACAGGAGATTAGACCTGTTTATTTCCGTTTATCCGGTTCTCGAGTCCTTAAAGAAGAAATCCCTACCGGACGAGACGCTGGCAAAACGGTAAAAGTGCACGCGGCATGCTAAAACGAAAACTGTGGCGAGATTCGGGTCAGCAGAGGAAAGTGAGTTGACAGTCTGGTTTCCTGTGTGAACCGTGAAGAAGCAACGTACTGCCGATCCGTTTATTCGTAACGGCCGTCCCGTTTTTCCGTCCAAGCTTAGGTACGCTCCACAGAAAATAAAGTGGCCCTCCATTGTAGAGGCAATTATACCTGTTCAGAGAGTATTCGTAGAAATCTAGCTCGCTTCGCGGTATAATCGCGCTGGTTCATCGGTTCGCCCTGTCAACTCGGTCGCACGATTCTTTCACAGAGTTTTACAGGTACATTGCGCCACGGTGCGATATTTCTGACCAACAAGTCGACAAACTGGTCTATGTAGTTTGAAACACGAGGCGGCTTGAATAAAAACGTGAACTCTCCGATAACCTCCGTGTCTATTGCTGCGTATCAGTCGTAATTAGACTGTAATCCTGCATATTGAGCACGAAGAAGCTGGGATCACGGCACATGTTATCACGACGGAACCACTCAGATTAGTAACGCCAATGGGACACGTGCTCCAATTTCCTGAATCCAAATCGATCCAGGATGCTGCATGCAACGCGATACGTGTCTGATGCGTCTTCTGCTGACAAGAACATGGCCAAAGATTACGAAACGGGTAGGAAGGCACACACCTGCCGACGACCCGGCGTATTATGTATGCTCCGGATTGTCCGAGTAATCTGGCTACGTTGACCGTGGTTAGAATTATCGAGTGACTTTCGAGGTCACGATCGAGCCGCGACAGATCGGCCAAACGTCCGTTACGACTTCGGTGAGAGTTCCGGAAGCGGAGACAGTTTCTAGGGTGAACTTTCTTTGGCGACGAATCCGGCACGTTGCTTGGGAATTGCGATTCCTCCAAGCAAAACAATACTGTTACACAACGCGCGAGATTCGTGTAGCCAACCTCTTAAACGGTCATTGAATTGGGCATCGCTGCGAGGAGTAGAATTCATTAGGTAGTAAAAAAATATTTATTCAAGACAATAAATAACACCGAGGTATATACATGGTTCGGTCGAGAAGGCAACGTCGTGATCGCTACTAAAAAATAAAGTCACGACAATCTGCATAAATACGAAGCATACTAGTTCACCGTTTATCCCATTTCACATGAAAATGCAACACCAAGATTACTTTTATGAGTAAAATAATTGGAAACACCATTTACCGATTAACACCAAAAGCTGGCAATTTCAAAGAAATAAAAACAATCAACGCAAAGTAGTCGAATATCTTTCAAAAAGCTCGCAACTCCGCAGCCGCACAGCCACTATCGCCATAATCGGTCGCGATTCCTTGCAACATTCCTATACAAAGTTTCCTCCAATTGCTTTAATAAGTCGTACAACATTGAGACAGTTAGGAACACGAAGATCTAAGCGAAGTCGAGCCGCGCTGGGCTCGTGCCGAGCGTCGTTATCGTTGAAACGGTGTCATCGCGATCCGGACAGTGTTCCACGGCGCCAGCTACTTTCTTCTTCGATCTCGTCGGTCTCTCTTTTCCGCGCGGGTGAACAGTCAGTCTCGAATGCGGGGAAGAATCGCGTTACGATTCGCAGTCGCGATGGAACTGGATCACGCGTCATTTCCATATTTGGGCGGGTTTCGTTTGAGCGTAGATCGGCGGGTACGTGGGCGCGTAGTTCCACGGGTAAGCGGGTAACGAAGCGGGCTTCTGCAGCTGATATGCGACGTTTGGGTAATAGTAGAGAGGGTAGACGGGTTTGACGGGCTTGTACAGGAACGAATTGATCACAGACGGTTGCAATCCGTAGGTCGGATGCCCTGTTGGTGGAGTCTGAACAGGATGCACGTGCGTTGGGGGTAGCGCAGGCTGCAAGGGTGACACTGGATGAAGGGGCGTCACCACCGGATGCAAGGGAGTTGAGACGGGGTGAAGAGGCACTGCACTAAACGGCGGGGATGAAGGAGCGCTCGGTCGGCTTGCTGAAGGAGTGGTCGGGGCAGAAGATGGCGTGGATGAGGGTGTGCTTCCTAACGTCGGTTTCAGAGTGTGATCTGTTGGGATGGGTAGGCCAAAATGCGTGGGCGAGGAGCCTGATGGTTGGACGGATGCTACGGTCCCGGGCGCGAGGAAAGTGGGACCGTAGGAAGGAACGTTCGACAGGAAACTCGTGCCAGTGATAAGGGTTGGTACGAAACCACCGTAAACGGGAACTCCTACAGCAGGTGGCGACGTAGGGCGCGTAGGCTCGATGGAGCCGGCGTGTAGGATTCCATCGCCTTTAGCATCCTGAGGGGGTTGCACAGTGGTGGTGGTGGTGGTAGTCGTTGAAGGCTGAGTAGTAGTGGTTGAAGGCTGGGTAGTTGAAGGCCGAAAAGTGATGGTCGTAGGCTGAGTAGTGGTCGTTGAGGGCCGAAAAGTGATGGTCGTAGGCTGAGCAGTGGTCAAGGGTCCGTAGTTAAGCGGGAACCCCGGACTGATCGTGGTTCCTGGCAAAAAAGGTGATTGATTGAAAGCTGTGCTTCCGGGGCCGAAGTGTAGGGTACTCGGTTGTGTATTAAAACCGTGAATCTTCATTCGCTGTCCGATGGAAGCCAGAAGATCTTGACTCTGAACGAAGCTCTGCTGTTTTTGAGCGTACCTTCCTGCTGCGTCTGCGTTTTGGGCCTGCGCCTGGGTGGCAAGCGCTCGTTGCAGCTGGGCGATCAATCTGTCCTTTTCGAGGGACTGAATCTGCTCCAGGGTCTCTTGGTTGCCCAATATTCCAGACGCGTACGAAGGTAGGGCACCTGCGAAAGCTTGAGGACTCCGGGAACTGCTCTCGAAGTTCTCAAGCTGACCATCAAACTGTTGAACTTGATCGTTCTGCCCTAAGAACTGGCCGTCGTTCGGTGCGAAGTCTTGATCAGTCGCTGCGGCGCCATACAACTGCTGTATCGCCTGGGCGTTCTGCTCGAGGAAAAGAGCTGCATCGGATATATGTCCCTGGGACTGCACGATGTTCTGACTTTGGAAATTGGCTGACTGTCCTTGATTATTATCTTGAAAATTGTGCGACACGTGCGACGCGGAAAACGTCTGCGGAGCCGTGTAACCGGGGAGCTTCTGGTTCTGCGGTGGCAAGTAGTTCGCCCCGTGGGACGCGAAGGGTTCGTTGTTCTGGCTGGATATTGGATTCGACTCGATGAAGCCGACCTGTCTAATTGGATTCGGAACTTCCTGCTCCAACAGACCACTCGGCCGGCCATCAAAGTTGCTCGGACGCTGTTGACCGAAATGACCGTGGAATTGTAATTTATCCCGATGCTGTTGACTGTGAGAAGCAAGTCTCGTTGGCGGGGAATTCTGATAACCAGGCGGTCCGTATTTGTTAATAGGTCTGTTTATTTGAGCAGGATGCCTGTTCACGATTCGTCCTCTATGGCCGGACGGTCCAGCTTGGAAACGGGCTCTCGGGGCCTGTGCAAAACCACCTGGTCTCTTAAAGGAATACCCCGAATTTCTCTTTCTTTGAACTTCCCAGTCCTTGGCATCCACGTCGCTTTCTCCTTCGCCGAGATCCACCAGCTCCAACTTCGTAATCTCGGGCTTCTCCCTGGCTTCTTCTTCAGCCCTCACTTTGACGGAGAATAAGCCCACAATTAGCAGACACGTTACCTGCAAGTAGAACAAACCAACGATGTCACTGTTTCGTAATCAGGAAAACGCACGGAGCGCTGTATTCTCGCGGCAGGAATGCTCAGGGACGCGAGGGGGAATGTAAAATGTTGTCTCGTGTTGAATAAACGGAGGATATTCCATTGAATTCGAATCGCGAACTGCAAGCTGTACTTACCAAGTGGAGCTTCATGACGATAATCCCAAACTGCACTTATCACTGCACCAACCGAAACGCTTCCTACGCAAGAACCGTACTATTCGCGAGCTGCTCCGACATTTAATCACAGCACCCGAGCCGAAAAAAACTAATTCGTTCAAGGATGGACAGGCTCGCGACGACTAAGACCACGGCCATACCTGCACATGTATAAATACAGTCGGGTCGCGACCATCCACGAATTACAATAGACTTTCTTGCTGGCTTTCATCGATCGCACTTAGGCAATGCTGTTACGGATTGGTGATGTTACACATATCGATGCAGAGTATCGTCTCTTCGCCATTGTTCCAAAATTTCATTGGCTCGCGTTCCGTGTAATGCGAGACACCCCACTATCTACCCAAGCCAGACACATATTTTGCAATCGATGTGAATTACAACGGTGATTTAAGTGGATTGAATCGATATTGTACGAAATTATGTATACTCACACTCTTTAACGATTGGTCTCAATTCGTTCTTCCTCGATCGCTGAAAGATGCAAACCCTTGAGGACCTTGAGAAGAGGGTCCATCAGGGTGAACAATCAAGCCTTCCACGTGCTTTTGCATTGCACACCCTTGCGCAAATCGCTCCTTCGAGAGAAGAATATCGATGGACACGGAGGTCGATCGAACTTCCGTTGCGTTCCCAAAAGACATTCCGCAGCTACGTGGAACAAAGCTCATTTCCTATTCCCGTCACGTTCATATACTTCGAGGCTCCAGTGAAAGTACTTAAAGTCATCAAGTCCCGGGGAATACTGAATAAGTGTTCATTTATACTGATATATTCGTATTGTGTAATTCACGATTACACGTAAGTCACGCGAGGTGGTGCTCCTCGAAACTATCCCGAATGTCGTCGGCGTTACGAGAACCCATTGCGATTCACCGAGACGAGTTGGATTAGATAACTCAAGTGATACCGCCGGCGCCGTAAAGCTGTTCACTTTTTCTATGGCCGGTGAAAAGTCACGGTTCGTAAGTCGTGCACCATTTCCATGGTTCCATGGATACCTGATGCATTGCAATCTGCATCCGCGCACTCCTCAGGGCGATGCATTGCCGCCAGCGATGACTGCATACTGGCCTAAATAGTAAATGAAGTGCTGGGTTGACAATGGTAAACTGCACCCTATGACGCCACTCGTTCCTATTTCAACTTTAATTGTACCCGCGACAGGAAGTGTGACTTAAGCCGGCACATCACGATGCATCCTCGTATTAAAGATGAAACCGCAGATGCATGCTTAATAGGCTCGCGTCTATGGGGCATATGGAAATTGCATTTGCACCGGATGCAGACGGAATCCGAAGATGCATGTACAACTATCGGCCCCCAATTTTATGGAACTCCCCTTCCCCAGGAATAATCGTCGACCTCGATATCATTTTCTTTTAAATTGTAAAGTTTCTCTTGTTTATTTCGGGATTAGGTGTCTGTGGGAAAATAGATAATACTATGAAATATAATTGAAATGAATTAAAATGAGTGTTTATTATCGTAAATGGAAAATTACATCCAAAAGTAACTGTAGCCAAAGTCATGGGAAATTTTGGTCGACTGTCTGAGTCATTCTGCGCTCTTAAACTTAAACTAAAGTAGTAGACGCAACTCGATTAAAACATCCTCGCAATGCCATGGTCGTTTCCTGAGTCTTAATCCCGAAGATTTCCTGATGTCGGTGCCAGTCGTTTAGTAGTAAGAGTTGTAGTAGTTGTACGGGTAGCCGCGGTAGGCGTAGGGCACGTTGTAGCTGCTGGCGTAAGAAATCGGCGATGAGTAGGCATAGGAGAGTGGTGCAGAGTAGCTCAGAAGAACGCCTCTCTTGTCTCTTGGTGCAACGGGAACCTCTGCTGGCACTCCCAATTGTTCGGCTTCGGCTAGACTCTCGGCAGCGTAAGCGAAGGCGAACATAGCCAAAAGAACGATTGCCTGAAAACGAAGAACAACAGTTTTGTAGATCCACAGGTTTCACAAAGGATCTGACTGGCAGGTACCTTCCAGCAGCTCAACGTTTGCTCGCATAAACGAAGGAATTATAACGAAAACGAAGCAGGTCGCGGGTGAATAGAAGTTAATACACCGAGCACTATTTTTTATACTACTTCACTGATCATTAGCGATCATTGCAACTAAGTAGAACCTCAGCAGTTACGATCCTGTGAAATGTGCTACCTAAGCAGTAACTTCAAATCTCAGAAGTCCCGCGAAATGTATATAATTTTCGCGTATTCCGCGTTGACTGATGTAGAACGAGATTGCAGGCAAGTGCCTGTCATTAGCTTGAGCAGCACTACTGTAATGATTTCGCGTGTTAAAACGTGTTCGTTCGTCGTGCAATTAACAGATACATGTGATGGAAACAACAGAATCGTATTGCCGTCACCTAAGAATCAATAATTCGATTCAATTTCCGGTTGATGGAGCAACGAGAGATTAAAGTAGTTAAACCGTAAAGCAACTCGGATGGCTCGTTAGATAGAAGCGTGGTTCGGTGTACTTACGACGAAGCACTTCATGGTTGCTGTGTTTGGAGCTTTGAAGATCAGCTTGTAGGATCAGTTGGAACTGAATGATGCTCCTGCTTTTTGGTGGATACCTTTATATACCTGGCGAGCAGATCGTCCTATGCGCGTCATTCGCTGATTGATCAATGCACGAGGACACACGCGTCGTGCGTGTCTTTCCACGAGCTAGCTGTGTGCGTGAGCCGGGAGATGTTGCACGGGGTTGTTACACGTCCTATTGTTTATGGAATCGCATACGTAACCAGTGTACGTGTACCGTCGACGTCGTTGTCGTCGTGGAAGACGACGTCTGCTAAGGAATCTCGTTCACGTATTCCAAAGCAGACCCGTGTACAACCTCCGATGCTCGGCACGCGGGTGAAGCAAGGGACCTTGGCAATCGGCCAGATACGGACGAAAGTGTTTTACCACATTCGACGTAACACTAGTCCATACACGTTGCGATACAATTGTAACAAGTTCCCTGAACGTTAATGACAATGACGGTGCGTCTACGCGTGTGAAATCATTCTTCTTCAGAATTCGAACTTTGGCGGCACGAGGAAGAAGGCAAATCGAAGCTTCAATGATGATTGTTTTGAAGGATATTAAAGGGAATGAAGTATCTTGTAACGCGTGTGTTTTAACTTTCCACCGTGCATCCCTTGGTCAAAATTATGTAAGCATAAGCGAATGAAGATATCAATTTCATTACTTCAGAAGTCGAACATTTGAAAAATTTGAAAAATTTTGAGAAATTTCTTCGGAAAACAATATGGTGATGACTTAATATGTAAATGTTCGTTAATGCCTTTGATCAAAGAGTGGAAATATTTTTTACATGGGTGAAGGCTTGAGAAATACCGGTCACATGTGCTGCACGACCAAAAAGTACTTCTCCGAGGTCTGCGGAAAAATATTTTTCTGGAGCCCGTTTATGAAACATTTGGTTAATAAGAAAAACGAGCCTTCCACGACGCATGTACGAGGAAAACGGTGGAAACGTTTGGAATTTTTATGACACTTAATTGTTTGGCGTGGGAGGGCTAACGGATATTTTCGATATAAAACACATTTAAATCGCAAATAGAATTGCTAATTCTGACACGCACCTTGTGGAAAAAACATACTTCCAAGAACGTCGCCAAACTACGGTCTCCGATAATTTGCATTTAACCGGTAGAAGTGGAACCTCTCTGAAGATGTTTTTTTTAACATCGCTCTCAATAACATCTATAATATATTATATCCTTAGACAGCATAAATCTATTCAACGATACAATTTTTAAAAATCAAACTTTTAAAAAAACCCGACTGCTTAAAAAGCGAACAAAAATAACAAAAACAAGACTTAATTTTTGTACACCTAAAGATTTAATTTATTTATACATAGTATATTATTTATCATAAATAGGATAATAATAATAAGATGACAATTTAAATTAACTCAATTGTCTACAATCGGAAGCCTTAAATCATTTGATGCGCTTCTACCCCAAGCATGTACCGTAATGACTAAAGAAAGTGCTACAAGCTTGTAACAAAAAGTGGTGGACAATATCAATACAAATTCATCCTTATATAGTGACATTTCAACTTCAGCGTGTTTTGTAATTTATATGTTTCTCTCCGTGTTTCTGTTCGTGTGGGAAATACTGTTAGCGTTATTAATAACCCATCAATTCTAATTAGGGCAAATAACGATACACAATATTTATTAAAACAATATGTAATTTTTTGTTTCGAAATAAATGTTCGAATGTAATCATATCAAATCGAATGTAATTACGTCATTTTTGTTCGCTTTTTAAGCAGTCGGGTTTTTAAAAAATGTAATTTTTTATTTTTAACTTTTTAGTTTAGTTTATTGTTTAGTTCGTTAAGAGAAATACTATCGCAAGGGTTATTAAGAACTTTCCTCGGATTCAGGTCACTAATTGCGAAAACTTCCCATTTTTTATTTCTATCTCATAATTTTAAAAACTATATATCCTAGGACATTCCTAAGGTCAAGACAATTCTAAAGACACCTCATTTGTCAAAATCGGTGTATCCGTACAGACTCTAGTAGCGTAACATCTGGACATACACACATAGACTCATAAACAAAATACCCTCCTATTCGTACCGCAGTCGGATAAAAACGATGTCGCGGGCTATCGTATATCACGTCATAATTTAATTAATTCAATACTTCAGAACGGTAGCTTAATTGAATGTCAAGTATTTAAATTTTATTTTAGCGAATGAATACGCGCATACAAAAAATTTTGTTGAACGATTTTATTATTTCTAACGCGTAAACACCAGTATGAACAATTCCTGTAAATTTATTACTCAGGACGAAACTCCAATAAAAATCCTTCTCCCTCTATGAATGACGCAATTATTTATTTCGTCGCGATGATTATTCTAACACCTTCATGCTCTTTCGTCGCGCATGTAAATATTAAACGCGTCCGCCGTAGGGCACGCCCTTGTTGTCTTGAATTTAAATTTCGTGGGAAAACCCGTTCATTGCCTAACTGCGGTGCGCATGCCCGTAACCAGTCCCGCGCGTCGTTCCAGCCAGACGCTGGTATACAGATTCCTCCGTGCTTTTTTTCGATCCTTCTCACTTTTAGTGTGCAATTCTTTGTCGAATATTGTGTTCTGTGTGCACGAGCATCGGGACTACCATTCCAGGAATACGAATTGGGAGAAATCTACATCTGCCCCGAGAATTCCGGGGCCAGTATCCGGACCGTATCTTGCATATGCAAATGGTAAGCAGAAAGCTTTTAAAAAAAATTGATTGCCGCCTAACACAACGCCAGCGTTCGACCTGCTCTCGAAATTCTCGTTCCCCGTGTTTACTTAATGACTCAACGTCGCGATAGCCTTTGCCAATTCTGACTGAAAATTCACGTCGTTTAAAAAAAAAATTGAACCGGCTTCCTTCTAACCCTCGTATAACAAAGCATGTCGTAAAGGCCTTGGAATTCCTGCTCAACGGTCGTTGTTTCTCTGTTTCATAGTTTTGAAGGTTGCAGCACAGTTTTTATTTGTATAGGGTGTCGTATATTACGTGTAGATACACTTTACTAACCGTCGCCTCTTTCTGGCGGCGAGAACCGCGCGAATATTCAAAACGGTTGGCCATACATTTCGATCAGTTCGAGAAAAAAATATAATGACCCATCATAGTCGCGTTAACGAGCATGCATAAACCTCTTTTTAACAGTCCGTAATGCGAACTGCATTAGTGTTGACTCATTTTTATGATCATCGGGGTCGAATACTGCGCATTAAAGATATATAATTCATCGCGCTACGATCCGGTTACACGGTCGAAGGGAAACGGGAACACGGCATCTTTTTGCCTAATTAATAATCCCGATGCAATTTACTCGTCCTCGCGCGGCTTCGCTTTCGAATCCTTCCTGGGCGTGTAACATCGACACCCTCTAAATACTTCCTCATGAATTTTAATGTAGTGAAGTTGGGAACCGTCACGGAACTGCGATTGTTAATATCATTGAGCATTGCGCCGATCCAAGAATCATTGAAGTCCAAACAGATGGCATGTCCTTATATCTGTTTAGGACGTACAGTTTCCATTAATTAAAACACACCGCCCGTAAGTGTACGTTGTACTTTCCTACTGGATAACTCCTTTGAATAAATTATTCCAATAAACTTTCACTGGCGGTGCATGTAAAACGCCAGCTCAGTATGGATAAACAGAAAAACGATAAACGGGGCATGTCTCGATTCTCCGTTAGACAGTACGTTATTTTATGAATGAATTCTATTCCGTGTATTTCAATTTTGTGCCTTAATACACGCGTGCATTATACAGGTCCGATAGATATCGTATTATATGTTTCGTTGCTGTTATTATTATACTGATTGGGCTCATATGTGCCCTTTGCATATATTGCAAAAGATGCCCGATCAGATGGATGTATCTAATGAGACGCGCTCGACGAAGTGGTAATTTAATTGCAAATAAAACGAATAGCCAACCTATGTTAACGTCTTAAAACATTCTAGCATCATCCGAAGGGCGAACTGAAGAAACACAGGCGTGACAATGATTCTCGTGTCTTGGGTATTAAAAGTTTGTTACAGAAATGATTTTAATATTAGTTTTATTCGTTACAAGGCATAAAAGTACATATAGAATAATGGAACATCGTTCATGAGACATCTTCCTCGACGCGTTCCAACAGTGGTCTGTAAAATAAGAAATTGCGGTTTGAGATCTTCCTTGCTTTCGTACATGAATAGAGACACAGCTGAGTCTCAGATAGAGCTAATAGAATATAAATCATTAGAATCATTTAAGTAGTATGTTCATCATTATAATAATAGATAATACACCATTGTAATAGCTGTTTCCTATGTTAACTCACCTACAACTGGGATCTTGACCACATCTTTCGAGCGTTTCTCGTTTGAATGCCTCGCTTTCCCCTGCAACATGAGGAATGTTTATGTGTTATTTTTTCTAAGGCGTAGTATATCCTAAGCACTGTAATTCTATCTCAGAGGTAGTGACGAACTAAAACCTATATGTATCATTGTGTTTCAACATGATAATGTTGTATACATCATTGAAGTTTCAAAGAAATGTGTGCATATTTAATAAAATATACGAACTATACTCACTGATTAATTGCAGCGTGCATTTATCTCGGAGGCATCTTCGATACACATTCCGGTACATTCTGTAACATAGGATATAAAATTGTGAGGAAGCTATACGTTTAAGACTGGTGGAACTTTAGATATATCACGAAATTATCAGATAGGGGCGAAAGATTATTCTTCACTTTGACTCGGTTGAACTATGAAATCATCATGAAAATTCATTTGTACGAAAATAAATTACAAAGACACACTACTTACACGTATTCACCTTCAATGGTGTTTCACATCATATTCCCTCTCTGTTCTGAAAAAATAAAACAAAAATTCTAAAAAAATTCATTGTCATAGACAATTAAATTCTTGCGATATAGTGAAATCATCAGATAGGAGCGAAAGATCTTATTAATCTTCACTGTGAGTCAGTTGAACTATGGTCTCATCATTTGCGTTGTTTAAAATTATTTATTGAAAACTTGAGGAAAAACGTACCATGTAACACTAGTTACGCAGGTTTCTCGAATTTTCCTTGAACAAATATCCTCGGCACATCGATATTCTCTTTTACGTTTACAGTGCGCCTCTGCACGTAACCACACGTTAAAGTTTTGAAGCCAACAGATTCAAATACGTTTGATACCTCTTCCACTGAGAAATAATAGCTTCTGAAAGAAAAATAACATCCCAGTCGTATTTAACCCTGCAGAAAATATATTTGAGGCAAAAGAGACGTTTATCTCAAAAAGAACCAAAATTTACCTGGTTCCATCTTGCCTCATGTAAAAATTTTCACCGATCTTGTGCCCAGGTTTGAACCTCAATTGAGCCATATCATAGAGGCCATAATCCCTCAAAAGCACCACTCCTCCATTATCAAGCACTTTATAGAGATTTTCCACCACTCTAAAGAATATTAAAAGTTTCCAATGATCTAGCCGCGATCGTATAAAGATGCAAAAGTGTAGCGGAAGTTTGGAGGACTACTCACTTCCGAAATTTCTCTGGATGAATGGCCGACAAAACAAATATCAACGTGGCCACAGTTACCGAGCATTCCATATCCGCGAAGCAATCTTCCGCCGTGATATCGGCCTGGAAAATTTTCATCTTTTCTGGGTCGTACAATGCATGGTTCTGTAAAGAATACCATTAAAGCGAACGTGCACATGAACTCATCGAGTACCCGTGATAAATATACTTTACCTTCATTAATTCCACTGCTCTTGGAGAGAGATCGCAGGCAAAGATTTTCCCAAATTTCAATCCATCCTCGATCAGAGGATACACGAAATTTCCAACGCCGCAGCCGACCTCGAGGAGCACATTTTCACCTCGCTCCATACCCAAGCCCAACAGTTCGCTGAATTCTCTGGTCGTCCAGTGTCTATCTTTGAAAAATCTGGTGTCGTTTCGCTTGTAAAATAGATCCCAGTGTTTCTTAGCTTCCCTCTCGAGTTGATTTGCTCGAAATTCTGAGACCAAACGCGAATTCTGCGCCTGCATCTTCTCCATTTCCTCTCGAGTGAGACGCTTCGCCACGTGGCCGACGAACTCGCTACTACTATCCATTAATTCAGCCTTTTCCTCTCGACCCGTAGCAACGATTCACCGAATGATCAAATTCCGATCTACGGAACCTCCCCGATTTACTAACGCATTCCACGGTAATTGAACGGAACATTTACGGCGAGAATAGTGTAGCAAAATCAATTATCGAAATCGAGAAGTACGCGAGAACCCCAAAGAACCTCCTCCTACCTTCGAGTCCCAAAAGGAAGTGAACGAGAGGCACACGCGTAGCATGGACGCCCATGGACGCCTCCCTTCCAGTCTGTATAGGGAATAACTTGGTCTAGTAGCGTCAGGGCTGCCAATGTTATAAAATTGTCTGGGAAATTTGAAATCCGCATCGTATTTACCAAAGCTTCATAGATTTTAACGGAGAGGCAATGTAGTTGAGATAATTGTAGTAACTCAGACTTTCGTATGCAACTTATCATACAGAAATGCTGTTTAAGTAAAATATAATAATGCACGTTCCAATTATAGATTTCTTAATGCAGTTTTCCGTTGAAAACAAATATTTGCATGAATCGCTTGAAAACCGCGCGAAAAACGCGCATTATATTACAATTCGATTGTATTCATTATATTTATTATACAAAGTATGTATTGTAAAGGTGTTATACTCATTTTTCCTCCATGCAAAATTATCTCTCTTCCGTCCCTCAGTAGAAAGTGCTCGAGTACCTACTATCAAATATTTATTTTTAAAGTGTAGTGTCCTTTAATTAATATAAGTCTTAATCAAATCGTCGACTTAACCATACAAGACGATAGGTTCATCAGTATGAATTCCACGCGGGGGCCTGCTCGGCAAATTAATATTCGGTCCCCGTTCGAAACGAATATTTTCTGCCTGCGTACCGCATTGTCACACAATGACACAGTACTGAAAGGGGTTAATCGTGACTGAAATTTAGCCGATGACTCCACTACCTACTTCGTATCGCACTCGTAATTAAAGCCTCTGAACTTCAACGTACAGAAAAAAGCTGCACAACCACGTGTAGTCGATTACGATTGTGCCATTAATCCTGGCATACCATCCTACGAAATCGATTAGAAAGGATATTAATATGTTTGCTTGGCCGGTTTATTACATCTGGTACGGCATCCCATTATATCTACTCGGTTGTCTCAATATTTAAGTCGGGGCCGTAATGTACGACTATCTGAAAACTTGCAAACCGAACGGGGCCAAAGTAAAATTAATCGATCAAGTAGTATGTAGGTCATCGCGGACCACAGTTTTGTCGAGAGCCTGACGGAAGCCATGACGATAGATTAACCGAATGAAATGAAAAACACGTTTCGGTGGCCGTGGTCGTTAGTGCTCCTTCCAGCAACGCATTTTTCGTGGCCTCCGCCCGCGTCGCGGAATTTTTCCAGTCCAGAAATAATTGATCGATCCTTTTTTTTCCGCCCGCCCCAAGTCATTAACGCGTTGTAACGATTCGCGGGAATGCGCCGAGTTGAAAAAAAAAGAAGAAGGAACGGTTAAGCGAATTAAAAGGAATTGTTTCGGTATAAAAGGAATCAGAGGTTTAAGCGAATCTCTCCTCTCGCCTCCGCGCATTACGCTTGCCAGCTAAGCTTTTCTGATTTACGTAATTTCGAGTCCCTCCGACGTTCTCATTAAACCGACCCACTGAGAGCCACCCTTTTCTTTCCACGTGAAATTAATTGCAGGGATGAGTTTTCAGAAATTCTGTCGCGTTTCCGCTTTATCCGTTGCGGGAAGGGAACGGCGGCGATATATCATAGGGGGAATGGAGCTAGGAATAAGAAAAACTACGATAGGGCACGGTGGCCTTAAGCAAATTAAAATTAATTTTTTTTCCCGCCGAGTGGTAGAGCGTTTATTACGAATGTTCATATTCCCACGTAACCAGAACAAATGTCTCCGCAGCTATATTTCACATTAGCGCGAAAGCGAAGGAATTCCTCGAACATTATCATCCATTTTCTTTTCCGTTGACAACAGAAATAGTGGGGACACTGAATTAAATACATAGATTTCGTAGCGATTTTGTTATTTCGCAGCTCCGGATCTACTTTAATGAAGACAAGTTTGTTTTGCGAGGCAAGTTCTCTTTAAAAAGCTGCCTCCATTTATTATTGTCTTGTTAACTCGCCTGAAACTTTTACCACCTTAATCCTTAATGGGCCCCATTCTGAAACACGTTGGTGTAGCATACCTACAGTCCTTATCTTTCTCCGCGATTCGTTATTCAAACTTTGTGCCTTCTTTTTCCCCATTGTTCTTGCAAAGATTCACCTGTAACACCTCTGTACCATCGCTTTGGTTGGTTGAATATGCAGCAGAGGTAGATTTTTCATCCCTGCTGCCTTTTTCCACAAGTTGTTCGCCGCAGGAACTCCCATTCATTTCCATGATCTACTTTGTGGCAACCTTTCTTTACCAGGCATAGCCCTGAACTCTGCTCGAATCGACCCTTCCATTGTACAACAACTTCCAAAAGAATCGGACCTTTGATTTTCCCTTTAATAATCTTGGACAAGAAAGGCTGGTTATACCTATACCAAATTATTGTTGCAATTGAAACCATATTACAGTCTTTTATTCATCGATATTCCTCAGGAAATTAGCGCCTGATAGAGGCGCGGCCGCTTGGCCGTCAGCCGAAGAGCGTTGATGAGCGATAGAAGCGAGCACGTAATCGTAGGCGCGGCGAAGATGCCTCGACCGTGCCTTTTCCATTTGTCGAGGCAGCCAGTGTCGAAGCATCTTATACCGTTCGTCCTCGTGGGCATTCCAAGCGGGAATTCTCGAAAGCCAGTTGTGCTGTAGAAACACGCGTCGCGGCCTGCCGCTCGCTCGCTCGCTCGCTGGCTTTCGAGTGCTCGTAAAACCGACGTTTTCTCGCTTCGCGCCGCATTCGAGTGCGCCGAATTTTCTTGCCAACGGACCACCGACGAACACCAAAGTGCGCCTGACTACTTGACCCCGGCGTTCCTCGGTTGTACGGTCAAATTCTGGTGAGTAACAACCAACTGTCGAGTACCTGCCGCGGTAACCCAGGAATCGTCGTCTCTTCAGGTTATAACGTTTGTTAATGCCAAGAAAAGTCCCCGTGGTCGAGGAAATTGCCCTCGAGCTTACGGTAGGGCAGCCTTTCTTGACGATGCTTTTAATTAAAAGTGTTTAAACTGTGTTATTTCTTGTAATCTACAGTGCTTTGTTTAGGTGTGGAAGTAGAGGGAAAGAGTTGTTGCTAATGCGTTTCATGGCCCCACGGGGTTTGAGATTTTAGGTAGAATTAGAAGACTTAGTTCTTTAATGGTGTACAATTAAGTTAAGGAAGTTAATTTAATATTCTTGTGTCAGTGATGGAAATACAGTTTATAACATAAAGGTGATGATCGTTAATCTTGGTTGTATCAAGTTTATTTCACCACGTCGATCAACGACCTGCTAACTATCGCGTAAACAACCTTCGAATAGAAAATTCGCCAACGCCATTGTCTTCATAGCAGCGCAATGAGCTGATAAGTTAATTAAGCGCGAAGTGGAGCACGTTTTAAGGTGCCGAGTGGCGCGTGACGTGTAAAGAAAATCGCGCCCTGAAAGCATAAATTTAAACGACTATCGCGAACCCCATGATTTCCAAGTGTTCCTTTCTTACCGGCAAGGAACATTGTGGTTATCTTTCGAAAGCGGAGAGAAATCTTTCGTCGGCGACTTTTCGAAACGATCGGAAGGATATCGTGAATCCGGCGACGCCGCGGAAACGCTTGACTAGAGAGGCGGTATCGATCGATGGATCCCAGTAACAGTTTCGTTTCGTTGACACGGTTCGCCAGCAGCGATAATCGAAGGCCTCCAGGCGGAAGCGACGATCCTCGCTTGACAACTAATCGAAACAAAGGAGTTGTTCGTGCAACACGACGCCGCTGCTTTCGTTCGGCTTGTGGGCTCCACGGGCGGTGTAACCGGCGAGCGTACGCTCGACAAACGATCCCGCTAAAATATCCAACGGATCCAAACACGGGGCAGGCTCAGGTGTCCCAGCGTTTAACGACGGTTAAACGCTCGCTCCAGGCCGATTGTATTGACTCGGGTGAAACTACAATGGCACGTAGCTATTCCTCGGTGATTCGCATTCCTGGACGAGCGTGTCGTTCTCAGCGATCCAGCCCAGCGGCGGGAAAAGTGCTCGGCCCGAAACTTTCTAGGCTCCGTATCGCGTGGTCGCCAACCCATGAACGGAGATATCGAAGCGGGCGGGGTGTGAACCCGTCAAATCAGCATCCACGAGGTGGTTGCATAATTGATCGGTCTCCTTTATCGGTCGACTTGCGTAACCAGCTACCTAACGCATTCCAATACGCACGCTGTGACACCGTTTTGCGATATATTATCCAACTGCTCCAACGATAAAGGGGCTAGCTATCGGGGAATTAGTCGAAATGGAGGAATCAATCTTTCACAACAGAGATTCTGCTTTAATAAGAGGATAAGCGTGGAGGATTCGCGTGTGCTAGCAGCAGGTGTTCCGCGATTGTGTAATCGAGGCGAAAAACAGCGGTCGTAAACATTATGTAAATAAGAATCGAGTGGCGTTCGCGGATTAGCGGTGTTTATCTTTTCCTCGCGGCCACTGGCGGTCAGCGACGAGTACCGTTGCACGTTCCTCGGTATGTACCTACTCGGATGGTATCTGGATACCCGCGACTGCTGGTCGCCGTAAACGCCAGTCCGCGGCTAATAATTCTTGCGATTACAGAGGAAAGAGCCGCGTGGTTGCCCAGCGAGCTCCGTTAAATAGCGCGCTCTTCTTCCTGGTTCCTTTGAACGATTCGAATCCGCGGCCTCGGTTGGCTCGCCAGCGAAACGTCAGCGCCCACGTAAAAATAGCGGGGACTATGCCATGTATCGATTTAAACGATCGTGGGATGACGATGTTCAGTTTTATCCTGCGATTTAATACTCCGTCCACGTTCGAAATTGCGGCTGCATCGGATTCGAGGCATTCCTTCGTACCCCTTCGAATTATTTTATTCAGATTTTCGATGACCAGGCATCTACTGGAACGTTAGGACGTTCAATCACGCTGGCGTAGGATTCACGGAGTCGTTTATAATTAAAGGAAGACGGTTCTAGGTTGGTCGATACCCTCACATTCCCTTCGGAATTAGCACGAGCGAATAAACTCCCACAATTCGATAATGCGACCGCGAAACGTGACTCGTCCGTGCATGACCGCGAAGCAAGGCTCATCCTGATCATCGCGAGGCCTCTTGTAGGCGTAATTTATTCGTTCAAACCGTTACGCTTTTTGTACACGAAAAGTTGATGCGCGAAACATAGAAGCATGCATGTGCACGAGGTGTACCTAAGGGAAGAGAAAGAGTTACAGACAATCGTTATGGAATTGCAATGGGCAGGGAGTTTAAACGATGAGATTCGGTACAATAAACTTTCAACAATCTTTTCAATTTTTTTTTTGTATAATATAAGAATAGCTTATTAAATTGCAAAGATATTTATTTCATTATGTGTTGTATTTATTGAGAACAAAATCTTAAAAAATAGCTTCATTTTTCGACCGATCAAAGTAGAGTGACCCCTTAAAGAAGGAACAGGATAAGAATTTTATTCATTTTCATATTTGTGGTATAATCACAAAAGATGCAATGTTATGATAGGATACTTAAAGCAAATGTAAAAATGTCAATTTTTATATTATATATCAAAATGTTCCAAAAACATGTGAATGTTCCTCCAGTTTGCGGTGACTCAACACTGTCCTTACTTTTGCTTTACTTACCTATGCACCGTCTTTGAAATAATTGCAAACGGGAAGGCTCAGCTGTTTTTCCTTCTAATGAAGAGTAACCGTTAATTTCTCGTTTGCATGTGAAAGTGCGCGTGATTCCATAGCTGCACAGGCGAACGATTTTTCTTAACAGTGTCGAGCAGAGGGAAAGTCTTTTACGGATTTATAGAGCAGACCAGTTTGCAAATAAATGTCAAAGCGACTCGCCTTTTACTCGGTTTCGCTTCAACGAAATAGCAGGGATGTATCGATATCGTTTTCTTCGTTTCGGCTCCTCATTCCCCACGCATTTATCACCGCGCAGTATAATTTCGCATCGGAAATACCATAAGGAAAATACTCGGTGCAATTCATTAGTCGAACCTTGAGTTTATTTACAGTCAAAACGGGAATATTTGCGACGCTCGCGGGAATGAATGTATGCACAATTTCGATATTGAGTCGAGCTGAAGACCATCCTCTGACTTTCCCTTTTAAGCAACCGATATTTTTATCGGTGATTTCGCGCAGAATTTCTCGATTCCTGGGAAACAAATCTGTTCGTGACACGTGTTTCATGCGCGTTAAGCTCCCGAGAAAGTAACAAACGAAATAAGCGAACAATTATCCTTAATAATTTAACAAGCCCGACAGTCGGCGATAATTAATTGTAATACAAAGCGATTTGGTGAAAAACGAAACCGCGCCTGGGCGTTTCACCAAGATTGCAGAAAAACAACCGCGGCATTCGCGTGATCTCCGATAAGCTTCCATAATTTTCGTGGCACCTGTCTTTCAACTTGGTTTCTTTCCGCCGCTGCATTCCAGAGAAAGTTAGCCACGATGATTCGACACGCAATCGAGGCGCGCACTCGCTCGCTTGTGCGTACCCGCGTTTCCACCGTGCGTCTGCCTGCGGGTGCACGCACCTTCGAAAATCTGGTGTGCGCGTATCCAGGTAAGAGAAATCGTAATTTTCTAATCAAATTTGTCGATATTTCTTCGCTAACAACTCTGTTCATTGAAATAATTGAGGAACAAATTCGATAGATCTGCCTTCCACATTTTCTTCAGTTTCTTCACCCTGTGCGCTTCAATCTTCCGCGTCGTTCCGCCAACAACTCTGTATGGGGGTTTTTGTCGCAAGAAACGGGAATATTTTTAGGCAATACCGAAGCGTGTCTGCAATACGTGAATAGTTTGTCGTGTAATCATAACTTTCGACTGTTAATTCATGGGTAGCGACAAACACTGCGTCGGCAGGCAACTTCTGTGTCGGTGGACACGTTGCAACGTATTAATTTCCCTAACGCGGTGTTCCTGTTCGCTCTCAGATGACGAAAATGTAATTTGTCACGCGCAACCCCGACGGACCTTCGCCGAATAATTCGTTCGGGCCGTTGAAAAGCTCGTATTCCGTTTGAAATTGGAGCTCATCAGCGGGAACAGTATACCGGGATGGCTCGAATATCGGCAGTGTTATCGATCAAAAGCTGTGCAGAGTGATTGGGTAGGCTGATTAGCCGAGGAAAGTTTATGCGAGCACATGTGTGAAAGTGTTTCATTAAATCCGTTGAAAGAAACAAGGAGTTCGTTAGCAAAACTGTTCTTATCGGTTTCGTGGCTCCGTAATGGGGTCGCTGACTCAAATAACTGTCAGTTATTATTTACACATCCCGACTTCACTGCGATGTTAATACTGGTCATTACAGCGGTTATTACATAAGTTGCAGCAGTGTTCCAAAGCTGCTTCCTTCTGTGGGAACACAGGCATCCATTCAACTCTTTCAAATGCCCACGGTGCATTACAAATCGTTGTAAATGTGCTTCGAACGCGTTGCCAAAGCTTGCCCTCGGCTTCCACCGCGTTCTCGTAAACCATCTGTTTCAATATTGGCTTCGTAAATGGAAGTCAATGGGCATACAGCACAGCCGTAGCAACAATTTTCCTAGCAGAGCGTTGATTTCGTATCTGAATAAAGCATTTTCGTTGGCGAGTCCATACGGACTTTGTATAATTTCCCGATGCGGTGGGTTACCCCGTTGAAATCGAATAGTTACGTATGCGAGCGACGTGCAAATCCGCCGCCGATATTTTCCATCGATTTCGCGATTCGGCTAAAAGCGCACTGCTCAAACGGGAATATTTCCGGCGAGTGAAAAATACCTCTTTATGCCAGCTGAAATGGCCCCGAGCCGGCTAATCGATTCAGCACATTAACGAGAACGTGATCCGTGCCAGTCAATCGACGTCCCGCAATTTTCACTGTGTCGACCGGGGGAGAATGGATTGTGTTCGATTTTGCAAATCTGAGCGGAATCCGTGGCGACGAGCAGGCGATGGATGGCCGCGGAGAAACAGGAGCGGCTCCGTGCCACGCCTCGCTGACTCTAGATACGCTCTTTAGAAAGGCGAGTCGCTCCGACCAGCAAAAACCTTTCCAACACCCTTCACTTTTCGCGGGAAAAACGGAAACTCGCGATGCGTTTCAACGATGCTTTCCACGCCGGAACAGCGAGCGTCACGAACAATTTTGTTAGAACAACGCCGCCGATTGGCAATAAATTGTCGCAGGATTGCACGGTCACGGGACCTTGGAAACAAATTGTCAAGCAGATTCGTTGAATTATCCAAGCGTCATGGGCCCCGGCGTGCACCGTTCACGGTAAAATTGCTCGAGTACTCCTTTCAGGATAAACGATGAATGTAGATCGCGGATCGCGATACGGGGAACGAATTAATCTCCTGGAACGTGATTATCGTCGCGGTGTTTGCACCTGAATCGCGCGTGTCCAGAGGTTGAGTAGTTGGGAGTATCCTTCCAGCAGATCGGGGTTGTAAATGTACGAAAGTTGAGCGCGTCTGGTGATAGACAGTGCCATAACGGCGACGGCGAAACTATCCTGGCGCATTGCGGAAGTGGAAGAGCCCCGTACGACTCGGCCGGAATTGTGGTGTAATTGAGATGTAACTTCTACTTCGCAGATTGAATATCAGCCTGCAGGATGGACGTTGAGACCGGGGCCATTTTGGCCCTGCAAATATTGGCACTGTGCTCGATAGTCGCCGCTCTGTTGGCTTACCTGATGCGGCAATCAAGGAACGCCAGCGACGAGTACGAGTCCCGTAACAAACGTCACGTGCTCGTTACCAGCTGCGATACGTGCGTGGGCCTGCAGATCGCCCTTGCACTCTACGAAGGCGGCTACAAGGTAATCGTCCTCGCACTTTCCCGTCCCACGCGGGAATGATCTCCGAACGCGACAAAAACAACGGAATCGGAGTACACGTTGCGGGACATTTCATGGAAACGGTATTACTCAACTTAGCCCGGATCCTCATCATGCTTTGAGACTCCTAGTGTATTTGAAATTCCAAGGAACTGAATTCAAATTGCTTCCCCCGTGATCAAAGGAAGAGGGTATTGTGTTCGTTGCTCGTATAACGCACGATTTATTAATTAAATTTCTTCGGGGCGTTAAATAAAGTTTCGTTGCTGCTAGTGGATAGCGACGGTCTTTCGACTGAGTCACGTCAGGCTCCCAAGGAACTCCATGTTTTATAAAATTCAATACTTCATCTCCTTCAAAGTCGAACGAGTGAGATAGGTCCAAGTTTACCCAAACACTGAGCATCAAAGTTTCACAAATTACTTACAAGCAATCCATTTTTCGGTTAATCTTGAACTCCTCTGAGCCCCCAAGGTAGTAGAATAATCTCCCTTAGTTGGCCCACTTATTCCTGGAATCCCTTCTAATGCATCTCTCACAACTAACACCAAGAGATAATCCACGACTCCGCAAGTAACCATCGCAGTTGAAAACAAACACCAGACAAATGTCGAGATAAGCCCCAGACAGCGTGCAACCACCTGACCAGGGCGAATTGTGGTAGAAAAGGCGCCGAGTCGTTGTAATGCAGCATGGAAATCGGTATCGTAACGATGGGTGATTGTCGACAGGTGTTCGCAGGCTTGCTGGACCCGTCTGGCAGCTCGCCATCGATCAAGATCCTTCGGGCGATAGAGCAGCAGAAGGAAAGGGAGGAGGATTCAGCCGAGGCGAGGGATGGAAGTCCACAGGATTCGGAAGTACGTGCTCGCGGGCAAATCGTGCCATTGGAGCTGGACCCAACCAGGGAGGACAGTTTACGCGGCTGTTTGGACGCAGTTAGAGCGAAACTTCCGGCCGGGGAAGACGGCAAGCAATTGTCGATTTAATGCGCCCCGGAACGGCGAAGATCGAGCACGCCTCGCTGCCCTTCTCATCCGGTTCCGTTCATTTTCGCACGCTCCGTCTGCAAGCTCGTCCGCGAGTAGCCGAATTCGATTCCATTCAAGGTTCCAGCATCCACTACCCGCCACAATCGCGCGGAACGGTTAAAAGGAACCGAACGAGTACCGGCGATGTCCGACTGCCACCCAGCAAACGGACCGGTCGCTTAATTAACGAAAAATCGCGTTATTCCAGGGGAACGTTAATTAAGTTTCGTTTCCGGAGCGTCCCGCGTCCCCGCGAGACAATGCCCGGCTTGCGAGGCTTCGGGGCCATTCATTCTGATCCTCGGAGGCTGCAGTATTATTTCTGTCGTTAATTACGCGAGTTTAAGAGCCCGAAGGGTGAGCGCGTCGCTCCGACATCGTGGCCAGGGTAATATCCTTCAAGGACGCGACGTGAACACTATAGGATGTGCAGACAGTAACGGCAGTAGTACGAATTTAAATAAGCGCAGACGGGGGATGCACAATAGTTGTTCCCGCGATTATTCCGCCTAGTAGTTCAATTCGAAATAAACGGTCGCCGTGTTTTATCGGGTCTGTATAAAATGGAAGGCGAGGAGACAGGGGGTAGGAAAGAGGGAAAAAGGGAGGCCTGGAATGGAGTTTCCAGACGTAGTGACCGCAAAGATTCGCTCGATGCAAAACAGCCTCGCCTCTCCGGAAATCGTTCGGTCGAAACGAACAATCCCCGGTCTGATAACCGATCGTCGAATGCAATGAATTTAGTTTTATCGATTCCTGCCTCTCTTCCCGCATCTCCGGTGGCTATAAATTACTTCCGGCGCCGTTTAATGGAAACTCTCCCCCCTTGCCCCGCCGGCCCTCTGTCTTTCCGTTACGGCGAAATTAACGCAAGTTCTAATTCGCGAACGTTAACGCGGACTTAACGATCACGTTCGCGAAGTTGCGCGTCGGGCCGATCCCGTCGGACGGTCGCGAGTTTCGCGAGGCAAACTTGCATCTTCGCCGTGTCTGCCGCGCCATCCGAAAGCGGCCGCTTAAAGTACAGGCAAGCTTGAACTTTACTTAATTACAGGTCTCTGGGCAGTCGTGCACACCGGGGGCCTGGCTCTTCCAGGCGTTATAGAGAGACAGCCGAGCTCTGCGTGGGAATCCATGTTGCGACACAACTTGGTCGCTCCCCTTCGAACCGCCAGAGTGTTCATTCCTCTTCTCCGCGCGAAAAGGGGTCCGTTCTCTGCTAGCTTCCTAGAGTTCGATACATATAAGGTTAACGGTTGGAGGAGGAGCTGTTCTGGCGTACAGTGCAAGGGAGACGTTTCTGTTAAAGGTCGCATCGTTCTTCTGGGCGATTCCGTGGCGAGTTATGGTACCAAGGCTGGGACAGGGCTGGTGGCGTTCAGTGCGTCCCGAAAGGCCGTGGAAGGGGCTGCGGAGGCATTAAAATGCGAGCTACAATCCTCGGGAGTCGACGTCGTTCTCCTTAAACCGCCGCCCGTGAATCCTCTTATTCTTTATAGTTCGCCCGTTCTCAAGACGTAAGCTTTCAAACAGTATTTCACGGTCGGGTTTTTTCGCCGAGGTAAAGGCTGGCGCAATTACGTGGCTTTTCGTTCAGTGATAGAGGAGTTTGCGTTTCGTTCGTAATTGGGATCGTTTAGTCGCAGAGGTCCTCGTCGTTTCTTCGAGTCACCTTTTACCACGGACGTAGCACCGGCGATAATGTTTGCCTTTGAGATAAAACAGTAGTCGATGTCTTTGCAGGTCCGACGTGGAATCTGGGATACTGTCGTCTGAGGGGACGTGGACAGCTCCAGTATCGACTCACTGTATCCAGAACTCGCTGATCCCAGCGCTCACGTCGCCCTGTCCACGTAATTCGTACGACATGGCGGCTAAAACGAGACTCTTCTGTCGGTGAATCAGCTGCCGATCGGTGGAGGCTGTCGAAGGGGGTGTTCGCAAGACTTAATTAAGATCGCGTTAGGCTACGTATCAGCCAGTAATACTGTATAAGAGTAATGCTCACGAAACGAAACCCTCGTCGACTTAGTATTAATCGATCCTCGAAGGATCGCGTCGGTGTGTGTTTGCAGATTCTTTCCAGGAGATTCTACAGATACGTGTACAGTTTTGTAATTAATACAATGTTAACAAAAACTTCTAATCAACATCAAAGTGTTTCCTGCTGTCACCTTCTGCTCGGCTCTGAATACTATCCCGACGGTTGCCCTAATTATTTCGCTGCCCACAGTAGGTAATCATTGGAAATTGTGTGTATTAGTTTCGGGCAGTGCCCTCCATCCGCGAGACCTGCGGATAATTCGCGTATATCCGGACGAAAGAGCGAATTCACGCGTAATTCGCGGGCTGCGCAAACAAAGCGAGCGCCGAATACGTGTGAACGGTAGGTAAATGTCCTGCTCGATGCTCATCCCGCGGGTCCCTGACTAAATTTGATTTGGTAATTTGCAGCACTCGATAGATTAATACGAACCGGCTGGAAAAGTTTGTTTGGCCGATCGGCGAATTCGTAATACCACGGCAGGGCCGGTAATTATGCAACGCGGACGGCGAAACGCGGGATTACCCAATTGACCGTCCCCGTTCGTTATTTGCAAGCGAGCGTTTCTTAATCGCGCAAGAACCAGCCGGAAACTTGGAAATATTTCACGGCCCGACATTGTCGCCGCGCGAAACGTTATTCTAATTACTCGCCGGACCGTGCGCGACGCTTTTTTCCGCGGCAATATTCGATGGGCGCGTGAAAGCAGCGCGAGAATTCGGAAATATGTTTATGTAATCACAGGGGATTCGTTGCGCGCGTTACGTTAATGGAGGCCAATCGGGGCGTTTATTAATAATTCATGGGGCGATTCGTCAAAAATATTTCATTACTCGTTCGCATGATGTATCGGTGATAATCATCGAAATCATGGGCGCAGGGGGTTGGAGGGGCGGGGGTGAGAGAGAGTGAGAATATTTGACTTTCCGTCGAATCGATAGATTACAATTCGGCCAGGAATGAATGTATCATGCGAGCCGGTGGTACGCGGAAATGCAATAAATTCAACAATAAACTGTATTGCCACGCTGGGGTGCGGCTATTCAAGCGACATATTGACACCCGCTCAGCTCAATCGTCGAAAACGCGCAATTTATTGCTCATTAATCTCGACAGTCCAATTTGCGTTCGCCGATCGAATATATGATAGGACGGGTTTCTTTAATGGAATCCGGCCGCGGGCCGACGCGGGAATAATTGTAGCCCTATAATTCTGGCATTATCGCAGATTTCCGGACTGATTAAAACTAGTAAAGCATCGGCAACGCCCGCCCGTTACCCCGCTCCCGATAGTTACGAGTACAACTTGAAATTAAAATTCCTCGTTTGAGGGAGGTCTTCGTAAATCTCCTCGACGCTGTTCCGTTTCAACGCCAGTGCCGTCTACTTCCCTCCGCAGACTACCTCCCTCGACTGAGTTGTATTAAAATTCGACCGTACCTTTGAAACGAGACGTTGAAACAAGAAGCCACGATTTCTTGAGCTGGCAGAGATTTTGCAAGGCACCTCTGCAAACTTTCCACGTCATAGTCTAGCACTGATGCCAGCCTGTGTCTGGCTGTGACGAAAACTGAAGTCATAACGTTGCCATTAAGGAGACGGTCGTTCGCGCGGCTAGTCTCGCCTCTCACTCTATCGTCATCTCCGACAAGGTGTGACAAATTAATGCTTCAATGGGGACCGTTCTTTTGTGCACCGCTCGTTCCTATAAAACGAGATACCCTGAGATCGAGTGAACAGTTGTTCCAGGTGGTCCCCTGAAGCACGAAACATGACGCTGGCTGAGGTAAATGTCCAATCGATTGATAATTCAGTAGCAATTAGATGACATCATCGCAAAGAGTCAAATATATTCGCGATACCTCGCGAAACATAGTGACCAGAAATTAGAATTCCATTTCTGGTTCTTCATTTTCAGAGATTGATCCTTTTCGCTTTGGTCTCCATTGCGGTCACCAACGCCTATCCAAGGGCCTATGACGGAGGTACTTGTATCGCGTGCAACTATACTCAAATCGCACTATTTCCAACGCTCCATCGCGTGGTCTTTCGATTCTAGGTGACGAAGGGGGTAGTGGCGTAGACAGAAACGGTCACGGGGGTGGCCACGGTCACGCGTACTCCTTCCAGCACTTCCATGGGCCCGTGGAAGGCCATCACGAGGAGATCAGCTGGAAGGACAAGCACGGCGATCATTATCACGACTACAGGGCCCACCCCAAGTACAAGTTCTCCTACGGCGTGGACGATAAGCACACGAAGGACTATCATGGGCAAAAGGAGCATCGCGACGGTACGCATCGATCGAGCCCCGGCAAGAAAGTCTACCGCGACTCGATCTCCTGCTCTTAATTAGAATCTCGAACTAATTGGACGGCCGGCCTTGCTCTTAATTAGGAGAACTAGGAGCAAGTTCGCTTGCCGACCGGCTTCCAGCACTCTGACTACACGATTTCTTTCCGACGTAGACGGTTTCCTACGTTTCAACCTTCTTCCCGCGGTCGCCACTAATTCTAAAGGGCCTTCTATGGAAACTGTAACGAATACGATGAAGATAGGGTCACGTTAAAGTAGAATTCCGTCGTGAATTGCAGGGAAAGAAGTCGAGGGGGAGTATCACATCCACGAGCCTGGTGGTAACGTGAGGAGCGTCAAGTACCATGCTCACCCTCACGGCGGTTTCTTCGCAGAGGTTCACAATTACGGTGGGAACGACCATTCCGGCGGCACTTACGGCCACAAGCATTGACGAAGCCCGCCACGTATGGGGAAAAACTAAGTTAAATATCTGTTGTTGTTTTATTCATGTTATCTTGTTATATTCTACTGGTGCCACCGCGTACGTTTGAAGCATCACCCTTACTGTTACCACTTTATAGCCTATTAAGCACGAAATAAACGAAACAATGAACTGAACTTTTCAACTTTTAACGTTCTACATTGTCTGACGAGAGGTCCGATACATTGTTCGCCCTTGTCCTCGTTTCGACGGGGAATAACTTTCAGGAGTGCCTTCGACCGGAGGTCTGACTCTAGCCTGCTGCTTTAGGAGCTAGACACAATTTGACGCGTATCGATATTGGAGCACAGAAATTCAAGGTTCGACGGGGTCGTAACCACGCTCGAGAGGCTGCAAGAGTTCCAAGAACCATGATCGACCATACCCCCGAAAATCTCGCACTGACCCATCCCTCGTCAATTCCGCCGCCAATTTCCATCGCTAGTAATTACGTTGCGCACACGCTCCGACAATTTCCACTAAGTTCGCGCGCGCTGGATGATATCGAGTAGACGCGGCTTTCCGTTGATACACCGACACAAATTTCTCGGCAGCTCCCTTTGAGAACTGGGCCAACAAAGATGCGCCGAAGTACTCGGTACGCCTGGGCAAGGCGAGTAATTAAAACGAACCGAGCACCGCTTTTAAATATTTCTTCGTTGCGTCGCGTACCTCCGAGCGAGTTTTTCGAAGGAAACGTTTCCTGTAATTAATTAACTGAAGTCGTTGGAAGTTATTCGCGTTTGAGCGCGTCCCCGTGAACATCTTCTGTAAATATTAAAGGTAGCATCACCAAGCGTCAGCTTCGCGGTCCAGCGACGGCAGAATTCCATGGATTTTAAGGAAATTAAGACCGGAGGGCGATAGAATTAAAAGAGAACTGTCTGCACCGACTGGACGGATTTCAGCGGGGGCTAAACAGCTCAGCCTTCGCCGCGCGCGCGAATAGAAGCGGAAACGACGGGTCGCCCCTGAAAAATCCATTTAGTTCCATGGTGTTCGTCTGCTGTGTACCTACGCGTTTCTACGACGATGAGTCGAAGAGTGTCGCAACCCCTTCCGCTTCCGCGCGCCTGGCGCGTCGTTCCCGCGTCGACGATTCCTGATACAATCAGCTGCCACTCGAAGCTTATTAAAGTAATTAGCCCGCAGCGCGCGCCGCCATCTACATCTTCCGCGTCGCGAGCGAAATTATTTCGATTTTCACTGAACCATCAAGCTCGAGAGCTCTGTCACCGGAAGCTCTTCGTGACTCTGCACACGGGGTGTCTGACAAATTACAGTGCAGCTGCTAAAGAAACCATTCTTGTCTCGTGACCGATCGCAGACAATCAGGAGAAACGGGTTCAGAGAAACAACATTCGTAGAGGGATATATCTTAATGAATTCGTTTCGCCGGGCGGCAACCGTTTCGGCACAATACACCCCCGCCTGCTTCCTGTTGAATTAATTCCAGAATAATATTTCATTCGCCGGTGACAAAGAACGATCCCGAACGCGTGCAATTTACAGTGTGCTCCGGGGCACATAATTGCAGCGTAAATATTTTAATAAACGACGGGAACGTCCTCGAACCTGTCGCGAGGGCGAGTGCGAACCTCCGCATGCCCACGCAAAATGACGCATATCCGGTCCGCGTATGAACGCGCGCTGCGGCGCGCAACGCCGATCGATACTCTCGTTACCGAAGTAAAGGACGGATTACGAGTGGTGTGCGTGAAACAAGCTTTTCTACGCGCGAGAAATATGTCGGGAAAGTCGAAAGACCCTCAGCCTCGGCAGCCATTGGTTATCCCCGGGGGAGAGGGAGAGGAACCCTCTCAACCCCTTTCCGCACCGCGCCACGGGCTCGTTCGAAACGAATGCACTTATTTAATTAAGGACATTACATGGTCCCACGTTATTTTAATAACGTTATCATAGCCCCTGTTGAGATTAAGTTAATTATAATTTCACAGCCCGCGCGAACGAACGTTCCCTGTAAAGTTCCGCGAAACGTCCCCTCGGCCCCTGTTCTACGGCGGGTTTGGGATAAAATTTTTGGAATCCTCCAAATGACTGTGACTTTGTTACTTTCAAAGGGACGAATGCTCCAAATTCTCGTAGAATTCCACTCGCATCGATTTCGCTAAATTTCGTAAACAGTGTATTCACTCGAAATTGTTTACCTAACGTGCCTTTATGGTATCAGAATGGAATCGCTGAGACGTATTAATAATACCGTTTTAAATGGAACTTTTAATCTGGTCAGAGTTGCAAATAAAAATTTCCCCGGTTTAACTTCCCTCCCAGTTTGACAATTTCAGAACTGATTAAACGTTGACTTGAAGTTACGCGAGGTAAAACGCCGTCGCCACAATCCAGCTACTTAGGGGACTGAAAGCGTAATCGCTTCGAAAGTCCTCGCGAAAGTTCGAAGCTCTTAAAAGGTTCTTTGAAAACGTTACCCACGATGTCAGAGAACTCGATTGCGTCTCTGGTTAGACGGTTAGGTACACGTAGTGCCAGTTACGCGCAAACTCGTCAGATTAATTTCTAACTGAAAGGCGCCTGTGGAAGTTTCGTCGAAGCTGTGCGAAGCGGGGCCCATAAAAATGCCAGTTCCTCTTGACCGTGTGAAAGAAAGCGAATTTATACAGGGCCGTGCAGTGAATCGCAGTACAATTGTAGGGGTGGCGATCTCTCATGACGAATCGAGTAAAAAGTTTGAAATAAATCTCTGGTCGGTTGCGTGGTTATTCGAAGAACGAGTACAGAAGAAGTATTCCTGCGTCGGTTGCAGCGTCGCGTCTCCGTATGATATTACTATTTTGGACGAGAAGAGAAAGGCTGCCGCGATGGGCAATTTTAAGCGCGGGCCATTGGTCGCTAATTTGTATTTGGTGTCACAAACGAGCCCAGCATTTATTTAACTCCGAATTAAACAAACACAGCGGAGCGTCAAACGCGCGACGAAACACCGGCCGCTCTTCGTGTTTGATTTACTAACGGTTCATCACCGTGTCGTATCGAAGGATCGCTTTTTGCGTTGGCGCATAACAAACAGGGAACCGGGATGGCAAAAACTCTTCCGTGTCAGAACCAATAGAGCGGAATCGATTGTCGTTTCGGGCGAAATGCTATGCCGTGGATCCACGTGCGTGGAAGGTTTGTCGTTATGTCCAGCCGTCAAAGAAATGCCATACTTTATGCACAGAAAACCGATTGGTCTGTAGCCTCTGTTTTTTCGGATGCAGGCGCAACGCCTGTCGTACGTTCAGCTGTTTCGACGTTAAATAACGTTCACGGTGGCGAAATTCCGCGTGTCAAGAACGGCGAACGCTGGCCGCTATATAAACTGCGATGAATCTGTGCTGGAATATCATTTCGTCGGGATCCAGGCAGCAATATGGTGATCAAGGTTCGCGTTTGGGAGCCAGGGATAGCTTCTCGTACAAACGTCACTTTACCTAACGAGGCAATTTACCATTTTATACACAGATCGCTTTAATTTCGGCGGTGGTGGGTCTCGTGGCGGTGCAGAGCGGATCGGCAGGACACGCTCACAGCTTCGCGCATTTCCACGGCCCCGTGGAAGGACCCGCGGAAGAAGTCTCGCTCCACGGTAAACACGGACATCACATCGGCTACGTGGCTCACCCCAAGTATGAATTTTCCTACGGAGTCGAGGACCATCACACCGGCGACTACCATGGCCAGAAGGAGCACAGAGATGGTGAGTGAATGACGGACGGAGAACGAGACATATCGTTCCGCTTCGGACTATAAATCTCTCCCGATGCTGACTTTCTTATTTTCCGCGATAAGTATGCGCACGGTTATCGTCCGGCCGCAGGAACCTCGCAGCGGTGAAAAGTAAATTATAGATGCAAATAAATTCTGCTCAACAGGTCGATATATTATATTTCCCTCTTGTTGGCAAGATCGTGTGCTATGCGTACAGGGTGTCCCAAAGTAGGTGCTGGGGCTGTTTCTCTTGGAAGCACCCTCTTTAGCGTATCAAAACCGAGATTGGGAAGGAAGCGCCAATTTGCAAATTTTCTTCAGTAGCTTCCACCACTCTGTTTCTTTCTGCAAGTTAACACAGAAGCTTCTTTTCTGTCAGGCAAAAATGTGATCGGTGAATACACCGTGAAGGAACCAGGCGGCAACGTGCGTGTCGTCAAGTATCATGCCGATCCTCACGGTGGATTTTTCGCGTACGTGCACAATTCTGATGGCAACAATCACGAAGGTGGTACCTACGGTGGCTACGGTGGGACTGGAGGATCACAAGGGCATGGCTATGGACACTATTAACAATCGTCTGCGTTGTTTAAAGAGCATCGGAATGGGTCTCTTTGAATCTACGCGGAAGCTCGTTACCTGGGGATTATCGTTCGTTATTGTTGCTGGATACTTTACTTCGGACCAAAGAAAATTGCAAGTGCTACCGGCACCAGGTCTTGTTACTCGCGGACTGCGTTTGTTGCTGTTGTTCTAACTGTTGAATATATACACTGTATGCTACAAAGTTACCGTGCACGGTTTACCTCGTTCCCCTTTTCCTTCTGTCGATGTGTTCCTGGAATGGAGGCTTTTACGACCGTAGGAATTTCCAGCTGAAACTGAACAACCGAATCTACAGGTACGCCGTGGCGCGGCTGTGAAAATATGAAGGCCGTAACAATCACGGTATCGCCGCAATAAAGTTATCTCCGCCAGAGAAATACGAGATCCGTGATATTTTTATCGAACACCCACACAGGCGAGGGTCTTTCTGGCTTCCCCATAAAACGCCTAATACGTGTTACGTTTTAGTGTTCTCCTTGAATGTTGTCATTGAGGAAACTCTTTAAAATACTTAATGAATCCATCTCGCGTTGAAATTACGTGTATGTTCCTCGTTGACGTAGATTCGATTTTGCTTGGACATCGAAACGATACAGTCGCCTGTCGCGATACGAGGGAAGCTCACGCGGCATAAATTAATGGAGAGATTGCATGTATATAGGGTTAACTTAATGAGAGACGGGGCTATTCTAAGCCTGGCCCGAGCATATTGAGTCACGTATTCGGGGCAGAAGGTACCCCTCGGATCTCTGTTCACAGCTAAAATTGATTTCCACTCGCGGCCACGAGATACTGTCCTCTATCACCTCCCGATGAAAATGCAGCTACGCAGCCCCGTTTTTGCGAAATTATAGCGTCGTCCTTCGACTCGGCCCCGGATATTAAGTGGCCTCGGAGAGGCACGATAAGGATTTTATTCTTGGCGCGAGACTAAATTGGAATCGCGGTAGAGGAGCTGTAACTTCCCTTAAATCCCTGGTCGGATTAGGTATTAAATTTTCAAGCCGCCCTATTTTCTATCACGAGCTTTCCAATTAGAGATATTTCTCGCGTAATTGCTTTCCAATGGGAGCGCTTAAACATGGTTGACACCGATAATGAGCACTCTAGAATTCCTCGTTCACTTAGCAGCTAATGAATCTCTTCAAACCGTAAGAAGATTTCACGGAATGGATAATAAATGCCCCACGAGTATTACCGTCGATGACGCTGAAAACATCGACGGTTATACCTGTACCACCAAGCGTTTCTCTAATTTCTGCGCCCCCTCTGCATCCGCGTAAACGTCCCAAACTTGTAAGCAGTTACGAGGGAACTTTCCGCGTTTAGTTTCGCTCCCCCTATTCCGCCGGAGTGATAAATGAAATCCTATAAGGCTTGCCGTCCAAAGAAACAGAAAATTCCGAGATGTTGCTGGGTAATTTCATCGAGTGAGGGTTGGGGGGCGTTATTCTCGTTACCCAGCGTCTGGCCGAGGCCAGCTTTCCTTCCACTCTGTTTCCCACCCCCTCGTGGGGTGAGCGCGAAGTGTCGGAGGGTAACCGGAAGGCACCAACACCATCGCGAACAGCAGCGGGGGTAACACCCCATCCGAGTGGCTCTGTCAAGCGTGGCCACAATCAGGCGTCGTCCAAAGGGGGTGGGGACGAGTTGTCGGAAACAGGCGACGGTAATAATGCGCGATGTATAGGGGTGGCGCGCGATCGATTTTCTCGATCTCGAGAGAACGGAGTCCTTATTATTCCGGCGAGAAGGCACGGCGGTAGCTTCGTTATTCGATTCGAAGCAGCGGTCGCCTCGAATCCGCCGGCCCCCCAGACCCCCTTCGACTCTTCCCCGACTCTTTTATACTCGCCTTTCTTCCTCCTCTTTTCTCTTCCTCAGCCTACTTCCGTGTTGGTAAAAATCCAATTCGTGCCGTCGCGTCGCATGGAAAATAAGGGAACAGGACGTTGGCTTGGTGGTACGTAACGAAGCTCGCGCCACGGGTATCGAGCTCGGCTTAAGTGAAACGGGATAATCGAGGATCGCCGACGCGTGCTCCAGGAACTTTCGTCTCGAATATTTCCTTTCTGCATCGCGCTTTGGTAAGTGGAAAACCATGAATATTATTTCGAAGGGAAAAGTGTTTCTCATGAACGATATTAACAGAAAGCCGGTCATAGACACACTATATAGTATTCGTGTACAAATGTCAGGGCGTAACACGGTGCTTATAGCAGCGATCGATTCGATTCGTGACAAATTGAAAATTACATCGACGATCGGCCACGGGTCGAGTCCCGGACGCTTTAATACTTCACCATTGCTTGATCGTGTCCTGGTTAATTCACCGTCCCATTTCGCGTTACTTAAAGACGAAGGCGGATGGTCCTCTGGAGGACAATTAAAGTTCGGAGTATATTTCGAACTGTTCGTGAGTATTAATGGAATATCGGATGGTCCCTGTGACTGGTTACTTTCGTCTCCAGAATATCCTATTTTCCTGTCCGCCGACATGCCCCACTAATGTCATCGTTGTGTTTCACCAACGTCACGCTAATTAGCGCCGCCGACTTCAAACATTCATTGGCGTTGAATTTAGAATCGAATGCAGCCGCCAGATTTAAGCGTTCGAACGAGCAGAAGCAGGGAAAGGACGAAGAGAGAGGTCGTCGCGAAAGAAACCCACCGACTCGTTGACCGATCGTTACCTTGGATAGAAAATTCACGGCGAACTAGTTTCGAAGCTTCCGTTCTATCAGCCCCCCCCCCCCCCCGCCCCCCCCCCCCCGTCCTAGGGAAACAAAGCGTATCCGTGGCCCAAAGAAAGTCGCTTCCTCGCTCCAAAGACTCTCGGGAAAGCTCTCCATCCGGTAAACATATTTACATAGAACTCGTGGAAGCTTCGGCGTGCTCCTCGACTCTACGACGCGCCAGATTTACAATTAGAAAGTTTGCAGCTCGTAAAGGCTTCTAACGCGGGGTTGGATTAAGTTCGCCCTTCGCCCTTCCACCCTAATCAACGTCGAAACGATTCAATAAATGTTCGAGAAACCGCCGTACCGTTCGCCACCGAGGCGATTCCGCCTCGACGATTATTATTTCAACGAACTTTGATTACACGCGATTGACTTCGCCCCGCGATCCCCTGGTAATTTTATCTCCACCGGGGAATATCGGAACACCGTAATGAATAATAATGTTCGCGAGATTGTTTGCCCCTTTCGACGAGCCTAATCGTTCCCCGTTTCTATCTTGCCGAGGTTTTCGAGACGGCTCCGCGAAGGTTCTCTCATCAGAGGACTCGCGCACAATGGCTCGTCATTATCGACATGCTTCAGGGGCCGGGTAAGACTCGGCAGCTTATCGCCTGTTGCCAGCCTAACTCGATCTCATTTAACTTTCGCGATAGACGTCGCCACGCCGGCGGAAACGTGCCACGCGTAACCGATTTCGATCACGATTCCCTTTGATATTACCACTTATCCGCCGGAATCTGAATGCCCCCGAGGTATCCCCGGGTTCTGTTGCACGTCTATCACTCTTTGGCACAAAACTTCTAAGGGAGCGATCGGGATCGTAGTATTCACGGCTCGATGAACCATGAACTGACGAATCTGTTTTCCAGACCATGATAAACCGTTTCGAGTTTCCCAGGGACCGGGATCCGCCAGCGAAAGATCGCCCGCGACAGTCTCTTCTCTATTTTCCGCCTCCCCTTCGGGAAAGAAAAGTAGCCGATCCTCGCGAGACGACGCGGAGACTGGTATGATAAAACTTTCGAAGCGAGTGCGGTAAAGAGACAGCGGGAAGGACAATAAAATAATGGAATGGCCTCGCCGGGAGAAGAGGGATCGACCAGTAACAGAGACGTGGAAAACACTCTGAGCTGGCTACGATAGCCTGAAATTTTTATACCGCGCGGTGAAATTTAAAGCACAAGTAACTCGTTCTCGCTACCCGCTTCATTTATTTAATTGCACCGCCCATGCTGATTCCTTTAAGCGTGACTAGCCACCGACGAAATGAAGGTCGCGGTTGTTAAAAAAATTGTAATAAACTCGGAGAGTGGTGGGACGCTTATTTCGATCGCATTTAAATCAGCAACGCGAAAGGAGGAGCGGCTAAATCGGCGGTGGTGACCATGTCGAAATCGAGGGTGGGTGGAGCGGAAGAGAACGGGAAGGAAGAAGAATTCCTTTTCCCTCGACACCAGCTAGGTGCTTGGCAGCCGGCTGCCAGCCAGTAAATCCTTGAGTAACGATAATTTCGCGATACCTTACTCGTCTACAACTCGGTCCCCCCAGTTGCTGGATAACATTAGAGCTTTGGTAGCGTGCCAAGATACATCTGCCAGCACTCACCGAACCTACGTACACGGTGGCGTGTGTATATCCTCGGGCCCTCGTCACCACCCGCGCTTTGAGGGTGGCGCACCGACCATCCTCTGAAATCGAAACCACCCTCGCGGCTCGATCTACTTTTCTGTCCGATCCACTTTCGTTGTGTCTTCTTCCACTTTGCATGGCACAGCACCATCGACTGTCCGTCCATTCCAGCTGAATATCCTTCGAGATGCATGCTTGATAGATGGTTCGATGGCTGGTACGCCATGATAGAGGGTGATTATTGTTTGATCAGAAAGAAGAACGGGGTTGACTCTGGGGGGATTCCAGATGACAAAATGATCCATCATTCTGTTTTGATATCAGGATCTATAGAAGATATTGTACTCCTTGGATGTTTTGTTCTCCTGAAACCCTCTCAATGGCTCCACTTTAAACGATCCTGATTCCGGATGATAATGGAATCCCGTCTTTTTCCTTCCACTCTGAACCCCTTTAAGCGGAAGCCAGCCACTGTGTGCCTTTTTTCAGCGAACCCCTCGGTCGGGAATGGAATTTCATCGGTCTCTCCAGCAGATTCTAACGTCGGTCCATCGGCCGAGCGAATATAACGGGCCATGAATCGGTAAAACGCTCGACTTATTTTTATTCCCGCCCATCGTTCCCAGACGATTAAAGGAGCTCTTCCGCCTTTAAGCCGGCGGGGCTTAGCGATGCATTAATTTTACAGCCGGAAGGGCCGCGGCAGTCCGTTTCTTTTTACTGTCGTTACGCTTTAACACCGGTATCCGATTATCCACTGTTCCGGAGTCTCCCTTTTAATAATTGAAATATCGTTCCGTAACTTTAATCGGGATCAGCGGACCGTAATCCCGCTTTCGGAAGGCTAAGCGTGTTTCTTCCCAGACAATACGTTGTGCTCCATGGCGTTTCTTAATGTTTCTGCTATAACGTGGCGCTAAAATTGCAAGATCGGCATGGAATGCATGGCAGCGCTCAAAGGCGAATATTCTTCTAGCCACGTCACTTACCTAATACACTTTTCACGACAAATCTATCTTATCTTCCAACTACGCGCCGTCAAAGATATTTCCCCGAATTCGCGTGTCTGGCGGGATATTTACCCAGAAACGTCGTTCGAGGGAAAAAGAGGGAGTCGAAAACGACGGATGTTCGATCACGTCGAGCCCGCGGAATCGATCACGCTAATGCGGCCTCGGGCTGAATCCTACGAGACGTCGCGTTCCGCGGTATGATTAACGTGATGAAAACGCCCGCTTTTTACCACGCTACCAGCCCGAATGAACGAAGTTCCTGAATGCTGTTCCTGCCTTTTTATCCTTACTCGCCCGAGCCCCCTTTTTTATCTCACTCTCTCTCTCTCCCGCTCCCTCCCCCTATCGTTCCAGATGCCAGGGCAGAAGGAAAAGGGGCGAGCGGAAAAGCGAAAAGTGAATACTGGGAAATGTGATTCGTGAAGTACGCCGGCGGCTTCGGGGCTTTGCATTACCATTTTGGCCGTTGGCCAACCCCTAGCCCCCGACAACCGGGAGGAATCCCCGATAGAAGATAAGGCCTCGCCTCCTGTTCGCCCTGGCGGTTGGATTCAACCGACACACCCGCTAGATAAACACACCCGCGAGAGGGTAACCGACTCCCGTCGACTGGTCGAGGCCACCACCGGGACTGTTCCGGGATTTCCGCAGATTTACAGGCTGGAATTCCTTATCGTAATCAACCCCGTGGCGGCCGTACCCACCCCTCGCCTTGGGCGCCGTTAAGAAATCGAGAGGAAGGACGTTGTTAATCTTGCTACAGTCGCGTCGGATCTCGCTGCGAAATGGTTATCGTGTCAGATGGATCAAGGGGTTCGCCGGCTTCCTAATGGATTTACGTCGCGGGAAATATTATTGGATTGGAATCCGCTGGACGGTTCCGTAAATTTGTGCGCAATGGACGGGGAATTAGCGATGGTACGTGATCAACCCCTTGCTCATTTACACCAAATTCAAGAAGCTTCGATGTACTTTCTTAGAATTGCGACGGCGTAATGTAATTGTCAATTATAAATAGATAATGTTCAGATGGAATTGGAATCGGGAGTCCAAATCCTAAATCACACAGGTAGGTACCATTATCTCTTGTGCTATCTTTTTCGACCATGTATCACGCCCGATTCGTTTCAATTCCCACGTCCACGTCTTGTACACGAAAAGATCTTGAATTTCCCACTTTCCTTTCTCTCTGTCGGGAGGGGATGACTAGCATTTGAGTGGACAGTGGTCGACATTCAAAGACCCTGGATGAGAATGACGAGGGTTGCTGGGGATATCCTGTGACGTGGGCTATCTTGCAGACCCTCCAAGGTCTAATACGGACAAAGCTGACTGTTTTAATGTGACGTCCTTTGAATAAATAAACATATGCAAGTAGAGGATCATTAATCGTGATTGTCAAGTATCGGCACACGCTAGGATTCTCAGGGAAATCCCCGGTTTAAGGCATTCCTCGCAATACCCACGTGCGTCACTCGTGTCCCAAGTAAAGAGACACATTCGGAAGTTCTTCCCTCGGTGGGCAAACAACCGTGTATTCTGACGATTTGCATACGCCTTGATACCAATCGCTTCGTCCCTATTCCTCTCCCCAGTTGCTTTCGTTTCTCTCGAGTACACGGGACGCAGAAAGAAACGTCGAAAGTGTCTCTCCCATCGATCTTCCGGAATAGACAGATCTCTGTACCCCGACCACGATCGCGGTCGTCTTCTCCTACGTGTCTATCAAATTCTCTCGTCTGGCAAACTTTGTGTACGATGGGGGAGGCCGGCTCGACCGCCGCTACGAATGAGTTTACATTGAGTTTACTCGAAAAGAGATAGTTTGCGTATCGAAACCGTCTTCTTCCACGGTTCGTTCTTTTTTCGCGGCACAACTATTCCGGACGCGCTAGAAATGCTCTGTCTACCTCCGTGACGTATGAAATTCCGCGAGACTCTCTGTTTCATCGTTAACGGTCGTATTTACCATCTTCCCCGCAGTAAAATTAGCCCCGCGGTCCCAAGAAGTGTTTTTAATTGGGCTGGCAGGCGCTGGCAAATTGCAGCGCGCGCCAATATTTGCGCGAGTCTGTTTTCTCAATCCACGGCCGAGCGTTTCCGTCGTATTTTCACGGGGACGAGAGCGCGAGGCGGGTAAGGGACGAGACTCCGGTTGATTTTTAATTTATAAAACGCTGGAATGTTAAAAACGTCGTGCGGTCGCGTAACTCAGGGAGAAATAAAAGTTACCACCACAATGGTGCTCTCGTTACGCAACGTGAAAACACTGGAGGAGGTCTTGAAGGAGATCGCGCAAACACGTCCTTCTTCTTCCGTATTTCGAAAGCCACGCTCAACCGAGAACGCGGTTCTTTCATTCCAGCGTGTTCTCACAATTTCCTGTCGCATTTCTCCCGCGAAATATGTACCGTCGAGTAACGACGAAGCATCGACGAGCTTCGGTGGAGTCACTATCGTCGCGCTCATCCCTTTCTTTCTATTTCTCTGAGCCGTGCAACCTCATTCGATCCACCAGAAATTCGAAAAAGAGGGTTCCGGTGGATCGAACGAATCCCCGTGAGGTTTACGTACGCTTTGAAGACAGCTGCCGCCGGTCAGACTCGAGGATGGACCTTGGCGTTGCAGTGCAAACGCGAATAGGTCAATTATCAGAGGCTAATCAAAGAATGTCGTATTTCCGGGTACTATCGAGCCTCTGTTCGCTTCTGCTTTTTGTCTGGCTGCGGGGGATCATTTGGATGGAGGATACAAGAGCTGCTCAGAGAGATTGCGAAATTAGAAGCAAATTAGAGGATGCTGTCTTTTAACATCTATTATATCTGGAAACACTCGACTGGGTTGAAATTATATGGGTCCTTAGACCAGAGGGTACGTCCCTGCTTCTGATCGATGCTCGACTTTCCCTCCGGGGAGTGTCACCGTCGTTCCGGGAACGTTCGAAGCTCGTGTGAAATTTAAATACGATTTGAACGCAACGTCAAATTATTTCCCTCCCGGTAGACCTGATCCTTCGCAAACACTGTCGCCTCGAGCCGCCATGAATCTTGGAATTATTGAAAATGGGAGGGTCTACGATCGGGCGAAATGTTCACGGGTACTTCACGGCTGGTACGTGACGGAATTCTTCCCGGGTACTCGCATGGTGTCCATAAATTACCCGTACTCCACAGCAAAGCACACGAAAATGCCATATTAGATTACAGACGGGCGAGGAGAAAAAAACAGAGGTTCCCTTCATTCCGTTCCGTCAGCCCAGTTCCAGTCCGCGGAACAGAAAGCACCGTGAAGACGGATATAATTAACACGCCGTTCGCGATATCTGAACAGCACCTGACGTACAAACTCCCGTAAAACGAGTCACGGCAGGTGATTCGACCAGCGTGCTTTAATATCGGCCCGTTATCATCGCTGTCGGTGGTGTACATGCGTCATACCGTCGGCCGCGTGCATGCACGGATACACGCCGACCGGCGTACTCTCTCCGGCGCTGTTCCCTCGTGCATCGAGAAAAATTACCATATCATGCAAATCCGCGCGCAGGCCTCTGGCCAAAGGTTTCCCGAGTGTGGCGATACTCGCGCCCGCCGATGGGAAAAAAACGGCGGACTCTCTCGAACGAAAGCTGATGGAGCGTAACGCGTCGCGTTGTCGACACGCAAATTCCATGGGTCAACAACACGCTCCATTCGCTCGGGTTTCGATAGCCGGAAACGAGATGCGGAAAACGATACGCGTGTCGATCGTTCAAACGATATATTGCACCACGAAACGTAGCAAGGAGATACGTCTGCCACTGTGGAGAATTTACAAGTTAACTTGTTGAGCGAGACGATCCCCCAGGGCGTGAGTTTTGTCTCCGGGGGATGTTTCATCCCTGGAGCACGATGTTAGGACGGGAACTTGCGATCTCGGGGTCTCGAACTAAAGAAGGCTCAATGTGGTCTGAATGGGAGGAGCGAAGCACCTTTATTTGAAATGAAAACGTATACTTTAATGAATTCTTTCAACGTTAATTCATCGTCAGATGCTTCAACATCTCCATCTATTTCAATCTCGCGCTGCAGCAAGCTGTCTGCATCATTATGTCGATATCACGCGCACCTCGATGCCTTTGGCTGCACCGCGAAGTGCCAAAGTCCTAAGTCGATGCCCAGGTCATATTAAGATAGAGTAATCTCTCGGGGATACGTGCTCCCGAGAATTCTGTTCAAGTTTCGGAACGTACATAGTTTCGAGTTTCGCTCTAGCCCCCAACTGCGGCCTGCATCGCGCATTATGCGCTTGGTGGATCAATTTTTCAATAGGGTTGTTCGGAGAATTCATAAAGTTCCCGCGGGAACGTGGCCTGTCCATTTTGGGTTCGCCGGGCAAAACCCATAGAGGAGATGAAACTTTCGCATGGAGGTTGATAGAGCGTGATATGTTCGCATCACAGACGGACAGTTTCACGAAGTGACAACGGTAACACGTGAACAGCTAGCCGACCAGCGAAAAATACTCGGAAAAACAGAACGAGCAACTCGATATCGAAGCTGATCGACTCTAATGGAGCCACAGTTTGCGATCGCTAACGATTCCTGGCGTCGATGTCGCTTTATTCGCCAAATTTTCGACACCGTTCGCATGAAATAATAGCTCTTACACCGCGCAAGCTTTCATCATCCCGCGGGTGGACTTCGAAACTCCCCGCTAAGATTCGTTGCCCCGTGGAAAGCGTTCTGACGGGAAATATATTGCTAGTCTGCGCTCGCGAAGCACTCTTCAGCTCTACCGTTTCTTGCAGCGTTGCTTTCAAATTACCTGAAAAAGTTTCATCGAAGTTCCATTATCTCGGCATCTCCGATTCCTCTCCAACCGTCTCTAGGGGAAAGACAACAACCTGGCCGCGGGTAAAAAGAGAGCGGCAGTCAGACGCAGGAAGGCGGATAGGAAGGGCAACGATGTTCCGCAAATTTAAAGTATCCCGGCGAATCGTTGGCGTTCTTCGATGAAGCATCATCCACATTCCCGGCGTTCTTACGCCGGATATGGTACGCTCTACGGCCGGGCTGCATGCCTTCTGTGTTTTGGAGTGATGCCAGGGACACGCGAGTTACGAGAAGGAGAAATTTAATTGCTCGAGAATTCGGATTACCGCTCCCTCCCTGAGTTGTAATCTGATTATGTGCTTTTCCCCCGCTTCAATTATCGGCCCTCTGTCGATGTAATTGGACCGAAGTTTACTGACCGGTCTAATATCCCGTCAACGACTCAGCGTATATCACACAGTTGTCTGAGCTTCGGTCGAGGACTCTCGCCAGCTCCTTTATCGATTCCACGGGAACAATGAAGGGCAGAGTTTAAGTCAATAGGGGCGTTTCGGGCGGAGTAGCGTGCAACGATTGCTATACACTTTGGGAAACTTCCCCCTTTTCGATACACATCTCGGTTGAGAATCTCCTCGCCGACTAAACATTCCCCTTTATATACCGTCGCGCGCATTCTTCTCGCCGCTTCCTCGAAACTGAACTCCAATCCTTATCCACGGTCTGGCGACTCGCGATTACTCGACTCGTTGGAGATGTAACGCGAATATTCGCGTTTATCGGGACGGAGAAACATTGGATTCTCGCAGACAGAAGAGACTCCGGATACGCGTAGACAGCCGAGGGCATCCTACCGATCGAATAAATTCCCCAGAATGTTTTCCAGTATACCCCGCTGGGAGACCGCGCGCGAAGATTTTCCGCGAGGCTCAGCAGGTCGCGCATGATACAAACAGTGTACACGACGCTCTCTCCCTTCGTAAATTGACGCCCAAGGTTCGCGCGCAATCTCGTCGCCAGATTCATGCAGATTGGCCGAATTGAATATCGGGATTAAATCCTGCCCCTCCCCCCCTCTTGATAAGGGAAGCTTCTCCACTGGGTAGGAACTTTACTTGGAAATATCGGTGGCTCGCTCGGTAGGTAGGGCCGCGGTAGGGTAACGAATTTACGGCGTCCTGAAACATCGTCTACACGTGGCTCTCGCGTCGTTGAAACTTTCTGATTATGCATTACTGCAGCTCTAAGCACTAATTTCGACGGATCAGCAATGTAAATTGTCGGATACACGAGACGGAGTCGTGTTAATTAGCAAGTTCTGTTTGCTCTGTTCGTTATACATTTATTTATGATAAGTGACAGCTGCTTCATTATTCCCACTCCGTACCCGCGTATCCATTAAACACCATGGGCGCCTTAAATCGTCGAAAGCCCCACGACATCTGGCGAGATCAATAGCGCTCTGTCAAAAAATGGAGCTCCCCTCGCTTCCAGACAGCAGGAAGGGGACCGAAAGGGACTCGGCGGAGCAAGAGGCGGCAGAGAGTAATACAGATTTTAGCAGATTAGAAACTTGAACCGCCGCATCTTTGTGATGACGCGGCGACTCGGCCTGTGTGTGTCGAGGTGTGTAACGGCGGCTGAGATGATGAAGAAAGGCGCCAGCTGTTGTGTGTGTGTGTGTGTAATCTCTGCATGGACAACTCTACAGCGTACGCGCTTCCCCGCAATAGTTTGAAGTTTGGAAACTTACCAAAGAGTAAATGGTGGCGATGATTACCGCGGCGTTTCACGGGACACCCTGTCATATCTTAAAACTTGGCAACTATGGCTTTTAAGCATTTTCGCCCAGCGTCGGTGTCTCCGTTTGGAATGCCAAAAATTCGCGGTCGCGGAGGCTCCTGGCTCTACGCGAGAGACGCTGGAAGTTTGAGGGAGGCAGCCCGAGAACAACGCGGCTGGTGTCGAGCTCGCTAACTCTCTATCAACGATGTCGCCGGGAACTCCGACGAAGCCAGATGCAACGCAAATGAAGACGAAACTTGCTTAAAATAGTCAAAGACTCGGGACTCTTCGAATATCGACGATGACCGCGCAAAGTTCCAAGGGACGTGACACATTGTGGCTGGAAAGTTTTTCAATCAGCCTCGCTTCCCGATAGAAAGTTAAAGGTTTCTGGCATAGCCGATAGCAGCACCGCGGCAGGGGGGGGGGGAGATCCGTTTATATACGAGCGGGCAGAAAGAAACCATTACAAATTGGACGGAAACGCTGGCGAAAATCTATTGGTAACGGAATGAGATACATAAATCGAGCTGGAAAGTAAAACGTAGTGGAGGCCAGGCAAACGGTTTTCTCGGGGATATGGAATTGATCTAGTTCGAGGTCGTTGCATAAGAAGGGGGAGGAGGATGGCGGTGGAGAAAGTGGTAGGTGGAGGAAAACGGAGATGAAGAAATCGAGACGCATGGACGAGAAAATTGCAGTTAGTTCCAACAGGTAGCCGCAGGGACAATTACGATTTAAAAGCGACTCTATTGTCGCGGACTGTCGCATTCTTCGCGGTTGATTTAAGATTCTACGGTCGAATTAGTTCCACGGGCATAAAATCTAAATGTTCGCCTTGCCTGCGAACGTCGTTCAGCTTCTTCAGCTTCGCTCCTCTAACGAGAACCCTGACGATGCGAGGAATTTTCGGGGCATGAAACCGCAAAGCTGACAATACAAATCTTCCTTAGTATTAATCCGAGCCGTATTTTCATTTCCCACGTGCGATAAATTTTGTGGAACGGAGTTCAGGTAGCGGGAAGATCGAAAGAACCGAAATGGTCACGTTGCGCTCACGTTCATCGTCAAATTCACGAAATATCGCGAGAATGTAAAAGCATGGGTTGAAACGCATCGATGTTGGTCATTCGTTCAAACAGGGCATCCGTCTTTTCCTGGATACTCCATGGAACCGTTCTCGTTCACCGACACCGGTTTCTCACCCGGGTTATTCTTCCGGTGAGCCGTGTAACGTCGTCCGCGCTATTTCCCCGACATTCCGCTCAATTTGAAGGCGACCGATAACCCAGTATTATCAGCGTCTCCCGAAACTCGATACATCGTTTCGCGTAGACGCGGGGAATTTCGATAATGGACAAGGAAGAAGCAGAGGGAAGCAGGAGAGCGGGGACAATGGGTACCTACAGTCTCTGGTAAGACAGGACTCGAAGGTGCTCCTTCCGCGGCAGCAAAACAGAGAAATATCGACGGTTGACAAGTTTCCTCGAGACAAAAATACGGAAATGCAAGGTACGTGTGTGGCGGGGGAGGGAGGTCAGGCGGAAGGCGACCCGAAGAGCTCAGAAAGATGTTGGAAGTCGCGAATTCAACGAAACACGCCCTCGCTTCGCCAGCCCGTTGAAAAGTCGTGGACCGCGGGGCTCCGTTAAGAACCCCCGAACCTCATACTTTCCGGTCGCCGCATCGAGAATCTTCGAGGGTTTTCCAGACCCGCCGGACATTTCGACTTTCACGTGAACGCGTTAAGAGCTCCTACTCCTGGTCGTGTCGCCCGCGTGAAAAATCGACGGCCAAGCTTATCGGCAAGCCCCGCGCGCCATCCCCCCGCCATTGTCGGCCCGCCGTATCTACGGTTGACGCACCGCTGTCATGAATATCGCGGAGAAATATGACCGTCGATTCTGCGGGGCGTTTAGAGGGATGACTTTCGCGAGCTGGACATCGGGGAACGTAGCGTTTACGGTCAATAATTGCGAGCCCGTTTTCGTTCGATATCGCGGGGCGTTAGGAGGTCGAGGATCCCTGGGCCTCTATTAACAAGAACCACAGACCCGGTACGAGGGTACAAACCCAGGGAAATCCTTATCAGAGTGGATTCTCTGTGGGTAATCGAGTGTATGATTTATCGCAAGCAAAGAGCTCTACTTTCATTTCGGGGGCCTGGTTTAAGCCTACCTTATTCCTCTGCACAACTCAATTGCATCCTCCGGCCCCAGCTAGCACGCTCTATCGTTTGATCGCGCGCTACATTTGCGTAATACACTGTACAAACTCGCTCGTCTTTCCCCGAGCAGGCGCGATTGTTTGCCGCGTTAGAAACGCTCCGCCAGATTTTTCCAACGCTTAGACGCGGATTTTCAGGGGCTCCGATAGGACGCTTGCTCCCTCGCGAGGAGTTCGTTTGTTCGATCAGAACGGAAGTGCTCCTCGTAGGAGGGCCAAAGTTTTCCAGGCGACTCTGTTATCGGTCGGCACGCCACCGTGAAACAAGGGCAGATTGTAAATCCAGCGTGATGTATCGCAGGGTTTCGATCAAAACTGTGAAACTGCAGTTTCGGCCTGGGCGCGTTAAATTTTTCACCGTGAAGTTCTTCCGGTTACATCGTTGGCTCGCTGTTCCGTGAAAAATAGTTCCATTTTCACGGGTGTCGTTTTCCTCCCCACGACTCTCTACATATGTATGTATTCAGCGTAGCTTTCGTGGACGGTCGAGTAATCGTATTAGACCGTGCTCTTTGTACGGGTAGAGAAACAATAATCCTTTAGCGGTCTTCGATGGTACGTCAAAGTTAATTAAAGGGAACATGTATCAACTGGCAATGGAAGAATCGATGAGCACGTCCACGAACAGTGGGGATTCGGAAAGGATTTTCTCCAGACTCGTTGATCAAAGGCAACGATATGTTCGTTATACGAAACTCTTGGTTAAAGAGACACTGGAAGCTCGTCGGGCGCCGGTGGATTTTTCGGTATAATTAGCGCCGGACCTAGAAAAACCGAGGGAAATGCGACTCACGTCGGTCGAGACGGACCGACGTTCAAGCAAGGAGGACGTGATTTCCATCCCGGAACGACCTACGTCTAGATTGCGATCGCTCGAAAGTGGAGTTGAATGACGTAATTGACCGCTATTCACGTGGATAGCGAAATTCTTAATCCGCCGTCTTCAGCTGCCGCGATTTGCAAAATTTAAAGGCGGCGCATTATAGCCGGATCGATGCTTGATCCGGAATGGAGTGGAATCGTTGATCCCGCGCTAACTGGGTTCCTATCGTTAGGCCTGGTTTGATGATTATTGATCGAGCTGCAGAGGAAAAGCTCAACGCAATGCCCCAGACTTTGCAGCGCTGTTGGAAAGTGATCCGATTCTCAGGAGCATCGGAATCTCAGCTGGGCCGAGGATGTTTGCTCGCAGAGTTACAGATTACGCCGATCGCGCGATGAAGATAAATTGTTTTCCGGGAAAACTGCCAGTCAGTTTGGCCGATAACCGAAAGAAAACGCGACGCAGATTGCTCGCGTTTCACGTTCCACCTTTTCTCCCCTGATTCCAAGAGGGAACGGATCAATTCCACTCTGTTTGTCTTTGAACATGATGGGAATTTATGGTAGCGAGCGTGCTCAGCTCGCGGCAGATGGTTACGTGGAGCGTCGCTAAGATAAGACCAAGACAAATTTTCAAAGCGAGCTGCTTGGTTCACGGGGGCATGGATAAGGTGGGCGAGGAGGGCCGAGCTCGAAGCGGCACGAAAATTCGTCAGGACAAAGACCGATGTGGCGTAAAGGCTGTCTTGCAGCGACGCTCTCCTTCAGCCATCCTTTTAACGCTTCTTTGTCGCGTATAAAGGATTATCCCTCCTTAAGCGATCGACGTTCTCTGATCTCATGGCGATTACTTTCCAAAAAAAGCTCGAAAAATCCTGTCCCTCGGTTAACCTAACTGTGCTCGTGGAATTTTCGAGATAGATTCCCGGAATCTCGAACTTATGTCGTATAGAGTACATATAGAATTTCGTGGCCCTTTAAATGTCAGATTGGCAATAGTATCGGCACGCGGGGAGGAAGAATAATTGAGAGATAACGCTCGATCGTTTCTATATTAACTCCGCGTTCGGAGACGCGTCGATGGAGTAGCTAATCCCCTGAACCGTGGTCATCAATCTCGAAGCTCATCCCTCTAGTCGATTCTCCCTCGTCCCTCAAAACTGCGCGCCGCTGGTAACGAGGTAGGTCGGCGAAGATAATTTTTCGCAGCGATCCAGAGCCGATGGTTCGCGCGGACGAAGAAGTAACCCCGGTGGCGCGTTTCCATTAGCATCGGTTAAAAGTGCTTTCCATTAGCGCCGACATGCCACGGGGAACAAAGGGGTTCGGGTACGAAAGAGCGATGGAAGGGCGTAGGGGGTGTAGCGCAAGGATGATGCCAGCTGAGAAAGACCAAAAGAGGAAAGAGAACGAAGGGGGAGAGGAGTCGGGGGGCAAGAGGACCGACAGATAATGGGGCTTGCTCCGGGGCTGCCTAGGTGCGCGCCTACTGAAAATAATATCGCGCCGCGATGGGCCCTCATCAATCACCCGCCCTAATGAAAAGCCTAGCGTTAGCTGTGTCGTGAATGAGGCTGGATCGAGTAAACTTCGTATCGGCGCGATACGCGAATCTAGCCATCCGATGATGCAACCGGAATTCGATCACTTCTCCGCCGAGGAATGTAGAATTCAAGACTTCTACCTGCTTGATACCTCTTGGAATCATCCCTTCTAGAAAGACTCTGGAAGGCGCTCTTCGGTTTCTACTTTCTAACTTACCCATTCGCAAGAAGAAAGAATGGGACAGAGTACGCTTTGAGGCTTTCCATGTCGCGGAGAGGCGTTGACTCGAATGACTGAACTATGCACCGGAGGTAACGCCGCGTGGCGAATGCCAGAGACAAATGTCGCTTCATCTACGCGGACTTCTTCGCGTCTATTCCGCCAAGGATGCATGTATCTGGTATTCGTTTTCCTATAGCTGTTTGGACCGAGCCGCGCTTTCTTCCTCTTTTCTTCCACTCGAATGCACCGTGGTTGCCACTATGCAACGGCTGAATCGCAAACGACTCGGGCATAATGCGCCACGCGATTTCATGCTTGATGCTTGACTCTCTTAGCGCCCGTGCACGTGCTTGGACACGCTACGCGGCGGGTAATGACGTTACTAAAATTGATAAAATAGTACGCACCCGAGTACCACCTTCCCAGTAAACTCCTGCCCCCTTATCGATTTAGTTTTTAGCTCGTAACGCAAGTTCTATTGGCGCACAAGCCACTTAGGGCCTCCGGGGATATGATAACGTGCGCTGGCTCACGCGAAATTCACGTTTACCCGCGGAAAATAGTGCAACAACTAATTAATTGAGGTGCAGCGCGAGCGTGTTGCGGAGAAGCGCGACGATAAAGCATCGCCCATGGTGTTACACAGGCTCAGTCTAAACGGGTCTCGGAAATTCACAGGTAGCACTTTACCTCCCGAAGCTGAGAAGAATATCCTAACAAATATGGGTCTCCTTAAGCTGCCAGCTGTAATCGTCATTGCACTTCCCTCCACGCCTTTCCATCGGCGTAAGGCCTTGCACTCGATTCGCAACTCTGTACGAAACCGCACTCTAGACGCGAAATTCCTTCGCAGAGTCAACTTCCGCTGGTTTACGTGTTCCGGGCACGTCAGGTCGCCGGGCGGGATATAAAAATTGTACAAAAGCGTGCTTCACGAACGCGAGCTCGCGTATATCCCCGGGTTTTTGTTTCAACGGCCGTCCACGCGGCACGAATTATTCCCGGGGAATTTTTAAGAGGACTTCCGTGCGGTGCGTTTGAAAGCGTGCACGCGCGCGCCAGTCCTCCCCGCCCGGTTTTCTTTTGCTCTTGCCCCGCTGGAAATACAACGAGAGTTATTAAAGTCGACGGCGCTTATTCCCCGCGGTAAATACCGCGGTCCTTTGTGCCGAGTGTCTGGTTAATAGAAGAATACGCGCGCACGGTAATTTCACGGCTTTAAGTCGCCTTGCGGAGCACGGCCACCGTCCTCGACCTTTATTAGGGCTTCCACGTGGCGTTTAAGTTTAATCGGCCCCGATACTCGCCTAGGATCGCGATTCCCCTCTCGCAAATCCGCGGCTTCGTGCCTCGAATGCTGATCTCCGCTCCATTATCGAGACGAAGCACGCCTCGGCATTACAAAGACGGAAGTCTGTGTGTATAGTCCGGATTGTACTTCGGCCGAGGCGACGGGACGCCAGAACGGAAGGGAAAGGAACTGCAACGAACACAATCGATGCATAATTCCGCGACTTTATTTAAATGTAAATCGAGGCATCGACGCGTTCAAATTCCGCGAGCCCCGCGATTACGGCCGAGCCCGCCGCTTCAAATTTATATACGCGAGCCTGTTTAATTGGCACCGTAGTGGGATATCAGGGGCATTCGTTATCGCACCGATACATTCGAAATAATTTCGACGCGGAATATTTCTCTTATATTTGCGGACGAGCGAAAGGGGAGGCACGCTAATTACGAGCCGATGGAGGCGAGCTAACGAGCACGTTTCTATGAGCGAATCAATGGAACGCGCTGCTTAGATTTAGATGCGGGTTGATTTATTTACGGGGAGGTGCTCTGCCCGAGCGAAAGAAAATCGCGCAGAGAAACCTGTCCCAACTGGAGATTACTTGCGCGAAGAAAAACAAAAGTGTAGAGAACGGGAATTGCAAAATGTCTGCAGAATTGTATCGAAAAATGTTGGACATCTTAATCCGGTTAGCTCGCGTACTCGCGCCTGTTACACGGGCTAACGCAATTTTCCGAGGCATTTCGCTGGTATCCCGAGGACCAGTCCAGGCGACATTACCCGAGCAACGCGACTCGAACGAAGGTCGTAATTGCCGTTAATTATCGTTCAAGTGGACACACTACTTAGTTTCCTATTCCGTTATCGGCGCCGGTCAGGCGGGCAAAAATCGCGAATAGGGCGAAAAGTCAATCAGAAAATCGGGCAGGGTGACGGTGGAAGGAAAGGGCGAGGCTTGTTGTCGGCGATCAACTTCGATAATCCAGCTGATCAGGACGAAAGAGAGAAATCGATTCGACGGGACGAAGGCGCGATCGGCGAATGGATGGGTGGTTCCAAAGCGGTTAGCAGGGTGAGCCGGAATTCGAGGAAGAGGTCCGCGCTCCCTCGACTCGCTAATAGGACGAAAGCAATTAAAAATGTTTAATCAAACGTGAGATGGTGGCCCGCGGAGCTTTTTGCCCGTCCGTTCGTCTGATTTCGTTTCACCCGCGACCAACTCGCTGTACAGGCAGAGCAATGCCACGGTTTCCCTTCGATTTTTCCCCTCTGGAATTCTCGATAATTAAAAGGCATTTAGCGTATCGGATGGTGAAGAAATTTCGGCCCCGCCGGTCCTGTAATCTTTTTGTGCGTCCCGCCATAGTTGGGCGTTATTTGAATAAATTTTTCATTAAAATAGAATGGAGATAATCTCCACCCTCGCTATTGTTTCGTTTAGCTTAGTTCTTTTCTCGTAAATATATCAACGCTCCTCTTTATCTCCGCAGCTGTTAGGCTGTAAATGTGAGAAACGAGTAATCAAAGATTGGATGAAGAACTATCTCCTTTCCGTTCCACCCACGCGATGCAATTAACAGGCGATCGACGAGCGACTACGTGGAGGAGCCTCTACGCGGAAGAACTTCGTTATGCATCAATGAATTTCTTTCCTCGTCTTGTTCCCGAGTGTTTTCCCCTTCCCGAAGCTATTCTTGCCGAAGTTTCGCGGTGAAAAACGCGTACGTATCGGCTCGCGCAGCATTTTCCTCTCGTTAGCCAGCGTTCCCGCTGCTCCTGAGTAAACCGTAAAAATATTGTGTTGCGCTGTTCTCCATCGACAGGAGAGACTTTAGTGCTGGCTAAAGGCTTTTCGAAAGCGTTTACTTACCGTTAACGTCTCTATTCCGAAGATCGAAACGAGCGTCGCCACGAAAATGGAGAATACCTACCTCCAGTACCTGTATCAGCACGCTTTATAATGCGATATAAAGAGGAATCCCTTGCTTTAAGCCGATCGCGAGCTTCGTTGATTAAGCGTCGCTCGAATCTTTTATGATTCGCAGGGAGAATGAAGTCCAGCGAACAGAATATTAAAATTTCGATAAAGCGTTGAAGATTGCGTTATAAATTGCATTACAGGAGTCTATCTTCGTTTTTAATCGCTTGGTAATCTCGACGTTCTGTTGCCTTCCTTCTTTTCTGTTATAATCATAGTCCAATATCGAACAGCATTGTACCGTGTAATATTCTCCTCGTTAGTTACTCATTAATCATAAAAATGTTTCCATTACTAAAGATATCAAACTTTAAATAACGTTGTCGTCTATTACACTGTGGGGTAAACTTGGTAATTCATCCAGGGTGGATTCAAAAGACGAGTGCATGAAATATTTTGTACACAGGTGAAAATGTAAGTTACTACGTACTATCGTCACACACGGAAAGCGTTACACTCGTGAGACCAGAGTAGATCCATCGGGTTGACTTTAATACTAATGGAAGTTTGAGCGCCACTGTTGGAGGGTGCTTGTAGCACGCACCTCGGAGGGTTGTACGTATTGTTCGCGAAAACAATGCTGTTCAGGAGGGTAATTCGGCGCGAGCGTTGTACAACAAGGTGTACATAGAAGACCCGTTTTCGTACAAAGCCTCAGCCGACTTGTCGAATCTTGTTTTACGAATTTTCGAACCACGTGCAGGCTGTTTCGCGCAGAGGTTAGTTGACGCTTTCCATGTAAGCTCTATGCATCGACACGAGACAAAACGATCTTGTACAGCCGCGATTTTAGTGGTGCTGATTCCAGATCCTCGAAATATCCTCTATGTTAAATATTATCAAATATATATTTGCATATGCCTGTGTGCTCTCCAGCAAATTCCCTAGTCCATTTCAAACTCCGTCGCCCATTCATTCGTAATCAAAGTAACGCACATGCTAGTTCGACAACTCTTATTGAATAATATCGATGAATGCGACTCGTTGCAGTCGCAGGAAAAATGGATTTATAGCAGACGCATTCCAGGAAGTCATCCTATTAGCGATAGCGAGACATCCTGGCCGAACAACGCCATGGAATTGTGTACGTTCCCCCTCGTTACGATGCGATGTCGAAACTATCGAGTTAAGGGCGGTCGTGCTCCAATGCTCCATGTCCACTCCGTAAAGTTTCATTTTTCCGGAGCATTCGGGTATTTCGGTAGACGACCGGGGCACGGCGTAACGGCGCGATTCCCAGTGAGCTAAAATTCCGCAGCCAGGTACTGTTAAAAATCTGCAAACCGCGCGCGTACGACTGTTCATAACGGGGCGAACGTCCGCGAATAAACGGGCCGGGAAGTCGTTTTTATTTTAATTTGTTTCCCCCTTTTTTTCTACCTCTCGTACTAATCTCGCAACCGGCGACGTTTCCCCCGTTCAATTACGTTAATACGCGTCCTTTCAATGCCTCGCGTTGCTTTAAGCGTGAAGCTAGAGCAACGGGATTTGGCTCAATTTCGATTCCGATTTCCAGCTCGGTTCCCCTCAAAACCATTTACCTTTCCCGCTCAGTTTATCGCGACTGCGAATGGAGGTTTGTATATTATGTGTAATAGTAACGGCTGACCTGATTCCCCTCCTCGGAGAGGGGAGAATTATTTCGAAAAATGCCACGCTCCTCTCGAGGGCGTGTTTCGAAGATGCTGAAGCAATTATCAGAAGCGCTGCGGCGGAAGTCCCGGAATTTCCTGCTGGAGCTTGAGGGAGCCATTAAGCATAATTACAGAGTGGAATTAGTAGGTGCTTAAAAATTTGGTCTCTCGTTCGAGAGACCCACACGCGAGCCAACGTTTTACGCTCTTCCTCTTTTCGCGGCTCGATGGAACCTCTCGTCGCTTAAGTTACTGAATTAATTTGCCTCCTTAAGGAGAGTTCTGCCACTCCACGAGAAGCATTGCGTTTCATAAGTTAATACGGTTATTTCGAAAAGCTTCTTGACTGGTATCGATCGATTATCGATCACTCCGTCCAAGGGCTTGAAGATTATTGTTCGCCACAAGTGTTCGCTATTCCGCGCGTTCAGATGAAAATGTACACGTTGATCCTTCTCCCCTGCGCCCGATGAAACAAAAATCATATCGCGAACGAGATGCTATGGGAGAAGACGACACGGTGGCTCTTCTTTCTCGCTTTTCGCGCATTGTTACCATTCCCGCTGTCTGAACGGTGCTCGAGCGATTTAAGCATTCGGATCACGCGCTCGATGCGATCAGATAAAAAGACTCCTTTCCCCTCGGCACGCTGCCGTGTTTCTCTGTATTCCACTATCTCCCGCGATTCTGATAGGCGAGCTGCATACTGCGATCTGTGCCGAGACTCGTTTGAATTCATTCCTCTCTTTTTACGCCTCGTGACTCTTGTGACGATTTTGATTACCATCCTTGAGAGTGTGAACACATTGAACAACTCCCACCCTTGGGACTCTCTCAACGAGACTCGTCGAGAGACGCTGCTGGTCCATCCAATTCTTTAGGAATGTTTAGAGTATCTTCTGGAAAGGGATTCCCAATGAGGTCTCGCGGAGTGTTCTTCAGTTTCGTGTCCCAGTTCTGAAGGTTTCTTCGAGCCTCCTTTTATGACATTTTAATGTCAGATAATTGAGTAACACTCGGGTAATCGTGTCACCAGGAATTAAAATTTCCAGCATCAGTGGGTTCAATAATGAGCACACCCGCGCTTGCTGAGGAGAATGTAGCCGTTCGGACGGCAGCAGGAGATCGCTCGGCTAACTGGCTCGTCTAATTGGAGCTATGCAGTAATTTCACACCGCATGACGCCAGCTGCAGTCTATCCTGCAGACCTGACGGAGAGCATTGAATGTCGAAGTCGTGGAGGAAGTCGCGCCGTGCATGATTATCAGCCACTCTCGCGGAAACGTCTTCGTTTCGGATGGTTAGCGAGTGCTTCGTGTGTTACACGCATTATCGAGCTAATCGTCTCCTCTCTGGAGTTCGCGCAGTTCCCGAAATTGCTCGAGAATCATGTTGGAGATGGAGGGAAGTAGATAGATGTAGCAGCTTATTTCTTGGAAGCAGTTTTAATACGAGGATTGATACAGACAGCAGGGACGACGACGGTAACGGCGAGATCTTGCGGGACAAGGAGGTGAAAGGAAAAAACGTGGACAAGCACGAGGGAATGGCGGATAGTGAGGAGGAGACGGTGGTTCGAAGAGGCGTGATTGAGTTTAAATCGATTGGAAAGATTACAGATTGCGAGGAAATAAAAAGGAAACGCGCCGGGGGTAAACCAATTGCGAATTAAACTATCTTCGATGGATTTTCTTCCTCATTGTGCGCTTCACATTGAATCTGTGACTTTCTCCATTTACGTAGTATCAAAGATTCGCAGGGATGCTAGCATTGGTAACAGTCTTTTTTGTTTTCGAAGATAATCGAAGAAACAAAGTGGAGGAAAAAGTACCTTTAACTCTAAGCTCAGGTCAACCCCAAGCTACGCACAAGTTCTAGCTCTGTTGGAGGTGTAGAATATTAATGATAAGTACTCGAGGACCGTAACGACTGAACGTCTAGAATCTACTAACATTATAGCTGCAATTAAACAGAGTTTAAGTGAATATTCGAGCCAAGAGAGATCAAACAGTAATTTGGACGTCCCTTAAAGTCCCTCCGAACGTTACAGCTCATCGTTTGCAAGCATTCCGCAACTACCTTCCCGGTTGCATTTTAAGGCAGTCGATGGAGGCTGCCTCTTATCGGTCTCGATACTTAAGAACACTTCTCTTAGACGAACTTCATCGTGGCTTTTCACTTATCCCGGTGAAATTTATCCGCGAGTTGCGAGCGAAGTGGAGAGGGTGGTATGAGAGAATCGTTACACCTCTGGTACGATTCGTATCTTATCTTGTCGAGTTTTACGAGCGGCTTCGAGTTTAAGAGTTCGCTCATATGCATAGAGAACGATTCCTTTTTAATACTACGGCTGGGTTAAACGGCTGATAACCTATCTTCTGGGCGCGTCAGCACGGCCACGAATCCCCGTCGCGTTGGACCCTCGAAATTTTTGTCTACGTGGTACAGATTCGAGGGTCTTCCACGAATTAGTCTATGAAACCGTTCGGCACAGGAGCTGCTGGAATAATTCAAACGTACTCTTCTGCGCTTTTGGCTCGACGTATCAGCAAAACGGGATCTTCTTAAACTTCTGATAAGGGAGTCCTCAATTACGCTGAAATACTAAAGAGCTTTTTGTTCAGTTTAGTACAAATTTATTTAAAATCAAGGACATTCCAGAAATAAATAGGAAGCAGAAGTTGGAAAATTGATAACGATCCCCTCGGTTACTTTATTAATAAACCTCCTGCACATGAGACAGCTCAATAATCTGACGATTAAGAGTGGCGATAGTTGCCGAAACGTTCGATCGAAAGGCAGATCGGAGAAGTTAAATGACGCGGATCAGGAGGTAGTCTGTGGCTGGGATTACCAGAAGCTGTTGCTCACCCTTAGACACATTCACAGGGTGTATTTGCGCCCTGGAGACCGGACACCTGTGCCCTGTTTCTCGCCGCACATCGACTGCTAACAAATTCGAGATCCATCTCGTTGTGATCGGTACATCCGTGCACAAGATTTAATCGTCCACGGGGTACGTGACTGTGGTGAGCGCTCTAGGAACAATTACATTGCCAATCCATCCACGATTCTTCGAACGGGGAGGTGAAAGTAAATTGTGTCCAAGGTGGAATGGAAATGGAAGCCCGATTCCCTTGGAGAACACTTCTCGTTGTATCTTATCAATTACCTACACTTCGATGTTTCTTTCTCGCTCTAATCACTTGATAATTAATTATCTGCACGGCACCCAGGGGGCTCACGGAGAACTTGGGACAAAATGGTAATAATCTTCCCGCGTTACTCTGAAGCCTGAGAGACATAGAACCTGCTGTTAGCTGTGGGCAAAGTAGGTAGACAAGAGGTGCGACAAGCGAGAGAGTGATGAGAGCAAAGGTCTCTCTTCGCCGCATGCTAAGTGAAAAATTACATACTACCTAGGAACGTATGACCCAGCGCATAAACAATGACAGAGCTTTACTCGCCGCGTCGCGGAAGCCTACGGTGTCGTTGAATTTTACATCGTTCTCCGTCGCTACCTATCGGGGGCATTTGTCTCTTTCAGCCCTCTTCTAACTGCTCCTCCAAACGCCTCAACAAATTTAAATTTATACAAGCTTGGCAAACGAAATGCACCATTCAAACGCATTAGCCTTTCCTATTTCGTTCGATTCTCCTGTCTGGTTAACATTATAGGTTAATCTATAGATACAGTAACGGCGAGCGAGATCGTTGGACCTGGTCGTTATCACTTTACATGCCAGGGTAAATTTCAAGCGGCCAGATAATCGAAAGTGTGCCCAGTTAATAGCCGCCCCGATACTCGGGCTTTAGTGCCATCAACCTGTCGGCCCCGTCCTTCCGTTCTATCGGCGAGCGGTTCAAAAATGTACCGATCTCGCGATTGATTAACGTCTCACCCAAGGTTTACCTTTAATTTATCGCAGGCGCGTTGGCCAGGAACCAGGGGCTGTCTTGCAGCATACTGAACGCGTGAGATTAAGAGCTTTGCAGTTCAATGTTAACATAGTAACCCGAACAAAGGCATTGGAGCAACATTTACACTCGCATGCAGCTATATTTGCTCGGTGTACACAGCGTCCTGCTCGCTCCGAGCGTTTGCTTCGTCGTTAACGCAACAGGACCGTCACTTCTTAATTACCCTCCTGATTAGGAGGTAGGCGCGGCCCACCGGATCTTCCCCGGCAAGCGGGAAGGAAATCCTCTTCGAAATCCCCGTGGCATTCTCGAACCTTTTCAATGCAAATTGCCCTCGAAACAATACGTACCGTTCGTTACGCGCAGCTTCCGCGATATACCCCGGCGACGCTTTCGCTACAAAAGCGTGCGGCGGGGAAGACAATTACTTCTTCAGGCGTTAATTGCGCAATTATCGGGTAAACAGTGCGAGACTCCGCGCCACCGTGATATAATACGCCTCCGCGATTAATCGTTGCTTCCTCTAGCGCGGTTCCCACCTTCCGGGGGAGCGAGAAGGGCAGGTGGGGTGTGAAAATGGAGAGCCGTCGACGACAGAATTCGATCGAAGACGTCGGTTGAATAATAAACCGGCTGGCGGTGGTTCCAATGTCCACGACGATGTTCACGAGTTTTAGACAAGTTTAGGGATGCTTGTGGTCGAATGTACCGAGTGCTTTTGATATAAATTCATCTTCGTCTGGGGTCTGATGGAACTCGTCCCGGGGAACGATCGATTCATTGTACTGTACCACCTGTACCGCAAGGCGAAGCCACTGACTATCGACCTTCCTGGAGATTGGATAATGCCCACGCTCCGGGTTGCCCATGGCGGAGGTAAGATTATAACGCAATAAAGGGGCAAAGACTCTTTCCTCCCGCTGGCAGGGCACCTAACCGCAGTCTTCCAGTAATTTTCCACGGGCGTTCTGGGTCATCCTCCTCGAGATTTCGCCTTTCAATTTCCTTCGATCGAAATTCGATTTAAGGGAGCGTACCCGCAGAGCCAGGTACATGGGCAGGGCCTCAGATGGTCGGTTGTTACTGCCCGAGTACGTGAGGCTCTCGCTCTGCCCAGCCCTTGAAGGGAGACATTATCGATCCGCCTCCCCGACGTGCGAAATTATAATTGGAAAGCTGTGTCTCATCGCTCCCGGAACAAGTCTCCATTTCCCGAAGGCTTAACAGCCTTGTGCCAAGTAAAACCTTCCGCGTTACGACCTTGAAACAAGCGGCACGTGAAATCGAGGGATTCCCATTCATTTATTCCAGCCCGCTCGCATCACCGGAGACAGGAACGTTCCTCGCCCGAATGGGGGACGTAAAACCGCGCGGACACGAATATTTGCATTACGAGACAACGCGATCGGGGATCGGTCCTCCAAGCCGGGTCTCAAAGGAACATCAGATAGAGAGTCGCGATCCATTTTCCGACGGCGTCTTTCACCTTTGTGCCCCTGATCCGATTGGGGTTTACGAGGATTCTTAGCTGATCTCTCAAGAACCGCCTCTCAACGGGTCAACGCGGGCGAAAGCGTCACTCCCCGGCGAACGATACGTCCGGGTGGCGGAAGTGGCTCCGAGGCTGTTGGCACTTTTTCGTTTTATTACGTATATTTTAAAGAGAGACAGTAACCCGCCGTAGAAGACGTTTCCACTTATCTGGCAGTTCTGGATAATATCTTCATTGCTTATAAACCGATTTTCCTCTCGCGGTGGTGGACGAAAGTTTTCCAGGATTGCCGTCGCCTTTCCGAGGCAATTACATCGTCGGTCGTGGTACAACTTTTCAACCCGCAACTCGAGTGCAAAGTAAACTATTAACCCCTTCTGTAAGTGTGGTTAATCCACGGCGATGTTTAGAAAACAGGAAAGAAGGAAGCTTCTTGTCTAGCTAGGTACACCGCAGAGGAGGCAGAGTCGCGTTCGGTACACAAATCTGCTCCCAGCGTTATACTCATTGTTTTAATTAAGCTTTGACGATAACAACCGCGGCGTTTGCATTAATTTAATTTACCAACCGCACTCGGTGAGCAGCGATACGCTATTAGGTTGGTTACTGTAAATAATTAGCGCGCGTAGAGAAACGTTTTCACGGTGCATCAGCCTCGGTGCGTGTTTCCGTTCAATTTACTGCGAAAAAGTTAATACCGAACGTCCCTGGGTTTCTGAAACTGCGCCGTTCAGCTATTAAATATCAGCGCCGCGTGCATTATGCATAGTAAAGGCTACGTGGTAGCGAGTGAACGCATAAACCAATGGGTTTTACACAGGGAACAGGTAATACGTTAAAACAAGTCGCGGTAATTCGCCAGGAGCCTTGAGGGGCTACGTTTCGACGTCGACCCGCTTTGACCCGGGAAATTAGTAACGGAAACTGGGAATGTCTTCGCGACAGAACTCGATAACGTCAGCCTTGATGTCCCTTTGAACGTATCCCGACCTGGCTACGGTTTTAATAATAATAATTTCAACCCCTTTGTACGTGGGATACGAGGGGGCAGCACGCCGGCGCGTATACCAAGATAATGCATGGTAATTGGGCATTAAAGAGCGGATTACAGCGTTTAACACGCTCGAAGCGGCCTCGCAGTTTCGCAAACAATGTATTTTTGTTTTCCTCGCGTTGTGTACGCGGGCAATTAAGGACAGCGGCGAGATTACAGGGGGTTCGGGGGTGGTTGAGGGAGAGGCTTTGGGCGCATCCCTCTTTAAAGGTACTTTCCCGGATGAAATTTGCATAGTAAGAACGGCAACTTCTCGAGATTTTCTTCGGCGAACGGTTGCGCGAGATCCACGGGCGCATTCCCCACGCAACAACTTGCAACGCCGGTGCGGAACTACCCCTCAAGTTTCGCCATTTGTCTTTTAGGGGACCGGCGAGGAATTAATGAACATCACCGTGGCAAAGAGCCCCGAACGCGCCGGCGGAATTATTCTAAGTGGGTTAATTATTTTAACTCGCTTCTAGCTGAGCGGAACTCGACGCGCGCGCGGAGCTCGAACGTCTCGGCAAAAATTCCAGCCGGTATTCGGTTCGACGAAACTTTGGATTCCTCGCAAGAAGCATACCGTCGAAATCGTCTGAGACGGATGCAACCTGAACTGGGAGCGGCTGGCTGAGCTATCGTTGGTTATGCTACTTGAATTCCTGCGTTCTACCTAACTTCGGAGGAGCACCGTCGCGATTCCCGCCGAAACGGTGGAATATCGCTGGAGGTATCTCGATTCATAGAAAGCACAGATAAATCGTTGTACGCGTAGGCGGTCCGACATAAACTCTCACTTAAACCGCGGCTTCGAAACCGATCGACAATCGTGACAGCGTTGTCCGACGTAAGAGGATAGACCTGAGCTAGTAATTCAAAGGGGCTGAATCGGTCGAATCTCGACAGTGGATAAAATATGATTAAGCCCAGTGAAATATAGGGGAGGCGGCCGCGCAGTACGAATCCTATAAATGGTTGAGAAAAAGCTCGCGCGATAGGAACGAGCGGAGATTTTAATACCGAGTAAATCTGCGGATGGGCTGCGCGTACACTGGCGGTACTCCCTACCGCGATTCATCCGTGTCAGTTTAGGGAGATTTCACTTAGGGAACCGATGACGACGGAGTCACGAAGACCGATCGGTAGTATTAATGCTCCGGCATCCCCGCGCTTCAGGCACTACCAGTAGGGTAATCGATATTGACCGATCGCAAACAGCTTGGTATCGCGTTGCGACAAACGATCCTCTCATCGAGTTCGAGACGCAAACACGAAATTCGTCTGTTGGCCGACAGGGAATGGCCAAGCGGAGGATAGTGCAAATTGTTGGTCGATGTTTGGGGAGTAGTTGTTACGTTACCCTCGTTTTAGGGCGAAGCAAACACCAGCGCATCAAGGAAAGCGTCTGTGAGGCAATCGATCGCCTCGGTTAACCTTTTGCAAATGAGTGGCCACGAACCTTTCTCCTCTTCCTTGTCCATCCCCTTATCCCCGACTCTTGGTTCTCGGTGTTTTTACCCCCGCCCTGTCCGTTCAATCACGCCACTGAATTCCAGCTAAGTTCCCTGAATTTCTCCGATTTCCAGTCATTCTTCTCCCGGTGCTCCACTCCCGCTGCTTGTCACTCGCGCCCGCGAGTGGAGCTCGAAATTAGAAGTAACGCCCTTCGGATTGAAAACCTGAGAACCCCCAGGAGCAACGGGGCTTGAATCAACCGTGGATCGAGATTAGTTGGCTGTTTCGGGGAACGCATTATCGGAGTCGGTAGGAAAGTTACAAAGTTAGGTATTAGACTTCCCTACGAACAGGTATTTCCTTTCTCCCTCGGGGGTGTTGCAGTTTAAGCGCGCGCTTATATCTCCTGAGAACTATCTCGCTGCAGAAGTGATAAGGCACGATCGGCTGTTTCGAATTTGTTTGGAATTCTCCCGCCGAGGAGGGAAAAACTTCCCGAGAGAACTTTGCCGGCAGACAGCATTCGTATTTCCGTTCCTTGGAAATCGCCACAGAGCTATCTAAACCTTTGTGAAACTCAACGCGAGCTCACCGTTCCAATAACACCACCCTCCAATCGTCGCTCGCGTCTTCTCGAGCTCGCTCGCTCCTCGATTAATAAAAATTCGAATTTCATTCGTATCAAGATCGCTGCACGCTCCCCGCATCGACCGTAGCTGAAAACTCGCCTGTCCCTACATTTTATAACTGTTCCCGGTACTGAAAGGGCTCGCTGGCCACGTGATTGCGACGAACTGAACCGGAAATCGTTGGACGGAGGCAGGATAAAAAGCCAGTTTCAACGGTTGTCGCGCGTTTTCAGAAGTGGTTGGTGGCTAGAGGAATCGTTCACGCACGAACGTTTCACGTCCCGTTTGACGACGGGTCGAGGAGCCAATTATCGACGACCGCCGCTGGAAAAGTTCGTGGAAATGCAGCAGGATTTTCAGGGGCGAGGGAAACGGCCGCCCAATGGAATTTCAGCTGGTCGGGGCGGATTGAAGCGTGTCGGTGGAGGAAACGTTAAAGCCTATTCGTGCGGCGTCCGCGCGGAGAACTTTTGCAGGACCAAAAGCGACCGCCTCTGAACTTTCCGAGCCGCCTACCGAATTACCCATAGCAAAGGCAGGATGTGTACGCGATTTTAATATAGCTGCAACTGTGCCGACGGTGTCGCGTGTGTTTCGTCGGGTTGCCGTGCACGGCGGAGCTGGAAAAATTTCATGCGCACCTGCGGACCGACCGCCAGTGTATCGAAGAAGATCCTAAAGACAATTTCGCTCCTCTCGTGATCCTAAGGGTGGAGCTAGATTTCGAAGGCTTATTCGGGGATTTACGAGAGGCTTGCGGAACAATGAAACGCGTATCCTTACCGCTTAGATCGAGGGGAACGGAAACGCTATGGACCAGGATGTTCCATTGTATCCTAAGACTGTTCAACAGTTTACATCAACAATAAGCGATTACGTTGCTCCAGTGCACTCACGTTCGTAAAGATTCAACAAACTAGGCTGTCTATTCGTGAAACTTGGACCGAATTTTATGAATGCTAAATGAATCCGCTTCGACCAATAATTCCACCCAATAATCGACGCATAGATGCAGCGAGCGAGATACTTGGTATATCGGCGTGTTTAAACGCGGCTGTGCGTGAAACGATAAACGAACGATATTAAATATCTAATAAAAGGACGAGTCTGGTGCTCGGACGCGTTATTTCCTCGCATTTCATAGTCGTATCGGGCGTTCTAATGAAAAGGTTTGGACGCTGTTAAAGCGTGAGCGTAATTCTTTCGATGCTTGTAATACGCAATCGGGTCTCTCTGTTCTCCTCCTCGCTGTTTAGTCGGCCATCTGGATAAAGTGTCCGACAATATTGTCCGGTCGAGACTGATTAACGGCGATCGGACATTAATTCCAGCTGCTTGCCCGAGATGACAGGCAACCACGTGCTCACCGGTGAAGAACTCTATGCGTTTAATCAGTCGGCCGCGAATTTATCTCGACGATTAACACGCAGGGTGCAAAAGTGGTGCGTTGCCCCGAACATTTCCAAACTTTCGTGACTATTCACGGGCATAGAATTGAATGGAGAGGGGGGGGGGGCGGCGGATTCCACAGGCACGCTCTATTGGCGTTGTCGCACTGCTCCACGGCGATACACGGAATTTAATATTCCCTTCGAATGAATCGAAACGAAGTAGTTTCAGGCTGCCAGTAACACGTACACGCCCTCGTCACGCGGTAATATCGTCTGGATGAACGCCATCCACCGTCACTTCCAGCAGCAAACGCTGCACCTATGTCGAAGTAAAATGTTGCTTGACGCTCAATAATGTCGAGTCGACGTGTAAACAAGCGTCCGTGCACGTAAATCTGCCAGCCAACGCCCTGACGTAATAATGAAAACGTCTTATGAAAGATTTTGCAGTATATAGTTGAAACAAAATTCACTGGTTCATCGGGATCTTTGAAGTACTCCCTCATAACTGAATCCATCTTTTAACAAGCTGCCATGGCGTAAAGATAGAATCGAGCTCAGGAAAACCACAATATGTAGCCAGGTGTTTTCCTTAGATTGTCCTGGAATGCCAAGAAGGTTTTGTTTGCGCAGAGAGAGAGAGAGAGAGAGAGAGAGAGAGAGAAAGAGTGAGTGAATGAGAGAGAGAGAGAGAGAGAGAGAGAGAGGAGTGTTTTAAGAGAAGTGGCCTGTGTCCCAGAAAAAAAGTAACCAAATTAGAGGCTTTTGTGCTGTGGGCTTAATCACCTCGTAACCGTGTAAGTCTGGTCGTACAAATAATTACCAGCATCGCAATTTGTAAACGTGTATTTACGTCGCGAATGGTTTCTTTCTCGTTATTCATGAAACAGTAATGAACGCGCAGCACCGTTGGCGAGCACCGCGTGTAATTATTTCTTTAATTTGACGGGGATAATGCGTCACGTTGCTTGATAAACGACGCGTTTTGATATATATTTAATTCCTCCGTTGCACGTCGCTCTGCGCTCGAATTCCGAGGACGTTTGATCAATGCGAAAGTATGGCGTATTTTAATGTGAGCATAAGGGAGGGCACGGACGGTTAAAAAAATTCCACTCGGCTGCAATTGTATCGTCGACGTCGCGCGACCTTTTTTAAAACTTCTCGACGAATTCTGGGACGCGTAAACAATGAATTTCGATCCTTGGGCAAGCAATTTGATGCCTCTACTCGCCTGTGTCGCTTCCCCTCCTCTCCAGCGGTGAAATATCGCGGGGGAGTCGCTTGTACACACGTCTGATAAAAGGCATCGCTACAGTTCATCTTCCAAAGCGAGGCTTTGATACACTTTCTATCAGCGGTGCTTTCATTTGTACTCAAGAACCGTCTGTTTCTTATCAGCGTTTCACTGTTATGAATGAAAACGTCATTCGTATCTGCCACGTTGTAGGCTACACAAAACACGTCTCCGTTCGGTCCGCCGGTGGTCGTTGAAAGAAAATCGTCCGGGGGAAAAAGGGGAAGAGAATAAAGCAAAGTGCTGTCGGGCAGCATATGTAGGAACAACGAAAAAGGTAGTGTGTCACTGTCAAATTGCACTCAACGAGAAACTCGCGTGCTTAAAGGATTTCGATGTGTTTCAGTTTGCATTATCAAATGTACGGGTAGTTTGTCAGGAGCGAACGATATGTGGCATCAAACACTTTCCAATTCATACGCTCGGTGTACTCCAATACTAGATACCGACTGCCGACTATAATTCCTTATTATACGGTCGGGATAATATTAACGGGCTACTGAAAGTTGAGAAACTCATGACAATATTCCATACGACCGCTTTAAAATATTTACACTTCATTTGATTGAATCATGGTCAATCGGAGGCAATATTGATTCCATTATGTACACGCTAGTGAAACAGAACCAGGATAAAGCCAACCAATGTTTCATAACGCGGAACGAACACCAATTTATGGCGAAATCGCGCTGGCGATGGCAGTTTTTTTTATTAAACCGAGCGGGGAAATAAAATCTCGCCTGTTGTTGAATATTGTTTACACGGGTATACGCGTGAATTCGATAACACGATTGAAAGCCCGACCAGCAAATAAAATTGTCGCCGTGGAAGCAATATTTATATGTTTATCGGCGCGAGGGGATAACTGATAAAAATCGCGGCACCGCGGCCGCGAACAATAGGCAAAGTCGGCCGAGACAGACGGATCTGGAGTTTTATCCCCGAGGAAATGAAGACAAATGGCGAAGGGAGAGGTTGAGAGCCGATCGTGAATGGGACGTGTGGTGATGGGCATTCGATCCTTCCTTCCTGTTGCGGGAAGCAATTTAGTCGCACAAAGAGTCCAACTTGGAGCATTATCCGTGTACGGAATGTTCGACGATGCTTGAAAGGATCTCGGGAAGCCCGATAACGAGTTTAAAGGATATAAAAGTTTCAACAGCCACACCCGCATATCCAGCCGAAAAATCTTCCACGCTAATTTTCCCCGGGCGTACACACGGTCTTAGGAGTCGCTCCATCAAATATTGACGCGACTTTTATCGACTCTGGAAACTAATTTCGAATATTATTGGGGCGCTCGAAAAGCCCTCAAAAGACCGAACGATCGCGATTAATTCAGGGGGACTTGAAAGTTTCCAAAAGCCTGCGGATCTTTGAGCTTCTTGAAGTACTCGAGGGGTGTTGAAAGTCAGAAAAAGTATAATAGAGCAGAAGCGGAATACTGTACTTGTATTGGTCTTGCAGTTCAGCAAGCTGAGCTACTTCACCTTTAATCATTTTGAGACAGATGAGTGGCGCGTCTGGCCGAGTATTGACCCAGTTAACGGATTAAGAATAGTTGAAAGTGTACGTTTCTGTGGCACTGGAAGGTGTCAATAATTCACCGACACCTTGCTCCAGGATTTCACAAATTTCCAAGAACTTTCGGTCGCTTGGGGCGGTCCAAACCCATCGCCAAGGACCCGCGCTTCCCAAAGAACCCAAAGAATCGTTCGTCCGAAAGTTAGGCGTATCCCGTGTTATTTGCGGAAGAGCCCCGGGGCTCCAGCAATCGATTTCCCGCTTCGAAAACACGAGGCCACAAAACCCTGGGCCACGGCACGCACCCAAAGGATTCCGAAATGCCTTTGCACGCTTCCAATGGGCACACTCTCGGCCAGGGGCTAGCGTCTATTTGCGGAGGGTACCTCGAGCCCTGTAAAAAAGCCACGGCAAATCTACTGGAAGGCTGCAGCAACGCGCGTGGCGTCGTAACCTTGGGGCATAAAGGGCAGACGTGACCAAACGGAGTCAACTTCCTGTCGCACGTTTCAATCTACGAATGGCATCTTGACGGCACTGGACGAATCGTACTCGTTTTCGCGGTTGCGGGAAACGAGTGACGAATTCGCAGTGACCGCGAACTGCACACCGATGGCCGAGTGGTGCGGTCAGCTCGAAACTGGTCGGCCGGGAGCGTCGCGCGGATGGTTCGCCGGTGTGCGGTTTTTCATTGAAATTCATTGGGGAGAAAAAAACGGTGTGACCACTGTCTGTGCGCGCACACAGCGCAGTTCCATTGCGAGCCGCGCGACACGAAGGAACCAAGATACGTGCCCGGACCGGATATCTCCCCCGAAATAGCTTATTGAGGCAGTGCTCATCGATCTCGGCGGGATACGTTGCGGGGATAACGGAGATATTCACTTTGTCCTGGGAAAGCAACGGTATATTTAGAGAACCAGGCAATATAACCTCTCTCACTTTGGAAATAGAAACCGCAGTTTCGTGGACCGAGAGTACCGCGGACGACGGACAGGATTTCCATGGATTTGGATGGAAAGTTTAAGGCGGCTGGAAGGGACGATCGCTGAAGAGAAAGGAATGGCAGGAGAAGATGACCACCGCGCGGATCATTGTGATATTAGATGGATTACGCGGGGGCAGTAAGAAACTTGAAGCGGTTCGCTGGTACGTGCTGGTGCAATGCGACGAAACGATAATTTCAAAGTCTTCCAGCAGACGTAATCCGTCTCCCTCAAATATTTACGGAGCGGATTCGTGCCGCCGCGATTTACCCAAAGAACCGTCCGCTTGCCGGCACACACACGCACCCCCCCCCCCCCCCTCTCCCTCTGACGAATTATGTAAACGCGACAAAACTCGTTAAGGTAAAACGTTCCCGCGGCTTTTATCGGCGGGATATATCGCCGGCCCTTTCGTAAATCGTTTACGCGACGCGGTCACATTTCTTCCCCGCTTGTCGCCGCTTCTGTTCCGCCGTTTAAAGCGTAGAAGCGACACGGGAAGCCCGATAGAATCGATATTTCGCGGACGGGTGTCGAAGGTATCCATAGGAAATTCCTTTCCTAGCCCTCTATCCCCCCGGTAAACGCCTCCGCCGCCGCCCTCCGTCGCCGAGGCGGGGTAATCCGAAACCGGGCTACCGATAGAGTCAGCCATTTTCCTATCAGACATTGGAAAAACGTGTCTATCGAATTGGAATATATAACGGCGGGTGGCGGGGGAGGGTGTCGGAGGTGGAGGAGATTCCGGAGGAAGGATACGATCGTACGTGGTTTCCACGTATCATCTTCCTCATCCACTGGCTCTGCCGCCCGATTCAACCGGTCCGCCAGCCTCCATTCTTCTCACTCGTTCGTGCAGATCGCGCCGCTAGAATATTTCTTCTTATCGACAAGCAGCAATAGCCGCCCCTTGGAAATACTCAGTCAGGTCCGCCGCGATACGAAAGTCTCGATGAAGAGACGATTTAGGAGCACAAGGACTCTCCACCAGCTCCCAATATCGGTCTTCCTCCACCGTTGCGTAGTTGCGGTAATCTACGCTGCCAGACGCCAACTTTATCCCGTATGATTGGTCAGATACACCTTGTAGACTTTGTAGACTAAGCACACACCTCGTACAAGACGTTAATGCAGCTTATAATGTTAGCGTGTGGTGTAGATGCAGCGAGAGGTTGCGGGGGCGTAGAATATCACGGTAGATCCCTCCGCTTGACGGGGCGGTATGAATTTTGCGTGAAGCTATCAATAATTGGTGTATTTATCGCAACGCCGTACGAGCTTTTAAACACCGCATCGAAGGGACACCCCATGTTGTACAAACAGGAGTTTCCCGTCGTCAAACAATCTGCGGTGGTTGTTTGACGGTTTAGATTGATTGAGCGCCAGGAAGCTCTGTTTCTGTTTTTGTTTCGATTAAATGGATCCCGTTGCAGTATACTCGCGCGTTTCATTGGCCATTTCGTGTGATGCTGCCAGCTAGCCGCCGTTGTTCCCACGTAAACTCCGCCTCTATGCTTTACGCGTTGGACTAAACAAGCGCATACCAGCGGTTCGCCTGATGACAGACGTCAAAGGCTCTTTGAATTATTGAAACGAGTGACTCGCAGCGACCGGTCCGCCACTGCGTTTGATCCAGTGAATTCGGCCTCTGCTGTAACTGTACCGGCATTGCCATCGCCGCGACACACTGTACGCGTGGTTCAATAGAGAACTTTAGCCATTGATATAATTCTCCTAAAATTTCAGGATTGGCGTACATAAATTGCAAGCTATTTTACAAAGTCCAGTGTAACATTCCCTCGTAACTTCGGCAGGGTCTGTCCCGTGTTTGCCAGGGAAAAATAAGCACCCGGAAAGATTCTAAAAAGCACATCTTTCGAGCATCACGGAACGTCAACCGGCCGTGTGAATTTACTTTAAAATTAAGCCCGGGGATGTTGAAAAATACTGAGGCGAGGCCGGGGAGTGTGCGAGGATGAAGTTACAGGTTGGGAGGAGATACAGCTGCAAGGCAACCTTATTTTCCTCGGAACGAGTTTCCCTGCCGTGTATTGTACATAATAAATGTAAATACGTGCATATATAGGGGATATGACCGCAACTAATCCGCCGTGTGTGAGCGTGAAAAATTTCCACGCCAAGTTCGCGGACGTAATTCCTGCGCTTTCTCGTGCGCGAGGAGCGCGCAGGGAAATGGAGAAAAATTATCCGAGAAAATACAGGAACGATCTACACGATACTTCGCCGCTGACAGGGTGAGTGTCTTTAAAATTCCATTGTTAATTGGACGCCATAAATTCACCGAGTGCTCGCTTGGAACCTCAACTAATCCAGCTTTTCGTCTCCTCTTCCTATTTACGTGCTTCTTTTACGTTAAGGGGTCTCCCTACCTTGACCGACGAAAAATGATGCAAGCTTTGGGAATTTTTTAAAACAAAACCATTAAATATATTTATTTCCAGCGTTGTGGCTTTATTTGTCAATCTTTAGAGAATATGAAAAAAAATTGTATACAAAAATAGTGGTTATGCCCGGAGTTGTAGTGCTTCAAATAGAGCACCTTGCAAAAATCGCAAACATTCCTGTACTTGGAGCATCTAGTATCATGAACCCAACGGCTTCAGTCAACACATTTAATCCAATCGTCGCTTCTCGAGATTCCGAAATAGTTTTCTCCGCATCCCACGCATTTGTTTTCGTCCCAGTCTTTTAACGACATATTACTATCTTGTAGAATGGAATTTTCGCTCCCTGAATCGGAAGATAGGTTTACAGTACGAAAAACACATGTGTTCGGACTATTCCATAACCCATACAGCACACTTCGTTGGGGCAAAGTTGCAGGATGGTTGCAGTAACCTTGCGATGTTGCATGGTTGCAGCGCAATGTCGATGTATGGTTGCTGCGACGTTGCCGTGCAACATTGCCCGGGGCGGACATAGAATTGTTGCTACATAGTTGCTGCATAATTGCGTTGCAATAATGCACTGCAACTTTGCCGCAACTATGCCGCAACTTTGCCGCAACTTTGCTGCAACTATGCCGCAACTTTGCCGCAACTTTGCTGCAACTATGCCGCAACTTTGTCGCAACTTTGCCACCACTTTGCGGCGTTAGCAAATTTTAAAACATACCATACTAACAACCATTTAATCAGTTCCAAGCATAAGTCAGAATCTACTTTACTGGTGGCACCTGCCAAACTGATGTTTCCGTGAAGGCGTGCACGGCGCACAGTGGGGCAGGTCGGGTCGAATCGCGGCACAAACAAGGGGACCATGCGGTAATGGATATCGCTTTTGGAACGACAATATATGGGAGTTGCAGTACTCATGTAGTATTAAAGTTTTTAACGTACGGAGTAATCAATGTATATACCATCTACAGTAATCTACATCCAAGAAGGTTACGTAGCCACAACGGTAGCGCGTCAGGTTGTCATGCGGGTGGCCCGGTGTTCAAGTCGCCCTGAACCGATGACTTTTTTTTATTTTTTTTAACAGTTTTCCCGTGAAAATATATTTTGTGAATAATTGCCTCAAAGTTGCCGTGCAACTTTGCAGCAGGCGGACATAGAATTATTGCTGCATAGTTGCGGCATAGTTGCGTGAATCGTTGCAATCTTGCACCGCAACTATGCTGCAACTATGTTGCAACGAGAGTGTGCTGTATGGGAAGGTAAATCCACTTCTTAAATAAAGCCGAATAATTAAAAATTGGGAGAAAATTTTATTAATAATAACAGTTTTACTAAATTGCAACGGTTAAACTGTTCGAAATATAATTGCAAAATGTATTAGCTTTATATTGATACAATTATAAGCTTACATATCTGAATAGTTATATCATGCAAAAATATTGATACTTTATAAGTCTTTGGTTCGATCGATCTTAGAGTATGGCTCTGTTATCTGGTCTCCATATTATAAAAAATACATATACTTAATTGAGAGTGTTCAACACAAATTTCTTAGACTGGTTTCGCGCTAGACAGATATGCTTATGTCTATTTATTGCCACAACTACACGCCCACTATGTCGCGTCTTGGGTTGTTGTCCCTTGAGCACCGTCGTATTTCAGCTGATCTGCTATTTATATATAGAATAATAAGTCATAGTATCGTCTCTCCTGACATTCTTCATATGCTTAACTTTTATACTCCTTCGCGTCATCGCACTCTCTACGGTCACAATAATTGTTTCAACCGTCTCTGTGTAACTGCGAACCGTTTTTGTAACACACTTGACTTTTTTAATAATTCGTCATGCTCTTTCAAACGTATGGTTAACCTTGCGATTTCTAGAATGTAATGCTTTTGCTTGTTCCTTATTCTGCTTTATTTATTGTATCTTACCTTCAATCATTGCTTCTTCTGTATTTCTAACTACTTTTCTAAAATATTGATGTTCTGTTTCATCTATGTAACAAAGGGTTTTAACCCGTTGATATATATATATAAATAAATAATAATAATATTATTGTACAGTAAAGTTTCAACAGTTTCAATCTTGCTTCTTACCTAATGGGCTCAAGCAAGCGAGAGAATTTTTTTGTTAAGGTTGTAATTAATTATTAGGTAATTATGCAGAACAGGTGTTTCCTCACCGATTTCAATTATTTTTGGATATGTTTTCGGGGACATGATTCTGAACAACTTTTTCCTATACATATTACCGCCGCTCGACCTTCGTTTCCGAGATATTTGCGAAAAACTGCTGCTACTACTACAATGTATTCTGCCGTATACCTATCTACAGTACACGTCCGTGGCAGCGTGTGCGCCGGCATGGGACCAAAGCAAATGACGAAGCTGGCCTTTGTTTCCAAGATATTTGTATAAAACTTCGGTCGATTTTTTTCGACGCAACGCATTCCAGTATCCAAGTTGTTCCAGGTATTAGTTTGGTTTGGTGTAGATTAGGGGGGCCTAAAGCATCGTAGCGAACCGATGTGAGTCGGGGTGTCGACGGACATCCGCAAGTTTCTGGTTCAAATCTCTAAACTCACGAGGGGAGGCCACGAATGGGACGAGCGATTTTTTAACGAAACCGGGCAAAAAATGTTGAGGCCGATGTGTATAAACAAATTCCAGAATATTAGATGTGAATGGCCGGCCATTTTTATAAAAAATGGCTTTACACCTTAAAATTATAAAGTCGTCGGGTCGATTTAATTCTTCATTAAATGGTAGATCTTGATGAAAGGAATAAAAAAAGTCTTATGTGTTATTGCCATAGTGTCAATATCATTTTAATGTGTAAAGCCATTTTTTATAAAAATGGCCGGCCATTCACAGCTAATATTCTGCATTTGTTTATACACATCGGCCTCAACATTTTCTGCCCGGTTTCGTTAAAAAATCGCTCGTCCCATTCGCGGCCTCCCCTCGTCAGATCGGTTCGCTACCATGCGTTACGCGCCCGCTTGCCCCCCCCCCCCCCCCGCCCTAATCTAACCCAAACCAAACTAATACTCGGGACAAGTTGGAAAGTCGAATACGTTGCGTTGGAATAAATTAAACCGTTGTAATTGAACTGTTTAGTTTACCCGGTATATACGTCGTCTGCCGGTCACAGCGAGGTATATGGAGAAACAGTAGACAAGCGGCGGACCCGCACTGACGCGTGCGCTGCCACGATTGCGTACATATATATGCAAAATTCAATGTAGTAGTAGCAAAAGTTTTTCCTCAATATCTCTGAAAGCGCCCCCGCGCCGATCTAGGCCCAACCAATACTAATACCCGGGACAAGTTGGAAAGTGGAATGCATGGCGTCGGAATAAGTCAATAGAAGTTTTTCGCAAATATCTCGGAAACGAAGCTCGAGCGGCGGTTACATGTATAAGAAAAAGTTGTTCAGAATCGTGTCCCCCACAACATGTCCAAAAATCATTGAAATCGGTTAGGAAACACCTGTTCTGCATAATTACCAAAATTTTATAATACACTTTTAATCATTTTTTCATGCCGAAAATTTAACACAAATTTATTATAAATAAAATGTTTTTATTACCCCAAAATATTACCACATTGATTTCTTTTCATTAACTGATAGAAATAGTTAAATTAAATATATATTCAATAATTGGGACACTGATAATTAATGGCTGAAACACGCTATGAATTTCATTTAATTACTGGGCCATATGAACAGTTTCATGTTTTAATTAATTTAAAATTTTTCCTTTAACAAATGTAGATTCTTGTTACGTTATCTGAAAGTAGAATTTATATTTAGTTATAATTTTATAGCATTTAAATATAAAAGAAATTGCAATTATCTCAAATGCTTCCTTAACTGTTTCACCACTGAGCCATTTACCTTAATCAAGGGAGTGATCGACCACCTTGTCAAAATAAATTAAAAACGAATATATACATATTGTTGGGGTGAGACTGTAGTTTTATGCATATTATATCCCCCAATATCGGAATAGTGTAAATAAACTTACCTGTCTTTCAAATATTATCAGCACTGTAACTTGGTCTAAAAACTGTCAGACTCGCATAAAGTCTTAAGTCAGTGCTGGATTTACCCCTTAGGCTAACAAGGCTGAAGTCTAGGGCCTCGTTTAGCTGGGGCCCCTCATTCTAAATTTTTTCTTCGGAAAATTTATTGAAAAATCTTGCCGAGGGTTAGAGTTGTCATATTTAGTTTTGATGTTCAATGTTAATTTTTAAATTAAATTCTTATTTAGATTAAACGAGTATTATGATAAAAAAAATCAAATCGGCGTTATTTTATTTTTTATATTTAACCGAGAGCCCCCTGAATATTCAGCCTAGGCCCCCTGAAAAGGTAAATCCGGCTCTGTCTTAAGTGTTTCCTATAATTTAAATATGGATTTGTGACAATGGTCAATGCAAAATCAACAGCAAGCGCATTCATTTTTTGGGGGTCAATGACACACAGCGCCCTATTTTGCGTCAGTCTTAAAATATCAACACTGGCCAGACTCCCCCGGACTTACCCTATAAAAATATAGGCATAGAGTTTTAAATTAATATACTTTGAGGGTTTCTCTTTAAAAAATCCCAAATATCGCGCTCCTTTTCAGACCGTCAAAGTAGGGAGACTCCTTAAGAAAGTTCTTGCTTCCACCTAGAACGTAAAAACTCCGTTCATTTCCGTTGTAGGTATATTTATCACAGATGGAGGAAAAGGCACTTTCTGCCCAAATTTTAAAATTCGTCATCTCGTCATCTCACGGAGGAAGAAATAACGCGATCGCTGAATCACGTCTGACGCGCATCTTTCGATTCTATCATCCGCCATGCACCGTGTACCAGTTTCCCCTGTCAATAGAATATTTCTGTTCCTCGTCGGGACGCAATAACGCTTGCAGAAGGTACGCGGTCGCCCGAGAGAACGCGATTCCTCGAACGGAAGAGGATTTACTAGGCCCGGAAGCCTGTCGTTGTATCACTCGCCCTCGATTTTTCGTGCTCGCCGATCGCGAACGTGCTAACAATCGATCGGGATGCGTCACGGTTGATCATCCTTTACGGGGCACAGATTATACAACGCTATCGATCCTGGACACTCGACGGATAACTGGCTGGAATCATTCCACGCATGACGGAGTGAATCTGATCCAGGAACGTCGACCAGCTTCTCAGGAACGAGGACGTTTGCTCCTCGAGTTCTATGCGATTAGTCAGTGAGAATAGTTGCGCGGACAGGAATGTTTGGATGGGAACGTGCTACGCGAACTGTCCCGACACCCGACAAACGGTCCGACCGAAATTAATCGGCCTGTCTGACTACGAACGGGGCGCTTACACTAGCCCCGAACTCTTGGCCGGCGCTAAGAACGCTCGCGTAATGACTGATAGTCTTTAACGAACGAACGGGGAAAAGCTTTCGGACCCCGCACAGGTTGGCCGGAAGCCTTCGAGCATCGAGAAAAAAGCGGATCGCCGCAAGAAACGTGTAATTCTCCCGTGACCTGGTCGCATACAGCAATCAGCGCCGCAAGAAAATAATGAAACTAGGGTGGAACGGTCTTCCCGGCGTGCTCCCTCCTATAATGCGTTCGTCGATTATCGTTTAGCCGGTGGCTCCGCGATTCTAAAAGTCTGATCAATCCTGGAATCTGGTTATTCTATTGTCTCTGGCTCTGTCGAGCTAGAAAGGTTTTAGAGAGCGGGGCTCTGTGAAAAATTGAATGGAAGTGACGGATGCTCGCGGCTGACCATGAGAAATATAACCGTTTGCGAGGAGAATATTTCTTGTCACGGCAGCGGGTCGCTTTTTTTAGCTCGAATATCCCAATTTTTCTGCTGCTGCTCGATGGTCTATCAGTCGAGCTAAAGCTAACAGGGTTATCGAAATTCGAGGACGAAGCGAGTAAATCAGAGGTCTCTCGTTAAATTCGACCTGCTCCAAAAATAATTGCCGAAATTAATTCCGTCGAGCAACGTTCATGACATACCTATCAACGTTTCTTTGCGCTGTCGACGCGCGGCTTTCAGTGATACGGGTCGAGAATTATTCAGACGGCGGGGAATGACCTTAGCCGTTAATTACCTACTAGAGGAGTAAGTCGTGCTTCGTACAAATTTGAGACTTGGAATAAAAAAGTGCGCTCGGTGATGAATGACGGTCCGGGGAATCGGCCGACAAGGCCCGCTTATCAGTCACACCCTTTAATAACTCTTTGCTAACAAGAAGGCTGGTCATCCAACATTTTATCACCCTCGCAAATTAAATCCTCGCCCCGTAAATCACGCGTCCTCGTCTAGGAAAGGTTCGTTAAAACACGCTACGAAGTGACTGTCACGTCCGAAAGCGGGATCGTTAATAAATATCAGCTCTATCGCGAGGTATGAATCAGCCGGCGCACGTACGAACGGGCGCGGAGCGCGCGTACACGTAGACGCGCATACGTACCGCGATAACGACGCCATGTTTGCGGGGGTGGCTCGGAGAACGGTGGCGTCGGTGTTTGTAAAATACACAAGTATTATGTGGCAAGACGGCGGCACGGGCCCCCCCCCCCCCCCGCGCCAGCTTTTATTTGCGTCTCTGCATTATTCATGAGCGTACTTATAAGTCACTATCGCGTCGCGTTGCATCTCCTCTGTTTTCGCGGGGCTGCGAGGCAACGCTGGCCCAGAAAGAAGTCGGATAGGGGAGAAGGAGAGGCAGGGGCCACGCTGACGAAGAATCGACTCCTAGCATGAACCCCGCGAGCTGTAACGAAAACTTTATCGGAGCGGAGCCACGCGGTTTAAGCTCGAATCCGGCTTTAGTCCGGTATCGGCTTTGCCGTGGCCGGGCTACTTTCAGCAACGTTGAAACCGCTGTTCGACGACGATTACGTGCTTAGCAAGCCTCGGATAACGAGGCTATTCCTCATTGCCTTCCTGTAAGGTGCTTTTTTTAATTATCGCTCGTGTAAGAGGAACGGTGGAGCAGTACGACAGATAAATTCGAAAGAGATTCATTTTAGAATCAACTGCTATAGCTTCAAACTTGTAGTGGCACGTTTGTTTTCCGACGTTCATAGTGTTTTTAGGCCCGGGAGGGTACATGCGACAGACAATAAAGTCGTCAATCGACGTTAATCAGCAGCTTCTTCGCGAAAGCGGCTGCATCACGGCTGCCAACGCTCACAGAATCCGGATTATCTCAGCGGCGCGGGCAAGCTGCTCGACTTGAAAGAATCGAAAGTCGATGCGACGCGAATGATTCATGCGGAATATTCTCTCTGCACGTGACGTATCGAGAAAGTATGAATTTCACCTGATGCGATTTGGCGAGGATCTCGGCGTGGGAATCGCACAGTGGACCAAACGGCCGATCTAGCTGGACAAAAGTCATTTTGGTGTTTGTCATGAAATGTTTTCATCTTTATTCCAAGTTGTTAGAAAAGGTTTCGAGCAACCGAAAAAAAAACAAAAAATTCATTTAATAACGCCTAATGGCCATTGTACCTCTGCAAAGATGCCCGTTCCGCGCTTATGGTTTACGAACTGTATTTCATAGACGATTGTTGGAATTTTTCTATATTCTATGTCGGATACTGTTCCATAAGGTATGTATTTTAAGATGTGATAAGCAAATATTTCGTTACTTTATTGGGAATACTTTTTTTAATACCTGAAACTAGCAGAAGAAATGTGCGAAGCCTAGCAAAGTATTTCAACTTTATCTAGGCCTACAAAAAAAGTCCTCTAATTTCCGCTTTCTTCCTTATATCATTGTATTCTGTGATTCATCGCCTAGAAGTCCTGATTAAAATGTTTTGCCGACAGGCGCCGAATTAGAAGATATTTTTATGAAGCGCTGGCGTACTTTCCCATGCATGGGTTGAACATTCCAAAACCTCGGAATGGTCTCTGATGGTGCTAAATGGTCCAAATTAGCTCTTTTGTGTATTCTACAATCATAGATATGGTATCCCATGTTTTCTTAAAAGTTATTACTTAATGGATACGAAATTAAGATGGACGCTTTCAGTACATATGCAAAAGAAACTGATGATCTTTATGTCCAGCTTTATCCCTGGTACTATATGCCTGTTTCGGTTTACAAATTATTATTTCATGTATCAGAAATAATAAACTCTGCGTTGGTACCCATTGGACAACTGTCCGAAGAGGCTCTAGGAGCAAGACATAAAGAATGTCGAAAATTTAGGGAAAACAACGCAAGAAAATCTTCTAGAGAAAACAATATAACAGACTTAATCCACATGTTACTCATAACATCAGATCCCTACATAACACACTTCAGAACAAAATATCCGACAAAAAAGCAGAAATTAACATGTGCAATGCAACAACTTTTAAAAGACCTTCCGCAAGAATGCAGTAGTTCGTCAACAGAAGATGAATTGTGTGACAGTTCTGACAGTGAATAACTCATTTTATTAATGGTGCACATTTTACAATTTTACTTTTCTAATAAATTATTATGTGTACAAATATGTTTGTTTAAATGTTTACCCCCCAAAAAACTTTAAAAAAGTAAAAAAATTACGCCAAGTACATGAAATCAAGTAAATCACAAAATAAAGAAAATAATACTAATAAATACAAAGTAAAAAAAGATGTGAAATCAGAATGAGCTGCAAGTACATAATGGTGCTTTCCCGCAGCGTGCAAAGGCGACACTGTGTAACACAATAAAAGACAAAAAAAAGATGTCCGCGGCCTGGAAGTCAAATACTTGGCGTGGCCAGGCAAGGTCAAGGTGTCGCTGAATAAGAATTATTTAAACAGGCAAAATAATGAAAAAGGATTCATACTGTCAGAGTTTAAAATTGACAAATTATGTGAAAGGTTGTGAGAGGAAAACTTTCGGTGTGGATGAATGATCTTACAATTATTTTAAAACGCAATATAATGAAAATGTACTCATATTGTCTGAGTTTTAAATGGACCAATTTTCTGACAGCCTGCGAGGGGGGGGGGGGGAGGGGGTATGGGTATTGATGATCTGAGAATACCTTGCCTGGTCACGCCAAGTATTTGACTTCCAGGCCGCGGACATCTTTTTTTTGTCTTTTATTGTGTTACACAGTGTCGCCTTTGCACGCTGCGGGAAAGCACCATTATGTACTTGCAGCTCATTCTGATTTCACATCTTTTTTTACTTTGTATTTATTAGTATTATTTTCTTTATTTTGTGATTTATTTGATTTCTTGTACTTGGCGTAATTTTTTTACTTTTTTAAAGTTTTTTGGGGGGATAATGTTTGACGAAAAATTTCTAGGGAGAATCAGAAGAAGAAAAATCTTAGTTTCCGACTGATGCATGAGACGATATTATCATATCTCTGATATGCGTGAACCGATTTTATTGATTTTGGTCTCATTCGAAAGCTTATATGCGGTTTATATAAGAAAAATGCCTTTAAATTTAGAAAATATTGCTAGCGTGATGAGATATTAATGAAATAAGTTTCAGGTTAGGTTGGATTAGCCGGGCGACGAGTAAATGATAGCAGTAGCGACAGTCGACATGTACAGGGTGTCTTTTATGTACTTGGCGTCGAGATGCTACCGCCTCTCTAGATATTTCCCATGCGAATTTTTATGTTACTCTTTTACTTTAAACGTTAAAATATGATTTATATTAAAGAAAAATGCAAAATTGTATAAAAAATAAATTATTATTCATATTTCATGCAAATTTAACTATAACAACGGGTAGACATAACAAAATACTTCATTTCGAATTTTGTCCAGCTAGATCGGCCGTTTCACCCACTGTGAATCGGGGAGCCCTTTGACAGGATTGTCTGAATATCTGCCGCTTCTGTTACATCCAAAATTGGAGAAACTAAAAGGTCCGACTGCCAAAATTACGTGCTGAGATTTGTTTTTCGACAAAGACCTGACAATCGCGACTATTAATGGCCCCCGGAGGTTTTATCCAAGGTAAATCATTTATTAAGGGATTCGCTCCTCTGTAACTGCATCGTTACCTGTCGCTGCGATCAAGTAAACAGCCAGAACGGACACGGAATAAATTCTGAAGCGGGGGATACGTTTCTAAGGACGCGGCACCGACGCGATACAATAGCAAATATTTGCTTTGTTTATAAACGGGACTTCGCACAATGGCGCTCTCCTCGAAAGCTGTACAAACAACGAGACGTTGTCTTCCTTTGAACGCGCGCCCGTGACACGAAGACGTTAGTTTACGAGGGAAAAGAGTCGTAAAATGCTCGCGACTGATGACTCTCGTTAATACTCACCAGGGGAAGATGATCACCGTACGCGACTCCTCATCCATTCTGCTTCAAAGCACAGAAGTTCAGCTGTGCACGAGGGTATCGGAGGGTTCACGTGCGCAGGTATTATTCCACCGAGCGCTCCTTCAAAATGATGGAAACGTGAGTCGAATTATACGCGCTATTATTTACTTCACGCTGAAAGCGAACCGCTCCATCGTTCCCGGTCCCCGCGATATTTGCATACCGCGAAAATTGCCTCGGGAGCCTGCTTTCTTTTAAACTTTCGCATCACGTTCATCCATCTTCATCGAATTCGTTGCGCTAAAGCAAGTACAATATGAGACTCCTAACTTGCTCGTTTGTTTACACGTTCATTCTTAAGTGGACGTCATTCAGTCGAGCATTTTAACTGTACAAATGCAATTTATGTGGTTTAATACCGATGTCTATTATAGTAAGATAACCCGCAATTTAACGGGTGCCTCTCGAAGCGGCTCAAAAGAAGCAGCGTGGAATCAAGAACGCGTTATCGTTAATAACACGTAATGGATACCAGCGTTCTCACTTTGCCCACGCCTCTTTACCGTGCTCCGCATTTCCACAGGTTGTAATATCGTATAATATTTCGCGGAAGCTTTTCACGAGTATTCGGCGTGATATAAAAACGGGGGAAGGTGTTCAAAGGATCCGGAGTCATCGCGCTCCGCGGTGAACATCCGATACGGTCACGGTGGCGCGTCAGCGAAATGGGGACCAACAGCAATGCGCGCCGGGCAACAGGAAATTTGAGTAAGCAGAGTAGACGGACGAACATCGGGGAGCAAAGTTCCGTCCCGATACGCCGGATTTTACGACGTCGCTACGCGAGACAATAAATATCCCCACGGTTGGAGGCCACCTATAACTGGAAATCAGCCGTTTTCACCATACCCCGTAGTCCTCGCGCGATAAAAACCGTAGAAAGTTACGTGATGTGTGTCACAGCCATAACGCGCGACAAACACGTCGGCGAAGTTGCGGGTGCTCGACGAAAGCTGTCTGCGGGACCGGCTGGTTTCCACGCAACCGGCGCTGCGGATACTGTGGCTGCGAGTGACAAGTAGTTTGAAAGGATCGCCTGCTTCGACACGATATAATATCGAGGAATACAAGGGCGCCCTAGGCACCAATCTGCTGCGAGATAACGGCAGGATCGAAGTTATTAGTACCCGGAACTTAAAACACCGCATGCACGATGTTTGTGATGTACACAGGGGAAACATCTCGATGTGGCATCGCGATGTAAAAAACCGCGAGCTCGAGCAGCCCTGTTTGCACGCGGCAAATTAATAGTACACCCAAAGGGACAGCGAATAAAACAATGCGTTGTGAGAACGAGACACATGGGGCTCCAGGGGAAAAGGAAGAGAAAACCAAGGGGGATAAAGAAAGGGTTGCATGGCAGTAAAAAGCGGAGTAAAAGTTGAACTCGCGGCAGCTCGCGTCCTCGTCGTTATCGCGAACTGGCGGCTGGTGCCGGATAACGAAAAGTTTCTTCGAAACGACCTCAGCCAACGGAAGTCCAACATCCTCGACGTTCCCATGGATATCGCCGCGCGTCATGTCGTTGTCAGTCCGGAGTCTTAATGGCAGCTCTTCACAGCGCCGGTCTATTAGCCCTTGGCTGGCCCTTTTTTTCCCTTCGTAGTCGGTAATATAAAAGGTCAGTGTACGCGAGCTCTCTGAGAATTGCCGTGAAAGCTTTTCGACGGTCACGTCGAGCTGGCGACTGCGTTTTTGTCGAACGTTAAGCAGCTTCTGAGTCGGTTACTTTGCTGATGACGTTATTGTACGTGGGATTTGCTTCAGTTATACAGTTTTTGCGGGGGATATTTATGATATAAGATGGAGTTTCCGTGGATACCTACTTGGTTATTCGTAGTAGGGAAATGAATCTCGTCTTGAACGTACAATACTTTCTATCAGATCCAGTTTGGACCCATCGATAGTCAATGGTATTGGGCGCGCAATTTCACGAAGAAATTTCGAGAAGAGGTGCTCTAATTAAATTGCATGCTACCTGCTGTAAAGGAATAAGGGACAGGGTTTAGCTTGATCAATATACGGTCCATCCGCCAAGTGTTCAGCATTGAAGGCGGTGGATCGTTCGATCTAAATTGAATTCCGATGAGAGGGCCACTTCTGCCCGCCAGATCGAGATATTTACGTTGGCCCAAGCGTCACGAGTGGATTAATGCGCAAGTGACCGCACAGGTGCACGGATGCAGGCCATGGAAGGCTGGATCCAGTTTCAGTACCTCGCTGTACGTGGGCCGATCGATAAATCGGTTATATTACTTGATCCCGACTCGCCCAAACAAGGCAGCTCGGTTTCGTTATTCGGGTAAATCAAGTGAATCGTCCAATTTAACTATGATGCATAGTGGTTCTATTCGTGGCAGGTTTTATTTGGAAAAATCTGAATATGGATGCAAAGGAATGCTTGCAACCTAGGCTATGTCTTGTTCAAGTGAATACACGCGCAAGTGTGCTTCAAATCATTGAAGAATATGATAGATACAATGGTATCAATTTCCCCAACATTACGATACTCTGCAGGGAAGAAACTTCCTGCTCACCCCCACTTCCAACCGCACTTCTTCGCGAGATTACACCCCTCTCGCATTAGACAATTTCCCAGTAAGCAGTCTGAATGCACATTTCACCATAATCGATCAAACTCACGAGCCATTCGTCTTCATTTCTCTTGCACCGCGCGGGACATAATTTTTCATCGCCCGTCCCCCTCGAAACGGGAGAGGAACCACCGAGTTTATTGCCGGCCTGGCCTTTTCACTTTTCCCCTCGAGCCGAATAAGTAACACAGATACGCGGGCCGAGGTGAATAATCCTGTTGTCGAGGTGACGCGCCGAAATGTATATAACAAGCCGTGGCTCTGCAAATTCGTCGACGGTGCCGATGGATGTGCCACCCTGTCCTCCGCCAGCGCGCCTGTTGTTTGCTCCGCGAGCGTTCACACGCGCGCCCTACATCCGCGCCGGGCGTTGAGCAAGAGAGATTCCCAGCGCTGTCGATGTCCCAGGAACACGGGCGGAACGGAGGACAGGGGCATTCCGTCCTGCATCGTACGTTTATAGAAGTACTTGGAGAGCGAGCTACGCCATGGCGAACCACTGTGTTTCCAGAGTTGCTGCTACAACGCGCCGCTCTACCATCCGTGCTCGTTGCGAGCATCATCCCTGCCCGTTGGGAAGAGCTTTACTCTGAAATACACCTTGACCCCGGCTCAATCCCCCGCGATTCTTATGCGCTCTCTTTCCATCTTGGGGGATTTGTCGCCTCCCGATCGAACAATTGGGTCAGGAGGCTCCGAAAATAAGTCTTCAAACTGGACACAAGAGAAGCAGTTAGTCGTTCTTCTTGCTGTTCATTAGAATTTTATTCGTAACTTGAAATTCTGCCTCCCTAATACTCCCACCCAATTTGCTGTCGCTTATGCTTCATTAGCACCCTTTAACCCCCCGAGAGTCGAGCAGCTTTTCGCTACGCGCGCGCTAAGACGGATCAACGCCCCTTGCGTTACACCCACTCTCATTATGGAATAATTCTACCAACAATAATTCCTCGAAACAATTACCCCTGCAATTTATGCGAACGTTGTGTGTTGAAGGCTCTAAACAGGAAACATCCCCATTGGCAGCAGGAAAATGGGGATCCACGCATGACGCTCTGATCTGGAACGTATACAGAGAAGCTTATCGAGTTTCCCATTCGGCGGTTAGGCCTTCTGGGACACGACACGTGGAAGGTTGCGCCGTTCGAATCACAGCGAATTCAGCGAGTGAGGCTCCTTAAGGATTCCGTCAAGGTACGAATCAAAGGGACGGGGAGAAGGGGACCAGGGTGGGAAAAGGGCGAAAGGATTCCATGAAATTGCGCGGGTCATCCCTTTCCCTTACCGTTCGACGCCACGCCGTCGAGAATCGCAACGAGTAGGCACGTGCGCCCGCGGGTTCTGTCTTACTCGCGGCTAAACGCGAATGTTAAATTAACCATGCCGCTTCCGTCGTTCAATATTCATGGAATCGTACCGTCGTCGGTGATACGCTCGATCGATTCGCGTTTTCGTGCTTCAGCTCCCCCCACGCTTCCACGATATTAATATAAACGAGATTTTCCCGGAATGAAGATGAAACAACTTCCCTTCCTCGCCGTAAAGTAGCGCTGCTCGTGAACTCGCGGTGAAAGCGGAGCTCGAAGCGGCGGCAAACTGAATCCAACGTCCCAGAAGAGAAGTGTCTTCAAAGTACAAAGTGTCCAAGAGGCTGCGGAGTCCAGGGAACCGAGGAAGTTTATGATTTCCGTCGTTTGCCGCGTTCAAGTTACCACCTGTTATCCTTTATCTCCCTGCCATCGCCGCGAGCCAAACTCTCGGGGGTGAAGGTGTCCATTTTTCTTCGGAGCGTCAAGCCCAGCGTGGTTCACGCGCCTCGTTCGGCTTTTAATTTCAACGCGATAAAGTCGTCGCTTTCAGTGTCCCCTTGTAACGAGCAAGTGGTACCGCGAGGATAAAGGCTGTCGCGCATTCTAGCGAAGCGAGAATTTTATGAACCACTGATGACCGAAGCGTGGCGACAAATAATTAATTATTATTAATTTCTTCGTTTCGCTTCGCCGCGCCACGCTTCCCCAAAATGCGCGACGGCTTTGAGAGTCGAGGGAAAGTTTCCTGCCTGCGTCGTATCGAAGGAAAGAATCCCATCTCAAAGAGAGACAATACGAGAGGAATCGATTTGCCTTGATGGGACGGTGGCTCAACGGGCCCGACTCGTCTCGATCCCAGCCGAAGAACCCCCTCGCGAGAAGCTCGCATTCTGTTGCAGCCAACCCCCCCCCCGCGTTGCCCTCCTCTTGCACTTTAATCTGGGGAAATTCAGGTAAACGAAGGAAAGAAACTTGCCATTGCTCGCGAATCCAAGTCGATCCCGGGTCGCGGGGATGCGAGCAAAGGAGATTCCTACTTGACAAAGGGAAGCTCGAAAAATCGAAGTTTTCCTACTTGCTCGCGACATCTTCCTGCTCGTTACCGTGCAGCGTGCTCCCAGGCGCCAGAAAATCCGTGGGACTTAATTGTAATATTAAGGCAGATGTTTCTAGGCCGGAGGAAGGAGGAGGAGAATTCATTTCCCGTCGTTAACGCGGGGCTAACGGGCCGGCGTAACCGTAATCAAAGCGATTCGTGCATTGTCCCCTGTAATATCGTCGAAACATTTTGGCACTGTTTCTGAATCAGCGCGATTACAAACGGGGATTCGCGCGCGCGGAACACGATTGTTTAGCAAGCATGGCCCTGATGCGAAGCATCATTAACGCGAGTGTACATACACCGGTTGGCCATTTCGCGAGGCCACGTGCCAGTAAATCAGGGACTCGTGACGCGGAAATGGAGTCACTCTAGATGTTCTTTCGTTCGTGATTTCTGCACGCTAGCGTAGGCAAAAAAATTGAATTATTGCCCGCGTGAAATTGTCGCAGGTCCTACATAGTACATAGGTAGGTACTTTGTTTCGCTTCGCGTCCACGTATCATCGATGAAGCATACATCGACAAAACGAGGAACACGATTCTCTTCGTTCTGGTTGAAGGGTTCATGTTCAGGTTCAGGGGTATCCATCAGCGAAGTTTGTGTCTGTAGGCAACGCTGTAACCAGGTTCCCTGGAAATCCGTGTAAGCCGTCCATTCACGAAGCAGGCTAAGGTACGCGGCCGTACGGACTAACGACAGAATGACTAACAGAGGGCAGGAATCCTTAATATCCCGTCGTATTTCGTCGGGACGACGTTCAACGTTGGCGTGACGATGCCTTCTGCATCCCGGGGATAATCGATTGGCCGTGCATTCGGCAAAGCCACCTGGCTGGGACGCGCCGCGCGAGTTTATTGTTGGATACAGCCTCGACTCGCATGAATATTTCAATAGGGTAGGTCCGGCCGGATAAATGGATAGTTAGCGAGCTTTATTTTCGTTGGCCGCGCTTGGACAGAGGACACGATAATTCGGCGCGATCCAACAGAGGGAGGGGAATTAGCAGCTCGTCGCTGCGTCTTGGGGTCTATAAAGGTGGAACGAGGGTGGGAAAACTGTGATCCTTCGTGTACGGTCGCGAAAGGGGACTCGAATTTTCATGCTGTCTTCGTTTCAAGGGTCTACGTCACCCCTAAGTCCATTGTCTCTTCACACCACCGAAAATAGGTCTGCTGCACCCTCTGTTCGAGGTCGTTTCGTTTCAGTAACGCAGGTTGTGTCCGTCTAACGCGATATCAGAAGAAGAAAAATGTAGCACATTGATTTTAGTAGCTGTTCCTCCGAGGAATGATTTTGTGCCGCGTTCGGTTTTATTGGCTGGGGATGCTCGCCCTACGCGTGAAACCGAAGCAATTCTTCGACCCTTCGTATGAATTCCCTGGACGCGGAAGACACTTGACCCGACACCTCCGCGATACCAGTCGTAAAGGAGATTTACAACGCTGTTATTTTGGAAATGATACTGCTGGGTAGATGGTCCTGCGTGTTAACAATTCCGTCAATCTCCAGCTGCGGTCCTCCTTAGATTACCCAATAATGGCGCGATTTAACACACCTTTTTTTTATCGAATATCAATCAGACACCTATCCACATGGCTTTTAAAGCTGATTGAAACCAGTTCAGGATGTCAGAACCCCAAAAATTGAAATGGCCTGGAAATCAGAGACCCGGAACAGTTCCGTTGCTCCTATTTGGCAACCGAGCACTGATTGGCTCGCGTTACTCCGCAATCGAGAGCTCCGGATCGTTAGTTTTATCACGTTGCATGGAAACTGCTTTCCCCCCGGCTCCTGTCAACTTTCTATCGCGTCGCAGGAGTAGAAGAAGAACGTGATTGAAACGCATCAGCCGGCGCGAGGAGTAGACGCTGCTCGATCGGCAGACGTCCAAGCGAGGCAGGATCAAAAGAGTTCGAGGCGTCCATTCGAAGACGTGCTGAGTCATTCTCGCGCGGTGCAATTCTGCTGCAGCTACGGCGGGCCGATGCACCGTCGCCGGCAGGAAACAATTAGAGGATCGTTAAAACTAAACGATTCGTTAACGATCGTCGAGCGTTAATAGCGGAGGAAGGATCGATACGATTTTAGAGCCTGGCAATCGTCGCTCGCGAGGGACATCCTCCGCGCTCCTCCATTGTCGCTCCAAGGAGACTGCGAACTCGTTACCTCGTTCTTTGTTCCTCGCTTTACAGCCGTCCGCAGTGAGAGTAATTCTTTTTTTAATAATCCTCGCGGCGGAATAGCGCCGGTTAAGTTTACGGGCTTGCAAACGCGCTGCGATTAACCGTGTAAATCGTAGGAGGTTGTAATTAGGCCCCGATCTTTACGAGCCTCGGATCTCGAGCAATCGATGAAACCGCCGGAAGCGGACCCGAGCGAGGGCTTCCACCCTCGCATATACATGGCGCAGCTTGAGCTTACGATCGCGGAGACGGAATCGTAAACTCCGACCTCGTAAATCTACGCAGGAAGACGACTGTTCGTGACGAATATGATTACGTACTCCCCCGCCGTTGACACCTACGTCAGCCCCCTAACCTCGTTCAGCCTCACGCGATACAATCGTGATTTATAGATCGCAGGGAGAGAGGGTGTAGGTGTGGTTGGAGCCACGCGTCGGTGAGACCTTTAATCTCGCGAGCGTTCCCTCGCGCTCCTCCTCTTCGTAGGGCGCATCAGCATCGATCGTAAAGACCTTGATGGCTAGTGCTCGACGAACCAAGCTTTCGGCGAGTCGTAAAAGTGGCCCGTCGTTTCCCTTGTCAATTACCGACGTACGTATGTGTTCTTATCGCGAAGGGAGCAGACGTCTCGTTCCGTTTTGGTGTCTCCCTTCATGATAACTGCCATCATTTTGGCCAATGCTTTATGAGCCTCATCTCTCAGTCTCTCTATCCTTGCAGTCTGTACGCTACCAGAATTCAAATAAAATCGAACAGGACGAGGGGCATTAGGCGGAGGATTTATTCTTTAACGAAACAGAAGCCCCCGGACAGAATGGCGAGCGAAAATCTTCCGTTAAGCGAATTACGTTCTCGGCGTCGCTTAATAATGCAGCTGCCGGCCGCTGGAAGCACAGGTAGATCCTGGAGGGGCCGGGCTTCCACGGTAATGACGATGCAGCAACGTGGGACGCTATTGTTTCCAGCCGTGAAAACGTAACACGAAATTAAGCTGAATACAATTACGCCGTAATGAATGGCCGTAATAGCCCAATTGTGTCACATTCTCAGGAATACGCAAGAGTGTGCGGATCGCGCGGTAAGCCAAGAATTGCTCGCTAGCTAGCCCACTAGCCGTCATAATTCATGAGGCGACAACTTCTAATTACGCCATCACAATACATCATCGTGACAAATTAGTAATCAAGAGAGGGATCCGCTTTGACGAGGCTCGGCCGCTTTTGGAATCCAGTTTTGCTGGATGGCTAATTACCGCTGGCCCGCGAAATTGCCGGGCACGCTGGCCGATCGAGCTCGCGAACCGGCCAGCCACCTTCCTCCTCGACTTTCCGCCGTCGCCTTGCTGGAAATAAATTTCCTCGAACGCCTCTGCCGCGGAAGGAACACGGGCGACAGCGTCACCTTTGGAAATGGGGGAATTTTAGGTGCCTTCATTGTTCCACGGTTGTGACGTTTCCGTTTCAGTTATCCAGAAAGTTTCCTTGGCGTTCGTATTCAAGGAGGGGCACAGTGGAGAAACGAATGCTGCTGTAATTTCACGAGATCTTGAAAGGCTGTCCCGTAGCGTCGCCCATGGATATACCTTCATTTTCCACCGGGGAAAAATTTCGTTGGCTGTTCAGGCGACCACTCTCCACGGGAATTTCTTCTCTAGTCGCGCTGCAGAAGCACACGTGACGCCAGCGCCAGCAGAATTTCATCTGGAAAACGCAAAGAATTTCCGGGCGATCGATTAACAAACTTCTGACCGAGGTCGATCTAGAGCTCCGCGGAAACTTGCCGTCTGCTTTACCGAACATGTCCCTGCATGTGTCACGAGTCGTGGGGGCCTTTAACGAAAGTTTGACGCGGAGATGACGGAATAATCGAGGATAGTTTAAACGTGGAGGAACAACGTCGCGTGCTCGAGCAAGAAAGCTGAAGACATTCAGAAATTTGTCGCTCTAATGGCAGCGAATCAGGAAGCAATAATCACAGCTATGTGTTCGACTTACGACAATGTTTCGCTGGGTAGAACGCGGCGGGTATAAATTTAAAAGTGACGAGTCCAAATGCACGGAACATTCCCTTGTTCGTGTGCAGTAATTACTTTCTAAGTATAGCTAAGTAGTACAGATTCGAGGCGCGGCTATAATTTGCTAGCGACGGGGCTGTTTCCACTAGTCGTCGAATTTCAAAGTTTGAATTGCAGCCAGCCCGATTGAACATCGATTACGGATAATTTATTCCCGTGGCAGAGACACCTACTTCCACTGCGACCGTCAAGGGGACATCTTTGGGAATCGATGCTTTCCTTTTGTACATCTTCGTTAAAGTTTATGTAAATCGCGACTGCTTCAGGCAGACAGAAGCGTTTCTTTGGGGAGCCGCTGGACGCTTGAATATCGATGTCGATTGTCGGTGTACTCGTACAACGGCGCGTTGTGTTATACGAGGGGGCCGCAAGCTCGATCGAGCTTTCCAGTAGATTAAAAATTTGCGGCCCGATTTCTAGGAAACCACCGCTGACCAGCCAGCTCTTTCATCACTGTTCAGGTGATTAAGTAAAGTATCGCTGCTGTGTTCGTTCAATTGAATCGAATGAAACGATTGAAGTAGCTGCGCTGCAGCCTGCGCCAGTAATCAAAATTCCTTTACAAACCCCCTTCAATTCATCCAAAATGAACGTAATTCTCTGACGAATTGAGAAATATATAGGTACGAGCCTAAAAGTGTTCTCCTGTTAAGAACTTCTCGGGATCATGAATCGAATAACCGAATGAATTTGATCGATTGTATCTACCAACGAAACGAATAGCGTTCGAGAAAGAAGCTTCTATCGAAATAATATTTCTCTATCACAATGGAGATGAATTCGTTCTTATGCACCCACAACCAATCTAAATCTAATAAAAACTACAACCTCGGCTCAATTAAAACGATTCAGAAAATTAAGCCTGTGTACCTAAGTAAATGTGTAAACTTTTCATATGAGACAGGTCAACAAAATATCAATGGTCCCTTCATAAACATTAGATACGTTAAAAATTAATCAACTTGTCCCCGTTCTCCCCTATTTGCTTGAAGATCTTAATCACAATTTTTGCCCAAAGCTATCCGTTTCCTTCTTCGAGGGAAGAAGTTTAGAAAGTCAGCTCTTACAGCGGTAAACACGATGTTGTAACAGAGTAAAGGATCGAACAGTGGGAAAAACAAGGCTGATCAAATAAACGGAAGGCAACTATGAATTATCGGTGCGGGCAAAAATGGATTGATTCGTTAAACCGTGTAACTTTAGATTTTGCACGCCTCGAGCGAATCCAGGAAAGGATTACGAGGAATCGCAATTCGTCAGATAGTCGGGCCGCCACGAATCGGGATTAAATACGTCCCAGAATGGCGGGTGCACTTTTGATAGAAGAAAGTGTCACGTAATGCGCTAGGCGAACATTTCTCTATAAAAGCCACTTCGAATGCGCTCTGCTCCGTCAGTAACGTCGTTAGGAGAGTGTATTAAAGACGTATGACTTCCACGAATACTAATGGACTCCAAGGTACGAAGTAAAATAGAAGTCCCCCTGTCGATGATTTTATACGAGTCCCGTGTTGAAGGGTTCTCACATAAAATACATGGAATAGGAGAATTTTGCTGAAATCTCGAGGCGCAAGTGATTCGCTTGATTCTGGACTGGATTGCCTATCAACGTTAAGTGATTACTAATCATTCTAGGCCCTGCATCTGATTTTGCTGACCGCGTCAGCATTCGCGGCGGCGAGCGCTACGTTTACACGTGGTAGTGGTGCCACGGGAGATAAAGCAGCGAGAGCAATTTGGAGGGATAAAGGCAGCAACGATAATGGAGATTACAAATTTAATACGGGATATCCAACCGCGTATGGCATCGAAGAACAACGCGGCGGGGATAGTTACACGCGTGGAACCTATAAAGATGGTAACGAGTGTACGAGCATCGATGTTTAGAAAATCAAAAGGATCAAAAGTGCTAGAAAAATTGGAAGATGTCAGAAGCCTCAATAGTTGATTAATTAACGTATATTTCATTGCCAAGCACAGAATATGGTTGAAGCACCATCCAAACGGAATTTCTACAGGGATCCTTTGAACCCAGTTTAACAATAATTTTCAGGGGGGTCCACTATCGACACACACGGCAACTTGGGTGAATTGAGCCAAGAGGACAGTAATCACTATCAAGACGCCAAAGATGCCACCGGCAATTCCGATGATTACAATCAAAACTACAAGCACGGTTATCGTCACAGTCATGGGTATGGTCATCACCGTCATCATTCCAATGGCAAGGGTGAAAACGGAGTCGGGGATGGTTACCACGGATATCATCGCTTTCGGGACGAGCATGGCCACGATGGAAGAAAGGATGGTGACCGTGGCTGTGGTCATAGTGGCTGCAAGTACGGCAGTTATACGTACAATGACGGATTCGAGTTCCATTACGGGAATAAGGGGAAGGGGCGTGACGGGAGCAATTATACCGGAGACAACAGCCACCATGGTGGGTACAACGGGGACTATGAGCAGAACGATGAGCACAGACTTGGTCATGGCGGTAATGAGGGTGTTGATGACCACGGGCTCGATTATCATTACGGATATGCCCAAAGTGATGATAATTACGGCAAAGATTATCCCAGTTTCGCGAGTGACCATCATTATCCCCACCGTGAACAAGATTACGATCAGCTTGACCATCGTCACGGGCTTGTTCATCAGGATCATTAAAGTAACTGCAGTGTACAATCGACCTCGTTACGAAACGTAGTATTTAATCAGCGCTCGTGATGTATTCCAATATCATATTGTGAAACGTATATACGTAATATTGTTGAAATTAATTGGAGAGGAAATGAATGGCAAATATGAAAGGTAACAAAGTTACGGACTGTGTGCCTAGGATGTTCTTGCGACCATTATGTGAAATTTTAATTAACCGTGACAAGTTGTACCTTATAGGAAATAAAGGAATGACTGCTCCACGCGGATTTCGTGTTCATAAGATTCTCCTTCCCGCGTGTACCATTACAAGAGAGCACGGAAAACGTACCTATCCATCGAAGCGCCGAGGGAGCTCCAGTTTGTCGTTGTACGCCAAAAAATGAGGATATATGTCGAACATCTTATTTCGGGCAGCGGTTCTTTCGTTAAAGAATTCTTAACGGCGTGTGACGATTCAGAAAATATCACGTTCGTCCGTTTCTCCGAATGAAATTCTTGAAAAATGGAGGTTTACGCTAACATTTAGAGACAGCGGAAATCGAAAGGGGATATAACGATGCAGAATTGCATTGTTTGCAGCTGGCACACTGAGACACAGCTGAACGATGAATATTTCTAGGTTGAATTGACAAGCGTGGCTGTGCATGACGCGGATGAAAAGAATTGAAGGGGTAGCAAGATTACAGAAGCACCGAGGGATGGATAATCAAAGATTGATGCCGACGCTTTCCGCGATTCGTCCAATATCAGTCAGACTGGATGATTGATCGGGACATCGAAACCTTTCACGAATAGACCGTCGAGAAATCCACAGGGTTATTACGTTATGGGAAGAAAGAATGAAGAGAGCAACGTGCACCTGAACGTTTCCTTCGCGTCCGCGTCTCCTCGTTGTTCTTGCGATCGAGCAAAAAAGAACAAGAAAAAAAGAATAGAATAGTGTTTAGCCACACTCGATCGATGGACTCGCTTATTGTTCATTTTTACGACAAAAACCGCTTCGGAGGCAGATAACGAAACCGAAACGCAGCTGCACCGGTGCATTAAACCGGGCGCGTTGATTAATTAAAACGTCGGCCACGGATAATCGATTTCGCGGGGGGGGGGGGGGGGGGGGCAGGCCGGCAAACATATTCCGCGATAATTAAAATCGGGCTGATAAAGCGAACGTTTATAAACGCCCTTCTTTTCCCAGCCCGCGACAGTGGCTGTTTATTCAACGATAATCTAGAAATAATATTGGCCCGGGGGATGGTAGGCGGCTTTAATTGCACGCGAGACTATTTTTCGAGTGGGGGGGACCTCGATTACAGAATACTGTAACGAATTAATGATGCGCCGGACAGGAAGTTAGCTTCTCGGCCACCGCCATATCGTGGCAAGCTAGTCCAGCCTATTTCAACATTAATTAGACTCTGAATCTCATCATACAGGGCTATGGATGGGTTGCCACGTGCTGCAGATGCGATTTTACCCCAAATTGATTACTTTTCCTTGCCGCGTTGTTATAATTCGATGAAAGTTGATAATTAATGGCCGAACGGCACCAGCCGTCAATCGACGGACACTTTGTATCTGTTAAAATACTCGTCTACGACTAAGGGCAAGCAAATGTTGTCTCAGGACGATATTACGGGAAATGTATGGACAGCTTGCCCTTGGAAGGGCAAGACAGAGACGGTAGATTTATCCAGGAAGGGCCCGAAGGAAATCAATTACGGTAGAGGGTCTGAGGGAGAGAAGCAGACGGTGGCGGTCTTAAGATTTAATCAGAATCCCTCGACCTCTCGCCAGGATCGATCTTCCGGTCAGCTTTCGGTCAGCTCTATCCTTCGAAAAGTGTCGAGGATCCTTCGGGTCGGCGGCTGATTGCGCCGGTGTCATTAAGTCGCATTCGCTGGGTCCTCACCGTTCGGAAGTTTAATTAAACAGGGCGCTCCGCGAGACCACCCCCCCCCCCCCGGGTAATGCATCGCGCGGATCCGCGCGTAAGAGGCCCGATAACACGGGGATCCAGCGAGCGTTGCAACTTGGCTGTAAATTCTGCTGCTACGTGACTAGTTCGGCCATAATTCCAATGGTTCGCGTGTACGTCGCTATTCATTTATAACGGATGCCTGTTAATCCGCGCTGGGAGAGAGATATATATATATATATATATACAGGCGCCGTTGCGATGAAAATAATCGCCCGGCGTAACGGGCAGCGTATTTTTTGATCGATGCCCCTGTAACACCGGAAGGAACGAAGGAAGATCGTTATCCGTCGGACCGTTACGACGATTGCCCGAGGGTAGCGTCCCTGGCGAATCGTTTTTGACGTCGCGTGGGGTGGAAGTGATATTCGTACGAGATTACCGACCCTGATATCTCCGTGGAAATTAATTGTAGTTGCAGCTCGCGGCGTCAGGCGCGTGATCTTGACGGTTTATGGAATATGCAAGTGCCCGATGGATCTTCGGGGATCGTCTCTCATGAACTGATTCTATTCTATCCTTTAGCCACCATAGAACAATTAACGAACCATGGCATAGTTCGCGGCGCCTTTTTAATCGGCAACCAGTTAAATACAGAAACGTCACAAGCTCCCCTCTGATGGATCCTATAATCTACTCGATATAATCGCACACCTGCCCGAGTGCTCGCGCAATGCTAACTCGCTGGAATCGGGATTAGCTTGGTTAATGCGAATGTTTATTACTGCCGGTTCGGTTGCGCCGTACAGTAAGGATTCCAATACCTGGTCGCGTGTACACGATAGTCCACAGGTGACGTGCTCGAAGCGCTTTCATGTTGCGCCCTATAGAATTACAAAGGCTTTGATCCCTGACTTCGACAAAGTGCTTACCGTTACCCGCTGGGATTACCTCAAGTGCTAAGTCGGGCCACAAATAACCGGCGGCAGGGCGGGTGCGCAATATGTCTGTGAGATATGTCCCGCTATTTAGCCGAAATTTACCGATAAATCTTGCCCACCGATAACGATCGCGCGGCGACCAGTTTTAACGAGTGTCGCTCGTTAAATTAATGCCACGGGGATGACGGGGGCGGAAGAAAGCGTTACCTCGCCCGTTTAATCAACGCCAGGGCCAGGACCTTAACGAGAAATTGTTAATAAAGGATTTGTAACTGTCCACCTGGGTCTACCCTCGAGGTAGAAATCTGATCGCCGTGAGAGCAGTTGATTAGAAAGCGACACGTAGCGGACCTAATGAACGATTTAATGACGAGATATTCCCATTGATCCCAAAGCTGGCAAAGGAAGGAGAGCCTTCACCTTCCGCCATCGAAAATTATACATCGAATGGAGGGTCGCTCGCCCTCCTGGCGAAAGCGTAATGGCGAATCCACGTGACACGTGTCCCCCAGCTGTTACCCTCGCTCCAGGATTAGTTAGGCGCCGACAAATTGACATACGTGTGTTTGCCTCGCCACGAAACGTGTGTACGACATCGTCCGGTAACGAGAAACTCGATTGTGCTCGATCAACAGGTCTTTAAGATCGCGGCGGGCCGTGGCGAAAGTGTCGCGCATGGCCAGGCGACCGTGACGAGTGCAAGTAAATTGGGATCTTGAACTTTGATTTACACGTGCCCACGCTGACAGCATGCTAAAGCGTTAATATCCGATCGTGACGCGACGTGTTTACACCGGCTGCCGATGCTATATGCATCTGAATCGGGGATTATCGTTAGTCCAGCAGGAAATGGACGGGGAGGCATTACCTGGACGGAGAGGATGAAGATTCTTCTCAGGAAATCTGACATTTTCTACGACATTGATTCGATCACCAAGATTCAAGTTCATCCAAACGCATGTGTCATTGTCTTTTGTAACAGTCATCGTCCAATCTCTTTGCGATTGTCAGTGAAATTGATTACCGATTCAGACCGAGGCGAAGTCAGGCTGATTCATGGGAATCTATACAAAGGGAAGCTCTTTCACGATCTGAATCAGCCGCGCGTCGATTCAGCTCCTGGGTCCCTTTTAATTAACCTAGCATCGGGAGATATCAGCTTCATTGGCAATTGCTTTCACCGTAATTGGTGGTTGTTTATTAAGCCCGAGCACATAGGAACAATACCTGATCCACCTTTTCGTGAGATGCGTCGGTAATTAAGTAGCTGGGAATGAAGACTGATCGCCTGCGCGCTCAGCTTCATTAGGACCTCGCCGCTTTTGCATAGCACGTTCTTTCGGAGTCATGTCTCTGTCATGTGTTTGCGATGGCTCGCGATCAGAGACGCTGCAGATCAATGGACACTGCTGACCGAAGAGTAGACGCTGCATGTGGCACTTTCAAAACAGCGTGTTAGAATATTGAAGCCTTATAATTAGGAATATTGATTCCCCTGCGGCAAGGATGTTCTTAGCTCGTGCTTACCAGGTGGTTCAGTTCAATCTTCCAGGTATTTTCACTGCAAGCCAGAGAATAACGAATTGAAAGTGGAAAACGGAATACTGGTTATCGAAGGCAACGCAACTGCAAACTTGGCTCCGCTTTTCGCGGAAGCGAGCCATCTCGAAACGCATGGAGAACCAGACCAACCGGATCGCGGATCCCTTCGAAATCGTGGATGGTTGGCAGATCTCGGCCACTTTCGTATTTTAATAACAGCAGGATGCAAATGAGACGGTATACAGGGCCATTGGCTGTTAACGCTCGGGCACTTTTAACATTACATTGCATTTCCGTTTCTGATACGGCTGAACGCGACCGCAATAACGCGAAAAGAATGGCCGAAATTGCGTTTCCTTATCGTTTCCCGTTAACCTCTCCGGCTAACTATTCTCGAGGAACATCCTGGTGTAACGGCCAGCGAAAAATGGCTCGCTGAAATTTCCGTCTGTCTGTGGAACGTCGCGTAGGATGGCCGCTTGTAAGAGCAAGTGTTTCGACTAAATGAGAAATTTCACGGGGAATTTTAATTGAGTCGGCCGACAGGACGAGAGCAACGGGCGGTGTGCGCCGCTTTAACCTGGATCACCTTCATTCCGTGCCATTGTTCTGCCGTTTCATCGGAACTAAAAAACCGGCACGGATGACAGAGACTCGAGCAACACGGTTTCACGCACCTCTCGGGAACTTTTCTTTCATTAATCGCACAAAAGCCTCGCGCTCTGTATCAAACACGATATCCGTGCCATGCGCTATTCGAGATTATCATTCTAAACTTCGCTGGATTCTTTCGCGAGCTACGTAGATCAGTCTGAAGTCTCAGTTCCCGTGTAATTCCAAACCAATTTGGATTCGAGGGGAAAGCAATTCTCAGGAAGCTTTTGAAATTGATAAGCATTGTCCGCGCGTCATGAACGCTTGAGGAGGCAGCAGCGCAGCGCGCCGTTGGCGAGCGGATAAATCCACTGTGTCTGGTTGTACGCGATGCACGCAATTCTTGTCCGGAGGCTCATAAATCACGAGCAACGACTCGGGCGCGAATCGTAATATTGAGGCTGCGAGGAGCTCGGGGCAATGAAACGGCGAGCTGTCACCGGACCACGGCTGCGACGAGGAGACTCGTTCGCCTCTGTCTTCGCGTATTCGTTTAATCGCGAAACGGCCGACAATGCCGCTTGCCACGCGTCATCGACTTGACCTAGATCCACTGTCTGCCGCAATTTGCACTCGATGCACGAGGCTGGAAGAAGAGGCGTCAAAGGAATCCATGGTGTCACCGTTTCTTCCACCTTCCGCGTTGATTACGATTCGTTTGCGCCTGATGGCCGCGGATATCGAGAATGGGGCATCTGGGCTCGATCGGTGAAAATAGGCAGTTAAAAATCATTTCGTATGGATCAATCATCAGGGGTTCTGCTTGAAATTAGTAATATTATCATTCCCCGCAAAACGTATTCTATCACGTTTTGATTTTATTTCATTTTTCAGGGTCTTCCTCTGTTTGTTTGTGAGCTTGTACCATTGAGCTATAAGATTACCTGGAGAGGGAACAGAGCAATGGCGGCCGGTCCGAGAAAGAGGGAAGATGACGGGTGAACCTATCTCTGTCTTACAACAGGCTATGGATGTATAGCGCATGTGAGTGAAGTTATCTGTACAGAGTGAGAGGTATAATAGGAAGAAGGATAGGTTCACCCGTTGTTTTATTTCCCTCAGACCGCTGTCGCCTCTACTTCTTCCCATTGCTGTTCCCTCTCCAGGTATACTTATAGAGCTCAATAGCTTGTACAGATCAGCTGGAAATTGGAATATAGCGAGAGCATTTATTCCCAGTACATTAAAGGATCTACTATGTATTTGTTTTTTTGAAAGCTTTTTGCGCCAAATCCCGATGAACCTCGTTCCGTGAAATGAAATTTTAGTGCCTTTGGATCGAGTGTATAATATTAATCAAAAGTTAATTTAGCGCGTAAAATAACGTTGAGCGCGTTTGTAAAGCACGAATAATGCTACATTAAAAAAGATTAAAACCACTTTTAATTTTAATTTCTTACTCACATCTACTCATTGCGTCTCTCATACTTTAAGTCTTAAGTTAACTTAGTCTAGTTTATTCTAATGTTGTTAAGTTTGTTAAGTTTGTTTGTTTCTGTCTCTATTTTTTTTTTTTTTTTTTTGTTTTAATTAGTTTAGTTTATTGTTCACGGTTAGGCTTCATAACAGTGTTACCACTGCAGCCTCGCCTTTACTCTTTACCTTATCGGCTACGCCAATGTAATATAGGTTTCTTCTTATTGAGTAATAAAGACGTTTAATAACTTTGGGAAAAAATTTGAAACGATACGATTTTTTTCCATCCGTATAAAAGGTAACAAACCTGTGCAGAAAAAGGCCCAAAACTTTGGCCACTGCTTTCTCAACCACTCTATGTATTAAAATCCTTCATTTTTACCAGACGCTCGTCCAGTCATCTCTCGTCAAAGGTCGTGACTCGATGCGAAGCATCTGAACAAGCCGACGAGAGCTCGTGGAAACGAGTATCATTCTTTAAAGGAAACTCAGTCCGTTCTAGTCTCCCCGTTCCACGGATTTTCTTCAATTAATGCTCTTCATATTAGCATTACCAGTTACCCGTATCGAGACAATATAATTGTTCTCGGCAAAGGATTAATTCTGAGCGGAGACAGGTGTTGTACTTGGTCGCCCGAAGATGAAGTGCCTCTGCCTTGAACCGCGGGAATAATTTACGGTACATAGAGCAAATACACGTATACAATCAACGGTGTTTACATAGGTACACGCGCGGAACAATCGATCGTTTGATGCAGAAACGTCGTTTGCGTTCACGTCGGCTCTCTAATTGAATATATTTATATTCGTCGAGGCGGGCATCCCTGTGTCTCGTCACGTTCCCCCGAAAGCTCTGTAAAATCACGACGCTTTGAAAGCCGCGCGCCGACTGAACCGCTCACTAGAGGGAATTCAATGAGGAAACGTACGCCATGACAAGCAACGATCGCGTGGCTTTCTTTATACACGCCGACGGATTTTAATTGGACCGAATATTATTTATCGCGGATCGGTCGCGTCTACTGCCAGAAAACTGACGGCAGATTATTCTCGTGTCATATAAAGCGATACATAGTCGCGAGGAACATTCGCTGGGAGTTCATTTTTTACCGCGAGCGAGCGAAGCGTCGACGGTGGATTTCTTTTCGAATCGCCGGCCAACTTCCGGTTGGCTCTGCCTCGTGAAAGCAGCGTCTTTTATGCACTTCACCTAGAAGAGCGAGCCGCGGTCTCTGCATCAGCCGTTTGGCATCCCCGCCAGTGAACTCTGCCACCAGGAATAATACGAATCACCCCAGATTTTCTTCTTCGAATTAAATAAATACACGGGGCGAGGTCGAGCGGGTAACGCGAGAATTTTCTTTTCGAAACAACAATGTCGACGAGGAAGGAAAGAGCTTTTATGAGACGACAATTCGAGGGAATTGGAAAGGAGATACAAGGGAGAGGATGAAACTTGACCATCCAAGTCGGAAAAAGGTCGAGTAGCAGTAACTGGGTGGAGCAAGACGCCTCGAATATAACCCGTTACCTTTCTGATCAACCGTTCCCTTTTCGATGGCGCCGATGTTTTCTTATTTCCCCGATGCATCAAAGGGGCTTCTGTAAATATCCACCGTTGGACGTGCACCTCCTAACCCTTGACTATCGCCTCTCATTCCCCCCGGTTCCCTGCTCCGCTTTCCGGTCTATCTGTTAGACGCGGCGCCTGCGACGCCAGGAAATCAGGTCTTTTGATCTCTGATTTCAAACGCGTCAGTCGAAGAACCTTGGTCGAATTATACTTTCGCCGGGCAGCCCCGAACATTTCGTTTCGCCGTTCGAGAGCCTCGCAGCATCGAATTGATGAACAAACTGGAACTGATTGGTCAACACGATTCTTCGAATACTTGGGATCAGCACAGATTGCCGGGGCTTTAGCTGGATAACCCGTGAACTGGGTTCTCGGGGAGAAGCAACCTCCATTGTTCAAAGGGGAAAGGACAATCGGATAATCAGCATTCCACGTCGAGGTATCCGAGACTCGTACAAACAGCCCAATAAAGGAATTAAGCTCGACTATTAAACGAACGAGGCATCCAGTTGCTCTTCGCGAGGTGGAAAAGGCCGTTGGAGATCCGGGCGTTTAAACTACAGATCCGAATCGATTCGGTTCAAACGTTAGCTCCCCGGGGATTAAGATTCCGAATAAATCCTGGCTCGAACCGAGTAAGCGGATTATTCGTCCACGGTGTCGCCCAGCGACGTCAGGCTTCCCGAGGAGGAAGAAGGAAGCCGTTCAGCGGCGCCTCTTGAGCAGCTAAGAAGTAAGAAGCCACATTGCCCGAGATTGGTCGATAACTTTCCATGGTGACCCTGTGGATTGCTTCTGCATGGTCAAAGTCGCCGTTGCTTCGACGACTTGTCCGCGCTGCACGCTCTGCCATAGCCTGCGGGAATTGCAGTGGTCGCGGGGCGAAAATCGGTACCACAGCAGGCAAGATACTCTTCGTGAAAGGTCGCGGAGCGGAGAGAGGGGACTGTTCGACCAGGTCCGAGCGAAATTCATGGCTGTGCACGCGCGTGTGCGGGCACACGCACGCGTGGACCGACGTAACTGGCAGATTCACGTGTGTTTACGAGCGGACGTGCATGCGGAATGCGCCTCACGCCGGTATAAAAGCCTAGAAAACACGCTGGAAAGTCGCAGTACTCGCTTGGACGCCTTAAATACCGTAATGGGAGAGATGAGATTGAAGGTAGAGCGTGGGGACGCGAGGGTGAAGCGGCGGCGAGGGGGTGAAACGGCCGAGAGAAACGGGGATAAAGGGAGGGGGGGGGGCGCGAAATCGAGTGGGAAGAGGCAGAGAACGAGGAGAAAGTGCTCGTTAAGGAAAGGTTTACTTTTTCTGGAAAGTTGGAGGGAACGGAGGAGCCTGGGAAACGGGGGTGGAAGGCATCGCTGCGAGGCGGTTTAATCGATAGTAATTCGCAAAAATATAATTAGCTCTGGGAGATGAGCGGGTTCGCCTTATCTGCGTCTATGGGCCTCGTTAAAGTGCCCGCGTACAAACTGGAGGGGAACAAATAGTTCCGAGGGGGTTGAAGTCGACGAACTCTCGCGTAGCACGGTTTAGAGTTTTAGAGGGCCCACTCCGCCGCGAATGACACACGAGCGCTTATTTATTCCCAGCGTGCTCTAATTAAAATCCTGCGGAATTCCTTTTCCATCGTTGCTCGTTTGCAGTACAGCCAATGTTTCGTTACAACGACGGAATTTGAACGAAAAGTAATCGATCAATTACTAGACCCACAAACTTGGCGGGAACCGCCCAATGAACGGGCCGCCGATAAAATGGTATTGGATAACTTCAGCTCCCGTTACTCCGCACTCTTTTTTTTTAATATTCCCGTCGATATTTTCTGGTCCATCGTTTTCAAATAATTGCCCGCTACACGGTAAACGGGCGAGCGGGACGGAACACGCGTAAAGGAACGAGAGGAATCGAATTTCGATCCGTGACGAAACGCGAAACTTTTATTGGCCAGTGTATCGACGAACCGACACTGTTTTCGTGTCGGAAACCAACGTCTGCGCCACCCCCGGCGGGCGTAATTAAAACTGGATCGTCTGAGCTGGCGCTCCGTCTCTCCTTTCTCTCCCGCCTCTCTCTTTGCCACTGTTTCTCCGTTTCTCCAGCACGCGAGATTCAATTTGCCGGTATACACGCGCAGCGTGCATTCAATTGCATTCATTTCATCCTGATCCACGGTTGTGCAACCATTATTAAGGGGGCACGTTGTTCGTTTTCGATGATATCGAATCCCCCAGTAACTGTTATATTGGATTAGCTTTTTCGCCAATGGCGTTCGCCATTATATTGCATATCTGATTTGCAGAGTATTCTACAACAGCATCAATTAGCCACTAATCATTTTAGTCTCTACATTGATTCAGGTAACTGTAAATAGCCACATCTTCTTAACCAATGGCAGAACCTCTTATTCTTCTATAGCTTCGATCAAACCGAAGTCAAGTAGGTTGCAAATGCTCAGGTGCTAGCATAGAAAAGCCACGGTAACCCGTCTTTTCAAGCTAACGCCTGGCCACAGAGATCATCGATTACTTTCCCTCCCAGCAATTATTCACCTTCACCCATCGGACGCCCCATCGATCGGCCGAAACGTACAGCTTCACAATCCTCGGGGAAGTCGGTCCATTAAACGTCACCTGCCATCGATAACCGGGGGGCAAATCCTTCAAAGACGGCTGCCGTGGCTGCTGGCAGGGTAAGACGTCGGGGTAGCACGGGTGTTCTGAAAGGTGACTTTTTGTGCCACAGGTCGCCATCGCCTTGACCATCGCGTTGGCCCTCGGCCATCGATCACGCGCCGGCCTGGTGTCCCTGGACAGAGAAGCTTTTCACGGGCAACAAGCCTCGCTCGAGGAGGATTACCACCAGCAGCAGCAAGCCTCGCTGGAGGAAGGTTACCAGGGGCAACAGCAAGCCTCGCTGGTGGAATCTTTCCAGGGGCAAGAGCACGCCTCGCTGGCCAGCTCGTACGTGCAGTTCCACGGGCCAGTCGAGGGGCCCGAGTTCGAGGTGAAAGTGGCGCATCTGGGCGACAGTAACCTTTTGCACGGGCAAGAGCAGCAGGGGCACGGGTACGCGGTGGACTACGTGGCGCATCCCAAATACGAGTTCTCGTACGGCGTGCAGGACCATCACACGGGCGATTTCCACGACCAGAAGGAGACCAGAGACGGTGAGTGGAGGAAACGAGGACGCCTCTGACTTCGTGCACGCGTCGCACGAACGGGAAACTTTTACGCGTGGTCGGGCTCCTTTGAGAGCAATGGGTCGCTTTTACGAATTTCGCCAAGCAAACATGTACTGGGAAACTCGATGCACTTCCCCGAGCCGCGGCAGAAATTCTCTTAGACGCGTAGCGTGAATATCCAACGGGAAGACAAAAGGTGGTTGGCAAACGCGGCGAGCGAGTTTAATATTCGGACAGCGTGCACTTTTACGTCGTGTGCGGCATATATGTATCTCGAGTATGCGCGCCGGGAAAGAGAGCTTCTCTAATGGCCTGGATAGGTTAATTGACAGAAGCATTGACGGATCCCGGTGCTCCGTATTTAACCTTCCATTGCGTGCAAGCGGTAGATCTCGTTAGACGGAAACGATCGTTCCTCCATTTCGCGCCACTTGCTGTTTGAGTATTGAAATTGCTCGTTGCAAATAAGGGGGACGTTCGCGATTTCTCGTGCAGCCACTTGCTTTTCTATCAGCGGAGTTATTTGCGGCGCGGTTATGATAATAGCCACTCCAGGCGGGGCTCCTCCGACGTTCAATTACGTCTCGTTACGGGGCTGGGAATTGCTTTCCGCGGCTTCTATTCGTCCACCAAGTCGTTCGTTGCCCGCAGGAAGCATCGTGTCTGGCCAGTACAGCGTGAAGGAGCCAGGTGGCAGCGTTCGGGTGGTCAGATACCACGCGGACAAGGACGGATTTCATGCTGTGGTGCACACTTCCGGCCAGAACGACCACTCTTCCGGCGTCTACGGCGGTCAAGGCCGAGGATAGGTTCACGTTCACCAGGCTGCAGCGCAACAGGAGCAAGACTTGCACGATTACGCAGCGTCTTATGCGCCGGACGAGGGATACTAACGTCTCTGATCGTCTCGCCTGCTTCTCTGTACCTGGACACAAATTGCTGGGGCTTACTGTTCCTCGTAGGTTCACGCGTCTCGTATACCAAAGGCTTGCACCACTATATTAACGGCGAACGGCGTGTGCATTGTAAATATAGGTCACCCTTTTGAATAAACTACCATCGTCGATGTAGCCTGGCTGTTTATCTCGCGGAATGGTTTTCGATGGCACCAATCTGCATCGGGGTAGTAATTCCAAGTACCTCTGCTCCGTGTTTGCATACAATTCACGCGACATCCAACATTGAATGCCCAGTGTAATGGTGTATCGCGATGCGGAGAGTGACTCTCCCGTGGAGAATCGTGGATGGATAGAGTACAGCGTCGGAATCGCTCGCAATCTGACGGGAAGGGGCGATGATCGTCAGTGAAACGAAACTCTGGCACGGCCACACGCGTCGTTAAAGCGCGGACTCGTCTCTGATCAATTCGATACCGACGGAGGGCGTCGTTATCGCGCGTGGATGGAGACAAAAGGCGAAACGGCGGCAGAAACGGGACGAGGGGTGGTGGCAGCGGCGAAAACGAATAACAGGAGGCAGGAAGGGTTGAAAGGGAGGCTCGTCCACGCGCGCTAACAATGCTTCGAATGCATGCCGATAGAGGGAATTCGGAGAGGAATGGAGGCGAAAGGAACAGGGTGGCGACGAGAAAGACTGGTAAGAGGCCAGGGGCGGTTTCACATTTACGTTACGTCGTTAAACCGGTAACGATCCGATTGGGTTCAATCATCGAGCTAAATCGCTGGCTCTCTGTTGATTGTTGAGTGTTTGGAGAACAATCGACAGATGCATTCGAAGCGTACGTGGAAGGTGCATTGTTTCCTTTCATTGTCATCGACGGAGACATCGCTCATAGACTATCACGCCCTTCGAACTCTATCGCACGCATTCACGAAGATCTATATCCGAGGCTATTAAACTATCTTCACTTTCTCCTAAGTAATACTAAACTCGGTCAAGGGGCTGCATTTTTCCACCAACTTTCCTATAATTACTTATATACTTTTTAAACGAGACTACTCGCTTAAATGAATAAAACTCCCTGAACCGTGAAAACTCACGCTGACCCCGGTAGAAACAGCGCGCCAAGGGGTTTCGAAAAGTTTCAACTTCTCTTCGAGTTTCTAATATTCCAGCATGAATTACGGTCTCCAGTGACGAGACGGTTAGACGTTATTAAGCGATAAAAGAAGCTACAGTGTTCGGGACAGTAAAAACTTCGATCCCGGTCAGGTCAGAAGTTTCAATTATGAAACGAGATTAACTTCGCCAACTTTCCGGCAAAATCAACGAAACAGGAAGATCACCCCGTCACCATTTCCGCCTCCCCAGGAATATGTGGCCCAGGTTTTGCTCTGAAATAGCCGCAGATCCTCGTCGAATACATTTTCTAGTCGAAAATCTCGATGATCGCGGGGCGGAGGCTTGTTGCCCGTACAATTTCCCGCAGCTGGAACGCGGGGCACCCTTGATAGCCTTGTATGATCTTTCGAGGGGTGAGGTAATTCGAGGCAAAACGACGGCGAGTTATATCGCGACGCGGTTCATTATCCCGTGGCCATTGTTCCCAATAAAATGTGCGACCAGGTTAATCGATAATCGGGTTCATATTTACCGAGCTCCAATTAGTCACAGCCCCGTGGCTCGTCGACGCTGAAACGCTCGGGAAAAACGGCCCCGCGAAAACAATATGGACCATCTTAAATTTACATTCGCAAATGGGATTACGCACGGCGACAATGGCGCAGCTATCCTGGCGACAACGATGTACGTCAATAGCTAACGTAAATATTCCCCGAGGCAAAACACGAGCGGTGTTTCCGTAATAAATTCGACGATGCGCCGCCGCGCTCGCCTGTTTAATCGGAGAGGAATGTGGGTCAGCGTTGCGTTGAAATCGCGCGCATGACCGCAAAAATTTGACAGAATATATTATTCATAACTATTCGTCGAGCCGGCCCGCGTGGCCGGGCGCCGGCGTTAATAATCGGCGGAAAAAAAGCAACGTGTCGAAAACGACAGAGTTCCGGGCCCCCGCAATCCCGCGGCGGGCGCGGCGCGGAAATAATTGATAAGAAGGGCGTATCTCGTTACGAATAATGATCACTCTCCACGTCCAGCGGTATCCATCGCTTGGACACGAACGAGTACGTACATACTCTATACCTCGTTACAATTACGCGCTTTTGGAGGATTTCGTTCGAGCATTTCGAACGGGAGCCCCGGTGCATACGTGTAGTGTCATCGAGTAATGAAGTTCTGATGAATGTTTGGCTACGCCAAGCAACCAATTATCGTCCGCCCTATTTATGCTCAGTACCCATATTCCGAGAAATCCTGTCCGGGATAAGCTATCGGAAATACCAGAATATTCCCCTCGGAGAGGGACAAAATGATGGAGTATCACAGGATGAATATTATTAAGGTGGTACAGAACTATTGAAATCTCGAAAAATCGATTTTTTTATTACTGTTAATTCGGAAAATGTCATCCTTTGTGAACATTTACATCAAAGTTTCATGAAGAAATTCGAATAAGTACAGAAATTATACCGCTGAACGTAACTGAGTGCACCGCCGAGTTTATCTCGAAAATACATTTTTAAACACAGTACATCACCGTGTATATAATAACTTTTGCATGAATGAATATTTTCACTTGAAATTTTAACTTCAACTGTAGAATTCCTTTCTGTATAGCATGGAAATTCCGCATCAGCATTGGATGTTTGTAAAATTTTTTATAAACGATTAAGGACGACTTTCTTCCGTAAAAATGTACGAGAAAATTGGTTCGTGTGTAACTTTGACAATCTTTGTTTAAATTCGCCAGTCAAGTTCCATGTTGTAGATTTTTCTGTAGAAATTACTCACCCCAAAGCATTTTGGTTTCAGATTGGTTCATCTGATACTGCATATACCGACTATAGCTGCACACTACGCAGGACCATTTTCAGCGCTTAATAATATCAACAAATTTGAACATCCCGACAATTTATTTTTTGGGGGGGAAATTACTCGGAACCGCGTTTACAATAAACTGTGAAATGTCCGGGTATAATGATTAATTGGTACTTAAGCAATCCAACACAAAAAAAAACATCAATTTTACGTGCCCAATAGTCCTGCACTTACCCCCTTAATACAATATTTCTCTCCAAAATATTCTATGTACATTAATTTTAGGTTATCCCCTTTTTGCTACGTACACATTTCCACCTCATAACTCAGGCTTGGTATGACCCAGAACTCGGGCATTACAAATCCACCTTGAAATGTCCAAAACAAAGAGAAACGTCGCCTTATCTCTCGTTGACCGTCAACGACCGATAGGCAAGACGGGAAGCCTCGAGCGGAAGAGGCAACGAGCAGGTAGCTACCGTTCGTATCCATTGAGTCGATTGTCGGCAGTCGAGTGGAACGGGCCTGGTGTGACTATTTCGGTGCTGTAATCATAATGAATCAGGCTGCAAATGGACAGTGCGGCGGGAACGCGAGTGAATAATCAATAGGTTTGCCATTGGACGCGTGGACGGGTCGAACAGGCGTATTTCAATCGGCGAGAAACGCTAGGAAGCCACTGGCTGCGGCAATTTTGCGTTTCGCCTACCTTGTGTGCCCCTCCGCATCCAACGACACTGCTAATCCGTTAACGGCTAATGCGGTCGACACCGTTACCAAATGACATTTCCAGTCGGGCGACGGCACCGTTTCCACAGCTACCTGCGTTACGAGGAAAAAGTGCTTTTACTTGTTGTAACTGTCTGGCCCAGCTTCGTTTACCGCGATATCGCGGCTGCCGCCATTAACGGCAATTACTTTCGATACGCATGGCTTCGGGGCCGTTTACACGGTGGCCAGTGATGGACAAATTCAGCGTTCACGATGTGATTCCTTCGGTCGCAGCGGGCCGCAGAAATAACGTGTTAATCCCACTGCTATCGGTAGACCAGTTAGACACTGCTTCCCAGTTCGTCGGAAAGTCCCTGCCACCCGGTTGTTTGCACCGTTGATATTAAATCGGGGCTCGTACGAGCTCGACTCGCGTGTTCGTCGCAAGTACTTGGCAAAAACGTGGCCCGAACGCGAGCGGGTGACTGTAGTTTACAGTTCGTAGAGTGGAGTTTGGTTGGAGCTTGGAGTAATGGTCATGGACCAGTTTAATATGTAAACAGCAAGAAAAATACTCTAATTCATCGAGCTATATCTGCGACGGCTTTAAATTTTCATTCGCCACCGACGCGCGCACTCGCAGTTCCAGTTGTGAATAATAACAGTATCGAAAGGAACCTTGTTAGCATAAACAGTCCCTCTGTTTCCCTATTAAAAATTGAAGTGTGCCGAGTAACGAAGCGACTTGGAGTCGTAACCAGAGGGAAAGCAAGAACAAACACGGCAAGAAAGCGTCGGCGGGCTTTCTTCTGCACATCAAAAGAAAAGTAATGATGAAAGTTGCTCGGTGTCACGAGGTAGCGCTGAAAAGAACGCACAGAGAATAATCGTGACTTTCTCTCGTGTCGGAGGAGATACCGAATGTCAATGGATTGCGAACGTCGGACGTTGAAAGCGTGCCCTTTTTTCCCCCACCCACCCCACCGGGGCAATAACGTCGCCAATCTTTCAACGCCTGACTGTCAACCTCGCGGTAATATATCGGAAAGTGGTCTTAGGATACGATTCGAACATAGTCAAGCAGAGTATTTGCCTGAACTTTAAATCAACCACGAATATCAGGGCAGACGTGAGATCGCCGTTTTTAAGAATCATTAAACCCTTGTAAGATGGTGTAGCATCGTAAACACGCCAGGAAACTGGCAATGAATTGGAATTGATTACAGCGGACGGTAAACGTTCGCCGAGGGCGCTGGCCACTGCTTATCGATCTCAATTGTAGATCGCGGGGGATGGAAGGCGAGAAAGGAGAGTGGTTATTCGGGGACCGAGGCATCCATCGAGTTCCGTAGTCAAATATGTAATTCCACGGACGTGTATGCGCCGGTAGCGAGCAGTAAGGCCGACTTTGGAACGTCCATGGAATTTATTTATGAAAAATGTATAAACCCGGCAACGAGCGCGCTGCGACCGGGTGCCGATGCAATAATATACCGTACACCTTCCCGCTGGGAAAAACGAACGACGAGAAACCGGGGGGAGAGAAAAGGGGGGAGAGCAGCAGGGCAGTCCGAGGGAAATGGCGAGAAAGGGAGATAGAGAGGGAAAAAAGGATCACGGTATGACCTACATTTGGCCTACGGGTCGCAGGGTAGAGCTATTGATTCAGTACGCTCTTAAACACAGCCTCCGTTTCATTTCGTTCCGACTCTCCTACCATTTTTGCGATTACTGTTCACCTCGCCACTCTCCTCCCCGTGTTCCTTTTCATCGAGTTTATTTATCGAGTGGCTCGCCCCCGTAACACCCTGTCTTCCCTTCATTGAGGTTTTCGTGGCATCCACTTCCCGTTTAATCTCTTAGCGAAAGACGCCGAAAATCCACTTTGCCACGCCGCGAACTGTGAATATCTCGCACCGATCGAAGGAATATACATCTTCCCTGAAGTTAGTAATAGTTCACTCCGAACAACTCGGTTTTTGGAAGTTTGGGTAATCTTGCTGGCTTTCCGAGGGGGAATAGAGAGTGTTGTGGATTTGCAGAAGACATCTGCCACTCGGGGATACTTCGGTTCGTTACTCGACACACGCGTCAACACCTTATCCAACCCCTTCTGGTCTAAATCCCTCTGCTGTCCCTGTTATCGCGCACAATTATCGTCAAACGTCACGAAAGGATGTAAGTACTCTAATCTTCCTAGAAATATCCTTTGCCGTTAATTTTTCGCGCGCGTCGTCCCCTGGAACACAGTTTGCGCCGCTGTTTCGAAGCCTGCGCGGGCAGGGTGGAGATTGTATACACGGGTGGCGGGTGAATGTTGCTACAGAGCGGACGAATAATACGGGGCGGTTCTGAACTTTTATCAATCCGCGAGAACAAAGCGCGTAAATTAAAAGCCTTAATCATACCCTCGCAGGCTTTTCGCGCGGGGACACGAAAAACTGTATCTCTGCGGCCTCTGCGTCGCGTTGTTTCCGACTGTTTCGCGATAAGGCCCGTGCGCGCCGTGAATTTCAGTGAAGTCAACGAGACGGACGAATGCGGGAACGTAGCCGTAGATTTAGAGCAGATTAGTGCTGGAGGAACCGTAGAAATATTAGACATGCGAGCGCCATCCCCGAAAGTATATTCATACACGTGCCATCCAACGATTCTGTATGTAAAGTAGGTGGTAGGTTTTTAAAGTTGACTCTCCTCGAGTTAGAGCGTAGTCCCGTGTTACAGGAAAGGAACATTTGCTACTCGAAATTAACGAAAATGGTGATCGATATCCGATGGCTGATCAAGAACGCCACAGAATCGGGAACACACGGGTAGGTTGCCCGAAAGACCACATCGAGATAAGTTTCGGTCATGGCTGGAGTCCGGGCCATTTAAAGACCGCAGCATAATTAATAGACGCTCGCAATTAGCGCGTTTAGCCGGCTAATTTCGACCTGGCCTCGCAGCAAAGCGCACAGTGCACGGAGAGCCCGTAACCTCGTATGGTGCACGACGTGTGCCCGCTTAACGCTAAGTGGCGTCTGGCCAATGCAATTGATACACGTCTGGCGACTGAACATCATTTTGACGTGTACAAATTAGACACAGAGATCCTCTTCAATGGTACCAGAACTACGCGCGACGGATGACGAATATTTAACGAAGAGCCACCTATCCGTCAAACATCCCTGATCCTTTTAAACCATGACCGCGAGGACGTTGGACAGGATGAGGGAACAACGACCGGGCCGCGCGACTCTCGGCGATATTTTTACATCACAGATTCTTGCTTCGAGCAGAAACAAGCGGATACAGGCGGGCTCGTCGCGTGTTAACGCACAGCACGTGCACAGGGGGCTTACGAGGTACATATTTATACATAGCGCACGCTGGCCGAGGCGCGAATCGATGGAACAAAAGAAGCGTGTAACCCGCGTCCGCTTTTGTACGCCTGGTATCGCGTCGGGAATATTTTTAACCGGCCCCGTAATTATAGACACAATCCACAGCCACGCTGCTAATAATCGCGACCAACAGAAAAACGGCGGCAAAGGTCGTGAGCGGCATTCATTAAACGGGCCCTATGGCTTTTGCGGCTCAACGACGAGGGTAGCAAGGTTTTTTTAAACCGCACGAAACGCCACGCGACACGTGACACTGCCATTTTTATTCAGGGGAACTGCGCGGGATGGTCGGCAGGTTTATACAGGGATTTACTTGTCACGTGAAATCAGCTTCGGTTGAAGAAAGTTTCCTTTGTGGTGGAATCATGATCGATCTATGCGTTAACGTGATAATTACTCAGGCTACTGGGGGATACAATGTATCTGATGGCAGCTGCGGCTGCTTCAAGGGAATTAAGTCTCGTAATTTATAGAGTAATGGAAGCTATCAAGGCGCTTATTGTCATCAAATTAGATGGGTTTACTTGAGGATGGGAGAGGAATATTGAGATCGTTGCTGGATCGAAGGTGTAGGTCTTTTCGTACCTGTAGGTACGCTCGTTTTAACAGCCAGCGTGCTTGTGCTTGCACAGTTTTACGGCTAGCTACGCCATATCGAACTCCATGCGTCTGAAATGGACGAAAAGCTCACGTTATCAGCATCGGCGTGGCGGGTGTTACGTTTAAAAAATGGCACGAGCATCAAGCGTAATTACGGCTTAATCCACGCTCGTTTTTTTCAATCCGCAAAAAGCTGCTTGCGCTAGAATTCAGGTCAGCGTTGAAAACGCGGCGAGAAGGAAAAAAGTGCTGTTGCAACATTTAAACTCTCCGCTGTTCCGCTCGATACGAGTGCCGTGCACAATATCAAAGCTTCCCAACGACTTTGCCCAATTAATCACATCATGGAAGCAGGACGATTAGGTTCGGCCTGGGCAGATCCAAGACGATTCCTTTGGCACGCGTGCATCGCCGGGACAAGGGACAGGTATCGCGTAGAACATTGATACTCGACGACGTAGCGTTTGGAATTGGCGACAGAAATTATACCACAAGCATCGGCCGTTTGGTCATCGGACAATCAGCATCTGGGAGGCCCGATCCTCTATCAGACTTGCAATCAGGGATGAGACGGGATCGGCTCGACATCCCAGCGACGGTTGTCTCCCTGTAGGCGCCCACGTCTTCGCCGATAACCCGATTAATTCATTAGCGATAGATGCTGATTACGTTGTCACGCGTAATACCCATTGTGATGTCGCCGTGTTATCGCCTCCTTGCGCCAAGATATCGGCGTCTACGATCGGTTCCACGTGGGATCAAGACACCGTTATTGGGAGTCGCGAACGAACAAAGGGATTCCATGCATTATTGATGCCAATGGAAGTTCGCCTCGATGCATGATTCTACGTATTTCGGGGGAGCTGGTCCCCATTCTGCCCGATGGCTTTCGAAATCCTCCCCGTAATTGAACGCATTCATCGCGGAAAGGGTCGAGAAGTTGAATGCAGAAATGATATTTCTGCTTACCGCGATCCCATTATTCCTCCAGCAGCTGTGTATCGTTCCTGCATCTACTTCTGCTCGTACCGCCACCTTCGCCGCACGGTTACGATACATAATTCGCTTCCGATCGTGCCTCGCCGCGTACTTTGCGCCGCATAGGCGTCCGCCGCTGAAAATCAGGCCCCGATTCGTCACCGTTTCGACCAGCCCATTAACATGGAAACTCGATTAAGCGTAGAGTGGCAGCTGTCAAAACGGCGCACCGTCTGCAAACACCCCTCGACCATATTTTACGGTGGCGCAGTTTGCCAACGGAATCTCTCGCCCGCCTCGAACCTTTCGCTTCTCCGTGTACGTACGAACTTGCTCCTAATTCCGGAGATCCTCTTCTCATCCTGCATAATACCGTGTTGCGCGAACGCGTCGATGCGGGTTTAAGTTGCCAATGTACCATGATGCTGATACGACAACTCGATCGCTTCGAAATTCCTGAACCATGGCGCGCCTCTAACTCTGTGTTAACTCGATACCTCGTCGAGTTGCGTTCTAATAGGTGGATCACCCTCTTGCCCCGTAATTCTCGCTCGAGTGAGTAACCGTTTCGTGCCCATTGCAGATGGAGTTCGCGGTATCTTCGACGAAACTCCGGCTCAGAAAAGATCGTTTAATCGTGCCCGCGGTCTATTTGAAAGAGGAAAGCTGATGCTCCTTAAAAATGGGGAACGATAGCCCTGTGAAAAATGATCTTCCATTAGCATGATTCCCCGTTGAACCGTGCAATCTTCACAAATTTCATTCTTATCCATTTTTCAAGCTCAACCCCAACGTGGATAGTCGCCTATATACTTGCAGTTACTCCACCCTCCACGGTCAAGTATCGATGACGAACGCTTTTGTTATGCAAACGACAGAAAATCTCATTTTCCGCTGTTATCACCTGCACAGCGGGGACCATTGAACGCAGCGTGCGTGCAGAGCAATTGGGTAGCACGCGGATAACGAGCGGGCAGAGAAATTTCAGACGTTACGCGCACACGTAATACCTAAAATAATCCCGATTCGAAGGAAATTCGCTGGCCCGTGGATCGATCTGCATCGGACACGGCGTGTTTACGATTATAACCCGCCGTGCGAATTTCAGTTTGATAGGCGCGGCCGAGAACGGCACAACCGTGACGAACGATCTCCCGCGGCCAGCTATAAATGAGATTTGATTATTTCTCGCTGTTGTCGCAGAGGCTCGTCGATCATGAAAACAGGTTGTCACGTTTGCTGGCCGTGACGTTATAATAATTACCGTGTATCGATGAGTGGCGTGTTGCCGCACAAACAAAAGGGACGACGTGGAGCAGCAAGGGTAGATCGCCCTGTTACTGGCCGCGTAAACTCTAACATTACGGAACTAACAATAGGAGGCTACGTCCAACTTCTATCCTATTACAGAAATTTGACTCAGGCCCGTGTCCCTTAAGGAAGCAGCAAAACGAACAGTAGGTACACGATACGCTATCGAGCCAACCCTTAGAATCCCTACCTCACGGTGCAATTTCCTCGCTTAATCAGTTACGCGGACATGCAAGCATTTCCTTGTACGTAACAGCGGCGGATCTAGATAACCGCGGTGAAAAAGTGTACATTTCGAACACGCTCCTTGCTGATCCGTCGCCTGAACACTTAATTGGTGATACTTATAGCCGGGTTTACGAAGGGTTTAAGATCCCGTACACGGGGGGGTCCGGCCCACTCGTCGCGGCGGACGCCGATGATAAAGGCAGGCTACTTATTCCCCAAAGTTACAGTAATCCGGCTACTCGGAAGGCGTTGCCGCGGCCATTATTAAACTGAATTGCGGTCATCTATCAAACGCAGCGCGGGCCACTATAATTTGCAGCCAGGCATGATGTACAGCCGGCAGGTATCAGCACGTCGTTACGTCTTTCCCTTCCCCGGGGAGGGAAGTGACTCTTTTCCACCAAGGAGACGAAAATTTTCCTGGTCGCGGCCGTCGATCCCATAAATTTCGCTCCCCCCTCCCCCTCGGCACCCTCGCGTGCGGTTTATATTACGTAATAGACCGGCCAGATACACTGGAATCCTTTCTGTACCAGCCGGTAATAGTCGCTGATAGTCCCTGGGAACGCAATCTTCCCCGGTGATAATTCAATTAACGCAATTCCAAGGATTGTCGACGCGGCTGTCGTCACGGATACACGCGCAAGCCAAGCAGCGGCGGCGCGAATTATTGTCCCGGAGCAGAGAAAGTACCGATCGATCGGGTCGTAATGGGAATTTAATGGCCATATGAAATCCTGTAAATACAAGCTCCTCCCCAGCTACGGTGTACCCAGGGTATGGTCTCGCCTCTGCGTCATCCTCCGCGATGATTGTCGCTGGTTTCGCGCCTACGACCTTAATTGGACTCACGCACTTTTCGGGTCATTTGTTTGGAAGGGGAAGCATCGCGGTGTCATCGTCTACGTGCGCGTTGCTCGTTACACGGCAATTCGTCGTTTCGTAAAGCGGCGCTTTGAGCTTTTTTTATTAGCTCGTTAGACCTGTGCTTGGTACAGCGAAGAAAAGACGCGCGCAGGCAAATAACCAAGGCTCTGGGCGCCGCGTTACGGTGATAGCCTTTCGAAGGAAAGGCAATTTTCCCGTGATTGTAACGGGTAACTTTGCTAATGAAAATTCCAGGCTGTAATAAGATATTCATAAAGACGGCGGAGTTCACCTTCGCGGAACGGCTCTTGGATGTTCCTGTTCGTAACGTTAGCCGCCGCGGAGATGGTATTCCTTATTATCTCGATTAACGCCACTGTGGATTCAGGTTCCAGGCTTTAGCTACAGCTTTAGATCGGGAATTAAACATTTCTACTTCTTACGCCCGGCATCCCTGCGACGAACACTGCGATTCTCCATTTTCTGAAAACGTATGGGAATTAAAATTGATCCGCGAACCTTCAAGTTACCCGCCGCTTATCGATTCGTCGCGAGAATCTGCGCGACAACGCGCACCGACCGCTAAGTTCCAGGGGTGGAATACAGGGCGTACGAGTTCCCACGACGGGGGCGAGGCGGTGACGCGAAAAGGGGAGTTGGCGAGTCGTTGTTTAACACGAAGAAGCGACGAAACAGGGTGAAGGGAACACCGGGGACTCGGGAGACGAACAAGTAAGGGACGGGGTGATAAAGTTCGCCCAGTAGAGGGATGATTTTTTCGTGGACCTCTTTTTGCCATCTCTCCGACGACGCCGGGAGGGTCTCTCTGTAATTTTTATTTACGGAACTTCATTATCACTGGCTACTAATCTCCTTCGCCTCAGGGACACCTTTATAACAGCGGAGAAAGCGGATCGCTACGAGAGGGATGATATCCCAGCGGCGCGAAGACGGAAGCAACTTCCTTCTATGGTAGCCAATGAGAAACGTTAAATGACACTAGCGCGATTCAGAACTTTATCCAATAGTAATAAGCGAGTGACGCTATTATGGAATTATCATACCTAATGGGTTCGGAATAAAATGGCCCGAGAAGGAGGAATCCATTGATGACCCAGATAACTCTTTTGCCCGGAGCAGTCCGATCCAGCCGGCTCTTTTAGGCAAACTTCTGTCCATATACCACTCTACATTACTGGTTCATTATTGTGTTACAGCATTCTTAGAACCCAGTACACCATTTTCCCATTTTCGAGGTAACTAGCCGCACCTCTCGCGAGCAACTCCGCTTGCACGAGGAAACCTTGGCTCCCCCGGAGCGTAACACGATCCACTCGGGCAAAGGGCAAGGCCGAGGCGCGGGACCCTGCTACCCCCGCCGGCGTTTGTCTCTGACCCGCTAGATTTTTCACGGTGTATGCGGTTTTTATCCGTCGCCGCCGCGATACACCGTGGAAACGATCCGTGTAATTTTCAGGTAACTTAGTGGAAAGCGCTGTCGACGACCGACACCGGTGATTTATACGCGTTTAGCGACCAATGACGCGAAAAGATTACACGGTCGGGCGAGCCCGCGCGGATCGGACCCGCTCCGCGCCCAATTACCAAGCGGACTGGTACACCTGCATACGCAGCGCTATTTTCCCTCTTGCCTAATGGCCCATAACCTTTGATTGGGACGTGTTTACGTGGCGTTTTAAACGACCCGCGAGTCCTCTCTTTTGCAGTCGCCACCGTTTCCCGCCTGCTAACGAGCTGCCTCCCCGATCTCGAGAGAACAAACCGGGCACACATAACTCACCCCCGATGGGCAACTGTGCCTCTGTTATTCTTATCTCGGTACAAGATTTTTCTACCGGAACATCGAGTGATAATTGTAAATATTGTAAAGGCGAAGGTTCACGTTTCGCTGTTCTTTGTGAAGCCAGTGTAAAAGGGGATTTCGAGCGTGGATGGTTGTTTTGGTGAAAATATGACGGATCAGGGAATTCGCGATACAAAATGTTTACTGCGAGTCTGTACAGTTTAAACAGATCACCGCTCATTTGAGATCGCTACGGCTCCAAACGCCATAACTTTCCGCAAGCATTTTCCAAACTTTCCTCCGCCTTTGTGCGGTCCTTTGTAAAGCGAGTCTCAGTCGGACCGGGACCACTATATCAACTTTACTGTCTCGCGATATGGTCGCCGTCCATTCCGCCGGAAGACCCGCAGTTACGTGGTTCTTTCCTCAAGTATTTTCGCCGGGGAGCGATTAAAGGCAATGATTTATACGCCTCGTTTGTTCGTTAACGCTGCAACGAGGGTAGCGAGTTTAAGCACGTTGCCCTGCGGAGCGACAGAAATATTGCTGCAGTATAGTTTCTCAAAAGTAGGTATTCCTCGCTTCCTCCGTGCACTTTCGTTGAAATATTTAAATGTTGGCTGCTGCTACTTTTCGTTGATTAATAATTAATGTATATGGAATTACAATCTTGGCTGCAGGCCTGGGTCATCAAGTTCTACATTCTCGTCGCTGGGTCGTTGTGCTCGATTAAATATTTCCATAAAAAGAGTTGCAATTCGCGGCAGGGAATCTTGAGCACGTTGACGATACCTCCGAGTGCAAGAAAATTGTGGAGGTGGAGAATGCTGTGTGCACGGAATTGCTGTGAGCTCGATGGGCGAGGTTGTTGTATTCCCCGAACCAAGTCGAGCCTCGCCTCTTTGTTCCCGTTCGCACCTCCGCTTTCCGAGTTAATAAACTATTTGTAGCCGGTGCACTCGTACATCTCGCTCGCTAGTAACATGAATAATTGCTTTGTACCGTTATCAACGCCTGGACAAATCGCACCCCGTTGTTCCAGACCCTCGTCTCTGAATTAAAATTCATCGGGACAAATCGACTCTTTTGTTAGCACCGCTTCTAATTTCATTAATTTCCTTTACTCGACGGAGAGAACAGTTTCCTGTATTCTATTACAGTCTCGGTCAGTTCTAAGTCGATCGAACCTCGCGATCTTGATGTTAAGGATAGTTTGACAGATTCCGTGGGACGGATGCCAAAGCATCGGGCGATTGTTTAATTTATTATCGACGCAATGACCGGGGCGCAGCGTCCGCGGCAACGAACGTGTAGAACCGATTGCAGCCGACAGTTACGGGCGCGAAGGGCCCTCGTCGTTCGCGATTAATCAACGGGGACATTTCGTAACGACGTAGCAAACACAACATCTGCCGTGTGCCCCGCCACTAGACGTCAGTCCAGAGCTGCGACCAACAAAAGGGTCACCCGTTATGCACGAGTGCAGCTCGGGCCGTGGAGAGTGCCGTCGATGGTGCACGCGGGTCAAGATGATCGAGAGAGAAGGAACCATCGATGCCAGAATGTCTGATTCTCGTGTAGCTTCCGGTCACTCCATGGGACTTGTATAATTTTTTTTCGGAGAACGAAGAGCACGCCGCTGTCCGCGAGAAAAACGACAACGGGAAAACTTAATCCTGGTCAATTGAATTTTATCAGAGTTGCCGCGGTCGTGGAAGCTTAAAATCCGAGGACAGTTACTTCTTCATGAAAAATGGCGGTATTTCGGTAATCTTATTTTCTAAGTCTATAAGACAGTGTTTCGCAACACCTTTTTGAGTCGGGATCCCCTTTTATAATATTCAAATATACCGCGACACCCTCCCCCCATATATGATAACTTAAATTAAATAAGGTAAAGAAAACACATTAAAAATATGAATTTCAGAATATAATTTTATCTTACAAATATTAAAAAAAAAAACGGGGCGGCAACCCAGAAAACACTTCGCAACTCACTTGGGGCTCGCGACTCACAGGTTGGGAAACATTGCTATAAGAGATATAAGACTAGAACAGCGCGAATAGTGTGGCTTTACGAAGATATATTAAATATATCGTGTTGTTACAAACTTGCAAATTAGTTTCACTGGAATAGCTTCCTTAATGACATCCCAAGCCACCCCATTCTTCTCCGCGATCATTGACTCGCACCACCCGACGTAAGTACGTACAGAGAACAAAGCTTTTATTCGTTCCGAGGAAACGCGTGTTCTAATTTTCAAAGGTATACATACGTGCGCTTTTATGGCGCAATTACATCTCAAAGGTGGAGGAGAAACGATGCTCGTGGGACCTCATCTTTCACGCAGCGTCGAAGGTTTAGCACCCCGTGGGAGGCGTAGGGCGAAATAAAACGGGAACGTTTCCCTTTGTGTATCGCTATGTCGAGGATACTGACAGAATTTTACATCGTCCTCGCTGCTGATACGGTGGACGTGCACCATCGTAAAACGAGCTCCATCCCCGAGAAATTTCATGTTTCCGAAAGTCGACCCGCGCGTTCAACAAAAACAGTGCCGCGACACAGTCACCCTCCGCTCTCTGAACCTAACCATCGCCGCAGGATTTTTCCTTGGCCTAAAAAATGCACGCGAAACTACCAATTAGCCTCGTAGCTAAGCGCAGCGTGCACGACTCTCCTCTTTGTATCAGGAAGTCTCCTTTTTCTTTCAGATGTTTAGTCGACTGGTGAAAAAGAGGTCTACCGTGTCACAAAGTAGGTACGTTCGTCGAGCACCTTTGCACCAACCTGAACGATTTCGATTGCTCTGACTTGCCCCCATTAAACTTTCAATTCAACGTGATCAAATTTGCCCCGCCACTTCGCAATCTTCCGCTCTGATTCTCACGTTGACTTCATCTGTACTGTTTTTCTTGACGATCTGAATTCAAATACGAAAACTTAGTCGCGCTCTTAACTGTGGCGCTAGTCGATACTCTCTACTCTCTACTCTCTACTCTAGGCTCCAGGATCCCTCGGCGTAAAAGAAACTTTTACGTCCCACCGCTGGAACACAGGTTTGCTTTCCCGTCGTTGCATTCCGATAGAGTCGCTCTTAGCTTGTCAGGCGTCGAATTCGCGTCATCCATCGATTACTTATAAATTCCACGACAGAAGCAAGCGCGCTTTTGTAAGCGTTCTCGCGCCTAGCTCATGAATCGTCGTGACGCGAGCTGTTTCGAGGAAGCCTGATACATTAAGGAAAACACATTAAGCGCCAGACGAAGGATCCACTTAAACTTCGGGCCAACGACTAATCCACGCATCCATCAAGTTCCAGTTATATGCAATTGCTCGGAGGATTATGCGCTGCAACGAGCGCTGGCGTCTTTGGCCTGTTGGGATGATATAATTAAACTTCTGAAATAAACCGTTGGATTTTAGAGCAAAGTAGAATGGAAATCGAATTCTTGAATGGAAATAAAACCGACATGCGACGGACCATCGCCCTGCTGGCGAAAGTACGGCTTGCTGTCACGAAGGGGAGCGTGGCCACAGCGATTAGATTTCTCAGAGTTCGCGCGTATTATTCGTGCACCTCTGTTGCCTGTTTTTATCTATTCGAAGAATAGTCAAAGAAGCGAAAATAGCGAAATGCCCGGCCGTCGACGGAGCAAGCTTACTACTTTAGCAGCGTCAACGAGAATACAAGGGAATCGCTGTGGCTCTTTTTAATCGGCAAGCACATTATCTAGGGGTGTTCCTCGCGTGGCTGTCCCGTTTCTCCTAGAAATCTCGGTCACCATTCGACAAACAGAAGGAACGATTCAGTCGATTAAGCCTCGATGCCAGCCCGATTCTACTGGGGAGAGCGCCTCCCCGCGCCTCTGCAATTATTGCCCACCCACTCGAGTTCGCCCGTGTTCTTTCACCGTGCAAAGAATAGCCACTTGACCAGGATCTGGCCGCGGGCACGTCTCTTCCAACGGACATCCACTTACCGCGTTTGCTTCTTCATCGCCTCATCAACGAATGAGGCCCCGAGTCTATCGAATGCTCTGAGTTCCATCGAGGCTTAAATACCCTTAAAAGCACGAACGAAGTTCCGTGGTCTCGAGAAAGTCTCGGTGTCCCCGTGACGTACAGCTTCAGAGCCCGGCGTTCCTCTCGCGCTAACCGAGTCACTCTCCCGGAGGAACGGACACACCTCCACGCAACTATCTTCCCTTCCGCTTCCTTTTTCGCTCCAGGGTCAGGCACAGGCACGATACTAATGGCTGCTGCGATATCGATAACGCGACAGAGGAAGATTGCCTGGATCGCCAGACTCGCGGAACAATCCGGCGGGGAAGTGAGAGAAAAAAATCTGTCCGTTTTCTTTTCTCTCGTTCCCGACCAGCGAGCCGCGCACGATAGCGTAATGGCAGACTTCCTGGTTCCCTAATGGCTGGACGTGGCCAGGGCCTCGAGCCAGCTACGATATCCTATACGCGATAATCGGGCTGATTTAAGGCCGCGTGCTTCCGACCATGCAGGAAAACACTTGAATGTTAGGCACACCTGGCAGGTGCAACCGTGTGTACGGTCCGCTCGGCCCCTGGTTGGCGTGTTCCTCGGTAATATTCGGCAATTTCGCGTAATTTCGTGCCCCCCCCCCCCCCCTCCTGGGACGGCCTAGTCGCGGTATTTCACTCGCGTTTGTCATACGTCTCGCGTGACGTTTCGCTTTGATAAACGATCATTTCTATGTCATTATTTTCGACGGGCCGCCACCTGTCAGCGGTTATCTCCGTGTCCTCGCGAGAGCACGACACTCCCCCCTGGTCGAGGGACGCTCGATTGTGCACCATTTGCCCTCGATCGCGCTCCCGTTCCTCGGGGGCCGCCCAGCTAAGTGTAACTGCGGGCTATTGTGCTACGAGCTGTCCCACGTACCGCGAGAATGGCGGATAAAAAAGTTTCCGAAGATTCGGACAGGTCTCTGGGTGGTACAATATTTTGTTAGCAAGTTGATCGTCCTTCCACTTCGTTTGAGAGGTAGACGTATGTTTTTGGATGGCTGGGAGCTCGTTTAATCCGCTGTTAATCCGATTCCTGGTGGAGGCGGCAAATCCTCGGGGCAGAGGGAGTCTTGAGGGGAATTATGACACCTTCGCGTGGAATTATATGGGGTCAGATGTGAATGATTCACGAAACATTGACACTGAGGAGACTGGTCGATTACTAATTAAAACAACAGTCGTATAAAAGGATTCAGTAACTTGGGGATTCGGTTTTCTTTCTCGAGAGGCGCGTATATTTTGGAAGGAGGCACGAGGGGCCTCGAATTTTCGAGAAACACACGACGCTCTCGAGAATCCGTGAGCTAAAATGAAGTTAGTGGAATGAACTTGGAATGACTGGCGCAAAATTACTTCGCCGGGGCTTGGAGCCAATTTTTTCCGGACCTAGTTCCGCTTAGGTGATCCCATGTATTCGATGATAGCAAACAGTCCGAGGGAAAGTGCACCGTCACATCCACCCCGTGCTTTATGAACGTTGGAGCGTTTTATATCTCACTCGCAGGCCGTGGTCGTTACGTATGTACCTACGCTTCGCTCGGTCGCAGAGTTTAGCGCAGCGTCGTTGTAATAACAGAGCGACCGGCGATGCAGCGTAGATGAGAGATACCGAGAATCGTAGGCGCCTCATCGAACTTTACTTTATCGATAACATATTACCCTTATCGGAGGCCCCGTCTTAGATAGGGCGCCGAGAAGAGACGAGGGTCAAGCTAGCACAAAAGTAATGACCACGATCGCGGTCCTCCCTCTAGAATCGCATTTCCACCGGACCCGACCCCTGACCTTAATCCCAACCCTTCATTTAAGATTACGATACTCGCGTGTTTATCAATTCGTTGACACGAGGGGCAGGCAGCTCGTGCGATTCCCAAGGAAATTACATGCCGCAGGAACCTCTGCTCGCTTTTGGAAACCCCTCCGCATCTTATTTTGTAATTTAAAGGAGGACATTTTTATTGCGATTCCCAGCTTTAGACGATACCACGGGGATTTGAAATTTCATATAGGCGGCCGTGAAAGCTTCTTTAGCTGAGAAAGGACGGCCCAAGGATCCCGAAGTCCTCTCGAACGGGCAAAAGGGACAATCCTCCAGCACCCTAGTGAAATCGTAAATATACTAGAGGCGCGCCTAATCCAGAAGGCATTTTCCCGCGGTGATATAGGCTTCTGGATGATATTAGGTGGCATAGTAATGCTATTCGAGAACATTCCTCGGCCAGGAATGGTTCGTGTCAGCGGGGGTGGACGATGCCCTTTGGACGGCGCAAGCTTACCCCGAAGGACTATCCGACACGCACGTATTGGTCTGTGGAGAGAAGCGTTCGCGTGGAAGACATTCGGACGCGCTTGGAATCAGCGTACGATAGATACACAGACGTGCAAATGGGGACGGAAATGATTAAACGTCACGGTTGTTTTCGCGATGAAATTGAATTGGAAGTAATTGCGTTTCCGGGAACAGTGACACGGAAATGCTTTGCAATTAACGTTGCAGTGGTCTTTGTGGCAGAGGATCTTTCAAAAATGTCATTTTAGGAATATTCCCACAGAAATGTAGTTCCATGGGGTTAAGAAGTTTCACGGTGTGCACCACCGCAGAGCGAGTCAATTTCTAACTCAATCAGCCGAACGAGCAACTACATCCCCGCAGAATGTGACACAGCAGCCTTTCACTCGCCGCGAAATGCGGGCATAAACAAGTTGGAAGCATGTATGCAGGAATCCCGACCATCCGTCGCTGCATCAGCTTAAGAGTCTAAATGAATACGGTACTCGACGCAAGTTCGTGTACTCGCCTCCAACTTGGCGCGTTCCTGAAACCCCAAACAGCCAGGCACAAGACGGTTGCTCCGATTTACCATGGAGAAGCGTGCGCACAGGCATCGCGAAGTGTCCTAGTAGGTAATCCGTTCTAATTCAAGTCTTAGACAAAAGCATCGCGTCTTATTAACCGCGCGTCATTTCTAAATGCCATGTGAGTTGAAAGTACCGGGGACTTGAGGAAACTTTGAAGAGTCAGTCTTCAGGACTCGAAAGTTTCTCGAGAGGAAAGGAAATCGAACTTCCTGGGATTCTTCAAGGCTCATATATCGTGAGTGGAAGAAACAGAGCACTAGACGGCCGATCGAGTGGTGTGCAGAGTAATATCCAAATAGTCTGTCCACCTTGGTGCACACAGTTAATTCCACAGAATGCGATCCTCAGCTATAGTCGCTTATCCAAACAACACTCGCAAAATAATATAGTAGGGTAAACGCACCAGTAAATGAACAGTTAAGACTAATGAATGAACACTATTATAAAATTATGTTTGCAGCGCGAATGATTCCACGTGCTGCAAAAATTGTTTGGATATGAAGCAAGAAATGAAAAGAAGTCTCTAATTAATTAGTTGCTTACTTTAATAACTTATTTTACTCATGTTAATAAAAAATGTTCATTTACTGGTACATCCACCCTAGGTTTCCGCGATTCAAGACATTCGTTACTCGAAGAATTCAGGTCACACAGGTTCTAATTTCGAATATAGGTCGAAAGTTTCCGTGGTACGTGTACTCGGAGCGATTCGAGGCGTTTCGAATCCATCGCCGACGAAGGACGGCGATGAACGCGCGCCTACGGAGGGCAACGGGGGCCTGCCTGGAATCAGGTGACAATAGACGCGGCAGGAAATTGAGTTGGCACTGATTAGACATTGCGGGCGTGCCGTCATGCCGCGACGGTTCGTTGGAATTTACCCCGGCATACCCGGGGAGTCCAATTCCGCCTTGGGGCGCGCCCGATATTATCCTACACTTTAAATCAAGCCTCTGAAGAGCGCAGCGTCCAACCTAACCGCGGGAAAGGGGTAAATCTTGCGTTAAGATTGTTTCTGCAACCCTTAACGCGTCCCTACGGGTTTCCACGGCTGGCAGGTGATAGGTGAAAGCCACTGACGCATTTCCGTACCCCGTCATTCCCCATAAATCGTTAGAAACAGGTTCACAGCTACAAACGTCGTCGAACATCGCAAATCGACAAAGAATCGCTTCGCCAGTTTTACGTCCGCGGTTCAGATCTGGTTTTTACGAGACCCGAGCTAATGTTGCATAAATTTCTGATCCACTGCGCGCCGAAGTTTCCGCTGGTCGCCGTATATTCAGCTGCACGCGTCCCTTTCGAACGCGAGCAACCTCGCGCGCTCGAACTAATTGGAAACGAGCAAATAATTGCGAGCGTGAAAGAGCGTTCCTCTGAACCGGGCACGATTTTATTCCCGCTTCCAGGGAATGGTCGCTCGGGAATCGCAAGAACCGTCTCTGTATATTGCCATGCATATTTTTCAGCTGCACGAACATACAGGCGCGGTTTTCTGCAACGCCGCGAACACGCGTGTGTCACGCCTCCGCGCTACATATGCACGCGCGAACTCGCGAGTTTTATAGAGCTTACGTAACGATCATAATTTTCGTTCCAATATTCCTTCGCCGCGGCGAATATTCGCGGCTTTATGAGATCGAACACGCGCCAGATTTTTATGATCGCTGAATCCCAAGCCGGCCAGAGGGTCGTTGCTCGTGCGAGCAACTTAGCAATTCGCGTTTTAAATACCAGTAAACGCGCCCCGCGTATAAAAAGTTAATAACGTCGTATTGAATGTTATCGAGCCGAACGGGAATATTGTCGTTCGCGTGGCCCAATATTTGCGATCTGTATTTGCATGTTCGACACAGATTCGCGGCGGCGCGATGCACGCGCCAATGAAAAGCGCGAATGTTTATTACAGTTTAAAGCCTGGTGCATCTGGCCGCGCGACGCAAAAAAAAAAATAAGACTGCCCCTCGGTGAAAAATAACGGCCGAGGAATCGAACACGCGGTCGTATAAAATTCGTAGATTATTACGGGGCAAATAGGGAAACGAGCTCCCGTTTAGCATCGAAGTTCATATTTTATGGACTCACAATGCATAGTTTGTATCGCCCGGGTTTTATTACGGTCACGATTTACCGTTCATCACTGAGGAAACATTATCGTTCGGTGGCGAAACGACTAGTTTAAATTCGGCAAGATAATTTTATTTCAGAACGCAGCTTGCGCGCTCGATATTACGCGAGGAACACGAGAGACGTGCCGTTGTTTGCAAAGTGTTTCGCAATGAAATTTTATTTGGATATATGGAATGCAGGCGTGAGTATACAATGGGACTCATTTTACTCGATCCACATTCGAAATAGGAGATATTCGTGCAGGGTGGTTAGAACGATGGTACCGGGTGATCGATTGCTTCAGTTTTCATTATTTTATGGTATTCGGGCGATACCCTCAAAGTAAAGGTACGGCTTTGAATATGTAGTAAAACAGAATTTGTACACCGTCGAAAAAAAACTTCGTACGCGCGCACAAGTTGGAAATTTTTGCACGAATCGTCGTGAGCATTCTACCGATCTTCATTATCCTCGATTAGCAGCGATTGCAGTTTACCTAATGCGCTCACATTTCACGCGATATGGAAACGCAAGAGTTGGCGAAGCTTCGGCAACCATCAGCGAGATAACCCTGCGAGTCGAACTCCCCGGTCGTTACACCGATAACGGAAACCCCTTTCCGTGGAACCGATGTTCTCCATCGTCCCTTTGGGGGACGGCTGCATAAACCATCTCAACCCTTACGGGGGATTACGCGGATTTTCCTGTGTCCCTCGTCATGCTTCCTCCTCCCTTGGTCCTCCAACTTATGTACATGCGCTCGGACAGTGTATTAAATTTTTCCTTTATCCTGCTCTCCAGCAGATTTAGTCGTCACGGAGCTCCAGACGATTTAGTACAGTGGCTGACTGGGAGCCTTAAATCCTCGAGCCGAGATACCTGCATTCTATTAGGGGAATTATTATTAATTATGTATTAAAGGCGAGTTATTCCTCAAAGGATTCATCAGAGAGAATAGCTGCGAGGACATTAATGAGCCTTTCGCGAGTAGTGGAGAGATGGTTAGAGATTGGTCGGAAAATCTTTTGCGATTGGTAAGCCTTTTTAATCACGTGATACGTAATTGTTTTCGAAGAGATTATGTTTGCATTCGATGTACCACACACCCGAGACTCGAAAGTGGTAATCCGGCCACAGCAGGCACTGCATATGCGTTCGAATCCCCCCCTTTTATTTCGACAAGCGAAAGGAGGGGGAGTCGGAAAAAGGGGGACAAAAGTCCAGCGTTCACTGTGAAATCACGGGCCGAAGGTTGCGATGAATAGCGGTCGGCGCGACAGCTCGGATTTCCTCGACCATGTTTGGTGACCGTATTTTTTCCACGGATGACAGTACGGGCCGGCTAACAGAATCCCGAACTTTGGTACAGCGCCAAATTATTATCGTCCAGTGTGCTTTACATTGTGCCCGATCGGGTGGCTCGCTCCACGCTGCCACGCCGCCGCGCAACCCCGTTTTCCATCGCAGCTCAGCGTCGACAAAGGGTTACGTAAACTTTCCAAATCTCCTGCCACCTTGGAAAAGCGACACGGCACCGTTCCACCCTCTGTCGAGTGCCAGAAAGGGTTGGGAAGTGCCGTTTCTCTTCCAATTCAACTATGCCCTTTGGAACACTTCACACGACCAGAGGGAAAAATAATCGACTGGCCCTATTATGCATCTCGGATCTAAATCTTGATTTCTTTCAGTGAACATTTATTTGACAATTAAAATAGGTATGTACGAAGTTCCTGGCAATACTTTGTTGCAGAAACTTCTAAGATCAAATGCCTTAAGATGCACTATGCTTGCAAATGGGAAATACACTTACGCGTAGTTGGAACCTCAGAATTACAGAGCGAAGAATAAAAGCGCGCGCGTGCCGAGCGGCGATAATATTAATCAAGCATAAATCACCGTTCCTCGTGGCGGCCGCGATTATTGATTCGACAAATTCGCGCTCTTCTGTTCGTCGTGTATGTTTTATTGCGAATTAATTCCTGTTTATCGGGGGCCAACAATTGCACGCCATATTTCACCTGGTCCCTGATATTTCGTAATGCCATTGGCCGCGTAATAAACGAGCCGCGATCGTTATCCCGTAATACAGCCCGAGATGCAAAACCGCGCCGAGGGAAGAAAGATTTAACTCCGTCCCCGATGACGGTTGGACATTGAATTACGCGAGCGTTCGGATCGTATCGAACGAATTTTCCACGGGAAAACGAACGGTGCAGTAACTGGGGTCGGATTGATTGACAGATACGGCTTTAAATCGAATAATTAATGGTGACCAGTGAAATTAGGGGTGGAGACGTTCGACAGTGGCTCTTTTGAAACGTCACTTCACAATGTAGGCTACTAGGCGAGTCAGGTAACTCGAGGCTACACCTGTAGCATTATAAAAAAAAAAGTTGCTCGAAGGATTTTCTCGACGCTTGGAACAGAGGAATACGAAGAAATTAAGCTAATCCTATTCTTAAATCTCCCATCGTTCACGTAGAGTGTAGACTTTTCAGCTCCGTAAACTGTGCCATTCGGGCCATTCATTAGCGTCCTGTCGCTGCTCCTCGTCGAATTTACTTTCGTCCAGTAGCTTCGAGGAGAGCGGCATCGCTACACGGCCCCACAGAATCGTTGATAAATTGTCTACGTACACGGGGGTGAAGTTCCGGAGGTAAGGGGAGCGCGGAAAGCAGCGAAGTATCGCGAAAAGCGCCCGTTCGCGAATAGTTTTCCGAGAGGTTGCTCGCTTAGCCGGATCAATAGTCGCGCAGCCGAGTTGACTACGCCACGCTTGTTCCGTTGTTGTTGCTGTTGTTACAGATATTACGTTAAACTCCGTCCCACCCCGTCTCTCCCCCTCGGTGATTACGATCGATTCTACGAGGCTTCCTGCTTCCGGGTTGCTTGGCCTCACTTCGTGTCCAGCAAGTTTCCTCGTAAAGATGCGGGTTCAAAAATAAAATTGGTGCTCACTCGAACGGGACTGGCATTTTCGTTAACAACTACTTTCTAATTCCACAGTAATTTTATGTTTCGAAACTTTTAATTAGTCCCAGTAACATTCCTTGGAAACAATTTTCGAAATAGTGCTCGAGTGGAGGTTTACAGAGGGATATAGTTTCCGGGTTTGACCACTAACGGTCCGTTTCCATTTACTCTTCTGTACTCTGGCCACACAGACGTCTCGTACCTTCCCGTAACTCTCTGTATTGCGTAATACCTGCATCATTTTAACAATCGTGCGAAGGAAAGCTCCTGAAATCGTTAATAGCTTTAAGAGACTTGAAAATTTATCGGCAATGTCGCTTACGGCTAACAAATTGTGCTATCGTTTATTCCCTCAGGAAGGATTTCAGTTGTCCTTTCCGCGCCAAACGATATGCTGCCCCATTCGGCTTTCCATCAGCCCTCGATCCCTGTTCCCGGAACAGGGGCCTCTCTCGCGTATTCACACCCCCCTTTCGCACTTTTTCCTCACCCCTTCGCCAGCGGCGTTCCTCCTGTCCGAACGAAATTGGCTTCGTTACGCCGGCGAGGCTTCAATTCCCAATATGGAGCGGGCCAATTTGTATCCGGCCTCGCCTCTCTACTTCAACTTCTCCGTCGACGTTACGGATGTCTCCTAATGATTGAATCCACCGAGTGGATCGCCCCAACTACCGTCAACTGTGCTCGACGACTCTCGTTACCGGATTAGAAACTCCGTGGATCTCCCTCGCGATCGAATACGCTGCGAGTGCGTGTACATGGTGCAAGCACGATCTCATCCCCGGTTCCAGCCGCGTTCAGCACGTACACGCGGGCGAATCGTCGATATTCGCGGAGGGATTCGCGATATCGGGTCGAGGCTCGCCCACGGGACCACGCTCTGTCTTCCTCCCTTGGTTGGCCCACGACCGAGGATTTTCGCTTCACCCGCGAGTATCCAGAGCTTCGCTCCTGAAACGGCTGCCGGTGATACGGGAAGCCTGTTGACGTTGGCTTCCCGCAATCTCGAAATCCCTTTTCGCGCGATTCACGGCGCACTTCTTCCTGCCATTGCGTTAGTCATCCTCTGAGATTCTAAGCTGTCGATTACGTGCAAGTGATTTTCAACAGTTCGAGCGATCCTGATGGAATCTCCGGGGCTTTTCGGGCCTGTTTCTCTGTTCGAGGGAACGGAGGTAGCGAAGAACGTGGGAAATTTAAACGATACCATCGATCCTCTCTACCCGCGCTCGTACCTTCCACCTGCAGTCGAATAGCGGATTCCAATAATCATCCTGCACTTCCGTGAAATGTAATCTTGCACTGTGTACGCCTATCAATTGGGTAGCGGGCAGCAGACACGGTTCATTCGCGAGCAGATACCATCAAGGTGGTTTGGAGCACGACGCTATCGCCAGTCGCGCGAGCAGGTACTTAACTGCAGGACGAGTTAAGCATCTGTTGGCCGTGCGTTAGCAAGTTTCTAATTTATTTACCGCCGCCAAAACTTCAGGCAACGGCCGCTTTACAGCACGTAAGCGCGGGAATAAAGTTGCGATGTAACGAGACCATAAAACACACCGTGCCGCATGGATTTTCGAGACGCTTGACGCATCGTCAGGGCTAGGACTCGAGGGTGTTTTGTTGCAGCGATACACGCGTCGCCTCCGCTATTAATAATTCATGCAACCAGAGGCTCGGCGTGAAATACCATTTCGAAACTTCGTTACGCCGATGATGACGTGGACTGGCGATTCTACTGTGGGGAAAAAAGTCAATCCTATTCTTCTAGGTACTGTCTCCGAGCATTCTAGGTACTAGCTCCCGCTTGCATTACGATTTTAGGAAAAAAGGAGCTTGTATTTGTGCCAGTTTTGGCAAACAAAAGGGTAAATCGCGATTGGGAATAAAATTGCAAAGAGTAAGGGCACTATCTCGTTCCAACCTCCAAGGCTCAGGACTTGTTTTGTGGGTGATTGTTTCTCAGAAGCATGTCCCAGGGCGGGAACTGGCGATCACGGAGAACCCAAGCTGAGACCGTGCAAAGATAAGCACGCGTGACTCTGTCACAAATGATCAGCTTATTGGACAGGTGCGCCATTATTCCTACACTCTGGTGGGTCTCGATGCACCTGGCTATCGGGATCGGCGGTGCAATGCCGGTTCCCTCTTTAAAATTCACCATCCATCCCAATTTGCCGTTGAATATTTAAAGTTCTTCGCTGGAGGAACAGTTCTCGGGGAGCTGTTCATGAAATACTAACTGGCTACTGAATTACTTATGCATCCGAAGATGCTCCCGACGACGTGAAATCGATTGCGAGGAGGCGAACCGGGGAAAATAATCTCTTCGGCATGTATTAATGAGCGCTCTTGCCACGCCTGCTATCGCACCAGCGTTGCTTCCACCTTCTCGTCGAGCATATTTGCGTTTCACGCAGGACGCAGTATCGACCATCCTTCAGCTGGAAACGAGGGAAAGCGTAGAGAGGAAAAGAGAATCCGCTGTCGTAAACGTCAAGCGAGCTAGACGTATGACACTTTGCCGCGTCGTCTTCTACGCCCTCCATTCTCGCCCGGGTTTCAGAATCATTCGACATTTTTTACCGGCCGCTTCTCACACGGCAGATATAAAAATTCAATTGCCCCTGCAAAAGGGAGGAATGCCATAGCTGCCTCACCTATCCAGCCTGGGCAGAAGTTGGCCGATTTCCAAATCGAAGGAACGAATACTCAGCCCGCCACGGATTCGCTTCCCAACCCCTTTTCAAGATTTTTTCCTTCAATCCGTGCACAGAGATCCCGTCCCGCCTGCAACATGGGCTGCGCGAAATTCTAGATACCAGTATGCATTTACACGTATGCATTCAACCGGCGAGCAGCGAAACGCTCGAAACATCGACGCGTTAGTATTTCACGCGGGTCGCAGCGCGCGTCGCTTTTCATTTTATTTAATTAAAAGGCGAGATATTAGTTGCTCGTTATTCAATAACCAAATAACGCTTCCACTACGCGCGTGCTTTGGTGAGATTCAGATCACGTTATCGACCCAGATGACGATTCGGAATACAGTTTCACAGGTGATTCGCGTCGAATCGAAAGCCGGGCTAAACAGTGCCCAGAGTGAATGAAAATTTGCGTTTGGACATTTTTTTATTCACCGTGCGAACGAGAATCTATGGACCAACGAGATCCCTGAATGAAAGCAACGCTTGCTGAGTCACGAAGTATTTCGTGCTTGCCGTCATTCTGTCCTCTGAGTCGTGAACTTTCTTCGTTCCTGGGTAAAAGGTCCGTCTTACGTGAAGTGCTCGACCGTGAAATGTCTGAGGAGGAAGTCTCGATCCCTTCTCGAAGGCGTTCACAGCTCGGCGCGCAGCCGAGCAAACTTCGGGATGACCGTGGATAAAAGAACGCAGGAAATGGCGTTGAGCCTCGAAAAGGGCCGAGGGGGACGCGAATGAATATGCGTCGTCACGCGTCGCATTCAGCTACGCCCGCTGGTGAATCCTTGAGCCGCCCGCGAGGGATACAACAGGATACCAGGTCCTTTATTCGGATTTGTTCGACGACGCCGTGCCGCTCCAACAGCCGCTCGTTCATCCTTGTTAGGCGACTGAATCCTCGATAGGCCCACCTCGCGTCTGCCTTCGTTAAGCACGCGACAATCAATCGGTTTAACCTCCGTTTTTCGAGCCGTCAACTTTGAAAGGGAGACCAGTGACATTTCTTATCCGCCATCATCTTTCCGCTCGTGAACGTCGCACTTCTCGCACGCGGGGCGACGCTACACCTTGATTCGCCTCCCCATTAAGTTCTTCAGGCTGCTCAGCCGTCACGAATTTCGAGCAAGAACTCCAGCCGTGACGAGGCAGTCGCAACTTCCTCGGAATTAAATCCGCCAGAGTAATTTTCAGCGATATTCAAGACGCCAGGGCGGGTGACAACTTCGTATCGCGAGCTCTCTCATGGGAAACACTCGAAAGTAGGAAAACGTAGGCGCACGCGAGCGAACCGCTCCCCGCGCGAATGGAAGGAGCGCGGCGTTCCTCGTTGCTACGACTGAGACGCGGCGTGATTCGTTTCGTTTATCGCGCCCCTGTTCCGCGGAGCTTGATAAACTCGATGCAATTTCTGTCCAGAGGTAATCCCTTAACGCTCGTACGGCGCCTCTTAATCGCGCGAGCTCCGAGAACAGCGACGATCAAGTGCGGGAATTAAAGCAACGGAGAATGGAAAGTGTTGTTGGCGCGACGGGGGTAGCTTTCGGCGCAGCCGAACATTTTCGCCACGCGACCAGTTAACGACCCGTGCTCGCTTGCGAGCCGAGTTTTCCCAGTTTAATTCGAGGAGCGTCAGGTGGTTAGCAGCGATCGCGAAACGGTTAAGTGGCTCGTTGTGCGAGACTATGGGATTAACTTCTTTCGGCGCTCGTCCCCCCCCTTTGTTTCCAATACTCGTCTGTATCTAAGTAAAACCGGTGATCATCGGTGTAGAATAATCCCTAGAGGGACACTCCATATAAGTATACCAACATCTTCCTGATTGCAAAGAAACACGCCTGCTTACGTTCCTCATAAAATACTGAAAATCTGAGAGTTTAATCTTGAGGAGACCCGAGTCGAAGGGATAAAAATATTTTTAATGGAAATTCAATAAATTTCATTAGGTGATTTAAAAATTTAGTTATGAACCAAATCCAGTTTCCTTTTTTTTACAAAGCTCTTACTTCAGATGTGGTTACATTAATATCCTTTTTCCTCTTTCCTGTTTACAGTAGAATCACATTTATTTAGAGGCTATTCAAACGCGATACGTCGTTGGTGAAAGTGTATGACGCCGCGTTCGGCCACGACATTTTCGTGTAAACCCGGCACCGTAACCGGCACGCACCGGGCGCGGTAACAAAATTTTCCGCGCATTAACCGCGTTAATGATCTCACCAGATCAATTTGTCGATGGGTCATTGCGTTAGTCACGCGTCCACGCTATCGATCTCGATGCCAGTGTCGCCTTTCCCCACGCAAGTGGACGTTGTGTGTTCGTGCTAATCGCGAGAACCATCAGTGCCAACAGCGTCCAGACGAAAAATATCGAATGCCACGGTTATCGCCCAGGAAACATTAATCTACGACGGGATCAACGCAGACGGTTAAAAACTCCGAATCGTATCGTGGCTGTGGGTCCGCTCTGCGCGGGCAAGTGTTCATTAACGTGAACGTGTAAATGGGATTGTATGGTAAAATGGAGCACGACTGGATTCCCAAGAAGATACGCCCGCGATTAACCTCCAAATTGAGATTTACCGAGAAAATCCTATGCTTCGTTCCTTCCACCGCTTAGCTTTTTCTTCGTTTTCCAGCGACGGTCTTCTAGATACACAATGGTAGCTTGGTGTTGTACATTTACGAGGATTCCTCTTTGAACGGTGGGAATGTGGTCACTTGTTCTCGTGTCTTAGGAGGAATTAAACAACCTACGTATAAACGTTCCTTAAATATTCATTAAAGGCACAATATGTATTAATAATTAAAGCATCAAAGGACAAGGTCCTCGTCTGCCCTTTGCAGCGATATTCTACAGAGAGGCGATCATTTCCCAAGTAACTTATTAATTTCATCCCGCCAAGAAGATTAAAGTTTACCGAAAGTAGTTCGTTCTTAAAAGGTAATCAGAAATCAGCGAATTTACCATCGTGAATACTTGTAAGCGCGTTGTATTTGAGTCTCGCTTTGGGGAACCGCTGCAGGAAGACGACTACCGTCTGGAAAAGTACACGAATCCATTTCCCTTCATCCGAATGGTCATCAGAGGGGTGGCTCAGTAAACGCGGCAAGATTATCTGCAGTAATACTCTAGGCGGCTGCAATGAGCTCGAACGAGGATCGAAGAAAGAGGAAGGGAGCTCTCGGGGGCACAGCTACTCCAGACGGTTAGCAAGAAATTAATTCCCGTTTAATGCAGTCCCTGGTTAGCATTGCAAATCTCCGCTCGGGCCAGAGTTCCCGCGGCTTTTTCCGCTTTTCCACCCCCGCCAGAGCGCCTCTCATTTCCCTTCGCCTTTCCGTCTGTCTGTCTGGCCGTCTGTTTGTCGGCAGCGCCACTTCGACAACCGCTTCTCCTTCTTTCGGAGTATTAGGCAAATTTCCTCGAATCCGTGGCTGGTCCCTACACTGTCTACCAAAAGTTTCGGTACACCTGCGTTGCCTTCATATCGGATCGCGGGTGCAGCGAGGAAGGCGGGTTGTTTGGTTGCCTTTCGATATTCTCCTCTGGGAAGTTGAAGGAAAGAAGGATCCTAAAACTAGATAGATGAAAGAATGTGTCACTGGTCGAATGACGCCGATCCTACTTAAAATTTCCATGAAAATCGAGGACGTCGAAGAATAGTATAATAATAAAGAAGAGAGGTGGACAGAGATGAAAGGAACGTTAGTGTCACCCGACTTACGTTATTCTTACGGCGATTTCACCTTGCCAATTTTATTCTTCGGAGCAAAACTTTTGAGCAGTAGTGTGCTTCGATTCTCCTCTACCTCGAGCCCCAGCCACTTCCGGTCTGTTTAGAGACGCTACTTTCCACTTGTTTAGTTTCGTCCCCATTCCTTCGAATGCAAATCCGTGAGATCCGATTTGAGGAAACACGAAAGTTGAATAATGAAGTTAGAGCGACAAATTAGAGGGAGTTGAGCTACAAATTATCCTCTGGCGGAAATATTTCGTTTCGTTTTAGTATTTCCAGTCGCATACTTCGCGATGGGCAGAGAGGCGAATTAAAAAATTCCTCGATGCGTTATTGAAAATAATATCCATTTCCTGTAATCAAAGTGCATCGAAACGCTTCGTTAATTGCATATCGCTGCAGGTGCGTCAGTTTCTCTCGTCGGGGCTAAACCATTGCATGAACGATGTAGATCCAATGAAACCAGCTTGTGTAGTTCTCAAGTTCCTTCGCTGTTAGGCTTGAAATGTCACCGTGTCATGAAATCGTTTCGCTTTTCGATGAGAAAGTCACAAGCGGAAGCAACCACAACCATCGAAGCAATGCTCCAGCCACTCGACTCGTATAGATAATGAAAGAGGACTCGGCGTTACCGAATGATAAACAGAGTTTCGAATGCATTACCATCGGCGAATTTAAAAGGAACTGTGGTTATTAGCGATGATTATACTGGAAAATTGCACGTTAATCTGGGAATCGTAGAGGCAAAGGACTCTGACACGTTTCGATGAAAGTTGCGAAGCTTTTGAAACAATAGAACGTGTTCAGGATAAATTTTAAATACACGATGTGGAAGAGAAATTAATGTGAAAATTAGTATACACTTTTGTGTGGAGCCTCCATGTTCTAGATAAAATTTCCAACTTTTAATTAAATACTCGAATGTATTGGCAGTAAAAGTAGCTTTCTATACAGTCGAAAGATAAACTTCGGGAGTGAAGCTTATCGATCGCGGTTCGGTGGGATTATTTGAACCTCCATATTATTTCCAATCTAGTCGAATAGTACGTTGTTAATAATCTTCCCTGGAAATGGCTATCTGCGTTATTAGAGCCGGCCGTGTATTTTTACCAGCCAGCGACCGATAGCATTCGATATCCCATCAGCCGTACGATTTCGCAGATTTACATAAACAACAGATTCCCCGGCCGTGCCAGCTTTTCTGGCTAAGTAGCATTAACGTTGAATTTCACCAGGCCCAGCTATGTACGAACCGTCGATAATATTTCCGCGAGATGCTTGCGAATTAACCGTTCGAATTGACCTCACTCGATACTCGTTCCATTTCCTATGACTATCCTATTCACCGTCGTTTTTCCTGTTAACGATTTATCCACGATACCCGCTGATAGATTGTACCTACGATCAGCAAGGTAACGGTGAGGTGGAAGTAAAAGCGAAAACTTCGTCGAATGTAATAATCGAGTGAAGGTACTTGAAGATGCTTCTGATGATTTAAGTAATTCATTTATTTTAGAGGATATTCGGGCATTCTCATTTCTGGTATCGGACTTTATGCTTCTGATTGTATTCTTCTGGATATCGTAATACAATTCGACCATCCAACAGTTTCCAGACATTTTATCGCGGTGACAGTCGTTTCTTCTGGCAATCAATACTTCGGTGCAATTATAGGGACGATTCGAAGCCGCGTAAACGCGACGCTGCACATTTCCAGCCAGAAACAAGCTCGTTATGAGAATCGTAAGTAGTATTTTCGAAAATGGGGCGATTGCTCCCCGCGAGCGGTCGCGTGTACGATCGATTTTACTACTGCAATAGAATTCGATACGGGAGAGCTTCACGATTATCGGTCGCAATTATCAACTTGATGTTGTAATAAATGTAAATCAAGTGACACAGTTCCTACTCGTCCTTTTTTCTCAGTATACTGAAGATAAACATCATTCCTCGCAAATATATCAAATCACATTAGAATAAAATAGATCTCAGGGTCCCTATATCACAACATCTTACCAGGCATCTGCCCAAGTTCACTAGGGAACAATTCGTTCCGAATCCCAATTCCCCATCACCCTGTAAAGCGGACGAAACGTCCAATTTCCCGGTGTTGTATCGATTATTATCCTCCCTCCACGGATGAATTATGCGATCGCGCGAATTAGACCGTCGATGGGACGCGTCACAGCGTCGCGTAGATTCGCATAAGCGCGTCCGCCGTGTCCCCAGTGGGTGTGGTGGCATGGAAGGAAGCAAAACGGAGGGTGGATGGCCGAAATTGATTACGGATTACCGATCCCAATCGTGATTCGCGCAATTTCGCCCCGAACCCGCGGGCACCGTACCAAGGGAAACTATTTATGCGCGCGACCGTCGCCTATTTATGCGGTTTGCCTGGAAAGTAATAGCTACCTTCGGCGTGGCATGCTCGCTCGTTTCTACGTGCGCCGTTGAATTCGGCCGATCCCATTCGTTCTCGGCGGAACAGCGGCCCGAAATGGATGACAGTCACGATCGACGAGACGAATCGACTGGGATCACGCTTTCCCACGGATTCCCTCGGATCAGCCAGCCTCGCAGTGACTCGTCTGAGGGACGAAATAGAGGACCGCTTGGAATAACCGTGCACCCGCTTCAGACGTTATAACGGGATTACGATTAATAGGTTGCACCGGCTCCTCGAAAATTTGCTTCCACTTTGGGCGCGATACAATGGGGCGGACCGAGGAGACGGGAGGAAGGAGCGGGGTCCAGCGGCCCCGGACCAATTAAAGCCGCAGATGTAACAAGACGCAATCGATTAAACTCGCGTCAGCGGAATTACAACGCGTTTCGCGTAACGAGCCCGTCCTTCTGTCGTTCGACGCTCCCGCCTCAAAATTGCGGCCCATTCATCAGCCGCCATTAGGATGGGGGAGAGAAGCCGTCCTCGGCCTTCTGCGTGCCGGTATTAATAATTAGAGCGGATAAAGGGTCGCGTAATCGAATCACTGCCTTAATTAAAAATCGCAATTAATGTCTTCGCCCCCCGAGCCGGCCGCCTTAGGTAAGCAAAATTGAATTAATACGGGGCACTCAGCGACGTCGTTTAATGCTGGAATTGCGCGCAACGGGCCGAGGAGGGAGGGGAGAAGGAGGATGAGGATGGGGCAGGGGGACGAGGAAGCCATAGGGGAAGAGGGAAACAAAAGCTGAAGAGCTGAGGTATACCCGAACGGATCCCGCGACGTGGCAAGGAACTGCGAAACGGATCTCTGGGATGCCTCACGCCGCGAAGAATACGATTTGTCATCGCGCGGTTGGCCGTGGCAGCGTTGAAGTTTGTTGCTGAAATCACGGAAGAAAAGCGGGACAGACGATGGAAGCAGAATAGGAGCGTTCCGCGCCTCAGACTCTGTACGAGCGCCGATTGCATAATGAAGACGAGACTTGAATCCACCCGCGGGCTTCTCGTTTTTTGGGCTGGTCGTTTTTCATTGGGCAGCGCCTCGGCTTCCTTGGGCTCTGTGGTGTTGCGCGGGATTATGGTTCGACGCCTGTCCGCGTCCGCTTCTTGTTATCTTGATTTTATACCTGCCACCGCGGCTTCCACAGCTTTGCAGTATTATGCTGCGGAGGAAAAGCGAGTGGACCGCGAAGTTTCCTGGGCGTGCAACAGATTTCCCGGTCGTAATGTTCAGTAACGGTATTCGAATAAACGCCGGGCAACTAGAAACGGTCAACCATTAGTCAGTTAAGCGCGCTCGGACGAAACGCATTGAAATCTACTTGGGATCGTGTGGGGAATAAAAATTGTTTTACATTCCACTTTTATTTAACTCACTGCCATCCTCTTAGTATTCTCCACGCATGGAATTGTTGAAAGAGCTTGTCCCTGCTGCGCCGCGACTCGTTCTCGCGAGTCCTCGTCCTTGGGGGCGGCACATTCCTGCGCTAGAGCTTCCTCGAATCAGACCAAAATTCCCGAGGAGTAATTTTCTTTAGTATTTGGCAAGAGACGCAGGCATGGAATGCAGAGGCATAAAAGGATCCTCGCGACACGTTTGGAATGGTTCCCTCTTTACATCGTATCATACGTGCGTCTACATTCTTTCCGTTCTGTGCGGGCAGCCTTCTCCTTTCCTTCCTCACTTTTAAAGGGAGTTTCTCTCAGTCTCGCCTCCGCGCTCTCATGGAATATTGCTACTCTATCCCGTTGCACGGGCCACTTTATTCTCTTTCAACGGCTGTCTTCCAGTTCGCCTTCGGTAACAGGAGCGGGCTGCACCTTTCGGGTCTCCTGTCTGCCTGCGCCGTTTTATGACTGATAGCTTTGTGCTCTCAAGCCCCTCTTCCCTGTTCCTTTTAATTGTTCGCTGGCGGAATATTGAGTTAACCCGAGAATGAAAAATGCCCGCCAGTACTCGGCGCGGTGGTGTAAAATGATTGAATTTCAAGTGGGCGAAATGTGAGCACGGTACAGCGGAGCGTCAGCGTTATTTGTGTTGCCAGGGTAAATTGATTGGCCAACATAAAGGAAAGCGAAGATCGAGCAAACAATTAAGAACTCGTTGGTTGATGCATTCGCGGCAAGGGTTAAGAGGAAATATTGACAAGCCAAACAGTGCTCGGCCTCTGGCGCGTGGGCCATCGAGTCTGATGGACAAACAAGACATGTATGTACTACATCGTGCAGTCCCTTCTATTTGACGCACCGAGTCTTCTACACAATTATTGATGCTTCCTAGAGATACACTTCGCCTTACATCAAGTAGCCCCCGTCCCCTTCCTGAGTACCCAACTCGTATTACTGGGGAATATTTCTAATCGAACTGTTCACTTGTCTTCTCACCTCAGGAATCGCTGCATCCGCAAAGGGTGGGTTTGTTTTTTCTGGGGCAATATCTCTAACTCGTTGGAATCTCGCTGCCCCGCCAATGGGAGCATACCAGCATATGCACGACTAAGGGAAACAGAGTGGAAAGAGGAAGAAAGCTGCGAAATTAATTCATTAAATTACCCAGGAACGGCAGCGTGTACGCAGAAGAGGCGAAACGCAAGCGGCACAGCACGCGTTCGAGATAAGGGCGCTCTGTTCCCGTAGCACGGATTCGTAGCACCGTCAATTAAGGAAAAACGCGTCCGGAGGAGCACGGAGAGGAGCAATCCACCTGGCGCCGGCTCGCGAGACGGGCACAAAACCCTTTAACGCCTCCGCGCGCGTAGCAATTACACGGAACAAACAGCCAGCCGCGTCTTTCTCCGTCTCTTTACCACGTCTCCGCCACTTCCCGACCGCGCCAACAAAACGGCCTCGAAATATATGCGTGTCCGTGGTACCTTTCAGACACGACGAATCCCCGCCGCGCCGTCGGGTTTTCTCCTTCAAAGAGGAATTGTTCGAGCCGAAATTTCAATGTACGCGCCTCGCACGCTCGCGCGTACAGCTCTGCTCTAGCTACCGGTAATTGCACAATGGTTACGAGAAAAGCCGCGGCTTATGCGTTCTGCGCGTTGATAAAGCCGGCTCTGCGTCTGCCCGTTCTCAGCGCGAGAGTGGATTATCTATTACGTGTTGCTGGTTTGCGACCCCTCCACATATTCGAAATAATAAATGTTGGAGGATGTCCTCGGTTATTCGCGCCCTTTGGAAAAAGGCAGGTATACCCCTCGGTCTGTGATTCTTCTTTCTATCACCGAAATTCACACACGCGCAGCGTGAGATTCTTGGGAGGAAGATTCCCTCCAGCTTCCTGCATAGTTTCTTCCTCGGGCGCTCTATTACTTGGAAAGGGCCCCTGCTTTCTCCCTGCTGTCGAAATTTCGCCTCCCAAAAACCAAAGTCCTCGGGTTATAACCGACCACCGCAAGAAATCTAATAACGATATAGCCTGGAGAAATCGTCTCGTATCCAGAGTCCCAGGCGGGGGTGGAGAGGCTGCGACGGAAGGTGAGTGTGTCGGTAAATCGAGATACTATCCCGTTGTAGGGTGGCATCGTCCGTTTAACTGGTCCACGTTTGCGGCCAATTTGGCCGGGCTATTCGCGTGTCTCTCGATTCGGATCCTGCCAATGCGCGAATTAAAGCTCGGCCAGCGGAACTCGAACCGAGGCAGCGTAAACTACCTGTCGAGGGTTGCGCAATCTTCGTCTCGCTTTGGATTAAGTCGCGGCTGGTCTCTCCCCTGCCGCGCGCAGCAGCCGGTGTCAGCGAAATCGGGGGTATTAAGTCGTGTCCCGCGAGCCAGACGGAGACGCAAGCCGTACCGCAACTTCGAAATGTAGTCTCTGCTGAGATCGGGGCAAATACCCCTCGACGGCGGGGCTCCGTTCTCATCGCAGGGAGGAGGCGCGCGCGGATCCCGCTGGAATTCATTGCGCCTCGCTCGGCGGGGGCCGAATAACGGAAGGTTTGGCCTCTCGCCGCGCTTAAGACGCTTCGAGTGGTATGCGCGGAAAAGAGAATGTCGAATCCCGTCCGAGAGGAACGATGAATAACGTTCCAGCGGGTGCTTCGCGGGAGAGCGAAGAGACACAGAGTAAACGAGCCGTGCACGTCAGCGAATGTTCAGGTTTTAAACCGTTCTGACGCGCTCGGATCTACGATCCACCCTTTCTCGTGCTCCGCCCTTTTTATTTACTGCACCTCTTCCCAGCACTCCGCGCTCAAATCCCATCCACTTGATTTTTTTCCCCGTTCTAATCAAACTTGCAAACAGCCTCAGCCCGGGCGAGACCGGTGAACTGGAGTCCCGCAGCTCACGAAAGGAAAGGTTAATGGATGGAGCGACACGGAAAGGGACTAGGGAGAAATATGGGAGCGGAGGCAAGCGCTCGAAATAAGCGACGCGGACGTTAAAAAAGAGGAGTGGCGGGCACGGTCAGCGGGCCTTGCTAACGGTAGAGCTGGGAGACGTTAGAAACGGAAAAATATCGTTTAGGTGGCTCTGTCGAAAACAGTTTTCGGCCGGTGACGGTCGCTGGCCGTTCGCCAAACGAACCTCTCGCGGACGGGAACGTCAACCGGCCCCCGGATCGCGGAAGACACGCGCGAACGGAAATGGGCCAGCGGGGTAGAGCGCGGGGCAGGCGGGTTGAAATAAAACGAGGGTGGTCGCGACTCCGAGAAAATAGAAAGTTGCCATGGGAGCGCGTAAACATATAAATCTCGTTGACCGGGAACGGTGGATGGAAGTAGAGGGTAGCTTGGGTTAGCTGCAGCTGAAAGTTAACGCTCGTCCCGCTCTCCCTTGCTCTCCCTTGCTCTCCCTTGCCTCTCCTTTAACCACGTTTCGCCCTCCGCTTTGTCGCTGGCCGCGAAGTCTACTCGAAGTCTGCTCGAAGGTAAAGCGGCTGTCTTGCGCGGGGCGGTTCGCGTTACGCGTTGCAATTTCCATCCGATTGGTCGAGCTTCATCGCTCCGGGCGATTAGCATCGGTTTCCTCTTTTTGCGGAGTAATCGCCCGCGCAAGTATTTCCCGCGGGTACAAAGTAAGGGTGGTAAGCCACCGCGTGTCAAAGAACCGGGTCGCGGTCACAAACAGCCCTATTCCGTTGTTGATTTAATCGGCGCCGTTGTTTGCCGCGGCGAAGGAACGTTTAACCTAGTTCGAGGTCTCTAAATGGGAGCCTGGACCCCTGACAGATCATTCGAAGTGTTTCGGAGACACGGAGCACTTCAAATTTTCTTACCTGCACAAACGGTCTTGGATCTGGTAGGAGCGGGGTGGGTCTAAAGCCAAATGTATGTTAAATTATGCGGTAATGGGAAACAACAATACTCCGGTGCCCTAAATCCTACACTCGAAACTCGCTCAACCGTGCCGCAGTTTCGGAGCAGACAGATTGCAGACAGTATACGCCGCCGATGAGCTCGCACCTCATCGGAATTATGGAGGAAGCAATCGAGCTTCGAAACAGAACACAGGGGGAAGTTACATTTCTCACTTTGCCTCGAGGTGTGCACGATGGTTGCAGGCTATCGGATCCGCGCCCAATAACGTTAAACCATCCGGTTCCAGATCGATCGACCTGTCCGTTTCCATCCTTATAAAATACCTGCCGTATATGTCGGGGCTCGTTTAAAAATAACAGCGCACGGGGCTGGGGAGGCACGTAACGTCGTTTAACGCCCGCAACTTGATCGTAACACGTTGCTAATTCGATATCCAGACGGTAATCCGGTCTCGCGTCACGGCAAAGTGGTATTAGAAGCGTCGCGAGATAATTCGACGCCGCGGAATATTTCGTCGCATCGCCATTCGATCCGCGACGACGATCCGTTTCCCCGGACGGGAAATTCCACGGGCGCTCGCCTCGTCGATTATCGGCTGATTTTCGATCGGGACGCCGCCGAGAAAATAAAAGGGGATAGTAATATAGAAATGCCATCGCCGCGCATGGAATCTGGCTCTAAAAGACGAAGAAATATAGCGGGGTGGGCGACATGAATGCACCTCTTGCGTGCATGCCTGCTATAGACGGCCATTATCTGCGCGGGGTCGCTTAGTATTGCTGTATAAAACACGTGTTCGTATTACTGCCTAGCCCGAGGCAACCACAAGCTATACGGAACTATAAAATTTGCATGAACGGTTTCACAACTTCAAGTTGAAGGTCTACTGTGGTAGCCAGTGACCATAAATAGATTCGAGAGACAGCGGTGGATCACTTTATGCGAATCGTCGTGAAATCTCGAGTGCTAATTAGCAATGTTCAACTCCTTATCGAGCCTGATTCACTCACTGGAAGTGTCAGCTTCTTGAACCCTCGTCCCTTTGGAGAAAGGGGATGAAGTTGTTAACGTATCTGGTTCCTTCGGCTACGCAGATTCTTGCTTCAATCGGACGCGGTATTTTATTTACGACCGCACGCGCTGCAGGAACCTAATTTATCATCGACGAACCCTACGTCGTAAATTTGGGAATCTGGACCAATGGCACCCACGGGAGAAATTAGAGACAGGGCCGTTGATTGCCGGATTGCGGAGAAAGTGGATTAATTCCGGCGACGTGTGGACAGATTTAACTGCCACTGGTTCCAAAGCAAATAGGCGAAACATTGTCAAAATGCTAACGGTAATAGAAAACAGTCTCATCGAAGATACGGTTTTACCTGAGAAACTTTCGCCGTAGTTTGTATCGCGGCAGATAAAAGAAAATACGCTATTTCGAAAAGCATTCTGCGTCTCGGAGTCTACTAACTCTCTCTTGGAGATTCCCTCCCTGACAAACGATACGAAGTTTCGATTTAAAGATTGGAGGAAGTTGCCCGGCCTTCGCGAAAGGGACACGCTCCTCGAAGAAAAAGGAGAACTTCCGAGGATCCGGGTTATTACGCATAGGACGCTGTCGCTTCTCGAACGAGATTGCGCGATTCCCCGGGTGAAGGGAGGGGAAAATGGTCAGCCAGCTTATGGAATTTTTGAGAACGTATCTTCTCTGCAACGGATGCGAGATGTGGGTTAAAGAACGAGACCGTCTCTCGACGATACCGATAGGAAATTGGTGCGGGTTCCGTTGAGCCCCAATGCACTCACCAAACAATTTATGTTACTCCTTGACACTTTAAGTCACCTTTGACGACGCTCTGCGAATTAAAGTCTTCTCATATAACATTTAACAATGCCCTACGAGAAATTCCCACAGCTAAACGACAGCAATCAAATCTTCATCTTCGTTTAATTTCCTCGAAGGCTTCTTCTCGCAGCATTCCAGGTGTTCAACTGACATATAGTCACTCCGGATGCATCGTGTCGTTTGTGGACGTTGACGATCATGGGGGGTGTAAAAGTTCACCCTGAAACACCTCAATTGCTTTCCATCGCCCTTCGATATTCCATGACCCATATTTTTACAGCTTCTAGATGCAGGCAGTGAAAATTCTATGTAACTTTTCGCAATGTTGATTTGAAAATATCTGTCTTCGGTACAGTAGCAGGCAGAGAAGGATTGTAGAAGTGTTTTACGAGAGGTATCATTGAACATTCTATTTCCATCAGGATTGGATGCTACAGAAATTGGAGAATCCCCGTTAGCGATAAATGCATCAGTAGTTATCGATAATTGACGCAGTTAATACCAAAGTAGATGAAGCAGTTAGCGAAGCATTCTATTAACTGACGCTGCTAATTAATAGGTGCAAAGTTCGCAGCCATGGCGTCGGGATTTGTCCCTTCTTTTGTACAAAGCGTCGCTCCCTATCCTTTGTGAGCCCTGCTCTCCCGAAAAGAGACAAACTTGTTTTCTATTCCATGTACATTCGGTGCATTAATCGACCTGGCTTTTGTATCGATAACGTCGTTCCGCTGCTACGTCAATGGCCCGTGTCTAAAGCTCAAACAGAATGGAGCGGCGATCGATATTCAGCTTGATGGATTCAATTTTTACAATGCTGTCGTGCACGATCCACAGCAACCCTGTATGCCTCCAGAAAATATGGAAAATCCAAGTCTAAAGCGGCCCGTTGTTTGAGTCCCGGCAGGCAGATGAATTTTTGTCGAAAATTCTCTGAAGTTTGTTAGGAGAACGAACTGGGTGCTGCACGAAGGACAAAGATTTTATAGGGTCTACAAAAGAAATTTTTCGGTTCTAAATAATGGAATCGAAGCTTTATTGTTTCAAGTTTTCGCGACATTGTGGTGCTGCAGATGCAACCGTTCTTCCAATACTCGCAGATACATTAATTTCGCTGAAGGCGAAGGCGAAGGTGAACAGAAGGAATTGAATGTGGTCAGAAATCAGAGAACGCGGAGAAACAATAGCAACTTTTTCAAGTTCCCCGACTGACACAGAGATGCTGCCAGCGAAGGGTTCGACGAATGAAAGCGTAGCAACGTGTATTTATCCACGAAGCGCCGTGGAAACCGTGCGCCGCCTTCGAGCTGTTTTTGGTAGTTGCCAGTGGGAGTGGGACTCTCGGCAAACAGACGCTAAAAGGTTTGAGAGAGGCGCGCCAGAGAGAGAAGCTCTCGCTGCTGTCCGCTAAACCGAGAAATATATCCAGATTCGCGGAAGCGAACGGTAATTTACTCGGTCTCAAGACTTACGAACGATTTTGTGGGAGAATATTGAAGCTGGCGATTATATTATAAACGATCAACATTATGATAATTATCGTACAGAAGTTCCTTTCATGAGAAACGGATTAGAAAATGGTTACCTCTGATGGTGTTATGTTTATTCTATCTCTACTCCACTTAACTTCGCGGTAATCCTCTCTGAACGCTGTTAAAAATCTTCTGAGACCTAGCGAGCGTGGCTACGGGGCATTTCCGTTTAATTGGAAAGCTGGTCGTCTCTAGAAGCGAGGCTCTGATAAATTCAAGAAGAAGCAAAGCGCATGGAATTGTAACGTTTACCTACCGCGAGAACGGCGCGCCAGGGAAGTGGTGTAAGTGCATACATGGTCAGACACGCGAGCGATATAACCGTGATTTCCAGCTCTCGAGCAAGTGGAATACTCGTACGTAGTCGGACACGTGTGCGGCATGAAAAATACAGTAGCTTGATTAATTCTGCCACTGAATTTCATTCTCATTCTACAAAAATCAATGTAAAATGGTAAATACTGAAATCACGTATTCATCGCCCGTTCGGCACGGCACTGAATCCCTCCACTGGCTCGATCAAAGCATACGATTCGAAACGCCAATGGCACGATCGACGCTGACAGCCAGTATTTTTAATCTGTAGGAGGCGGAGGGGTTTGCTGAACGATTCCTCATCGTTTCTCGCAATTAGGTACACGGGCACGTACAAAAGGCGCGGCGCGAGGGCAAAGTTAAACACTGTCGCTGCGAGGTATCCGGGGCAAAGGCAACACGGGGAACCGCCTTTATTTTCGGTACGTCTCCTGAAGAGCGGCAACGCTCCGTTCACCGTGAAACCCCATTGTATTCGCAGCTGCACCCAGAAACACGTACAACGGCTTCTGGGCGCACCGGTGTATCTATTCGGGGCTGAGTGGGTTAGGTAGCGAGCGATGTTGGAACTACCGCAGTTCCAACGCGAGAGACGCCCGGCTTACATCCACGGCGAACCGCAGCGCAGGGATGGGAAAGAAGATTCGATCGTTGATCAACCGGATGTTCGGGGTATTTGCGGCTATGGCTGATTAACCGTGCCTCTGTAGCAGTGTATTCAGCTCGGATTTGCCGAGAAATTTTGCACGCTCTTTCCCTGGAGAACGGAATCACGCGGAGCTAGAGGATCTTCCAGCGAGACGATCAAAGATCCTTTCCCTCGCGACGGTTGAATCAAGAAAAACAATTTACAAGCACGGTAACTGAAATAGCAAAGTGCGGTTTACAGTCTGAACGGTCGTTGCCGCGGCATTAACTCGACTGGAGGATTACGACTCTCCTTATGAAATTACACCGAAGCGGATGAAGGTTCCTTCACCCGTCGCGAAGTAGGGGCTTAGCGTAAAGAGAACGAAGCCCACAGTCGAACAAGTCCTTATCTGACAGAGTAAAGATCCCTGCTTCTCGCCGGACTTCCGTTCTAATGCATGAAGTTTATCTTTTGTCTGGTGAAATGTTTCTGATATCCTTCTGGGATAGTCCAGCACCGAAGTTCCGCGGGGAGAGCTTCGAATCTTTCGAGAACATCTATTTCTTCGAGTAAATACCTTCGGATCCCCTTATTTCCGTTCTTCGTCTCTCCCTTCTCGAAGTTTCACCACGCGTGTAGGAATAACTCAATTTTCGCGGGGAAAAAATTGTCTCCGCTCGCTGCGCTCGGACACACTTCCGATCCCGGGGGGCCAACAGTTTCCATTTCGAAGTAAGTCACCTTTCGCCGCGACTGTTCATAACGGGAGACAGGAGGGACGTTTATGTGCCGCCGCCGGAAACCGGGTGTCTCCACGCGAATTACTTTCGCGGCGAGAATCGATTTCCAATCGCCCGCGGCCAGGTATCCCCGCTGTTGACTCGGCACAGACTCGATAAAATGGGACAGAGCCGCGCCGAAGATCGAGTACAAGGAAGGAGATAGGAAGATTCGCCGAGTCGAAAAGTGGAAAATGGACGGAACCGGCCTCGGGCCCGCTGTGGCCAGGCGGTAAATACTCCAGGATCCAGCGCGGAACCGCCGTCATTTTCTCGAGGAAAATTGGGAATACGTACACACGCTCCCAGCGGCGTGAAACACGATCGGTTCTTAATTCAGGAGTCCAAACTGGGCGCGATAAAAGTTTCCAATTCGAAGAGATGCAGATCCGAGGAGAGGCACGGTGGTAGAAGGAGACGCGAAAAACAAGCGATGGGAAAGTTCCGCAGGTCACGAAGCGGAAAACCACTGGCTTAAGAATTGAAGAGCACAGCAAGGCGGGAAGCTTCGACGATGACTCGGTGGAACAACAGTTTGTTTAAGCGAAATCTAGCGTTGAATTTGTTCTCCGAGGGTTGAGATTTAATAGAATTCTTCTGGTGGTTTGTTTGAGATTTGGGGAAAATATATTTACTTCTGTGTTAGGGGTACTGTTAATTGTTGAAGGGTTCCGAGTACAAGCGTTGCAAAGACGCAGTCAACTTCTCGATGGTGTGTCGCAGGCTGTATAAAGTAGCAACTATTCATTGCAATTTTATGTATCGAAAGACTCGATTGCGTGGCCAGGATTCCTTTCATCCACTGCCGGCACCGTTTCGATCTGAAGCAGACCAGACCGTACATTCAAGGCGAAGCAGATAAGATGTGAGAGGACGGCGGGGACGAAAAGGAGGGACAGGGGTATAGGGGAAGCTTTGCCGGGTCGCAAAGTGGAAAATGGACGAAGTGACTCAACGGTTAAAGAGCTCAACAAAAGTGGATCCCCTGGAAACCGTTCGCGGTAACACGGATTTCAATTTTTCTAATGGATTAAGGGCTAACTTGCATAGCAATTACCGACGCCGAGGAAACAGTGTCGCGGCGTAATCCTGGGACCTCAAAGCCGTCTTTCCGAGGAAAAGACGTCCTCCCTGAAGCGTTTCCCTTGTTAAAGATTTAATGGAAACGCTCCTTTTCCACAGGCAGGCTCTGTTTTACGAGATTGGCTAAGCGGTTAAGCGAATCGCCAGATCGACCGTTTCCTACCGAGCCATCCCGGCAGCTATCTTTTTAAATTAACGGGACTGAACTGCGGCCCTGACATGGGCCAAGCGCGTCGAGTGTATTGTAAATAAAATGGAACGGCGAAAAATAACAGGGGCCCGCGAGCTTTGCCAAGTCGCGGAGAACAAAACAGACGAGCGCGCGGCTTTGAGGCAGCCGAGGGTCGATCGCATTCATTAAATATTTAAAATTTCTCGCAACGGGCTTTAATCCTTTTAATAAAGCTGCGTGGTTGTGCGAGTCGCTCCACTCGTGGTTGCGAGGGGTGTTTTTCATTATCGCGCCCGGCGAATAGAAACAAAAGGAGCTTGATAATCGATACAGTAATTGAACGCCCTCGCTGCCTCTGGCAACCCTCAACCATCGATACAGATAAAGTGGAATTCTGAACAACAAATTACGTTGTGAAAGCTCCTCGAAAACTGCGGGCCAGCAATTTGTCTAATGGAGCCCGAGAGCTCGAGCGCGTTTGGACTTGGCCTACGAAAAATATTTCTTCCCATCGAGAGTCCTCCGGTCAATTAAATAAAGGACAGAAATGAACGGCCGTCCGTCTTGGAGAACCCCGTGGAAGATCGATTCCCGCGCGGGTGGCTCGATCCGACGCGCTCGAACGTTGCCCAGGTCAGGCTCCTGTTCGCCTGCCAGACCGTACGCTCGACGTTGATCAGATCGACGGAACGAGAGCGAAGTGGGTGGAAGGAAATAGTTGGAGAGGAGGAAAGTGGAGAGAGGTAAGGGCCGCGGGAAGAACAGGGGCACGCGGAAGGGGTTAGGTCACTCCGGCGATTCGCAAAGTGGAAAATGGACGAGGTGGCTTCGGGGTTAAGAAAACCGACGTGGAAGCTGGCCGGATCGAGGGAACTCCGCTTCAACGGCGGAATGTCAATCTTCTGCGGGATTTGAAACTTGCCCGGGTTGCAGTTTTGACGCGCGTCGTCCGTGATGGCGTTCCTCCGTGCGCAGAATCGCAATTGTTTCGATAGGGTATCTTGTACATGGGGGATCCAAAACTTTGGAAATAATCGGAGGGGGATATCCGCCAAGAATTACACTCTACGACGAAAGCATCGAGCCACGTGGAGTTGCTTCCTTTAAACTAGAGTGCAGTTCCATCGGAAGAATGTCACCATGTAGTATTGTAACTGACAGATAGGACGTTGAAGCTGGCCGACTATTAAAAGCGACAGGCAGCACTTGCGTGAATCACGATTATGTCAGCAATAATAGCTAGAGTATCCTGGATATTAACAGTGACAGGCCGCATCACGCCCCTCATACCGCGATGGCTTCGACGGATCGATGATGTTCGAACGCTGAAGTCGAATTAATCCGTGATCAGGTTTCAGAGCCGAGATTGTCGCGCCACTCTATTATCCACTTAAGTACCTACTCCTCATTTTCAACAACGTGCCCCAGGTAGAGCTTGAATAACTCCAAAAGCTGCGAGCATTTCTACGTACGATTTACCACCGCTAGGAGTGGTACACGCACCGCGAGACTCATACCTACGGGAGGGATTAGAACGTCAATAATCCTCAAATAGAATAAACTTTACTGTCAACGGTTCAGTGACTCGTGTTATGTGTTGTCAGTGGTCAGCTACTGTTTCCCGTTATTCCAGGGTGGTTCTACTAGAGGCTTTCAGTATTTCTATTGAATCCCGAGTATCCATTCAACGGATGCCCCATTCGCGTCAAATTCCGTTCCCATCCTCAAATTCAGAATTCATGGCAGCGTACCTAATCCAGAGAATCTCGTGGTCAGATTAGCCTCCCCTCGAGGTGGGGGTCGATAACTGTTATTAATTATGGCTATTGTGGAGGTCTTCATCCCGATGCCCGTAGGATTCTCCCGACACCTTGGCGATACTTTGTACTCGGATCGCAGCGGCTCGAGGATCTCGCAAACCGCCCCATTGGCGCTGTCAGTGAAGCATGCTGCTGACCCGCGTATCGACCACCAGGGGCTTCCTCGAACCACCCCACGGGCAACGGGGATAGATTTCTGGCACAAGACACGGCTCCGTGCACACGCTCCACCCTGCTCGATCTACGACACCGATATTCCTTCGTCCCCACGCTGTTTACATCGCCCCTCTCGCGCCCCGCTGCCGATATAGTACGCGGGCTCTAGATCCAACTGCACTTTCCGCCCCTGCGCTCCCTCCTCCTTTTCGTGAATCACTCGACGAACGTTCTTCTTGCCTGGTTCCCTCGGCTGGCGGAGTTGCGCCCAAGGGTGGCCGAGAACAGGTGGACGTTTTCACCCTGATCGATCGCTTAATCTTCTCGGCCTGTATTTCTCTGGGGTTCCACCGCGTTGACAGTAGAAAACGAGGGTGCAGGATACCCATCGCTGTTTCTGAACAGATGGTGTTCGGGAATACCTGTTCACGTAATTAACAGTTATAAAGTTATTTCGAAGTCCTTGCCACCTTCCAAGTCTCGTGTCTTATCTACTGTACGACAGTTTTGGAATATTCGGTTCAACGGGCACATTAATAAAACGCCTTAACGTCGGCTGGAATGGGAGCACGTTCGTAGAGTTTTAAATAAATTTTGCATCATGGACATCCTCCATCCGGATGAAGGTTCGCGGCACGTGAATCTCGCGGATCTGTTACTGTCAGTCTTTCCTTGTGCGCTCGCCGAGTGTGCGTTATAAATTCTAACACGTCCTGCCACTGGCAGATCCCGAAATAAAATGAATTCCCGGCCGGCGTTCTCTTTTTCTCCCCCAAAAAGAGCCGCGCCTCCAAGCTCTCGTTACGTGGGCCAATCCTAGGCACGACAAAAACGCGGCGCGTACGTAATACACAAGTTTCCGGTCCCCCCCCCCCCCATCGAGAACGTAGTTTATGCAATATCGTTGGGTCTATAGCAGATGCATTTCCATGCACAAATAGTTATAATACAAATAATCAGCACTCGCGTCGGAGTGCACGTGCTACACGGGCTGATATTAATTTCGCGGTGTTACATTCGATCAATTATCGCAGACCAGCAAATCATTTCAACAGCTCGCTGCGTATCGCGGCGTTTGCTTGCTCCGTCGAACAATTTTCGTTAATTAAGTGCATTTACGGGAATAAATGCTTGCGAGCGATAATTCTGGGTACTGGTACTCTGTTGCAAATGTTGCTAAGCAGCAAGGGGAAGCCTACGGGATCAAAGTAGCGGGGAATAAAAAAAGTCGGACGCTCGTAAATTGCGTGTACCGGGGAGCGTTTAAACTTCCATCCAGGATAATTTTTCGTAAATACAGGGAAGGCCCCTCGGGGATCCTTCGAAACACTCTCCTTTAATAGTCTATACACAGAAAAGCGGATTTCGAGTTTGCATTACATTAAGGATCCCCCTTCTTTCCTAGCGCGTAATCGAAACGATAATTACTCACGGGGGAAACACAGAGAAGTAACCAGGCTCGCGGTGAAAGTAAAGGGCTCGTCGGAGGTACAAGTTCCTCGTTGGCCCAGGTTTATTCAGCTCCCGTCTGCCAGGCAAATCACGACGTAATGGCACGAGGGGGCTGGCTCGTCTTGCATATTTCTCGCTTCTCATCCGAAATTCTTCCCGGGGTGCCGAGGATACAGAAGGGAGGTCCATTAAACGATTACATCGTTAGAATTCTCGCGGGGCACGCGAGCGGAGGAGAGAGCTGTCTAGCGACCAAGTTATACGACCAGAGTGTAACCGGCGCCCGTCTCTCGAGTGTCTTTCCCCGCGATTCAGCTTCTCGAAACGGGCACTCGAGCAGTCTGGAGGGCGACGCGAGTATCGAGGTTCGATGCTCGGGGATGGATCGCGACCTGGTTCGCGCCGCGGAACGATTGTCACCGGCAGTCGAGCCTTAATCAGTCTCCAATTTGTCGCGGCCGTAATTACTTTGGGTGCATCGCCGAACCCAGAGATCGCTGTTGGACTGGCATCGGTATCGAGGCAGACTTTTCGCGGCGTTGTTGCTTCAAATAATCTCTCAAGCACGGTGACAGATCGCGCTGCGAGCTTCCAGTTAATTAGAAAACTCGCGAATCTGCAGCCTCCATAGAAAATTACTTTTCTAACACGTGATATTTCTCCGAGTCAGCAGCGCAGATATCCTACCTGCAGCCTACAAACGGGGAATGATCATGCACGTTCCTCTGCTCCCTCTAATCGCCGAGCGCACCGATGGAACGACTGGATCGAAAGTCTGTAGAAAATTGAAACCGAATCGAACGTACGCGTGTTCCAGTTCCGAATGCGCGATGGCAAAGGGAACGGAGCCCGGACGAGCTGGCGAAACGCGCTTCGAAAGATGAAAGGGGAACAAAGGCAGCGGCGGGTAGCATGGAAATCTTGGAGCAGGAAGACGGCGGAGGATGGGCACAAAGACAACAGCGAGAATGGAGGTACACGGAGAGACATAAAGGAAGACGAATTCGCGCGGCCGTATGTTTGACGGTTGTCGAATCGGAAAACAATTTTAGCGTGCCTCTCGTTGGGGGGAAAAAACCGTGGAAACGCGGAGACGGAAGCCAAGGGAGAGGAGGAAGGGTTATCGCGCCGAAGGATCGCAATAAATAGCTCGGAACGAAACGCGGTCCGAACAAGTGGTTGAGAGAGCATCGGACGAATAGCACGGGGGGAGAAGAAGACGGGGAGATGGATAAATAAATTTGTCGTCCGTCGAAACGCGGCTGGGTAATGGCGTCTGGGAAGTCCGAGGGATGTACCAATCAACGAGGAACCGGATGTACACGACCAGCTTCCCACTGGAGACACCGAGGACGTCCCAGAATGAAGATACAGCTCCCTGGAAGACGGGAATCACGTGAAATTTATCGTTACACGATGGCCAAGGAGGATCGAAATTGCTCTAAGAACGGTATCCGAGGCGTGCTTCGTTTCAAAGGAGCGAAGAAGCAAGGACCCCCCTCTAACCATCTCTGGTCGGTCTTTCCCTCGACCATCGTCGTAATTATAACGCTGAAAAAATACCGCTTACACGATCTTAGCTCGCCGAGGACACTTCACCTTTGGTTCACTGTTCGCGCGTTTATCCACGTTTGGAAGTACTTGGTCGCGCGGAGGAGGGAAGAGAGGAGATTAAAAGGAGGGGACGAGACGAGGGAGAAATTCGCGAGATGATAAATTCACGAGAGAGCTGAGTGGCTGGAAGAGCAGCCGGGAAGTGGGCAGAAGACCGGAAGAAAAATGCGGCCGCGGCGACGGGCCGGGGGGTGCGACGGGGCGGGGCGGATATATTTGTCGTGTTCCGGCGGATCCAGATGCCTGTAGGAAATTAATCAAAGCCCGCAACTTTAGGCAAAGAAAGAAAGGAATGTTGTACATGTCTGGCCGGAGATTTTTCAACGGGGAGCCTCGACGAGATAAGGAGACGTTCCTATTCACCAGGGAACCAGCGCGAGCGTCTCTCACAATCAGTAGAACGAATCCTGAATGCACCGCCGTCTCGGTGTCGATCACTTTATCCTCTAAAGAGATTCCTTCCTCGTCGATGCCACTCCAGCCGCATTGTTTCGCCATAAAACGTTCAAGGGAAGAAAAAAATTCCAAAGTGTGTACACGGTTCGTCCGATTCTTCCGCCGACCCCTTCCTCCCCGTAGATTTCGTTCATTAAAACAGCTTTGTCCGGACGGGACAAAGCGTGCTCTCGAGGAGCCGGAGGAAAGATAAGGATTCCGAGCCGAAGGATAACATCGGGAACAAAGGTGAGCGCGCTCGGTTGGACTGCTTGACCTACAATATACCACTTGAACAACAAGCTGGGAAGAAGAGACAAATGAAGAACTGAACGAAGAAAGAGTATCATTCCAGGCGCGTCCATTGGAATTCCATGGGATTCGGGGGAACGCAGCGAGGGTACGCGCCCGAACCCTGTAAATTCGCGGCGGAATGAAACCGCCGGGTACGATCGAGTGTTGATTAAAGTTCGATTTCCTCGTAAGATCAGATACAGTCCGATACAAGCTGCCGTGAACGAAAACGGGCCCCGGTACAACTCGTCCGATTCGATTTGCCCACGCCGAACGAAGTGTCTACGGGAGGTCGAACTCGTCCGGTTTATTTTGCCGGGGGAAAATAAGAATTTCGCTGACGATAGTTCCACGATACGTCCAGCAGGAGGAACCTCGGAATCGAAACGTGTCCGGAGTTTATGAAGGAAGTCCTCCTAGGAAAATCAGATTAGCTGCACTCGGGCTCGCCGCTATTTGCACGAGTCCGGCGTAACATGGATCGATGCGCAAGTGTGTTTATTATTGTCGCGAATTATAGTGACATTCGGAACAATATGCACTGTCGACGTGTGACAACTTCATGATTAATGGTCTACGCGGACCACGGTGTTTCATGACGACTGTCGATACAGTATGTGCACACAAGTGTGTGAAAACTTTTGCTCGACACTCTGGTGACAATCGATACATTCGGTTAAAAATATAATTTATTCTTGTACAGTCGATCTTCCGTCCATTTGTCACATGCCTAGGTGTGTTTAGTTTTAAGTACGCTAACTAATTTATATACTATATCTTATGTGTCTTCTGTATTCTAAAGGGCTTTCCCGTTAACAGTAATATTAATAATAATAATAATAATAATAATAATTTGAATCGTTCCTCGTTTCAGGAAGATTATGCCTTTCTATGTTTATTAACGGAGTCATTTACTTACCATCGAAATGGCAACCTGCTCGGGTTATTTCCAGAACGTGGACACCGCGATCCCTGGCGTTCATTCCAGAGGAAGCATTTTCCCGCTGCTCAGGAGCGAGCAAATTAAAAAAAATTCACGACGCGGCGCGACACCGACGGAATAACGGACCAAAACAGCATCGTTTGCATCGTTCTCGAAATTGTATGCCCGCGGTGAAATATTTCCCACCCCTCCCGTCCCGTCCCCATTTTTACTCGCACGCAGCCGTACGGTAGTCTGCACGCGTTTCGTTTCTATGCGCGCGCGAGAAATATCGGCGGACGACCCGTCTGAATTCCGAGGCTGCTCGCGTCCTCGACGAAACGATAACCTCTTTCGGGATGAACAATCCTCGAGTGAACTTGAAGCAAACTCCACGCGTACCCTCGGTAGACGCCCGGGCCTGGGTGAAATTGTTCGGCAACTTGACAGGTGAAACAATTTCCCCGCGTTTAAAGCGTCTGCAATATCGCGCGTCCAACCCAACAGGTGCGAGGGTGATTCGGTAATTCTCGAAAGCTTGCGTTTAAACGCTTAAGCACCCGGAAGAAATTATTTCAGGTTTATCGTTCTTCTGTATCGCCGCCAGCCCTCAATTATTCCAGCGAGAAGGCTCGTAAAGCGGGCTTGGGAACTAGTCTCTGTAAGGAACGGCTGGATGGAAAAGTTGGGCATCAGCAGGCATCGCAAACATAGGGTTTCACGAAAGAAATATCACGCTACTGAATTAGAGGCTGGAGAGATCGAGATAGAGACCCGCTGTGATTGAACCAGCCCCTCGAAATGTATGCGTAACGAGGTCCAACCACGTAGATCCCCGTCGGTTTTAAGGGTTTCGCTGGCACGGTAATTTTCAGTTAGCTTACAGCTTGCGGGTCGGAGGTGCTCGGTGAACGAGCCCCTCCAAGGGCCAAGTACCATCGTGCCGGAGCAACAGCTAAGGTTGTTAGCTCGGGGCTTACGCCGAGCCCGGAAGCTAAGTGCATTATCTTTTAGGAGGCATGAATATCAAAAATGATAACTCTCCGGCCGCGGTGTTGCGGACGGGAAACGAAATCCGGTTAGAATTTTCATTCCTCCCCCGGCCTGACGTTAAGAGTAATAACTGAAACTGGATCCGCGATACGAACGTGATTTCTTCTCGGTTCCAGAAATTACAATTCCCACGTCTCGCAGTTTGGTGTAAAAGTATATTTGCCTGAAAAACTTCTTCCCATTTCGTAATTTCGTCCCATAAATTCATATGAATCTTTCGCTCCCTTCCTCTCTGTTAACCCGGACTTCAGTTCACCGTATTATGAGCCCCGAGGAAAAGTAAGCCGCGTTTCGATCGTGGTTTTCTCGAAAAGAGAGTTGGCCGGAATTTTTGCGCGCGGGGAAGTTCCGTATCGAAACGTTTTCCGTTCGGCGTTCCCGTTAGCCGAAACTCTCCGGGGGAAAGCCGAGCCTTTCGAAACCCATCGAAGTTTCAACAACTTAAAAGTTTGCCGCGCCCGACAGTGGCGGCGCAGTTAATAGAATTCTTATATTTAACGCGAACGAGGCACACGTAGTAACCCCGCGGATAAAGTTTCCGGTTTAGGGGGCACGGCCAGATTAATTCAATATGGCGGAGATTCTTGGATAATTTCCAAACCGCGGGACGAACGGTGCACGCTGAGGTATACATTCCAAGATTCTTATAAATACGTTTCAAAGTAATACCGCGATGGGGTGTAGTATTTTGCGGTGGAGACGGGGCAACTGAAACAACTGGAAGACTCCTATTTATTCATCCACCCAGCCTGCTCTTACTCCTCGACGCTTTAGCTGTACACCCTGATTCCATTCCCACCGTTTTTCGACCTGTTTTCGACCAATCGGCTGAACACACAGCAGCGCGTGGCACTGCGCAGAATATTTCATACAGCTTCGACCCAATGTCTCGTTTTCCCTGGTGCCTTTCATTCGACTTGGTCGCAGTAAAACGAAGACACCCCCTCGGCTCGCTAATTCGAGTGGAACTCGTTAATTTAAAAGAGTGTCCTCCGTTAACGGGAGCAAGAGGGTCATCCCTGTTTAATGGTGTCAATTGCGTCGCGTGTACGATGACAAAGATCGGCCGGAAAAGCGATCGCGAGGGGGTGATCGAGGCCGGGGGGAGGGTCGCAAGTCGCTACGTGGAACACGGTGCTTCAACACGGCTGGACAAAGGCTGGGAAATCGATAATCTAAGGAGTCGAATCTACGCAGAAAGCGGGGCAAACTACTCCGTCAAGTTGGCTGATTGGTTAACAAGCTGAATACCCGTGTAACGTTTTCGACCGTCATTTGGTCAACAGAGGGAGCCGGAGGAACGCTGAAACTCAGCCAGACTCAACTTCTGCGATACAACGGGCCCCGGCCCTTTGATAGAGAGTCGACGATGGAAGTTACGTTTCCCGTCGTCGTTAATAGATAGACATGCATGGGACAAATCTATCGGAAGCGTAACTTCGATATCACTCCCTACAGGCAATTTCATTTCGCCTAGTCGAATCCCAGCAACCAGAACTCCCCGTCTACTCGTTCGCTATTCCATGCAGCTGTTTCTATACCTTCGCGATATGTCACCTTCAGTTACGCTTGGTTCCCTGCTAAAGGATTGGAATCATGTCTAAGTAAGTTACGTTTTGATATGTAGCTTCCAGCCACTCAGCTTCCGCCCGTCAGAACGTGGATTCACTTTGCGTTGCATCGATGATGGTCTTAAACTACACACGTGCCCGCGAAACAAACGCCCAGGGCATTCGTAACGTCCCCTGTAAGACTTGCACCTGGAGCCCAGCCAGGAAGCAAAATCTCGTGCACGTGCCTGCTTCCTGGACAGAGGAACGTTTATCTATAAAGTACAAGTATTATCGTTCATAACGATAGCTGGCACGGGATCTCGCAAAAACTCCCGGAAGAAAGTTTCGCTCGCGCATAAAATTCAATTTATACCCTCGACGTCCGCTGTCCTCCCGCGAGCGAATTAGCGAAATCCACTTCGTCGATCCATCGACGTAAAAACCCACCCAAGGGTTGCTCCTTCTCGCTCGTGATCGCGATTACGATCCCCCGAGCCTCGCCCGCGAGTTAGATAATCGTCCAGCGGCGCGGACCGGAATTCAATTTGGGATCTGTTGGCCGAAACGAACGGAAGAGGGGGAGACCCGCGAGCTGTCGGGGCAAGAATTCATGGCTGACGTGCTTGCCGCGGCCAGGGCGTTTTTCAATTTCGTGCGGAAATGTTCGTGCGTGGGGCCGATAAAACAACACGGGAACAAGAGCGGCTGTGGGCGAACGGTGGCTGGTTATCGGCATCAATTTCGAAATATCGAAAATCTTGGCGTGTCACGGGGCTGTGTTCGAGCCCCCGTAAGGAGGTCGACAGTTTCTGCGTGGAGACAAACGTTTACCTGGCTGCCAGGTGGCCGACACCAGCTCCTAAGCCCGCTCCCCTTCCGAGGATCTCGTGTGCGCACATGCCGACATCGCTATCGTCGGCTTTATCGTGCCGCGGCAAACTTATACGGCAGATCTTACACGGCCGGCTTTACGAGGCGTAATTGTCGGCTGGCCCGATACCCCCTGAAATTAGTGGCCCTGTTCAGCTGCGAGCCGACTGACCGAACGATTGCTGAGCCACCGAAAAACCCCACGACTCGCCGGAGTAAACGATGACTCCGTAAGACCACGGCCCGGTTTCCAACCTCACTCGGCGGCGCACTTTATGCGCGGCTTTATTGTCACGTTAATTTGCGATGCGCCCAAGTCCGTGGGCAGAGCCTGAAAGTGGGCTAGCGAGGAGAAAAGAAACAGGTCAGGCGAAATGTAACGCGGTGGCCCACCAAAGCACCGTTTCGACGAAACAATTCGCTTTAGAGAGGGCAGGGAGCTTGTCAATGGAGGGGACTAGAAGCGAAGCCACTCCATTTGTCTCGTTTCGAGAAGAGGAATGGATCTGCGCGATCATCGCCGGACCTGAAAAAAAATCCCAGCGACTCGACGTGTTTCTCTGTTCGCCGTGGTTCAAGTACAGGTCTATTCATTTCCCGGGCCACGCCCCGGAACGTCATAATGCTAGAGCAGCCAGCTCGGACGGGGGCGCGGAAACCGATCCGCGGTTCGACTTCGACGGGGCGCCTTTCACCCGACAGATCGAACCTGCCGACAGGGCGTCGTTATCGGCGAGTTCACGCGCGAGGCGTAGCTGATGAATGGTCCCGCGTCTGCAGAGGCACGGTCGTCACGCGAAACGTTATTTATAACTTTGCCTTGGAAACTTGTACGTCGAGCGAGACGCTTTTTTTTAATAAGTTCCTCGCTGGTCCCCACGTGAAACGACCGCAAAATCTGCGACGGTAAATGACTGGCCCCGTCGGTTTTAAGCTGCTCCACACCCTTCGCCGATGAATATATGTAACGCCCGCTTCATTTTCATATAAATGAACGATTTAATGGAATATTCAGGTGGCCGATCGGTGATGAACGTCAGAATTTAGCAAGGGAATGCCTCCGCGAATGAATTACACCGTCATCGGTTCATAATTCCCGTCACTCGATACGCCGGTGCATGCGAGCATGGAACGTGTGCTCGCCGCGCGAAAACCAGAAGTTATTGCATCAGTGTCACACGTGCGCGAAATTCCCCCCTGCAAATATTTCACAAAGCGAGGGTTATAAAGTAGATTTCATCAAACTTTCCCGGATAGCTGTTAAGCTCGGGGCGCACGTAATACGAGCGCCGCCGGCGTCATTTGTTCCCCCGGTGTCGTCAAAATATTACACCTTCTTTACATATTTCTCATGCAGGCTGGTCCCGTGAAGTGCATACACGTTCGACGACGCCGTGAGCGCGTCTAATGGCATCTGATCGCACGTGACGCAGGGTGGAATTAAAATTACCAGCAGATTTCTCAGCTTGTCGCACACAAGGTCCCTTCGTGATCCGCGCGCAACGTTACACGAGCGCCTGGCATTTTCATTTTAACCCTGGGAAATACCTTCGTGAAACATCCACCCTTCGCTCGCCCACGCTACTTATTGACAGCGTCGACTCCCTGCGTGACTCTTTACCGACACATTTTAATATCCCATCAATTTTGCAGCGATATCGAGCGACAAACAGGCCGCTATCGGCAGCGACCGGCGAAACGAAGAAAGCGGAGTGTCCGTTACGGGCGATAGAGGCTGAACGAGTTCAGCTAATCACCGAGCGCCACTCGGCCATCGCGTGTAACGCCCGCGCGTTATACACACTCGCGTGTCCACTTTCATCTGTCTCATCTAACGACATGCATTAATAGCGTGCTCGACGATCATCGCGACAGATTTATGCGAAGGAAACCGAAGACGGCGTCTGCGGTTTCCGCGCGGCATTGAAAATCAGGCACACACGACGGGGGTGGTTTTCGAGCCCCCTTGATGTGTCAATTAGTACTTAGGCCCCTTCAGAAAGAAAGGTTACCTAACTAGTCCCCACCCCTACTAGGATTGTTAGCGAATGAATTCCTGGAACAATTAGAACAAAATGCCATAACATTCGCTATTCAGAGTAGCCGGGAAGTCACGTGTGTGCCAGCTTGAATAGTCCCCCGAGACTACGAACAAACGTTGTACGCTCAGAAACAATCAGCATCGCATGCGCAGCTTGACACGGAGTGGCTGGTACAAAGTGTTCAAAGTGTTTCATTCCACGCAGCTATCGCCAGATCTCGCTGCGAGCGAAGCTTTTAAAAATCCCACCCATGTCTCTACAGCCCCGTGTCACGCGTGCTGGTCGCCCAACAAGGAAGAAAAAAAAGGAAGGGAGCTCGTAACAAGCCCAAGGAACTTGCACTTGTCGGCGCGCTGCTCCGATAACGGCCGACCCAGCAATTACGTAGCTTTTCTTATTATTGCGGCGTTATCATGTAGCAGGCGCATTAGCATAGGGTGCGGGGGATATCAGCGCGCGCCACCCACCCCAGAATGCGTGCGTACATCCTTGGTGTTGTCGTCTCGGCCAGACCGTTGCTGATAACCGTGGGGCTCGATTTTAAATGGAGCATGCGTTAAATCCCGAAGTCCACCGCTGGCGTAACTCGAAAGACCAGTAGCCATGGGTTTGAAAGCACGATTCCATACTCCTCGCACGAGCTGCCACACTTTCTGGCCGTGACACACGGTGCCGTACGTCGTGACCGACACGGGCCACCCTTAGGGCTACTAGCTACGCTGAGGGGCGCGAGGGCGCGAGGGTGTCGGTGAGCTCGGTCGGCGTGGATACGTGCACCTCGGACGTCTCGGTGTGCCGAGAGGACCTTACGTGTGCGCGGACCCTGCTCGTGGACCCTCTGCGCGCTTCCACCATCAGAGGAGGTGGATCGGAAGCGCGCATGCTCCCACGGCCGAGAATCTCCCCAGTCAGGGTAAATCTGCCACCGAATCAAGACGTGGTGCGTGTCGCGTCGCTCTATATACCATGTCGCGTACACAGACGCGGGATTCGCGTTGAGAATATAGCCGTCCTCGCTCCAGCGGCGAATTAAACTGGCCCGGAAATGAGGGGAAGCCGCGCGGCCAACGCCACGGGAACGCTCCCACGGACCTAGTTGTGCTAACAGTTTTGAACGAGGTGCGCGGACAAGTTCGTGCGGGGCGAGAGAGTTGAGTTTTAGGCGCGACTAACGCGCGCGGTCACGTGAAACGATGAAGGGAGGACTGGTGTAGGCCCTGAACTGGGGCCTGCCCTCGACAACAACCCTCCTGCAGTTGACACTTCCCACCGTGAGCCGCGGAGGATCCAAGTACGAACAAGTTTCTATCTGTTGACACTGGAGCCGCGGACGGAGCCGTGAAAGCTAAAAGATACCCTGCTTAGCGAGACACTTGGAGCCCATTAATAGCGCGTTAGACGCTGCCCCCATCTCGGGAGAACCCGAGCCTTCTTCAGGGTAACCTGATCGCGCGGCCTAGCCTCTGGAACGCGCGGGGAACGGTCTCCTCCGCGTCTGACCATCTTGGCTAATTCTACTTCGCTGGGAGATCCCGTTCGGCAAGCTTTTTTCGAACTGTTTACCGCGGGATCGATATCCCTGATTCGGGGGAACCAGAGTATACAAGCGGATCGAAGCTTGAGAACGGTCGATCGAAGGATTCCAGGGATTTGAGGATCGCCCTGACACGGCGATCGACTTAAAACTTTCCCGTGACACAGTTTACGCGCAGAGTTTTCGCGGCGAGCGTCCCCCACTCGTGTCATTCGCCCATGGCCATGGTATAAGGAGACGTCATTGAAACTTTGACAACACAATCGGGCCCCGCGAGTGTTCTCGGTCGTCTACAGCCGCGTGTGAACGTAGAAAGCCGAGGGTCATGGAAAACGACGATAGACGACGGTAGACGCCGCGGCAATTAGAACCCCAGAGGTGTTCGGAGTGGCCTTTTCCGGATTTGTGGATCCCGTGGTTTGTTGCTGAACAGTGTGCGTCCGGTTTAGCGCGATGAAACCGCGGTCTCGATAAGGATTTCCTGCGCTGTGCCGTTATATATGGTCGATAGTGAGTGGACGGTGCGTAGTCATCCAGTAAAGAGGATGTGAATCGCTTCGGTATCAAAGTGAACGCGCCATCAAACAATCGTGGACATGGCTTTGAGGTGGCAAGCGAGGCTGTCCATTGCTGCCATACTCTTCATGTGTACAGAAGGTAATTATCACACTCACACGTATCAAGGACCAGGATCGGCGCTACCTTTTCATTCGAGCGTGTATGAAGGAAAAGATGCGTCGTTTCGCCTTTTCCAAGCCTAACAAATGACCTATCTTGCACTTACCTTAACCTTCTCGATAGCAAATTACATCTCACTTAGACTATAACCAACAATTATTATCCAATAATCAGTCACACTTGCTTCGTTATTGAATCTGTCGTTACGATTACGATATCGTAGCGTTTGGACAACGTAGCGATTCAGGTGACGTAGAAATCAATCTGGCAGAGGGATTGCTGAAGCACCTAATCGCGTCGAAACGCTCGTTGATGCAGCAAACGGTCGGGTAGAAGAACAGTTGGACCGAATACGTAGCGGCTATCGAGCGACGAAATGGTACAGCTAATGGAATTACCGGCGTGCATGCGTGCGTGCGACGCGAATTTATCGTATGCATTATTCATAAGTCAGCCTTCCTCCTCTGCGGAATGATACACACGAGGAGAGAGTCAGGGTGAGCCAGAGAGAGTGAGAAAGCTTTTCTTTCCGGCCGTGAAACGCGACACGGTGGTCGTCGACTGTGCGGAGGCCCGTTAATATCGATCTCGTAAGCTAATTACGCGGAGCAAGCGTCGGAACGCTCACGAAACGCGCGACTCAAGCACCGTCGTCGCGATGCTCCGCGCCGTTCGCTTTACACCTCGTTTACGCCATTGTCCTTCTGGGCGAACAACTTCGGTAATTTCGTTCGATGTCTACACACGCCCGCACTTTGTTCGCGGCTCCAAGTTTGCTTCGGTAAATTGAACGCTTGTCTCCGCGCGCCCCGCAAGTTTCGACACCGGGGCGGTCGAGGATCGCGACGAGCGCGACAAACGCTCTTGCAGCCGCGGCGCCAGAAACTCCGGCGATTTTTTCTCTTTGTCCCGCTGCTCGGGCTGTTTGGAATGATTGCATAATGCAGTCATCTCGTTAGCGTTTAAGGGCGCTTCAATCTTCAGATTGAGACTCTGTTTGCGAACCTTCCCCTCATCCGTAACGGAGAAAAATGCGCAGCTTTTCGCAACAGCGAACGGGGTACCGAATATTAACGCGGGGGGAAATGCTGGAAATTAAACGGCGCGCAGGGTGGCCAGGCTCCCACGTATCCTCGAGGAACCAGCGATTTTCCTCGAATAACCGCCTCGCTGACTTTGCTTTTTGTGTTTTTAACGCTTCGTATGTAAGTACATTGTTGCCCAAAAAACTGTTTTCAGGAATGGTAACTGTAGCGCACGGTGTATCGCGAACTCCTCTCGTCGCTGCTGCGTAAAAGCGATACGCCTGATCACTCAGCATCGCGATTGCGTTAACTCCGCGAACGCGTCGTCGAGAGTAACGACTGCTGCTGTAAGGGGCACCGAAACCGTCGACCCACTGACACATTTCCCACGTGAGCGATATCTTTATCGCGGAAATTAACTATGGCGAATCATGTCGATCCTTCCATTTCATTTAATCCCGTCGTTTTATGGAAATTTTGACACGCGTAACAACCGCGTTCCGATTGAATTTCGGTGACGAGTCCGTTTCGCACGTCTGTCTCTAATTACATACCGTGTCAATCGTGAAATATGTATTTCGTAGCGGGTTCGTTAATTACGAGCGGTTATCGCGTTTACATCCGCCGGGGAGATGAGTTTCCGTGAAATTCGCAACGGCGAGGGCATCGTCGAGGTCGGTTCGCGGGGACGTTCCACGGTATGACGCAATGTTGCTAAGGTAGCACGGTGATAAACTTTATGATAATAGCTGTCATAAAGTTCCGTCCATTTTATGCATGCCATCCGTTTTACGCGAGCCTCCCTAACTGATTCCGAACAGTGTGGGGGAAATGCGTCCAGCAGAGAGCGATAATAAGAATTCTTTCCCGTGGCACACTTATAGATTAAATTAAATAGATTAATTCTACTAGACAGCACAGCCAAAGAAACAGATAATTGCATATGCTGTAGAAATCGTTGCGTCATTCGGGGTGGCAAAGCAAAAAAGGAAATTGTACAATCATGGGATTCAACAGAACATGGTTTCCTGGCTCGCGAAGCGAGTAGAATAGCCATGCAATAAAAAGATTCGCGCAAATGAAATTGAAGAACCACCGCGGAAAAAACAATTTTCGACGTACCAGCAGAATCGATTAGGTTTCCTTTCCAATTTGTTCCAATTTCTTTCTCGAAAATGCTCAAATTTCCGCGCTATCGCGAGCAATAAACTTTGCAAATTGAAAAGAGCGTTTCAGTCAAAAAGCTTCGCCAGATAGATTCCCGGTACAAAAAACGGGTTTTTCCTCCCGCATTCGCGATTACAATTCCACCATTTAACATCCCTGTGGACCCTCGGGTGGATTCAGGTTCCACGGTAGAGTAACCAGCTGAATTTTGCTACAGGAGGAAAGAAGCTATACAACCTGTATCTTTGTTCAAATTCTATAAAAGGTCGTATGCGATTACTATTGTTCCCATGTGGTGGTAGTCACGTCTTCCCGCGATTTTCCTGCTGACTGTCCGCAAACAAACTTACAACTCTTGGAAAGCTTATCTTATTGCCTCGCTTCGTCGCCGCCGAGTTTCTCTGCACGCTATCGAACTCGGTCGACGAAGGAACCGTCGCGATTCCTTTATCTGGATGATAAATTGGGCTATCCCGTTTCCGTCGGGCACGGGAGGAACGGTCGTGACTTTGCATCAGGATGAATCGTTATAATTTTCCAGCGATATCTTTGGCCCGGCGAAGAAATCGACTCGCGAACAGAACGCGACGCGGCCGCGCCTGCGTGCTTAAAATTTATTCGTTGGCGAAGTACGCAACGTTTCTTCCCCTAGATCCACTGCGTGCATTGTTTCTAGATGAGGTGAATATACGGCGAGGAGTGGTCTTCATTCGCCCGGTTCAGAGTCGAGAGGGAAAAAGGTTATTACGGGGATTAGCGAGATGGCAACTGCGAGGACTTCGTTTCACTTTCCCGGGGCTAAAAACAACAAAACATTCCCGTGCTCTCACTGTATTATATTATCCTGCTCTTTGTTTCTTGGTTTAGCAGAAATACAGCTATCGCGCAACAAAGTCGGGCACGCGAAGAAGCCGAAGCGCCCAGAATAAAGTGATTCTATCCGCGCGACGACCGGTATAACTCGCTCGCTTCCGAGCGACTTAATTACATCGTCATAACTCCATCGTTAGGAAAGTTGGAGACGTCGAATCGCGAAAAGCGCGGACGGCGACCCCGCGGGCAAACTTTGGCGACCCGGGGAATCTATTTCACGTGGCCGTTTTCCATTATCGCCCCTAATTTCATATTCGACCGAAGTTTCGCGCGTCGACCGCCAGCCGATCGGAAGCGGTATTATTTTAAAGGGAGCTACCCGTCCCTCGGCGGATGGAAGGGTGCTCTGTCAATCCGGAAACTTCCCCCCGAGAAAGCGAGGAAAGAAACTTCGTTCTCGGCGAAATCGTTTTATCTCGGCGGCCGCTACGAAATCCGGAAAGTATGACGAACCTTGAAATAACTTCTCCCTCCGTTTCCCTCTGTCTCTCGCAATAATAAAACGCCGCTTCCTCAGCGAGTTCTTCGGGAGTTGCGTCCCGTAGCCCGGAGCAGGGCTCGTTACCCGAACTGGAAGTCCTTTTCGATCCTCCCTACAGCCAGCGAACGAAACGCGACAGAAGAATGAAGATAAAGTGCTCGGTAATTAATTTTCCTTCATCTCGAAATTTAGATTGCTAGACGATAGTAATTAGGATAAGTTAACTAGCACAAAGTAGAGTATAACGAATACCAACATGCTCCTGACTCTTACACGTGACGTGACCTAAGCCTGTTAGGTACCCAAAGTCATTCAATTCTCAGAGGCATCTATGTACCTACTGATCCTGTGAAAGCAAAATGACTATAAAAACATTATACGATATAAATACGCGATGTGCGGAGGACTCGATTATCGCGCCATGTAGTCGAACGCCTGATAAGTCAAACACTCCGGCCGAAATTCCAGCGGCGTGCGGGAGAAATACGAGCACACGTGTGCGCGCGAGTCGCGAGGCTTGTTACTTCGTAGCCCTCGTGGAGTAGGAAACATTAAGTTCCGGCGTGTTTTAATTACGAGCCTAAGCGCGAGCACCCTCGACCCGTTTTAAGCCGCGGGAGCCTGCGCCACTTCCCCAGCTGCATTTCCGTGTCACGTGACGGCTGACGATAAACTCACAAAATCATGGCCGTTCCATTATTTCGCGACGTGGCCCACTTATCCTATAATGGATACACGTCGCGCGTTGTCGGCTCGTTTTCACGGCAGACAGGGAGGATCGACCTTTGCGCGCTGGATTTACGCGACGAAGGGGAAAAAAGGGTGAGCCGGGGGTGAGTGGATGCGAGGGAAAGACGGAGGGAGGCTTCGAGCCTTAATTAATTACTTTTATCTCCCTGCTACTTTGTCTCTCCTCTCTCTCTCTCTCTCTCTTTCTCTTTCTTTCTCTTAGCGACGCACGCTTCTCTTCATCCCCTTTATTTTTCTCCTTATTTCGCTCGCGCAAGCCGAGCAATGGCGACGCGGCTCATTTCGAGGCGGGACGAAGCAATGAAATCTGATCCGAGATCGTTAACGGGTCTAATAGGGCCGATACGATGCAGCTTATGCACCGATAAATTGCGACGACGTGCGTTGAGACGCTCCTCGACGCTCACAGGCCGCCTTCGTGGCAATGGGGCGATTTATTGTTCGATGGATTTTTCAGAAGTGCTTCAGGAGAGAGTTTCATGGCAGCGATGTTGTTCACAGTAACGGTTCTCGTTTTCCGCTCTGCCGATCTTAATTATCTGTACTGCTCTCTTATCACTGTTATTGTTTTCTTTAATACAGTAATTGCATTCCAAGGTATTCGTTACGCGAGTTTCCTCGTTACTCTGTTATTGCTTTCGTGGTTCCTAGAATAATTCTCCCGATGGAATGCGATACCCGTGGCAGGGAATGGGAAATGGTTTTTCCATGATTGGAAAATGACCATTGGACTCTCGAAATTCTCCCACTGGCGCGCGTGGCAATATTCTTCCAATAAATAGTTGAATGATCGTTAAGAAGCCCCTCGATGCGAACTCGATTTTCGTCGAACAGAGAACAAGCGTTCTCTTCCTCCCATTGTTAGCTAAATGAAAATTGAGGGAGCCGTTCATTTAAAACACTCTGACAATAGATCGGGAGTGTACAGCCGCAGTGACAGGGAGTTGTTTGTTTGTTGTTGCTATAATTGCTCAGCCAGCGGAACTTTAAAGCGCGAACGAAACAAATAACGTGACTAGAAAAGTGGACGGCGATTGTTCGGCCAAATGAATTACAAAAGCGCCTCGTCGTTGTTATTCAAATTTCCTTGGTTTATTTTCACTCCTCGTTTTTTCGACAGCAAAACGGGCGGCTTTCATTTACGTGCCCTGCGAACGTCTACGCCCTTGTTATCGCGCGAATCCGACTCGCTTCCCTCCAACGGTCTGCTTCCAGCCATCGACGGGCAAACTTGAAGCGATGAACATCCTCACTTCGTGTACTTCAACTTCGAACATGTAGTCTCCATTAAGGTTGACCCACAGCGTTGTTACAAACCCTCGGTAATCCCCTGACGGTTTGCCGGGCTGAATTGAAACGGATCAACCGTTCATCCACAATATCCCAGTTGCAAGCCGACCTTTCGTTCACTCGAACGGCCATTCACCGTAAGCGCACCTCGTTGAATTTCATTGAATGCATAACCATTTTAGTACCGTAAGCGGTTACAATAGCTCCACTTATGATAACTACGACTAACGTTATCCCATTTCTAACCACCGTCTACGTGCAACGTCGCGTCTGCTCCTGTCCCCGGGGGATGCTCTCCTTTGGGCGCGCTTCCGAGCGTAACGAGCAAGGATTTCTATCAAGCAAGCTTCTTTCATCTTTCTTTAAAATCACTAAATCTCCGACTTCCTTCGGCTAACAGAACTTCCCTCACAGTCAAAACCAATGTCATCTGATTACACGATTCCCCGAACCTTAGAGCCCCCCACATAACTTATGCACCGGCATACATCCTCGCCAGGAAAAGCTTCTGAAGCACGGTAACGATCCTGCAAACTATCCACAGTGCCTCGGTAACAGGCCGCGGCAGTAGGTACTCGCTAGTGCATCGCGCGGCGGTCGTCGTTCGAAAATTGAAACGAGCCAAGGGAATTTATCGCGACGCGTATATATCAATATTCCCTCGTCGTTTTGCTCGCGCGTCTTGTTCCCATCCACAAATCATGACCCGCGCGGGGGTTGGCGGCCGGGCCGCGAAAGTTATGCCGCCCGGCCACGTACGCGTTCCACGCCGCGCTATTTATTTCCTGCAATCTGCGGCGAGGAGAAAAAATAACGCCACATAGCCTCGCGTCCGGGGCTGCCTGGAGAGACAAATCTGCGAGGGGGGGTGGTCACGCGACCGACCGCCCCCCACGCGTGATTAAATTACGCCGCTTATTTATAAGATAAGGCGCGGCCTTATCGAACTTATTTATCGGGACGACGAGCCTTACCGGCAGCTTGGCCTGTTCGAGACCGATGGGCCCGCTCGTCGGCTCATCTAGCCTCATTTAATTCTCTGATTTACGTTAAACAGGCACGTGAGCAGGCAGGATGTAATTAATCGCGGCCTGGAAAGAACAGCATGCACTGGTTTCTCTTGACACCTGTATTCGCGCCGATAAGCCACGCGGGTTCCTTCGCTGGCGAAATAATTCTACCTTCTACCCAGTCCACTCTGTTTTCCCTGTGATTTTCGTGGAATTCAGTGCTGCGAAACGATTAGTTCGCAACAGGAAATCCGCCCCCCGGTCACTGGTTTTATCGTCGCGACAATAATCTATTTTTTGCTGTTTTAATTCAACGTTAAATCTCAGAGCTCACCGCAATGGATTCGTTTCATCGTGTGTCACAGCCACCGCGTGGCGTTACCTACGTTCTGCAACCGCGTCGCGGGGCCAGAAATTACACCGATACTTTTTCCCTCCGCAAATTGCTCCCGTTCCGACGTTATCGTTACGCTCGCATTAACGTTTCATAGGGCCGTGTGCTTGGAATCGAATCCTAGAGAAATTGCAGAGAGCCTGCAGTGTTTCTTCAGTGCTCGATTCCTTTTCTGAAAGGAAGTTCGATTGGACCTGGATTGAAAGGAGCGGATTCAATGCCTCTCGCTTGACTATAGAATCTCAATCCGACATAACTTTCGATAGACACATCATCCGCGGAATTTATTCGAAGTTATTCATCTCGATTGCCAGCGCGCTATCTGTTCTCATTAAAATTTCCAAAGGTGGCTTTTCTCTCGAATGTAACGTACTAACGACAACTCGGTCTGTTTTAGATAACGTGGGGCATATATACCTGCAACTACATTCATCTATAAAAATTGCCTAAAATTGTTTAGAAAAGAAATGCCCGAAATAGGTTCCAAGGAGTCCCCTCAGTTGCACATTCCCTGTCTCCCGAACACTCCGTTAAATTCGTCGGAGAGTTAGCCCGCGACGCAACTGGAAAGCACGAGCAGCAAGTGCTCGAGATAAGATCATAACTCTCGGGAAAACGATCTTTCCACGCTCCGCTAAAGGTCGCCCTCCCGGGAGGTCCAGAACGATCTAAATATTCAGATCACCGGCGACGAAAGCCAGAGTTCCCCCCCCCCTCTCTCTCCTTCCTATTTGGTTCCTTCTGCCTAGAAATTGCGGCGAAATGCGAATGGGACGAGGCCACAGCCCAGAGTCCCTTAAATACCTTAATCTCGAAACGCCAATGTGATTCGCGTGCAAATCCTTTGGACCAAGGTACGGCAATAACGTAGTCGAATCGGGGATTCCAGTCGAAAGTAATTCCGATCTTCGACACGCGCCCCTTGGGGCGGCGACAAGATTATCTTCAAGGTGTTGTCAGACTTGTGAAAGCGGAACGAAGTACGTAGCTGCTTGTTGAATAGATTCGAGTACCTTCGGAGCGGATGAAGCACCATCGCGAGGCGATAGTACTACTCCGAGCTCTTTATTTGTAGCTTGTCAAGGGCTTCCACTTGTCCAAATCACTTACACTTTAGGATGTCCAGACTGGCTATCAGAACCAGAAGTTCCCCTCGATTAAAGCAATAAAGTAAATAGGCACACCTATCGAATCGTATCGATCATCACTGACCCTCCAATAGCTCTTCTCTGCTACCCTTCAGACGTCTAAATGGAAGTGACACGATATATCCCATTTGCCAGCACCGTCCTCTCATATCACGCGAGAGAATGGAGCGCGACGCGTTTGGTTGTTAAAAGGTAAACCACAGTATACTATCGTGCATGATCGCGGCGAAGAAAAGGGAATATCGGGAGACGTATCGTACCACTATCTCATCTTCAAAGCTCCACTACCTCGGCGAGGAACACCGTTATGCACCCCTTCTATCGCCGCGCACCTCATGATACAGCAATAACCGCAGCTGTTGCAATATCTATCCGCGCTCTCCCGCCGACTGTTCCCCGCGGCGTGACTTTCTTCCCGGCTGACACACAACGGGATAATTCCTCTTTGCTCGCGACGAAGGGAGGACAATTTCACTCGATGTCTTCCTCCCTAACCTCTGTCCGACCTGTGCGACTTTTTTCACTAATTAAAGCGGCCAAATTCCTGCTTGACGTGGCACACGGGAGCACGAGCTTTTCTCTCTACACCGGAGACCAACGAACCCAATTGCACGTAGTGCATAGAGCACTCGTAATCCAGCGCTTCGTTGTCATAGCGCGTGTTCACGTCCGTATCAAACGACGCCGTGCTATAAGAGAGTCCAATTATCGGAAGTCGACGCGAAAGAAAGAGAATCCGGCTTTTTCTCGGCCGGCTGGGAACGAATGGGCAGCAATTTGTCGCGCGACCCGCCCGTAAGTCATCGAATATTGTCATCGCGATTTATCGCGGCTAACCGCGAGGAGTAATTTTATTTTCGTCCCCGTCACGGCGCTCGAGTCGTTATTTTCCATTAGACAACCCCAACGGCGACAAGGAATGCAAACCGAGCTCGATCATTCTGGCAATTAGGGTGGTCCCGCGTCGAGACCAAGTTTCTTCGGCAACTCTGTGGATCGCCGTAGATCTCGCTTCGACGAAATGCATTTAGAGTATATCCGCGTGCTCGCTGCTCAGATATTCCAGCCCGCCGTGCAAACGCCAGGTATTTGAATAAACGAATATCTAGACCGCGGCCGCGCTCGCGGAGGGATATTTGCCGTCTTACGGCGTGTTCGCGGTTCCTCGAGAATGTTGGAAACAATTTCGCGGGATCAGGGACGAAACACGGCTGCCAATAATAATTCAACGAACAATCCCCCTGTTCAGATTTTTTGCAGGTACACTCGCGAGCATTTGCACGCAACACATGCACTATCATTTCGTGCAGTCTCGCCTCGAGATCTATACATTCCGCACGCAATTCTCTCTGGGAGGCGGAGAATATTTTTTCACGTTATGGCTCGAGTGTATGAGCTACCGCGCTTAGATAGCCCATAACATTATATCGCCATCATCTGTCTATAAATATTGATGAGCCCCTAAGGTGAAGCCTGCTACCACGCGTCTGTGGAGATAAATGGAACTATAGCGAGTAAATTATACGTGCCTGGAGAAGATCCTCTTTCCCTCGACCTCGATTCGCTGTAAAGATACTTGATACTTTGCGCTACATCATGGATCATCAAATTTCCACTATACCCAATTTGGCTCATCCAGACGACGGACAGAACAAAAGTCAGGTGGATTACAGGCACGCCACGTGCTTCACTCCAGAACGCCGCTGGAAGATCGAATGCACCAGCTGAAAGCGCAGAAGGTCGAGAGTTGTGGGAAAGCCAAGGAGGTATCCCCTGGCGTGCACGGAAAAGCTCGTTATAAGCCCCCGGGGCTTAGTCGCAGCTACAGAATTAATTAAACCGAGGTAAAGCGCATAAAATATCTGAAGTCGGCCCCTGGCCACGCACGCGACGGATTTATCCTGCTGCCACTCTCCTGATCACTCGCATCTTTTAAATAGCAGCGAAGCGGAGGTGAGAGATGTGGCCAGGTGAGCGGCCTACAGGGGGATGGGAGCAAAAAGAGAAAAGCAATTAACGGCCGCGAAGTGGCTGCCATTAATAATCCCGGGCTCCTTGTACGGGGTTTACGCGTCTCCGTGAATACAAATTAAGGGTCGAATTAACGTCTGTGGCATGGATATCGCGGACAAGCGACGCCTGCGTTACACGAGGGGTAGCAACGAGCCGTTCCCTCGATTGAAAAAGTAACTCACGGCCGAGTGCACGGCGGAGAAATTACCATGGCTAGAGGACACCGATAGGAGGGTCGCCTTCTGTTCATGTATATTAATAACGCGCCCGACTGCATGCGCGTCTCGAGCGCATCGGCCTTTCTCTTCCCTCTGTGTGATGGATCACGAGAAAAACAACGGAGGACAAGACGAGCCCTCCGGCCAGGCTTTCCCCCCGCGACAAGCCATTCTCTACCTAATTCACTCTTAAGCTCAAGTGTAATGAGCTCTGATCTAATCTAATTCCATCCAATCTCCTTCTGGCCGTGGCTACATCCCGCGGCTATTATGCTTCGCAGACGAGAGAGCTATAGGCACTTTGTATGCGCTTTCCTATTCACCGAGCAGCTCTATTCTTGCCCTCCCCAACAACTTATTTAACTAGGTACTTTTAAGGATACGCTCACCTTATCTGCATTCTGCCCTTTTAAAGAATTCCTCGTTAACATCGTAGGGATGTAACCCTTGCTTTAACTTCGTGTATCTACTCTTCGCGGGTAGTTTCGTCTAATTGTGTATTAGGATGTGATTCGAAAGTAGTTATTTTTCTACTTGGCAATCGAGGGCAACAATGGTTAATAGACATATAGCGAAACGGAGGAAACGCACTGTTCTTAGACGCGACGAATGTACTGTTGGGGTTTAGGCAACGCTATCCGGACGTTTTTACAGCTAACTCGGACGTGAAATCCTGTTTCCGCTGTAGCTAGAGTTGCATTAAATCTGTCGCCGCTGGTACGCCTACAATAACAGAGGCTGGCATGTACCGCTCGCACTTAAAATCAATTACGAGAGAAACGTGTGCAAAATTTCGGCGCAAGTGGGTCGCGAAAGTTGCGGCTCATCGTTACCCACGCATCACAGTGCACCGTCGGGGGTTGAAAGCCGGAAATTATCCCTGGATGCGTTCCATTTTCCTCGGGGCTCTATTAAAACACTCGTTCTGGCCCCTTTACGGATGCACGAGCCCGGAACGCATCGTTGCTCTCGCGATTCCGCGCGTCGAATACTTGTTTCGCTCTTGAAGCGGCGACAAGAGGAGGGAACAACGTGGAGCAGACGGGGGGGGGGGGGGGGAGTGGGCGAAGGAAAATGGCCAGGGAAAACAAATGGAGTAGGCCGGATTCGAGGGTGCGATAAGTCGAGAGAAAGGGAGGGTACTGGGGAGATTAGCGAGGGAGTAGGTACGTAAAGATCGATAGATAAACGAACTTCGGCTCTTTGTACAGCACAGCTTTGTTTCATGTTCGCGAGACAAGCAGTTAAATAAAAACACAGATAAATAGAATGTTTTCTAGTAGAGGAATATACGAGAGAATAACGTACAAGTGCAATTTGGATGATGGTTCAGAGCCACTTTCAATTTACTATAAAACTGAGTGGCTAGGAAAACAGTTACGCAAGCAAGCGAGGATTCGATACACAGAAGGACGCCATCGAAGCGCGACTGTCCGAAATTTTCAGTGGCATTGGTTCTTGTAGGTACCCGAAAAAGGAACAAAGTAAAAGCGAAGTGATTCAGATGTTTACTCGATCTGCAAGGACACCCCCGTGCACTTGCTAGCGCCGTGTCCTTCGAATCGAAACTATCATATCACAAAGAGGGGCTGGATTGGACGAAAGCGTTGCCAGGAAACCTGATCTGACCGACGATTCCGTCTTTTCTGTTGCAGATACGCTCAGTTTAGGAGATCGCACGGTAGATAGCATGGATCGGCACACGATCCAGAGCAAGCCACGGAACCAGCTGCTGGTGGACCCCTCCGACCTGAAGCCGAAGCCCGAGCCTACGTTCGACTATTCCCAGAGCACCAACGTCACAGCCCTGATAGGGAAGCCCGCTTATCTGACGTGTAGGGTGCGCAACTTGGGCGACAAAACCGTAAGACAGTCCTGCATCGTTGCACGTTATTGTCCGTTCGCCTGGAACGAGTACGTACGTTCCCATCGCGACAGATTTCCAGCCCTTCGCGCGAACATTTATTTCCATTCGACGGGGCAGCGGAGCGAGCCCCGGGCTCCGGGCGGCGTAACGCGAAAAATTGCTCGAGACAGTTTAATGTTTCAGAAAAATGCTTTCGCCGTTCCTTCGACGTTATTCCACGGGGTTTCGACAAATTTGTGACAGAAATGTAATTACCAGAGAAAGGAGTGGTATATACTCTTGACCGAACACGGGGTGCGGGGGAGAGAAAGAGAGAGGGAGAGAGAGAGAGAGATGAAATCCAGTCTTCGTAAAGACCTTAGGAAAAGCGATTTGCAAGAAATAATCGAGTTGCCCGGGCTCGATTGGACGTTAATCGACCTTCAAGGCAACTGGAAACTCAATTTTATCGCGGCTCGCGGTACCGGCGCTGCAGCTATTGGTCGATCAAGAGTAATGCCGAGGGTAGCACACGGTACTCGAATTACGGCCTCGCGATCACGCTCGCCCCCAGATTATTACGTTGCTGTACGTCAGGCGACTCTCAGCCTTTAGCGGTCGCACGTCCGCGGAAAATGTCGTTTGTCCGTGGCAGACGTTACGCCGTGATAAAACTAAGAGGATTCTGGATGAGTGGTTTCCTTGGAGGCGGCGCAGCGCTCCCGCCAGAAACACCGTTTCAATACGTGTTTACGCTCTTCGGCTGAGGCACGCGGCTGCGGAATGGATTTTCAGACAAATGAGCATGGATTTCTGTGGAAGTGGCTCTTCTTGGCTCCCCTATTGGGACGTCTCGGGGCTGGAATTTCCTTTCGAAGTTCGCAATCAAGGGATAGAACGGAGGAGACATTATCGTTCCCCAGTAATCTCCTGGAGATCGGAATTTCTTGCAATAGCCATTGAAATTCTGGGAAAACCTCGAAACCGAGTCGATCCCGATTATGCGCCGTCTTCTTTCGATCGGGCCACTCCTCGATCACTAGAAATTCGTCCAAACTTCTCGGCCAAGTTCGGCGATTCGGAGGAAGCTCGCGACAAGATCGGGACGAAGGTCGCAGGGTGGAGAGGGAGGGGGGGGGGGAGAAGCACAGGGCCGAAAATGGGGGAGCATGGAAATGAGGCTGTTCAATTTCGGCATTTCCGAGTGTGTAAACCGTATTAAGCAAATTCATTATACAGTCGGGGCCAGACGTACCTTAATTTCATTCGTTGTTCCGCGTCAGCCGTGGAATTCCATTTGCCCGACGTCCGAATTGCCGGGTCACACGGATTTCCTCGATACGTGATTCTCACCGTTTTGCATGTTGTCCCTGACACTTTTAGCGTTTCATTCCGTTCCGCGCGGAATTATTGATACCAGTTACCGCGCTCAACAAACTCTGCGGAAGATTCAGAGCGACCAAGATAGCTGGCTTTGTCGACGTGGTTATTCAACCCCTACTGCTGTGTGCAAACTTCCAGCGGGATGGTTTCTACGAAACACCCTATTTTCGACACCGTGTTGCCTTTGTCGTATTTAATTAAGGACCAAGCTTTCGTCGCATTGTTCCTGCAGACTTGTCTTCTAAAATTTGCAATCCTATTCCCTGCGACCGTTCCTCTGAGCGTTCCCGTGTCACGAACGAAACCATCCCTATCTGTTCGATCAACTTCCACCCCGGAGCCCTTCGCGAGCGACTTGGAAGGCTCTGTTTCAACGAGTACAGAGACGCTGCCGAAGCAACGGCAAAAAGAGGAGCCCGGATCATCGTAGCGTGCAGAAGGCTGCTGGCGAGCTCGCGCGGCAGACAATACGCGGGTCCATTTGCAGTTACGCTAGCAGCAGTTTTGCTTAACGTTTGGCATTCATCATTTTGGACGTCTTCCCGTAGTTTCGCTCCCCCCTGGTGTCTCAGCCGCCTCGCAGTCTCGATGGGCGAGTTCGGGAGCGCTAAACTGCTTCTGTTCCCTGGCGCACTAGCGGCAGACGTAGCTAGCCAGACGCTGCGAGACGCAAACTTCCACGAGTAAATAAGCTAAGTGGTGCCAGCGCGAGCGCGCGCGCACACACACACAGGCGAGATGGTCGCAGACAGCTGCCTTTTCCGCTTTGCATCGAGGGATGAATTATGGCGGATAGGTCGATGAGTGACTGAGATCGATTCGCGAGCTGTCCGCCGCGTCTCTTCCCTTCCCCAACTTCCAACATCGAGCTTACAATACTGGCCGCTGCTGTGACAGGTATTGTGAAGGGTTTTTGTCGAATCTCGAGCACACCGCTGGCCAGCGATCCGATGAAACTTGATTGTTTACGCGCGTGCATGTTTGCCAGTCTTGCGGGACAAGTTTGCCAGCAAACCTCGCCTCTTTAGCAGCCGACAAAGTCGTAACAAGAGGAGCTGCTACTCCGGCAGGGTCAAAGATGTTCAAGCTGAGCGTAAAACTTCAACGCCCGGAAGTTTCGAACTTTTGTCGAGCTCGAACGAATAAAAGGAGACCTTCTCTTTCGCTATGTCCGAGCGTCCCTTGTTCAGAACGTAATTAAAGGAACTTGGCTCTCCATGGATCCTGGCATTGGAGTGGTCCGTAGACAAAAGGGCAGGGCGTCCCTTTTATCAGAGCCTGATTAAATACGAACAGCGGGGCGAGCCGTGCTTCAGCCTTGCGCGTTTCGAGCGATTGAATTTACGCAGCCGGATGAACGAATCATCCGATTACCTTCGCCCGTTGCCGCGGTTAATAGTTGGACGTAAAAGTTCATTTCTCGCGCCAATAACCAACGAAATAATTGCCCCGAGGGTGGGGCTTCGACCACTGCCCCGATTCGTCGAAGCGGAGAGGATTACGCGGGATTATTCCCCGGGTAGGTGCAAGAAGATGAAGCGGGAAAGTGACTATTAGCAGCGCGTTATCGTTCTTCACGGTATAGAGACAGATTCTGAAACAGACGACTGACCTGGTCGCCTCGGTGGTCACGGTTTCGGAATCTGGGTAAACCTGCGCGACGGCAGTTTAGTTCGTCGTGGCAGACTTGCCCCGGAGTTTACCAGATTACTTTCTCGTTGCCGCGAGCACACACGCGACTGATGAAATTACCGTCCTCGTCCCCGAAGACGTCAAAGTTCACTAGGGCCGAAGTTTAAATGTCCCCTTCTTCGAAACGAATTATGTATTATACTGGAGAGAGGGACGCAAGCCTCCCTGACCTCGCGCCTCCTCTACTGGAAATATTTAACGGCACCGAGTGACGAGACGAACGTGAAACATTGATTCATGTCGCCTTCGGAGCGCTATGAAGAATTTCACAGAATATGTTCTCGTGATTTTTGGTCTTGTTTTTCAGCTCGAACATCCAGAATCCTTCCCATTTTAAGTCGCGAAGTTTCCTCAAATTCCTCGTTCAGTGATAACGATGTCGTTCGAATGTCCAGCCCTTTTCGTGGATTCTAGATACACTACTAATAAGAGAATGGGCGTCGGACGAATTTCAAACGCGATCGCGCCCTGTTATCGGCGAATTCACTTACCGATCAGACGCGACTATTGAAAGCACTCGAATCGCTCGGTCCCCTCTGCCGATAACCATCACTGACCCCTCTTTGAAATTCCGTTTGCAAAGGTATCCTGGGTCAGGCACAGGGACATTCACATTTTAACGGCGGCGGCGTACACGTATACCAGCGACCAGCGGTTCCAAGTGCACGTCGGACAAAACACAGGCCAAAACAGCGAGTGGTCCGAATGGACTCTCTGCATAAAGTGGGCGCAGCAGAGAGACCAGGGACTCTACGAGTGTCAGATCTCCACCATCCCCGTCAAGTCGCATCAGTTTCGCTTGAACGTCGTCGGTAAGTCTCTTCCAACGATCATTAATGGATTACCACGCGGGGAGAATCATCGAGGAACCTCGTCGTCGCGCCGAGTCGCAGTCAAGTTCACTAATCAGACACGCGGAGATCTCTCGTTCCACGAAATCTCCGCATGAAATCAATCCGCGGTCATTATAGAAACGAGGAATTCAGTCCTCCGATATCACCCTCATTTTAACCCGGCTCACCTTCGTATTCATTCCCGACGAGCACCGTGCGCTGGACCGAATATCAACCGGAAGCAGACCCCCACCTTCGCGCTCTCGATTGCTCTCGAAACGTCCCGCGAAATAACGGAGCGGGTGCGTTACGACGTGTCGGATCGGCCGTTAACGACGCCGCGGAGAGAAGCCTCCGCGGCAGGCCTCATTATTTCAATTACAATGACCTTGGGGCCTGTAACAAGCTTCGGCTCGTTAGCGCCCACGGATCGCTGAACCATCCTCGGCCCTCTCGACGAGTATCGGTTCGGAGAGGGTCCTCGTGCGGGAGTCGCTTGGGGATCGACCCGAAATAGCGGGTGTCGCGAACGGGACGGTTGAGGGGTGACGTGTGTGGCGAAGGAAGGAAAAGAAAGAAGGAGTATTCGTTCTTTATCGCAGTGCCGACAGCGACGATACTGGGTGGTCCAGATCTGTACGTGGGAGCGGGCAGCACGATAAACCTGACGTGCGCCATACACTTCAGCTCGGAGCCGCCAGCTTACATCTTCTGGTACTACAATGAGAAAGTCTTGAGCTACGACAGTCCCAGGGGCGGCGTCTCTGTGATAACCGAGAAGGGTGGCGACGTAACCACCTCGTGGCTCCTCATCCAGACGGCGCAGCCCTCGGACTCTGGGGAGTACAAGTGCACGCCCAGCAACGCCAATACGGCGTCCATCAAGGTTCACGTCCTGAATGGTGAGTGTTTGCACCGGCGATTATGGGACTCCCCGATTAAGCGTGATCGCTGGCTGCTCCAGTCGCCAGCGACAACCCTGTGTAGAGTCTTTCTCTGCGTTCTCTTTGAAGCGATTATATGCGAGAAGAACGTCAAGTGGTCACTCCAGGCAGCGATGGAAGTTTTTTACAAGCTTAAGCTTTAGCCTTACCACCATATCGCCGTACCCTTTGATTTTTTAAGCAAACGTCGCACGTAAGTAAAGATGCACGCGCAGTCTAGAGCGACCAGTTGACGTTGCACGGACTATAGCCTAGAGAGGAGAGAATGAAAACGTTCATGCTGAATTGAAAATGTAAAAACCGGGAGCAGAATTTTGTATACATTTGTTAACTATGTACGGTACACTTTCCAGCGACTGCGCCAGTGTACCGTGCCCCGCAAAGGGACCACATTTTTCAAACAAACGATGTCGGTAGATTCTCTTTTACAACCGTTGCGGAATTATTTACGGTCCAAGTCTCTTCTCGCGGTTCACACGGGCGAAACGTCGACGGCGATTTGCGAGAGAGTTATAAAAACGGAACGAAACAATTCCGAGTAGTAAAACCGACGTCCCAGTCGCCGGGGCTCTGTCGTTAACGGAAACGAGCTTCGCGGTTGATTGAAGCATCAAAAACGGCCTCCCCCGCGTATACCGGGGGAGCATTTGCCCCGGAATGATAACGCAACTGCAAGTTTCTCGCTCGTCGCATAAATTACCTGCTGTTCGCGTCTTTTCGGCTCGTTTGTTGCCTTTCCTCGGGCGCGAGCTCCCGAAAATTTCGAATTTCAGTGTCCTCCGGGATCTGGCAATCGGCTTACCGAAACACGGCGATTATGCATCAGCGAAGTTCCGCGTGTGTATTCAGCGAGCGCCGCGAAAGGGAGGGAGCTTCGACGCGACCCGCGAATGTTTGTCATCGTGCTCGCGCGGAATAGTTCCGTTTATGCAGTTTCAAACGGAATTTCCCGTGATTTTCATTACGTTCCCCGGAATTCTTCGCGAGCATTTTTCGGTGGGAACTCCGGCTGCGTCGCGCCCTATTTCCGCGCGTATTTGCGCGAATAACTCGGGATGAAAGTTTCCCCTTGTTAACAACAAAAATCCCTCGGCAGTGGCGGACCGCCGTTGTTCTTTGAGAGCCGGGTCGACGTTTCCTGGTCGGGCAATGAGGGTCGTCGATCGTTGGCGACAAATTTGTCCAGCATTCACGGGTCGAGGAGTTCTCCGCGAGGTCGGAGCGCAGCGGAAATTGCATTTCAATCGTTCGCATAAAGCATTCGCCGCGGGCGACGTTTAACGAGGAAAGAAAACGACGAGCGGGAGCCCCGACGTCGTCGCGAGGCATTTGTAAAGCGGGCCGCGCGAAAGTGAAGGATGTTCGTCCTCCCCCTAACGTTTTCTGCCAAATTTCACCTGCAAACGTAAACCTCTCTTGTCTGACGCGCTGCGGCTAAATGCGAAGTTGAGAACGAGCGGCTTTCTGTTGCAGGCGAACGACCGGAAGCGATGCAGACCGGAACGGCGGGACCCATTTTATCCTCGAGCTGTCTTTTGGTGTCTCTGATCATTTTGTACATATCGTCGGTGTAAACGAACGACACGAAGCATCGCCGTCACGCCGTTTAGACCAAGCTTCGAGCCTGGTCGGGGGTACGCTCTCGTTAAGTGCACGCGACTGTTCACCGTGGGTCAACGAGATGGAGGACGGATCGGTAGTCTGACGTACACACGATCGTGCTCAATTTACTGGATACCGCGAGCGAAGATTAGCTCTTTGCGCTATCCACCGACCGACGCGACGCCTAGATCCTCTCCTCTCATACATTTTGGCGACAGACACAGCGAGCCATCGCAAACTTCCATTCGTGGATAAGTTCCATGCACGCTCACTGGCTCGTCAGTGATCACTGGAGGACGCGGCGAACAGGAAAAAGGTTGATTTTCGCGGCAGAGCGTACACTCGCCCTCAACTGATTACAGAACCGAGAACTTTCGCGGTTCCTTTGTAACCGATGCCCTCTGGGCTATCGCAACGGGGCACCGATGACACAGAGATCTTAATGGATCGTGTCCCCAGCATTTTTGACTGGAAATGAACGGCACGCGTCTCCCGAGCTCCGACTACGATCGCGCCTCGGTCGAGGAGCGTTTAGTTAAGGGAAAGTCGACGCTAATACCGGAAGAAGTCCGCCGAGGATCAGCACGGCCACTGCACGTCTCGTTTCCTTTCACAGAGGGGGAATCCAGGGCTCCCCTCGATAATTCGTATCGAGGGGAACCGATTTACGGGAGGCGTAAAAGCGAGGAACGACCGTCTCGCGGTACGCTTTACGATCGGCCGAATCTCGATGATGCGGGAGGGGGGGGGGGGGGGGCGCGAGACAGCATTCAGTAGGAAATAAAACGTGACTCGACTGCTCGATCCCGTGGTTGTTGGATCGAGGGCACTCGGTGAACCGTGAAGAAAGTTTCCCCGCGGGTGGAATCGGAATCTCGAGTCCCTATCGATTAATAAACCGTCGAGTCTCGCGCCTCCACGGTGGAAGCAGAGGCGACATGTAACGCCCGCGTTTACTGCCTTGAATTATCCCGTGATTCCCCGAGTACATACAGCAACGCTGAAACTCAACCTGGAAATATCGACGGTCCACGTGATAGAAATGTTAATAGTCGGGGCGGGCTCTGGTGGAGCTTTTCAATGAACGGGCGTGCATCATCACCGCGAAAAACGCTCGCAATTCCCTTCCAGCCGATTAACAGTCAGAATGGCAAACGTTGGAGAACAATTACGGGGGAATTATTATTGCACGCGCCGGGTCCAAGCGATCGCCCCGTCCCGAGCACGCGGATTTCGTAGGTCACGTTCTAATTTTCGTTCACTGTGCTCGTTTGTCCAGTTTGTCGATCGGTGTCGGCACCAATAGGTCGACAAATTTTACAAATTATTCCTGGCACGTTGCACCGTTCGATTTTATTAGCATCGGGCTCTTGAACAGTCTCTGTAACCTGTTAACTGGCTCCAGTTATTTGGCAAATAAAGTGCTTTGGCGATGCTAAGAGAAACAAATGATACATTCACTCTTTCGATACTATAGCCACTGTCAAACACCTAGCATCTCTGTTTCCAAACAATCCTTCAATTTCTCCACAGTTGGCAGGTTAACAGGCAGACTATTTTAACAACCAATTACAAAAATCGAGGGTTTATGGTGGCAGTAATTCTTTCAAATTCTGTTCGACGGTCTCAGTGCCGCGTTTCACTGAAATGTCTGTAAATGACTCTCGGGAGCAAGGAGCGCGTATGGGAAACACGACGGGGAAGTTCCGTAGTGACTTTAAAGAGGAGGAAGCTGATGTACAGCGAGCGTCGTTCCGCTTGCACGCTTGAACGCGCTTCAGCAAACTCGTCTAATCGCGTGTGCGCGAGGACATACATCAGGATGTTCGAATGGAAACCTAATAAGCCACGATCAAACGTCGTCGCGCGCCAGATCTGTTTGCAGTTCGACGATCGGGTATTAGCGTCGACGAGCAAACACCCAACCTGTACATAGCGTCTGTATTATAAATTGTGGCCGGGTGGTGATAGTCACGCGCCGACTGCACGAGCGTAAATGCGTGGAAGCGGCACCCTCTTTCACCCGATACCGGTGTGCAATGGATCTGTAGCGGATCTATCTAATCGCGTTTACCGCGTGGAAATCGAGTCTCGCGGACCGAGTGGTTCTGGCCCAGCCAGCCGCTAATTTCGGAGGCGAAACTTCTTCGGGAGGGACCGTCGGGCCGGTCTGAACGGTGAACATGATGCCATCGCTCTGGCAATTTACTTTCGTTCACGTTAAAGAAAATGATTTGCTCGACACTTGGAATAGTTTGTCCCCTGTGCTGGTTTATTAGAAATCTTTCGTATCATATTGTGAACGGTACAGTTTATTTTACATTCCGCATGTTTATGCCTTATTTGCATGATGCTTGCACAAGGGAATATTGAACGACTCGTGAGACCAGCTGACTGTTCACCCCGTTCAATTGTGGGTGTACAGATCGGGTGTTACCTTTTAATATGATCATTTATTTGAAATGGAATCTTTGTTATAAGACATTCGGACGAAGTGGTGAAAATTGATGCAATGGTCCGTTTGCGAGTTCGGAAATCTCGATCGTTCCTTCCGATCGGTGGTCCTCAAACCGAGCGCCGCGAGCTTTAACGTAACTCTCCCCTCTCTGAGCCCTGACAAACTTTTTACTACTTTGTACATTTTTCCTTCCTTCCAAGAGGCTTCCCGTCGAAACTCTGCGTACGTGACACTGTGCAAAAGGGCTGCAAGCAGAGAGGGTCGCGCGATCGCGGGAAGTTTGACGGACCACCTACGCCCGGATCCACTCCGCGCGCGACACGCCGAACACGACGAACAGTTTCCACTTTCTATTTCTGTGTGTGTTTCGATGTGATATTCTCGCAGATAGCCCGACACGAAAGTATCGCTGCGGTTCGTAGCCGCGGCAAAACCGATCGAATCCCCCTCACTTTTGTGTTCCTACCACGGTGACGGTCGTTTCTCCAACTTGGATCGCGAAAGCGAGTCGAAAGAGAGGTGAGGAAGTGGAGGTAGCAGTCGATACACCTCGCTGCCGTGAACTCGCCAAAATAGTCGCATACACCGAGGGGGGAGGGATCAAAGTTTCGGGATTTTTCTCCCTCTGCGGAATATTACGTGTAACGAATGAAAAGCGGTCCGTTAAGCAAAAGCCTCGGATCTTTTGTCAAGAATCGCGTTCGAGAGAAACTGGGAGGGTAGGTTGCCCCATCTGAAGTTTTGTTTATTCGCCAACGATTGATAATAGTGTTCTCTGCTAACTAACTTCGCACAAAATCCTATCACTTATCGGGGTGATGGATTCGAACTTTCAAAGGGCTGGGAATCTGGTGCACGTTTCTGTTATTTGTTTTTTTTATAGGAATTAACAAAGCCGACTCGGCGCAGCGTATTTCAAAGTTTAACAGAGCTTCACAGTTTTTTCATATTGGAGCTTTTTTCAGAGTTTCGACAAGGTAGAGTTTCGCCAAATATCGTTCCTCGATTGTAACTGGGTTTCGCGGGGTTACAATCAATTTTTATTGAATTCTTTCGAGTTTGATTATTTCTGTGTATTATATTACGTGCACGAGATGAATCCATCGTGTCTGAATGAAAAACCGACTTCTACTATTCCATCTTCGATTTCAGTAGAAATTTCAAGCACCGAAATGGTTGAGCCATCAAGAAAATGTTCGTTTCCGCCGTTGCTCGCGATTCGAAACGCCCCGGGCATGTAACCAAGTTTCTATTCACGCCGCGAGATAATTGGTAATCGGACGAAGGAAATGAGGACCCTCGAAAGACGTATCCAGAGTTCGTATCTTCTGAATGGGTAACAAAAATGCTTGAAAGGGAGGCTGGCTTTCAGGGTAGCCGGCACGTCCGCGCTCCGCAAGTTTTTCCAGGCTGAAATATCGCGCTTTGCAGGGTTTATGAAACGCGAAACGGGGTAAATGTTGCACGCTCAAACAGGGACAAAGTGGAGAAGGGTGGGGGCAAGGCAGGAAAAGAAACAGCCGGCATTGAAACAAACTCTCTGGATTTTGTTCGTTCCGGCTGGCCGGGCCCGTCGTGAATCGAATTCCGCCCGCGAATAGAATTCTCTCCGAGGGATCGTCGTAGCCCGCGTTTCGATTTCGCTCCGGCGACCGTGCACAAATCGCTGCGTCCTCCTGTCCGCCACTTTGTTCCCGTGTTAGCGATGCTTTCACTCAGCAAAGAGAAACGAAAAGTGACACCGGTACGAGCGATCGGATTCGCAAAAAAAAACAGCCCCGCTTGCCCCCGCCTCCTCTCTTTCGACTGGTCCCTCGGCGATTATCGTATCAACGACGGATGATAGGTCGGCCAAGCGCGAGACGACCGTTGGAGAAGAGAGATTCGAAGGGACGCGACGAAAACGACGCGTCGTGGACACACTCGGCAACCTGTAGCTCTTAATCGACGACGCTGAAGCGGACGAGCGTAAGAATCGAGGAGAGGGAGAATGATAACACGGACAGAATCTGTAATCGCAGTGATATCGTTAGACTAGATAGGTATATTATTGTACATACTATGTCATTACGATGTTTACTAAATAAAAGCGTTGAAAGGAGGGCTTGGCAGCTGTTTCCAGAAGACTTTCCGACGGGCAGGCAGCGCCTCCGCGAGCTCGCCAACCCGGTTCCGCTCGTGTTCAGCCTCCCTCCGTATCCTTTGTCGCGATTTCTGTCTTTGAGAACGGCCAACGGGAACGAGAGGATCCCCGGAAGACGGACTGCGGCTTTTGCAGAGCGCGCGCCCTCCTGGAGGAGCCTTTATTCCGACTTTTCTCGCGACCCTTTTGAACCGCTGATAAGTAACTAACAAGCCTGAAAGGAGCTTTAGGACCTACCTGACACCTTTTCACACCGGTTACTGCCACGTCGATGCGTTCTCTGTGCTCCTGACGGCGATCCCTTAACCAGAACGGAGCACCAAACATCGGGACCAAGTGAATTCCAGTGCAGTCTCTCCAGCCCCGTGGAATCGTCTAACCAACGGCCACGAGGGTGCACCTCGAAGGGCAGACATTCCGAAGTCTCCACCTTCGATTCCATCCCGAGAGCTCGCTGAGAATCGTCATCGATCGCCTCGTTAAAGGAAACTTTCCAACGAACCGAGACGGGCTAGAAAAACCAACGACTTTCATTAGTTCGTGTCTGGTTACGTTATCCACTAGCAGCTTGCCAATCAAGGGCTAGATCACTCCGACCAGGAAGGTACGTAACGATTATAATCAGCCCGCTCACGTCCCTGCTGGACCGTGTCAGTTTTTTACCAGGTCCTGTATTCCTGCTTATACGTTAAATGAAAATAGAATTCATTTCTCTCTCGCGATATCGTTTTGTCTCGTGGAATTACTTTTTGCATCCTCCATGCGGGAAGCTGCAGAAAACCGTGGAAAAATGTTTGCCTGTCTTGGAGCCCACGAACTCGCGAGACTATGAAAATTGAAACTTTAAGCGGCACGGATATGGTCCGCCGGTTCTTAATAACCCCAAACTGGCCGCGTTCCAAATTAAGGCTAACTGACCGCGGACGAGACATCTTTTTCCAAGGTTTTTGCCACCGCCCCAGCGAGATTTAACGCTCGCGGGAACCAGAAGCGCGGATAACCGTGGAGAACTGTGTTTTCGGGCCAAACGGATAGAACGGGGGAAACAACTCGGCGAACAAAAGGACGCTAAGTACCGGCGAATCGGCCAAGTAAAACTCGGATCGGACAGAGCGGGAAAAAATCCTTCGAACGCAGTCGGTTCGCGCGAACTTTCCACCCAGTTCCGCGGAACTTGTTTCCATCGAGTACCAGCCGGATCGTGTTATACACATTTCACTTAGAATCGTTCACGCTTTCAACCATCGGTATATTAAAAGTCGCCCGTGAAACGAACTTGCGAGGATGGAAGCTGAACGAAGAGTACAATTCTGCTTAAAAGTTGGGGAGCGTTACTTGAATGACTCTCAAATGAAATTGTTAAAATCGTAATTTTATGGTAAAGTTCCTATCAACCTGGACAACTTTTACCGAGGACAATTTTTAGAATAATGAGCCACGGAGAAGTTACAGGGAGATGCGGTTCTAGTTTCGTATTTTGCATGTCACGTCCGACCAAGCGCCGACCCACTCCCCTGCGCGAGTACACTGCTCCTGCGGCGCGCTCCAGGACTCCAGTAGGTCGAATCAATCATACATCCTTACTCTGCAGCCGAGTAACTATTCGTGCAGGTCACTTATCAAGCAAAGAACTTGTGGATTTACAAGCTGAAGCAGATATTCATCGACCGGTGGCGTACAATCCCAGGCTTTTGAACAATGGTGTAATCCCACGCGCCAAGTTCTCATCGGAAATCGCGTGCCGCTAAACTCGTCGCCATTGTACTGCCGTTCACGTAATTCCTTCCCCGTGGAATTTCTAATTATCCATGGGAATTAATTGCCGCCCCATAGACGGGGCCGTTCTTTCCCCCGGTGCGCCCGCAATCTCGAGTTCTACATTCGTAATGCGCATCTTTCTTCCCTTCCACCCGTGAGACTGTGTGGGCGAAACGAAACTGCGGCCAGGGAGGCAGCGAAGCGCTATGCAAAAGTTAGGGTGGTGCATGCATCGGGAAGATGGCATGCAAAGAGGTCCAACACACTGCTGCACGTAACGAATTCCCTAGGTAGGTTTAACACAAGCCACAGACGGAGCTGCCGCGACCGCTTGGGCGAGGGGGGTGGGCGCTATCCACCGGGAGGTGGAACACAACCGTTCCCTTAACCAGACCAGAGGTAAGTGGAACGCGATACGATAGCCCCCGCGCGCTGTGTACACTTTCACGGAGGAAAATTCCTCGGGGTTTCTTTCCGTGCTTGGAACGAAACACCGGGGTGCCATCCAATCCGTGACGCTCGAAGAGATCTGCCTCTCGATTACGTCCCTCTATCGATCGCGCTTGGCTCGTGGTGTGCTCGGTCTTTCGCGCTCCTTTCGAGAAATCTCGTTCAGACGTCGACTTCGGTCGGCAAGTCTCCGTGCACGGTGGGTTCTCGTGCGAATGGTATTGATAGAATCGATCGCACGGGGGTTCGATTCGCGGTAGATGACAGGAGATAAAGTAATTTTTATAGGGGCACGATTTTATGGGAATTCTACGTGGACTTAGGTTTAGACTCGTGGTCGTGGCAAAGTCAGAACACTCCACGAAGTCGGACGAAGTAGTAGCGTAACAGAAACGTAGCTGCAACTTGAGTGAACGAGTAGAGTTATTTTTTATCACCCTCGTACCATAAATTCGTTCGGTTTAAACACGAAAAGTCCGTGTCGGACACGGAACTGGAAAAAATGTTTAATTCCCAAAGAACCAGTGGAAAGCTGCGCCGTTTCTCCCGACCGGGGGGACGTTGAAATCTTTTTTACACCGAGTGGTTTATCGCTTAGCCGTCGGGCATCGCAAGAGGGAGGGTGGTTTTTCGGTCCTCGGGTTAACTAGGAGTTTCAGCTGGGCGACGATATCGCGACCCTTGTGAACGTCCCTTGAATATCTCGCTATTTGCTCGACGGACTTTACTGCTCCCATGCGAGGCGACGAAGGGTGAAAAAACCACCAAAGAGAACGAAGTACAGGGGTGGAAGGGAGGTGAAGCGAGGACGTACCGGACGGGCTAACGTCGCTGTAAAACGGCACTGGATGCAGGCTAAGAGAGAAAGATGGAGGCTGACTGATAGAGGACGGTGCGAGAAGAACGAGCAAGATCGAAAAGCGTGGGAAGAGGGCGCGCGGGACCTAGGGGGGGGGGGATGAAGAAGGGTTGAAGCGAGCAGCGTTTTATAGCCCTGGCTAGATGGTCCGGAACGCGGTAGGGAAATAAAAAGAACGAGAGGAGGTAGACGCGTTACCAGCTACGCTTCTTCCATTAAGTCTTCCTTGACACCGACGAATTTACTGTTCCCGAGGAGTAACGCGGTCACGGACAGTTGAGGATACGTTCCGATCAGTGAGTTATTGTGTACTCTAAAGTAGATCGAGTCTTTGCTTCCGTTCGAAGGGGAATCCAAGTATGTAATTACTCTGAAGTGGAAGTTACCTGTGCTCAGTGGATCGTAGAACTCTCTCTATGGATCTACGGCACTGAAGAGAGCTTTATGCTGAAAGAACGATTCTGTGAAGATCTCTATGAATTCGACAATCTACATGGAGATCCATCCAGTCGTCTGTCATGGAGATTATACTAAAACCAGCGTTACTTTGGAGTTCGGATCAACTGCTAGTTAACTGGGGATAAAGTTCTTTTCTTTAAACAGCGTCGAAGAGACGTAGAGCCAATATTGGACGGACTGAACGGGGTTTTTCTCTATTGGGATTTTGAATTCGGTAGTCGCTCTGCAATCAGGGGAAGTCTTCGCACAAAGAATAGTTGAAGTTTCTCTCGGAGATTCTTTGGTGAAGATCGGAGGCTCGGGGACTCCAACGGACATGCAGCTTTGGTAATTTCATCTCAACTGCTATGTACCAGTTAACAGGCTCGACAGATTACGGTTCTCGATAGATAGAACAGCTGACACGAGCGAAGTCTCGATCGGGATCTAGAGTCCTATCGCGCTGCATTCAAATTGGATCGTGCCGAACCATCGGGCGGCCAGGACATTCGCTCAGACGCAATTACTGGTTGATCATTGGATTGTTAACGAAGCAACTTGCAGTTTCCTAGATGTTTATTGTATTACGAAGGTCTTCGAACTGTTCACCCGGCGTTCCAGAAATGCTTCCTTAAACCTCAACTGTGTCCGGGCAGCTCGGCAACGATCCGCGAAACGCGTTTCCGCGTAAATCACTAGATTCGTACACAGGAAGACGAGCCAATCGGGGGAACCGGATAATATACGCGGCACTTAATAACACGCGGGACGGGTTAGCGAGCGAGTCGGGGGTCTTAATCGATGATAAAGCGCGTCTGAGATGATTCCGCTAATGACGAATCGGTTATTGCCGGGACACCGATAAATCATCCTTTCGGGGCCAATCGGCTGACTTCGAAACTCCAATTATCCGGCGAGCCTTGAGAGCTTCCGGTGACGTACGGCAGACACGGGGCTCGCGTCCCGCCAAGTTCATGCGGAAACTTAGTTCGGACGGGTCGCATGAACCCCAGTAAACTTGCCGGTAACGGGTCCTGGAAGCGAGAAGCCATTAGAATTTAATAACCTTTCGACCGGGATCACGGGTCTGGAAGCTGCACGTCGTAATCAGTCCTCGTGGCGCGAGGCTCCGCTGCTGTGCAAATAGATATCACCCGGTTCCACGGCAGATACGGCCGATACACGTTCAGGCACGGAGCGAGTCGAATGCGAGTTTGAGAGGAATGGATCCGTGGGAGGAGGTTGTCGAGATAGTTCGCGGAGAAGGGACTAATGATATCGCTGCGATTGAAAGAGTGACGTGGCGCAATGTCTGTCGCGACGTAACTACCTCTAACGCTAAAAAAGATTCAGAGGTATATGATTGGGAGAACGATATGATAGGAGTGGACCAAAACGAGGATCGAAAAGCGATAGGATACATCGAAATTGGAGCGGCGAATGGTTACCGGTCTCCAATCAAAATTCAAGCATCCCCGCACAGTCAGCCTGTATCTCTATAACTCGCGAGGAGCACGCGGAGCTATACGTTTTATCGGTGCACTCTCGAAAATTTACATATTACCGCGATACACTTTAAAAGTAACGCTGATGACGTTATACCGTTGCGGTGCACAGCTCACTCAAGGAAATTGGCTATTTTTCTGGGCGAAGGAGGCGGAGCGGGGAAAAAACGTGGATCCATCCATTCGGCTAATAATAATAACTCCGCTTCCAAGAGAGGCTAGACGGTAACACAGGGGAGGGATTATAATTCGTTGGGGTTCCCGATGCCCTTCGCGTGCCAGGCTTTCTAGACTAATAGGCGAACCCATTTCCCGGAGAGGGTGACAATTAGGCGGACAGTAATTAACTGTGGATGATAGCGGGAGGAAAGCTAGCCACAAGTCGGCGGCGGGGGACTTGGCGATTACGTTGTACACGTACAAGGCCGTTTGCGCCGACACACGAAGCTCGTTAGACGACGCGCCGCGACGGCGATAAGCGCTTCCAATTAACGATTCAAATCAACCGTGAGAAATTGGCTACGGGGGCTGCAATTTCAACTGGCGACGCAGCTCCGGCGATCCCAGCGAGGGGCGAAGAATGGAAAGGAACTCGCTGAGAGGAGCTTGAAACTCGGTTCGAAGGGGGTTAGGTGGGAGTGGGAGGGGTGGGTGGCTGTTTGTTCGCAGAATTTCTCTCAAGTTTCGATCGTTAGAGGGTCACGCGGCCGCGTCGACTGGGAATCGATACATTCGGGCCCTCCCAGTGGCCGGGCAACTTAAATTACGGATTAAGTTCGAATGCAGGCTTAACGCCGCGCACACGCCTCGGAAATTTATTCGTTTCGAAGTTCGCCCCGCCTCCACGATCCTTGGGAATTACTCGCCCTCCCCTCCCCCAAGGGGTGAACCAATTGGCCACCTCACCCCCTTTTGTTTGCCCATATTTGCATTTTAAACAGTCGGACGGGAGTCGACGATGCGTAGGACATTTTGTGATTCCTAGACGCTGTTAAGACCCGATGAAACTGATTAGCTACTTTATCGCGTAACTCGCATTAATCGCATCGCCTGACCAATATATTTTGTTTCTCGCTATTGAATTACGGGGAAACACGGTGTAGAATGTATTATCGACGAACTTTGTACGCCACACTAATCAAATCTTCCTCGGACGTGTGGTGCAGTGGATGCCTGACCATTGATCAAAGTTTCGATTGAAAGACTCCAACGAAAGACACTTGTAATCCGTTTCTAAGTATAAATTCCTACCAGAACTACTTCCTACTGAACCATCCATAAATCATCCCCGCATTGACACGTCCGCCGAATTCGAGCGCATCGCCAGAAAGCAATCAGCGATATCCGAGACGCGAGGATAATAATTCGACAGAAATCTCGCTAACGCGGAGGAGGCGGATGAACGTGAATCAATGTATCGAATCGCTGGAGATAGCGCCTCGGCGAAGGGGGTGAAAGGAAGCCAAGCGTGGAGCAGCGAGGACGCCGACGACATGCCCCCTTAAATGGACCGCGCATAACGCCGTGAGAAATGGCAGTGTTTTGACAGCCGGCCCCGTTCGCAAGCTCAGTCGACTGCAATTCAAAGCTCGCCCGAATGTCGCTGCTTACATTTGCCTTGCAGTTTCGCGGCATCGCGTGTAAACGGCCTAAACTTGCGCGCTCCCCCGACGGCCCCCGCGTGCCGTGCATCGGGCGAGGTTTCAATTCCAGAATGAATTCTCGGATAGCAGTGGAACAGAGACGATGGGGCAGAAATAGGAGGCTAGAAACTGCTAGAAGAAGCAAGGGGCAAGAAGCTTGCGGGTTAAGCGAAAGCACGAATGGAGTGATAAAAGGAGCAGATGCTCCGTCGCGTAAACAGGATACCACGAGACTGGGGCTGGGGTCTAGCTATTGGCGTAGCAACCCAAGTTCGACGGTAAATGGGGCTGAACCGTGTGCATGTGCCAACGACTTTAGCAGAAAAGTTTGCTCGCCGTGAGCGACGTTCCATCGCGTACACTGTTTACGGGGTGTATACGCGTCCCCATGTAAATGCACGGTTTACGAGGCACTCGGTGCAATTACAGTAGCCGAGCCGTGTCAGCGCGTTTTATCGTACGGGTTTCAGATTTATGGGCCTCGACCTGCCCCCGCTCCGAGGTATTTCCAGCTTCGTTTGTACCGGGCGACTCGACACCCTGCCATTTCGAATTCCTCCTTCCTCCTTCCTTCTTCTCACCCTGGATGCGAAGAACGTTTCGAGTTCCCAGGCAGAAGGAAATCGAGAAGGTATCGCGCTCTTTGCCCTCGCTCTGGATAACTAGATCTTCCGTAAGATTCTCAAGAATGCTTTTCACCGAACGTCCAGACGACAGACCCGCGAGAAGACCCGTCACGTTCGAGCTCGCCTGTTCGCCAGCCTCGCTTCGCTCGGTTGTCGCGTATGATTTACGAACGCCACTCCGAACAAATAGCAGGCCATGCGCGATTTAAATCGAGATCGAAATTTAAGTAAACACCGATAAATCGAGCGTACAGATTTATCGCGTACACAGAGGCCTGTAATCAGCGTGGGGGTTCACGCGCCGGTGCTTCACGCCGGCCGATTCCGCGTGACGCGCGGCATGCAAATGGTTTTTCCAGCGACGCCCGCCGATAACGATATCGAGCGGGGCCAGGGGAGGTGCGAGAACGGGGGGCGGCGCGGCGTGCGTCGAATTTTCGAGCCGAATCCCGGCTGACGGTGCTCGCCCTCGCGAGAGTAATTCCGTTTTCAGCCTGTTAATCGCGTAATTGGCCGCGCATGACTTTCGACCGATGATCGAATTGGTTTCGGGGCATAATTTATGCGGCTGGTCCCGCGGCGCGCGCGTGCCTTCCCGCGAGCCGTACGCGTTGCGACCTAAATACCTCGCAGAATGTGATTTTTCCTTCTATCGCCGTCACTAACGAGGATCATCCTGCAGCACTGGTGCGGGGGGGGGGGGGGGGGGGGAATAAATCATTCGTATGATGGTCCATGTATCGAATGAATGATCATTGAAAATACATGCTCGCACGAGTAAGTTAAAATTGCTCGGAAAATCGTGATACGTCTCTCATTCGTCGCACGAACGATCCCCCCTACTGTAGCTTCATACATTTCAAATATCCCGGAGTATCGATGCATCCAGGAATACATACCAAAGTTTATGCGCGCCTCGTTCTATCTCTTTGTCCCAGAATCCTCAAGATTTTCTGTAAACTTTTGCCCAGAATTTCGGAGCCTCCAATACGTACTTGAAAATTTATGACGGGCCACGGAGGCGCGAGAGAATGGCAATTGGGCTGCTCTTCCAGCGGAAATGAACTTTGCGATGATAGGGGGTTACGTCGCAATAAGGGTTAAAGAGTGTATGTAGGTCTGAAAGGTTCTCGTAATAAAGGCGACACTGTGACCTGCATTCTTGAGCCTTTTAATCTTGGAAAGATAGCGCACGGATTTATTCATAGAGACAAAGGATAATGCGCTGGAGGACTTGGTGGATGGGCGCTTAATCGTGTTACGTGCACCCCTGTGATGTCTTTAATCGTTTAAATTAAAGTATTACGTCGGGGGCCATTGAGAAAGTAGCTCTCGAATATTCTGGAAATATAATATCTTACGCGAGAATTAGATAACTGCATTAATATTCTAGACTCTGTTCTCATTATCGAACTTCCATTGCTTCTAGAAAATGTAATTAGCAAACACGTATACTTAGAGGAATTAAAATATTTTGGTTTGCGCCGCCGTGCCTTTTAAGCTCGATATTCCTCGTTACGCGAGCCTGCTCCCGTGATTATTTTCATGGTAATCAAACTAATAACCGGGTACACATAAAGATTGCTTTATACCTAACTTTAATTAAACCACGAGCCGTATTCCACACGTCGTTTCGCGTGAGCCCTGATTAAACAGTCGGCTTAACATTTAATCAAGCACTCGCGATAATGCGAGGCGTGTTAAGCGCGATTACAATCTGGTAACACCGAAACTGAGGCCAGCGATATCACGTAACACCGTATGTTCACCATAGAATCCTTGTTACCCCCAAAAAGGGGAAGCAATGGCTTCATCCTCATCGAATCATCTTGACATAATGAGACTCGACTTGAACTGCATCAAGTGCGAATGTAATCATGTAGTATTACCCTATAACAACACCTCCTTCTAATCTCCATGGTCCACCACCGTTTCTACACTAACAATCCTCGGATACCCCTAATACGATATTCAAAACGATAAACGGGATCGAGATTCGTTGAGCATCCACTCCGTGTGCAAATCAAGATGATCACGCAGTAGGAGATCGATTTAATTGCCAGAGGGTGAGAATTCTATTTCCCTGTTCCCGTTCGCTGCCCGCATTCGCCGTCGCTCCCCGCGCCTCGCAATTCGATTTTCCGTCCGCGTTTTTTCCAACCTTTTTTGGCGACGCACCTGGTCGACTGCCGTGCATCGTTACCACCGACGAAATCATGAAGATACACACTCGTTTGATCGGCCGATCAGCCGTGACCCCCGGCATTATTGGCCCTCTACACCAGTAGCTCTTCACGGCTGCCAGCGAAATTCAATTTCTTTCGAGCGCAATCAGCCGCCCCTATCCGACACTTGGTGTTATTTCGGTGATAAACTACGACGACCAGCGAGGCGTTACACCATCTCTTCCTCCTTCCACCCCTCCCTGACACTCGGCCCACCTTTTGTGCAGCGCCGAAGCGATGAATGGTGTATCCTGTTCCGATTGTTACGAGAACGCCACTACGTACCTACACGGTGGAAGAACCGGCGAGTTTCGCTTCCTATCCGATGTTCCGTGGCGGAAATTCGATCAGGACGTTAAGCGGATTTCGTTCCAGCGAGCTGGGCGATACAGCCGAGGCGAGAAGATATTCAGACTAATTTCTTGCTTCTGTCAATGTGGCGCATGGCTGGCGATGAGACTGGAAGCTAACATAGGCGAGATCTTCGACAGTGTTTAAGGATATCGATGGAATAACGAAATGTAAGTGGACTTTTGAGTTGCAGCCGAGTTACCGTAAATTTCTAAGTTCTAATGGAAGTTTCAGGCTTCTAAGTTTCTGTAGACTAAGTGCTTATAGATTTCAAAGGGTCTTCTAAGTTTCGAAGATTCTCCTGGAACTTAAGAGGCTATAGTGTCTCTGGAAGTGTTTTAAAGACTCAGGTAGTCAGAGCTGTGGCACTTTTCGTTATGCAATTATTATTTGCAGTTGTAGGTACGAAAATATTTCAGACAACTAACTCTTCTGAAATTGACCCTCGCGCATTTACCACACCTGTTCCGTCTTGCGTATCATAATTTCCTAATGGGATCCATAAATCTGAGACATAAATATCCAGAAGGAGTCTGAACAGAACATCCCGGGGAGAACTGGGTGTGTATAAACGTCGCCCGAACGATCGAAGCCCTAACGGCAGTCTAGTAGGCGGTAAAACCACGAAAGAAGGTTATATCTTCGGAGTTTCCTGGCATTTTCAAGGAACGACACGTCGACCGAATTGTTTCCTGGGATAAGGTAACGGCGGGGCTTAACGATGTACTGAATTTTACGGCAGCTCGAGTTTCGACTATTCCTTTTACATAGGGTATCTCTTAACCGCTGGTACAACTGAACAATTTATAATCCTACCGAACAACGTAGGTACATCGTACATGTTTCTTGCTTCGCCCAGAAAAGTGTTTAAATATCTATCAAGTACACACGCAGTTCCCTCTGTTTGCATCTGCTACAAACAATCTCCAATTACGTTTCATAGCTGCAAACATTGCAAATGTTACTCGTGAAAGTAGGCAACGCGGGGTATCCCGTATTTCGCAACAGACGCCACGTTGTTGTCCCGAATCCATAAATTACTTTTTGGGAAGCCGACGTGTACGTATATAGAAGGGGTTCGCCAGCCAGCCAGTAATAATTTCCCCAGGAATCACGGGAAGAAAAATATCCTCGCGCTCGTGGAAGCTTGTCGCGGTGGTCCAAGACTGCCACTGGAAAACTTTCGACCGGGCAAAGTGGGTCGCAAGAAAGCAAACTTTCAGAAAATCCTATTCTATCTTGCGCCTGAATATTTCCTCGCCCCTCGCCCTTCTCTTTAGCTGCCGCATTCTTATAATGAATTCCTGATTTCATCAGGCTCGAGCCGTGATTTATAATTACGGAGAAGGGACCATGAAAAGCGAGATCGAGGATCTGAAGCGAGCTGAAGCAGACCGGCAGTCGCCAACATCGCAGCTGGAACTCTCGTTTACGTAATCACCGCATTATCGGACGTTCGATTCGCCAATCGCCCTTTCATCGACTGGCCAATATGGATCGCGTAGCCGACTGGATCGAACAACCGATGGGGAGGGTATCATTTTAATTACGCGCACCGCGGCTTTATCCGTCATTAATCGTTTCGCAATGCCACTCTGGCCAGGGACTCGTTGCTCCACTTTGGGAAGCGCTCCCAAGTCTGATAGATTCGTGCAGACGCTGGCGGAACTGGTGATAATGTTTCATTCGAGCCACGAATGGTAGGAACTTGTCTGGCACGAGATCTATCGTGTCACTGCGCGTGTTAGCGTAGACAGTTTCACTTCAGCGCCGTAACGTTTGAAGATAGATTAGGGATAGGTTAGCGGATCGAAACAGACGTTCACACTTTGCTTTAGGAGTACTGTTCGCGTTTGGTTTCTGAAAGTAAGCGATACTTTCTCTGGCCTCGGAGAAGCGCCCTTGCAGAGTTCTCGTATAAAACACTGTAAGTGCCAAAAATCCATTTTTTTAGGAGAAACAGTAAACTCGTCCGACTTTAAATTATTTATGAAATTTGATGTGTTGTGATGGCTGAACATGCTTAAGGATATAATAACCCAAATTCTATTTTTTGCATTAATATAGTTCAATGAATTTGAAAAAAGAATCTTTTAGCACTTAATTGGTAACTTATTTATTTACAAAGGGAAATTGCATTAAAATTCTATACTACAGTATTACCATTATCACATAGAACATTTTCCGACAAAAAAATTAATTTAGGCACATACAGTGTTTTCTACAAGAATTCTGCACGTATCAAGTAAGTAAGTGAGTTCAACTTTGGAAAGTGCGTTCATCGAATTCGATCTTAGGCTTAAGAAAACACTTACTTTTCCTTAGTTCTGCCTATCGTACCATCAAAATGCTTCCACCCACGTAAAGTTCTGGACGATATTCGGAGGAGATAGTCGACCAGTGTTAGTCCTGATTGCTGCGATAAAAGGAAGCTCGCATACAAAGTGGAAACGTTCCATACGCGTCTTAGCGCTTGGAGGGGGTGAATATACCACAGGACTCGACTACGGATATCCTCGAAAGTGGGGAAGTTATCGTCTGAAAGAAAGGCTACCAGCGGCGTAGACGCTAGGCAATCGGACAGCGCAAACCGGATAACGTACGAGCTCGGGAACTTGCGGAATGCTATCCGCTCCCTTATTTTCTTATTTGCTCTCTATTCGACTACGTTCCTCCCTTCCACCGCACGTCCCAACCTCTCCACCAGCGGAAATATAATTTATGAATTCCGTGCTCGCACCAGCCATCGACTTTTGTCACGATCGATTCAAATGCCTGATGGAAAACCGACACAACTGGCCTCAAAGGAATGCTGGAAGAAGTCCACGCGATTTCATTTCCCGAGTTATCACTTGGCGCTCGAAGACCAATAACTCTGCACGAATGCAAACACCTTTGTGGCAGAAGGGAGTTTCTTTCCTTCGGTCACTTCGGTCCCCCGAAATGTCCCGAGTTCCCCCACCTTGTTTGCACAGCAGGTTTACTTCAACTCCGTGTACATAGCGGCGCGAGCACCTACAGGTCCAATCTTTCGGTTTCTATTGGATCCAGCAACGATCCCCGGTAACACAGGACCGCTAAAAGGGAACACTTCGGGACGTTATTGCGAGCTTTCTGTCGTTTAATTTCTCGGATGGTTGTTCTCGCAGCGGCACACGATTCTCGTTTGCGACACACTGCCGAGACGCGTGTAGAGAACGACGATGGGCTGGCTAAGACGAGGGTGAGGGGTGAAATGTGTACTCAGGGTTCCTTTATTGGCTCGTAGCAATTTGTTGTCTTTAGCAGCTAAGTGGTCGGAAAACCTTTAGTGGCTGTGACCGTAAATATGCCTAAATGTTTGCGCTTTCTTTTCAAATCTTTCCAATTCCAAATTTTGCAAGATTGCTCTTCATTTTCACGGTGAACAGAACGCATCTGTCAAGTGTGACAACGTGTATCCTACACTGGACCATCTTGTAGACTTTTCCTCCACCGAGTTATTCTAAAATTCACGCAGATTCGAGTACAGATCCGCGGAGAACGAGACACCGCCTGCGATTCAATCGCGCTGCCCCCATTCTCGGGAGGCAAGACATCCGAGACGAACGAGCTCAAACGGCGGGATGGTTAGCGCGTTCCGGAGAAAGGTTCCCTGTCGGATTTCGCCTGGATAGTTTATAGGTCCGAAAGGTGTTTCAAACAATCGCACCCGGGAGAATGGGTTTAACGGGAGATGCGGTTCCTCCTGTTACCCAGAGCGAAAGATGCGAGCGCACCCTCGAGATTCGGCAACTTCCGGGACCGTCCAAGTCAGCACGCCACGGAAGATTAAGCTTCCTCACGCTCGCAGATCCTGCGGCGCGGAAAGGAGAACGACCAAGGCTCGCCACCTCGCTAAAGAGGGTCCAAAAAACGCGAAAGAAGCCTGGCACTCGCTTCACAAAGATATTCAGGGCACTGGCGCGCGATACCATGCGCAATAAAGTGCTAAATACAAGAGTTTCGCCTCCCAGATTCCCACCGCGCAGATTATTAAGTGGTAGTGCCCGCAGGCGAAGATTCCGCCGTTTTGAGAACCCCTAATACCCGGCTGAAAAATCGTCCCCCTTCAAATTTAGATTACACATCCCTGAAAAGGAGGGCTGTGCAATCAGAGTGATCCAGGGATGCGATCGCGACCAGCTCAGCACGGTCCCGTCGTCCGACAAAGAGTACCGTCTTCGCGCTCGAAAATACAGAGAGCGAGGGGCAGAGAAAGAGAGGAAGGAGCGGTTTTCTCGGGCAGAGGATCGTACCAAGGGGGTGGAAGAATCGCAAAAAGGAAAATTCGAGAGTAAAAGGCACGGGTAGCGCGCGAAAAGAGACCACAATCGTCGACCAGGGACAGGAAATCCAATTTCATCCTTAGCCCCGGTAGGAGGCACCGTTTCCATCGGCTTTAATAGAACGCCGCGACGTCGAAGACGGAAAAATCACGCGTGGACGTTCCTCGAGGATCGACCGGGCCGAATGCAAGCCGTTCGTTTGAATTTCCAGCCGGGCTGGCCGGATTTCGCTGCGGCGAATTAACATTAACGATCGGTCAACGGAACACCGGAGTTCTATTAGTCCCTGGGCCGACTCGACGTTCGATCCGATGGAATCGGTAATGTTTACGCGAAAGCCAGTCGGTGAATCGGCGAATGACTGATAGCCAGATAGATCACACGCCTGAAAGAATATTTCCACGGACGTTCCACTGATTCAATAGACCCGTGTTTGCGGATCACCAGTTCCGAGAACAATCTGCGTGATTTTTGCCACGGCGAACGGTGAACTTCGAACTGCAATTACGTCTGCTGCGTACAAACAGACATATTCCGCGTCGCCGGGGAATAATTTAACGCCGAATGAAACGCATTTTGATATACAATATTAATTTTCCATGAGAAGCTCAGGACAAAATTGCAGTTTCCATTGGTCAAGTACCCAAAGACGATCGAGTTTCAAAAGTTCAAATACAGTAGGTACAGTAATTGGTAATTATTAGAATGATGTTACCTACATTTCATTCATGCTTCGTTAGTGTAAATATTCTTCAAGAAAACAGCTTTATTTTCAAGAAACGAAGGCGTCTTCTAATACTCCACGGCAGAGAAATATAATCTAGATTAGGCAACATCATTAATACGCTTCGATGCAGACACAATCGTTCATTCTTAATGCCTGCCTGTCAAGCCTGGGGGCTATGGTGCACTTATCGCGCTTCGTAGAAACATTTTATAAGCTCTCATCCAACAGCCACGATCCACAACCCACGTTCCACTGGAAAATTGTTTTTAATTAAACTCGAAACTTACTTATCGGTACAGTCCCGGCGCCTCGGTGCACTGTTTCTTAACGAGAAACAATGGAGCCTGTGTTCCGTCCTTTACGCCGCTGAAATCAGAATCTCTGCTGGAAGTCTGTAGCTTCCTCGTGCCAATTATTCGAACGGCCCATCGAACGCGGCGCCACTTCAACGTGTACAAGTATTTCGAAGCGATGATTTAAGTTCACAACGGGGCGAGCAGACTTTCTGCAATTATTCGCCCCTGTTCGCGGACTGGAATCGCGTCGTCTTAATGAACCGTAGTTTAAACGATGACGAACGTGTGCAGAAACACGTGCGTCGGTTAAATCCGTCTTCGCTGACCGTTGAAGCGGCGCAGAATTTCGGTTACGCTTAATAGACGCGGGTGCACCGCAAATCGGAGTTCACCGTTTGCGCGGATGGCTCGGCACCATTGACATAAACCGAGATTCCACCCCCGAAACTTTCGAATTGATAGGTGGAGTTGGAGCAGCGACGCGAGAGGGGCATTAGCCGTGGAGAGACGCCGGTGTTACGACGTGACCATAATCGTTTGCATATATCTCCGATAAATAGCGCGCAAACGGGCAACTTCCTTAGTGCCTTGTTTGGGGATGCTCGGCTTTCGCCGGATAATGTACGCGGCCTTTTTTCGCTGCCCGTGACTGAAATTGCTCGCGGGAAAGAGCCGAGCGATGGGAGTTGTTAAAATGTACTAAACAAATTTTTGGATAGGTTGGATTGAACTAAAGTGCCCTTGGAAACGACAGCCACTTAGGGAGCAGGCCACTGCGGAGTTCGATGATCGGGGCAACCCAATTTCGATGTGAATTCTGAACTTGTAAATATTTTTAGGCTAAGTAGGGTGGATATTCATAAAATCTCAGGCTGATAGGTTGATAAAAAGTTACGTTACTGAATGGCATTTACATTGGTCAGGCAGAGTGTCACGTTGAGTTACACGAGCAAGCTTGTAAAGCAAAAAAGGGTCCCCTAATGAACTGCCTTCACGACACACCTACATGTTCGTTGGCTTTATCACTTTACCGCCGCGTTGCAAGACTAGCGTCTCTTCCAACGTCGAATCGAGTTAGCGTTTCAGTGCAGTAAGTTCTTACGCGTCATTGGAGCAAGCATTCGCAAACTCCAGCCCTGCGAACGTAGTTGCCGGCTAAAGTCCTTAAATAAACCTCTGCAAAACACGCAGCTTGTGCAACTTAATGGAATCAGCCGCGCCGCGAGAGCGGATTCCGCTCGTCGCGTGAACGTTCCAGCAGCCTTCGGGTAAACTCGAATTCATACGGGATGGCTCGAAACGTTCCCAGCTCGCCGCTCGCGTATTTTCCCCTCGGCCACCGAAAGGGTGAATTCTATTTTCGGGGCCAGCGATCGCCCTTCCTCCTCGTCCAAGAACTTTGTCCCGCTTCCGTCGCGGAACATACGCGACAAGCGAGCCGAAAAAATTGCCACGTTACCTCTAGGGCTTATCGAAATAATATTTTTGCAATCGGCGCCAGTCGAGCGGGACCTTTTTCCCCCGCGAGAGAGAATACGTGGTGGCGTGTCAAATATTTCCATCGTTGCCCTATTCACTGTCGGGGGAAATTCCACTGAACAAACAAACCTGGCGAAATTGTCGAATGAATTAATTGGGCGTAATCGTTTCGTCGTGGAAACCAGGGACTACGAATTGCTTGTCCCCGATCGTGTTTAAGCATTGAAAGCCGAGAGCTTTGGAGAACCGTCGAAGGTTCGTTTCGAGGTGCATCGAACGGTTCTTCTTGCCTCGACGCAGGGAACAAGTGTTTCATTAGTGGAGATCATTTGGATGACGCGACCCACTTCCCTGACTGTCCCACGGACTCGTGAGTAATTAATCAAGAAATCCGGCGCGGACGGTGACGAGCGTGCAGACGCGGATGATAGATTCGACGGGGGCCGACGAGTACGAACCGGGTTTAAGTTGAGCCGAGCTTTTGGTCTGCAGCGTCGCGACCTGATTAACCCTGCTATTTTAATTTCGCTCGCGGTGTAATTCTTCTGGTTAACTGCCTCCGGGAGGTGAAATCCCTTTGGGTCGATAACGGGACGGCTTTGAATGCGGGAAGACCGCGAACACTCCCGTAGAACTTGTTGGCGATTCTACGCAACTCTCGTGTGACACTCTCGCGATAACGCGACACTGTTGGACCCGGGGAATGCGTCGGGAATGCACAGTGGCATTCAAGAGTCGGGGACGGTATTTTAAAGTTTCCTTTGACCATGCCAGCAACTCATTTGCGAATCGAGCTGCGCGAACCGTCCACGAGATTCCAAGCACGATAAACAACAGTATCCGCGTGTTTTAACAACAGTCCGCCAGCGTGAAAGAGGGGCACGCTCGTGTTTGTCCAGAGATAACCCGCGAAATCGATTCGGGCCGGGAGACAAAAGTAGGGCGGGACGCGCTTCACCGTTCGCTGAATCCAGATATCAAAATTAATTGGACGCGGACGTTAAATCGTCATTGGCCGTGGGGATGCAGTCCGGAGAGGTCCTTTGCTCCGCTTCACATTGTCTCTTTTCGCCAACTTTCGGCGACGGGAATTCAGGTCGATGAAAGGCGGGAGGGGCTTCGATTTTCCAGACTGCCGGAGAACTTCGTTAGCCTCGGTTGAAGAAGCCCGAAAGAGGATCGTTACCTTCTTGCGATACGGTAAATACTTCTGTGCAGAAAATTGGGGATGCATGCGCGTTTCAAGCGAGCCCCAGTGTCCCTCGACTTTGTGCCAACCACTTCAGCCGGGCCCGGCAAGACCCGAACCACGAATTTCAGGTGAATTTAGATCACACAAGTTCGCTATAACCCACAGGAGATCCTCTTCATAGCTCCCTTTACGCTCCCTAAAAATTCCGCAAACTTCCAGCCTTCGACTTCAAACTTTTCCCACTTCCTCCCATTCCCCGCGGCCGCCAGCATTCCCGGCAACTGTTTCTTTCACTGCGAGTACAACTTTCCTTTACGTCCTACCCTCTCGATTTCGTATACGGTATCTCGATCTGATTCGGGTCGGAGTCGCCTCCCTTCTTCGTTTTTAAATAATCCTATCACGACTGTGAAACGTAGTCGCGATTCCATGGTTCCGCTTCGATACTCGGCACGCTGCATGGAACAGGTGAATTTCCATACGCGCGACACTTTTTTCTACGGTGCAGCTAGTATCGTGCAACCGTTCGACACGTGTCGTCGAACAAAAAGCATTAGACAGCTTGAATAGAGGGCAAACATCGCATTTCAATTGCGACTGGATCGATTGCCCCGCGAAAACGAGTGCGCCAGCAAGCGCGGCGATATATCCGTTTCACAGGGACCGAAACAAACAAGTGCCGCATCCCGGCCGTGTAACGTTGCTGAATTTATGTCCGACGATCTAGCCGTGTCCCTCCCTGATCGTTTTAATGCGTCGCTCCTCGATTCTCATTGCTCCGATCAACCCCCCTTTGCCCACCTACTCCCTAGAATGTAAACCCTCGCGCCTAGAAAGATAAATCGACACTTCGAGGTGCTACCCTCCTTCTGGATCGCCACGGGTCAACGAGTGAATTCGTCATTTGGAAATGGCCACCCATGACCCAGATGGATTAACTTATGGAAATTACATTCCATTCGAGGGAATTTCGAAGAGTAAAGAAGATCCCCCGAAATTTCCTATTCTACTGTATAAACTTCTACCGTAGTCAAATTTTCGAGCACAGCTCGGCGATCCAGGATTCTACGTCCCGTTGGGTCAAACCACAGAAACCTGAATGTCCCGTATCATGGTCACTCTGGTCACCCAAGCTGTCACCAGCGGAGGGGCCGATTAGTATTTATGACTGGATTATTCAACTCGGTTAGAATATTTTCACTCATGCTTGTGATATCACTTTGATCAGTTTCTAGAGCCATTCCGCGTGCAAGGTAGCATGTTTCTAAATGCCTGCGTCGATACCATTGATAGATAATTGCATGCAATGTGTACGTATCCGTGCGGATCGATTGAACCGCGGCGATCGCGTTGGCCGCGGATTAAACATACTATTATTTGATACCCGCGTGGTTTAATTAGTAGAGGCTGGCCATTAGTCCCGGAGTTTTCTATGGATACTGAGCACCGCTTACCAGTTTATGAATATTTAATGCCGCCGCTTGGCCGAGTATCCTCTTAACGCGGGAACGAACACGGCATTAGCCGTACTCGCGAGCGTATACGTGTACAGTCGACGTTGCCGTCGATACGGGGCGAAATCGACGGCGAATGGACTTTTTCCCTCCGCTGTGGAGAGCATCGAATCGCTACTTTCCTCGTTTGGACGATCGCGAAATCAAGAGCGCCACCGAAGAGGAGCTTTTGTCTCGCCAACCCCTTTGTTCTCGATCGCTTCCTTTCTACGGCCCTTCGTCCGCGCCACAATTCGTTCTTCAGGAACCCTTTCCCCATTCTACGATCTCACCTCTTCATCACCGACTCGACCGACGCGCCCCTCCCTCCTCCATACGCCGCCCCTTGGCTCTTCCCTCTGTCTCTGTCTCTCATTCCCCGCCGGGGTGAATACACTTTGGTCGGACAAAAAAAACTCTTAATTGCTGTGCAGCGTATCACGAGAAGTCGTTAGGGTCGAATGCTGGAATCCGCGAGAAGCTGCTCCAGGATTCTTCGCATGATAATGGAGAAGCGAGGCTCTTTGTTGTTTCGTATAATTCTCGCCGGGGTATTACGTTGTCTGCGGAGGGGCGTGCCGTTCGCCAAAGGAACGAGCGAACGAAGCCACTCTTTAAGACTACTTTTCAGGATTACGTCTCCTTTCGGGGAAAACAGAAATTAAAGGACCGTCTTCGGCGCCCGTCTCTCGCCCTTTCATCCTTTGACGTAGCAGCCGCCGATGTGGCCGATACTCACGCGCCACGTGTGAAAGGGAAATGGAAGGGGAAAAGGCTACACCGGGTTTTCCGCCGAAAAAAATAGAAATCTTTTGTTTGGAGAGGTCGAGAAGAGGTAACAAGCACGAGGGTGGAAGTAACCCCAAGTTATAATGGAACAAATTGAGAACGTGCCCGCGTGCGCAATCCCTTAGCCTTGACACTCTCCGTCTGCCAGCCCTGAACGAACAAAGGGGAACACAGTTGCGAAAGCTTTCCTGTACGTCTCACGCAACTGGCACTGTTATAGGGTCGATTAATTTTGGCAGACGGGGGTTCTAAAATAGACTCAACCTGAGCCTTTTCTCACTGCCACAGCTTGCGTCCATTGAAATTGCAACCCTGCAGATTCTAACCCCTGCCGTGTGAGGCTACCTTCGCACGCGATTTATTTATGAATATCCATAACACGGCTGTATCGCGAAACCCGATCGCGCCGGCTTAATCGGATTTCAATCCGTGTATATTACGAGCTAATTACCATAACAATTTTATACGGGGGCAGGAAATTCCGCCAATTCTCCCCTCCCCCATCTCTCGCTCTGGATCGGGGGCTGACTAATAAAGAAAAAAAGAAAAAGTACGCATAAATCTTGGAGCCCTCGTTAAAGCTATTCGACAGCCAATTACGTTGCCGATGTCGAGGGTTTTTGTGGACGTACTTTACCCTGGTGGAAGCGTTCCAAAACCAATTCTCCAAGGAAATTTACGGGTCACCTGGTAACGTATTCAAAGGCGGATCGTTCATCGTCGATGACGGCGGCCCTCGATACACGCTAAATGCTCGATAAATTAAAACCCCTGTATTATTTCCATACCTCTGCTCGGTTTATAAATAAATCGCGCGAAATCGTGGTCAAAGGTTGCGCGCCGTTTCGATTCGATCGAGGGGGGATAAAGTACCTTACAATTAGAAGCACTAGGCTAACATCGATGCTTTACAGTTTGAGTCTAACGACTTCTTTGAAAGGTCGACCTTCTTTTCCCGTGCCAATTATTAATCGGCGTCGAATTAGCAGGCTTCGCGAATTAATTCGCCCCCTGAAAGGCATCACCCAGGTTAAATACCCATTTAACGCGCATTATAGACACTCGAGAGACGTGAGATTAATTTCACGGCTGGGGCCTGACGCACGTGACGCCCGACCAGCCATCCTTTAAGAGGAGCTTCCTTTCAAACGCGAGAAGCCCACTCGAAGCCCGCTCTTTCTCGTCACGTCCTCCTAACGAACCGATTTTCAAAGGAAACTTCTTAATTAGTCGAGCAGCCGTACACGCGTCTGCGACTTCTATTCAAGTGATACGACCTCGATATAAGGCCACTCCCAATTCGTCGAACAGCTGGGCGGGTCGACGAATCGTCGCTAAGAAGGGGTGAAAAGTCGCGATGGAATATGTAGCGAGGGATCGCGGTGGACGAACCTATTCGGACCTTCCACCATCCGCTTTGAATCGTTCAAGCTTTCTTCGAGAAACAATGAGCAACCCCTTTTAACAGCGGAGAATCGGAGATGGGTCTACGCTAGTGTATTCTACAGCGCCGCTTAAATCAGTCGGCCTGTTAATTAATTAAATTCACCACTTTGGGTGCCAGTCAGCTAAATACGTCTTTGACAGCGGCGTGGTAAGCTTACCACTTCTGTCCCAAAACGTAGGACCGGTCTTATTGAAACACCGAAGCTGATTCAAGGCGGTCTACGTAATTGCCACCTTAATTTCTGAGGATCTTATTGCCCGCGGCGTTTTAACGAGCCACGAGTGAATTAAGACGGAGGAGATTAATTTGTAAGGTGATTCGACGGTGAACGGAGCCTGAGAGTTATTGGGTCGTTCCGAGGGTGAGTTAGCAGTGTTCGTGGGCCCAAATGATCTAGAACCCTTTTGAAGCGTTTTGAAAAATCTTCTGCGAGTAGAGAAGACTTTAGTTCCAACGGTCATTCGAGCCTTGCATTGAAAAATTATATTTAAATCGCATTGATGGAACTATGAGGAAGCTCCAAAGAGCCAGAACGTGAAGGAATGAAGGGAGGAGAGATAGAAGGAGGGTTTAAAACTGCAGAGTTATGACCGCGAAAAAGGAAGAGGGAGGAACACCCTTCACAGGCAACCATGCCCCGGAGTTTTAAAACGTTAATATTTCTCAATGTTTCCCTGTGCTGTCGTAATTAATTTATGTGCCGGCCACGGGAACTTCCTAATTAAGCCTCGCTCGCGTTTCAACTGCAAAAGAAACACCGGATCCTCGGCGATCGCTCAGCCCCGCTTCCATTCGATTAATCGTATTCCAGATTAATTTTCCGCCACGTTAATTGCGAGTTCTGGGCGCCTTTGTTATGGGATTATTCTTTGCCGGCGGCCGAAACTCCGCGTAATACTTTGCTGACGAGCGGCTAAAAGCGACGAAACACTTTTGCGGCGTTGGCTCAAAGGAGACGAGGAACCCTTTCACTCGTCAAATCTACGGTGCTTCTTAATTCGTTTTTTCCAAAATAAATGCGCCCGAACCGTTCGTAGCTGGATTAATAATGGGTAATATTTGCACGGGAGCCGTAAATTGACGATGGGAATGTAAATTCACATGGAAACGCCGTGCGATTTTCCGAGGGAACAGCGCCGATAAAATATATGCGCAGAATTAAAGCTCGAATTAATATATCGCCAGAGGAACGACAGCGTTTAAGGCAATGGTTTTAATCACGGGGCGATCGCGATAGGATAATTTTGATATGTTTGAGGACGAAAGCTTTTCGTGTTTATCCTTCGGATGAAATATGGATATTCAAATGCGCCCCTTCGTGCGGCAGATAATGGCTTCAGGAGTTTTATCGGATATTCGAACGGCCGATACGCCGGTACGACGTTCGTTTAAAGCAAAACAACATGGTGGAGAGCTGTGTAAAGGGGTGGCGTATCCAGACACTTTTATCCCGTCTGCGGCGCGTTTAATTGCAGGGGTGGCGCGTGGGCGCGTGCTCCGCGCTAATAGACTTATTAACGCATTAACTAGACTGCCGGTGGGGTAATTAATTTTCGGGGCTATCCTGGACGCGTATTTTCGTTACGGTCATTTATTACAATACTTTCGCGCGGAAAGCTCGCTGGCAACACGCAATTAACTTGCGCGCGGCGCTACCGGTGGATAATTAAATCCCCGAAATGAAGGACGCGCGGTCGTGACGCATTTCGATCTTATTATTAAATTTACGGGGCCGGAGATGCGATTAAAAGCGCGATTGACGCGACGACCGTTAAGCCGAAACTGTTTTAAACAAATATAATAGATAGGCCGCCTGTGCCGCGAGGTTAATCGACACGATCGTTTAATTCACAGTTGCGCTGTCCTTCGGAAACTCCCGATAAACAGCGATTGATAATTAGTCGCGACGGGACAAGTGTGCGGATCGGTTCCGGTTCCGCGGACACGCGGCACGTTCTGGTTTTTACGTTACGTGTATGTTCGCGCCATGTACATACGAGCCCGATACGCTGCGTTATCGAAATTCAGCGGCTGCGACGCCGTAAAAAGTGTAATTGAAAAAAGGTAATGGAAACGAAGGGGCGAGGGCGGATGATAAAAACAAACCGACGCATTTCATCGATCCCGAGCAATAAATAGTATTATTATATCAACGATAACTAGTCGAGCGACCGATTTACGATTTAATCGGATGAACGATTGTCCGAAGGGTCGTTTATCCGCGCCCCTCATCGAAATGAAGCATTAACGCTGATGGAGCGCATTGTTGTCCAAACAAATCGATAAATCGCGGTATTAAAACACGGCGGGTCATTGTAAGAGGAGATACAAAAGTTCCTCTGCAGATGGTACGTGTCAATGCGGAGTATGAACATTTTCCGAACGATTCTCGTTCGTGTTGCACACCTCCAACAATGAGTTACTTTTCGTGAAGAGAATGCATACCACCCACTACAGAATCTGGATGCCGCTCCATTTTTACCAACCTCGAGTATATAAATTAGAAAAAACTGTTTATAAAATTATTGCTTCCACTTAACATTAAAAAGAATACACTAATTGAAAAATACATATTTTCACACAAGAAGCAGTACTTATTGAGTTGATAAGTTTCTATTCCAATGTTTGGCAAATTTTTCAAATCTGCAGCTCGCAAAACAAAAATGTAGCACAAAACAGTAATAGATGCAGGTTCAAAATTTGCAATAAATCCTTCATTTGTTATCGGATTTGCATCAAGCGTGCACCAAACGATGTAGATTTTTTCCACGTATATTACACGTCATAACTCAAGAACTATAAAAAATGAAGTAGCACCCCTGTCGCTGCAAGGTCCTCAATTGTGAAACAACATATTGCGAACGGCTGTATGCATCTTGTACACCCCGTATCCACCATAGCGCTCGTGTAACATCCTCAAGGGGAAGCTCTGACTCCATGCTTGGCAGAATCACCATCCTCCCCGCTCTACCGCCTATTAGACGCTCTCCGCATTTGCATGAGGCAATATCGTCGCTACTACGTTCGCCAGCTAAACAGTACCACCCAAGGGCGTGTGTACGCGCGAACGCAATCGAAATAGCCGTGCCGGGCATGGAAAAGGATCTCTCGAAAACAGGAATACATACAGGAGCGTGTCGTTATCGGCGGCAAAAGTATACGTCGGTGATTGAGTGACAGACGACGTTTGCCGTTTATTCCCACGGCAGGATATGACCATTCGTAGCAGCGATAATCGCCATATCGGCGGGGGAGGCTTTTTCCATCGATAATCGATGCCGATTGGCTCGCAGCACCGAGGACACGGCGGCCGGCGGGCGAAGGGGTGCTCGCAGGTGTCGATGAATTCGCGTCTCGTGGCGTGTGTTTACGGGAGCGGCGGCCAGGAAAACTGGAGCACGTGATTCGTATTACGAAACGGCGAGCGATTAGCGATCCAACGGCACCGGGAATCGGGTCTGGACGTCCCGATTGGTAAGCGCGACCGTGGCGGAGACGGTGCGGTTGCTCGCCAGTAGATTGCCTTTGCGCGGAGGAAAGTTTTGTTTGATGTTTCGATAGCCGTGCGCATCCAATTGGCCTCCTCCTGTGCCAGGAAGCCGCACACGAACACCGAGAGGCCTCCACGCTGCATCGGGTAATTTCGTTTCGAGTGGACTCGTGTGACGGGGCCGGGCCTGCGGATCGAGGGAAACGAACAGAGAGCGAAAGAGAACGGGGGAGGGTGCGCTCTGCCGGGTAGTAAAACTCCAACAACGACACAGGAGAGGACCTTATATTGATCCTATTTGTTTCGCTAGGTCGAAATGGAGAAATACACGAAATTTCCCCGTGCTTAAATGGAGCGGCTGGAAGAGGGGGATGGAGGATCGTGGAAGGTACTATAGTACATTAGAGTCGCGTTTCCTTCAACAAAGTTCGTCGGTAGTAAGTTTATCACGAAAAATGACGGAGCAATAACGATTGTTGAATACACGCGACCGTGTAGCTCCAGATTACCCATGGCGAGTAAAAAATTGAGAGGGGGCTGTTCTACAAAGGAACGGGTTGGGAACGAAGAGATGCGAGGCGATTCGTTGGACACGGTGTTTAATGACGATCGTAAAACCTTTACTCGGCTTCTCCCTATTGGAATCTATCTCGCTGCAAAGTGCTCGTGTAATTCACGAATACAAAACGATTTAATTAGAGAGATCGATCGCGGTCGAGCCGAGTGCAGAGCTCGTGCAAGGGAATCGATGCGCTCCCGCCCCCTAAGTAGCCAGCAAAAACAGAGAACCAGTCTCGCCCCCGTCCACTCTGCTCCTCCCCGAATCCCACAGCTCGCAATATTTTTGTCTCCCCTTTGTCACCCGCTCCACTTTCGAGGAGCGGCTTAAGAAAGCTCTGCACGTAACGCCACCTAAGATACGGGGGGATTATCTTTTTCACGGCGTCAAGGAGACGCTTAATATCACCTACGAGCTCTGCTACCCCTCGTTGCCAGTCTATAACGATTGATCGAGTGTCCCTCGATATCGAGTTAGCTTAGTTTTTTCCGAAGATTTGTCTGGTTTTCATGGCGACCAACTTCCAACTCCTGTTTCGGCGCTAATACCCTGCGTTGTCTTTTAAACCATACCGTCCATATTTCTCTCGCACAAATTGATCCTTCTCGATCACATCGAGTGCTCCTGGATCCCACATGAGACATTTGAACGTTCGCCAATTTAGGTAGTGGAGAGAATCTGGGGCACTACTTAAAAAGACAAATTAGCTGCATCGGTACATGGTGCTCGTCTAGTTCAAACTGTAAAATCCCCCAAGACCGCGTCATGGGCTTGTAATAATGATGTCTAGGGAGAGTTTGTAAGGAGAAACCACGGGGCTCAACAGGATCGACCTTGTTTGCACAATTTAACTAGTCCCGACTCTTTGTTCCGGACACTGATCCCCCGTCAGAACTAGATGCACCGTCGCCGCATTATGTAGATTCCCGTGCATTAGTTGAACGTGCACGAAATTTAGATGATAGGGACTTCGCAAGGGCTACGAAACTGCAAGCAATTGTACAGACTGCTGCATTAATCGCGGTGCGTCTACCTTATTTGCTGCTCTACTACTTCGTTCGACGTCAGCCCGCAAACCGCGAGGGAGTCACAACAGACTCTCGGAGGGAACTTACATCGTTCGAAATCTTGTTCCGCAGTTTGGTAGCATCGACCACAGGGCTGAAATCCTAACCCTTCGATTTATTAGATTGAAGTACGTACTGCCCTTTAAAAACGGACGTTTTGGATGGAACTGACTTTCTACAGAGAATTAGTTCTGAAGTTTTTCTTCAGAATTGTCATAATCGCCGATGAAGATATGAAAGTTCGATCCACCTCGGGAATCGCGTCGTAGTTTAACGGATTAACAGGCCACTTTAATAGAGGAACGCCGTGGCAGGTTACTAACGAGCCCCCAAGGCATCGTCCGTATGAAACGCAGCAATAAACGTTTCCGATTGCGATTATAGCGAGAAAAGACGAGTTTCGTGAGCGCGTCGGGATTCCCCCTGCAACTTCGGCTGCGTGACCGTTTACCTCCTCGAGAATAAGTCCTGTGACATAATCGGATTAATTAGGGGCGCAAATAGGTTCCGCGAGATTTCGAACGTTGCGTCTCCAGAGATTTGATCTGAAACGAAATCTCTCTTAAGACAAACGGAATTGGATTCGTGGAAACGAATAATGAGGGAGCTGGATCTCTGATGACACCACTCGCTGAAACACAACTATGTTTGCTGCCTGGGTGACGCCGTGGTTGTTTCCTAGTATTCTCGGTACTGGCATGACTATTGATCGAAGCTAACGACGTATTGCACCTGCTCTTGATATTCCCCGAAGAAGCTAATTAACTTTGGCATAGAGGGATCGAGGGATGGATTGATTTCGTGGAAAGAATGGTTGACAATGCTGAAAAAGATTCACTTTAAAAGGGAACTGGGTATTTCACGGAATATTTAATTTTCTCGACGAAGCTGATTCGCTTCCTTTGCTCCCACCGCGGAGGAAATTGAAATTCACCGATATCGAGGAACGTTTAGCATAATTTCGAGTTTCACTTCGCGAGGGTCCACTTCTTTTTATACACATTACGATTTTCCATTACCCCGTCAATATCCGCTTACTCTGAATCCCAATCACACTTCATCGGGACGAGATATTGTGATCTCGGAAATGTGTTTTAAGTGCCTGTGTTTGAAAGTAACACGGGGATGGTTCGTTTCCTGTCGCCCTCCCCCTTTTCATCCATCCGTGCGAGCTATTGGAGAGAAAGTTACGAGAAGTAAAATACTGTAACGCACGGCGGGCCTTTTCAATGCGAAAGAAAAATGAAAAGGCCAGGTAGTTAAATGCGAGTACATATCAAGCGGCAGCAGAGGAGCAGAAAGGCGAATGAAAAGAGCTCGTCTCTCCGTGTCGCCGTCGATTCGGGGATTACAGTCTTCCTGCTTGACGAACCTTTTCACCTTTTCAGAGTTCAAAGGAGGGGTCAACCTTCTGAGGCTGCCTCTGGGGGTCATCCGATTCCTCCCCACGGTCAGGAGTTAAAGCTGCGATCTCCACACGCTAGTTCAACTATACCCAACGGAAACCCTCGCAACATTCTACATAGATAGAACTTTCTAAATAGTAGAATCGAAAAATTCAGACATCAGTAATAGAGAAAACTAAAAACGCAAATATTAACAACTCCACAACAAGGGAGCTGATAACCGATATCGACCAGTCGAAAAAAAAAGAACGCGCGAAATCACCTCCCTCTCTCCGTAATTTACCCACGGCGTTCGCGGGAAACGAATTAATTTCGATATCTCCGCAAGCTGTCCGACTAATAATATCACTGTGCAACAAATGCAGAGCGGTGCAGCCGTATTACCGGGGCCACGATAAATCTGGCCTCTGGTACGCAGTAAGATTTACAATTCCCCTTGCCTAGCAGGGTATGATTTAAATTCCAACTGAATTCGTGTCGCGGATACTATTCTACGGCAGCGTCGCAACGACTTATGGTTTATCGCCTGTTGCATCGGGCAACGTTTCGGTTTTTACGCTAGTTGCACCCAGGCATCGTTAAAAAAACCGTCTGCATCCGAGTTGCGAGGAGATGAGTCCAACAGCGCAGCGTTTGCTACGATCGAAAGCCGCCCCGTATGCTTCTATGTTACATGTGCAATTACTTTTCAGTGACTGTTTCCCAGAGACGTCGTGGAAATTAATCTCGCGCCGGCGAGAAGCGAGTCAGCGTCCTGGATCGCGGTGTGGACAGCCAGGACAGTGTTAGGATGTTGTGCATTACGGTCCAGCTCCAGTTCTGATGGCCAAGTCCACGATTGTGAGATATTTCAATTTTCCGTGGACCTGTGAGCCGGTGCATTAAAGATCGCGGGTTGTTCGCTAGAAATTTTGCCGCTGCGAAAACCATTATAACCGACAGACTGTATTTTCTGTTGCGCGGGGACGTGAGACCAAGTTCGCTGCACTTATATCTCGCGACGCGAAGTTGCACGCAGAGTGGCTGAGGGGACAGGGACAGAATATATGGACAGTACTCTCTCCATATTTTCTGGGAATACGCTAGGCACGAGTACGTGGCGGTCGTAATATTAGATAAAAGCTCGCAAAATTGCATTTTCGGTACCCCTTGTTCCCAGCTGGCTGCCGCGGAAAATGGGATTTTCGGATTTGCTAGATGCATGCACTCAAAGAGTTCAGTCAAATCATACTCGAGACTCGTGAAAGCCAGCCGTGTCTGTTACTGAATATTTAATGTGGATTTTCCTGTGCAAGTGCCTGCGTGTCAGGGTGTGCAACTGCTAAATAGAGGGCTTTGTAAAGAGTAACGATAGGAGAACTTTCGCCAAGCCGAAAGCTGTCCCCGATAGTGCAACCCTTATAGTCTTATACCCTTTGGTCACATTTCCGTACTTTCATTCTTTCGTACCCTCCTAGCTAATTACTTTCAACATTTCTCTCAACATGAAAATATCCCGCCACAAAATAATCTGCCCCGCACCCCAAAAGTTGCGCGGCAACTTGGCTGCAATTTTTCATCGGCCACGAATTCATCCAGGAACTTTTACCTCGAGTGCATAAAATTTTGATACGTTCCTACGGCTGCTGGCGCTTTCTGTTAATATCTCGCGACCGTGTAATTTGAAAACCACCCTCGCTGCTAAAAATGTCTACCGTTGTAAGGGGTAACATTTGCCGAGTTATGATTGTTGACATTCCGTCGGGTTCGAATCTGAATTTTTTTCCCCCTGTGGAAATGTAAATTCCTGGGAATATTTCAGACGATGGGAGACGAGCAGTTTCGAAAAAAGGAACGACGCGTCAAGTGGATAGACCCTTTCGGGGCGCGATCGATTTTTCCATCGATGAAGAGAAGGAAGCTTCGAGATTGCTGTTCGCGTTGGCCCAATCCTTAATAATTCGCAATTTCCCCTTATTTTTGCGCTCTCCCCATTTCACCGCGGAGCGAAACGAAGGTAGTTTCGCTTTGAATTCATGATTACCTCTGCTGGACTCGCTACCCACTTTTGAAGGATGACGGCGTGGTAGTCCGATGTTTCGCTTATAATTAACGTTCCGCATCGGTGTTCCAGCATCTCAGCTGAAACCGTGAACTCCGTTACCCCAGGGATCGCAATATTTGCCGCGAATTATTGTCACGAGCGGAGTGAGCTCAGGACTATGAGTGAACTCTTTGCGGCAGAGAAGAAGCGCGCGTTCTAAAATACGAGGCTCGGGGTATAGGCCACTGATCAAAGTGTGCCAACAAGAGTATCTTGGGCAGGATGAGGAGCAATTAACGTCATGAAGGTGTTTATCAAACGCGCTAACACGGGGATAGCGGACGCGGAAACATTACCATCGCGGAATAATTCGCGAAAGGAATGATGACTGGCGTGTATGGGGCATGCAGGCCCTCGTGGACATAAAGCTCCGTTTATTCGCGGTGCTTTGAATCGCTAGAGCGGGGCGAAAAAGTGTGCAGCGGCGTGCAACCGCCTGGGTGATCAGCGAAACGAGATGAAGGCGGTCGATTCATAATGCAGCCGGGCTCCTATGAAAACGGTACGCGCGTATTTCCGAGCGGCTTTACAGGGCCACGAAAGTGCTTCTCTGTCCATTCCATCACGAGACTGAAAAGTAGATAGGAAGCCGCGCTCTCGAGTTCATTTCCGTTCCACTCGTGGCCACCCCCCGCCCTTGCCAGTGCCGTGTCGCATCAAAAAACGTCATAATGTCGGCTGTATACCCATATACCCGGACTGACAACCCCTCTATCGGTTCGAGACCGACCTTTCCAACACCGCCGACCCACCCTTTGCTGCGAACCTACATCCCTCCCTTTGCTCGCGCCGTAACTGCGACCACAAACCTTTAACGCGAACGTCTACACGGCCGTTGATGAGGAAACGTGACGATGCTGGGCATGCACCAGCTTTGAGGCTACACACGTCTTTTATTTTCCAGCACTGATGATAGGATTCGTCGCGGCAGGGGATTCATTTTCTCTCGGAGCAGGGCAAATTTCTCCTCGACGGCGTAAAAGATCGACTTAGTAGATCGACTAAATGATTTTGAAACCAAGCAAGTGAAGCAATGCTCTAGATTTTCTCCCAATTTCATTCTTTTCTCTCATAACAGAGGAGTATTCACGGAGTGCCGAGTTTTTTCGCTGGCCCAGAACAATCGCAGTTTTTCCAACTGGTACGATTTCACGGAAACGTAATTAAAAATAGAGAAATGACCGCGTTCTCGTGTTTTTTCCATGTCTACTCGTTTGGCGCTCCATTGAACGTGAATTTGGAACAGCTTTTTCGAGGGATGAAAAAAATATTATTTTAGATGATTTTATTGTACTTATCTCCGGAATATATGATGGTCTGTTAAGAATTCAAAATATCGTCGCTCTAAACCCCTAGTTCATTATCTGAGTTATTCCTGGTCAGAAGATAACGTTGAACCATGTAAATTCTAACACAGCCCGACCGTTCATAACGAAGAAAGAGGGGACAAGCCTCACGCGATATCTCTCGATTCTACTTGAGTCTATCGTAACAGCCTGCAACCCCAATTTCCTTGGTTAAGGTCAGTCGCGTTTCAACCGCGGTTACAGAAGTATCGTTGTCGCTCTTTGTCTGTCATTTTCAAGTGATCAGATACTCTTTTTACCAACCGAGTACCTACTCGGTGTTTCAATTCAATTGTATTACTTGCGTATTCGTGTGTTGTTCAAGTGGGTGTGGAAGCAATCACTATGCAACTCTGCTGCATCTACGGGAGAGGCCGATGCTGGCATCTCCGCTACGAGGACATCCAAAAGCTAGGTGGTAGGTGGCCTTCATTTTTTATAAAGTAGGTACCTAAGTAGTTTACATTGTTCACTGATTAATAAATGATTCTGGTATACTATGACATGTGTAGAATATTTAATATAATATAATTGATATTATATTTGATGGGTTGTGTCAGACATTATGACTATTTTATATCGAAATATTTGATCATGCTCATTGTATTTATATATTAGATACCAATCTTTTTCGCAATGGAATATCCAATGGAATGTTCTCGTTTCCCTCCAGATCCCGTAGCTTTTCAAATATTCAAGGAGCAGACTTATTTCTCACCCTATTCTTCCACGTTGAGAGAGATTATTATGCTGATAGGACATAGAAGGTCCTCGAAGATCTCTGTTATTGCGTCGAGTATGAGCTCCCTCGAGAAAAAACCACGGTTCCCCGCGTCAAAGTCCTCGAAAGATTCTCGCGTGTTCGTTTCCCTATGCTCGCTCCAAACACCGTCCCGATTTGAGGAACACGGAACTGTTGCGCGAATTTTCGCGATATTCCACCGACCGTGTGCCCGTTGAATGGTTAACGGTGGAATTTCGGCTCAGCCCGTGTTTTCCCTTTCATTAAACTTATTCGGTATCTTCTCGACGCCGGATTCTCTGCACACACGCCCGTTCCAAGGGGAATAACGCAGGGATACACGGGATTTCGAATTCAATTCTGCAGCGGGCGCGCCTCCATTTAACTCGTCAGCGAATCGCGAACTCCTTTTGATGCGGATTGCCACTTGCCCGCGGAGCTCCCGATGCACGAAATCGTCGATATCCCCCAATTTAATTCGGCCTGAATGGCGGCACACGCCCTTTCATACCTTAGAAAGTAAACTGTATTCTGGAATTTCCTGGGCACCTTCGAAATTCGCCTGCACCCTCGTTGTGCTGAAAATAGCATCGCGAAGGGTGGATTCCGTCTCACACTCATTTCTTTCAACTACCTCCGCTCGCTTTTCAATGTAACGATACGGCGATCTGTTTCGTCCGCTAACTGGGTCAGTTCTCCGCGGACGACGCCCCCTTGCCCGGGAGTATTTAAAAATTATCACAAGCCAATTATCTAATTTTCTTCACAAGCCTGGCTATCAACGACGCAGTGCAGTATTTGCTCCTTTTTTGGAACTTTTGTTTAAACTCTACCTTTTGTGAAACAATTAAAGTGTTAGCTTACGTTGGCTAACTTGCCGCGTGGCATGTAAGAACTTTAAGCGATCGTTGCGCGGCCCCTGCCGGCGCTCGCGACGAATTATCAGCCCGTTTTAATCGAGAGACACGGAATTATGCATGGCGCCGCAGGGACCGCGCCGTAAAATTATAATGCAGTTGTCCACGCGCGTCCGGGGACGATGCGGCTTTCCGCGCAGAACGGAAGCCCTTTCTGGCTTTCGCATAACCCCAATCACCGTCCTTTGATGCACATATCTACGCGTCTATTCAAAGGCATGCGGCGGATCACGCCAGCAGCCCATGAACGAATCTCAAATCCAATAGAACGACCCCGATTCCATTAAAATCACTGATCGCAGGGACATTGACACCCCGTGACCCGTTTTAGGCTTTTTTCATTTTGCCGCGTCAAAGTATTCACGCTCGACTTTTCGACTCGATCTCGCCGACCATGACTCTATGACACCTTTCTCGCCGTTTCCCTTTAATGGAAAGCGAACTGGAAACTTATAGAAAACGCTCTGCTTAAAGAACTACGAATATGAAATCGTGACTATAGAGGAAAGATGATTAAACTACGATTAATCTCGAATAATTAATTTGTTTTTTAATATATTCATTCATTTTTCACTGTGGGAAATGCAAAGCTTCGCGTGTGGCGATCTGTCGAAATGTGACGTTTGTTTCTACGAGAATTTTCGCAATAGCTTCCTTGCTAGCGATGTAACACAATAGTGCTGTCATATACGCGTCGGTCAAATAGATTTTTCACTTTCTCGTAATTGTGCGAGCGCCTCTTTACGTGGCGGCACGTCCGTTGCTCGCGAAACGGCAACGAAACGAAATTGAACGCGATAGAACGGGTAGTGTTCAATTAAACTTGGGGAACGTGTGCACTTTTATTGTTGTGGATTTTCGACGCCCGTATGCTCGTCAAAACGTCAAACCCGGGCGCATAGCTGCTCAAAACGGTGATTCTAATAAAGTATCAAAAGCCGCAAATCCCCGAGAATCGAACCCAGTCACAGTCTAGAAGTGTATTCCTGCATTTGCATTTTCAAAATTCAGTAATAACTTTGTAACACGGTGTGTAATCGCGATACCTGGCCGCGCCAGCCATAAAATGTAAATGCGATGCAAATAGCCTACGATATGGTAATCCTGGCAAACATTTAAAAATAGCGGGTGCACTTATTAAAAACCCGATTCTATTTCAGTCGCGAAACGTTCGTTTTCCTTGGAAAATTTCTCTCAAACTTAAGTAGATTTCCGATTCGCAAAAACCACAGACAACTAGATCTTTACCTAAGTGCCCAGAAACTTGCTATTTGAAATTGTTACTTGCAAGAGGTCTGGGAAGAATCCACGTAACGGGGAGCACTCGTATAACTCAATGTGAAGAATATTCAATAACTAATCTGAATATCGTCACGAAAGGGGACGTTAGAGGGGCATAAAGTGTTCTCCAACAACTTTCAAGCGACTCAGCGAAGTTTCTGATGTCTCAGACTACGTGAAGATATGAATAACAAACCTCTTTATGTACAAAGCTCATTTTTGAATAGGGTAATTTCAGTAGTGATGGACCGACTCATCCATCTCACACATTGTATCCTCGTGTAAACGTCATTACTTAAATTTTCATTACATGCAAATAAAACGAATACATTACTTTTAAAATATTTCAGTTGGATATGATTTTAAAGTTCTGGTCCATCTCTACCGGAATTACCCTATTACTGAGTACATTTTGAGATCAGTTCTACGTTCGAAAAAGTAGTGAATGACGCAAAAAGAATCTCCGAAGAGGTAGCTTAAGATTGGTAGATATAAAATGAACAGAACTGCGTCTGTGAACTTTCCAGTGAGTTCCAACGCACTATCTTCGGCTGCAAATGAAATTACGGTCGAAAATCTGAGAGCAACACTAACGATCGCTTTTTACATTTTCCCATTTCCGTTGGGAAGACGGTGGAAGGCTAACAATCGAATTTCCCGACTATTCAATCGCTCTCGGAAGGCGTCGAGGGCCCGCAAAGCAGGAATTCAGGACTCCTCGATATTTTCCGCACGTCTTGAGCAGTGAGGCTAGTTAGGTGGATCAGCAATTTTTGCGAAATTCTGTTGGCCTTCCATCGGCATCTCATCGCGTGGGGTCCAGATGGCTCACGACTTTCGAGCGGAGTTTTGCATGCCCGCAAGGTACGCCATTTATGAGCACGTCGATTATCGCAATAATTAGCACGTAAATTACTGTAGAGTGGGAGCAGTGGTTTTCCTCGTAATTCACGTGACTGGGTTCCCTAGAATCGAAGCGGCGGAAGATTAAGCGACGTAGAATAGCAAAATTACCACCAATTTACAGCAGTACCTACTTATTGTGCCTCGACCTGTAGAATCCTCTCACTCTCGTTTCCTAGCTCCTGTCCACCACTGCGTCCCTCAAGACGATTCCAAGGGAACGATCTGTTTGATTTCGTGTGCAACGAGCCAGAGAAGTGCGCGCCAGCCGCGAATCTGCATAAATATCTACACGATACGCTCTTTATGCTGCCCTAGAACGTAACAACGAACCGGACGTCCAGGGACGCGATATTGCAGAGAGATTCGTTCGTTCCGCCGACACGCTTTGATGGCTCTAGCATGCACAGTCCCCTGCCCTAAGTCTCGCTGAAACGGCTATTCTTTCGGATATGACGTAATACCGTGCTGCTACAGTTTACTCGGGTTTTATCATTCTTCAAGATGCGGTTTTATTTCTGCGCAACTTCCATATCCCCTTTACGCCCGGCATAATTCCATTATTAACGGTGTTCTCTTTAGATCCTGCTGTTCAAGAGCCGCCATCCATGGTACGCTGTCCGCGGATACCCGTGTTTCCCTGTAACGCGCGTTCCACCAGGTCCTCGTAACAATTCTTTCCACGACGAGAATTAAGCGTCCTCGAAGCACTCGACGCTAAACCGGTGTTTTTGTTAGGCAGCATAAGGCTGAACAGGGTGATAGAAGCTAGAACTATCTGGTGTGGGTAAGGAGAAACGATAGAACTTTGCGATGGCCCTAGCTGTAAGAAACGACAAAGAAAGTGGATAGGTCTATGGATGTGGAGAATGAAACAGTGTTTCATTGCAAGCTGGAACATGGGTGATATGTACACTGGGGAAATTTGACCATTGTATCCAGTATTTCTTACATCGCGTGGACTCTGGTTCATCTTTTGTTTCGGAAAATATAGTAATAGATATTATAAATCAATGAAACACCCCGTAAGGGGATCCTACCAGTCTAGTACAGACGAGTCATGCAAGTGTCACAGGTTTGGACGGTCTTATTCTCAGTTCCTCCCACGTTCTCCGTTCTCTGTCGTTTATGAGCGATCAAAGGAACATCAGAATCCTTTAAGAAAGAAATCGCTGGCGTGAGGAATCTCGGATCAGCAATTCGCAAGCTGCAGTTACGTGCGCGCGCGGAAGACACATAGGAGCGCGGTTAGTCGCATATAGACAATCCAGAATTGTGGATGTTAGACATCTCCCGAGGTCTCCATTAGCATACATCCGTGACACCGGTGCGCTCACCCCTGACTTGCCGCACCTCCCAGCGACCCCGAGGGGGTTAAATTAACCCTCTCTCCATCCTGGCGGAGTTACACGTGTCCTTGTTCCGCCTGAACGGCACACCGTGGAAATTCGAGGCCACGCAGCCGCCGCGCACGTTCGTCCTGTCAAATCGATTCGAAATGACTGGGAAACTGAGCCGTGGTTTCGGACGCGATCGGGCGCGTTGTTGCACGCTCGTTCGCCGCGTAGAACCTCCATCCGGCAGCAACCGGGGGTTAACTGTGCTTTGATGGATCCCGTGGACTGTTCAAAGGAGGGCAATCCATCTCGTACAGAGCGGGTCGTGCTTAATCGAAAACGGAAGTCGAAAGATTCGAGGTAGAACAATTTTCGAGAGGAAGCCCGCCCTCCTGGAGAAACACCTAAACTTCACTCGGAAGATTAACTACCCCTTTAATCCGATTAAAAACAATTTCTATACCCCGCCGATGAATGTAATACACGGGAATCGTCGAGACTGCGTGGCTCCCATCGATCATACTCGCGCAACATTATAACAGTTTGAACGGCGCGAAGTCAGCGTTTGCGGGCGGCTTGAAATGCTGGTGAAATTATTATGGCGTTCAGTGGATAACGGTTAATAACAGATTTACCTGAACACTTGCCGCCCGTCGCGGTCCTCGACGCCCGAAACTTGCCTCCGCCCCGATTTAATCACTTTATATCAATAAACCGCGGCTCGTTGTTCGCCAGCCAGGCGAGTAGCCGTGTTATTAACTCGCTGCGAAGCTCTCGCGATCGAATTCGGGCCGCAGGATGTAGCGGCGCGTCGGTTATCCGCCGCGCGAAATTGGATCACGTATTTCTTTGCGCCCAGGGTAGATATTAAACCCGGTGTAATGCAATAAAGTGGCCCCACCGCCCGTGTCCACCCACCTTGTCCAGAGTGCGAGCAGAGCGGCCGGAATACCGTTGCTGGACGTCGTAATCGATGACGAAAGAAGGTGCAGCTTTATGGCTGTTCGCTATCCATATAATTGCTCGGAAGTGAGACGTAAAATGGCGGGAAAGGTGTGAAGGTAAGGGGGCGGTATCTCGGGGCCCTGATACGTTAGCGTATCCCTGATACGAAGTGCTAAAAAAATAAGAAATATTTCTTTTAGTGGGAGAGAACGTGAATTTCATGCGAAAAATTTATTCTTTCCCTCTAAATCTGTAAAGGTGGTATAGGCTAAAAGTTCATAGGAAATGAACACAAATGCGTTTTTTTTTCTACTGAAAATTTTAGCTGGCACTTACATCGTTTACCATTTCAACTCGTCAATTATGCAGAATCCCTAGGCTGCCTACCCTGCTTTCACCCCCTACTATTCGACTATGTCGCCACATTCCCTTCGCTTACTATACTACACATGATGTAGAAGGGAGCGTAGAGCGTCGAGAGACAGACGACAAGGGTCACTGGAACGGGGAAGAAGAAGGATCGAAAGGAAAGGAGGATGAAAACCAGGACGAGAGCCCCGGCGTCGCCACCCTTTTCACCCTTTACCTATACCCTGGCAGCCGGTAATGGAATTGCAAATCCGACGACATTACATGCCTCTTGGCAACTTGTGATTTCGCGCCCGCTTCTACGCCAGCACACGCCCTCCGTCTCCTCTTCATCCTCGCCCCATCTCTCCGCCCTTTCGTCGCGACGCTCGTGTTCGATCTCTTTCCCCTCTTAGCCGAACAAATTACAAGGACTCGAATTAACTGGCCCGCAGACACCGAGTCTCACGTGGATGTGACGCAACGACGAAGGATCGCCGAGAAGCCATCGGAACTGCTGGCCCCTCTGCGTCCTCTCGCGGTCGTCGAGTAGCTGCCGTTCTTGCTGGCTGAGTGGTCTTTAGTCATGGACCACCGGTGGCCAAGCGCACTGAGAATCTCAGCAATTGACCAGGATTACGCGATGCCACGGTAAATTGCCACCTAAATGTCAGCGAAGTTACAACGTTCACTTGACGGACCTCGGTCGATTTAAAGGGCGGTCGCGCGAGCCTTCCTTGTTGCTCTTTCGCCGTATTAATCCTGCCGCGGTGCGTTCTTCCTCGCGCGGAAATACGCACGCCTCTCGCGAACGCAATAAACTAATAAACTATGCTTTATAGGTAGTAAATAAGGTCGGGCGCATACGTTGAACCGCGGAGAATAGAATTGATACGTTAATACGATTTTATGCGTTGCGCTGACGCGTATTTTTCTATTCCAAGGGAACATTAAACCTGCGGGTGGTATCGCGTTTAATAGCAGCTACGTCTTAGCATAGAGATTCCGCGAGAAAGCTACTGAAAATTCAATTTCACATCATGTCTCGTTATACGCGCACCTTCCGAACGATTCAAGGGTTCGCTGTGAAAGGGATCGCGCGTTATTAAAAATTGGAATCTAATATGTTGCACAGCGATGCGTTTCTGACGTGCACGAGTATAGATCGAGAGCCACTTCCTTGCCTTTCTCGAATGTTTTTCCGTGCAATAGCGCCCTGATGAAAATAATGCATGAAATTTATGGCTGGCCGACTATCCTGCGGATATATTGATAGGAGGAAAAAGTGGAGCGTCGCTTATCGAATTGCTGCGAGGTCGCTCGGCGAAGGCTGTCGTCCAGTAGTAAAACTGGGAGCCTCAGACGTGCCACTAAGCAGATGGAGTGCTGCGGATGGACGAAACGAAGTGGAATTTAACGTTTTGGGGCGGACAGCCAGCTTGACATGCCGGGAAAGGATCGAAGCGAACGAGCTTTGACGCGCATAAAACTGGGACCCGTGTTCCAAAGAAATTGATCGACATAATCGAGTCACCTTTACAGCCATTATCTATTCCATCCCGCGCAACTGTTCAACGTCAAAGTTTCCACTAGTCGCGATAAAAAATCACGGCGAATCATCGTCAATCCAATTCCCAGCATCAGAGGCCGAGGAACAAAAAATCGCGATCGCTCTCAGCTACATTTAGCCACTAAGGAAACCTCCGACCTTCTCGCCGAAAAATGGAAGACAGCCAGCGAGCAATCATCATTACCACCAAGGAGCAGCGACGAATCTCTGATTATATCGGCACCTGACGTCAGGTATCGTCGACTTTAAGCCGTGCACGTTTGCTCGGTTCAGTCGCCACCATGTAAATGCAGAGACTCTGTCAGCCGTGGAAATGCAAACTCGAATAACGAAACGCGCCGCTCTGAATCTCGCGTCCTTTCTTCCCCCATTACGGCTGAATGCACAACTCGAATTTAAAAGCGGCCGCCCTCGAGCCTGTTCCTCTCACCCCGAAGTTTCTATTCCCGCGAATGGCAAGCTGTTTGAAAAACGGGCAGCTTACTTTCCTCTGTAATGCCCGCGAACATTTTGTTCCTTCTCCGCGGAACATTTTAATTGCTGTAAGCTGAATGCTGCCACTATCCGCGTCGCGAAGCCTGAAGCTGAATGGACCCTCGCGAATTCGATTACAGTTCCAAGTGAAAGGAACACGCCCGTTCTTCCACTTATGGTCCACTTTTTACCCCAACATCGTACCGCGAAACTAAGTGGACACTGCTTAAGAATGCTGTTTGTAGTTGCGTAGTGGTTCAAAGTATTACAGAGGTATTACAAGGTTTAACATTAGAGGGGCTACATTATACAGGCAGCAGCCTGATACCCTGGTTTTCTGGTATATTTCCAAGGCCAAAGTTGCTTCCTCTGCAACCCCATTTGGAGGTGTCGCGGTACCTCCGCCGTACCTCCACAGCGCAGTCCCCTCCGCGTGCAAACAAAGATTACACGCAACGCAGCAGTATTCCGGCAAGATTGTGTATAAATTTCCGCCCGCGTTCGCCTTATTTATCGCCATCCCTTAAGTAATCTTCATTAAAAGCCCCGAGGGCTTTGTTTACGGGATCAACATGGCTGCTTGCGCTGCAACGGCGGCAACTTCCTCCAGAACGGACTCCGTCTTTTCGTGACTCTTGCAGTGACTCGCAGTCTTGCTGCTATAAATACATCCACTAAGTAGTAACTACATCCTCGCCCTCTGCCATTTTACTCTCACACTTATGCCAAAGTAGCCGGTATACATGGTTTAAAAAAGTAAACACGGCAGTCCTTCAACAAAGAATTTACGAGCCAATGTATTAGCGACGTGTCAGTTCGTGGAGAATAGTATCGTAGCAGTAACACATGTTCGTGCATCGTCGTGGACCGAGACGACCGTGGAAGGGGGATAAGCATATAAGCATGGCCGTTAAGGTAATTAATAGCCAGGTTCACCGGAAGTTATTGCCCGGCTTTATATCCAACCGACGTTCGAAGGAGGTCGGAACACCCGCGCTCGTATATCTATTAAACGAGTTATGCTCCGTCCGAACAAATATTGCACCGTTTTCGTGGCTATATCGGGACCCCGCCGCGGCTCTGCCAACTTTTTTACGAGCCGTCATTACGGATCCACCGAGAACGATCCGATTCGCGATGGCCGTGCGCCGCATGGCCACCGAAGTGGCTGGAGTCGTCCTCCAGAACGTATAGATGTTTTATCGATTAAACGTATTCGCGCGGCTATCCCATCCACGTTGCTCGGTTCCCGGCTTTATAGAGACAATTCTCCGTCTGTAATTATCTAATGGATCAGCACCGAGCGAAACTAACCGCGGAAGATGAAACGCGAAAGAGCGCAAGTATCGCGTGCGTGATTTGTGGATAGATTCTCTATAAATACCTGATCCTTGCACTTTAGATAGGTGGAAAGTTGAGCAGCGGCTGACATTTAAGGGGGTATAGGACTATTGGAGTATCGAAAAATAGATTTTTTTTTATTATTAATCTTGAAAGTGTCATCCTTTGTGAACATTTACAAAAAAGTTTCATGTGGAAATTCGAATAATTACGGAAATTACAGCGCTGAAGGTAACTGAGTGTAACGCCTCGCAGAGCGGTATTGGCATAGGGCAGTCAGGTCCAGGTGGGCGGTCCGAGGACGCTAGCATCCATAGCGTCTTCTACGTGCTGCGTGGAAGAGGGTGCTCGAAGCCAATGAAGCGGCGAGCATGCCACAGATATGGAAACCTCTAGTAGTGTGCTCTTGGGCCCTAAAGGTGAAGTTCCACGGCTCGTGGCTCGGCTCGTCCTGGTGCGGCGAGTCCGCTTGGCCAGCGCGAGTCGACGCACCACGCGCCGTGAAACTTCACCTTAAGGGTACGAGCCTACACGCACACTACTAGAGGTTTCCATATCTGTGGCATGCTCGCCGCTTCATTGGCTTCGAGCACCCTCTTCCACGCAGCACGTAGAAGACGCTATGGATGCTAGCGTCCTCGGACCGCCCACCTGGACCTGACTGCCATAGGGCGCTTAACTTTGAAGCCGGTTTTCTCGAAACACCATTTTCAAAAACGATGTACATCATAACTCTTGAACCAATGAATATTTTCACTTAAAATTTTAACTGGAGCTGTAGAATTCCTTTCTCTATCGTGTGGAATTTGCGCATCAACATTGGATGTTTGTAAAACATTATATAACTAATTAAAGACATTTTTTTTCCCCCAAAAATGTGGGGTAATGTTGATTCGTGTGTAACTTCTACAATTTATGTTTAAATTCGCCCAACAAAATTTCACACGATAACTATTTGTGTAGAAATTACTCACCCCAAAGCATTTTGCTTTTAGATAATTGGTTCACCTGAGACTACGTACACCGATCACAGCTGCGCGCTTCGCGGGACCGTCTTTAGCGTGAAATAACTTGAATAATTTTCAACATTCTGACAATTTTTTCATTTTACATTACTTGTAAAAGCGTACATAAAAAACTGTGAAGAGTGCCGGTACGGTGATTATTTGGTATCCAAGCAATCCAACCGACAAGAAACCGTCGATATTAGTCGCTCAATAGTCCTATACCCCCTTAAGGGGTCTCCCTACCTTGAGGGACGAAAAATGATGCGAACTTTGGAAATTTTTTAAAACAACACCATCAAATACATTTACTTTCAGCCTTCTTGCTTTATTTGTCAATCTTTAGAGAATATAAAGAAAAAAATTTTATGCAAAAATAGTGGTTATATCCGGAGTTATAGTGCTTCAAATAGAGGACCTTACAAAAATCATATGCTAATTGTTAGCATACGATCAGCCGTTGTAGTTGTCTGAAATAGAAAATTTTAAAATTTGTGCTCTCTGTATGAGTGTGGCTATCTCTTGAACTGGATTAAATGAGAAATATTGAAAATTAAAAAAAAAATGGCAGTGTCCAATATAGACATCGATTTCTACAAAAAAATCGCCGGTTTTTTAAGTCGCAAAAGTCTACTTTTGCAAAAACCTATTTAATTTCAGTACCAACGACAATGGGGCATCTACCGAAGATATATACCAAGTTTGAAATAAATCGGGCGATTGGTTTTTGTGATATGCTAATTAATCCGAAAAACATCGTTTCCAGAAAGACGCGTTTAAAGTTTTACGTACTGTCATTTTTTAGAAAATGGAAATGTTTCTTAAATGTGTACAAATATAGGCATAAAGTTTTCAATTAATATAATTTGAGGGTTTTCCTTAAAAATAATCCCAAATATCGAAACCCCTTAAATTTAACCACCCAGTTTGATACTTAGACGAAGTCCTGCTTTCGTAAGTGTTACTTATTCCTCCAAAGTGGGACTTCGATTTAAAAAGGAAACACTTGGGAAATTATAAACGGTACGCGAACGATATTCACGCCCCGGTAAGCGTCGCGGAGCCAATGGAGGCCGATGAAGCACGTGTATGTGAGCGAACATGAAAGCCGTTTATGGAAAAAAATCGTAACGTTTTGACGTAACGGGTTACGTTGTTTAAGCGAATTTCACGAAAGAATGATTTTCCCGGTTGGTTATCGTGTATTCAATATTTGTATCAGTCGACGAGCCGCGACCCGTCAAAACGTTTCGGGAACATTTCCGCATGAAATTTCCACCGAAAGTCGCGTCAATATTAACTATACGAACTAACGGGCTTTCCCTGAATATTTCATTTCCACGTAGTATCGGAAAAGAAGAATCGAAAGCTTTCAGAACGGCAAACAAAACTGGTGATTTCGAGTGAACGAGCAGCAGAAACAACGATAACAATCCAGGGAAACGCAAACAGTATTCCGAATTCAGTATTCGTGCGTTTCACGCGTGAGTTTCTGTCCCCCAATCGGATCCCATCGGCCGGCCTTGATAACGAACAAATTAACGCGTGGCAATCGAATAGGGAACTAGTTTGAAGAGGCAGCCCGGGCGAGCTCGGACCAAGTAGTGGACGAAACGAGTGGAAACAAGGAGCCCCGGGTTTAGCCAGGAAAATCCAAGCCAATATTCGGCAGAAAGGAGGCAACCGTGCCCTCGTTAATTCTATTTAAACACGGGCGCTCGGTTTCCCCAGCTCTCGCCGGAGGGAAAAAGGAGGAAAAACGAAAGCAGCCACGGTGAAACTTTAACCGTCGGAGATACGGTGCCGAGGCGATGGGGCCAACGCGGGAAGGGCGCGCGTACATCGTGTGTGCGTTTACGTGCACGCGAAACTGGGAGAAAAGCCAACGGGGGTGTACCGTGATTGGCAGATGAGCCTTCGGCTACGTAGACCAAGCGCCAAGTGCTAAGATGTTTGAATTTCGGGGCACAAACCATCCGCCTCCGCCAGCAGCCTCCGGCTGTCTGATCATACGCTAGCTTCTCGGGATACAACGGCACATTCTATCCACTTCCACGTGACGTTCTAGTTCATCCTGCTACCGTAATAAGGCAACCCGGCGAACCCTGCCGTGGGCATACTCCGTTCTTCCTAAATCATTGAGCGGAACGATGAATCCGGTCCTCCGAATCCAAGGATTGAATGGCAAACGGCGTGTACAGATGGGGCAGGCTGGATTCTGGTCGGGTTATCTAATTTGGTAATAGGTCCAGTCGGTCGTGCGCCCACCAATTCCCCGAGACTCTGCTGGCTCTGCTGGCTGTGCTGGCTCTGCTGACGACTGACCAGTCCCCGGAATGAATCGAAGCCCCTGAACGAGCGGAGGGCTTCGGTTACAGGTTGATTCAAAACTTCTGGATTGCTTGGATGTTCCGTTTACCGAGCAACAAAGGGGGTGCCTCTGAAGTTAGCCGCGCTTTCAAGGCTACCCTTGCTCGGACGGTTACGTTCGTTTCAATTGGAGAAGTTTCGTTCAGCTTACGTGGAGCCTCATCCCTCCAGCAACGCCAACAAACCGGATGTTTATGAAGTTCCCGATGAGTTGTCTGGTTAGAATAGGTCCGAGCTCGAAGACGTATCAAAATTTTGTGTCGGTACGTTCGGTTCCCGAGGGCACTTCGGACGTAATATACTAATGGATCGTAATCCGTTTCGAATCTCCGTGCCAAACTTCTTGCCGGCGGCAAGAAGACGTTTCGCTAATCTGTCGCATGCTTGGATTAACCCGCGACCAGCTTCGCAGGCTCGTTTATCTGCGACGGGACAAAGAGCAGAGACGCTTTTCGTCTTGTATATGGGAGAGGAGAGCGGCGGTGTAGAGATGCCACAGTGAATGTTGCTGCACTCCTTTACGGGACGCAAACGACTCGCTGTTATCAAATTCCCTTGAGAGACGGGAGCCCGCTCGTCATTATGAAAGGGAATTTTTTATCAAAAGGCGAAACAGTCGCGCGACGGGCCTGTGTATTCTTATTATATTCTTAGCGGAGAGTTTATAGAGCGAAATTAACTGGAATCACTTGGCTGGAAAGAGGACGATCTCTCAAAGGAGAGTCCTTTGCTCGGTGTCATCTTCGCGGCTTGCTTCTTACCAGCCGAGATATCAAGCGCTTTATAATCGAATTTAAACGGCGAAGAAGAAAGATGGGCCCCAACATTGTGTCTCACAATCAAGGAGTACTACCAAGCCTCCGTCGCAGTGCGTCACAGGAAGATACTTTGATATACTACTGATAGAAGCTTGAATGTTGCTCGGCAGGTACTCGAGTAAATCGTCAATCAGGTTGCGTCCGGGATAAAAATAGTAGCCTGTCGATGGGTTCAGCCAGACCCCACGATTGACTCGGCTTGGAACCGGTGGAGTCAAGCGAATAGATTACGGTAGCGAGGCACGGAACCCGCCAATAGCAGCCTTCGAGTGCTATGTCAGCAAAGCGTGAGGACGATGAAAAGCACGGTGCAAAGAACGATTCGCAGCCGACCCTGCGGATGTGGTTTAGGCGCGGAGCGGTTGCGAACGGTATCGATTGACACTTGCTTCCTTTTTTTCTTCCCTCCGTTCCTCTCCTCTCCCCTCCTGATCCTCCGCTCCCGGCATCCCTCTCGCCGAGGCGACAGCTGCCAACTTTTCGAATATCGATGCCAGGACACGGTTTGCTGTATATTGGGCGAGATCGTGGACGTCAGTCGCGCTCCCAAGCATCCTCCTTTCCACGTCGTTAAGACAGGCATCCTGGGGAACGATGGGAACGGGACGAGCCACTCGTTTCTCGGATTACTGAGTCCATGGACCCGCAGCTATCCGAAGTAGAGAGTCTGGTCCACTGTCCACCCACGATTCCCTGACATCCGCTTACCGAACAGGGCGAAGTACGTTTCATTTCGAAGACAAACAGCATTGTTACCGCGCCGCGAACGGATCCTCTCGTTGCAATCTCGTTAAGTGGCGACAGTGCCGCTGGTCTGCTCCTGTTAAGACGTAATGATCCCTAAATGGATTCCTTGAAATGTGGAGCGGGCTGAGGTATTGATGTTCGGTGATTGATGCACGGTAAATGGAACGAATCTCGCGTTTCTGCGTTTCCCTGTTTGTCGCTGAAGCGCGATACGTTTGGCCGGGTGCAAATCAATAGAAGCACCAACAGTAGTCTCAAATTTGAAGGCATTTTAGGTAGGTGCTTTCTAAGTGGAAGATAGGAGAAATTCAAGGGATATTGAATTGAAAAGGATAACCATGTACACTGCATTCGACTAGACTAGCTTCCTTCTACCAATCTTATATCATTCCCTTTCCTCTATTCACGCGGCATACACCTCGTACACACGAAGTCAATATTTACAAAGTTCTGGAAGCATTTGCATATCCCACTTCCCAGCGAATCCCTCCGACAAAATTCCGCCGCAGTGAATGTCTGAGATTTAAACTTCCCGAAGCAGATACATCTTCGTTGCTCCCCAAAGAAGCCCCTAAGCCGGGGAATTTGTCAGCGACGCTCTCGACGCGAAGCGTGACGGTAATTGCGTTAATGCCAACGGTTTCGGGGTATACAAGCTGAAGAAGCACCAATGAAAAATCATGGGAAGAGGGCCGCCGGTTTATCAGTCGAGGGATCAGCGTGATCGCAACAGAAGGGGTTTAGGGAGCTTGGATGAGGAACGCTGCGAGCCTACCCCCTTTTGCCGCGCGCATTTCACGCGACGAGGTGGCCCTCGATAAAGTTGTTCGATCCGAGCGCGTGCCCATCCATCTTAGTCGCGGCTGGCTGTACTCTAGCGTGCTTGTGTTCCTCGCGAAAACGAGCCGCGCCGCGCGAAACCCACGGGGGCGGAATTACACCATCCCGCTCTCTTTTTATTCAGCCATTTCGAGTGGCGCAGTCCTCCTCCTTGTTCGTCGAAAATCTACGGGACTATTTGTCACTGCCTCGCGCCTCGCTTTGCGTATTTCTATTACGAAATAACGCCGACTTATCGCCGGATCTGCGGAGGGTCCACGTGTAAATGGAAATAACGAAAGTAACGGCGATCCGTTATCGCCGGCTGGGGGCGAGTAATACGCTCGCCTGCAAATACGAGCGGACAGTCCGGGCCAGTGTTCTCGGTTCGCGTTTGCGAGTCGTTAACGCGTTGCGTGTAGAACTGGAGTCGTAGCGAGGTGATGGATATACGCTGTGTTTCGTAATAGCTGATTACTGGACGAATAGTTTATTAATGCAGGTGGACGAGGATGGAAGAGCAGGGGGGCTGCTTCGAATATTAGTTGTTTGGGTTTCATTTTCCACGGTGCCTGCGGAGGAGGATCGATAGAAAAAAAGCAGCGGAAAATCATGCTAGTCTAATTGAAAATGGTGTCACCGCGAGTACATGACGACGTTGTGAATACATGAATACTCGATACCGCTAACGGAATATTAATCAGAACAATGCTTGGCGTCCCTTATTTATTGAATGATTAATGACGTAGATGAACGCTCGGCCGTGTACGAATCTGAAATTTAAAGTACATTCATTGGCGGTGAATTAACAACGTTCTTGTAAATTATGAATGCTGACTTTCGAGCGAACCAGGCGCATTTGCATCGTTCTGTTCTGTCCCGAACGACACAGCCAGGCTCCGGGTGTATTTATAAACCAATAGCAGCGAGCTTTCGTGTCACAAGTTTCTCTTTGACGATTCGTTTTGTAAGGTTACAACGCAGAACCCTTTGATTCAAAGCACCATTGCCGCCGAGGTGTTCGAAGAACGTCGCACAGGCGCCACCGCGTTGCAGGTAATCTAACGCCATCACAGCCCCCTTCGCGTACTTCTTTCGAGGGCGCGGCGAAACAACGTTTACACGATCCTCCGCGCAATCAGCCTCGCAGGAGCTTCGTCTCTGATCAAACAGTCTCCTTAGAATCCCCGCGACTCTCGAGATGGGTTTAAACGCCGGCGTGGAAAATTTAATTAACTCTCGGCTCGTCTGCGTGCGCCCGTGGACGATCCCTTTGAATATCTCGCGCGTGGTTGTTATATCAAAGAACGGAAGCTAGCCTCTGCAGAGTATTCAAACATCGTAATTTACTGGCACGACTGACCCGCTATCTTTGTCAGATCGCCCCTGAAAGGAAGGACTAACAATAATTTCCTGCCGGCTCGGCTCTGTCGCCGCGATTATTAAAGCAATACCTAGCTGCTCGTTAGTTCACCTCTGCACGTGTGCGTGGACCCCCGAGTCGACTATGAGTTATGGACAAGTAAGGCGGTCCAACTTCCCAACCGACTGTTGATATACGAAACTGTAATTTCAGGGGAAGTCGATGCTGATGAATCAATAGCTCCTTTTTTACTTGTACAGAAGAAAGCACGATCGATATTCCGCGATCATATGGATGCCTGTTCAACGCGATTTTGTTCTCTAATGGCGGAATGAAGTGCAGCCAATCCCAAATGAATAGTCACACGTCAGAAATACCGGAGATATCCTTCTGAAGAACCAGCAGGGTAGACAGACACGATTGATGTCAATCTCAAGCGTATCTAGTTACGTGAAAAGTGATGATATCGATGTACAGATAGTCAGACAGTACCTCAGCACAACTTTATTCTGTAATCTATGATCTTTATTCTGTATTGCAAATAAATAAAAATATAAATATTAATATTAATATTAATATCAACTAAATAACTACTACTTCTTGTGTGAAAAAATGTATTTTTCAATTAGTGTTCTCTTTTTAATGTTAAGTCAAAGCAATACTTTTATACACAATTTTCTCTAATTTCCCCAAAGTTGGTAAAGATGGAGCAGCACCCATTTTGCTGCGAGGTCCTCAATTGTCTCCTATGTTGAGATCCGAGAATGCAGTCCCTCCAGAAATTCGCAAAATCTTTATTAGAATTGTTCAATGATAACTGCTTGCTTCGTTTCGCTACATTTACCGCCACACCGACGATCGATTGTTGAAAAAACCAACGGGGCTCCATTAGCCGATAATACGGTTGCTCGTATTCCGTTGTATCGACGCGGGAGACGGTGTAGAGCGGGCGCTAAGCGGAACTCGAGTTAAATGGCCTGTGAGGAGGCGCGAATGGAAAAAGTAGGCGAGCCTGCTTGTCCAGATTTCGCGAGAAAAGGATCGCGTGTCGCGTTAAGTGATTAAGACGAATTAAGGACACCCCCGTCGACGGGGGTGGGTCGTTCCTCTCGCCTATGACGCATTTCACGGTAGATTTTGTTCTCCAGGAACGAGCACGGTAATGACCGAGGAACGCCGTGAAACAATGCCAGCGGGCTGTATTCCATTGTCCCGGTTTTCGCGATGTCGGCTTTTATCCGCGGTAGAGAAGTTGCTACTTTAAACGCTAAAAGACGCTTGTTTCCTTTAGCGAGCCCCGTTGTCTCTTCCCGCTTGATGAACGTCGTTAGTTCCCCAGCACGCTAATAACGCCGCGTTATTTCGTCAGCTACGTCATCCATCAATTAGACAGCGGTTTATTCAAGTCCATGGGGTTCGTTTAATGGCACGGTTGATCTTGATTCTTGCGAGCACGTTACGTCCCGTGGATACAGCTCGTCTTGGCAATCTGTGCTTAGTCTCTTCTACGAATAGCCATTGAAAGGGTAGCATATTTAACAACGAAGCTCAGGATCTGCCTCTCGTACACGGAGGCTCAGAATCCCATTTCGAAACCGCGAAAGTCAATATTGGGCATCTCTTATTTCAGCGGCACCCCCATCGCAGACTTGATTGATATTCTAGTAACTCGACTAACCCGTGTCCCTTGATTAAATTCGAAAACAGAGTAGCCTGTGTCCCGATCACGTTCAGCTCCCGCTGAAGCGTAACAACCAACCTGCTCGAATTCGCGCCGACGACTAGCGGAGGCCTGAATCTGAACGTCAGAATCTTTCTAAATAATCCGCGACAGGATTTTCCACGTTTTCGGCGGCGTGCTCGGCGGTGCGTCTAAAATAACGTCGACCTCATTATCCGCGCGCGTGCGGTTAATTAATTTGCCACTTAAGCCACCGGCGAGGCTCGACATGTGAACCGAAATATATTCCAGCCGCTGCATAATAATAATCATTGTAACTGTATTGAGGTCTGCGTCACGTGAAACGTCACATGGGAAATCTGCCCGTTGAAACGGGCTGCCCATTGCAAATTTATTTATCCATCCACGCGAATTCTGCGTTCGCCTAATGACCACTCGACTGAACTAACCCTCTATTAAAAACTGAATCCTGTTCACAGCGTCTACGAACAGCGAAGAAGTAAAGGAAGCAACTTCGACGAATTGATTGCCAAATTGCTCGAATTGGCTTGCTTCAAGGGATATCCAAGGATGTCTTCATATTTACTGAAGTGGCACATTTGTTCTTCTGTTCACCCTCGCGTCTCCTGAATTCTAATATATTCTTCGTACCAGCGAGTCGTTTCTAAACTAAAGGAAGACGAGGAACGATTATAAGTTAAACTAGGAGTAATTTTAATCGGTTGCCGGCATTGCGGAATAAATACTGTGCCAAGCAGAAGAAGCTAGAAGGCCTTCTGCGACTAACAGATAATAACTTTGAATTTTCACCCCCGTCTCCTCCCCACTGTCTCGAACCGTTCAACTATCTTCCGCGAAACTTCCAGAGAACTTGCTCCTCGGATCCTTGCACGGCCACGGGGGTGTACAGGAGAGTTGGCGGGAGGGCGCGAACCCTCGAGTGAAAGGACGAATTGGGTGTCTCGGAGAGACCCACTTTGGCGTCCTTTGTTGTCGGCAGTCGTCCAGGATTTTCTTACTGATCCGACTTTTCATTAGCAGCCTCGCGCCTTCCAGCCGTCGTCCCTTGTGTCCCAATTTGCTGAACGCTTCCCGGGAATATTTGCTTTGAAATTCGATGGAGATTAATTACAGGAAAAGGGGCACTGCTCTCTTCTGTCAGCCTCCACATCTTTACTCTACTTCGTTTATTTTATACGATATTGACAGCGACTACACATTACACTTCGATGGACTACCAGTTTTTACATTTGCCAAAAATGTACCGAAATTCCTCGTGACTTTCCAATTACACGACGACATGAACGACTCCAGCAACCCGTTGATGGAGTTCAAAGACAAAGCCCTCCTCGAAAGTCGTCCAAGTACTAGAACGCATTGTGGGTCCTCTCTTCTCCCATTGTGATCTCCTTAAACGATCCAACAGACGTGTAAACCAACGATTCAGGGATTTACTTTTCCGTCCAAAGTTTCACGTTTGAAGTACCTACGCTTACTTCGTCCATCGTTGGTCAACAAGGATGTTCGTGAAGCTCGAATCATCGGCTTCCTGTGCAGCAGACACTGTGAAACCATCGAAGGGGGAAATCTAAAAGAAATTGCACAGTTTCCGCGACACGAGATAAACGATTCCATCGCAGAGATGCATTCAAGAAATTCGGGGCGCATGGCGAGGACAGCAGGTCCCGGATGGCAGTAAAATATAAATTCGTAAACTTCCATGTGCGTGTGTCTCTGACTATGAATAACTATAAGTATCCATGAATAAATGTATACGACTAGGCCCCCACGGGACACCATTGCCATGGTTATAGACCTTGCCTGCAGGAGAACATATTCTTCTCTCCACACGGCGGTGTCTAAAAGACACCATTTACGCTCACAAATGGGACGAAGCAACTTGTGCCACGAAAACTTGAAACACCTCATTACGCAATGCTCAGACAACAAACTTCAAAGATTAGAAATTAGAGTGCAAATACAGCCTTCGCTAACTTCCCGAAATGCTTACCAAGGGATCCTCGGGGGTAGGATAATCCGTATTCTACAGGTCTGGGGGTGCGCGGCAGCCAGCTCACGTGGCAACACAAATCACGATAAACGTGCCGTTTCCAAAATCAAATAAATCAGGGAAGCGCTCCGCGGCTCCTTGCCGCGAGATGCTTTAATAATTGAACGACGTTGGTGTTGCGGCGCCGCGGGCCGCAGCGTTTTAAGAAATTAAGCCGGACGCACCGTAAATCCTCCAGTCCGCGACGTTAATACATTCCGTGCCGTGTGTACACGCTCTGCGGAGGGTCGGGCCAGAACTTGGCGAATTTATCGTGCGAGTTTAGCGTTGTCAGTTCGTTATCTTCCATTTACCTCTGATATTGCGAGCCTTGAGGGAGAGGTCGTGTGTGTTTCTCCTACTTAATCGTGGTACACGTTCGAGGCGCCCACGTTAAACAGAATCAAATATATTGCCCCTCGGAGCTATGTGCTAATACCTCGGATTAGACCGTTCGGGGAAAGTTAATATCGACATCGTGCGTTCGCGAGCACAGACGTTTTCTTTAATCGAGGGGGCGAGAGGCCCTGGCAACCGCTAAAGAAGGGACGTTGTAAAAGAAAAATAAGACTGCATTTTATGCTTTAAATAAATTTTTGTGATCAGCTAATGAGTTATTGAATTTGCATTAAAAGTATTTGTATCCTTTCTACAAGGCTTCCCCCACGATTAAATCTTGAGTGCGGCAGTCATATTGCGGCTTCCTCGGCGAAAATTTTAACATAGTTAGAGTTAATCGGAGGAGCAACTAATGCCCTGGCTCGTTTAAAATATTCGAGAGATTTCAGAGCACGAAGCACACGCTCGTTCATTTTAATTAACACGTTTCTAAAGCTGAGCGCCAGTTTTTCCCAACGCACTGTGTATCCAGCAAATAACAATCTCCATTTGGATATCATTCCGCAGTGTTCGTGACGCGGAATAGCCGAAAGGAGGACGAGAAGGCAGCGGATGTTTTCCCACGCGGGATCGCCAATATTTTCCAGCATTGAGCGTTGAACGGGCGCAGCCGACCGGACACGGTCATCCCCGTTGCATCAATGTCGGTGAATCGAATTCAGTCGGCACGTCGCAGCCGTGACGCGCCGCGGCGTCGATGGAAATTCCGCTGATGCATTATGAAAATTATGCAAATCACGGAGACGCGACAGGATTAAGCGTTTAGACGGATAACACCGCCCCTGGAAAGCCGATAACCCTTTCTTCCGTCCGTTTTTCCGCGCTCCACTTTCGCCAGCCACCGCGTCTCCCATCGATTCGGTAATCTACGAACTCGGCGGTCGTTTGCGAAACCAGGCCGAATCCGATGATTTAGAGATCGCCCTCCCCCGCCCGCGTCGAATTCGCGACACTGCCGCGAAGAACGACGATTCTCCGTTTGTTTTAAGAGCCGCCGGAGAACGAGCGGCGTCCATTTGTCTTCGGGAAGCTTCCGCGGACTCGTGCCTTTCCCGCTCCTTCAGGGATATCATCGTTCACGAAGAAATCACGGAGCACCTTGCATCACGGTGTTTATTCATCCGCTTCTGAGCTGACTAGACTTAATCAAGCCGCGTAGGGGGATTCAGCATCGTGCGATGGAAATATAAAGTTGCTCCGCGCTTCCAACCGGGTAATAAATTAAATTTCATGGCGTGTCGGTGCCGGCAATCTCCTTTGCGCGGTGAAATGAACGCAGAGGTGGGTAAATAAGATCGAAACGGAGGCAGGTAGCGGGAGGAATTCAACATTTTTCGAGTTTCCTGGTCGTTGTAACGCGGGGGGTGGATGGGGCCTGGCCACGGAGGAGACCTTTATCTTGCTTCTCGTTATCCGAGCTTAGTCGAAGGTGAATTCAGGTCGTTCCCGACGAGCTGGAACCCGAATCGAAATGCCTGATATTCGGCCGGCCTCTGAGGCGGTTCCGTATCCGGTAAATCTCCGCGAGCGTAGAATCGACCGTAATGAATTCCTGAATAGACGGAATATATACGCGGAAGTAAGTCCGATTCACGTGGCCGCGCATGGCACTGCGCTCGAGTCCTGCCCTCGGTTATTAGGCCAGTGCGCGCGGCCTGTTTGACAGTCTGAACAAACAGCGTCTCGGCGATCAACAACGTCGCGTCGCACTGATTCATGGTCAGCCCTAGCAAATAGGAGGACAATAAATATCGCCCTGTATCGCGGGTGCTCTGCCGCTCCCGTTTGCAATCGCCACTGATTGTTTCGATGATGACTGAACTGCACGACGATTCAATCAGCCAGGAAGGAACGATTAATTTCTGGTAATCTCGATGGTGACGATTTAGGACTGCTCGAGTGACTGAGCTTTACATTAACATATTACAAGAAAGGGTTCGAAGCTTTAATCATCGCTAATGAATCGAGATCCAAAATTCAACTGTCTTAAGGGGATATAGGACTATTGAAATCTCGAAAAATCGATTTTTTTTATTATTATTAATTCTGAAAGTGCCATGCTTTGTAAACATTTACAACAATGTATCGTGAGGAAATTCGAATAATTACGGAAATTATAGCGCTGAACGTAATTCAGTGCACCGTCGAGTAACGGTCTCGCAGAGCGGTATTGGTGTATGGGACTTAACTTTGAAGCCGTTTATCTCGAAACTACATTTTCAAACACGGTGTACATCATGACTCTTGAACGAATGAATATTTTCACTTAAAATCTTAACTGGAACTGTAGAATTTATTTCTCTATCGTGTGGAATTTCCACATCAACATTGGATGCTTGTAAAACATTTTATAACTGATTAAAGACGATTTTTTTTCCATAAAAATGTGGAACAAAATTGATTCGTATGTAACTTTTACAATTTTAGCTTAAATTCGCACAGCAAGATTTCACACGATAACTATTACTGTTAAACGGTGGCCCTGAAAACAGCTGTATGTCATGTCTCAAATCAAAAACAATAAAATTTTCTTATAAAGTATGTCAATAGCTATCGTCCAACGAAGCCGATTTTGAAGATTTTGAAAAATTTCTAAGAGAAAAATCCACCTCTTTTCTTTATAAATAATAAACGGGGAATCGGTATAAAAAAAGCCTTCGTTGGACGATGTGAAATCCTATTATGATTCTGCATGCAAAATTGGAAGCGAATTGGTTGAACGTAGCGCGAGTTTTTAGGGCCACCGTGAAGCCATCTAAAATCGGGAGACTTTCGGACATGTATTCATAACTCCCCAAAAACAATAGTTTTTTAACTGAAACTTTTCTTTTATGTAGTTCATAATACTATGTAAAGATAGTAAAAAAACGGGAAATCTGCATCCAGCCGTTGACTTGTAAAAAAATCCACAAATTTTATTCATTTTCCGAGGGTTCAAACGAATATACCCCCTTAACCCCTCAACGACCACCTCAGTATCTGGTACGGACCCTAAGTTTTCCACTAGTCGCCCACCTCCGTATCTCGTACGGACCCTCCGTTTTCCACTGGTCGCCCACCGCCGTATCTCGTACGGACCCTGCTTTTTAAGCGATTCCCGCATCAGTACCAGATACCAGTTTCAGTTTCAGTGCTGAGGCCTGAGGTAGCAAAGTGACGTTTTTCGTTTCAGGGGTCGGTCGTTGAGGGGTTAAGAGAATTGAAAATTGTGCTAAGAACACTGTTCCCTATGGCGATTAAACCGAAGCTTAAGGGAGGATTCTAATAGTCTCAAAAGTAACTGATATTTAAAAATTTTTTTAAAAAAGAAACGGTTGGTCATATTGGATTAAACTCTTTTGAGATATGAGGAGGCATCTTTACTTTTTATTATTTATTAATTATTGTGGAATCTTTTCCACCTCTTGGATGGTGTAACTCCTGTTGGCGAAATGTGTATCACCTAGCACAGTCATCTGATTGCAAAAAATAGAAGTTTCTTAAAGATACATAGCTTACGCTGGGATTGGCCCACTTTAAAGAAAAAAAATGAAAAATTGAAAGAGGTATAGCGTTTGAAAAAAAAGTAAGTTTTTTTCTTAGACAAATTTTTCATATTATTCTTCATATCAACGAAAAAACTATTATAAATAAAAACTAAAATTATAATTTTGGGTCCAGTCCCAGCGTAAATTATTTAACTTGAAGAAAATTTTCTTCTTTTTGCAGTCAGATGATCGTCGAAAATGTTAATACGAGTCCACAATAATGAATAAATAATAAGATGAATCGACATAAAGAGAAATTTTACAAGTTTAAAAATGCCTCTTTCTGACCTAAAATAGGTTAATGCAATATTAACAATAGTTTTTTCGAAAATATTTCACAAATTTCGAGGTTTGTTACACGAGAATCCCCCTTTAATAACTCTCCGTCGCAGTCCACAGTGCAGTGGCTAACTGCTTCAAGTGATTTGCGTCAAAATATAGGCGCACCGTGCATGTCCTAATTGAATGTCGCCATAATGAAATTCCCAATGGAGACAGGAACGTGGCACGCACTTTATTGAAACAACAGGTATTCAGAGACCGCGCGTGCCCCAGCGGAATTAACCTCGCCTCGGTTTGAATTTGAAGAAAATGTTTGCCGTTGATCCACCCTCGAGCGCCCCAGTACCCTCGCAAGCATTTTAAAAGCCCGCGTCTTCGCCCGATTTTAAATCGCGGGCTAAAAAGTAGTCCACACGGGCGATGCGGTGATAAAGGTTAAGAGGCTCGTGTCCCCACTGCATACAGGAGACAATTCACCAAGCATTTGTAATTCGCGAGCGTTATTAGCAGACAGGGCGCGCGTGTTTCTGAACGCGCTAAAATACGGGAAAACGTAGCAACGAGTATAACGGCGTGTTGCATGTAACTGCATGACGTGGGTGTGTCCGAACATATGCGCCCAAGTGGCGGCAATGATCGTTAAATGAAATTGTCACCGGTTCTACCCGCGCCGAGGACGTTTACGTCGGAATTAATACGCTCGTTGTCGGCTCCTTACGTTTTCTTCCGTCATTTCGCCGTATCTCGTCGTTCCCTTTTTCCATCCTCCGGCTGGGCCTTCGTTGCTCCCCCACTCGCAGTCGCAGCTGCCCTTTTGCGTTTAACGGAAGAATAGCAAGGGTTGTAAAATTCAATCTCATCCCGTACTAATTTCCATTGTTTCTTTCTCGTCCGAATTCCTTCGTTTCTCCTTCTTCCCGCGCTCGCAGCCAGCAGGCTTCGACCTGAGAGCTCACCGAAGACAGGAAGTAACGCGCGAGCGTGCACACGCTTCGACGACGTAATCATTGTTCATTGCCATGGAACGCATTAGGGGCTAATTAATAATTGTTATTCTATAATTACCCTTGCACGGCTCCACGGCCAATTGACATAATATGTTTCCCGCGGCACCGTTCCCGGTCATTTGTACTCATTAAACATGGCGGATGGGTGCACTAATGCTTCGGTCGGCCGTATAAATCGACGAGCGGGCCTGCTCGCTTCCGTTAAAGATTCTCGCGGCCCTATCGCTAATTGCGTTCCCTTGAAACTTGCTCGCGGCGGGGCGCGTCCAAGGCGCCGTCGCAATTAAATGACAAGAAATTCGATTTCGACGAGAGTGCGGCCCGTACTGACAAAGGAAATTCGCGTGGCAAGTTTTTCGAGGGGCCGGGGACGTGAGTAAGGGCAGGGTGAAATTTTAATTACTACTTTGTGCTTTCACGGTTACCTGCACCTTAAAGACGGCCTCACACGCGCGAACACGAGACGGTGGTCGTAAGGTTCCCTCGAGACAGGGAGAATACTTGGACCTTCGGAGCGCGCAACGCCAAAGGGGTAGGGCTTTGGCAACATCGCAGGCAACTTGCGCCCGCTTTGCATGGTCCGGGAAGTCGAGAGTTTCCTCGATATCGACTTCAGAGTCCAGGGGGCGCGGAAAGGCCAAACATCTCGACGAGCTTCGACAATGACGGAACTTGGAATCGCTCGTCCCGGTTTGCAGCGCGACGGCACGGTAAAAATCTTTATGGGCGCTTCGCGTTAGGCTATGGTAGAACTAGTTCCGACTTGACCGCTTTCAAAGACGCGCCAGAATACCCCGAGCACGCGTGCAGGCCGGTGGTTGCGTTGGAAGTTGACGGGGGATCGATGAATGAGAATTCCGAGTCGCTTTTGAAAAATTGGTCGGGGTATGAATTTTCCTTCCACAGCAATTTAACCCAGAAACGTTTCTTCGCGAACACCGCTATCGTTATCCAGCCAGCTATTGTTAGCCACCGATTCCCCGAGTTTTGATAACGCGACAGTGGTGCGCTCGAAATTCCCTGGAGCGGATGCCACGTCCTCTATCTTCGCGGCCATAGAAAAGGCAGAATGGCCCTTGAAATACAATCGGCACTCCCCGTGGAGGGCACGATTATCGCTGACTCCATGGCTATTATGGCGTTGCTCGCGCAATGTTTGTCGATTGGGAATTTCAGCGGTTCACGGCTGGATCCCCGCCGGAGCGCGCACACGAGGAGAATTCGACTCCAGACGCTCGGTTCGCTGAAAGCGGACGCGGGAGGTTCCGCGGCGGAACAAAAATGTAACGAAACCGTTCAGGTGAAACATTTCCTCATAGATTCCTGAAGGCCAGACATCGAATCCCCTCGATCTAAGTGGCAATTCCACGAACCGTGATCGCCAATAGAAGCATCAAGAATGGGGGTTCGAGACGATAATCATCCCCTGACCTTTTCAGACGCCGCGCTACGCGTGAAGAAAGTTAGCGGGGAGGAAAATCGACGATCACCAATAAAATCGCGCGGCAAAGCCTTCCCAGGAGGAGTAGTTTGCAGTCACGGTTTTTGCCTTTGTTTAACCGGCCCGATGGACGCGGTCGGTCGAAGCCTCGCTCGGTTCATTGCGTCGTAAGAAGCATCTCTGTTGCAGCATGCTACACAGGATCCCCTTGGAGTGGCAGATACTTGCGAGCACACGCGATCTTGGGCGAGAGCTATATTGAAATCGAGGACACGAAGGTGCTCCTCGAACCTACACAGAATTACTTTTTCTTAATCGCGAAGATTCTACTCTCCTGTTTTTTTCTGGGCGAAAATTTTCAATTATTTCTGCAAGTTGGACATTCTGATAACAGGAACCGTTACCTCAATTATCGGAGATCGTGAAAAAACGAAACTCAAGTTGGACCACAATTCTTCCAGAAGAATACACTCATCGTGATGGATGTTCGTGAATTATTCCGAGTTCCGGCCTCGAACGATGATGTTACGACCCAAGGGGTGGACGAGGATGGACACATCCGGTAGTGGAACGTTTCCGTTCTCCGATGGAAATCATAACGATCTCCCCGTTTCATCGCGGCCGCCGGCGACGGGCCGTTCCATTTCATTAGCAGTTCGTTAATTGTTAATGGAATGTAATGAGGCGGTCGTGTCCACCGCGTTACATGCGTAGGAACGCCTGGCATTTCCGGCAACGTCGCGTTTATTAATTATCTCGAATGGCGGTACGCAAAAGTGACCGTGATCATCGCAGGCTCGATTTCGCCACGAAATTCTGCTGGCTGAATCGAATTCCTGCGCCCGAGCGACGAATTTCTCGAACGACCTGAATTCACCTTCGCAAATTGCGATCGAACGATAGGTAATTGCGTCTCTGATTAGGAAACACCTGCTATTTTACGCAACATATGGGAAAAGATCGAACTCGTTTGAGTACAGCCTCTCCGAGCTGCGCGCAATAATTCCCAAGTAGTACAACCTGAGTTTAATCAGACGCGGCCGACGTCCTCGCGCAACTCGTCCGTTTAACGTCGTTTTCACGATTAAGGACATTTGCATGGCTGGAGCGGCAAGACCACCGTGCAGGGAACACCATATTTCTTCCCCCGGCACAATTATCGACTTGCAAAAAAGCCAATTGCAAGCACACGGGATCGATTCGAGCCTGTCGCCGTTCATTCGCCGAATAACGAAGTTAAGGGATCGCCGTTCGAATAGGCTAATCTCGATTCCCCGCGACGTGATCAAAGTCTGCCCGTCAGTCCACCGCCGTCTGGGGTGGGGAGGAAAGACGGGCGGATGGAACAAAACGCCGGGAGTCCCCGCAAACTGCCAGGCGAGGTGGGCATATTGGATTTCAATTACCGGACGTGACGTAGATGGCTGCGATGATGCATGAAGAATGTCCCGAATAATGTAACGGTTCGAGGAAAGGAAGAAAAGAAAGGAGGAGGAACTGGAGGAAACCCCATTTCGTCCCTCCTCGTTCGATATCAATATTACAGTAACTTTACATTCATAATTGGTTGGCAACTTGCCAGACTGATTTAACTGATCTTCACACCACTCTCTTGGATCTTCCGTTCCCTTTTCCATCTATTTCTCTTCTTGCGCTCGATGTCGCTCGCTCCCTCCTTCTGTGCCTACCTTCGATCTCTTACGCTTGCAAAGCAGAGGAACGCAAGTTATACCGGCGTACACAAATAGCGATGATCCAAAGGGAAATACTTGTTGAAGTTCAACGAGCTTATCGCAGTAAGAATTAAAGAAGACGAGTGAAATGCACCTGGAATGCGTTATTACTTGCAGGGAAATGAGAATTTCATTGGGTTGGTTCCTTGAAGCACTTCGTCACGTAGGACGCAGTTTACTTTTCGATGCAGATTCATGTTTAAAAGGGCACGTAAGGGGAGGAAGCTTGAGAGAACATTCTGCTGCTTTTAGAGTAGTGAAACTATTGGTCGCTCAATTCCATTATTGATCAGCACGTACTTAAATCATAATAAATCGCGCGTCATCCGCGCTATCCCATCAAACTCCCGCGACTTGCGACAACAGGCCGTCGACTCTTGGATTTGAAGTGGCTGCCGGAGGACCAGGGACAATCAAATCCTCTCCTTCGCCGTCCCCCCGTCGACACTTCCTCATTTTTCCTCGGATCTTGCAGCTTCACCTGAGCCTCTTTATCTCGTCCCTGTGACGCGGCCCGCTCATTTCTCGTCTTTGTCCGCGAATAAAGGTATTGTTCGGCGAACAATCGTCGCGCGTCCACCCCTCCTGCACCCTGGTGTCCAATGACGACGATCGGCCGACTGGCAAGATACGTGAGACAAATGCTTAAGTGCCGGCCACTTGGGCCGCCCATGGAACGCATGCGGGAACGCTTGGAGAGCGGTGGAACGAGCAGCGTGGCCCGGCGAGGATGATCCTTGAAGGGCCCTCACGTTTCTGCCAAGAATGACGATCTTTTCTTGGCGAGCACGGGGCGGAAAGTGCTTCGTGTCGAGCACCCACTACACCCTGAACGGTTAATAAATACCTATACGGATCCCCGGGCAGATAATTGCAATAAAAATCAACGCAGCCTTGACTCCCACTGGAAAGGAGCTGACGCTCGAGCGACTGTAATCATAAGGGGCAGTTTAACCAGCCGTGAGGAAGAAGAGGCGCACGGAGACGCTTGATTAACCCGGGCAATAATTAGTCGCCATTTACACGCAGCTATTTTGGCGACTAATGGCGAGCGAGGGGTGGATTCAAACGGCACGGCGCCGGGGCTGAAGCGAAAGTAAACAGGAAAGTTAAATATACATTCTGCGAACGTTAACTTGTGCACGGGTGGTTGGGCGAATTTAGTAATACGCGCACGTTTCCCGTCTCCGGTTGTTTAATGAAGTATTGTTGGTACGTATCCCCGAAGTGTCGCGTGGAAAATTCCGAAAGCACGGTTCGCCGAAGTATTCCCCCGCGGCTCAAAGGTAAATTTCGTACGGTAGATACCTCCAGGTCGCGTGTACCGTCGAATTAAACGTGTCCCCGTGCAAATATCGATCGTCACGCGGCGCCAGTTTAGACGGATGCAAAATTCACGGTAATTGAACGAATTCGCCGATCAAAAAAAATGAAACGCCCGGGAAGGGATTGGATTTGGTTCGCGGCGGTGGTGAATTTTTCAGAGGGCTTTTCACAGTTTTAAGAGAGAATACGCTTCAATAGAGTGAACTCGGAGCGATTGCTGTCTGGGAACGGTGCGAAACACGGTTACGCGTTCCCCGTAAGCTCCCGTTGCTTACGTCTCATCCGTGGGGAAGCTGGAAAAACTGCAAGAGCGCGATTCCTTCTGCCGTGAAATACATTTTCCCTGCGTGAGATCTTTCGAATAACATTAAACATTCGCGCAACGTGATCGGCCATGCGAATTCCCGAACCGTGTTCCTGCTGACCAACCAAAAAAATATTTCATTACAAAAGGTCCGCGAGAATGGCGAGTAGATATTTCGCGTGCCTCGCATCCACTCGTGTTCCGTAAACAATATACCGAACCGGAATTTATTTACGGCAACGAAAATAAACCGATCTCTGTGTGATAATTCGCGGCGTGCAGAGAAACGCAAGTCACACTGCGCGGTTCGGCGTGCCCGAATGATGAGGCGGGAAAGCGTGGAATGGCTCTGAAATACGGCGAAGCGGCGGTTCTCTCTGTTTCTTTTTCGCTTTATGCAAAACAGGGGTCGACGGGCGAGAGAGCCCCGGCTATCGGCATTGAAAATAGAGACCAATCTATAGCCGCATAAACCGATACGATGTTTCGATGCGGTCGTTCGCCAGGATCAGCCTGGAAAATCCGATCGCCGCATCCACGAAGAGAGAGAGAGAGAGAGAGAGAGAGAGAGAGAGAGAGAGAAAGACAGATCCACGGACGCATCTTTTTGATTAAAAATCAGATCGATTCCTCCATTAGTCGGGGATATTTGAGAGGACCGAGGAAAATATTCCGTTCCACGAGATTCCGAAACGTTTCCTTCAGCCACATTGCAAAGTGTTATTAAAACGTTTCGGTGCTATTCCTACGTGCCGGGACAAGAGAAAAAGTCCATATAAAACGGTCACTCGATGCTCTTTCGAGTTCCAATCGATAGAATAAATGTAGAACGTGTGCTCGGAATGCGATTTACGATTAAATATCCAAGGGATTCGAATTCAGTGTTTGCTGAAGCGCTCGGGATGAATTAACATGCGAGGCAGTTCATTTGAATTCGTTCTTTTCATTATCAGAACGGGAACACCTCTGGACGCGTAGATATTTATACAAACTTTTTTTTTGTTCTAGTAAACAGAGCTCGCGCACGAAGCTTTTAACCAACCTTTTTCGGAGCGGCCTACATAACGTTCGACGAGGGAAATGTAATTAGATTCTTCAGATATTCGTTTTCCTAAAAAAGAAAAACGTATCGTGCAAACGTACTCTGAACAGTAATCTGGTAATTCGTCGTTCCCTTTGATGGAAGAATTCTTGACCGAGCAGTGGGAACATAGAGCGACGTAAATCGAAATCACCGGGATGCACATTTTACGTTGCATGTAAATCGCCAGGGGGAGGGTGCCGTTTTATTTAACGCTCCTCCAATGAGATTAACCCCGCGAGCTTCGCGATTTACTCCACCCCGCTCGCTGGTAAATTTAAAATCCTTTCGATGTATGCCGCGCGAAACTACGCGCGATCCCATCCGGCCGTTGTTTATTCTTCAAACGGGATAAAACGTGTAAACCCTACACCCCGCTTTCCAGCTGGCGACAAATTTTAAATCCTTTTAAGCATATTTCACGTGTACAGTCCCCCTCTGTTAGTCTTTCCCCAGACAGGATTAAACCGGCGTCGAAATAATCTTCGCTCCGTACTCGGGCTTGCTAGAGATTTCTCGGAGGTCCAAGGACTGAGGGCTACCACGATTCCCGCTCCCTCGTATCCTTTTTTATCCGAGCGCTGTATCCGCTCGCGGGGATAGCCGGCTCCCATCGACGAGCAAATCCCGGAGCAGCGATTCCGTAGGGCGGACGCAAATTCGGCCAGCGAGCGCGAGGCAAGACTTGCATTTCGCTGGCGCGCGCCTCAATTCCCGACGAGTAGGTATCTTGACCTCGGTGTTTGCCAGTGACGGCACCGGAAACTCAATTTCGAGTGGCCCTTCGGCCTTTCAGCCTCTATCCCCGTGCCACTTTCCCCGGCGACGTACGTTCCCGAGCACCGTCGAGATGCTTTTCGAAGGGAAACGTCGCGACGGCGGCGTCTCGACTCGGAGCGGATCAACCGAATTTCTGCCGGGCGGGTTCTGCTCCTGGGAGGCTTACCCGAATCATCTCGACGGCATCGGATCGGTTGGATATAAAAATCGGAAGCAGATTTGCGTCATGTACGAGGATGGTCTTTCTTCTTCCTAGGAAACTCTTTCGGACAGCTTTAAAATCTAGATACGAAGCGGTAGCGCTGTCTGTCTCCCCAGAAACATGCACAACTGCTATATAGTTCGCTCTGGTGTGAAGAGCAACGTACAAACAATGATGTCCCTGTTAGAATATCTCGAAGAGCGGCTCCATAACGCGAGCGCCTAGTAGAATACCAACACTTTTCTGAAGCATCCTAAGGAAAAGTTTACCAATTGATCGACTATCCTAAGAACTACTTCGTCGAGGGCCTAGAAAGTTGTCCTCATCGTCGCGAAACTTCCACGGTTCTGCTGACCACGTGCACTTGCAGCCGCGACATAAACCCTTGGACCTTCAGCCTCGCTTTAACCAGCCTAACTTCAGATTTGGCTTGGGAGGCAGTCGCGTCCCCGTGTGTCTGTTCAGTCTGCATCGTCGGTACGCCGCTACTGAGCGTGAATTACAATTATTGTCAGATTGTTGGCACCGGCGATGGTTGAAGACGTAATGAGGGATCCCGCTGGATGGAGCGCTCGGCTCATAAGCAACGTACGAGGGGATAAGGCCCCGCTGTAAATTGGCCGATTACAGGTGATCATCGCCAGCCGCTTGCGGATATCTCGCGGTGACTTTGCGCCTGTCGTCGCGTATAAATCGCGAGGAAACGGGCCGATATAGCGTTACCGCAGACCTGCGGCGCGAGTAAACGCAAACGACGCTTCATCGATGGCCTCCGATCCCACCGGCGATCAGTGTCTGTTGATGGCAGCGGCGTTAACATCTTCTCGAAATAGCATGTTGGGGGAACCAGAAATTACGAGCACAGGGGTGCTGAGCACGATCGAATTGAATGAAAGTGACAAAATTAGGTGGGAGATTCAATAGATTAGGAGTGCCTGTGAATATCGTCTCGCGAATGCTTCCCGGGGTCACGTGGTCTTTCATGGACTCGAACCGTGTGGGGTGAATCGGAACAGTTGGGATAGGACGGGTGTATTCCGTGGTAAGCTGTGTTATCGATATTCGTGCCGGGGGATTGTGCAATATTAAGTACAGCGCCGGGGATGAGAAGTCTCGAGGATGAGATTTAAATGCTGGTAGGATTCATCGAAGCGAAGCACCGCCTTGGCTCTTGAATTCGTAAACGGCTCGGCCGTAGATAAGACCTCTCGAGAATAAAACGAAAGAAGCCTCGACGATCGAACAGGGAATACAGTCTCTTTGGAAGTCATTCAAAAATCAGGTACTAGAGAAACGGAAGCTACAGTGTTGCAGTCAACAGATAGGCTAGCAATCTTCAACGTGTCTTACGAGGGAGCACCGCGAGCACACACTCACCGACTGAAACGCAACTTTGTGGGTTTATAGAGTAACTCAAGGCAAAATTAACTACACATCGAAGAGTTGGGCACGATTCCACAATTATTAATAAATAATACAAAGGATTGACATAAAACAAATATTTTTCTGCAAGTTTAAAGATTCCTACTTATATCCCAAAAGAGTTTATTCTAATATGACCAACAGTTTTTTAAAAAAAATCTTCAATATCAATTACTTTTGGGGCTGTTAGACGAGAACCCCCCTTAAGGGGGGAGACCACTGTAAAAAATCTGAAAAATCGATTTTTTATTTTTTACATTTTCTGAAAGACGTACATTTCAAGAATGTTGTCTCCAAATTTTATGAAGAAATTCGCAAAATTGACGGAGATATAGTATTTTCTGTAAAGCGGGGTCAAACGCGCGACTGAGCCGCGCGAAACATTGAACGCGTTTTCCTCAGAATGACATTTTTCAACCGCGTTGACAGTCTACAGAGAAAACTATACGTCCAATTAACATGGTCAAGGACATTTCTTGTACGGGAAACCCGTGGCTATTACGTGACGATCAGTTTTTTTTCAATTTTCGACCTGCTTCTATTTTTTTTATTAACATTTCCCCAATTTTGTACCTCGAAAACGTGATTTTTGTTTTCAGTAGTTCGCCATTTTGTAATTTTTTACAATTTTGACTTTTTTTGATCGTCACGTAATAGAGGCAGGCTTCTAGATTCTGAATATTATTGTGTTTTTGAATTTGGATTAACCATATGGCCTGGGCACTGTCAACGCGACTAGCATGTTTTTGCCGCAGCCCAAATTTTGACGAAGAGTATATAGGAAACGGATTGATGAATTTGATTAAAAAAAAAATTTTCTTACCCTTCGATATGTACACTATTAACTATACTGAGCAATATATTGATTTACTTGCGTTGTTTGGTTGAAATAAATTCCCGAAAACACCCTTACATTTCGGACCGTTACAGTGGTCTCCCCCCTTAAGGGCGTGAAAACTAACCACAAAGTCAAATAGGCACCACCACTTTTTTGCATATAACTCCTAAAGTAGGTACTGGAGACAGAAAAAAAATTTAAAACACAAGTTGACAGCAAACACATTTAGACTCCTCCACTTATTTTTTAGTAGTCTATCAGACCGACATATCTGGGTTGCCCAAAGATAGACAGGGCAGACACAGTCGGGGTAAAGGTAGCAACCCCAATGAATGTTTAACGCTCTATTCACCACGTCTCTTTCTTCTTTCTATATTTAAGCAAGCCAACACGAACCGAGAATAAGACAAGCGCAAATTCCAGGCAGCTCACCCGCCATCGTGCTGTTCGTTCCACCCTGAACAAGGCCGGGGCGCGTCAAGTTTGACTTAAGGGGATGCAACGTTATACGCTATGCAAATACAGCACAGAAATACTAATAACATTCCGAGTAAACTTACCCCGACAGCGTAATGGGCTTCTATTTTCGTTTGAAAATCAACGACTCGCCTGCAAACAGAGACAGCTATCCGCGGAAACATTTCGACGAACAGAGATCCCATCTGCCGAAATGTTGAAATGAAAATCGACAGGAAAATTAGCCGTTTTTCAACGAGAGTCTTCTAGAGTCAAATAAACATCCCTGTTTATGCGCCACTATTCTACTTCAGCTTCGGTAGCTTCGTATTTACCCAGATCTGTAGTGGCGGGAGTTTCGATAATAACAATGCCCCGGTATTAATATCTCGATAGTGCTGAAAATCAAAAGCAACGCGTGCAGCTCGCAGGATCGATCGGGAAACACAATGCGATTGGAAACTACGGACCACTTCCCAACAGTTACCTAATTCGACGTCCTTTCCACGAGGATTTTTACCGAGCTGAAAAGTCTGGTCGCTTAATTAGGTTCCACCCGTTCAAACTGAAAGCCAGCTATAAGCCCCTGTTTTCGGGAGGGGGTGGCGTTTGCCAGAATAATAACAAGGAAACGCTTTGAATCTATTTTCGCCGTAGCACACGCCCGGAGATTAAGTCAACTGCAGGGAACAGCGAAAGTTTCCGGTCCCCGAAAGTCTCCCCGAGTTCGTTACAAACTCGAGCCAAGCTCGCTGCGCCGATCGACAGGTCAACCGAGGAAGCAGTCGAAACTGACGCTGATATTCACCGCCGCAGGATGCCGAAGACGGTCAGTGAAACGAAGTTGCTATCAGCCGCGACAGCAACATCAACATCGCAACCCTATAGTCTGTACTTCATTTACAGCCTCTATCGGTATGAGGGGGGAGTATATTACATGTCATCGCGCGTAACACAGAAAGAGAGATAGCCGTGGGTAATTGGTGACGCACACTAACGACACTACAGGGTGCCCTGCAGCCCGTTGACAAATAATTCAGCCTGGCGGAGTTGTTGCGAGAGCGATATCGATCGGACGGTGGAGCGAATGCCGCGGCGTGGGTGCGTGTAAAAAGCGGGCGAAAGAGAAAATGAATCGAATGGGGGAAATGCGAGCAGCGGAGCGGCAATAAACCACAAATCATTGTTTTATGAATATTCAGGGGGCCGGCCGCGAAAATAACGTCGCGGCGAGAGATCGATCGGCATTTCCTTCCTTCCTCCGTCCTTATGCCGTCGTTTCAAGCTCGCCTTATGCAAATTCCCGGCCATATCCCTGCCTCCCCCCTCGGCCCTTTCGCCGAACGCTGCTACTTCTCCGTGGAAATCCTGTCGGACGTCGGGGCACGCATGCATTCGCGCGATATTTCGCGGTCGTCGCGGCGAACGGATGAAGACAAGTCGGTCGAGGTGAAGCCTGGCGACTAGAACGGTGACTGGAGTTATTCACACAGGGTTACCTTAATCTAAACGAACGTCGGGACGAGATTCTGACGTTTTGTAACGACCTTTGTGTATTCCCGTCGAATGGAACTAACTTCGTTGAGGTAACTTTACCACGTGAACTCTGGTTCGAAGTTGGTTCTACCAAAACGGGGATCGTGTTCTGTGTAATTCCACTGGACTTCAGCCTTCGATGGCAATCTTCATATTCCATAATCGATGGGTACAGTACAGTGATCGTACATTCGCGCTCGAGGATTCTTTAATTATGCCCAGCCGAAATGGCTCGGAAGAGAAATGGCTGGTAATAATATTTTTGCGGCTGGACCACGGTGCTACTAAGCAGCGATGGCGAGAGAATAAGAGGAGGAGACGGTCCCTGGGTTTTCCTCGATTTATCCTCCGGCCATGGGGAATGAAATTACAGAACCTTGGCTGGAACTTTATAAAGGTGAAGATAGATTTCAAGCCAAACCGCTCCCAGTGTCTCCAGTTCAGCTTTTTCCCGGCTCCCTCGTACCGCGGACGATCGCTCCTCTTCCTGCCGGTCCATCGAATTTTCTCGAGAATCATATTATACACAATCGGGGACCCCGCCGTAGAAACTGTTACGGAAAGAGTTGGAAAGGAACCGTCGAGTTCGGACACGTACTCCGACGGAACAAGTAAGAAATCTTTAGCCACGTTTGACAGGGAGAATTATTGCGACGAAATGGCTCTGAAAATTTCTCTCACGGCGCTCGGTCGTTGCTCGTGGAAACAGAAATTAAATGCTCGGTCACGTAGCAGCCCCGCGGAAAGGACTTTTAACAGTTCCAAGCCTTCGAAGAGTTTTAAGGTGTTCGGTAGTTGTTGCGAGGCTCGCGGGACTCGTAACGCTTGTGAAACTTCCGGGATTTTTTAATCCTGAAATTTAAATTGCTCTCTAAGCGGCGCCCCTGTGTAAACTAATCGTCTATTAAGATTCATTCTGCAAACTTTCGATCCGCTTAACGGAACAATTGCAAAAACTCGGCGAGCTTAATACAAGCAAAGTGGCTGAATTTAACGGCCCGCACTATTGGAAGAACTGGGAGAAATTTCGCGTGCTTTCTGATTAATAGTTGAATCAAATTTCCTGCACAACAACCCCAACTGAGAATACTGACGGGTGACTGAAATTTGGCGAATTCAAGTATCCGAGAGACAAAGGCAATGGATATTTACCACGAGCTCGTAGTCCCTGTGATCGCGACAGGATCTCCGTATCACGACGGATCGGATCGAACAATCCCATCATTGCAGCACTCCCAGGGGCGTCGGACAAACTTACGATATTCCACGCGTCCGCTGGGATCACGGCCGAGGTAAATAACGCTACTTATTTTGGACGGCTGGAGATTACCTTCGAGACTCCATGACTTTCTGTGTCAGCAGATTCTCGAACAAGGACGGAAGAGCACCCGAGTTTCGGGATATGAAATATCGACGACTGAAGATGAAATGGAACTCCAAAGTGGTTGAGATTTCGAGCATCAAGCCGCGAGTATCTCTTCCCTGCATCCTCTATTAAATACTGAACAGTACGGCAAAGTATCCATGAATTCGGAATTGTGGAACGTACGTACAGGAGGAAAATAATATCAGCGAGAACGAGGAAGATCCCGTGGCGATATTCGAAGAGAAACGAGTCGCCTTTCCGCTGTGATAAACTGGTGCCGTCTTATCTGCTCGCTGATATTCAAACTCGCCCGTCGTTGTCGGCAATAACCCTGTATTATATAATTAACTGGGTTTATTCAGCCGTCGGTGGGAGGGCGGGGAGTGTAACGATTCCAGAGCGAAAGGCGAGGAGGCATGCAGGACATGTCCCGAACACGGAATACCCTCTAATTATACATCGTCGCAACGCAATTAGCCCGGAGATGATGAAGCTATTACCGGCACGGCAGACCCGGAGAAATAACTTGGCCGCTGATAAAACTCGCTCGTTCTCGCGAGGTTAATTCGACGTCGACTCCGTCAGAGGGAAAAGGTTCTTTTCGTCGCGAGGACTCGCGATTGTCCCCAGTTATCGGGGCTGCGAAACGAGCGTTCGTTCCGCGGCCATTGCAATGGACGACGGTCTCCTTTATCCGCGGCTTGTTGTGCACGTTTTAACGACGTCGAACAACCCCGGCTCTCCGCGAGAGGGTTCGCAGTTTTGCATAACGTAACGAGGCCGCGTGCGCGTTTAAACGCGCGGGAGATGCAAAGAACTCGCGTGATAGACGGCTTATAGAACGTACAACAAGGCCGCGATTAAAGGAGGAAAGTTGGAGAGGACGGTTTGTTACGAAAAACAGATAATTCGCTTGTTATCGCGAAGCTCTATACACGTTGAGATCTGTATCGTTACATGTTGCAAGTAGGTATCAATATCAGGATACAGATCTCAATGTGTATTTGGCTGTCTCAGTATCGATGCATCGATATCAGCTGGTATCGTCACCTACATCAATGTACTGAAACGTCGATACCTCCAAGCGTGCAACTGATACAAATATCTACAATTGCTGTTTTCTTTGATAGTATCTTTACGTTTCATATCGAACGTTATTAATTGCATACGATTGAAAATTATGGACATTGTAGTTTATTAAATATTTAGGGTATCGGAGGACAGAAGCCTGAGAACTGAACTGATGTCTCGTGATTCCGTCTCAACGTGTACCTATATGTTGTTTGATACTTGACGCAGACTTTCTTTCACTTAACTTTTGTTTCGTACATTTATTCTTAAACATACTGCAGTCCCTCAGATACAATGCGCGTAAGGTCTTACTATTCGAGAGTCTTTATTAGCCAGAGTACAGTGACTTTTTACTACAGGCTCTGGAGATTGCAACTTCCTCGCTTCGAGCAGATCTTTGGAGATCTCGGGGTCGTTATCTCAGTCTCCAGGGTCAGAGCTTCATGTTACCCCGATCTTCCTAAGTCAGAGATTCTGTACCATAATCTACCATTGTAAGAACACCCCTTAATACTAAATTTCCAAGGCAAGGCTTCGAAGGATACAACTTTTCGTTCACCCTCGAGCTTTCAACGTACTCGCCCCATTTTCGTGCTTCCAACCCTGCTAATCAATTCCTTGGAAACTGCTCGAGCTAAATGACGAATTGCTTCCTCGCCAACGTAGGTATATAATAACTGCGAGGTTTAAGGAAATCGTCAAGCACATTGCCATACCTCCTGGAACCAAAGGTGGAATAGCGTATTCGCGTCGGCTCGTGTTTCTTCCTTCTTCCTCTCGGTCCCGTGGCTCATAAAAAAAGCACCAGGAACTTTTTCGATCAAACTTACATTATATATCAAGCGGGCTGCGTTACGAGCCAAACAGTGACAATGTGATAACCATGGGTTTTACTGCGAAATTGCGTCCACGAACTTTCCGCTTTACGTCGTTGTTGCTTATGAAACAGGAAGCTCGTCCAGTCTCATCGGGCGGACGAGTGTAACGTTCTGCCTGTGAATCGGGGCGCAGATTTTCCCAACAACTTTTATCCACGTGGCATTTCTATAATGTCCCATGTGGCGGTCGTTCCTGACGATGGAAAGTACAGAAATATAATCTACAAGGTACTCTCAGTAATTTCCACCCGAAACTTCCCACTGTTATATCAGCATAACGTAAAATAGGGACCCAAAGTAGGCACGCTAATATTATAATACAATTGAAGGATTTACCTACCTTATCAGGACGTTCGTCCAACAGAAATTTCCCGCCGTAAAATTATCGATAAGCTGGCCATCATTAACGCGTAGTTTCCTCGACGAACAGTGGCGAAGGGTACGATTACATTAATTATCCAGATTCAATTTTCAGTGCCCACAGCTCGACTAGAATGCCCCTGTAGCAAGACTGGAATAATCTGCATGAGCGTATAATTATTTGTCGTGTTAAATGCTCGTCGATCAGGCGCATAATGGAACCCAATAAATCGTGCGCAGCATTGTCCAACGCTCGGGGGAGGATGCTTTCCGATTTCCGTGGATATTTTGCAATATTGCCTAGCCAGCGTTATATCCTGCAGGGCATGTAGAAACGAACGAGCTGTCCCCCGTTGATGAACAGCCTAACATTAAAATCTATACCTATTGACGGTGTTTTGACGCGATGGCACGCGAGCGCCCCGCCGTTCATCGCCTGTCGCAGCGAGCGTTGACTCGAACACGGAAACAGGAAAACACCCTGCACCCTGTTCCCTGCGGTACATTTTTATTCCCGCGAGGTGGTTTTCAGTACGGAATCGAAGTGGAAGGATTTTCCAAAATTTAGTAATTGGGGTCAGCCAGAAGATTGACTTCTCCTCACACAATTCTGCCATCTCCTTCAAAAGACAGACAATTGACGCGCTAAGTGACTCTGTCCGTACCTTACAACTTTAGTGTTACTATAATGATATAGTTATATCATAAGTTATAAAGATTAAACCGCGCTCTTCCAACATTTAACTTTACTTTATGCAACCAAAGAGTGTCTACCCGTTTAATAGTAATTATAATAATATTTATTACTAATTTAATAACACGCGTGCCCCGTTTTAATTGCTTTCCTCAAGCCTGACGAAAATTGAATTACCCTGACATTATTTCGACCTCCCTGTTACTTCGCGTCGAACTCATTCTGGCGGATAAGCGTCGACCAAAATATGTTAGTAATGACGACTTCTCAATCAGCATTGTGCGCACCGACTGAAAGAGCCATTGAATAGAACGGGCACCGCCATTAACCCAGATCCGAAACGTCAAGAACCAGTCAAGAATATCACGTTCTACGCGCAATTTCGCCAACACTTTTCCGCGGAATCGTTGCCGTTTCGAGCACCCTATCTGCGTGCAACGACTTTTGTTCCGTTCATTGCCAGTGTGTTCGGCGGCATTTACGATCTCGCCGAGTAATTAATTACGCGAAGGCCGAAACACTGAGAGAAGAACAGGAACGCTGTACAAACGGCGAACGGGAACACTTCACAGGTCCCGCGCAAGAATCACGGATATTATTTTATACGCTATTCGGGGATATTAAATTCTGAAACGCTGAACGGACCATCCCGCCGCGCTGGAAAACACGAACGGGCGCGATGACTAACGGTAATACGCTTCTAACCAAGAATTTATTAAGTCGCGGGTGACGCGACGGAGCAAGTTAGTTTAATCCTGGTACAGCGATGCTGCTTGACTTAATTTTAATTACTCGTAAAGTCGTCGGTGCTTGTCGAGAATTGGACGAAATGCTCACGGCGAAATGTAATCGGATGCAAACGCATGAGCGGAGCCCGATGCAACAAACCGTGAAGCTTTGCGTTTTTTAGACAAGTTAAAATCTCCGCGGACCTTGCGTTACCTCTTCCGCCCGTGTTTCGCGCAATTATGCGCGTGAAATAATTATAAGGAGCCCGAGAGACCGAATAAAATTTAGATAGACCTTTTTTCCGTCGGCCGTACCGCGCTAATCCTCTTTCGCCGTACGCGCGTGCATAAATGCGGTAGAGGACAGGCCGTAAACAAACGAGCGCGCGAGAAATTAATGGAAGCAAATATTGTGCGGAATTAAGGTGAGTACATAGGAGGGAAGTCTTCAACCAATATAGAAGTTAACTTAGCACACAAGTATCAAAGTATCAAAGTTATGCCTTCCTCAATCATCGTTTATAAATCAAACACACAGATGAGCGTTTCACTTAATAATGTCTCCCCAACTTCCTCATCACGTGACGCTGGCAAATTGTAAGAGAGCCAATCGAATTCCTGCCACTATCTTCGACCAAACACCCGAGGCACCCCAAGAACGAGGTGAATGAAAAACACCCGATGCCTAGGACTACAGGAACGGTCCCAAACCACGTGACCATCATCCTCCACTATCAACGCGCCCTCAGAGCCCAGGGAAGCTACCCACGTGCGCAGTACGACGTTCATACCCCACGGGGCGTCTAGGAACTTGTTCAAAGAGAAGCTGGAGAACCATTAAACGGTACAAGAGACCGACAATGGCCGTGGCGAGGCGACAAAGGCGATCCGACCACGTTGTCGACCCGTCTCCTTCAATCCTCCGCTCCCCCGTCCTTCATTCCCTCTTTTTTCCGGCCGTCACGTCGCGGGAAGAAAGGTGGAGAAGGATGCGAGGCGGCCAGTGGCCCGTGGAGTGGGCGGGAATATCAATTACAGCGGTGCCTCCGAGTTAGAGTTTTCCGGAAATTCGCGTAGTAAGTCAAGCCCGGGGGCGACACTGGAACTCGGCCCCAGGAGGGCGAACAATGCCCGTAGGTCGGCCGCTTTTGCATTTGCATATGAATTGGGGGAAGCCCCAGCCGGCGACCTACGGTCGCCACCTCCGCAACGGCTCGCAGCGGCCGCAGAGCGCGGCCATCCCTGCCTCCCTTCGAGCTTTCTCAGTCAACCAGCCTGGGGCGACGAAAGTGGGTGTTCGCCACCACCGTCGGCTAGTGGATAGTTCGAATTACCTAGACGACGCTGCCAGATGGATACTTTGCCCGGCCTCCCTCCGTTTCCTTTCCTCGCTCGCCTGTCCCGTGTTCTTGCCTGCCCCGAGGCCATCGACGTCCTTAGACTCTGCGCGGCAGGGCGGAGGGTTAATTGAGCAGCGGTTACTCCTTCTTCCTTTCATCTATTTCGCTGGCGTAATGCACGCAAGAAATGGGCAAACTACCAGTTCGTTTAAGAGGACGCTTATGTTTAGCTAGAGAAGATAGGTATACAGGTACAACAGCACTCGCACGATCGGGAGACTGCATCCTGGCGAGCGGGTGTGCGACTTGTGTCGTTTCGATCGTGAAACGTAATAGGTTGATATCATGTAGCAGCGAGCGCCTAGCACGTTGGCAATCTCTACGGCGAAAAGCAATTAGAGGCAACACAAAGGGGAATAGAGTGGCGAAGATGCCGGATTTCGATAGATTTATCGCCGGGACGCGTGTGCAGCCTCCTCCGCGGGGCGATGATACGTGGAAACTTCGCGTGGCCTTTGGAGTATCCGCATATACGTACTCTCGGTGGCAACAGAATGCTTGTCAGCAACTGGAACGCTGAGCGTTGTCAGCGTACACTGTAAATTTCGTCAAATTTCGCCCTGCCGTATGTTAAAGTTTCCAATTCTCCGTGGACAACACGTAGGGCGGACAATGTTTCATGCTCGTGAAGCTGTGCTTCGCGATCCGTTTCGTCGCCGCGAATATATACTTGGTCGTAGTTTTCCAATGCGCCGCGTATACGGTGTCGTAAAACGCGAACTTCCACGGGAAAAGGAACAGCAGAAATCACCGTTTTATAAAAGTTTAATGGCTTCCCGTGTGTGGCGAACTTATTCCATCGTCGAGTCGATGTGTCTGCATTCGAGGTGAATGCGCCTATCTGCCGGCAACTCCCAGCACCAGCAGTATCATGCAAACTGCATCTATGCGACCCAGCCACGGTGTTTACTCTTTCATTTCGCGAAGGCAGCGTATCCAGGACCCTCGCCACAGAGAACCTTCACCCGAATCGTGCCAACCACACACTTGCCAGGAAGGACCAACAAGTGAATGCAGGATAGACGAAGGATCGTGCCGCGGATCCTTCATGCATGTACTCCTCGCTTCGAGGCAAGAGGCTGCAACTCGAAGACGATACACGCGTATCTCTTGAATCGTACACCCACGGAATATGCAGAATTTATCATTCATTATATGAACACGGCTCCGCATCACCTCGGAATCCTGACAGCGATCTCGACGAAGAACCGAAGGGAAAGGAACTTGCATAACCGTAGTTGCAGCGTTCAGAATGGAGGCTCCTTCGTTGTTCTGAAGACACGGTAATGCTTTTCAATCCTCTTCAACCGAAATTTCAAGTGCATGGGGATTAACCCGGGCTCCTGGCAGGTGTGGCGGGAATTACTCGACGGTACGGTTGCTATCGCTGCGTTAATGAGAAATCAGATTTTCGCAGGAGGTGCTGCTGCTTCTCTCCTTCCCCCATGTATTTCAGTATTCCTATTTAACTTGCTTGGGTCTCCAGAATCCCGTATCAGGCAGCGTGTCACCGTAGGAGGTCGAGCAAACAGCAATTAAGCTCTAACGACGAAGATACCATGGATATTTCTTCCAAAACGAAAGCCAGGTTTGCGATCTGCCTGCACGAGGCCGGACTGAGACCACTGTTTACAGCGGACGATAATCCGAGCCGGGGTATCCGTAACTTTGGTAGCATGGGAACCAATTAACCCGACGGCTCCGCCGTGACCCAGGCGCGGGCTATCGTGCCGTAATCGGGTCAGTTGGAAAATTAGCAAGGACCCTGGAAAATGTTTCGGCTCGTTAGCGAGGCCGATACCATAAGAGGAAGAGCAGCGGGAACCACTAAACCGGTGCCAACCACCTTGCACATATTAGAGACCACGTTGCACCGCGACTTGAGGCTCCCAGCGCCACTGAGATTACTCGAATTCCTAAAAATCTCAGATACCCTTGGTACCCTTTCTCCGGTTCCCACCATACTGAAATGATCTGCGTGGCTTCTCGCAAGATTTCCACGGAATCATTCTAAAGGAAACTGTGACTGTAGGTATTCATGCAAACGCACTCGGCAGCGTAGTGTTTCGAAATCCTCGTATCAAAAGTCAGCAGAGAGTTGTTATAGGATGCGGCAATGGAGGATGAATCGCGATGGTGTCTCGGTTGTTTTGAGATTCCAGGGATGGAGGTCAAGGAGGTATCCTGGGTAGCGTGTCGACGTCCCCCACCATCCCTTAGAAGGGAGTAGATCGTGACCTATATACGTGGAGGGGTCGTCGACTCTGGGGAAGTGGGTGACGTCGCGTTCCTGGCTCCAGAAGGAGCGAAAAGTAATAGAAACGGGAACGACGAATATACAAAGGGGGACGTGCACCTTGAAATTCGCGGGAAACAGAACTATTCGTCCTTAGCTGGCTGAAACTATCTCCGTGGAATTTATCTGGCGGACACTCGGATTTCGGCCCCTTTGTGGCCAGTTGCAATGGGTCACCCTCTGTCCGACATAGGGGTAAGTAGCTGCCGGTGTCTACCTTAGATTTCGGAATCGAGCAGTCGAGTGGTTCCAGGGAGTTAGAGAATGTCGGATAGTTGGGGCTGCCACTTTTGACTTTGAGGAGTCTCGCAATGAGGGTAGAACGTACGAGCGTAGGCAACGATTGCGCGGCATTAATATTGAGGGCTACCTATCCCTCAATCTTTACTCTTCTTCTCGAATAACAGCGTGTCTCTTTCTACAGCGATATTGCCTGGATATCACTAGCGTAAACACGGGACAAAGCTTCTGTTCATATGCTCCTCCAAGCAGCTGAGCTTCTATTTCTGTTAGGGGAACCGAGGTGCTTCGCATTTCCTCCTATTACTTGTCGCTTCCTGTATCCTCTGCGACGCGAATACTTCATGGTCGTCCACCGCGGCACGGGAACAGGCGTCGGGGTGAGTCGAAAGGATGGCGGGCTTGGAAAGTGCATTTGGCAAGTGGTTAGGCTCTGGAGCAGTTTGATCGAGCTAATACATGGACAGTGGAGAGTCACTGGCTGCGAGAGTATTTGAACCATCTGAATATTAATTAATATAAACTCTCTCGTGAAAGACAGAGACATCGAAGGCTATTGAAGATCAAACACCCAATCGTCGATGGGGGAAGTGACCCTTTCGGGGGTCTTCGTTTAATTAAAATTTAGCCTGTACAAAGTTTCGAATGAAGAACCGCAGGAAGCCGATGGACACTTTTTAAAGAAACTGTTGAGCGTTAGCTCGTTGCCGGGCCACCAAGGACGCACAAGGGCGCCTTGCATTTTTGAAACCTCATCTGGCAGACACTTGGTCTGTCAGTCCGCGCCTTGTAGACCTGGGACCGTTGTAAACTCATAAATTCATTACATTGGAAACGTAGCCGACTAGCCCAAGTCAGGGCCAAGGGTCCCAGGATCGCCGTGATAATAAGCAGACGACCTCGCGACAACCATCACGTATACACCAACACTTTAGTCAGGATTTCCCTTTCCTGTAGTTTGTCTCTACCTACCACCAAACCATTTCCGCCAATGAACAGAGTTTCTTACGCCTGTGTTGTTAAAACTCCACCCCTAAGGGGAATCTTCGTTTTGCCTTGTCGCCAGCGAGAGAGTCCCAAACCAGTCCGAATTTATACCTCGCAAGAGTAACTTGGAGGGACTCATACATCCATTACAAAATCACTTGTTAATTGCCATATTTCATCATTGTTCAAGTTTAGTTTAAATACAGTTTCATTGTTATTGTTAATGTGCGGTACCTCAATTTATTCAAGATACATCCTTCAATCACACCCTATCCAGTGATCTCTTGTGGTCGTAAGACACCGCACAGAGAGTGACATTTGCGCCGTCGGAGATTTACGCCCTCCAAAAAACAGGCGACGCAATAGCTCACAACAGAAACCTTCCAGGGAAACACTTCGATTTGGAATTAACTTCTCGAGTCTCCTTCCTGGAGGTATTACCAAGAACCTGTATCAGCAAAAGTGTGCGGACATTAATTTTCTCTGAAGAAAGCCTCGCAAGCCCAACGAACACGTAGAAGCACAGCTCACCGACGTAACACCCTCTTTAATCGCTCCGCTTGGAACAAATAGCAAGACCGCGGTAAGACTTGAACGGATTGAAAGACCAATTAAAAGAGTCCCGCGATGAAATTTAACGCTGAAGCGAGCTGGGGAAAATAATCGAGCAACGTTTAAGGGTGGCAGCTCCATTAAGCCGAGCGATGGAAATTACCAATCGCGCCCGGTGAAACGGCGTCAACAAAATGAAATCGAAGCAAAGTAAACCGCCCCTGCTGCCACTCAAAGCGACCCGTTCCTTTTATTTTGCTGGAGTGTCGCCGGCAAATCTTATTTAAGGCAGATTTATCGCCGGTCCGGGCCTGAGATCGAGCTGGGATATTACGCCGGACCCGGATGCGCCATTCACGATGCGACTCCTCGACTCAAAAAGTGTCATAACTCAAAAGCGGAGCGCCTCTTCGAGCACTTCCGCCGCTCCAGCAGATCGTGTGCCAGAATCTACCCCTCGCGCCACCCACCCTCTCGGCTTTCCACGATCGCGGCAAGTGTGTTTCACCCTGCGACAGAGCAAATGGAGACCCGTTGCTTTTTTGTTAATAACGCGAGGACCACTCGCGGGAATCAAGCATCCGAGGGCGGTAACGCGTTCAGCCGGGCTCCCTCGGCATAATGGAATCCATATCGAAGACGAAAGACGACGGTTCCTCGGTTCTTCTTCGGACGAATTTCTTGCGCGGCTTTGCTCCACGCTCGGCGCTGATGTTGATGGGCGACCGTGCACCGAACGGTCCAATAATGAAAGGAACCTCGAAGAAATCTGTTGCCAGACGTTCCAGCTGACGTGCGGATCTTCGGATCGGAAGATCTGTGTACTGTCGGACTAACGATACCAATCTCTACGGGCTCCTACACTCAATCTCATCCCGGAGCCGGTGCTCGGGCACGCAGGCAGAAGAATCACGCTCGTTTGCGTGCACGGCGAGGGATTACGCGGGAGGAGCCGCGATAGAAGCTCGCTTGCGATGCCGAGTTACGATAATCTCGTTTCTAAACAGCCTCCTCGCGGTGGATTGCATCTTGAGCGAAATGGAGCGTGCGAAAGGCGAGCAGCAGCATCCAGAAAGAAAATCGAAACTCCGCTAACACAATCTGCCCGGTCTACCGTGCGTGACGAGCGGACTGGCATGATCGATACACCCCGCGTCTGTCACGCCGGAACGAAGAAACGGGACGACGCTTTCCTGCGTTCCATATTCTCGTACCCTCCCCGGGTTTCTCTTTGCCAGCGAACTCCATTAGCAGCGGGATTGCCTAATGCCCGCTCGAGCGAGGAGCGCGCGACTCTTTTTACGCCGGCGTGTCGGCCCGCTTGAATAATTGTGTTTTGCAACGTCCGCGCCGTCCAAGTTCCGGGCATGGATCCAAAGGAGAATTAAGCCGGAGGGGAACTTTTAAAGTGGTCCCTATAAAAGGAACACCGGCGTCCAGCGCGGACGTACAGTTTTCGGGACGATCGCCGATGCCCGGTGCCGCGATCTATCGATCCGCACGCCTGATCCTATCGCAAGTAGTCGCGACGCGCCCCCGCAGTGGTATGGCTCTTAAAGTGAGTGTACATCAACGCGATTGACCATTCCTCATTTTTCGCCCGGCCGGAGGTACACGCGGACGACGCGCGGTGTTTTTAACTGGCGCAATCGATCAATCGTTTCGCACCGTTTAATTATCGGACGCACCGACAGAATCGTCCCGCCGTAATTTACCGGATGCCCCATCCGGCCCATCGGTTCCGCGGACCCGTCGGCCAGTCGCTCCAACGGATTACGTTTCTATTCTCCGCAGAGAATTCCTTCTAAATTCTTTCCCTATTGAACGACGCTCGGAACTCCGCAGCCTCCAAATCTATTCCGAATAAATCTCGTTGATCGTCGCTCGATATTTCACGTCTACCCGGGGATCATAAGAATTGAATGTTCCTGGCAGCTGATCGCGCCCATCCTGGCCCTGTGGATGCTCCTCGAGGCAGGGGTGATGGCAGACGGACACGCGCACTCTTTCCAGCATTTCCACGGACCTGTTATAGGCGATGCTGAGGAGGTTACTTGGAAGGACAAGCACGGACACCATCATCACGACTACGTGGCCCATCCGCACTACGACTTCTCCTACGGCGTCGAGGACCATCACACCGGCGACTATCATGGCCAGAAGGAGCACAGAGACGGTAGGATGAGCGTAATCCGAAGACGGATTAATGTACCTATCTCCCTCCCTAGGTGTCTACTGTGTTTTCAGGCTCCGTAGCCTTTTCCGGCAGCTACTTTAAAGGAGTCGATCAATTATATGAATCCATTCTTTGAGATAATACAAAACTTTGTGCCAGAACTATTCTTCGTCACACGTGTTTTGCGATTAAAACACGACTGTTTCGAGTCGGGCACGGCTCAGTTGCTCGCGAGATAGCAAGAAGCTGCCTCATCTTCGTCTCCTTTAAAGCGTCTGTCGTTAAATTAGTCTCAGCGCTCTGGCAGACCCAACAAGGTCGTAAAATTATGCGGAAGCAGTCATTATGCACGGTGGATTTTGGTTTCCGAGGCAACATGTTGATTTAACCGTGCCTGATTGCAGCTGCTTTGGCGGAATTCATTGAACGAAGGAAGATCGAAATCGTCCGTTCTTAATGCTCAAAGAAGAGCATTAACGTTGCATGCGACACGTTTGACGCGTTCTAAGAGAGAGACCAGAGGGAGTGGCAGCCTTGCTAATTATTCGCTACGGCAAATTTCCTTTGGAGATAATTCGCGACACTATGACGCTTCTGACGTACCTGAATCGCTCTCGCGTTGCCATGTTAATCCCTTAACTAGCTGCGACTGCCGGTGTAATTTCAGGGTGAGCCTGTCGTCTTTCGCGCATTCTAAACATTGCCACGCGCGTTTAATGTCGATACACTAACAAATGAATTGCACCAGAACGAAGTAATATAAGTAGAGAAAATCCAACGGTTAATTGGAGCGAGATTAGTCCGCTGAATGGTCGACGGTCACCGTTTAAACCTGCTTTCCTTGTTACTCCTTCACTTCGCCTGACCGTGGAGAGGTTGGATTAAAATTATGCAGTTGCCTTCGAGGTAGCTTCCTTGGCGAGGTACTCATCCCGGGATACATAAATTTCAGTCTTCTAGGTTCAAGTGAAATCAATCGAGCGCCACGGTTTTCCCGATTGCTTAATCGGATAATAATTTTTCTGGTAATTGCGCTCGGCTAAACGAAGCCAGACGTCAAGTTTGGAAAAGAGGCGGGCTCGAAGCTGCCTGTAACAGCGCAATCGAGCGGAATTTCCAGCGTCTGAAGCGTTTGCGGAGTGTAGCTGCAATGGAACTACAATCCAGTTGCAGCGTGATTCGCCGTGCAACGAAACATGTCGACGATCTCAGGTTCACTCGGCGTGACCCGAGTCGTCAGAACTTGCATGCAATCACACTGGAAATTATTACGCATAAATTATCGATTCCATACAGGCAAGGAAGTCGTCGGCGAGTACACGGTTAAGGAGCCAGGCGGTAACGTGAGGACCGTCAAGTACCGAGCTGGAAAGGACGGATTCTTCGCGCACGTTCTCAACAGCCATGGGAACGACCACGACGGAGGACATCACCCGTAGGAACACCGTCACAGCCTCCTACACTGCCAAAGTATTCTCGTTACGTCGCAGTTGTTCTTGTTACGCGACTTTAATTGTTTTGTTCCTATTGCTCCCAATAAAAGATCGTTTCAAAGATCGTTTCATTTCTGTCCCGCGATTAGACACGCAAGGGGTGGAAGGCATTCTGACAGGGATGTCGTTGTCAGAAAGCTTGAAATTCTGGAGCCTGTTCCCCGACATCCTGTATTTGCATTCAAAGTTGATCGCGATTCTCTTTGAGAACAAACAACGTTGGATGGGATGCCTCGCAATTCGCCGGGGTATCCTCCCTTGAAACTGCACGACCGCGCTCTCAATGGGGCGTGCCAGGGACAAAAGTGTCCGACGCGCGCGAAAATGGATTCTAATCGGGGGGGGCGAAGTCGAAGAAACAAGGTTGAAATCCCGCTCGTTAGCGGCGCGCGATTCTGAACGTAGCAAATCAATCTGCGAGCAGTTGAATGAGACGCACTTAATTGCGTCCGGGCACAATGCCTCGCGCCCACAATGTGTCCCGCGCATATTCGCGTTGTTGTCCTTGGCGGTGCATTAATTTTGCCGCAGGGAAACGCATTATGCCCCGTCGTCCATACCGTCGCGACAAAAGAGTCGTTTGCACCCGACGCTTCACGCCTACGACTGGCGCTCGCGTGAACCGTGCCGCGCGCTTGCTGCTGGAGCAAATTTAGAGTCCAGAAGGGGCGTTCAATCGCGAGGATCGCCGACTGTGATGCGACTTTGATAGAAAGTAATTCGTTCAAAGTTATCTGACACGTAGTTTTTTTTATCGGCTGACATTCATGTTGAAAGGGTGAGAATAGACCTCAGAGTTGAGAATGGTATAAATGACAAAATTGTGTACTTTTTAGTGTATTATTTAAAAAAACGGAATTTTTTGAATCTGTTCGCACAGTTGTATTCCTTATTAGAAAATACACAATTCTGCCATTTACACCTTTTGCCGTTCTCCTAGCTCTAGTACTTTCCAAGATATTCGACCAAACATGTTTCTCACCTTCAACTTTCATGACTGCTTGTACCCCTTCAACATGAATGTTAGCTGATAAAAACAAATACGTGTCAAATATTTTTGTAAGAACTACTGTGTCTACCAAAGATCGCATGAAAATCGGTGATTGTCACTTCGATATGTTTTATGTTTCCTTGCGAATTAAAAGTATTTACAAGCAGTCATCGTCCCATTTATTAAGCAGTTGCCCTTGTTCTTTCGTTTTGACATCCACTTTCACTCGCGAATTCACTTAATGTATACTAGTTTCTAGAATGAAGTGAAATATACTCGTAAAGTTGAGACCAACATTCCAGAAACACACTGTGCAAACAGCGAGTGCATGCGTTACATTAAAATGGCTTCTATCCACGGTGCAGAGAGGGTATTACCGCGAACCCGGGAATGGTACAGAAAACGAGTGGAGTGGTGGGTAAGCTTCTTATCCCCGTGGTCGGGAAAAAGCCTGGGAATTAACAAAAATTGAAAGATGTACGGCAACAGCGTAATTCAGCAAATTGTGAAGCATGGATGTAATAATCGCCGCCGGAACAGTGCAGGAATATAATGTAGCTTAATGATAATTACGCGTCAGCAAAATAACGTTAACGAGAATAATATAATGCCATTCTGCCGAAAGAATGATTGGACGGATTAATTATGCTGCCCTCGGTTCAAACGCGCATGGCATTATCCGTCACATTACATTAATTTCACTTCGAGATCGAAGGGAATATCGATAGCCTCGAGAAGCTTAGTTTTAACTAAAATTTCCCTCGTCGTCGTGATATTCCGCGGTTTCAATAAACGAGCCACGTAGATAATGGTCGATTGTTATCGGTAATGAATAGTGTTCAGTGTTCACCCGTGTTTGACGGCTAATTGAAATTAGTTCCATTGTTCCCCCCTTGTTCTTTGTTTTATTGCTTCGCCGTGAGCAGAATTTTCTCTCGCGACGAGAACTTCGGCCAAGTTACCGGGGAATCTTTGAAAAAGCTTCTCCGAGGACGAAGGAAAAGGAGGTAGGAAACGCAAAGAGAAAACGGAGGCGAATGAATGCTCTTGGTTGTGGTCTGGCTATTAGCATTGAATATCGGACGAATTTCTTTTGCTCGGCCAGTAGTACGACCAACGCGATTCTTCCAATTTGGACCAGCCGTAGCCTGTGGAAACCACTGGAGCCTCTTAATTCAGAAATTTCCCTCTCCTCCATCGGCGTGGGAAGATGAGGCGCTCTGTAAATACTTGCCGTGGAATAATTGACAGTGCGGTGACGCGGCGCCGACTTCTATTTTGAAATCCGGTTACCGCGTGTTGTCGCAGTAAACTCTGCGTGGCTGCCGAAAGGGGCAGGAAGAGAAACACCGGCTATTTGCCCGAGACACCGACTTGCCCTGGAGCCACGCGGGGTCGAGGGCGAAACGTTCAATCTCGCCGCCGTGGATAAAGAAAATAATGCAGCCGGTCAGAAATCCTGCACGACGTGTTCCCTCTATCCCTTGAACCGAGTCGTTGCACGTCGGGACGTCGCTCACGGTTGCGAATAAACCCAGCGAGGGGAACGCGAATCAGCTTAGACCGCGTTACACGTTTGATACTCTCGGTAACCTTGTTTCTCAGGGCTGAAGTAGCACGAGATACGCGGCATAAAAGGGATTCGCGGATCCCTGACACGCCCCCGTAATTTATATCTTACACCGGCTGGCTCGAGTCTTCGTTACGACCCGTCCGACGGTGTCCTTTCTTTCCCTCCGTCGTCTCCGCAAACAAAGGATGAAATTAAAATCAAGATACTCATCATCTCCTGGATTATTCAAAGGGGAATGGTGTCCTCATTGGGAACGAGTCGCGGGATAATTCGCGAGGTCTAGTACGCTTCTCCTTCACAATAAACCTCGAATCTCGTCTCTGTTTGGTGCGCCATGCTTTCCTGCCACTTAACAATCCTGTCTATTTGGCCACCGTTGCGTTCCCCTAGCGAAGCCGCGCAACGGCAGCGGGAACATTTGTTTATGAAAGAATGGAATATTTTATTGTCCGCGGTTGACATGAAGTGGAGGCGTGGTTCCGCTTCATCTTTAACAACTCCTCCCCCTCTAAGTTTATAGTACCTTTCGTGTGCTCGCTTTACGTCCAATTTACCCCCGAAACCTAAGAACTCGAGCAGTCTGGCTGTCATGCTCCGTAAGCACTAATGAAGCCCCGTTCCGCGACGCTAATTAACCGATAATCGCATAAAGAACCCATGCAATGAAAACAAGTCTGTTGGCTACGACTCGCAACGCGATCCCAGTTAATTTTCCCATTTAATTGAGCGCGTGACTGAAATTAAAGAGGCACATAGCCGCGTCCGTCAGATATAAACGTCCGCGTTCCACTAATGAACGTTATTGAAACCTTTAGGGACGTGTGACTGGCTCTAAATGATCGCGAGCTGAAACTTCCTATTATAGCTACCTTTCGTTCTCGGTCTATCGAAATGAGACGAGGCTTCGTCGCCTGTCACACTTATATGTATCCACCCATCGAGTAGGGTAGGGTGAGGCTAATAGTCCCGTTTTACGTATAAATTTATGTAAAATTTAGTATTAACAATCTAGAGATATCTGATGTTATTTTGTAAAAAGTATAACTATTAAGCTTTATGTTCACGAAGTTCGAAAACTGTTATTTTTTGTTGAGTTATTACCACAAAATGTTCGTCAATTCAACATGGCCTTGTTGCCCCATGCGCGGGGCAAAAAGTCCATTGCTTGGGGTAAGAAGTCCCTAATATCTTCTAACCAACTTTTCGTGTAATATAAAACTAAATAAGTAAAAAACTCTTCTTAAATCAACAAATATTTATTAAACCAATTATTTTCGGCATATGTACAATATGAAAGGAAAGCATTATTTCTTTAACAAAAAATAAAAATATGACCCAGAGCTTCACTTTGAACTAAAAAATAACAAAAATTTTCTCTCAACTAAAATAAAAACACTATTTAAAGACTTTGGCATTATTTCTTTATGCTTTGGCCATCTTATTACGAAGGCAAATAATAAAAAATATAATTTAATATAATATAAAAAATATAATAATTCTAAACTGTACCTAGCTTAATACAAAACAAAAAATCATTTTCTTAGTATTATTTGATTATGAAATCAATTATTACCGTCTTTTGTAGTGGCGCATTCTAAAAAATAAAAATACATATAAATAGTCCTCTAATTTCAAGTGAAGGGGCCATAAGTTCTCATGCGATGTAACAAACTCAATAAGGGATTTTTTTGCCCCAATGGTACCTCTATAGTTTATGCGATATTTACGGTAGAAAATATTATCATTTAAAAAATAAACAATATCATGTACACATTACTAAAGGAACATAGAATCTTAACGTACTTTCCTGATACGCTGATAAACTTTGGTTTTTTCGTACAAAACAATAAAGACGATGTATTTATTTCACTTTTTTACACGTATAATATCAAAGACGTCGTGTAATCTGGACGAACGTCCAGGAGCGACTGGCAACTCTGTGGTTACCTCCGTTTCTTTTCGCCTTTTACATAGTATATTGCGAAGCTCGTTACATTGTTTAGGAACAGAGATTTTATATTCAGGACTTTTTACCCGCCAGACTTTTAGCCCCACCCTACCCTACCTCCAGCCCAGTATATAGAAGTTCCATTAATATTACTCTTAATCGTAATCAGCGCTGCACAAGGAGCTGTTTTCGGCGCCTAGCGGCGAGCAACCCGCCTGTCTCATTGCTAAGGTTAGAATCGGTGAGGAGAACTGCAGTAGTGTATGTGCATTTGATATGACTTGAACCTAGCCATATATACTTATGCTACGAGCCTCTTAGAGCATTCTAAGACGAGCCTACGAGCGTTAGAGCATATACTATGGAGGTCTCATTGAAAGCTTGAAACTATCGCCAACATCACGTGAGAGAGAAAGACATGTGCGAGCGAGAGAAGTATAGGTTCCCAATCGACCGTAATGCGCATGTACCGATATCTATACTTTTCTCTCTCGCACCACTTCACACGTCTTTCTCTCTCGCACGATATCGGCACATGCGCATTACGGTCGATTGGGAACCTATACTTCTCTCGCTCGCACATGTATACTTTTTCTCGCTCGCACCAGTGGCACATGTCTTTCTCTCTCGCATGATGTTGCCGACAGTTTCGAGGCAGTCACTCTAAGGCAATGATACCTCCATTTATATATCTCTAAGTTTCAAGCTTTCAATGAGACCTCCATAGTATATGCTCTAAGCTACGAGCACGCACGTACACTACTGCAGTTCTCCTCACCGATTCTGACCTTAGCAACACGACAGGCGGGTTGCTCGCCGCTAGGCGCTGAAAACAGCTCCTTGTGCAGCGCTGATGATAATCAAACAGGCAGAACAGTTACACTCCACCACACACCTGAGCATCTGAACTCCACCAATCGACATTAGCTTGCTTTATCTCTCCACTCCACCCCGCACAATGTTACCAGAGGGAACTGGAGGGAACGTGTATTATAAGTGATAAATGTCAATCTCTGCCTTATACAGCAAAAGTCGACAGGATAATCGATTGAAAATATCGCGCCAGTTGGATGGCCACAACTGGTAGGCACCTACATCGCGTAAGCGGGAATTCCATTCGAATGGAGTCCTCGATATCAAGATCTTCCGGGCACGGAGCACGAAATACCCGCTCCCCGCTAATTGCCGGTTACTCTCCGGGAAACGGAGGAGCGCGATCAGTTCAGCTTTAAATAAATTATGGCAGAACGGACGGGAAATCGATCGGTGGTAGATCTTGTGTCCGAGCTCGCGTACGATTTCGTGTGTCAGCCACGACTGGAACTGATGGCTGTCTTTGCGTATCGCCTAGGCGGACGCGGGGACGGGAGCGCCTGGAACAAAACGCGAATCAAGCTGCCGGGTGTCGTGATTGCACGTGAAACTGCACAACGTTGCTTGCTGTTTTCGACTTATCGATCCAGCCGGCCCGGCAGGTTTAATTTTCTCCGAGCGTCACGCTTGTCCTGTCTTAACGTGCACCCGCTGTCCGAGCGGCCCATAAATACGTTACAGCCCGAGTGAGCCACATTTTTCCTCGAATGACAAGCTTCCATTGATATTTTCGCGAAACGTTGCCACGAAGGCCATTCGGGGGTGCCCTAGCTCGCTGCTTTTGCGCGACAATCCGGCCAACTTGGGTTTAAAGGGCTTAAAGGTGCAGGCGTGACGCCATTCGTTACTACGTCGGTCAATCACTGTAAGTTTCACTCAAAGTTTCAGAAAAAATGATACCGAGGTTTGCATCGGAAGGGCACAAACAGAGATGGGCGTAAATATTACCTATTCGTGTGTGTATATGTACTTACCTTTGCTGGGAATCGTATATACGCTCGCGACTGTTTATCCAAGATTCTCAGGCACGTTGGCTCGCTGGAAAGTTTGCCCGCGTTCCAGTATTTCCTGTAACGTTCGCCGGGGAACTCGACCGCCAAGGAACGGGAGCGCAGTCCACTTTGGGAAATTACTCGTAGATCATAAGAACCGTTTGCCCGCGGAACCGCCTATACGCTTAAACCGGAAGCCGTTCTTCTTCCTCGACAATCAACCGCCCCTCCCCGCACCGTCTCATTTTCAGCGATTTCGCGCATCGCGGGTTTATTTATCGAAAAATTCCCGGCGTCGTGGCACTTGATTTTTCTCTCTATTTATGTATCGATCCGTCCACGTTGCCTAGCAATCACATTTCCTACGAGATTCCAAGGAAAGGGGCAAAAAGGCGTAACGGAACTCGAGTGGCTGTCAACGACGTGTATCTAATTGCGCGCAAAGTGGTTTTGACTGATATTGCGCTTGAACACTCGGGAAAGGGAATTGAGGACTAATAACACTCAACAACGTCACGCGCCTTTTTATATAAAGAAACCAAGGGACACCCTGCATCTCAATAACGCTTTCTGGGTAGTCGCAAAACAGAAACGGTCCAAATCAGAGGAAAAAAGTTCGATCCCGGTTCCTGGTTTTCTTAAAAAATCTGTATCGAAGCAGGTAGATCGCGATCCAATGGAACGGCTACGGAGGGACTACGCGGAAGTAATGGCGGGATCCGGGGTGTGTCGTGAAGATTAAACGAGCATCGAAAGGGCGGCGGGAGCAGGACGAGGGTGGATACGTCCGTCGGCAAAGTGAAACAAATTGCCGCGAACGAGGCTCAGCCTGCCGACACGGTCGTTGATTTTTCCCCTAATTCTGCCCGCGCAGGGAGCTCGACAACTTTTTAAACTCGTTCTCTGATCTTCCTCCCGTTCCGCGTCGAATAATCCTCTAGCCACGTCGCAATTCAAGGCCAAGTATATCGTCCAGCTTCCTTATCCTCTTCCACAATTTTCCGCCGCGCGGGAAAAAAAAAATGGCTCGTTAGGGAATCCGCGATTTAAACGCGAACTCGGAAGCTAGTATACCGCGATCCGACCTCTATCGAGATCCTCGATCGTGAAACAGTTTAATTCTCACTTTTCCGCTGCTCTCCGGCAGTGGGTGTCTCGAAAAGGCAATTAAAACTTCCAAGCCGTTTCCTCGGGGACGTGCGCGAGCCGTGAGCAGGTAAACGGAGAATTAAAGTTTCGGAAACGAAACGGATACGACGGTCGTTACTTAGCGGGATCTCGCGAGACGCGTCTTTTCGAAAACCGCGGCCGACCGAGGAGTCCCATTAGCGTCACGCTATCAGGAAGCTCTGGGACGCTAATGGCCAGCGTTGTTGCCGCGGCACGTTGTTTACGGATCTGGGACTGTCGCTCGCGAAAGGGATCGCGAATTTATATGTGGGTTCAGCGATCGACGGGATCCCGGGGTGGAATATCGGCCGGAGCGAATAAATTCCTGGAAGGTTGAAATATTCCAAAGGAATTTCCCGGACCCATCCTTATCTCTGGTCGCCAGGCACTCCTCTCCGCTGGCGAGGTTCGAATTTCCGACTGATGAATCGGTCACGGTGGACAGGCCAGTCCTGTTGTCTTAAAGAAAGCCATTCGTCTGGAATCTGGCTGGTACCGCGGGACGATCCATTTAACTTGTGGCTGCTTCGAGAGGGCGAAATCTTTCAACGGATAAGAAACCCCTTTCATCGAGTGCACACGGTTTACCAGATTCCCCCTTTCGCTCGAGATTTCTGCTGCTAATCCCGCGTCAAGCATTGATTATCTTTCCATGGAGCGCTTCTCTCCCTCCGGTGTTATTAGAAGTTGGGTTGAAGCTTGCCCGCTTCTTACGTCGAGAAACCCCACCGGGAATCGGTTCTCGCGATATTGATAGATGGCGTACGAAACGATCGGGACGAGCTTCTTCCCGAGCAAGAAACACGGTGTCCGTCTTCGATAGAGATCGGATAATGCCTCCACCGTGGAATGGAATCGAATCCGAGGTCGGAAATTCCGGATCTTAATCTACTTTTAATATCCTGCGACTGAGAGGTCCGCGGGACGATCGGCGCGGATCAACAGCTAGCGAATGGAAAAGTTTGCTCGTTAGAGACGCGGGGTAAGGCACCGGTCGCTCATTTTCTCACGGAGATTGTGCTGAGAAAAAGGGAAGGAAAACGCGTGGACGGAAACTGGATCCGACCAGAGGTATCGCGGGGCATGGGCAGGGAACGTCGTCGCGGGCGAATCTCTTGAAATCCTAGACGTCGCTCGGCCTTGCCAGCACAGGCTCGTTGAATTTAGAGGAATTCATCGCACTTCGGTCATGTTTCATTGGACACTCGATTTCTTTCGATTCCCCAGCTAAACCCTCGCGTCTTCGCAGTTTCTCGCTGCCAAGAACGGACTGTTGTCAGAAGCTGATGGAAGGTAAGTTAATGTTACTTAGTTATCGCTTTCGATTTATTTGCCAGCTTTGCGACGCCAGTGAACACGAGCTTCCGACGATTAATAAAACTCGGTAGAGAAGGCGCAATTAAAGCGAGGAACAGATCGCCTCATCCATGATTCCGCCATTAGAAGTAGCTCCGGCTAATTACGCAGGCTGGTTCGGGGCGAAGGGTGATTAATTAGCCTTGCTAATGAATTTCACGCAAATAAATACTATAATACAGTGACGAGTCCGACATTATGACCGCGACACCTGGAAACCCCTGGCAACGTATCGCTCGGCCGGTGATATTTAAATCGATATCCCTGGCGGCGTTTCGTTCGCAGGATGGATGGAATGAGTTCGATGATTAAATACCATCGCTGGCAAACAGACGTTTGCATATGCATGTCGCGGCCGATTGTTAATTCCGTGCGAGAATGAGCTTCATTAGCTTTATCGTGTCTCCACCTGCGTTCGATCTTTCTCATTATAGAATTGGAAAAGCAGTGCGCGCGCGCAGACTGATCGGCAAATGAAGCACTTCACCCTGCACCATGATTACTGCGAGCAATCAAATATTGTGTCTACAGTGTGAAAAGTATTCGCGGTTCATTCACTGCTTCTGCTTTCTGCCTACTCCGTCGACCGCCATTCTTAATTTCAATGGGATTCAGCGGCCGTCGGGGTTATCATCATATCTAGTCCAGTTTAGAGGTAACAACGAACCCTATCGCGTGATTTATAATGTAACAAGGGCGACAGTTTTGACAGCGCGCTCGCACGCGATGCATTCCTCGCGCGCTTATTAATTTATGAAACCGCGAGCTGGTGTTAATGAACCGTCTAACGGAATAATAGCGACCGATATGAATTACAATGATTGTAATTAATGAATCGACGAGCTGGAATTAGTGGTATGAATGGCGCCTATCAAACGTCGCGGTTCAGCCGCGGGGAAACCCTGAATATGCAGCGTCATTGCAACGAGCCTCTCGCGAACGTAATTTCGCTAATAAAATACTTTCATTCCGGTCTCTGTACACACCGGCGCAACTTGTCTCCGCTCCATTGCAGGCATTGTCAAAGGAAAATGAAGCCCTTCGTGGTCCCAAGGGAGCCCGTTGTCTACAAAGCAGACATCCACGACGTAGAACCAACTACTTCATCGCCAATTGCTTCGCCATGCAAAAAGCAAAGCCTTGGAAAATTGCAATCTGCCGCGAGACACCAGCTAACATCCAATTTAACAAACTCCCAAACTACGCGCCCGCGAGTCTAACTAGATCCCTAACTAAATTAACGAGAGAATAATGATCCTTAGCTTGTTGTCCCCGCCATCAACGACAGTCTCGCGCATCACCGATGCCCCGATATCGATTAAACCGCCGCGACATTCGATCCCCACTGCGGCCAGGAATTTCCTCGATGCTGGCTGCTCACTGACGTCTTTATCAAATCTTATGGAATAGAAAACTCGGGTATTTTCCTCTGCTCGCTGGACACGCGGCCCCCCTTGGGTATCGGGTCATCGGCGAAGCAATCGGTGATACATCGAGATCGACAAACGACGAGGAAACGGGGGGTTGGCGCGAGGGAGATTAAATGAAATCGGTAAGCGAAACGGTCGCGGGCATTTCCTCCGATTCACCGTGCCGCCTGTTCCCCGGTTTTCCTTCTCGATTTTCCTCGAGGGCTGCACGCTACTTTGCCCGGCGATCGTGGGTCCTGGAGGATGTCGCGGAATCTCCGGAGACGTCGCTGGAGATCTTCATTATCGGTGCAGATGGAAAAAGAGGAGAGTAAATCCGTGGGGCGAAATGGCCGTGGTAGGGGGAGGACGACGGCGGGGGTCGTGGCAGGTGCGGAAGTTTTCGAATACAGCGGGAGAGAAATTGCGTACACGGGTCTTGCATCAGGCCGTAATAAAGGCGATGAGCGTTCTTTCATCAGGGAAAAAAGTTTTGTCCCGTTTTGCCGCGGGAACTTCCGCGGCGCCAAGAAAATCCAGTTCTGTCCCCGCGGATGAATATGCATGGAACAGTGTGGAGAGAGAAAGAGAGAGAGAGAGAGGAGAAATATAGGTATCGTTCTTAATGCAACGGGCAAAGATATGTTCGCGGAAATAATAAAAAAAGGAGAAGAAAGATAGAAGATAGGGAGGAGCGGAATATCGCTATTTTCTCCCTACCTCCGTTCGGAATGAGAAACGCTGTTTTTATTCAGGGGAGTAAAACGGAAAGTACCAAGGGAGGCGAGAAAGGGCAATTTACGGGCGCCGACGAAACGAACTTAATGAAATATTCCCGGCATCGAAGTGCTCGAGGTAAACAGTCGATCTTCGGAATGTTATCCGCGAGCGGAGCATCGTGCACCTGCATCTTGAGAAAGAATTTTATCTTCGGGGACTGGGTAATAGTACCTGGCCCTCTCCGGGACGGAAGCGCAACAATATCTTGTTGAACGATCAAGATAAGGGAAAGAGGAAGTGAGCCTCGTGTTTGCCGCAGGATTCGCCCGGTATCTTAATTCAATTTTCACTCGCACGAATTGCTGCGCCCGAATAATCCGTAGGGAAATACACGCTCGGCTTTCCTTTTGCCCTTTTCCTTTTATCCTGCGTGCGGCTCGTTCGTTTCCCTCGGTCTTCCTTCCGAGTTCAGTGCACGTAGGCGAACACACGTATGTAAGTACAATCGGAGACTTTGGTGCTGAGTGCACTAGGGCCTGAACATGTTTGTATAAAAATTAAGATAGCCAAGGAAAGGCAGAGTTTTCTGTCCCTTCTTATCGATGCTGGTGAAAAGTTACGCCGTATCGTTTTCACCAGAAAGCGCAACGAGAGCTGTGCATGGTGGAGCTGGGTCTGGCGGAGCAATCGATTCTTCGGTTATTCCATTAACTTTGGCCAGTGAACGGTAACGAAGCGTGGCTCGATCCAGGGTGCAATGTAAATTGGTGGCGAAATAAAAAAAAAGAACGAAATCGATCGGAACAGCGGCGGTATTCGTTCGGCGCGTATGGAATTTACTCTAACGTTCTTTGAGCCTTTGATGAGAAAAACGAGACGGGAAATGTGCTGGAAGGTACGCGACGCTTACAAACACGATAATTCCGCTTCCTGCTGCATAATGTCTTTTAACTATGCCTTGCTGTACATAAACGACGATTGTATCAGACAAAAAGTATTTATGCGCGTTCCATGATTACGTGAAACGTGAACGCTCCTCCGAAGAGGTTCCGTGCACTCCCGCAATATTTCTGATAAAAGTTTCCTCGGGACAGTGAAATGTTGACAGAGAAATCAATATCGCGGATTGGTACCGTAAACAGAGGCGCATCTTCGAGCCCTGATTTCAACGAACAACAACGGCTCGAACCATCGACGTTTTTATACCGGCAGCTTTCTTTTCACAGACCTACGGGGCGGATCTAAAATTCCAGGAAAGGAAACAATATAATTACGTTTCCACTTAACCAGCGTCGTCGGCGATGATACATTGGGCCCAGATCCATCATTGCACATAGGCGAAGCCCAGTAAGGCGCATCCGCTGACGGACTTTCTGTTTGCGTTGAATTTCTCCAGGAGCAGGGCGAGAAGAATATTTGTCTGGCAATCCACGGGAGCAAACGTATCCGGAAATCTAATAACGTAATTGCACGAACGGAGAATGAGCGACTGTTGCTCGTCGACCTGGCCTCCGCGCCGAGCAGAACCGGGCAACAAAGCAGAGGTGCGAGCATGAAAAGCCACTCGAAATGAAATAGGGGCATTCGTTCTCATTCATGGCCGCGAATATATTCGCCATCGGTTCGCGGAATGGAAGAGCAGCCTGGTGCGCCTGCACGCGTGTTCCGCATATGCATAAAATATGTCGCCTCCGCCAGATAAGATACCTATCCGCAGCCGTCACGGCCGATAAAGTCCGGCGCACTGCCCCGATCCGTCAATCGGCCGTTTTATCGCCGTCGTCATCCTTATCTGTTATCTTTCCAGAAACGTAGTAGCGCGCCGCGCGACAGCTAGAGACTTTCTGTACTCACTCGCCAAGCGTCCGTCAACAGGCAAAATGTTTCCACGAGCTCTGCTGCTACTTAGCCTCTCCTGCGCTGCTTTCTGCTCGGCGCAACAACTACTCCAGGTACGAGCTATCGCCGGTCGAAATAGACTTTCACACAGCCACCGTTGTTTCGTTTAAAATCCTTATTTCTCCCTCGAATGGGAACACGCGGGTGAATTTTCATCGGAATTCTGGGAGGGGTGGGGGGGCGCTGGCAGGCAACGTTCGCGCCAGATGACATAATTCACCGGCGCGGAGCCACGAAATATTCGACGACAAGCGAAACGCGAGCTTACCAGAAGCGAGAGAGCGCAGTGGTTCGCGAGTTAAACGTCGCAAGCAGCCGTCCTCCGGCAATTGCCGTTATATTTCGCCCGGGGAATGAAATCGTAGGCATCGGTAGGCGTTAAACCCGTCACGGGGGAGAGAACTTTCAGCGGGAAGTTTGCCCGTTTTCGTCGACTGCGCGACTCCCGAGCTCGCCTTGTCGCCTCTTAAATTTTCGCACACGGAAACTCTGATTCGGTTGTTGCGCTGTTAAGCTGTTTACACGGCCGATATCGCGTTCTCGTAACGAACAATCAGCTTAACCGGGCAAGTTAGACAACACGCCGCTACGGGGGAAAACCAACCTATCTTTAGGGGAAGTTTTAATCGGCAAGCATGTCGCCAGCCACGCCCTGGGAATCGTCTCGCTCGAATTGTACCCGAGATTCCGACGTCAGATGTTGCGAAGGAATCGGTAAATGACTTTGCCAGTGGGCAAGGCGAAGGGTGGCAGCGGAGAAAAGAAATCGTGCCTTATCATAGCCAGATACCGGAGGGACCTTTCTTCTGTCCCCTTCGACGTAACGCGTAAACAGGGAAAACATCCCTTGGAGATTAAATTTCGTGAGACGGACGAGCGAGGCTTTGTTTTGGGAGCGAAATACGCTCGGGGAATAAATATTACTACAGCGAAATTGTACTGCCATAGAGCTTTATGGAATTTAAGATATCTCTGTGGTTTACATTGAAAACGTAGTGGAGCGATCACCAGGTAATGAAACTCGGTGTCTGGAGAACCTCAGAGATCGCCCTCGAGAAGGGCTAGTTCCAACCTTTCTTCTCAGGCATCCTCGAACCCTGAATTTTTATGATTCTCCCGAAGCACCCTATTCTGCTAACTCACCGATAGTCCCTTCCCCTGTGGCTCCAAAGAATTCCATGTTTATATTCTTATGGATCGATGTCAGACGTTGATAAATCCGATGCTGAAGAATCGGCGGTTCTGACGGAGCCGTCGTCAGGATTTTGGGGGAGTATTCGTCCCCCAAGATTCCGCGGGACAGCGGTGGGGAAAGTTTTCGCTCGTGTAATTAATTTTTCTCCGATTGTTCGCGGGAGGAGAACGGGGAGCCGCGAGAATCTCATTTGTCTCGTTAACCCTCGCGACCGACTAGGCTGAACAAAGGGGGTGGCTCGGGATTGGCGTCGAGAGCGAGGGGAGGGCGCGGAAGAGCGAGCGCGTCGAGGCGAACACGCGTCGAAAACTGGATTATAAAGTTTCGTTGTGTTATCACTACTTAAGGGATTAACGTCTTCTTGTGAAACGCGCGTCGGGAATTCTAATCAAGCCTGTTACTCTTCGAAACTCGATCGAGGTTGCCGGGCTTCCCGGCTGCCAACGAAAGCCACGTCGAATACGTGCAACACCTGGACATCGATCACAGATTCTCTCCTCGTTTCTTGCCCCATTCCCCTCGATTTTCCATCGCCGAAGCAGTCACAATGCTACGTTAGCCGCTCGGGACAGATTTCCAAATGATTAGGTCGAATTTGACTTGGTACTAAAGTAGCAATGAACTGGAGCTGACTTAGATAGAGGTAAACGATAAGTTTTAAGTGCAATGGAAATATTCGCTGTGGCAAATATTTGACTATGATAACATGCTGGATATATCGTATCACCTGGGATCTTAATTTGCGAAACTTCATTGCAGGAAACTACTACCAAAGCGGTCAAGATAACGACGACACTGTCCGAAGTGGAAATTCTTTTGACGACCACTGTATGCTCGGCTGTGTCTGTCCTGCTTATTCTTATACCAACGATTGTATATAAGTAAGTATTTTGCACATGGAAAGATTCGCCAAGGTCTTTTGTATCGCATTCAACGTACACATTACGAATCGTCGGTGGAACATTTAGCAAAATTTTCCTTCGTTCTTGTCGCGAAAATAATACAGTACAATGATTGAATTGATTGAAACTTTGCGAACGAACAGATTGATCTTTCGTATAACTCTGACAGGAATTATTAGCGAACCCGAGGCAACGAAAATTCAAAGACCTTTGTGTTCCGGTTTGCCGGGTGCACGATTCATTTGCTCGCAGCTACTCGCTGCGAATCTCATGATTACCTAATGGAATTTTATACGCGATAAGCGCACGCTTCTGTATTGTCTCTGCCCGATATCTATTGATGCTACGCCACGCGATGGAAAGCATACTTCGCGCTAATGAAAGACCGTGTCCTCTGGATACGATAAGGCTAATCGCGCCGGCTAATGGAATCGCCTAGTCCCCCCTTCCGTTTCACCAGTCTGATCTGTATCATATATCATCCACCGTCGAAGGATTATCCTCCACGATGAATCGAATTATCTTTATGTCGGTGTCGTTGCGACAGATGCCGACTTCACTTCACCTGACCGTCTTTTCTTGCAACAGCAGGTACTTCAAGAAAGATCTGGAGGATGAAGTGCTGTAAAGAGGACTATGGATCGGGATATCTCCCAGCATCGCGGCACGATACCATCATTGATCGTCATTGGCCGAGTCGTTTGAACAAATTCGAAACAATATACGTGGACGGGAGGCCACAGATCGAGATATTCGCGGGAACAGTTGCAGTAATTGTTAAATTCAATGAAACGAACGAAGTAAATGCGAATCGGCGGCAATTATCAATTTTCATTGGGAATTTGGTATGCAAAATGCAACGATTGCTCGGCTCACGTTACACACACCTCACCCACGTCGCTGTTTCATTGAAACGCGACGCACGTTGGCGTGCATCGCGAGCAACGTCGAGGAGATATTAGCCGTAAAATCGGCGGGAATGAACAGCGCGATGGTTTCGATTTTTACGACTCGAGAAGGACGAGGCCGCGAGGTCGAATAAACTTTCGGAGCCGTCGAATAATTGCCGTTTAACTTCGTTGTATTTTCCCGACCACCCACCCTCCTGTTCCCACGCTCCGAGGGGGGTGATAACGGGATTTTGGCGCGCGCGTACGCGTCGCGTTCTCGTTGCGCTCGCCCCGATAATTTCAGAGGAATGGAGTACTTCGGTTTCGAGTTACTACGACCACCGCGCGCCCGTGTGTTTGCTAGCTCGGCCACCGAATAATAATTCCGCGACCGCGCGAAATTCGTGTCGCGCGGATAAAAACCGCGTCCCTGTTGTCAACGATCGCCAGCCACCCGCCTTCCCCTGTTTATTTAAGCGGCATTTCGCTTAATGGAATATTCGTGCGGCTGCGCAATTTGATCGACAGATTTTATCATATTATTACAGGAGGCGCGAGGATGGATACGGCGGCAGTTTTCGCTTTATGGGAAACAGAGGGCTGTTGCGGCTGGCAATGAGTTCGCCGATAATAAGTTTCATCGATTCATTGGCGACGCACCGCCCGCGTTTACCGATGCTCTAATCCCATCGGAAATGGATTTTTCGGCGAAATTGTTGCGCCTCGGAAATTTTCAGCCCCGTCGCAGCTGAGCCTAGCGTTCATCGCCCGTGGAACATCTCGAATGCGAAACAGAATCACAACAGCTCCCTGAAATTCTCGCTCGGGTCACTCCCCTAATTGGTCTTCGTGAACAGTCAGTTGATCCCGTTCTGTGCTCTCTAGCAAACACTTGTCACTCGGGCCTAATTACTCGGCCTGCAGTGCATTGCAAACACTCGGTCTATAGTCGGAGCAGGATCAATTCACTGCTCAGTCAGGGTTACTTTCTCGAACGGGAAATGCGCCAGATTCAGGCCTGATCGCTTTTAAAGAATGAGTAGTCTGTAGTTTTGTCACTGGCTCAGTGGAGAACAAGCAGCTAAAGACTAAGGAATTAACAGCTCATGTTCACTTTCAAAAACCACAGTGTTGTGGATTCTACGCGAACGCCTTGGTACGAATAAGATGAGTGCTAGTATTGGGGCTTCGTTTGAGGAATGTTATTAAAAGAAATCAACATGGCAAGCTGTCTCGGGATGTGCATTCGCTACCCCCGGGCCGTACACCAGTGCCGTCTTATTGTTTCCGGGGGCTCTGAGGCGAGCTCCATATGGGGCCCCCTATATTATTCCAATAAGTATTAAAACAATTAAATAAATAAGATTAAACGTGGGGTGCATTACACGAGAAAAGGGCCCCATTTTAAAATCTAAATTTTGGTGTATCTATTCTTTATTTTCTTACCGTCACAGTTGGAGGACCCATTTCCAATTCTTTTCTAGCTTTTACAACCCTATTCTTTTTTAATTTTTCAATTTTTCAGGGGCTCCCTGAGCTCCGGGGTCCTGAGACAGCTGCCTATTTCGCCTCTATGTTAAGACGGCAATGTCGTACACACGTCGATTCTGACGAAGGCTGAGAATCTGGCCGAATCATCACCTTTCTCATCGCTCACACTCCGGACTCGTACAAAAATTGATTGATAGGTTATTGTAAAATATTTCAATCATTCCATCATTAGCTATCGTCCACGTTAAAGTGGAGAACTGTTATACAAGTTTATTAAACCAACGGATCAACGTGCTCCGAGAAATGGACCCAATCTCGCAAGCCTGTCGCGAATCGAGACAAGTGCTTCCCTGTTCGCATTATCCTACGTGGTAAAAAGGATCTCGCCCGATCGAGTGTGACGGAACGTGGATCGTAAATTCGGGTCGAGGCGTAACAGTATAAAGCGTGTACATAAAACTCTTATAGCGTGAACGGTAATATAAAGTTTAATACTGCCTCGAACTTTCACGGATTATGATCGGGAGAGGCTTTCTCCGCTCAGCTCGCGGAGGAGTCGTCGGGCCTTCCATCGACGCAATGCAAATTTGAAACGGTTTCTTCGAGGCACGGGGAGGAGGGGTGGGAATTTATACTCCGCGAAAAGCTTACTCAGGAATTTCAGAGCCACTCGCCGCGACTCGTGAAAGCTGTACTTCTCTGCCCTCAATCTTATATGTATATACAGGGTGTTGGGCAACAAGTGGTAGAAAATGAAATGGGTGATCCTACGTGACAAAAAAATACGAAAATCAAGGGTGACGAAATTGCGTTGGAGGCCTTGTTTTTCTTAATTATTAAGGATGAAATGTTTGGGTCAGAGACGCCTGACGCACGGCAATCCGGCGGACTGCGGAGCGGGTTGAATAGGTCAGTAGGGGAGCGTACAGAACAGTCGTTGTCAATGAACAACGATGCGTCAGCCTGCAAGTTCGTTACTCTTGATTTTCGTCTTGTTTTGTCGAACTGAATCATCCACTTCATTTAGCAGTTGGTGTCGGACACCCTGTATACTATGCACTGAATGGTCAAATTATTAATCTTATATGCTAACTTTTTACATACGATATGCATAGTATTTATTAGAATAAGATCTGCATGAGTACACTGTATAACATTACAATGGTTTCAATAAAATAGCAGTTAAATGATACAAAAGTATTATTATTCAAGCACCCTATATTAAATCTTCTAAATAAAAAGACATTTCGAAAAGTGATACTCGAAAAATGGTATGTACATGTAAATCCTCACCACTCCCACACTGCTTCTACTCTATCAATAACTATCGCCTCGCAGCACCCCATCAACGTTGTAATTCCGTCTACTGACCCTCTTCAATGCGTAAAATCAGAGTATTTTGAAAATCTCGTGTCCGTAATACGATTGCGCGAATTTTGCACCCGCAAGAAAGGCAGATCTCCGGCATGCAGGTGCAGCACTTCAAAATGGATTGGTCCGAAATCGATTACACGATTCTTGCACCTGCTAGATAAGCAGAATTTCGAGCTGCACCTGCAAACCCCCAAATTTCCGCCTCGAGACTTAAACGCGAAATTCTGCCTGTATAAAATACCCTGCATGTAACAGTTACTGTATGCAAGACTTATGTAATTTTACTAATTTGTAATGTATAACACGGAATTGTACCACATTTGGTGACCATTGTCCTTGATGTTGTATTGCGGTTTCTAGATTGGGGATATTCACCAGGTTCAGTTTTTTGTAATCGATATCTGGTGACATATCAGAAACCTTCCGTACCGATTGAGATTTGATTCTTATGAGTGCGAAATGTTGTCTGAACTGCTTCACTTACTGCCGGAGGGTAACACTATGTAGTATCGATTGCCAGTATTTTATCATTCATCCACAATGCAATACCCGTGGAGCCCGGGAATCTTGTCATATCACCTTATGGATGTTCGTGTTGCCAGCTGGGACCCCTCAAACCGGTGACAGACAAATACATAGGTTGATAGGTCTATCCTATACCTCGTCTGTGCCCCAATAAACGTACCCGACATCACATACCCCGTTTGTGTTCAAATGCCCATTTAAAAAATTCTCGAAGACATATGTTGAAAATGAATTTTTAAATATATCAAAGAATTAATACTACAATATTACGACCTTCGGGTATGTGTATATATATATATATAGATATGTTTTCATATCGCATTCAACATTATTCATTCGGAATGGAATAAGATTACAGCGTTATTAGCGGTACGCATTGCAGCTAAGCGAACCGCATGATGGTATTCGCGTTTCCAAAAATAGCTATAGTTTTTCAACGAGCAAAAACATTTCAATAAAAAGGATAGTCATGATATATTGATAGGTCAAATTCATTAAAAAATAACTTTCAGAAAATGTTGCAAAATATTTAAAAGAGGGACACGTATGTGAAATTAATTGCACACTCGTTACAAAGTGAAAGTACATAGAAAGTTGCTACTAAACAAGTAAAAGTGCACACAAAAGTAAGTAAAGTTAGTACGTGGTGCTTGATAAACAACATTACTCTTCGACCAAAGAAGAAGTTATAATATAACGATGTGTTGCTCATTGTCAGAACTAATTTTTCATTTAGAGTGAATTTCTATAACCGCTCTTTTTCTATAAAAGGGTTGCAAAAGTTTGTTGACGCGACCAAGAATAGCGCGTGGCAGATCGCTAAATACGCATGCGCGACCACGTATGATATTCGGTCGACAACACAATTGCCAACAAACACTTCAGTGCCTTTTAGTAGTATCTTTAGAAGTCCGTTTGTTTACTGCATTTACTGCAATATGTCATCTGGCGGTTGGGAATTAGTTGGAAGGAACAAAAAGGACAAAACCAATGGAAAGATCACCAAACTTTCGAAGGCTGAAAAAAAGAAATTTATCGAAAACTCGCCTAAAGTGGAAGACTTCCGTAAGCTATTAGTTTTAACCCCAACTGACTCTAATAATTTTCACCTACAGTATTGTCAATTAAAAGTTTCACAATTAATATTAAATACTATTTAATCAAAGGCACGATACGAATAACTTTTGGACACATATATAGGAGAATGTTTAATATTATATCCCGTACAGTTTAAAAATATGTTTCTGAAAGGGTTTACTCGCTTTCAGTTCCCCTGAGCCAAGTAAAAACATTGTACGATAATTTGGACAGTAATAAAGAAAATAAGAAACCATCGAAAGAGAAAGAAAGCAAAACTAAAGAAAATGAAGAGAAGAAGAAGCAACAGAAACAGCAGCAACAACAACAGCAACCTGAAAAAAAGAAACAAGAGCCTAAAGAAAAACCTCCGAAATCCATAAAAGATGCGCTAAATATGGTATAAATGTGTATATTTTCAATTTACTTTTTATCCCATTTATATACAGGTATAATCACCGAAGCGCTCTCTCTCTCTCTCTCTCATAGATCAATCCAGATGAGCTGCACGATATTTTGATTACTGGTCAAACTAGGTTCCCTGAAGCTCCATTGATCTGGTTGAAAGACCTCGCTGCATTCCTCAATGTAAAAATACCCATCGACAAAGAAGATGGCGTCTTTTCTGGGAAAGCCAAAGATTATCCATTGAGCATAGTACCTAAACAAATTTCCTCCACTTTGGAGAAAGCAATAGAGATGGCGGGGAAACAAACAGCACAAATTTTTTATGAAAATACTCTGACCGCGATGGCTACTGACATGGTAAAAGGATCACCGGTAGTGGGGCACAAGATATTTTTACAGCTTTTGGCATCTACTAACCCTGAAATGACCGTCGCTAACATTCCGAAACTCATTACCGCTAGAAATTCCTATCAAAATAGAAAATCTATTGGCTTGTCTTTGTTATGGTCCCTGTCCCAAGCTGGTAGAAAAAACTTGGCTGTGGGTTTGAAAGTATGGCACGAAGTAATGTCTCCCATGTTGGAAACAAAGAGTTACTCTAGTTACATAGCAGAAATTCTTAACGATCTTGTTTTCGGGCACGAGAACTGTCACGACCTCACACCAGAAATGTACCTTGACATTGTCGAAGATACATGTTCCGGTAAGCTTAACGTTCCCGCCTCGGTAAGCGGGGAAGTTGACGCCAGCATTGAAAAATTAAGAGTGAGCATTCGAATCTTACAGATACCAATAACTACTTGAAAATAGAAAACTATATTTTCTGTACTTTTTTAGTTAATACTTTCCAAAAATAAAAGTGTAAGTTTTGTAAAGCTGTTCGAACTGTTAATGGGAAAAATTACACAGAAAATACACGCGGACTACAGAAACGAATTGATTAAAACACTTGTAGTTTGTTTGACCACCGATCCTCTTTGCTTTTCTGTTTGGAGGTCCCTTTACACCAAGAATCTCTACCAATCTCACCTTCTTTTGACATATATAGGTGAGATTCATTGATAAAAGCAGGAAATCGATTATAGCGCGTTTGCAGATTCAATTGTTATTTTATTTTTCAGATACTAACTGGAGTACCTTACGTTCAACTTTGAAAACAAAGTGCTTGAAGGAAACATGTATAGTATTTCAAACAACTAATGAAAAATGGAAAAAAGGCAGAGACGAAAATCTTGCCAGCAGTTGCAATAAAATATGCAAGGTATATTTCAATTGCTATTTTTAGATTTTTATACTACACTTACTATACGCGCAATTGTTTCCGTACGAAAATTATTTTGAAATGGCCCGCCTTGTTGGGTGCTTTTAATTATGCACGCCCTACGTTTGCGCAGAGGGCCGGATTAGGTACACTCTACGGTATTCTAGCGGCACGCAACGTTATAAGCCGTTTTTTCACCGTTTGTCCGAGTTCGTGTGTGAAAAAGACCGCTTAGCCAAGTGTAATTCTTCGGTAATAAACTACCGAAACGGTCGCTCCAAGTTTATCTCACCTTATCGAAATTTTCGATCGTGAACGCTCTCGATAGATTCAAATTGCAGGTATAGCTTAGGTTAGGTAAGCTTGTTTTTTTTTGGGAGTAGGTTATCGATCGCATGTTGTCCCCTCGCACCGCCAGTGACGACATTCATCGTTCATCGCCATATCTTTTTTTTTTACAAGCAGATACGCATTTGAAAGAATTAAAATAGAATACGTTAGAAAACATTCTCCTCTCGCATGAATTATAGAGGTAAGAAGTGCATAGACACGTGAATCGGAAACGAGTATAATTCGTTTACACGTATGACGACAAATGGTTTTTATGGTATCTTCGTGTTGACCTTTAAACCTTAAACTTGTTAACAAGAACGGTATATTAGTTATCGGTATTTTAAACGATAAACAAATTATCGTGATCGAGATATCGGATGGTTTTTTTCAATTTTTATCGCATTGCAGGTTCTACTAGCGAAAATGACAGCTTCATCTAATAAGAAGTTTCCCTGGGGAAAGGGAATTATTTTGTTATTACTTTTGACTGGTGCTGTTGTAGGTTACGATACTTACAAGCACGGTAATTTTGAAGGTAATAGAACGATAGAAATATAAACATTCATTTCGGGTAAGCACAATGGTTATTCTTTAATAATCAATCATTAATATTACTGTTGCTCAGAATCTAGTACAGGTAAGTTCTTGAAAAGGAGCGGATTATCTGAACAGGGACAAAAGGCATGGATCGTGACGCAAGAATATTCTTCTAAAGTGCTTGAATTTATAGAAGCTAGTTCACCAGAATATTACAAAGCAACTATTGAAACCTGTAAACCTTACATCAAATTGGCTGAAGACTTTTATCTTGTGATGAAGAATGTTTCCTTGAAAATTTATGATAACGCTGTAGTGTATGTGGGCAAGAACGGACCTGTGGTTATACAAGCAGTAAGTGTTAAATATCTCCATATATCTAAGATGTCGGCGCTGAATCTAAATCCCTTTGCTCGCTTCATAGATCGAACACTATGTTCCGGGAATGTTGGACGAAATCCGTTTGCGAAGTAATCAGGGATTTGAGCTTGCGAAAGTTTATTCGAGCATGTGTGCAGAAAAGATTGGCGAACAGTCAGTAGCGACGCTTCAGTGGTTACAGCGAAATGTTTTTGTGTAAGTAAGAAAGTCCGTTAAAAGCATAAACCGTTATGCTTCATCTTGTTGTTCTTCCAGTGGAAAACTGAGCCCAGAAAATTTGCAAAGTTACGCCTCTAAAGCTATCAACACTACGCAATCGTTGGCGAGCCAAACTTACGACTGGGTGTACGAAAAGGTGCAAACGCTGTCTAAAGTCCCGTGAATGTGATTCATCGGACATTGCGACCGATTTGTCTCGGTGATTTAAAATCTCCTCCATCACCTGTGCATTTATTTTTATGATTCCGAAGTTGAAACGTTGCATATTTCCAAATATATTGCGGCGGCCATTTCACCTGTGATATTTGAAGAATGTATCCTGTTCTGATTATTTGTGACATTTTGGAAATCTGGAAATTTTGATCAAAGTGTCGATTCTTACCTTTCTTATGTTAATGTTCATATCAAGGAAAATAATTATGAAAGTAATATATAGACTACATAGTGTCAAAACTTGAACCTATTACTTTGTATATTTACTAATATATTTTCACTTAATAATTCTGGTACGTGGATTGAATGATAATATAACAAGTTAATATGTGGATTAAACAGTATATTGAATAAAGGTATTTTTTTGGTATTTTTCTTATAAAAATAAAGGAGGAGTAGAGAGTATCATTAAACTTCTTAATGGGTCTAGAATATTAACTTAATATCGTTGGGTACAGTAATGAGAATATCAAATGATGTTCATAGGAGTAGTAGAATAATGCTGGTAAATATAGGAATAGTAATAATTATTATTATAATCATATTAGCGTTACTAATGCAACTAATGGAGATAATTATGGTGGCAATGATCATTTTAACAAGAATATATTAAAATTTTATATGGAAAGAGATCGATGGAACACGGCAACAGTCGCATCCATAGAGCTATGCATGTAAAAAATGAGTATCTTCATTTCCTTCCTTTAGAGAAATGAATTTGGTAGAAATTTTCTTTCCTTTGTTATATAGTTTCACAGCATTCCTCCCTGATTATACGTATAAGTGTACAATGATAAAATGCACACTGCTTGTAAATTAGTTTCTCAGTCATTTTTCACACTTTACAGTTCATGAGGGAAAAAGACCTTCATAGTGTTTTTATATATTTGGTTACATAGGTATTCTTCTTCGTCGTCCCTAATTCGTGCGAGCACTTCCAAAATTTGACTGTAAAAAACAGAAGCAAACAGTAGCACAGAAATACACATTATAAATACAGCTTAACTCCTCAATTAACTTTCTAACGATCGTTTAATTAATATTTACACTATGGTGCACGGTTCGTTTCTTCCTTTAACCATCTGATCGGGTTGCCATTTCTCCTTTTTAACAGACGGGAAATGCGTAATAACGTCTTTCGCCGAGGCATGAGCCGGTCTTATTTCGCACCATGGGCAATCAGTCTCTATCATCAACCTGTCCGACGGTATAGTCGTAATGGCGAAAAGGTTTTCTTCTGTTTTCAAAGAGCTGCGAAAGCAATAGAGGACAGACGTTTAATATTATAGAAAACTCCAAACACGTACACTTATCAGCCATACCATCCGTTAATACCAATATATAATCCCATTTGTAAAATGGAATTAGCTTCTTCCGGATTGCCATCGAAGGAGTGTACGACGCCAGCCGTTAACGTATCTTTGTGCTTTCTTAAAATCCTTACAAAATCTTCGCTAGCGTTACGGCAGTGTAAAAACATCGGTAATTTTAAAGCGGAGCACAAAGACAATTGCATCTCGAAATACTTTTTCTGCACATCCTTTGAACAAAATTGTAGCCTATCGTAATCTAGCCCCATTTCACCGATAGCAATGACTTTATCCCTATTATCTTCAGCTAGATCTGACAATGACTTAAGATAAGCTTCCGGATCGCCGCTCTCTTCGAATTCATTGCAACGCGTCGGATGGCAACCAACCGTCGAAAACAATCGTTCTGGAATACATGGAACAGTCAATATAGAATCAGATACGATGGAGGACAAGAGAGGGTAACATATCATATACCTAGATATTTCCATTGACATGCATATTGTTGTTGCAGTTACAGAACAGAATCACAGCAACCATTGCATCTCTCTTTCAGCGGTTTCTTCTTACGCAACGATTGATATTGCGATCTAACAAGAAACAAATAAACTGTAGCTGTACGCTATATCGACAAATCTTTACCCTCGCAGTTGAACGCCTGCAAGGTATATAATAAAATATTAATAGTACCAGAGTCACTGTAGCTGTTTGCGATACATCGATAGCTATACGTAGAAAAAGAACTTCAAAATAATAGACTAGAGCTAGCCGCGATAGAGAGACGCGATAGTGTCAGTGCTGTCTTTCTTAAACCAATTCGTATACAATTCGACTAACATCTTTTGGATATTCAGGTGCTAAGATCTTACCATCTGTTCTTGCTATTTCGAGGGCCTTTTTACTCTCTTCTATGTTACCGGCAGTTATTATAAGTTTCGAGAGATTGTTATCCCAACTTCGTTCTAACACTTTATCTAAATCTGGCTGATGCTTCTGAGATCCGTGGTAAATTCCTTGGTACATAGGATCCGTCAAATTGGCTCCAATATCTACGTCAAAATCAGCAGTGGAACGTATTAATCATCACCGTATAACCTTCGTATTAATATTTCAAATCGGCGGAAAAAATGAGCTATAGCTTGTATAAAAATATTACGCGCTAATACGTTAACATAATCGCCGAGGAAAGAATTAGATTACCTATAAATTTTCGCAGATTACTCATTTTAATTCTGAGCATTCGACGAATCAACGAAGTGACAGTTTTCCAAGACGCGGCACTACCTGACAGGTTAGCAGGTGTCTTATTTAACCGGCGTTGGCAACTGACACATGAGTTTCATCGAAGTTAAAGTTTAAAATACATCGCAATTATGCTTCTCGAAAATTTTTATCGTTTCTACCGCGTATACTGAGTAATTTCGCTTTAGTTGTGACAGCTAAATACATTCTGCAAATTAAATGTATGCATCTTGGCTCTACGTCTACCACGTAACTTGTGACTATATGAAAGTGTAACTGCTTTGCATACATAATTTTATAGAATAACTAGCAAAATACCCCTGGCGCGCTTCACTTCGAGCCTAAGAGATATTGAGGACACCATGAAAACACATTTTCACCCCTTTTCACTACCCTCCTTGAGGGTTGATTAGGGCCAAATCCTGAAATTGGTTTTGTAGCATTCATGTGGGTAACATTTGTAAGTAAGAAAATCAAGTTGATATCTAATCAGGCCTAAGAGATATTTGGGAATAGGGAGACCGAGAAAATACATTTTACCCCTTAGGTTTAGGTTTATTCTTTTCTTTATTTTATCCCTTTTCATCCCCCTGTGGGGATGGAATTTCCAAAAACCCTCCCTTAGTGGGTGCCCACAGATCAAGCCCTCGGTCACTTATTTCCGCCGTGGTGATATTTCGCAAGCGAGAAGTCCTTACCTGGTCGTCGTCTGGCGTTCGCATCGCGAACTACTATTATTTAAAAATCATTATTTAAAAAAATAAAAACGTTAGAACCTTCCTCTCGTCAAGACAAATAAAATGATGTAACACACTCGTGGCTACAGTTCATATTTACTGAGAACCCGCATTTCAAAGTATATTGAATAAATATAATTATGCAACTTCAATTTTATATAATAAGTATAGATAAATATATATAGTATAGATGACATGGATGAAAAAGCGTCAGACCGTACGATTTATGGTTCTTTATTACAAATCTTAATATATTATACAGGAAACGTTCAGTTCTAACTTATTACAAAGAGATCTCCAGCGAGCTGTTGAAATTATCTCTGTCAAGTCTCTTGTTTCTAAATTTCATTATTGCAAAGACTTCACGATCAAATTTATCTTCTCGACGCATTCTTCTTTCTTCTTCGCAATGGCTGCCTCTGCTTCTACGAATTGCTGGCGGCCTATCTTGCCTGGTACTAATTTGTCTACGTAAAGCGCTTGCTGCTGATTATAAAGTTCTTTCAATGTTCTGTCGTACTTTTGTAATTCTTGAACTCGATCGTATACATCTCCAGACTCCCCTTTCAAGCGTTGCACAATTTCTGTGATGGCATTTGTGGCGCCTTTGTATTCCTGATTAATACCTTTGACAACAGACAGGAATGCATTGGCATCCTTGTTTGTCTTGAGATAAGCCAACTGATCGTCTAGTTCATTGTAAGAAGTAACTCGGCGATCTTGCGCCGCCAAGATCTTCTCGCATTGGCCAGCAATTCTTAACTTACTTTCTGAAATCTCGTCTTTGTCGATCGAAAAGTCGAGTCTTACGTAAGTTATTACTAATAAAAATAGTAAGTACAGCGCTGCTGCTACAAGTAGTGGTTCTTGCAACATCAATATACGCGGGAATGTGTATTTGAGCTTGAAATTCTGAATGTGATTCTCGACCAAGTTTCTCTTGGTAATGGAAAGTACCGGGCGGCCAGTAGTATCTAGATATGTGTAATGAAGAGTGTCGGGCAAGCGTGTCACAGGATATGGCAAGCTCAATTCGATGTTCTTCGAGCCTTCTGGCAAGATAATCTTTACAACTAATTCATCTACCATCATATCGTCAAACACATGGTCCAGTAATCTCATTTCCAAAGTGTACTGATCCCCAGAATGGAACAGATACTCGTAACTAGGTACATTATATCCAACTATGTACTTAGTTTTCCAACCACCGAATAGTGGAAATCGTGGACGAAGATTTAGCTCTACGGAATCTTTCTTAATGCGAGTGTGAGACGTTGAGATATTACCGATTTCATCCCTATAGTAAATATCAGAGGCAGCTGCAGGTAAAATGGTATCGAAACTCTGAATGCTAGCCTGCCCTGATTTTGATTCTCTAGCGTACTCGTAACGCGAGAACGAACCCTTCAATAGAGCACCGGTATGCAGTAGATCGATGTGTTCTTCCACCGCGATATTACCCCAATGCGAAATCTCGATGCTTCTTTCGAGTCTAGTTACAGTGAGGAACTTGTTGTTGTTTTCGAAATGTATGTTCAACTCCTCGTACGAGAAGGGGGGAACCTTTTCGTATGGGCCATATGTGATCATCGAATCGCTTTGCGACACTGGCTTAAGCTTAGTATAACTTTCAATGTTCCTCGACGGCAGAGATACAGTGGTTGTTTGCTTCATTATATTATATGGCGAATAAAGGTAAATGTTTCCTATATACTTTACTAACTGCTTCTCCTTCTGAGTAATCTCTTTCGGGTGAGGCATAAGTTCGTGCGTTAATATAGTCTCAATTTCAACGGACATAGTTCTGCCCGGTGGTAACGGGTCCTTCAATTCAATTCGATAGAACGTCTTGTCCGGATCTGTATTCACCTTCGTTTCGCTCAACTTTAGCTCCACCCGCACAGGCTCCCTGTAAGCAGCTATATAGCTGAGACTAGTCTTCTGCGTAGATTCCAATGCAAAGAGAAAGTTTCGTATATGCCGATCTTTGCTTCCATTTTCTAATACCAATCTGGTAGTGATTTTCGTTAATTGAGATTGCAGATCAATATGTTTCTCCACATTTTTAAGATTTAGGTTCGTGTCGACAACGTCGGTAGCGGCAAGATATTGGATATGTAAACTGAGGAGCAATGTAATGCTCCATACTAATGGAGTTAGATAATGCCGAGTCATACTTCTCCTCGTAGAAATGTCTTTTCACTTACAATTATTACTATTATTCGATTTTTCCAGTTCACCGGTAAATGGGTTACTCAAGGGTTACTGTCGGCACATAACATAGACGTGGCGTTTATCTAAAGACACTTATCGCCAAGACGGGAAACTCATACGTTGCAGAACTGCACGCACAAGAGTCCGGCGATCATTCGTGCTGTATTATTAATAAAGCATCTCTTTTATCCAGAACCAACATCCACGTTAAGACTTTAATTAATGCTATCCCTATCATTTCTTTTGAAGTGCGTTATTCCGATTATATTTTTATAGCAAAATCAAATTTCAAAGTCGATTTTCTCGAAAATGAAGCGCAATAACCAAAAAATTTTAATCCTTTTTCTCGACTTATTTGCTTGTTATAAATAAAAGAGAAAGAGTAACTTTTTTTCATATCGCGCTTTATTTTCAAAAAAATCGACTTTGAAATTCTTGACGTTCCGTTTAGTCGCGTACAGGAAAATCTAGCTTAATGAAAATCACGGGCGATTTGGGCGTAAGTCGCCCTTTGAAGAACTACACTATGCGCAATTCCAATTTCTCCCGTTAATTTCTGGACAAGAAATCCGGAGCTTTTGGTATTGAGTTGCGGGCACTATGTACTTGTAAGTTGAAGGTACTCTTATGTTCTTCTGTCTGAGTCGCGTGTGGTCGCGTGCTCGTGTGGTGGATAGATAAAATAATATCTACTATAATAATTAATATACGTGCGCCTAATGTACACAAAATTATGCACGAATCAAAACCTATGAAGTACTCATTCTTTTACAGATCGGTGATGTAATGCGAAAAAATGTTTCTATCAGAAGTTACGTGTACTTTAAGGAAATCAGTGTGCAGTTAGTAAGTAGTGAATAACATTTTTTTAAAAAATGCGTTTAGAAAATCAGCGAGGAATATAAACTAATGATATTTTTGTTAAACAGTTTAACATTGCACCACACAAATCAATTATGCAGGACATACTTCCGACAAATCAGTGTGCACCCAGCAAAATCATATTGTTCTTACAGAAAAGAATTCAAATTTCATAAACGTTCCAATCGGTATTTTCAGGTAAAATATTACGAAACTTCAAACATATTTTCATTAAAGATATGAACCTTAATGCCTACAACACTTTCCTTCCTTTTTAAGCTACGGTTGAATGAAAATGAGGAGGCAACTGATGAAACAGACGAGTTTGAGAAGGTAATTATACTGGATAAGAAAAGTGTTATGGAGGGTAATACAAATAGCTAATATATCATTTCTATTATAGGTATATGTACAACCTGAGAATGAAAGATTAATTTCCCATGATTCAAAAGTTCCAAAAGATCGTAAGTACAATAAAGTAACAGTATTCTCGAGCTCATTTTAGAAGGAACTTGCCACCGACGAGTTTCGATCGGTTCTGCGCATGTTGGCGCTAATTGGTGCCGAAAGAAGCTACTATTGGCTATACCTCAAACAAATGAACCCTTGGAGCCAATGAGCTTATTCTACATGCGCGAAATAAGTTCCTTCTAAAATGAGCTCGAGTATAGTATGAAATGCAACTGGTAAATATTTTATCTAGGAATACGGTTGAAAAGTATTCCCGCTTTATCAATTTTAGGTTCTGAAAAATTACCCAAAGATCCTGTTGGAAGCCTTCATTCTATTTATAAGTTAGTGAATAGTGAATTTCACGATAAAGAATGTATAAATTTTATTCACGAAGTGGACAATAGATCCGCCGTGAAGCAACATAAATGTATTATCAATGTATCATGGCCCATGGAAATGTCCTTCGCTCATATAGCATCGAATAAGAAAGCAGCTACAAAAAATGCTGCATCAAAGTGCCTGCAGTGGTTGCACGCGAACAATAAAGTTAGATATTTAAAACCTGTCTTTTATGACAAGAAAGAGATTCAGACTCTCATGAAGGAAACTACTAGAATAAATCTTGAACCAGAATTTAAGAATGAGATAGAAACTCTGGTGGACACATTCGATCGTGTAAGTTTTAAACACATTATGAATTCATGTTCGATACTTATAATCTTATATCAATTCTAGGAAATAAAACCCATAGTAGCAACATCGTTTATGATGGCGGGTGTTGAAGGTGTTTCGGAACAGAAACATTCAAACTCGTATTCAGTGGAAGAAGGGGAATCGCAAATTGAGAGACGTAATTCTAGATTAGTGAATCGTCTTCAATTACAAACAAGAGACAATACTGATCTACCTATTCACAACTACAAGTATGTAACAAATGTTCGGGCATGTATTCGCATTTAAATGTTGAATTATTTATTATTTACGAAATATAATCATTTTACTGTTACATAGTTTTAATGGAATAAAAAAAAAACACTTTTCAGGGAAGAAATCCTGGATAGTTTAGAGGCTAATCGGGTGATCTTAATTAAAGGTGATACCGGTTGTGGCAAAAGCACCCAAGTTCCACAATTCATAATCGATGCATTCACGGAAGAGAATAAAGCGAACGAATGTAATATACTCGTGTCGCAACCTCGCAGGATTTCAGCTATCTCCTTGGCTAACCGCGTTGCGCGCGAGAGATACGAAGCTGTCGGCGATGTGGTTGGCTATCACGTGCGACTTCAGAATTCAATCCCGAAATCGCGGGGATCGATTTTGTTCTGCACAACGGGTATATTGCTACAGAGGATACAAAATAATCCTACCCTGGACGGAGTGTCGCATGTAATTATAGACGAAGCTCACGAGAGAACTCTGCAGATTGATATGCTGCTTGCGCTATTAAAAAGAACGTTGGATGTTAATCCATCTTTAAAAATTATAATCATGTCCGCGACGGTGCACGTAGAATTGTTCCAGCAATATTTTTCCTGCGCGGTCATCGATGTACCTGGTAAAGTGTATCCCGTGAAAATGCACTTTCTGGAGGACATGCATCTCTTTAAAGGAGACCCTCAAAGCAATAACAGTTTCGCGGGCATAACGATCCCTTATGAGAAAATAGTATTATTAATACACTGGATTATGAAGAATAAACCGCCGGGGGCTATTCTATGTTTTCTTCCTGGTTGGCAAGAAATCAGGTGTCTTCAAGATATGCTAGAAAAATCTAGGGTCTCCAATAAGTGCATATTGCCCCTCCATTCTAAGCTCAGCATTGATGCCCAGCAGAAGATTTTTGATCCCGTTCCTGAATCTCTTCAAAAGATCATTTTGGCAACAGATATCGCTGAAAGCAGTATTACCATTCAAGACGTTAGTTACGTCATAGATACCGCTCTTAAGAAAGAAATGCAATGGAACGAAGAAAAGTATATGTACAGTTTAAAAACTACTTGGGTAGCGCAGGCAAATATTTGTCAAAGGTAATTCTTATTTTATTTTCTGTTCCCTAGTTCTATTTTTAACGGAAAAAGAGATTAAAATATGTTGTTTATATAGAAAAGGCAGAGCTGGACGCACTAGACCCGGTGAGAGTTATCATTTTATTACAAAGAAAGACTACAGCAGATTGAACGTCTACCCAGTGCCGGAAATACGTAGGACATCGTTGGAGCAAGCAATCATTCTCAGTAAAACATACAATACCGAGAAAATAAATGAATTCTTTAGCAATATGCTTGAAAAGCCGAGCGACGTAGCAATGTCCGGTGCTTTAAGTAGTTTGCAAAGTCTTGGTATTCTTGACGAAGATGAAAATCTTACTGGGTTGGGAAAGCGTATAACAAACTTTAGCTTGGAGCCTAAGCTATGCAGAGCACTGGTGTTTTCTACCATCTTTCAGTGAGTGTGGATATATATACATAATAATATATTGTCTAGTCAGATTAGCTCGTAGTAAGTGTTTTTCTTCTCACTTACAGGTGTTTAAATCCTATTTTAAACATAATTGTTATGTTCACTACCGACAATGAATTGGCCGTTACTTCGTTAGCCGACAAATCGGACATGAGGAAGCAGAAGCAACAGTTTCACGAAACAAGCGATCATATTGCTACTTTAGAATATTTTGCACATTTGAAGAATTGCAACAAAAACTCACTGGGCGTAGACAATCACAAAAAGAGGACTATCCGTATGATAAAACGTAAGTTCGTTAGACACTTGAGAATGCATAACGTTTCCCTTCATATTTCATCCACTTATTATTTACTTATAGAAATATGCGAATTGCACATAACCGAGCTTGTCGAAAGTGGTATTCTGGGGACAGAGTCCGATTGCGACGCTGTGAATACATACAACGGAAATAGGGAATTAATTCGGGCAGTTTTATATGCGGCTACACACCAGCTGATAAAACTATCGAGCTATGGATATAAAAACGGGGTTTTCACAAGAAACGCGAACGTCTTACTATCGTCGTGAGTAGAGTTTTGGAAATACACGCGAGCGCAGTGGAGGATGAATAACCGAAATGTACGCCTTCTCCCTGTTTTTTTTAGCAATAATGAGAAAGTCGTTTTGAAAACGCACAGTGTAAATTATAACAGAAAAATATGGCCGAGTCCGTTTTTAACGTACATTGTTCGAATGGAGCACAGTGATCGAAGAAGCTGTATGGTTCCAGATACGAGCATAATTTCTCCTTTGACAGTCCTATTATTTAGTCAAGGTGACGTTGAATGTCAGAAGGTATGTTCTTAGTGATCGAACAACAATCTACATTTGGGAAGTTCTAACCATTGTATTTACAGGAGCAAGAGCCGTCGTCTGACGAAAGCACGGATGTTATTATTAAATTTGAAAAATTGAAAAATATACAGTTGCGCTGTGACGAAGAGTTTGTATTTTAGCATTTACTTAATACGCGCTACATTTTCGTAATTATTTTCTAAATATATTCCCTCTCTTTCAGAACGGCAAGATTATTATTGGAGTTGCGAAGTATCGTGTGGAGTGTTGTAGATTATATTATTCGGTACGAAGGCATAGATAACGCGGAAGACAATTTGAAATTAGTTAAACCCTATAGAGAGAAATTGCTGTGTTTACTTTCAAAAATATTAAACGAAGCAGCCAAAGACATAGACATTTCCGACAAAACTGTTGATGTAATTGAATCAGTCTTCACACAGTGACAGTTGTAATTAATTATTGTAAAGAGTTTTTATTAAATATATTTACACTTATTTATACGAATTCTTAATATTCATTAAAACCATCTCCGCCCCTAGCATTCAATGCAATTTTTATTATCAGGAGGATGTAGAAAATATTTTTGTACGCACATTAAATATAAATCTTTTACCTTTATTTATTGTACATCAAGACTGTTACAAAAATCGTTAGACTTATCCGAAAGGAGTGAAATTCAGAAATTCATTTGTTTACTTACAACCTGGGGTCCAACATTTCTTGTGGAGGCCTTCCAACTGATTATGCAACCGTTTTCGACAAATTTGCTTCATTTAAAAGCCTTTTAAATATTTCAAATCGTGATTTGACGCCCACTTTGTCGAGTCTTTAAATCATATTTTTAACAATAAATAAATGATTTCTTTGCTAATTATTGTTGCATCGTCATCGACAGCGACTTCACAAATAGGCTTTAGACTTTAAAATGCATCTAAATAAACTACTAAACATGTTATTTCATTCTGGCAGCGTGCCCTGGGGTGTGAGATGAATCACTCTGCCAAATTCGGAATTGTAACTTTTTCAGAATGAATTTGCGTACTTTGACTATTGCATCTCGAAATATAGACTTTCATGAGTGTTCGGCGTGAAATTGGCGATGATTGCTTTTAAAATTAATTACTTATAAACAATCATTGAACATCACGCATACTGAAAAACTGGTCGTCAGAACACGCCAGCGCCAGTCTATAGCAAAGCAACGCTCATTTTAGTTTACCCTGTTCGCCGCTAGCATTTCTGTGCGCAAGATTTGAATAAATATTTCAAAGGCTCTTTTACGCACTGACAAGGAACACTATTCGATTGATGATGGAATCGCGCAGATTTTTTTATTGTAGATCAAAGGTATATGTTATAGAGGTCACAAAAATGTAAATTAAAGATGCTCCCAAAAGCTGGTCTGACCTTGAAAAATCAACAAAGGTGGAACAGGGGAAAGAAGAAAAATGAGAGAAAGAGAACGACAAAACCGTTTGTTGAAATTTATTTATCCCTATTATATGAAAATACATTATATTAAATGAATGTTAATAGATTAATGATAGATAACAATTAGAAAAAATGAATCATAATAAATCAAATTAATGATAATACTATTGAAATCACAACAGTGCGTAATTAACCATTCCATTTATGATAATCCTGTAGACAAGAAGGTTTAAATAAGTGATTGAAACAATAATAATTTTCACAATGACTGCAACGAGCGAACACTGTTTCTTTCTGTTCATAACTTGACAACGTCTTGAAACAGAACGCGGCTGGTGTTTCAAAAGTAACATTCTCTCTTTCGGCGGCATAGTTAGCTTTAAACCAAGCATATTTGATCATAAGAAACAGTGTTCGCTCGTTGCAGTCATTGTGAAAATTATTATTGCGTCAATCATTTTTTTAAAGCTTCTGGTCCACAGGATTATCATAAATGTAATGGTTAATTACCCACTGTTGTGATTTTAATAGTATTATCATTAATTTTATTTATTATCATTAATTTTTTCTAATTGTTATCTATCATTAATCTATTAACATTCATTTAATATAATGTATTTTCATATAATACAGATAAATAAATTTCAACAAACGGTTTTGTCATTCTCTTTCTCTCATTTTTCTTCTTTCCCCTGTTCCACCTTTGTTGAATTTTCAAGGTCAGACCAGCTTTTGGGAGCATCTTTAATTTACATTTTTGTGACCTCTATAACATATACCTTTGATCTACATAAAAAAATCTGCGCGATTCCATCATCAGTTGAATAGTGTTCCCTGTGAATAAGCAACTTTATTATAGAGTATACTTGCAGAATGATTTTCAGAGTTTGTTGAAGGGGCCCAGGAGCCCAGATTGCGAGCAAGTGTAGAAATAAAGAAATCGGCATACTCTTGCGTGCAGCTCGTTTTACAACGCATTCTTTAACTATAAGTTGGAGGTAGTTATTAATAAAATTAATTGTAATGAATTAGGAGACTGTACGACTACTAAACGCACAAAAGAAAGATTAAATAGCGAACGATAATAAATATATTTATGCATGTTCATCACATTAGCAAGCGCTTTATGAAATATAGTATTACTACATCGTAGTGAATATATTATAAAAATTCAATATATTAATGTCTATCTTGTATATACATTTGGCAGGTACATTTGAAGCATGCGCTTCCAGTATAAAAATAAGAGCCATTATTCTACTACAAGTCACGCGGGAATTATTTAAAATGTTTTCCCATTCTCCTAGTATCGAAATAATGAATTGCAATAAATTAACGCAATAATGAATGTATATGCTAGGATATATTATGCTGTAAATTAAATATGAAACGCCTAGATAAAAAATGTTTATACATCCAAGTCGCTAGTAACAGTTATAGTTAACTCTGTTTTATAGTGAATGTCATCGCTAAACGAAGCGTAACATTTTCAAACAACAAAGGCAAGAACATACTCGGTGAGTAGGTGAGATTAACTTACAGATAGATAACTATAGTGCGCGATACAATGGTATTTATCATCGAGACTACACGAAGTTAAACTACTATTAAACTGAGAAACAACACTAACAGTGATATTCATAACGTTGGTGAAAGAACAGTATAGAATCTTAATACCATTTCGGCAAGATATCGTTGTATTTTAGTTCGTGGTAATAATAATTAAAATCATCCGCTTAAATTCGTATACTTACATCTGGAGCAAACTTTTTATGTTTCTTTTGTCATTTTTTAATCCACCATGGAGGTTGGAGCCGGGCACAGAGAAATATACTACACATTTCTCGCTTGCCACATGCATTTCTTTACAGTTTCTTTAGAAAGTTACTATATTTAGTATCGACTAGCAATTAACTTCTAATCTTCGAGCTTCTGCTATTTACACAGCATGTTAATAGAAATAGAAATATTCCTTTAAAAAATTAATTATTACGCTTCTCTTTAAAAGCTAATATTGCACTTCCGGCCAATTTATAACAAAGCTAAATCCTACGATGGCAATGTTCAAGCAACGTCGGCTGTCCATCATTCCTACATTTATAAGTGTAGTTGTTTCGTAGAAAATATTCGTACAAATATATTAGATTTCTATAACTTAAGATTGTAAATAAATTCTACGCTGGACTTGCCGTTTGCTATAATAGAAGAAGGTTAAAAAATGCGAAGCGTACAGCGGTGCCCGTGTCGCTTCGTGATTTACGCGCTAGCTAGCCGCTTTAATAGACTAAAAGAACAACTTGCCTAAGTGGACTTTAATTAAACGTGTTACCCGCTTGACGAACTTCTGAACGCGTCGCGCTTCAAACTCAATTACTTAAACGAAACGTTCACTAAAAGAGACATAGCAGATCACGAGTTAATCAACTATAATACCTGTTAATTCTACAATGTTAACGTACTGGCCGCAAACATTCCATCGGACAAGATTAGAAACGTTAGACCCAACGGAATATACGTTGCCATGCTAAAAGATCTCTACCTAGGTCGATGGCAATTCAGTTTTGATTTCTATGCACTCCAAATGTATATAATAATACTGAACTATGTACAGGGTATCTCGTTAAAAGGGGGAGTACAATTACCATCACAATGCTCGTTGCAAGCTCTTTGCTAAAGCTAAACTGGCTCTCGAATGGTCTCGCAGGGCGGGAGGACAGTGACGAAGCTCTCAGCCTCGCTGTCGCTGGTATTGAAATTCGTCCTCTCCGGAACTCCATTCTCGTTCCTGAGGCTGTAAGGGTGAAGGTACGCGTTCCGCGCGCCGATCTCGAGACCCGAGTCCAGGCTTTTAGGGAAGCCGGAGAACTCAGAGAGCCTACGGAAGTTGCCGAAGAACACGCTGTCGGTGCCCACGCTCTCAGCGCCGCTTTCGCTAGCACCGTCGCAGACCGACTCTGTTTCATCCGTTTCCGAGACGCTGCTCACCTCGTGCCTCAGCAATCGTTTGTGGGAGCCGTTGCTGTCCGTGCTGCTCAGGTAGCCGCTGTCCTCCACCTTCGCCCGTGGCTGTGGATTCTCAGGTAAACGGTTCGCGGAATTGCTTATCGATTCGCAGCTTCTGAAGAGCCTAGTCGAGTGTTTCCTGGGACAAGAGTGCGCATCTTCCTGCCTCCTCTGAGAATCCTTCACCATCGAGCTAGTTGCATGAGCGTCGCTCTGTCCCAGAAGCCTTCTCCTGTCACCCTGGCATCCGCAGCTGATCCTGGGAGCGGCAAATCGCTGCTTACAGCCTCCACAGCCTGCGGGAGAGTTCTCCTGCGCCTGGTTGAAGTTCGCCTTCGACTTCCCCCGCGAGGAGCTGTTTCTGGCGCAGCTCTGCAGCTGGCGTCTACCACGCGTTGTCGATCCATCAGAATGTGCCTTGCAGGAGCAGGAAGCAGTGGTCCCTACATTAGAATCGTTGCAGGGGACAGGAGCACCGTTGCTGGTCGTAGGGTCACTCGCTTCGGCAGGGCTCCTGTCCCACACGTTTTTTGACGACGGCTTGCCATCCTTGACGCGCCGCGGGGGTTTGGGTTGCTGGTAGATCTCGTCCGTAGGCGGAGTCGGCACCACGTCCGGCTGGTTGTTCGGCTGCCTCTGTCTCCTCGCCTGCCTGGTCTCTGGCGTTAGATACTTGCCCTTGTTCCAAGACTCGGTATGCTCCAAGTGGCCGTTCAAGGACCCGTTGCTATCATTCAGACTGGAGTCTCTGACGCTCGACTTCAGCCTGGCTTCGTAGATCTCGCGGAGACTGCCGTAGCCTCGCTGCATGCAGTCGCCATTCTTCGCGGAGTCCTGGTCGCGAAAGCTGCCTTTGCTCTTCAGCAGTATCTGAGCCGGTCTCTCGAGGGAGTCCACGTAGACCTCGTCGGGAAGCTCCCTCTCGTAGTTGACGTCGTCGTTGATCTTCAGCTTCATCGGCTTCCTGTCGAGCGTGTCCGGCTCGTACTCCGACTCGGCCTGCTTCACGTAGTTCTCCGGCGAGTCCTGCACCTTGATAGTCAAATGCCCCGGGTTCTCGGGCTCGTACTGGATCTCCGGACCAGAGTCGTCGCTGCAGGCTGGACTGTCGTAGCCGTCGTTCACGTAGACCTCGCTCACCAGAGAGTAACTCTCAGATCTCTGCGAAGAGACCAGCTCCGGTAGGCTGTTGTAGTAGTTCCTCTCGAGCACCTCTTTGTTCAGCTTCAGCATCTCGCCAGTCTTGGTGTTGATCACCGCGTTCTGCATCGTCAACTCCTCGTCCATTGGCAGGGCCGTGGACAACGCTGGGCTCGATTGGTCCGTGGATTCCGGGGAAGTCGAGGACTTCCTGCTGCACTTGGACCGTTCCAAGCTGTCCACCTCGTAATCCGCGACGTTCTCCGGCCTGATGTGCTGCTCCAGCACTTTCGCGTCCACCATCTCGCGAATCACAGCGTCCATTATGCGCTTCGCCGTGTTCTTCGCGTTGGGAAGCTCGTTAATCATGTCCGGCAGCTCCTTCTTCGCTGGGCTCGAATTCGCTTTCGACCTCGTCCCGCGGTTTTCTAAAGAATTCTCATCGGCCGCCGCCTCCCCTGCCACCCTGCCGCCTTCCATTTCAGTCACAATAGCCGTCTCCTCTTTTCTCGCCCGTTTCTCAACAGCTTTCTCCTGCAGGGCAGCGTTCTCCTCCATCTGCTTGATGAACGAGTTCTCAATAGCCTTCCTCACTTTCGCATTCACGGCGTCGTCACCGCTGGAACCGGTCGGAGAATCCCCGTTCCTCTGGCCGTAGTAGTTGGGTTCTTCGAACATGGACTTGGTAGACCGTTTGGAGATGCTGTGGCGATCGTTCGTCTCCAGGATCTCGCTCCTCGCCACATTCTGGAAGCTCTTTAGCATCGGTAGGTTCACCTTCCACGAGGAGAAGCCCCGGCCCGCCAAGCTCTTCATGTCCAGATCGAAATCTCGCTTGGCCAACTCCTTTAAGTACTCGAAATTTTTGGTGAAAGATCTAGTGTTGTCTTGGGTGCCTCTCTTAGCCTCATCGGCGTGACGCCAGCGTCGTTGAGGTGTCGTGACGTCTTCCAGCCACGCTCGCACCTTGTTCTCGCCGGGGCTCGCTCTGTCGGACTCCAGAAGGGCAGCCGTGTTTTTGAAAGAGTCGATGCAACCGGGGCACCCGGTGCATCGCTGGGACTTCCTCGACTTGGTGATCGAGCTGGACGCAGATCGCTGCTGATTCTTTCCCGTGGAGTCGCAACGATCCGATCCGATCTCCTCCTCCGGGATACCTGAATCGTTCATAAACTGTACATACTCTCCTTACCTTTCCGTAGAAGATCCTTCTGCTGTTTTTCTAGCAAAGGAGTCGAGCAACTCACCTCCGAGGGTAGGGACAAATCTCTTCGCAGCCATTTTGTGCTTGGCGATGGAGATTACTTCCCGGATCTTGAAAAGGAACTCGATTGCAGCTGGAGGGGGAGCCTAGAAAGATACCGGGCTGTCTTTAAATTACCTTAGGATCGTTTGAGTACAAGATGAAGGGCACAGGAAGATAGGAAATTTTTCTCAGGGACAGAATTGATAAGCGAACAGCTTACCAATAGCAGTTGCCTGTCAAAATAGGCGGGGTTGAAGTATAACTTTCTCCTCTGGGCCCCGGGTAACACAGGGATATCCTGCTGGTGAGGGTTGTCTGCAGTTTCCACGACTCGTACATCCTCTTCCGGCAATCTCTCACCCAAAATCGAACCAGAGCCGAAACAGATCTCGGATTGTTCCAGATAAACGCAGTGGGGGTGAATGATGGCTGACGTTACCTGCTCAGTACGTTAACTTTAACTGCAATTTCTGATCAAGCTGCGTTGTCTGACTTGACATGTCACTCCACTGGCTCACGACGGAGGAAGTTTAATAAAACCATCCCGAACTAACTAGAAATAATATCGAAACCACTTATGGGCATTGTACTCACATTCTCGAAGCCCTGCTCACTGTCGCTTGTAGGAAGATCGTCCCCAAGCTCGCTTTCCGTTAGGCCGCTGTTAGTGTCGCTCTCAAAGTGCCTGGAAGTGTTGAGCAAAGGGTTGTTCTTCACCAATCCGCTGACTTCGCGGCCAGGTGTCAAGCTTATTTCCGGCTCTTCGATGATCTTCCTCTTGCTCTTCTTGCTATGGAGGTACAAGGACACGCTCGCAACGTAGATCAGGGCCAGGATCACGGACGAGAGGCCAATCGCTGTGTATTCCGTGGTGGAGAGCCCTTGGGAGAGTTGCGTCGTTGAGGAGAACATCACTTCTCGAACGTCTGCATGAGAACGCAGAAGAAAGAGGGAGAAAAGGGTTGGGGACACCCGACGATAGAGGTGTGCATGAAACAAAGGGAGAACACTTGGAGTACTGACTGCTTTTCGAGGGTGAACCAGCCACCCTGAAGGCCACGCACGGCGTGAACACAGAGGGAAGGTTCGATTTTGGAGAGGCGTCCCTGCAGACCAATTTCGCTGTGACCACTCGACCTTCGGCTGCTTCCTTCAACCCTGCTTCGCCGATCCACTGCAATTGAAAATTGCACCGGGAATGATTTGAGACGCGCAGAATATCGCGAGGAACTTTCAAACTAGATCAGCCAGCAGAATCGATGTATCCAGCAATTTCAACTTCTCGTAGCTGGCTGCTTACCTACTGTAATGATTCTCAAAACTCGAACACAATTTAAAGGATTACAATCTTTGCCACATTGCTTTTAAACTCTTGATTTAACTCGACTAGACTCGTTGGCAGCCGAAAGAACACTGGACACATCGCTCTGATCGCAGGAATAGCCTTTCGGTGGACGCGGCTAATTATGATCTCACTATCTGACAGCGTAATGACTTATTCATTCGATGCAGGGCAACGTTACCAACCTGCAGGAACGTCCTGCCCTCGTCACGAAATAGCCTGAAGGGTGGCTCCGTGTCCGAGAGGTTCCTCAGCTCGGACCATCCGGATCGTCCTAATTGCTGAGCGCCAGTGATTCCGCACACCGGGGTCGTTACCCCTTTATCCACCGTACAGAAATAGCTTCTTTAGCAATGGTCGAGATCGAAAGGTGCAAGGATCGCGTTAAGTTAACAATTAAGCGATATGGAATCTGTTGGTGGATCTAACAAAAGGGCCGAGCTCACCTTCGAAACGAATTTCAGCGTGCGGATAGATTATCTGGCCACGCTGGGGCAGGAAAACGTACGGGACCCTTTCTATCTGACCTGCGTTGCTGACAAAGCCAGCGACGTTGCACTCTAAAATCATTAAAGTAAGCGTGTGGATTTAGCGAATCAGAGGAGGACCCTTCGCCTCGCGTTTACTCATTGTATAACTCAGGCTTTGCTCGAGTCATAAATTAAGATTAAGGCGTTCCCTTTCCTCTCGCAATTTTGCGTGCCATTTTAACAGACGATTCGGTGGATTCACGGGACAGCTTGTAATTTCCAGGCCGAGTATCGCTGGGAGTCATCTGCGTAAACTGCAATTACACGGCGAAAGATGGTGGCGTCGGCGACGAACGCCTTCAGCAAAGAGGCTCCTTTCGGTGCGGCAATCAAAGCACTGCGGAGGGCGTACAGACATTTCGACAAAATGTCTTTTTCCTCGTCGGAACGAACGTGCCCGTGAGATTCGACAGGGAAAGGAAAGAAGACGCCGTAACGCGATAATGTTTGGTAATAAAAATCGTTTGGAATTGAATTAGACATCTGTAACTGCGCTAGCTACCTGTAACGAATTCAAGATCTTTGGAGATTCACATATTACCATACGAAATTACCTCGTCCCGTATCAATGTCTTCCCGAAATTTGAAACCCGATTTCCGTGTACATATAGAGATCGCCGGCCGAGGATCATTGACGAGCATGTGGTTCGATTCGTAATTAGCGGTCGAGAAAGGAACACGCCGCTCGTCAAAATGTTAATACGTTCGTCGATATAACCAGCTTCATTCGGCTGGCTCACGAAATTCACGAGTGGAATAATTAGATACCGAATAGAACCGGTCTTAGAACGTTGCACCCGGTAGTCGCTCGTCAAAATAGCTATGAGCGACACGAAAAGAACGTTGCCGATTTCGATTCTTAATAGCGGAACCTGTGGAGAAGAAAACGAGAGCGAGGAGGACGGTTTCTCGTGGCGGATGCGAGCCGCAGGAAAAGAAACGCCACACTTTCTACGCCAAGAGTTACGACTACGCTTTAAAGTTTCTCGAATCGGGGCAATAAACGCGGCGATTTTGCACGGTTACTGTGCAGCAATAAAGTTCCGTTTCACCGGGGAACAGAGGAGCGCGGAGGAAGCGCGGACGCGTCACCGATTTCATAAATCTTGAGCTTTCGACTGAAAGGTGTATTCCTTTTCTGGCGGAGAGCTATCGGACGGAGCTGATTCAACTCTTGCTTATGTTAATCGTTGCCCTTCAACTTGGAGAAACTTGGGGGAAAGCTGTGGGTAGTGTAGCAAGACGGTTTCTAAATCAAATTTGAGTTTCGGGAAGGGGGAAATCCAAATTTCAGTTTGTTTCAGCGTGGTTCGATAGACGTTCTGAGTGGTACGCCTATCGAACCACTCTGAAGCAAACTCAAATTTGATTTGGAAACCGTCTTGCTATACCTACTAGTGTTCTACCACGCAAATGAATAGAAGTCCCCGGGTTCATTCATATCCGTCGCGAATAGTTTCTAATGCATTAAGTAAACGGGTTCGGCAAGTTGCCGAGGAAGTTAAGGCCAGGAGGAGGATGAAACCATTAGGAACACGAGCCGCAATTTACCTCGTGCCCCGTGATTCCAGTGCGCGAGCTGAGTTGCCCGCAAAAGCAGCTTCTTCTCGTGATACCTAATCGGCCGTAAACTCCTCGTTACATGTAATCCAATGCACTTTCGCGCGAATTCGCTTTTGCCGAGGGGGACCATCTGCAGCGAGGCAACCGCGAAACTGTATGCAGTCCCCCTGCAAAATTGTAGCACCCGCCGATTCAACTGTATTTAAGTGCTCAGGGTCCTGGCCTCGGGTCTGTGGACATGTAAATCCGGCCGGTGGTAGTTTCTCTTTTGGTACCCACGTGCCTTTTTCTACGAACTCGCGTATACGATCGAGAAGAATCGAAAGATCTACGAGACTCTCCCTCGAGCTTTCGCCGCGAGGAACAATGATGCCCTACTAAGCGTGACCAGGCCAATTGGCCAAGTTCTTGAGGATTCTGCTTGTCGAGTGTCTCTCTGTTTCGTATCTCGCTGCTTAGATCGCTGCACAAGGCAGTCGTGCATGATTTGCGATGCACTCGGCTGCAATGGATGGTCCATCAACGAATCCTCGTGGAGGAAGAGGAACGTCGTGTTCCTTTTAATTGAACCTTATTTTATATTGCGCTGCCACTGAAAACACATGCACAATCGTTTCTTATATTCCTACGTAATATAAATACAGCGGTCATCGAGCTTCTACTCGTATATTAAACGCGGAACCAGCACTCGTTCATCGTTTCGCCGCCTACAGCTTTCGCACCATTCAAACGGTTGATTCTAATTCGTCGCATAAATTCAACGTTAGATAGCCTTAATATTCGGCACCACGCGCTTAGGCTTGACGTTAACTACGCTAAGAGGGTGCCTTTTGTGCCGCACACGCGGAATAAATTTGTCCACCCAAAAATTTCGAGATTTATCGAGCTATTAAGCGAGAAACACATCAGCCAGACAACTCCCGCGGTTAGTAGGTTCCATCGCATAAATTTCATTTCGCCGTAAAAGAATTCAGCGTACCTACCGCCTGGAACCGGAGGAAACGTGCGTTCTTCTTTCCGATTCAGTGTTTTTCTTGGCGAATCGCAAAGGTTATTAGGTTCTAAAGTTGCAATAAAACGGCCCGTCGATAACGCACTGTTACGGCGCGATCGTTCGACGATTAATGCAATCCATATTTCGTTTTAAAACAGCCCCGCGTCGTCGACGGCCGCCCGGTGAAACATGGCGGTGGTGGCTCGCCATTCCTTAAGGATCCATCGAGAAACGGCATTTTCCAGAATAACACGTTTTGCACATTTTCAGGCATTCCAGCGAGCCTCGCACAGTAGGGACGTCAAACACTTAAATCTTGATAAACGGGCAAGCATTATCCTATGGCGGTCTCTCGTTAAGGAACCGGTACCTGCGACGCTATTTGCGAGCGTGTCGACTTGGCGCACTTTAATGCCCCGAGATACGCTGCTTTCCAACTGCTTTTCCATTTCTAAAACCTACAAATGGGTCTACGTTACGTTCGAGAGGGCATAGACAATGCGATACTTGGTTCCCTTGCCTTCTATTTTGTTTCGGTTACGTTCGACCTTTTCAATTGAACGCCACTGTTCGTTACCTGACACACGAGTGCCACTGAAAATATGTCCAGGACCGCGAGACAGTGGCTAAGTTGACAGGCATAGCCCCACTTACATCCTCCGCATCATATGCCGAGCATATCCTTCCCAGAGCTCCCGCTGACTTCGCGCAAAGCCAAGCGGAGGGAATGGACATCGCGCGGCTCGTGTCTCAGCGCGTTAACAGTACGTTACCAGACGGATTATAGTGTTATTCTCGAGACCCGCCAAGAGGAGCCGCGCCAGGGCATTACTCATGTCGCCAGGATGGACGAGCCTCTACGTCACCTTCCCAATCGCGTCAGCGTCGCGATCAGTGGCCCCAATGAATTACAGGACTTTCCTGTCATCAATTTCCCCCAAGTTTCCCTCGCCGCGCGCACAACGGCGCCGGTTTCGACGGTTCCGCAGAACAGGCGAGTTCGCCGGCGTGCTGGAGATACCGCAGGTGTATCCTTGATGAATTTTGCTCGCCGAGGCACGTTTCGACGTATCGTATCGGGATTCGTTCGCACATTAGTCAGAGGTGGTAGCCAGGGCCTGGGAACGAGGCTTCGACGAGCCGGTTCGAGCGTTTAACCGTTTCGACTGTGTGCTTTCGATTCAGCCGCGTTCAGATGAACCATTTCTCTTGCTGAATTTATGGGGGGTGGGTTGAATCGACCTTTGCCCACGATTTTTCACGCCATTTCGGTATCGATGTTGAGGCATAACCCCTCGCTCGTATCAACCGAATTGCTGGCTCCATTCCAGATTGGGTAACGCCATCGCTCGCATGCCGATCGTTCTTCACGGAGCGCGCGAGATAGGTACGCTAGGAATGGACGCATTAATAGGCGGCCATCCCTTTTTAATGACGGCTGACAGATAGCTGATGGTAGTCAGCAATTAGAAAAGTTCGGGAACCAGTACTGGGAGACCTGTGCCAGCTTGCCGAGGGTCAAGTGGACGTGTCAGACGTCGTGCCTCGCCATTTCCAAGGCCGGTTGTGTCTCTCCTGCAACCGATAAATAACCGATCCGCGGGACTCAGCTGCGCCGAAGACCGGAGGCTAGGGGGACCCGCGGCGCAGCGATCAAAAGTACCGCAAGAAACAATATTTCTTTCTGGCCTCGAGGGCTGTCCACTCGCCGCGCGCTGTACGGATCTTCATCCCGAACAGATTCCACGAGCAGCGAGTCTCGTGTCCCGGGCATTTTTCAGCGCGACCAACGATCTATTCGCGGGAACTCTTACTTAATCAGCCCTAGACGGAGCTAAAATCGAGGTGGTCCCTCGGTATCTCACGGCGAGCAGCGAACTGACTGTCAACCGGCACCTAATCGTCTAGTACGAGAAAGATGGGGAGACAAGTGAAGAAATTTCATTGAGTCGCTAAATTTCTTCACGCTTCCGTTGAATTCTCTGGCATGAATATTAACCACCGTTTCTAGTCGCTTTAGAACATGCTATCGCACACATTAAATCAATGAAGAACCGTTTGGCGAAGGGAGCGCTGCTCGACGCGGCTTTAGTCAGAGAGGATCGGCGCTTATCGGCCACCGAGGCCCATAATTCCGCGATTCCTATTCCGGTGTGACACTATCTATCACGAGGCGAACAGGCACGCTCGGTTTCGAGGATTCATCCGTCGTTCGACGAAGGTCAGGGTTCATCGGCGTGGATCGTCCCGTTGGCTCTCGTTCCACGAGGTCGAGCCCGGCGATCGTTAATCAACGGGTCGTTATCCGCTGGTCGATCGTATAAGGCACAAGTAGCCAGGGCCGCTCTCACTCCTACGAGCTAAATGAGGACACCGCGAAGAGAGCTGCCGGTGTTAATTGCTCTCGGTCCGTCGATTATCGTAAATCGTGTCGTCCCGCGGGCTTCTTTAATGAGACACGGCCGTCCAGAGCCTTCGATCGACGCTGGCTTGAATGAAGGGTTCGCGCCGAACCGTGGCTCCTTCATGAAAGTGAGAAGAGGATCCCGCGATACCGCGGTCCACCGAAATTCAACGCCCCGCGAGGACGCTCTTTTCTTATGAGAAGCTTGAATGGCATTTAAGGACAACGCGCCATGGCCCGATCGTATTTTCGGTGTTATGGCTCTTTATGAGCTCGTAAACGTCACCATCAGCTTTTTAAGTATAGTCACGGCTATGGGGTCTTTATGTAAGGCTCGGAGGGGGAGGGGATCCCGCGTGAAAAGGTATCATCGTTCATTTAGGAAGGCTTTAATAATCCGTTCTTCAGCCTGATCGATCGCCTACTTCAAGTAGACCTTTTAAATATAATCTATTGGCGCCGATTCGTGACACATGGAGTCTTAGCGCGCAGTGCTACGCTGGGAACCCGCTTGAAATTGTGACAAATGCCCTGGCCGTTGAATTTTTGATCAGGTGGACAGATGTACGAATTTCATCTCCGGGTTTAATCCAGGCCAAAGATAGATAGACGTGATTCATTATCGATTAGGCTAACGGTGCAAATACGCGATACGTGTGCGAAATCGAGTAGGATTTCAATGCGGTGTTCGTTAGGCAGATTAAATCAATTAATAGATAATCTCACGGAGTTTAAATTTGCAAAGCCAGTTCGTTTAAAGAAAATCGGAAACGCAGTTGGTAATAAGATACTTTAGAAATCATCGACTGGCCATCGAATGAATCCCTCGAAGCAAAATCGTTTGTTAATCTCACCGAGGAACTTGTTCCGCGCGATTCTTTGGCCAATTTGACGCGCAACGCTGGAAGAGGCCTCAGTCGTGCGTGCATGCTAATAGAAACTGAAAATTACAGCCTGACCATCGAACAAACAATTTTTCCACCGCCCCTTCGATATGAGTAATGCGCGCACGTGTACAATTTACAAGCGAGCCGCTCGATGCAATTAATATTAAGATTGCGCGAATGGCCTGGCGATACCGGTCCATTCCATGGAGTTTAGAGGTCTCAAGAAGATTAAGGTCGCGCTTGTAATACTGGGAACAATGGGATTTGTTTAACATTTCCGACAAGTCGAACGGACATTCCCATTAAGCAGCTGTAGGCGACGTTACTTTGGTATCTGTCTATAACGCAGACGTTTTGCAGTCAGTATTAAAGTGATTTCTCTCTTCCGTGCACTCGAACAGTTGTAGTCACTCCATCGGCTAATGCTCGAAGACTGAGAACAATTCTACGGGCATATGCCCCTTGAAGCTTCAGATTTCGCTAGGTGTTCAAGGAATGCGCAGATTTTTAGAGCGCACTGCTTGCCAGATGTACCTACCAAGAGTGGCCGAGGGACGCTGGAAATTATGTTTCGCATGTACAACACAGAACCAAGGTATACTTAGGGTTGCGCGATTGCATCATTACTGGAGCGGTCGGTAAGAGGGCCCGAGAGGGAGGAAGATGAAAGTCACGAGGTGGAATCCTCGCTTGACCTTCTGGAATGAACACGAAGGCCCCGAACCGGGGACTAATGTGAGCTTTGGAACGCTGACATCCCCAGTTCCTCGCAAAGAATGAAAGCATTCGCCGTCTCGCGAGTTCTATGGAGTCGTTTCTGTAATATATAGATGCTGGTAATGTATGCGCGTACACGGTAGCAGGTAGCGAACGGTTGTTTGCAACTTGCAGAACGGTTAGGTGTACTCCAGGACGCGAGTCGAAGGTGATGGTGATTCCGATCGGTATTGTGAGAATGCCTCGCTGTTAAACGACCCCGTGGACTAGGACCCTGGACGATAAAAGTGCATACCGCCCGCATGGAGTGGAGGATCGGCAGCTCCAGTCTCGAAGGAATCGACGCAACAGAGAATTGGGAGGATCGGGTGTATTCAAAGGACGATATAGGTAGTGCTGGGCACTATTTTTGTCGAATATATGATTAATACACGAAATTTAGAAAACTTATAACGAGAGCTAATTTATTGCCGCACACTTTTTTGACGATTAATTTTATCGCTTTGAATAGTCACTTGTTTACGGATTCTTAAATTTGAAACAATACGCCCTCTTCTTCTAACTGATAATTGATCATTTAAACCAGTGCCATTTATGTATCAGAAGATACCTACACTAATTTACTGGAATTTCGTTAAACTTTTCCCGTGCTCGATCGGCAAAACTTAGTGTTCAGCACTATGCCGAGGTTCCTTGTGAATTTTTCTAACTAATTTATTAAAATAACGTACTACGAAGCGCGGTGCGCATTAAGCTAGACCGCATGATGGAGAACGATGTCTATGAAGTGGGCAGAAAATTACAACGTTGTACGGCGGAATATTAATCCCTCCGTTGCGGCGTGTATCAAATGTAAAGCGATGTTGGGGTTCGCGAAGGGTTCCTCGAACCCACCACTTCCCACAAGCCGTGCACCTTTGTATATTATTTAAACTACTGTTTCTTTGACCAAGTTAATCAGTCAAGGAGCCTTCCTCGAACGCGTCGTCGTACAGCCGCTGCGGAAACGTGCATGCTCGTTCCTTCGAGGCTCACAATGGCGCGATTAAATGCGTAAGTGAGTATTTATTACATATAAGTGGCGAGAAAGTTTACGGTTATGCGCGAGGTGGTGAAAATTGAGAGATTCGAGAGTCATAACGGAAGGAACGAGCGACGGCGCACGGAAGGTGCTTCGTGGCTGACTCAGCAACGCGGATGCTAATGACTCGAGATAATTTCCGTGGCACGAAGGTCATTGCTTGGGGTCAGGGCTACGCAGAAGCGTACGCTGCATGAGAATCGACTCCGCTTTGAATGGGCTGGTATCGGTGCTAGATGATTTGCGATTATCTAACAGCGATGAGCAATAGGAAACAAACGACATGTGCGGCTGATCTACGCGATGCTCGTTGCGCAACTCTCTACCCCGGGACTTCACGAACCTTCCGCGAAGCGGAGCCTGGGAATACGAACAGGATTATCCTTAAATAGCAAACCGATAAGGGAATCGAAGGTCCGAGATAAAGTAACTGGTCTTAAAGGCTATTCCAAGTATCTTCATTAATTTTACGATTATCAGCGAGATAGTAGAGATCTCCGCTCTGTGGTTTTCCATGGAGATAAAGCTTCACGCTTGAGCAAGGATTCTGAAAAGGTGTCCCATGAATTTTGATAAACTTCGTGGTTTATTACAGCCACGCGAAAGTAACACGTTTGCAACGAAACTTGTGTGGAGGCAGATACTTCCAGGCGGGATATTAATAGCGCGAGCAGTGAGCAGCTTTGATCTTTTTCTCGGGGCCTCGTAGCCTGAGCGAGCATCGAAGCCTCGAATCGCCTACGCGCCGTCTAGCGATTCTCGCAATCCTAGAAATTCGAGATCGATGAGAAGCATTGGTACACGGTCACCGGAGGTCGCAGAGGGTTCACCTAGTGGCGGAGTGAATATATTTCACGCCTTCGCCTCTCTCCCCGTCGCTGCTCGAGAGACGCAAACCGTGCGCGATTTCTACGGAATCGACAATTTACAGCTACGTTGCCCTACCATAAACTGTAACCGTATACACAGTTTTCATCTCTTCCAGCGCGGCTAGAACTTTCCTAATTTCAGTACGAGTGACGTACAGCTTCTCATCGCTCATTGTCAGATCAGAACAGAAAAATGAAAAGACACTGTGGTCGTGTCAGAGGTTAATGCTCAATGTTGTTGCAACTGCATAATTGTTTTACAAAGCAGCCTGTGGCTACATGCTGCGGTTTGGGAAACGAAGATCTATCCAGCGCTGCGCTACGGGAAAGACTGGGGAACGATGCTGCTCAAGACGATGTATAACGAGGTTTTAAGTACAGCGCATTACGTGGTCACTTAGGGATCGAACGGGTAGAAATCTGCGATATAAAGTTCGTGGCTCGCCATCGAGGAAACCTTACCTACCCGCTAATTTCCCCGCGAGGCACGGGCTTGAAGCGTTCCAAATTGCAAATTAATCCAATTAGTACGTGAGAGCAACGGTCTATAATTATGTTAATTGAACCGAACGCCCCCCGACCGACTCACGTGTGCTGTTACGCGAATCGATTAAACTGCGCTTGCCAGTAATCAGGGTACTTATCAAATCAGTCCAACCCATCAATCGGAACGAAGCAATACGTCTCAGTGTGTATGTGGGTCCAATGGTTTTTGTTCTAATCTCAGAGCTGCAGCGGTTGGCACGTAGAAAATCAAAGTAAACGGATCGCGCGGCACGCGGCGCTCGTGGTTTTGCCTGCGGTAATGTCGTTTAGAAACGCGCGGCACGAGGACGATTCGCTTAAACAGCTGGGGCAATCATTTCCGATGACACGGTTCGATTGAAAACGGTACGTGCGCGCAACTGTTCGCTCTCGGTGAACGTGGGACAAGGAACTCGATTACTTTGATGGAGGAAAAGTATCGGGTTTTCAATACGCTCATTCGCAATTAGGGAAGAGCTGTTGAACGTCCGGCTTGATTATTTCCAGGGAATCAATACAATGTTCTACGGCATGCGATTTGATTATGCGGACTTGAAAGGGAAGCCCGGACGTTCCACTCGGTTGATTCGCAATTGAAAGTTGGCGCGCATCGCGGGGATTAAAGCCACTTACCGTGGATGTCATTAACGCAGATATGAAGATCCTCCCGGAAGGTAGGAAGCCCGTGGTTGCACTGGCAGGTGCAGCTGTTGTTCGGAGGAACGAGTCCCGCCGTTGAAGGACTACGCGTGTAAGGACTGGCCGTGCCGCTGCTGAGCACCGTGCAGGCCTCCGTGCAGGAACCTGAAGGGTCACATTTCCAACTTTTATCCGTGCCCTTCTGCCTCCGAGCTTTAATTACACGGCAGGGGTTCGATCTTCGGTAGGTCCCGGCTACCCTTCCGCCGCATCAGAAGTTTCTTTCGCGGGAGTTAACTGTACAGACGCGCGTGTGCACCGGGGGACACTCAAAGATAAATTTCCGAGACGAGGAAATTCACGCGCCGACGCGAGCGGAACGCGGCGCACAGTCTGGCCAGCTGAAATACAGCTGTCAAACCGTTACATCGTAATTTCATGGATAATCCGCCGCGAACTTTTTCCCCGACAGGCTTTGTACTCGGAACGTGCTCGCGCAGGTACCATTTCTTTTTAATATCGAATCCCGTATGATTTCCCTAGAAATCGCAAATCACGGCCGCGCTATTCGCGCAGTCGCGTTCTTCGAGAAGGATGCCACTCGTCCGGGCGAATCGCGAGTCGCAGAGATAATTTATGCAAGAAAGAGTAGCAGGGAACAGTGGCGTGCCAGCGAACGGTGTCTTCAAGAGATTTACAATCGCGGCTTTTGTGCAGGCTTACCTTCCAGCGTGAAAATATCTCCATCGGAGTGCCTGATGACCGAAAGCTCTTGACAGCGAGTAATCTCGAGGATGTTCAAGCAGCCCGCGAGGACGAGAACTAGAAGACGCATCTTCCCCACAGCATTCTGAAACAAAGTGGAGCAAATTACTGTAACTCCGCGCGGGGAACGTCCACGAGGATGGTGAAGAGGGCCGCTTGTCTGTAGCCAGGAATAAATCAACCGTTTCTCTTACTCCTGCACACTATCACGGGATCTGTCTTAATAATTCACGACACGTGGATGGCGAGTACCGCGTGATCGAACGCACAGAAAAAAAATCACAGCTCAATTGCGAGCGTCCTCGGTATTGAAGCGTTTCGCTTAATTGATTGCTGAATAATTTCGTGATTTATAGGGGTCATACTACTGCGGAGGCGTGGCCGTGAAATTGCGGTAATTACAAGACTAAAATAGACGACCACGGATGGCTCCGTCGCCTAGAATTGATAACAGTAATTAATCAGCATTAAAGGCTGCCCAGCAATCAAGCGTTGCTGGCGGGCATGTCGCGAGAAATCTCTTCCACCGCTCGGCAGCGTCATCTCGGCACTTTTAGAAGTATCTACACCTCTCGAAGAGAGTCGAAGGGAGACAGTTCAGGCTTTTAAATCGATTGGCCCGTTGCGCCCGAGGAATCGTAATTCTCTTGTAACGAGACGTCCCGAACGATCTACCGCGAAATTACAGGGTGCAACGGCATGTAACTTCCGCGGTCGAAAAAAAGCCCCGAAGAATCCACTCGCTGGCTCGAATCATACACCGTCCAGTGCGTCTTCTTGCTGAGCTACGGTCGCACGGAGGCGCCCGTGCCGTTCCAGCGAGCATAAATTACACGTTCGATGCGTGTCGCGAGCGGTGCATCAACGTCACGTGTGTCCACGTTATGCACAATCGAGCTGATGGCACGCGTGAGATAGGACAGCCATCATCGATGGGAAACGCGCAAGAAGAAGCGGCGGGAATGGCTTCCTCGAGACTTCGCGAAACTGTTGCCGTTTTTGCCGCTTGCCAGCTCGACGGTCGATGAAACACGAGGCTGAAACCATTTTCTTTCGTGGCTGCGGAAAACGGGCAGCTTGTACCCCCGTGGGTATCCTTTACACATACCTCTTGAGCGTACATTCAGTGCCTTACTATACTCCATCCACTCATGATTCAAGGTGACAAGGTCTGTTGATTCAAGATTGTGCGAAGGACTCTCAAGAATATCCCCATTGCACGGGACTTTGATGTTCTATTGCACAGGAGAGAGAAAAACGAGGAGTGTTGGATGGGAATGCCTGATGGCCGATAAAGGCACGCGTTCCCTTCAGGGGCCATCCGAATGTCAAAATGCGGATAATTGTCGCGATCGGATCTAGATAGTTCGCGGCATGCTCTGAGCAAAGGGAGCTGCTGGATGCTCGAGGTTCATTTGGAGAAACGCGTGCATTCCTCGCGCCGATTAATCGCCCCCTTCCCTTTTAATTGCTTCCAACATTAATAGCTCGATACGCTACAGTTCTTCGTATCGTGACCACTGAAATGTAGTACAACGGGAGCTTTCGGAGATGGTGAGTGGATGTAGGTGCCGTAAATGTTCCTGCCTGTGGGACCTATTGGAATGAAATACGTCTGAGATTGGATGGGTGACGAATGATCAGTATGTATTACTTTATACCGGAGATATGTAATTTATGATCGGTGAATCGTCTTCTTGCGTATCGAGATGTAATTACCATAATGTGTTTTACTATCGCTCGGCCAATACCGGTGCAGGGAGATGCGCATTAAAATTTCACCACCAGTGTGAAAACTCGCCCGCAACCGGAATTTATGCCTCGATCAAAAGAGGCGATATTTGCATATCTCGATAAAAATTTATATATTCGAGTGTAATCCTTCGCCAGAATCGCGGCTCCAATTGGATGACACGAACCTAAAGAATCCCCATCAATAAAGCCGCGTGTGACCGATGAGATCGAGGAAAAAAGATGGAAGATTGATGTTTCTTTCCTGGTAAACATCCAAAGTTATTCCCTGCAAGGCTGGTTCGATGTACAAAAGAGGACAGATATTCCGCGAACTAATTTCATCCGTAAATAATAATTAGATATACTTTACTCAGATAAAAAGCACTGTACCACCCAGCTATTCGAAAAGTAAATTGATAGTGCCCGGTTTAATGCACACCCTGCTATGGTAACCGTGTAATTTCCTTAGGTACCTACTCGAATTATACTTTTTAAAATTTCCGAAGAAACGATTATTTCCGACACGCTGCATGAAAGTTAACAGCGAGAGTGGCTCAGGAAATGAAGTTCCTTCGACTATTACTTAAAAATCAGTGAAAGAAAGAACTAAGAGTGCGCTCCACTTTCGCGCCAGTTTCGCTTCCTTGCCATTTTCCCGCGTTCCTTGAGATTCTATGAAATTCCTCGCGGAAAATGCGGTCACGGGTGGACGTGATGGATGCCTGGCAATCTCGAAGACTGTTTCACTGACTCTGTGTTATTTGCATGAACATAATTACGAGTGTTCCAAACGAGAATGTCGTTAGCACGAATTGCTGCAACGCTTTAGGGTACACTGTGACTGTAAAGGTATATTTTAGCGCCGTTAGTTATAATTTCATTCGAGTGTTTATGACAGCAAAGAGGCATACTTTTCTAAAGTGTGAAACTAAGCTCCTCAAATATTTCTAGATTAACTCCTCGAACGTCATAAAAGTTTAACTCGAATCGTGTTTAAATGGAGTCACGGTATAATTTACGACGTCTATAGTTTCGATCGAGAGGTGAACCTGAACGTAAATCATTCATGAGGGCGTTTATCTGGCATCGTTAGCAAAACGCTACTATGTATTCAATTCGTTACGTGGAGCCATAAAACGTGGCTGGATCTAACTCCGATCGGATGTATTTCATTAAAGGACCTTCTTGTTTGCTTCAAAGAGAACTCGTTTTGCGGTAAAAATATTAAAATTATATCTGTGTGGTCCCTCGCTGGCAAGCTGTCCACGAATTATGAACGCTACGGTATCACTGTGATTAACGGTCGCGATTAATCTTGTCCAGTACATTCCAGAAAAACCGATAGAGGCGTACCGGTGAATTCACGATATGTTCCTGATTCCTGTGGGGCGAAACGATAAATTTCTTTACAGCGACATTAAACAACCCCTTTATGAAGTGTGTCATATGTAACGTTCAGCCGGCGACTTCAATGCTTCGCGTGCGTGTATAGACGATGACGATCCCAATGAAGCGTCCCCTCTCTTAGGAACACGTAGTCTGTTCGTCGTTACAAGTTTATGAGTCGTAAATTAATAGGAGATTCCACAAGCATGTACACCGCAATAAATTATTAGTTTATTCGCTACTGTTCCTTTTGTAGTTTCAAAGTACCGCTCGTCCTTGGTTCTTTCTTTTGACCTCCAAGCTCCAATCAACCATGAAAGTTAAAAGTTTTGGGAAATACAGCTTCGTACATTACACGCAAGTCACTTTCCGTATTGGGCAGGAAATTAGCAATTTGTTTGAAGAGACAAGTACGATCTTTACGATACCATCGGAGCAGCGGTTGATTCCAAAACGAAAAACCGCAATCGAACGGGTTGGATGTTAATGGTCCACGCTCGGATGACAACGGAACAACCGGAATGCGTGCAATTAGCCTGCATTTGCAGGGACACGCGTCGCGTCGTGCTTCTCGGGCACGTTCGCGGGTAGCGTGCAACATTTCCGGTTCACGATTTAAGATTATGCAAAGCGGAGAGGTCGCAGATGAGCGGGGATTAAGAGCAGATTGCAGCCCGAGATCGTACGTGACTGATTCCGCGGAGAGGAATGTCGCGTTCTGTGTCAGGGTGGATGCAACGCGGAGATCCCATCTTCCTCACGAAGTGCCCTGCGATACGAAAATTATCTTCGTCTTCGAAGCAGACGGCTCGCTGTGTACCTAGTATACTCTCGAAATTCTTACGCATTCGAGAGCGGACTGATTAAAACAGTAAAAGGAGCAGGGAAAATCAGGAATAGCTGAAACGTCTCGACTAATTAGGTTGTCCACCTGCGCGGCTGCGCCAGCGAAACAAGAGCAGCTGGATTAAAATAATTTACGTCTAATTTCCATCGTACGAAGGGACTATTCTCTCCAGCGACTCATCGATCTTCCCGTTAGAGATTGAACCGCACTCTGCTCGCCCTTCATCAGCCCCGATGAAGCTGCAGTTACGCGCGATCAAGCTAATTATTTCCGAGCAGCCGTGGCAGGACATGTCGACACATGTTGCTGATTAATTAACTGGAGACTGATACATCGATACATCCACACGCTGCAATCATCTGGCCCACCAACCCAATGGGCGTCGATTTCTTAAGTGATTTTTGCCTGTCTGGGTTAATCTTTATCGTCTGCTTTAATTATATCTGCCACAAAAGGTCCACGAATTAACGTTCCCCACATCTCTCTGCCACGCCAGACCCAGATACACAAGCACGAGGCATTATGCCCCGGACAAATAGCAAATCGATCACGTACAACAGAACCGTCGATCGTCCGCGGATCACCTCACCGAATCATCTCGCTTCAGCGAGGATCGAACCGACTCCTGCCGTCCTGTTATTCTGCCTCGACCCCTTTAATAAGAAGCAAGCCGGCGCGAATTCTGGGGCATGATTCTTCAAAATCGAAGCCGTTTTCGACGTGCCGTAATTTGCGAACGTACGCCGCACGATTCGATGCGACGGAGACACCTGGGGACACCCAAGGCGTATTCGGGATGCCGTAAGCTCGAGCTTCGCCAAGCGGAACAGTGCTGAAAGACGTTACAGCTATGTGTCCTCAACTTCGGTTGAAAAATAGCGGACAGTTCCGCTTGCTAAGATTAATGTGTATCTTGGTGTCTAACGTTTGTGCTGGTTGTGAAAATTCTAAGCGGAAGATGTATAGCTATCGCCTGCTATGACAGATCTTCCATATTTCAGCGTAAGGAGGGACGTATCGCATGTCCCACGAGAAATCCTCGTCATTCTTCCCCGCTGAATATTCATACGTTTCCGAAACGTGGACGCACGCTCTCGCCGTACACGTGTACCGATATCAGCAGCGTTTCCTAATACCGAATACTGTTCCATGATAAATTTCACGCGCGACAGGACACTTTATGTGCGACAGCCGAGTCCACGGTCCGAGGGATTCTAATATTTTCGTGCCTTGGAGGTCTGCCGGCGCGATCACGGAGTTTCTAATACGCGGACAACTTAATCAAACGCGAAATAACTTCCTCCTTCTTCTGTCCCGCAGAGAGCGCAGCCGTCCCTGCTCCACGAAACATCGTTGTAACTTTTTACTCCAGTAAACGTGTTAAAGTTTCCGTCAAACTGGTGCGTCAGCGTGTTAAAATGCCGTTTCGCGGAGCTTCTTAATCCTCGGACCGTTAGTCTTTGCGGCGAGGACGCTGTGTCGCGATTACGTCCCCGACGCGATCTTAAATAATAGTATAAAATTACGTGGGCTTGCGTTGCCCGCGACGGGGCAAGCTCTGTGCTTCTCGAACCCAGTACTTAACTCCTTAATGCTAGGGGAAGAACCTGCCCTAGGGGGCAACGCCGCGACCTAACACCTCAGCCCTTTCAGAGGATGCTTTAGAATAGGACGGAGTTGCGCAAACACGGATAAACACAGGTGATTTCGCCATTTACAGTTTCGAGGATGGGATTCCCGAGTTTCTACTAAGCCGTGCGACGATTTACATCGAGATTAGAAAGGGATTTGTAATCTGAATGTCCTCGATGAATATTAAAACGCTTTCCTCTTTCAATACGCGAGGATGGATTTCGTATCGGAGGGCCTCGTTCCTCGAGCAACAGCATTCGGATTTATTCCGTTTGCCTGTGAGGATTCAGCGGATTCCGAATAGAGCCAAGGAATTACGGGCGGTGAAACGGAGAGTTCGGAAAGTAGAAGTTATGCTCGCCTTAGAAGGTGGTTCGGAGACGCCAAGAATTTCAGCTAGCCCCACTAATCCCCTTTTCTGTCTCGTTATTTCGAATGATCGGGCATGAGGGATAATTCTAGAGAAAAGTCAGATAATTTGTCTAACATTGTGCGTTACGTTAATTTCGATCCGAGAACGATTTCTAACGGTTACTGATGGCAAGCCGAACGAAATTACAGGTTCTGATGAACCGCCACTGATTCGTAGTGGAAGATGGACAGGGCAGGCGATACTGAAGACGACTAAATCGAGTCTTCCTAAATTAATACAAGCACGTGTTCAGGAAGCACCGAGTCTCGCGGCGCAAGAAGAAGGATCTTCGGCCTAATACGTCTAAACGGAGTGGTTCGTCCAGGTAAGGTCGTGCCACGGGACGAGAAAAGTATTTACTGTTACAACCTCCCTGACACGGTGTTCGAATTCCCTGAACATGGCTGGCAAGTGTTGCTTACGAGGATTTAGGATAAACTATTCTTTACCAAACACGAAACGCAGTCTATCTGATGTGGTCCCTCCGTGACAGCGCGTAGAAAGCGGCTGTTAACTAAATCCTACCTATTCTATTTGATTCTAGGTTGTTCAACTTCCGAGAAGACGAACGGTGTCGTTTTCAGCTGAGCATTCCCCGATTTACACGGAGTCAGGAAGGGGTGGTTACACTCTGGCGCTTCTACTAAAAGCAACACTCTGTCCACCATGTTATTTCCACTGGCGTAACATTAAAAATCCTACAAATTGACCCCGAATCTCGTATCGAATTTTTACGTCCTCCGCGGAAGAAACCAACATCGCGCAAACGGCTCGGGCTGATAGTATACTGACAAAGAAACTCGCTTCGAGAAGCCGTTCGCGTCTTTATTAGCCAATAACTTTCAACAATTATGCAAATGACCTGGAACGTAACGTTTACCGGTCGTACAGGAGATCCGATCGGGGGCCTAAATCGGAGGCAATGAACTTTGATGCAACAACGATGCACTTCGCTCCCTGTGGCGCTTTGTTGCATCATTTCGCTTTATAGAACGCGTCAGCATGTCTGCCAATGTCTGGAATGTTTGAATCGTGTAAGTTTCTTCAAACGTTCAAACAAATAGACTTCGAAAATCGAGAAGCTCGCGGCGAAGATTCGAGGAGCTCCAGCTCCAGAAACGAAGCATTTTTTAAACGGAATTCCGCGTGCAACTTGTAGAAAATCTTGTGTAGTTTGAAAGAGAAAACACTTCTCCTTAGGACACGTGTTTGCGAACAAACACGGGACTGTTGACCGAGCTGCGTTTCGTTTTCCGGAACTTCCGATTCCAATAGCCTGCTCGATCGTAAAACCCTGCTCCTTCTTCTTCTTCGTTCCAATATTTGCGAGCTTGAACGACTGTCTTCCTTCCCAGCCAAGCTGCCAGTTTGTTCACTTGTACAAACTGGCGGGCTGCCGAAGGGAAACTCGACAGAGTTTCATTTCATCCAACGCGCCGAGCGAAAGTCAACGATTCTTTTGGAAACAGGTGAACGTTCGTCGCGCGAGTCTCACCTTTGGCGATCGGTATCTGATTTTGGTTTTTATGTTACGTTTAACTTTATGAAGCATCTTTTGGTTTACGAGCTGAATTCCTATGTTTGATCATCGACGAGATAGGACCACGAGGGACCAGAGGTTCCCATGAAACACTATGAAAGATATTCCATTGTAACGAGTCAGGGTTGCCGACGATGCTGTGAGAAGGATTATAATGATTGCAGGTGAAAGAAGAGCAAGAAGAAAGGCGTGTAAACACACTCGAGCCCCGCCATGGGGGACAGAGGCCCTACAAGTATCATGAATCGTGGCTCGCCAAGTGACTAACGAGCGAACAAATTACTTCCACCCATGAATTGTATTTTTCGCAACATGAAATCACGATAATCGTCGCTCGCCTGCGTTCGGGGTACCAGCAGAAGCACTTGCCACGTTTCGCCGTGACTTATTGGCTGCAATTGGTAGTCAGAGGAGTGGCAGCTGTGTCCTCCATCCCGCACGGGTCAAAAATACGATCGTGAATTATTTATAACGACACCGACAGACGCTTTACAATCTCGCGGGACACGCGAATAAAGTTTATGTTTGAACCCCATCGTGAAACCCAAGCAGAATTGGAAGCGACTGGATATAAGATATTAGCCAGCTAAAATCGGTTACACTATTGTAGAGCAAGGGTGCCTACAGGAGGAGAGCGGCAACCAGAGCTCCGTCCAATTGCACTTAAATTTCAATTTCAATTTCAATTTCAATGCAAATGGACAGGTTGATGGCGAACGTAGAGTCACGCATCGAAAGGCCAATGAACCAAGGCTAATCGTTGCAGCGTGTGCATAGTGAGCATAATCGCGAATCATCATCGCGAAGCATTGGAAAAGTGTGACCTTGCGAGCATAGATCAGATTAAGCATTGCTTATGCTGGAATCACGCGCAGCACGCACTCCAACCGATCATCAATCCCCGTGTAACTGTCGTCTTAAGGTTCACTTGCGCGGAATAATATCCCGCCGAGTTCATTCTCATGGGGCACTTTCGAAACGCAATGGCTAACGGCGAACGTCGAACGTCGATGTTCCTCCTGAAAGCCGTAAATAAAACGGCGGCCTGCGACTTGTCTTGACATCGGCGGCATCGATGCCTCTCCTTTGCCGGTAGCCTGGCTCCGTTCGGGGACGTTATTTCTGATTATAATCGCATCCTCCTGCCCTTTGTTTTCTAATTTCAAGAGGGAAAGAATTCAGGTGAGCTATGGGCCGTGCACGGCCCCGAGTTTGTAAGTTTTTGCAGCTTTATGTTGGTCGGAGTTACACAGAGCCGAGTGCAGAGGTGAAACGAGGAGAGAAATCAGTAGTATAAGACAGCCAACGCGTGACACGATCGTTGAGGAAGAATCTATCGACGACCAAGTCAATGCGACTGACACAACAGTCATTCGAATGACTTCCATCGTCGTGGATGCTACTGTTTGCCCTCTTCTTTCCGAGGATTATCAATTCCCATCTGCAGGCTTCTCTCAAATATTTTACCACGAAATTAAGAACGTATTGGAAGGAGCGCCGCCTTAAAAGTGCATACAAGGGTAAACGGCAACTGAAAAGCGATGCTGTGTATAGTGGACAGCGTGAAACGGTGTCCCCGCGACGCAGAGCGATGAAATTTAGCACGCGCAGCCCGGTAAAATCGCGGCCCGCGCAGTAAAGACCGGCGAAACACGGCCCCGATACCTCCGACGCATCGGGAATTTTAACGGATAAAGCCACTGCCGGTAAGCGATCCACGAAAACTGGAGGACGAGCTTTTTATGCAAATCTCAGATTAAGAGTCACGGAGGAACGCGCGCAGTTGCTGATTGCCAACGGTCCACGGCAATAATATCGCGAGACGCGAGAGAAGACGAGAGGGGCCAGATAACAGTCACCGTGTAATTAGGAAGATCAGGTTCGCTCCAGCCATGAAATCATACGAAACCTTTGCGGATTTCTACGCGGTTTAGTGACACGATCCTTGATAATCTCCATCCCCAACAACGACACAGTCCGAACTTGCAATCGTGCAATACCTATTTCTTTTGTTGGCGCCCCGTTACAAGAATCATCTGAGTGTTACCACTTTTCGCGTGGCAACGCGCGCGTGTGCGCTGATTGGCCACTCTATGAAACCCGAGAAAATGAGATCTTTTCGATTTCTTGTTCGAAGATACCGAGAAGCTGCTGTTAGTGCGCTAGAAACGTATCTTTGTCAATTTTATGGCTGCGAAATCGTACTTTGGCCTTAATGTACACGGAAATAACACGTTTAGGAACACTCGAGCGGTCCCATTTTTTTCTACTTAATCGAGCACATGTCGCGGGTAATTCTCACCTGAGGTGAGAAAAGAGCTGTCAGCAGAAAGCATGGGTTGGATCCTATGGCGAATGGTCGCCAATAAATTCCTGGCAGCCACAAAATTTATCCTTAAAAGGATCGATGTTAAATCGCTCTGGACACACATGTTCGCGGTTGCACGAACGCTGGCCGAATTTGCTAGGTGGTTTTGTGGTTGATAACTAATGTATAATTATTACACGGATTCCTTCGTGTAACTGGATCGCCCTTCATCTTCGAAGGCTCGCGGAATACGCACCACTTGTAAGCGGTCGCTCGAGTGACGGGAACACGACTCGTAATCGTAAAGTATTAATTTCATCTGGCTGCGTTACACGCGCTCCCCCGTACGGGCCCCTAAAACCGCTAACGTGCCCGCATTTTTGAGAAAAAGTCACGAGCACGGTACCCAGAAACGATCCCAACTGCAGCTGATCACGAACGGCTTCGACTTGTCCGCGTCGCGAAACAAATCTCATTCTCGAGATAAACGCTCTCGCGATGCGTCATCCGTTAAGCAAATCTAACAGGAAAGGTAAAAAGGTTTTCCTCCGCGCGAGGACAGGGGTGACATTCGGTCCCTCACTTACGAGAACACTTGGTGGTCGTTTCCCCGAGCAGTGGGTGCTTCTAAATCCTTCGACAGTTCCGTCTGTCACGTTAGTGGGCCTTAAAGATCGGATAATGACAAGCCCCGTCGACGTGATACTCGGACGTTGATTACCCAAAGTGGCGCAGAAACAGGAGCCAATTTATCACGGAGAGGAAACGTGTAATTATTGAGATTAAAGAAGTCTCGAGTCTTCATCGAGGCGCCCTGCCGAGCGGCTTCAAACGAACATCGCCGATGAGGACGTCCTGTGATTATCGGTTATTAATTCTGATCGAGTTCCTTTGATATCCGCTCCAAGGGCTGGCTAGCTTTGCCGCCCGTTCGCCGAATTAATTCGTACGCGGAAACTGTACGTACGTGATCACCGTGGACCGTGTAATTACAACGAGCAGAGGTAATTAATGTAAATAGGCCTACAAATAACGGGCGGAAAAAGCTCTGGACATAATAGGCGAGGAAGAGCTACGTGGGACGATGACAAATAACGTTAACTGGCGTTTATGTAGCGCGATCAGGAAAATTAAAAAGGTGGTAGCTAAACGAGAACGTGGGGAGCGTTGAAACGTGGATGATGACAGAGCAGGGACACCAAAGGGGTGCGAAACAACCAAATATTAACTCTATGGACATTTTGGTGTGAAAGCTTTGGAGGCGGGACACGCAAAATCACTGGCACACGTATTCAAAAGTAGCAGCTGTGTATGTAGCCAATTCGAGTGGAGATTTTTTAATGATTGTTCGACATCACGCCGCGAACACGGAACAGTTACGCGCGTTTCTTCAGGTGATCGAACCTGCTGGAATTTTTATGATAATTATTGCGCTGCTCGTAAACTGGCGTAGACGCGGTGACGTTTTTGGTAAAAAAGATTGGCGTTGTGTCACGTCTTCGAGGACCTCGTCGCTGCTTGGATTTCGGTGGACTAACGCAACGCTCGTTCGATGGGTCACTGTTGCTGGCGTGCAGAAATGTCGAGTGCCGCGGGTGAATCGCGATTGCGCCTCAAGTATTAGGAATCGTCTACCCTGACCATTATCCCGGTTGAACGGGCAGCTCTTGCTCGTCGTCCATGTTTGATCGTCGCCCATAAAGATTCTGCGGTATCATCAGCGCGCAGCGGGAACACACACGCAGCAAGCGTGTACGTGGCTCATCGCGGCTATTACTATTCGATGAAGAAGGAGCAGCTGGACCTGGATCACATGTTCCAAGGTAGCTGCAGCACGGTAGTCCAAGTGCACGGTTGCACTTAATGCAGCTAACCGCGTCTTGCGTTACACGAGCACGTTTAGTTCGAGCACCATGGGATCACAGCAACGCAGGCCTTTGCAAAAGGGTGCATTAGCAGCTCGTATCGACCCCGTGGGATCCTTTTTCCCGTAAACAAAATTAACTCCTCCCGTTATATTACTGCAGTGCTTTGCGAATAGCTGGGAGTTCTGTTTTACAGCTGCAGATGCTTAATTCTGAGTTGAAGGACACTTGTTGGGTTTGGGGTGAAATGCGAAGAGAAAGAGAAAGAGAAAAGCAGCAGTGGCGCACCCCCAAAGAAGGGGTTTTGTAGAAAAGAAAAGAAAACTGAATGATATTCTTTAAATAAATTTTTATAATCACCTAATGAATTTTATTGTATTCGCATTAGGTAAATGAAATGGCATAAAATAAATTTTTTTTAAAAATATTTCTATGCGTTCAAATTATCTCCCCCTAAGATTAAATCCTGAGTGCGCCATTGGGCTGGGTATTTAAGTACGTTCGACTTTCTTTTCATATCGCTAACTTGTTTGCCAAAAAGTACCATTCGCGTACCTGGGTGGAAGATTAACTTTTATTCGTTAAACAACTGATCGTACACGACGGTGCGTAGCGAGGACGTTTCCTTGATGAAAACGAGATATGCCGATTCCGTAGCGTGGTTGCGGTACAAAGTTTCACGAGGAACGTGATATGATTCAATTGCTGAGTCGGATGAAGTTATTTGCCACGAAATGACGTTTCTTTTAACGGCCTTGCGCTTATCGTGATTGGCATACTTTCAGTATTGCGTACTCCAAGGAGCACGCGACCTGAATTCCATGCAATAATATTTCCCCAAAAAAGTCGAAATCACTTAATTTCGTAGGTAGCACGCCTGAGGAAGTAAATACACTCGTGGGCATTAGGGTGGTGGTCCATTTTTTCAAGTATAAAATATAGATCTTCCACAAGGTTGATTTTCTTCCAAACGTGCTAACTAACACCTGTGCAAAATTTAAGCCTAATAGGACAAACAGTCAATAGCGTGGCATTACACTGACTATTAATCCAGCGATCACGTCTAAATACTTCCCATTATTTTTACCGTGATCCCCTCGACGCGAGCGTGAAAAAAAACGCGGGGTTTCTCCCCTGCAAACAATACCTTCCGTCGCACGACCATAAATTATTCCCCGGCGTTGGATTCCACCCACGACGAAGGACCTCGTGCCCATTCACACCTGCGGAAATCGCAAGCGCGCCTGCATAAGAGATTTATAATTCCTCGCGATAACTTCCGCGAGCTCTTTGTCTCGGCAGACCGCCCCTGTTAAGCGCATCCCCGTAGCGGTAAGCTATGCGATTCCGAAGCGTTCGGGAAAAAATGGGAGGCTCAGATTTATCACCTTTGCTCGTTCTGCTCGCCCACGTGCATGCCTGCCTGCTGCTATCTACCCTCCGCTTCGTTATCTTCTCCCTGGGTTTCTGTGCCTCCTCGTGAACGAACGGTTTCAGGCATCGTTAGAAAGTAGGTTAGAAAGGATTAGCCGCCCTCGATTCGAGCACGTGGGTGGTTCGAGCCTCGGAACCTCCGGCACTTTTCACTCTCTAATTGACAGTTCTATCATTGTCCAGTAGACCCTAAAATTAGTTAACGTACATCGCTGGTGGTGCTTGATCCTTTCCAGGAGTCAGCGAACCCTGGTCGCGGCGACAATTGATCGAAAGACGGGGGAACATTTGGCTAAACGAACGTCGAGGGTGAAAGAACGCAAGAATATGGACACTGCGCGGCACGCAGACCGACTATGCATTTGTTTGCATGCTGACAGGCACGTACGGAAGACGAAACGTGTTCCCGTGCGTCGACGATAAAGTCCGTCTACTCGGCCCGTTCGTTTTTCCCTTCGATGTATTTGCCTTTCCTTCCCTCCGATGCTTTCCTCTTCGTTCCTTCCTCCTTTTCTCGCCGCTCGTCCGCTTTCTCTACGAAGGTATCGACTTTGACTGAGCAGCTTTTGTGCAACGCGGATGCAGGAGGATCGCGAATAACGGCGGGAGTAAGTCGCCGGGATTCGATGTTCGTACGGTTTCCGCTATCTGTATTCATCAAAAGGGCGGTGAACGACACTGAGCGAGGCAGATGACGCGAATCCTCGTGGAGGAGAGAATCGCCGCGCCGTTCGCCCAGCCACGAGAAATCTCCGCGGACATCGCAACGACGTGATTGAACCTTTTTTTCAAATGGCACAAGTATCGATCACGTCGCGTTGAAAATGAAAATTTCCAGTGGAAAACAGTTGGAATTGCGTGTTGCAGATGACAGGCTCGTTTTCTGTAAAAGATGATCCTTCTTACTTCTTCAATTTCCTGCTAGTTCAATTTCAAGTATTTTCTCCGCTAATTTCCTTCGTTCGCATTTAGCAAAAGAAACTCTATCCAATCGCGGGCTCGACAGTTACTTCGTGTTTGTTTAAAGTGTTCGGTTTAAGAAGCTTTATTGAGAGCCACGGAGGATTAATAATATTTTTGCTAATAAGCGGAGATAGTGTTTACACGGTGCAGTGGTAATTGCTTCGTTCATAAACTTCCCCGATTGCCTTCGAGTTAACACAACACTATCACGCGGGAAACCAGTTTTCATACCTCTATGCCTCGCCTGCGTATCTTGCATAATTACGAAGTGATCTTCCTCGCGGTACAAAGTAGTATCTACTGAGTTACGAAGTAATGGTATTACTTTCCGTTTAATTACGCCGCTTCATGCCTATTAAACCCCTGATTTCAGATATATTTAATACCTCTGTAATTCCATCTCGTGCTGATCACAGAATACCTCTATAATTAAGATAAAGCTGACAATTAATTCCATCGAGCGCCGCTCCGCCGATGGAACAGACCTCCAAGCCTATGCTCAGATCATCGAAGAAAGTCGAAGCTCGTGTCGCGAACGATAATTAGTTGCTCGAAAGTATCGCCTGTCACGGTTGGAATCGAGCCCCCAAGTAAAAAATAGTACCTAATTGTCCTGGAAATGGAGTGACCGTGTTCGAGTCCTCGGAGCCATCCCGAGGGAGTTAACTATTGCCTTAATTACGTTATCTCACGAATCGTCTGCTGACTTGGGAATTCGGAGTCTAGCCATTTTATCTCTCAGAAATGATCGTGGAGCGACCGCGGTCCCTTCGAGCGCTTTTCACGGGCGAGAAATTTATCGTTTCGCCGCGTGAGCACCGTTTTGTCCACTCGAGATCCGTGGCGCGGTCCATTTCTTCCTTTGAACATCAGCAAAAGATGGAGTGCGAGAGGTCGCTTAATTATCGATGATTTGTTATCCGTGCGACAGCAGAGAGCGCCCGAAATCTCCGTCATTCGGAAGATTAGATCTAGATCGCCGGAATGCCGAAAGTTTTCTTCGGCGTATGTGCTTTTTCGGTTCACGTTGGAGCAACGAGCTTCCCAGGAATTTCAATGGCGCGGCACCGTTCCCGATCACAAGTATCGCGTAATTTTTGTTTAAATTTGGCGGAGGGGGTCGGGCCACGAAAAGAGTCCCGCAATGTACGGGCATGTACATACTTGGAAAGTGGCCACTTTGCGTGACATTCATGAAACGGGACTGTGAAATTATTAAGAGTGGATCGATCGAATCCATTAGAGCCTTATCGTTTCGTAGCTCCAGCCTGATGATCACCTATTTCCAAGGGAGCCACGTCGTCATTTAAAGCTTCGCTTTCTTATCCACTCGCTTACTAAAGAGATAGCAGGCTGGAACCTAACGAATCCAAATATTTCGGTCGTCTGTGTAAAGGTTTAGAACGAGGAACGTGAAGAGGTGTTGAAGAATGAGCGATTCTAAGTATTTCAAATGCCCCTTTCCACGAATACCAGCAGAGAAGAATGAAACCGGGCAAAGAAGCGAAGGCCTGGCCTACCGCGGATGACTTATGCCTCGCGAAAGTGGCCAATGAATCATGCGAACGTCAAAAGAACATTCTTGGCCGGTCGCGTTTTAATTAATCTCCGTAATTAATATACGAAACCCTCGCGGCCAGAATATCATTATTACTATGGCGGAAGAGGCTCTGTCTGTACGCGCATCGAGATTTCCAGGGAACATCCAACGAGAAGCGAGGTTGTTAATGAGGCAGTTGTAGCAAATGAGCCTAGCACGTGCTGTTGTTCGCGCGAGCGATCCCAGAAGTCCACTTAAGGGGACAGTTCTCTGCTGCTCGGCCTAGGGCAAAGAAAGTGGCGTAATCGAGAAAAACAATAGGCGACTAGTGCCGCCGGCTAAATCTGCCCGCTTAGTTAGCTTAATTGAACCATGTCGGAACGCGAAGATTCCGTGGCATCGCGGCTTTTTGCCGCGCGCATGGGCTGGTTGAGAAGGAGGGTACAAGCCTGCTGACGATCCTTTTCAATCGCGACCGAACAGAGGCGTAAATATCCTCGTTTAATTGTACGGCCGGGGACTTCTTCATTAGATGTCGCGAGCACTCGTGACGGCGGAGAAGTCTAATTTATGGATCAGGCGTGAATTCACGTTGACAGGCTTTATTGGACTCCTCGCCGCCAGATTGGACGATCCGAGGTTCTTCGGGGTCTCTGTACTACTTTCTCGAAATGTGCTCTACGGAACTATAGATTCGTGAAAGAGACTATTTGCACGGATTTTTTTTTAAGGGATACAGTGCATTCTCGCTTTCCTTTTAGGATCGACAGAGAGAAAGATAAATCTGCACGCGATAATAAAGATTTCTGCACGCGATGACAAGCGGAATCGCATTCTTTTTCATCGATAATGCGGCGAGGAATTTTGGGAATTCCATGTTTGCTTTGGCAACAACCGTTATACTTCTTTGGCCAAGGAGAAAAGAATGCGAAAAGAACGAGGAACCAGGGCCTGCGTTCGAGATACTTACACGTTTGATAGCGCCTCGTATAATCTTTATTGGGAAGCTCGTTGTCTCCGACACTCGAGCAGGTCGTTTTGGGGAGAATTTAATACCACTTTGACGTCTTTTTTTAAAGGAGATAAATATAAAATGAAACGGTCGAGTTCTGCCTGCTGGAAGATGCGAAGGCGTCGGCGGGATAACGAGATTCCGGCGAGCTTCCCAATTTTCGGGAATCGACGAAGACGTTATCAACGGAATAACGACTGCTGCCTACATTCTGAATTTCGATAAAAACCTTCTGCCGGCCATAACTTTTCTGCCGTGCTTCCTGGTTTCGGCTACTCGATCGTAAACACGTTCCCTTCTCTTCTAAACAGTAGTGTATTTCCACTTGCGTCACGGTGACAGGTGGCAGACGAGCCGAGTCTTTTCGTACGATACGATTCGTTCCTTCGATTTCACTTTTTTCGCCGAATTCCATCGTTACGGCGCGTGAACGATCGTATCGGTGGCGTCAATAATTGAGACGTATCGCGGCGACTTTTACGAGCCCCGCTCGATTTATGGACTGTCACTTGTGTTTTGTACGATTCTGTTCCGTCGATCGGCCGATCGGTATTTAAGAAACATCCGCGCAACCCCCCGAAACCTCAACCAACCTTCGTTACAGAGATCTGCCGAAGATTATCGGGGCCATAAACATTTCCTTTCGGATACGTGGCCAGCAAGGATTTCATCATTCCCTTTCCAACATTTTAAAAGGAAAGACCGTTGCTTACTGTGCTATAGGAACGGTAACTGATGCATTAGTTCGCCACTCGTTTAATTTCGCACCCCGTATGCAACAAGATCGAAGGTCCTGGTCCAATCGTGATTGTAGCAGTTCCTTAAAATCCGGTTCGACGGTACCGGCAAGTGACTGCGGTCCTGTTGCATTTTTTACGACCATCGCCAAGTGATTTAATGACTGTCACATTAAAGCTTCGCGGACTAAAGCAGCGTGTACGAGGCTGCCTCGTAGGAGCAGCAATATCGGCCGTTCTTCCTGCAACATTCGAGTGCTGTCCGCGGTCTCGCACGTTATCAGCAGATTTTTTACTTAAGCAATGCGGATGGTGAAACATTTGATGGGTCATAAGTGAGTTGATACTTTAAAAACCTTGATGCGACGTTATTTCCTTCTTATTAAATGCAGCTGTTCGTTCACATTATTTCGAACGGATAGCTTCGTTAGAGCATTAAGATTAAACATGTATTCTATGGTGTCTCGGACTAGTACAAGGGCTGATGAAAACGTCGTGGTGTTTGGGGAGAGGATTTTCTATTGTTTATTCCACAGGCCCACCTAATTACTTACGTCTGCCGTGCATTTTATTATTCATTTGAGTTATTCTTGTTTTACGAAAACGTGTTTTGTATCTTCAGTAATGTGTTGTTTTTGAGGAGCAGGGAACGCGTAGTAAATTTTGTTATGTAGGGGAGAATGAGGCAATCGCGGTCAGTTGGCAATGGCGGTCAGTATTGTTATTATAAAACGGTATGTCCGAAATGTACAATTTCTTTTCCTTACGTTCCACGACATCATTCGCTATATTGTCGAACGATTTCGCCTTCGTCGTTGCTAAGCAACCAAGGAAAACTAGCCTTTTTGTATTTTCAACATCGTCGATGTAATATTTCGTGTACACAACGTAAGAGGTAAGTACTAATTCTGAAGCTTATTTTACATTTCAAGATTACGTAAATATAGATATTCTATCAAGGAAAAGGATTACAAAGTTAAATTAAATATATTTATATCAAATTTCATTCTAATCTTCAATCTTATCAATGAACACGTATGCGGGCAATGTTGGTCACTTGACTGTTAGTGCCCGTAACGCGATTATCATTATTCACTAGTGTAAAATAAACAAAACTAGAAGAAAATAAACGGAAACACAAAAATAAAAGAAAAATTTGTAAAAAAATTAAGCTGGAGAAGGAAAACGACGAAAATAAGTGCATTATTTGCTTTCAATTTGGCCATGACAATGAGATGTGTGTTAAGATGTATCTCTTGTGGCCTCTGGGCCCATTCTGAATCCTCTGGATGGGACTCAGCGGATGGATACATTTGCGAAAAATGTAGCAGCCCCTAGACCGCAATTGCCCACAGCGTGACTGCTATTACCCGTAGGTGTAGACGATGGCGGAAAATCACATATTTTTTGTTTTTTGTAATTTCATTGAATAAATCAATATAAAATTAATTATTTTCGTATCCTACGTATAGGTTGATAGTTTAAGTTTACAAAAAAATCATTTTCAAGAAATATTGCACCTCACATCTTTGTTTTATTACAATTATTGCTTAAGTGACCGCCATTACACATTCTCCCCTACTCGGAAAAAGTGGCTCGGAAACGTTGCAAAATAATTCGGGCAGCCTTTGAAGATACTGCTATAAATCGTTCAAAAGTTTTCGAGCGCTATAACAGGTTTACAAATGGTCGAACATCGATTGAAGACGACCCAAGGCCTTCAACCTCAACTACCGAAATAATAAAGCAGGAAATCGATGCCCTCGTGCAAAAAATCGACGGATCACAATAAGAGAATAAGTGGGGTATTGCAACGATTGCGCGAACAAGTGCGAAGCAAGAGATTGGAATTGTGGCAGGAGAAGGTCACATACGGCACTTTTCGTTCAAGAGATTTTTGAAATTCACTTCCTGTAGTCCTTGGAACCGCCATATTCGCCTGATTAGTCTCTGGAAATAATTGTACCAATAAAGTATTTATAAACAGAGTGCCCGAACTTTTAGAGCACCGCCACTTCCCAATCGCTCGTTGCACCGTTAATGCGAATGAATCGCTTTCTATTCCGCCCGACTAATACGAAGTTATACCACTAGCGGGAAACGATAACTCGTGAAAGTCACGGTCGTAGGTAAAATGACGAAAGTAGGCATAAACTTCTGTCCCACCGACTCCATAAATACTGTACATTTTCCCTCATAAATTTCCCCACGAACGCAACGAAGCAAAACACTGGTAAACAAATAACTCACTGATCGCGAAAATGTAATTCACCCACATTTCATCGATACCATCGAGCTGTCGCGTTGCAAATTCCATGCCACCATCCTCATTCTCCCTTGAAAAAAAAACCGAACAGCTTGTTCCAGACCAAATCACGCGGTAACGAGAGCAAGCGTCCCTTCGAAAAATAATTCAATAGCCGACAGATCAATTATCCGTAATGTAACGGACCACTGGCCGAAGCAAAAAGATAAAAAGAAGCACCGAGACCCGATTCGCCCAAGCGCCGGTGAAAAAACGTCCCCGGTGGTGTTACACACCTGTTTCCCTTCGCGGTAACATGGTCGGCAACACGCACGAGCAACGGGTCGCTTTCGTCCCAGTTGATTTCTTCCGACCGCGCCGCGATTCTCCAGGTATCCTTCCTCGATCTTCGATCCGAAGGATGGGTAATCACGCGATCAAACGACCTAGGCGTCTCGAGGCCAGGGTTAACGCGTATTCGCGGTTGCACGGTGTCATTACGTAAGTTGCATCCGCGATGCATCGGCACGACGAACCACTATGCACCGTACAGCGAATTTCCATACGAGGCGATTTAAGCAACGCCAAGGCGGCAGGGAGCAGGGAAATTCTATACAAAGTGCGCAACGAGTGACACTGTTTAAATTGTATTAGAAATTGTTCGATTTTCTCGTTTTTTCTCTGGCAGTCCCGGTGATATGTATAAACTACAAATAGATATTCGCTGCGATTTCTTAGCGTGTAATTTGGATAGGAACTTATCTCCAAGTGGATATTGGAGTTCTCCAGAGGCGCGAGCAAAGGATCGAGGAAAAGTCTCGGTTAATTTGTGACCCGCAACGGAACTTTTCTGTAATGCATCCGATGCAGGTGGCCGCGTGAAAGTAGCGCAAGGAAATCGCGGATCGTGCCTATAATTCTTGTCGTTCGCGTCTTTTCGTGAGGATTCCGCCGCGTCCTCGGGCAGAAACTAGCCTTTCTATCGCGTGCGCCAAAACCCAGCGCAGGAATGACTTTCCCGAGGTAATTTATTTGCGATTAAGACGCGGCATGGTCGAATTCAACCGTGAACAGGGCTCGTATCGTTTGTGCAGGTCATTAAGCCTGCTGGTCTTGCACAACGATTATTAAGATTCGCGGAACGATCCGTCAAGTGTAATTAGCAGGAGATTCTGGCTGCATAGCCTGCCGGCGTATTGTCCTCGATAAGCTGAAGCCAAACAGCCTGGGGTTCGGATGTAACGGTATCAATGTTCGTTCGTTCCGTATCATCTTTAATCTCGGTATCAGCGACCGTACAAATGTTCCAGCGGCCGGCGCAAGCGTCTTTTGTGTCTGCCGGGTGACCAATAATTCAGCACTTGACTGACTTACCAGGGTGCGGCAACACGGCGGCGGTCCACATCCGTAAATTGGTAGCGTCCCATCGCGTGGGGTGCGCGACATGCGAGTCAAGATAAAAAGCTACGAAAAAAAAGGATAAAAAATTCCTCCAGCAGATCAGAGTCCCAGCTCCGAGGTGGAGCAGACATTAACATTTCTCTGACAATCTGAGTCACGGTTATACATAAAAGAACCGCCTCGAATCACAGAGATCGCCGCTGTCACTGCAAGGAGAAAGCTCCGGCTTGTTCGAGTGGCAACGAAAGTAACCGAATGAGTGATTACTCGCGGCTGATGGGCCTGTCACGTTTTCGTGGACGGTGTCGCGGCGCGATTTATGTAACAGGGCATCGTCTTATACGGCAGCGCGAATTGGAGTAGACGCGGTGGGACCTTTAAAGGTAATTGGCATTGCAGAGATGTATTTGCGCGAGCACCGAGAAATTCGACGGAAATTTTGGGGCAGCAGCGATAGGGAGAGTATCTTGTATTCGCGATCGAAGAGCGACGAAACGCGAGGCGAAGACGAACGGGCCAGCGATTCCTTTGTCGGCAATTAATGGGCCCGTGGCTGGCAGGAATCGTAAATTCAAGCCCTTAAATGCGCGCGGGGTCGTTAACAGAGCCGCCGGCCGTAATTTTATTGCGCGGCAATCCTACGGCTAGCTCTTGACGCTTTAATTCCAACCAACGCCAACGATCGAATCACCTTATCGCGACAAAGACACGCCCGCTACTCCTCACCCGTGTAACGACTAAATCTCGAAGGAGACTCTCGTTTTTTATGCTCCCATGAGCCAGCTATGCTCGGGACTCGCCATTTCCATGGCATTTTTAATTGCCAGAGACGGCTTTTTAATGACTTTCGGCGTCCGGGGGCCGCGTGCATCCGTTGGAGGACACGATGGACCGGTTATTTAGCATCATAAGAAGCCACGATGCTTTCGAGCACGTCATTATCGAGCTTTTCTTGCGCAACGGGCGTGCTCGCTTTTCTGGCAACCGTCTATTACCGATCTGTCGATCGCAATTTCTTCTCAATTCTCTTCTTCGATTATTTCATGTTAAACTCTCGATATGAATGGTATCCTTGCCAGGCACGTTAATGCATTTCCTTGTCACCCCTGTATTTTATTTCCGTTACGATCCGAAATGATTGCCCCGGCTAAGGAACGCCCGGAAACCGGCAATTTCCTCGCAAATTTGTACTCCGGTTACTGCCCTTATTTGCAGCCGCGACATTTCAACGTTCTGTCGCTGAACTGATCAGGTATCCACGATAATGTTATGAGGTAATTTAACGTCTGATGTTAGACGCGACATGCATTATTCAGCGAGAATCAGCCAGAGAATTCAACCGGGGGAAGCCTGCTCCTCCGATCCCGATTTAATCGCGCACGAGCGAAAATTCTACGACATGGATCGATATTCGCGGCAGGTAATCGTTAAAAGAGATTTACGAAAACGGGCAACAGCAGTATTTGTACGCCCGAGGGCCTCCGTGAAGTACTATTAACGAAATTTCAACTATCACTTCCCGCCGCGATGTAACGAAACCAAGAAACAAACTCCAGACGCTTTTACGAGATTTAATTACGAAACCGTGCGTTGTAATCGCGCGATTTAAATTCATTCCCGTCTTCTGCCAGATCAGGATCCACCGCATGGTCGTCGAACTGTTTTAAAAGCGGTATGTATCTGGGTTACCTATTAAATGGTAATGCTGCTTCGAGCTGTGGCGGAAATTTTAGCGGATAAACGACGCGAGGTCGTTTAGCGGGCTGCAAATGTCCGAAAATTGGCGATTCAGGGTTTGCCAAGGTTGGTACCTTGGATTTAATGGGAATCGCACAGGCGATTGCGAGGAACCGTCAGCCGGTTACAAGCTCTGTAGGGTATCGTGAGAAGAAATAAGAATTTTTGGTTGAAACTGTGAGGGTAAGGATCTTGGCCGCGGTAACGGTGGTAAAGTTCGGTGATAGAGTTTCATCGACAGATGAGAGGAAATTAATTCCCCATTGACAATGGGTCGCCGAGGGGCCGTGTATCGTAAAGCAGCACGCTTTTTTCCTCCCGACACCATTGCGATTCCCTGCAGGCAGGTGCAGTTCGGTGGATCGCCATACTTCGCGCAACAGTAGCGTGGTGCATCGCATTCCGTGAAAGTAAAAAACCAGCCCGAACCGAGTTATGTGCGAGAGGGAGCGTGTGCCTTCCTGTCGGTTCCTCGTCTTTTATCCGAGCAAAAAGATCATTGAGACGATTCGAATCGAAGGGAGACACTGTGTCCATCCTCTCCCGGCGTCGTTGCTCTTCCACTGGGACGTCGATGCGCACGAAGATATCGATGGCCAAATTTGTACCGCGCAAGCACCGACACCGCAGGAATTAATTTTATCGGACTCGCGGCTTCTATCAGGCGTGCGCGAGGTTCTTGAAAAAAAAAATTCAACACAGTCACTGCTCCGAGAACAATGAAATTCCTTCGCGATTCAGCTAGCACGTATGTACTTAAGCGATTCTACGCGGAAAGATGAGAATGGTTCGAGCGATTAGTACTATTACGGCAGAACGTTGTACAGATAAGGAGGTCTCTACATAGAAGCTCGAGCAATTAATACCCCCCATCCCGGTAGTATAGTTACATCCGCGGCGAGGAGGAAGTACGCTTCCTGTAAATGGTGCTTTTAATATTTCATGACTTTCCGTGGCTGCCCCTGCCTCTGGCACGGAAAGTGAGAGACAAGAAAGCAATTTGGCTTTCGTTCTTTCTTTCTCCTTATTACGCGGCGGAAAACAAACGTTATCCGAAGTGTCTGAAAGCCCTGGTAGACAGAAATTCTCACGGCAGAGTGTACTCAGAAAAATAGTTTCAACGATAATGAGCGAAATAATACATTAATTATCGATGATATTTCTGCGCGTACGTGAGCAGGCATACAGATTACATGCCCGTCTGTAATCTTTCAAGCCTTACATCCAACGGATACCCCTTTTCTCGTCTGTTTCGGACGAGTGACATTCCGAGAAGCGACAATTTTAACATCTGTTTTCAATGACGGCACACGGTGCACGGTGATTTAGTTGACACCACCATTGTTGCTCGTGCTGCTGATGTCTAGGGGAATATTGCTTATCGTCTGGGCCAAGATATTCCCGGGACGAAATTGAGATTGCGTCTTGTATCAAGGAGCTGACATAAACAACAATAACTTCCAATTCATGTGCTGTTATGTTTCAGCAGACGAAATAGTTACGCACAAAAAGAGGACGGGCAACGCGAAGATTGGCCGCTTATTAATTTGTATCGAACAACACCTTTCAGCGGTAGGTGTTCAGGTAGCCAGAGCATGCTTTCAGGATCACCTCCGTCCATGAAAGTCGACGAGGCGTGGCAAAACTCACCTCCTTGTCGTAATAATGGTCCATTAATTTTATTTATATTCTGTCTACATGGACCACGGCATTTCCTTTCGCATATACGTTGCATCGACCGCGAGTGCGTTTAGTCCGGCTTATTAACAGCACAATTAAGGCTCTATTAGCCTCCCAAAATAGCCCCGCTGACATTATCTTATTCAAAGAATATTTAACACACTCTGCTCAGCCACCCCTTCCATTTCCCTTTCATTCCGTCTCACTTTTGATACCGTAAGAGAATCGAAACCGATTTCTATCTGCCCGCGGGTAGAATGGTCCTTATATACGCCGAGGCACAGAGGGGCATGGAGGGAATATGAAAATGAAAGATGGAGGCACGAGGCTAATTGGGAGTTCTGCTTATAAAAACTGTAGGAAGATGAAAAGAAGAAGTCTATCGATTCTCTATTCAGATGTGAAGTGATACCTTCCACCACATGGCCACCTGCTGAGATACATATGTAGCCTTATCGGAGGCTTCTTCGGGATCTCGGGAGCAAAAACGAGACCGAGCATAAAAGAATGAATAACGATAATAGCCGAGGCTTAAGCCTGAAAAAAGCATCAGCGTTGCCGCGTCAGATTAAAATCCAATGCCCCCGAAACGGGACCGCGATTGAAGCGCAGCTATATGAGAATAACTATATACGAGATCTGATAGGGAGAGCGGAGCTGGCGGGTAATAAAATCCACCCTGTAAGATTCGGTTTTCCCGCCGGAATTCATCTGACCACGCCAATTAACCGAGGGGCCCATTCCCTTGGCGTTCGCGTTAATAAGGCCGCGAGAGTTGTTGCTCAATAAATATCAACAAACCGTGGAGCACAGGGTTATGCTGCAATTACGCGACTGGTTCGTACGCGAACGCGTTCCTGGCGCATACTTGTGGAACAACTCGGGGAACTTAGCTCCGCCTAGCAGGATCACGGATGGAAGCATTCGTATTGATCATAGCGGCGTGACGGCCGAGTTCTAACCCGCGATTCTTCCTTCCACGACCCGGTCTAAGGATCTGCTTATGCCGTGCGAACGGAAGGAACATTTTCCCGAGGAAATAACGCGAGGATCGGCTGACGGATGCCGCGGAGGGTATCGCGCGAATCGATTCCACGCGCCGCAGAATTCCATCTGCGTTAAGGAATGCTTGACAGAGGATCGGGGGGTCACATAGAACGTGTATCTCGTAATCAGAAACATTGAGAAATCAGCAGGGAACACCTCGATTCTTCGAAGGAAAATTCCATTTACATCCTTCGTGTTCTGTCGAATCGAGAAAGTCTAGTATCGTAGCGAAGGTACTCAAACGCATATGCTGATTAGAAAACGAAAGGGTCCGCCCGAGGAAGGATAGTGAATCGGACCGGGCTTTGAATCGTTCCTATCGCTGACTAACGAGAGCAATGTATCGTAGAAAAAGGAGCGTTGGCGAGCGTGTAATAAGCAAAACAACGGCAGCAGCGTATCGCACCGGGGGGATCATAACGCGGAAGAGGCTCGTTCATGTGTACTTTGCGGAATACATTATACACCCTTCGTGGAGCAGACGTCTCTGGAAACTCTGACACCCTCGTTTTTCCTCGCTCCGAGAACGCTCGAGGAAGGAACACTGAATGACTCGGAACACAGGAAATATTAAAATATGACTGCAACAACTGACACTTACAATTAGTTTCTGATTAGACTCTAGGAAATACTTTGTCGTACTTATTCCAGTCGAGGAATAACGAGCAAAACGAACTTGTCCCTGTCGAAATCCTGCAGAGATAGTTTCCAGTGAGCTGTAGCAAAACATAGCGGGATCAATTAAGCCTTGAGGTATGACATTTAATATGCGGCAGAAGGACACGAATAAAAAATCGCGGTAAGCGTACGCATCGCGAGTTTCTATTACATACACTTGAACTTTCTTGACTCTGAGGTCTCCGAGTGCACCTGCAACCTGTTACTCCTGTTTAAAGTAACGTTACGAGTTCAACGCATTCTTTTCTCGTTGTACTCGACGATGATGGATGCAACGAGCACCTTCGACCCTTCAACCCCTCGATCGAACTTTGGATTATCGTTAGGTCATATTGTTGGCTTATTAGCTAGCTCTGACAGAGTTCGTGATCCATCCGAGCCCAAATCAAATCAATTTTCTGCTCCCTCGAGTGATTAATCGACCGACGAACGCCCATCAGTATTTTCCTATAAGATTTTCATTAATCACGATGGTAGGGCAAATATCCATCGGCGAATTTGCGAAGTGACCGTCTTTCGTGATAGATTCGTAATCTTTCAGTGGAGCAGAGAAGGGGCTTACAGGTGGCATCGTTTACACCTGTATAATCGTGACAACGGTGCATGGGTATCAGCAGACGGTACCTGTATATCAAACACGAGAACGTTATCGAGATCTAACGATCAGAGATACGCTTAACTAGACGGGTGAGTGACATACGAGTACGCTCTAGCCGAGGAATGTCATCTATTCTTAGTCCCGACGACCATTCATAAAACGCGCCGAGCGGTGGACAAATTAATGACAGATCTTCTGTGCCATAGAGGAATTTTGATTAATTGGACATCTGCTACCTAAAATTTACAGCGGACAGTCTTTTCTGCTATCTGTATCGACGTCTAACCGTCTCGAAGCAAGGAAGCAAAGGATTCGTGCCATTAGGTGATCGAGGGATTCATGAAGCTACGGCTTCGATACACTCGATCTCCTCGAAATTTCAGGAAGCGGTGAGAACGGCGGGAAGAGTAACTCACTCGTGTTTCGTGTCGTAAATCCTGACTACCATATCAATGAAACATCAGGGTTCGCTATAGTGATCGGTCCACTGAACTCACCTAACGGATTCCTTTTCCCATCATTGGTGATGGACGAAAGAAAATCGTGGGACATTTTAGTGTGCTCCCTGTTAACTGTATGGCCGGCTGCAACCGAACATCACAATGGAATTGAAGAACCTAACGAGGTATGTACGTGTATATACCGTTAATTATCAATCGAAAAGGAACAATGATCGTATCGTGATTGCGGATATGAAAAATGGAAGTAAACCTTCCACCAAGTTACTTATACTACTGCTCCTGATTCGTTGGTAGAAACAGCGGTTCTTTAACAAGTTTGATGAGTAATTCGTAGAATTGGAAAAGTGCAACTTGATGTATTACCGCATTGCAAATGCAGTGCGTTCAACTAAACAGGATGAGAATGCGGCGAAGACAAGATCCTCGGTGCGCTTTTACTTTCAAAGGATACTATTAAGTCATCGAACGCGCTATAATTAGAACACGCTGGTAATTATGCTGTTCTCCTAACGAGGATATTATAACGCTCTCTATTCGAGTGAAAGTGTGCTCGGTATCACAGCGATCGTCCGAGTCCCGACGTAGAGTGAATTCTACGATCGGTAAATTTCCTCCTGTCGCGTTTCCTCGTTCGCTTCGCCGAAGACTGTAGAGGGGAATCGGGGCGAGCGAACATTTCGGATAGAGCGTTTTCGGCGGGAATGTAATTTACCAGAAGAGTTTCGTAATATCGCGATGTTTCATTTACATAATACACAAGTTACGAGCAATATCGATGCTTCCTCTATTACAGCAAACCACAATCGTCCACTTTCTGCTTCGTTTCCAGTAGAATGGTTTCGGGCACGCCGAGGCTCAATTAATAGGGGAAGATACCGTGAAACTTTTATACAAGAGAATACAGATCCCCTCCACCTTTTTCGCACCATTTCACGGTGTAATATCAAAGTATTTGGCTATCATTAAGAGCTATCTTACCGCGTTCTATTATGGCACTACAAGGTGTAAATGAACGAATTACACGCGAATGGGCGACGAAGGTGTGACGAGAATCGAGGATCGAGACAGGGGCCGCAGGCAGCTTGGAATCTGTTTGTGGCCGACTGCTCCAGACAGGCAGGAATCGTGGAGGTCCTGCGAACGCCAAATGAACAAGATAGCGGTATGAAAGAGACATGTACGTTTACAAGATAAGAAAACAGGAAACGGAAACGCGGACGAGACAGACCGTTAAGTTCGACGGCACTCCGAAACATGTGTGTTTAATGAGTAGATGATGAGGAGGCGACGAAAGGTAGTAAGGAGTGGGAAAGGCCGAGACACCCGTAGGAATCGCGTGTATAATGGGCGATCCATGCGCGGAGGGAGGATGAGGGAGGCTGGTTAAACAAAATTTTCGTACGTCCTTAGCTGCGATACACGACTACAGGTCGTAAATCGACGTGTAGTCTGCAAAATCCGCTTAGCGATCGAGACAGCGTCGAGACGCGCACGTTAATCATATTAGGTACTATTGCCGAACAGTGAACGAGAGAACCGTTTTCGGCGGCATATAGGCGCTGTGAATATCATCGAGACGCGCTAATCAAATCTCGTAACGGGTCCCCTCGAGTCCGACTCCAAGGCTTGGATCTGTCTGGAAGGTATTCGGCATATTTCAGCATGTGCAATGGCGCAATGATATCCACTCGCCTCGATGAATCAGACTCGGTTGACTCGTGACTCTCTAGCACTGCTCCCAGCTATTGGATTTTGTACGATCGAAATAACAATCCATTTACCAAATGATTATCCGGCATCGAATTCTATGTTTCTAACGCGGGCCTTGGAATCACGCGCGATCGATTGCGAAATCGTTAATGGGTTCGTAACGACTATAATTACAACTCAATGGAAATTGACGGCTGAAGCTGCTTTGATTACACGTTCCCAGCGGTAATGGGTACCTGGTGTGTTAGGTGTCAGTTAGGTTGTTTCCAGAATCAATCGCTCACACCGCAGGGTTCGCAAGATAATCTCAAAGGACCCGAAAATGCTTGCTGAATCATGGTGGTTTGAAAGTTAGGAATTCAATTTCCGCGAGAAATGTTCCGGCACGATTCCACGTGGCCGAGATCTCGAAGAGCTCCAACTTAAGCTTGGAATATTCATAAGCGTATGAGCCTGTATAGCGAAATGTGCAACACAATTGGTTAGGAGATGAGTAAATAACTGGTATCTGGCTGGCAGCTGCGTTCACGTTCACTCTACAGTCAACGGGATCTGTTACATCCGGATGCACGATCGTATTATTCCGTGGCGGCGAGTCGTAAATTAGCGAAGGATCAATTTTAATCCCTGCTGGTTGAACATATGGTATGCAATGAAGAGTTAAATCAACCATCCAGCTTTGTGCTCTTTCACGACAGAAGTGGGCAAGGTAGGTAAATGAGTTTGTAGTGTCCGAGTTTAGAAGGACGCGAGGAAAGTCGAGTTTCCCGAACCCCTCATGATTTTACATGAGGCTATTCTATCGTGAGACAAAAATCCCAGTCGCGAAGTAGGTAGTCGCGAGATATGAGATTTATATCGTGAAACTTGTCTCGCGAGAGTTTAATTTCATGAAACTGATGACAAAATAATTAAAAAATAATGAAGTAATTGTCTCGTGAGATTAAAGTTTCACGCGAGACATGATATTTTTGTCTCATCGTGGGTCTGCACCGTTAGAGAATCAGCGCTCGGCATTAGTTGAGGAAACTCTCGACTGTATTCACGCGCGCGAACGCGAAACCGCGGAACGATAAAAGTCGGTAGCGCTGTACGCGTCAGCGCTAACGAGATTTCGAAGCGGCCAGTTGTCGCAGGCGCGTTTTACCGCCTGACCATCTGTTCCACAGGTAATAATTAAAATTACTCTCTTTGAAGCGACGAGACGGCGTAAATAGCGCCTGATTGCGCGCCACCGACAGCTCCTCGGCCGCCTGATTGATTGATCGCGCCCAGAAACACGAGCATCATAATCCATTTTTGTAACGCCGCCACTTCCGCGTTTCTTTGGCCACCCTGCCTCTTCCTTGCAAGCTCGATAACGTCGATGCGAAAGGAAACGGCGAAAATGTCGCGTAACGGTAGATAAAGAGGCGAAGGATACAGGACGAATTAACGGTCTTGACGATCCTGCGCTCGCCTTAAATCCCTTCGACTTTTCGGCAGACAGGATGCTGGGGCAGATTGCGGCTGAGCGGCGAACGTTCAGGAAGAAGAGGAAGAAGGGATAATGGGAATCGGAGGATCGAGGTGTGGCAGCTTGAATGAACGTAACAGAAGCCCGTCTAGCGAGCGAGGAACGCGGGAGAAGCTCGCTCCCTAGGTGAGTTCCACGGGCGGCTTCTAGTACACCAGACCGCCTTGCTCTGGTCTTATTTTACCAGCGCAAAGTGGGTGTGTGTGCCGAGACGGCTCCTACGTGGCCTTGCAAGGCCGTTCCTGTGCCGCGGCCAACGAGATCCTATCTCCGTGGATCGTCCACGCGTTCGATGAGCGAGCGAGGGGATCTTCCTTCGATGAATCGTACGCGGTGCGCCGCCAATTAAAAAAAAAAATCGGTATGACTAGGCGTACCGCACACAATCGAAATTACGATCGATCGAGACGAGTAACGGTGTTCTCGAGCGATTTTCGACGCGTTCGTTGAACCTGTCGACTGCTTCTTTGCGTTTCGGAACCATTAGAAGCGTAGAGACGCTTAGTAATTAGGCGAGAAGTAGTAAAACCATTCCGTGGACCGGGCGAACGAAATTTTATAGGGCCACGGTAGCGATTAGATGCGGGATTAGAGGTTTCTTAAACTGTTCTTTACTGCTTCGAAATATAATTTAGGAGGCAGATATTTTGCCTAGTTAAATGTCAAGCATGCGCCCCGTTGGCCGGGTAAACGCAACAGGCGCAAAAAGGCACTTACAAGTTACATATCTGTTGATCGCCGATCGAATCTGTTTACCACATGGCGGACCTTACCTTTCGGCTATCAGCTGGAATGCTAGAATTTTACTTTTCCCGGGACTCATCAGGAAACACGGATTTACATGTTAGTGATATATTGCTGTATCTATAATCGCCTGAATATTCCACCTTCTCTACGCGCGAGCCTGCACGAGGTTTATCAATAATTAATGATCGTGTTTGGCCGACTATGCCTCCCCCTCCGCCCCGCGTTATCTGTTTGAAGATCGAATGTATGCATATTTGTAGGTAAAAAAATGTACAGGTGGCAGTATCGTTATTCCCCTATTCTCTCCGGTGGAAGGAACGCGAAGGATTGATACACTCGAGCAAATTGATGGTCGCGAAATCGCTTGTAGCGATTTAAATTCGACGAAGGATCATGATTACTGCATTCAGGATCAACGCAGCGGGGCCTGCCGCGCGGCGCCGGCGTTTCAAAGACACGCGCGGTGCTCGGCTGCTTCTCGAACGATGATTAATGGTTGCGCGCTAATTAGGGAAGAGTAATCGCCCGTCCGATTTTGGTAGCGCTAACGCTTGGATCTGAATTGACAGAGCCACGGGTATCGCGAGGTAGCTATATTTTAATAGACTTCGCCGATTTAACGCCGCGCAGATGTTTGACGTAGCCAAATGATGAAGCGACCGAAGGATTTTTTACTTTCCATCGGCAAACTTTGCGAATTGATCTCTCGATTCATTAGGAGGGGACGTGTGATAACCACCAGAGACACGGAACAGTGATATCTTGGATCGTTTAACAATTATTTCGCAATTTCCAGGATCTACAGTTTCTGGAATTTCAAAGTTAAAGGTTCGCGCGGTGTTTTCAAATGTTCGAGAAGAAGCGATGAAATCTGAATGGAGAAGACTCACCTGTTAAATTACAACTGGATTCGACGGGCCGTGCGGTGAATCCCATCTGTCACAGCGATTAATGTGGACTGATGATCGATGATGTTCGGAGCACGTGTACGATGTCCATCAGCGCGCATGAGATACTTGCTCCGTTCAAAGAATCCTCTTCATTTCGTCGCCCCTTCCGACCTCCCTGCTTCAGTATCTGTCACAGTATTCACCACTATCTACCCCGCAACAGTCCCAGTCTCTCACAACTGTCTCCTCTTCTGTAGCTCAGTCAACAGTTCCCTCCTGTATTTTCACCTCTGTTCATCGAGGATCACTTTTCCTTCTCGCCGGTCCAAGCTTGCGAAAGCTTCCGATGCACAGCGTAACTCCGCGTGTCGGCGACGAGTCGAACCACTTGCCGTCTGCTCTTGCAACCGAACGGTCTATACCAACGGATACCATCAAGGTATTCTGTCAAACGACTAGGCGGAACTACGTGAAAATTCGTGAATCAAGCACTGTTTGTGGATAAGCTTGGTGGCGATGTGAAAATCGGTTCATCGATGTTCATGATCGTGCATAGAGCTGCAAGAGGAGCCGCGGACGATAGAGCAAAAAAAGTAACAGGTGCGTCGTCCTTGAGAGATTGTTGATGAATGTCTGGGTCGCGCGTGTCGGTGCCCGATGCCTCGTTTTATCTCGGCGAGATGAAAGGGTAGTGCCAGGATCGAGATAGGATTCGGGGCTGTCGCGCGGAGGTGCTGCACCGCGAGGAACAGCGTGTCCAGCGAAACGAGCAAACAGAGTGAGCGCAAGGTAGGGTTTCGGATCCGTGCTGGCTGGTGGTCGGGTAGTTTGTGCCCGAGAGCGCAAGCGGAGCTACGACGATCTTCCTCCGTCTCCTTTCCTTCTGCTTCCTCTTCCCTCTTTAGATCCTGCGTCGCGATCCCTCGGAGAACTTCTTTCTCTTTCGGTCGTTCGCCTTGCTAGATGGCGCCAACAAATGACGGCCTCAAACGATCTTTCCACGCGGGACTAAGGTTTCGAACATCAGGATCAAGTGAGCCAATTGCCCAATGAAATCGTTGGCTAATCTCTCGCACGATCTCCTCGCGTACGGGATTGCTCCGAAATATATTCGTGACAGGGGCAAACGCCAGCACGAGTGCCTTCGTCACCCTTCCTTTTTTGGCTACCAGTGTTTTATGCCAATGGCGAATGATTGCTTACATCATCTTTACATGTCCTTCGATCATCGTTACCTGTCTGTCGATCTTCAATCGCTCCTCCCCCGCCGAGGCGGTATTCATCTTCAAACTACTAGAGCATTGTCCTTTACCAATTCGTCGATGAGATTCTGTCAGTGACAAATACCGACTACCATTCAAGATCCGTACGTGGACTTTTCAGAAATATTCTATACACCTTGCTTGTCACAAACCACTGAACACGCAACATTAGAATCGCGGTAGAGCGTTCATTGATCAGATACCCGTTACCAAGTACATATTCCCAGCCAGCTTTCGATCATTAATAAGTCTCGTGCGTGGCAGAATTATCAGTCACGACGCCACTGTTCTCACATTTTTGCTTCCGTCTCGGCGGTTACAGCTAACGGGCGTCGTGCAAGGCGCCCTCCGCGTTGCGGCCACCAAACGTCCCCTTAGATAACGCGATGAAACAACCTTTAGACACCTTTAGACACTGCGAACCACTTGGAATCGTTGGAACGGCTATGTACGGGCATCAGTTGATGGTCCAGCAAAGATGATCACCTCTGTCGCGAGTTAGCCCCGTTGCGCACTAGGCGACAAATCGTCGGCGACCAGTTGCCGACGACCACGAGGTATACGGGGACATATGAGTTCGTACGCACTTGGTCGCGGCAAAGAATAAAGGTGTCTGGTCGTCGGCGACCTGGTCGCCGGCGATTTGTCGCCTAGTGCGCAACGGGGCTTAAACAGAGTACCATTATAGAGAATCCGAAAGGCCCGACAGAACAGAGAGGCATCGTTGAGCAAACTCAACGATCACGGGCGTGCGACTGCGCCTGGTTCGTGGAACACAGCGAATAAGAGAAACACCGGCTCGGTGTAGCGATCCGTGTTAGAAAGAAGTCTGAAAACGGGGACAACTCTCGTTTTATTAGAGGCGTCGCTTTGCGTCGTGACGCTTTTCACGATCAACGATGTCGTTCACGGACGACCAGGTGCCCGCTCGAGCACGCAGCCAGGCCCAGTTTCTAGTTCGCGGATTATTAAAGGCTATCATAATCGGATCCAAGCTGCGAGCAAACTACGCGGAACGTCGTTTCGCATTTCGCTTGTCTCGAATTCCGCGAAATCGTTCCTGATCGTCGCTGCGGCACTTACCGCCAACAGGACGCGACATTATACGACAGCGTGGGAATTTTACTGGTCTTTTACGCGCAAATCTTATCGACTTGATAATCACGAATCACTTGTTTCCCCTTGTTTCCCAAAAGGTGAAGGACAAAATAAGTTGCGCACAAAGGCCGTCACGTATTTTGGGGAAGCGAAGAGAATCGAAGAAATTAATAATGATTAATTAATTATCACTGCTCCATGGGAATCAATTGTTTGATTCGCGACGGCCTTAAAAAGGATGGATGAGGTATAAAATGGAGTCGAGTGGAATCGATCCAGGCGTCACTTATTAATTATCGCGGAGCTCTCCGTCCGGCTTGTTGCTCTGATAGCGAGAGGAGAGAAGAAGAACGAGAAGAAACGTAAGGTCCGAAACGGTTCTGGAAGATAAGATAATGGCAGCTTGTTAAGCGACGTTTTATACTACAATTTAAAGGAAATATTTTAACACGAAACTACTCGGGTGATGACTAGCCTTCGAAGCATAAACTCGCGTGAGCAACTACTATAATTTCGCGGAGGAACGAAGAATCGAATAAAGTATCGCCGCATATAATAAATTTTTAATGGGCGGTTACATCGCCGATGAACGAGGATCAGAATTTACAGCATTCCCTCGATATTTCAACCAACGATTATTCATTTTCCCGATAAGATAGAGTGTGTTAAAGTGTCGCTGTAAATATGAAGTCTGAGCGGGGGAATGTTCGACGATAACGAGGACGTTCTCTTCGTGACTTTAAATGACGTGAAGGAGCTCTGCGCTAAATAAAATCGGAATATAATAATTTATTTACTCTTCGATGAGAACTATCGGTCCATATATAATGCCTATCTAAATCGTTTACATGTTCGTTAATATAGCGAATAGCCGAAATGAAAATATATGTAAAATAGACATCCGTGCACACATCGACGAGAAAAAGAAGGCAGGATCTTTTTTCTGTTCACTTAATGATGTCCCGGTCCCGGCAATAATTCCTGAAATTTGCCAAACATCGATACGCTACAAATTATACCCATTAATTGCTCAGGCCCCACACGATAGGTACACCTATTATATAATATTAGGTATGTTATAATAATTGCAGGAAGCAATTGACAGGGTGAGCACAAGACATGAATGTGTAGACTGTCGGTACTTTAGAAATATGAAACTCGCATCATAATCGTGGTATCAGGCCAACGAAACATGCCTCTGTCTGTCATCGGACCCCTATCAGTTACCTTCTGCCTCGCGCGGGTATTGGTACCTTTCGGCAATTCTTAGGCAGATTACATGACGAGATTGGAGCAGGCATCCGCCTTTCACAATCACAGGCGCCGTTTTTACTCCTCCAACCGGCCATGCAGATGCCGGGCTTCGAATATTGGGCCTGACCACCCGGAAGGTAATTAAAGGGTAATCGCCTTCTTTCCTTTCGTCGAACACAGTATTCCTTGGCAACGGCGGTATAATCGCGACCCCCTAAGACGAGGGTAAGTAGCTTCGAAATGTTCATTGCGCTCCGCCAAGGAGAAGATGCTCCTTGCACCTATCTCTCGGAATTTTAATGAATCCGATTCGTCGATTGAATCTCGGCCCGTGGGCGACGCGTAACACTTTTTACCGATAAGGCCAGCGCGGTTTAGCTGGCCAGCTCGGATAAGGCAGCACGAGAGTGTTCGCAGCTGTGTGTTGCATTGTGTGCACAAAAAAGTCATAAATTATTAGCATTATCGGGGAGATTTATAGAGGCCAACGAAAAACCAGGACACGTATCTCCGGACATTTAATTATGCCGTGGTTTTTTGCTTTTCTCTTTTCCTCCTTTTCAAGCAATAAAGGAAGATGCTGCATCGATGCAACGGGAATCAAAAGACACTACAAGTATGTATGTACATAATATTACAGAAGTGCGCGCAATGATGAGGTAGAGATTGTGGAAAAATTTTGGTGCCGCGTTTACCTGGATTACCCGTCACACTTTAGTTTTTATTCCCCCGATGGCACACCACTTCCGAGACTTCGGTACCTTCGAGCCGTCTACGTGGGCCGTTTTATTCAGCGTTTCCACGATACATCAGCCGGCTGGTTGGTTATCATCATAATTGTTATATGTGGTCGTTATGCTTTCGGCCGGGACGCGATTAACCGCTGTCGTCACACTTTACGTTCTTCGTTCCCATGCTTGGAACACCCACTGCGCCGACCTTATTAATTTCCGCGATAAAACACGGAAGATGGGGCAGCGATGCGGAGAGCCATGTCTCATTGCCCTAAAAATTCATTACACCCGGTTAATCAATCTTGTTTGCTCGCCTGCGACTCTCGTGAACGGCCCGTTAAATCTTCACCTTGCCACTGAATATTGGGTGCCTCGACTCCGCAGCCTTGGAATCCTGTTCGGGTCGTATCGTTAGCATGCGCAGCAAAATTTTCACCGCCACCAACGGTAGTACAAGCGCGACACAAGAGGTTGATAAATGACGAGGCCGCGCAGGCGGGAATTCCGATGGCGAATTGCTACTCCAGTTTCTAGATTCAGCTTCTGCTACAGGGACCACGGCAATCAGCGAGGAGACGAAGAGTGATGACGCGTGACCCGTCGGGTAGGGGTCGTCGTCTTTCGGGAGAGCCGCGAGGAAGGAGCGCAGCCCAACACCAGCTGAATTTATGTGCCCGGCGCTTGGAAAAAAAGTGCTCGCGATAACTAAGAGACGTGAGCTCGCGGGGAACTACGCGTAAAACTCTTGCTTCGTTTTCCGCGAGCTTTCAGCTCGGAGCACAGTGCCTGCGCATTCTCTGGCATCGTTACAAAGGCAACGTGCATTTTTCTCGAGGAACGTCTGGGTACGCGGCGGATGATGAGGCACGGTCGCGTAAAAATCACGCACAACGCACTCATCAAGGGATGATTAGCGCACCCCTGGTAAGAAGAAGTGATCAGGGAAGAGACGCGCGATACGAGCGGCAGAAATGGTGCTCGAAAGAGGTCTACAGTTAGGTACGTAACATGTGGCAAAGCGACCATCTGTCTAGGAAGCAAGTGCCGGCACAACGACCACGCGTCCGTCCTTCCTCGTCTCCTCTTTGCCTGTCCGCGAACGAAACTGCCCCCAGCATGTAGCAAGGTGGACAATTACGCGTGACGGGTTCGAGTTCAGGCAACTATGCCTATGTGTATGCCTAACTGCTCTTCGATAGCTGACGTTTCGTCATCCGCCGCGAACCACGACCGGTCGAAACGATCAGCGAAATGTTGCGGTTTTAAAGAAACCACCGTAACAACTTGAAAAACAACACGTGCTGTGCGTAGCAGGTGGGACACCGTAAATCAGGTCAGATAGCCATCGTCCCATCAGTCAGATGAAAGCACAGATTTCAATGTGGAAGGAGGAAACGCTCGACATAGCATACGCACATGTACCTACCACCCGAATAACCGAGATGTTCTCGGATTTCAACAGATCCTTTTTAATTGGTCTTTGATATCGTTTCGTCTATGCCAGGATATTTATGCAGGGGGATGTTAGCCACGGCGTTTATTAGGCACACGTCCCCGTTTATGCCTAATCGTAAATTAACGAATCGCGGCGATCAGCTGTTAATCTGCGCACGGGCAGCAGCGTGGTTTCGCTTAATTAACAAATCCGCTCGGCGAAACGGCGGATCGTGGAATTTCGTCGCGTATACAGAGCGTCGCAGCCGTAATGTAAGATGCAACGCGACGTCCGGCAGACCGATAATGATTTCTCCTTATTAATAATTTGTTTAATACCCTTCAGCCGGTCCGCCGTTGATTGGCGGCTGGATACAAATTCCCGTGGCTGCTGTTAATCGCGAGAAATGCGGGGAGATAAATTGAATAACGGTTAAGAGCGAGGGGAGTCTGGTGGTTTCACGTTTTGCCACATTAAACTTGGCGAAGCGTGTGGCTGAAGAATCGCTGCGCAACGAAATGCAAGATTGGCCAAATCTTTTCAGCGACGCATTCACGCAATTTCTGGAATCAATGACTCTGTTTCCATCGGGAAGTATCCAATTTCCTCGAATTTTAGTAGACGCGTAACACTGAGTATGTATATGCAAAACGAATCTGTAAATATCGCGAAAACTCTGAAGCATAATTTACAAGGCCTTCGGCAGGAAGCGAGAGGGGGTTGTCGTTAGCGCGACGAATAGAACAGGTTGCTGCAGACAGATTAATGATTACGAGTCTTCCGAAAACAGTAAATATTTTTATTTCTGCACTCAGCCATGGGAGGCGCAAGCCACGAACGATTTCTTGTCGAATTGCTGCAAGATATCAATAACGCGTTGGAGAAGTTTCTGTCAACAGATTGCACAGTAAATGAGAACTGACTCATCCCTTTAGGAATTCTCTGATTGCATATTGTTCAGCAAAGTGTAGACTGAATAAGACCTCCTCACAATCTGCAATAATCGTTGCGTGTAAAGTTGAGTATGAAGTAAGAACACTACATACCCTTAATTGACACTTACGTACCGCGATAAACGTTTGCAAAGACAGTATATAAAATGTACCAGCCTTCAGTTCTACCGACCGTCTCACGAACATTGTGGATAACGCGAACACTTGCACGGTATCGGTGGAGCGTTCATCATTCCAGCCTGAGAGCCATTGGCTTTTGTCCAGCACAGAGCTCTAAGCAATGATTTATGAATTAGAATCGGCCGTTTTCGGGGAACATCGCACGATCGATCAGTCGCCTCTAATTAGCCCTCACCGAATAGCTCAGCTCATTTCCTACCCAGCAGATGTACAAGAGCTGAGATATAGCAGCGTTCAGGAATATACCGAACTTTATGACGTCTGAGCTTTGCCCTCCGACCTGTTACGAACCATGCAAATCGATCACGGACTGGCCAGCACACTCAACCATCATGTCTTACCACGACAGCCTGGAAACCAGTCAGGCAAATAATCGAAGTGCTCGAAAGCATCTGAACGAACATACTCGAGCTATAAGTTTCGTTGTAATCGTTGGTCATAGACACTAATCGCTGATGGAAGCGAAGACACGTCTTATAACGATCCACGAAAGTATTGCCAGTTCTCCGTTCGCCGTCTTTCACGATATTCTTGTCGCAAGCTCTCTCAGTCTGTGGAGAAAATTGTACGTAGATTTGTTGTAGCTGACCATAGTGCTCTAAACCAGAGTTGGCCATTATCCGAATAAATTTTTATTCGAATAAAAATAAAAATTGATTCCAATAATGCTCGACTTTGCGCTAAACCTATCACCGACACCAGTCGAATACCCTCGGTTGCTTACGTCCCGCGCCATTTCTTTCCCGCAGTTCTCAAAATTTACGCTGAGAATGTCGAACTCCATAGTGATCATACTACATATTAATATTGTGATACTGTCTATTGAAACGATCGCCACTACGCCGGCGCAAACCGCGCACGATTCAATGGATAAACCGATCTCGTGCCAAGGCGATATTGTCGTGTTGAAAGGATAGGTCGCTCTGATCGGCAAACCATTTTTCATCGGGGAAAAGAATAACAGAGCGATCCCTAAAAGCCATCCTAACACGCCAAACCCGTAGAAGATGACTTTGTTACGCAAATGACACCTCTCGATAATGTCTTTGACAATTTTCACATGTTCGACACCTATAAATAATGTTTTCATCATGAGCGTGTGACGCGCGCCGTAAAATTACAGTCGTAAAATTACAGTGGCATTAGCAGGAAATCGACGGGTCAACAGAGCAACACATATTCGTTCAACTATTTGGACAGATCTGCATTGTTCTACATACTTGTAAACTCGGAGAGATCGTCAGCGCATTTCAACGTCTCCTCCATCAATCGCGTTATTTTCGCGCGACGTATTTGGCAGTTCATCGCTTTGAAAATCACAACGACGATTCCAGCGTAGATGCAACCGTTGTCGGTGGCGATCGACAGATTGTCCATGTTCGTGCAAATATCGACGAACACGGTGATCGCGAAGATGTACATCGTCGCCAGTATCCATACCTTGTAAGCGAAGTACACACATCGTAGAACCGACGATCTTTCTGGATCTATTTGCCAGAGGCCACAAGACCTGCGCAAATAGGAACAAAACGATCTCTTTGTAATTCACGCCGTCGCTGAGATGGCGGGACACCAGTAACGCGGATATATTGGCACTACTCTCACTTCAAATAAGATGTTTGAATGTTTAGTAAATTTCGGCACGGTTTTAACCACTCGTGACCTGACACACGATCCATCGGTAACGTGTCTGCCAACGGGCGAGTCAGAGTGCGCGAAAGGTGTCCCGAGCAAAAGCTACGGAGTCGCTTCTGTTGTGTAGGCTCAATTTTGTTGTGCGGTATATACTTTCGCGCGACTCTGCCACGTTATCAAGGGTTATTTTCATTCAATCTTCCACGGTGCCTTTCAGGAAAATTGCGAATAAACGGATGCGATTGCGCGAACGTTTTTCGGAATTATAGACTTCGTCGCGGTACACGTGTTAGATCCCCTAGTTACTTCCGCGAATGTCGATAAAATTGACGGTAATTGCATGTCGATAGAAAGATGAGGGCACGTTCTACTACGTGCCCACCACTTGCTACGTCCATTCTAACGTAAGAATGGACGCCCGCCGTGTAAAGAAACATCTAGCCTAGCATTTGCATTCAGTCCTGCAACTGAAACAATTCAACGTTGCAGTAGCGCACGAACGCTTGTCTCGCTGTCAGTGACAACTGACAGAAGGCAAATTTAAAGTTCGAATGATTTGTGGCATAGCTACTGTTTGTATAGTTCAAGTGGAAAACCGCATTCATACATTTACTGGGCTGCTGTGATTGATCGTTCAATTTCCTTCTGACGGAGTAATTGTGTCTAAAAATAAAACAAACGGTGGAAAACATTTGTTTTGTTGAACGAGTACATTTTTTCTCGACACCTATTAGTCGTGAAAGTTGTATTTTTAGAACTGTGCGAAATTAAAAAAAAAATTCTCCGCACCGGGAATCGATCTCGGGACGTATCGCGTAGCGGAATCCGTGTGCCCGCAACGATTTCTAGGGGGATTATTCTAATAAAACATTTAATAACAGGTGATGTGTATAAAAAATCTCGCCAGTGAATTGAAAAAAAGTTTGTCAGAAGTGGGATTCGAACCCACGCCCTCAGAGAGGACCAGAATCCTCGATAAAACTCAGTATTAACTGAGAAGGTGTGAACCTTGAGTCTGGCGCCTTAGACCGCTCGGCCATCCTGACACTTGATGACAGTCATTTATAATGCACATGACTAACTTGCTCGATAGTTAATCACATAATTACGTGAAACTCGCTGTTTCTGAATAAATCTATTACAGTCAAGGAAAGGCAGCGAAAAAGCGTTGCTTAAATGTTACGCAGACTAAAATAAAATGGAGATATATAGAAATGGCGGAATATACTAGCACGAAACAACGTTTCTACGTGAGAAATTTAAAAGGAACAATAGCAAAAATGTTTCGACGGTAATATATTATAACAATGTATTATAATTCTGATTGATAATGAAAAAAAAAAAAAAGAAATGTTTCCGCCCGGGATCGAACCGGGGGCCTTGTGCGTGTGAAGCACACGTGATAACCACTACACTACGGAAACCACATTTGTATGGTTCGTAGATGTTTAAAATCTTTATGTCAAGAAAATTGACATTTTACAATTTTTAAATATAAATCTTTTTTATGGAATTCCCGCTCCGTGAAAGAAGAAACATAAATCATAAAGTATTCAATAACGGCCAAGTTGTAAATTTGAAACACTATTATGTTCAATTTTTCGTAACTATATGCGTAACCGATCTTACGGAGTTTTCATTGATTTACGATTTTGCGATATACCGAAGACGTTATTGTTTAATACACCTATCATTTTTCCAATATTGCGCAATTAAAACCTCTACTGTTTCAATAAGATAATGTTCAATATTGTGTAGTAATGTTTCGAGAGCTTGAAAAGGAAAGGAGGCTCGGAAATAAGAGGAAGAATAATAAACTATTTTTGTAGAGAACGCTTGTATATTTTATAAAAATGGTATTAATTGATAAAATAAATGCTAATTTAAAAAAAAATCACGTTTACTTGGTAATACGGTCGGTAGTCTTTTGTATTATCAGTTTATTTCGTTGCCTAGTTACTTTCGTTGTTGTAGTTGTATTCTTCTGACCTTGACTCCTGTGATCATTAACTATAACAGGGTTTGATGATGGAACATCTAATCTCGTTGCCAGTTCTGTGTCTTTGCGCTTATCGTCCGCGTCTTTAGAATTCTTGGATTGTAAGTCCGCATGATAATATGTTTCCTTTGAAAAATGTTTAAACATAAGATGCATTTGTTCTTGAAACGCTTTTTGCGCGCACAGATATTTCGATTCAGCCGCTATCTTAGTTGTTTTTAATGCATCAGTCAAAGTTTGTATAAGAACATCTCTCGATTCTACGCTGCTTTCTAATTTTGCTATTTGAACTTCCAAGTTCCTCGAACTCTCCTTCAAATCAATTACTTTCAAAAAATATTTATAAAACAATGTTCTCATTTCGCCATCCGACAGCTTAGCCAATCTTTCCATTAACATTCTCTCTCCTTTCTCACGTTGAGATTGATTTTCATCAAAATCTTTTCTCCCACAAATCATTTCATTCTTATGTTCGATCATGGCATCAATGGCTTCGATAGTTTCTCCAAATTCCAATAATTTTCGTTCCTCTACTGTGGACGAAGTCTTTTCTTTTTGAAGCTTATCATCCAAGCGGCATTTCTCATCTACCAGAAGATCTCTGGTACGCCTTAAATGTTCGATCTCACCTCGCAAATCTTGCTTTTCGTATTTATGGAATGACCTTTCCATATCCATGGACATCTCTTTTATAACATAGTCCAGGTGCGATATTTTTGCCCCGACATATACTCTTTTCTTCTTGTGTACTTCAGATTTAATAACATTCCTTTCATCATCAAACAACTTAGAAACAGTTAAATTGCATTTCTCCTCGAGTTCATGAATTTTCTCTTCGTCTTCCGCAAATTTCTCTTCCAATTCTTTTTTACGCTTTTCCACTTCCTTTACCTGTTGCAGCAACCCGACCCTTTGGTTCTTAGAAGCAATTATAGAATCAGCGAGCGTTTCGATTCTGAGCGAATCGTTTATGATTTCGAGTAATCCTTGAATCTCGCTTAATCTGTCATTGTAAGATGCTATTTTCGTTCGGTTCAAACGGTATTTACTTTTCAATTTTCTCTTCAATTCCTCCCTTTTCTTCTGAAACATTCCTTTTGCTGTGCTAAGTATTTCAAGATTCTTATCTAGGCCTTTGATCAGATCTTGCTTCACCCATATAGCTACCCCAGTTTCGAACAGAATGTCGTACGTCAGCTCCAAATCAGCCTCGATCGCTGTCATTTCTGTTTGCTTCCCTTCATTCCTTAACACTAAAACTTTCAGTTCCTTTAATGACTCCAGTACTTCCATTGACTCAGGAATATTGCTCAGCAGGTCTGGTGAATTGTCGTTATGCTTTGTACAATTTTCACTGTCACTCGTTTCAACCCTAAAATTTTCTGAAAGTCCTATACTAGAGGATTCTGGTATTATATTGCTCAACATTTGACTATTGCTAGGAATAAATCTGTTGTTAAAGGCTAATACTTCGTTACACATTTCAGAACCAGGAAGCATCGAGCTTCTCCTAGAGTTTGGATTTCTAAGCGGAACCGGTTGAATTATAGGCAGTTCGTTATTACTATTTATTAGTTTAGTTAGAGACATGCTCATACTATCGCTACTCTGCTCTAATTTAGAACGCTTAGAATCGATTAGTTCGTTTGTTTGGATTTTAAATTCATCCATGTACATATCCAATTTTTCTAAACAATCCGAATGTTCCGAACTCGAATCACTTTCATCTTCCTCATCTTCGTCGTCCTCCTCGTCCTCCTCATCTTCCTCATCTTTTTCGTCCTCCTCGTACCTCTCGTGTTCCTTAGTTTCTTCGCATTGTAAGTAGTCGTATTCTTCGCTGCCTATATCCTCGTCATCGGTATAATATTGGTACATGTTAATTTCTGGCCTTGGAGAATAATTTCTGTGGTAGTACGCTTGCTCCGTTTGATCAATGAAGTCATGTGTATTTTGTATGCCTTCCTGACTGTGTCCCATACCACAGATATCTGAAACCCTCGCCCTTTCGGTCAGACCCTTGTCTCTTTTGTTATAAATAGAGGTACTTTGATTGAATCTTTTGTGCCTTGTCATCGTCCACATTTTCGATGGAATACTGTGTCTTAATACCTTACGACATACATATATATTTAATGTAACTGATAAACAATAGAATACTGGAATTTAATATTTGCTTGTATTATTCCTAACCTATTTGGAGTGATACATTCGAGATGCAATTTACAACACTGCTATAAATTCCACATAATCGAACGGCAATGATAGTGACGATAATAATAATTTTTATTCGATTAACAAATGATGTCGCACGATTTGGTGCGGTATTTTTATTGAAATTATACATGAATAATAGATGCTACAGATTGGCGTGTGCCCCAGGTTTACTCTCGTATTCACCGGTATTCACCGGAAAATATGTTAAAATTTTATGAACGATTTGTTTTATTTGTTATTCAGATGTTTACATTCTGAACAGCTTAGAGAATTTAGAGCTCCGCGTATTTGAACATATTGTATCAGGCAAAACATTTTGCAAAGATTTGAATACAATAAATAACATATGTGTCTAGTGATAGTAATCATTGCCAACTTGTGATTAATAAACAGAGAAAGTTTTTAGATATTATTACAAGGATAATTATAAGAAACTTTTGCAATACTTGCATTTGTCACACTACGAAGCAATAGAAGATTGTTGTATATATAAATATTTTATGGGTATAAACTAAATACAAAGGAATAGAAAGTGATTCGGTGATTTTATTCAATTCGTTAACCTTGATATAAATATATTCAATAAATTTGCTTTGTCACTTACAAAACTAGTAGCTTTTACTTGGATTTTCCAAGTATATTGTTGTTTATTGTCCACGTCCCTCTTGGCACACACTTTTGCACGCATTCACAATTCAAACGAATTAAAAACACAGAATGTTTATTACCGGGCGTTAATTAACGTTCGCTACCGTTTTCAATTGAATATTCAACGTGTAATAATCGTTAAATAATAGAAATAAAATTAAACGCGCCCATCTACCGATTACTTGGACCATCGTCAATTTCGGAGATCGGAATTACCGAACGCCCGATTCGCCAATTTGAATTTTCGCGCCATCTCGTATGGTTTCAATTGGTTTCAATCCTGAAGCATTTCGAGCCCTCTAATTGATCGCCGGGAAAAATTGCAACAGAGACAGTCAAACAGAGGCTTCTTGTCGTTCTACAAAGTGCTACAAAGAACGTCGCGAGTTTACGGGGTGTTGTGTTTTTTGTCGTTTTTACTTTTTTACGTATTATTTTGCTTTTTACTCGCTTAATACATATTATTTTGTTTTGCCCTTTTGATAGTATTTCTAATTAATTATTTCTAATATTTCTATAATAATTGCTTCTTTAATATTTGCTCAGTTTATAATTTATATCTAAAAATACGTACAATAATTCTGCGCGGTAACATAGACGGTTTCGCGGTAGTGTAGATCAGTTTTACCTTATCGCCGGTCGGTAATGCTGGGTTCGAGTCCCTGTGGGACGTTACAGGTGTGTAATTATTACACTCGCCGCGCCGCCGCCGCGAGTACAGTTCGTTGGATTTTTGTGGTGCTGGTGTCTAACCCTAACCTCTCTTTCGCTGGCTACATCTCCTGCACTCAGAATTCTCCGAGACTTAATATACGTAAGTGTTTTAGTGCACCACGCTCCTTGCATTGCCTATTCGACGCTAGATAGTTTCGTGAACATAAAGATACCATTAGAATATGCTGAAATCGCGGTTAAAGCAACCTTGTGTAATGATTTTGAAAGTAGTTACATTGACGCGTGACATTTTTACGTCATGCTTGTACATTGGCAGGTCTCGATTGGAAAAAAGAGCAGTTCCTCTCTGTTTTCCTCTTTCTTATTATCTTCTCGAATAGTTATATAGGTGATTATATAATGAGAAGCACACACGCTTGGCAAAATGGTAAATTGCAGAAGTATAAATATTCCACGGAATCGTTCTATTCGTTGAATACCAAGTTTCTGATGTAGGCCAGTAGGCATTGTTAAAACACGCCTATAGAAAAGATATTTCCGTTCACGAATCGTGCATAAATTTGTCGTTATTCGTGATTTTCTGGTGTTATTCTATTTGACTGATATGTTACTCCATATTCTATATGTACAATCTCCCGACGCTTCTCATTTTTATATAGGTAGCAGGTTCTGTAAATCTGTAAATCCAGATTCCAGTCTGATATGTAAAAATTTTTGGTGTGTGGATGATTTCACTCTTAACGCGTAAAGGGAGGTGGCAAAACAAGTTATCTTCTTCAAAGTTTATTACCGCTCCGTCACGGTGATCTTTTCCTCCTTATCTAAATAATTGTGGATCGCTCCATTCCGAGAATCTGCAGTATATACATGTTATGTGGCTTTTCGCATGCATTTATCACGTATTCGTATCTGAATTCTGAATGGCATTTTCGCAACACGCGGAGTATGTTGCAACGCTTTGTTTGTCGCGTCACAGATTTTTATCGTGGTAGGTACGTTTCGTCGGCAATATACGAAATTAACGATTTATTATCGGAAGTACTGTCACCTCATAATTAACTTTGCATGCTTTGCAGATTAACAGAATCGAAACGCGCAATGAAGCGTGCCCGCCCGGTAACCCCGCGTATTTTCAAATTCGATTTTCTGCTAAACGCATACCTATATGATTTCCACGTAAACAGTTCATTCAAGCCAGACATTTTCGACCGTACCTATTTTTTTCTCGCCTGTTTGAAGTAAACGTTCGTAATGCGTGGCTGAACAAAGGGTAACGATTCTGCATTCTCGGTTCGAAACTTTTAGTGCACGCCTCTGTAAACGGGCGAACGCGCATCGTTGTTACCTCCGTTACTTAACATCCGTTCAACTTTCTATTCGCACACGAGCACTTTCGCGCTCATTTGGCCGCGCTATTTTCTGTGTCGAACGCTAATGCGTACGCGATCTTTGAACCGACCTAATTTACACTAGCTTATCCAGGGGAGCCTCGGGTATGTGATAGAATTAAACCTTTTATCTGGAGCACCTTTTCCGAACGTTCATTAATTTTGAAAATTCGAATCAGCCCGTTATCGCCAGGATAAGCGGGAAGGACATTCCGCAGATCAATCTCGCTGTATCAGATGACGAGTTCATTTAAGGTTACACGTACATACACGTGTATAGTGACAATATATTCGATATCATGTTCATCTTTTCATGGTACATTTTTAAAGCTTCGACCATCAACTTATCGGCGAAATATTTATAGATTGAAACAGGGTATCTACCTACCCCTCGCACATATAAAGACCATCGATTGCCCATTACATAATAGGGCCACTATCTTGTAATTTAGAGTGATTATCAGTGAATGTATAATTAATGTGCCTCCTAAACGTTGTTTCAGGAAACATGGAGAAAAATATAGGATTCGCCAGCGGGAGCGCACAGCCCTCAGCCCCTCCACCCACAGCACCTCCTTCGTACGAGGAAGCCGTCGGAAATGTGACGAGCCCACCACTACAACCAAACATTCCACCATATCCAGTAGGACCATCTGCGATGCCATTACCATCTTGTAAGTATCCATTTTACATTGTCCATTGAAATCTTCATTTCTCCCGCAATTAGACAAACGTTGTCGGCGTCGATATTTTATTCATGGATGATGCCGATTTCACTCGCTTCCCCCTAACTCCGAGGACCGTACGTCCTTAACTTTATCAACACCCGTTACCTATTACGCCACGCTTCTTCCTCTCATAATCGTAGAATGCCTATTGAAAATTTCAGATAATCAGCCGCCGAATAAACCGACGATGCCATTCCCACCTAATTATTCAGCAGCTTCCGGCGAACCAACGGCTCACGGTGGTGCCCAGTCGCAGGCCCACCACACTGCAAATTCCTCACAATTCCAGCCTCCGTTGCCGGTGTCAACAGAAGTCAGGATAATCCACCAGCCTGTGACTTACGCGATGAGCCCGAACCCCATAAAAATGACCTGCCCGACGTGTCACGCCAGCGTCAAGACCGCCACGATATCGGATCATCAGCCAAGCGCACACATCTGCTGTATCGTCCTCTGCTTACTCGGGTGAGTCATCGATTTTCCTTTGCTTCGTCATGATCCTATGCTTTTCAATTGCTCTTAATTTGCTCGCATTGTAATTCGACATCCGTCCTCTTTCACGTTCACCATCGTGGCTAAATTTTTGGGAGATATTCTGTTGCACCCAGAGGGTGCAAGAAGAAAAGAAAACTCTATTTTATTCTTTAAATAAATTTTTATAATCACTTAATGAATTTGCATTAAAAATAATTTTATCCATTGAACTCGGCTTCCCACAAGATTAAATCCTGACTGCGCCACTGAACTCTTGCCCGTCGTCCTTGACGACAAGACTCTGCTTTCTTTACTCTCGGTACCATCCGCTGACCTTTGTCCTGCGTTCATCCAGCAACGTCCTAGTGTGTTATCTCGTAGGAGCAAGGGAAACACTTTCTTCTTCTGTTTGCACACGGTTCTCTCCTCATCCCCGTCGAACCAATCACTCTGACCGATGAACTTTCGATTTCAGATGTTGCCTTTGCTCGTGCCTGCCGTATTGTATGAGCAGCTTCATGAGCGTCCACCATTTCTGTCCGAACTGTAAAAATTACATCGGCACGTGGAAGGGTTGAATAGAACTCGACGCCGGGCATATTTCCACGCTGTTAGGTACGGTCCTCTATGTAATCAGATACAGAGTGTTGTAATGTTACGGAGAGTAATCCGCTATTTCCTTGCTTGCCGCGTATTCAGTTAAAAGCCGAACAGTCTTAAGGTGATTAGTCCTAGATCGTGTCACAAATACCACGTATGACGCTTATTACATGCGAGTCGATACGAATGCAACCGTTTAATTAGCTAATGAGCGATAGCTGGCGATGATTATATATTCCATATTTCGTACGAGTTAAATGCGCACGGGCGGGTCTGTTTGTCCAAATGGTGCGTGTGTGTATGTGTGCGCGCGCGAGATTTATAGGTAGAATGGGATGATGCTACGAAGATATTTTTCAGCATTGAAATTTGAGAACAGCCGCTGCTCTTGATTGCATTTATCGTATTCCGTATCTTTATGAAATGGTTTCGCTAGGAAGAAGCAAAGGCATCTTGCGTTTATCGAGGTCGTCTGTATTTATTGGACATCTCCCTGGGACGTTTATGTTGGTATTTTGTCTGAAACGCGGAGGAAATCGGAACACTACTTCCGTTCGCGTTTCTGGCTGATTCGCGTGAGAACTATTCGAACGACACTCGTTCCCTTCCTTCTTCACGACGAATCTCTGCTTCGGAAGAAGAAGGAAGCGAACGACGATGAATGGAGAGGTGTGCATAGAATGGGAGACCTTCTTCCTGTTCGCAGACGGTGTTCTCGCATTTTTATTTTTGTAATAAGGTAAATTCGTAACTCGATCGAATTCCAACGTTTGGATCAGTGAAACTTAGGAGTCTCGTTTCTTCCGCGATGGAGGAAAGAAATCGACGCAAGTAGATGGACGCACACGTTTACTTTGGTGCTTCCCATAACATTTGATAAAACGTATTCCTCCGTATAGTGTCTGTATTATACATATAAGCTGTCGTGTAAAGGTGATATTTTTATGCGAACTGCCAAAGGATTTGCACATTTCGAGGAGCAATCATCCACATTGCGTTGGCAAACGGAGAGAATTACTGTTCACTTGCGTTTGTTTCGCGTTCGAACGGTACGTTACTACGTTCCAGCTATTTATATCGAACTGTATCGAATTAAATACTTGGAAGGAATCTCTTATGTAAACGGAAATTCGAAATAAACAGGAAAAACGAAACGATGTTGTGGATACCCTCGAACTGTTATTAATTGTTAATGTGTTCGACAAAATATTCCGTGGAATTATAGATTACCGTGCGTCGGCGTTAGTGGCCCCTGCACACAGTTCAGAAATATGAAATACATGCATTTTTAACCTTTTCGTATTTCTGAAAAATTTCTTTACCCGCTGGGGACCATGTCCTCAGCAATGTCGAAGACATATGACAAGCAATGTAAGCCGTATACGGTTGTATGCGCGCTTCATGTATGATACTTTTCTTGTACGTGTTTGACACAATAAAATATGTATACGTTCGTTTTAAAGTGCGTGTGTAGGTCAATAGGAATGAAGATCGAAGTACACGCCACCAGAAGTACGGTAAGATTAATCATAATTAAAGTTAAGTAAACTCATAATCATAGTTGTTTATTTTACTTGTTATAGCCATACAAGATATCGAACAGATCCGAGTATATATCTCGTTCGCAATGAAAAAGATTTATTTATATTTTAGTGTGTTAGATGAAAAATTCCGTATACATACTACGTAACAATTGTTCGTGAAGGCTCATCGGGAAGATATTAAGTCGAGCAGAAGATGGCTGCCTATACGACTACACGCACAGGTAGATTTCGACAGGGAATTATAGAGTGTTCGTACTTTCTACGTAACCGACGTTACAAAATTCCTACAAGTAATATTGGAACGTTTCTATTGGCTGTACGATAACATGTTTCTCCTTAATCAACGACACTCGTCCGTTCTGTGCATATACTAGAGCAATAAGTACAAATTAAGTATACTTTTAGACATGAGACGCTATCGAAGATTGCATACTTCTCGATAAAAAGACGAAAGAGCTGGAGGTGTTGAGTCGTTTAATATCTCGTAGGAAATATATCAACGCGTAATCAAGATCTCAGCTTCCTAGTGTTCTTTTTTCACTTCTAATGATTCTAGACAAGTGTGTCTAGTAAATCCCCGTGGGGGAGGAATTGCTGTTGAGCGACTGAAGAGTACTCCATGTCGATTGGCTTCGTGTCGTCGTAAAGAGCTGGAGCCTCGCAAAGAATGGTAAATGTGCCGACGATGGAAGCGATCGTGAAGATCCAGAGGAAAAGTCGATCCAGTACCATCGCCACGAAGCCCCAATCTTGATCCTCCTATAGTAGGACCAGCAGAAATTAGAAATTCAAATCTCTCGCGACAAATTATTTTTCTTCTCTAGTGGTCTTTGCTCACACACGCGTGCAGAGGAAGATTCTGAAACTACTCGAAACGAAAGATGTTTACCGCGTTGAACTCATCTTGACGTTGTATATGGTGCTGAATGAACATGACGTTGTGCAGAGCTTTCTCAAGCTCGAAGGGATATTTCTTTTTGGGTGTAACGTCGCTCAAAGATTCGTCTAGACCGGACATCACTGTCGGGAGTCCGTTGTACCCGCCTATACCACCCAGAAATCTGTTATGGGCAGTTGTGTGCAAGCCGTTGCATCCTGAAACCACGAAGCTGTATAAATCGCGGCTGCTCGTTGTCGATCAAAGATCTTTTATCACACGTACATACCGCCGATTCGTTGGTGGCGAGCAGAATCAGGGGACGACACTATCGAAGAGGACTGCATGGCGGCCGCGACAGCCGAGTTGAACTTGCTCTTTTTACCGGATCTTCCTCTTCCGTGTATCTTGTGCGCGGCAAGGTCGTTGAGGAGGTCGTCGGGCACCCTCATTAACAGCAGCTTCGGCAATCTCCTTATGAAAATTTTCCTGACCCATGGTGCCATTTTATGGGTGCTGGGCTTGCGGTAGTGAACGTTCAGTATAATGATCGTTATCACTACCGACAGGCCGACCAGAATCATCGTGAACAGCAAATACTTGCCCAGCAACGGGAGGGCTAGCGACGTCGACGGTATGATCTCGGATATCAAAAGGAAGAACATGGTCTGCGAGAGTAGGATGTTGATGCAAAGGGCGATCTTCTCGCCCGAGTCGGCGGGCAGGTAGAAGGCCAGCACCGACAAGTATGAGATGCTCACACACGGTACAATCAGGTTCACCGTGTAGAACAGCGTCTTTCGGCGTAACGTGATGTTGAAGAAAATGTCGGGATAAGGCTCGTCGCAACAGGGATAGTATTTCTTGTGCCGTTCCGCTGGAACCCCTAGTATGTCCCATTCCACGCTGGGGTAGTACTCGCGAAGATCGATGCCGACTTCCACTTTGTCCCCCATGTTCTGATTAATATGCTTCAAGTCGATCTACAGCAAATAGTCAAAGTCAAAAGTTTTCTCTCTCTTTCTGTGACGAGAGAAAGGTATAATAAACATTTCCCATACCTGAAAGCCGTCGTAGGTCCACGACCCGAATTTCATAAAGCAAGTCTGCTGATCGAACGGGAAGTATCTAACGTCTATTTCGCACGACGACTTGAAGATCGCTGGGGGTGTCCAAAGAACTTTCCCGGTGTAATGCAATATTGCCTTTGTCATCGTGGTAACACCGTACTCTCCATCGGCACTGAAAAGTAAATCCAAACAGTAGCACTTCGTGATACCGAGCTTGTAAGCTCCGCTCGCATCTCGCGCATCGATTACGTACTTGTTGTAAAGGACAATGTCGGGAAGCCATATATGCTCGCTAGGCACGTAGAGTTCAGTGACCCCTCCGTATTCTGTTGGATCCCACTGGAACTTATGATCTTGCCATTCCTGTGCAAAATTCGTATTCGTTAAGTCAAACATCTCAAACATATTATAGTCGAGACTTACGTGTTCGAGCCAAACGTTCGTCGTGAGGATTTGATCCTTCAAATTCTGAAAGAATGGTGAACGGTGTGCTGGTTACTTTCTCGATTACGTGTGTAGGTACATAGTTACGGAATCACGTACAAGATCGATGAGCTGCGAAAGACGAAGCCCCAGTTTAACGATCACGGTATCGGTATTATTGGAAACCGGGCGAATTAGCCGATTGTAAGTCGACAGCAGGTCGTCGTACAGTCGCTTTGCGTCGGGATTACTGTTGCATGCCCTCGCCGCGAGGATCAAGACGATCGTTTGCAGTAACATTTTCGCCGGGTGCCGTGTGTACGTTTATTAAAGTCCAATCAACATCCTGTCGCGTTGCACGAAACTTTCCAACGATTACACGATTGATCGCTGGATGTTGAATTAATCTCACGCTCGGTCTAGGAAAAGTGTCGTTTTGTCAGTTTAAATAATCAATAATTGAGTGAAATCTAGACTTTCGATACCTTAACGGAACTTTGGGAATTCTGAATTTTGAACCTGTTGCGTGAATTAGGGATCGCCTATCTATTCTATTTTCTTCCTTCCTCGTTATCAAATTTAATTCGATTATATTTCACCGCGGTTGGGGATGCAGATCACCGCCACTGTCTTTGAACGCTTCAATTTCCATGTTGTACAACAGATTACTTTGTTTGCACCGTAGAAGCACTAATTTATTCATGCATCACAAATGTATTTTGCCGCGAGCAACGAGATCCGAGGAGCAATGCTAGAGGCAAAGTGAAGATCGGTCGGATCGATTAGCAGAATCGATGGTTCGCTACGCGCGCTAGTGTTTAGGAGAATGTAAGCTCGCACGGTTACGTACTTGGGATTCCGTAGTCTTCAGGCTTCACCTCGAGGGTGGGCACGCTTCCCAACGGATCTAATCTCGTGCCCTCCTGCGAATATCATAATCTTCTAGCGCGGTCCCTTCGAATATCCGCGATCCGTCGACTAATTGGGAACGCGAGAAGGAATCGATGCGTGTTGCATTACTGACCCGTCCCGTTCTGCTCGCGAAACACCGGAAGAGCGCCGAACAGAAATGACATTGTGTACAGTCAATGGACCACTGGATGATGTTACGTGCATCTCAGATTTTGCGGGATCAATACGGCATTGCGCATGCACCGGGCTGATCGCGAGTGCTTGCGCCCTGCGTGCCGGCGTTCACGGCGCATGCCCCTGGCCCGACAGTAGAAAAAGACGTCCAAGTCCGCCGGTTCTGCTCGATCCTCTCCGCTTCCACAGCTGGTCCTACGCCCTTTTCAACTGCTCCCTGTCGTCCCCCGGCTGAAATTTCTCTATCCCCCCGCTGGGATCCGCCTCACCCCTTTTTCGAGTGTTTTCACCTACCGCTCACTGGGTCAATCGGCAAATAATCTCGATGAGAAATCGATATTATCAATCCTTTGAACGGGCCAACTCGTTCCATCGAATCGTTGTGCGTGGAAGCTTTCTTCCGGACAGGGAAAGAAGAGCTTTTCGATAACAGGAAACGAAGGTCAATAAGAGGGGGTGTATTTCGTTCCAGTGAAGTTTAGTCCTACTCGAGCCTGTCAGCTGGCCGACCGACACAAGGGAATTCCCCTGTGTTTATCCCAGCTCGTAAACACCAGGAAAATCCTTTCGCTGTTTTCTCATTCGTCTAACTGAATCTAAAAAAGCCTAGAGAGTTGCAGGGTATAGGAGCGGTGATACTTTTCCTAAACACTTATCGTTTCCAAGCTCATACGCACTCTGGATCATACAAGAGGAACGCCTGTCCACCAGTGCAGAATAATGCCACAGACGATTTTGCCCGTAAATTTATTCAACAATTCTCGCACGATAATTGCTTAGCGAGGAGCTATCATGATTCTCATTTAGAAATTAGGGGTGTATTCGTTTAACATTTACCACACGTGCGAATTAGCTTGAGAAAGTTTGTTTTATGGTAATTTCGCGGCACTGGCCTCCCTCTAGACACCACGCACGATGATAAACGGGATTATTTTTCCGGGTCTCGTCGCTGCGAAGCACTAGCAAGCGCGCTAGGGAACCACTTTCGTGTGCCAGAGACAAAGGTAACTGCCCTCTTCTGCTCGTACGGGTGCACGCTTATGCTAATGCATTTTATAGTTTGTCCTTAAGCATTTTATTCTCCATATTAACGAGATCTAGGGTCGCTGGAAATTCATAGGATCGAATATTTACAGTGTCGTTAAATTATTCAATGTCCCGGGATCGTTCTTTTTTAAACAGCAATGCGCTCGCCGAGCAGTGGTGAGGTAACTGTACGATTTTAACGCGGGGTCAGAGAGCATTAACATGTTACGAGAATGGGGATCAGCTTCTCGAAATATACACATTATGGTGCTCAGGTAAATCCGGTGTTAGGTATGTGAGAGGACGAAAGTACCAATCCGTTGTGCCAATGTCGAAACGCCTTCAGCAGTTTAGCAAGCCTCGAACGAAAGAAATACCTATGCAATGTCTATTCCGCTCCGTGGTGTACTTATTTTTGCACGTGGGATCGCGCCGCGAATTCATCCCCTTCCTCTATTTCGGGAATTCGTTAACGTAGGAAGTACCATCCTCGACACCAATGCTATACTTTTCAGTGCCGGAAACCAGACGTTATACGTTCGTACACTAGAGCACTTTATCCTTACATACTGGCCATTTTCTTGCGCTTATATCTCTGGTTGGGTTGAGCGCATCGCGCGATGCGCTCGCGGGGACTCGATGATAAACGTGACTGTTTTTCCGGGTTTCTTCGTCGCGAAGCACGGCGAGAGAGGAAGGAGGCCACAGTGCCACTTTCCAGCACGGAAGGGTGTAGCTTCCCTACGAGGGAAGCCGTGTGTATGTGCGCTCACAAGTGTATCGCGAGTAAGCTCGGAGAGAGGCGGAGAGCGAGAGGGAGAGAGACACGTGCAACCTGTGTACGGGGGGCATCTGGTTGTGTCGAGGAATATGTTCTGCACCGAGGTGCATTGAAATGCGTTGCAGGTCTACTCGCTTCCACCCCCGGCCCCCTCGTTTTCCACCCTTGCTTAGCTACTCGAAGTGTTAATGCCAGATCCCGGGGCCAGTAAACCATAGCGGAGTTTACGGCGATATATTTTTAGTCAGCGGTACTTTTCGCCCGGCGCAAGTAAAGGGGTAGAAACTGTGGACGATTTAAGATCATCGACCGAACATTCTGCGTACGTACGATCGTTCGTACGATGGACCTGACTAGGCAGAATGTATTTCAGCTTCGGAGGCAAGTTATTACGCGAGATTCGACGTCCGTGCGCGGCGATAGCCGATGATCCGGAATTTATTTCGTCTGGTCGCCGTGCCGGGGGTAGTTTGGCTTCGAGAAATTCGGGGCTAACGAGTATTTCCCTCGTCGGAAAAAGTCCGTCGCGATGTCGCGGCGCTGTACCCTCGTGAAATATGCATCTGGTTAAAAGCTCGGTGCACGTGTGCACAGGAGGAGGGGGAGGGTCTTATCTGCAGCCAGTGCAAGGTATTTTACGCTCCGTGCCTGCCTCGTACTTTAGCGCAACTGCTTCAGAATGGAATAAGAATGTTCCGCGATAGCGCTTCTTAGGTAATGGCCTTCTATAGGCGACACAGGGATTAACGTGACGACACGAATACCGTTCATATCGTTTTCTCTCGATAGTAGCTCTGTCATCTCGAGACTGCTTCGGTTCTCTTAATTGCACGAACGTCGCCCAGACACGTTCGAATTATGCGGACTAAACGCGGACGGCGGGAGCCGCCCACATTTACACCATCTCTCGAATTATTAATCGGGAAGTGCTCCTGGAATTTCGTTCCGAGTGGTATTTCTTAGCTGCGTTGGAGCGGCGTAACCGCGGGGGCTCGTTTGAAATTTTCGCGAGACAAGGAAAACGGGTTGCCGTTGGAACGGAAGAGAGTCAGAGGGGTCTCTTGTCGAAGGGTAGAGCGATGGAGAGGGTGAAGTACTAGACGAAACGCGAGCATAGTTTCTAGAGGTGGAGAAGTGGAATGGTCGAAGGGGTAGCTGGCAACGGGATACACCTCGGAAGTGGTTGCTTCTTGGGACGTAGGGGTAATTCATGTGGTCTCACGCATCGAACAACCTCCTATCTTTTGCCATGGCACTCGTTCCCTCGCGCTCTCCGAGCCGCGAGATAAACTGAAATCCCATTAGTTGGTTGTTAGATTCTCCCGTCGCACTGTGAGAACAGTTGCCCGTCGCTAGTCTCTCTTTTCTCCTCTCTTTCTCTCTCCCTCTATACTTCCCCCTTCTTGTCCCTCCTTTGCCGCCGCCTTTCTCCACTCTCAACCACCCGCCACCCCCTAAAACCCGGGATAATGGTCAAGGCGTGTTGGAGTTTAAATGAATGTTTGCGCGCGCTCTGTAAATTATGGTGGCCCCTTTCGGGACACCCAGTATACACACACGTACACACATTCAGGAATATAGCTCTCAGAAGGTGCACCGTCGTCACGCCTCATGCTCGGCTGATCATTTTACAGTCGGTAGTCTGCGTTAGCGTTGGGATAACACTTTTAATTCCTCGCCCCCAATCTACCCCTGCGGAAGTTGGTTTGAACTCGTTGCTTCGCCCCTGGAATTGTTGGCCGCATTGCTCCAGAAACGGCGCTTGCTCTTGCAATTCTCAGTCCCTGGATTCACGGCGGCAATAGCCTTTGCCTAGGCTCATCTTCATCTTTTACCACAGTCCTGGGATCTGATGCAGTACGACGCGCATCCGCGTAAACGGGTACCGAGTAGCGTAGAGGAGACGTCGTACTCGACGGCTTCGTTGATCGAGAGCTGTAATTTCCTCCGAATTTCAAAGGTTTCCGTTCCATTCGATTCCATTCGATTCCATTCTGATTCCAGTCGGTTCCATTCGCTGGTCCTCCCGCGCGCGTAGAACGAGAGAAACGACTCCGCGGCGAACAGTCCGCTCGCGCTAACCTCCATGGCTTCTCTCCCTTTTCCTTCGCCACCGACCGGAGGAACTCCCCTCTTTGTCTGCTCGGGCTCCCACAAGGTTTGTCTCGGCCCATCCGTCACACCGACGTCGTTCGCTCGAGTTCTGATCTTCCAGCAACATTAAAGCAAGATGTTCGGTCCCACGAGGCCGGGGGGGGGGGGCGGTGGGTGACAAAGGGTGGATGAGGAGAAAAAGAGGGAATTCGAGCCCGTGGAAACATCATTATAAAGGGAGGAGGGAATAGCGAGGAGATTCGCAGCCGCATTGGGAATAATGTCGAGTGATTCTGCGGCACGATGTAACGTAACGGATCGTTCGACAAGCTGCTTCGTAAATCCGTCCGCTGTATTACAAACACACTCTTCGCTCCATACAATTTCTGTACATCCTGTGTCATCGTTTTTTCGATGCACCGGCGCACAGTGGGCCGGATTTAAAGTTTGCCGCCTTTTTTTAAGATATCAGAATTAAATTTACACCAAAAAATAGGAAAAAATTATTCCTTTCTAATGGTGTATAATTTAATATTTTTTACATTTATTTATTTTTTTTAACTTCTTTGTAATAAAAAAATTAATTCTGTTTATTTGGTACCTGATTTAATACCCTTTACAGTGGTTTAAGCAAAATATTTGGGAAGCTTTTTGTTTCCAAGTTATAAGGAAAGTTCGAATAATGAAGGAAAGTAGCAACAAATCGGTTTGTTTAAATTAAAGACCAGAGCTTTTGGGATAAATATCTTCTTTTATTAGTAACTAGTACAAACAATCCATTAAAAAATATTTTTATATGCAGTAACGAAAATGGCGACATCTTTCAAATTTGATTAGGAATATCCTCCGAACGCCAAAAAGTTCCACTTTCGAACCAATTGCAATATTTTCAGCATACTCTCCTCTAAATAATCATGTAACGATCATTTCCTCCTTCGCCCCACTGCTCAAAGTATTAATGTTTAAATTTATCAACTTTCGGTGAGTCCATACTGCATATAAAAATTTTTTTTAAATGGATTGTTTATATTAGTTACTAATAAAAGAAGATATTTATCGCAAAATCCTGGTCTTTAATTTAAACAAATCGATTTGTTGCTACGTTCCTTTATTATTTGATTTTCCTTATAACTTGGAAACGAAAAGTTTCCCAAACATTTTGCTTAAACCACTGTAAATAGCATTAAATAAGGTACCAAATAAACAGAATTACATTTTTTTATCACAAGTAAGTTAAAAGAATAAATAAATGTAGAAAATATTAAATTATACATCATTAGAAAGGAATAATTTTTTCCTACTTTTTAGCGTAAATTTCATTCTGATATCTTATAAAAAGACTCAAAAGGCGGCAAATTTTAAATCCGGCCCACCGTGCGGCGGCGTCCTAAAGCAGAGAGGATAAGGGGCGAGAAGGCGACTGTGATAGGGTAGGTAAGTGGTGAAGGTGGAAGATAGACATAGAGCGAGGAAAGGCAGAGGGTGGGAATAAAGGGATATACAGTTTAGAGATAATATTATTCTAGTGGCTTTGAAAACGAACACCTTGTAATTAATGGTGATAGAAATTAATTGCTGTCAAAAAGGACTTACGCGACGAACGAGTGCGATTGTCCGGTGCATAGCGTATATTATACAAGCTTACACATTAGAAATTAAATGAGAGGTTGCCACGTATTCGTGCGGTTGTTAGTGGTTACAAATACCTACGTCGTGCCGTTGCGTTGAGTGGTGAATTTGAAAACAGTCGCGGTTCTATTACCCGCCCTGTGTTGTACGGAACTGTAACGACCGTAATGAGGAATCAATATTCAAAATGAATTTACTTGTGGAAGTGGGTCTAACGCGGGCTATCGTATATTAGCGTATATTAATCGTATATTAATCTACGCCTTTCGTACAAATTTCGGTACATATTTATCACGCGACGTGGACGGTTAACAGACGCATTTGTGTCTTTTGAAATGATAGCACCTTGTCCATTTTACGTATAATTGTTTTGTGTATGGTTCGTTAACGGCATCGAGTGCATGCTCAAAATCTATGAACATCCAGACTCGAGTCAATGGTCAGCTTGCCCGTCTTTTAGATCAAATACAGCTTTGGGAAATGCGTCCAGCGCGCGGCACGTGCCGAGTAGTTTCTTGGTCGTTTCCATTTTCGCGAGACATTACGACGTTGCAGTACAATATGGAGACCTTAATGTTTGACAATATGTTAGGAGTGTAGCAGCACTTAGGCGGCACACTTTCCAGGGAAGTGGAATGATTTTTTCATTGTATTTTAATGGCACCGTAGCGTACAGCACAATAACATTTGTAGGAGAAGCAGAATTGGAGGTTGCAGCTGGGAATCGTTTGAGAAAAGCCGGTGGAGGTCTCTGACAGAAAGATGGATAGATCCTCTGGCCCTGGACAGATTCTTCGTGTCACTCGCTATCTTCGGTTGAAATTAACGACGTAATTAGAGGAGATCCAACGGACGATCGTCGGTCTATTTCAAATATAATGAATCAATTTATGGGCCGCAAACGCAAATGCCATTCGGTCAGCGATCGCCTGAGCAGTGCATGAATTATTGATATCGCCGTGCGCATCGGTAATGTTGATCCTCACGGTTTCTATGGGCCAGCGCAAACCGGCACGGCTATTGGATGCGCCAACAGTTTCGAATTCCGTCGAATTTTCGTTAGCAGCCCGCCTCGGGTAGGGCGTGCTCGCTGGCGTTGTCCAGAGGCAATGCAGAGCGTGGCGGCCCTCGAGGAATGCCGGCGTCTGCGCCCCGAAACAAGAACTTCACGCATACCCGCTTATTTTGGAGGACCCCCCGCGTGTAGATTGCTGGCCCCGGGAATACCTTACACATACCCCATCAGGCCAGCGTGCAACGGAGCACCGCATATCTGAGGTCGTGCCGCGTACCTGGCTGCATTTATGCATTTATGTGCACGCGCTTGTCACATATTTTCCACGATTTGATCCGTTTCGCTCCGATTAACCGGCGACCCCTGCGGGCCACGATTACGCGACTATTTCCCTGGAAATTCGAGGCGTATCGGTAACCGATCGCCAGCACGCGATGCACCTCGCGCGGATCCCCCGTATCGTAGAAATCTCGGGCAAATATTTCTCCCCGTGCTCTCGCCGGCTGTTTACCCTTCCCATTTTATTACGAAACGCGGTTACCGCGCACAACCGCGGTATTGAGTATCAAGGTAGGGCTAGAAACACTGCTCGCTTTAGTATTCACCGTGATGCGTTCTCTCAGCGCTGAAGAGGTCAAGCAAACGGAGAAGCTCGCGTTTTTCGATGTTTGACGGAGGTGGAACCGCGCGCGGCGGCGATCTCTGGGGTCCTCGCTTAAATAAATCTCGAGTCAATATCGAGCCACTCGACGAGCAAAGCGTTCTGGACGCTTGCTCAACAAGTTATAACAGGGCACAGGTCGATTCGTGTCGTTCTATTTCCGTTTCTTTTACCGCCCCTTAGCAACTGAAAGCGCGGTGTATGCTTTCAGGAGGCAAACCCCGTGCCTCCGACAGTTGTTAATCCACACAACTTACCGCAGCATTTCATTATTCCGCTCGCTGCTGCCGTGAGCGTCTGGCTGTTGGAATGATAACGGGGTCATGGAACTATGGGGGATGCGATCTTTTTCATTCATCGCGAAGGAACATTAATCGAAAGCGTTGCACTCTGTTTGGCACAGCTGTGCCTTAGCGTAGTATCCAGCTCTCGATCTCCTCGGCTTCGTCGACGCTCGACACTGGACACTTGAAGATTCCGTTCGTTACCGTCGTTCCTCGCGGACGATTATGCAGCCTGTTGTCATCATCGATAACGATACCCATTCATACGACTGACCCATTAACGTTTCCACCCCTTAGCTGCGCGCAGGGCTCTGTAAATCTCCGTGCCGTTTCATTAAACGTAACAATTGCAGCCCGCCAGCGGCGAAGGGCGCAAGGGAAGGACGAAGAGGCGGGAGAGACCGCGAAAGTACGGCGAAGAAAGAAAGAAAGGGAGATGGAAGCTGCGGAGGTGCTATGTCCGATATGTCCGCATCGGATAAGGCTTCGTTTCTATTGTGCAATTTCAACGAAGAGAGAGAGAGAGAGAGAGGAAGAGAGAGAGAGAGAGAGGGAGAGAGAGAGAGGAAGAGAGAGAGAGAGAGAGAAGAACGAAAAGAATGAGAGTAACGTAGGCGACCCTACTCCCTTTTTTCGTCGACGCTACCCTCCGCCTCGCAACCCCTACGTTGCTCCTGCACCCCGTTCAGCACCCTCTGACGAGTCGACCTCGCACCGCCAGTGTCAGTATCGACTGGGATACCTCGCGGAGAGAACAGCAACGCGAAAGGACAGAGGATAGGCAAGATGCCGAACACATACAAGTGGAACAGAAAGCGCAGGGTGGATTGGGGCTAGAGAGAGAACGGGGGTCGAGGAGGAGAGGGAGAGACAGATAGGGCGGCTCGTCGATGCTCGGCGAGCGTCGTGCACAGTGCCGTGCTTCAGGTGCACCTAATTCGGTGCGATGAAAATTCCTCAGGGAAATCGTTGTCCACCCTCTCCAGCCCGAACTCACGACTTCTATAGGATTGCCAAGATTTGTTCCGTTGGTGGTTGACCAGTCGGTAAAACGATACGAGGGGCCGGCCCTCAGTACTTCAGCCAGCCAACAAATGCTCGATTCTGTCGGGACATTCGGCCCTCGCGGGCCTGTTTCGTCGCGATCGTTGTGTGGCGAACGGGCAGTAGTATGAAGCAATATATGGCACGGCGGAGCTTACGACCCTGTCGGCGTGTCGCCGCGGCCGCCTCAAGGTATCCACATGGTCTCGCTGCTGGATACTCGGTCGCCGCTCGTAGCCGGTCCTGTTGGTGCTGCCACATGGCCGCGCGTCGTGTTTTGCGGGCTCGTCGCGAGGGTTTCAGGGGCGGCACCTGGATAGTGGGAGATATCCCGTCGGTGCTCGGAACAGGGGTGGAATACAGAGAGAGAGCGAAGGGGGTGGGAGAGAATAAAACGGCGAACGGGGGGTATAGAGAGAGAGAGACAGAGAGAGAGAGAGAGAGAGAAGGCGCGCGAGAGAGCGTGGTGGTTTACGCGCAGGGGTGGCGGCTCGGCTACGTTCGGTCGACTTCGCAAGTCATCGCTAGCGTCTCGCGTTGGAGCTTCCACATGGGTTGGTATTGGCTCCCGGGGCGCAGGGTGGTTTGTGCGGCGGAGCTCTAACCGGAGAGGGACTCTAAGCGTAGAGGGTATAGCCGGAGCGAAGTGGTGCAGGAGGGAAAGAGACCGGGCGTCGAGCACGGGCAGGGGAGGAAGAGGAGAGGAACCGAGAGGGTGAATGCGCGCCACCGAGCGAGCGAAAGAGGGAGAGACACGGCTCGCCACAACACCCCTCGCCGCCCTCCTGCCATGGAGCGGGCAGAGCGTCAGTGCTAAGGTGGGTTGCTCGGTCGGAACATTGCCAGAGAGAGAGAGAGAGACACGTCCTGGGAGTGCCTGCTGCACCGACACGACTTTGGTGCAGGACCCGCAGCGGTGCAAGGATCGGGAGAACGCGCGCAGCATCAGCGAGTGAGCGAGTGACTGAGCGATCGACACGCGTCTTTGGACCGTGTATACGCGCGCGTCAGCAGGCACGCGAGAACGAGCTGGTGTTTAGCGAGGAAGATCACGGGGAACGGTAACGGGAACGGTAGCGCGAACGGGAACGGGAACGGGAACAGGAACGGAAGCATCCAGCTGCCAGGCACATTCGGGTTTGTGGAAAACGAGCAGCCGAACGCAGTCAGCCTGTGCGTCGCGCAGAGACCGTCTGGACCATCCTATCCTTGTGCTTCGCGTCCGCGAACAGCGCCGCGGTTATACGGTGGGGGATTTGTTTGGTGGAACGTGAAATCGTGGACAGCGCGGCCGTAATCATGAGAGAATCGGAGCGGTGTCGGAGGCTGGTCGAATCCCTCGGCGCGGCTGAGACGGTAGCCTTCCGTTTGGTAGGCTAGGCCGTGCAGAGGGATGCACACGTACATACGCGCGTGCATATCGTTGGGAAACGGACGGAAAAGCTGGTAGAGCAAGGGAAGGAGAGGCGGATGAGAAAGGTGTGTCGAGGAGCCGAAAGTCGGTAGGAGGTCAACGTGACTTGAGGCCCTTCAGGCCCTTCAGGCCGGTTCAAAGCTGGTTCAGGGTGATCCAGGGTGATTCAGGGTGGCGGTGGTCGATAGTGATGGTAGTGGTGGTGGTAGTGGTGTAGTGGTGGGTGCTCCGAGCGGTGAATGATCGTCGTCAGCCTCGTGGAAGAGGCGGCCGCCGCTTATGCGGGCTGCCGCGCGTGCCGCATCATCGCAACGGAGTAATCGGCGTCCGGGGTGGTTACTATCGCTGGAGAGGAAAAAAAGGGGGAGGCAGAAGGGAGTAGTCGTGGCCACGATTGCTAGTGATCCGTGGAATCCTGTCGAGTACACGGTTGTAGCATCCTATCGCAAAGTGGAAGTTGACAGACTCGAAGGGACACGAAAAGGGGGAGGAGGAGGAGGAGGAGGAGGAGGGGGTGGAGGAGGTGGAGGAGGAAGCGGAGGTGGCACAAGTCCGCAGTCGTCGAGCTGGCGGCTGCCAGGAGCCGCTGGATTCCGCCGGTTATGGCAAGTTGGACCGCGCTGCTGCCGGATTTCTCTTGGAGAGCCATGACGTACGCGTCGATGAGAATGACCGGATTGCGAAAAACCTCGAACATGATCGGGACAAGTATCTCGAGGACGCTGACCATGCCAACGAGAAAGAGCACGAGGACGAGGATCGCGTCAGCGCCGAGGAAAACCACGTCGATGATGACCAGCCTGCCGAGGAAAACAAAGATTATCGCATCGAACAGCCTGCCAATGATGCTGGCCACGACGCTGACGCCGGCTGTAGTTGTTGTTATTGGCGGGGCTGTAGTTTCCGGCTCGTACGGTCTCGGGCCATCGAAGGCCTGGTAGCGCGAAGGCAAGGATCATCGTGCTCGGTGTCCCTCGCCTCTTACTCGTTAGTAGCAGTGCTGTTGTTGTGCCGTCCGGATCTATTGTCGGGGCTATCTTTCGTATGAATCTGTTGGTGCCGCGTCTGGTGGGTGTTGGTGTATTGGTGCGCCGTCTACCGATCCCTCGTGTGTCAGGGGTGAGAGCTCGACTACTGCCGGCCGGCCGGTCGTTCGTCTCGATAGCCGCGTACCCGCACTGCGGTCCACTGTCGGCTAATTACGTGGGCTCCGTGTCACGGTGACTGGTCAACGACCACGACTTCGACTTTGACCACGACTTTGACCACGAGCACGACCACGACCACGACCAAGACCAAGACCAAGACCGAGACCGAGACCGAGACCGAGACCGAGACCGAGACCGAGACCGAGACCGAGACCGAGACCGAGACCAAGACCAAGACCAAGACCAAGACCAAAGACTACGACCAAGACCACGACCAAGACCGCGACCACAACCACGACCACGACCACGACGACGACCGACGACCGCGACGGTTTCGTGTCCGGTTTTGACGCGCGACCCCTGCGACGACGACTGTCTTAGACGCGACGACGGTCACGCCGGCGGCCACCACGACCACGACGACGTCGAGTACGCGGGGGATATGTGCGGGCGCGCCACGTCCACGCGACGAGGACTGGGGACTGCTGCGGGTAAATCGGCACGGCGCACCAAGTCCTCGTGCTCGCTACACAGGACGCCTGGGATACGGTAGCTCGTCCTTCACCGTTACTCCTCATCGACGCCCGCGGGCAATGTGCCCACCCGCCGGCAGAGCAACGTGAGTCCACTTTTACTTTTCCATCGGCTCTACCTGATCCATTAGGTCCCTGTCTATGGAAATCTCCCTCCGGTGTTCTTTGGCTTATGCTTATACCAACTTCATTTCGCTTCTTGATCATTGTGCAATGATCCTCCTTTAGCGACCACAATCCTTAAATCGGACCGTTGTCTTCGTTTCTCCGTTTGGCGAATAGAGACATGGAGCAGGGAAAAGGATTGAAAATCGAACCGACCTAGCACTGCTTTTCTTTTTCGAATTTACACCACCTTTCTCGAGCATGTTTAGAGCTGGCAATATTCTCGCCAACTCAACGATTGTTTATCGACATCTTGCACTCCTCTTAGAATTAGCTGCCCAAATTTTACACTTTCCATTGAATGATTTTGCACCTCGCACTATTACTCTTTTCGCAATTATGTTCATGCACAGGCTGTATCGCAAATTGTAGTTACAAACGTCATTGTTAATCAAGTAATGAAATGCCGGAGGCGTCACGTTTTGTTTCGGGCGAACAGGGAAAAAAAATTCCGCGATAACGTTGCGCGAAGCGATGCCCGGAACACGCGTGTGAATTAATTTAATTAGACCGCCGAAGCGTGTAATTTTAAGGGCGTTGTCGTCGTCACGCATCGCCCGTCACGAGAAAAACAAAAGAGTATAATTAAATTCCTCCTCTCTCGACTTTTGACCGGGAGCAAAGCGCAGCCTGAAAACACAACTTCTCCGCTTCACAGACAAATAATCGCATTCCTCACCTTCTGTCGACTGTCCCGCTTCCAAGGGTTTCCTGTTGCGGATTGCTTTTGCAACACGAATCTTAAAAGCTTTCGGAACTTTCCGCCCCGAGCCAAAGTAAGCTGAAGTAAGACGCCCTTTCCTCGTAGCGAAAATATAATATAAGAAACCAACAACATTACCGGTGGTAGAAGAGTAGTCAAAGAGAATACCGAGGCTGTTTGCTCGAATCTCGCAGCCACGGTTTTCCAATTAGTGATCGGAGTTGAAAGTGCCCGCCAATATTTACCCTTCGATCCAGAAAAGGGAAGGTGTGGACAACGCCGTTGGAAGGTCCGTCTCGGGGAACGTGAGAAACCAGCCTTTCGAGATTCTTGTTTAATTTTAGCTGGCCTTTGAAAGAAATCAATTCAAGAGAGCGATCGGTCGACGCGAAATCCTGGTTAAATACGGAGTGGAAATGTTTTTTCTCGCCGTGACCGTGTCTTTACCCAGGGGCGGCGAATAAATTGCTTCTTCCCCGAACTTTTACCGGGAAAAGCCATCCGAAAGCTCCTACGGAATCGCGCGAAAACGTCGGAGTGCTTTCAAGGGGTGCCGTGGTCCTGGGCGTAGTCTTCCACTCTCTCCCTCGCTCTCTTCGTCCACCCCCTCCGTCTGTCTTCCACCGGCGTCCCTTTTCCTCTCGCTTACGTTCCTCTCCTTCTCCTGATATTTCCATCACGGTATTTTATCGATACCCCATGCTTAGCAAACTTCCAAACGGAATCGATGGCTGAGATTTCTAAGCGAGAGATCATCATCGCCGATATTTTTCTGTACATTGCTTCCGAAACGGTTTTCACGAAACACACACATGTTTCGTCCTCGTTTGCGAGCCCGCCCCGAATCGAGCAGGATGAACATTTGCGCTCGTTTCGTTGACACTGTTTGCGTTTCGTTTGCGCCCCATGAATCGGTGCGCAATCCGCGATAGAGTATTTTTCATTCGGTCATTGTACGTTTGTGCGCAATGCAAACCGCAGTTTGTTCCGGAAATTCAACCGCGTGCACCGTCGTAAACGCTGATTCGCGCATAATTAAACCGCTTATACTTCTGCGGACGGACTTTAATCTCTTCGTTCGTTCGCTCGTTCGCTCGTGTTTTCCGCGGCAGCGTTCTGAATCGTGACGATGATAACAACGATGCTCGTACCGGGTAATTTGCACGTTTCTTCCGTAACGTTAACGTTAAGCGTTCTATACCCGACACGGTATGCCCTTCTGGCGAGGGATCGATTCCAGCGCTTCGCGAATTCCGCGAAACAGCACGTTTCTGCGGTCGTCGAGGTCCGTCATCGTTTGTCTGACCATAGCAATTGTCGCGTTTCATCCACGGTACGTCGATCAAACCGTGCTGCAATCTCTTTCGTGGCCATTCGAGCCGTCAATAAATACAAATCGATGATATTTTCCAACGTTTCATCTGTCTGGAAGCTGAAACAGAAGTCTGCCCGCGGAACAAATCTGTCACGATTCTATCCGCGACTTTTTGCCTCTGAATAACTTGACTTGCAGTTGGTAATTCTGCGGATCGATTGCGCGCCGTTTTTCCCATTTTCACGCAGACTCCGGGGCCTTTAGAAAGGTGGGAAGGTTTCTCGCGGGCAAGCTCGTGGCTCTCGCGAGGCCGTTTCGCCGTCACCGCGACGCTTCCGGATAAAGCCTGACACATCCGGTGCGTCGGGGCGAACACTGGTCTCCATGGAAATGCGAGAGCGAATGGTCAAAACCTGCTGACGTGGTGGGTGCTTCCGGAACGGTCCCGATTCCATGTCATTTTATCGGCGAATCCTTGATTAAACCACTCTATCCTTGGGCGTTACGATTCAATTTTCCGATGAAATATCGGGTTTTCGGAAGCCGGGTATTATCGTATATCCACGGCGAAAGATTTCGTGTTTACTGGCTGTTGTAATTTCTTTTTACTGGCAACGCCAATGCTTTCGTTAATCCCGTGTATGTTATTGAAAAAGCGGAACATAGTCGTTCCTTCTTCGCTCGTTTTAGGGTAACCAGAGCACACAAGCTAGAGCTCGACGTTGTGCACGTTTTCCCTTTCATAAAAGTGCAGCTTCTTCGTGGCAGAGAGGTGGCGTTAAATGCGCAACGTTCGCGCAAGAAACGCCATTAGCAGCGAGAGGACTGTCATCGTCAGTCAATCATCTCGCCTAGGTTCGATGCGAGCGTGATTTAATGGCCGGGATTTATTGATATTATTCAAATTTATGATCCAGCTGGTGCATGCTTATGCGACAGTGGAATTTACATGAGAATTAACGTTTGCATGACTGTGCAGCGTTTGGATATCCCTCCAGCTCTTGCGATCGTCACAGTTCTTCCTTCCTTCTACTGTCATTGGTTCAGCAATGTCGTTACAGGCAAACTCGGAAATCTATCTTCACGCTCTCTAATTGCAGCGAAACACTTGCGCAAAAATATTAAACAGTACTCGAAACACGAGTTTCGTGTCTACAGGGACGGTGAAAGGAAAGTTTAACAGGTGAACGCTAACAGAAATATCGTTGCTCGACTCGGAGGACGTGCATCGTTAGAATTTCCCAGAATAACCCAGTGACTATTTATATACACGTATGAACGCATCAATTTTAAACAATCTGTTGACCATCATCGCGCGTTCAGCGACGTATCAAACTTACCTCAGCGCGATCCAAGTTATAAAGCACTGTGCACGCAGGGATTCGATTCTCGGGAATCAAGTTACCCTCCTTCCGTCAGCCCGCTGTTCTTCAGCCCTGTTAATTATTACCGTCGTGAAATTCCGGCCGCTGTTCCACCTAACGCGGCAACGGGAATTGTCAACGTGATAGGGGTGGAGGCATCTGGAAGATTCAGGGGTCGGAGGGTAGGTGACGTTATAAAGTTGCGCCTCTGATGCGCTCCTGGGAAAATGGATACTTGTCAACTATCAATTTCTACGTTTTAACACTCAATTGGGACAAGAGTTATTTCGCGGAGCGGCAAACACGGTTAAATTATATGGAGCGTTTAATCAGGTTACCGGCTGGCAACCGCGGAATAAAAATTGAGCCACGGAACGGAAGGAGGGTGGAGAGACGAAGAGGGGAAAAAAGGATCGATCTTCGTGGCTCGCGGTCCTCGGCCCGCGGCCTGCCCCGGCTAGGCTGCTTGGAATGTACGATGATTTTTAACAGCCCTCGAGTTTTTCACGTTCGCCCTATTTATTCTCAGAAATGTTGGTCCCAGTAACAACGTTCCCTCATTGTTCCAACGGTCGGACACGATTCCGTATCCGCGTTTCACCGGATTGCTGCCACGTATTATCGCATAATCCCGACCATTCTCATTCCTCCTTTCTTCCCCGCCTCTTTTTAATCGTAGCCACCGCGTTCAACGGACTTTTAAATTCACGGGCTTATTGACCGCACAATTCGCGCGATTACGATCCATAGACGTCGAATTCCTCTGCCGGGCAGAACGGTGAAATTAGTATTCATAGCGGCGAGCGTATGTCCGCTCGGTTTCGCGATAATCCTATTTCTTAATTGTTTAATCCGGAAATTACAATCTATAAGCGGTGGCCAGCGATACAGTGGTTGTTTGAAAGGGATACGGTTTGCGTTTGAAAATCAAAGATACTTTGATATGCAGAGGGGCGTGGGAGTTGGTGTCCCGGAAGCACAAATATTATCGTAATCTGCATGGAAGGGCGGTAACGATTGAAACGGACCCGCCGTGTGGATGTAAAATTTAGCGACACATGCATTGGAAGGGACAAAGGCCCGATTAAACGTGCATCTAACGCACGGCTCGACGAAATTAATGGAGGTCGAGGCTCGGTCGAGTTACATTGCATTATCGCGAATCAAAACGATTTGTGCCTCCCATGCCACCGCCCACCCCCCCCCCCCCTTCCCCGTAAACGCACTTGCAAATAGTTCCCCGCTGGCCAAATATAGCCGCGCTACGTCAATATTTTCGCCCATGATAATTTCCCTATTGTGATTACGAAGTCGCGTTGCGACGTTGCCGCCAAACGTCGCATTATCATACACCTAACGCGGGTCGCGCGTAACGAACTGGCATGTCGGCGGAACGAGGTCAGACGGATCATTTGCGAAAACAGGAAATCCCCCGATGAAGTTTAATCGAGCAGGCGCGCGTGTACCAGCGAAATCGCCGACTTAATGGCGCAAAGTAAGCCTGCCAATAATTAATAGTCGAGGCACACTTTCTATCGGTTTTTTCCTTCTCTCTTCCCTCTTTTTTTTTTACCCCGGAGGGTAGCGACTAGGCAGTCGGGGGGTATATACAGGTTAAAGCGACCGAGTTGGTCGGTCACTGTAAAGTGCTGGTGGCGTTACACCACGTAACCAAGTGAACCGCACCCACCGCACTGCTCCATTTTCTTACTCGAACGTAATTGAGTGATAGTGTGCGCCGAACCGTCCCAGCCATTGTAATTCCACCAAGATATAATGTGGCTCTAATGGCACTAAATGCCTAAAAGTATCATCGCCCCAAGCATTGGCATAAGATTTCCCCCGAGTCTACGTAGCGTCGCGTTTCTTCTGCTTGTCCAATCACCCTCCTGTCATGGATTGATTCTTCTACAGTGATCTATAGATCTTTGAGGAAAGCTCGAGGGAAATTGTCAGATATACTGAAACTTCCGACGCGTGTGGTATATCACGAAGCAGGTGATCCCTAAATTGCAATTCCACGCTGCCCACGATTGTTCGCAAATGATGATTTTCAACTAGTTGGAAATACCATACGCTCGACGGTGTACCTACGCGGATTCAGTTGTCGTTTAATTTAACGCAATCGTCGTGAAAACCAGCGGCGTTTCAGTTCGGGCGCGGCTGCAGTATCGACAAAATCTCGTCGCTTTTGCCATTTTCGATTTGACCCACTTTCCGATATTCTCGAAAATCTTGTTGGCGCGACGATGCAATTTTGTTCGCGCTGTGTATCGTCTTTCGTAAATCCTGATCAGGTGCCGATACGATTTTGTTTATACGCCAAATGGCGTTTTACAAATCTCCCGGGATTTACATTAACGCGGCGGGGGGCGTGGTCGCGATGCGTGCGATTTTGTAATACGATTACGTAATGGCAGCATGTTCAAGTCGCTGCCGTACTGTGCCCCGTACAAATCAATCGTGTCTGATTGCATTCCCAGAACAAACATTTTCCCATCGATTGCAACGCGATTGCAGCCTTCGCGTGTTTCGAGTAAAATCGGTCGTGGACGTTTCGAGGCTCGCGACGAAATCATCAAATTGCTTATTCAATGTCGAGTGTATGCACACAGTGCTTCGTCTCCTTGCCTTCTTTTATCGATTGCTGTCGAACGATGCCCTCGAACTGGTATTTAAACGGGTGTATTCAAATTCATCTTGCTGACACTCTGTGCGAGTGTTTTGTCGAGAACAAGCGTTTCGCAGACGCAAGACTTCACTCGATTCTGTGTGACGTAAAACCACGTGCTCGTGATGATTTTGGTGACAAAGTGACGTGTCAAAAAAACATATACAATCTTCTTGATCCTCGCGTCTTTACCTAATTCAGGCACATCTCGCAATATCGCGGTTGAGAGGATCGAGAATCTATAAAAACACGGTCGATCGAGGTATCGGGGAGGTTGATTTCCATCCGACCGAGGGCAGTATGCACAGACTGCATTTTTCATTTCGAGGCTATTGCCGGCGCAGTCGCGAATGCGGGTTAAAGGGACCGAGTTGGCCCCCCTGTATGAAGTGACACACAGTGTGTTGCGCTCGTGAGGCCGAGCGAAACCGGTATCCACGGCACTGCTCCATTTTTCTCCCCATTTTCGTTGGCCGCGGTGCACACCGATGCACCACTTTGTAATGCAAATGTTGCGAAATAATAATTTCATCTCGGGCCGGTCGCGACGCGGCTCGACTCCGCGCGGCTGGCTTCTCCACAGTATTAAACGTCGTGTGTCGCAGCGACGAGAAACGAGCCGCCGTTGACCGTGTTGACCGTGTTGACCGTGTTGACCGTGTTGACCAAGTTCCCGGAAACCAGGGAAATGAGAAAATAAGAATTTCAGAACAGCCTGTGAGCCGAGCCCCTCCTGGTGAACCCACTCGGTCACGCTGCCGACTGGCGCATAATCCTGAATGATGCACGAGCGACGCGCTATAACCACCGTGCACTCTCGCCACGGCGCTCAAATCGCGCGATTGTTAGTTTTTAATGAGCTTGTCCAGCGGTTGCATTAAACCGCGACTCGTCGTGGAGCACTTCCCTTCCCTATGGTTGCACCAAGAATTTCTGTAGCATCCAGTTTGGCAACTCCAGCAGCAACTCTACCTCCCAATCAGGCCTTCTTTCTGCTCTTCGATTCAGAATAACTTCTGACTCCGCCATTTTATTCCGTTCAGCAGAGTGTGCACTGTTTACTCCACACTTTTACTCGCTGAAGGGAGAACACTGTGGGCTGCGTCGAGAGGGTGTGACAGGAGGGTGTAAACAAGTTGGCTCGTAAAGCATCTTGAAAAGGGATAAGAATGGGAATACAAAGGCGAGGAAATATTAATATAGGAATATTATCGCAGTAATCGCCTCATTTACTGCTTGCTGCGGAGAGCCACGGCCGAATAGAGAAGCGCTGACTGATTTAACCGAACGCCATTAACTAACTGTGCTTAACTCCGTTACTACTTAGTTGAAAGCAGTTTCGAAATTTTCCTCGTACGTGCAACGGCCTGTAGTCGGGGCGCGTACGATCTGCTATTTAAATACAAGTCTGGTTGTAATATTTTACACAGTCTCCGCTCCCTTGTATTACCTCCGATGGAGCTTTTCCTGGAGATCAACGCGCATAAAGTTTTCGCGACCTGAATTTACATTTGCTCTTCCTTGCTTTACACTCGCTGTAACGAGGCTGGCTGAAAATTATTGAATCCCTCGTAAGCGACGTATTTCTCGTCGGTGTGCCTGCACACTGATAAGCAGAAGTTAGCAGTCAAAGGACACCCGTAGATCGTTAGGAAAAACGCGCAGAAACCCTTTGCTCTGTGGAAATCGATCGTCTTTGTTCAATATTGATAGCGCTGTACAAAATGAGCGTCGGATCGTTTTTTAGTAATTAAAGTTCCCTGACGCCAGGTGGAGGCGGGTAGCATTTATTTGAAACCGAAGATCAAACGATTTCGTTCGCAATTTTTAATTGTTTCACCTTTCTCAAGGAGCGTGCACCCGGCTCGTTCCCCTTCCCTTCGACTTAGCGATTTGCTCCACGGCTCTGTGTCTTCTTGGGGGCTGCTCCCTCTGTGTAACAGTAAATCGTGATGCTTGGGCAATTTAAAGGATCCCGTTTGCTTCTGAAATGGCAAGAAGAAGGAGGAAAACAGCCTGAACGCACTGAGATACATACCACTTTTCCACTGTTTATTTCAATACGCTAGTAGATACGGCTAAACGAACCGTCAGAAGCGATTCGGACGTGGCGAATGTGGACATAAAGGCGTCGGGGGGTGGGGGGGGGGGGGGGTGCGGGCAACCCCTAATTTCTTGTCGGGCAGTTTACCTCGCCGGAGCAGAAAGTTTTAGTCGTTGAATTCAGTTGCGGCGCGTGACTTTAATGGCAGGCCACAGCCAGGCGATAACCGTTTATGGTTTCTCTGGTGCCGATGCTAGTCCAGATCGCTTCACAATTCCGGGGCTTTAGACGCGTCTAGTTTGTTATTCCCGACGGCGAGGGATCGACGGGGTTCGTTGTACGCTCGGAGGAAGCTATCCTCTGGCTGACAGCGGCGGCGATGGAAGAAAAACGGCTGGAGAACGGGCGAAGGGGCCAGCAAAGAATTGCCCTCGTTAAACACGACGACCTCCATTTGTCTGGCTATAAAGGAACTTTATGACTGTCAAGTGGATTCACACGTTCGAATTATTTTTAATAGACGATATCAGATGTTGGAGGTTGCAAGCTTCTTGCCACGGAGGCGCACTACGATCTCTCAACAAATCGTCCGTAACGCTCGAGAAATGTATCCCGTTGGGCAAGGAAGAACTGTGCAAGCGATGTCAATCAAGGGAACGTGCTCCGAAATTACACCTAGTCTTATCGCGCAGCCTTCTCGCGATAAACGGATGGCGAAGGGCGCGCGGATGCTCAACGAGAAACGTCAATTCCAATCTCCCTCCGGTAATTGCAATTTATAACAAAACCCGCGGGGGCTCGATCGCGAACAAAACGCGGAGGATCGCGGCTCCCCCATTGTTCGCCGCTGAAAGAGCGACGGAATAAGACAGCGCCCGCGTATCCAGATAAAGGAGCCTCGAAAAAATAAAAGATTACGTTTTCGCGGGCGCGGGGGAACCGGGGGAATCGGCCGCTCGGCAATGGAAAACGGTCAAAGGATACGGAAAAAGAGAATTAAGCAGCGGCCCACAAATTCCGCCCTCAACGTCCGCGCCAGAAGAAAAAGGTACTTTAAACACGGCAAAAAGTGAGCGCAGCCGTACAATAGAGCGGGCGGACAGTTTCGAGAAACCCAGAGGCTATAGAACTACGTGGCTAATGTATTTCGAATGGTGCTGCGCGAAATTCCCATCGAAATTGCTTGAGATTTTCAAAGAAACTGAGCTTCTGGGTGCACGGACTATTCCGTCGACCCTGTCACATTTCGTCACCGTGCTTCATCCTTTCTCAATCTCAAGTTTTGATAATAACTTCGTAGGCATCGTTGGGCATCAAAATGACGGCCCGTTTTTCCATTGGAAATAAACATTGAGTTGACCAATCACAATGAGGTGTTTGTTTGCGCGGCACGTTGATACCCTGGGACAAGTTGACGCTTTGAAATACGCGAATGCTCCTGGAAGCATGATCGAGTATCGAAGGCAGCGAAAACTTTTCACAAGGACCTCTGCACGTGCCTTGAAGTTTCGAGGGTCCACCGTGCAAGAGGAAACTGCTCTTTTACCGCATTTTTAAGCGAAGTCCCGCGGAAGGTTACCAGTCGAATGGTTTTTCTTCCGGTTAAAGTCTTATCGTTGCCTTTCCGCGTCGGCATTAAAAGAAACTACGGAGAACGCGCAAATAGCGTCCGCAGGCTTTTTATTTACGTTTTACGGTACTACGGTCAAGCGACGGGTTATTAGCGTTTGCCACCGTTTCATGGGACAATGATTTTTTAAAGGGATAGAACGTTACACGTTGCAGCCCCTTTTCTGCAACAAACTTAGCACGCGCCGAACGAACGCGTCTCGGTAGAATCAAAGGAGAAAGAGACGTAAAAAAGAAACAAATTTCTGTGACGTCGCCTGTATAATTGTACAGAGACACTTTACTCGGGAGAAATAGGTGACCGGTAATTCTCGCGAGAGGGTAAAAGTTCTGATAACGCGCGTCTGATTTTCGACACAGAAAACTACTGATTTCTGGAGTAAGAGCTAGTTGGCGAGAGCATTCTCCCGAAAGATCATCGTTAGCAAGCTATTTCAGGTTTTCTAATATTTCACATGCTGGCGCCTCGTTCTCCTCTGTTAACTTTTGAAATTAGCGTCGTGCTCGGAAGTAGCGTTGCAATTTCTGAATTGCAGTTTTCCACTAAATCGTCCATAGCTGGTCGAAACACGATGCTAGATCTCGCGACGCGGACGGGCGTCGTCGATCTCGGCCCGAATGGGCAAGAATACTCTGCCAAATTAAAAAAGATGGCTCCGGTCCAGCGCACTGGCACCGACTACACACTTCCCACTTCTTTTCTTCCATTTCGTCGGGCTCAGCCGGCGGTCGACTAATCCCCGCGAAAATTCCTGCCATTTTTCTAGCGCGTACGTTCCCGCGCTAGCCATCTTCCAGGATATGGATGCGAAATGACGCGTCTTCTTCCACGGATCCTTCTCCGCGTTTAAGCCCGTCATCCATTCCTGAGCTTCGATGGCGAAACTTTTCCTTGGAAAATGCCCCGGAACCAGGCGTCGAGCTATTCGTTTAAATTTTACATCAGCTTTTGGCTTATCACCCATTCGGTTTATAATTAGAGAGTCCCTTTCCAAAAGGATTTCAACGGATAGAATAGATGCAGTGGAAACACAGTTGTCTGACATAGTCGGGGAATATCTACTTTCTGGAGACTTTAAAGCCTCCACATATAGTTCTACCGTTTCCCCTTCTTTTTCGTGGTGTATGTACTCGAATCTGAACTCGTGTAAAACGATTAGAGGGACGCGGGGACTTGGTAAAACTTGGAAACGTTGGCCGACATGTTCCACTGCAGCTTCTTGTAGCCTCTTACTTCTTTTCCACGCCCTTCACTGCAGACTGAATGGTCAGACTTCTCAGGCAGCTTGATCGTCATGATATCGCGTTTCCCGAGAGCAAGCGATAGGAGAATGTTGGAACGAAGGATTTAGCATGAAGGTTCGGTGGTTCGGTGGTTCGAAATGAATTGAAATCATCGAAGGGAGGCAAGAAAGTGACACGGTGACTCTGATGAGCTATAGAAACGGGCGCTAGCGAGCACTTCTTCTCACGTTTGATTTCTAGGGAACCTCGGGCTTTGTTCATCTTTTTCGATTCACCGTCGCCTGTGTGGGTCGTTAAACGGTCCGTGAACCATTTAACGTATCCTCCTCGTTCTTTGAGGCTCGTAACAATGTCGAGGAAATTGTCAGTATTCAACCGTCTTGCCGTGCAATTAAAATTGCAATTTTCTGTCGTAACTATCGCGGGGAGGTATTGGAAAGTATCGCTGCGATTCGACTCGACGTATCGCGATATTATATCCCTTTTTCGTCGCGTATTTCAGGTGGAATGGTCGTGAAAGACTGTGCGAGGGCATTCCTCGATTGCATCGACGCCATCCAGCCGTTCTCGATTCTCTCTTGCAAGTCATGAAAGTACAAGTGGATAGGAGAGATAGCGTCTACCTACGTGATTCTGGGTCGTTCCCTGTTTCCATCTTCGCGGTAATATGCACGCACGTTTTAATGGCCGCTGCATTCATATTCATTCCCCTTGTCCCGTTTCGAACGACCGTGACAGAGCTCGGCTTTCTCTTTAATCACGTACACGCGTCGGGGCTTTCCGTCCCTTTCTTTCCTCCTTTCTTTCTTGCTGTTCTCGTTTGAACGTGTGCACAGGTCGGCCGAAGCCGATGTTTCGCTCGCTTTTCCACGAGAGCCGCATTAATTTTTCGGAAATCATTGTCCGCCGGCGCGCTTAACGAAACGCGCGGCTGCTTTGCATACCGCGTACGAGCGCGCGAGGAAACAACGCGCGACTCGGAAAATCGGATTCGCGGAATCAGCATATCGCGTCGCGGCACAGCGTTGCGCATAAAATGGAGCACATGGCCGCGGAAAATACCACGGATCCCGTGCCCCCAGCGAATTATTCGTGCTTCTCCACCCCACCCCTGGATCACCCCTCTGACCGCTTTATCGACGAAATCTGGATAAACGGTTGGTTTCGAGGCCTCGCTCGCGACAAGTGAAAAACAACGTTCCCGGGGTCGATGGGATTCATCAATTTCTCGTGAAACTGAATATCACGGTGTCTGGATAACGATCCGTTCGAAGCGGTTTCAGCCTCTGAAAACAGAGAGGCTGGTGTGTTGACCGCGATGCTTTTTGCTAATCGGATTTCATTTGAATTCAGCAGAGATTTAATGCACGAAATATAATAATTGTGCGGAGTTTCTCGGTTGGTCATTCTGCAGTTGAAGTTTCAATATGGAAGAATCCCGATTTCATTAAGCGACCATGATTCGACGAATGGGGAGATCTATCATCGCCTTCTTCGGAGGAGAGCGTTATCTGCTGTTCCGCAAAAACGGGCCACGTCAGGAAATTTATCAATGGAAGTAAGTCATGCCACTGGGGCCTCGTAAATACCTTAGCCCTTCCGTCATCTCCCTGGAACTCTCTGGAACTCCCTGCAGCCGTGTTACCCGCTGGGATCCTTCATAATTCACACCCGATTCGAACAAAGTTTTCAAACTAGCACGATTTCCTTAATACACTGCTGTTCCCCTTTTCACTGTCTCTTCTTTCCCCCTCTCTCTTTCTCCTTCATCTTTCCACAATCGTTTGTTACTCGATCGTGCTCCATGCTACGTGTGTATTTGCGATTAACTCAGTCCCGTTAAGAAAGTTTCTAATTCCATTACTCGTTTCATTACACTCAAGCTTTTTGTCGACTGATGCTTCAAGGAGCATTATCCACTTTCGCAAGTGGCTTATCGCTTCAACACTAGGCACGGATCGGATAACGACCAATTACGCGTTGAAAGTACTTCATTCGAGACGGTGCCATTTTTGTCCTTTCAGTATGTGTCAGTTTCCCTTGTCGCGCGATAAGATAGTGAAGCTCAGAATTACTAGGGATGATATCGTTACTGTTAGGTACGTTTTGGCGATACTATCTCTTATTAACGCCCTGTAGAAATTTACGACGCCATTGCATCGCAACTGCGTTCGCGTCTTCGGTGGAGCGCGAACAGCTGAGAAATTCGGCTAATTTATCAACACCGGAAGGGCCGATTAATCGTTATCGCTGACCAGACTGACGTTCAATTAACAGAACATTCGGGATTACGGTTCCTCGGCTTTAATTAATCGCACCGAGTGTATTACGCGCAGTTTTACATAATCCGTTTAATTCCTCGAGAATCCAACTTTGGCCGAAGCCACCCTGTCAGTCTTTTTTCGCCTCGAACTCATTAAATTCCTGGGGCAAATCAATCGCGCGGAAAAATCCGCCACTTCGTTTCGCCGCCGAACACGCTCTTCTGCTCTTTTAATTAAATTCCGCGAATCGACGGAGCAACGAGCTGCCCGGCAGGAGAAACGCGCGTTCCTTCCCCCGCTTTACGCCACGATCTCTCGTTTGTGCTTTCGTCGCGATCATCGCGAACGCTTTTGCGAATTCACGCCGATCAAACGGCCCCGCGAACTTTCCGTCTCGCGGCGCGCACCCTCGCCAGGAACAATGCCGCGCCGCATCCCTCGGATAATTAATTATCGATATTGTGTATCCAGTTCCCATCGTGGGGGGCTGACTCGCCGCAAACTTTTACTTACTTAAACCACCCACTCCCCACCCATTTTGTCGGATAATTTTTGTTCCCGGGTATACGCGTACCAGCCGAGGAATATTAACGGTTCGCTGACAAGCGGTAGAATATTCGTAAAACTATGCATAGCCCAGGGGTACTTGATGGGGACATGCCAGCGCGCGGGTAGAAATATGACGAGCTTCCAGGGAAAATACCCCAGGGAGCAGTAGCCGAGGTGAACTAAAAGCGCTTTAAACTATACGTGTACACAAGCCCTACATGCACGCGCGTATGCACGTATCTCCTGCATCGCGCTCCATCGAAATACCGTAGGCAACAGCTTTGAGAGGCAAGGGCTGGGGTGTTTCTTAGCGGTTCCTCGGTCAATGTGACGTATGGGGCATCTACGTTTTTGGCATTTCTCTGGAATTGTCTGCCGGAGCTTAAAACGAAAGCGCGAGCAGTATAAGACGGCAGACGGATTCTACGGCATACCGAGCGTGTTTCCTGCGTTCGGAGACGCCCGCGTCGTGCCCCTGCAGCTCCTCGTCATCGTCCTCCGAATCCGGAAATTCCGGCGGGATGGAAAGAATACGAGATGCTCGGCCCCGTTGCGCCCCACCCCGCCCTCGAAACGAAGTTTCGTCGAACGACAATGCGGCCCGGATATGCAAGTCTCGAAGATTTTCAGAGGGAATTCCCGTGGAGGGCAGCCGCCCATCGGGACCATCTATAATTTAGCAGCGATCTGAAGTTTCTCGCTGGCGGGGAATACTTGTTCGACGCAGCGGTGTGTGTTCCTCTTTAACCCCCTTGACACGTTTTCGCAGGCGGATTCGAGGCAACGGCCACTCCCGGAGCTTTTTACCCCGGGACAAATTCTGCGGTTTACCCCTCCTCTTGGTAAGATTCTACTTACAAAAGCAGCTACGCTCCTTTTGACAAACTTCGAATCCAATCGACAAACGAATCGATCGACGACCCGACCGCATCTCGAGGATATTCAATGGGCCCCCGCTTCGATTCAGCCCATTCCTCGTTTTCTTTCCGTCCCCTCGAGCCGCCATTCAGCCGGTACAATACTTGGGCAAAGTAAGCTTCGGTTGCTCTTGTTACGTGTAATTTCGAATCTAATTACAAGTTACGTTTTCCGCGGGGCGGGTTCATTCGATTGAAATAGCGCAACTGCGGAGCGGCGATCAGTAGCCACCCAGATCCTGCGATAAATTGGACCTCGGTGAATTTGTATCGTTCGTCCCTTGATTTCCCGGTCGCTGTGGCGCGGTGCGCGCACCTCGGCAAATTCTACGCTCAACCTACTCCACAGATTTTCCACGCGCCATCTTATTTCACAAAGACACCTTCTATCAATTTAATTGCCGCCCGCTGATCGATAGAATCAAGGAGCTTCAGAGGAATTCGTTTCCTCTCCCCGGCGCGGTGGTCCCTCGTTTCTCCAGTTCCTGAGCGTCCCCGCTGTTTGGATAGAACTCGCGCCATCCTTTATGTATCGTACTCGAAAGCAGCTGGCGAGCCTGGATCGGCGAATCCTTCTTGCGCGCAATCTAACTTCTAATTACAAGCTTCTTGTCCGCTCAACTTTCACGGCTCTCAAAGCTTTCCCTCATCTCGTGTCGCCCGTCCGTTCCCACCGGCACACCAACCACTATATATCGATCTAAGACACTCGGAGTTAATGTTTATGATTAATATCCGTTATCACCGCTGATGCTCCTTTAGCGAAAGTAAGCTCCCCGCGTCTTTCCCTACACGTACCGTCACCTGCTCGCGCTCCAACGCTGATTCACCCCCTGTACACACGATTTTCTAGCGCATTTTCTCCATAAGCCAACAGAAAAAACAGTCGAGTCCCGCTCTCGACGTGCCAGCGCAGAATTTAACCGTGCTGTTCATTTCGTCGGCGCGGCGCTTACAGATTTACGGCGCGAATCACGCGGTCCCCCGGAACTGACGTTTGCACATGCACGCGCAATTTATTTTCCAACGAGGACACTCCCTCTTTCTCTCTCCCTCCACCTCCCGCCCCCTCTCCTTTATCCCTGCGCCCGGTTGCTCGCGTGTTCCAGCCTCGTCGCCGCTGAATCGACCACCACCCACGCTTGAGCTTTGAACGCTCTCGCCACGGCCGTCGTCTTGATGCCTCGCTCGAGGTATAATCCGCCACAAGCCATCTTGAGCGAGCTTTGATGCTGGTCACGCGGAAGTGCAAATCCTTCCGCCGGAGACTTTTCGCGGTTGGGAAAACACGGCGCAGCCGATTTTGTTTGTTTTTTCGATATGCCATCTGATGCGAGGTCTCGAGGTGCGCGCGGACCACAGTTGTCGGTATGTACGTATTTGGGTTCGTTAGGCGTGCAAATAAACTGCTCCTCGAGTACTCGCCGGCCTGCTTTGACGAGGCGGCCCGGTGCCAACGTCGACGGAGAAGTATTTATCGAGATGTTGGCCGAGAGGAAATGGAAATACGCCAAAGTCGCGGGAAACAGTTGTGCATGTAATAGTAGGCACGAAAAGTGTACCCACTGAATTAACGTTTACGTACTTAAGTATAGCGTGGATAACAGGGTTGGGGTTTTAAACTTTCAAGTATGTAGGCAACCGAATCTAGACATTGGAATTCATTAACTACGCAGCTGCGTGGAACGTCAGATAATCCTTTGCGCGATGAAACAACTGGCCCGTTTTCATTATTCCGGCGGATAAAACGGCTAATCGAATAAAGCGGGTCGCGACGGTGGAAAAATCGATTCTCGATGGAATCGTCGCGATTAGATTCGCAAAACCGTCGCGCCGTATTTGTAAAAAAAACCGTGTCCCGTTTGCAGTTGTGCTGCTTTGTGCTCCGTCCGTCGAATGGTCCCGGATAGCCGGGGAAAAAAAAGTTTCAAAACTTTCACGCGATACATTTTCCCAGCCGCCGTGAATCGATCACCATCGAACGGAAAGAGAAGGAGAGGGCCCAGGCTAATAAACGCATTTTCGCGAGAAATAAAAGAGGCGGCGCGTATCGGTAAAATGTGACCCGCAACGTCCATCATGTTTGCTCGAATTTTACAGCGGCCAGTTAAATAAGCCGGAAATATTAGTTTTTGGAAGACCAACTCGGAATGTTAAATTTGTTTACAACAATCTGTCGTGTGTGTTGATCGTCGCAACGGGGCGTGCCGTTAGAGCAATTTCGCGCCGACTCGCTGCGTTATTATTAGCTTCACCGAGGAAAATTAAGCTCGTCGCTCGATATTCGAATTTACTAGCTCGGAAATCAATGCCGTGCATATTCATGCTCGAAATCGAGGCGCTCTTTTCGCCGCAATATTCGTCCCTGTTGACTTTACGAGGACACCTCCCGTCGTTATCGATGAAAAAAAGGATTAAAATTTCGCTGAAAAACAGTCGCTGCTTCTATCCAGCATTCTGCGGATCAATGAATTTCCAGGTTTCGAGTCGGATCGTCAGGGCCTGAGCATCGAAAGTGATTAACTCCATTCGCTTGACCCATCGAACCGTCCGTCGAGCTTAAGGGGGTATACCCGTTTGAACCCTCGGAAAATGTATACATTTTGTGGATTTTTTTACAAGTCAACGGTTTGATGCAGATTTCCCGTTTTTTAACTATGTTTACATAGTATTATGAACTACTTATAAAAAAAGTTTCAGTTAAAAAACTATTGTTTTTCGGAAGTTACGGATACATGTCCGAAAGTCTCTCGATTTTAGACGGCTAAACGGTGGCCCTAAAAACTCGTGCTACGTTCAACCAATTTACTTCAAATTTTGCATGCACAATCATAATAAGATTCCACATCGCGCAACGAAGGCTTTTTTTATTTCGATTCCCCGTTTATTATTTATAAAGGAAAAAAGTGGATTTTTCTCTTAGAAAAATTTAACTTTACCTTTGATCTCTCACCATTTCTTTATTTTTCAAAATTTTCAAAATCGCCTTCGTTGCGCGATGTGGAATCTTATTATGATTGTGCATGCAAAATTTGAAGTAAATTGGTTGAACGTAGCACGAGTTTTTAGGGCCACCGTTTAGCCGTCTAAAATCGAGAGACTTTCGGACATGTATCCGTAACTTCCGAAAAACAATAGTTTTTTAACTGAAACTTTTTTTATAAGTAGTTCATAATACTATGTAAACATAGTTAAAAAACGGGAAATCTGCATCAAACCGTTGACTTGTAAAAAAATCCACAAAATGTATACATTTTCCGAGGGTTCAAACGGGTATACCCCCTTAATCAAGGCCTTAGGCCTGTGCTAGGTAATTCAGATAATCAGAGGTTTGGCGGGGGTTAACGACGCGGGCGACACTGAAAGGTGCAGTGGATGCCGCGTGTTCGGGGGTGGAAGAGGAAGAAGGTAGAAAGGAGTCGTTGGGGACACGAGAACGCATCCAAGATCCCGGCAGCTTTGTGCGGAATCTGCCTGGCAAAAAGAAAGGGGATAAAGGAAAAGGGAATATGGGGTGGGGAGTGGAGGAAGATGGAGAATCGGGGGTGGTGTGCAGTAACGGTAGGAAGCGGCGAAGGGGGTAAAGAGGAACTCCGACACGACGTGGACGCGCTAGACAAAGGAACGATGGAAAAGAAGCAGAAGCAGCCAGCCAGCTCAGCCGGCGTGTATTATTTCCCAGGATGATGAGGGCAGCTGCTGGTCGAGCTGGTTGCTTTTTAGGGGCTGCTGGAGGCTGGCTGAGATAGGATGAGAGGACGAGACGTACAATTAGTACAGCGTCTCTCCTCTGCCCTCTTCCCCTCTCCTCTGCTCTCGTCCTCCACTCCGTTCCGCAACTCTCCCCTTTCGTCTGTCGACGACTGTCAACTTGCCGGCGGTCTCGATGCCGCGCCAACCTATCGTGGGATCTTCGACCGCGTATGGGTGAAGGGTTAAAGACTTGGAACCACCGAGCCGATATCGCTTCCTGCCGGCTAACTGCTTTCTCATCGGCGGAACGTCGGGAATTAGTTCGTCCCGAGATCTCGGCTTTACGTGTGGGTATGCAAATGAAGACCGCCGAGGCTGAGGGTGCTGTTCCGGGGTGGATGAAACTCGTGGGGGGATTTCCGCCGAGGTACCCCGCCTTTGGGAATCGGCGAACGGTCTCTGGTTATTGATTCGAGAAGCCGCTCGGTCCTCGCGGTTGTTTCCCCATAGGAAACAAGCGGGTAGACAGCGAGAGACTCGACGGGTCCACAAATATACGAGTGAAGGTCGATTTATATTATCCGTATCCGACACGGAACGGTTCCGGCGTGCCAGTGGTAAGAAGAAGAGGTGCGTAGAGGGTCTCGTCGTCTTACCACTGGCACGCCGGAACCGTTCCGTGTCGGATACGGATAATATAAATCGACCTTGAATCGTAATTCTTTCGACATTTATCCCAACATTGCCGCGTTTACTCGGGTTTCTCAAGCGAAACAGGGAGGAAGGAGAGGAAAGAACAGCTTCGCGGACCTCGTTTACCGTTATCGCGGATTCCAGGCCATTGTCCAGGCCCTGACTCGGTGGTGCATAAATTTCCACCCTCCTTCTCCCTCTGTGGACCGAGTGATAAGTATCATAGGCCGTGCAGGGTGCATGGTTTACGATTTAATTTTCTGTAATACGATCAGGTGGTAAAATAGGAAGGAGCAGCTAAGGGGGTCGATCGTTGGCACATCTGGTGTGCTTTGTGGCTTCAACGGTCCTCGAAATTGACTCGGCAACGAAAAGGAAGGTGGGCTCTGGCATGAACCGTCGGCTGACCCAGTGACACGCATCGCATTCGTTTCGCTCGACGCTTGAAAAGTCGACGGGAAAAATGCGCCACGAAGACGCCGTTGACGCGCCGCGCCGTGAAAGTTTTATCGACCGTCGCCACCCCTCGCCGAGACGAACCATTTCGTTCGACGTGGAAACATATCGAGTGACGCGAACCACTCCTCTGTTTTTCTCGAAAAAGGATGGACAGTCACGTAACCCCCGCGTTGCTCATAAACACAGGGGGTCATTGATTCCGTACGGAAGCTCCCATGCAACTTTACGTATAAATTGTTTTGTTTCTGTAGCATATGTTAAAAAAAAAGTGAATAAAAATGATTTATTATTATTATTATTAAGTATTATTATTATATACGTGACCCCTCGCAACTTACATCGATAACTTATACGCACGAGTTTGAAAACGCACGATCTCTTTTCTACAAACAAGGCGTATAGACGATAAAGTCGATCTATCTCCTGGTGCTCTTTCAAAATCCGGTTCCATTGTGGAGAATCGAAAGAGGAGCGGGGAGCTTTAAAGCTCGCGCGCGAGTACGATATTCCCTGCAACTTTGTAAGCTGGCTGAAATACGATTCCGCTTTGAGAACGGTTCCGCTGATCTGGAGGATGTGAACGGGCGAAGCGGGCATACATTTTCCAATGATAGAAATACTAAGGGGGTATTAAACCCTCGATTAAGCGCTAGAACTCGGAGGCGGCGCTGGGTTACCGGAAGTAGCGATTTAAAACGAAGCGAGTCGCTGATCAAGCTTCTAGTCAAATAGTATACCTTTCTTAGACATCCAGTTACACTTCAACAACACAGCTGTATTTACCCCGGTACCAACGGAAATGAGATTTGCTTAGGCACTCGATCAACCAATACTAATCTTAGCGAGCGAGCGACGCGGAGACGCGGGTCTCGTGACCTGATTTGCAAAAGCCGCGTGAAAATCGTTCCCGTGCGAATCACGAAGACGTAAAAGCGTGACATTTCATCTACGTGAGAATTTGACACCCCGCTCCAATTCCGCGCTAATCGATTTCAGCTGGCACACGATACGACAATGTAGGGTTAGAATTACAGGAAACGTTGCTACGATTTGCGCACTGCACACAGCAGTTTCCAAGGATCGCGCATGGCCAATTGTCTCTGTAATAAGGTGTAATCGTGGTAGAGGCGATCGCCATCGATATCCAGATAGATATTTAAATCCCCACCCCGTTGTTCCCTCGTATTGGATAAATATTGAGGCAACGTTACATCGCGCACAATCATGAAATCGCTCTGGCTTCACGAATACGTATTAGATGGGAATAATGACAGCTGATCGCGTCGGTAGGTCTGCGTGATAAACTGACAGGCACGGCCGGCCGGGGTTGTTGGATTCAATCCATCAGCGTTGAGTATCGCGAATGCGTGGGTGCAAAAAATATATCAAGTGAATTTCATCAGATTCCCGGAGAGCTTGTCACGGTCATCGATACAATGCATAAATGTTCAAGAGCTCTCTGTCGTATTCCCCAGAATTCTGTAAAACGGCATTTGACATACAAACGAGTCTAGTGAACTGAAATGTGTGGAAAAATATCGTCGGTGAAGAAGGAACGGTACTGTTAGCTTTACGACACAGATTCGACGGCGCAATTGTGCGTTTCGGCCCACTACTCGCGGATGTAACGTTGCTCGCGAATCGTTTCGGAACTCGTTCCAGGATCTTCGTCTGATCCGCGCAGGAATGGCTCGGCGCCACGCGTAATGGTCAAAACTCAAAGTTAACAGGATTTTTAGGGAGCTCATAAATACGGAAACTTTTTGGAAGATATTTAATTTCTTCGCGGATTAGCGTATCCCGCGGAGGAGGGTATTATACACTTGAGTTTGATAGAAAATCTCGTAATAAGATGAGAAGATTTAATGGGGGCACTATCAGCGTGTGAAATTTTAAGTTCTCAGACAGCCTGTGCGACTTTTACTTCGTAAATCACTCATCCCAAACAAATTTTCGCTTGTGCTCGGCAGCGAAAAGAAGAATAGCGGCCTTGAAAATAATCTACACGCAGAATTGCGCGAGTTCAGGCGTTCGATGGTTGTAGAATCGCTTTGAAAGCTGTAAGGGAGTATCGGAACGAGAGGGGATGAATCGAGCTGGGCTTGCTGAAAGGGCACAGGGAGAAGGGGTCAGCGAGATTCAGGATATTCCGCTAATCTCTAGCATCAATATTAGCACTGAGCTTTAGACACAGAGCTTGATTAGCAGGGCAACCGGCATTCTGTCTGTACCTACGTCCTTCCTGCATCAGACATCCTGCGGGAACATGTAGGTGTCAAGTGTAGGGGAAGCTGGGGCAAGACGGGGTAGTTAAGGTTTGATGATGAATAAAACACAGATTTTCATAATCAACTAATCAATTTTATGTCTGAACCATTCTTTGGTAATAAGTCTTTCAGTTTAACTGTGAATCAACCCAAGTTTTACAGGTTCCAATAGAATAAATAAAAAAATTCAGAAAAAGTCGTTTCTCCCCATCTTGCCCCACGGGTGGGGTAAGATGGGGTACCAATTAAAAAACAATATAAATAAAGTATATATATGCAAAGTAATTCTTTATTGGGTGGACAGAGGAGACACGCATGTATGGCTTCGTCGTTCTCACCGCCTACATCAACACAGGAGAAATGAGCCCATTTGCCACATATTTGTCAGCTTATCCACCTTTCCGCAAGAGAATCAGTTCTTTTGGACTAATTAATAGAAAAGAAGTATCATTTTCCTCGGTCCGTCTTCCGTCAGTAGTTTCTAACCATCCTGGAACAATGAGAAACTTTGATTTTTATTTCTAGGTTTGTGAGGGGCATGATGGGGTTACTCTCATTTTCATTACCCCATCATGCCCCTTCTCGTCTCACGATAATCATACGAACACTGCCCGAAACATTATTTACAAAAGTATAAAATAACATACGTACCTTATAGCCAGCTAAATTCTGCCTCAGAACCACATACATGTACCGGAGATCTTCTATATTATTATATCACTGTCACGGATGCTAAAAATCAGGAAAACGTAAGGAAGTCCCAATAAATTATAAATTCTGATCTAACTTCGTCACGCGTCCACATGTTTTACTGATTCGCTGCTCACTAACGTGTACTTATGCTCAATTTTGATTAGGGCGTTTGTATCACGATACATGAGGGGTACCCCGTCTTGCCCCACCTTCCTCTACTATTGTGAACGACCAACTGACACTGACCAATCCAACCTGGCTACACCTGGCTTCAACATTCCATTTTATCTCCTCAGAAAGTATAAATGATACCTATGCTGGCGTGCCGGTCGTGACGATCGTGAGTTTGAAAGTTTCTGTTGCGAATGGATGTTGCAATAAAAACCTCGTCTAAAGGCAACGAACATTATTCCGCCATCTATCTCTCCCTGGTTATTGTATCACTGGCCGACAGATCTGAAATTAAACTCTCTAGAAGCCTTTCTCTTCGTCTTGCTTCACTTTCTCCCGACGAAACACACCGACGGCAACAACCCCTGCAATTTCCGTCCCCGGCGTGCCTTTCGCTAACAGCGAAACGATTCATCCCACGAAATCGATCTCCCACCGTCTCCCCTCCCCTCCCCCTATCGCGAAATCGCATCTGCGGTATCCGTTGAGCGCGGTTCCACGATTCTCGATGCTATCTGGGATGGTTGCGCGGGGGATGTAAACGAATCGAGCCAGTTATTGTTTCGCGTTTCGCCGAATGCACGATACTTCGGGAAAGATAGGAGAAGCGGAAGTCATCGGGGGCGCGCCATGGAAACTGCCGTTTAAAAAGTTTCCCTCGTCTAAAATCGCGTTAGCTTTCAGCCGTCTACATATCGAACATTTGATCGATGGTTTGTTCGCCGGTTCTATCTGTTGCTCCCTTTCGATCATCAAATCAATAGTCCGATACTTGTGTGTGTATGAGAGCATGCAAGATGGCGAGATGGTCTTTCCTTTCATTTTGTTTCGACCTCGACTCTTCGTTGATTCGATAGCAGTATTATTCACGCGCTCTCCGATTCATCGCTATAGATGGAAATTACGTGTAGGTATCGTTATATAATACTTTCTCGTCCAATTCCTGGGCTCTATTCGCGGAAAAAAACGGTTCTGCGAACAAACACGGCGATATCGACGACGCGATGCAATTTTTCCCAGACCTACCCACGATAACCGCGCGACGACACGCACGACGACCGATTTAACAGCTCCTCCGCAAGGAGCTGCGATCCGAAATTGAAACATGGGACAAGTTACGAACACTAAACTGATTTTGCAGCAGCTCTGATAGCGATACTTTGGTTCCGCGATCCACGCTGATATACCGTAACAGTTACGTTCCGCGCACTATCCCGGAGAACAACGCCGAAGCAGCGCAAATGCCGCGGCGCTTAAAAGAGTTCCTGCGGAGAAGTACAATTTCGTTTTCAGAAAACTTGGAGAACGATACTGCTAATCGTTCCCTGGAACTCTTTCGCGGGAGTTACGGCGCCTGGAGTCCGGCGGACCGAGAAGCAAAATGATATCGGTTAATTGCATTGTCTTCTGCTAGCAGTTCCGCTCGAATTCTCTCCACTCGGGGGTTACGGGTTTCAAGATAAAGTCCAGTCTAACTGAAAATCCAGATGCACTACTTCCCTTTTACAGTAATGTAGATACGCGCCCCGTGAAACGAGATATTTCATTTGCTTCGTTAGCGGGCAAACTCTGACTCCTCTGTATCAGGTGCGAATCACTCTGTGGATCAATTTGCCCCGAATGCGTCGCGTCCACGCGTCGCAGTGGCGCACGGGACTTACAGAAACGAAAGTTTTGGATACTAATTTACACGGGGGTGGGATGGTAGTGAACAGCGTTACGAGGTTTGTATATAGTGGCAGGAAATTTTCAGCTCTGGAGTAGTAACGCCGTCGGGGGTGGCTGATGGGCGTGCCCTTGTATACTTTGTAGCCGTGAGCGACAGATTTAGTTTGCGTAATAAGCTCGCGTTTACGCGCAGCCGCGACGGGCTCGCGGAACGAAAACCCTCGCTCTCTCCCGGTGGATCCTGAATTTAATATAAACTCGCCCATTCTTCGGCCGCGAACTTCCGCGTTTCGGCGCTGGCAAGAGCGCTCGCTCGACGATTTATTAAAGCGGCGCTCGGAGGAAGCGGGCAGGGAATGATTCGCGGGAAGAAGGCGAGGAGGATTGACGTTTCCCTTCGTCACCGTTCGCACTCTCCACGTTTCAGCCGACGGGGGAAGAATGACGACTATTAAACTGGGTAACGCCTCGCGCGTTAGGTATTCCGGCATCGATGGATTCGCCGCTGCGAATCGGGAGGGGCACACGACGACGAGTTATTATTATTTTACTAATTCTATTTATTATGCGCACTCCACAGTCAGAATTTGCTAGACTGCTTTTTACCGTTAGAAGACAACAGATCCGAGTTTCATGAAAACTTTACGAGTCGTCGCTGACCCAAATGTGGACAGACAGAAAATGACGATTCGTGGCGATTTCGTTGGATTATTCAGCCGTCTGAGAAGCAAGAAAGCCCCGACAGTTATGAGGCTTGATGCCGTTAACCTTTTTTGGTTTCGTTGCAATGGCACGTCGGCTAATAAAGCGGCCACTTTAAATGAGGATGCTTTGACCTTCGATGTCTGATGAAAATAGAGTGTCTATAGTCTCTCTGATATATTAATGAGGCGCTGACAATGAGGGCCGTCTAGACGTCTCGACCAAAGATAATCACGAAGCAACGTCTCCTTGATTCCTTCGGTATATCGAGCATGAATTTCACAAAAGTCCATCGACGTAGGCACAAAGTTCTTACCTCCTGTTCTTTATACGGGAGAGTCGTGCAGTACCGACCAGCTTACAGTACTGACCAAAGCTAGTTCTCGATTCTTCGACCAGATATTAGCACTTTAGTTGAATTAACCAATGAAAATCATAATTCTCTTTAATCCATTTCGGGGCCATATCGTTTACTCCATTGCTCTCGATGTTCTGAGGCATTAAACGTATATTATTCCTTGATATTCAGTAGGTTAAAAGTTATTTTTCAAAGCTGATCTTTTGTTTCTCGTGTAAGTAAATGATTTTGTCCTATTATGTTTACTATCTCTAGTCTATTAAGTTTAATAAAACGTCCTAGTTTTCCAATATTTTTTGTACATAATATACCATGATCTAAAATGTTTCCCCGTGTTTATCGTACAGTACCGACCACCCAACTGTCGTGCAGTACCGACCAACAAACTCTGTCAACCACTTGAGACCAAATTTTTCTTATCAGTAAGTTCAATCTGTTTGCAACTCAGATTAATTTATAAGATGTTCATTTAGCCTTCCTTCTACCTTTTCCCGCAGACAAATAAAGTAAATAAGGATAGGTATGATAACCTAACAAAGAGGAAGCTAGGATTTAATGAAGAAGTTATCCAGTATGCTATTTGCAAGCAGAATTGGGCATTAACTAAATAAAAAATTATGTAAATAAGGATGAAATAAAAGTTACTTTAACTTTAGATTATTTGACGAATAAAGTTACTTTTTTTATTCGACGAACAAAGTTCATTTTTTTTCATTACGCGAATAAAGATAATTTTTTTTATTCGTTTTATTTAAATAAAAATTTTGCCCATCTCTGTTTGCAAGGAATCATTTGACAAAGTTTGGGTGCACTGTACCGAATGTGACGGATCGACACACGTCAAATGCACAGATCAAGAGAATATTATACTATTTTCTACTTTTCTCGCAAGGGAAAAAGACTTTACGCACATGCGTATTCGCAATTTCTTACTTTCCTCCCAAGGAAACTGGAGTTTGACGTTATCCTGTGGTATGAAGATGCAGTTGATTGACTAATCGTAATCGATTTGTTGGAAAATAAATACACGTATTTATTAATTTGGATAGAATAAACGAGCAATCGAACATGCATATTTTTTTGCGAATCGCTCAGCAGGCTTTCAAAAACACACCTTTCATGCACGTGTTGAAAAAAATATTGTATGTGACAAGGGAGAGGCGCGATTTCGCCTCGTCGGAATCGCTTTCTTCTCTTCCTTGTCACGTAATATACTATTACTTGCGAGTTTGTACAAATAAAATTTGAAAAAGAAATCTTTTATTGTACTAACTAAATGTTTTTTTATTAACATTGTTAATCATTTAGGCATAAAATCTACTAATTTAATAGTTGGTCGGTACTGGACGACAATTTTTCGTATCCTAGAAATTACAACTTTTTTACTTTTGCGAATTATCAATTCTTATTATTGAATTTCACAAAAATAATTTCACTCCTTTTACTAACTTCTATCTATACTACAAACAGATTTTTGAATTTCTGATTTTTATCGACTCTACCCCAAGATATAACAAAAAACTTAGAGCGGTCGGTACTGCACGACTCTCCCCTACAGCTTCTTCTTTTCAATTTCACCTGATATTCGACTGCAAGAACAGTAGTTTCTTTTTTCGTCGAGGAAAACATGACTCTTCCTTTATCATTTCCTCGGACCTTGTTCCGCACATACATCCTCAATGGAGGAAAGCGACGTTCGAGGAATGTAGAGTCGAAGCGAAAGTGCAAAAATGCTCGATAAAGGAGTGAGGTTGCTACGATCGTTGACGAACGCTGCTAGCGAAACTCGAATAAATTGTCGAGCTGCCGGGAAACACCGAGTGCTAACCGATTTCGGTGGGAAATGAGCGGAGGCCCTTGTAAGCAAGAGTAACAGCCAGGATAGAGAACGACATTATTGGCTTCTGGAATAACCCGGGGCCAGAACGTGTCAAGACTTACAACCTATCCCCGCAGCGTTAACAATAAACAGGCGGTCGTTCGGAGGGGAAACGTAACGTTATTTTCCACGTAACTCACGTTTTACTGCAATTTCCGTGCGAGATACCTCGCGTGAACCGTGAATTTCCCTCGGAAAATCAATACGTTGCCCGGCTGTGCGCGGTCTTGCGAAGAACACGTATAAATAAAGGCGCAGTAAATAGACACAGTCGCTTGTTGAGACGCAAAAACTGGGCACGCTGCCTCTCCAGCTATTTTTTTCGGCATCCTGCAGTCGGAAAGCGGCGTTCATTACGGTCTTCCGGAAATGGAGCGGCTCGAATCGGTTGCAAGTATTCGTAACTTTTCCGGGAAGCGTAGCCATGTCGGTTCTGCGGGTCGATGAATGTTCAATTCGATGCAGTGGAGCAGTATTTTCTGGCTATTTGATATGTGCACGCGGAAGGCGGCGGTATCGTTGACTCGCACTACTTGGGCGTCTGACCAGTGCTCTGAAAACTGTCCTCTATGTACTACAACGCTCACGAATCACAGTTTCGCGATGATTCTCATTTGCCAACGTCCATTGTGAACATTTCACATGGTGTTTTACTATTAGCATTGTTTGTTTGTTCATATAACATATCACGATTGCTCCTCTGCATCACACTCACAATCTTTCATCTACTTCTCTTTGAGTCGCGTGGATATAAATGTTCGAATCGCACTTTTGAGTCAGCCTGTAGATTCTTCTCGCCCCACCACTCTTCGTTTTTCCTACTCCCCCCGGGTCTCCTTCTTTTTCACCCGTTCCCAAGCATCCCCGCGCCACTGCCCATTCTCTCGTCTCACTCGGCTCTGCTTTACATAATTTTTGTCGCTGCACGTGGAACAGAGGCCCGCCTAACTGCCACACGCTCTCTCACTCCCGCGTTCCGCGTGTCTGTGTGTACATTATGCCGTGCACCCTCGTTTCAGAGGTAAATTGACACGAAGGGACAGAAAATCCGCGGCGACGGTGTGCGAGCATCCGCTCGCTTATTAGTAGGTACATAAACGGGTCAACGTTGATTCATTTCTTCGAAGCTAAAGGGTCTCGGCGCGCGGGAAGACACTCGATCACTTGGCATCCTGTTCCGTTCTCCAATGGGAATACCCCCGAACATGTGCAATGAAAGTTAGCTACTCGAGTCCATTTGTTTGCCGGATCCCGCTAACTCGCCTGACAGGCAATATTTTACCGTTCAGGCAACGTCCGGATATTTAGATTCAGGAAACGTGTGCCCCGAAAATTGTCCCGCGGAGCCACTGGATCCAAGTAAACAGAAGGTTTGTCGGAATTCCTTTCCCTCCCCCGTTAACTTCTTTCCACTCAACGATTTCTTGCTTCGGCACGCAGGCTCTATGGTGAAAGTTTGGACCAGTTCGATATCGCGCGCGAAATTCGTTGGCTCATCCATCACTCCGATCTCCTGATACGAAACTTTAGATTATGCTCCAGAGCGTCCCAGGATTTGTAGTTATTTCATTCATTTGAGATTAATTAAATTCACTTAGCTCGCACGCTCGCGCGCGTCTACCTCCGATTTCTCGATTTAAACGGTAATTCATACGATTAAACCTGAATTCACGTTCGCGCCAGCGCGAGCGCGCTTCGTTTATTACGCGGCGAGGAATTATCCCTTTCCGAATATTTCGGAGGCGCGGAAGATTTGAAAGGATCGTCGCCGACACGATCGATTTTAATCTACAAATTCCGCGCGACTTGGACGTTATGATGTCCAGTAGCTGCAGTGGCGAGTTTTAATTAAATTGAATAATTGAAATACCAGCGGCTGCACTCGAACGTTTTTGGCGAATGCTCTCGCGACAATTTCGCGCATTTTTCCCAGCGGCTAGGTCACTTTTTCGTTGTTTCAATTTTTACAGAACGGTCTAAATTAAATGCTTCCCATACTGCTGGCAAATTTCGTTACGTGATCGAATTAAATGTATCACTCGGCCGCCGGGTGTGATATTTTCGCGGGACTCTATCATCCGCGGGAGTCACATTGTCTGATTTTTATGTAACGGTGGTTGTCACTTCGTAACCGAATGGCGCTTTTCGCGTTTATCGATTTCGTTGCTCGTCGAGACGTTTAACGCGCGAAAGTAACAATGCAGTGGCGGCGGGCCATCGTGAAATAAAACAATAGGAACGAACGGGGCTGGCCCAGCCGCTGGCTGACCACAGTAATTTAACAAACTGCAAGGAGAGTCTGCGGTGTAACCTAGCGAACGTAGTTTGTAATGGAAACCGAACCCACTGAACAATCCGAGCCGTGTCCGAAATTCTATTCGTGATCGTCGAACTGGTCCAGATTTTTCGAATTTCACAAAGTAGAAACTGTCTATTAACTTCATGTTCGAAACTGTCAAATGTAGAATTTCAGAGGTACCTTATATTCCTCGTTAGGGCAATCACGAATACGTACCACGAAGCACGGATCAATGGACAATCGTCGAGGATTAATTAAAATCCTGTTGGCAGTTGTTTTGTCACGATACAGTAAACATTGGAAACAGCCGCGCCCAAGAATTTCCCGGGGAAGCCATTAATTTGCATCCTAATCGAGGAAATAATTATTTTCACCGGAGCATGGACCATTTACAAAGTAAACAGATTAGCCCCGCTATGAATATTTAGCTTTAACGTTAATCCTGTAATTAATATTAATACGGCGATAACAAACATTACCGTTGTTTAAACTTTCGAGTTGGATTGTTCCTCGGAGATACGCGCCTGCACTCGTCTCTGCTCGTGTCCGAATTTTCCCGAGAATTCTCTAGAAAGAACCGTCACGCTTGTCCGATTTATTATCGAAATCCGATATCGCCGCGACAGAGAGCGCACGAAATAATCAATATTCATGCTATTCATTTAAATGAGAAGTATTTAATAACTGACGCATTCTTCCTCGCCAATTAATGACTGTTCGCGCGAAACTTTCACTCGTTACGCCAACGACAATCACCCTCGTTAATTAAAATTCCCTTGCTGACGTCGCAATTTATTTTATCAACTGTCCGCCGAAATTATTTTTATTCTGTCCGACCAGTAAAAGCTTGAATAACCCTGCGAAGTGTGTCGAAGCTGTGATATCGTTGAATCGTACTACTCGAGTATCTGATCAAGACGTTCTCGTTCCACTTGGAAAGTTCCGAGCCACACTACTGTAATTAATTTTTCTGCAAATATAATTTTAGTTGAATCCTCAACATGTAATTTGATATTTTTTTTAACACGGATTCATTTCACTTTGATTTCGAGCCCTCTGTTTTCACTGGCAGGTAATTTTTGTACCCCGCTGTCATAGTTCCATTTGCTCACTGTAGATACCTCCTATTTCTCGGTCGAGATTCTCAAAAATCGTGGTGGCGTTCGCCGCATACCTCTCAGTGCTTGCTTCATCCACGGACGTGAAGGGTTTAGAAGTATCAAATGAATCGACTATCTCGCTGGCGTACCGAAATACGTCTTCTTAGCCCAGGGAAGGCGATTTTCCTGAGAAACGCGTCACTGCTTGGTGTTCCCGTTATAAATAATGTCGGGACGTGAGTAACCTACCGAAAAAGCTGGCTTTCTACGGACCATCTTTCTTTCCCCTTGCTCTCTCCACGTCCCTGCCTCTTCTCCTTCGCTGACGTTCTTTTCCACCCTTTCCTCCCATCTTTCCACCCCCCCCTTTCTGATTCCCGAGATTCTGTTCGTTTCACATTGGTCTGCGGTTCTGCGAATTACCCGTAACACCGTAGCCTTGGGTCTGTTGAGACTGTTCGGTTTTTATGCGACTTTTGACCTGCAGTGTACCTTCTACTTGAACAGCAGTATATTTGTCTGCGCGGCCTGTTCGAGACAGACGGCGAAAATATTGTAATCGGCGTATACCGCGGCAATAAATTCACTCGTGAATCGTCGACTAATGACGAGTCGGCTGTAATAGTTCCGCGATATTACACTGTCTCGTCGATAACGAGCAATATTTCAATACGCCGGCCGTTATTGCCACCTGAAGTGACGGCTCTGACTGTAAATCAGTGAATCGCCCATTACGGGAATCGCGACTTCCCCTGGCCCTGCGTTATCCAACTTTGTTAACAAAGAATGCTTTCGACCCTCTGGTAACTGCAGTCAGGACGAATGAGAGATTAATCGTAGTTGTATGTCGACGGTTGTCAGCGTGCGGCGTGGAACTGTAGAATTATCCAGGCCGGAGAAATATATTTTCGTGTTCTCTTTGGGCGTGGATTCTCTTCCTCGAAGCTGTTTATAAGCCGAATATTAAACGTTACACGGACCACTTGACATCTTTCCTGAAATTCAATAGAACGCGTTCACGAGTGACCGAAGCAGAAACTGATGTGTACGTCCCTCTTCTTCTTCCCAGTCTCTGACGCGCAATTACTTAAAACTCGGCGCTCATCAGCGAGCTACAATTTCCTCGGTTATTTTCCTCGAGTATTTTGCAGCGTATTGCCCGAAAATTGGTGTAAGAGAGCGTTGATCCTTGGCGCATAAAAATCCATGCTCCGGGGTTAATTTACCAGCAGCGAAACGCGAAGCTGCAAAACACGAAGATTCTATTCCCCCCTCGGATGGCGAGCAGCTTTCGCGCGCGAGATTCTCGATGAAAAGCTGTCCACTCGAAGGAGTAACAAGGATGCATCGTTCCAGTATCCTACGCTTAGAATTCACTGTCACTTCCGAAACGGACTCGATCGAGCGGGGATTGATCGTGGCGCTTGCTCCCCGAAAATTACCAGGCCCGACCACGGTCGATAGGAAGGGAAACGGGCTAAGGGATTTTCCAACGAGGGTCGAACGGTAAGAGCGTTTTCTGGTGATTAGAGTTCGGCCGACCGAAGCAACCGGCTCAAGTCCAATAAAAAACGAGAAGAGACGAGCTCAGCTCCCGGCTAGATACATACACAGGCATACAGGGTGTTCTCTGCGACTTTGTCGCCTCAATTACTCCCCAATTTTTATAGAACCCCAAAGAACGTTCATAGTTTTAACTCTCAACGTCTCAACAGTGGGAAGCATGGAAATTTTTAACAAAACTCCTGTCGACTACACCAACCTTACTCGATTTTCTTACTAAAATAATACTCGAAACGGTGACGTAAATACAAAGTTCCAATCGGTTGGTCCACAGAGCGGCCCGACCACAGACGGACCAACATCACTTGCGCTCTGCTTCCCGGTCCTCTGTACCTACACACGAAATAGTAAACGCGACTGTATTCCAAGAATGAAATATTCATCAGTCATCTATATTCTACATCGAAGGAACAAATCATTCCCCGCAACCGTAAAAATGACGGGAACATTTGGGGGTGCGGTGTCGGAGGGAGCACCCTATACGTGCAATTGACTGTCATGGATTTATCGATAGGTTGAGCCCAGGTTAAGACTCGTCGGCCAGTATGGGTGAGAGACGGTAGTTCGTGTGTATCGGTGGACGACGAATCCGGCTGGGCAATCAAGCGTGTGCCGTAGAAACGGCGCAGTTGTTAATTGTTGCTGCGGCCTGTCTGCGGAATGGCCATCGGCGAGCGTTCTAAGATTTATTCTCGACATCGGCCGCGTATCGAGCTCGTTCCCTCGTAATCTTTTAATCCGCAGTTGCAGTAAGTACACCGTGATTTTCGGCGGGGATACTGGTCGGATTAGCCCCGCGCAGACGAATCCCGAACCAGAGAGAAAGCAGATTTCCATCAAGTGTGTTCCACCGTGAAATATTTACCACTCGATTCGAGGCGGGTTGCTCGACTAATCCTCAGACGCTCGACCTTCGACCGGCTGCGAGCACTGGCGAGCCAACCGACTTGGGTAACTTTGAACAATTAGATGTACAGGTCGCTTCATACTGCGAGCATGGGTTCAGTTTATTCGAGGGTCAGTTGGATATTTGCACCAGCCGATTTTTAGGGCGAAGGTACGGTAGGGGCAAGATATCGCAGGAATAGATTCCTGTAGGATAAGTGTTAGAGTGATGTTTATTTGACTGATAAGTTTTTTTCGTATTTTTTCCCGAAGCACCATGGCAATGTGTTCACCTTTATGAGTAAGCAATGCGGTATTTATTTGATTTTTTCAGTTACATATTAAGGGTTGCTACCAGGCATTGAATTTTGTGTTTCCAGGAGAAGAATGCAATTTTATTTTCGACGTATTATATTTTTGAAACAGATTTACTTAACATTGGAGTACTACTACAAATTTGTGAACCAACAACTTTTGAAAATAGCCAATTCATATTTATAAGAGTCTAAAGTAGTAAATGGGTTACCATGTACTATTCTTCATATAATGGTACAGAGGACCTGGTTTACGAATTCGTTTGAAGTAAAAAATTCAATTTTGTTTACAATATTAATGAGCGGGGACGCAACCTCCAAAACATTATGAAATGTAATAAAATCGTAACCAGACCCGTTTTCTCTATAGAATAAAATAGGTGCTTCAGCAATATTTTAAAAGTTGGATTTTTAGCACCACCCCGATGCTTGCATCTGTTCATGAATACACGGATCCAGTAGATTGCACCTACTGCGTGGATCTTGCACTGCGCTCTTCTGTGAGCTCCCTTTCCGAGTCGTTCCGCTTATCTTAGCGAGGAACGATTAAAAGGAGCGTCTCACTTCTGAATGCAGGCCGTGGAACATCCGAGTCTCTTCATCTTTCATCCCGACTTTGATTAAATTCGACAGAAAGTTAAACGTCCGCATCGGGTGAATTGAGCGGCGTCAATGCCACGAAGGGATAATCACTCACGGCCTCGCAGCCGGGCATCGTTTAAAAGTCGCGCCAGACATTGAAATCCCTGTCTCGTGCAGCCCTCATCCCGTTACATTCACGAGCATATCTTCCTTGATACACGCTATAGGTCCGCGTCTTCTCCGGCGGTATTGTGCCGCATTTAGAAAACGCCAGACCCCTTTGCATCTGCCATTTAAAAGTTTCCCTTAATACAAGCATTTTACGCGCTAGTGCCTTTCAATTAAATTCCGGGGGGATGTCTGCCGGCGCTGGTGGTTTCGCGTGGTCGAAAGGCGCGCTTTTCCTCGGCCGAGCTCCTCGCTCCCTGCACCCCATCCCGTTTCTTCGCGCCGAGGGGTGAGAGACCGTCTTCAAAAAATCGATGCCGTTGGTAGACAATTTAAATCCACCCCCGCGGCCGTAAACCGCCGCGATCCGTTAACGATGCGAATTTCCCTCGCGGCGCGTGAAAAGAGGCGAAGCTTACGGAGAACAGAGGCTTTTGAATCGAGCCCGGCTCTTGTACGATCACAGCCGCTTGTTCAACGAACTCTTTCGGGCTCACTCACTAATTTGCCGTATTAAAAAATCCGTGGAGCAGGGGGGGGGAAGAGCGCGAAAGGAGGAGGTAGGAAGGGAGGGAAAAGAACCCGCGTGTCATTAAGCCTCGCTGCTTAATTGGGTTAATGAGGCGATGGACCCGCCGCGCGAAATGACAGGCCCCCGTTATTCGAAGGACCCGCTGCTCCGGAAAATTCATTAGGAAAAGTCTCCCCGCCCATCGCGGCCTCGTAAACGCGTCGTGTCTCTCGCGTTCGTTCCTCTCTCTCGGATTTCCTGTAACCTATCGTGGATAGCTCGTGGAATTTGGAATCTGACTGCTAGAGCCGCGTTTCGAGAGCTAGGCGCGGAACGTTGGTCAGCTCGCGAAGAGATCCGAGTAATGGATACGTAGAGAAGTAGTGGAGCCTCGGATAAGACGCACAATCAGTGATACGAGTAAACGTTTTGTGTCAAGATCCCTGCAACGCATGGGTTTTCACTTCACCACGAGTTCTTCGTCGTTGTTCGCTGGAGTCGTGCTCCTAAAATACTGTATTTTCAATGGAAAACTTAGAGCCGAAGAGTGCGTCTAGAATAAATGTCTGGTAGGAAAAAAGTTGGGTTTCTGCGGCACGAAACGACGCATCCGGCATACATTTCGACGCGACGGCGATGCGACGCCGTGAAAATCCTCTGGAAGCGCATTCGCCTGCTCGGCAGAGCCGCGCGCGTGTTAGACGTTGAGAGCCGTTGAAATATCTTTCCCTGTGTATGTATGGTGCGCGTCAGTTGCAAAGCCGATATATCAGCGGCGCCGCGTATAAACACGAGTAAAGGGACTGCTTCGCGCCCATGTCACCGCCCCGTTCCAACCCTGAGAGCCACCGAATTTTGATTCCTATCACCTCAAGTCAGATGCAGCGGCCTTTAAATCTCCGTGCACGGGGATTTCACAGTTTCCCGTGTGAGTCACTCTGCGATCCATGCATTCGCCACCTTTGGAAACGCGTTTCCCCGCGAAATCTAGATCATCCCACCAATTTGCTCGAACTTTAGATAACTGACGGGAATTAGGAGATTAAGAGTAATGGAGGCAGGAGTTATTACGCGCTAGGAAAGAGCCAGTGCAGCGCAGCCAGAAGCTTCAATTACCTAAAAGGGGAGAGAACGTAAGGACCATTCGGTTGCTACTAGGAGCGGAAAGAGTCGACACTGTCGAGGCTGCTTCGAGCGTTATGGTACGCTGTTGAGTGCAAAAGGTGTTTCCGTATCTGCACGAAAGGCGTAGTGACGTTTCCCATTGAATCGACATACCCCCCAGGAACCTTTCGCATTGTGATCCGGCTTGCGGTATATAAAGCGGCGGGCGTCTTGAATTAGTTTATCCATATGGATCGAGATGGTCGGCGCATGCTTCTCGTAGATCACCCGGATCGCTTTCCATTGTGTTCTTCGTTCGACCCACGGCCATTCTCTACGGTTTACATCTGAATGCCCTCCGCCTCTCTATCCCACGGCCATTCTGTCAGCTGCCCTCCTCGCGCGTCGGCCATTATTAAATTATCCTACGCTTGACGCGCGAATGCCGTTTTCAACGAATCGCCTGCTTTTCAGCTGTCCGCGGACAGCCAGATCTTTCAGATCGAGATACAGCCATGAAAATGGCAACGGAAAGGACCTCTGTCACTGGATGTCCCTCGCGTATTCAACCGCAAACTGTCGCCACCTCATTGTTAGTTCCCGCAATTCTGTATTCGTATTTTTTCGTATACTCCGACGATTTTACCATTTCAAAATGATAATAGAGAGCTTTCCGTGACAAGCAGCGAGTCTGTTCCTAAAGTATTATGGCTACGCGTGATAAAGCATCGGCCGTGTTCATTCTCGTAATACACCGGTTACACGGATAGTTAGTTTCTCGTTCGGACTAAATAGTTGAGCAGCACCAGCACGAGTCCGTTGGTTCGTGTTCGTCGGCGACGAAATGGACGCGCGACGCGCCCATGTCGCTGGGAAAATGTTGGCGTTCAGTAACAGCCGCACCATTTGAATAATTATAAGCCATAAAGGGCGGCGTTTGTCATTCCTTTCCGGTGAATCGGTCGTTGTCCTCACCATGCCACCGAATCAAAATCTCCACCCTCGCTGGCTGGACGCCCTGCCCCTTTGTCGGCTTTTAACTCGCCCCCGGTGAACGCGGTTTTTCTCCTCAAATGGCCGAGAATTAATCCGCGTTTGGCGAGCATTCATTCGCGACGATTTACGCAAGAACCCCGCGGCTTTTTCACGAGAAAGGCTTCCCCGCGCCACGGGAGTGTAAAAAGTGTTGGTCATTAGGAGCGGGGGCAAAACGAAAAACAGAGTGTTCTCGTGGAAATCGTCACAGTTCTCTCGGTGTTTCGATCACGAAATGGCTATGGCGACCGTTCGCTGCGTTTCCACGTTCCTCTTCGAGCGTCGATTAATTCGCGACCCTGTCATCAGGCGACAGTCATATTTTTCACCCTCCCCGCGTCTGTAATTTCCAGCCGTATCCACGGCACTTTCGTCGCTGCCATCGACGGGACAGAAGTATCATCGATCGTGAACGAGCCAGGCCCGTACCGGAGACAGGATGTATGGTGTGTCCGGCTATGGCAATTCATTCTGCCTCGATTTATCTGAAAAGCCGCTCTGCCAAAGATCCACGGGAGATGGATGCAGGAGACAATTGATTTTTTCCCTCCACACTCCTTTCCCGTCCACGTGTACACACGTACACTTACACCAGCTCGCAGTGCCACCCACATCGTTTCAGACCTTGCAATCTCCAATCCTCCTAGGTTGTCACGCGTCAAGCGGTACACGATCCATAACCTGCGACGCTCGAGGGAGGACCGCCCCCGTAAATCTAGCCAGTGCTCTAAATTAAGCCGCATCTCGCCGGCTAAAAACAGTACACAGGGGTTGCATAGCCGGGGAAAATCGACGGTGAACGTTGATTTTGTTGTCGCGCCGTTTATAGCCCATCTTCCCTTCCATCGACCACAGGCAACCTTGATGCCATTCTAACTAGCTACTCTGAATCTACTCGATACGATTAGGTCGGTCAGAGAAATCATTCTTCGCCGGGTGCAACTTTGATTCTAAGTCCATGGATCACTTCACGAAGCGTTTCCAGGTAAAAGTGGAGGTGTATCATTCAACTGGAGGAAGATGAGTTGACTCTTTTGAAGATCCTGCTTCTCCTCCCCTCGTTCTTTTCTTTTACATCTATCACGACTATATCTTTTCACACTGTTTCTGCCCTCGTTAGAGCGACGCGATATTAATTTTCTTTCCACCCTTTCACGGCTCACAGACGCGGCCAGCAAATGGACCAGAGAGTCGGTCCAATTAATGCTCCATCTGTGTGTATAAAAGCTTAGTTAGTGGTCGCGCGCCGCGCACGATATTTGATTAGCCCAGTTGCGAGGCTGGAGCTGCACCAGGACACCCAACGATGACGACGTGCATTCATGCCCGGTCCTTTCAATGAATGCGCGCAAAGTTTCCATAAATTTAATAAAGCAAGCGATCCGTAGTTGGCAACTGTTACTCCGCGCTCGCAGCGAGCAGTGCGAGCCTGCCAGTGATTTAACCAGTGACGTACACTCTTCAAAATTTAATATCGACGAGATGGGCTCCGCGATTCTTTCGCAACATCCCCAATGATCCTGCTCTCGGGATGCACATTAGGCCGGGCCCTCGTAATTGTTTCCTGTCTCCCTGTTTGCCGCAAAGGCTTGTCGGAGCGGGCCTGGGCCAGATTGATGGATCGCAGCCGCTGGTCACGGCGCATTATTGGTTCCATTATATCCACTTCCTGGAGCCGCAACTGACTGCCGTTAGACAAACTGCTGGATCGACTGGCCCCTGTATCGTTCAACTAACTTGATCGCCCGCTGCCCAAGAGTCTCTTCCACCCGTCCACTTTTTCCTCTGGCGTTTACTTTAGTCGCTGAAGCGTCCAGGGAACAGATTGCTCGTTAAACAATAAATCCGTCGGTTGGCCGTGGCCGGGCAAAGTGCTGAGAACCGCCCTAGGACAAAAACGGGGGTTAATCTTGTCTGTGGTGGTACGTAGCGTTGCTCTTTGGTCTCTGGTGCTTCGTTTGCCCGTTGATGGATGGTATCGATCTCTTTCCGAGCTCGATATCATGGCTGACGACCGAGGAATTCCGTTTTCGTAAATTGCTGGAACATTAAGAAACTGTTCGATGGAAAAGACAGAAAGGGCTACGACGCTCAAAGAAGCAGTATTTCCGAGCACACTCTTATCGTTCATCCAGCTCCCCGGACATAAATCGGCCAGAATCCTCCCCTTAAGTTCTGTTAAGGACATATCGACCGGCGGACCTATATCTGCTGACTCCAGTCTGCGAGGAGATTGACAGGGGACTATACTGTTGGAACAGTACACGAAGCTCGGTGGGAGTGGATACAAGGAAGAGTTGGCGAAGGGATCTCAGGGAAGGAAGTGCAACGAAAGGGATTCGAGGGAAAGCCGGGAATGTACGGAATTCCGGTGTAATTAACTCGGTGGCCAGTGGGTGGAGCACGCTGGGAACGAAGGGGGATGATAATGACCGCAGGGTCGTCTTATCTACGGTCGGTCGACCCGACGCTGTCCAGATAAGAGGTCCCATGAGGTCTTCGGCCGACTTTAGCCGTCTTGACCCCGCGCCACTTTTCATTTGCTAATACGGCAAAATAGTCCGTCATCTGGAGCGATAAAAACTGATGAAAATACGCGACGATCACGTCGCTCAAAAATCGCCCCATGTAATCACACGCTACAATTGCTACCGAGGAAGCACGATCTCGAAATTGCTTTCTCGTAATGTGACAGTTCGACGGGAGCTCGCAGTCACGTCCAATGTTCATTTTTCCTCCCATAAATTGCGTTATAATTGTTGCCGCGTTGCAAACACGCTCGGCTCAAATGGCCGAGGGAAAATCAATAAATCGGTGCATTTCGGCGCATTAGTCAAACAGACGGAAACGTTGATACGCAACGTCACTAGGGCACGTTTGACGCGCGGCGTTGATATAGAAGCGTGCGCGGCCATAGCCGGCTGTAGATCTTGACGTGGCATTTGGTAAATTCGTAATGAACGTGTGAATATCGAATCGCCATTCTACTGTATATGTAATGACAGCAATCAGCGACTAAAGAAATCAAAGATCGGCGGAAACATCGAATTTCGGGTGGGTTTATTCGGTTTATCCTTGGCTCGTGATCAGTTGCCTGTGATATCGATAGCGGTGTGGAAACGTTGGCGAATGAAACGCACGGATATGTATAATTTCGCACATTAGTGGAGGCACAATGACGCGTCGTGCAAATTCGCAGTGAACGGATCGATAGCGCAAGCCATAAAATTGCAAGTACGCGCAAGCGATCCTCGCGGACGTGCAATTTCAACGGCAGCGATTGTAATTTTACTGAGCTCGCGCCGACGAAATCCGTATTTTACGAATATTTATTTACCGACCGAGGCGGGACGCATAAATTTCATTTGCATATCAATAATGAATACACCTTTTCATGTAATTCGTCAATTAACCGGCACGCGGCGGGGAATCGACGAAATGGAAACAACGTGACGATTTATCATTCATCGTTTGTTTACACATCGCCGGCGGGCGTAAATGTTTAATAACCTATTGTTTGCAAATTTTTTTCCGTTTCCATTGAACCCGCAAGCGGTTAAAATGTTTTCATTTCCCAGCTTTGAAACGAAGGAAATCGGATAGATTTTAACTAAACTTAATTAATCTACGATTAATTCAGGTGCGATTCGACGCGCGTAAAATTTGTGCGTGTCCGACGCGGTTTCGATTCAGAGCTAACGAACGAACATCGAGAAGCTTAGATCTTCGGATAATGCGGGGAAGTAGCTCCTCCAGGCGTATAGGTACACTGATAATGGCCCTAGGTAGGTCAGCAACGAAGCGATAAAAGTTCCTCAAGAGAGCTTCTCTGTCCCTTCCCCTCCTTTTCAGCGACACAACAATGCCGTTCAAGCCCTCCTTTATGGCTGGTTACGCTCTTCTCCACGGCTAGTAAATGACTCTGTCTGGCAAGCAACTTACACCTTACCATGTACCATGATTCGCTCGAGAAGTTAACGCTGAAGCATTATGCGATACCGACAAGCACATGTCTCCTCTGCGCGTCGTCGCGTAGACGAATTCCACGAGGTTCAGCTTCTTCGGTCATGTTACTAATCAGAACAATGTCACGTTTTGCTTTAAATATCACTCCTTCGTTACTTCTCGATGTGGTTCGATCTGGGTTCGAGGGAGGGGATGAGGATGAAAGGCGTAAAAATGATTTTCCCATTCGGATCAACCTATACCTTTAACAAGGCACTTGAAAAACTTTTGTAACTACGCTGCGGCTGAGTTTATGGTGTTTAAACCGTTTAATCAACTTATGTATTGTTATTTTTCCTTTATTTTTCTCATGTACGTTAATGAGACTTTATCCCGCATATATTAAATATTATTACAAGCATCTAAGTATTGAAAGTTATGGGAGGATACAGCGACGAATGATTAGAAGACGAGCGAGGTAAGAGACCGCGAGTGGCAATGGATCGTTTCTAGTCAGACAGAGCCTATACATGCCATAATGGTTTCTCGCGAGTGCATTCTTTTCAATGTTGCTTTCAGTAGCGGTCGCCTAGACTAGTAAATGTATCGATCGAATCTGCGCGCGAATCTTTCTCCCCGGAATTTTAGCAGCAGCCAGTGCAGTGAGATCGGACGTTTAGGTGAAGCTTAACGGTGAAATATATGGTTTCAGGGGTGGACAAGGCGTACGATGCTTAGGGATGCTTGGTCGAACGACGGTGGGAAAGGCTGGTGGCGATGGTGGTCTAGGCTGGGCGGATTGCTGGCGATGGCGACGGCCATTTCCTGTCTTGTTGCCCCGTTTCCGGGTGCCTCGGCCAATCCGGAAGCGAAGCGTCTCTACGACGACCTGCTGTCGAACTACAACCGCCTCATCCGCCCTGTTGGCAACAACAGCGATCGCCTCACTGTCAAAATGGGACTACGCCTCTCCCAGCTCATCGACGTTGTAAGTAAACTCCACTTAACCCATTACCTGACCGCGCGAGTAGCGTTAGAAACTACGGTTACGAGATACGTGGAATAAGGGCAACTACGTCAACTTCCCACAGCCACGATTCCCCTCGGGAAATTCCAGTCTGTTCCTTCAAGTTTTTTAAACACCGATTCTAGTCGTTCCTTTAATTATCAATCGACTACTCTCTTCAAACTGGCTATAAGACCGCTACGCTTGTTCCACTCTCTCCGCCAACGTGAAAAATTATTGGGTACTCGCGTTTCAGTCCCCGAAACAATTCATCTTCGCGTATCGGGAAGTGCAAAGTTCTAGTAACAGCGTTGAAAGACAAGCGCGACCGTTCGAGGAAGATGGGATGGAAAGTGGCCGTGTGAAAATTCCGAGACAGGAAATATGAAAACTATCGAGGGGCCCAGGCAGCCTCGACCAAGAGCCAAGTATACCTAAAATATTCCAGGGAAATTCGGTGCGCCCCGTGCCTGGAATATTTGTTCCGGTATTCTCGTTGAGCGTGGCTGTGCAGCAAGGCTACGAAGGCTAGCTAGGAAACTCGTTCGTGCCCCGACACGTACATCGTGTGGCGTATGGATTATGTAGGAGATGCAGCCTCGATATACCGTTCGCGTCCACGTACTTGCGGCGATAAGTTGAATTCCGGGAGTTTCTAGCCCCCCCCCCCCCCCCCCGACTCGGAATCGGAACTAATTTACAAGCGAGCGGGGGTGATCCATAGCACTCGAGCCATTAATTGCCATAATCTGATCGCAAGCAATCAATCGCGGCTCGGCGAGCCGTTCGCCAGGGCCTCGAGATCGGTCACCAATATACTCCAGGCCATCTTCTCGACGGATCAATGTGCTACAATTACGCGATTGTCTCCCCTTCGCCCCTACCCCGACGCCAGACCACGCATTGTCTCCTTGGTTATTACATTCGTGTTACATGCTTATATAGCACAGGCCCGAATTTCGCTTGTAATTACCTCGATCACCAACGTCTATAGACTAAATACGTGTTCACCCGGTCAAACTATAATTAATTTGTTATCGATCGCCGCACGCTTGGCTAATCCCAAACTGGATTTTACACGAGTCTTTTTTATCATGAGACAACAATCTCAGAATTACTGGAAATAGTCGGGAGAGATGAGATTTTTGAAAATATATAATGATACTTGTCTCACGAGAGTCTAATTTGACGAAACTAGTGACAAAGAAATTAAAAACTAATAGAATCTCATGTGAGACAAGATATTTTTGTCCCATCGTGGATTTCCACCTTAAAACAACCACATTCATTTACGAACTGCTTCCACTTTCTACCGTGTCGATACATCTTCTGGGAATTGTTTCGTACTTGGGCTTCGAGTACTCGCGGAAACTCTTCCTGCACGATGCGACTTGCATCCTCGTCCACTCGGTCGCCGCAAAAGCGTCTCGGTGTATTAGAGTACACAAAACTTGCCCGCGAATTTCAACAAAATTCTCGGCCGAATATGTACAAAGGACGGAGGAAATCTAATTGGCCAGCTGTCGTATACGTGTGTTGTTATAAACTGGAACGCGTTAAAATTTACCAACCGCCTGGGATTATTCGATTAAACCTCCGTTCATGGTTGTTTGCGCGATGCCCCAGCGCGTTATATTCATGCGGCGAGTTAGTTATCGAATTAAAATTGACCGGTCGAAACGACTCCGTGCGATGTGAAAAATCTATCTGCGCAACAACGAAGCAACAGATACACGCCCCCAGCTACCCGTGCATCGATGAACAGAAGTTTGAGGTCAGGGGGATCGCTATGGCACTCGATTCGGAGAGGTGACGGAATCGTTAATGTCAGCCCTTGTACATTCAACAGTCTGTCGATGACATTTGCTAATTTACGAGTCGACACACGCAAAAACTTCTAGCCAGCCTCGTGGCGGACGGTAATTATCGCGCATCCGCGCAGCGAATAGTCTCTCGCGGACTTGTCCCAGTCAGTGGCATCAGCGATAACGCGGGATTTCAATGACCCTCGGTCACGCCGCGTTTCGCTGGCCAGATCTGCTCGATAGCAAACAGGACGGCATTACGTTGAATGGCTTAAATTATCCGAGGCAGATGAAAGTGTTTGAGCACCAAACAAATGTGTGATCCACTGGACAAGGGAGCCGGATTTATTTCGCACGCAAAGAACGCCGAGATCCGATGCTCGTGTGTATATGGGGCGCGAGTATAATGGAGACGAACAGTTCGGGCAGGCGTGATACACCGACACCATCGGAATTTTCTGAATTTATTCTATGGGAGATGAAATTCCGGTATTCCCGTGACAAGGGTGTAGCGCCCCGGGAAATCGAATACCGCGCAGTTACTTTGACTAACTGTTTTTCCGTAGGAACTTTTTGCGAGCAACGGTTCGCTTTGATTTGCGCGGTGGTCGTAATTCACGAGCGCTGCAGCATAATTTAATTACCAGGCGAAGCTCGGTAGGAATTTTCAGAAGGGTTGGAACTAGTAGGCGCGAGGAATTCTCGCCGGTAGCGACTCGCGTCGCGAACTTCCCCCATTCGATCGACAAAGGGCGCGCAGTCCCTTCGCGCTAACTGCGAAACGTACAGTTGGATGGGAATCGATAATCTCGTTGGGCGATTCCTTCGCCTCGGTTCTCTTCGCCAAGTTCTTCGATACAGAATATTCAGCGGTGACGGTACGAACGGCTCGTTAACTCGACTCTTGAATCGCGAGGACGATGAAACCAATCCTACCACGAGAGGATAGCGTGCAAGCTCGATTGCGCATTTCAATAATGACTCTGTCGTAAACTAAGAATTGCCAGGTTATTCGGCACCGCTGTAATTTGCATCCCCAGGCAAAAGGCAATCGTGTGTCGCGACGGGAAGCGGAAGAAATGGAAAAGGAACGGACCGTAGTCGCGAGCTAACGACCGGTAAACTACCCAACACGGAAATTCCATTTGGAATGTGGCTAGAACGATTAAAATAACGTGAACGCCGGTATTGGCGACTGTTCGCCGTTCTGTTCACCTTTCCTTCCCTTTCGAGGACCGGACTGGTCTCGAATAGTAATTCAAAGCGCACCACCCCATTGTGGATCGGTTTGGAGCGTGATCCCCGGTCGTTCGACGACCTCGAATCGATCCTCCACATCGACGTTTTCCTCTTTCAGCCGGTGACTCTCTTGTCACGCAACAGCCAACGCCCACTTTTCACGGCCGACGAAATCTTCGGTATCCGATCAATAATCGCAGGTTAACCGGCCAATTTTTGCTGCGCGTAAGTGGAATGCAAGCTGTATGGTCAGGCAGCCGCTCCTTTCTCTAGGGAGTCACAGCTGAGCTCACTCTGCACACCTCGAGTCCGTCTATTTCTCCCGTACACGTATCTTTCTTGAGTCTTCGGAGGCAATTCGGTCCCTTAGCTCCCCTGCTGGAGCAGCTTGTCATTTGTTATTTCGCACAGATGGGACACGTGTAGCGCCTCGGAATCATCCTGCGCATCTGCGTGACCCAGGCAGTAAACTGCACGAGGTTTGCGTGCAGAATTCAGCATACCTCTGACAAACTCCCGCTGGTCATTCCATTTCCCACCCCGGCCACGTTTACAACCCTTTCGGAACGACTTGGCGAGGACCGGTTAGGATTAGTTTTAAGACCAGAACAAGGATATCAGAGGAGGGATTTGGATTTCACAATCCTAGAACTCTGTAAGAGAATCCTGATAAGATTTCATAAAAGTTTTCCCCTTTTACCAGGAATTACATTTCCTGGGGTATTGAATGGAAATCTGGCTTGGACCGAACAAAGGGTGAAATTCTCCTGCAATCGAATGGATTGGATTAATACTGCCGTGGTCTATTTGCTGTATCGGATTCCGCGAATTAAAAGAGCCGAAAGTTTTCAGCTGGCTGGTCACGGTGATCGATAAACACCTGTAGAAAACTTTCAGCCGTTTACTAGCGCCGTTATGATCCTGCTCGACCGGGCACGCCAGCAAAAAAATGTTGAGCCGCGAGAAATGGTACCGGTTAACGCGCTGCGGTCCGCAGCTCGGGCGATAAGCCACTGTACTAAAGTCCAGCGGATAGCATCGTGCCAACCACGTTTTCTGCCGTTGTAAACGCTCGAATATCGAAGTTACGGTGCCACAGAGTTTCGTGGAAACATTCTGCCGTTTATTTTACGGCGGGATGCACGGAACGCACGCACCAACTGACACCGATCACTTGGTCTCATCCTGACGCTCGCGAGGAATCATCGAAACGGTGGAGTAGCGCGGCGAATGAGATAAAGTTGACGATGGCGAGGGGGAAGAATGAAAGCGCACCAGGTGGATTGAATCGCGGCTTCCTGCCAGCTTCTGGGAGAGAAAACGGGCGGCAATGGGTTAATGGATGTGGCAAGTAGCAGGTCTGGTCACGGAGGAATGACGTCCCAGAAGAGCCATAAGAGGAGTGATTGCTGGAGCAACGGCGGCGGCGGCGGCGGCGGCGGCGGCGCTCGACCATTATTTACACGGCCTCCTTTTCAAAGGAAACACCTCCTTCGAATCGCGGCCGTTCTCCACGGGACAGGGGCTTTCGATTTTATAGGGATTTACGAGCTGCAGCAGCGCGGCGAGATTGACTCTCGCCTGGACGAGCGGCAGCACGGAATCACGGTCAGCCGTCGTTTGTATTGCCAGAGGATTCCCCTTCTTTTACAAACACACGGAAGCCCCGGCGAAAGGAGCACCCCTCTGCCCGTGCAAATATTGTCGTTTCATACGGTTCCCGGAGAAAAACAGTAATTAAACGTTGGCTGATTCTCTGCCAAGCGAAAAATCCATTTCCCGGCCACCGGCCATATTTGTCCTATCGATCATTCTTCGGAAGGAGCCCGATTGATTAGTAAATATTTGAGTGTCACGCGACAACCTGTCGAATATTATCTGTGCTCCGCGGGAGGTAGCGGGGCGAGTTCCAACGAATTACTTTCTTCTGGCGAGGAATCAGGAATGGGAAGTTGATGGAATTACGAGGAGGGAATGTTAATCATCGGAGCAGAAGAGGGGCGTATTCGCGACAGTGATCGGGCGACGCCGACGGCGGAAAGATTAACCGAAGTTTAATCGAAAATTGAAATCTTCGGGATCAGGGCGAGCTGTTGATCGATTACGCTGAGAAGTAATAATTTTTCTACCCTCAGTTATGGAGCGAACCCTCGAGAATTTTTCCTCGGTAAAAAGGGGCATAACTCTTTCATTCGTTATTCGACAAACTGTAATCGAAAGACTGGTCGTGAAAGGAAATCGATACGTAGCTTGAACATGCAATCTGTTTCAAAGCCGGAGTCCGCAGCGTTTCAACTTTGGAAACCGGGATTGCGTTCTTGCTGGATTCATTTGCTTGGAACAGTGTACAATTACCTACGTTGAAAGAACGAACATATTGCTTGTTTGGATAATTTCTTTGCGACGAGTCTGCCGTTGAAGTGAGCGTGAGAGATTTCGAGTTCGATACCTTATCCTCTCCAGCAGTCGACGCGAAAGAAGCAGCGGATGCCGGTGATTGGTGTCCGTTATCGAATGGCCAATCAAATCGAGCATTCCGGGACAGGTGTAATTGAAGAGGTTGCCGATGCTGCAAGAGGGAAGCTAACTCTCGCCTCGTTACGGCTGCGCAGGGAAACAAGAGGGGCTCGACCCTTCGTTGCTCCCTTCGTTTCTTCCAATTAAGTTGGAGTTCGCAATATTTAACCGGGAATCGAAGCGTAGAAGACTCGCAACGCTTCGATTATTCTCGCCCGTTTCCCACCAAAGAACGAACAGCTACTGATCGTGACGGGCAATTGGCTGGTTAGAAGCGGTTTAATTAGATATCCGACTGCTTGCACCGGCTTGCCGTGTTTAATCACGCGACTTTTAAAGGTCTCGCTTCGAGGGGCAAGGAGAGAAAGAGAGAGCGAGGCAATTGGCTGGTCGAAAACAGTTCAATTGGAATTAGATGCCTGATAATGGAGAGTCCCTGCGTTTAATTGACGCGATTTTTTTAAGGATCTCTGCGCGAGAATAGGTTCAGCTGTCCCGTTTCTAAAATTTTATGCCGTTACTCCCTTTGTCGATTGAATCACTAGGATAAGATGGGTGACATTAGATAATCGATGGAGCTAGGTGGGAATAGTTTTTCTCTGCACAATCTTTTACTGTCTTCAAGTGGCTGACGAGCTTTTTGCTGAAGGGGATTCTGAGCTTCTGCTTAATTTCTTCTTTTATCACTGTCAATTAACTCGAGTTACTTGGTCGAGCAATTACGCCACATCATCCGCGTAATCCTTTTCGGTTGGACAAGGAAATATTGCGTCATCAGGATCCGGAAATACGTCCACGGTGCTCGTTCTTAAGATAGTGTTACAGGGTCGCGTTACCCCCGTCGTTATCAGTCGCGGTACTATAACGATGACGCGCTTTCGCTCATTAGGTTCGACCAGAGGAACTTGCTCGCTAACGATTCGAGTGTCCTTAAAAACGCGTTTCTCTTGACAGCGGTATCGAATGGCCGTGGAAGTCGGACATCAGAAAACTTCAAAATTGCTGGAGAACGGGTTTCTAGACGGTCGAACATTGATTACCGAAGAATGTCAGAAGGGTACTTCGAAGATATTTAGAGATCCTGTTCCCAAAGATTCAGCAATCGAGAGATGTCCCAAGTTACCTTGCTGTCAAAATGCTATCTCATAATACTCGACAATCCTCTCTACTCGAACTCGGTCAAAGCGAACCCGAAAACATTGGGGGTTCAAAGAAGTTCTCGAAACGTTGTTCACGAACGTTTCATCCTCGGTTCCTAGTTTCGAAGTCAATTTCAAGCTCGACGCGGCGTCGAAGATAGTGTAAAATTTGCATAAAACGGTCCGGGGCTGGCAGAAGGGTTCGGCAACAGTCAATCCTCGTCTGGCAGTGTCACAAGAGTAATTGTCATCAGACTGACGCCAATCAAAATCGGTCTGATCGATCAGTGCGAGGCTCCGTGAGTCCTCGAAATTAATAGCCGCGCAGTCGGTTGTCGAGTTTAACTTTCAGCTCTGTTATACTTGTGTGTTCTCGATTGAATATACCTCCGCGATTGGCTGCGCGTTGATTGCGATAGTTACGCCCCACTATCCCGGCTTCTCGTCAAAGCACGATAATGTCGGCCCATGGCAGCTAGATCGGACACTAGGTTTTCAAAATTTTCACGTACACCGGGCACTCGAAAGATCGATACAGATTGAAGGGCGGTGCTTGCACGTGCCCCGTGCAGGGCACTCGTGAGCTTCGGTTCTAAATCAACGTCGCTTAGTAGCGAGAGCAGTCATTTCCTGCCTTGTTACCGGTCGACGCGAATAATTAAATTTCCTTCGGTGTTCGTAGGTGACTGGGCTCGGACTAATTGTAACCATTAAGCTTCGGTGCGCTTAGTTTCTCGCCGGGGAGAGTGTTAAATATTTTCCTCGCGTATTGAGTAAAATGGAAATGGCCTGCGAAATCACGCGTGGCATAAACGAACGAATTTTAAAGGACTGCGAGAACAGAGATGGACGCTTTGAAAATTGATTTCTTCCTTTGTACGGAGGCCTCCGGTTTCGCTGGAAAATCGATAGGGCGCAGGAAATAACGTTCCCCTTTGCCTCCGCCTGGCCTGAATAATTACATTTTCCTTTAGTTTCCATGGGTGACTGACCTCTGAGTAATTGTAATAGTTAAGCTCGTGATTCTGGGTATTTCTGCTCGAGAGGATATTACGTTCCACCGCGATTGTTGAACGAAACGGTCGAGGTTTGTACTTGAGCTCAGATTTTCTTTAAAAAAAAAAAAAAAAAAAAACATCCTCGACTGTTTCATTAAATCCGTTACTGGCTGACTAAGTGTCGTGCAATTTCTGCAAAATCTTCGGTATTCGTTTCTTAGCAAACTGCAGCAGTGGAGGAAGAGGGGCAAAGACGGTTGAAGTGAAATAGCAGTAAAAGGAAATGACACGGGGTCAAGTGGATTCTACGGTTAACGGCCTTCCTCACAGATGCCACGACAGTTTCGTCGCAGGGCGTCTATTAAAATCTCGAATCTATTAGAGAGGCATGCCTACAGCATTAACACTCTGCTGGAACGCCCAAGGACTCGAGCAGCTGCTGTAGAACCCAGTTACTTTGGAATCGCAGCTTCTCGATCGAAATCGGACCAGAGTCTTGGATAAACTGACTTCCCGTTTCAAGAGGCACTTGTTTCACAATTCCATCCGAAGCGAGCCTCGGTGAAACTTTTGCGATTGAACTTGAAGTATTCTCAACCCTGTGTTTGAGGTTGTTTGCTCTCGCTTCTTCAGATAACAGACTTTGATACATGCACCTTACTCCACTATTTCACAAGTTTATGGATGTTTTATTGCTGCATCGCTGCTAAATCATGCTTCATCTACTGAAAAGTCATTGGCAGGCTTAAACGATAGATGTAACCTGCCGTTACAAGGAACTGTTCCAAATTCGCAGCGCCGTGCATCTTAGGCCTGCGGAATCAATGCAGCGACAGTTATCGTGGCATCTTGAGCTGTAATTTCCTGTTCGACGAGCCTCTCGAACGGATCGTCGTCTCACGTCGGAGGAGACGCGTCGGGTCGCGTGGGGTAGTCGGTGGAAACAAAACGAGGGTTGGTCGCAGCAACAATGCCCGATCGATATCTATTTTCGGGGCGTCGTGGGGCGTCTCGGCGCGACTGGGCGCAAAAGGTGCGCGGTGTAAACGCACGTAAACGCATACAGTCGCCCGTAAATTGACGACACTGCCTGGACTGATCAATGGGATTTTAACGCGACGAGTAATCGCTTTCTCCCTTGTTACCGGCCACTTCGGCTAATTAAGTTTCCTGTAGTTTTCACAGGCCAGCAGCCACTGACCGGTCGAAATCCAATTGCCCAACTACCGGCCGCAACTCTTGTATCCGCCCTTCGTGACGTTTCACGAGCTTCATCCTGTGTTCACATCCAACAGCAAAGTCTCGATTCAAATTTAACTCTTAATTAACCCTTAAACATGGAATTTAGAAGAATGACGTTTTCATGAATCCTCAGCATTGAGGGAAAACTGATAAAGTGGGGGATAGAAACTAATTGCTCTTGAATCTGTGTCTTCCATGTTAAAAATTTGACGCTGGAAATTCAAGCTGGGAATGTTCCTCAGAAAATAGTCAATTTAAACGGTCGAATTGCACTACACCAAGGAGAGCTAATGTTCGCGCGAGCTTGTCACGGGACATTTCCTCGCGGGCTTATCCCGGAGTGATTTAAAGCGCAGTCATCGCCCGAGTAGCAACATAGTCGCTACTCAGATACAGCAGCCAGGGAGAGGGCGAAAAAAAGGAGGGAAAAAGCGCATTAAAGATAAGACCGTCGCGGCGTATCTCAGCAATGAACGCGTATCAGACGCTGGTACATATATACATCTGTGCATCGAAGCCTCAGGATATCGATTTTCGTGTAAGAGCACCGAGGCTGTATCGGTATCGTTACGCTGCCAGGGAAAACGCGAGTGCTCCCGCGATCTATCGATTCCTCGGGCTCTAGTTTGTCACGTAAACGGGGCTGGTCTATCGTCTTATCGCGTTCAGGTTTCGGGAAAGGCGAAACGAGGGCAGAAGTGAGCTCTATGGTTCCTCAAACACCGTGTCGACTGCGATTTTCTTATCAAAATTCGATCACCTCCCTGCTGCAGGTCCCTCGCACGGAATCTTCGTGCATCAGTCATTCCGAACTCGTCTTAATGTCCCGAGATTGCTCGTCGCCACCCCCGAGCGGAGATAACCGAGCAAGATCGCAAATAATTTCCAAGTTCCCTGGGAAACTTCCATTTTCGTTTGAGCACACAAACGTTGCAACGTGTTCTTAGTGCCGTCGGTGCATTCGCTGGTTTCAGCTGGATTCGAGGGAAATGTAGGGGACGTTAGAGATAGTTGTCCTCTTCTCGAGGGAACAGGACGCGTTCACTCGGCAACTTCGCTCGGTCTAAGGATCGACGGAAAGGGGTTAACTGGCCCTTTGAGTGAATCGCTAACTTGGTCCCGATAATAGAGGCCGGCGCACTCGAGCCCCGCATTCTGGTCAGGCTCATGTATTGTTGCGGGGCTTGCCTATATTTGATAACGAATCTCTCGACATCGTATCCGGAGGGCGTATCGCTGTTTGCGCCGGTGACTTCCGTTAAATTAGCTATGCCTCATTTATATTCCACGCTAGCTGTTTGGACAGTTTCCACGAACTACTTATCTGATGGACGTGCACCAATAGAATCCCGCCATGGTGGGCGCCTATTTTTCCCAACGACGATACGGTCGCGATACGTATACTTTCACGAAAATCCTTGTTAGAAATCTAAGCGCGAGTTTATTATATCGAACTTCCTAATTCGAATCTGCAAGTCTTTGGGCCACAGAAGCAGAGGGGACATTTCCTCCTCCCTTTTGCTCGAGAGATATACAGTTTGGTAACTCTTTTATCTGTTTGTTCGCCGCTCCGAAGTGACGCTACCAATCGATATACAACATCAGCCCAATTCCGCAGACTTGAATTTGCCAGACTCGACAAAACGCGAGTCCAGAAAGCCGAGGCAGTCTTCTTGCTCCGCGAAAACGCTGTTGGACCGAGGAAAGTCGTCGCGAGGGCGCGGCAGGGCTGGTGCTGAGCGTGCATCTTGCAGGATGCATCGCAACGAGATGTCGTTTAAGTAAATTGCTGCCGGCAGCAATAATCGAGCGCGTGCAGCCAGAAATTCTCTTGGAATCGGCGCTTGAGTAATTGGTCACCTTTGATAACGGGAGAGCTTCCCTGAATACCATCGCTGACGACATTCTTGTCGCCGTTGGCTCGTCTCCTTGCGATACCTCGATATCGATGTCTGATACGCGCATCACTCCACAAAAGTCTGCAATCGATTGCTTTCAGCCCGTCAATTTCTCATTCTCGACATCCCGCGAGAGCATCGGAGCACACAGTATATTAAATAACTTCTCTCCATCTTTCGCGGCGCAATACAGAATCTGCATATGTATTTGGGGTCGCAAGCGGAGCCGTCAAACAACAATTTGCATATGGATCACGCTATTAGTATGGAGAAGCCTGCAGGACGCCGTGAAGCTGTTAAATAATTATCACAGCGTCTGTCTTCCGCGATCATAAATCAAAGTTATCGATATCGGGACAGTAATCCGTCGATCGATAACACGTTCAGTCTAAAGGAATGGACGCGACACGTTGTCGGCTCCGAACATTCCCGGAACGATTCCACGGAGCAAGTTCCCTGGAAATTGCATTTCCAGCTCGCTATTGTGATTCCTGACGAAACGCCAGCACGCTCGGCGTTTGTTTCAATGCACCGACGAGAAGAGTTTCATTTCTTCTCGGGGCTACGTCTTGGAAGTTGTAGAAAAGACTCGAGAGTTACTGATTAGTCGTGCTGCCAGGCGAACTTTCGGAAAATAGGTGATTCGGGCGAGAAACGTGCATGGATCGGTTGCTCTCGATTAGTCCAGTTAAAACCCTCGAGTTAAACAAGTAGATAAGGACGGTGGGTACTATTAACCCCTCAACGACCGACCCCTGAAACGAAAAACGTCACTTTGCTACCTGAGTGGTACATAATCACACTTTTTGTTCAAATCACCGTACAGGTTGTAATTTTTTAGTAAACTTGGCGATTTTTTTTAAAATTCTTCCCAATTCAATTCTCTATCGATCCCTCCGGCCGGAATTTTGAATTTCGTTGCTGTTTTTTTTATATTTAGCAAAATATACAGCACTTTTAGGAAATCGGTGTATGCGGGTTTTTTCGGCTGCCTTTTTAACGATGACAAATTCAATATATCGAAGCCAAATTTCAGAAAATCAGCTTATTGGGAAGAAACTTGGTGCGTATAGATTTTCGGAGATGTTTACCAATTATCTCATGTCAATTATCTTGAGCTATTGGCCTCCTTTTTTGCATTAAAATGTTTTGCTGAAAACGCATATAACTGCCAAGTTTTACTTCGTATAGATAATACGACCGCAATTGCATACATTAATAAAGCGGGAGGTATTAAATTCAAACATCTGAGCGAATTAGCAAGACAGATTTGACAATGGTGTGAGAGCCGAAAGATCTGGTTAGTTGCTTCTTACATTCCTTCAAAGGAAAACGTACGGGCCGATGCTGCGTCTAGAATTAAAAATCTCTCAGACTCTCTCAATCTCTAGACTCAGACTGGGAATTATCCCAGAGAGCATTTGAAAAAATTATAAATGTGTTCGGCCCTATCACTATTGATTTAGCCCCAAAAAACCCACAGACACCGATTTTCTAAAAGTGCTGTATATTTCGCTAAATATAAAGAAAACAACAATGAAATTCAAAATTCCGGCCGGAGGGATCGATAGAGAATTTCATTGGGAAGAATTTAAAAAAAAATCGCCAAGTTTACTAAAAAATTACGGCCTGTACGGTGATTTGAACAAAAAGTGTGATTATGTACCACTGTGCGGAGGTGGGCGACCAGTGGAAAACTTAGGGTCCGTACCAAATACTGGGTGGCCGTTGCGGGGTTAAAGTCGGAAGACAACTTTAATTGGCTACTATTAAATTACTAATTGACTCGGAATTTTAACGTGAACAGTATTTTCCACTAGCAAGGGAACATATCGAACCCGCAAACACCGATTTTGACGAGACTTAATAGTGAAAAATACTTGACACGTATTTTTTGTTATTGGCAATCAACCATGTTGAATGGGTGAAAACATCTAAAGCTGGGGGTCCAAAACATATTTTCTGAAATATCTCGAGAACACTTGTACGTATAAATCCTTGGCGTAGTCGAGACGTTAGCCGTCAATGGACTGCTGTGGTCTTGGGACACATTCTTTGCACACTTTCACGGTTACTGGCCGCGTGCAAGTTTGGCAATACGAATTCGCGGGCACTCTCTATACGATATCAGTCACGAAGTTGATCTGATCCTCCCTTGGCCGGCAATTTTGCCGCAAAACAGTGTCAGGAGACGTGCCGCGGCGTATTCCAGTCGGCTTTTCACCTGCACAGGCCGGAAGCGGGGTTAATTTGCTAATGAATTTTAAAAAGTGCCGAGCAGCGCGGGAGTGCGCGACCGGTCTTTCATCATAATAATTTGATTCCGCCGCGCCGGGCCAATGCAGCGATGGCTTTGTTTACTCTCGGATATTAACCAGCTTGCGAGGTGGGGATGTTAAAAAGGGAGGAGGGCGGCGAATGGGGTGATTCAAAGGCAACAAGATTTTTCAACTACAATGCTCCACAATTACGTTTTATTCTTCTTTTACGCGAACACTGTTGGCGGAACCGCGGCGTTCGCTCGCTTTCACCGAAATTCACAAAGTTTGCTCTTGAAGGGGATAAAAGTACACGGCTACCCATAGGTCAAGCTATAAAAAAAATAATGTACCTTTCAAATGTTCGGTGAACTTTCCCGAGTATACGTCCCGTTGACACGCGATAAAACGATAGCGCCAGCCGGGCTACGTTCTCCCCTTGTTACGAGTTTCGTTGGCGACCGTTTCGCGTTGCGTGCAACGGAATCGTATTTCCAGCAACATTTCTTTCACGCGAAACCGTTTTACAGCACAACCTCCCGCGTCCCTCAGAGCTGTTTTACAGACTGTATCGTGTTGTTTTGCGCTGGCCAATGTTGATCGATCGAGCGCGCCTTCTATTCGAGGAATAACACCTCCCCGGTGAATTCGACGACTGGAGAAAGAAAGTTGCTCGTAGGAGAGATCGAACTCGAGCGATTTGTTGGAGTTGCAGCGAATATTCGTAGGTACGCAAGTACCACCCTGCCCTCGCATTTCCCCGCTTTCGTCCCTGACACGCTCCGAGCATGCTGGGAAATTTCTCGGGTAGAAAAAGGGAGAGAGAAACAGACGATTCGACGTTACTTTTGTCTGGTAAATATGGAGGCGTATCGATGCGCGAGAGCGTCGCCGGTGCAATCCAGCCGAGGGTCATCGAACCGTGGCTGCTGCACCCGCAGCTGCAACGACTCCGCGGACAGCCAAACGGTGGCGGCTATTGCAGCTGCACCCTGCTTTTACAGCCACGCCGCCTCCGCCGCGACGCGACGCCACGCGGCAGTGAAATAATAACGGGCGTGGCGGCGGCGGCGGCAGCCGTCACTCAGCAATCCTGCGAAATAAATACTTCCGATTAGAGGCGATAACGACGTTTAACTGCGATAATGACGCAGGTTGGCCGTTACTTGGACGGTGCAGCCTTAAATCCGCACTGCCGTGGCGCGGTGGTAGGAGCTGGCGCCGCAACCGCACCCCCTAGCCAGATCGTTTCACCAATTTATGGGGACGCTCGCTCCAGGGCTGTTCCGCGAAATATTTTCCAGCGAGTCGTTCGATGCCGGGCGTAATTAAATCGACTCGTAACTTTTACCCCTTCCGCGCGCCTTTGCATACGCAAATTAGCGAGCGGAGAAAAATTCTTTCCAGTTGGTAATCTTGAGGAATTCGTGATTCCCTCCCCCCCCCCCCCCCCCCCCACCGCGCGATAACTTTTCGAGAAGTTTAACGCGATGCGAGGGAAGGCGAAGCACATCGATATATCGCGTTCGCGCATTTTCTACCCCTGACTTTCCCCGCAGCAACGGTCCAGCGCGCGAACGAAGAAACTTCTAGCACCGGAACTTTTTTCCATTTGCATATTTTCGCGTGATCGCCGCGTCGCTGTCAGCCGTGCAAATTGAAGCCGGGAATCGCCGCGACTGGTTATTGTTAACCTCGTTATCTGACGGTAATCCGTTCCAGGAGCCAGCAATCGATACGCGACGTATTTTCCATCAGCCGTCACGCTCGATTATTGATACGGCGTTGCCAGACGTCTGCCTGTTTCTGCGCGTCTTCCTGGGAGACAGGGCTTTTCGAAATGACGGGTCACTTTTCCAATCTAACCTTCTGTCGCGTTTTACGAGGGAACCTCCGATAAGAGCAACGATTATCCCGTTTGTGTTTGAAATAAAAGTGAAGTAACTTGAGCGATCGCTACGAGTGTGATAACGATTAAGAAGGTCGATGGTGAATCTTACGGGAGAGAATGTTCACGAAGACGACCGAACGCTTTTCTTCGACCACTTTAAAGCTCAGCCTCTGCCGCCACCCTCCCGAACCGCCCACCCTTCTTCTTCGTTTTTGCCTCAGAGTGACTGAACGTTCTTTTGTGTCGCGTCGCGACGCTGGAGACGCTAATGCCGCGACCGGCATCATTCCAGCCGATTTCGCGCGGTGAACATGCGCGGTCGAGACGCTAAGCGCCGGCAGTAATTAAAGACGAGGTTAATTAGTGGCCGCTACGATCGTTGGAGCGTATCGCAGTCTATATAACGCACGCGCTCCTGCTCGCGCCGTCAAACTTTACCGACACTTGGGATATTTTTGTTTAATCCGCCGCGTTTTAAAGCGCGATACGCCCCGATGCAATTTCCCGATGATGAATTATAGTGTTGTGCACGTTTAACCAATCTCCCTCCACCTCGCAGCTGATTTTACTCGCGGTTTTAATTTAGTCGCGCGAGCTTCCTTTCCTGAACGCTGAAATTCTCATCGGAGTGACTTGAAAATTCTGAATTTAAGGTAAAATGTCTGGGGAAACAGACACGAGAAGGGAGCGCTCGTATCGGTCACGTTTCCAACCGGGTAACTCCGGATACGAGGTATCTCCATGCGTCTTCGTCTGCGCGCGATAAGAGGAATCCGCCAGCAAACAGGATCGCTAATTGTGCGAAGCGTTATATCGCGATATTCGGAGGAGGATGCAGCAGTGTTTCACGCGTCTTTAACCGCAGGAAGAGCAACGGGGTTGAGAGGCGCGCACGTGAACCGCGCGGAATACACGTAAAGTCCTCGTAAATGCGATAATGTTTGTAGAAGCGGTTTGCTCTCGCGAATTACGGTGCGGTTGATGCAGTGTTAATTGATAGTGGCTTTAACCGCGGCACCTTTGCTGCCTCTCGTATTTTCGTAACGATTTCACCGGCTGGCCGGACCCGCGCGTTGCCCCGAATCCACGACAAACCATAGCAACGCTATTAATTTCAATTTTATGGCAACAGAGCGTAGGGCCGCGAACGGGTCCCAATAATTTCAACAAAAGCTGCGAGCGGATACGTCGCAACGAATTGATATGTATCAGCGGGTATCGTCGGCGGGATCGCGCCAGCTATGGATTCCGCGCAGCCAGAATTAATTAAAAAGTTTCACGCTTTCGATAAATTTCGACGCTGCGCGTAACAGGATCATAAGCTGGTCGGGAAAGCTTTGACGCGAACCATCGCTTTAGCCTTTCAGTGGCGTTTATCGAACCGGATCCTCGTGGAGCCGCATCGATCCTCGATCGATTCCGCTGCGAATAATTACGCTCGAAAGAGGCAATTCTAATGTTCGTGAGAAAATATATGTTTCTGGAACGGTTTCGGTGATTTCCATTCATCCGATCGCAACGAGCCCAAGAGGGAGGTTGGATTCGAAGACGCGGTGACAAACGGCATCGCTAACCAACCAATAATCCGTGCCCGAGCGTATCGGACGCGATCTAATCGACTCATCGATCATCTCGTCGCGCGGCGGAGCTATCGCCCCCCACTATTGTTCCGCGAGGATCGAGGTGGGATTCGTCGATTTATTTGAAGTAGTCGCTGACAGATGGAAACGATATATCGGGAATCGACAATGAAAGTTGGCTTCGATTCGTATTCGTATTCGATTGAATACCGTTCAGCGGCGGAAGTGCTTTTCCGATATTTAAATACCGTGCGCGAACGCGCGCCACGTCGGGACCGGACGCGAGGATTGTTCCTTTTTAATTGCGCGAGTTTTGTTACGTGTCTGGATGGCCGTTTCGCCCGTCCAGCGATTTTACCAGCGACAGGGACGATAAACAGCCGGAAGTCAAGCAGAGATTATTGGATCTCCGGTGACGTCGCGTCGTTCGTCGTCTTTTATTGCCCTCGTTTGCGTTTACGGTGGATTTACGTTCGACGGCACGTTGCCTTCCTCGCAGAGGCTTCTTTCGGCAGCACGAGCCGCGCGTGACGAGTCCATTTGGCTTTATGAATAATAACTATTTATTGCGCGTTTAGGAGCTGCATATATGTACCTAGGTATGTAGAGAGCGATGTGGCCACGAAATTTATAGCCGAATGGTAGATGAGAATAATTGTGAATCGAGAGCACGCTAATGATCCTGCGCGCCTTCTAATTAAAATAAAATTCGAATATACCTAAGGAGGACGCGTCACGCGCAGGACTATCCAAGCAGTGTAACGATCGCGAAGCAGAGTCAGCGGGGATCGAGTACTCGTTACCGGGCCTCTCGGAGGTTTCGATAAAACGGATAACAAAGCTGGCGATGCTTGACGGAACGCAGTCGAACTCCGCGGCGTAAACGGCGAACAACCAAGTGATTCGCGAGTTTCGAGGGCGCTTAGGAAACTTTGCCTCCCCAAATGGATTATAGAGGCCTCTTTAAGAGAAACTGGGGAAGGCCCGGAGGAGGCGCGGCCGTGCCGAAGCAAACTAATATATCCTCTTAGGACTGACTGTGTTCCCGGACTAATTGGATTTGTGTCTGCTCCCATAAATTTCGCGGTAATCCCCCGCGTTGTTCATGGAAATCGTAACCGTGAACGTGTCCTGGCTTCGATTGAAACTTTCCTGCAAAGCCGAGGCTGTGTCCTTCCGTTACCGCAGGCCATTACTCCTATTCCTTCTTCCAACTGATAGCTAACGCAGATCCAGGCGATTGGTAAATCGATGGCGGGTATAAAAATCGGGCAGATTTGGTTACCATAGGATCGGGCTTAATTACTGAAGCATATTGATGTCAGGCTTCGTTACAGGCAATTCTATACCCACGTTGTTAAAATTACTTACAAGTGGCCCGTACGGAGCTCCGTGTTTGCACTCGGGAAACTGCACGCGCTTGCATCTTTGAGTTACAGCAACTTGGGAACACCGTGTCGGTCCTAAATGGCTTAGGAGCTGAGCAGGCGAGGGGGCAGAAAGGGAGCTCGTCTGCTCGATATTGCTGCTAGTCAGTGGCGTCGAATAAAGAAAGTGATACGGGGGCTCTTTGTCTCGTCGATGCAATAAACATCGGTTACGAATCCAACGAAGTGATTCGTGTTTGCGAGGAAGCTCGTCGCCACGATCGTTCAACGTTGGTAATGAAAGTCACTATAAGAACTGGTCGCAATATGAAAAACTTTTTACGGATCGAAATGAATTACCTACCTAGAAGAATTGGAGACGCGCGCCAGTTCCACGATACCCCTTATATATGTCGGTGAATCATTGATCTAGCCCTGATCGAATACGAGTATATTCTTTCGTGATCGCGATTTCTTTAGCAGCATCTGGAAAGTAATTAAGCTTCGCTTGTCCCGCCCTGCAGTCGCTTCTCAGGTCTGTCGACTGAGGCTTAATTGAATTTACCGTCTTCCAGGGGGCTCGCCTCGAAGTGCAGCGAATGAAATTTTACTTTTCCACAAAGGGCCTGCACTTTAGGTCAATTGAGCGACCCGATTGCACGATTGTCGAGCAGGAAATTACGGATGCCAGTAATTCTTATAAAATCCTGGCACCGAGGGGGTTGTCTAATCTTTTTCATCGAAAAGTACGAATAGCGTCCCCCGATCGTTGGCAACGGACAAGATCGTGACGGCCACAAAGGCAGCGGAAAGGAGAGACTGGAGGAATCGCACGAATCGGGAGATCGATGTTCCTCGAAGCAAACCCATTTAACGAGCTCGGTTCTCGAAGACTCGTTACCGCGGAACAGGGGCGACATTTCACGGGGCCAGGAATAAGAATAATCCACCATTACCATTCGCCGTTACGTTTTTCAACGCGTTCCACGGCTATGGGATTGCGGGGGACAAGTGTGCGGCGGGTGGTCGATCCTCGGTTAAAAGTTTCGTGGCGGCTGGCCATAGTTGGTCGGACCTTCCACTTTTTTTTTTCGCGATCTTTCACCGCCAGTGGGGATAACATCGTGGTTTGATCGCGCGCGAATCGAAGTCGGTAGGGCGCACAAGCGGCCGCGGGGCCGAGAACAAAAAGCGAATGAGGAGGGAAATGGGGAGGGGGACGCCAAAGGATCCCGCTGATTCGGTGGCCGAATGCAATTAAAACTTTCCTACTCGCACCGGGTAATTTGTCTTTGTTGCCTCGATCCAACGGGAGCCCTCTCTTTTCGTTACTGGATGCCACCGTTTGCGCGCGATCTTCTTCTCGAGTGCGCCACCCGACGTCTTTTTGCCAAGGTCCTCCGTAATTATTGGGCTTTTTCCCTGCTCAGAGCAGATCCACAAATGGGATCGGTATTCTTTGAGCATTGACCCTTTCATAACCGAGGGAACGCCTGTAAACATTAACAATTGCGTTCCCGCGAACGGCCTGGCACGGGGCCTGCTTTGACGCGCCGATCGCTTGACTTCCGCGTTAAGCAGTTTGTTTGCGCGAGGCTTGCGCACTTCACACCGGTTAATCGTACCAAATATAATCTGTCTTTGTTGTGAAATATGAATCAACAAGCGCGGACAATGGATAAATAAGCAACAAGCGGTAAATGTCCGCGGAGATTGTGGCACTGAAATATGTAGGACCGGTGGAATATACCGTCAATAGTCAGCCGCTCTGAATGGCATAATGCGGAGCACTCTCCGCGGTTGGAGCGTTGGGTTAAGTAAATAGAAAAAGGGGGAATGAATTGCAAAATATGTTGCAAGTGAATTACGGCGAAATGAAAAGCGTGGAATACGTGTGTGCATTCAGCTTCCGCGAATTTAATAAAAGAAAAAAGGGAAAAAACGTGTGAGAGAGAGGCGAAGGTAGGGCAAGGCAGGGGAAGGACACGGTTGCGCAGGCAAGTTGCGTATTAGAGGTTAATTGAGGGTGAGCAATTGAGTATCACGAGAGTCCCTCTCGGATGACATATTTTCGCGGAGGAAATCTTCAGCCAGTTGCCTGTTCAGTGTCATCGCGATTCAGCGCGAAAAGTCGCCTCGTGCGAGATAAGTTCGCTGACACGTTACCGCTCGTCGAGTGGCAAGAACGAGCACGTCAGATCCACCCACGCCCCTTGCAACTGCATTAAGAATTTCTGTTTCCGACTTCGCCTTCTCTTGATCACGCGTATGCGCATATAGATTGCGAGCGGGATGCGTCCAATGGTCAATTCGATTTACGATCATCGTAAAAATATACCTCCAGCGCATTACGATCCGTATAAACGTGCGAACTGCGTGTTTCATTCGGGAACTTTATTACGCTATCCACGCGATCTTGGATAAATGCTTTTGTCAAAGAGGGGGGAGGGTATCAAGAGATGGAAGATTTATTTTAACAGCCCCTCGATGCATTACAGTGCTTATATGTAAACAATCTTTTATGAGCAGATACTCTACGCGAGGGAATCAGTAGTACGAGTCCGTATATGCCGAGACTCGCGCCTCTTACCAGTGGAGAGTGCTTTCCTCTGCAAAAGACGAATCGATACGTTTCAGTGACGAACCAAAGAGTCGTCACTCGTCTGAGAATAAATTTCAAGGTCTCTCCTCCGATTTTCTTCGATCCGGCGAACTGTTTTTTTTTTTCATTCCAATAAATGCGTGGACGCAGCCGGTGAATGTTGAATATTCGAACGAGACGGTCGGGCGTCATGGCGTCGCCGCGAGTAGAAGAAGGCTGAAAGGAGAGCCTAACAAAAAGCTCCTTCGCACCAGCTGGCCGGCCCTTTTTATCAGCAGTCTGGTGCTCGTTCTTGTCGACGAGATGTTCAAAAATCGCTTAGCTCCGGCGAATGGGCGGTCGATAAGGGAAACCACCGACTGATATACGACGTCACTTCCGTTCTCGCCCATCCTGTTTCACCTGGTTGGTCACATTCTTCCTCCCTTTGTCGGCGTCCCTTCTGCTCACGGTTCTTGCGCTTTAACGAGACTAAAAGGCGCCGCTGTAATTCGATTTCCAACATCTGTCACGCGAGTGGAAACTCGTGTCACTGCTCCTAATTTCCAGGCAACGGAGCCGGGGAACGCCCTTATAGCGGCATGTCCCACGAGATGGTGATCCTATCCTCGTGTAATAACAACAGGAAACTTGTTCGTGTCCGATCCACGGAGTGTATCTTCTGACGTTCAGAATGTTTGGCCCATCACACGGGTACTTTGAGAATCCTGGGTCGATCTGGCTTTTCCCCCGTAAGCGAGCGACATAGGCGATGTGTTCGACGTTTATTCGAGCAAAGGACAAGCTGCTGTCCCGCTGGAAGATCTACCGAGAAGGCAGCGTGCTTTCAGAATACATTTCAAAGGGAGCAATTGTCGTGGCTGGAGAAGGGGCTAACGGAAAGTGGTGTCGATGAAATTCCAGGCAACAAATTGCCACAGGAGTTTTCGGTTTTCACGTTTCTTGAGCATCACGAGGGGTGCCTGGTCTACCTTTATCCAGAAGCGTTTCCTCTTGTCCTCGCCATTCGTATCACGATTCCGTTCCGAGACACCGACGTGTCTTGCTGACGCTCGAGGAATTCTCATAGCGTTCTCCTCGACGATCCCGGAAGGCGGCGGATTTACGTTCCGCGTTCCAAACGATCGGGCACGATTCGTCAAAGGAGCGGGATCCCCTTTGAACGTAAATAAATCTATGTCCAATTTCGTGCTCGCGCTCTCGTTGTTCTCGCGTAGCTCCGTTTCAAAGCGCTTTAGCCACCCGAGTGTTACGGATTCCAATGATCCAAGAGGTGCTGGTTCGAACAGCGGTGAAAATATTTTTCATTTAAATAAAAGTTTTCTTCGATCCTCGAATACATTGACTTCTGGATCATTTCACATCTCTTAGCGTAAGAAGCTGAAAAAGAAACTCACCGCAACCGGTGTCATTGCACACTTCGCGTCATCAGTTTGGAAAATGTACCATAGCGGTCCTCGAAGCTCTGCGCGAAGCGAGCTTTCAGCGTGCAGGATCGGCACCACGCCCTTTCTGAATATTTCCTCGCAGTGACCAAGCGTCCTCGAGTCTCCTCGAACGAAGGAGTGCATTATGCACGTCCCAGTGCATAATTCCTAGACTTCGAGTCGAAGGAATTCGAGCATCCTCTGCTTGAACGTTTCCAACGGTCTCCAGGGGTAGCGGGGACGCGATAAGGATCCGGAATAGTGGTTCTACTCGATTCCCCTTTGACCCCTCCTCCGCGCCCACCTTTTCTTCTTTTGCCGCTTCTTCCTCAAAATTTCTCCGAGGTGTCGTTAAGAGCGCGGGCATGGAATTCCCTGCACGCGGCTGCTCGAGACCGATCCGAATGTACCGCGTAAACTGGTAAATGGATAGAAGCGATACTGGGGGAACGACATCGACCGGGGAGCCTGGAGTAGGGAGAAAAGGGGGTTGAAAGCGGCAGATAGAGGTTGGCGACCAAGGAAACGCGGTTAAGAGGGGCCGACGGCGAATAAGACAGACCGAGACGGGGAAAGTGAAACTGAAATTACGTGCGACAGAAAGAAGGGTAGGGAGAAAGAAGAAGATATGGTGTAACGGGCGGAAAGTGGATCGTGCCGAGTGTGGAATGGGGCTGAAATGGGAGCGGGAAGAAAACACGCTACTCTCGTATTCTTCCATTCGTTCGTCTACGGAGCCAGCTACGACGCAGACCCCTCTGTTTTCTTTCGACATCCAATTTCCATAACATTAGACTGCTTACACGTAAACGGGCAGACGTGTTTTCCAGGGCACTCCGTTTTAGGATCGTCACCCAATGAACGGTCTTGGGGGACGCGTTTACACGGCGGGCTCTTTTTTCAGATAATCTGGTCGTTTCGAGTCGGCTGCCCTTTGGGCGACGATACGCATCGTTTCACGGGGGAATCTCCTGTCATTCCCGGCCTGGAATTGCGCAAATTGCTACCGTTGAATAACCCTGGCGTTGTTGTCTCTTCTTCTGCGCTTCAACTCGAGCGGCGGTACTACTGGCAGTAGTACATCCCGTCCATAGCCAAACATGGATGCTCTCGCGACGTAGTATGTACACTGTTGGTACATAAACAATTTGAGTAACTGTGTATAAACGATGAAGGATCTTTGACCGTCTGAAAATTCCCTGAACACTTAAGGACAATAATCTTTTAAATAATAACAATTGGAGCTCTCGTTAAGTGCGTAATCGACTCGTGCGTAATCGTATGCGCCTCTTAGGGTTATTCGCAGCATGTGAAGCCTCCATCTTTTTCCACACCCAGCTCGTGTTTAACTTCGTAACGAAAGGCAAAGGGTACGGTAACAAAAACACTCGGGTAAATTTTTACCACGACACGCGTCGCAAACGGGATAGGTGCGCGGCTCTGAAACGCGCTGCAGCGTTAACAACGCGTCTCCTCTCGCGTTTAAAACAGTATACATGGGATAAACTGGCCCGCGCTCCTACGATGAATTTATTTCCATTGTATAATTACGGGCGCGCAGACAGTGGCCGTACCTCGAGCCGTTCGGAATAACAATTCCGGGCGTAATTTCAAGCAGAACGCGCGCGTAAAAACGCGATTTACGCGATGTTAATAATCACGGGCCCGGCGAGTCTCGGCGTTACTCTCTCCCAAATTGCCAGCGAATTTTACCATTGAATGCAGACACTTGTTACCGTGGCACATCAAAGCTATCGCGAAAGTTCGATAAAAAATCGACGCAGTTTGACTTTTTCTCGCAACCGGTGCTAACTAGGCGTCGAGAGACTGTCTTCGGTGGACCGGATCCACGATCCAAGGCAATTAGATAGTTCGGTATTGTAGTATGCACGGATCAGCGAGTCGAGCCGGTGCTGGGCGACACAGCGTCACATTCACTTAATTTTCATTTGGCCAATTTTAATGTGTCCGTATTACTGAAAACGTATCCGTAAAGAGAACAAATAGGACTATATCCTTATATTTTTCAAATTTTTAAAAGTTGCCCCGCTATTAAAATATGGCATTTGTTTATAGATCAATTGCAAAATTGGCCAAATTTTTTTTTCAGTGAAATCATTTTTATTAGGTAAGCATCCACTCATTTTGATCAGTTTGTTAGTTCAACAGTTATAATTATTTGAAAAAAGTTAACACTATATTTCAAAGAGCTGTAAGATCCACAATTTTATACGTTTTGAAGAATTCTTCGAGATATGTTTATATATCCGCAATGACTACAACTTATGCAACTTTCACCTGAATCTAAGTCGTTACTCCGAAAAGTGTCCGATTTCGTATGGAATGACCGAAACCCGACAGTGTGGAATATATTTCTTGTTCGTAAGCGTGGCGCTAGCTACTCCTTCTAATCCAAACGAAGCTGTATCCTTGCGGAACCATAATTCTCGCTTCTTCGCGAGAACGGTCGTACGTTCCGCCCCCGCGACGGCTTAACCCAGCTCCCTGTTATTTCCCTTTCTTATACTGCACTTTTCCCTGGGAAACAACGGGCCGGAAGCATCTAGATCGCGTCGGCGGATCCCGAGCAGCCAGCGTCTTTGCTAAATCCTCGCTGGCCAAGGAAAGGGTGCCTTTGTCGAAAACGGCAATCTAATTGCTGGATCAAGGGATTTGTTCGGCGCATTCTTAACGACGCTCTTCTTCCCCTCCGTGGGAAGGAGATCGAGTATCGCGCGATCGGCGCAGACTCTTACGTCGCGGGAACGAGTTGATTGCCAGATTACGAGTCTCCGATTCATTTGAAATGGGGAGGCTTTACTATCGGGCGATCGTAACCTCAACGAGTTCTGTTATCGTGGTTATCGTTGTTTGCTAGTCTCGAGGGATATGTGATTAGTAATCGTACATCAGCCTCTGTGGAAAGAATTGGAGCTTGGCAACGATTAACAATAACGATCGCTTCTGCCGAAGTGCGCCAGGCCTGATTACAAATATCTCGCATGATGGAATCAGAAACAGCCTGACATTTGTCGATTACGTTTCCCAATGTGCGATCGGCGCGGGCATTGAATCGAGCCGGTGTACCACGTGGATGTCGAGCACTGGCATTACCATCATCTGTCCACGGGTTCAGTGAGCAGCCATGCCCCGTTACATTAATACCCCTTGTGCATTATTAAACCGATCTCGTTGCAAACGAATGCCTATCGCGGTCCGCAGTTGCCGAGGAAATTGGAAAGGGGAATGGCAGATAGTGGTAATTGACACTCAAAGATTATTCGCCGCGCTTTGAAATCTGATTATATGGGCGGACCTAGGAGCACAGCACGGTTTCCCTTTGTGCAAAAATCGGTGCCCAGATTCTACTGCCAGTGGACCATAAAATGTCTGTTCGAAGCCATCAGAACTAAATCTCTGTCGAGAGCATTTCAATCGCGTATTCTCAAGCGACGCATTCCTCGTGCGAAAGGTATGCGTGGATTCTCGGAAAGCGTTTTAAGTTTAGAATTTAATGTTGACGGATCGAAGGCGGTTTCGTTGGCTGGTAAGATGATTTGTTGGGTTTCTCAATGATCGAGACCGTCGTTCCCTCTTCCACTCTTCCTGTACCGCCGTTGCAGTATCTTGAAAACCCAATAAATCCGTCCTCCAGTAACTAGAAACACTCGAGACAGAGTAAAGTACATACCTTCTGGGAAATCCGATCTCTTCATCCAGCTCTTTCTTCTTTCTGTTTCAGAACCTGAAGAACCAGATCATGACGACGAACGTTTGGGTGGAACAAGTAAGTGCCGCGACTTTGCTTCTCAGCGCGTTGAGTAGACACGACCACTATATTTTTCGGCGCACCACTGCGTTTCCATTTCGTCCGGACTTAACGAACCGTGGTCAACTAGATTCGTAAAGCGATCCCTCAGTAGTTGAAACGGGCTTGCCAGAACCTTCTATCTTCCAAAAAACGGAACGGTCGAGTCGTCGCTGGACGAAAACGATTGGGAAAAAGAGTCTGTTCGACTAGCGAAACACGATTTCCCCGGGTAACGATATCTCGGCGAAACAGGAAAATAGGGGAATGGGGAATGGGAAAGAGGGAGGGAGGGCCAGCCTGGCGGCGTCACTTTGACCGACAGAATCTCCCCTTTCCACGGAGCTTGGAATTTCAAAGCAGGCAAATTTCATCTCTGCTGCCTGTCGACGGCGAAATACGAATCACGAAATGCTAGCTGATCCTTATTGACGCGTCACTCCCTGTAAATCTTTCAAGTTCGCTCCTTGGGCCGCGACGTTCCTCGCCTGACAACGCCGAGCTCCGTTCAAGCTTTTCATAGTATTGTGAAAATTAATCGATCCAGATCGAATGTAGTTTATCGTTCCAGGATCTCCGGCCCCGGAATCTTGTCTACCGTAACCCAATTCCGATTCCATCTCCACGCGTAACAAGAAACCGAAAGGATCGGTTCCGATCGCGAAGCTCATCCCGGCCAAGAGTCGTAATTGAAATTGCATTCGATGCCAGCCTCTGGTTTCATCCAATAACGCGGCTCCCTTTTGCGCGAGTGGGACAGAAGTAATCCTCCGCTTTGTAACGCTCGAGGAGGCGGCAGAGTACAAGAAATCAGCCGCAACGCCCCGCCCGGGCAATTTTTCTCAGAGCCCGCTAGAATCAGCAGGCAGGCAATTGGCAAGCTAGCCCTCTCGGTTTTTTCGTCGCTGTTCTCCTCCCCTTTGGCTCGTCGCGATCGTTTGTCCGCATCAATAGACCTAGCGCCTCTTTTTCATGCATCGACTGGAGACGCTTCGAGCGATGGAATACGGCAGAAAGTAGCGGTGGAAAGCGCGCCGTCAGCCGGGATGGCCTGCCAAGGCAAGTGGCCCGGCAAGTTCTTTACCGTGTCCAAGGAATTGTTTGCCATTGTTGGATGGCGCAGGAAGTTCCGCGATGCGGGATGAGTAAACAGTCGTGTAAACAGCGATCTCGAACGTCGCCGAGAATCATTTTAGCCTTGTTGACTCGGTCTGACACGACGGACGAGGACGTCTTCGCTTCCGTCACGTAGTTGCTAGATGTTTCTTCCGAGGGGCGGCGGTGTGTTTGCTACGGATACGACGGCAGGAGAGGGCAAGATATTTCTATTAACTTTCACACTTGGACCGTGCCGCTCCCCTCGAATCGATACCTGGTCTTAGTTTAGCAATCGCTTTTCGAATCTTCCCCGAGCTACCCTCCTCTGCTCGACGGCTGACTAACCCCGAACGACCGATGGTCCCTTCGGCATTCAAATTTTCCTATTTATTCTAGCGTCCTGACCATTGTTGCCAGGAGCTGGCGCGTCTCTTCCGAATGCTTTCACGATCTATCCCCGACTTTGCCAACGGGGGCGAATCGACCGACCCGAACCGACTCCCCCAAATCCCTTTACACTTCCATTCATCGCCTCGTCATCGACTTCCAACTTTCTCTGTCATTTGCATCTCTCGATCGTCCACCGTCTACAGAAAAACTCAGCTGTAGGTTTTCCAGGCCACAATTGACAGCCGAGTCTCCTCTGTGCTCCCGACGTCTTCACCCAGCGAAATAAGCTGGCAATCTTCGGCATGCCAACAGTACGACTCTCGCGGCTGCGAATTTCCTCTCTGGAATTTCAAGCGTGTCTCCTTTCGAGGAGATCCATCGAAAATCCTCAGAAGCAGGCCTCGGTGGGTTGCCGCGCGAGACGTCGAAGGGGAAACACGCAAATTTCCAGATATCCGTGAGTTTAAAGGGTTACATGGAAGCTTCGGAGGCCTCGCCCCGCTCTACCAACGTAAATCGTGCGCAATTTCGGCCTCCGCGGATAGAAAGCCGCGTCTTCAGGGCCGATAGCTTTCCGATAAGGCGACAGCTTTCGACAATCTGGTGCAGCCAAGGGTTCTGCGCTCCATCGATTTTCGTTTTCCACTCCTCGCTCTATCTTCACATAGAACTGCGTGTCGCTTCGTGCTGCAATTAATCTCACGCGTCGCGGTCAAACGAACGCCATAAAAATCCGAATCTCCTTTTGCCTCTACCTTTCATCGTCGCGGCTTCTCCGCGGTGCGATCTGCTCTCGCCCCCGGGGGTTCATTACGGGAATTCATGGCGGCGAAATTTTAATCTCTATCCCATGCAGCGAGATTTTAGAGCCCGCTTCGTTACTTCGTGCACGGTCATAGGAATTTCCTTTTACCTCCGCCTGACAGATGTTTCTCAGCGTGAACTCCATTTCTCAACGTTCGCGGGCGAAGAGAAACATTCGATAGCGATCTCGGGTGAAGAATCACGAAAGAATGGAATGAGATTCCAGGGGTAGCACCCCTCCACGTGGAAGACTAACAAGGCACATTTGTCAGACGCTTTCGTAACCGATATCCCAAACGGTTCAACTCGCGCGAGGAGGAAAGCGTTCCTGAGAAAATTGGCGACGCTTTTTTTTCTCCTCTCGCAACGGCGCCACAGCCCCTCGCGATTTTACGACGTCGTACGGTTTTCCTAGCAACGGGAAGCCCTCCTTCGAGAGCGGAGAAACCCGAATGCGAACGACGACTGGGCATAATTTATTGTTCCCTCTCTTCCCAGGTACAGTAAATTTTTACGGGCCAGGAAGCGACTCGTTCGCGTCTGCGAGCCTTGGATAACGAACGATCGGCGTATCAGGTTCTTGCTAATCGAGGGAGAACGGTAAAATATGGGGCAGCTCGTGACGGTGTAATTGAAGAATTAGCAATTTTGTCGCGGCACTCTGCGAGTGGCGATAAAGGGAAGTGGTGTGGTAGTTTCCTGAGGAAATTTCGGCTGTTCAATTTAATGAGTACACCGCGTGGCGAGCGGAGCGTTAATTGCTTCAGCGCAATTGAATCGACTCGGGGCTGTGCACGGTGTAATCGAGCGAATGTAACCCGCCAAAAAGGGCTCGCGTTGCTTGACTAAGTACGAAAGGGTTGTCGATCCTGTAATTGCTTTCAGCCAGGACAACCGTAGCTTTCCGTTAAATCACACGACGGAGCTTCTTTCGAATTTCGATACTTTTTATTCGTGTCTCGAATTCTCCCGTGCCAGTGCAGAGCTACCCTTAATCGAACAGTAACTTTAACGCGCTTGGAAATTAGCCTCTTTCAATTTCGGAGCTAGATATTTCCACTACGAGAGAGGTAACGAGTCGGCGAGGCAAAAAATTGCAGTTCGATTAAGTCTCCAAGTGAAATTCATTGGGGCAGAGAGCCGATCGCTCCTCCTTTTCGAGACAAGTCTTTCAAACTACTTGGTGGCTCGAGTTCATTTACTTAAAACGCGAGGTACGGAGTCTCCTCACGTGCACGCAGCAATAATTGATTTAGATTCGCAAGGGGGATCGTGCTCGGAATTTTTATCGAACGCTCGATCGGCTAGCGAACCCTGTTAATTCGCAACGAAATAACTCGTGGCCTGGAAAATCGACAAATCCCCGCGAATACTCTGCGTCTCCACGAACATCCTAATTGCGTCCGAGTATTAATCACGAATAGATAGTAATTGGCGTAAAAATTGAATGCGTAACGGGATTCAGATGCACCGTCAAACATATTTCGTTGAATCGTTTATGAATCCTTAATCGAAACGGAGTCGTATCGTGTTTTAAATTTTCAAGCCGGGGTATCGCGAATCACTGATCCGTAAATAATTAACATAAATGGTTACGATGTGTCGGCTCGTTAAATGAATATTAATTGGACGGCTTCGAAACGTTGGAGCGTTATTAAAAATCGAGCGAATTGCCCCGACGGTCCCGAAGTGGGAACACGCGATGGAATTTTCATTCGCCGGATCGTTCGGACGTTAAGTTTCTATATACAATCACCAAATTCATTCACGAGCATCAGGTGCATTCAGTGCGTCGAGATATTTCGGTCCGATCGATTTTCTTCCACGTCGAGGCGTAAATAGAGCGCAAGAATCATTTGCTCCCTAATTTTCTGTCTCGCTGGCTCCAAGGGGGCGGCAGACGAGCAAGAATCATTTTCCAATTTACAACCACCCCAAAATTACATCGCTTCCGTTCTTCGAAACATCACGGGTGATTGCTCCTTTCGTTTCCAAGAGATATCACAAAAACCAACCCTGAGATTCGCCTAGAACTCGTCCACGCGTGACCGCAAGAAGAACTCGAGAAAACCTTTTTGTGTTCGTTTCCCTCGAATGCCACCGCGTTGCCCAAAAACGCGACAAAGCTCGAAAGAAAAGGAGAAACGGTGCGGAATGCGGCGTGCACAGGCCTGGGACTAGCTAGAAGGGTTGGTAATTACTTTTCCTGCCTCTTAATAGTTTCGGCTCGTTCGAACGCGTCGAGTCGCCCCGCTGAAAAGTGAATTCTCGCGGGCGGGCCTTTTTCTAGCCGGATACGGTCGGTTACTGAACTTCCAACAGCCAATTACTCGGCCTGCGTTGATTTCCTGGAGCAAACGAGTTTCCAGGGGAGGGACGGCTGCGTGCTCGACGATGCATGCAAGTGGAAAGCGTGACACCGATGGCGAGCGCGCTGGAAAACGGACGGGACGCCGCTGGATTCGTTTAACAGCGCGTGCAACTTTGCGAAACTTTCGCCGAGCATCGGTTTATCGTTGTTGTTATTCTCACCGAGGGAGGAGACCCGAGCTTCCGAGGATTTCGCGTGGTACGGCGAGCTCTCGTGGCGCCGTGCCTTTTAATCTACCACTTCGCAGAGTGCGCGTTTGTCGCGGGCATCGTGCATTCGATTTCACGGCTGGTTGATGGATCAGGAGCTCATTAGACCGTCTTTCTTCGGGTCGTCGGGGAATACCTGCGCATCGGAATCAAAGAACTCACGAGTGTAATCCCTCTCTTAGTCCTCGAGCTTCAAGACTCTGCCCTCGACGGCTCTGTACTGCATTGTTCTTAGTGGTTCGAGCGATAATGAACTTTAACGCCACTCCAGACGCTAAGGACACGGAATCGAAGCGAGTTTAAGGACCGGACGATATTGTATCGTCATTTTCCAGAGTAGCAAGTTACCTCCTCTCCAAAGGAATTATCAGTTTGTGACCCGGGAACTAACCTACTCAGGATTTGTCCGAAGTTTAGCTCTTCCTGCAAGATAGCGAATGACGTGACGTAATCCCATTTTCAAGATCAGTGAACAGTGGGGTGGGCTGTTGACCATATCGGAGATTAAAATGGACAAGTCGATTTTCCCGTAATTAGAATTTTCATAGACACCGATGAAATATCAACACCCTACCTTCGTTCCATTTCCATATAGAATTAAGTTTTTTCGAGTGTTAACAAGTTGATAGTATTGAGACTGCCGATAGTATGCAAACATCGCTCGGTATTCGTGCGTCTATTTCGGTCTTCCTTTATAACAGCGATACATATTAATTTCCTTGCAAATTACGATTAATACCTACACGAAATTAGAACGTGCATAGTGATCATCTGGCATCACTGGTGTCTCCACTTGTGTTAGAAAGTCCCAACATTCTCATTGAGGTAGTGGCATTAGTTGAGGCATTGGGAGCAAACTGTGCTACTTATATAAAATAGGAAAATTATTTTTTTTTATATGGTTTAGTCTGGTTTTGATTTCAATGCCTCAGTTCATCGTGACATCAATATTAAAAACAGCTATCCAAAGCGTCTAAAGCAGTTGTGCCCTATATATAACTATTCAATCCTTCTTCCTTTCCAATGATGAATTTTGGTGGCCTTTCTGCTTGCAGGAGTGGAACGATTACAAGTTGAAGTGGAACCCGGAAGACTATGGCGGTGTCTACACCCTCCACGTGCCCTCAGAGCATATATGGTTGCCGGACATTGTTCTCTACAACAAGTAAGTACAATTTAATCTACTGAACCTTCTCAGGCGAACTGTAACTGAAATCGTATATCGTTCTCGCAATTTTAAACTGGAACTAGCTTATCGAAACGAAGTTGCGGTGTCTCTCCGTGTCTAAGGACATTAGAGGGTCTCGAGCGGAGCTGTCCGATAAAATTAAGAAATAGAATTAAGAACATAAACGCCCGGGTGGATGTGCGACGGGCACAGTTGTCGATCCCTTGACAGAAAAAGGATAAAAGAAGGGTATACTGTCGTGACCGAGAAGCAATTTGCCGCGCACGACGTTTTGCGCGAACGGGTGTTGCAAGCCCGGCTGCGGAAGCAATTTGTCCGTTGCAGCGATTTTATTTTTATAACCGTGGAAAGGCCACCTTAAACAGCTGTTCGATACGCCCGCGGAGGATATTGCAAAAGCTCTGCGCTCGGTCTCGTTCAACCTTCTGCCGGCGTTGTCGTTTGTAATTTATATCGATACGTAGCAGAGCAATAAACAATAGGGCGAACGTTGGGAGAGTCATTTCGCGAACTCGAGTGCGGGGAGAGCTTGGCGCAGCGTGATTGTCTCTTTCGATCAGCCTGTACACCAGCAACATCGGTACTTAAACACTTATATACATCGAATAGTCATAGAGGAACTAAGATTCAGAGGGAAAAGTGTGTGCCTCGCAAAGCGTTAATCTCTGAATAGACGTCAATAGAGAGGGTCGTTGAAAGAGTGGCCTTAATCCCACGAAAGTCGTGAATCATCGTCGAAAACGAAGTAACCGCTTCGTATCGCCCCCCGAGCGTGGTCAGCCTTATCCAACCGCCCACGCGATCCCTTCTATTCTTTTACTTTAATCTGGCCCACGTTGATCCCGTTCCTCCTATTCTTCTCCCAGGATGGGTGTTGTATCGGGCGCCTGGTCGTCCTCCGTCAGACGGGCCCGGCAATACCTCATAGGATTTTAGCGGAGAAGTGCAGGGAACGGTATCTCGTAAACTCCCGCGGAATATTCCCGTGGAGGTACGTGACATTCCGGGGCCATTTTGAAAATCCACGGCCACGGAGGTACGGGTCGCATACGTTGCACGTATCCCTGGCCTGGGCTAACGCTGAGAAATAGGATGTACTTGGCCGACGAGGACGACACTTTTACGAGGAAGTAGAGCCGCACCACCGACGTCGCAGCCCCGAACAACCTTGCTCGTTCAGCAACCACCGCCTTCTATTCGTACCTTCCTCGACTTTGCTCTCTGTTATCGCTTCTGTAGGTTCCCCTTTGCGGCTGACGGGCGACAATCCGAATTACGACCGCGACACTCGGGTTTACCCGCGAACCGAGCGTTAAGCCTTCGACTCGTCCGATTAATTATTTTAACGACGGGGAAACTCGATTTCGATTGGAGTTGTTACGTTCTCATCTGAATCGTTGCGGGACTTGGCATTGGGCTCGGCGTTGGCTGTACGCTACGGTGACGAATAAGCATGTTGCGTTCGAAAGAAAAACTTTGCTGGTTCGGTATCACAACAGTTTTTTCATTGAACGCGTCGCGAGCGTCACAGCCTGGACGAGTTTATTTTGATTACGCGGCGAAGTGGCTTCGACGCGACACGCGTTTTCAATGGAGAATCATAAAGAACGTTCTCGAAACTCTCGACATACATTACGCCGTTTCAATTAACCGGGGTGGGGCGGGTGAATCGATTGTCCTGGCGGCGCTTCGAAAGGCTCAAAGTATCGAGGCTTTGTAGCCCGACAGCATGGAAATAGCGCCCTCCCACGACGCCCACCCGCGCTTCGAGATGGGTAGGTCGGGCCTGGGGAGAAGTAATTTGTATGGAATATTCGAATTCGATTAATAATTCACCAACATTGGGCGGGGGAGGCGGGGGCGTGGTCCTCGGTGAAAGGGAAGTGCCTGCTCGAAATGAGATTCAGAGGGGCCAAGAAAGGATTCTTGCCTGATTTCAGGCTATCGAGAATATAATGCGGCATCGTTAGGGTGAATTTTGATGGCGGTCGTCCGTTTGACGTCCGCGAGAACCCAGTGACCCGGTGTTCCTTTGGCTTTATCGAATTTTAAGCCTCTGTCGGAGGCAATTCGCTGTTTAATAACTTGGTCACAGCCTTGTCTCGAGGAGATGCAGGTTCCTCGATTGCTTTTGTGCGCTTTGAACCGGCAGATACCGCGAAGAATCGAATTATTAACTCTTGGCCGGAGAATTCTATCTCTTGCCACAGTCTAGGACTTGTAAAATTAATGCTGTTGGGTTTGTAGCCGTATATTGAATGTATCATTTCGTCGCTTTACAAACATATTGGCCGTTGATAGAAAATTGATCGATTTATTATCAGTGGACAACTCGAGCAAGTAGATTCGCTGTTGAAATCGATCAGAACGGAGTATTTATTATCCTACCGAAATCTATAGTCTTCTTCGTGACAATCGACCCCAAAGTCAACGAAATTATCGCAGAGGGCTCCCGAGAGGCCATGGCGTACCGATTTCCCGTAACTTCTCCCTGATTAACTCTTCTCGCGTACAACTTTGAGGTCAACGCCCACCCCCGACTAGCTCAGACCACCAGCCATCCACCGACGGTTCTTCATCAACCCTCCTGTAGGTGGCGGAGAGGTTCCCTTAGGTGTGGGTGGTGTGTCAATTAAATCGAAATCAACTTGCTCCAGTAAACTTGACTTAGTCGCGGGGCGTTTGATCGTCGCCTTTTCAGCCCTACTATTCCTCGCGCGTTTCCTTCGTGCTTTGCAATAAAGTGACGCTTCGTACCGTGGCGTTAAGAACACTCACGTTTGGACAGAAATCTCAAAGGGGCATCAAGTTGCCGTAATCTCTGATCATTGAAATTCTTCCATCTCCCATGAATTTTCGCCCGCATGTCCGATATCGCGATGCATTATGTAAAAGTCGGTTCGTCGTGGCAAGACGTCGCCTACGAGCGTCATCTCGTTCTCCATTCCTCTGTATTCTCTTTCGAGAGGGCAAAGTGCACTCCGTCCCGCGAAGTGCTGAACGCAGATACGATCGAGAGTGGCGGTGGGAGGCGAAACAAATTCACCCTCGCTGTCAAGGGATCGAAACACGCGAAGAAAGTGGTATGCAGTCGAATAGCGTTCGAGAGAATCGGGGGCAAGGATCGTGCGATTCTATAGCTCGACAACGCAGGCAGAGTATGAAGTAACCGTCGTTAAATACCTGAAATAAATTCGAGCAATCGATAATAGCGTAGTAGAAATAGAGATTAAGATCCATATGTTGCGCGTAAATCAAAGTAGCTTTCTAAAGATTAATATAGAAGGAACGAGAAGATGAAAGTATAATAAGCATACAGTCTGGGATCAGCTTCCAAAGAGGCAGGTTTAGAGCATAAATCCGTGTTAGGCTCTTCAGCTATAAAAGCCTTCAGAGTCATTGTACTTCAGAGTCTTTGAATATTAAATATACACTGTCTTCTTGAGCTCTCATACTTATTTCAAGCTGCATACTTTAAAAAAAAAGTGTATCCTCCGTTCATCCACGACACACAGTTTCTCTCTATCTCTGCTTGACCAGATAGATGCGTTCATTCGTTATCAGCGCGCCAGAATCTTCATTAGGGCACCGGCATGTGCGCATTTTTTCCTCGAATGCAATTTGTATGTATACATGTAAATTAGCCAACATTTGCTGAAAGTATTTACCGAGTAAAGGGTTCTCTGGAAGAAGAAAGTTGGTTCGGGGAGAAGTTTTCTCGAAAAAGGCTTTTCCAAGGGACCGAAAGTTTCTAGGGGCTGGTTGCGAAGTTTTCGTAGGAAATCGATGAATGTTGCGAAGTTGGAGGTTCGTTGGAGAATACGGGAAGCGTATGTACGTCATTAAGTGATATTTATTTAAGGGGTAACACCACTCTAGGGGCAGAGAAAGAAGACCTAAATTTGACAATTTATTTTGTGAGTATGACAAGCGGAATAGAATTTCTTTTCAGAGGGTTTATTTAACACATATTGAACTACGAAAAACATTTTTTTTTTATTGCCATTTTCATGCAAAATGGCGGCAACAGAGCCCGTCGTCGAAAAAAGCTTTTTTGAAAACGCCGCTACGGGAGGACGGATTTCTCGGCATGTATGAATCCTGGAACCAAAAATAAAAAAAAATTATAATCTATATACAATTGGCTTTGGAAGTAGTACGTAGCCGTTTTTTGATTGAATGTAAACTTTTTTTTTATTAACAATTTAATGCTCATTTTTAGGGCAAAGAATCGATTCATTTCTTAAAAAGTGCACCACTTCCACAAAAATTGATTAACAAAAATAACCCTACGTACTTCCAAAGCCAATTGTATATAGATTATATATTTTTTTTATTTTTGGTTCCAGGATTCATACATGCCGAGAAATCCGTCCTCCCGTAGCGGCGTTTTCAAAAAAGCTTTTTTCGACGACGGACTCTGTTGCCGCCATTTGGCATGAAAATGGCAATAAAAAAAAATTGTTTTTCGTAGTTCAATATGTGTTAAATAAACCCCCTGAAAAGAAATTCTATAATTTCGTTTGTCATACTCACAAAATAAATTGTCAAATTTAGGTCTTCTTTTTCTGCCTGTAGAGTGGTGTTACCCCTTAAGAGCTGCTGGCAGCTGGGCGGCAGATTTCGGTTATATAATCGATACGGTGATCCGTATCGATGGAATTACGAGGGAAAAATAACGCGAGCTTGTTTGGAAGCTACAGATGTAAACATGCAGGTGCATATTTCGCTGGGAACGCAATATCCGCGGTGTTAATTGAAATCCTGGTGGTTCGGAACAAGAAATCCACTTTCGTTCATCGAATTTTACTTGCCGGTTCCGTTAAATGCAATTATCTCGCGCTGAAAGTGAAGAGGATATCGCATAGAAAGATAAGGACAATGGACGGGAATTGGGAGGAGCCTCTGTTCCTCGAAACGGCGCAATAACAGTAACAGTATTGGTGGTTAATCGGGAATCACTGGATTTAATCGAACTCTGCGAATGCGTTCGCGTAACAAAGCGGGGAACGTGCACCGCTGTCGCTAGGAAACAAGGAACAATATTTCTTTGACGTTTATTCCACTCGATTCGAGATTTAAATAACACTACAAAGTCCTCATCAGTAGGTAATTGAGGACCTTGCAGCCAGAGGGGTGCATTTCCTTCTTTACTAACTTGGCGTAAATTAGAAAAAAATGTTTATAAAATTATTGTTTCGACTTAACATTAAAAAGAGAACACTAATTGAAAAATATATATTTTCACTCAATTAGTAGCAGTTATTCAGTTCATAAATTTTGATTTCTATTTTTGGCAAAAATATTGCACAATACAGTAATTTATTATCGGATTTGGGTCAAATGTGCTCCAAACGATGTAATATTTTGTTTAGGTGTATTACACGTTATAACTCAAAAACTCTCAAAAATAGAGTTGCGCCTCTCTTGCTTCAAGGTCCTCAATTTATAATCTCCCTTTCGCAGATGCGTACGCAATCCCCTGGATATATTGTAATTAGATGTAAACATTTATTGGCACGTTCGTTTAGTCCCCGGTTAATTATACATTGCAAAATCGAACACATCGTCGAAGCAGTTTCACGAGGGGTTGGTAGGGGCAGGGTGGCGGCAGTTGGAAAAGTTGAAATTACATGGAAACTATTTCCCTGGGGGCTGCACCTCGGCCTAGTGTATCCAGGTAAAACGATTTTCGTCGAAAGTGATCCAATAGTGGGCGAAAAAGCGCGGACCCGTATATTGGCTCGAAACAGATAGAGGGAAAGCGAGGACCCAATGAATTCGGCGAGGCGTCCGGACGCAATCAACGATGCAAATGCTCAGCCGCGTAAAGGAAGCTGCTCGAAACGAGGGCAAAGTGTTTTTCATACGCGTCCTTTCGGTTTTAATCGCCGTCGATCGGTCCTGCCGAACTTCTCGTCTAGCAACTCCCGGATCGAAGCTCGTGCATAGAAATGCGACGGGCGTGAGTGTAATCATCTAGTCGGCGGGCTAGCTTTTGAGTGGAAAGGTGCGAGCGTCTCTTTTGCACAGGGCAAACGTGCAACGAGACCCTCCTCCGCCTCGAATAATTGATTGTCCCGGATTTGCTCGTTAAGAAAGGACCCTGGTCACGATGGAGGGGAATGGAAATGGAGCCGAGTCTGATAAACTTGATATCTGAAAAGAGTTCGTCCTGCGTTCGTCCTGTTGTGCCACCGAGAAGAAGATAGCTACTCGTGAAGTAACTCTCGAGTCTCGAAGTTTTCGACACTGAAAAACGATCACCGGAATTAAGACGATCTCGCACTCCGATTCCCTGGGCGCAATCAACTTAACCCTCATCAAGCCCCTCCCATCTGCAGTCTGAACGCCATTGGGGCTGTGGCAGCAGAGATCCCGTTGCTTCGACCCTCGGCAATCACGGTCCGACGAAAAATTCCAGAATACGTCAACTTCCGCTGCCAGCATCCCCCGCGCAAAGTAATCCGGAGCCGCAGAAAGTTTCCCCCGCGGAAAAAGGTGCGGGCACAAAGGCAGAAGAGAGGGAGTTGGCGGGTAGCCGATACCAGTGGTGGAGTCTCAGTCTCAGTGCAATCAACGGGGGTAAAAGGGGTGTCCTGGGGAGAGCTGGGAAGGGGACGAAAGGGTTTGGTACAATGACCCAAGCACGCGCGTACGTGCGGCTGGCTGGGCGAAATGCAAAGTTAAAATATGCAGGGAACGTACGTGTGCCGGAATCTCGTTACTCCATTATCGTCGGATTACCGCGGCTGCAGCTCGTTCCGGTCGCGGTAATCCGGTCCGTGGCGCGCGCCAACGCGACGCGCGTTAACGAAATAACAAGGCCTCAAAGTAACCGCGGCGAACCTGCGAGCCGCGATAACTCGGTCCCCTATCGAATTGCTTAACGTTTAAAAACGTCGTGTGGTACCAAGTTACACGTAGGTACGTACACGCGCGCAGTTCCCTTCGAATGCACTGTGGCGACCGGTCTTCGGTTTACGATTCATTGCGGCGTGCAACGGGGTCGGGGCACGCGACGATCCTAGAATACGAGCGGCTTATCGTGTACGGTAATACATTTAACGTCTGAAACGGTAAGCGGAGCGCAGCCCCGGCTACCACACGGCACGGTGAATTAAAAGGAAATTGAACTGTTCGCGGGGGCATCAAATTTGTGACTTAATGCTCATAAGTCACGCGCCGGGGGCTTCCGTTCCGCTTCTGCCGCGCGAATTAACCGTGCTTTCCCTTTAATTCGATCGCCCGCGAATGGAATATTCCTGTAGCTCTTGGTTTCCCATTTCAAGATAATTAATCACTCTGAGTTGTGTAGTCGCCGCGAGGTGTATTCTTTTAAGCGGGTTAATCAATGCTCTAGAGCACGGGGTGGTGAACGCGACCCCCAAAACGAGTCTAAATTGGGCAGATATTGTAATAAAGGAGACAGCTAGCCTCGAAAGACGTGCCACATGCCTCGCCTCCCCCGAAACGGCGTAATCCCAGGCGCGAAGCGTCAAAACTCACACTACCTCGACTATTGTCGCAGTTGTTGCGCGCATTGTCGACTGCACTCCTTCGTTCCTGTCTTCATCACCCTCCGCGTCCTCCTCCCCCTCCTCCCCGTCCTCCCCCCTCCCCTCATTCGAGCCGAGTACTCGACAGCATCCAGGCGCATTATAACGGCCTAGGTGCCGGTTGACCTAAAATATGCCAAGTACATGTGGCCCTGTTTGATCCGACCCTTGCAGCCCCGCTTCCGCGTGCTACCAGCCAGCCACCTCGTCTTCCGTGGAAACCGCCCCCGATGCCGAGTAAACGCTCCGGTGCGCGCTTTCCCGCATAAACACACGCGTCTCGTCAACGCAAATTGGATGCCAGCTGATACAGGCTGATTGCTAATTGGTGTGTTTTCGCTTCTAAGTACGGAACCTCGTTGTCGACTGTGCAAGGCTTCGTTTCCGAGTTGTTCGTGACACGGATCGCGGTAGGGACGGGCGCGGGGCGTTGATTCCGCTAAGCCTGTGGGATCTTAAAGGTTGGGGCTTCCGCGAATCATCCTCGTGGGTCACCGCAGAACTCCGCTTCACTGAGGGAGACTTTGAGATTGTCGCGTGTATCATACCAATGGTAAGTAATCTTTGAGACAAATAGGATTCCCTTTGCGAAGCTCTTCCCTCGGAAACTTAATACTGTTTAAATCCGCGATGGAAGACTGCGTCCTCTGGCCGTGCAATAGACTCGAAGCTGCGAGGAAACAAACCGCCATTGTCACAGATCGCTGACCATTCCCGCGAAATCCACGATAATCTTTTTCCCCGTGGCTCGCCGGTGAACGAGTCTCAGCGAGACCATCGCTTTCACCCGACTCGTTTGTCTTGTTCCGACGAGCTGCTCGCCCCTGCATTCCCCGTTTCAATGGCCCTGTTCGCCGTGTAGTCAGCCATTCTGCGCGTCGACGGAACGATACCGAGTCTCCAATCGAACGATAATATACGCGACACGACCGTGGCGATTCGTAAAATTCGCGATGTCTCGTACGCATCCAGTCACGATGATATCATCCGCTTGAAATCCACTGCGATCTAACGAGCGGAGGGGACAAATCCCGTGAAATGCAATCGCGCTTTTAATACACAAAAAGCGTGCGTAATTGTTATTTTTTCCTGTTGCGCTGACGCCGAGTCGCCAGAGGCAGGCGGGATGACAGGGAATGGCCGAAGTGCGCGGTATCACGTTTTGCAATTCCGCATTCCGTGGATCGAGGAACGAAATTATGCGAATTGAAGGCATTTCCATAAAGGAGGCCACTCCTCGGAATAGAAATTTCTCGGATCCCTATTGAATATTTAAAAATTGCCAACGAACAGCTCTTGCTATGATCATAGAAATATTTTCAGGCAAACTACTTAGCCACTGTGAAATATCAAACGGTGGATCTATCTTCGACTTTTGTAGATCGTGATGTAGGTACTATCGATATATTCATTGTTTTCAATAATTCATACTTCCACCCAAGGAAATAAGCCTTTACGTGTTTCAATTGGCAGACGCTGAACTAGTTTACAGTAAAGCAAACAAAAAGACAGTTTCTCTACCCTGCGCGTGCCTTTCCAGACACCCTTTAAAGGCATTAAGAGGGATTCTGTGTTTCCCCAGTATGGGTGTTAATGTTTATGGTGATTTATGTCGTTTCCTTGTCCATGAGAAGGCTTTCTCCACCATCCACCGAGCTTTCATTACGGTTCTATCGGCTGGAAGAATTCACGAGTCACTATGACTCGTCGCTTCTCGAGCCAGGGATATCGGCTTATCCGCTTGCAATCGGTTAACGCGCCGTTTCGAATTAAGAAACGCGACTTTCGACTGAATTTCCCTCACGAAACTACATTTTCAGTTATTTTTTGTAACGATTCAATGGGACTAAAGCTAGGGATGACCTAGCTAGTGGAGATATAGTACAAGCCGCCTCAATTTTCTCAGAGTGAAATAGATTCCAGCAATTTTTCAAGGCGAAAACACGTCGAATATTGTTGTCGAATAAATTGCAGATTTTACAAGAATCTCTTTAACCGCCGAAGAATAACTTTCCGCATGAATACCAATAGACGTGGGCGCGGAAACGAGCGCATCGTCCGCACGTATGTGTATACCGGCTTGTTGTAAAGAACCGTGATCGCTACTGATCCCGCTACACGTGATTCACGGGTTCGTTCGGTCGCGAATTTATCGACGAGCCAATTTTAATTGGCTAGAACGTGTCCATAGGCACGATCCTCGGAGGACGGACAAAAACGAGATGCGGAATTTCCCGTTGTGCCGCGAAACTTATATCGATCCGTCGACCGTACCCATCTCGCGGCGCGTTCAGTAGCGTACGAACGTCGAGAGCGCCTGGAAATTCCACAGGTCCGCCAAATTTTCTAAGTAAACCCACAACAGTGTGACCCAATAATAATGATGCCGGGGCGATCTCCTCGGACATAAATCTTTTGAAATTTCTCCCCGAAAGGCGAACAAAGGTGAGGCTGTGTCCTGAAACATGCATACGCGATGCAAACGACCTTTTAATTACCCGCGTTACGCGCTAATGAGCCTTTATAATTGTGGTGCAAAGAGTGGATGTAAAATGCAGAAGCTGAATCTGTTGGCGGGCAACGTTTTGAAAGAGAATCAACGAGAATTTTCGCAATTGGTGCAGCCAACCACGCCATTCGAATCGTTGGAAGTGTGAAGCGAGTGAGGTGTCGGTGAAATATTTGCCTCGCGTATCAAATTAAATCGCTTTTTTCCCACCTAGCCTGAATCACTAAAATCGCAAACATTTTTCGGGAGAGTTTCCGTTTATGAAGACGATCCACCAGTGGTTACGTTGAATATTACGTATGCGTTTCGCGTATTTCGGATGCGGCCAGAAAAATTTAGGGCCACCCTTTGTACACTGAAAGTAAATTAAGCGATTATTAATGTTTGGTTCGAGCACGTTTCCTCGAGATGTTCGATAAATCCCTATGGCGGTGGTACCCCGGTCGAAGCACGGTACAGTTTCCACGCCACTGGGAACATTCCACCCTCCGGCTCCACCCCGAGTCACGCTCAATGGCAAACTAAATCTCAAGGTTTAAGGAGAGATACATGCTGCCTGCCCTACCGAGGCAACGGCAGTAAATTTTCCAACTTCGATACGCGTTTTTCCTTTATTCCCGCGCGAGGGTGCATCGACCCTGAGAAGGATAGGGGGTGGTTACCCCCGAATCCCTGCCCTGGACTGTTTTATTTTTAATCCTGAGAGGGGATCGCGCTCGAGGGAGTGCGGAATAATTCGCGATATTGCTTTCACGGCGCCGACAAGAATGCGAGGAACGAGTTTAGGGCCATTTTCCTTCGGCTAAGGGAGGATTGTTTATTATATCACCCTCAAAATTGTTGAAAATATCCGTCGTAGTGTCGATACTACATAGTGTAAGAGAGCAAGATACTCCGCATGGTACGCGTCGTTCGATCTCGCGGCTGGATAATAGATGGAAAAGAGCGGGGCGAATGGAAGCGAAGAATTGATTGTCCTCGGCGGAGATCTACGAGAGGACAATGTACTTTTTCCAGCGTGTTCGATGTCGGTTGAGTAGACGGCCGCGCTTAAAAGGGACGTCAAGTTTGAAGATTTACGCGGCGTCTGCTCGCAAGAACCGTCACGCGGCACGCTGTCTGGGGGTAAAAAAAGCATGATTAATCGAGAAATCCCCGAACTTCTTTGGCCCGACTTGCACAGATCCCGAACTCTTTTCTTCCATCGTACCGCGAGTTTCCTTGCTGTTTGATGGTTATGAGGTTTGTTATTCGATTCTTATACACCCTCGAGACACTGTGCTCGTGTCGCGGAAAGAGGAACAGACATATCCCCTTCCTCAGCCGAGTTAAACGAGTGGCCAGATAGAATCCCGCGCAGGAGCCCCGCCATTACCATAAAATTAACCCCACAGGCCCGAAAGCATCCACTTAAACTTTCTCGCGTTGCTCCTCCGACAGGAAGATCGTACTTCACACCTGTTAAAACGTCGCGAGCAGCCGCGTCACGGCTCGCGTGTTCGACCTGTGTGAAAATTCGTAATTACGCGACGTCCACTCGAGAACGGGGATGATTTCTCCAGGAGAAGCCGCGAGCACAAAGCTCTCGGGGTCCGCAAGACTCGGCGCGGAGTTGCGTCGCGTTTAAAACGTCACCTACGAGGCTGCCGCCACGAAATTATTGTCCACGCATTGTTCTTGCGCTGCCGCGTAGCCGTCACAGTTGCGACAAGTCCGCGACCATCGGCTTCCGCCCCCGGAGCCAATTTTGCACGGTTAAGCCGAGAGGCTGGTGCAGTGTTAATTTACAGCGCATCGAACCCCGCTTATGCGCATTAGAACGCCTCCCTTCACCATTCACCTCCGTAATCGGTCTCTGTGGCCCAATGATGGCCCCTCGGTAGGGATCACCCTCGAATCGATGAAGATTATCAAGTATCATCGTTTTCTGCGGGAGTTACACAGCGCAACCGACTCCAAGCTCTCAAAAAGTCTCAGTGTACAGTGCACACGATAGCACGCTGCTCTGTTCCATTGATGCTCGTTTGAGAGCAACGAACGTAGCTATTTTCCGAGCCCCGATCACAGAAATATAATTATCGACCTTCCACAAAGTGCAGGAGACCCGCATTAACCCAACCAGCTTCTGTAACCTGATCACAGTAGCTTCGAATAGGGGAGGGAAACTTTATTGGATACATCAGGGAACTTTCGTTACAAACAAACTCTTCGCGCCGCTATCAACTCGATGTTAAATGCTACAAATCCGCTCCGATGCCTTTACTGTCCTTGGATATCGATTTATCGTGGAGAAATTTACACTGACTCGTAACAATGTACTCCTCCATTCTCTTATCATCCACGCGATGTTATCGATGCAAATAACTTTCATTCGCTAGTCTCCTGAACGACTCCGGCGTGGTAAAGTTGAAGAAAAGGGGGCGCATAGGAGTCGGTCGATAGCAGGTGAGCAGAAAATAACGTTGTTGGTGTGTAAAGAAATAATTCGTTTAGAGCTTGCTCTCCGGGCAACGCATACCCGGCACATTTCAATCACGCATGCTTGCGCGCTTTTACGCGATAAAACGGCCAGGATCGAAGACCTTTATTTCACGCGTAACGCGTGCAAGCTCACTTCCCACCCGAACGAATTCCGTTTCCTATTAAGATTCATCAGCTTTCCCGCTGATTTCCCATATTCCCGGCTTGTTCCTCAACAGGGAATTTATTGAGCGCCGCGGTTCGCCGAGGTGTGACTCGCCCTGCGATTTCCTAGTGGTTGCGATGTTCGACAATGGCGAAGAGCGATCACTCCCCACTCTTCACTCCTTCAAAAATGCGACCAAAACTTTTCTTCTCAACCATCCACATATGACATAGTCCCTACCGCTGATTCATCTGATTGTTTATTTTTTATCATTCTTGTTCTCTCTTCTTTTCCGATTCTATTTTGGGTTAGGCATAATAACAGCTGCGCTGAGCCTCGCTCATTCTGTACTTTGCGTCTTAAAGTCAAACTCGTTGTAACACTTATTATAAAAGAATAAAGACGACTTATTATTATTATTATTATCTCCATTTCCCTCTATATTTTGCACACGCATATCGAGTCGAAAGAAGCGTGAATTGCAAGGGGCTGGAATCACGGTATCGCTGTATTCAGCGATTCCCATTGAATACCCTCGTTGGACAAGATGGTTAACGACGTAAAGCCAGCCTCGGAGCGAGACGCGAATCGGCAAAACTCTACGACAATCGACAGCATGAATGACAATAAAGGAGAACGGCTCGGGCGAAAATAGCGCAACAAGTGCAGTTGCAGGAACGACAGCTGCAGCCGCGCGTATCATATTAGAAATCCTGCCGCATTATCCCGGAGAGTTTATTCCTCTGGAGCGGTGTTTCCTCGGCATCGCCCGTGGTGTATCTAGAGCGCGCGCTTTACCTCTATTGTTTATTTCGAGGATTTTCTTATCTCCCGTCTTCGGCGGCGTCGGTGCACTTCGACGCGCCACTGAAGTTCCTTTCAGCCCTCCGCGTGCTCCCCGGATTACCCACGAGGACAATTCTGGGGGGAAGTTTGCGCGTTTGGGAGGGAAGTATTCAATTATTGAGCGTCACGTGCGTGCGCCTATACCGACGAAAAGCTCTGGAACGCCTGCGAATTGTTACCGTTAAGATCCCGCGAGCAACTTGACGGTGATGTGATTAATCGCGGTTCCGTATTGCAATTACTTAGGAGAGCGAGGCGAGAGAAAAAAGATACGAGGAGACATAAATCAGGGTGGACGTTAATTTTGTTTTCAGCGCCGATGGCAACTACGAGGTGACCATTATGACCAAGGCGATTTTGCACCATACGGGGAAGGTCGTGTGGAAACCGCCGGCGATCTATAAATCATTCTGCGAGATCAACGTGGAGTACTTTCCCTTTGACGAGCAGACTTGCTTCATGAAGTTCGGTTCGTGGACTTACGACGGGTACACGGTGAGTAATAAGATTTCCCTAACAATCTCCCTGTATTCGTATGAATAATTAATCAACGTTCAGATAATCGCCTGCAAGGGCCGTTTAGGGGACCATCGTGGTGTCGTATTTCTCCGTAAAATCGATTCTTACGTTGTTGAAAAGTTTCGAGCAAAAGAGGCACAGATAAGGTAGTCGCGGTAACTCGGAGCAAAAGATACGAGGTCGTATATCTAGTTAGAATCAGAAAAGTTTAGAAACCAGAGAAGTCAGCTGCAAGTAGATATTAGAATTTAGAAGCTGACGATAGAGAGAGGGAGATAAAGTTGAAAATACACCACTTCCAATCGCATCAAAGTTCTTAAACTAAGGGTGGACGAGATCCTTCGGGGAACTCTGTAAAAATTGTATTTACGAAAATCGATCATTTTTTCGATCCCAGAGCGGTCATCAATCTCCGATGTTGCGCTTCCTTTTTGGAGTCCGATAAGGCAACCCTTTTAGCGCATCGACGGACGTATCGTTGCTCGCATAAGTCACGCTTGGAAACATACAGTGGTCAAGATAAACGAAAATCGCCGGAACATTGGCGTTCCATTTATATCCGTGGCCCTCGAAAAGTATTTTTTCCGTATTTGTAAACCCCTGTCCACGCTGGCTCTTTTTTTAAAGGTTTTTATTCCCGTTGGCCGTAATGCCTGTTATAAAATTCACAGCGAGCGTATCGAAATTCTTGTACATGATCAACGGACTCCTTTTACATATATTAAACACTAGGGGGGCTTCGCCCCCCTAGCGCCTTCGGCGCCCGGCCCCCCGGGGCTCGCTTCGCTCGCCCCTTCGTTACTGGTACACCTTTGGTAAAACTCACAGTTTCGTTAAGCAATCGGCGTTCCCTAAATTTTCACATACGTTCTGTAGATGTTGTTGTTTGCGGTTCTAATGGCGATGCAACCCATTCTGCTCGCAAATCTTGACGCCGTTTCCTATTGTCTCTTTTTCGTTCAGCTGGTGTTTTCGTTCTCTTCTTAAAAGACGATGTTCCCTGTTCTCCCTGTAGCTGTCCTGGTCGTTCCCGAAATTCTCCGGCACGTCGTGCGGATTTTTTCATAGGATTTTTTATTACAGTAAACCTTTACCGCATCTGAATGGTTTACAGTAAACCTTTACCGCATCTGAATGGTTTACAGTAAACCTTTACCGCATCTTAATGGTTTACAGTAAATCTTTTACGCGTCTGAATGGTTTACAGTAACCTCGTTACAGAAAACGTGACATAGAAAACGTGACATAATCGATTAAAAACAATTGAAGTCGACACATTATGATTTTATAGTTATAGGGTAGAGGGTAGATTTCACGATGCCGAATTTTTACGCGAGCTTTGCGCTATATATTTTAGCTACAACTGTTGTTTGGTTGTCTACCATCGTTGTGCACTCTTCGGCTGTCGCGAAATCAATACCAATAATTCGCACGCTGTGGGGGGACCAGTAAAATTTGAGCGCAACAGCCACCTGTCCGAAACATTGTATGCACTCTTTGTCGTTTCTTCCTATGATTCCATATCTCGATTTTTCAAACAGCGAGCTTCATTGAATATTCAGGAAATGGCAAGAGGAAGGAAACCGAAAGAAAGAGAGGTTTGTCAAGAAACAATCGAAGTCAAAGAATTTGTTTGCATTAGGTGTGCGGTTTCTTGTTGGAAAAGAGCCGAGGGAACAGAAGAAAGATGGGGAGGAAGTACGGCAAACCGCTGAACCGCGCTACAATGCGGCCAAGATATGCAAGAACGCATCAATGGAGCGCAGACTTGGTTCTTTTCAGGATGCAGTTTTTCGTGGACGTGAACGTGTACGTGCCCATCCTGTGCTCGCTGGATTTATTGCATTTATATTTCACTTGCGCGTTTCCTTCTTGCTCCGTCTGTCATTGCGCCGCTCGGGCTTCTATCCAGGGTATTTTGTGGGCAATCTCTCTTTTCTTCACAAAACTTGAGCTAGGGCGAAAGCACAGAAGAGTTTCTGTGAAACATCTTGTTTCCAGTCGTTTGGGAATCGCGAGGCTTGTGAAAATAGAACGTGTGAACCGAATGCGTGACGTGAGTTAGCACAGGGCTAGATTCAGATCTAACTAGAATCTTAGAAGATGGAATGACGTTCCATAAATTCGTTCACTAAACGACGAATCACGTTATGAATTCATCTCGGTGCAATCACAATCTCAGCTCCACGTTTGATCACGTATCCGCGCATCTAGAGGTACAGAATGTTTTCGAATCTTTCGACGACCAATCAGCCAATGCATCAGCGGACCTTTCGGTTCAATCACAGTCTTGGAAGACTTTAAATTGCTCGAGTGACCAGTGACGTCACAGAGCCGGTCGCATTTCGATGGCAGTCTCGATATTCCGTAGGGGATCGATCGCATTACGTGTCTGGTCATATTTCGACCCGGGTCTGGTTACGGGCCAATAAACTATTCCTTAAGAGACCGATCGCGCTATAAATTCGGTCGCGTCTGACTTCGCCTCAGCTTCCAGAAATAAAAAATTCCTCGAGGCTCGAGCATACATCCGAGGGGATCCTGTCTAGCCGACGCCGGCGTAAATACCCTGTCAGGCATCAAACTTAATGAAAGCTACGCGAACTCCGTCCCGTTGAATTAGTTGGAAAGTGGGTGCAAGTCGCGCTAAGTTAATTTAGCCTAGCCGACGTTAAATTCAGCGACTCTGCGAATCGACAGGCGCGTTTTCTGTTCCCGAATAAACTCCGCGCGCCGAATATTAACGAGACAGAGACAGGCCTCATAGAATTGCTGTTAAACTACCACAGCGCTCGGGCGCTCGAGGTCAGGTAGAACGTTGCCTCAACTTTTCAGGCCGCGTCTAAACTATTTATTACGTCTGGAAGTTACGTTGACAGTTGTCTATTCCCCGGTGTTTTTCTTTCATTCCTTTCCGCCTTGTCGTTGCGAATCCCCCGAGCATCTGGATTCTAAAGCATTCGAACGCCACTCGCCCCGCTCCGTGGAATAATTCATGCCGCTGCAGAGCCACCGCAAATCTCCGATGAATTACTTAACCGATCGCGCTGGTCCTTGCTAAATTGCACGCGACAGAAATATTGTTTCCCGGCGAGTGTATTTTGTCGTCCTTTATATATTCACGTGTGCCTGGCTGTATCACGCCTTTGCAGTTGTCACGAGGCGCCTTATCCCGTACTCAAGTTGATTAAATTTTTCTGCTCACCCTGCCCTTTCGACCCCTGCTCGACCAGTGCCGCTCTCAAATATATTTAAAGAGATTCGAAGCTTTGGATATACTTCAGATGCTCTCGTGGCCATTTCTGAGCCTTGGCGAACAGAATTCCCTGTAACCAAAAACGGTAGGAGTGTGAAGGTTTATAGACAGGTTGCTTCGCCTTAATTCTATACGAAGTTCTTCTGCCGAGGCAACGCCTATCGACAAGGCATCGTAATTGATCGACTCCATTTAGCAGCCCTCCATCGAAACGTCTGTCTCTATATCCGCCGCGGTCTTAAACCCAGCCTCCAAAGCGGGCTACGCTTTCCACGGTGAGAAATATTTTACGCCCTTCCTCGCCCGTATAGACGTGTAATCTCTCGATACTGCTGAAACGCGATGGCTGGCATTGGCAAAACGTCACGATTCATCGGCGCCGTTTTTTGAAGAGTCTTCTCGCTTCGCCAGCATTTCCCCTTTGGACTTTGATGAACCGTTTCTCACCATCCGACAGATGCGTGTAGTTCACTGTCCTCTTCCTTCCGCTTTGAAACCCTGCAGGCCACACGTGGATCCATACGGCCCCATAAATCAGTGTATTTCTGCTCAACAAGGCGGACGTCGCACACTTTTCCATTGAAATTTTATCGAATACGTTAACCACACATCGGGCTTTGCAGCTTCTTTCTGAGAAGAATTCCTGGATATTTCCATTCGACCATAGACGATCGTGCTTCCCCCGCGCGAACCAAAGGATTTGCAAGTGATACTCGATATTTCCCTTCCCGTTCATCGTCGCTGAAAAATAGGAGAGGGGGAGAGTAATTCCGCGACAATGGAAGATCACGATGGGTCGGACCTCGTCGAAATCCTTTTCGTTGTTTCCTACAGAGTTCCGATGACCGTAGGGCCTTCCCCACGGACGGACAGATTTATCCATCCCCGACAAATCCACCTGTCCGTGGATTTCGCTACCGAGCAACCGAGAATAAATCCCTGGGACGATAAACCGTCCCGGACACGACCCTTTCGTTTCCACCGTTCGATTCCAGTTTCGTCAGTTTCCACGTTAACTCTCCCACCCGCTCTCCGTCCTTCCGAAGCCACGATTCTGCATACTTGGTATTCTCGAGGAAGACACGGAGAAAGACACGTTCCTTTAAACATTTCACCGCGAGATACGATCTGCTTGGAGACCGACAAAGCTGGGAGCCGCGGTATCGTAGGTCGGCTCTCTACGCATGACTTTGATGTCGATGACATTGTTACGTGTCGCGGGGGTGAAACGTTACAGGAGCCAAAGGTATAAGGCTATTCTTTGAGAGCTCCTTATTTTGCGTCGTTATGTTTGTTCCAATCGCGGTCCCCGGCACGCTCGACCGTAGCTCGTTAGTCGGTTTTTCCGGTGATTCGCTCGACAAAGGAAGCTCGACCTACTTGGACATATCGATGGCATCGTTTTCCTTATTTCCTCCGAGAGAGTCAATCCTGGTTCAACAAGTTCTCCAAGGGACAGAGGATAATGATGAAGATGCTTTTTCTTCGGTGACCTTCGGGACCTTTGCTTCCCCGTATCGATTGGGTCACCCGCGGTCCAATACCGATCACTCATTTCGCTGGTCCAATCGCGAAGGACGAAGCTGAGGAATGGAAGGAGTAAACGAAACGAAGCAAACGGAGGAACGAGCTGCGGTTAACGAGCGGCGATCCCCTCGCGAACCCCCCGAAAGATTTTAGAAGCGGTCCAGGGGGGGGGGGGATCAAGGGGCATCCCACGAGGAGCGGAAGTTCGATAGCAGAGATATTTGGCTCGACTCTTTGCAGTTTATTCCCGTTCCCAGATCCAACGACTCTGAGAGCCCGCCACCTATCCTGCCACCCATTAGTGGTATCCAATTTCTTCCGTGCGCTCACCTCGACCTTTTCCCTGACTTTTCTCCAGTCCTCTTATTTCGTCTTCTCCCGTTATCCCCTTTCTCCCTTTTCCCATTTTTTTTTAAACAATTGGGTCCACTGCTGTGCACGGAAGAATGGATTGTAGCGGAGGGTTGTTCCTGGAGCTGCTGAGCAAGTCTTCTGTGTTTCAAAAGATCGTTGCAGGGTCCATCGAAGATCGTGCGCAACAGAGATGTCGAAGATCTCCAATGAAATATCATCGGTGACAGAGGGTTTTCGCAGCAGTAGTTTTAGTGTCGGTAAGGCCGCTAATGCCGGGTTTACACCAAGGCGAACGCGAACAAGAACATTGTTCGCGAACGTTTTCCTCTGTTCTTGTCGTGTTCACACCGCCGCAAACGGAATGAAACATTCACATACGATTTATACGTTGAGTTTTTTTCATGTTTGCGGCGAAGTGAACACGACTAGAACAGACGAAAATGTTCGCGAACACTGTTTTTGTTCGTGTTCGCCTTGGTGTAAACCCGGCATAAGAAGAAGCGGAGAGTATTCTGAGGAAGAATTGTCCTTCGCGGTGGTGTTATTTTTGGCTGAAGGAACCCTCGTTTCCCAGTTACGCGACATCTTGCGAAATACCCTTATTATTCATCATCCCTCTCTCTCTCTCTCTCTCTCTCTCTCTCTCTCTCTCTCTCTCTCTTTGTCTCTATTTAACTCTCAGGCACGTAGACGCGCAAATATATACATACGTACGTAACCCAGTGGCAAATGGCTCGTTTGGAGTAATGCTCCTTATCTGGGACCTCAATTAGACGGCACGTCGGTGTGTGATAATGTTTGAACGGGCCGGTTACCATTTTTATTCGCCGCGGTGGTTGCGTGGTAGGGGTGAGCGGCGCTTATTAATTGTGTGCAAATGGTTTGGCCCCTAGGTGGACCTGCGGCACCTGGCCCAGACAGAGGAGTCGAACCGGATAGACGTCGGCATCGACCTGACCGACTATTACATCTCCGTTGAGTGGGACATCTTACAAGTGCCTGCCGTGAGGAACGAGGCGTTCTACATATGCTGCGAGGAGCCGTACCCGGACATCGTGTTCAATATCACCCTGCGCCGCAAGACCCTCTTCTACACGGTGAATCTGATCATACCGTGCGTGGGCATATCTTTTCTCTCGGTGTTGGTGTTCTACCTGCCCAGCGACAGCGGCGAGAAGGTCTCACTCTCGATCTCGATACTGCTGTCGCTGACGGTGTTTTTCCTGCTGCTGGCCGAGATCATACCGCCCACTTCGCTGACGGTGCCGTTGCTCGGCAAGTACCTTCTGTTTACGATGGTACTGGTCACCCTGTCCGTGGTGGTGACGATCGCCGTTCTGAACGTGAACTTTCGCTCGCCCGTCACCCACCGTATGGCCAACTGGGTGCGGGTGGTGTTCATACAAGTGTTGCCGCGGTTCCTTCTGATCGAGAGACCGAAGAAGGAGGACGACGAGGAGGACGAGGACGAGGGGAGAAACGGGGGCGTCGGTATTGCCGGCGTGAACGGCGACGGCGAGCCCGTCGACAACGACGACGACGACGACGACGACGAAGATGACGACGACGAAGCGACCAACGGGAAAGCGACCGAGGGCATGCTCACCGATGTGTTCCATGTACAAGAGACTGACAGGTACGACTCGTACTACGGCAAGAGGTTCAGCGGGGAGTTCGAGATACCGACGCACGGGCTGCCGATCAGCGTGACCAGGTACGACCTAAGCGCCGTGGCCACCGTTGGCACAGTCGGCCCCTGCTTCGAGGAGCCCCTGCCCTCGCTCCCACTGCCGGGGGCTGACGACGACCTCTTCGGCCCGGCCAGTCCTGCTTACGTTCACGAGGACGTCAGCCCCACCTTCGAGAAGCCGTTGGTTCGCGAAATCGAGAAGACCGTCGACGACGCCAGGTTCATCGCCCAGCACGCCAAGAACAAGGACAGGTTCGAAAGCGTGAGTACAACCTTCCTTTCTTGTCGTCACTGGCATTCCACCTTCCCAGCTTCCCTTACACGCCACACCTCTCACCCTAGACTCCTTACATCATCCCTGACACAGTCACCACCTCTCAGTTTATCCACAAATCAATCGTTTCGCTTCAGACCTCCTTCTCTTTCCATTCGACGCACTGCTCGGTGGGGTGCTTGGCCGATTTACTGCCCCTAACGTGCGCGAAACTCCCGGGACTTCTACTTAGAGCGCGAGAGTTCGAATTTTCCGCCGATCATGTTCCTCTAAAACGGAACGATCCATCGCGGCGAAGCGTATTTCGAACTGGACTTGCACAAAACAGGGGTGGGGCGTTGGAAACCCCATTCCCCGAGTGTTGTCGAAAGTCGAGCCACTGGAAAATCTCATCAGAAATCGATACTCCATTTAGAAAAGTAGAACAGGCCGCGCGTGAAATAATAAAAGCGTGTTCGTTTGTGCCGCGCGGAAAAGGATATCAAGCGGAAGAGACGAGGCGTTCGGCTGTTGGAAAGAACCGCTCTTTAATCTTTACGAGTAATCCGCTTCATGGGATCGGTAATGGACCGTGCAAATCACAGCGAATCGACCGAGCGCGAGCTGTGATTACGAGCGAACGCCCAGGGTTAGGGGCTCGGGGTTCGGCGTTCGCCGTTCGGGTCAGCGAAAGCAAATTATAACGAATCAGCCGTAGGAGTCGTGATTCGAAACCCGATAAGGTGGCGGCGCGGCGGTAGTATCGGATCGTATTAATCAGCCGTAAGCGCCCCCGGGATCCGATTACTGTTAATAGCTTTGCCTCTGTTTGCTCGACACCATTCGATTTGCCACGGTTCCTCATCTTTTCAATCTCAATTGAATATTTCCACTGAAAGTCTCCGACACGATTAACGTCCGCCAATTGTTACACATTTTCCTCTCGGCGGAATCTTGCGGCCGTTCGGTCGCAATGGTCAATCCTCCATCGCGAATTACCTTCGCATTATCGTCTCACGAATCGATCCCATTATTCGTGCTCCTGTGCGATTCCAACCAGCTTCCCAGCCTGTTCGTGCAGCGAACGCGTTCCAGAACACGTGACGCAAGGGCTTTAATGAAAATCCTGATTCCCCTGGGTAGTGTTGAGTCACGGGCTGAATGAGGGAAAAAGAATCTCTGCACATGGTGGTCGGCGCGGCGGTTCGAAGACAAAAGCACGGCGAAATTCTTTGAAGGTGACAGGCTACTGGTTAGCGTATTATTAGTTGGGCAAACCCCTTTACCGTCGTCGGCCCGCTTCCACCTCGTGTCCTGCCGTGAATAGGCGAGTTAACCAGCGCTGCCTCGCTTTGACTCGGCGCAAAGACCTGGCACCGCACGCCACCAGAAGAAAAGAGAAGTAGCCTCGATAAGCTGGTCGAAAATCAGCTACGATCGTTCCCCATCAATCTTCCTGACAACGGTGTCTCGTGGAAAGTGTACAGCATTGGCTACCCGTTAAACACCACGGCGTGCAACGCTTCAACGCACCGGCGAGACGCCTGCTGGCGCTGCGAGACGTCGAGGGTCGGCCGTTTGACCGAGCACGGGCTCTTCTACTGTCACAGATCTCTTGGTTACGTAGCTTTGTGTACCGCGAGTTACATACGTTGCCCGCGAACACAATCACGCTGTAAGAGGGACGAACAATTTATCAGCGGAGTCATACGTACGTGTACTCTACTTCCGCCTGATTTATCGCGGACTATTCCACTTGAGAAGGAGACTAGACCTTCCCGCGCCGATTAAAACGCATTACACCCTCGGTTCCTGGACGGACAGTTTCGCTTATCAAGGATATTCGCTAATATTGACCAGAAATTGCGGGAAGATTGCCCATGCTGCGCACGTTTGCACAAAGTTGCCGGAACGCTCGATATCGCCCGAACTTGGGCCAGCCGCGGGGATGTAAAACTCTCGGAAATTGTTTGAGACGTTCTCTGCACTCGGGGAGCGGTTTCGCAAGTCGAGACATTCGTACGTGGCGGCCGTAAATTCGAAGGAATTTATGCTTCCTATTTCATATTTGCGCGGAACGAGCGGCGTGACACAGTTTCGCGTGGCCGTCATGTATCGGGGGCATGCCGGGACTCGCTTGCGAAATCTCCGTTCTTCTCTGCCGGAGAATATATCCGATCGCCGGTGGCGGTGGACGTTCGGTCCGGTTCGTTCTGTCGCGTTGGATATTAAGCCGGCGACAGTAAAACACGGCGGATCGGGAAAGTTGGCGTTCTTACCTGCTACTTTAACGAACAACTTTGTCAGAAAACGACCGGCTGACGGAAGTTTGAGAGTCGATGTTTCGACAGGCCGAGACCGTAGGGGAAGGCGAGGGTGGGGGTAGGTAGTTGCAAACTGGAATGTAGTTTTTAGCACACTTTATAGTTAGTTGGCCGGGGTGAGAGTCGAAGTTCGCCCCCGCGGAACTTCGACAGCCGAAAATATGATAATTCGCCGTCGGGCTCGGCCCGCTGTCTCCAGAAAGTGTCGGGGGAATATCGTTTTTGTTTTAACGAGACCCTTAGAGTAACGGCGCTATTATTACACTCTACGCTCCACTTTTCCGATATTACGGACGTGTTTTATGAAACTCGAGCGTAAAAAGGGTGCTATCAATGCTGGCGCGCTAAAAACGCGAGAACCTCTCTCCGCCCCCATTCCCCCCGCCTCCCTCTGCTTACTTCCCGCGGCTAAAATTTAATCGATTATTCCTCCGCGAAAAGCACTATCCGCGGGCGATGGTACATGGAGAAGTTATGATCCATAGATCGCTACCTCCCGATCAAAGTAATTAAAGTTTGGAACTTACCCCGGCTGAAAGTTAGAGATGTGATTGAATACTATAGTGGAAGCGAAGGAAAATCAGCGATACCCCGGGTCCTAATACAATCAGACCTGATTTGCCGTGCTAACAGAGCTCTATCTAGCAGAGGTATCTCGAGCGACAAGGCGTATCTCTCGTCTGAATCTAGATTCCGCCGGGGCCAAGGCGGTTCGCGGCCAAATTCAATCTACCCAGCATCGAGATCTCGAGTCACGATCCCGGAGGTGGCTCGATTTCCGCGCGGAACTCGCGTCAACCGGGTACTTCCGGCTGCTGCGAAGGAGCCAAACTTCGGATAGAGGCTGCCGCTGTAAATTATCAACGCGAACCGTCTGCCCGCGAACGCACTGCGGCAGAGTTCCGTTCCTCTGCCAAATGTGTCCGCGCCAGCGTGCACGCGTGGCACGTCGATGAGAATGCGAGCCGTCCGCTGTATTTCTCCCATTCTCGCTCCACGTGGAAACGAGCTCGACGCTTCGCCGCGATTTTAAAACGGCACTCGTAACAATAGAAACCCGAACCTCGTACCGTCGAGGAATTAGCTATCTCGCGATCCGTTTGACCGCCGCAGAACGAGTGTTTCCGAGCGGATTTCACGGGCTGACGGGTCAGTTGGGCGAACACGTAACGTCCGGGAAGCAGGTGCGTCACCCGCCGCGTCCGCGAAGTTAAGCCCCGCCGCGTCCCACTGTTTAAAAGCGTATTCTCGCTTGCGATTCCGTCGCGGAAACTTTTCCCACTCTCCTCGAAATGTCGACTCGTTTGCCGGTGAAGATCGCTGGATCCAGCAGGGTGATTGAATCCCATCGGGCTTTCGTAAGCTTCTCGTTGTATTGTCTGGAGAATGCGTTTAGCTGCAGCGTTTTCCACGATTCCGGGGCATTTTTGAATTCAAATAGCACACGTTGCTGGAAGGAGACCGGGTCGAGAACGAGAGAGTTTGGAGGTAGAGATCTTGATCCTGGAGAGGTTTCTACGCGCTGACGGAACGGTCTCTTGGCACAGAGTTATTCGCGCGAAATAGTGAGACAGTACTTGGCCAGGAAGTTGCTCCGCGGGAGGGAGGGAATCACGAAGGACGAGCTTTAGCACGGTTCGCTGCGCTGGCAAACGTCGAACGCCAAAAGTTACAATTCTGATTTTAATTCCGGTCGACTGTACTCGAAATCAGCGATTCGACATTCCCCCCTGTCGAACATTCTGCTTCTCGATTCGATCGGCGCTGCGGCGAGTTGAGCAGGGGGCGCCTCTGTCGTCCACCGCTAAACAAAGGTGTCATCAGGATTTTTTCTATAGTGGTTGATATTGAAAAGGCGAACTATATTTTATGACCGAAGCATAGTTCTCTGGCATTATGGCGAACCCTGAATCGGTTTCCCTCGGTGTCGGTGGATTGGCTCGACGCCAGAGATAGATGTCACGAAGGTGCCGGCGAGAAGGACGTTGGCCGTCCTGATCCTGGATTAAACAAACTTTTTAGATCACGGTAATTTCTTCCCTCTAGCGGCCTACCCTCCACGCGTCACCAGCCTCGTTGATTACTTTTGTTCCGTTTCACGAAATGAACCCACTGTCTGAGCGCCGTTCAGCCGAATATTCAGCCGACGGAAACGAGCCTGACGGATAAAAATCTCGGAATCTAAAACTCGGGGGACGTTTCGCTAATCTTTCGCGTCTAATTGTTGGTACTCCGGACAATTTTCTTCGTAAACTCTGAATGGAATTATGGTACACAGGCGGAGTTATGGTACGCGCTGTAACTAGGGTGGAAAGCCATCTAATCCGCGCTTTCCTCGTTCAGCGTATCGCCGATGGGATCGTGGCAGCTAGCGGAGTTTGTTATTGGATCCAGGAAGTACTCAGAAGCTCGTTTATCGGGATAAAAGGGTGTGGCGTGCGTGCACGGTGACTCGAGGCCGGTGTGCGAGAGAACGTCGTGCGGAATTGAAACGGAACGATATTCCGTGCTGCGCTCCCGGGAAAGTATCATAAAAGTATCGGGTGTCTGTTTTATCGTCCACTTTCCTCCCCCGTTGTCGCAGAGGGAATCGAAAGGAGTCAATACACCCTCGAGATGACGGATCAGTTGTCTCTCCTGCCAGTTCGCAGGCGAACTGCGGGGAGGGGGAGGGATGGCGTTCTGTATATGTCGTAAGGGTGCTCGATTGAAACTTCGGAGATAGGACTCGCCTTTTAGCTGCGCACATAAAGCCGAGCAGCGTACGGTGGATCCATCCTGTTGTCGAGCAGATGATACTTGGACCCGACGAGGGAGGAAAGCTCTGGGAACGTGTATCTCATTCTGACAACAGGATCCAAGTAGCGAGAAATATTGCGTGTCGGGGATAGTTCGGGGAATGTTTTATTTACTCGACACAGTTTCCTTTTGTCTCCTTTGTACCGGATTACTTAACACTGTCCAACCATCAAGCATCCAACCACCTCCACATCCATCAAGTGCCATCCTTAAGTTGACGCCGTGCCAGCTTACCTCCTTGCCTGAGTGACTCACTTACCTAACGCAACCTGCACGAATGGTCTGTGTTCCCAGGTGGAGGAGGACTGGAAGTACGTCGCGATGGTGCTCGATCGGATCTTCCTGTGGATATTCACGGTGGCCTGCGTGCTCGGCACGGTGCTGATCATCCTTCAGGCGCCGAGCCTCTACGACACCACGAAGCCGATCGACATCAAGTACAGCAAGATCGCGAGGAAGAAGATGATGCTGATGAACATGGGTCCCGAGGAGGACTAGTCGACGATCCCGCGCGGCCGCGAGCCGCGTCCACAGCGTCAGCTGCCACGTCGTCAGCATCATCTTCGACATCGCCCTCGGCGTCGTCGCCGTTGTCGTCGGCGCCGTCGTCGCCGTCGCCGTCGCCGTCGTCGCCGTCGTCGTCGTCGTCGTTGTCGTCGTCGTCGTTGTTGTCGCCGCCGTCGTCGTCGCCGCACAGCGATCACCGCCCATCATCGAAACTGCCGATTCTCACGTCGACGTGGAACAGGACCCTCTCCCGATCGCTGCTGCGCGCAAAGATGAGATCTCCCGAACACCTCTGGAGTAGCGACGGGGAAACGAATAGAGCGAACAATTGGACACTGTTGTGCGAGCCGAAGGAAGGCGGGTTCGTGTAATTCGTAAGATTTGGGTGGCTGGTTCGTTCTCGGTCGACCGAACCGGCTGTATCCGAGCATCCGTGGCGTGGATCTTTCCCTCTCCGAACTATGGATTGATCCGACGGATCTCGATCCTGGACTCTTTGAGAAGGGGGTAGAGAATGGGAGAGCAAGTGAGGGCGAGTAGAAGAGCGAGAGTGTATATGTATGTGTGCCTGGTCGCGTGCTAGTGAGAGAGGAATGCTGGCTGATGGAGCAAATGGGAGCGAAAGGTAAGCGAGACTGAGCCGGGAACGAAGGGGGTGGAACGGCAAGAGAGGGGAGAAAAAGTGCCAAATACGCGAAACACACGCGCAACGTATTTTTGTAAATCTGGTTTCATACGTAAGGCTAGAGTCGTGCGGCGAGACGTCGAACTGCCCGAACTGCCGATTTTATATAAGAAGACGTTTACACCCACACCCACACCCACACGTGCATACACACACACACACACAGGAAGAGAACGAAGGGGAGCAAGAGGAACATTTACACCAGTATAAAACACACCTTCATTCATGCATTCATAGATACACGTACGAACACACGTTATAACATTTATACGTAACGAAAAGAGTAAAGAGCAAGAGAGAGAGAGAGAGAGATAATAGAGCGAGTGAGAGGATGCGAGAGAGAGAGAAAATGAGAGAGAGAATGAGGGAGAGAGAGAGAGAGAGAGAGAGAGACACGCGCACGCGTACATCCCTTTGATGCGCGCGTGTACTCACATGAGCATATACATAGGAACTATACATCTATTACGTGCATAGATATATTCGAAAGATCTCAGCATGTACGAGACAGAACGCGACATGCATCCGCATTCTCGTCACATCGCATAATCAAGAGGTGCGCGCTCGCGGTCGCGCGCGTAAGTACGCGCCACACGCACATACGAGCACACGTACATCGCTGGAAACGAAACGTAGGGTTGTTGTTCGCGTGTCGCGCCACGAAGGAGGAGATTCTTCCGTTGGGAAATTGCTTGCAGTGATAAAGAACGAGTCGTCGAGGCAGTGATTATTATGCCAGGAAACCCCCTAGTCGCTAAAGGAGAAAAGAACGCCAGGTAGATACCCTTCATCATCTCTTCTCCCTTTTTTTTTCTTCCACTCCCCTCCAGACTCTGTTGAATCATCGAACCAAGTGACGGCGCAACGAGTCGAGAGGCTCATTGGCAGTCTTCTTCCCCATCCCTTCCCATCCGCCGACGCAGTCGCCCGAAACGATTGATCGGGAACGGTTCACCGAGACAATTATCAAGGCAAATCATTCGGTCAGACGCTAAATTGCGGACAGAATATTTAGTGGCGAACGAGCGGCGGCCGTGGGAACGATCGAACCGGCCAAATCGGTTGACGAATGGAGTTTCGGGCGGTCCCGCCGCGCTCGGACCTCGCTGATACGAACTCCTTCGTGGTTGCGCGCTCGCGAGGAAAACCGTGGGGCGAAACGAGGGTTCGCGGACAAAGTAGCTTGCAAACAACTGCCAACTTTAAGGACAACGGCCTCTGACTAATCCAACCGGTTCTCAGATGGGAAGGAAACGTTATTGGACGGGTCGAGGAGGGTTTTGGGAAATGGGAATTCGGGGAACAGGGCAAAGAGCAATCTGGGAGATGTTTCTGGCGTGCCAGGATGCAGCGTTTCGGGGGACGAGAATTGTTTCGTCGGTGCGCCGAAACGGCCAATCGAGATCCAGCCTTTCCGTTTTTCTTTCTTCCGCCGCGTCGCGTCGCGGCAAACCGGGGATCTTGGCGAGCGTTTCCCTTGGAACGCGAAGCTGGAAGATCCTCCAGCGATAGCGCGAACGTTGATCGCGATACAAACGTGGGGAATCTGCAGCCTGCAACCGTGTCCTCTCAGGACGTTCGGCGATTTTGATTTTATCTCAACAACGACAACGAGCCCCCTCGAAACATAGGGGCTATCTGCCGTAACCGAGCAACTCCAGTTCGCGATTCTATTAACTGTGTTCATTCTCCGGTGAACTTTGGTCGGACCTTCCTAACCCTTGCTATCGGGGATCGCTTCAATCATCGTCGAATGGGACTGCTGCTCAAGTTCCCTCTGCGCTCGAGATCCTCGCACGCCCGCGATCCGAGCGAAACGCCGGCGCCGCGCCGTTCCCTTCACCTACAGACGGAACAACGTTTGACGAACTTTCGAGAGAGAAAAGGGGATCGAATCGCCAGAGCGAACGGAGGAGCGAAGAGCATCGACTGCTATTCTCCATAATATCTTGTCTCGCGATACGCCGACCAACCCGTTTCTTCTTTCCTGGATCTCGTGGCTAACCTGTGCGAGTGGATCGATACGCGACCACCGCTGGCGAGGGAGGCGGCTGATAAAGGAAGGCGACTGCAGAGCCGGTGCAAGGGTTGAACGCGATGCTTCCAACCCTGTCTTCCAACGGTAGCAAGATTGTTGGTTGCGGCTTTGAAAAACGGAAAAATACGCGAGCGGAGAATAGGAGGAACAGCCAGGGAAGAATCAGGGATTACATTGGTAGGGGCGCGTAGAGCGATGAGCTCGTGAACGACGCAAGTTTCGAGTCGTTTCAAGGGTTGCTCGAAACCGAGACTCGTTGCAGGCCTTTACGACCTGTATGGAAACGTCCCGACCTTCGAAATGTTTCGTTGCGACGGAGAAGTTGCTGTCTCAGTCGCGCAGAAGTTTATATAGAAAATGACCTCCGAGCTTTCAAATTCTTCAAGCTCCACCAATTCACTTCGATCGCTCGACATCTGAAAATTTGAATCCAGGCACTGACGAACGCTTGAAGCGACTCGAGACAACCGAGACGCCCATACCTGGCCACGTGGACACGGTCGCGCGCGTGCCGAACACGCGCACATCAGCATACACACAGAAACATCGTTTATGAACCGACAATGAGGAGAGGGAGGAAGTGAGGCGTCTAAGGGTGGCGAGAAGCCGCCCGGGACCCCCGCGAGAAGGTGTAATAATCAATTTATTTGCTCACGTAACGGTATAATATATTTAATATATGCGTATAGGTATAAAACGGAGGTTAATCCACACGAGAACTAATTAATCGCGTAACCGAGGACAATTCACTCGCCGAGCCTGTGGTGGTGGTGGTGGTGGTGGTGTTGTTAATGGTGCGGTGTGTGGGACTTGTTTTATTAGGTTGCCGATCCAGGGACACGCGCCTGTGCGGAGGACAATGTGAGAAATGATGATCCGACGGTGAAGCAACGAGTATCGCGCGTCACAGAAACGTAGGGGTGGAAGAGGATGCGAGGCTCCTGACGATCGTCGCTTCGACTCTCTTTGCAGTAGGGCACTCCCATCGAGATTAACTTTTCTACGATAGAAATCCCATTTGTCAGACGCCTACAATTTCACCGGAGTGCAATTGGAAACATCCGATCCTCTTAATTCATTTCAGATCCGCACCGTTTTCTTCCTTTCGAGTCGTTGATTCTCGAAAACTGAAAGAATAATCCAATACCGGTCTACCACCAACGCTCGTGGCATCCCCTTTCCATTTCTCCGTCGCATCGTCCGATAACAATCACTGGCCAGCCATTTCGCAGTAGGTAAATGTTAACGGCGTTCCAAGATCAGCTGATTCGAGAACAGTTGATATCTTTACAATATCGACTTCGAACTAACGAATCGGTTAATGCGAAATCCTAGCGATGTCACACGAACAGGAAACGGTGGTGGCTCGAGGACATCGGCGCCGATCGATGATCCGTCGAGCGGTCCAGCGGCGCTCGAGGTTCGACCGTGGCAAGTGTCAGCGTCGAAGAGCCGCTCGTGCCTGTTTCGTGACGCATTGCGAGGCATTGTGTCGTTAACGGCGAGTTTTGCGTACTTCTGGAGACTGTTGCCGGCACGGTTGCGAGTCCCAACGCGTTCCATTGTTCGCCGGCCGAGTCTCTCGCTTCCTGTTCCCGGTTATTAATTTACGACGCGGCTTAAATCAGACTTCAAACGCGGACGCGCGACGCGTCCTGACGTTATTACGCGAATGTCACCGGTGCAACGTAATGTATGGCCCTAGGTTCCCGAGGAACTGGGTCACGGGATGCTGCTTCGAACAACATTCCCTTTCTCCTTCTTTTTTTTTTACCTTTTTCCCCTGCGAAACCTGACCTCCCGTGAACAAATTGCGCGACGGGGGAAAACGAAGTTCGAAAAGGATAGCGTCTCGTTTCGGTGAAATTTCTCTGACAGTTTAATGAAAATGTAAATTCGTCAGGCATCTGGGCCGGGTTGACCGGTATCATGCAAATGCGGTGGAATAAAGTAGCATGAAAATTCGCGGGCAATGGAACTTGTATTAAACAACAAGTAACAGGTTGGGGAGGATTTTCGCGGCAAGAGTGACGGGGCAACTTTGATCGTAAACGTAACATATTAAATTCGACAGGTTCAATTGAAATTTTCCCGTGAATTTCCCTGCACTTCTAGCCTGGAATCCCACCCGTTCAAGAATTAATTCACGTTGATCGCCATCAAACGATTTAACTTAATCGACCTGAAATTGCATTGCATTACGTACCGCCTCGTTATCGCCAAGCCTTCCTTCGTTTTCACTTTCCACGCACCTCGAGCTTTCGATTCATCGCGATGAAGAATAGGGAAAGGGTGGAAAAATTGAAAGTAACTGCAGCGCGTGGTACAGGTTAATCGACGTAGCGCGATATTACGCGAACTCCAACATAATTTCAAGACAACGGGTAAAGATTGACGAAGCGTCGATCGTTCTTACCGCCTAGGACCACCCTTCCCACCCAGCCACCACGTCATCGACAATTGCAACAACAATAATTGATACGATTAACGTTAAGGACGACTCAACAGTGAAGATGAAAACGAAGAGGAGAAGTTATTAAGCACGGGAGAACATTGCGGTGGTTTAAGGGTTAACACGCTAGTGATAAGCGATAGCTGTTGTCGTACGTTAGGTTGGTACACGTTGGTAATAAAACGTTGATAATCGATCATGACAATGAAACGGGGGAGGTGATGAGAAGCTCGGGAAACCAGACGAACATACTTCGTCGTCGTCGATCCGTATTCGATTCTAGCCGGCGTTCCGTCGATCGCGCCGATCGATCGGCTCGTGGATCGCCGCGATGGATTAGGGTAAACGTTGTACATTGTAATACATTATCGCGGTAGGCGTGTCGTGTTTTTTTAGTTACCGTGATCGCGCATCGTTGCACAATCCGCAGGGGATGATCGCGAAGGGATGGTTCGTTTTAAGCGCGTGTGCGCCAACACACAGCTGGAGGTTCGTGCCCTGTCGTGCCTGTTCATCCCTTGCGCGGGGAACTTTCACCCTAAAAATCGTCGAACGATTCTGATCACGCGCCTTCGTGTCTGGCCGGCGAGCATCGTTCGTCTTGCTGGCCGCGGGAGCGAACAAACGAACGAGATAGACACCCCCGTTTGCTTCCACATTCCGCAGTCGTAGAGATTCGCTCGAGAAGGATCATACGGATGAGGCGCACCTCGGGATAGTAAAACATTGAAGAAAGGAACGTAGAATCGAAGGATGAAGTTAGCTTCCGGACGATCTTGTATTCTAAAATGCGATATCATCCTCGCGGCGTCCAGCTCTCGAGTGATACATACCCCTTTGAAATATTAGGTAGGTATCACCCATTTCCGGATCGCACGCTGCTGCAGCATGTTCGAATCCTGTCAGCCGCCTCAATCTTCACCCCCTCGCCAAGAACGGGAATAAATAAGAGCTAGCAGAACGTAGCATTGAATTCGCGACGCTATTCAGCGACTTATCTCATCCACCGCTCGCTTCAATCCCACAAAAGCCGCGAAGAGTGAGAACCTATCCTCAGGCGTTTCATTTTCGTCCTCCTTGTGGCATCGAGCGCCCCCCCCCCCCGCATTTATTAACATTTAGCAGAGATTAATTCGGACCACCATACTGCTTCGCTGTGAATTGGTCGCTCGAGGAACCAAACGATCTCCGGAGCGAGAGGAAGCACTTCGAGACGGGAAATAATTCTGTATCCTGCCGTCTGTCCGCTGGTTTCGCTCGCCCCTTCTTGCGGCATTCGGCCCCCGAAAGGATACCAGCCTCGTGGTAATTGAATTTTTCAGTCGCCCTCGAAGCTTCGTAGACGCGCGATTCATTAGCAGTGTAAACCCCGGGGCTGGAAATTAGGACGAGCATGTAAGGCAAACGAACGAACGAACGAACGAACGAACGAACGAGCGAACGAGCCAACCAACGACGAGCAAATGGATTAAGCGAGTAAGTTCTGATTCCGCCTCGGGTGTGCCGGTTCTCACGGGCCGCGCCACGTCTCTCGATCATCGCGAACGTGTCTGTCTTTCGGGTAACAACGGAGGCGGCTGATTAAAAGTCGAATTAGTCCCGATTCTACGTTCCGTCGTATTTATTCGGCTCGTTCGAATCTCGATGTTAATTAATGGAGATCCCGCTCCATGATTCCCGGACGGGGGACACCTTGCTCTTACGTAAACCTTGAGAGCAGCAGGGGAAGTCGCCTCCATCTGCGGAGAGCGTTTTGAGGATGGTCCTAAGTAATTGTCTGTTTTTTTGACAGATTCGGACGTGAACAGGGCGTGCTATCTGTTCGTTCTGTGTCGGAGGCAGGCCGCCAAGGCCCGTGATGGGAAACCGTGGAAAAATCCGTCTTCCTGTCTTCGCGTTTCCAGTTTCTCGCTGTTCTCGCGTATCCATCGGATGGTTACACCGGAAACTATACCGTGCGTGTGACTGTGCGTAGATTAATACGAGTAAGTGTACGTTTAAACTCGCGCCCGCGGGCGCGGTAGCCTGATAAGCGAAGTCGACAATTTGCGTAAGTGATAACTCGTGTAAGCGTTGTAAATTACTGTAGGTAGACCCTTCTGATTGTGACCCTCGTGCCAGGACTCGCGAGCCAATTCGTTCCTTCCCTTTGCAGTTCATCGTGTCCTCTTCCTCTCTCTCAATTCCCGCGACCGAGTTCTTTTCATTCAGCTGTTATTCAGAAACTTTTAGACCCACCGAAATTCGTGGCGCACGGGTGCGTTGGAGGTTGTTAAGCAATTTTAAATCATAGTACTCTCTACTCTACTTAGTCTACTCGAAAACCATGAAGTACTGATTAGTGATTTCGCGAAACGTTGCAACGATAGCGAGCGGTTGGCACACAGAGAAACGATTGCTCTTCTCGGCCAATTACTTACTTAGGTTCGTCGCGAGATTTGACGCGCGGCCAGTCATTGAAATCACCGAAAGTAGAATCGCGTGACGTCCCGTCTTCCCATCGAGGCTTCTCCGTTTTACGTCGGTTACTTCTTTGCACGGTCATGGTCTGGGTCACAGTCGTGAAACGCTCAATAAAACAAGTACTGTGTATCGTCAGAAGCTTAAAGTCTTCCGTGGGGCATTCCTGACAAAGACGATTTCTCGGGGTGATCCGCAAAGCGACAAATGGGCGATGAAAGGAGCGACAAACGCGACGAGGAACGGGCGTTTGATCGCCGCCGATCGATCGTCGCGCGCGATCGACGCCGTCGACGACGTGGGAACGTGAAAGAGTAATGTTAAACCGTCCATAAGAGAATTTATGTAACAAGTAACGTCGAACAACCGGGATTTCGGTTCCATTTTTGCAAACGGGAATTTTATATTTCACCGAGCGCACGATTTCGCCGTGTCATCCGATCGCGTAACCTCCTTACCGTCGTTTCCGGTTTTTTAAGATGGTAGAGGGACGGTGCCAAGAGTTTTACCTGTACGCGCCTTCAATTCTTTCTACAGCCCCCTTTCGGAACTTCTGGATATGGAATTTCTACTCTATTGGAACTTCTAAATTTGGAACTTCTGCCTCGAGGTATATCACAGAGGATCTAGTAACAGAACTCGCCGTCTACCTATGTAGAACATTCGACGCCACTTTCTTAGGAGTACACTCTCAGCTTGGCACCACGCCCCACCCCATCGACAAAAATTTATCATTCATTTGACAATCACACGTGAGACGTTTCCATACAGAATCAGCTGGAAGGGGTCGCATCTCTTTGTTACGGGACAATTTTTCACGTTTTCATAAAGAGAATAACAAACAAAAAAAAAACGAAAAAACTACAACGCGTCGCGGACATTTAGATTATTAAGATAAGAGCGCGCCGACGTAATCGCCGCCATCTATAACGAGAGAAACGGATCGAGCGACAACAAATCGTTGGAGGGGACATTATTTGGCCGGCCATGGGAAAGTCGACCGCGCCTCGTAAATCGCGGCTTTCACGCCGGCCGTAAAGTCGACTGAACGATCTCCCGCTTCCACTTGGAATTTTTATTAACCCCCCGGAACACCCTTTCTCTCCCCTGTTTGGCGTACACGCGCGGCTCCCTCCTCTTTGCCCGCTCGAAACATTTGCGGGCATCGCCGATCGCACCAGAGTCCCGCGAGTCAAGCGTTCATTACCGCGACAGCTGGCCTCCGGTTCGAAGAATGCTCTTCTCCGGCTCCGAACTAACAGTATTAAAAGCAGTATTATTAGGTAATAAGTAGAATCACGAAACGAAAACGCTAGCGAGCACACGGAGAAGATGGTTCTTCTTTCTTCGACAGCAGGAGGCACGGTCACGATTCATCGTCATTGTCACCCTTTCGAATTCCCCTGTCCAATGTTCCTGCCCAAGGCATCCGAGCAACCCGCCAGGCCTCTTTCTTCAACACCAGCGAAAATCGACCGAAAGTGTTTTCATTCCAAAAATTGGAAGCGTCGTCAGGATCGTTGAGCCGTAGACAAAATCGCTTCATCGGCATCGAAAAGGGGTCCACGTCTGGCTGCAGCCCATCGGAACTCGCCGCCATCATCCGAGTCGCGACATCTTAAAATCGAACGATAGCGAGAGAGAGAGAGAGAGAGAGAGAGAGAGAGAGAGAGAGGGAGAGAGAGAATGCTTGGACGTGATCGAGAAACGGTCGTCGAGATCCACAATGCCGCGAAGCTCGGTGTGACCGGAAAAGGTATTTCCAGGGACGAGAAGCGAAGGGAGGGGAATTGGGGGAGGGTCGGGGGACAGAGATCTCTTTGTGTGTTCGAAACGGATTAAATCGAAATCTTTGCTCAACGTTGCATACGTGTTATATAAAAATAAGATGACGTTATCGTCTAGTGTTGCAAAATAGCGTAAACTACGGCCATGGGGAGGATGGGGAGGGGAGTTTCCGGCCACGTCGTCGTCTTCGGTGATCTCCATGGCGTTTTCACGACGACAGGAACGCCTTAATCCTGCGAGGAGCGGATGGATCGAGACAGAAATTAATTAAGAATATCGTGGCCCCACGAGGGATACTTGCGATTGCTAATGGAAGAAGGAGGAGGGAAAGGAGAGGAAAATTGGTGACACCATGGAGGTACAATATGTACGGTGGTCGATGTACGAGAAGACAGTCGCAGGAGAGCGTAGATTATTAAAGGTAACAATAGTAATAATGATACTAATAAACGATTACTAATAACGACGCTAACGCTGTAAGCGATAATGGAGCATAGTAATAACGAGTAACGATAGCACGTAAAGAAGAGAAAGAAACCAGTAATAATAAACTACCACTTAACAATAATGAAGTAACGGTAACATTAACCTAAAGTAAAAATAACGCTAAATAACAAATATCGAATATTAATTAACGATACCCTTACAAGTATATCGAGCGCTAACTCTACTATCGACGATTACGAAACGTTATACGGTGTATATTGTTATTCGATTCCGAGGAGGACGGGCGAAGACGAATTGATGGGGATAGGGGCGTGGAAAGGGGGTGGTTTGAGGAGAAAAAGAGCACTGGGCAAGACGACTGTTGTCGAAGGGAGGGAGAACCCGATACGAAACTCGTTGTAAAACTGATAGTATTGTTAAGACAATCAGACACTCATTGCTCCGGCCACCTCGAGGGCCATCCGTGAATATTTGTTGCACGAGGTTTGTCCCTCGCAGACGAATGGTGGACGACGAAACGTGCGAGGAATAGGCGCGAGCAATCGTCACTTCTTCGGCATAAAAGAAGCTGGAATTAAAGATTTGGACGAAAAGGAGAGGCGACGGTAGCCAAAGGAATTGGAGGACGGAAACTGGCGAGCAGAACGATCACTAGGAAAGACAGAGACCTTCGATTTTTACCCCTGCGTCCATCCGTTCCACCCACCCGTCGGGTCAGGGGGTTCGATTGGAGAAGGGGGGAGGGAGGGAGGGAGGCAGGCAGAGGAACCGAAGGGGACGGAAAGGATGCGGCATGTATTCGTCGAGGGTGTCGTGGGACGCTTTTTTGTACGCCTCACATTTTCTACGGTTTCAAAATAGCAAAAGACAGACGATTGTATAAAACGAAAGGGGGAGGAGTAGAAGTGTTGGTCATTGTGTTTGTATGAATTAATGGACACGAGTGTTGCTGGGAATTCGAGAGGGGTGGTCATGCCAAAGACCATGACCTTGGGTTAGCAGGGACGAAAAGTGATCCGCGCGTTGCGATACAGTGAAACGAAAGCGTCACTGTAATCCTCGCAAGCACATTCTGGTTTCTAGATAATACGGAGGTAGGCAAGTTTTTCCAACCGTTCTGGAAATGTTCGCAATCGATTGACAGTCGAACGGTAATTGGATCCAGGGTGATACAGTATTTACAAGAACAGAGAGAATATGTTTAATTGATACAAGTTTTTACTACACTACACGTGCCCACTTACCCTGTCAGTATTCGAACACGGAAGATGCACGTCTTTTGATAAAACACGAATAGAAACTAGAAGCCCTGCTCGATTGGAAGGAACCCTCGCCTTAATCAAAGTCTCGTACTCGTCGATTGAACATTTCTTGCCTCTTCTTGTTACCTCCACGCGCCATTATAAACGCTTCAACCCCGTTTTTCCATCTTCATTCGACTCGATTGGAGTGCAAACACAGTTTCTTTACCAGTCATCCAGACAATAAGAGAAAAAAATATTTCCACACACGATTGCACGAACAATATGAATCGTTTGCATTAAGCGAGCGTACTTTTCAAACGCTGAACCACGCACAGGATAAACGACGTCCTCTGCCGTGAACGGGGGAGGAAGGCGTACCAAACGATCGGCGCACCATCGATCGGGATTTCGATCCACGACCACTCCCCAGCAATTTCTCCTCCGTCGGGAGCTTTAGTTCCCGATGGGGAGCTCTCTCCTTCCCTTTCGATTTCGTTCCGACGCGACGTCGTCCCCCGTACTTTCGCCTCCCTTTTCCGCTTCCTGTATCGCGACTCGACCACGATCAGAGGATCGCGAACATTCGAGAACAGGGGAGGGGCTGGTAGAAGAAGGAAGGCAAAGTACTGTTATATACGTACACATATGAATACAGACGCATGTACACGTACACACTCATACACAGGAGAATATGAAGAGGAAGGAGGAGAAGAAGAAGGCGACGATGAAGAGGCAGAAGATTTTTTGGGACAAGAAGAGACACAGTGAAGCTTAACGACGATGTTGATGATGTTGATGAGGACAGTGAGGAGGGTGGAAATGAGATATAAAAAAGAAAATAAACATACGAACATTTTGTTATATCCGTACGTAAGGAAACGTAGACGAGGAACGTGTGTTATAAGGAAGTAAACGTATCGAATCTACACAGTTAAATGTTTACGATAAAATTACGGGTAATTAAGAAGATTATAGATTTTTTCTAACTAATCGATTCGTACGGCGGACTCGTGCCAATCCTCTAGATTTACGACCTAAAACGAGATATACAAATGAGATGAAGCTGTTATCCTATATTAAGTCGGCTTGGAATAAATATTTGATTACACGTATTTATTGTGCGACCTGTCTGTCTGCCTGTCTGCGTGTGCCTGGGCCGAGCGAATATCGCGTGAACGTGATCGTGTGCAGGAGAGAATGGAATCACATAGCGGAGAGATATGCAGATAAAAGAATTTGTTAACGTAACGTGCGGGAGTAATAGGGTGAGAATCGAGGGAAAGCGAAGGGGAGTGACAGTGGCAAGAGCAAAAAGTAAAGAAAGTAGATCGTCGAACGAAGCCACATTCTGTTACTCGATCGCGTCTCGGTTAATTCCTGAAAAGCGTCTCAGAACTCTCGACGACGGCGGGGCACGTCGCGGTCGCTTCCCGCGCGACCGGATATCTTGGCCATCCTCCGTTGAATCTCGCGTTCTCGAGAGTTTTCGGATCCCTTTCGTCTCTCATTATATGTATATGTATATGTAAATGTATGTATATGTACGTATATGTGCGTATCGATTGTGCGGCGTCCAGTGGGAGAAAAAGCGCGATCGAAGGAATAAAATCGAGCGTTGCGCGCGGCTCGTCGAGTCTCGGATACGTCTCCCGGTGGGAAAACCGCGCGACGGAACGAAACTCAGTCGACGGATCGTTGACGTTCTCCTTTGAACTGCTCCGTGCATCCGTCAAGATTGTTTTACGGGGAAAATTGACGGGGTTTCGGCTGGTCGATCAATCTGTCCACTGAGGCTGATTACGCTTCACAGAGGATGATTGGAAAACCACAATCATTGGATGTTAAGCGCGCTCCAAACGACTAATTCGCGCGCCGAGTGGAACATTCGAGGTCCACGGGAGGCCAAGCCGGAGTAATCGCTGGTCCTCCGTGTCCCGATTGCCGACGCTTGGAAAATTGAATTTTAACACCTTGGTTTGAAAGTTGACGAGACATCGATGGAGTTCGTTGGCGTTGCCGCGAGCAAGGGAATGATAGAACGCGTGCTGAATGGTTGCTACTGTCAGCCGTGTACCAAAGGAGCGAGACGATTATTAAATATACATATGTACATACAGAGAGAGAGAGAGAGAGAGAGAGAAATGGGAGAAAGGTGGCGAGAGTGTGAAACGCGGAAGTGAAGTTTACGCAAGCCATGGCGATCTTTACAATTACTATTGTACGTTCACGAGGATCCTTCATCGTACTTACTAATTATCATTACCAGTGTACTTGCCATTATTTTTATCGCGACTGTTACGATTATTTATCACCACTACTACTATTATGATTACCATTACGATTACTTCGAGCGAACGACACGTCCGTCGACGAACGAACAATCGTTGTGATTGAATGAACGCGAGAAAGAGAGAGAGAGAGAGGGAGAGTAATCGAGTGAAGGCAAGGGGAGCCACGGAGAAGGAAGGAATTTGTTTTAAATAAACAACAACGAATCATCGAGAATCTCTACGTTGTTAAAATGCCGATCTCTCTGTCTATCTGTTTGTCTATCTGTCTGTCTGTCTGTCCGCCTGCCTGCCTGCCTGTCAGTCTGTCTGTCTGTCTGTCTGTCTGTTGTCTGTTTCTCGCGCGTCTGTGTCTGCTGTGTCTCAGAAAACGAGTGCCACCTGCCCACCGTGTCCGTTATTAATCGTGTCGTGCGTTTCTTTTTCGACTTCCGTTCCGCGACAGCCCCTGCTGGATCGCCCCTCCCGTCTGCAGCCAGAGAGATTGGGTGGAGATTGTTGCAGCAGGGGCCGCCGATCGAGCAGCGTCTACGTCAGTGAGCGCGCAGGGCAATCATTTACCACCCCCGCGGGTGATCATCCTCGCGAGCCTCCGCAGCTCACCGAAGCATACGATAGACTGTACAGTAACTTTTACGAATCCCTTTGTACATCACACTCGGCAACAGTAGTGCCTAGTGGACGGACCGGTCCAAGACTCTCCATTCACAGCTGGACCATTCGTTTGGCGACGAGATTTCTATCCCATCTCATTGTCAGTGCATTCCAGTGACTTTTGATCTCTCGAACGCTTTACCCTCCGCCCGAGGACCTTTTAGGTTTCGTGGCGACGAGGACGCATTATTTTCTTCTTCCTGCTTCTTCTATCGAGTCACGATATCGTTCATCACCAGCCTCGTCGTTACCAAATTCACGAAATCTTCATCCCCTCGTGTCCAAACCCTGCGCACCATGGGCCTTCTCATCCCCAAAGCAGTGTCCATCGCGATGATCGTCGCCACGGATCCGTCCAGTGTCGTTTAGGGTCTCTTGCACGCGACCGAGGCTCGCGACGACGAGTCACCCGGGTCTGTACATAAACGAACGTCATTTTCGCGACCATCGCTCGATCGTCGATTCACGAGCGCGCTCGATCTCGTTCCGGTCGCCTCGAGGTAAGGGCAAATGGCACTTAAATCCGTCTATAATTCCTCTAGCGATTCCGCTACTGACAACTAGTACTTGGGGTGCTGGGGGTACTGGGAGTGGGGATAATGGGAGGAAAGGGGTTGAATGGGGCACGAAAGATCTTTCAGTGGTGGTGGGGGTGGGGGGAAGGAATGAAGCTTGCAGAGAGAAACGGAAGCAGAGACGCTATGTGTAATATATTAATTACCTAATTAAAAAAGGCAGCCATTACTCCGAAGGGAGAGCACACACAAGACGACGCATACGTGCATACATACACACGAGGACAACGCGTCACACACACATATATATATACAGATGCATACGTGCATAGACATATACATACGTACGTACATAGGATACACGAGGAGTCGCGGATACACCGAACACATGTACACACGCATACACACGTTATGTACGGATAAAGAAAAAAAAAGGCGAACTAAACTAACCTATTTGTAAGCTAACGTCTACACTCTACACAACTATCCACGTATGTAAAACGATTGAAATAAACGAGCGGTTAAAATTATTGTTTAAAAAATAATAAACGTATTGAAAAAATTGGTGGCGTCGCAGATGTAACCTGTCACCGCCCGGCTTCCGTTCTGGGATCCGCATTCTAATAGCTATCAATCGATGGGGTAATATAGGGCCACGACCCCGCTGCCTATTTTCAACAACCACCCCCTACCCCTAGCAACGCTTTCACCCGAATAAAAGCCCTCGCTTACGAAACCATTACGCTGCTATGTCACGCTACTTTCCGCCTGGCCTTCCTTTTATTTAATAAGGACACCATTATTGACGCCTTTTACCGCTAATATCCGCCAAAAATGGCTGCAGCATGAATGATGGAAACATTCCACGCCGGGCTAACGCCCCTTCTTCATCCCCTTTTCATACTTTTCTCGCGTCCGACCCCCGGTCGGTTGTATTCTACTCTACGCATCCCTGTGCTTTCGTGGTTTCTGTTGTTTTCAGAATAAACAGTGACCAACAGGCGTAGGAGAAATTAGACAACGAGAGGCACCGAGAAGGTAGGTATCAGGAAGAGTTTGACGGATCAGCGAGACGTGGGAGACTCAGCTCTGCGTTTGTTTTGCTTCATCACGTTGAGGGGCTCTTGGTGAAGGCAGGAAAAAAAAAGGAGATGATGTTCCTTGGTCTAAGGACGCGGGATAACTGAATATTATAAGATAATAATAAGGCTAGGAAACAGGAACAGCGTTGGAATTCTGGTAGCACCTCGCGACGGTCATTTAACTTTTATTGCTTCGCACGTTCGTAAAGGGCAAGAGAGAATGAGGTTCCCAAGTGGCATCCGTCTTTCCCGAAGATACTTATCGCCGAGCAGAGTTCTTCATGCTGTTCCGATCAAAGTTTGACCACGGCGAAATCGCCGACCTAATTGTCCCGCGGAGAACTCTTCTCGCCGGCGAAACTTTAAATTAGATAAATCGGCCGACACGCGCAAGCCTCATGGAAAAGATAATTGCGTTAGCTCAGGCTACAGGCCAGCCCGGCCACGTATTATCCGTGCAAACATTTTTCTCCGCTAACGATCAAACTTCCGCCTCGCTTTCAAGAAGCCCGGCCATCCTCGGCTCCCCGGGGACGATTCCCGGCGATCCTCTCCTATACCGGAACTCTTACAGGGGCCGGTAGTTTAACCCCCTTCGTTAATTCATTCGCCGTTGGACGCAGCACAAGCGCAAACGTTCGGGTGTCTCGAGACATCTTAGTTTGGGCGAACGTCAAGCGAAAAGAAAGGGAAACTTGCTTGAAATTGAAGACTTTGGGATTCTGTGATCTTCCAACAGTAGTTCTCTGTTCCTCGATATTTCCTATGTATTCGTCGTTGCGCGCGGGGAGTTGCGGGAGCATCGAAATTTATTCCCGCTGCTCGCCAAGGGAAAGCGGAAATTGCGATGGACGCTGAAAACAATGCATCCCGGCGGAAGAATTAGGACGAAGTTTTCAGGCTGCGGCGACCAGAATGCCACGGCGACGCGAGTATATAAAGAACAATTAAGGCGGTTTTTCCAGCAAGTGAAACACAAGTTGCCTTCTCTCTCGCTCCTCCCCTGCCTGCCCGCTCTTCCTCTTTGTCACGCTCGCCTCGCGCGTAATACTCTCTTTCTCTCGTTCCCTCTGTCTCGGCTGGATAATAAATTTAAGTTAATTAAAGCCGATTCCTCGGTGGAAGCTGCCTCATTATGAAGGCGAAAGGTCTATGCACCGGATGAAGTCGCGACACGAAAACAGTTTCATTTTAATTAAACGCCGTGGATGAAAGAATATATAGGGCAAAGAGGCTCTCTTTGACTAACAGTTAGCGTGTCCCTGTACACACTTCAACATAGCATTCCCTTGCGTTTCTATAACGCTGCGATCTTTTCCTGCATCCTCGCGAGGAACCTCGTTATTGGGAGTAATATTTCGGCCTCCTCAGAATTTCTTTCCGCCAACGGTTTTCACCACGCGGAAACCACTAATCCCGTCACATCACCCAAAGTTGAGCCTCGTTGGGCGAGCCAGATGTGTATTTTTTATTTAAAAATTGAACCACTGCTCCAGAGTCGAACATCGTTAGTAACGATTTAATCGTTGAACACGAAAGTAGGTACACTATCGCAGTTTCCGTGGAATATTTTCCGGCATTGGCATTAATATTCCCAGGTGGCGTTTTTGCGAGGCGGAAACGCTTGATTTAAGCATATTTTCCTCCGGTTGGAATGCCCCGCCGGTTTCTTCCTCGTTTTCTTAGCTCCAGCCACAGTTTCACGGTAACGTATTTAATAAATCAAATGGACTTTTTTGCCGAGTTTATAACTGACGGGTAAAAACCCCGGAATCGCATACGCTCGGGTAACAAGTTCCGCCGGCGTCGAGATTAATACGTTCTTTACGTTTTCTTGCTCCAATGGAGTTTATGCCATTCGCGAGATAATCCCGCGGGTTTTATGTCGACAAAAATCAGCATATTTTGAGCGCGATTTGAAGAAATGTCCCTTCATCCTTCTACTCCCCCATATCCTCATCTCTCACTTACTACCTTGTTCCTCGAATTCTTAACCGACTAATCGTTTGCAAAGACGCCACTATACACGCCAATTTCACCCGTAAACAATAAATTGTTGGAGGGATTCGAAGCTGCCCAGAAACGGCAAACACGCTCGTCTGCGGTTGGCCCGGAAGTTGGCAAAAGAAGCAGTTTACGATGATATTCGGTTGGCGCGTGGTCGCTCGCAACTTCCTGCAGACAGAACGGTACTGGTTCGCGAACAATCTCCGCTCCAGCGGTAGAACTTGGCAAGACCCTTGTCGCTTTCGCTCAAGAAAATTCCTGATCTCGATACTCGAGTCAACGAACACTAGGTGCATCGGCGATCGTGTCGTTTCCCTGTCAAACTACATACTCGTCTTCGTCAACCAGTGTGAAATCCTGCCTTCAGACACAAAGCTGAGGAACTCGCGGTCGTCTCGCTGAACCCGTCGGCAACGTTCAGCAGCTACGAAAATTCCTGGGGAAATTAGGACAGGGAAGGGGACTGCTCGCTACAGTGGCTCGCGAAATTTGATTCGAGAAGAAGTGGAGCGAAGAGACGGAACGGTGTTTGAAGAAGAGAAACGGCTGCTGACGAGCGCACCGCTTCAACTTCAACAACGTTATCTCGCGAAGCTGCAGCCGGCGCGTTTAGCGTCTCGCAGTTTTTATCTTCGCCAAGTCGCCCGTGCAGTTATCCCTTACAGTCGGACGGGCCTGAAGTTTATAAAGTTTCATCGAAAATCGGAGCCTGGAGGATGCCAGCAGTGAACGCGAACGTAATTAAAAGTTTCGCGATAAACAGAGTAGTTGCCTGCGTAGTGTTTGTTAACGCTCTGCAAACGATCACGCGTTTTTGCGCCGCATTAAGTGGACCGCCTGATAAGTTTAACCCCGCTGGCCCTTTCTGACCAAGAAAAGGGCAACGTACACGCGTATCGCGGCTATTAACAAAGCTTCAAGACAATTAAACATTCGACAGCTTCGAACAAATTGATTTTCCGTTCTATACTCATAGCTCGACTTTTAGGACTACTTAGTCGTTGAAAATCCACTCGCCGGCCCTCCACTCGCTACAATCAGCAGCAAAACGAGGGTATCGTTCTCCTAGTCGACGGGGAGCGTCGATTTCGATTCATCCACGGACAGCAGGCAAGAGCCTGAACCATAAAGAGAAGCACTCGAAAGCGAAGCTGCTGTAAAACTGTTTTGACGGACGCTTTCCCCCTTTCAACTCGTTCTCGAGAGCTTTCCCAACATACTTCTGCTCGAGATCCTTTTGTCGTTCGCTTAAAGGACCCTGGCTATCTAGATTTTCAGACTTCTTCCTCCGCTTTCCTCGACTTGTACCGGGCTGCTCTTGCGACGGAGAGGGATCGGCCCCTCGCCCTCTCGCTTTCCACCCCCGTGGCCAACAGCAATGCACCGTAATATCGCGCCACGTGGCATTCTTCTGGACTTTGTCGTGAGAACCCGTACAAGTATTGGATTCCTGCACGAATTTGAATTTCCCCTTCGGTGGAGTATCACGCCTAGGGTATCTGTTACAGCAGCCGCCTCGTGGCAGCTTCGCCCTTCGTTTCCCATCTGAAAGGACACTCGCAGCTCCCCTCGAGCGGTTTTATCGGGGATCTTGGGGACGCTGGCGAGGCTTGTTGGCGAAATGTCGTACGCGGAACTGTGGTCCGGTTTAAGATTTATGCTATAGTGGCTCCCGTTTTATGACGTCCGCTTTTTTATGGCCGCTGGACGTGCTTTTATCAAGGGCTGGAATAAATATTCCGGCGGAGGGCGAGGGTGTGTTACGCGCGATTCGTTTACAGTCTACAAGCTTCGAGGCCAGGCGTTCATTGCTCGGATCGCAAGCGCTGCAAGAGAATTTTAATCCTGTTAGAGATTATTGGCAGAGAGAAGTTTCTGTTCCAATCAAATCGTGGGTAATCCGAGTGGCAAACAATTCTGCATGGAGCGGCAGGCGATCGATGCGCTGGTGTTGCACAGTGGATGGATACATTGTTGCGTCGGCTGGCTCGCAATGGCTGCAATGCAACGGGGAACTTAAGACGCTCGGTGTCATTAAACGATCTTCCTTTGTCCCGTTATTCCAAGGGTGGGCCGCGAAGGAGCAGCCGGAGTTACACGATACACCCCTTCTTCGTGGAAGCTCCTCTCCACCTTTGAAGCTTGCCGCTAGACTCCTACATTCAAGATGCAACGAAACCCAATGTAGTTACCGCGAGCTCGTCATAGCGAGGCGATTACGTCCCGACGTTACTCGCGCTGAGAATCTCGTTACAGGTGGGAATCGTCCCTTTGAGAACAATTACCCGCCAACTGCAACAATATGCAAAGCACTTTTTGGCCGAGTGCAATCTGCTTTGTAACAGTCGAGGGTGCAGGGCTAATCCTTCTAAGAGTCCTTCATTCCGAGGAAAAATAGTTTCGAGACTGTTCCCTTGCTAGCAAACCCGTTCAACGAATTCTATACTTCCCAAAGTATTGTTCATCGAGTTGCTTACTTCGACGACCGCCAGTCGCATCGCCAAACAATCCTAGTAAACAACCGTTCTTCTCGCGGTAGAAAGCATCACAATAAGGTGGCAGATCAAGGCCACTGAGACCCGCAAGTGCCTGTGTTAGGTTTGTACGGCCGGGAAAAAGGACAAGTGAACAGGAAGCCTTTCACTATATTGCTTTAATTCTAGATATACGTGACAATACTGTTCTCGCTGTTGCGTAGAAGGTCTTGCGTCCTTTACAGTTGTATTTACCAATCAGCCTGAAAATATTTTTGCCCTATACGCTCGCCACTTTGTAATCAACGTCGATTTTCTTCAGTGCGCGACAAAGTTCGGGGAACGGGCCAAAGTTTCGGCCCATAACGAGCCAGTCTTTGTTCCATGGCGGTAACAATAGGCGATAAGCCAGCGACTGTGTAATTGTGAGGAAAATACTAACAGCTTCTGATGCTAGCAGAGTCTCTCGTTTCACTCGAATCTCTTCGCAACACTTGCCGGCGGGTGCGGTTCTAGTCGAGGGTGTAACGCGCGCGATACAAGTTTGTTCTTCCGTGTCTGATGTCGTGGCGGACCTGCTCCTCCGTGTCCTTTGATCTCTCGGCTTCCACGGAATTCGAGGTAATTCCGAAACGTCGCTTTATAACGAAACAGTGCCTTCACACACGAAATGAAGCCTATACCGGATAGTAGCCAACGTGACTACCTTAAGAGTCAGGGAAGTGATCGTTATAACTTCCTCTGAGTATCTACGGCACTGTAGGAACGATCAAACGTATTCAGCTGCCACTTGATAGTCATAGAAAACGACCGCGTGACACCTTCGACATCTGGCAGATTAAATCGTCCGCGAAAGATGCCTCAAGAATTTGTTAACAAGACAAGTTCTTGCGAAACGAGGCCCCCTTTTGCGTGCTTCCAGTTGTGCCTTGAAATCGCGAAAGTGTCGATTCTTTTATCTGTACACGTTCGATGAACCGTAAGTCAGAGAACGACTGTCCCACTCCCGGCGGAGTGCAAGATGCGGAGGCTCGCTCGAGACGAAGAAAATACTGCGTGGAACGGAGGAAGGGGCGAATGGTTGAACGGAGGATTGCGAGGAAGTAGGTCCTGACCTTCCAGCGTGGAAGAAGCCCGAAGGTATCACTTACATCGTCGAAGGCAATCGGGCCAAGGTGCTCGCGGAGGCAATACGCGTCTGCCGCGAAATTAAGTTAATCGAAAAAAAGCAATTCGTTGGGGCAAGGTACTGCGGCAACAGTCGGAAGGCCGAATCAATAGCGGGTGGGTCGCAACCAGGCTCTCGCGAAACGGTCCGAGGCTAGTTAAAAGCGGATTCGAGCCTTGCCCGTGGCTCGAAGCGTGAATGAATAATCAAACGGAGCCGGATGATAACGCTCCCGAGCCCTTTTGTCCTCTCTCGAGGCAGATTATTAAACCCTTAAGCGGCTGCAGCGATGGATACGATGCGTGTGCATCGCCCCTGTGCCGGTATTGTTTGCAGAATTCAACCAAGAAACGCTGTACGGACGGTAAATTGTTTATTGCCCGTCCCTCGTTCTTCCCCGCTAAATTCCGTTCGCCCCGCAACTCCGCGCTTTTCTTCTCTCGTTCTTTGCGCCTTGGCGGAGGAAAAATTAATAACTTCGCCAAGTATAGTTTTTGCGCCACCCTTTTTTCTGTCGTCTGCTATGAAACAGCCGAATTTTTCGTTGACTCGTACTACTGAAGGCAGTGGTCTCCAACCTGTGAGTCACAAAGTGTTTTCTGTTGACGATTGTTAGCACTTATTTATTTTCATATGGTTACATTGTCATATTCTATTAATGACGTGACACTGATTTTTCATAATTAAAAAAAAAAGAAAAAACTGGTTACGAGGATGCAAGCACAAACATCACACTGATTAAGATAATTACATATATATTAAATATACTTAAAGATATGTATTAAGATGAAATATTATTAAATTAGAATTATACTCTGAAATATCTTTTTTAATGTATTTACCTTACCTTATACGGGCGGGGCGGGGCGGGGCGGGGCAGGTTGAATAGTAATAAAAAGGTGTCGCGATTCAAAAAAGGTAAGGAAACGCTGATGGTGTTTATCGGACGTTTCTTCTTCTTTGATCATTTCTTAGTGAATTTACGCGATTTCGGGGCTTGATGACATTAAATTATTTTATCTTATTGTATTCTTTGTATGGCGAGACATCTTCGCCACTTTCATGGTGTCTTTCCCGCGCGTCCCGTTTCCATTATCGCCTCTAATGTGTGTTACGCTTTTACAGGCGCTTTCAATGCCCGCCACGTTGGCCCGAAACAATTCCTTTCCTTTTAATTTGGACCGTAAGCGGGTGAAAATAGTCAAGTATGGACGCGGCAGTTTAATCCTTTATGAAGCAGACAGCGGCAAGGGACGGCGAAACGTGTTTCGCGTTCTAAATAACGCTCTAAAGAAGAAAGTACCGTTCTGTATTTGTTAGTCTCTCTCGCCACCGTCCAAGATGAAATTTCATTGTCTCAATGTGCAGGTCGAAAAGAATATACCTAACCTTGGTGTTTGAAATTTACGGATTTCGAATTTGAAGCTGGAAAATCCTAGATGAAAAGAAAATTTCATTCGGGCTTGAAAAAATACCCCCATTTGCACCTTCGGAATCCCCTGATTTGTAGAATCTTCTACCTTTCGCTGAGGTAAGGTCGCGAAATCTAAATTAGCGATAGTGAGGGCACTTTGAGCGGCAGTTCGAACCACTTCAAGTTCTCATCCCGGCAGCAATTGCTCAGGGTGCGAGCAGATAATCAAACAGATCCCTCGTTCCACTAATGTTAGCCCTGACTTTGATTCGCCACAGCCATTTACTCGTCCGGTGAAATCGCTCGAGATTTACTTATCACGCGTCGAACGTGTCCACGGTCGAAGGTGCCCGCTAACAATGGCAAGGAAACTGATTGCAGCTTTCTAATCAGCGTACGGGCCACGGCGCCCTTCAATCCCGTAATTAAATCAAGCTTCGATCGACGTGCGAATGCCGAGAACCTCCCGATCGGATGGCGCGGCGCTATAATTTGAATTTTCACGATTCGCGTAATGTGAATTTGCGGGGTTCGACATACTTAAAGGTTCGAAGGGTGCTGTGCCCTTTGCCGGAGCTAACTGCTCTGCCATTCGTTGATTGCCAAACTTCTAGGGTTTCGTTAAGGTGCGATTTCTGTTTCACCGTGCTGTCGTGGGCGGAATATGAACGTGTCGGGGGACCGGCGACGAACTTAACGCGGATCCGCAATATCATCTGTCGATCAGCCTACCTCCCGCGAGACGAGTCGTCCCCAGACTGCTCGCCATTCTGTAAGTTGATCTTCCGCGTGTCTGACGTCGATCAGGCATCGGTTGCGGTCCCCGAGGTAATTTTATTCCACGATCTAGCAGCTGAAATGGCACAATACTCCAAACGCAATGTGGCTGGAGCGAAACTCTGTAATTCGCGACAATGCTCTTGCTAGAGTAAGCGGAAGAACCTTTGGTCGGCGGGAGCCCGAAGATCAAAGGACAATTTATCAGAAATCAAAGAGTTGAGAGTCTCAGTCGTTTGAATCGAGGATCCGTGGTGCTCTCCGCGCTTCTCGGCGGCAAGAATCAATTTCGTAGTTTGGGGAATGTGCTCCCGAAGGCGGCTTATGTATAAAAAGAAAAACGTAGAAAAGCTCGGCGACGGCAGGGGAGAAGCTCTTGCTTCTTCTCGTTCGGGGAAATTGTGGTTAACCGTACGGAATCGGTAGTGTCGTGGAAAAGAGAGTTGTTACAAGCGGCCTACACCACGCCCGGCTTGGCCCGCCAACTGGGGCGGTGTCACTCTCCTGCAATCGATAACTGTTCACTCTTACTGAATTTTATTGGGCTTCTCGGCCCGAAAACTGTACATCACCACCTCACGCTCGCACTCGGACACACTAGGCTACTTCTAATTACCACGTACCGGAACTTACTGTCGAAGGAACGCGCGTGTGCTCTCCGTAGACCTTGTCCGACCACGTCCAGGGCTTATTCTACTGCCGCAGGTCCCACTTTTGCTTGTTTAGGCGTTCACCGGCTCGTTCTACCCACTTTATAGCGTCTGAGGATTAACATAACTTATCTGACCACACGCCAGTTTCAGTCCACCTCATTTATCATCTTATTGATGTTACAAGTTTACTTTGCGCGGATGAGGTACCGGGCGTCTGACCTAGCATGGATCTGTTCCACTGGTCTATCTACTCGCTGGACTTGTTCTACTTTGTTGATAATATACAACCATCGCGCACTTATCTAACTATGTACCTGCAGGTCGCGTATATTACTTCCGACGTTCCACGAGATTACTCTACTTTGTCAATTTCACGCTATCTGCTCGGGAACCGATGCGCCCAGGAATATACATTAATAAGGAGTACAGAGCAGAAATTAAGAACACTCTGGAGTCACGACTGTCACTCAGCAACGAAATCCAGCACGTATCATCCTAGGCGTATCGGATTCCCTTCTCCCTCGTTTCCTGTGTACCCATAGTGTCCGAGAGTATCCGTCAACGGGCGAAAGTATCATTCGAGGGACACTCCAGTGACGTCACCGAAATAAAACCAGAATCAATTTCACTGGCAACAACTTGGAGCCGGTTCTCTGTCGCTGGCCACTGAAACAGCCTCACGTCCTCACATCGCGACTAAAGCGCGCTGTCCTTGGATACGCGGCAATTTTTCATCCCTTATCGTTCACGTCGTCATCCCGTGGCGACCTGAACGCGGAAACTGCGATCGGTGATACGCGCTGGGAGCTCTGAGGGAGGAGGAACCGAAGGGACACCTAGCTTCTGAATTTCTTAAACGCCAATGTTTAATTTCTGTCGCGATCGTTGCAACAAGTTGCTGAGTTCGTGTTGCTCCAGATCGCAACCCTTTCAATTCAAGATACACGTCCACGTCCTATAGTTATTTCGAAACACTGGCAGTAATATCATCGCGTCCATAGCTCGCGGTGTTGACAAGCCGGAGAAAGGTAATAGTAGACCATCAGTTGCGACAGCAGAGGCACCGAATCTATCAAGGGGCACTTCTCGGTCCATCGACTCGCTCCCCAATTCGAGCCGCACCCCTGAAGTGTTCCGTGAAAGCCAGAGGGCTGGATTTCTCTTCATACACTCCCCTAAGTCTTACCAGCGCTGCCGGACGCGTCTTATTTCATGTTATACCTCGTCCACTCACTGGAAGAACGAACCGCATCGGCGGCTTCGTCGTATCCCACCGGAAGTCTCGGCTGCCACGTCGATGCCGCGTCGTATTTCCCGAGGGCCATGTCGATGAGAGAGAAACTGCACCCGGAGAACATGCCCGCGCAATCGTGGCCCTGGTGGCCAGCTTTATGAGCCCTGCTGTACACGTGATGCTCCTCCGGCTCCATCGAGAACAGACGCTTCAAAGGGAACCTGTAACGACCGAAGGAAAAGGATTCGCAAGCTTTTTACGCGCCCGTGAACCTCGAGAAGGCCTTCCGGTTGCGCGCATCAAAGGGTCGGGCGTGATGAAAGCAAGGGACCAGCCGAGTGCCACTAATTATTGTATATTAATGAAGGATCAAGAGCACAACGTGCAACTTGAAGATCCAACCGAGGCGAAATGAAAACCGCCGAGGAAGCGTTAGAAATGATTAAGCTTCGGATAATTTCATCCACCGAGCAATGACACGGATCAGTGAGAGCACTCGGGTGGTGTCTTCTAAGCTTATTTGCTTAATAAAATTCCGCCCTTGCTATCCTGACTGCTCTCTTCCCTCCTCGAAATGAGATTATTCTGAAATCCCATCGATCCCCGGACCGAAGCCCGCCTCCGAAATTCAAGTGGAAAGAAAAGAGCCGAGGTGAGGGATCCCTCGAAACCACGCCACTGGAACCCTTTTATCCCTGGCGAACCTTACGTGAACGATATCCTCATCATCTCCTCGACCAGAGTGTTCCCTTTCGGCATGAGCCTCTGCGAGGCTTCGCAGAGTGCCCGCAGCACGCATGTCCTCCCGTCCAACTTCATCCTGAAAGAACCGAGAGATTAGAGAAATGGAGATACTCGGAATGTAATAAAAGGGAAGAATGATCGCTATTTAAGCCAGCGGAGAATGGCGCCGACCGGCAGGCACGAAATCGGGGGAGGGAAATGTTTCTTCGGAGTGGAGAATGCTAAACTCCGCGTCGTTCCCTGCGCTTGATTGCCTACTTTCGAATGCTGGGTAATGCGCGCGAGAGTTACTATACCGGGTTATGCTCATCTGAATGCCACCTGATACGTTTGACCCTGCACAGGCTCGTCCCATTGCGCCTCGCAGCTCGCAAGCCCTGTATCCCTCTGCCTGGCCACGCGCAGGTCTATACTACTGCTCATGCTGGGATACGTATCATGAATTTGCCTATCGAAAGCTGTGCACACCGAGTAATACGGATTACGGCGGCACAAAAGGGAGTGCGTCGCGAGTGTAAAAGCCCATATTTCGTGGCTGAAGATTGTTAGAAGGCACAGGAGAGGAGAATGCTCCCGAGGGTCGTATTAATGTATACCTTTGCCATCAAGCAAGTTTCTTGTTACGTGCAGAAGCTCGCGGGAAGGCGTGCACGCTGTTTCCCATCTGGTCTATCCTCTTCCCCGGGAAGATTAAAGTTCCCTTTGACGCAACCTTTCAAAAATTCCTGCCTCTCCTCAATAATTTCACCGTTCATTTGAGTGGCTGCAGAGAGGCGCGGCTGCGTCGGCTTCAGAGGGTTATCGCGCACGTCTCGCAGGAAAGAAGTTTGCGCGCTACTTGTTGGGAGGCAGGACCACGGGCAAACAGGATTAAACGGATAGAGGAACCCGGACGCCGCGCAGTGGAAGCATTACTCGAGATCACCGTGGACCTTTATCGAAATACGTAATATTTGCTTGGTCGGGGGAAAGCCGGGAGGGAGACGATAGGAGCGGGACTCACGACCCCATGAAATAACGTCCCGTTCTGTTATCTCCAATCCGAGTAAACGCCTGCCATTAATTCAGAGAGATCCTCGGCAAGGGAGAATGGAGATTCGGAGGAGTGGATTCGAAGAAACTGGATGGAATTAATGCTACGCTGCCGGGGCTAAACACGCGCAGACAGCTCCCCGGAATGATACTTTCCTCTCGAAATCGTTTTATCTAATGTATTATACCGTGGCTCCTCTCGGTCGCCCCCGAGTCTATTGATTCAGAATTCCTCGCCCGACTTCCAAACGTGTCCTCTCGTTAATGCGATAAAAAATTGAGGAACAATTACTCTTCCCCTCGGCTGCACCGCCCCTAATAGAAATCTCCGGGTGAATAAATAAACGTCTGCTGCGAGCGCGACGGGCGCGCGGGGGGGGGGCGCAAATAGCACGGCATCCTCTACCGCCCAAAAATTGATTCTAGACGGTGGATGAGGGTAGCGGTGTGGCGCAACGGCGGTTTGCGATGGGTGGTTCACGGCGGTGGTGCTGTAGCTGCTTAAGGGTGGCATGAATCAGAGGGTGGCGCCCCAACCAGCGTGGAACGTTCGCGTAGCAGCGAGGTAACAGTCGGCGGAGGAGGATGGGGGTTGTTTCTGAACGCGGCTGGCAGACCATTTATCTGTTTCTGGGGCCAACAGCCACAGGGGGAGTAGTTTCTCCCTTTCCCTCTCCCATAACCAGATTTATATCCACCGCCAAGGGGCTTGATTATTTTCGTCGACTGCCCGCCGCTGACCGAAATAGAATTGGATGCACGCGAATGACGCGTGGAATCTTCCCGACCAAATAATTCATTCTCCTCTGAATTTTCGCGGGGGAATTTTCCACCACCGCCTTCCCCTTAGGCCGTGTCGTAACCGAACGGGGGGCGACGCGATATTTCTCCCCGATATTCGTCCCCGCTGATTTTCCCGTGGGCTTCGATAACCATCATCGCGACACGACGACGTTTCACGGTAACGCGACCGAAATACATCACCGCAGATGACATGGAAAAAACTGAGACGGCTCGACGGCTCTCCATAAAGGCGGATGACGATCGTTCGATCACGTCGGGACTACTAAAGCCGCCGTTACATTTTATTATCGACCCTGCCTCTCGCCGTGGCCGCACTTCCCCAGAATTTATTCGTCGATACGGTTTTCAATGTATCGACGAGCCTTAATGGACACTCAACGCAAATGGACACTCTGTTCGAGAAACTCGCATGGAAAATGAATTTTGACCGGAGCCACCGTAATGCGCCCTATCCGCGAAACGTTAACCGCCCTATCCGACCTCTATTTTCCCCCGATTGTCCTCGCCGGCGGTGTTTAATCACGTAAAAATCCCGCGGAGACTCTCCGGTAACGAAAGAATCTCTTACGGGCCGTCTGACGACTCACGGAACCGTTTCACTTGGCCACCCACGCACGGCCCGCCCTCGCTCGTCTGAGCACACACCGGCTCGTTCTACTCGCGCAAATCGGACGCCCTTTTATCTTCTTGTGCCATTAGACGCTAGCCTCTTCTGCTTGTCTGACGAACAACCGTACTATTCTACTTGCCGCTGCGCACGCCGACCTGTTCTACTCGACTACACACGCTCCACGCCACATTTCTACTTATTTCATTCACTCGGACGAACGTACGCCAGCCCTTTCTATTACGCTTCTCACAATGAACCGACACAAAGGCTCCCAGTCGTAAAACTTCTTTCATGGCCGGTTTCATAGACACTAAAATTCTCTCGCCAATAACCTACGCATTCATGATGGTCTCCAGTTTATTGTACAGGTCCCTGCGATGCCTCCTTTGCAGATAATAGTAATCCGGTTTGTAATACTTCGTTTTACCAGGCCGCGAGTAATATTCCGGCCGGGTATTCCATTGCGCGTACTTCCACGGGTTCTTGTCGATTATGTTACCGGCATATGTGTCGTGTTTGTTGCCAGGTTTGATTTGATCCTTCCTGAGCTGCAGAAAGGGGTCCAGGGCGGGCTTGCTCTCGTTCGGCAGATCGTACGAAATGCCCCAATTCACGCCCTCCGTGAAAAGGTCCTCCGTTGTCAGAGTGCTCACAGTGAGGCAAAGGGCGATCTGTGAATAATGGTAAGCGGAGTGAATTATGTCGCCGGAGGCGTATCGCTGCTGTAAACGTTCAACTTTATGAATGGAGTTAACGATATCATTGCTGTCGCGCCTTTCCCGCTATTAATCACAGGATTCTTTGTATCCTGAATGGATTTCAGTGCGAAAGGCGCACCAACATATTTCACCATCAATCGCGTCGAGTGCGTCAGATTTGTAATAAAGCTACGAAACGCTTGTTACACGTAATAAGTTATCATCCCTGTACCGTGAAACGTGCAGAGCAATAATCATAAATGTTACACCGAAACAATTCGCGTCTGATTCAACGTCTCCTATCGGACGCCTCGCCGCGCGTGATATATTGAAGATCCGATAAACAGATAGGCGTTTGAACGGCGAAAAAATGTGTGACAGACGTATCCGCGCCATCTGAAGCTCAATTACATTCGCGACCACGACGCTGTTAAGTTGAGGGGCAGAGATGGGAAGAGGATGCTACTCACGGAAAAGGTTGAACCTTCGGGAAACACGACGTAACGCTTCCTCCTCGAAAGGGAAGTGGTTCCATCCGACGTGACTTGATAGTCACTCGCAATGATGCAGAGTATTAAAAGCAGGAAGCAGCTTCCCCCTGGATTCATGGTTGGCCTGGAGAGGAAAAGGTGAAAAGTTACTGTCTCCCTCGAGGAAGATCCAAAGGATCCGCGAAGGAGCTGACCTACATCCGCGTCCGTCATCCGGACAGAACTTTATTAACATTCAACTGATACGAGAGAAGAAGAAAGGGAGGAAAAGCGTCAAATCAAGCATAAGTCCTTCTTTGCGCTCGCAGAACTTTCGGACGTCCACGTCAGCTGCAGAAGATCGAGTCCCGCGGGGAGTCTCCTGTAGCTGTGTATTGGATACCGCGTTCTAATTACGCAGAACAAACGATCGAGCAAGCAATTACACGATGCAACGAAGTTATCATCTTTTCGCCGACTTGCCATCGTTTAATCGCAGCCTCCAACGGGAGGGGCAGCCCCTTCCGACGACGGACATCTCATTAATCCGAGCTAGAAGCCTCGCCACGACCGAGGAGCGAGCAATTCTCTGGCCAGTTAACGGGACGTTTCTCGGCAATTGTTTTATTTCTCCCGCCGCGCGGCCGGCGAAAAGTTCCAGTCACGAACGAATTACCCAACTTCCCCGGAGCATTCCTCGGTATAATCCGCTGAGAAATCGTTCGACGACTTGGCGGAAGTAAAAGAAGGCGTCGAGGACGTCGATGATACTCTCCACTGTAACCGCGAGAATCGCCTTAAGCTCTGACCACGTGAATAGTGGCGATCGCCTCCTCGACAGCCTTGGATTGTTAGGGCAGGCCCTCCAAACAATCTCCAAGGATGAACGAGCTTGATTCGCTTCGACCACTCAATGGATCTCAGATTGGATGAGCTGTCAGTCAATTGGCAGACTTGAAAGAAATGAATAATTGTATGTACATATACACCTGTGCTGTTTAAAATGTACACTAATTCGTTCACGACGTCGCCTCTATTCCTCTTTAGTTCGCCTGACACGTGATAAAACGGATCTCCTGACAAGAAGGCGTAAATGTAGCGAAAAGCTAACGCGGGAACAGGGAAATTGCGCATTCCCGTGTGACTACACGTCGATTCATCGCCTCGATGCTCTTCCCTCTTTTTCGGATGTAGCTAGGCGCTCGTCTTTCCTCCATTCCCCCGCGTTCAATCCACTTTCTCATCTTCCGCGCGCCCTTCTGTCTTCATTTGGTATTCTTTTGCTTTTATCATCCGCTCCCCCTTTTTTTCATCATTTAAGCGCACATTTGATGAGGAAGTTTCATTCTTGTCGGGCGAGAGCCCTCGTCCATCACTAACTTACCTGTTTCACACTGCAAGATAAAAGAGGTGTAGATAGTTCAAAAGATTCATGCCCCGAAAAAGTAGCGAGGAGGACGTTGCGCTTTATAATTCAACATTCAGACTTTAACTTATACATTACTGCCGTCCCAGAATTAACACTTAACTGAAAGTTCAGAAGGTGCTGCTGCGCGAGGGAGCCGAATATTGCCTGCCCACCGAAGGGCCAAAATTCGACTCGTTACTTCTCGAACGTCACATTCAGACACTCATTAATTCTTCTCTCCTTGTCCTCGACAAAGCCCTTCATCGTCGCTTTCCCTCCTGGATCGTCCTCTTTTCACGCTTTTCCACCCAGTCTCCCCCCACCGTTCGGAGGAATTCCGCATTTGTCGTTGGAAAAAGGATATTGTCGAATTCCTCCGGGGAGCTCGCGCCGTTGCTGTTCGTCTTGTCGAGGGAACGTCAATTTTCCGGCGTTCGAACGGCCCCGTTCTCGCGATTATTTCACGTGGAAGAATTGTTTGCATGCGCGGAAGCTCGTGGCACGGAGTTAAGCGAAAGTGCATAAGAGGACGCCATCGAAGAAATCGTCTTCCACGTTCTCCCCTTCGCCTCTCACTACAGCGCGTGATTCCGCGTATCGATTAATTTTTCGCCACTTCCTTGTAACGAAACAACGTGGCGTATTACATGCGAACAATGGTTGGCAGATAAATTACGGCGAGCACAAGAATTTCCGTGGCTAAAGGCTATCGCGGATTTTGGCGAATTTGAGTAACTAATTGTCACGCTCCATAAGAATCAATTTGTTTATAAAATTTTCTCTTCGTATTGCTGATCAATTCAACTCTACGCAACACACGACCCTCGTGGTGCACCGTTTTTGTTAGAGGAATTTTATATCGCGCATTTATTGGCCGTTTATCCCGTTCATCTGGTGATGAAACAAAATTGTCCTGCAACCGCGACGGAAACGTTTTTAGGGAATTGCAAGGAAAAAGTGTATGTACGTTCCACTAGTCGCTCGTCTGGCATTTTGTTCAAAATGGTTGAAGTGAAAATTGCGATCAACCCATAGATAAAAAAAATCGCCGATCCCATGATCGTAGCGCTGCGAATCGTCAATTGTTTACTAAAAGCTATTGTGCCTCGCAACCGGAGTACTCTTTGCAATCGAAGGGGAGGAATCACGAAGTCGCACATAATCGACGCTCGGGTGGTTGATATTTTCCTTCCAGTAGAATTATTCGCGCAGCGAGTAATGTCTCGTTTACACGGACCCTTTTAAACGCGACGTTTAAAAGCAATCTTCAGAGACGCGGTGCAATGCAGTTGCAATATTTCTCGGACGAGGGCTGCACTTTTCTTTCAGATAATTAAATCGAGATAGCGGTGTTTCCCTTTCTGGGGGAGCGGAAGATCAACGCTTGCACGAGGGAAGCCTAAATCCAGCCATTTACATTGCTGCCCCCCGAGGGAAGTGTGGGCAGCGGGGTATTAAAATAACGATATCTGGGCAGGCCGGATAACTTAAACAACGGAATCCAATCGCACGCGACGTGATTTAAATTTGGACGTGGAGCATGGCGCGCGTCAAATCGAATGAAATTCCTTGTCTGAACGAATCGGGACAGCCTGCTCCCGTTCCCCAACCCCTCGGAATCTGTTAGACGAGTCAACACAAACGATTGAAATTTCTCAACTACTTTCCGCCCCCGTTCGTTCGCTCAGCCTCCGTGTAACATCCTCTGCGAACGTGACTCCGCCGCAGCGAAAAATGTTTCTCGGGGGCCTGGCGAAAATGTAGCGGGCGTTAACGTTCGAATTCGCGCCAGTATACCAATTATCCCCGATGCGAAACGTGGCGCATCGAACAGCCAGCGAGTTTTCGTCCGTCGAGGCAGCTTTGCGTAATAAAACTCTACATCCGCCCGTCAAAATTATCCTATCGCGAAATGGAAACGCGGACGGGGGCCGTTTATTGCGTCGACCAGCGACGATTCCGCGCTCCTCGTTTTTCTTTCTCGCGTTCCCCGACGGATCGCCGCGACGATTCCCGAAATTGTTTCGGCCCTTGAAATATGGTTTCGGACCCCGTGGAACGCCCGGCGATCGATACGGACACGTGGGTGTGCACACGGTGAGTCACGTCTCCAATAACCCCCGCGTCGGACCCACCAGCTTCACTCGACACGACGGCGCTACACCAGAGGAATTTCTGTCGCCCGTGCTCTTCGCCCACCGATGCTCCGCGTTGATTACGACGAGCCTTATCGGATAAAGTGCGAGCTTGATGCGACGCGGCGGTTGAGGTACGATCGCGCCGTCGTTTCGACGATTTTCGGCGACGCGGCCGCCCACCACTTCCTTCACTTCGCCCGCTCAAATACTGATATGTGGAGTTTCTAGAATCTGCATGGTTGCTCTAGCAATCGTTAGCCACTTGCCAGAGGGTGGGAAGACCGAGCAGGGGCGGGTATCGTCGATCGAGGGGAGCGGCACGGAGAGAATTTCCCGCGTTCAACAGAAGATCGATCCTCCCGGTGGAAGTATCTTGTAACTCACTTCGGTAAACTCTTTAGGAAACAGGAAATTGTTAGTCTGCCGTGGAAGAGTGGTAGGGCGGAGGAAATGATCGATAGGTGATGCCGATACTGCGAAACACGGACTTGGAGGACTTTCCGCCGTGAACGATGGCGGCGACGTGATCTCACTTATCGAGCAACCGTATTACCCTGCGACCACCATCCTACCAGCCTCCTTTCCTCTTCTTCTTCTTCTCCCTCTTGGCATCCGCCAACGAGATGCCCGGTCGTTAACAGCCCCCTCCAACCGATGAAAATATGACGCTGCAATTGTTTCTCCGCTCACTCGGCGAATTCAATTTACGAGCTCGTGAACACCGCGAAATTGATAACGATCGTCGCCATGCAAATTCTCTCCCCCTCTGTCTGATACGGTACGCTTCATTGCTCGAAGAATCGAGACGTCACGATGAATTCTTGATTATCATCGCGATTAAACAAGCTCAGTTTCGTCACGCGACTCGGTAAGCTTTTGAGATTCAAGTGCACGTATCATCGTGGAAACCCATTGTAGTACCTATCTCCTCGCCAGCCAAGCGCGGTCTAATTAGCAAGCGACATAAAAGTGCAATCACTGCCATAATCGTTGCGAATTCTACGGAGATTAATTTACTCACCAAGGTTGCTTCTCCGCGGGATCTTGGGAGACGAATGACACCGTGGCTCCTGTAAAACGACCGTTACTATTACTTCTCGAGGGCAGGCCAAACGTTGTCGAGTTCATTAACGCTGGACGGGTTCCTTCGCTTTATTTGACCAACGATTAGCAGCTTCGGGTGGTCGAACGAGACAGCGCTAATCACTGCCACCGCTATAGTCGACGTTTCACGTGCGTACGTAATAAGCATGCGTCCCAAGGGGCATTAATTTCCAGCCGAAAGTTCTTTCGCCTTTAACATCGACGTTCAACGAAATCGAAATTATGGAACTCGAGATTGGGGAAACGATTTAACGCGCACTGCAACATAGTGCTCCCTTAACCGGCCTGTAGACGTTCAATATTATTGTGCAATATATTGTACAATATTTTTGCTGTGTGCCCCTAGACGGTCAATAATATTGTGCAATATTGAATACTGAATATTGCACAATATATTGAGCGTCTAGGGGCTGCTTAACGAGACAATAGGGGAAGGTGGGGCAAGACGGGGTAGTTAACGTTTGATGATGAATAAAACTCAGATTTTCATAATAAACTAATCAATTTTATGTCTGAACCATTCTTTGGTAATTAGTCTTTCGGTTTAACTGTGAATCAACCTAAGTTTTACAGATTTCAATAGAATAAATAGAAAAATTCAGAAAAAGTCGTTTCTCCCCATCTTGCCCCACGGGTGGGGTAAGATGGGGTACCAATTAAATAACAATATAAATAAAGTATATATATACAAAGTAATTATTTATTGGGTTGACAGAGGAGACACACATGTATGGCTTCGTCGTCCTCATCTAGGACATCAACAGAGGAGAAATGAGCCCATTTGCCACATATTTAACAGTGTATCCACCTTTCCACAAGGGAATCAGTTCGTTTGGAATAATTAATAGAAAAGAAGTATCATTTTCCTCGGTCCGTTTTCCGTCTGTAGTTTCTAAACATCCTGGAACAATGAGAAACTTTGATTTTTATTTTTAGGTTTGTGAGGGACATGATGGGGTTCCTCTCATTTTCATTACCCCATCATGCCCCTTCGCGTCTCACCACAATCATATGAACATTGCTCGAAACATTATTTACGAAAGTATAAAATAACATACGTACCTTATAGCCAGCTAAATTCTGTCTCAGAAACACATACCTGTACCGGAGATCTTCTATATTATTATGTCACTGTCGCGGATGATAAAAATAAGAAAAACGTAAGGAAGTCCAAAAAATTTTAAATTCTGATCTAACTTTGTCACGCGTCCACATGTTTCACTGATTCGCTGCTCACTGACGGCGCCTATAGTGACGCATCTAACGCCTATGCTAAATTTTGATTACTGTGTTTGTATCACGAGATACAGGGGGTACCCCGTCTTGCCCCACCTTCCCCTACTGTAGTGGATATCACACAGTTTTCGGCCTATAACTGTAATAAACCTAAAGATTTTCATTCACGCAATATATTGTACAACCTCTCAATATTATTGCGCAACTTTTCAATTTTATTGTGCAACCTTCCAATATGATCCACAGACGGTCAATAATATTGTACAATATTGAATATTGCGCAATAATATTGAACGTCTATCGACCGCTTTATAGTCCATAGTGAGAAAAAAATGTGAACGGAATTTTTTTAATTCTTTAGAATTAATTTCATTTTTTAAACCGACTTGAATTTCACGCTCTAAACATAGAACTGCTAATATTGCGGGGACACCACAATTGTGGTTATGTGGTGGTAACCATAGTCTATGACAATTGTAAAACAAGAAATTAGAATATAATTTCTAATATAATAATATAATAATATAATAATCAAATGTAGCAACAAAAAGCCATAAATTTAAATACCATAATGTTTATTTGTTTATTTCTTTTATTTTATTTTTTTATTATTGTTATTATTATCATTTTTTCGTGATTTCGTTCTGTGAAAAGATGTTATGCTTTTTTACGTTGAGAAATTTTTTGGGGTCCCAAAAGTTTACTTATACCCAGGCCCTTTATAGAGAAGGCCGCCTTGCATGTCCATATTCATTAATTTTCGATAAATTGCAAATTCAAAGTTCAATATACTACAGTAAATCAGGTAATACTTGAAAGTTATTGCAAAATACCTAGATAAGTTTTCCCCACTATTGGTGTAATACACTTAGAAAATGATCGTTTTCTTCGATCTTTAAGGATTTTAGGCTGTAATGGCGCACTCGGACGGTTTTAACATTGCCCATCGGTCAAGCCCTCGTTCGGCTTCATAATTTATATCGCCGTCTCCGTGGAAGCGGAAAAACGAAGGCGAGGGGCCGCTCGCTGGGACGTGAGCTGTCGATACAAACACGTTGAACGTGCCCGACGGAAAATTGGGTCGCGCCGCTGGAAGCAGCCCCCCCCCGCCGGGACTCGTTTCCGCGTCTCCGCGGAAAACAACGACAGGGTTTAAGAGGTTACTCGAGGAGAATTAGCATCCCATGCCAACGATACACGGAGAAGAGGCAGCCATCGTCTGGCGCAGAATTCCAAAGTATCGATAAGCTGCGCGCATCTAAACTTCCACGATGTTCATTTTCCACGGCGTAAGAGAACAATCGATGCTCGAGGATAGACGTTATATTGCCGGCTCAACTTCAGCTGTGGCAGCGCAATTATGTTGACAACTATTTGGGAGACTTCGACAGCCGGGGAAACTCGCCCAGGCGAAGGCTCCGAGGGGCTGGGACTCGGAGAAAATTGCGGCCGGCGTTCAGGCGTAACGCTCGTTCCCATCCAGCAAAAGGATTACCTTCTACCTCGCCTTGTTTCCCCAATCTCGCGCGAATGTGCATGGAAACTTAGTAATAATCGCGCGCGGAGCTTCCATCTGCGCGGAAATTAAATGAAATGATACTCGGGCGAGTTTAACAGCCCCGAGTTAGACCCGGGTTTCAGCTGAATCGAACCTGCATGGGGCACTAATTGTGAATTGTACCTGAATCGTATTTAATCCAACTGATCTTCTTGTTAGGTCAAGGTTAAGTTCCGCGAAGACTCGAGAAAATGAAAGATGAATACAAAATCTCGTATCTGTCACATTTTCGTTGAAGCTTCTTGTCGGAACACGTGTCGATTGCGTCGCAGCGCACAGCGTCGCGACGCAACAGCCCGTCACAGCCAGCTGTAGCACGACACGTGCGTCGCCACGTCGTTTAACCGGCGGCTCGTGCTGCTCGGATAAGCTGTATGTTCCGAATGTATGTATATTAACCGCTTATCCGCGTCAGCCGTCTCTGCAGATTCCGACGCTTTACGCCTTTAGGGCTTGAAACCGTCCCGATTCTAGCCGGGGCCAGGGAACTCGGTCGATGACAGGCCAGGGATTTATGAGAGCCGAGATAACCCCGCTGAATCTTACGTCTGGCGTGTCTATCGATACCTGGGATATCTTTCGAGAGACGTTTTTTGGGACCATGGGAAGATAGAAGGACGAGTTTCGTCTTTAATTAATCACGCAGCTAGAGTTTCACGAGTAGAAAAGTTTATTGTCAGCTTACAGTGTCCGAGTACAAATTAAATAACAGTAACTTCAAGAATGAGAATGGACAAGGGTAAGCAACGTCACAGGCAGCCGTCGTCTTATACGCAATGTCGTACGAGTCCACCTGATCCACGTCCTCGACATTACTGAAATGTAAAATCAGTGATGTAGAAACTCTGAGAGCATACGCAAGGTTTCTCGCGTCTGTGTTGGTACCTCAGCACCAGTCGAACGACGTCCTCGATGAAGGAAACGCCCGGAGGGCTCAGCAGCGTTTTCGTCTCGCAAATGGTCCTCAGGACACACTGCCGTCCCGGCAAACTCCGACTGAAACGCACAGTTTTCGTACACCATGAAAGACCGTTCCATTCCATTCCGCGGTTATTAGAAACGCGCGGGGAGGCGACGAGGGACGCGCATAACAGCGAACGCAACGTTAATCGAGTGAAACTGCCAGCAGTTCGTAATTAACAGTGCACGTGGCTCACCTATTCAGCGCCGTCTCGAAATTGGCGTACAATTCGCGGCGGTGGCGTCGCTTCACCATCCACGGCCTTTTAACGTGAAACTTCTTCCGGAAATTCTCCTGAGACGGTATCGGCCAGATCGAGTCGAACTCGAAGTCCATGTACCAATTGCTGGGCAGGGGCAGTTGGATCGATTGCAGCATCGACACGGTCATCTAGACGAATAAAAGCACGTTAATGGTCGCAGGCGATCTGCCTACCCCGCGATCTCACTGCTATAACACTGCGTCACTTGGATCCCCAAAGAGCACTCGATTCCCATCCGCTTTAAGCGCACTTTGGGCCCTCGCGAGCTCGCCGCACTCACCACGAAAGCGCTGCCCTTTGGAAAAGTCAATCGTCTGCGTCTGGACAGGATCGCCGGCGACCTTTGACCGGGCACGGTTAAGTCGGTGTCGTTACGGTGACACACCGGCTCCCCGTGGAGCAGCGGCCCCAGGATCTCGACGAGAATCAGGACGAGCCACGGGGCTCTCATTCCTCGGGAATTACCGGCTGGAATCAGCCGTTTCGCGGGAACACCGCAGACCTCTCCTGGGAGGATCCGGGGCGGAAAAGTTTTTCAGGGAAGCCAGGACATCTTTCGTGGTTACGCTGACCCGTGCTCGCTTACGTTTCGTCCGCGAACTGCCTTCGGCTGGCCGGTAATGTGAACGCTCGTCACTCGGCCACGTGTGTTTGGCCATCGAGTTATCGGCCCCTGCTCGGGCTCCGAGAAAAGATTCATTCTTCCAATCGACCACTAACGCGGTTAGAAGCTGGACACCTTGCTCGAGCGTTATTTCAATTATACCAGTTGTTTCAACATCGACAACATCTGAAGTCAGATGGTTCTGGGGCCTTTCAACTGTGTTTTAAACACGTAGATTACGTCTGTATTGTAAATTCGATAGATTAAGAGGTTTTTCATAAAGGACACCTTGCTCGAGCGTTATTTGAATTATGCCAGTTGTTTCAACATCGACAACGTCTGAAGTCAGATGGTTCTGGGGCCTTTCGAGGTGTTTTAAGCATGTAGATTACGTCTGTATTATAAATTCGATAGATTAAGAGGTTTTTCATAAAGGATACCCTGTTGGTTGGCATCGTTTCTCCCCGAGGAACCCGAAATTCACATTCCTGGCGGCTCTGAAGAATTCCTCGAGAGAAGGTCGTTCTCCACCCTCGCAGCGTGGCGCAGGCCGCTACTACGCAGGATCACGGTGTCTCTAAGTTTCGCAAATCTCTGGAAATGTATTCACTGAGAACGAGACCTTCGTATTATCCAATCTCTAGGAATCCTGACCGTTTCCCGCGGCTTCCATCTGCGGGGTAATTTCACTTTGTGCCCCCCAAACTTCTCGTCCCCCTTTCCATTCCCCCCGCGGCCAAAGACATAGCTGTATCAGTCGGCGAAGCGGCGGAGAGCGATTTATTCGGTGTCCGAGTCCAGCCGATTTTGCTCGTCCGAGCCTGGTCGATGGCCCTTAATTAAACGGGTCGTTGCATTTTAAACGGGAACAGGGAATTCGCGAAATTACGAATAAATGAATGCCCGATGTCCTCGCGATGGATTTTCTCGGGGAAGCCCGATAATTGCGACCTCAATGGCTGGTGTGCAAAATAATGCATAGTCTTGCTATAAATCTGCCGGCTACTTTATACGTTTATATCCGGGAAATAATGAAGCATGGCCTGGCCAATATACATACCGCAGAGAAAAGTATATCGGTGTTAAAATGCCCATCCGACAGAATTCCTCCCTGGTGCGCGCGGTAATTCTTGAGATCACCAGGCACGACGGAATACTATCAAGCCTGGAATGCCCGAGACAGAGGAGCGCGCGTTTGGGATCACGATCTGGGAATCGACAACACGCGTTAATGATGCGCAACGCAAACGCGAGTCCCCAGATGACGTTCTCAAAGGGAGAATTGCGTTACAGCTCGTGCACGCGAAGACAAGATACGCGTGTGTGCAAGCAAAATACGCTGGCAGTTCCGCAATCCCCGGAAGGATGCAGCCTGTATTATTCCAACCCGCGTCATGTTATTGTAAGACTAATGAATCCCACTGATGACGTTTACCCGATTGACGCCAACGCTAACGGGGTTCAGGAGAATTCGGGGACTTGATAAGATGCTGGGAGGTAGATGGTATATTCTTTATTACTCAAGTTTCACGTGGAAGATATAATTACAGAGAAACAGTGGTTGGAGAGGTTTCGTAACATTTCCACGCGGCCACCGGAGTACTTCCCCGTAAACGATAAACAAGCATTCGTGTAACAGACGCGTCTGTCTTTAACCCTTTAGCGCCCGCACCTAGATGCCATTGAAGGAAAAATACCCCCTTTTGTTTTTATCGTTAAAAATGGTCTGAATTTATATATTTTTATACAAAAATTTGTTTTATTTTTTTTTTAAATTTATTTTTTTCCGAAGTCAAAATACATAAAACCAAAGAATACAGGGTTCAGATAGATCCAACTTTCTTCAGTAAATAAAACTACACTAAACATGTTTCACTTAAACTGTTGCAAACAGCGAAATTCGAGTGCAAACGGCGAAACGGCAAAAAAATGGAATGTATCATATATGATACGTTTGGCGCTACAGGGTTAATAAAGCGCCGAGTAGATAAAGTATCGTCACTAGTCAGACGCCGCGCGGTTTTCCCCAAGCCGGCGTGTAAACGTAACTCGAGTGCTTTCACGGGTTCTCCCCGCGGCTCCGGACACCCGTGCTCGCTGAGAAAATCAAGAAGAAGTTCCGGTCCATTTTAGAAGATGCTCGGACACCTGTCCTCCATCTCGGCGCAGTTCTCGCCCCAGAAATAAGCTCTCTCGTACTCGGTCAACGAATCGGTGTCGTCGAAGCTCTCGGATAGTCTGAAATACAAACAACCGAAACTCAGTTAGGAAGAAACGGCGAAAATGGTACCTTGTCAAGTAAATACCGTGCTGCGAAGTCGCGTAATTACGAAGAGAGCCGTGGCGAGGTGAAGTCGACAGAGGGGACTTAATCACCTCCGAGGAAGACGGTTCCTCGGGGAAGTTTTCTACGGGGAAACTTGCCAGGTAGAAGCGGGGCACGAAACGAAATGCAAATGCGAGTGAATTCGAAATGATCTGTATTTTCCTAAATTCCCTTTGCCCCTTCCATCGTATTCCCTTCCGCGGAATAAACTACGGCGAAAAACGTTCGGCGCGCTCGAAGATGAGTCGACTCGCGTTGCTTCCGCTTCGCCGTTTAATTAATTACCGACGGGCAACTGAGCCCGAGCTTCATCTCTGGCAAACAATAGCCTCTTCCTTCACGCTTCGCGAGGCAGCCAGCGATTCTTCGCCGCGCTAGGAAGTTCCGGGCGATTGCTGAAACGGAGCTGAAAGTTATCGAAAGAAAATTTCGCGAGTGGGGTCCACGGATCGGTAAACTTTCCCCCGAGAATCTGAAATCCACGTCGACGTTCAGCAACAATTGAGAGTCGTCGTGGATAAATTCCACGCTTTGTCGAAAATGTGTAACATTTGTGTAGGGAACACTTTCCCTAACAGAAAATTCACTGTATTTATCGATCGGATCCAGGAATAGGGAACAAAGCTGGTGAGCATTGCTGGAAAGTTTGAGATGATCGTTTCAGCAGGGTTCCCTCTTCGAGTAAATCGCATTTCCCTTCGTTAATCGACATTCGATTAATCACTGTTTCCCCATTTCGATCCTCTTCGATATTCCATCTTCCTTGATTAATCTCCCCTCTAATCATCGTTTAAGGATTCAACGCTTTTCCCACATCGATCCCTTTTCCCTGCGTTAATGAACATCTGATTAATCAGCAATTCCCCTTTGAACCATTCTTCCCTTGGTATTCAATTTCCCCTTAATCAATCTCGGCTCACAATTCCGACTATTATCTGCCTCGATTGAGAAGGGAGAAATCCAAGCTGAATTTACATTTCACCTCTGAAGTAGCAAGCATAATAGAGGGTAACAATTGTCGTCTCCTTAAGACACGGCCATTGTGGGCCCAGATTAGACTTAGATTACGTGGCCGAGCTGTGGGAGTGTAATTGAAGCCACGGGCTGTCGTCTACTCACGTGAACACAGCGTGCAGAATCTCTTGGAGGAAGCTGGCCCTGACTGCGTTGGTTCGATTCCGCGCGGCAGCCTCGCAGATCGCCTTGAGGACGCAGGCCCTTCCGTCCTTGCCCTGACTTGGCAAGAGAACAGACGGTTAGAGGGTGGCGGCGACCGAGACCGTTTATCATTATCATCCTCGTTATCGTCGTCAGGCTGTCCGTGAGTCGGTGGTCTATTCATTAAGTTGGCGATAATACCGTCGAGCACCAAGTGCTTCGGCGTAAACCGGCGAAGGTTTACAAGCACCCTCTCCGCCCTTTCCAGCTAACCCCGCCCAGTTAACCTACCCCTCCCCTGCGCCGGTTACCCCGGCAGCAAACACTGGCAATTATGGAGTACGATGCTCTGCTATTAGGATCGGAATAATGCAGTTGCTGTGTACCGTCGCGACTCTGGCAATCTGCGGCAAATCTCGAGACCGTGTTAGGCCGGGATAAAGGGTTAGGTAGGCGCGTTCAAGGGGACGGTTTCTTCTCGGGCTTTCTCGCGTCAGGGATCGCGGAGGCGATCGTAGCGAAGCGTAGGGCTAGCTTGGAAAGTTGCGCGAATTAAGAAACCTCCTGCGACGCCTGCAGGAAGAGAAGGCCGTGTCGCTCGTTCCCCGAGAACAGCTTCGCAGGAATAACGAGGCGTTGGATATCTCGCGTGATTATAACGCTGCGCGCTTCGAACGCTCGCGGTGTTAAAATTAGAACAGCCGATGTTGCTGCTCGCTGGTATTACCCCCGCGGATCTTGCTCTGAAACTTGGAGCCGCTTGCTGGTACGCGTGTACCCGGTTAAGAAGCCGCAGCTGGAACAATGCAGGCCGATTAACACGGAGAAGTAACTATGCCCCGCGCGATACCGTCGCGGAATCTGGGTCTACACCGTCTTCGGGAGTTCCCCGGCAACTCGTCGAGTGTAATTTCAAGGAAAATAATCGCCGCGAATCGCTGCCGTGATTTCGCCCGCTATCCAGGCCGCGCCGCCATGAAAGCTCGCGATCCCTGGCCCGGGATTCTTCTTTTAAGTGGCTCCAGCGTGAGGCGGGATCCGCGCGCGCGTCCCGGGACGCGGATAGAAACCAGCGACGTAAAAATTGATCTTGACTCTCGTTTAACTTGGCCCCGCGAATTTCAATGGAGCAATTTGACAAATGGTTGCCGATATCGGGCAATCGATGATATTTATGCAAGCAGCACGCGATGCTCGCCCGCACACGCTCGCCGGCGCGCCGAATGGCTGTTCTAATCGATCGATAATGCCTCCTTTCGAGTAATGCATTCGAGTAATGCACCCTCTTCGGCCATCGAGAGAAATCTCCCTCATTTGTCAATACTGGAATGGTCCCCGGATGCTTCTTGCACAGTTTAATTCCGCGGGCGGAATGCTTCGACGAGGGGGGAGAACCGATCTGGGTTATTAAAGTCTAAAATATACTGCCGTACGAATGTTTGGCTGACAACCAGATTTCGTATCCGAACCTCCTACCCCGCGCTCCCCGTGTAACTCTCGCACGCTTCCTAAACTATTCCCCAACTTCAAGCCTGCCACACGCTCCGCTAAACTCCAGCGATCGGCCGTACGATTCAATCTCACCTCGCACGCTTCGATCCCAATGATCCCCCTGACAATTCAAATACTCCGCCCCCCCCCAAGCCTCAAAGCTCCGCCGAAAGCAGGCGATGCCATAAATTTCTTGGAAATAACAAGAAACTACTCGAACGTTCCCGCGTGCTTCGGTTCGAGCACGAGTCATTGTTTGGCAAGAAACGAAGGCGTGCGCATTGAAGGGGACTCCCATTCGTCATTTCGACGCACGAGATCTCGAAGCGGGGGAAAGGGAGCTGCTCCGTCGTTAACGAGATTCAAGCCGTACAATCGCGTTGAATTCGCGAGAAGCAGACCCGATAGGGCTGCACGGAAACGTCCGAGGTAGCTCCAGTCGACCAGCTGCCTTTGTTTCGCCCGTTTCGGGGCCGCGAGGCGGGAAACGCTGTTTCGCGATCGTTTTCTTCGCGGTGGGTCAACGTTTCCTCGCGCTTTCGGCCCCTCGACGGGCGCACTTAACCCTCCTCCATTGTCGTTTCCCGACGATTTTCCACGGCGAATCGAACAAGTGGCCGTGACGAACGACGGCTTATCGGCGGCGAAACTACAGGGCCAGCTGGTTTGTTTTGCAACCCAGAACCGGAAGGCCTCTCCAGTCGACCGAAAATCAAGAGCCCCTTGGAAGTGGAACAATGCCGCGAGCCCTTTTCGAAGTGTCCTCCACCAACTTTCTTCGCCGAGCAAACAATACCGGGGCTGGGTAAACTAGTTCTCTTTCGAATTGATCGTCGAGCAGCTTTACGCGAGAAAATATGGGACCGGGAAGCTTCGATCTAGCCTCAGTGCCCCATTCGTCTCGATTCTATTGATTAATAACAGTCTCGCTGCTAGAGGATTCTCCGAAGCAGGTTCGCGCATCTTGGAGGAGGAATTTCTCACGGTTGCAGAAGTTCAGAAGAGCGAGGGGCGTTCAGACACCGGTAGAAAGGCTCCGCGAAAGGTTTTATCGGCAGTAAGCTGCGTCCTTTCATTCCCTTAACAGAGGAATCGCTGAGAGGCAAGAGTGATTCGAAGATTTACGGAAGGGAGCAATGAAATGGCAGCTAAACTTGCCAGGGATTGTTCGTCGCGCGAAAAACGAGCGCCGGGTGAGTGGGAAGGGCTCGAGGGAGCCTCATCGAGCTGATGGAGAAGCAGTCGTCGTGTTTTACGGTCGTTGTCCTGTTCGTTGCACTGCCTTTCGGTTACTCACGTCCTCAGCAGCGACTCCAGCTTGCGGTACAGCTGCCTCCTGCTGCGACGATTGTAGGCAGCCACTGGATATTTACGAAAGTCCATGCTGTCGCTGGGCAGCTCCCATGCCTGACCGGCGGTCACCCCCATTGTGAAGAAACCGGCGGGCTTGGAGTAGGTGCTCACGGTCAGGCAGTACACTAGCTGAATTTGAAGGATTTGAAGCGAGCAATCCGTTTCAGATTACAGGAGAGATTAGCGTTTATCTGGCGACTCGACTCACTTGAACGTTGCTCCCCTGTGGAAACACCAGGTACTTAGCGTCGAAGGCCCTTTTGGATCTCTGGGTGGTGTCGGTGACCGGTTTCGTCGAAGCCACGATGTCAAGTAGACAAAGGAATTTGATTAATCGGACGAGGAACAACGAACACGTCGGTGGCATCCCGTTAAACTTGACTGAATCGCTTTGGTAAACGGAAGAGGTCTCGTTGGACGGGTTTACCTCGGTCCACCACGCTAAATGAGTCGTGCTGATGAATGACGGAATGACAGGTAACGGTGGCCGGAACACTTGAGACCGTTTAGCGAAGAGTTTAAGGCCTGATCGTTAAGTCGTCGTAAATTGGCCGTTAAAATGCGAGGAAGCGCGAAGTGCGATCGCTTCTACACCTACCGGAGCGCAGGAATCTTTAAGAAATTGTGTCCTCCTGTAATTGTACAGCTGTCGCGAAGCTCGCGGATCGAGAAAGTGAGAATGGAGTCGTGGAAAAGAGAGAAAATCGTGAGTTTGAGAAATATTGTATTTTTATACTGTACAGGAGAGTTGATGAAATAAGGATCCACTTAACTAACGATTGATCTTTATCAGCCGTATCGCTGGCAGACCTAATCCTGCAAAAACTTCACGGGCTCGTTGAAAGTTTCATAAAATTGTGGAACCTGGAACTCCACTTAAAAGCTTGCTCCCAGGCTTTGATGAAACAATACGCTGCGCGGGGCCCATTAATTTTATTTGAACTCCGGATCTTTTCCACGAATCATTACCTCGAATCATTCCGCTTAATTCCAAGTAGATTCCTTGTCCCCAGCTCTCTTCCGTAAAATGAGATCATCGCATCTCGTTTTCCACGTTCAGAAGCAAACTGAATCGCCAAAGCTCGGAATACGATCCCTTGCGTCGCTGAATAGATGGACGAACCATTCCTCGCGTATTTCGAATCGCGCAGCCAAAAATTAGGCTGCTCCGTCGGCCTTAAATAATTAATAGGCGATCCTCCATAAAGGCGGCCCGCTGAATAAATGGCCCGAAAGGATTTCGCCGTAGTGGAATTCATAATTAGAGAAATAGGAGCGCGAAATGGACCGGGGCCATAGTGTCACCGGACTGAATGAATTATCACGATATCGTCCGACGCGAAATTAATAAAAAGAGGAAGAGAAGCGAGCTGCTGCAACGACGGATCATCGTTCGTCGCTCACCATGTAATTAGAACGATGGGATCGGTCCTATTCACATGGAATCGTGAAATTTTACGATGCAGCTCGCAAAAATATAATTGGACCGTTCGCCGTTGTAAAAACGGAATTGCGGATTTTTAGCCACGCTGATAAATTGTCCGGCGCGCTCGGCTCTCTCGTCTACCAATCCTCCGCTAATGGCAGAGCATCGAAATTTAGCGCGGCTCATAGATAATGTTTAATACTTTAGGGTAAAGCATTCGTCCACCAGGAGGCTTCTTTTTCTATTTTCTTTCATCTCTTAAGTGTAAGTTTCTGCTATCAAGTGGCAGCAGCAAGTTTCCCGACCAAAGTAACCGCTTTTAATTAATGAGAAGTTGCTAATGTTTTTGACATGATACTTGAATGATAGTCATGCCCCGCCTGTCTCCGTCGCGACGATCAAAACTTCCAACATGCTTCGTCAATCTTCCATATTTCATCTACACATACCTTTTTCCAGTAAAATTTAACGCACGCTGTTTCCTATCGAATTAAAGAGACAAGAGTGTAGAGCATTTCCCTACTGATAAATTCAACTGGGAAAAGATTCGTCAGGCTTTGTGCTAACGTATTAATAAAACTCGCTCGTTAACTAACAACGATGAACAATTTTATTCTGTTTCGCGTGCACTCAAAATGAACTATAAATCTGACCAGTGCTCGGCTGACCATTTCATTAATGCAAAATGAATTACGCCCCATCGTTGTCCCGTAGCGCGGCAGCTGGTTGAAATATATTCGGTCGGAAAGCCAGAAACCGGGGAATTTTTAAAAGGGATCCGGCACTTCATTCGATTAAATTAGAAACTGAGAAGCGACGACAGTCGAGGGAGTTGCTGCATCGAACAAGAAAATGGCTCTTTCGTATTTAGCTCCCAGGTAGATTAACGAAAAAATGGGAAGCTGCCCTTTCGTTTCATCTCCCCCACCCCGACAATTCGAATCGATGTAACTTGTACCTTCAACCGCCATCCCAGATTTCACCCCGGTTTGCGCTTGCACTGAAGCAGACATATATACACGACGGCACGCACAACTTGGCAAGGATCGAGTGAGCGTTTCACTGGTCCAGAAGATTATGCAGGCTCCTCGGCTGGGCTCGGGTTGAAAAATCGCCAAGTTCGGGCGTGTGGCCAAGGAAACTTCGGATGCGTTCCCCCAGGCAAGTGGAACGTGGAAGGTCCGACGTGAAACGCGGTCAGCGTTGGATACGCATACGCATACGAATACGTCGGATTGCAGGGGCCAGCGGAGTTCCTTTAGCCAGCCTCAGAAGTCTACCTCGTAAATGGAGTGCTGGCAGCTCGGATACAGCCTCTCGCAATTTTCGGTGGCCCGGTGCGCGTGGTCGTAACCTCGATCCTCCTGTCGCTCGAACATTCCTCCGTCTTTGGGCAGCCTGCAAGTAGCGAGTGTCAAGCATGGCGCAGCCTCAAACGGTTTCACTGATTTCACTGGTTTTACTGGCCAGTGAATCTCTTATGATAATAATTATAATAATTCTTTATTGCACAAGTAGACATTACGAGAGTAAGAAGAAGATCAAAAAGCAAATACACATAAGTACGAAAAATATAGTATTATAAAGTAGTTAAAAAGGCAGTTGCGATAAAGTACTCACGCGAAAATGGCGTGCAGCAGCTCCTGGACGAAGGTGCCTTCTCCAAGTTTCGAGGGATCTCGTTGGGCCGCCTCGCAGACCGCCCTCATCACGCACGCCCTGCCGTCGAGGCCGGTGCTGTCGATGAAGTTTCGGTTAAAATAGTTGCTTGCCATCCGCGCGCAAGTTTAATGGCAACGAGCTTTCCCGCGGCCGAAACAATTACCAACGACTCGAGCGTTTAACTTTAACCATGCCGTCGGATGATGCGTATAATACGTTGCTCGTCGGGGCTGCTCCCGGCCGGAAACTTTCGGGAAGGAACGGGGCGAAAGCCCCCCGGGGGGGGGGGAGAGTACGTGTCGAACAAGATCGGCATTTCCGGTGCAGCGGGCGAGCGCCATCACGGAAATAGAGCGATAAGAGTGTGGGCGTCGGGAGGGGAGACGGAGGGGACGCTGAAGAATGTCAATCAGGTCGTCTGGCCGCGGCGAGGAGTGTTAATTAAATTCCTACGCTGCAGGACAATGTCGTGAAAAATCTTGGCTTTCCTGGGGGGCCGTCAAGTGGCGACTGTCTTGTCAAGTACTTCTGTGTCAAGAGGAATTTCTCCTTTCCTCTACCCTCGCAGGTCATTCATGGGCGTGTTTGTCGTTTAATTCTTTCGGTCTTTCAACAATGTCGCTGATTACCTGCACAGGACGGAATGAGTTCGCGCGGTGGTTTCGCGTTCTTCTAAATAGCGTAGCCCCGTGAAACGTGGGTGCATTTAATATTTCATGCCTGCAGGGGGATAATACAGTGTTCGTGTCGTCATGTATATACAAATTGCTGGGGGGCGGGGGGCAGGGACAGTCCGGAAGAAATGGAATATGTTGTATAATGCGGCGGAATCAAACCTGGTGTCTTCCTATTTCGTTATTCCCGCACGTTTCGCATAAAAATTCCTGCAGCCACCGCGGCATTTGCATGTGCCAGTAGGGGGAGGGAAAAAGAGTTCCATTTGCATGTTACACCATGGTTCGGGGACGAATGGAGGCGAGCTTTCGCGAGACGGAAACAAAAAGCGGAAGGATGCCGAGGATGAAAGGAAAATATTGAAATTCCTGCGATTCTGAGTCTGCAACGTTTTTCCTGGCTGTTTCACGCTGCCTTTCTTACCTGATTCTTAAACCTTCCTTATTTTATCCAACACATTTATTCCTCGACACTTTACCTCGCTGAGAACTTCGATTGGAAGAAGCTTTCTTAATCGCGGATGCGCAACAGAATGATATTTTGATGATCTAAGAAGTGCGACTCAATAATACACGAGCCGTCCCGTTTATAATCTGCATCTATGCGTCGATCGCGCGCAGGACAATCGAATTGCCTCGAAAGGCCAGAGAACGACGAGATTCAAAGAGGATTGGCGACGGACTGATTCACTTACGATTGCAGGAAAGCCTCTATTTTCGGGAACACGACGCTCCTGCTCTTACGATGAAGCAATTCCGATATTTTGGCGTCGACTTTGCTCGGCAGCTCCCACGCCAAAGCGGCTGTCATGCCCATCACCACGTCGTTCTCCGCGGCGTACGTTCCGATTGTCAGGCAAAACACCAGCTAACAGAGACAGAGAAAACATAGATACATCCTCCCGCGATCGTTCGTGTCAAACTTGCCCGAATCTCATCCGCGAAAATCTGTGGATACCGCGTACCTGCACGTTGCTGCCTTCTGGGAAGATCAAGTATCTCTTGCGCCTAGACAGTGTCCTGGGGGCGTCGATCATGGCCTCGAGAGCGTCGATCATCACGAAATCGAAGCACGCGAGAACGAGGAGGAGACGTCGGATGCCTGGCATCCCTTCAACGCGGCTGCGGCACGACTTTCCGCTCTCATACGCCCCGTTCTTCCTTCCAGACCGCGAGTCCGCCGAAGGAAAAAGCTTGGAGCAGAAATTCACCGCGTGCTGGACAGGATCGCCGCAAATGCCGGGCGATACGAGGGTCCGTGGATCAAGAGTGATTTTAACACCGCTGGAATGCGTTCTACACTAAGGGGCCAGTATTCCCGCCGAGGAACGAGGAATAGTTTGGAGCGTCAGCTAACGGGAACAAACTGGCCGTGTTTTTCCACGGGCCTAACGAACCTCTAGACGACGCTCCGAGAATTCGTTCGGCAAACAAACCAGGCGCCCGTGTTCGATCCCCGTCTGCTTCTCGGTATCGCGAACTCCGGCACATTTTTCATCGCCAGCAGCGGCGTGCAATTGGAAAACTCCAGCAACTGCGTCAACGTTCGGGAGTAAACGGCGCTCAGCTGGGAAACGCGGCCCCGTGGCCGAAGAATCGGTCAAGTTTTTCCATAGTAATGACTCCGAATGCCGCAGAATTGACCGAGTCCTCCGTTCTCCCTCGGAGCGAACGCCCACTTTGGTGATTAGCCAAGAATCCCCGGAGGAATTGTGTGTTTGCATGCACCATCGCTCCTCCGCGACGCTCGACGATTTAGGAAACAAAGGACCGGCGGAATCGTAAATTTTTCATCGACTCTGAAAGCCGCGGAGCAAACGGCTCTCCACTCCTGCGATCTGCTATTCCGTTGGCGATTAAACGGCGATAATTGCTCCTCGCGGTTAAACGCTCACGAAGCGGCACGGGCGAAAGCAATTTAATCATTGACAGATTACTTAGTGGGAAAAATATAAATGTCGGGGGTCGAGATGATTGCGTCATCGCTGGTAATCGTTAAGGGCCGCTTAACGTTTAACCATGCCCAGGAAGGAGAAGGGGCATTGAAAAAGGGAAACAATAATCCTTTCAAGACACACTTTATTGAGTAACCTCGTCAGAAATTTTTACAACACTATTGTAGCTCTTACTTACATTCTGGGCTCCAGTAGCACACTCAGGATTTAATCTGGGGGGGGGGGGGGCCGAGTTGAGGGGATAAAAATATTTTCAATGCAAATTCAATAAAATTCATTAAGCGATCATAAAAATTTATTTGAAGAATGAAATCCAGTTTCCCTTTCTTTTTACGAAGCTCTTAAATTACTTCAGTCGCAGTTACATTAATCTCCTTTTTCCTTTTTCTTTGGCGTGCGCCACTGCTGGGCTCCGCCCTATTCATAAATAATAATAAAAATTGTAATGACTTTCCTCGTTGTTTTACTGCAAGACAACAGCTTATCCAAGAAATTACCCCTGCAGGGAATCGTGTACAACGCGATTGCGGAACGACACGCAGGTCGTAAATGAAACTAAAGAATACAGAAGCTCGCGATTACGAGACCATAGCTAGCACGGATAGACACTGTCGTCTCGCTCATTGTACTTTAAAATTCGCGCTTATATTAATTCATACTGTCTTCGCTCGGTAGAGTGTCGCCTCTGCGGAAAAACTGCGGCTAGGGGAGCGCCCTTTTTCACCGCGGCGACACTTATTCCCTCATTCTGCAGCCCATAGCGGTGGAACGAGCGTCTGTTAATTGCATATGGGAGTCGTGCGCACGCACCATCCCCGTTTCACGGTGTCTGGCAAGAAAACCGCAGGGCATTCTAAATTAATGCTTTTCGTTAACGCGTGGCCACGGTGGATGCAATTATACCCGTTCTGTCGCGGAATGTGACTGGGGTCGTTGTCGCCGACGCTTGGAAGTCTGCCGGGGATAACGCGAGCGGACGTGTTCAAATTTAAAAGGTGAGAAGAATAGAGTATGTACATTGCCACGCACAGTTTTTCACATGGTTCCATTAATCTATAAGAGTGTCGATCCCGACTAACTGCAGTGGACAATTTCTAACATGAATATCACAGTAGGACGCGTCGACGGTCGCGTTGCCATTGTTCGCGTACGATCTGAAATCAAAGGGACGGTTAGCTCTGCCAATCTTGTAATAGACATTCATGAGGGTACTTACCCCACGAGTACTTTGAATATCTTCCCTATGACCTCGTCCCTCTGGCCCACGTACTCCATAGTCTCGCAGAGGTTCTTGAGCAGACAGGACCTCCCATCGAATCCCTGGCTGAAACAGGAAACTGTTCAGGCCCGCCCCGAGATCACGCGGAACGCCAGAAGGAAATGTCTACCATGAACACTTCAATTGTGGCCCGGAGAAATCAGGGGAAGCCATCGGCCGCGCGGCTGATGGCGTGACACGAGGGCTCGGAGAGACTAGGGAAGTAAGGGAGAAGAGGAACGGTCCGCGACAGAGATCGACTGCGGAAACCAGTTGAGGTGCACTATTGGCCGATCCGTAGCCCAGAACGGAAGCCCTCGGCCAAGCGCTTCTAGGTGCAGGATCGCCGCGGATCCACGGCAATTTCCCAAGGCCGAGCCGCTTCCATACGGCTGGCCACGGATCGTCTACCAGCCCCTGCATTATTCACGGACTATTAAACTATTTATTACCTTTCGTACAGAAGCTCCGCGCCCTCGTGGAGCTCGGCGATGGACCTGCCCGCTCGACTGCCGCCGCTGGGAAGCTCCCACACCACCTTGAAGCCTGCTGCCTGGGCGAAGATCGTCGTGTACGGAAACAGCGTGATCTTGAAATTTACTCTGCTCTGAAAGAGAGAGCTCACCATTAACAGTCGCTGACTGGTCGAGGAGAACGTCGCGATGCGAGTAGTACAAGCGACGATGGAGCCAGCCTTTAAGTGGCTCCCGTGAAAATTCAGATTTCACGAGCGATTCATGTTGGATGATCCAGCGAGAGAGTCGCGGACTCACGGGTGGAATTAGTATTAATGGATCTCGTCGGCGGGGCATTTGATTTTCGCAACAGCCGGAATAGAAGGGGCAGGGCAGTGGATACTTGGAGGGGTACCAATATCGCGTTTCCTTCTTCAAAAACTGCCACCCGATGGCCACCGACCGATTCCAATATCGAATCGCCGGCGTGTAAAAAGAGGTCGGAAAGGAGGACACGTAATATCCACGGGCTGTAAGCTGTCCGAGACCCCAGCGCCGCCTAAAATTTCAATTTTCAATCGACAACAGTGCACACAGAGCAAGCCCCAGCGACGACCAACATTCCCACCACCTCCTGCCTCCGCTCGGACGCGTGGAGCGGCCAGAACAAGGCTTTTTAAAGCCTCTGTAAAACTGTATACTATATCACGCAGGGCTTGCTTTAAGGGGTAACGTACACCTAGGAGGCGAAAAAGTAGGATAGATTTGAAGAATTTTTTTTCGTTGGAGAAATACTTTTATCAAAGAAACATTGTAGACCGGGGCTAGTTGTTACACTTTTCAGTTTTTTATTTTTTATTTTTTTTGCATTCCATATTCAATACTATCAATGACTCTGACTTAAATTACGTTCTTTCCTCTACCGATGACCGCTATGGCATGTAATTAAACGAAAACCATGACTTTGAAACAAGCCATTTTGAAAGTCGGGACATGTTGCATCAACGTGCCCTGAGTAGGGCCTAGTTGTTACACAATACGGGGCAAGTTGTTACAGAATTAAATTTTACGAAACGAAGCTTATTATGAGTAATATAATTATATTTTCTTGGGCAAAAGTAAATTTATTAATGTTAAGAATCTGTTACAATAAATATACAATAAAAAATCTATTTTAAAAATAATAAAAAAATACTGAAATCAGTTGCACTAAGTAATTATCGTCGTCCGTTTCATACGGGGACTCGCAATTAAGGGGTACTGTAAATTTTTCGGAAAATTGATTTTCTTTTTATTGGCTTAAAAGATGCTTTGAACCCTTTAGAATATGGGGCAAAAATTGTATTACTTGAAACAAATTTGTTTCCTTAAAATTTCGAGCTCTTCCCCAAGCGCATCGGACTGCTTCGAAACGACTACCGGCGTTAAATTAATCCCTGCTGCGAAGGTACAACCTAATGTCCTACCTTTTGATTTCTAACTTCTCTAATACCTACACAACGGATGTTGTTAGAAAGTTTTTATGTTCGGTTAGAAGCATTTCCAAATAAAAGTATGTTAGCGGCAACGTATTTTTTAGGGTCGTCGAAGGCCCACTACTTTAAACGCGTCTTTCTCGAAACACGATTTTTCAACACGGCACGCAGCATAACTCCAACAATTTTCATTCTTTTCATTCGAAATTTTAACTATATCTTTAAAATAACATTTTGAAGAGAAATACGTACGGGATTTTCGATAAGTTAATTTAAACATTACTTATTAACAAATGATTGCCCTCTTTTTAAAGAAAATTGAACGTTTTTTATTCAAATACTCACCAATCACACAAAAATCGATATTTTTAAAATCCCCTACGCATTTCTCTAGCTATAAACATGTAGATTTGAGAGATATTTTTTTCTTTTTTCTGGATTCAAATTTGCACCAGCTACACTGCGTGCCGCAGAGCACTAAAATTTCAACATGCTTCACGAGAATGGCTTCAGTGCAGCCATTTTTTAATATTTTTCAATAACCTTTTTTTTTTAATAACAAAAAATATACTTAATAACTTCCTCCAGTATTGTTATTCTATCACCTTTCCTTCCATCCAAGAAAAATTGCCAGAAAAACGCCTTTTTTCAAGCTGTTACAGTGGTGTTACCCCTTAAGGGGGGAGACCACTGTAAAAAATCTGACAAATCGATTTTTTCTTTTTTACATTTTCTGAAAGATACACATTTCAAGAATGCTTTCTCCAAATTTTATGAAGAAATTCGCAAAATTGACGGAGATATAGTATTTTCTGTGAAGCGGGGTCAAACGCGCGACTGAGCCGCGCGGAACATTGAACGCGTTTTCCTCAGATTGACATTTTTCAACCGCGTTGACAGTCTACAGAGCAAACTATACGTCCAATTAACATGGTCAAGGACATTTCTTGTACGGAAAACCCGTGGCTATTACGTGACGATCAGGTTTTTTCAATTTTCGACCTGCTTCTATTTTTTTTATTAACATTTCCCCAATTTTGTACCCCGAAAACATGATATTTTTTTTCAGTGTTCCGCCATTTTGTAATTTTTTACAATTTTGACTTTTTTTGATCGTCACGTAATAGAGGCAGGCTTCTAGTTTCTGAATATTATTGTGTTTTTGAATTCGGATTAACCATATGGCCTGGGCACTGTCAACGCGACTAGCATGTTTTTGCCGCAGTCCAAATTTTGACGAAGAGTATACAGGAAACGGATTTATGAATTTGATTCAAAACAAAAATTTTCTTACCCTTCGATATGTACACTATTAACTATACTGAGCAATATATTGATTTACTTGCGTTGTTTGGTTGAAATAAATTCCCGAAAACACCCTTACATTTCGGACCGTCACAGTGGTCTCCCCCCTTAATGCACACATAAAAGTGATTCTTCGGTTTTGCACACTTCTCATGTGCCCACTTTTTGCATTCTGTGCACTGAATCCGCTTTGTGGTGTTCCGTCCCCAAAAAATCATTTAGCGGGAAACCACTATAGTGACTCGTGGTAACTAAAGGATTAAATTAATAAATTAATTACTAAATACAATGTAACAATATGCCAATTTCCCTCTGTAACAACGTGCCCGTTTTCGTATGTAACAACATGCCCCTTGTCTTGTGTAACAACTTGCCCCGGTTGACACGATTGTGTATAAAAAGCTATAAGTTCATACCAGTTGGGTGTATTCTTATGTTCTTGGTGCCAATCTGTAGCTAAAGGAACACTGATTCAAACGTGGTAATATTAATTTACATACATTTAACTGTATGTTCGGTAGAAAAGATTCAAGTAGAATGAGAAAAGTTACTATTAGTACCGAAAACACAAAAAACTGTAATAAAATGACAACGCGTGAACCGACTACAAACAAACAACATACACAAGTGTGCATGGTTGAAACACATCAGCCACTTCATCGTCGAAGTGATAGTCCAAGCGAAAAAAATTTAAACTGCTTTGAAACAACCTGCCCCGGTCTCCCCTACCTACGTTAGAAAGGTCGTACTTTTGTCTATAAAATTTCAAATTTGCACTTAAAAATTCGGAGAAGATGCTGCGTGGTGGCTGTTTCCGTACAATCGTAGAACTTAACTTTATGACTTTTCACATTTTCAGTCATAAGGCGACTTGTATGTTCAAATTCCCGTCGTTTTGCGAAAAATTGAAAGAACCCAAATCGGCTATAACAAGTACTAGCTTTTTTGTTTCGTTTATGAATAACTTTCCTTTTTTGTTTCAGATGAAAAACAGCGAGAATATTATGGTACCGCAAACGCCTTTTCTAAACAATCCGTCGCACGGAAACAGCTACCACTCAGCTTCTTCTTCAAATTTTTTAAATGAAAATTTTTAGTTGTATGGACAAACGTATGACCTTTCTAACTTATATAATGTTTCTTTGATAAAAACATCCCTCTACCGAAAAAAATTCTTCAAATCCATCATACTTTTCGCCTCCTAAGTGAATGTTGCCCCTTAAGGCTGCAGGCGAAGGCTGCATCGTTACCTTGCTCGAGATGGGACTGAAAACGAGACTGATCTCTGAGCGAATCTTCCTGTTTCAGATTAATCAACATTCGGAGCCGCGACGTTCTTGTTGCAGCGGTTCGAACGCGATGTCGCAACAGCGATGGAAGAAAGCTAGGGATTTAATAGAACCGAGCGGGTTCTAGCTTTTTTTGGCTAATACCTTCCGGCTACGGAGGAACATCGGTTCACTGCAAAAACTTGTCGACGGATTTCCAATTCATAAGCTCGAGAATAATAAAAATACTGTGCGCGGAGGTCCTTCCGCGTTGCATAATCCTCCGGCGAGTGTAGCGGCGCATTCGAGACTGTCGAAAAAGAACGATGATGAATGGCGAATATGTATCCGCGCGATACACTTGGATTCGATCTTCGCGAGCATCTTTAAAATCGCCGTGCAATCGTCTCCCTATTTTATAAAGCCTCGCATGCACTATATACGCGAAGGAAAGAAAACTCGATTATTCCGCTCTGTTCTCTAAGAGGACACTTTGTCCAATTGATATCACCAGATTTGACAAAGGACAAGGCGAAGCTGTTTCCCAGTTATGCTCGGGTAAATTGAATAATCCTTCACGGTCGTGTGCAGAATAATTAACAGCGTAATTGGAGGATTTCGAGGCTGCGAGGAGCGAGCACCCTTTGTCTCGGTGCTAAGTTGGGTTCCGAGCGGGGAAAATTCATCGGACGCTACAGGAGACATCTTCCGTTTCCCGATCTCTAATAAATAACTCGTGCGCAGTATCGAACACCATTTCGGTGTCTATCGCATCGAGAATCGCTCGTATCGACGCAACGCTCCTGAGTGGCTCCTCTCCCCCTCGCGTCCTCGTATCCTACTTTTAAAACGAATTAATCTCTCGTTTAACATCGCGCGATATTGGATGTTACGAGGGAAGGAGTGCCTCGTCGCGACGCTGCACGCTCTCCTTCGCGCTTTACTGTTCCGCATTGCACATTGCGCTCAGGCGGAGCGGTATCGATTTACGGTCGGTGATCTGAAATTCAGCCGCTGTCTCTTACATTAGGAGGGGTGGGTAACGCGCGTGCAGCGGCCGAGTATCGTCGATACTCCCGATGCACTTGCTCCTAAGTGCACTGGATCATCGGGAATCGCATAATTCTTTTGACGGGAGTGCAGCCTGCCGCGCGGGGGCCGCAGCTGCCGCATCCCCCGTTCCCTCGAAAATCGTAAACAATCGGAAGCGTCGGGTATGCCCTCCCTTCGGAAACTTCAAACTTATTAGAACGATTAACCGCGTGCGATGATAATGCATTCGATTAGAAGTCGCGGGGGAATCGATCCGAAACTCAAACGGTATTCCCCACCCTAGGTATAAACAGCTCGACACTATTTTTTGCCAAGTCTATGATTATGTATACATTATTTGAAACATAAATGCGCAAGAAAAGGCATATATAGTTGTCTTAAAAATCATGTAGGAAGTAAATTAGACAGAGAAAACAATTTGAATACAAAATTTACATGCAACCTTAGAAAATTTATAACGAGGGTTAATTTATTACGACACAGTTTTTTGACGATAAAGTTTGTCGCTTTGAATAGTCATTGATAATTTAAAACAATGCCACCTATACCAACATCAGAAGATACACAATTTACACGAATTTCGTTTAACTTCCCGCGCAACCGTTCGGCAAAATATTTCCAGCAGTGTAGGAGCGCGACGCCCTTTCGTGCGAAAATACAGGGACAGCGATTGGTTTACATTAGTCCCCATATTCCCGAGTGCGTGTGCTCCGTAAATTGCCGACGCTCGGAGAGCCGGTATACGCGACGTGCCCCGTAAACACAGGCCTTAATATACCGAATACGAGGCGACAACAGACGGCTGGCTAATTTCGCGAATCTAGCAGCCGTGCAGCGCAAAGGTGTTCGCAGCGCGCCGAGGAGCCTTGAAAGGGTCTAATGGCTATGAAAGCACACCGACCCCCATCGATCGCAGGGAAATTGAAATATTCGATCCAACCCCGCAGGTACCTACGTGCAAGCGTAATTATCGCGAGTGAATCGCGTGATCAAGTGATACAGAGGTCGTCAAACTAATCGCACGTCCACACACGACCCACTTGCAGATTTGACCATCCCATTGAGCACACTGCGCTGGCCTGGCAATTAACGATTCACGCTCGAATCCCCGAGTCTCCCCTACAAGATGCGATTGCGAGGCGAGCGGGGGGCCGGAGCTTTGATACTCACGAAAAAGGAGCTGCCCTTCCGGAACGCCAGGGACCTGACGGCCCTGTCCGCGGCCATCGCTTCGTCCGCCATCACCAGACTCCAGCAGAAGATGCTCCAGAGCAACAGCCGCATAATCGGTGAGTCCGTTTATCGGCTACAATTCGCGCGAACTGCTTTAGCCCGCGTCGAGGTATCTTGTACTGATGAGGTCGAATGAGTTCAGCTCGAGACATTCGGTAACGGTGCTCTCCTCCCCACTATCGCGAATTTTTCGCCGCGCTTCTGGGCTTCCTTATTCTCGCGCCTTTTTTTAGCGGGCTTTCGTGGAGGCTTTATGAATCTCATTCGGCAGACGTCACGGATTCAGTGTACCGAACGGACGCAGACGTTGAAAAGTGTTTAGCCTCAGCTGTGGCGATAAGCATCATAGAATTTTCGTGCTCTAAAACGCGAGGTAACCTGAATATTCTTGGGCAAAGTAACATCGGAGCTGCCAGCACTCGTTCCTCTAAAATATGGAGCGTGTCGGTACTTCTCACCCGGACACCGTGTCTCTCCGAGTAAACAACCAAACTGTCCGGAACACTGAACGATCCTCCGCTCCCTCTCCGCGCTGTTTTACGACCCAGAATCTCCCTGTCTGAAGCATTAGGGAGTCAGCGTGCCGCGCGCCGTCGAAACGATTTGTCCGTTGATCACTGCCGCGCCATGGAATCGGCTTAATGTTCCATCAAACGCGGCAGACACTGTTAGCGAGTTAAGCGCCGGAAAATAAGATTCAGGGGGAGCAGAAGTATCGATAAGTAGGATTATTGCGCGTGATATAGCTGTCGGTATTAGATTATGAGACCGCGCAACTGTAAAGAAATATCAATTTCCGAAAATCGATTCTTTCCGCCTGCACGCTGGGCGCGCAGTATAACTGTACACTTATCGACCGAGGCGGTTGATTAAACTTGGCAAATGCACTTAGCGTGACTTGGAGCGCGGAATTGGCAGCGGAAAATCGACGAAATAACTCCCAAGAGCCGGGACAGGCTTGTCACTCGGCAATTGCAGCTTTTGCAGTTAGCTACCCTTCGATTAAACTGACTTCGTTCAACTATTAAACCGTTACGCGCCAGGTCGCGTCGAGATCCCGCTTTAAACTGGCTCCGTGCAGCCGGAACGACCGTAAAACTCCCCTTTAATAATAAATTATTTCGCACACACCCTCCGACGTGCGCTACCCTCGCCTTAGAAATGTATCTACAAACTTAATCCCAGAGATTCAGCCTTCTTCTTCTTCTTCTTTTTATTTGTGTTTCTATGGAGGACTTTTGAAGAGGAAGGAATCGGGACAAAGATTATCCTACTCTCTGGTAGTCCCATTCTCCAATAGTGTAATATATAACAATGGAAATTGCAGCTACGCTAGGGCTCGACATACATATTTCCCTAGTGTCCTTATTTTAACAAGGAGGTTACGGTAAAGCTCACGAACGAACTCGTTCGCTTATTGCATCACCGAGGCAAGACTTGAAGCGGACGTAACGGTGTGTAACGCAAGACAGAAAGAGATTTATTCTGGTGCAGAGGAAGAGTGACGTAAGAGGAGAGTGAGGGACGCGCAAGTGGGTCGAAAAAGAGAGCAAAGAGCAGAAGCAATAAAGTGTACAACGAACGGAGGAAATTTAATAATAGAACGAGGTGTATCGGGATTAATAAATGCTGGATATGCGATCTAAGATGCCTAGGCCGGGGGGACACGTGGAATAAATCATCGAGCAGTTCTCCTTCCTCCTTCCAGCCGCCGACGCCTCCAAGTATTCGTCATCCATCGCCCATGTATCCCCTTCGTCTGGTCTGAAATCGAAAGATAGGCCTGCAATCAATTTCTTACCTGATCGAAATTTTTAAAGGAAACCTATCCACCCTCGGTTTCTGTTTCCGTTTCTATTTTCTAAGAAAAGGCTCGCTATGTTCTCTTACGTAAGCAGCAAGTGCAACAATTCTCCTACTAATCCTTCGTCCTTCAATGGTGCAGCGGCAGCTTCGCAAATGTCTTTTTTCAAGCAGCTCTTCCCGTCTACGTCCCTCCTGAAAAATAATTTCCCCGGTGCACGTAGAACGCAGTCACCTGTTTGCTTCGAGAGTATTTAAGCGACACGTTAACATAATTAAATTTCAGCATTACGCATTAATAGCATAAGCATTGTCTAAATTGTACGAGCATTAAACAGCGTTCGTTAAAATTAACGACAGACATTACGCGCATCGTTTACGTTACACACCTTGCGGGGACCTGCGCGTTAAAAACCGCTCGAGAAGCTTTTTACGTTGATTATCCCCGCCAATTATCCGACCATGGATTATTCGTTGTAAAATATTCATCACTGCGGATAATAAAGCGTGCAAATAATTTACCTGTAGGTGCACAGATACGTGTGTTATCACTGCACACGAATTCCGACCGCGGAAAATTCCGCATTATTTACTGGCTATAAATTCCGACCGTTACACCATTATCAATTATTCCCGATTACATACTCGAAATGCCGCGAACAGTGAATTATTAAGCGACGCGGAAAGTTCCAACCGTCAAACATCGCATACAAAGCCCAAACGACGAGAGCACTCACCTGTCGAGTTCTCCTTGGATGATGTCGTACACAGGGGTCCTTTCGTTCCACCCGGTGCTCCTGCGCCGGCGTCGCGACGAGTCCTTGAAGAAGTTCGTGAAGAACGTCGCGTTGTCTGGCAAGGTGTACTGGAACTGCATGTTTTGGCCGTAAACCAGAATCCTGCCCGAGAGCTGTATTGGTACCGCGAGGCCCACGAGGAGCTTCACAGAAACACAACGAGTGTTCACTATACATAGATACTCGATACGACAGATTCGCGACGAAGACAATTCTGGTTTTACTTATATAGAAGTAGTGGTGTAGCGGTACCTCTGCCATCAGATGGCCTTCCGACCGTTCCGCTCTCTCGCAAGTTCTCCCTCATCTACTCATTCGTATATATACCCTAAGGCGGGGCCTGCTAGGAAAGCCTTACCGATGCGTCAGCTAGCAGGCCCGGGACGAAACGCAACTTCGTTTTTCCACTTCCTTCAATCCTACCTATCACACACTACACCCGCCAAAGTGGCAAGATAGGAGCTCGCGGTCGAAAACTGGAAATATCAAAGAGAAAAAGAAGGATTCCTGAGGAATCCTAGTTCCTACTTAGTCAATGAATAAAGCGAAGTCTCAACACCCGAAGAGCTTCTGTTGCCAGAAATCATCTTTTACGAAAAACATCTATCGCTGGTTCTTGAGATTCTTGAGATGAGAAGCGGGGTTGTTGTAGGATCGATAGTAGACGAAGAAAGAAATAATGGAGCGAGTTTCGCAGTGTTCTCTGCCACTTTTCAGCCCGTTCATTGTCATACGCGATGGAGCAATTTGTCCGCGACGGAGTCCTCCGTTGGTCGGTTGAAAGGGGCTCGCGTGGCCCGAAAAAAGATTCATCCTGGAAAGTACATAAGCGCGTGGAAGAGTCGGGAGAACAATAAGCCCGCGTAATCCGGCTAGTTGCTGGGCCAAGGGAGAACGGATCAGCGAAAAGTTGCGCGAGGACGTTTTCGTTCCCACTGGCATCCGAGGCGTGAGAGGAAACCGAGCTCTGCAAAGGTGCGGAGTCGTGCCCGCCGATGAAAAGGCACCCACGGCGAGAGGTAAACGAATTGAAGACACCATTAGGGGAAGGTTAATAACAAAACGGGGCGGGCGGTCTCGACGAACGCGTGCACAGTGTCGTAGAAGAAACCGTCTTCAGATGCCGAGGAACGCTAAACAATGTGAAGAAGAGGACTTCACTGAGCTAGTGTTTCGAGATGAAACGCCGAGGAAAACGTCGCGAGCAGGTGTCAACGAGCGCCGGGGAACGTTTCAAAGGCGCTTCGTGGCGCGGGTGTTCCATTTTGTTTCGCGTTCCGTGACGCCGGTAAGACTTGCAAAAACAATGTAATCCCGGGTGGAACTCGGTCATCAAGCGCGGCCGAGAGCAATTAGGGAACTGAAAAATCGTCCTCAAAGCCCGTAGGCCGGGTAAAAAGGCAGCGAAAGATTCCATTAAAGTTGCCCTCGCGCCCAGAGGAGATCGCGGCAAAGTTAACGAACGGGAATTCCGTTCTCCCCGTTTCGCATTCCCGGATCGCCGCGTCGATAATCATTGTCTCCCGCATAAAATAACGTAAGAGTTTAAGGCGAGCCATATCTTCCCTCCTACTTCCTGAAATACAGACGAATCGATAATTCAGAGTGATTAAGGGATTAGCCGGGCGAGAGGTGGCCTGCTATTGGCAGCGCTCCGCGTTGCAAAAGTAATTGCCAGAAAAGAGATCCGCGAGAAGGGAGTTCGGTAGCCGCGGAACTTCGCGGGGATTGTTAAGGGAAACTTTAGCAAGTGTAAAGAATTCGAGGGGCGGTTGAAGGGAGGAGGAAGTGGTAAAAGGAACTGGCTGGAGGAGTTCTTCCTTTTTCCTGCGCCTTTGAACCGCCGCTGAAGAGAAGATAAATGTGCCGGACGTAATAAAATGAAATGTCTAGGGAAATGGAATCAAACGAACACCAAGAATCGCTGTGGCCGCTTGCAGAGAAAAGAAACGTATTTATCCTGGAATCTGCGTGGTACTTGTATCCCTCGGGGGGAAAGTCAGTGTCTTTAACTTGTGAAATTTGAATGTCATTTCTTTTCAGCGAGAAACAAACGACTAGGATTCGTCTAAAAAGGAAGGAAACCCGCCTGCTTTGTTAGTGGAACGATTGCGAGGCGAATAAGTATGTACAAGCAAGGGAGAAGCGAGCGAGCCAGTAAGTAGTACAGACCGGCCATTAGTCAGACACTTGGTTACTCCACCTCAGACGCCACTAATTCTTTTGTACACGATATTAGATCGATATAAACTCCAAATAGGAAGCTTCCAGAGGTGGATTCAGAGGCTATCGACAATCGATTGTATTCTTTAACGCTGCGCGAAATAAATCTTGTTTTATATTGCCAGTACGAGATCCACGGCCCCGAATTCTTCGTTGAGATGGATGAACCCCCTCCGCTACGTTTCATGCCTTTAGCAGGACAGAATCCAAAGGGAAGGACGAAGAATCTCGACACCTCGGCTCGCAAGAAGCAGGAAGGATATACGAAGCGCGAGGAACGCGGAAGGGGCTCGCGTTTCGAGATGGCGATACGGAATTCAAGCGTCGGGGGTGGGGAGGGATGGAATAAAGTCCGACAAAAGGAGGGAGCAAGAAGGGAAGCAGAATTACACCGGGGCCGTGGCCTTTTTTGCCATTCGTGGGAAATTTCGACCCGACGAACGCGGTCCTCGTATATCAACTTTTGGAATACCGCTTAACCCCCATTCGTTTCCAAGATATTACGGCGTCGCTGAACTTTCTTTCTTTCTGCCGCTCCGCCCCCTCCGCTCTTCATTTGCCTCTCCACCATGCCCCACCGCCTTGTATCGCGATTTTCACCGCTCGGACGTCTCCGAAAATTCCGCTCCTCGGTCGACTTCTTTGCGAGCAATCGCGCTTATAAACCTGTGTACGTGTAACTCGTTTATTCACGCCTGCCTCTATCCTCGAGGGACTTTTAACGTTAGTAGAATTCTCTGCTGGGCAGTCTAGAACGCAGCCTTCCAGATGCTAGGCACAGTTTAGGCCAGTTTCTACGAGTTCGTTCAATATTCATTGGGCAGAAGCGACTCGACAAGCGCTGAAACTTTTAATTATCCTTCCGATAAGATACGAGCTTTCAGGACGTATTCGTGAGAAGTGATGCACAGTCGCCGCTTTGCAGGTCTCCGGGCTGCTTTCCTTTTTCTTCTCACTTTGAAGCTGCGCTTTTGACGCAGTGCAGCTCGGCGTGTTTAGATACACGCTGACCCAGAAACGGGGAATTTTATTTCACGCCAGCCTACCCAGCCCTTCTCTAAGCGAGCACCCAAATATTTGCCATCGCCGTGCCGGTAATCAGACGTCGCCGATTTTCCGCCCCTTTGCCACTCGACGGATTGCCGCGACGCGCCACGCGTTTCTATCCTTCAACCACCGGGGCTCCTCAAACTTTCTTCTTCCTTCGCAGACTGTTGCTCCTTTCGCTGCTTTATCAAAAGTAGTTTGCGGTCCTCGAGCGAGCTGACCTTCGATCATCCACGTCGCTAAACCTCCTCCAGCACGTTGGATGGTGGAAAAACGACGGCATCGATTCGACGTACTTGCTTTCTCCGTTGTAATCCCCTAAAAGTCCTAAAACCTGCACGTCTTACAGAGGAAGGGGCCACGAGTAATCGAGGAAGTCGAAGCCAGCAGAGACAGCCAAGTCAAACAGCCCATCGGGACATTTGCTCGGCCAAGGAGAAGCGAAAACCACACGACCAGCTCCCCTCGATTTAATTAGAAAATTCGAGGGGAGACAATAGAGATAAGGCTCTCGAGTTAATTGTCAGTACCTCCACTGATTCCCTCTTTATCCGCCCCGACCAAATTCGTCGCGGGGCAGTGGTCTTCCTCTGAGACCAAAGGATCGCAAACTGTATTGATTCTTTTACCGCAGAAGCAAGTAGATACCTTGAAAGTGCCGCCGAAAGGGTTAACAAGAGGCGGGGGGTACAGTATCTGCCTCTTCTCGCGGGATCGCTCGCTCTCATCTCCCCGAATCCGCGCCGTTGCGAAGACGAAGAACAGCAGCGTCGCCCAGGCCACTTTCATCTAAATGCACAGCAGTGTTGATAATTGCTTGTAATTTGAATCTTTAGAGCGTGAAGTAGAATCAATTCCAGTAGTGCAGACTTAAATCAGGCAAACTGCAAGACTCCAGAACCGGTGGTCCCACTTGAAGACCACACGTTACTCACCCTAAATTCGAAAGAAGGTCCTCTCGAAATCTCCAAGCTGATTTTGCCCCTTTTTCTCCTGCACGAACGCACGCGGTCAGCGCGGAACTCCCGATTCCGAGCGTGTCGAGAGGCCTCACAGCGAGAAGTCGCAGTTCCTCGGCGAAATTAACGTGTCATCTGTCACCTCGAGCCACAGTTGCTCCCCGAAGCTTCTGCGGCTGACTGTACCGAATCCCCCGTTCCTTTTTCGGTAACCAGGGGAGTACTTAAACGACACGTTCCATCGTCGATAACGAGCAGGGACAACAAACACGACTATTTTTCGGCTGGGCCTCGAGCTGGTACCGTTTCGAGCGTTCATTAGAGCTGTCTTCATAACTACAGTTACGAGGAAGTTGTCGTGAGCGGCCGTCCAGCTCTCTCGGGTGACTGGGGACAACTTCTAAATAAGTGGCAGCGCGGAGGACACGTCTCGCGAGCACGAAGATCGCGAGTTGGGACTCACAGCTTCCGGGACGACAAAGGAACCGAGATACGTAAACAAACAGGGGGAGTGGCCGGATCTTGCAGGTGCACGCGGTTGTAAGTATACCTTTAAGGTGCACACTCTCAAAATTTGGGAAATTCTTTTGAAGAAACTAGCGATTCAATTCATCTGAACTTTGGACGATCATGCATAACTCCTATATATATTATTAAAAATGAATAAACAAAGAACTGCAATTTCACTAAAGACATATAAAAACGTGATCCAAATTTCAGACGAATCGAATCGCTAGTGCCTTGAGAAAAAATTCTCAAATTTTGCTGCGTTTGTATGGTGGAGGAACTGACGATCGACCTCGATTTCTGATCGAGATTTTTACATGTTGGAACGTCGAAGGACAAGCGTAAGGGTAGGGGCGGGGAGACAAACAGGGAGGGGAAACGATTGGAAATCACGACAAAATGGAATGCTGGCGCGAGAGAAAAAGATCGGCTCTCCTGCGCCGCATTTCCAGCCATTCCGGGCCGAGTCCCGACAGCGAAATTTACTTAGGACTTTTTCCATCTCTCGTTCCACTTTTGCGGGCGAGACGCGGCGCTTCGATCGCCGTCTAAAATCGAACCGACTTATGGTTGCTCTCTCTGAAAGCCATCACAAAAGCAGGCCGGTCTTATCGATCAATTGAAATGGATGCCGAGCGAAACGTTATCGTCTACCCCTTGCAACGTGAATTGGCCGTGTCGATCCCGACCGGCTGCCTGGAATACCGTTTCGATCACTGTTCCTCCGCTGTTACTCCAAAGAGCGATCGATACCCCGTGAAAAATTCCCGCCACGCCGGGGAATATCACAGGAAATACTTTTAACTCGAGGGAAGGTAAGAGACGCATACCGATTTAATTATAAAATCGCTCTTTATTGCGAGATATTCGTACAAAAAACGTGATAGCCAAGTACAGTGCCCTGCGGAGAATCCTGCGAGCCCCTACAAGGGAATTTACTTAGCGCCTTTCCTTCTTTCTGTCCCCTTCCATGTTAGCCTCTTCCATAATAAATTCCTTTACGGCGAAGCCCGTGTATCGTGCATCCCCTCGACCTGGCAAGCAAGCAAAGCACCTGCGCTCGGGCAGAGTTCGAATTCAGGATTCATTAGACTGGTAGGTGTCGGATATTCGAAGAACTAAGTGGCAGCGGCCCCCGCTATTGGAACGGAATACTCGCGGAGAAAGTAGTAGACGTTTAAACCCAGCATCCCCTAAGGGAACGCGATCTCCGTGAATGATTCCAAGGGTGACTCGATGCAATCGGAGTACGCCAAGACACAGTCGCCCCCAGATCGTCCCAATCGTTCCGCTTCCTGATACAATTCGTCGACGCTCTGGTGACTGGAATTGGCTGTCCCTGGCAAGTCCTCCGTCGGCCTGATCGAGCAATTTTCAAATCTTAAATAATCGGTTAAAAGGGGCTGGAATCGCGTGAATGGTAAACAGCGAATATCAACGGTGTTATCGACTTTGGATATGCACGATAGGCCGGATTACGTCGATAGAAATTCCAGGATCGCCTGTGTATGTACACCGGAGCGAACAGCCACAAAGCGAAAACCTGCGCGGAAACACCTTCCATTCGGAGCTTAACACGCGCGCCTAACTTTGCTGCAATTAGAGCAGTGCCTCTGGCACAGTTGCAATTTCGTTTCGTATAGCGAATCTGTGCCTAGAGTTTGCAACCACCGGCCAGCCCCCCGTCGAATTCTTGAGTCCATTGATCCATTACTGGGTAGATCGTCCGTTCGTCGTGCTGGCTAGGAGGCTTTTCCAACTATCACCGCGCCCAAATCGCGGATAGAAATTAACCGTGGGAAGTAGCGATGCCTTTTATACCAGTCCGGCGCAGGTGTCTCTAATGACGCCCTTTAACATCCCCGGACGAGTCTCCGCCCGTACAGCATCGATTCGGTAAATTTTCCTAGACTACTTACTACTCGTTACACCGTGCTGCTGTCCCACTTTGTATCGTTAGCGAGCAGGACAGCCATTAAGGGCCTCCAAGAGAATTCATTAACCGGAAGCTCCCCAAGAAATGAATTTCGTTTGAGAAAGTGCGCGCGTCGGGTGGCCGCGATTCGTCCCAACGAACTTACGTTAAAATTAAGTGGATCACCTCCTCGAAGACGTCTTGGCGTGTTCTGCCAAATGGGGTTTCCGCGAGCTCGCAAATGGTCCTTAAAAGGCATTCCCTGCCGTCCCGCCAGCCATGCCTGCACACGGAACGTTCAATTTTAATTTCCAACCGTAGTTCTTTCGCGCCCTAGCTGTGTATTTATTTCTCCTCCTTTCCCGTCTTCTCCCTCGTCGCCCACCCTTCCTCCCCTTCGCTCCTTTCTCCCCGCGCACTTCAAACACGGCTAGCAAGTAATTTTATTAAAGGAAGTCGCGCGCCGGCCTGCTCCTCGGGAAACCGTGCAGCCGCGAAAGGATATCGGTTTTATAAAACGGTAAAAGGGAAGTCTTAAACTCGCCCCCGACTAGAGAATCGGAAACTTAATTACTCCGTCGTTTACGTCGAATGGAAGCGTTTACTGTACGAGCTTCCAAGGAGGTAGTTTGTAGGAGTTTTCGATCCCACGTGGTAACGACACGTTTCGTGCGACGCCACCTTCTTCCCGTCGCACCCCGAGTCATCCCCGACGTTTCATTAACTTTCTCAACTTTCCAGCGCGGAATCGCTCCGCGCGCTTTGCCCTTCCCGCGCCGCCCCGACGGCATTGTAATTGCCTTATGTTCAAATTAATTTACATTCAAGTTCACACCTTTGCCACGGCCCCCGTACCCTTTGAGCTCGCAGCCTTCACGAAGCGCGAGTCCTTTGTTGCTCCTAAGAGCGATCGTTCTGGGAATTGGTAGCATTGGATCTCGTTAAATCGCTGCCAGGAACCTTTAAGCCGAAAACTACTCAACGCAATATCCTGGCGCGAAAGAATCGCAACGCCCGCGATTAGACGGTCTCTTTCCCAAGATGAAAATGCTTACTCGCTCGATCGAAGGTTCGAATCTCGGAGACTCACCGGTTCAACAAACTTTCGATGATCGCGTAAGTGTCCTGAAGATTCAGATCCCTCATCTGCCGGGCGGGTATTATTGTAGGCTCGAGCTCCGACAAGTTCGAGGGAACTTTATAATTGAATTGGAATGCGGACGAGAACACGAGGCTGCCCCTTTTGCTCATGGAAATCGGCACCGAGACGCCGATCGTAACCTGGAAAACGGAACAGGGAGACGTGGATGAGAGGGTTTCCGCCGTTCGAGAAGCAACTTTCAGAGCCGTGCTAGGAAAGAATCGCACAGGGGAACCGGAGGTGGCTGTCTTGGTTACCGAAACCGAACTTGTCCTGGAAGTTCGATGCGTGTCGAGGAAAATCGCGGCTCAGCTTTAAACCGTGGAATATAGTTTGTTGTTAGTGGAAGCCATTGTGGGGGTGCTTCGAAAGAAACCAATTATAATAACCCGATTAGGGGGTGCGATAGAAGATGGCTCGTTAAACGAGAGAAGAAGGAATCTTATCAAATACTTATAGCCAGTGACAGAATTATTTTTTCTAGTGTAAGATGCGCTTTATCTTTCACAATCTTTGGTATTTCCTTATAAACCATCTATACAACCTTTTTCGCCAAAATTTTATTCATATATTTATCCATGTTTCAGGAATGTTTACAAGTTTTATTAGAGAGAAATAATTAAAATTTGTGGCAGTTGACTTTCAGTACGTTTATTTAAGTCAGCCTGCTTCCCACTCCGAGCCCCAAATGCTACGCCTTTAAGCTTCATCTTGGTGATTGCTTATTCAACCGTTTTATGAAGACCTCTTATTAAGAACGAATCAGCCGTTTCTCGGCCGTCGCGTCACAGCATCGTCGAACGAGGAGACATGTTCCTAGCTTCTTCCTCGCCCATCTTAGTCGGGAAACATTAAGAATTCAATGCAAATAGAGAGGCGATCTAATTGCAAGGAGACTCGCGAAGGAGGGCTCGTTATCTCAGCAGCGAGATTAATAAGTTTAAGATCCGGTCTATCCTCGATCGGTGGAAAGCCCGTGGAAGATGGTAAGAAGGTGTTGAAAAGAATTAGCCGGTGAATAGATACCTGGAACATAGTTTTCGGCGGGTACAGGAGAAAGCTTTCGTTGGTCCAAAAGAGGGAGCATGAAATCGCTACCATCAAGCAGATCGGTCGAAGCATGTCGAGATCCACGGCACTTAACGGTACGGAATATATCGATCCCGAGTTCAAATCACTGTTCAACGAACTACCCGCGAGTGGCCCTCCTCAGTGCACGCGTCCACTTTATGGCGACGCGATAATGAGCAGCGGAGCTCGCGGGCCGTGTCGTGTTTGCGCTCGACAAACGTTCGCGATTCCAAATTACGGGCGGGGCGAAAAATTCGCCACTGTCCCTAGACACGAATTACCGCGCCTTTTTTTCCACATCGCATTTCCGAACAGCGCTGATGTCGCGCTGGGGAATCTGCATACACCCCGTGCGCGATTATGGAAATCGGAAGCGCGCGACGCGATCGACCAGCTGTCTTAATTAACGCCGCCACGCTTTCCGGTGCCACGCGGTCTCTGCGGTATTGATTTTAAAAATTTTCAGTCCACTGCTGCAGGATCCCGGGTCGTTGTGTGTACGCTCGCATAAACTAAAGTGCGGAGGCAGAGGGAGGTGGTGCTCGAGCGCTGAAATCGAGCGGGGGAAGTCGTAAGGAAACAGAGAAACTTGCCAGGCAAGTTTCTGGAAAGTTATAAGCGGGATGTTCGCAATTTTTCGTGGGAAACCTGTGTCTTCGGCATGGCTTCTTCTCAGAATAGGAATCAATCGGGGAAGTGGGCTCGATTAAATTTCATCTACTTTGAGACTTTGTTGCGATAATAATTATCGAAGCAGTCTTTTGAAGAATATTACTCTGAACGTCGAATCGAATATGCCTCCGTGAAGAAGCGACACCGTTCCCACGGAGGAGCCGGTTCGAAATTTGTGTTTCACCAGACGCTTAAGCATCGATCGAGCCGTGGAATCGCAAAGGTCGACCAACAGAAACGCGTTTTATCGGAGTATTCAGCGGCTGCTTGGGAAACCGGCGCGAGATTCATCGGCGCATCAGCTTAACCCCTGCTAGCGATAGCACAGTAAATCCAATAATTGCCCGGGCCAGGCCGTTAAGCAGCTTTAATTAATTCCGTTTCCAGCGTGGCGCGATTAACGATCGAAGTTGAATTAAAATCTCATCCCGTGACACTCGCTCCGAAAGTTTGCCCGCCCTTCAGGCCGCCTCCGTCGTGTCGCATCCAAGCATTCGCGTTTCTAATCCCTCGGCTCTTCCATGCCCCTGCTTAAGGGGGTATACCCGTTTGCACCCTCGGAAAATGTGTACATTTTGTGGATTTTTTACAAGTCAACGGTGTGATGCAGATTTCCCGTTTTTTTACTATCTTTACATAGTATTATGAACTACTAAAAAAAAGTTTCAGTTAAAAAAACTATTGTTTTTGGGAAGTTATGCATACACATCTGAAAGTCTTTCGATTTTAGACGGTTAAACGGTGGCCCTGAAAACAGCTGTATGTCATGTCTGAAATCAAAAACAATAAAATTTTCTTATAAAGTATGCTATCGTCCAACGAAGCCAATTTTGAAAATTGTGAAAATTAAAAAAATGGTGAGGGATCAAAGGTAAAGTTAGATTTTTCTAAGAGAAAAATCCACCTTTTTTCTTTATAAATAATAAACGGGGAATCGGAATAAAAAAAGCCTTCGTTGGACGATGTGAAATCTTATTATGATTCTTCATGCAAAATTGGAAGTGAATTGGTTGAACGTAGCGCGAGTTTTTAGGGCCACCGTTTAGCCATCTAAAATCGGGAGACTTTTGGACATGTATGTATTCATAACTTTCAAAAAACAATAGTTTTTTAACTGAAACTTTTCTTTTAAGTAGTTCATAATACTATGTAAAGATAGTAAAAAAACGGGAAATCTGCATCGAGCCGTTGACTTTTAAAAAAATCCACAAATTTTACTCATTTTCCGAGGTTTCAAACGGGTATACCCCCTTAACAAAGAAAAACCGTGCACCTACCGAAGACAAAGGTATTTGCTTGAATCGAGTCATACGTTTCGCGACTCGAAGGAATTTGTTTCCCTTGCGAGAAAGCGCTGTGGAATATCGACAGAACTGCAAGAAACTGCACTTGCGCTTCTTTCGAGAATTCCTCGGAACGACACCGGCGCCGAATGACGTCGATTCGATACGAATGACGAGAATCCTAATCCCTTTGCCTCGATACCATTTCTGCCTTCCTCGCCCCGCCGTCCCCCTGTTCCTTCGTCTTCTCGAGCTTCGCGGAAATTTGCCGGGAAATGCAGGGGGAAGCTCTCCGGTTCCTTGGACATTTGGAAGCGACCTTGCGACCCTTTGCGGAGAATCAATTTCGGGGAGGTGAGTTAAGGCTCGAAGATAACGCTCCGCGCTTCCGTTCCCTCCCGATGCAAACGGCATAACAGATGCGGAATCGAAAATCCCGTGGCTCGTCTTTTATTTCACCCTTCTCACTGAACTCTGCGTCTATCCGGGCGCACTGTACACGGCGTTCCATCGATTCTGGTTTCTGCTTCCCTGGGTCGGGGCATGTGGAATTGATTCTAATAAAATGGGGTGTAACTAGAATAGAATGCGAGAGACGCGAGTTTGTTTTAAAACACTGATGGAAAGCGGCGGGGTATATTCAACGTTCAATAAATCGAGAAATTTCGATATCCCCTCTTATTTAGGGAAGAACGCAAGCATTCTCGTGGCGGGAGAGGACAGTGATTGCTCCTCCAACAACTTCGATCGTTGGTTCATCCATTGACGGAATTAAACCTGACACCGCTCGCAGAATTTCAATTTACCCTCGAAAATCCGTCGTCGGTGAATCGAGTGAGACCGTTTCAACGATGCGTTGAAGCGCTGGTCGGTCCGCGTGTAAAAAAAAAGAACCAAGGGGGAATGAAAAGGAAAACAAGGACAGAGACGAAGGGAGCGAGAGGCAGAGTAAACAATGGCCAGCTGCGACAAACTCGAAAGACAGGATTTTCGGGCCAAGACCGCAGAGATCGATAGGTTTACCTGAACACACGCATTCCGGAGATCCTTTCTTCTTCATCGAAACACGCCGTATTTACCTTCCTCCCCCCTCCGCGTTATTTTACGTTCGCGTGCCTCGTAAAGACCCCCGGTAATGATGGCCCCGCAATAAAAGCGATACCTACGCCGGAAGTAACGCGCTGACGTCGAGGAAAATAGTAGAAGCGATGCCATTTGTCTTTATTTGGTGACGACACGCTTGTTCCCTCGTGCTTTATGTTTCTCGGTATCCCAGAAAGCAAGCTGCAAGGAACTGTCGCGTGGTAAGTTCAGATATTCCTGGCGAGACGAGTCGCGGCGCGCGTTATTCTCGTTCTAGGATACCGCGGGGGTTCGGAGAACGCTTAGCGAACTCGGAGAAAGCTTGCAAGGTGCAAGGGGATGTGAGGGGGAGGGTGGAGGGGAACCGGAGAGACGTGCCAGAGGCCCTGAATTTTTAAAGCACGCCAAGACGTGATTCGATTACGCTGCACCCACGGGAATACGGTCCCTTCAGAGTCTCCTCATTAATTACGATCGCCCCTTACCTGCAAGGCTGCTCCGTGGGACCATTGTTTGATTAAAGGGCACGACTTAGGCCAGCATTCCCTTGCTTCGCCGTCTACCACAGATTCGCCGAGCTCGGTACCTATGTACTTTGTGCGGACGGCTAATGGTTTTCGTGACATTCCTCGAGGTCCCTTGGTTTGAAAAGTCGCGAAGGTCAGTGGAGGCGGGAAAATCAGAGGTAAGTACAATAGGTGGCGGGGAATATTTATGAAAATTTATGAACGGTCGACTGGGGAAACGAACGCAGCCAAAGTTGAACACGACGCAGGGAACTACTATGTTCATTCTCATTCCGCGCGATCCACAAACTGGATTTGACTGGGGTAAAGAAAAGAAAGGGAGTGAGGATGAAAAGAGCGTATCTTTTCTCGCGGCAGAGAGATATCTCGCAGTCTGGCGGGGAATCCAAAGCGCCCTTCGCGAAGGGTTGGCCATTTTCTCCTCCCCCGTCTTCATTCTTCCATCGTTACTTTCTGCCGGCGCTCTGAAGAACTCGAATGAAAATACACCGCGGGTAGAGCACGTCTCGCGGAATCGTTCGCACTATCGTGGCTTCGTAGCAGACCAGAATAGTAATGAAGAAACTAGAGACGTCCGTCCAGGCTAGACTGATTTTACAGTCGTTCCACTCGTTTATCCATTCCGGCACATCTAATAAAACTATACGGACATTCAACGCGCGTATTAACGTCCTATGACTTTAGATCATGGAACCATTAGTAGACGGATTGAGAATTTTCAGGGAAACGTGGTCTTGAGATCGAGGAAAGCAGTGACACGCTCTTCGCCAGGGGAGAACTAATGGGCATGGGGGACATTCTGCATTCCCACGCTTCCTTTCCTGCATTTCGTGATGTATAGTTTTTTCTATCGTGCCGTTTGTTACTCTGTGTGAACCAGCCTCCCAATCTTAGAAACATTGCCTGCAATTTTATCACCATTACGCGCGATTGAGATTGGTTAAGCCCTCCGTCCTCGTAAAATTCGCAGAAAGAATATATTCCTTAATGTACCCTATGCTAAAATAAACTCTTGCTAAGATGAGACAATGTAAGACAGTTTGTTACAATTATTCTTGACACACCCCCCCCCCCCCCCGCCCCCTTTTGTTTGCTTCAACACTATTCCTACGCTATACCTGATCAATATCACAGGTTAGAAAACACACTTCGCAATGTCGCACACTACACTCCACGCAACATACTCTATACATCGTATTTCATACTTTAGTATTAGCAGAAATCATGCATTGTTTGAAAACTCTGACAAAAGTGTCTTACGATGCGGCACAATATGGTAAGTAGTTATATGGTAGATAGTGTATAGCTTCTCACAAAAGCGAAACAAAGTTGCAAGTGACAAGTATTTTCGACAATGTTGCGAATGGAATTTCAGTGTTCGGGAACCTTCCCCGGTTTGTAACTTTGTGCTCTTTCGCGAGATGTCTAATTACGGTGGTACAAATATCTATGTCTTTTGGAGCACACTGCACCCTTCACACTTCACACTTTACACGTAACACCAGCATACAATACACAACAAACGACACATAAAACACAATATACAAATTTATAAACCGAAATTAAGCACCCCGTGAAAATACAACAATGTTGCAAATGGCAGTTTTTTGCAACAATGTTGCAAATAGAATTTCGGCGTTCGGACACTAAAATCTGAGTTTGCAACTTAGTGCGGTTCCTGGAGTGGGCATAATTGGGGGTTGCAACTTTGTTGGAGGTGCAGAAATCGTGTAGACGGAAACGGACAAGCGATTTACTGCTTGTTGTAACACACCAACACACAATACACAATTTCATAAACCGAAATTAAGCGCCTCGAGAAAACGCAAATAAAGTTGCAACTGACAGATTTTTGCAACAATGTTGCAAATGGAATTTCCAAAATCTGAGTTTGCAACTTTGTGCGGTTCCTCCAGGGCATAATTGTGGGTTGAAACTTTGTTGGAAGTGCATAAATCGTGTAGACGGAAACGGACAAGGGTTTTTTTGCTTGTTGCAGCTGCAAGAGAAGCAGAATTTCGATCTGCACCTGTAAAAACTCGAAAATTTGCCTCGCGACTTCTCTTGCAGGTGCAGCGAGAAAATCTGTCTCTCTTGCAGGTGCAAGAATCGTGCAGTGAATTTCAGAACAAGCTGTTTTTGAGATGCCGCACCTGCAAGAGAAGCAGATTTTCGCGGTGCACCACAATGCGGTACTTGAATGGGGATTTGGAACAAAAATAAAAGAATACATACCTACTATGTGGTAATAATTCTCATGTTTATATGAAAAGTTGTTCTAATTAAGTTAACTGAGATTTCTTACATAAGGATAGTAGTAATTATAGTACAAGCTACATTAAAATATTATAATAAATTAATAAAAGGCAATATTTGTATTATCAAAACATTTTATATATAAAAAACAAATAAAAAATACATAACTGTGTGCACCTACAACAGAATGCAATGTGATATGTCTTGTGTGTTGCGTGATGGGTGAAATTCAGGTGTCAACTATGATGTGTTGAGGTTTAATGTATGGAGGGATTTGTGTTCTGCATTTTTATGACAATATAATTAAACTACTTACCATATTGTTGATCCAAGTATCATCCAACTACTTACCATATTGTTTGTCCAACTGTGCAGTGTGAAGTGTGTGTAATGTATGTAGTGCAAATTGTGTATTGTGTTCTGTAACCTGTGGTGTGAATCAGGGATAACGTGGGAATGGTGTAGAAACCATGAATGTACGTATCGTTTAGCTAACTTGTTCTAAATCATCACAAGAAACAATCGAACCTCAATAAGCTCATGGAGAGAAACAACCCATACAATCCCACAAATACTCACAATGTCCCTTATAACTTTTTCCCGTACGACCCTCTAAACTAGATTCCTAACACTATACATTTTCTAAAGATACGGACTAGAGCAAAGGATGTAATACCAAGTGTGATATGGAATTGTAAGAAACTCAACATTTTATTCACAACTTTTAATCACAACTTGCCAGCTTTATACATAATTAATTATACTAATATATACTTGATTACTCAAACTGAAATTTAATAAGAGCGAACATGTTTCGCTGGGCCTCTCTTTTAAACTGTGCATCTGCTATTCATTTACATCATTTGTACATCTCACTTATTCAAATATACAATACGCTCATCGAAAAGCATATACAATATAAAAGGTATTAATATAAAAATAAGCGTATCGATTTGAAACTGTCCAAGAAAGAATCCGATAGCTGGCGTCGATGAAGGAAACTCGTCGAAACAAACAAAAGGAAGCAAATTGGTGGCAGGGCTCCGTTCACGCCGCTAACGAGTGGGATTTCACGGACGGCTGACTGGCGGTCCTCAAGGTGGAATCCGGATTTCCGGTCGGCGGTCATGTGATCACCGTGGAAAACACCTCGAGCACACTTCTGCGGCATTCTGGATAAAGGGCGTGGCAGTTTTCTCCCGACACCTGCTCGCCCAAACTCTCAGCCGCCCTGTACTCCCTGTCCCGGTACTCGTCGTACTCCTCCTCAGTGCTCGAGGGCCTGGAATTCCACAAAATTCACGCGTTTGTGTTCCCGGCGAAAGATTACAATTCTCCGGCAGCCGGAGGAAACGGGGTGGAAAAGAATTCGGGATAGGAGGGGGCGGCTTTGGCCGTTCGCGGGGATCGATAACGCGAGCGAGGATAGGGCGAGAAACCCGCCAAGTTATTTCGCGCCCCTCTCAGCTAATTGGCATCGCGTTTTGCGGACATTGTTTAATCCTTCGCTACTCACGGCCCGCGCCATTGTAATCCACTTGTTATTTATTGTGTCCTCGCAACTTTGCCCACGGTTACCTCGAATTTTCGTGTAATCTTCCCATTAAAGCTCGTTCGAGACTTATGACGCGTCGCGTCGAGTTATTTCGCACTACGTTGCGTTATATTACATCGCGCAACACATTTCCAGTTAGCGAGGGCAAGTCTAGCGAAACCTGGAGTCGCGATAGAGATCGTTTGACCGCGACCTTTCTCACATCTCCATTAACCCTCCGCAGCCACTCCTTCTTATGATAAAAAATTAGTCACACGAGGTTCACTGCATCCCAACGTCATTTTTCAGTTACCATTTTCGTATTATTTTGATAATTGTACATTCGGAACATTCGTGCAATCATGCTGCAATAATCTTTTTCTAGAAATGTAAATGTTGATGTACTGAAATTTGTATTTCAGTATAAAAAACCATTTGCATACAATCCATTTTTTTTTTTGTCAAATTGCACCAAATCTATGAATTTACAAAAATATTGGCAAAGAAAAAAACCATTGCTTCGAGTGAAATACACCCAGTGACCACGAAGGATTAAACTTTCCCGAATAATGGTTACGCGCGAATGTTCGCTAGGCAATCTAATCACGGTTCAGCTACTTACTTGAAGAAGACCTGCAGGAGTTGTCCCAGCAAGCCGTGCCTACCATCAAAAGGCGCGGATGCAGCTTCGCAGATGGCCTTCAGCAGACAGGCTTTCCCCCCAAGTCCATAGATTTCTGCCACTTTCTCGAGCGTCTTGTAAACGTCCCACCTGCTCTTCTTCTTGCGAGCGTAGTAGACCCCAGGAGCAGTGTAATCTGTAGCGTTGCTCGGCATCTCGTAGACGATTTTCGAAAAGATTCCAACGATGATGCTCTCGCGGTCCAGCTGCAGCGGTGTACCCAGACCGAAGATCAACTGTCGACAGGACAATAGCGGCGTTAACTCTGTCAACGACCTCTCCGCTATTCCCGCACCCTTTAGATTCGCTGTAACGGGGCAGAGCGACAGCGAAATCGACCGGAAGTACCGAAACACTTGCCCGCGAAGCGTTTTCCATCACGCGGGGCATTCGAACGAGTAACAAGAAGCTTTGGGACATTTACTCCCTGTCGTATCTCCGTTTCGCCAGGTACCTGTTTCCCCTCGACCCCGCCCCGGATGCTACGGGCGCGATCCGATCGGAAAATTCGCAGTTATGGCGGTTACACGCGACGGGGCGACAGATCTGCAGAGGAAATTGGATGAACTTAGATGAGATCGGGTTAAAATCAAATGGTGTCCGTTCCGGGGTGGGAAACGGTTCGAGGAACTGCTTTACCGCGTATCTCTACTAGATGTCCGTGAGAGTGACCGCGATGGCGGAGTGGCTCTAGCACGAGGCACAGAAAGCCAGCGGGAAAGATTTTAAGCGACACCAGAAAGAAACCTCGATATTAACTATTACCTGGAAGACCTAAAGCTCCTCGTAGAAGGGCAGATAAATTTCGAAATGAATGAAAGAGAACGCGAGGGTCTGCTCGCGTCCAGGATCCATCGGACTAGGAATCTCTGCGGATACGGAGCAATTAGTGCTATTGAAGCGGGGCTCGGAGTGGTGTATCGCCAGGCCCCCGCGTGTATACTGTATACGTGTGTGTATCGATCTCGATTGGCAGCGGGCCGACGGTCGATGCAAAAACGCTATACGCCCTTGCAGCGCGCCCTCCGCGAATCTCGTTAAACTGTCCTCCCCAGACGCGCGGCCCGAAACGATTCTCCGTGGAAATTCGCGGTTTTATCGAAAATTCATACCGGGGCCATGATGCCGGCCGTACGTGTGCATGAATATGTATACGGAGAGCCAGCCAGCACGCAACCGGGGCGCACACACGCCGAGCGGCGGATGGAGGGGTAACATCCCCCACCTGGCGTAGAAATTGGATGAGCCCTGAAAGGTCAGGTGGGATGTGTTCCGCGGATATAGGGGCGAGAAGATGGGAATCGAAATACGCCGCACACTTGGTCGAGGACTGCCGAAATAGGTTATTACTTGCTGGCCAACCTCTGGTAATTGTCATCTTAATCGAGAGAATAGATTTTTCGGTGGACTGATCGGCCAAGGGGTTTTGGCACGGTTCGTCGAGCTTCCCTCGCGAATAGTTTGGGCAACACGGAACTGCTACTGGGTGGCGTGAGCGGTTGAAGCGACGGGTTCCTTGGCTTGAAAAAATTCGCTTATTTTTAAAAATTAATCTTTATTAAGTTTATACTAAAAAAGTGAATATTTTTAAATTTCAATTTTAAATTTCTAATTAAATTGTTCACACAAGCAACCGATCGTCAGCTGTCAACTTGATCGTTTCTCGAAAGTTGTCTTTCCCCAGGATAAAAGTCTACGAACACCCTTGCGGGATGGTTTAAGGGGAGGTTCCGGGCTAGAGTTAAAAAAAATAGGTGATTTTTAAGGAATTAAGTAAAGGAAAACTACTATATATTATTTAATGGGACTTGTTGCATTGTGTTAAGGATATCTTAAATTATAAAAATATATTTTTTGTTTTATAATTAATCATTGCAGACGGCACTGGGGAGTCGTTAAAGTCAAGGCGTCAAAAAATTCATCCAAATCGATGGGACCTGTATCTCCAAAAGGTATTATCCGATTCGACTGAAACTGTTTTTATTTTGAAGAATATACTTTTGGCTAGGGGAGACACCAGAAAAAATTATAAAAAAAGAAAATTTATCATTTTTAAAGTCGTTGAAAGGACGAAAAATATAGGAAAAAAGGGATTTCAAACTTGAACTGTCGTTATTTTCTAAAAAAATGTTGTTATTTTTCTGGTTTCCCCCCTAACCAAAAGTATATTCTTCAAAATAAAAAAGTTTCAGTCGAATCTGATAATAACTTTTGGAAATACAGGTCCCACCGATTTCGATGAATTTTTTGACGCCTCGACTTTAACGACTCCCCAGTCCCGTCTGCAATGATTAATTATAAAACATAAAATATATGTCTATAATTTAAGATATCCTTAATAAAATGCAACAGGTCCCATTAAATTATATATAGTAGTTTTCCTTTAATTAATTTTTAAAGATCACCTATTTTGATGGGCTCTAGACCGGAACTTCCCCTTAAGCGAGCGTTTCGAGTGGACCGAGAAGAACAATACATATTTAGAGACAGCAAACGTGAGAAATTTTTTCGCGAGAATGTTAGAGTGCTCCACCAAAAACACTCTTGGCGGAAAATTAATCCAAGATTTTGAATCCGGGCTCTTTGCGACCGTCCACTCGCGCAAAACGTTATCCAGCGTTCCAAGTGGCGGAACGACCGATTCGAAGCTGCAGTTCCGTGTGCCACTGGTCACGCCCTCGTTCATCCTATCAAGCCGAACGGTTGTAATCCTCGCGACGACCGTTTCCAAACACGCCGGATGGAAAATTGGATGAGCCTCGGACATGTGGCTCGAACGGGAATTATTCAAGGAGCGGTGGTGCGGGTTACGGCAGCGTAAACGTTGCACGATTTCACGCGAACGAAGGGCTGCCCGGGAACGTTTTCTCTTTCGAGATAATTGAGCGAATGGATAATAATCAGGGCGGACCAGCCGCGGGTGCCGACAAAGCTCCTCCGGGGCGACATCCGCGGAGCTTTTCAGCTTCCGCGCGCGCTTAACGGCGCCAGACGGTCGATGTTAATGGGCACTCGTTTTTACAGCTCCGAGATCGCTCGTTATCGTTGGCTCCTGGGCCTGCGATGAAAACGCGATCGTGTCCTCCTTTCTCCCCGTATTCTTCTCGTGAAATTGATTCGCGAAAGGACGGAGGCAAGTCGAAAGAGACACCCCCGATATCGATCGCATACAAACTGCAGCTGTATAATCTTCTGCCGGTTTCTAACGGAGCTCGGTCCACCCGCAACTCTGCGACGCTGCGTCCCTCTTCAATTATACACCACCGAAATCGAAGGAACGCGTAACGAGCGAAAGAAGAGTCCTCTACTGCTCAATCCGCCGCTCGGGTCTCTCGTTGCCCGTCTCGAGGGAGCGTGAAAAAACCAGCGGCCGATCACGAGCACTCGAGCGACGCGCCACTGAATCCTCGATTGGCCTCGGATGCGGTTCATTATCCACATCAAGCTTCATCTACGTACCAGAAGCTCGCCGGGTTTCGGGAAAACAAGAGCTCTGGCACGTCGCAAGGGACTTTCGATCAGGCTGCCGGCGTTCCTCGCCTCGGACTCCTCGTCGTTCTCGTTCTCCAGGGCCTGTGCCAGACACCGCGACAACCAAACGAGCAACAGCGTCAGCAAGACGCCTGTCCCAGTCATTGGAGCCAGCTTCTCAAGCCCCCAGCGATCGTTTCAACCCACGTAGCACTGGCGAAAGAGGTGAACTGTAATCCCGTTGAGCTGTCCGTTCCGTTCCTACCGAACTGCCAAACGCCCACACCGGACGCTTGCCACGTGGAGGCTGCGACGACCAACCGAAATAAATTACGGCGATAACGAACAGCGCACGTGTACGCGATAACTGGTCCCATTCCCATCCATCGAATCTGTGCAAATATTTGCAACGAAAGACAAGCCTGTCCAATAAGCCGTTTGACACCGGCGGGCTGCTAATTCGCGGAACTAACGCTCTGGTAACGGGACGCCTCGTTAACGTGCCCGCGCAAGGCAGCTCGTTTAGTCTTTCATTAGGACTTTGTTTGGACTTTGAATTTTATCCGCGACATCTTTGATTCTCACTGATGTGGGCATTCAGGGTTTTCGAACGGCCTATAGTGCGAGGGCACATAGGTGGAGCTCTTTACGTACCTACAGCCTAAAATATAGAAACCTCGGGGAGTGGCGTTGAGGGAATCGGTAACCCGTCTGGCCAGTACATAACACTAGTTTATAAAATCAAAAACATTATTTTTGATCCAGACTCCACTCCATTAAATTAATTATCTTTAATTTAAGAGCCATCGCGATCAAATCGGTCAACTCTGTCGCAAGATATGGCCAAAGACGTCGGCTCGTCTTCTTTTAAAATTACCAAAATATTCATCGGGCGATATCTCAAAATCGTATCCATAAGATTTTGTCTCATGTCGAATTTTGAGTTTGGGGGACAACCTTACATAAGAATTTCATAGTGGAGTCTGGATCAAAAATAACGTTTTTGATTTTGTAAACTAGTGTAATCAGAGGACCCGTGGATCTTGGGTTCGAGTCCCATCGCCCGAGGTTCCCTTTTTATAAAAGCTTTTATTTTCGTCTACGCCTACATTGATGCGTAATGTATTTGAAAGGATCGGCAGCTGATGATTTAGTTGAAGAGTGTGGTACATTGGGAAAAGAGGGGAAAGTTTCTTGAACGTTTCTGGGCAATGAAATCCCAGGTGCAAGTTCAACGGACTGTCTTCGGTCCGCGACAGCGAGGGGGCGTGCAGAAGAACCGAGCGGAAATCCTTCGTTCAAAAAGAGTCTCGCGGTATCGAATTCGTGGCCCGTAATTTGGTAAGATCGTGAAATCTTCGCGAACCGCCCGGCAGTCTGCGATCCCGGCATTAAATTGAATTACTGCCCCCGAACAGCCTCGTTATGTACACGAATCTTTCACCCGTGGAGCGTAACCACGAGCGTGTGCACGCCCACGCGCATAGACACGTAACCCAGCTTTATCTATGTGGGTTAAACGATGTCCATTTGTCGTTTCTTATCCGCCTGGCCGCGACGTCCGACCCGAAAATCGAGCGCTCGTCTCGCGATTCGGAAGAAGGGAATCGATGGACGCGAGCTGCCAGGGAGTCTCTAAAAATTGCATCATGGACAACCATGCCTTCCACTTTCGCCTTACCTTCTTTCAGAAAATTAATATGGTATAGCGTGTATGCCATCGAACACTTCAAGCCGCGCAACTTTTGCCTACGATATATTTTCCTGCGTTCAAAAACAACAGAGATAATTGAAGAGTGTTTGTAGGAAAACACTGTAAGTGGCCAAAATCAGAAACGCACAAAATAGGGAACGCAGAATAGAGAATAAGTGACAAATTAAGTTAAAACACCACATGTACATTCATTTTTTTTTTATTTCTTGATGTTTACGTGTAACGCACTGATCCGACTCGCGCGTAGCGTAATCTCGGCAGCCGCCTAGTCCCCCTAGAAATTGAAATCTGAAACGAGGGCTCGCCAGCTTTTCAGCAACCGGCGCAGAATAGTTTTAAAAAGTCCCTTGCGATGCTAATTAATTTTCCAGCCATTAGCTTTGTCGGTAATGAAACGAGAAAGCTCATCTTTGAGGAGCGAGGGGAAGAACTCGCAAAAAGTCGGCGGGGCCTTCTCAGCGCGTAGCAAAAAGCTCGTCGACCTGGAGTTTCCGCGGGATTAACGTATAGCCCAGAGTTTGGGGAATGTTCGGTTTCCTGTCAAATGTACGCGACGCGAACTTTTTCAACTTTTTCCCGGCTCACTCCACGTCCCGGAGTGAATTTATGACTTTGCGGTTGACGGTTCGGGGATGCACACCGCGGTCATAACTCGTATAAATAGCAAATACCATCAGGCATCCGGGTCGAAACGAAGGTCCGGCTAGTCCCTCTTTTCCTGCCGCCTTTCCTTCTCCGAAATTCTACGAGAACCGAACCTCCCATCGGTCGACCCAAGGGCCAATTTTTAACCCGCCTCGGAAGTCCTGAGTAGCGACTAGCGCGGGTACCAATCGGGCCACCGATCTCGCGTATTTCTTAACAAACTCAGTTATATCCGCTGGCGAACCAACGAATTCGTTAAAACTACCCCCGGCATGGAATTTTCCGTGCCCCACGGCATCCCGGATCATTGTCAATTAACTACAGCCGCGAGAGCGATAGATACCAAGTGATGGGGACTGGAGGAGCAGGAAGAGAGACAGAGGGCTGGCAAAACTCAAAGGTTTCGGCCTCGGTGGCGTTGCAACGACACGAAAGTAAAATCGTATATTGTCGGGCCCGTGTTAATTACCACGAATGGCTTTGCCCTGAAAAACCGCCCTCCCGTTCCATCCCCCTGTCCTCCGTTTCTCTCAGTCAACGACGACGTCACGGGCCATTTTTTCCCCCGTTCCGCTCGCTCTCTACACCCTCTATAAATTTCAACCGGAGTATTTTCTCTTTTACGTGTACCTGTTATTGAACGAGAGAACTGCCAATAACGCCGGATAACTGCGTCACGTTTCGCCGCGAGACCCCCGCCGTTTCAACCCTCCCGCTTCCTTCGCCCTCCGCTCGCGTCCTTTCTTCCCCTGATATTTCTAATATCGCGCGACAACGGGACACATAAATTACCCGGCGAATTTCGATACAGAGCCTCCCCTCGGCCGCAGCTTCTTGCGAGATGTCGATCGTTTTTACGCTTCTCTTCTAACGCGCTGGTATTAATAAACGTGGATCAGAGGGTTCCCCTTTTCTTGTTTTTCTATTATGTACCATGGACGATCGGCAAGCCTTCGTCCACTTATCACGCGAAGTTCCGCTTCGTCAGCATTAAGTTCGTCGTAGGAAGCTAGGAACTACGCTACAGGACTATCCAGGAACCCGACGGTCGTTAGGGCGGGCATCAAAGGCACTACCCTTAGCGTGATTTCGCAGCAGTCGCGGGAAGCACTTTAGATAGTTAAGTAAATGATCATTCATGGACTTCGGTGAAGTATTCCAAGGGGCTTTCCGCGCATTCCGGAAATAAACTGTCGCAGCCAGTGGCTGCCTGTCGGCCCATGATTTCGGCGGCGTGATATACTCGATCAAAGTCAGTCCTGGAAGGCTCAGAAGTGGTCGACGGCCTGAAACGCCAAGAAAATTAGCCCGACGCGGCGTGGAATTCAGATTCACGTTCATAATGGCACGCGAAGTTGGGGAAACCGAGGGCTGGTGGATCGTATCCAACCTCTGTGACGCTGTTTTCCGCGAGAGTAACGCGCCCCCCCTCGGGAAAACAAAATTTAATTTCTTAACCACATTAAGCATCGTCCGGTAAGAACTCCGGAAATGCGCATTTCAACAGCGCCGTTATCCTCGCGATGCAACTCCACAGAAGACACACGATCGACTATGAAACGAAGTTGCAACTGGCGGTTATTACCGTTTTCGTAGATCTATACTCACGTGAGGAGCAGATGAATGAGCTGAGAGCTGAGACCGTGAATGCGAGCCAGAGGCGTCGTTGAAGCCTCGCAGATCGCTCTCAAAACGCAGGCTTTCCCCGATTCGCCGAGGGCCGACTCCAGGATTTCGTAAATTTCCCATCTGGAAATAGCGCGGGCCTCTGCTTTCGACAGAAAGCACGGGGGTCGCGTGAAAGGAAAACGATTAAAATTCAAGAGAATTGTTACAGAAGAAACTGTTTCGGGGTATTGTGCTAAGGCATGCGACAAAAGTAGCCTCGTTAGTATGTAAAGGAGCAAGGAATTTCCATCTTAAGAAGAGGATTTCTGCCTTAGCGAGGCCGCTTCTGTCTCTGCGCGCAGATATGCATAACCAGTGCTGGAATTATCCAATAAGCAAAATAAGCACGTGCTTAGGGCATCGGGTGAAAGAGGAGCACCATAGAATTATTCTGAATTTTAAAATTTAACTTTTGTTATAAGTCCAATTATTATCGGAAATACCTAAGAAATGATACACTGCGTTGAACTGATCGTTGAACTAACCGTTGAAGAAATAATATAAAGGATCGACATAAAAAAATCTACAAGTTTAAAGATGCCTCCTTATGTCCTAAAAGAGTTTAATGCAATGTTAACAATAGTTTTTAATAAAAAAATTCACAAATTTCATGGGCTGTTACACGAGAAGCCCCCCTTAATCCAGCCCTGTGCACAACAGTAGGTGTACAGGGTGTTTCGGAACTGCGCAGGCAAGCTTGTCTAGCTAGTGGAATTCATGGACAAACAGGAAAAGACCGTGATTTAAAGGAAGGGGATTGCACGGAGTCAGGAGCAAGTGGCATCCCTGAAAAAACACCCCGGAAGCGTATGGAAAAAAAGGGGCGTACCTTCGTCACCCAGTGAGGAGTCGTCATCCCCGTCGGCCCCGCCATCGCGATCGATCGATCTGTCATAGCGAACGTATGAATCCGTCAAGTAGGAGGCGTTATAGGGCAGGACGTAATTAAATTTCATCACATATCCGATAATCAGGCTGACGTCGACCTCCATAGGTAAACCGAGGCCGAGGATTAACTGGAACGGTTTTCAAATACACCAAGGTGTCATCGATCGTTCGTAATAACCGCCAATCGAATACCCTGCTGCCAGGCTCACTCGCGACTGACATGAGGCTGGACAAAATTAGACCGGGAAATATATATCGGAGGCGAAGGGAATTTTGGCCGCGGCGGTCTGGCAATTTAGGGACGCCCGCGCGTCCAATGCTCGCTTTGTAGCCGACAAATTTATGCGCGATACCATTGAATCGCCACTGTCGCCGGTATTTCACTGGTGGAATTATTCTATAAGGAACGCGCGAGTCGTTCGATTCGCCGGTTCGATACTTGCGAACACGGAGAGGTCGAGGGTTCGGTCTCACCTGTACTTTGGTCGGCGCTACGGTTCCAGGTACCGGGAAGACCAGGTATCTCTTGCCCCTCTCAGGATCCAAAGCACTAGAGATGGAGCCGGTACAGAACACGAGGAGCACCGATGCGACGAAGACGCGCTGCATGTTGAACGCGCGAACAGTTCGATGCAGGTGCGCGTGAGACTTGCAGAGTCGGCGGTAGAGACGAGGCAGAGACCGGGGCTCGTTAATAGACGCAATTAGTTCGTTATCGCGAGTTAACCGAATAATGAACTCGCTCCGATCGCGGTTCCCCGATAACAGGGCGAGAAGCGGTGTGTGCACACGCGAGATGGACAGGCTGTGTTCGAACTGCAGCCAACGCAGGCCGCCCTCGGTGAAATTAATGCAGCGATCGTGCTACTCCTCTGGACGGGGATTTTTCCAGCCCACGCTATAATTAACGCGGTTCAACAGCGGGCGATTTAATAGGCCGCGAGTGAAGGAGCTGCTCCTATATCGAGGGTGGAGGAGTCGAAGCAACGGGTGAAGTAGGCTGGGGTTAATCACATAGAGCACGATTGGAGTTGAGTCCGAAGCTTTTAAAATCTAAACGCACGTATCACTTACGCTTCAGTGGCAATGGTGTATTATTTACAGCGCGAGTAACGGACAAGAGCAAGTGTGAACTGCTAGCAGAGTTGGGCATTATTCGAATTTCATTCGAATAAAAATTTCGAATAAAATGAAGTTGTTCAGAATAATTTTTTATTCATTTAGCACTCTGCATTCCGAAACAGGAATACAATATTGTGGTATCAGGATATCCCAATAAGAGGAAGTCCGGAATAAGAGACTTCGGAGAGTCGGCTTTGGCGACATTGCTAAAGCGGCTGGCCAGTAGCGCAGAGGACCCGAAGATGATGGGTTCGAGTCCCATCGCCCGAGATCCATTTTTCCGTGGCTCCCGAACACATAGGAATCTTAAACCTATTCCTACAATATCTCTGAATGAATTTCTAGAAGATCGTGGACTAGCAACGAGTTCGAAAGGACCATCCAGGATGTTGGGTATAATCCGTTCATTCGATATGAAAATGATTGGAGTCTGGGTGCTCTGGCGAAACATGTGAAAAGCTGGAGGTTAATTCAATACCATCCCCCGATACCTGCACCCCCGTCGACAGCCTATTTATGTGATCCTGGTGGATTCTCAGGCTGTTAACGCGCAAATATCGCGACTCCTTGCACCCCGCTCGACAATATAGTCGCGTTCGCGCGGCATTTGCATTATTTTCGTATTAGAGAGTGGTGGGCGCGCGCCAGACCATCCGGTGCGATCATAAATCTCCTTAACAACGGGCCGCAGAGACACCGGAGAGGAATATATCCTCCGCGAGCCAGACCACCCTGGGGATTGATTCGAACGGAGACCGATATCGGCGAGAATTCCCGGCGAATAACTGGTCGACGAGCCAAAGGAACGGGAGCAATGAGGAAAAACGCGTCCGCGACGGGGAATCATCTTTGATGCCTACGTCGTCAGCCTCGGAATTCACGGACGAGAATTACCTACCGCAGCAATACACGCGCGTTTACCTAAGTGTACGAACGGATTAATTAATAAATAGCGGCGGCAATCGCAAAACAGGCGAACCAGTCCCCGCTCGCTCGCAGTACAGATCGTAATTTCCAGCTGGCAGGGACGCGGCTTTCAACAGATTACCCGGTGCCTCTGAGAAGGGGCCGAGGGAACGTTACATCTCTATCATTGGAATTAGAATGGCCCGTGCTCGCTGGAAATTACAGACCGCCGGAACTTTGCACGTAGCGCGGAGCTCGACGAAAGTCTAACGAGGTGCCGGAGAGCATGTGCTTACGGATTTGCACGAATGACCGAGAGATAGACCGAACGGTATGATGGGGGCTGATAGAGCTGTAGCGAGAACTAGCCCCACAGTGGCTCTGACCGGTCAATTCGCCCGACTATGACACTGCTAATTGAACGTATGTAAATCTCGCGAATGACAAGGGGTGCAAAGACGGATCGATGAAGTAAGCGATGATCAATTTCACGATTCACTGGAGCTGCAGGTCCAACGAGGAGAACGTGGAAAGTTTCAGCGATTTTGCAGCTATAGCTTTCAAGGAGCGTTTCAGTTATGTAATGTTGCAGGAGGACCGCCCGCATTCTTGCTACGGGAGCAGACTTTCTTGCGAGGCGCAGCGTTTCCCGAGCAGCGCGCTAAGGGTTTAAAGTTCAAAGTTTCTTCTCCCGGGGTTTTTAAGCAATTTAAAGGTCTGTGCGGCCACAAATGAGGGACGGGGACGGTTAATCTTCGCAATACCGATCAAGTCACGTTTCTGTCATAAATTTCATTCGCGTCGCGGACCCCAGCGCGACGAGCGAGTGTTCGTTTCGGAAGACCTTATCGAAGAAGACTCTCCTAGAACGCCAGGCGTCGTAATAAATCCGCGCGGGAATTCATCGACACGTAACGAGCATAGAATTCAATTATCCTTGGCGCGCAGAGATGAATTTCTCCTCGGATTATCCCTTCTTTGACCGATTTAAAAAACAACCCGCCGCTCTCGATTCCCCCTCGCCAGTTACCCGCGATTTTTAACGTCGATCTACCGGCCGTGAGACGGTGTAATGCAAGGGGAATCATTCCGGCGCCCGTCCGCCTCTGGGCGTACATTCCATTTAGAAATTACAGCTTATAATCGCGTTTATAGGCAGCGAGCAATTTCTGTTCCCAGGACCGATCCATTATTCATGCGCTCGTGACTGTAACAAAAGGATCCATGAGAAGATTTCGAATTCAAGGGAGAAAAATCTCCGTCCCTCTCGGCCTGTGTTTCTACCAATTTCCAGGACATCCTCTCCCCCCCCCCCCCTCCTCCCCCAGGTTCAGCCTGAATTTCGTATTCCTCGAGCAACACCTGCGAGCGCCAGCAACCCCGCGAATCCCCCCATAAATTCAACTACTTGCCACAAGTACCTTCGCCGAGAAAAACTGTCTACGTACAATAGTATGTCCAACGAGCGAAGAAGATAATAAAATGGCGCTCTCCTGAAACGCTACTGCACAGTGACGCACACTGAGGGGGGGGGGGGGGCTCCAAGGTATGCTCGTGCACCACAGACATCTCGACAAACTGTTACCAGCAGCAGGAAATCTTTGCTAACTACTGCAACGTGCGAGCAATAACTGCATCGACTTCGAGGACGCCGCGGCGGTCTATAAAACAAACTCCGCAGCAATAAAGCGGCCCGAGCGAACGACAGACACCGTAAACTGCTCCCGTCGAGTCGTCAAGAACCGTCAGACGGCTGCCGAGCGGCGAAACTTTCGTCCACGGGAGGAAAAATCGCGACGCGAAAATGTCTCGCGGGAGAGTGGCCGGGCAGACGATTCCTGGAAGAGTCTAACGAAGAAAGGGGCAGAAAATTGCGTTTACCGAGGGATACCGCTGGCAAAGGGAAGAAGCGAGTATGGAGAGTACTGCAAAAATTGACAGAAGAGTTCTCCCAGCCGTTCGTTCCATTACCATTGAATGGCAACGAGTACGTAAGTTAATTGGCCCTTTTCGCCACTGACACACAAACCAGAGCACATTCTTCCCTCGCCCCCTCTGACGTGTTGCCCGTTTCAACTCGACGTAACTCGAACGATTTTCTTCCGGAAGGGATAGGGTTGCGAGGGGGTGGTGGTTCGTGTTCCATTGCGCTCGGGTCGTTGCAGCGCTGGTGTGTATTGATGTAAGCGAGAAAGGAAATTAAAAACGGGAATAATCCCGGCGAAGTGGGCTCATTTACGTATGCACGGTTTAACCCCTGGCAGCGTTTTAAAACGGCGCGCGGGCTCCTTCGCGTTTTTTCTGCGCGAGCCAGCGTGAAATCGGTGAAGTTTTTTAATCACCCAACGCGGTATCTGACGTGCCGCTTGCCGGGTCGCAATTGCATTTCCCGAATCATGGCCGGAATTCGCGGCACGCGTGTTCTGAGTAACGGAGGCAGTCTCTTTAGACTGATACCGGGTGACGATATAAAATGTAACGTGTTCAACGTGGAATTTAATCGTGGGTAATTACACGTTGCTGCTAATGAAAAATGTAGGCGAATAATTGGACCTCGGGTGATGGGACTGGAACCTAGGAATCCTGCGGAACTCCGGCGTACTGGTTAACAGTTTTTTTTTAACACTTTTTTGTGTTAAAATCGTAGAACATTTGATAGTTACAGAATAAGGTAAAACATTGAAAATGTATGAGAAACAAGTTTTAACTTTGAAAATCTGTCAAAAGAATCCCGAAGGACGAGGCAAATTCTACGACCAGATTTCAATTCAGCGTGTCAAAATCTATAGGAAATTATGTAGGTATAAGCAGGGAAAACTTCAACCACACATTGTAACGGAAAAACGCAATTTTCTTCGCAAATATCAACTACGACATAGATTTTCATTGTCAACACTTTGGGTGTCATACTTTTCCAATGTATTTTCCTTATTCTGCAACGTCTTAGCTTTAACCTCCAAAAAGATTCATCCCTCTATCTTATTCCTAACAAAAGTTTTACGATCTTGAAACAAAACAGTGCCACTTGTCCCACTCCGACTATTCGATGTCACTCTTCTCCGAAGTCCACAAATACCCAAACTAAAGGGACGACACCTACGTGCCAAATGCGCCATAGGCCGTTCTCAAACGCCGAATGTCTACAGAAAGTGGCTATTCTTGCCTGACATCCTCAATAGTTCGATGATTAACACACCGACGCTCCCCCAGTATTTGCCACTTAACGTTCTGGAAGCGCAAGCACCAGGGAACCGGTTCACTCGCGCAAGATGAGCCACAACGGTTCCCCGGCGCTTCACATCCGCGTCTCCTCTTGGGATCCACAGTCACTCGAGTCGTTCAGGCATGTCGAGGCATCAGGAAGAACTTCTGTACGCCACGTAATTAAACGTAAACTGATTAACGCTCGTTAACGGATACAGAGAAGGAATATCGCGCGTTAGAAGTTCGTAAAGATAATTAAAGCAACCCCTGCGTGCCCCGCCTTTGCCGCCCGCGGAATTTTCATCCCCCTCCCCCGGCTGCCGAAAGAAGCTTCAATTCCGTTTGGCCCTTGTTCACTTGTGACGTTAATCGAATGCACTTTCGCCCCCGGTTCGTGTCGATTGTATCGCGCGGGGAATTAAATACACGCCTCGGCTGGTTTTGCTTCCGCATGCGAGCAAATTTTTACGCGACGTTTTACGGACCACTTTTTTACGATGGCTGGGCGTAGTTTACTGTTCGGCGAGTAAGTGAACCGTTTTACAGGCTTTTGACGCTCAATCTGGCGTTGGTAGTCGGCGCCGCTGCCTCGAAATCGTCGAATTCGCTGCTGGCAGAGATTCTCCATCGACCTATCAGGGCTCTAACGTTTCCCGAAGAAAGCACCGCGGGCGTAAGTGGCAAATGAACGTTTACTACAAATTGTAATATTCAAGGGACAATAAGTTGTTGCTTAATTACGATTCAATCCAAGTGTAAATGGACGCATTCTTCCTCAGTTGTTCTTCGCGCTAGCGGTGCCACTGGAAGACCCTTACAAATCAATTTCCATAGCGAACTTCTTCGAGGCCACTTACGATCTGCCAACGAACGCTACACAGGCGCATCCCTGGACGGAAGTTGGGGCGGAAAGGGGAAGAAGAAGCCTGGGCAGGGCTACGGTTTACCAGGCCATAGAGAACAAGTTCATCGGGTGAGTTCGTGAATCATTATTCGGTTGCAGGGTCTCCGAACTCTGGAACTCTAGTCCACGATTCTTTGCCTTCTATAATTTCTATGTTCCGTCAATAGCTGACGTTTGTGCACGAAAGACTGCGCAGACGGAACAGCTGCGCGCAAGTGCATCTAGATATACCTACGCAGAAAGTGACCTAGAAGTCACAGTGGGTCAGAGACGGTCTTATTTTATTTTTCACTTTGCTTCCTGACTTTCTGCGCAGCTACGGATATCAGGGTCACGAATGTCTGCTGAGAGCCATTTGCGAAACTTCGGAGCATTCCTTGAGGCATAACGGCCTCATCGGTGACATACTGCACGTGATCTTCACGTAAGTCTCCGCCCCAGCTTCCGCGTCGCTTTAATCCCCTATCCGATATTAACCTTATAACCTTTACCGCCCCTCGATCCGCCAAATCTTCGCGTTGCAGAGGAATATTTAAGCTAGAACAGAGCGTAGCGAGGCGATCCGTCGATGCGATAACCCCAATATACCCGCCGATCGTGAATGAAATAACGAGACACAAGCATCGCACGATAAGTAGACAAACAGTCTCATTGACTGAAGACTTGAACAGTCTCCGCGTCACGCGCCCTTTCCGTTCATGAATATTCATCCCTTCTGTAGGCCACAGTCACCTACAATCATGACAAAACCACTTCAACTCTGAACCACGGCAATCGTTGCTGTTGGGAAGTAGAAATCAAGGCAAATGGAAACTTGAAAACAGGATCAGGATTAATATTAATCGGGCAATGGAGTGATGCGAGAGTTCTTCGTGACGATTACAAATCACCGAAAAATAAGTGTTATTCGAGTTACTGCTTTTGAAATTATTCCCCCTTTACGACAGTGATTTAACATGGTCAAATTGCCATATTCTATTAATGATATAACACTCATTTTTCATATATGCAAGGAAGGAATAAACGGAGATCGCGACGCAAAAAAGGTTGGGAAACACTGCTTTATGGAATCTTGATATATTCCTAACACCACTTCCGTTCAATCTACGTTTCAACCAAAATTATCGATAGAATAGAAAGATGAAGAAATGGCATAGCCACGATAAGAACCTTTCTTCCTTTCTCGCACCAGGTCCCAGCCGATTTTAACTACGCAAACCTGCAACCTCGTTGAAAGTACGGTATGAACTCCCGCAGATCGTGGAGCCCGCGACGGAGCGCGGGCCATTGTTCGAGCGGCAAAGGACTCGGCCTGAAAATTCCGCGGGCAGGGCCTCCTTTCTCGCGCGGCGAAAAAAGAGAGTCGGCCCTTTTTTCGGCTGGTCCAAGGCGGCGCAAATTGGAGTAGATACACAGAGACCGTGTAGAAAAGCAAATTTGGTTTAGCTCTCTCGCTTATTCCCAGGCCCTCCTCCAATCCCCTGTGCGCGTGCAGCCGGCTCGCTTCCCGATGCGCGCGTGTGAGGGTGCCGCGTGACCTACCTCGTGGGTGGATAAACTCTCGAGCCAGGGACGTATGAATAAAAAACGAGAGCCCGGGGGCGGCCGTGACGGCGCATTGTCGTCGTCCTCGCCGTCGACGACATCCTATTCCTCCACGGTGGCGTGGAAATTTCGAACGGTCCGCCCGCCAAAGTAGACAATGGACTTGTCCTGGCGAGGGTGGAATCCGTATTAGGAGTGCGCGGCCCGAGAACGTCCCGTTTTTTCCCCCCGACGACCGTGCGCGTCGCGGGCATCGACGGTGCCAAGGAACAGAAGCCAGGGGTGGAATTATCGCCGAGCGGCGGAGAGCTCGCGTAAACTTTCTCGCGTGATTTACGAAAGGGAAACGAGGAGACCGACGGGGAGACCTTACCCGGCGGAATAAAAATTGCAAATGAGCTTTGTTTTGCCGTTGAAGTTGTTATCGCGCCGGGAAACGCGCTGGATGCATCGCCCTGCAGAATCCTCCCGAGCGGTCTCGCGGGTAATTTAAGGGAGCGAAATGAGCCAGGGAGGTATGAAAAAATCATGGCAACAGCTTGTTTTCTTGTTCGCGGAGCACGGGTCATGAAACTCGCATGAGACCTCGCGGTGCAGTTTAATAGGAAAGGACGCAGAAGCGCAGGGCGGCCTGATAAAACGGTCCCTCCGAGTGGAAAACGAACAGGCAACGCGGTTACATATTCGGCGGGGGCATAGGGAAATCGAGGGTTCGTTATTGCGGAAGGGGGATCGGGATGGAAGATGAGAATTTCAAGAAAATCGTAAACAATACTCCCACGTTTACGAGTCAAGTGTTTTGAAGCAACGTGTCTCGCTCTGATAACAAAATTGCATTGTTTCTCACGTGCCGTATCTCTAAAGCGGAGGTTGCAATAAACAGGGAGGAACGAAAGGAAAAACGAAATGCGTGCTTCCTATCTGGCGAGGCTTCTTGGCTCGAAGCGGGGGAAGACAAAGGTCAGAATAAAAGCAGGACGTAACGATGCCCACCCGTTGCTTTCGAGCTTTTACGCCCTCGCGCGATACGCAAGACGTATCGTCATGTTCGCTGCGCCACGAACGCGTAATCATCCCCCGGCGAAACCAGGTAACGGTTAGGCGACAATAAAAACGATAGGGCGCGAGGAAATCCCGCTCGTTTTCATCCAATTTTACCCGTGAATCCTCCATTACCGTACCTTCGACTGGAAACGGCCATATTCAATTTATTCCAGACGGTTTTAATTCACTGGACAATTTGAATATCTTTGAATTGAATTTCGAGGAAGGTGATCAGAGTCGCCCAGCTTCACTTTCGACCTACTTGCCCGTCCTTTTTCTACAGAAAATGTTTGCTCCCTTTCGTACCATTCTCAGTTCCTAATGGATTACACGCTCGAGTCCTACGACTGTCCAGCGCCACTTGCACGGTATTAAATTGACCGGAATATGGTCGCGCGATGGGCAATTTAATGGTCGTTCGTTAACGAGTTGTCGGGCGGTTACGCCGGGCTCGTTATTCCTGGCGTATCGCGACAAGAAAAAGCCCCTTATTATCGTGCGGACGTATGGTTACGGTGCTCGCGTTGCTTTCAGACCGACAAGCTCGCGACACGAGCAACTGCCGCAGGACATTCTTCAAGCTGAAGCGGTCGGACGTAATGGAGGCTGCTCCAAGTACCAACCGCGATGCCCCGTGGGACTGTTCGACTTGATTGGAGTCCTCGGCTGAGCCCTGAAAAACCACCGCGGTGCACCAACGCGCCTCCGCCGAGCAAACAGTTCGATTTTTATGCCTCCGCCCTGCTTCGCCGGGACGCTTAAGGACGCTGCACGGTGTACTCTCTTGATCGATCATTTCCTATCGTGTTTGCATCTTCCTCGAATCGGCAAGAAAGGGGACGGCTTTCCTTCAGGATCACGGGAATTGTGGGCTTCGTAAACCGCTCGACGGTAAGGGGCAAGTGTAATCGGGCATTAAAACCACGGACGAGCCAGCAAATTGGTTATAAGTTAAACGCAACATCTGCTAAATATTGTCTGAATGTAGTTCTCTTTCTGTTATTATTGTACTTTGTGATTAGTAGGACTTAAAAACAGCAAATTACTGAGTCTCTTTGTGTTTTTTGGGGAATGTAATAATAACGACGTATTATTATTATTATTTCAGATATCATTTTCATATTTTTCAATCTTTTAACTTTTGTGTGACAATTGAAATATAGGGTAAAGGACCCAATTACTGACACTCAACCAATTACTGTCACCTTAAGCTATTATACTTAAAATAACGAATAAATAAGCTATAGTATATAATCTATAGTGTAAATTATAGGTTGAATTACATAATTCTTTTTATGTATGACTTTAGAACATTTATTTTTTCGTTATTTTAAATAAAATAGCCTACGGTGACAGTAATTGGGTCATTTACACTAGAAGTGTAAATTTTGATATGATGACATTTGTAGCTGAAAAAAATATTTGGAGAAAAAACGATTTTTTGGGGTTAAATTTCATCAAATTCTTAAATTTTATTATCAAGGTCTAAAAATTCACAGAAATATTGGCAAAGAAGAAATACACTGCCTAGATTTATTATTAAATTTTGAAATATGTGCTTCAAATAATAATTCCCGAATTTATTATTATTAGATGCACTAACTTCCAAATTTTCTGTTCAACATTGTCATACTATATCGCCAGTGTGTATTTAATATCTCAAGCAAATAAACATGTGATAAATAATAAGATGAAGAAGTTCACTCACTGCCTTTGGTATTGCTAAGATAAGTCCCTATATGTAAGTGACATTGAAATCGATGGTAGATAAGTTGGCGTCGCTTAGGCGGTAGAAATATATTGTAGAATGGAAAGTCGAAAGTAGATAATACCCCGTGCGGTTTCGAAGGGTGGAATAGAATCCACTATATGAGATACGATCGAAGAAAGGGTTCCAGTCGCTATCACTAGTCCGAGAGGGTTTATGCCAGAAGTTCCTAAAACCGACTGAATTTTACAGCCGCTAAGGATGTAAAGTCTACGGGATTTTCGACGCGGAAAGTAAAGCCAGATATTTTACAAGGCCAAGCTTCGAAGTTCCGCCAACTTTCATTAGAAGCTCACAGGTGAAAGTACTCAACTGCACGTACGCGCGAATTCGCGCCTTCCCTGCTTTGATAGCTCTTCCAAATGCATCGTTCTTTGCAAAACCTAAAATCCGAGACTTAGAAGCGTACGATGTCCATTAGAAATCGGGTAAACAGAGCAGCAGGAACGGTGTATCTTTCTAATCGCCGCGCGCTACGCAAACGGTGGATTACGATGACGCTCGGAAAGTCGATGGATTTAACCGAATCCATAGACGCGGCTTCATCCGGGGAAATCAGTATCAGAGGTCCCGTAATCTGGGAAATCGGAATTCCCAGTGACCGGAAATTCCATGCCAGCTGTACGGGACATTGATCGCGTCAACGAGTATCCTGTGGACAGATTATTGTCAGCTATTACGCTCGGGGCACGCGCATATTTGCAGATCGGTCAAAAGCTCCGATATTATTACACTGCAGAATTCTAGCTCCCGCCTCGAACCGCCGCAGTTCATCGATTCTTTTACCGAAAAAATAGGTCCGGTCTGTTAAATTCTTAGACGACTACAGGGGATCGTAACCTGTACGAGTGCCGTCGACGGGTGGAAAGTTCGCGACGGAGTCCCGATTAATCAGCTCGTTGGCATGCAGCAACTCCGCGGCGATTCAGGCTCGATCGGCTAATGAATTTCGAAATTGGCCCGTTAATCGATTTCCTTTACAGCCGCCCGCCCCTCTATGGTGTACATTATACATAGTGATCAGGACCGAACAAGATCCCGTCACGCGGCCCGAATTTACGATCCGAGGCGAAACTTTGCCCTTCCAGCCGGAGAGCTGCCGCGGAGCCTTTCAAACAAGTCGATCTCGAGCATCTAGAAATGGGGCTCGAGAGGTTTTCAAGGTCTCAGGAAATTCAAACGCTCTTGGACAGCTGCGGGGGAGACCGTTAAGATGTTTGGCAACTTTCGAGCTTCTCCACTGGCGACGCACCAACGTGGATCGACTTGAGCTCTCCTCACTCCTGATTCGATTAAACCTCGTAGGACTGAGTTTGCGAGAGGGCCGTCGTGTTCCTCATTTTTACCAAAGGAAATCTCAAACTCTGTAGGGTCTCTACGCCTCGCCTCGGCTCGTTTCATTCCTGCTATGACTTTCTTATGCATTTTGACAATTTCACTCACTCCAGTGGCGCGACCTGAGGGGGAGCCAAGGGACCATGGCATCCCCCAAAGAAGGGTCTTTGTAAAACGAAAAGAAAACTGGATTTTATTCTTTAAATAAATTTTTATCACCACCTAATGATTTTTTTTGAATTTGCATTTAATAAGTTTTCCTTAAAAATATGTTTATACGTTCAACTCGGCTTCCCCCAAAATTAAATCCTGAGTGCGTCACTCTGACTATTCTCGAGGAGCAAAATACATAAGAAGAATAAAATTGAAGGGATTATCCCTTGAAATAAATAATAATAAAATAAGCCGAGGCGATCTTCTTCCAAGATCAATGGAGGATGCGGTGCGATAGGACGGGAAGCATGATCAAATAAAATCTACTAGTTTCTCCAGCACACCCGATCAATCTAACAGCGCTGGTCATCCATCCCAGAATCTGTTTGAGTGACCGATGACGGGACAAATGGGTGGTGGGCGAAAAAACCTCCAAGACACGAGTTCCTCGGGGCGTGTTGCGTGGGGCCTCCCTGTTCATCAGCCGGATGGACACGCGTTATTCGCCTGCAGGGGTCAGAGGTTCATCGAAAAGGGTGGAATGACGAACGACAGTGAAATTGGATTGTGTCTGGAGTTAGGTGTCGGCGCTGGCAGACTCTGCTAAGAGGCTTTCAGGCGACGCGTGTACGTCTTCTCGTGTGAAACAAAGGGTGGGAGACGGGGCCGGGAATCGAGTTACCCCGGCAGGGACTCACCCCGTCGTAAATCGACGATTATAGGTATGTTTCGTATAGCCACGGGCTACCAATGAATTGGACGAAGGCGAGTAAACGGCGTGGGAACAGTGTCGGAAGGATTTGATTAACGTCCCACGCCGTGGTCGAGCTAGATTTCTTCAGCGCAGATCGTTTCGAGCGAGTACGAAAAGGGTTGCCCATGTGTCTGAAATAAAATAAGTCTCCACAGCTACGGGTATAAGCATTCCAAAAACCAAGGTGAATATGGAACTTGAAACCTTCCTAGTGGTACAAATGGCTACTTCGGTGAAAGGACAACTACCCTCCCACACAAACACACGCGACGATCCTGTCGCAGGAAATATATGGTCCCTAATTAATCGCCTCGTCCAAGGCTGTCCCCGGCGCAATTCATCTTAGCAACCGCGAAGATTGATTAACGTTACTCTTCTCGATTTCATTTTGTGGCCCTCCCTGGCCCCCTTAACAAGCTTCCCCCCGCCGAACCAATTTCTGGCTGTAACCCCCTGTAATATTTAAGTTAACGCATTAGCTACCGTCCATTTTCCTGCAACTTTCGCGGGGGATTCGCTTCAAAGGGGCCGCGAGTTATAAATGAGTTTTCCGTTTAATGCCCGCTAAGTTTTTCACCGAAGTATCACCTTTCATGGATCCAGCAGCTTCAATCGCCAAAGGAAGAGCCGGCAAGTATCTTGAGAACTTTCCCAGCGATCCTTTTATTTCGATCGAACTTTGATTCTCAAGAACTAACCTGGCCGACACGGCTTCCCTTTTTTATCGCGGTACATTTAATCTGCACAGCATTCCGCTATGCGCGTCGATCGGAACGAGACGTTCTTATGGAATTGAAATTTTATTAGCAAGATCTCTCAGTCGTTCTTTAAATAAAACTAAATTTATTAGAAAATTGGGGAGAAGCGGGAAGAATTAATTCTCCTAGGTCGTGGGTTCGCGATCTACTTGAGATTCACGGGGGAACTCGGGAATTAAAACACTGCGTGTTCCATTAACCGCTCGCCAAACATGCCTAGTATATTAAAAGAGGACAGGCACGGTTAAAGGAGGAATCTACAGCACGCATCGTTGCTGCGAACGCCAAGAAAGAATGTCGAAAGCATCCCAGCAAGTTCCTAGCACGCAAGAACAATACCGTTCGCAACGGTTCCCGGGTAAAATTTATTAAGCCAGGAAATTTACTTGCTGGTACCCGCTGAAGCGTCGTGTCTCTGGCGCGCAGGTACCATTGCCTCAAGTTTTTAATAAAGAAGAGAACCGAGGGCAGAGGAGAACCAGGGAGCACGATAAGAAATCATGTGGAACGATAAATCCCCCGAAGTTCGATGTCGTTTGCCACGGTGGTTCCTCGAAGAAGGAAAAATCATTCAGGAATCCCTCCACGTCTCTCCAACTTTCCTTCGCCGGGAGAACTTCCCCGAGGTTTTCCGCCGAAAACAAATTCGCCTCCCCCGCGACGAATCGTTCGTCCTCGCTAAAGACGGTCGCCTGTCGGATTCGGGTTTCATCTTTGCTCGCCCCGAAGAGGAGTTTCCCGTTAGATGGGACCAACTGATGACAGCTCCAAGCCGCGAAGGAATCGGCCGCGTCACCCCTCCGGTCGATCGCCGGCGCAAGTTCGTTAACCGTCGATTATAATATTTATACGGCTGGGGCGAATTGAATCCATGACTGTCAGCCGTTAATTACTTTCCGCGAATTCCCAGGAATGATACGCGCTCCGTAATAGCTTCCATTGATCCGCTCCTCGACGTCTCTGCCGCGCTGAAATTTCCATACCGGGCTGGAGAATTTCGCGGGAGCACCTTCTCGAGCCTTCGAACCCTGCCAACCGAGAGATTCTTTGACGGGGCGAGTGATCGAGAAACCATGGATTTCTAACGGCGCGCCCGGGAATCTGCGTCGGGCATAAGAGAAGCAGACAGAAGGCAGCGCCATCAACTTCCCCAGGAATATTTCATTGCGCTTGCTGAATACGTCAGGCCAAAGTAGATTAAGTCTGCGGTAGATCCGACAGACGGCTGAAGAGCCAGAGTTCCTTGAACCTCGAAGGACGTAACGATCGCGGGAGGCATGGCCCTGCCGCGATCTCTTCGATGAAATTCCGACGGCTCTATTTCGAAATCTAATCAACGCGAGACCAAGAACAGACCAATCGTATACGGGCGCCGGCTCCAAAGAATTATTAGACACCGGAGTCACCGGCGCGCGACCGCTAAGCCGGCGGCCGTGTATGCCGCAACGATGAGGCAATCTGATAGGATTCAGGCCCGGTAGCGGGGGTGAAAATAAAGCCGCCGCGGCCACGATTAAACCCCCTTGCTACGTTGATTACCAAACCGGACAGCTCCGCTAGAGCTGGCGCGGCGCGGCGGTTTCCGTCGGTCAGGGAAACGAAAATCGATGACAGACCACGGCCAGCTCGGCTCTTCGGGGACTCGATTCTCCCGTTTAAACCGAGCGCCGCGATTAGTCCGACTATCTTTTGTTTATGCAAGCTTTAGTTGCCGTAAATGACCGCCCCGGGCAAGACTGATTGCGAGCAGCGGCAGGGCAGTCTGGCGACTAGCAGCGGAGGTCCATTATCGCCTGGGTATGTATATCCCCCACTCGTTCCTCGATCAGGAACAGTAACAAGGTGACAGTGGCAGAAAGGCCAGAAGAAATGGAAAATGAACGAGGCCGAGCCGGGGAAAGAAATGTCCCCGAGGATAATCAAAACGGGGGGATAAGAGAGGCGTCGTGCGGAAACGATATTTCAATCTTCATCCCTACCCACGGACGTTCTTTTACGGTTGGCGGGGTAATCCGCGTATCGCGGATAGACGAACAGCGGATAGATTTCGTTTTAGGGGTGGGTGAAGAGGGTCGACCCCAGCCACCTCTAACGACGATGAAAGGAGAAGGGACGGGACAAAGACCCCGGAGGGTGGACGGGGTTGATTGTAGCCGGCCGTCCAGACCAGAGAGAAATTGCATTTTCCCACCGCGTGTATCTACCAAGCTTGCGTCATTTCGTTTAAACAAACCGCGTCGATCCACCGCTGCCAACGGCCATCCTTTTCATCCTCCCTCCCCGTCTTTTTGCCAGCCATTCCCCGCCCCCAGCGCGGCCACGAAACCGCGAAACTTTCATTTCAGCTGCAATCGCGTGCCACGTCTCCGGGCTCTTTCATGGCGACTCCCCCGCGAATAATACCGGTCGCGAAAAATCAACGATACCGAGTCGATCGCAGGAGAAACCGTGACCACCCCCGGGCAATTTATTGGGCCAATTTAAGCGCGAGGCTGAGGCCCGTTCATGTAATATCGTTGCTTTGTATAATAGTTTCTTCCGATTCTTTCAACACCGAAAAACGATCCAGCGACTCCACAGAGAATCGCGTAATTAAATTCGAAATGATCCGACCGTCCAAGAGAAAGTTTCCAGATTTCGTCCAGCCCCTAGATGACTCTTAAATATTCTCGAGTTTGAAGGGAGCGTTCTCACGGTCGTTCTAAAAACTAATTGCATTCCAGTGCAGCCCGGCTTCCATCGAACCTAACACGCAATCACCGGACAAAGGCGCGCGGCTTTTGTCATCCGCCAACTTTCCGGATTGTAATTTTGCCGTAAATTAACTTTCACAGATCGCGATCCCTTCCTTTTCCCGGGGAAACTTTCCGTCCAATCATCGGCCGCGGAACTTGTTCGAAATGAGCAGGGCGTTATCTCCAGTCCGACGCTTTGACCGCTCGCCCCCCTTTCAAAAATCAGCCTTGAAATTCAAATGGCAGTGAAGATTTGGTCACCGCGCTCTTCTAATAAGACACAGCAGCGGGAGAGGCCCGCGACGGGCGCTAAATCGCCGGGAAACCCTCGATCGATATTACCGGTTTGAAAAAATAAAGCAGCCCGGCAATAAGAGGCAGCACGCCGATATCTAACCCGATAACTCGAGCTGGCATCGACGGTAACGAGAATAATTATCACGAGCAATCGATCACAGCGGAACCGGCGCGGCGTATTGGATTAAAGCGCCATCGACGATTGCGAGCCGGTAATAGGTTCGGTGGATTTTCGAGCTTTTTCCCCCCTGACCCGGCCCGCTATGTGTACGCGGCATCGCATCGATTATTTCGAGGACATCCCCCGCCGGCGAAACATCCCCGCCAGCCAGCCTGTTTCGCCTCGAGACGGGCGGATTGGGGCGCGTTCGCCGCGAAGAACCAACGACTTTTCGAGTTTCCCGTTGGCCGAGCAATATCATCTTGTCAGCGATTGCGTATTTCAGGGGCTGCTTCCAATTTCCGGACTACGTGCTCGGTACAAAACTAATTTCACCTTCGATTTATAATGCCCGCGTCGCCGATCGCATGGCTTTCTACTGGCGCGCCGCTCCGATCGTTGACCGTTACTACTTGCTCCTTCTACGGGCGGATTATTCGCGGCAGCCAAGTTCGCCCGCGGCCACGACAGATTCTTAGCGATACAGTTGTTTCGGGATTAAGATACTAATAGGACTTATAGAAATCCGATTAGAGGAGCAATAGTTTCGCGCTCCCCTTTATTAGCTCCCACGTATTAACATCCACCATGCCGAGCACGTAGCCTGCAGTATTATCCTCGTCAGCCCTTAATCCGATACATACCTCCTCTGGGGATCCTCTCATAATTAGGAAGAAGAAATGGCCGTTGAATTTATCATACCTGGATAGACGATCTATGAATTAGGGCAAATCCGGGGGCGTCGGTACGGTAGGGTAGTTGGTACAGTTTGTGTATTTGAGACTCTGGTAAAAATGTGTTAAAGTGCAGACCAATTGCTTCTCTAGAAGCCAAACAGTTGAATGAATAGCGTCGTTCGCTTCCTTCTATGTATTTTCTCGACTGAAGTTATATTTAACCTCTTTTGTCAAACAGTGGTGTACAGAATCGCATTTAAAATATACTTAATTTTTGTTTAATGTTTTAGATAATAATATAGTAGAGGTACTGAGTGCAGCCAAAAAAAATATTTGGCCATATCAATCCTTCATTTCTAAACGTTTATTCTATTAGTTTAATTTACAATATTTTGCGGGAGATTATTTTTGTATTATTTCATTTTTTACTATTTTTATTCATTTATTTTATTTCTTCACTTTTGTATTTATTTGCTTTGCTAATCGCCAGTAAATAGTTCACTTTTTGTTTCATGTGTTCTTTACTTGTTTAGCGTAGACAAATCAAATTTCAATAAATCTGCAGTTGTAAATAATTTTGCTTTCTTCTATGTTATATTCTCATGAATAATGACATGGTTCATCTCGCCCCAAAAAGAGGAGGCCACCTCTCCGGACGCCGCGGCACCTTGGGAGAAATAGTCCGATGGCCTGATTCCAGTTTTCAACCCGATTTTCAGCAAATATTGTCGTAAAGCAAATACCGACAGGTTTTTATGAATCAGCATAAAATTCTGAACATAGCTTTATTCTGATAAAATAAGTAATATCAGTGTTACTTTTAACGGTGATTTTATGTTACGTTTACCGACAGCCCCGAATTTACCCTACCTGGCACTGCCCAGATGTTTCGCTCTGTATATCCATCTACTTATCTATCTACTCAGATAATCCGTGCCTGGTCGGATTGTATTCGCGGCGGTAATCGTTGAAATTAACCGCGCGCGAAGTACCCAGCGCATTCGGAAAGCAGACGTATCGAATCCACTCGATCCTCGATCGCATAGAAGTTTCCAATTCACGAAATCATCCCCAGCGGGTCGAGGTCGCGCAGGAAACGACTTCTCGAGAGTCTCGAGCAAACAACCGCTAGATTGCGTATTTCAGAATTCGCCCTCCGTTCCCGGCGACGGGTCCAATCCCATACTTTCCAGAATAACTTTCACCCTCCTCCGCCAAAGCCTTCTTACCGGACCACCCACGCCCCTCCCGTTTAACACGTCCAGTCCCAGACGCACACTTTACAAAATTAGCTTTGTCAGCCCTTAACCAGGTATGTATAGCCGCGCTGGTGGTCTCCAGATGGGGGGATGCAACCTCCCGTCGCTACCCCTTAAACTGGCCAGCGGGTATTGGGGTCGAGCCGAGTCGACGAGTTTCGTCGCTATCGCACGCACACCCCTTTTTTTCGCTTGCTTGACACCGCTGCGCCGCGCGGTTCATTCTCACCCCCTTCCGGACCTTTTCCTCCCTCCGGACTAACTGAAAGTCGCGTAGCTCTTCCGAGGGATGAGTAGCCGAGTCGATCGCTGAGTTACCATTGAGCGCGCGACGGCCGCTTTAAGTGGGGCGCGTCAGGGTGAAACTGAAATATGTGTCGACGCGTATTTCCCTCGAAATACGCCCGATCTGAATTGTATAGTCTTCGACTGATATTGCAAGGAAATAACGGATCGATTCGATGGTATCCGGTTGAAACCTTCGCGGAATGTATTATCGAGAGACTTCTTGGAGAATCATTAATTAAACAGCGAAGGGAATTGGACCGGCATCGGACAGCCACGTGATCGCGAAGACTTAACTGCCCGCTGAATTAACAAACTACTTGTTGAGTGCTATGCACCCAACAGGAAATTACCATAAAGGATTACGCGCCTATTATTCACAAGTATGTAATCGAATTTGTAATTAAAGCGTCGATTGAATCATCGAGCGATACAGCAGCGCGGGAGTACCAAGAGTTTCCAATTAATTGATCCCAGTAAATCGTAAAGTACTCCCAATTAAAACACTGTTACCGACAAGCCGCGATCACAGCAGCAAAAGGAAAACAAAGAAACAGAGAATACTTTACTCGCTTCGACAAAGTTCAAAGCCCCCAATGATAGCCAGGGACGCGAGCGTGCGTCACTCTTTCGATAGCGGATGAAAAAGTGTCACTGGGGGGTTGAATAAATATTTAAATTATAGTTACTATCGCTGATCCACGGCCACGCGACCAACGGTGAACTCGTTAACGTTAAGCAAACTCGTTTTGTTCGCGAAACGTTTTTTTTTTCGCCGATGCGCGCGCACCGTGCTTCCGCTTTGCGAGCTGAAAACGTTAATTCAAAGCGTTTCCCAAGGGCCAATTGAGAGGCGATGCTAATTGTCTCTCGCGTTCCAGCGATCCATCATATTTCTTCACGCAAATCGTTACGTTAACGCGCGAAGATCGACGTCGATTAATCTTGCTAAAAATTGGAAGCTCGCGGATTTTCTTCTCCGTATGCGCGGGGCCGATCGTAGTCGCAATTATTCACGACGCGGAAGAAGCACCTACTCGCGGGGCCATTTCAGCGCGAAAGCGCCGCGAGGATTTAGTTGCCCGCGCGATACGATTCCCCGAGTTCGAAGCGAAGAGAAGAAAGAAAGCGGATGAGAAATGCGCGGGCGAATCTCTTTTCACTCGGCTAATTTACTGCACGCGTTAAGTTAGCGAGATGTGTACACACGGACAAATACACGCGCACAGCCGGCGGCGACGTGGGTCGCGATTCTTCCGGTTGAAAGTAATTTCTCCTGATAATAACCTGGTCCGAGCAACGCCCGCTCGCGAAAATTACGGCTCCGCGGCCGACTCGGCCGGAATAAACGCTTACCGTACACTTTTTCACGGTGATTCGAGGCGTTTCGTGCCGCGGACAAGGGCCATCACTCTGAGCAATTCTTTCGCGCCCCGCTAGCGAAGCGGATGGCCTCCGCTGATACCGTTAGCTCCTGAAAATCCCCTTAATTCTCAGAATATTCCGTGTCCAACTATTGTGACTAATACCGATACTGCTGCAATTACAGTATTAAGGGGGGTTGTGCCACCTTTAGCAATTTTCTTCTATTAAATAATTAACTCAATAGAAAATCCGATTAATGACATTTAGTATACATCTCTTGAAGATTAAAGATGATTTTCGTGGATTCAAGGTGGCATAGTTGGACATTATCCGAATTAATTTTTATTCGTTATTCTCGAATAACTTCGTTTTATTCGAAACTTTAATTCGAAGATTATTGAAATAAAAATTTATTCGGATAATGGTCAACTCTGCAAGGTGGCACGTTGCACAACAGCTTTCGTCTGCCATACCATGTCATAACAACAGATATTCGATTTTCAAAAACTACTCGGAAAGGCAGGAGAAAATGTTTCTAGTCGAAACCTAGAGGAGTCCAAACTTTTCGCAGCATCCAAGCTCACTGCAATCTTCTCAGACTTTGAGGTTCCCTTTACCCTGATTGGCAAAGAAGTTCTAATTGTTTCACGATAACAGAGCCCCGAGTTAACGGTTCGAAAAAAGGATTTCGTGAGATGAAGTCGAGAACGTGAGGAGCAGTAGTGTCTCGAGCAGTGACAGAGGGGTCAAGCACGAACTTCACAGGGTACAATGATTAAGATACTCCCCTTCGTCTTGGCGAGGGCGTGCGAACGAACCGGAAGTGCCTGCAGCCTCTTTATCGCCGGTAATATATGTGACCCGATGGTGGAGCTTGTTAGGTTTTACGGCGGTGGCCCGGAAATGTCGCGCGAAATTAAAGTCGCGGGGCGTGGAGAACTTTTCAGTCACGTCTCGTCGATGCCACGGTGGAAACTGAATTTCAACAGTGGAGATACAGAATCGTAGTCGCGAACGGCGTAATTCGATACGATTATCGATAATCTTTTTTCACCCCGCGCGCGACGTACCAGAAATTCATTTTATCAGGATTCATTCAATTGCCTGTTTTGATGGTGGAAAAACTCCCAAGCACGGTTTTTAATTATGAAATGTTGGCGATCAATTTCTCGAATGGAGCGCTCTATTGTAATTGAAGTTAAATTGGCCGAGATACCTATCGCAGAATCATGCCGCTCGCAAACATAAAAAACTTGAGTAAACCGAGAGTTTAATAATGGGAAATATTTGATATCGTTGGGTGCGAAACGTTTTCCATTTGGCAATAAATAAATTCGCCCGAGCAGCGGTATAGCTCGTAAACGTACGTGGATATGAAGGAAGTTTGGAGCGGTCCGTGTTTGGCGAAGGTGTTTCAAAGGGGCAAGTCTTCGTCGAGTCGTCGATCGTTGATACGTTTGACGCTGAGCAAACTCATAATCGTTCCTCGATTCGCGGATCCTCAAAGTGAGCCTCCAAGTTCCCTTCGTGGGAGAGAAACTTGCCTGACACGGCCTAGGGCGCTTCGAAATCCAATAGGGGCTGGCAAATCGTAGCCTGTACTACTTAATATTGTCCCACTCGCAACGACGGTAAGTCTCGGCGACATGTACTCCAACTGCACATAGTTCCTTATTAATAGCACTTTGTTCGCGACCGCTAACTTCGTAATATCTACCAATTACTTTCTACAGTCCAGAGGGTGGAGTTTATACACCTCTGTATTTATCACACAGCGAAACACGGTGCGTATAAATTATCGTACAGAATATCTTGCATTAGAATCGTCAGACTATCCATTTTCATCATTTTCCTTCGCCAGCTTACATTGATAATAACTTTTCCATTCTGTCCTGCGAGGGGGTGCACCTCTTTCCCCTATATCAGACTTCATCTACTTATTTATTCCCTTATATTTTATTACAGCTTCCGTCATCCCGGCGCAACTGCGACCTGTTAATTAATCTCCCACTCCTTCCATTTAAATCTTTAAATCTTTAACCCCGGTATCCCGCGTCACCAGTGGCAGTTATTAAAGGAGTCCCTCGTAATCACGTTGCCGTAATTCAGGCGAGATAATTTAATTCCTAAGTTACATTAGCCGCATCCGTTTTACAGCTGTTCTCCGCCGCCTCCGCCCTCCGTCACGGAATCTCAACGGCAAACAAAAGGATCGTATCCATTCCTGTGGATCCTAACTCGTGACATCCCCGCAGGGATATATCCCGCGCGCACGCCGGCACACCTTACAAGTACTCGCGTAATTCCGTTGTTTGCCAGGCAACCGGAACTCGTCGCTTTATTTAATCAGAGGCGCCGGGAAACGCTGTCAACGTCCGCCGAAACGGTAAACCGCGTCCGTGATCGGTATATAATGCCGAATTTTACTCGCGCTAATGCTCTTTCGCGATGCGGCGCCGTGCCTCCCAGATCGACTACTATTTACTTCATTAGCTCGTCGCGTGCAAGGTAACGAGCAGAGATTTTCGCTCCGCTGCGGGGGAGCAGCTCTACGTAGCGACTCCGTCGAAAACTTTAATAGAAGCCCCGCGATAGGAGGGTTAACGGGGCAGCAGGGGTGGTTAATCTTCGGAAATTTCGACCAGGACAAATGTCGAGGACGGGGAAAAGGTCCCCGTTCAAATTGGATGGGCGGGGCTGGAGGTCCTGGATACCAACCACCAGCCGCCATCTGCACACCGTCGGTCGAACAATTCTGGGAAACTACAGCTCGTGCGGCGGTGCCTGCGATCGTTCCGCGTTCCAACGCCCGAAACGAAATTCTGTGGACGTTCTCCTTTCCCATCGGGATTCCTCTGCGCACTCTTCGCCCACGCCACGGTGCTTCCCCTCCCTCTCCTTACCCCTGCACATACACTCGGTTTCACGAATTTCACGAGCCGTTCTTTCTGGAAAGTTTACCCCCAGCTGGCCCGACCTAGGACGATTTAGATTGAACAATCGACGGCTCGATGGTCCCAATCGTTCGCGAATGCACCATACCCAACGCACACGCTGTGGGGTGTGGCGCCGCAATGTTGCCAATTTCTTGGTCCTACGCGGCTACTGCTACTACCCTCGGTGCAGGTGTAAATGGCACGCGAATCCTAGCGCGCGGTTTAGCTAATTTATCCCTCTGACCGAATGTAACGATCATTGGGTCGACTTCGAACCGCCAGTCGCTGAATGGGAACTGATCCGGCCACTTACCTTTCGTTACTCACGCCCTGTTTTATAACATCGTCACCCGCTCGTTGCACTTTTTACAACATAATGGGGTCGATTTTATCGTGTTTCTTTTTTTAAATTTTCACCTGTTCTTTGTTTCATTTTCCTTTAAAAATAATTCTACAGTAAAAACTAAAAAGCTATCTGGTTGTGATTAGAAAGAAAAAAAGTCGGAACAGAGTAGACAACTACTATAATACATAAGTGTTGTTTTAGTCACTTCCATTGCTCTGGTTACACCTTTCCTACAATAGTTTCACTTTGCCAATGAACTTTTACACGCGCGTTGCACTTTCTACGAAATTACGATTTTTCCTCTTCAACGCCTGTATATTCAGACTGACAAACTCGAGTAAAAGAGGCGAGTATTTTTCATCAAGTGCGGAAGGCATGGCTAGAGGATTAGGGAATTGTTCAAAACCAATTGGTCCCTCTCATGCAGAAAAAAAATTCACAGCTGTTGTACTTTTTTAAAACAGCGCAGGTAACGACAGGTTAACTTCAGCGATCCAGCGGGAACCGGTGGTCTCCGGGTGGCACAGCCGGGATTGAATCGAGTGCGGTGAGCAGCAGAGGTACCCGACCGCTAAATTCATGCCGCGGCTAATCAATGATGTATTTCCAAGCAACGGCGGTGCGCGTTTCCACGAACAACTTCGTCCTAGATATCTAACCCCCCGCGGCCTGGGGTGGCGGCGCGAACACGGTGGCAAGGTTTCGCGTTATTGTTGCCAGTGAGACGCGCAAAGTCCCGGAGAATAATCACAAGTTCGCCATTGAATCCGGAATGCGCTAAACAACGCAGAAACGGACCCGCATTGTGATCCAATGATTAATTCAACTGTAGACCAATGCGCGCTGGTCCGCGCGCTAAACCGAGCGTTTAGATCGCTTTAAACAGCCCCCAAGAGCGACGAACTACCTCGTCCCGCTCCTTCTTTCATCCCACCACCGCGCTTTACACGTAGATGCCAACAGCTTCGGTTACAGCTCGTTAACGCGGGCAATTATTAGTCCCTCGCAAAGTTTCATGGTGTTCTCGTCCTTTTAAGACAGCGCGGAGTTTATAAATCGTTAAGACGCTCGGCTTGAGCTTGTGAAAATGGAGCAAACAAGTCGCGAGAACTCATCGATCTTGATTCGTTAACACGGTGCACCGTGCTTTGGTAAAATTTCTCCTTTCAACGACGTTCTCTGCCTTCCTTTTGTACAGTCGACGAGTCTGCCCACGGTAAAATGCTCTCGTTTAAAGGGAAACAGTACATGCAGGCGAAATAGAATGAAGAATTTAGTTAGACGTTCATTATGGTCACTAATTCTCACGTTACTTTCAGATGTTCAGCCCCATCCTCTTAATTTCTTATCTAATATGGCTGTCTTATGTTTCCGGAGTGAAAAACATCACGCAAGGGGTGGCGAGGCATCTAAGGTCGCTTGGATTTCCCGAGGGCAGCGGCATGGGGGTGAAATACCGAATATATTATTAATTTTCCAGCGACTCGCATCGCTAAACTCCATTAACTCGATATCACTGTATATCAATCGCAAGCTTACCGCGCCGTTCCCTTCCCAATGGGAAACTATATTTTGAAAAACGAGATTGCGGCTGGAGAACAGATTGCTGCATGGAAATCGTTTCACCGCGGTCGCCGTCCAAACGGATCGTTATTATTAAAAAGAATTACCTTCACGTTTCCAGATATTCTTTGCCCTCGGAGTGCCCGTCGATATCCCGAACAAATCGGTGCTATTTTCTCTGTACTTCGAGGCGAATTACGGCTTGCCCGGCGAATGGAACTCCAGTTATTATTCGGACGAGCCATATTTCCGGAAACGCAGCTTGGACCGACGCATGGCGTACGACGTTCTCGTGAACAGATTGGACAGGTATGGGATACGGTCCGAAGATGAAAGGAGCTTGATGAATTATGTCAGTTTACAAAGATGATGTACTTTAATAGCTTCGGGTATTCCGGAGAGAGTTGTTTACCGAGAATGATCTGCGAAATTGCGAACAATCCTCTGACAAACAACGGAGTCATTGGGGATGTGCTACAGATTTTATTCACGTGAGTGTTGAGCATACTTGACACTACGAAAATGATTATAGTAAATCGTGCGATTGCTGTTACAGTCCATCCTCCTCGCGAGATGAAGATCTTCCTCGCGAGATCATCGAGGCTGAGCACGTGGAAGATTGCGACAAGCACTATAAAAAATGCCCTCAGAGCCCATTAGATATGATAAGCCACTATCATCCACGCGGCGGAGCTTAAAGAAGCCAGGATATTACCTAGCGATCTTCATAGTACTTAATACAGTTGATGGGCCCTCGTGCAATAAACGGACCCTTTAAAAAGCTATATAAATGTGCCGTGTCGATAAAATACGTTGTCATCTCCGAGCAGTAAATAATTCTCACGAGCACTTCGCCCATGTATTCCAGTCGATATCAAATAATTATGCTATTAAGTCGTTGGTGGAGTTAAGAACATCCGTTTATTTTCTGCCGTTACTTTTCCGCAACATTTATTACGTTATCTTCGCGTCGAATTCACAGACAAACAGAAATCCTCGGACCAAATGTTTGGGAAACACACTATCTCCGTGGAAAGAATGATTTACAATTTATCGGAGCCTCGCTAGCACGTTTTCGCAGTACTCCATTATTAGTTTGTCGAGTGCATTCCCAGAATTTCGCATCGGATAATGGTAATAATACTTACTCGCTATGAAGAAGTATCGTATTACTCGCTTCGAACTACCAAAGACACTCAGCCCGGTCGCATCGTTTGTTCAGGGCTACTCTTATCGCGCTAGATTCCGACGACAAAGTTTCAAGAAGTAAATGAAATTCCCTGATCGCTGGCGAGCGTCTGGATCGCCGTCTTCACAATTACTTCTCGCGATGACGATACATGGACAACGACGACAAGGGGGCACGGCGTGACACATTACAAACGAAAGCTCGGCCGAAATTTACATACAAATGCTCCTATGGAAGAGTTCGACGGACAGGATTCTATGTGTAAATGCGTTCTGCTTTGCGCCGTTGCGAGATCGGCTAAAGATCGTTCGCGGGCTCGCGACAACGCTCTGCCGGCTTTTGACCAAGCGGACCGAGCCTCCCGTCTCCAGGTGTTCCCAGATTCGAATTCCCGAGGGAGATGCGTTAGGCCCCGACGTTTTTAACCAGAATGGGCAGAGGCCGCCTGTCTTCATCGATGCTCGGGCGGTTTCTACGTTGTAGGAGATAGTGAGACACGTTCTCGTAAACCACGAACGTGATGACGGTCGCCGGGGTGACTCTAGTCAGGTTCATACTCAGACCCTTGTAAAAGCCACGCCACCGTTCATACCTGCAATTAACCACCAGCAATACGCTTTCGTTATTTCGCTTCCTCTCTTTCCAGGCGTCGATTAACGCGCGGAACCTCTCAATCAGGTATAGTGTAATTTGTCTCATTCGCACCAGACTCGAACCGGCGTACGATTCTTGTCGCAGTATTCGAAGGGACGTCGCAAGCAAATGTTCTGCCGCGTAGAAGCGATCGCACGTCGCGAGGCAATTTAAGTGGTATTACTGGGAACCGGAGATTTTGCTGTTTGGTTCTTAGCGAGCTTCCAACGACAGCTAAGCTCGTGGGCCATCGCGACGACTGAAGAGATGGATGAAGAAGTGTCTCAAAGTCCAGACGTTTCCAATTTTGCACAGTTTATTTCTCATTCCAGATGGTTCCTCATCTCTGTGATATGTTGTAGATACAAACGCACGTGGCACGCCCAAAAATCGTACTACTGGTGGTTTCACAAATGATCTCCGTCTATATGATCGAAGTTACATCCATATTCACATGCGCACACACTCACGCACACTCAGAGAGACGGATAAACGTATTGCCCTCTTACACGTTCTCAGTCCCTTTCTGACGCGCTAATGCCTGTGGTCCCGCCACGGCAATTAATTTACCTGCAAGAATGTCCGCGAACGAGAGTGCGATCGTCGCGAAGCTGCGCCGAGAACCGAAGAGAAGATATGCGAGCGAATGGGAATCCAGAATCGTGTGCACGTGCGTGCAAGTGGTTCTTCGTTTTGGGACTTCGTCACAAAGTCTGAAGGGAACGTTGGAGCAGGGCTTGAAAACTATTATAATATCGATTTCGGTTCTGCAAACGGTTATGGAGAACCTTTATTCTGAATAACTATTACGAAGAACCGAAATTTCCAACTATTATCTGTTTCGGTTACGGTTCTTATTTCCCACCTCATATCGGTTTCATAACCGTTATTATTTCGGTTCTATATCGGTTCTCGGTTAGAGTTCTCATTTCCCTCGTCATATCGGTTCCATTCCGTTATTATTTTGGTTCTAGAACCGATATAGAACTGAAATAATAAATATCCGAAACAGATAATAGTTGGAAATTTCGGTTCTTCGTAACAGTTATTCGGAATAAAGGTTCTCCATAACCGTTTTAATCAAAACCTTTATATAACAGTTTTAAACTGTTATTTTCGGAACCTTTCGGAACGTTTCAAGCCCTAGTTGGGAGACGTGACGCTGGGATTCCGCTTCGGCGAAGAAGAGAATTAATCACTGAACGAACCAGCGGCTAACCGAACGTGGGGATAGTTTTGCCATTCCTTCTGTTTATTAAGTCGCTCATTGCTTATAAATAAATCCGACCTGCTTCGTAAATGTCCCAGCGACATCGTGCTTTATTGCTACACTTCAGTTGCTCCGAGTACCAGACTCTACAAGGAACTTTGCAACATTCTCTCATCTATTGGTGTCTTGAAACGAGGTACTTATTCAATGCATATAAGACATTATAACGAGAGCAAGGGTAACAATAAAATTCTGGATAATCGTTACATTCCTGCGCGCGCGCTCGTCTCGATTATTCTCGAGCGAGATTTTTACCGATCGACGCCGTGACTTGTAGATCACGGGAGGATCCCAAAGAAACAAGTCTATCCTTGCGTAAACATATTGGCATTTTCTTTTTCAAAAAAAAAAAAAATCGTACGCCGCTGCGGCAAGCATACGCGCAATCTGCTGTTCACGCGACCGTTTAATTGTAAATTCAACTATTACGCACACTTTACCCTTCATCCTCTATCTCATACACGGCGAATTACGTTTTCAATTAGCTATGCCTTTGTAACAGCGAAAGTAGAATTCCGGGAGTGACATTGATCTTAATCGAAAGAAAAGTAATACTAATTTACGCAAAAATCGAGGTGGCGAATATAACATCGTATTGGAGAGAGAGAGATGGCTCGAGTACACGTGACATTATATCGTGCGATGTGCCAGCCCGGATAGAAGTTACCAGAACGCGAGAGACAATTAAGTTAGGTGTGCTTTTCACAGATACATTGGTTTCCTTCTCGCGCTTTACAAGTGAAAGTAAAATTATTCTGTACACACAAGTCGAATAAATAAAACGTATATGCTCCGGTGATCTGTATAAATTACTACTATTTCACAGATCTCGTCGCGCAGCGGCGGCGAGATTCGAAATACCATTGGGTATGTATACCTTCTCCTATAATCGTGAAGTAAAATGTTCTATGGTTATGCGAAACAGTCGTCTAACACAGATATCGACAGTGAAATAGTATATATTAGAGACTGCGTTCAATTCTTCCTAATAAAACACTAGTGCAGTGTCCTATATCTTTTGAAAGTGGACTTAAATAAGAATATTAAATTATGTACCTATCACTAGAGCCCAGAGACGCTTGCGATTCGAAAGCTTGGATGAAATTATTTTTACTAAGAACGATAAAACTATTCTCAATAATTATCGTTCCACATGTTCCGCGAGTTACCTTCGTAAAACAAATTCCAGGGGCATTACGAACGACAACGTCGCGCATGTTTTATAAGAGCGGTGTCCAATGTTGAGTAATAATGCTAGCTCTTCGATTCACTTACACTACTTTGAAGTAAGAAACAACATGGCGGATGTACACAATGTGTTGGTTTACCATTTGTACCAAAGTATACTGAAGAGAGGAAGAGAGAAAGAGAGAGAGAGGGGAGAGAAAGAGAGAGAGAAACTAAGAGAGAAAGAGCGAGAGAAAAGTGGGAAAAATGAGAGAGAGAGAGAGAGAGAGAGAGAGAGAGAGAGAGAGAGAGAGAGAGAGAGAGAGAGAGAGAGAGAGAGAGAGAGAGAGAGAGAGAGAGAGAGTAACAGTTTCCTCTAATAATACTGTTTCAAGTGTACTCTCGACTATCAAAACAAAAACCTTTCGAAATACAAAATACATGATTATACGTAAATGAAAATGTTCCGCTGATCACCTCTATTCAGTTAGAGACCGTTCGGAGCTGGACAAGATCAATATCAAGGAATAACTGAATCTTGGTAAATCATAGAATATCTAAATGAGACTAACATCGTGTTCCTTTCCTGCTACAGTTAAAAATTTAGATTAATATAATCTAAAGAGTCAATGAGTGGTTGTAGGCACATTAGAAAATGTTTCATAAATTACGATAATTAAACAAATATTTGGTGTAACGTGTAAAAGGTATGGTGTTAAGCCTTTATAAAAACCCTTTATGCCTTCTGACCTCCATATCGTTCGCACGCATTCAACGCTGCCACTGTAGTTATGATGATGGTCTTGAAGTCGAGCTCTTACGACTTGATAGGGGTAAGTCGACGCGGCAGCCATCAGCTTCGACACCGCGGCGAAAAAGATGTATTCCCATGTGTTCTACAAATAAGCACAAACCACTTGTAGACTCGTGTCGGTCTCTCAGGGCCACATTTTCGCTCGGCGCGTATCGAACTTACCAACTTCGTGTCGATCGGGACATGCAAGTAGTTGTTGTACCAATTCTTCAGCTCCTCGTACACCATGAACTGAATCGCGCCGTGCGAGACACCGAACATCCCAGGAATGAACCCCTGCAAACATTTTCATGAAACTTGCACTATGGTAACCCGCTTACTAGGACACGCTAATGTCCGCCTCTCGTTTCTGCGGATTTAAAAATCATTTACCCGGTATAAACCGTGGATCCCCTCTGTCCGATAAATCTTCTTAATCGCATCTACCGTGCCTTTGTACCGCAGCCTCTCCGGAAGATTTTTATCATCCATGTATTGCAAACACAGACGTGTCTTTACTACCCAAAGTGGATTGGTCATAAGTAGAGTAAGGATCCCAGCGTCCGCTGCGGCGAACATGTGCCAAGACGGACCCAAAGGCTTCCTACTGTTTCCCCCTTGGATCCAACCTTTAATCGTGTTGTAGCTAAACAAGGACAATTCACATGTATTGTACCCGATCGAACGCATCTAATAAAGCAGCTCGAGGTACGATAAAAGGTCAGCACAGAAAAGCGTCTTGAGCAAAATAACATAGTATTAAATAGCTTCCAGCAGTGGCGCCCCCAGAGAAAAAGGGAACACCAGATGAATGTAACCACGGCTGAAGTAATTCGAGAGCTTTGTAAAAGGAAAAGAAAACTGGATTTTATTATTTGCATAAGTTTTTATGATCGCCTAATGAATTTTATTGAATTTGCATTGAAAATATTTTGATCCCTTCGACTCGGCTTGCACTCGACTTTAACTCGACCAAGAATTAAATGCTGAGTGCGCCACTGGCTTCCACTATCGAAGCTTTCATAGTAATCAGAGTATTAAAATCAATGATGGTTCTTACAAAAAGAAGTAGCAACCCCACGCACCGCCAGATCCTAAAACATTCGGCGTGACACCTTTGTAAAGTCCCCGTACACCTTCAGTCTTAACAATTTGTTCGATCGCGCTCTTGAGGCCCTTGTATTGTGGGCCCGTGCGCGTATGGCCATCGTTAACTGTAAAAATAAGAAGCAATTCTGTAGTTAAATGCTAACAAGCAATACCGCCGAATGGCAGTGTTTCGTCTGGCTTGACTCATAAGGATAACGCGATAGCGGAATGAAATTATTTTTACTCCCGTCACGTGTCGCGGTTTATCATACGCGCTTACTCCGGTGCCTAGGCCCCGTGACACTTTGTTGTATGAAAATCGTATATCATCCATAGTTATGGCATTATTTGTTTTGATCGAACGTTGAGCAAAAAGGAGACGTATCGCTTGCTTACTTGCTAAGCACAACAGAGGGACAATATGTGCAAAACATTTACGAAATTCACGCGATCTTTGTTACCCGCGATAAGTTATCAGTGAATTACAAATTTGCAAGCGTGACAATGTGGCTTAAAATCTTGCACAACTCATCGAGACGGTAACCGACCTATCGTAAACTCAATTTTCAGTAATATTTCCTACCTGTATTTTCAGAGAAGCTCTCGCAATAATTATGTTTAATTTAATCATATAATTATATTTAATTTAATAATGTGATTGTATTTAATTTAATTTTAACCACAATGTATTGTGTACTAAAGGGTTTCACCCGTTGATTTCAATAATAATAATAATAATAATAATAATACTGAATACATGAATGAATATATATTTGTTAATTAGAAAATTGTATATTAAAAAACGGATGTTTCCGTATACGTCGACTATTTTTACTATCACTTTCTGACACCACGATTCTATAAAAGGGATTATCCTGTGGAGGTAGTTGCAAGGAAGATGAGGGGAGCATTTATTCTGCACCCGTTCGTAAATTTCGGTGTCAGTTTTCTCGTGACGCACGACTTGAATCACGAGAACGTCTGAAAATTTCATCGTTCCGTCTCACGTGCTTCTGACGCAATCTGTGGAATTTTTTGCCGTTTGGTTTGCGGCCAACAAATTTTACGACGAAAATACGTCCGCGAACGAGCCTCTTCTTTGCGTTAATCGGCATTTGCCTCTGGTTGATAACAGAGAATTCACGACACGCTAGATAAACTCCTTCAATTAATATACCATCTCTCTCAAGCTACTAAAACGAATGAATTGTTACTTTGAACTGACGCGAGGCTGGCGAAACTCCTTTAACGGATTATGATATCTGTTATTTTTAATAATGAATCGAATCGAGTAATATCAGAACGATGTCTAGCCCTGTTATCTAATTTCATTCACTAAATGCCTGCGTTACGTCTGAGAGGTTTGTGCAAGCGACATTTCATGCATATACATTATGCATATATATTAGATAACACGCGGTATTGTATATTCTAACTACCGCATTACTATTTCGAAAAACAATAGGGAAAATTCGTAATCACAGTCGGCACTGTACAGCTCCGGTCGAGATCGTAGCTAACGATTTAACGTGGAACGGAAATTTGCAGATACTCTACCTATCCTGACCTAGAAATCTCTACTTTCCCTGTTCCTAAATGTAGTCGAAAGACGGCCCTCGCTTTCCATTTCATTCGAAACCATGGCGAACAGCCTTCATGTCCGGTGTACATATACTTTTACTTTTTCGCGCTACTTAACGCGGTGAGATCGTACGATCATTTGAATCTTCGTTTAACATACTTTCTTCATCCACGGAACGGAACATAATTTGGGCCTATTTATGCAGAAAGCTACCGACCCTCAATGATCTGGAACTGAGTAATTTTAGTTCAACGATTTTAATTGTTAAAGAAAAGTAGCTTTATTTCTGTAAAGTGTATTTTATTTTTTATCGCAGAGTGGGGGTAGTGTGAGCATGCCTTGAGATCGCTGTAGGAGACAAAGCAGATATTGTAAGCACTACGGACCATCGACACGTATGATCGCCGTATAGTGTACGGAAAACGTAATAAACAGTTTGTGTTAACGACATCGTATCACAGGTGCATTATTATTAATCCCAGTGTAAATACAGCAAGTTGTTCTATGGGTCGGTACCTTTTTGCAAAATAAACATCACAAAATTATGGGTTTTCTACTGTGCGTAACTAATTTTTCGCCATTTTAAGAGTTATGTAGCTTTCTACATAACTAAGTCCAATTGGAAGTGGAACTTTGCACGCCTAACAATCTCCATTATGAAAATGAACTTAACATCATACATTAACATTATACGCGAGTTCAGTGGATCAACGGTTATCGTCCGCCCTCATGTATCCGCGGGAGTTCACGGTTTCGATACAGTATCGCTTTTAAGTCGGGGAATTCGATCCCATTCTACGTTTATCACCAGGAACAATGGGCCATTCAAATTCTTAATCCACGCTCTGTCTACGAAATACGAATTGTAAAAAAATGTAAAATATCCTTGAGAACAATTTCGAATTATATTATTACTTGGATAATAAGATTTATTCATTTAATGTACAACGGTGTTACGTTTAAATACTTTTCGTAATATTTGTACCTGTAACTGGATACCTAGATAAAGCTACTCCGTCAGTATTTTTAACGACGCCGTTATCCTAGTGGTTATCAAGTCGAGCTCTAATCATCGCATTTTTAACGATACGAGTGACTTTAAAGCACCTTCGCGTTGGAAATGCAATTACTGTCGCTCACGATTATAAGAAACGAGCTTCGAATTCTAGATTCTGATCGAAATGGAATATTGCTAAAGGCAGTTAAAAGACTTGCCTCTCGAACTGTTAGCGGAAACCAAGAGCATTTCTGTAGCGGTTAAAAATAATTTCTCGATAAACGCCACGTGTTCCTCGATCTGACCTTGCCGCTCGAATGGATCCGACCGTCGACCCGAAACGCCATGGAATATTGGCCAGACCATTCCACGAACGGAATAACCACGTATATTTGCCTTTCATACACTTAACATTCCATTTACATTATGAACAGCCCTAGTTAAAGTACACACATACGTCTAAAAATTGCCTCAGACTTAACTAAACATCCAATGTGCCGATCAGAATATAAGCGAAACTTTAACTACCTTTGTTCTTTACCCCACAATAAATCCATCATATGTGCAAGACATTTTGTTAATTTATTGCTTAACGCAAATTCATAGGGCCTGTAAAGCATTAATAACGTTCGTCTACAGTCCTATACCTACAACTTCCGCAATAGCACCAATTCTGACTTGACATCGGCGTCGTGCATTCTCGGAAACTGATTCCGCGTGTTACAGATTTAGCAGTTAGATATACACAAGAAATCGTCGCCTATTACTCGCGGGTGCCTTGGCTGACGCAAAGAGAAATGTATAGTATACCAATAATCGATGTCGCGTTAAGTACCTTTTTTCAGGGGACAAGTTGGCGGTAAGCCTGCATCAGAGTTTCAGAAAATCTGATCGCGTTAAAGCTACCTATGCTGCATAATATCGATCATGTCCCACAGTAGAAGCTATGAGTCACGCGCGAGCGAACAGAGATAAAGGAAGGGAGTGACGGGGGAATTTTCCGTGTCCTCGAGCGGGCGAATATCAAGTGCACTGCGTGCAACCACGTGCGAGTATGTCGGGAGGAGGATATCGAAATACCCACCCGCCATTTTGCAACGGGGACCCGTTATGTCGTCAGCGAGGTTCGGGCTGCACTCGACAGGCACTTACCTGCGAATCTGGTCTTAATCAGGTCCAACGGGTGCAGCATCAACGTCGAGATCACGCCGCCGGATATCCCCGCGACGAAATGCTCGTACTTCAAGTGGCTGAGAAGTCTGGTGTTGGCCACCGGCGTGCCGCTGCTGGTATTCATCGGCGACATTTTTCCCATGGCAAGCTGCTGTTGCTGTTGTTGGTTGTTTGTTACCGACCCACCACCGCCAGTAGAAGATCCGGTTGCATCCTTTGGGACGCTAGTAATAGTCGGGCATGTCTGTTGATCCGCACCTGGCAGTGTGCTCGGCTGAACGGTAGCGTGAGACACGGCCGAAATCGTTCCCAGCACGGTCCCAGTCGATTTATTTCCTCACGCTCACTCCTTTTAATCGATTACGCAACACAACGGACCGTCACTCTCATAAGACACGACCATACCAAGCGCCCGGCAGAGACTGACTGGCCGAGCCACACGCGCTGCGCATAGGCTCTGCGCAACTCCACGTTCGAACGCGCTGCCCCTCCCGGCAGCGAACGGAAGCTTCCCACTCCGCGCGGCAGATTCAAACGCGAGCAATTACTGGTCACGTTTGCACTAGCGGCAAGCAACCAACCGTACGCCGTTACTAAGGGTAGAATCGGTGAGAAGAACTGCAGTAGTGTAGGTTGGGGCTTGTTGGGGTTTTTAGGTGCGTAGCGTAACTATATATGGCTGGGTTACTTGTGGGGCCCCGGTGCAGAGCAGATCCCGTAATATAATTCGGTGAGGTGATGAAATTTCCAAAACATTTGCTACTGCCGGCATTTCGTATGACTTGACGGTTCGATTTTACTGATAATAAAACAATTATTTGCTAATAATACAGTAGTGTCTCTCTGAGGGCTCGCTGGTCGGGACTAGAGCTGTTGTTTTCGCCCGGGTACCCGTGAGACACCCGAGTAGACAAAATTACCCGGGTACCCGTGAGATACCCCTGTGATGTTAGCCGAAAATGATCGAAAGTCGAAAGACGATCGACGATCAGCTGTCAAATCGGAATTATCAACTATCTTCATTTACTCGGGGTGTCTCACGGGTATCCGGGTAGTCGGGTAATTTTTGTCTACCCGGGTATCTCACGGGTACCCGGGTACCCGGCGGGTCGGGTAGTAACAGCTCTAGTCGGGACCGGCGTTGAGCCCACATCGTGCCCAGCCTCCTAATTCCGAGTGTTCGTTTCTCGCTTCTTTCTGGCCGAAGGGGGGAGCGAGATGGAACGCTTTGCATGCGCGGCGGGTATGCGCGACGGCGCGAGCGCTCAGAAGGAATCGTGACTGCTCGACGCATGCGCGCCACAGTCAGATATCCAGGCACGGCACGAGTCTTTTTTTGCGCCTTAGGCGAGCTTACCAAATTCCGCCATTAATTATAATACATTTAACTGAGCTTCTTCATATCCTCACTCTTAATTTTTACTCGTAGTTTAAAACCGTTGTAGTAAAATTTGTAGTACTTGATTTAAAAATTTATTTTTAACAATGCCAACAATGAAAAGACCATTTTGCACTTCTTGTCAACCTTACGCCCTATCAGTTGCCTAAATTTGCAGAGTAAAGTCATAAATAATCTCAAATAAATGTATTATAATAAAGAGCGCAATTTGACAAGTTCGCCTAGGGCGCACAAAAGACTTGAGCCGGGCCTGCGTCAAGATTTTGCGATGCGGTTCCCGTGCTGACTGTAAGCGCTCGCGACCATCGCGCACGCCCGTCGCGCACGCAAAGCACGGAGTGTCACGGCACTCGAATGACGGAGTGAGACAAAACATCCACGCGTCGCCTGTCACGTACCGTCCTCGCTCGCTTTCAATGGCTCTCGTTCGCGTTCGTTCCATCTCGCTCTCGCCTTCGCCGGACAAGAGTGAGACAGAAGTGGTGGGGATAGCGAAAAGCCCACAGCGGGTCCACCGAATCGAGTCCTCAGAGAGACAATACTGTACTTATCTTTTCAGCGTCACATAATAGTATACTATAATAGTATACTATTACGTGACAAGGGAGAGAAGAAAGCGATTCCGACGGCAGCAATTCACGCAAGTCGAAATCGCGTCTCTCCCTTGTCACGTACAGTATTTTTTTCAACACCTGCATGAAAGGTGTGTTTTTGAAAGCCCGCTGAGCGATTCGCAAAAAAATATGCATGTTCGATTGCTCGTTTATTCTGTCGAAATTAATAAATACGTGTAGCCCTTTTCAAAGTAGCCCTCAGCATGGAATACTGTGCCCAAAGCGTTGATGGCTTAACATCTTCTTTTTTTTTCATTAAAATAAACTAATAAAACTGCTTCCGAAAATGTTTCCAATTTGTGGTTACATATCTCGCCACTCCATAAATTTTTGGTATATCATCTGGTATTTTACTTCCGATTTTCATGGCAGCAAATTTTCTTCGATGGCTTGTTAGAAACGATATTATAAAAGGTATTTACGAAGCTCGTACCAGGACAGTTCTGGGGTAAGGACTGAGCGGTCTATCACAGTTCGCATACCAGAAGGCACTGCCTTCCCCACTCCGTGGCCAGATCCTCCAGGAACAGAGTCCCTATTCTTTGGCAATACGGCGTCAAGCCGATTGCCATTCCCATAACCTTTACCTTACTCTAAACAAGCAATCCTTCGACACCCGATAGTTGGAAGACCCAAAGTGGTCGCCAGCCATCGCCTGATGCCAGGTCTGTTTAGTCTCCTGCACCCCCATTCAGGAACACACGCAGCCTAAGTCCCCGTCATAAACCATCGAAGGCGGGACAGCGTGGAGCTTTCGGCCTTCGACCCGACCCTTAAAATCGGTGATGCTAACAGGCTTTTGCAGCTTCTGCTATATCGTGGCGGGGGGGGGGGGGGGAGTGTGTGGTATCCCGTGCTTAGAGCATATATAAATGGAGGTATCATTGCCTTCTTAGAGCATATACTATGGAGGTCTCATTGAAAGCTTGAAACTGTCGCCAACATGGTGCGAGAGAGAGAAGTATAGGTTCCCAATCGACCGTAATGCGCATGTGCCGATTACGTGCGAGAGAGAAAGACGTGTGAACTGGTGCGAGAGAAAAAAGTATAGATATCGGCACATGCGCATTACGGTCGATTGGGAACCTATACTTCTCTCGCTCGCACATGTATACTTTTCTCGCTCGCACCAGTGGCACATGTCTTTCTCTCTCGCCGCATGATGTTGCCGACAGTTTCGAGGCACTCACTCTAAGGCAATGATACCTCCATTTATATATGCTCTAAGGATAAAACACGCATGATAGATAACGATTAGTCGAACAACTGCATCTTTATACCATAGGGTAACGTCAAACTCCAGGGGGTAAGTAAAAAATTATGCGAATACGCATGCGCGTAAAGTCTTTTTCTCTTAGGAGAAAAGTAGAAAACGCGAATACGTCTGAAATTGGTCAGCAGGGGTAAAAAAGCAAACATTTTCATGTAGGTGTTGAAAAAAATAATTAGAACGTCAATAATATAGAAATAAATAAATCGGACACAAAGAAAACAACATTTTAAGTAACGATATATATCATTTATAAAAGCTAGAACAGGATATATGAATAAATATATACATATATACAGTAAGCATCTAGCACTTATCATTGCACGTAGTGATATTTAGAAGCAGAAAGTTGCGTAACTAATAATATAAATCTGTACACGTAACGATATACGCCGGAGTTAAGGAATATGCAGTATGGTCAGCTAATAATAATATATACATATGTACAGTAAGCATCTGGCACTTATCATTGCACGTAGTGATATTTAGAAGCACAAAGTTGCGTAATTAATAATATAAATCTGTACACGTAACGATATACGCCGGAGTTAAGGAATATGCAGTATGGTCAGCTAATAATAATATACACATATGTACAGTACGCATCTGGCGCCTATCATTGCACATAGTAATAGTCTTATAGCTGCAATATTATAAACAGAATAGTATGTATATACACTGAACAATACACGGAGAATTCATTAAGAATACGAGATGGAGTATGTATGTGAAATCATATTGACAACTTATAATTATAAATTATAATAAAAAAATAAATTTAAAGACAATCTTTTATTAAAATGTACTAAAAAAGAAAAAAATAATTTTGATACCGGTCTAAATGACTGCCTTAGAAGAATTCCCTCATATGACAAAACAAGCGTGGGGCGTAAAATTTAATATTAAAAGTTATGCAAAAACTAATTGCTAAACAGCATGATTTTGTATTGAGTTTTAATCTGGTTAGATCTCAGGACAGGCTTTGAATTGAGGAATTAAACTGCTTGCAATCGAGTGGAAAAAAATGTGTAACAAGTGTCAAATTTTTTTTTCTTTTTTCGTACATTTTTATAAAAGCTTGTCTTTAAAATTATTTTAGATGCGTACTGTACATATGTATATATTATAATTAGCTAATAATACTGCATATTCCTTAACTCCCGCGTATATTGTTACGTGTACAGATTTATTAGTTAAGCAACTTTCTGCTTGTAAATATCACTAACTGCAATGATAAGCACCAGATGCGTACTGTACATGTGTATTGTAAGTCCGGAAGAGTTCGACCACTTTTTGGAAAAGAAATTGTACCATCGTTATTTTTCACATTTTTGTCGTTTTATGCACATTAAAGCAAAGCCTGATAATTTCAAATATTTATTTTCATTTTCAACGAAAAACATTGGCACTGTAACTGGTCGGTCCCACCCGCATGTCGGGGTTAGACCGTCCACCCACTACGGGTAATCAAGGGAGCGATCGACCACCTTATCAAAAAAAAATTAAAAACGAATACATACGTATTGTTGGTGTTACACTGTAGTTATATGCATATTATATCCCCAATATCCGAAGAGTGTAAATAAACTTACATATCTGTTTTTTCAAATATCACCACCACTGTTACTTGGTTTAAAAACTTTCAGTCTCGCATAAAGTCTTAACTGTATCTTATAATTCAAATATGGATTTGTAACAATGGTCAATGTCAGATAAACAACAAGCGCTTTCATTTCTTTCGTGTCAATGGCACACAGTGCCCTATCTTGCGTCAGTCTTAAGGGAGGTTTCTGCCTTCTTGGGTCAAAAAATGTTGGATTCTTCATCAATTTTTTATGCGAAAAGTATTAAATATAGAATGTTGACATTTGGTATGTTGACTAAGCGGTCTTTATTGAACATAAGAACATTTTTTAAAGTTTGACAAAACATGGTAGTGGGAGTGGGAGGAGCCACGTATGTCGGTGCGCGGGCGATGACATTCTTCGCTTGCGGAAGTCCTAAATCCCGGACAGGTAATCTGAACCAAAAAAATGAAACATATTTATACTTTGTACTATATTGTGTATAAGTTGAACTAGAATTATCAAAAAATATTCAAACGTTTTCATTTAATGAACAAAATCCTGCAAAAATTTTTGGTAAAAAGTATCAACTTCCCTTCGATCGCTCACTATTGTTTTATTTTCCAATTTCTCTTCTTGATTCTAGGTTAACTTATCCCTGCTGCAACTGCCAGTTAGGACCGCATTGAATTTTGAACTGGATCTATCTGGCTCAATGCGGTACTACCTGGATTTTCAAGCAGTGATTTTTGGCAGTTCAAAAAAGAATCCGGTTCAATGCGGATATCCAGATCGATGGATGAAATAGGATTTTCCAGGTACAAACTTTATCAGTTTCTATCGGGAATTGCAATTTGTACAAACCCAGAAGGTTAGTATCTGAAATTGCGGATAAAAAATCTTACGGATTCAATCTGGAAATGCCACAAGCTCTTTAGAGCCCGTCGCGATCCGGATTGGCAGAGTAAATAATTCACGGGATGTATATGGGGCTCGAAAAGAAAGAATTTGACTTGGTTTCCACCGGATTGGCGGATAGAAAATTAATGCGGTACTTTCCGGTTCTACGAAACACATACTTCGAGAAAATTGATTTGGTTTTATCTGGAATGACCATTACACAACATAATAGTTTCCGTCTGGAAATGCCACAAGCTCTTACGAGCCCGTCGCGATCCGGATTGGCAGAGAAAATAATTCACGGGATGCATATGGGGTTCGAAGAGAAAAATTTTACCCGGTTTCCAATGGATTGGCGGATAGAAAATTAATGCGGTTCCTTCCGATTTTACGAAACTCAAACTTCGAAATAAATTATTTGGTTCAAACACCGCTAGGTGGCCGCGATACTGGTAACCAGGGTTGCCAATTTGGCTTTTTTGAGGCCAAATTCCAGAAATCTGGCCTTTTTTCAACTTGGTTGGCGTTGAAAAATTCATTTGGCTTTTTGGCTTTTTTTTGTCTTTTTTTACCAGTTTTAAATAATTCCATAAATAATGATATAGTATAAAGCATGATGTAAGATACTATACCAATACAACAATAAAACTTTACGATTTCTGGTCCCTGCCAATGAAAATGGCTGCGTTCAGCGGACTCAACCGCTAGGTAGCGGTTACCAGGGATTGGCGGAAATTTCGAGCGGCATGACATTTGCGAAATTGCCGCCAATCGCTAGTAATCGCTACCTAACATCATGAATTAGAAGTGTTCTAGACGGGAACCTGTGGCGATTACTAGCGATTGGCGGATTTTTTTTTTTCTGAAGGGAATTGTTTATGATTCGAGCGACTAGAATCTGGATCTCAATCTTTTATTGTAATTTAATTACAAATACATTTTTCAAACTTATTTGGCTTTTTTCTGGCTTTTTTTTGGTATCATTTGGCTTAATAGTAAGATTTCGAGTTGGCAACCCTGCTGGTAACTCCTCTCGCGGCAACGATGTGCGCCGCGAGACATAAGATCGGCGCCGCGTGCTAACGAGGCAGCTTCCTCCGTGATCAAGACTTCGACGATGAGATTGATACGGTAGAAGCTTTTGATATAGTAGGTTTAAGAATAAAATTATATCAAACCTCAGCTCACGATATAAGCGGTAACTGTTATTCGACACCTCCTTAATAACCTGAGTAAATCGGTCGAGGAACCATAAATGTATCCCCATTACAGATATAAAATCAGGTGGTAAAAAGGCTTGGAAAAACTGGATGAGTATCATGTGAATTTTGATTTACACTTCTAGATTCTAGTTACAAACAACTAAAAATTGAAGTGGATCTCATCCACATATATGTGTGTTTGAACATGCCTTTACGATATGCAAATCTGTGTAAGAACTGGAAGCAAAACAACTTGAAAAGACCAATAGATTCCACTTTGGTTTGGATCTGGATTTCCAGATAGAATTAGCTTAAAAAATGAATAAAGTTACTCAAGAAGTTTACTAGTAATATGCGAGTTACTTCGTGTAAATCCGAGCAGAACCGATGACAAATTGTGCTAGGAAATTCAGACAAATACCATCAAGATTTTTACATGCATATCCGGTTTGAAACTGATAGAAAATATTTCATCTGGTTCAATCTGCAATTTACGGGAAGAAAACCGCATTAATCCGGATTTAAAATTTTTTAATGCGGTTCTAACTGGCAGTTCCAGCAGGGTATACACAATATTGTGCAGAGTAAAAATATGTTTCATTTTTGTGCTTCAGATCACCCGTCCGAGACTTAGGACTTCCGCAAGCGAGGAATGTCATCGTCCGCGCACCGACATACGTGGCTCCTCCCACCCTCACTACCATGTTTTGTCAAAGTTTCAAAAATATTTTTATGTTCAATAAAGACCGCTTAGTCAACATTTTATATTTAATACTTTTCGCATAAAAAATTGGTGAAGAATCGTACATTTTTTGGCCCAACAAGGCAGAAACCTCCCTTAAAATATCAACACTGGCCGGACTCTCCCGGTGGTCGAACTCTCCCGGACTTACCCTATATATTTATTCATATATTGTGTTCTAGCTTTTATAAATGATATATATCGTTACTTAAAAGTTTGTTTTCTTTGTGTCCGAGTTATTTATTTCTATATTATTGACTTTCTAATTATTTTATGTGACGCTGAAAAGATAAGTATTATTAGCAAATAATTGTTTTATTATCAGTAAAATCGAACCGTCAAGTCATACGAAATGCCGTCAGTAGCAAATGTTTTGGAAATTTCATCATCTCATCGAATTATATTACGGGACCTGTTCTGCACTGGGGCCCCAGATGGAACCCAGCCATATATACTTACGCTACGCGCCTACGAGCCCCAAGTACGCCAACTACCCTTAATAACGGCCTTACGGCTGGTTGCTTGCTACTTACTAGGCGCTGAAAAAGGCCTGACGTAGGATAACGAAAAGCCTATTTTGGTGCGGAATCTTAAACTTTAAAGCAGTTGTAGGAGGGATATTATGGGACCAACTTTATCCTTTAGTGTGTCGAAATGATGATGAAATTGCAACGAAAGTTCCTTTTTAAGAGAAGCTATTATGAAGTCGAAGAATAAATCGATTGTAAATTATATAAATTTGGTCAATTTTGGACCTGACTGGCAGACTTGGGCAAAAGTTTATCTAAATAAAAATTTCAAATAACGAATACAAGATAAAGAACGTAAAAAAGAATTAAAACCGAAAAATACTAAAATGTAAAAAATATTTTTTTCCCTTATTTAATCTACGACTCTCAATTTTTTTCAAGTCGGCGCCAGATTTACACAGGGCAAACGATAAGGCGTCCACATAAAATATTGGAGAGTCGTAGATTAAATAAGGGAAAAAATTATTTTTTACTTTTTAGTACATTCTTATTTTTTTGAAGTCGGTTTTAAATCTTCTTAAATTTTTTTATAACAATAACTAATTTCAATATATTAGCCCGGAGAGTGGCATTATTGTTAAAAATCTATGTACACTCTACAAATCGTAATAAGTTAAGAAACATCATTTTTTGATAATAGTATATGTACTGAATTGTTTATTAGTTACAGTTGGAAATATTAGGAAGAATTATTAGAAATAAAATACAATAATATATCTGGTCGCCAGCCAGATCGAAAATTGACCCCTCCTTTAAGGCACGATTACCAATCGATTTAAATTCGCGAGAATGCCGTATCTGACGACCACAGAACCTGTTCGATAAGTACGGAAATCGCTTATCTTTTCGGTGCCTGATAGGCTGGAGCGTGTATTGGTGATCGTTGATGAGCGGATAAAGAAGTTTTTATCCGTTGTCACGATAGAATATCTCAGTTACCAGTCACGCTTACAGGTATATTGGCAGCGAATCGATTGATTCACTTAGTTGCCCGTGTTACCAGCCGTGTTGTTCGGTTAAAAAGCAAAGGAATTTGATTCGAGTAAGTGTGAAAGCGATCGCGAAGCATATTGCGTTGACGTCCTTTACAACAATTTGAAAAGTCGTGTCGCGGAGAAGTTTGTTTACGGTGTGTGATTTTTATAACAGTGAATACGAAATGACCAAGACCATCCTATCCAACCAGCGAATAAAACGATAAAGTACAGATAACAGCCAACGGAGTGGGGAAAGGAAGATTCGCCGATAAAAGGACTTTGGCTTTTCAGATCTTGCCGTCAAAATGGTGAGCGAATTTTATATTCAAAAGCGTATGCTGAACTAAATATCAGGTGGCATTAGTTAATGTTATCGTACTCTCGCATGTTTTGCAGCAATCTTTCGTTATAGTGTGTAAAATGCTTCTGTCAAAGATTCCGAAGAAATTAAAGTAACTCACGAAGCTTGGCAATTAGCGGTAAAGTATTACGTATGTCGTGCCAACTACAAACTCAATGTTTGAAAAGTATGTAGCGCCGCTCGCGGTGTATTACTCAGGGTCGCCCACGTTTAATTATTCCCCGTTGGAAGCTGTACATCAGACGATTGCATAAAATTATTCCGCGTCAAATTCCTTAATACACTCAGCATGGGAGAAAAAATCCGTGCAAGCGGTAAAAAAGTAAACGAGACTCGCGTTTACTTTACTTATATAGATTTATAAACGTACTGGAACGTAAAGTGTACAAATTTCGCTCAAAACGTTACGTCAGAAACGTCCATGGATAATAAAACTTTCCCAGATTCAGGATTAACACAATTACTTGACGGGTGAACTTTGACGAAATAGATACATCAGTTTACAGGGGCGACTGAGATCGTATAGAGAGATCGTGGTGCTCGTTCGAGATACAATAATCTCGTTGCACGCGCGCGTCCATGCGCGTGGTTCGCGTTGGCTATTAGCACCATCCACCTAGACCTAGACCTAGAGAGTTCTCAAGTTCAGTCATATTTTGCACGTCGGGCGGCTGCTTGTTGCAATCGCAACTGAGATCGGCAAATTTGTATCGGCAATGCGATGTGGAGTTGTCTCGGCGGAAGGACTTGCTCGAGCCACAAAAAGGCGCATACTAAGTACCTGTGCCTTTTGGTGAGTGAGTCTTTACTCGGTAGAAAATAGAAATAAATCAGATCACTTACCGAAAGAGAAATGAAGAAAAAGAAGGGGGCGAGGAGTGATTATTAATGGATGGTGTTGAATTCGATTATTTGCTCGTGCGCTGCGTTATCTTACCGTCTCGGACACTTCCTGTGTCATTTTAGACCGTTGCGAAACAATTTCTTCCTTAACGATTGATCGCTATGAATCAATCGAGCTTCATAGCCATCTCCATCATTTCGTTGAGCTCCTTTAGATGGATGATCTTACTGCCGGTTGACGGAGCGGCTGAAGCGGGTCGACCACCATAGGCAATGTCTTCTAGGTGCATGCCCAAGGCTAAGGCAATCCTGTCCCTCACGTAGTGATAGGCGCCCTGGTTCTTGTGCTCCTCTTGCAGCCACATGATCTGAATTGACCAGGATGTTCTATACAGCAAGCTTCGGCCCGTAGTGGGTCAAAAGTGGAAACCTAATACTCTACGCGGGCCGCAATATTAAATGCTTAAATATGTTAAACAAAAAATTTGTTATTTCTGACATAGATTTACAATTGAGGGAATTGCGGCCCGCGCAATCTTCTGGTTTTTGCTCTCTAAATTCCTTTACCTTAGCGTTCGGGTATTTGGTCATTTCCTGGGCTAAGAGGTGATACGGGAACGGACAAAGCTGCTCGACGCGAACGATCGCTATTTTGTCGTCCAACTGTTTCAGTCGGCGCTCCGCGACCAGCTCGTAGAACACCTTTCCAGTACAAATTAACACCTTCTGTATAACACCTCCTGGCTTAACGAACTGGTCTGCGAGAACAGGCATGAAGGAAGTGCCGGTCTCCATGTCTTTGAAAGGGGACACCGCCAATACGTGACGAAGCGGGGATTTCGGTGACATAACCACCTATTCGAAGGGATGGATAGACGTGAGGAGATTAAACAAGCATTGAAGATCGTGGAGCGAAGCGTGTCTAACCAAAGGCTTTCGAAACGGCATGAGGATCTGGCGGCGAAAAGCGTGGAAGAGGTTCGCGGGGGTGGTCAGATTGCAAACGATCCAGTTTATCTCGAAAAGCTGACGGGTCATGATCTGTTCAAGGGTTTCTCCTTGCGGCGCGTTTGGTCCCGTGCCTGGTAGGTCGGCGCAATCGTCGTCACAGAGCTCGAGACATCGTTCTAGTCTCCCAGACGAATGCTCTGGCCCTTGGCCCTCCATCCCGTGGGGTAGAAGTACAACCAATCCTACTTGCCTGCCCCATTTCGTTTGCCCGGAAGCCAGTAGGGTGTCCAGGATCACCTGAGGATCATTTCGCTCGAGCAACCACATTTTATACACTATATAATATTATTATACTCCGTGGAGAAAGATTATTCCGCAGGACGTACGATAAACGGTGAAAAATAATTCAGATATCCATCAAGTTCGCTTCTCATTGGACATTGGCATAATCTTTACTGAATCTTCAAGCTATCCCAATCGAAACGATCAAAACGTGGCTTATCGTTCGCCACTGCTCGACGACAATAATTATATAACCGATAGAAAGTTTCAGTCATACCGAGAAACAATTTTACCTGGCACGAGTTGGAGAAATCGCCGAACTGGGCCTCCCAAATCGTCAGGACATTGTGATTGTAGGCCGCGTATCCCAGTTCGAACCCTATAATTGCGGTAAGCAACGATTCAGCCAACTTTCTTATCGCGTTTTACCTTTTTTTCCTATTTCTTTTCCACGAAACACTCACCACATACACCCACCTCCGATAACGAAGAGTTGCTGACCGTGTAGAGGGCTTGGCCCGGCCAGATATCATGAAGTATATTCTTGTACGTTTTGTCCTTGCTCTGGTCGTGAATGATGTGTATGCGATGAGAAAAGGTCCCTCTTTCGACATCTTGGCCGGATAATCTCACGTGGTGGCCTTCCTTCACCAAACTTGAAAACGCTATGCATTCGCCCATCGCCCAATCCGCCTGGCCAGATTCCGCTAGCAGCGTTCTCCTGTCCATTGTTCTCGTGACCTACGCAAAACGTTGCGCAGACTTGTAATCGCATCTCTTATATGCGAATCATACTTGCGAGCCTTCGATCTATCCCAGAACCTCCCTTACACTGATCTCAACGAAATCTATAGTAGATCGTAGCGTTCGACAAAGTTTCCGCTGTGAAACTTTTTCCGTCTGATTTTTTCTTTTTCAGCTCAATATCAGGGCAAAACCAAAGACACTTTTCCTAAAACACTGATATGTAGGTAGACAAACAAAAAGAATCTTTTATTCTACCAGATACTACTTAACATTGTATACACAATTTAAAAAAAAAATTAAAACCGACTTCAAAAAAATAAAAATGCACTAAAAAGTAGAAAATAATTTCTTCCAGTATTTAATCTAGGGCCATCCATTTTTTTTATATAGACGCCTCATTATTTACACTGTGTAAATCTGGCGCCGACTTAAAAAAAATGATAGTCGTAGATTAAATTAGGGAAAAAATTATTTTCTACTTTTTAGTGCATTTTTATTTTTTTGAGGTGGATTTTAATTTATATACATATTGTATATAATATTGGCACAACATGCTGAGGAGATATGCGGGGACAAACATAAAAAAAGAAAATACATATGGGTCGAATCAATAACCTCCTCCTTTTTTCAAATCGGTTAAAAAGGAAACGTCTGTGCTTGCTTCATCTCTCGTGGAATTGGAGGATAACGTACCACATTGTGCACCTCGATATCTTTAGGGGGTGTCGACACGGCCCTGCAGATCGTTTTGATCGTTTCAAGGTCAACACCGGTGGGTGGTATGGGGCGTGCGGGGCTCTGATTTGAAAAGAAATCGGTCCACGGTAAGTCGTGCCAATCCATCATGTTTATCGAGTCTATTCCTTGAGCCTTTCTCAACTCCGCCTCGCAGTGGTCCAAGTATTTCTGAATTTCCTGGAAAGGGAGCGTGTCTTTACGAGGGAACGAACATCTAACTTTGCCGTATTATTTGTGCATGTACTTCTACGGCGAAAGCCTCAGTGATCACTCCCTCCTTCATCAGCTTCTCGCTGTAGACAGTGAGCACGTCCGGATGCTGCCTTATGTGTTTGTACATCAGGGGCTGCGTGAGCATTGGCTCGTCCAGCTCGTTGTGGCCGTTTCTTCTGTACCCTACGATGTCTACCACCACGTCGTTGTGGAACTGTGCTCTGTTTCGCCAACGTACAGAAGGCCGATTACATCAAAGGGCCTTGATCTCGAGTACATATTTATATCGGGAGAAGATTCATTTGTTCCCGATACGACACGTGAAAGCGCGATGATTATCGGCGCGCTCGGTTTATCTCCATTTTCATGAATGAAAACACACTTTAATCCCAGGCGACGTATGTATCTTACGAGTGCACGCAGACCCAGCTGCGTAGTCCGAAACGGTACCTTCAAACTTAAAGGCCACAAGTAAGAAATTATCGCAGCGGGTTCCGGTGGAAGTCAAAAGAATCGACAGACTCTCTGCTATAAAATGAGCTTAACACGATTATGTTCCGGTTATCCCTCGCCGAGATACAGCAAGTCGAAGAGAAAATGGCGACCACGGAGGATTAATTTTAATCAATGAAAAAAATTTCGATCTCATTTTTTTCTTCCTTATTTTCTCTTTTCTTCATTTTTCCTTTGACCCTGACACTGTATAATGTAAATAATAATCTAGGATTTCGTTGACGCGGCAGAAGCGTTCGTTTCTACGGGACAGCGTGAATACCCTATTAATTTCCGGGGGGAAAGTTTCCTTGTACCTGTATTCGCAGGCTACTTGGCTCGCGTAAGTGACCAAGTCGGGGTCATCGCCGTGCACGTGGAATATAGGGGCATTTACGACGCGAGCTACGTCGGTGCAGTGCTCGCTGGACCTGGAGTACCTCGGGTCGGTAGTGAAACCAATCTGCGATTCGTCGAATTCATATTAAAGCTAATGGTCCGAAGGTTCAACCGTCTATCGAATTTCGGGTAGAAGTCGTTACCTGATTATTGATAACAATGTGAATAACACCGCCAGTGGTGTACTCCGGCAGATTGGTCAAATGCATGGTTTCGTAGACGACACCTTGGCCCGAGAACGCAGCATCCCCGTGGACCAAAATGGGCACTGACTTCTTGCCAACTGGAACAGAGGAATTGTCAAGCCTCGAGCTTCCCGATTACCTCTGCCGTGCTCGTTTAGACAGATGCAGAGGCACGGATCGTCGCGCGAGTCTTGCTATGAAATAAGACACAAACGCGGAATGTCGTTTTTCTCCACTTGCTCCGCTCGAACACGGCCAACCACCACGGGATTGATCGCCTCAAGATGCGAAGGATTAGCCATCAAGGCCACCATAATCTTCTTCTTGCTCCTGCGAATCCAGGAGGGCGTTAAAGGGACCGTACGAGACACAGTACCCCTCTGTGCCTTCGAAACATCACCTCTCTAATAATCTCTCGGCGTGCGTCCCCAAATGGTATTTCACATCGCCAGAGCCGAAGCCCTCCATAGTCACCGAGGAGAACTGAGTCAACAGTTGGAACAGCGGTTTCGAGCAGACGTTGATCAAGGCGTTCAAGCGGCCACGATGCGCCATGCCTATCACGACAGTCTCCGCCCCTGTGGGAAACTTTTCGCTATACTCGTCCCGAGGCATGCTTTAAACGTGGAGAACGCGACTCTACCCTGCTCGGCGCACGTCTCCATGCACTGTATCATCGACGGGATGAAAGACTCGCAGCCATCGAGGCCGAACCTCTTCTCGGTAGGATACTTTCTCTGTAGGAAGGCCTCGAAAGTTACTGCTCTCATCACATCCATCCAGATGAACTTCCTGTGCTCCGGTGTCAGGTCCCAAGCACCTGGGACTTCGAATTTGTCTCTCAGCCAATCTAACTGGAAGAGAGTGTTCGACATTCCAACACTCGCTCGTCGAATAATAAAATTTCCTCTCCCACGATTCCTAACATTCGCCCGGCGTAGAGGAAGTGGTCTAAATATGGGCTAGCACTTTTATTTCAGGATTTTTGCCACACCTGTTGAAGATCTTTATCACGCGACACTTGAATCTATGTGTTAAATACCTATGTTTACTTTATGATATGGAGTTGAAATAAGGTGGAGAAAAGTAATGTTTGTTTCAAATTCTATATTTAAAGTATCAGTAGGAAACTTTGTTTTCTAAAGTGCGATCTAAATGTGGGCTACTATTGCAGTGCATATTTTCAGATTGAATTTTTTCAAAATACACGTCCAAAATCTCAATAAAAATAAAGTTAGATTCTGGTGATCTGTTCACAGTAGTCACAGAGATGTACCGTAAACTGGGGTGACTTTGCCCGCCGGGGTAACATTGCGCACTTTTTTACTCTGACCGATAAATTACCATATGGTTGAATTCGCTATTTTTTTTTCGTTTGACCTTGGAGAAATTATTGCTATTGATTACAAAACATCATATGTTCTAATTACTTCACAATAAAATAAAATAAAGTCTTTCCGAAAAGTGGGCAATGTCACCCCGGGCGGGCAAGGTCACCCCAGTCTACGGTATATGTCTTTTTTAATGTTCAAAAGTTCTCCCCCTGTGTCTTCAGAGAAAAGTCCTTCGCGAAACATGTATTATAACTCGCATGCTCGTCGTCTGGTTGCCCCCTCTATTGAATTTCAACGTCGCTCACGTCGCTGAATTCGTCTTCAGCTTTGTAGCCCGTATTTAGACCATTTGCTCGTGAACGCTTAGAGCAGGCCTGCCCCATCGGGTGCAAATACCTCCTGAATTTCTGGGACCCGGGCAACAGCCGACGCGGGACTGGTTACGTTGCTAACCACAGCATGGGTTGCGGAAGAACTGCATGAGTGTGCGGCCGTCCTAACAGGCTCGCACACTCATGCAGTTCTCTCACAAATCTCGCAACGGGTAGCAATGGAACAATCCCGCGCTCGGCTGTTACCCGGATCCCAGAAATTCAGAAGGTATTTGCACCCGATGGGGCAGGCCTGGCTTAGAGCGATGAAAGTCATTGCAAAACAGTGTCGACAATATAGTGCTCATAGCAAATTAACTATTAGTTCAACAGATTAATGTTAAAAAAAAATAAAACAATCATACCTGCAAAATCTTTTAAGGATCTGTTTCCCACAGCTCCTTTTCCACAGCTTTTCCGATAGAGCAGGCCTGCCCCATCGGGTGCAAATACCTCCTGAATTTCTGGGATCCGGGTAACAGTCGAGCGCGGGACTGTTCCATTGCTACCCGTTGCAAGATTTGTGAGAGAACTGTATAAGTGTGCGAGCCTGTTAGGACGGCCGCACACTCATGCAGTTCTTCCGCAACCCATGCTGTGGTTAGCAACGTAACCAGTCCTGCGTCGGCTGTTGCCCGGGTCCCAGAAATTCAGGAGGTATTTGCACCCGATGGAGCAGGCCTGATCTAGACCCTAGCCCAGCGGTGTAAAGCTGTTCAAGTACCCGGAAAAAGCAAGCCGAGCCTGACATGGCTTGAAAAACCGAGTCGAGCCGGGTACCCGAAAGAACCGAGCGGCTCGTATAGAACCAAGTACTTGAATTTTTCCAAGCGGCCCGAAATAAATCGGGCAGCTTGAAAAGCAAGCGAGCGGGTCGTAAGAAACCGGGTGGCTTGGAAAGAAACGAACGGTCCGAATGAAGGTCGAGCAGGCCGCTCGTTTCTTTCCAAGCCACCCGGTTTCTTACGACCCGCTCGCTTGCTTTTCAAGCTGCCCGATTTCTTTCGGGCCGCTTGGAAAAATTCAAGTACTTGGTTCTATCCGAGCCGCTCGGTTCTTTCAGGGACCTGGCTCGGCTTGGAAATCGAGTCCCGGATTGGTTCGGATTTCAAGCTACCCGAATATTCAACTACTCGTACAGCTCTACAGCGGTGGCCACATCGGGCCATTTGGGACTAAGGTCCCCATTATGTTTACTGTAGCCGCGCGGAAGGGGAGCTGGAAGCCAATGGTAATGTGGGCGCGCCGCGGATAGGGAAAACTGTAAGAGTGTAAGTACTAACGTGTGGTGCAGGCTCGTACCCCTAGGCTGAAATAACTGTCCCTCTTAGGAGCCCAAGTGGCTGCGATCACTGGGGCCCCGAAGAGTCCCAGTCATTCAAGCCTGTCGTACGGGCATGACGTTGCACCGCACATTCTTACAGTTTTCCTCATCCGTGGCGCGCCCACGTTACCATTGGCTTTCAAGTTCCTCTTTCGCGCGGCTACGGAAACATAATGGAGACCTTACTCCCAAATGGCCCGATGTGGCCACCGCTGCCCTAGCCTATATTCCGCCACCACTTCCTCTACAACACCTACCACATTCAAATCGTTAATGTAAGTGTACTCGAGGCCCAAATGCCCGCAGTAAACTTGGTTCAATCGAATCAGGATTTCCTTCAAGGGTAGACTCCTTTTAGGGCCACCGATCACGGTGAAAGGCGCAAGGGGGAATTCTCTCTCCATGTCGGCACCTGTCATCCCCTTCAGATGCTGTCGCACCACGACCGCGGGTGCTAGACTCGGAGTACCTTGAAGATTCCTCGATTCGGGGTTCTGTATGCCCAACGGATCGGTGTCGGCTATCAGATGACCTCGTGCCTTGAGTCAAGAAAATTCCGCATGAGTCCCCCTTGGACTGCTAAGTAGAGGATACTCCAACAAGACACCCGTATCAAGCTCCCTAATCTGCCACAGATACCTGATAAGCTCGAATGGTAGCGTTAATATCGAGGACCCCGTGTATGTACTGATCGCCCTGCATCTCGCCGGACGATTTCTCCCTGGACCACTGCTGCGGGAATGACGGCGCTGGTCAGGAGCAAAAGGAAATCGTTAGATTCAGCTGCTTCGATTTAAGGGGTGTAAGGCCACGATGATGGGCGAAAAATCATAGAATAACTTTGCAGGTGATTTTAGTGAAACTCATCAACTTTATTCAAAATGTAACATAAGGTCCTTATGATGTCTATAAATAAGAACAAAAAATTTTCAGATTTGTTCAATAACGGCACAATAGCCGCGCAACCGATAGGGTAGGGTGGGGCTAAAAGTCCCGCGGGTAAAAAGTCCCGAATGCAAAATCTCTGTTCCTAAACAAAATATCGAGTTTCGCAGTATACTATATAAAAGGCGAGAAGAAACGGAGGTAACCACAGAGTCGCCAGTCGTTTTTGGTCGTCCGTTCGGATTACAAGACGTCTTTAGTATTATACGCGTTAAAAAGTGAAATAAATACGTCGCCTTTATTGTTTTGTACGAAGTAAACCGGAGTTTATCAGCGTATCAGCTAAGTACATTAAGATTCTATGTTTCTTTAGTAATCTGTACATGATATTGTTTATTTGGAAATGATAATATTTTCTACCGTAAATATCGCATAAACTATAGAAGTACCATTGGAGCAAAAAGTCCCTTATTGGGACTGTTACCTCGCATGAGAACTTATGACCTCTTCACTTGAAATTAGAGAACTATTTATATTTATTATTATTTTTTAGAATGCGCCATTATAAAACAAGGTAGTATTTGATTTCATAATCAAATAATACTAAGAAAATGATTTTTGTTTTATATAAGCAAGGTACAGTTTGAAATGAAATTATATTTTTTATTATTTGCTTTCATAATAAGATGGCCAAAGCATAAAGAAACGATGCCAAAGCCTTTAAATAGTGTTTTTGTTTTAGTTGAGGGAAGATTTTTGATAGTTTTTAGTTCAAAGTAAGTCTCTGACTTATATTTTTATTTTTTTTTAAGCAAATAATGCTTTCCTTTCATTTTGTATGCCGAAAAGAATTGGTTCAATAAATATTTGTTGATTTAAGAAGAGTTTTTTACTTATTTAGTTTTATATTACACGAAATGTTGGTTAGAAGATATTAGGGACTTTTTACCCCAAGCAATGGACTTTTTGCCCCGCGCGTGGGGCAATAAGTTCATTTGGAATTGAAGAACATTTTGTGGTATAACTCAACAAAAAATAACAATATCACCAAATGAACTTCGCGAACGTAAAGCCCAATAGTTATAGTTTTAACAAAATAACACCAGATATCTCTAGATTGTTAGTACTAAATTTTACATAAGATTATACGAAAAACGGGACTATTAGCCCCACCCTACCCTACGTACTTTCCATTTGGGACATTTCGCGGTGGAATTTTTCCTGTCCACACCGTTGGACCTAGAAGAAAAAGGAACAATGTTTTGTAATCCACACACTAAATACTAGAGAAGTACCAAAGATTTCCAAAAAAATATTGATTTTTCAAGGAACGACGAGCATTTGAAAACAATTCCTTTTTTGCTAGAAAATTCAAATGTTCACCGTTCCTAAAGATCAATATTTTATGTGTAGATTACAAAACTTTTTGCCTTTTTGTTGTAGACTCAAATCATAAATGATTCCCGGGTGAAACCAAATAACGGATCAGCTGGTTTTCGATAAAGTTGATGAATATCTTTAACATCACCTTCAAAGTTATCCCACCATTTTTTTCCAAATCATCGTGGCGTTACCCCTGAAATGCATGAAGTGTGAAAGGCAAGCCCACCTGAGCCCGAGGGCGTCGCGCCGGTCAGATTCGATGGAATCGGCGGAGATGACGATTCAACGCGAATAGGCGCAGGAGGAGGACTCGCGAGCATCGGCTGCGGTTGCTGCTGCAGCTCGTCCGCGTAGATCGTCCTGAAGAACGCGTCCCACGAGGGATCCACGGACTGCGGTTCCTTGAGCCACCTGTGGTACAGGTAGTCCAGGTACTGGCCGTTGTTCATAATCATCAACGAGTCGAATCTGTCGTTTTTCCCATCGCTCCCGTCGTGTTTGAAGCGAGCCCACCACCTCCAAGCGTCGACCGCCGCGAAAGGAACGCGTGCGGGAGCTCGCGTGTCCCCGTGCCAACATGGAAATCGACGGCAGAGATGATGGGCGAGGAATGTGTACATCTCCCCATCTGATTCCACGTGCGTCCCCAAGTAGTAGCGTTAGATGCGCAGGAGCGCGGAATTCTCGCGGTCACTATCAAAATTTCAAAATGCTTCGGCCAAAGCTGCTCGGTTTTACTCGCCTTCGGATGTCATAGGGATGTCATATCATCGTGACACTTGACTGTTTTTCGGGGAAGCTTCGGCTGATACTCTGGGCCCAAGTTCACAGTGGACGGCTCCGAAACGTTTCATTTGAAATGAATCATTTCCACCCAGAGAAAAGAAACAACTGAAGGGATAGGCGCAGGTATGGTTGTCGCCAACATTCACGGTGCAACATCAAGCAGAATTGCTCCGTTTCATTCGCACAAACTGTTTGCCACGTCCCCGGTTGACTTGCTGCGGCTCGTGGTATAACGATCAAGAAGCATGTAGGCGCACTCCAAAGTTTGTTGACTTTACTGCTTTGCGTTGCGAAATAAATTTTTTTCCACGAGAAGTCTTGCGCAATGCTACGACAGATAATAAGGAAAAGAAACCTGACAGTGTAATCTTGTATTTATAGGGTACCGGCTCTTCCGTATACACGGACCACAGAGTTGTAACGATCAGCCACAGAAATGACCCATCGCGAACGAGCTTTCCGAGTAATCGTGTCGTTTCGAAGAAGGTACGAGTCACCAATAAATTCGCCAAGTGTAAATACGCCACGCTTTATCAGTTAAAACGTTCATCGTGCTTCCTTTCGCAGTACACAGTTTGGAACTTCCTGCCAAGGAACCTCTTCGAGCAGTTCCGGCGGATCGCAAACTTCTATTTCCTCATAACGGCCCTGATATCCCTCCTAACGGAGTCCCCTATTTCACCAGTGACCAGCGTTCTACCGCTGTGCTTCGTCATACTGGTAACTGCTTGCAAGCAAGGCTACGAGGACTATCTTCGACACGTGCTGGACCAACGGGTGAATCGGACGCTGATCACCGTTATCCGCAATAAATGCGTGCAGGTTGGGGGAACAACCATATATTATTCTAATCAATACGCGTTTCTTTATCTAAACGCCACTCGATGGTTAACGCTAAAAATTATACTGCTGATTCTATTTTTAAAACCGTCGTGCCCGATAAGCTATCGCTAACATAAGAAATCACGTATTTTCCTTGGAACGAATTTTACAAGGATATTCACGGCGGAATCTTCGTATTCTCAGAACATTCATTGCGAGCATATAGTAGTCGGGGATCTGGTGAAGGTGCGCCGGGACCAGGATATCCCTTGCGATCTCCTGCTGCTCTGTAGCACGGAGGATTCGGATCGCTGCTACGTCACGACGTCGAACCTCGACGGCGAGACTAACTTGAAGGTAACGCGAGCGGAGCTGGTAGTGAGATTGCCGACTCCAATCGAATATCGTGATGAAATCCTTACCTCGTCTAGACGCTGATGGTCCCGAAGACGGTCTCCAAGATGTCCGTGGCGGAAATAGTGTCCATGGAAGCTACCATCACCTGCCAGCATCCCTCATCGGCTCTCTACGACTTTTACGGCACGCTGGAAGTTAATAACGGCAACAACGAGACGAGCAGCACGTATCTAATGATTGATAATATGTTGCTTCGCGGATCCAGGTTGAAGGACACCGATTACATTATCGGGTGCGCGGTTTACACCGGCCAGGACACCAAGTTGTCCTTGAACTCGAAGATCAGGAGCAACAAATTCTCTACGACCGAGAAGTAAGTGGTACCACTGCCAAGTTCCAATCAGTGGTACGCGGACTCGACTTGCTCAGATAAGCTGTTGTTCAATTGCAGGTCCATTAACAAGTACATCGTCATATTTATGGTGCTGCTGCTGGCCGAAACTCTCGAGTCCTGCATGCTGAAAGTGATAATGGAAGTGAAGGCAAATTGGAGAACGTACTTGGGCCCCAGCAATTCCATCACCTTCCGGACCTTGCTCAACGATTTTCTAGGCTTCATGATTCTATACAATTACATCGTGCCCATATCGCTCTACGTAACCATAGGTAAAGATCACTCTCTTCTGACAAGTAAACATTCACTTATATGGAATGGAGTTTCCCGATTTGGAATATATATTTTTAAAGTACTCATAGTAACTAAGAAATCCTGAAAATTATATCTGCAATGGACCTATTTTACTCACGTTATCAATAACATTCAATATAGCCTTAAGGCGTACGCGAAAAACAACAAAATCCTCTTGTTTAAGAATAATTGGCTAAAACCTGGAATCTGTATGTTTTTTGTGGTGCTAAATCCGAATATCACGTTATTGTTTGTGTAAAACAAATTCCTTCACAATTTTGGACGTACAACTCAACTTTTTAACAACATGAAATTTTTCGGTAAGTGGATTTAGGTAGAAGTGTTTGGCATTAGACACGCAGTGGTCATTTCTCTTATTCAGGGAAATTATTATTATTATTAAGCGTCTTGATTGCAAAAAAAAGTATATAAGCAAGAAAAGAAAGAAAGAAAACAGAGAAACGTAAAGGCGAGGTTCGGTCACAGACTGTTTCTGAACCTAAACTAAACTTGTTATGAATTGGTATCTTGTCCCATGAGCCCAGATGTAGCCCCTGTGAGTTAAAAACGGGTTAAAATGGATTTTGAAGTAAATTGGTATGAATAATCCGAAAAAAATGTTTAAAAAATTCTCCGGCCTTTCTTATTTGAGTTATCTCCAAAAAACCGATTTTTCATTAAAAGAATTACCTTAGGAATTTTTTTACACAAACAATAACGTCATATTCGAATTCAGCACTACAAAAAACATACTGATGCCAAGTTTTAGCCAATTATTCTTAAATAAGAGGATTTTGCCGTTTTTCGCGTACGCCTTGGGGCAATATTGAATGTTATTGATGTCATGAGTAAAACAGGTCTATTGCAGATATAATTTTCAGGATTTCTTAGTTACTATGAGTACTTTAAATATATATATTCCAAATCGGGAAACTCCATTCCTTATAAGTGAATGTTTACTTGTGAGCTCACATTACGCATCAGAATCATCCTTCCTCATCAGCCTTCTGAAACTTGAGCCGGGAATCCACCTAAAAGCTAAGCTGTGCTATGCTAAGTTTTAGCTTCATTACATCTCTATGAAATCGTTTCCACCAAAAGATAGCTGTGTGCTATGTTTTATAGCACCTCTGAAAAAAATGCAGAATTGTCTTTTTTGTGGAATATCTCGAAACGGCGGGTGATATTGGAAAGAAGTTTAAAAGTTGCATCTCTTTTTTACATCTACAAAACCGCGTAAAAGTAATTATCAAATTAAGGATTGGTGGTGGTGGGTATAACTTGAAAAGTACGAATTTTTCAATAATTATTTTTACGCAGTTTTGTAATTAAAAAAAATAGATGCAACTTATATTTATACTTCTTTTCCATATCTCTCCTACCATTCTCGAGATATTCCACGATAAAGAAAACTCTGCATGTTTATCAAGAGGGGATTTTAAAAAAAAAACTAGCTTTGTGTTACGGATGCACTACTCTACTTGCGCAAAAAGTTGCATAATTTCCCTTGTTAGCTTAGCTTCCATGTGGACCCCTGGCTTTATCGCGCGATACCAAAGTCTCGACGATCTAATTACAGTAAAACGAACCGTCCCAAAACACGAATAAACGTTGCAGAGATTCGTTCGACAAGCCCCACCTCGAATCCGACTTCGCGACTGGGAAAGAGACACATGACGAGCTGCGATCAATTGTTCTCGTTGCAGAATTACAAAAATTCCTCAGTTCGTTTTTCTTCAGCTGGGACATGGACATGTACGACGAGGACAGCGATCAGCCCGCGCTGGCGAACACGTCGGACTTGAACGAGGAGCTCGGTCAGGTCGAGTTCCTCTTCACGGACAAAACCGGCACGCTCACCGAGAACCTGATGGTGTTCAGGCGTTGCTCCATCAACGGCGTAACGTACATGGAGAAAGACTGTGACGGGCAGCTTTACTTATTACCTCCTAACGGGAACGAGCGGGAGGCCGTGAAGCTGACAGTCTGGCAGGTGAATAATTTATATATTAATTATTATTATGTATATAAAAGAAGTCCTGACTGACCGACTTGTCAACGCCAAACCGTTTAATCTAGGAACGTGAAATTTGGAAGGTACATTGTATTTATGACGTAGGCACCCATTAAGCAAGGATTTTTGGAAATTCCGTCCCTAAGAGGGTGAAAAGGGGTAAAATGTATTTTCTCGGACTCCTTAATATCTCTTCTGCCCAATTCGATATCGGTACTTGGTTTTAGCTTAACAACCAATTTCTAAATTTTTCCAATCAACCCTTTAAGGGTCGAATCTGAACCTGGTAACAGATCTTTTTCTAACATTTACCAAGTGAATTAGGGCGTCTTAATTTTTTAGTAGGTGCGAACAAAAAAACAAATGGACCGCTCGAATATACTTGATTAATTCGAATTTCAGCCAGAAATCTGGCAGTTCATGATAAGCGTCGCCCTGTGCCACACGGTCCAAATCACGCCCCCGAGCCAGAGGCCCGGCGTCATCGCTAGGCGTACGGAATTCCGCGAGAGCTTCAGGCAGAAGAAGATTCTGCGGGTCAACAGCTCCCTGATGATGCACCCGGACTTACCAGAGTACCAGGTAAAAACGGCTGACGCGTGAGCTCGCTTATATTTATCCCCGATGGATAAACAACAGCTGACGGCAGATTCGCGCCGTGGACTGTGTTAACGCGCACAGCAATCTAGCCAAGCGAAAATGTCAATATTAGCGCCTCCTTATGTATCTAATTCGAACGGACAAGTTACGCATAATTCCTGGAAGCTTCCAGAATCAGAGAAATATGTGATCGCTGTGTGGTAGGCAGCATCAGCAGACGAGAAGGCTTTGGTGGAAGCCAGCGCCAGATGCGGGATCGTCTTCCAAAGCTCCTCCAACGACATGATAGAGCTTCATATCGGCGGCAGCGTACTGGACTTTGAGAAGCTCGAGATCCTGGAGTTCACTTCCGGTTCGTATTCGTCGTTGCTGCGAGCCGAGGAGCTTCACAGATCAGAGAAGTTTCTTCTAGGGAAGAGACTCAGACTGCTCGTTAAGCTAACCCTTGCACAGAAATTAGGCCATTTTCACCCAAAACCGAGTCACAAATCTTCATTCCTCTTTTACTAATGTATTCTCCTTCCCCTAACGGAACTCCTTCGTATCTTTAATTAACTAATAACCCTCAATAATAAGTAATAATAATAATTTCTTTTTAATTTTATTTTTTTTGTTATAGCAATTTAATAAGTTCTTAAGATATTAAACCGCAATAATTAAATGAACAGAGTTTTATTTTTATACGCTCGTTTCTTGTAAATATATGACATTGGGTCGAAATTTTCTTATCCCTGTAATTTTACCAATTCCGTATACCTAAGGGGTATTTATTAAAAAGTTCCTCTCCGACAGAGCGAAAGAGAATGTCGGTGATAGTGAAGGACACTGCCGGCGATATCTGGCTGTACTGCAAGGGCGCGGACTCGGCCATTCTGCCTCTGGTAGCGTCCGGGATGATCAACGAAACAATCGCCCACGTGGCTGATTTTTCCATGGTTCGTCAGCCACCGTTTCCCCCTGGCCCACTTCTTTCGTTAACTTAAGCGTCGATTAACAAGAACCTGTCTTTTAGAGGGGCTTGCGGACTATGGTTGTCGCGTATAAGAAACTCGATCAGGCGGAGTACGACAGATTGATAAAGCGAGTGGACCACGCCAGGCAGATAATCGGCGTCGAGCGAGCAGCACACATGGAAAGAGCATACGAACTGATGGAAAGTGGCCTCTGTTTGCTGGGCGTAACTGCGGTTGAGGATCGCCTCCAGGACTCGGTGGCAGACACGCTCGAGTGTCTACGAGTCGCCGGCATTAAAGTAATTTCGGTAAATTACCTAGGAAGTGAAACCGGTAGATTGAAGCTAAATTGCTAAATCTGTTGGTTCGCGGCGGTTAGATATGGGTGCTGACTGGGGACAAGGCGGAAACCGCGGAGAACATAGCCTACCTCTGCGGACAGTTCAAGGAGGGCACCGAGATACTGAGGATGCTGGAAGTAACGGAGGAGCGATATTGCGCCCAGCAACTAATAGATTTTGAGTAGGTGCAGGTTGACAGTGCTTCGCTACAATCTCGTCTAACGTCTGCCTCTATGCCTCGACCCGAGTAACGCAATTATTCCTTTTCCAGGAGAAGAATAAAGCTCGAACCTAACAAGCAGTACGGTCTACTGCTCGACAGTAGCAGCATCACGATCGCACTGAAGAACCACCCTCAACAAATGAGGTTCATAGGAATGGCCTGTGAGGCGGTGGTCTGTTGCAGGCTGACGCCGTTACAGAAAAGCGAGGTACGTTGGTGTCATGAGACGCGTGAAGGACTTATACGATGATACCACCCTTTGACCACTCTTCCGCAGATCGTAAGTCTAGTCAAACGAGCGAACAGTCGGCCACACACCGCTGCTATTGGCGACGGGGGTAACGACGTGTCAATGATACAAGAAGCGCACGTTGGGATAGGAATAATGGGCAAAGAAGGTCGCCAGGCGACCATGAGCTCCGATTTCGCCATAGCTAAGTTCAGATATCTAAAAAAAGCCCTGCTGGTGCACGGGCGTTGGTACTACGTGCGGACCAGCAACCTGACGTTGTACTTCTTTTACAAGAACGTCATGTTCATAACGCCACAGCTACTGTTTGGGATATACAGTGGCTTTTCTATGCAGGTGAAGCCTTAATCCGTAATCTATAGACAGGACAAAGGCAATCGGCCCCTTCAAGCATTAAGGCACACACGGTTTCTTTCTTCCAAATAGGCACAGTAAACAAGTAAAATAAGAGCGAGGGTCGTGTCTGCTCGGGGGTTAACCTTCAGCCGGTTAATTGACTTTGTTCCGACTATAGCGCCTTAAAAAGTACCATACATACTTTCTAACGCTAAGGATACCATTTTTTATATGGCGCCTCTGGCAATTTCGTTACAGGCATTTTACGATGGTATGTTTCTAATGTTCTTCAATTTACTGTTCACATCGCTGCCAATATTAGCGTACGGATTATTGGAACAGGATTACAGCGCCGATAAACTGCTGCGCTACCCTTATCTGTACAAAATGTACAAAAATAATTACTTGCTATCCACGAAGCAGTTTCTCATATGGACTTGCCTAGGTAAAGAAAACAGTTTTCTAACGAACCGTCGAACTCGGATAAACCTGATCCTAAATGTTCCATAAAAATCTGTTCAGGTTTCTGGCACACTTTTACCATATTTTACATGACATATTGTTACATACACATCAATCCCGTCACTCTGTACAATAACACGCCAATGGACCATTGGACTTTCAGTACATGCGTCTTCCATTTAGTCACGTTAATGGCCAATGTGCAGGTACGTCGGTAATCGACATACGAATGAACGAGGAGAAGGTTCACGCAATCTCCTTTGACTTGCAGGTACTCCTTCACAGTTCGTATTGGACGTTCCCGTTCGTGCTGATAGTGATATTCTCGGAATTCCTGTTTCTCGCGTTCGCCATCGGCTACTCGTTCATAAACATGTAAGCATCGCTCCTTAAATCGTGAAAATCAGTAGTCTTGTGGCTTTCAAGACCGATGCGCTTCGCAATTGATGCTGGTCGCGACTTAATTTGCCGTCCTTCTGAAAAAGATTCGCAAAATTGGGCCAAGTTATGCCGAAAGATACCAACCCTCGATGATCTGAGACAATTGCAAATAAATAACTACTTCAACGCCAGAGCGGAGTATCAGGAATCTTTTCCAACTGAGCTCACAGTTTAGAGGCAGAAGCCTAGTGAACAGTATCAATTGTGATATCTCGAAGGCCCCGTAATATTTTGCTACAAATTTCAGGAGGTACGACGGCGACATACTGAGGGTCTTCCAGATATTGGTGTGCTCAATAACGTTCTGGCTGCTGACCGTAATGGTCGTCATTGTTTGCCTGATTCCCGACTACTTGGTCTTAACGTACAATAGCTACAGGCCAGCTCGAGTGGCCAGACGAAACGAGGAACAGCCGCAGCACGCTACCAGCAATACCATTGATAACAGAGAGAATCTGTCATCGGAGACCTGGGTAAGGACGATGCAGCTTTCTTGTCGCGATTACAGACGCCGTTCAGTCAGCGAAAGATTGTGAACCAGTGTATTTGGGGTTTGCAGACTCGGGGCTTCTTCGTTCTAACTCCGTGGAAGAACACCTTCCTGCTGCGGAAGGCTGTATAAATTCTAATAGGACTATGTTGGCTCAGTCCTCATCAAGTTGGTAGATCATGCATTGCTTCGCACAAAACGTAAGTCATCCATTGATTCGCCCATCGCTCAGAGATCCTGTTGCGAAGCAAATCCAACAGGCAAGGGCCCGAGGACCCCCGCACCTGCGGCGTCCTTTTCTGATCTGCGGGGCTGGAAACTCGAATCCTTGAACAATTGCGGCGTACCACACCCCTGAAAGCTCTTACCTGGCCGAGGATTTTAGGTACAATTGAGCACCGCAAACTTTGCTCCAATCCAAAGGAAACACACCATTGGGAGTCGTAGACTTCCCAATCGTTTCTCTTCTTCCTTTCTCACAAACATCATAAGCTAAATTGCCACACCTACGCCTACCAATAGGGCGCGAATATATCACTCCAACTCTATCTGTTAAGAAAAACAATGGAACAGGAGAAGCAGTACGTATCAGGAAATACTAGAGTTAGAGACCACCCTTACACCACCCCTCATTCCACTAACGCTCTTCCTCCTTCGATTTAGCGTAAAAGCAGCGGCACTTGTAGATACATATGTATATTTATTTATTCCCGAGCCAATTTTTGGATTGCAACGTACGAAATAAAGGAAGAATACACAACCCTATCACCCAAATGTTGGGGAGCGGAAGCAGCGAATTTCGTGTGTTCGTGATTCTAGGCGATTCCTGTGTACAAGGAATAGTTGCTTTTGAAGCGTAGTTTAAGCGGAGGATGGAAACTGTTGTTGTTTGATATAAAAGGGAACGTTTTAGAAGCACTTCACACGTTACGCATCTATACACCTGATAACACCGTTATCGAATATTGATTTATACAACACGATAGCATAGATGTAATATACACTCTCAGCGGTATCAAAGGTTGCCTTCTTTCAGTGATTATACTCGCCTACGAATAGCACGACTTTTAGCTGACCATTTGCTAGTAAATCGGCCCGTTACACAGTACACGTAATGTCTCACGCTGAGAGTGCAAGCGACTGAACCGAGTCTACCGACTTCATAGTTTCGTAAGTGTGCGTAATTTATTGATTTTTTTAGCTGTGTATTTATTGCGAGGGGGTAGGTGCCTGTCGCGTTGAAACAGAGTCCCTGCTTTAGAGGACGACCGTATCCGAGACAATTTTGTGTTCGTGTCATTCGGATGGTAGAAATAATTGAAATCTTAAACGCTCGCCTAAACAGATGTCGAAAGAATGAAAGATGAGAGCGAAATTCTATGCGCCGTTATACACGCAAAACAGAAATTGTCCTGTGTACAATTAATCATTACAAACTGTTTTCGCCGGCACTGTGAATTAAGAACGGTGACAAATGTTTCTCACGCAACGTCACATCCTCGTTCTTCGTGACTGCGCTATACACATTTTGTACTTTTCAAGTGATCGAATTTTGTAATAAAAGCCTGAACGAAGTGTAACACATGTGGTCCTTTCTCAATCAGACACTTCTTTTCACGTAACAAAATCGCTGGTCCGATTACCGGAACGAGATAATAACATATACGCCCGTTATGAAACATTGGTGGATTATGCGACTGCCCCTTCACGGCACTGTGTAAAAAGATACTTTGCATACTGCATAATAAAATCGAGGTAGACGTGACACAGCTATCAAGTGTTTTTCCTCAAATATCGCGCCTCGGTGTGCGGCTATATCTGTGTTTCCATGTGGAGCTACGATGTCTAATTCTGCACGATGAGTAGAGTATACTGATCTGTAAGAAAACGGAGAGACGGGGGTTGCCGTGAGCGAGCGCACACGCAGTTGAGTGTAACTGCGGCCTGAAACTGATAAGCGTGCGATGCGCCGGTTGATGCTCTCGACAGTGAGCACCTATCATTTGAGCGCGAATCGGTGTAACACATCCTGAAAAGAAAAATCGTAGTGGTCACTAAATGTTTCCGAAACCCGTGCCCCTCTCCGTCGCTTTAGCGGCGAGCACCGAACGTCGCCTGACACTGTTTATGTTTATGGTGTTACAAAGCCGAGGCACCCTGAAAACAAGTGAATCCAAGGTCAAATGTTGAAGCACACTTTTGTGCAGTGAATGGACAGACGTCCACTGTCGAGACGTTTCTCAAGCTGCAGAGCTGGAAAATAAAGATGTGCGTACATTTTTTTACAGGCATGGGAAACTAGATAATCATGAGGTTTACGTCCTATTATTTCCGGAGATTTATAATAATAGCACTGCTTGTCACGCTGCTGCTTTGCGTCGTGCAAGTGTTTCGATTGGAGCTGGGCTTCAGTGACAATGATCTATCCAATTTGGATAAACTGTAAGTATCGTTTTAATCCCTTCGTGGTACATGGTGTCGCCTTTATCTACTTTGCTTTGCTTCAGAATACACATATCTCGGTTGATTAAACAATCCGAGCAATCTTATGTTAAGTAAGTACCTTCCTTCGCTGATTCAAAAAGACCAATGAAATACAGAAGATTGAGAACAGGCTTGTGTATTCTAGGGATGGAGTTGTGGCCTGCAAGCTACCTCGGTTAAATGTTTCCGACCCAGAAATTACAAAATTCATCCATGATGTACCTCCCCTGTCGTGCACACCCCAAGATTGGGTTATGCTCTATGGCTCGCAGCTTGTTATTAGCAGTAAAGCAAAGAAAAAGCATGGCTCGATATCCTGTTTATTTAGTGGTGAGTTGTGTAAAACTTGTAGCAATACATTATCGTGTTATTCATCTATTTCCATCTCATAGAAATTCTTAGGGATGACGACTACAGCGTGTCGTATACTACAGCAGTTGAATCCACCGACTCTTACATTCTCAGACATAGCGACTTTGTCGATGTTAAATGTGAATCGAAAAATGGCAAAGAGTAAGTGGAAAGTTAAGTAAAAGTGTTCGGCGGATGACTTTGATAAATTTTATGAGTTAAACCTTTCTTAGATGGCACAGTGTTATGGCCGGGGTAAAGGACAATCCTGAAGTAAAAGAGAAAAGTAAATGGGAAAATGTCCCGAGCAATGCCCTTAACTTAAACGTACTTATGTTCGGGTTCGATTCTCTATCTCGAAATACATTTATTCGCAAGTTGCCAAAGACATATCAGTACATGAAGGAATATCTAGGCAGTCTGGTTCTAGAGGGGTATAATATAGTAGGCGATGGGACGCCGCAAGCGCTCATTCCCATTCTTACTGGAAAGATCGAGCTCGAACTGCCAGACACCAGGAAACGCATGGGATTAAAAGCGAATTACGTTAACGTGTATCCAATGATATGGAACCAATACAAAAAAAATGGATATATAACAGGATTCATGGAAGATGTTCATCATATCGGAACCTTCACCTATCGTCTAAAGGGTTTTAAGGAGCAGCCAACCGACCATTACATGAGAACATTCTATTTAGCTGCCGCTCCATACTTTAGATCCTACAAGAAGTTCTGTGTTGGAAGCATTCCACGACATATGGTTTCTCTCAACTACTATTTACGCTTATTATATGTGTAAAGTCAGGCATGTTATTAAAATACCGTCGTTATAGGTGATGTTGAATTATATGAAAGAAGTTTTCAATGCTTATAAACAACAACCGAAATTTCTGTTCGGATTTCATGGAGAACTCTCCCACGACTCCTACAACGATATAGGAATGGTGGACGAAGACTTGCGGAATTGGCTAAGAGACTTAAAGGAGTTTGGTCACTTGAACAACACTGTTCTAATATTGATGAGCGATCATGGACATAGGTTTGTATATAGAGTAATACCCGAGATTAAATTTTTCAAACTGTAATAGATGCACGCTGATGGAAGAAATTTTACTACCAAAGATTCGCAGAAATTCGCAACACCCTGCAGGGTAAACAAGAAGAAAGATTGCCATTCTTTTCCTTTACCTTTCCCCCTTGGTTTAAAGAAGCTTACCCAGCAGCATACGCAAATTTCCTACACAATACGCAGTACTTGACAACGCCGTTTGACGTGCACAAAACATTGGAAAATATATTGGATTTCGGAACACCCAAAGAGGGGGATCGTCACCAAAGAGCTATTAGTTTATTCGACAAGGTAAGTCTATTGGCAAAGCTGGACCCTCGAATTTGTTAAACTTGATAGGGCGTTTGCGATAAAAAATACTTGAGGTTATTGTTCTATCGGTTTGGAAATCTATTCTTTTGAACATTCTGCGGCGTTACGAAATAATTCGAAATGAAACTTTTAAAGTCTTTACTTTCTGCATATGATGACGAATATACGGCAGAAAAATGTCAATGTCGTTGTCGTTGAACGATAGACACCAACAAAACTTTTGCGAATACAAACTGCACACACAACTCTTAACGCTTTATTGACAGACCATTGATCTTTCAACTATAGATCGAACGATTCCAAGTAGAATTTTGAAAACACCGTCTAAACATACATAGCCTGATAAACACAATAGGTACCCTCCTTTGCGTGCCGCAGTCGGATAAAAAGCCAGAACGCGGTTCGTTTTTGTATTTTTTTCAACACCTGCATGAAAATAGGCGTAGGCCAGTTTCCTTGGGAGGAAAAGTCGGAAAATCGGTGCTTTTTTACCCCTGCTGAGCGGGAGCAAAATGACCAATTTCAGACGTATTCGCGTAAAGTCTTTCTCCCAAGGGAAAAAGACTTTACGCGCATGCGTATTCGCAATTTCTTACTTTTCCTCCCAAGGAAACTGGCCTACGCCTATTTTCATGCAGGTGTTGAAAAAAATATAGTACGTGACAAGGGAGAGACGCGATTTCTTCTCTCCCTTGTCACGTAATGTACTATTTCTTTCGATGAAATACAACAATAATAGAAGCATTTCTATTATCCAACTGTAATTATTTATTCGACGCAAATTTTGAAAAAATAACGCAATTGAATGCTCTAGATGGCGATAAATGCAACTTTCAAAGATCTTTGGCAGTGATCGGTAATGGCGCGAATTTTTTTAAATTGATTATTCCGATGTTTCGAAACTGGTGTTACATACTGATATATATAGAACATAAATGAAATTTCAAACCTTAATAATTATACTGAAATTCTATTTTTGTCTACCATCGCATAATTTTAATACAGATACCATTAAGTAGAACATGTGCGGATGCATTTATTGAACCACATTGGTGTGCTTGCCTTAGTTGGCAAGAAATTCCAATTGACGATGATTCTGTTATCGCTGCAGCTAAGTATTTTATGCAGTTCCTTAATGCCTATACAGAAGATCATCGTGACATATGCAAAGAATTGGAATTGAAGGAGATATTATGGGCTACTAAACTTATGCCTAATAAAGGTATCGTGCCATAACTTTCTTCAGCCCTTTGTACTAGTACAAACTCTGTTGTGACTAATAAGATATTAAATCGTAGGTTTATTGAAATTCCAAAAATCTGGAGATCAAGATGGTTTCATAGGAGATTTCAGTGCAAAGACCAAATTGACCAGTGAAACTTTACAATTGAAAGTAAAAACAGTGCCAGGAGACGGATTATTCGAAGTAAGCATTATCTATGATATAAAGAAGAATACTTTTTCAACCAAAGTAAGTAAAGAGCTATATTGATTTTGTACCACTTCTCTGTTGTATCTTTACAAAGTGATCAGAAAGTGAAACTCCTGTTTTAGATTTCGGATGTCAGTAGAATTAACATGTACGGATCTCAAGCAAGATGCGTCGAAAACTCTTTATTCCATTTACGAAAATATTGTTACTGTAAGGATTGAAAGAGTATAATATTTAATAAGTTCCAAAGTAAACTTGAGACAATACACAAACTGAGAATCATTAATTGGAAATTTTAACACAATGCTTAATTCTTCATTTAAAACTAAAATATTAGTTTTTTTTCTTGCCGGTCTGTTTAAAATATCAGAAAGAAAGAATATACATACACAGTTCTAAATATAGCAAATATAATTTTTATATTACTGCATTATAATCTAATTGATAACAAAGGTGACCATATAACTTACTAAAATCTCATTTTATATGCGATGGTAATTATAATCGACTCTAGTCAGAAGCATAATGTAATGATAGAAGTTACTTGATGAAGTATAATAATTTATGGTAAATGAGACACAACTTATTGTGGTTGACACCTTTGGTGCACATGAATTGCAAATCTAAATTGAAAAGAATTTCACACAAGTCTTGATAGCTCTATTTGATATATTTAATTAATAATTAAGCCAAATATTAGTGTAATATCTTTGATAAACTACCCAGTTGGTATAATGTAAATAATGCACAATATAATGTAATCAATTCATAATTGGGCTATTTCACAATGTCTATATAATAAATCCACACTTCATCCCCTCGTATTACTTTATTTTATCATGTTTTGCCATAGTTACTTCGAAAGGCAATACTCTCCAAATTGATGTAAGAATGTTGTAATCTCGCGAGTAGTACCATCCACCAACAGGAACCCAACATTCTGCACGTGAGACGGATCGCATGGAAAATATGCTTCGCCTCTACTATTTTTAGCTACTATTTGCAAAACTACCGTGCTTATTGAAAGATCTGAATCTTTATTCTTTTGCACCCTGAAATAATCAACCATTAAACGCAAAATGTTTATGCAGAATGCAAAAGAAATATCTATACAAGCATCGTGAAACCTTATTAAATCCTTATAAATAACTTTGGTAACGTCCAAATATGGATCTAAGATATCCTCGTACTGACATAATATCCCTCCAAGAACGAGCATTTGAAAAATACGAAATATGAATTCCTCCCGCTCGTCGTTCACATATAAATTATACTCCGGACAATCGTCATCCAATAGCATCTACAAACATTTAAGCCTTAGCAAATATATATTAATGATTAATAACTATATGGTAGAAAGATCCATACTCCTCTAAGATTATCAGAGACTAGCAAACTTTCAACCTCCGTGTCATATCTTTTACAAATAGTTCCAGACCTGTGTATAATTCCATTCTCGTGATCCTTTAACTTATCGAAAAAGGACATGTTCGAAACGGAACAAGGCACAGGCTTTATTTCTATAGTCGACGCTACTATACCTATTAATTGGAAGGAAAAGTAGTGGTGCAATACTATATATTACAAAGGAAATACTTTCGCTACCTTGTTTCGCCCAGCACTTTCCTTGCTTTGTCATTAGTTCTTTCGCAACATTGCCATCTTTAAAGAATGCCTGGGAATAATTGAGACACAATTACATATACACAAATTATTTTACAAAAACTATTAATATGCTGATAATTAACGGACTTCTCCTATATGATTCTTGTTGCACGGTTGAAAATGTTCATTGAACGAAAATTTTTGGATAACAAAATTTCCCCATATCCCCCTGTGAAATTAGAGAAAATGACTCATCATTTTGTAGATAAATAGGAAAAGTGTAAAAGGCACGATGGAAGAAAGAAAGTTACGATATTGTTACCACTTGGAAAGAAGTTGCTGCGACAGTTTGTCATTAATTCCGGCGTAATTTTTTTTTGCAATAGGCACGAAAGTGTACTTGGGTTCGACTTCCATTTTTAAACAATTGTATTATCATGTATTATTCCCATGGAGCTTCGAAACATGACATTAATGACAGAAGAATCAGTATTGGGCGAAAATTTAATTATAAGAAGCACATTTCAGAATAAAAGCATAAATTTAGAACGCATGCAATATATTTTTTCATACGAAACTCGTTACAATCCATCATTCTACAAGCATAAGATTCGTTTGATTGTTAATAAAACGAATGGGCAGTGATTTGTGTAATGTATTCGTAGTGAAATGTATGGTTTTCAATATTGATAATAGTTCTGATAAGATGATAGAATAGTAGCCACGTAGATAAGCTTCGAAAGTTACGGAAAAACCATGGCGCCGAACCAACGTCAACGTCAGCTTTTCATTTCAAAGAAAGAATTGAAGAAGCTCAATGGCAGAAGATTCTCAAAGTAGAGACAACATTCTTCGTTTAATTATCGATAAGAAGCGAGCAGCGAATGTTTTTATTGCATCGTTCCCGGCAAACTTGAATATATCCCATACCGGTTAACCTCCTTCGTTAATTTACGTTACATTGTTTATTAATAATATTTTATGAATATTTATTCGAATATATATACGAAATATATACGAATATTTTAATAACTTTATTGTTAACGTTCGTGTATTCCGAGGATTTTATTTCACTCGGCATATTTAACTTCTTTGCGATAGATTTTGTTACTTGGAAAAATGTGGTGGCAAGGTGGTTCAACATGAATGGGAAAGAAAATTAAAGCAGCATGTTTCAGGCCAGAAGAATCCACTGATGTTGGCCTAATTTATCCTGGTGTGGATACAGCGTTTAAATTACTTTTATCAGCTAGATTTTGTTCTGCTATATGGAGTCACATAACAGATTGCGATGAAACATATAATTATTGGGAGCCAGTAAGGACTAGTCCTCTTAATATATTTCTGTATAAGTTGTGTAATAGTTCCTAGAGAACATGATTCCTTTATATTCCAACTTTTTTTTTATTTGAATATTTTATAGGTAATTGTGTATATATAGTAACAAAGTATATTAAGGAGATATATATCTGTGCTATATTATTTGGTTTTAATAAATGGGTTACTTATTTTACAATATCTTATTTTATTCATGACATTTTTCTGTTTCATTATAGAGTCACTATTTGCTTTACGGAACTGGTCAGCAAACATGGGAATATAGCCCACAGTATGCGTTGAGATCTTACATGTACTTGTTAATTCATATGGTGCCAGCCAAACTTTATCATTATCTGCTGGAGCCGAACCCTGTTCTAGTCTTTTATTTTATAAGATGCCTGCTATCCGTGGGTTGTGCATTGTCCGAAGTATACTTTTACAAGTATGTAATCGCTCGTGAAAAAGATTAAACTGTTTGATCAAATTGGGCACCAAAAGTATACAGTATGAACTTTTATATATTTTCTAGAAACGTCTGCAGAGAATTTGGAATTCACGTAGGAAAATTGACACTAGTATTCCTTATTCCAAGTTCCGGCATGTACATTGCTAGCGCCGCATTTCTGCCTTCCTCCTTTTCGATGTACGTATAAAAAAGTAATAAATATTGTGCTAATGTGGTATTTAAGTTAATCTTCTATACTCTATATAGGTATTTGAGTACAGTCGCTACAGCTGCTTGGTACGGTCGCCAGTACGAACTGGCCATTTTTGCTACCGCTATATCTGCCTTATTAGGATGGCCGTTTGCTGCATTACTTGGGTATTATTTGTACATTCGCGATTAAAGCGTTTCAAGCATCATGAATATGAACTTTCTTGCATTCTTTATAGATTACCCATTGCAATGGAGATGTTGATACATAGGAAAGAATGGAATAAATTTATAAAATGGGTAATAATATCTGGCACTGTTGTTTTGGTACCAATGGTGTGGATCGATTCGATGTACTACGGCAAACTAGTGATAGCGCCGTTAAACATCGTGATGTATAATATCTTCACTAATCATGGACCAAATATTTACGGAACCGAACCTTTCAGTTATTACATTTATAATGGATTCTTAAACTTTAATTTCGTTTTCATCGGTGCACTGTGGGCTCCATTTGGATTGGTACTGTTTATAAATTTTACGTTAAATCTCGCCAACTTGTGTAATATTCTAACGAGCCCTTACAGCTTTTAGTGTGGCTGATTGTACCAGCACGACCAAGAGACTGCCTTTGTCTATCTTACTGGTACTCTCTGGCACCGTTGTATCTTTGGCTTTTGGTCTTCTTCTTTCAACCGCACAAGGTGATTCGAAAAAAAGCGCTCACTTGTAAAATTCAATATTGCGTCGAGATAACAGAACTTTATGTTTGCAGGAGGAACGATTTTTATTTCCTGTATATCCAATGATTTGCTTGGCTGGAGCGATAACCGTGGATGTCATTCAGAAATTGTACTTTTTTATTAGAACAAAGCTGACTCTCTTGCATATTTCGTATCATTATTTACAGTATACCGTTCATATCACACTTCTTGCTGTCTTGTTGTGCGGTTTTCTTGGTATATCACGATCACTGGCGATATATAAAGGTATAAAAAGACTAGAATGTCGTTAATTATATCAGCCAGGTCAAAATTCAATATTTTTCTCAACATCACGTGTTAGGCTACTACGCACCAATGGAAATAATGATTGAAACCAACAAACTCGGATCAGAGGGAGAAATATCCAAGGATATGAATATCAATTTTTGTATTGGTAAGGAATGGCACCGATTTCCAAGTAGTTTCTTCTTCCCGTCAAATAAGTGAGTGTGCATTCAAGTAGGTAAATGTATTTAATACGAATTACTTTCAAAGTATAAGATTATAATATTGTTCCCAGCTGGAGGCTGCAGTACTTAAGGTCAGAGTTTAAAGGACAATTGCCTCAATCTTTCTTAGACCATGAGAATGCAACTAGCGTGATACAACCCTATTTTAATGATATGAACAGAGAAGAGCCAACGCGTTATGTAAGTCTATTGGAAAAACCGTTAAAAGGTTTTCAATCTCGATCATTCTTAAAAAATCGATAATTATTACTCTTTGTTATTTTCAGTTTAGCTTAGACAAGTGCCATTTTGTATTAGACTTGGATATTGGCACAGAAGCAGCATTGGAGCCAAATTATTCTCGACTAACAAATAACTTTACAGCAATAAAGTCTTCGAAATTTTTACACTCTGCAAAGTGAGTGTCGCTTTCAATTTCAAGATAGTGCTCCCGAATTGATAACAATGTTTCAAGTATTCGTTTCTTTTTAGATCGCACCAGTTTTTCAGAGCATTTTACATACCCTTTGTCTCCTACAAATTTTGTACATACGGCTCGTATAATTTACTGCAGAATAATAACTTTTAAGCCCATTCCTATTAAAAAGGTGAAAGGAATGCGGGAGATCTTCTTAAACGGAGATTCTGGATCATGTCTATGATTTAATAATAAACAGGGTCTTTATCAGGGAAATCGCACTGCTACAATTATTTCCCAAGTAAACTCTAATGTTTCATAGTGAAACTCTGAGAAGGGGTCGGGGGGTAAGCGAATCAGAAATAATGATTATCGATTCAGAATGAAAGTTTTTGATCAATCAAATAATAATTAAGTGTACGTACTCGTTATATAGTAATCAGTATACACGTAAAATGTATTCAAAATAGTGTAGACGTGATTTCGTGTCATTAGCAGTGTGTCACTTGCATCATTTTGGAACATTTGTGAATACGAAAAATGCATACACACGTAATTCGTAATAATTTACGAGAACCAGCAATTATACCAGAATCTCGATACATAAGAGTATGTGCGTTGGGTTAATTACTTTCTAAAGTGCGCATCTATCTCTGCCTTGTTATGTAAAAATTAATTCCAGCAAACATCCTTGTACACGTCTCTTGAAATAGTCGCGTTGTTAGTGTATAAGTGATACTAGTCTACGTAACGATAAGAGTGGAGTAATTACAACATTACGTCGCTCGGTGTTTGTAAACAATTTTTTACTAAAATTACGTATGCTTTTGCATATGTTTAAGTAGTTGTTTTCTAATTAATACATTTTTGTATATATATATACATATATATTAATGAATTGTAAATACAATTTGATTTTAATTGTAAATATACCGTAAATTATTATACGATGTTTTAGAAACGCCCAGGTATAAATTACTGTAATTATGCAATTCCATTAACGTTTCACGGCTCTACGAATCACAGTGCATCTTTTTTTTAATACAAAGTATTTGATTCACCTTTTGTAAATCTTTGTATTTAATTGTTATGGTATACAGCGAATAATACATTATGTAATATTTTATACACTTGTACGATGCATATATATTTATCACGTCTCCAGACGCGATCTTTGTAATTTGGTGTTGCTAGTGTACATGTTTTTCAAAATTGATGTATACATTTAATTGTACGGCAATGCCACATTTTCTCAAATAAATACTGTATGTGCGGCAAATGATGAACCATGTTTAATTCCCCACTAAAATAACTTGCAAAATGTTAATCACCTGAATTCTTAAAAAAATCCCCTCCAAAGTTCGAGAAAGTTGAAAGAACCGTGGCGTGCAACAAAATAATTTCTCCTAAATACATCTTTTAAAATTTCCGAGAACAACCGCATCGGGGCTGCTCGATAAGAATCCCACGTTAACGAGCGAGGACCTCGTTAAATAACAGTAAATTATATAAAATAATGTTTTAGCTTACAGGTATGTACGACGAAGCCTTATTATTCACGTGGCCTTGTGTACAAATCAAACTTTTAGCGCCGCGTATATCGAACAGCGCCACTGTCTGCCCGATGTTAAATGGCCATTTTTAAATCAACGTAGATAAAGTTTTGTGTAAATAACCGAGCTAATTTATGCACGTTCATGCACGTCCTACAGGCAAGAGAATTTTGTTTCGATATATGTGTACGACATTGCCTGGTCAAATGTTTGATGAATGATAACTGTTTTATCGTGATGTAGTCGTTATACATATTCCGTCTGCTAGGACGTGATAGCACCAACACGATCCGACAAAACTGACAAAAGTATAGAGTATCGAGTGAGACTCGGTGAAAGATGGAAACGGCAGAAATTGACGACGAACAGACTCTATCGCATTCGATTAAATTGCCAGCCGCGGTCGAGGTATTCGCGAATTTGAAGAATGCCCAGAAATTCGCAATCGACATCGGTATGTATTCCTTCACTCTGACACATCAGGATACACTTAATAAGCAAATTATTCAACCACAGCACTCGTCACAAACTTTTGTGTCATGCTGGAGTCTAAATCCTTCCAGTGAATGCACCCAAGAAGAGATTTATAGATTTCTTCTTGCTATTCCCTCTATCGTTGATTATCAAAGAACAATTTGCATAGAACTCTTCTATATTTATTATATGTAAAGTGTAGCGGCTCTCTAAACGCTTTGTACCTTCTTTAATTGCAGGCTTATCGTTGACAAAGATAGCTTATTATTCAACGGTTAGCTATCGTAAAGCGTTGTACGAGGATGCAGGCTTGGGGAATACCGGGGAACGAGCGTACAAAGTACACGAAGGCAATAGATTGCACTTTGTTAAGTTTGAAACAAGATATATTAAAGACTGTTTGGATTTTGTGAAAGAGAATTTAGTGAATGTTGAGAGGTTTCAGGGTAAAAGCATTAAAGTTACCGGCGGAGGGGCATATAAATATACTCCTTTGTTGCAAGAGAAGCTCGGCTTGATGTAAGTTTCAAGATCTATGAATAATGTAACAGCATCACCATATACCGTTGTCTTTACTTTCGACATGCAGATAAAAATAATCAACATGTTGTTTCAGAGTTGATAAGGAAGATGAAATAGCTTGTTTGATAAAAGGCTGCAATTTTTTACTGAAAAATATATCGTGCGAAGTATTTGAATTTGAGCGGCATGGAAACCCTGAATATAAATTTCAAAAGGCTGGTCCTAATATATTTCCATACATGTTGGTGAACATTGGCAGTGGCGTTAGTATTATGAAAGTAAGTGTGAAAGGCGCGAGAGAACTTTTGAAAAATAATAGACTGATGTTTTTTAAAAGTTTATACCATGTGTTTTAAGGTAGAGTCTGATAATATATTTGAAAGAGTCGGTGGTACAGCTACGGGAGGAGGAACTTTCTGGGGATTAGGTTCCTTGCTTACAAAAAGGAAGGTATTAATTTCGTCGTTCTTATAAGAGATTAATAATTGATGTATCACTGTGATTATAATCAAACAATTAAACACGCATTGCCAGGGCTTTGACGAATTGCTGCAACTTGCAGAACGTGGGGATCATCGTAACGTTGATATGTTAGTGAAAGACATTTACGGTGGCGATTATGCTTCTCAAGGATTACCTGGAGAGCTTATCGCGTCGTCTTTCGGCAAGGCTGTGTGCTGGAGCAACAATGAAAGTAAGAAACCTTTTAAATCTATCGAACAATTAAATTGTAACATGAGAATAACGCATTTCGATTATATTTCAGGACAACAGTTTTCTGAAGCAGATCTCGCGAGAAGTCTTTTGTTCACGATAAGTAACGATATCGGACAAATAGCCAGTTTATACGCGACTGTGCATAAAATGGATAAAATTTACTTCGGCGGTTATTTCCTTCGTAACCATCCTCTGTCGATGCACACTATTTCGTATTCTATCAAATATTGGTCACATGTTAGTCCGAAAAATTCTCTTCACTTCTCCGATGATATTTACACTATATACATGTTTTATAGCTGTGTATTATTTTTTTTAATCCAGGGTAAGGTAAAACCTCTTTTCCTTCGCCACGAGGGTTACCTCGGAGCAATCGGAGCATTTTTATACGGCGCTGAACAGTCGAACGAGCATAGCTGGTTGGAAAATTACGCTGGATCCTCGGGATTTAAAGAGTCGATATCTACTAATCTCGGAATCGAAGTTGATCAATTGGAAATCGATCAAGCAGAAAATGCTGTCACCTTTTGCCCACTTTTGAAAGACCCGGCATCCTATAATCCCGATACAACGGATCTTGCGGAAGACAAAGAAGCTAGGTAAGCTTGAATTACACAATTTTCACGCGTAAATTCTCACTGCACAAATGTATATATTTTTAGAGACTATTGGCTTCAATGTTTCGAAGAATCGGTGGACAAATTTGTTGCAAGAGCTATCCATAGTCAACCTCACAGTCCGACTGCCAAGGATAGAGCAACAAAATTGAAGGAGAAATATATTAACAGACTACATTATCTGCATCTTCAACCATTGTAAGCTCTGATCAATGTCTGAATATTTTATAAGGACACGATACGATGTAATGTTAAATTCTGGGTTTAATTGTAGCGCTTATGGAGCGCTCACTGTGAGAGTGTTATTGGACACCATCGAGCATTGTATGAAGGAATTTGACTTTCCCGATCCCTTCTTGCACGTAAGTTACTTGAACAGTTGAAACAGTTACCAAACGATTGTAAGCGTCTTCACACCTATCTTCCTCAAAATTATTAGCAAAAGAAAAAGGAGAACGAAGAAGCGCTGAAACATTTGAAGGATCGCATAACTGTTCTGGACAAATTGAAAGGCGCGGAGAAGATAAAAGCTTTGATACTGGGAGTTTTAAGCGGCAATATGTTTGACTGGGGCGCACAAGCTGTTGCTACGTTGATGGAGACAACAGACTTCGGTTTCGCAGAAGCTGCAGAAAAAATACCGGGTAAGGAACGCCTTTTACAAAATATTTTCATCTATAGTCAATGTGTCGTAGTACGTAGTATCGTCAAGGTTGATACATTAATTTCCCAAAATTTAGGTAGACCTTGGTTGCAAGACAACTTGGACGATTGGATACAAAGACTACAAACTGGACCAGCTCACAAGTGCGCGGCCATTTTCGTTGACAATAGTGGAGTGGATATAGTACTGGGGATTTTACCGTTCGCGCGAGATCTGTTGCAGCGAGGGACGAAAGTTGGTTGCAACAGTAATATTTATAGCGCTAGTAACGCTAAACTACGTATATAGTAGATTAATCGAGCTAATTAACCGTGTTTTAGGTAATTCTGTGCGCCAATTCTATGCCGGCTTTGAACGATGTAACGTATCCAGAGTTGGTTGTAACATTGCAGGATGCAGCAAAATTATGTAGAGTACTCAGGCACGCTTTGAAAGAAAATCGATTGATTGCCATGGAAACGGCTCAAGCAGGTCCCTGTCTCGATTTAAGGTGATTATGACGTTCCAGGAAAATAATACTTTCGAAGTATCGTGTCTTTATTCTAACGAATCGAAATTGTTTATTCACTAGCCGCCTAAATCTAGATTTATGCCTCGCGATGGTGAAACATAACGTGGATCTTATCGTGCTCGAGGGAATGGGCAGAACGCTCCACACCAACCTGTACGCGAAGATGACTTGCGAGTGTTTAAAGTTGGCCGTTATCAAGAACCGATGGCTGGCGCTGCGATTAGGCGGCGATATGTACGCCGTGGTATGTAAATACGAACAACCGCCGCTAAAAACGAAAATTTACGATATAGAGATAAAGGCGAAGGATTGCCCGCCGCAATGCGTGGAGGCGGTGACAGAGCTTTGCACGTGTGACGTTAAAGAGTAATCGATGACAACTAATCAAAATTTTAAAACTCTTGTCGAAGAATTTGGAAATTTCTCCAAGTACGCTTTAATATTTCATATGACTACATATGAGGAATACTTTTTTTATAAAATCTATTGTTATTCGTTTCGAACGATGCAATCACTATGAGAGTTAAAGATGTTGCAGTTTGTAAATATCATGGGATTAACCGTGTTCCATGATTCGACCCACACTTGTTACTTAAGTATAAAAAGACCTTAGAGTTGACTGAAACTATTGAGAAGTAGCGACTGGCACTTTCTCGAAGAATAATAAATTTATTTTCTCTGTAAGCTAACGAGACGTTACCGTGAAATTAAAGTTAAAAGTCACCGTGACTGATGGTAACCGTTACAAACATGTATCATATAATACTGTACAGTAAATCCTCTGTGATAACGTAGTATTCGAGAAAGAAGTTGCATATTCGTGTAAATTAAACTCTGAAACAACACAAGAGTATGGCGTGTACAAAATTAAAGATACTTTTTGTATAGGGCTGTGTTGCTTCACGTTGGACCGTGGAAAGGGGATTCTCCTCTCTTTCTCTCTCACTCTCACTCTCACTCTCTCTACAATAAATTCCATCGACCTCTCCGTAATCTCTTTCACTATAAAACCTCGACAAATACAGACTGACCATATGAAATTATTCAAAGAACTGTCTATACTAACGTGAAGGATCTTATACTGTTAAGAGAATTTCTGAGTGCATTAACTTTGTTTAAAGGAAGAGAGTATTAGGGATTTCTCTAAACATTTTATAGAGGAATGAACCAAACAAGACAAAGGTGATAAACTATGGAAATGTCAAATTAAATTGCACAGTGTTAATGGAACGGGAATGTTCGACAAGACTTGAAACGAATTACAGAGTTTAATGGCTGGCGTGATGCTTGAAATGGAGATTTTCTGGCGAGCAAAGATAATGGTTTGTCAATACTCAATCTGAACACATGTATATGTGATGACCCAGACAGCACAAAGACGTCCACGAACGTCCAGAAGAGGTCTTAAACAAGTCCTGAAAAGGTCCATTTTCACAAAACGGTACGTCTTTAAGACGTCCAGAAACGGGCGTTTTTGGGACGTTCGACGGTATTGATTCGATTTAATACAAATTTAAGGAAGTAAATGGTTTTCAAAATAAGATGAAACTCGATAACAATTTAATTCATTTATTTAATTCAGAAATAATGCAGAATATATCGACGCGCGTTATGAAAAGTAGCACGTTTCCTTTTTTCTACATGCAGTTGTCCGTAAGAAAATAATGAAACGTGCTACTCTTCGTAACGCGCGTCGATGTGCACTTACAATAAATACAAGAACATGTTAGTACGAGGTCGAATATACAGAATATACAGAATATACAGACTATGCAGGATATACACTTAAAATAGATGAACTATGCAGAACATGTATGTAGTATACATAAATTATACAAAGTATAATTTGCTAATTTATCTGCAATCGTCTCTAAACTGTGCTGCTGTCTGAAAATAAAAAGAGGTGTGAAATTAACTAACACCCTATAAAAGCAATTAAATAAAAGCATGTATACAGACTCGCTTTGTTAAAATATCTTCGGCTGTGACGTTTTCCTATCGCAAGCTCTTTTTAGTCAGGCCTATATGGATAGCTCTGTATTTTTCCTATTCTCTGTCATTTCCCTGTGTTCTGCTGCACCTTAAAGAAGAATTTCGAGGTAACATTGGGTGCGTTCAGCCGACACAACCGGTGACTAACCGGTGACTGATCTCACTAGATTTTCCTCTGAACGCAACCGGTTACTTACCGCTTACTCAACATGTTTAGTAACCGGTCGCCATTTTTTGTACCGGAAAGAAAGTACGGTACATTTGGGATCAGTGATCACTTTCAAGATGTCGGCACCCGTTCAAAGTGATACCAATGTAAATAATGCAATTTATATTGGAGAATACACATATAATAATACAATATACGCCATCCATGCATTTTAAAACTATCACTCGATTCAAAAATGTATATTTACTTCAAAACTTATGCGTGACATTCGAAAATGTTCTTTAAATAAATTATTACTGTATAAAGGAACTATAACCTCTGCATAATTTTCGTTCTTTGATCTCACGCCGCGTTCTCTTATTAATAAATCATTATTAATCGGTTGAGTTAAATCGTCTATCAATATTCTTATTAAATTACAATCGAACCCGCTGTCCAAAGCAATTAATAATGCTGGATCCATTGTTTATATTCCCGCCAAATGTACCCAAATGTCGTTCAGCAGAGACTGATCACTGATCACTGGTGACTCGCAACTGTTGTCTCACCGGTTACTCACCGGTTTTGTCGGCTGAACGCAGCCATTACATTGAATTTTACAGTAATCAATATTAGAAACAGTAAAATAAGGGTGATAGTTACTTATTAAAGCCGTTGCTACGTTTAATTTATGGAAATCTTCTTTCCCTTTTGTGCTGAGATCAACTAAATAGTCATGCAACATCCATTGGTCATCAACGACGTTAGCGCCCGTTTCACAAAATTATAATGACTGAAACCATCAAAATTTGCCAATTCGTTAACCTAAAATTTAAAAATTATTCAAACCATAACCTAGAACTACATACCTTTGACCACAAATACTGAAACAAATATACAAAAACTGTAATATATATATAAGTATGTAGATCTAATGGGAATGTATCGCAAACGAAACTCGGTCGAGGTGGCGCTCTGATCGGAGTGCCCAAGATGGCGTCTGAGCATGCGCGTGATGACGCCGTGACGTCAAATCAATCAGCGTCAAGATGAGCTTGGCTTTGCGCTTGCGTCGATTCGTTTATAGTGTTTATTAAGCCAAACTCATCTTGGCGTTGATTGGTTTGACGTCACGGGCGTCATCACGCGCATGCTCAGACGCCATCTTGGGCACTCCGATCAGAGCGCCACCTCGATCGAGTTTCGTCTGCGATACATTCCCATTAGGCTTTACCTGTGCAATCTATCCATATTTCGTTGATGGTTTGTGTTAGACAGCGGTTACAATCCTTGGTTTCCTTGAACTGATGTACCCTAATCTATCCACGTTTCTCAGATGGCGCACAGCCTCATTTGAACGTCTGTTTCGGACCTAACGAAGACGTGTTCTGGACGTTTTAAAGGCGTCTGCAAACTACGTCTTTAAGACGTGTTCTGGACGTCTTTAAGGCGTCATTAAGGCGTCCAGAAAATGTCCAGAAGACGTCTTAAAGACGTCCATTGTCACAAATCAAGACGACAGGCGTTCGGACCTAAAATGGACGTCTTTAAGACGTCCCGTGCTATCTGGGTATTGACTTGCTCTGTAATATGTAAATAAAACACGAATTTTTCAAGACTTTAGCCCACAGTATTTCATGAGTTAACGATGTGGCTGTACTTCCAAACAACCCCATGCTCCGAATTGGCTGAAATTTTGGAAACAGTTTCATTTTGCATAGAAATAATGTTTGCGAGAAGGATTTTTGGCGAATTCAATTTTTATTATCATTTGGATGTCATTCCTTACCTTACCGACGCATTATAGTATAATGACAGACGAGGTATATGTAGAAGTAAATACATATACTGACAGACGAGGTATAGCTCGTCTGCTTGTGGTGTCACCTCACTAGTATATATATATATAGTGTTTGTGTGGATTTAGCTTTCGCTGATACCACGGAGTACCTCCACTAGTATTATAAATTCCTATCAATATTGTCGAATTTCCTGATCCCAAATGTTTCTGGTGCCATTTAGTTTGTGCATCCAGCCGCCAGGTGGTTCGAACGTTTTGCTGTCGGTAAATCAAACAACTGTTCACATCGGCTTAAGGAGCAATAAATAAACAATTTTCTTACTGAAAATGGCTACGGAGTAACAAACAGAGATTCCGGAAGGGAACCTCAGATTGTAGGTAAATTAGAAAACAAGACTTTTCCTACAAAAAGTCACAGGGAAAAGGCAAGGTGAATAGAAATACATAATTATGTGGTATTATTCATGCCGTTATAAATGAACTTTTGTTTCTAATCCCAATGGACCAAATAGAAGTTTCTCTTGTTTATTTAGATTTGTGAATGAACGTGAGTGTTTTAGCTAGTACAATCGCTCTATCAGTGTATTCACAATGATACAGATACTGAAGAAGCAAGCTGCAAGGCAATTTAGGAAGCACAGAAGCGTTAATACATGGTCTTCCCTCGCAACGGCATTCAACTCTATCACAAAAGAGAAATATGACTTTAACCTGTTGGGGAAGGAAACTGTGATTACACTACCGCGTTATTCATGGTTTGGTCTCGAGATTGTTTTTTATCACTCGGATTAAAATCTGTTGCAGGGTCTGTTTAATATACCGGAATTGAAATCACCGGAAGGTTTCAATATTTTAAGAAACCAGGCAATGTCTCAGACAGATGAGCTCATAGCAGAGGCAACTAGTCGAAACAGGAAACGCAAGATGGTGGAGATATTCGACGACATGTCCGATACTTTGTGCAAAGTCGCAGATCTAGCTGAGTTTGTTAGAATCGCTCATCCGGATAAAGAGTTTGTTCGGGCTGCAGAGGATGCTTGTATATTTATCAGCGGTATAGTAGAAAAGTAAATGAGTACTTATACAAGCGGTATAGTAGAAAAGTAAATGAGTACTTATACAAGCGGTATAGTAGAAAAGTAAATGAGTACTTATACAAGCGGTATAGTAGAAAATGTCTTTTATTGTAAAGCAGAAAGATCAGAAAATTGATATATTTATGCTTAGCGTGTGTTGATTGGAAATTTTCTCAGGTTGAACACTCACAGCGAGTTGTATAACTCACTGCGGAATGTAGTTGACAATGGAGACATTCAAGAAACATCCATCGTAGACGATCATGTCGCAAAATTGTTCCTCTTCGACTTTGAACAATGCGGTATACACTTGTCAGAATCTAAAAGGGAGAATGTTGTACAGCTCAATGATTACATATTACAGGTATGTAATTAATCTTCATATATCCAGAGAAATTTAACTGTATTTAAATATTAGAATTTTGATAAAACAGGTTGGTCAAAAGTTCATGGCAGGTGCTGGTAATCCACGTGCGATAGATGCCAGTATTCTTCCGCCTGGTGTAAGGGAACAGTAAGTATTATGGCTGAGAATGATCCTCGGTGTAGCATATTTCTCAAATGATCTGTATTCACTCGTGAAGAAATTTCGGAAGGTGCTGGAGGTAGAAACTAGATCTCTGAACTCTGTTAAATAAATTTCACAGTTTTACAATGAAGGATAATCAGATAATAGTACAAGGACTTTATGTAGATTCTTCCAATAATTTGGTTCGTGAAGCAGCATATCGTGTGTTTTTATATCCTGACAAGAAACAGGAATACCTCCTGCACGAACTCTTAAACTCTAGACACGACTTGGCCAAATTGTGTGGATTCCCATCGTATGCAGATCGGTGAATATTATATATTAATTAACGTGGGTTGAGAACTTGTATTGCCTGTACCCACACGTGTGAACGATTAATTATTTTTTAGGGCCGTGAAGGGAAGTACAGTACAAACGCCTAAAGTGATTTACGATTTTCTAAACATTTTAAACGATGATTTGAAACTTAAAGCAGCTCAAGACTTCAAAGAGATGCAGAAAATGAAAGACGCAGAGTCGGTCACCGAACAGGTTCGATGAACTTACCGAATCGCCCTTTTTAAATTTTGGAGTATATTCCATCAACTTTTACTTTCTCTTGTTCAGAGCATAATGCCATGGGACACTGCGTATTTCACTGCGAAGGCAAGAAAGTCTTGGCTGAATATTAGCATCAACGAATTCACTCCGTACTTTTCACTCGGTAGCTGTATGGACGGCATAAACACTTTGACACAAGCATTGTACGGCATTCGACTGGAAACCACGTCAGTTTTATCGGGCGAAGTTTGGTCAAGTAATATCCATAAAATTGCTGTCATAGACGAGAGCGAGGAAGTTCTGGGTTACATATACTGTGACTTCTTCGAGAGAAAAGGGAAACCTAATCAAGACTGCCATTTTACTATTAGAGGCGGGAGACAATTGCCCAACGGATCGTACCAAGTATTAAATACTTTTTAATCGTCAATATTAATTCAAAGGAATTCTATGGATACTTCTATATAAATATTCCTTTCCAGATTCCTATAGCAGTGTTGATGTTATCGTTACCACCGCCGAAGTGGTCCAATCCGTGTTTATTGAGCCCCGCATCGGTGGAGAACTTGTTTCACGAAATGGGTCATGCGTTACACTCTATGCTAGGTAGAACAAAATACCAACACGTAACTGGAACCAGATGCAGTACAGATTTCGCCGAGGTTCCAAGCATATTAATGGAATATTTCGCGAGCGATCCGAGAGTGAGTTCTATTCGCAATAATCATCCACTCTATAGACATACGATTTTGTGAAAGCTTAATGTCCTGTATCATCAGGTCGTCTCCACATTCGCAAAACATTTCCAAACGTTGGAACAAATACCGAGCGCTTTATTGGAAAAGTTACACGCCTCGAAGAACGTGTTTTGCGCTTCAGAGTTACAAAATCAAGTATGCTACAGCATGTTGGATCAAGTGTATCACAGTGGAAAGCTGGAGAAGTCGTCGACTGACATTCTAAGGGAGATACAAGGGAAATATTACGGACTCACTTACGTTGAAAATACAGTATGTCTTTCTGTTGTAACAAAACTATTTTATATATAGTAGAGGCAACTGTCGCTTGTTTGTGTTGTTCACAGGCATGGCAGTTGAGATTTTCTCATCTAGTCGGTTACGGTGCAAAGTATTACTCGTACTTGATATCCCGAGCAATTGCTTCTTGGATATGGCACACTTACTTCCAAGCGGATCCGTTCGATCGAACCGCCGGCGATCGATACCGAAAAGAATGTTTAGCGCACGGAGGTGGTAAGCCATCTTCTAAATTAGTATCCGATTTTCTGCATAAGGAAGCCAATGCCAGTAATTTTGCTAATTCTTTGCTCAACGAAATTGATATACGAACCGAGCAAATACAAAAGCTGGTACGGTAAGAACACAAACTGTCCGATGGCAAAGTAGCAACCCTCTTTGAATTATGAAACGTACACGAAATATTTTTATATACCGAAATAATGTACGTACGGCAATATTCGAATCTACAAGAATTAATACTATCACAATCTCGGTTGAGCAATTTGTAAATAAAATGTAAATAATTCCAATACATTACGAAAGAAAGATCATTTGCGGTGTTTTTTATTTTATTACAAGTACGAAAATGTTACCCTATTTACAATCTTGATAGATTCACGACCGATACAGGCGAAACACAGTGTACTTTCTATCATTTAGCTGTATTTCTTAAAGTGATCCGCTCTTCTATTCTAAATGGCAAAATACGTCTATTGCTTTGTTTTTACAAAAATGAGGTGAAGTACCAAAACTGTAACGTGGCAGTACTACTATGGTTCCTTATTTTATATTTCATTTAAAATACGTTCCAACACAAGTTCACCGTGTACCGTATTTAGAATGGATTTAATTCATATTAAAACATTCCGACAGGGCTGCCATTAAAATCGGCTAATGGTTCATTATTAACAGCATGTGTCCTTGCGTTTATACAAAATTGCGTTAATAAGCTACTTAATAATTACCCAGACATAAAACGATTAAATAAGCCACTGGACGATTCGCTTTCACATCTTGTCAATAGTATTAATAATACATACGTATTCTTTAACAACAATCGATTCCTACGTTAGCGCGACCCTCTGTTTATCTTCTCTCTGGAAAATCTTCAATTTATTCTCTCGCACGTCTCGCGGGATACAGATCGATATCTTGCATTTGCAAAAATGCACTGGACATATTTTTACAATAGTTTCTTGTGTTTATTTCGAGATTACACTAAAAGCGATGAAATCGCATACCCGAATCTAATAAATTACAGCAATTTAAGGTTTATATTCATTTCAGTATTGGATACGAGCTATAAATTGTTTTCCTTTTTTTAACAAGCATTTGTAAAGTAACCTTGTAATACAGAGTCACTTGAAAAATGTTGCAATAAAGTTCTGTAATAATAAAGTGTAGTATATTGAAAGGTATAAACATGTTGCTGTAAATAGTACTTTCATAGAATGCAATTCCACTACACACTGCGTATCGTCCGAGATGTTTTAACGCTCGGAGACAAATGTCTATAATTGGAATTGCAGCAGTAGAATCTTTAGAAGCTGTATAAAATTTACTAATCAACATTCCACAATATATCATGCAAAGCAAAATGACAACTCGCTCAAGTTAGTTTTTTCTATCACATACATTTTAATTTGTATATAAAGATATACAAGATACACATGAATTCTAATAAACTTGCACCCTTGACAAGCTACAGTTCACTCAAAGAATATGCATGATGTAATTATACAAGTATGATATTATTTATATTCATGCTTAATCTTAAAGCTGTAACGTTGCAGTGAAAATCGTAAAGCTAGTGACAGAGTATTTTTATTATATAATATGAAACACTTTTATCGTACTTTTTAATATATAATTGTATTTTATATAATATCGAAAGAAAGAAATGCTACGCAGTTTGTTCGAAAGAAAGGGGCGACGAAACGATTCGCAACAATGTCCATTTGTACATTAAACCGCAGCTTTCGCTACAGTCAAAACCTATTCGTTAAAGTGAGCGCACAATGCTTGAGAAGTGCTTCATATTATCTTTAAGTGTATTATAAATTTACATGTATTACTTTGCAATTGTTTCAGCAAAGATGGATACCATTTGTACAATTATACATATTATTCTTATTTATAAACTCTGTATTATAAGGTAATGTACAAAAATTTGTTACAGAAATACATAATACTATGTTTTCAATAAGATTTCTCCGAACTTGTTAGCTTTTGCCCTTTTAGTATGCACATATATTGTTCCTCTGCCTTTTCAGCAATATTCTTTTTCCAACTTCTGCAATGAACAAAATATTTTCCGTGTATTAGAATGTTATTTTAAATACAACAAACCTTTGTTTCGCAACGTGTTCTCCCATTGTCTCAAATAGATTCCAGCGACCACTAGTGTTCAATGTTCACGGTACACTATTTTTATATTTGCCATAAATAATGCATTCTTGTTCACTTTCAGTTAAACGATACATTGCATTTTTATTCTTAGAATATTCTTATTACATTTTATTCTCCTTAAATCTTTAATATGCTGTGAAAAACTGCTCCACTTAAAAGACTGTTGATATATTTTAAATGCTCTATCGTCGAAGACATTCTGCACCTGGTCCTTTTTAGCGAAATCCAGAAACACAAGAATAACAACAGTAAAGCACTGTTTAAAAGAGATCTTAATTACAGTCCAATGTCCATTACGCACTACAAAAATCAAAACAACGAGCTCCAGTCTAATTATTTTCCATTATTCTTTTCCCCCTTTTTAGTAACTGACCGCAGACTGTCACATGCTGACAGTCAATCAGTTACAAGCTCCGTGCGTTTCTCTTCTTTAATATGTCACATTCACAGTAGGCAAACACCAGAAACGAATTGGTTCCCTCGCTACAAAACGTAGCATAGATCCAGTCTGAAATGACTTTGGCATTTGGTTCAGGTTACGCAACATAGTTGTACTCGTTCGCATTATCTTTATCTCGCTCCATGTAGTCCCTATCTATAAGAGATTCAATTCGCTTCTTTAAATCAGCAGGCTGAAAGGAAACATTCCCACATTATTACACCATTGCACAATTACGATTCCGTTAAAAAAATATGTGTTTCCGATCGACAACGTACTTTTACAGGAAACTTTAATTGATTATACAGCTCGCTAATCAATAGGTTGTGCGTCAGCGTTTTCCTCATTTTCATAATTCTGACAATAGCTGCGTCGATCTGATACTGCCTGTCCTGATAGACTCTCTCCTCTGTAGCTTTCTGCTCTTCATTCTGAAATAAAAGCACGCGAATATTGCCGAGCTCTTTCAAATTGGAACACTGTAAAAAAGAGGACGGTTCCCCTTACCGTTTCTTTCATCTGTATCTGGTTTATCTTAATTCTGAATAATTTGTTTGTAAAGTCTCCGTTGAATACAAATCTATCGTTATCCGCGACGTCCCTTCCTCTCGGGTTCTTCTGTAATACTCTAGCTTTGCCACAAGCTAGAGATTGCAAAGTTCTCCTAAGCTCGCCGTCTTCTATATTTGTCGCAGCTTTTATATCTTCCAGAGATAAATTGTCGGAATCGTTGAAGAGAATCAATACCAATGCTTGGAACAGTGAGACTTGAAGCTCTTTGTTGCCCTGTTGTCAATTTTCGAACAATACAATGTGAATCATCACACTTTCTAAAAGCTCGCGTTTATTTAATTATAATTATAGTAAATGTATAAAATCTACCTGATTGAACCAGGCTTTTAAGACACAGTGCCCTAGAGTGGGTTGCCATTGCAATTTCCTACCACTATGTTTTCCCAAATAGAATTTATTAAATACATCTTGATACTGAACCATTTCCGGTGGTAATGTTACTTCCATCACAGGATATGTTGGCCAATAACCCATCGTAAGTATCGAAACAGTTAAATCCAAATTACTAGCAGACAACTCGCTTTGTAAATTCCCTGCATACTGGAAAGAAAAAAGCACATTTCACATTTCGATAAACAAAATATATGTTTAAATCATATAATATTTGTTGCGTGTTTTAAAACAAAACACAATACTTACACTTACCTGCTTGAAAGCAATATTAATATCTTTACTGAGTTCCATATCTTTGAACATTCCTTCCAATTTACTAGTGAAACCGCCTCCGCACTCTTGCTTCAACTTGGATAACATTGATTTCTCGGCATCAACGGAAGCCGATTTGCCCACCAACAAACGTTTGGCCAAATCTTTTTTATAAAAAGCTTCAAACACATCTTTCCCGTGGATAAATCTAAACAGTACCATAATTTTATCTAATAATCTCTCTAATTCCTCTTCCGTCGCTTCCTTGTTACCTGCCCGCAACTTGCAATCGACAAACTTTGCTGTAATTATAAAAATATGCATTAGTTTACTCTATTGTCACAAACAATAAGAGAATGATGTTCTACTAATACGACTATATCGATGTTACCTATTAATTCAGCCGGCTTATTTGCCCGTTGATTAATAAAAGCTTCGAAAGCTTCTTTCAAACTATTTGAAAATTTCTCATTCTTGTGAAAACATATATTGACTATATTGTCCATTTTGTCTTTGAAATCTAAAAGCTCCTGAACCATAGTTTTATCTTTCTCTGGATCTATGACTATGGTTTTACCTTTCTTCTATAAAAACACAACAGAAGATGTAACTACTATTCGGTTGATGCATCAAAGAGATGATTAAGCGATAGAACCCACCTTTATATAAGAATTGAAATTCAAACAAAGTTCTACAAGGCCATTTTTCACACGACTATACAAATTATAAAGTAAAGATAAATCACTAATTCTATTTTCATCCAATAAACCGCTCAATCCTTTCTGTAAAATGCTGGTAATGTGCTCTGACAACAATTGTTTCTCCACTGTATGAATTAGCGACCATCTACAACGAATTAAATCGAGATTACATAACGTGGAATATGTCTACCCCCGATCATGTATATAAAGAATTATAAATATAGCAGTTACTTTGTAGATGCATCAAGGTAGTGCAACAAACGTTCATTTTCTTCCTGGAGCCGTTTATCCACGTGCGCCAAGTACTCGGGAACATCGTGTTCGTTCATCAATCGTTGGCCCTCGGCGGCGTACAGTCTTTCTGTAGCGACCAGAAACCTATGAAAAAATAAGAATTCACATAGGAACAGAAGCGTAAAACAAGAGTATTTTAACATGCACTGATATATGGGACCTTTAAAAGAATTCATACTTGGTTTCAAAGGCATCTTGATAAATTTGCAAATCTGATAACATTCGTAATAATGATTTAAGAAGTGTTCTGTCTACTGTATCACCTTGGCGCTCTTTCTCTATGAGCATAAGCAGTCCTTCCACTGTGCGTGTCTGAACTAAATTGTTTAGAACAATATACACTCTAAACAAATGTAATCCCATGTCCCTGAAATTACGCAGAAAGTGAGTGACGAGGGAATACCGGCGAATTCAAAATACACAGACTGTAACAAAGCTCGCTTACCAAATGGATAAAATGCTCGGATTTTGTAATACATATGTTCTATCCAGGTATAGAAAAATACTCCTAATCATAATCATTTGTCTACAATGGGATTGCCAGCATTCGTTCATTTTCTTTAGGAATATATGCCTGTCCATGGATTCCGCCAAGAACTGTTCAATGTTGGCCTGAACATGGGCCTCCGTTAGCCTCGACAGTTTTGTGTACAACGTAGACGCCATTTTATGATTACACATATTCTCGACCGCCTGATAAAGCTCTTCCAACGAATAACGAATACTCTTGCTGGTCTGTATCGCGATCACAGCTTCCTGCAACTTCTCCCATGTCTGCTCTTGATAATTCTCTGGCAATTTTGGTTTATCTATAGAAAGTTCGTGATACATGAATATCATCTATGCGTTGCATATTTTTGACACATAAACTGTAATTCTAAGAAACCTATGCAACAGTTAAAACTACTACTACGCTATCGTTACTGGAACAATTAACTCTACTTCATTTTTCATTACTCTATCGATAAGATTAAAGGTACAACTACGCGAGCTGACATCTGCGATTGATTGCACAGTAGGCATAAATACAAGGCTTCTGGAAAGCATATAAAGAAGAAAGATTAAAATAATGCGCCTCAAAGACGTTTATCCATTTCGTTTAGCGTCAGGTTAGGTTATGTGAATTTCGTATTATTAATCGCGGTAAGAAATCGACCTTGGCTGAGTAACACGAGGCAATAGAGCACCACGAAACTCGTGGATTCGTGTTATAAAAGGAATGTCGCAATCCTTGAAGGCACATTGCCAGCCATAAATTCCATACACCGTGAATCTTTGCGAATCAGCGCCAGCTGACTTTAGAGGTTAGGTAGTCCCATGGTGTCTGGCTTACTTTTGAAGTTTTTGATGACGAGCTTTCTAGCGGTGCCTGGCTTTGTATTGGCCAAACTTGGTGAAATCTTGTTGACACCGTTCGTATTCCCGACGGTCAACGCCGAGAAATTGGCCCTCTTCTGGGTATCGGTCGTTGCCGCGGCCGTATCCGTCATGTTTTCGATCTCGTTGATCCCCGTGACCGCAACGGCGGACAGCTTGCTGCGCTTTGCAGCACCCAAGTTTACCACCGCTGCGTGATCAGCGGCCGTCCTCTTCACCTGCGCTGCGCTCACAATCTGAATCCCTCCGAGCCTAGACATATGCGTGCATCACTCCGCCGCCGGCCCTCAGCGCACGGAAAACACCGTTTTCCACTCAGAGAATATCCGAAAAATTCTCCCTCTCCGATTCTACCTTTGTCCCTGTGTGGTCGACAAGCGGAAAAAAGTTATTTATCTCCGGGGCCCTGCTCGCGACGAGACTCGCGAACAATTGGCAATCTGCGCACATGCGCCGTGCGCCCACCCGACGCGCTCCGCGTGCTTACGGCGCGCAACTTTAACCGTTATTCCCTCTATACTGCTACCCAATCCCACGTTTCGCATTTAAATTTTTTTAAAGCTTTTAACCAACAGCTCAGAGTATTCGTGCAGCTCTTTTCTTTCGTCTGAGTAATGAATGTAAGAGTATACACGTAAAGGAGGGGTTGCTAAACAGAATGTGCTTGAAAAGAAATAGGGTTGCGTATATTAGAAATTTTATTTTATCCAGATGTTTTATTATTCATTTCTCCTTGTAAAATATTTACAATCGGATAATGATACAACATGCGTAGACAGAAATATTGTACCAGAATATATTTCCGTTGGTTTTCGCTTATGGAAAATAGAGTTTGATCTACAGCGCGGTTCGTTTATAGCCGTTAGTAAAATTATTCGTTTACGAGAATATGTAAGCATGGTAAAGTGTTCGGTGCATCGATAATACAATACCTTAATATATTCATCTCTTTTACATTTACCCTTCTCCACTTCTATTAAAATAGAATTCATTGAATCGAAAAATATAAAATACATGTGCGCGTAACTCGTATAAATGAGGCATTTCGTTATATCCTTTCGTTATAGAGCTAAAGTGTCGAATTGATAATGTTATTAAACTTGTTACACTTTCATTCAAGTTTTAGATAGAAATAACGCTTGAAATTGAAATTTCCCCCGAATGCCTCAATTATCTAAGAACCTTTAAAATCCGTTTCCACGTATTCAAAATGATTACCTATATAAACCGTTAAACGTAGTGCTAGGAATGGCATGTGTACTGCATGCAAAGGATATTACACAAGTCTCAAGAAATCGACGATTTAAATGTAATAAAATAGAAAGTACTAAAAAAATATTCTCGATAGTAAAGATGAACCAAGTCAGTGTTTTGTTTTCCATTATATACAAATACGTTGCCCCTCTCGCGTAGTTAAAGTACTAATTTATACGTCAGGTTATCACTGAGATCGATCTATTGATAAAATATGTGCATCCGACTTATCAGCATATAATACTTTCTTGTATCCACTTATAGCGTCATGTGTAACTAAATGAATGCAATAGCGGTTGCATTGTCTCTCTTTTCTTTTCCATATCCGTTAGATGTACTGTACATTGCTTAATCAAAAAATACGTATTGTACCAACTATGTGTTCCTAAACACGTAAATTGCTTTTAACTTGAAAATTGTATACCTAAAATGGCATATTCCGCTAGAAATCTACCATAACTCCAAGGTATAACATTTTCCATTAACTAGCGGTTGCAAGAGAAAAATGATCTGGAATACTTTTGTCTGATGTCTTAGAAGAATCGACTAAAGAAGCTTTTCTTTTCGTCCTGCTTAACTGTTTTCATAAAGATTCGATCGATATCCTTAAATACGTTTTTACTTGATTGTGCAGCATTAACATAGTAATGAATCCCTTGTAGAGCATAATAATCAACTAATGGTTGAGTTTGCGTATGATATGTTGCTAACCGTTTCTTCAGTGCCTCTGCGTTATCGTCCGATCTCTTAACTAGAGGCTCCCCAGTGATCTGTCAACAGATGAAATACACATTCATGGAGATCTGCTTTCAATCTTATTTAACAATTTCAAGTCGACGGAGACAATCGTCGTCGCTTACGTCATCCTTCATAGGAACTTTTGGTGGAGCAAACTCTTCGTGGTACGATCTACCGCTAGCAGTGTGTATTAGGCGACCCGTGATTCTTTTTATCAACAAATTGTCGTCAATTCCGAACTCTATCACAGCATCTAGTTTGGTCTGCCTTTTCTTGAGCATGTCATCAAGCTATTTAAATAAAAGAATTATGAAACGTGCTTCGTATCAGTTATATATACTGATTTAACTAATTTAAGAGTCAATGTTCTAGCTGCTTCAGATTTCCTATCTCAATGTCACTTCAAGGTCATCGATTATCTTTATAAGCCAAACAAAAACATGGACATATTTATTAATGATAACATTGTCAGATCTCTTAAATAATGCAGATTAGAGAGATAATTAGTTGACATAAACCAAATTGATACTTGAACATTGATGTTTCTCGTGTCGACTTACTTTTTGAGCTTGCGGAACGCTTCTCGGAAAGCCGTCCAATAAGAAACCACGCTTGCACTCTGGCTTGTCTAAATTGCGATCAATCATATTGACCACAAGTTCGTCGCTGACCAATTTACCTTCGTCCATTATTTTCTGAATCTCTGTCCCAATGGGAGAACCAGAAGTGATCTCCGCTCTGAGCATATCACCTGTAGATAGATGACACACACAATATCGTTCTTTGAATAGCGGTGCCTAGAGTGTAATAAATATTCGATTAAAACACTTGTGGAATAATTTTCACGGAACGTTCGAACACCGTGTGCAAGCTGTAGCTTGTCATTAGCATAATTCGAAGCAACATATTTTTTACATTCCTTTACAGAAAAAACACTTTACCTGTGTACCCTTGCCACTACCAGGTGGTCCCAATAAGACCGCATTAATGCCTTTATTTGGCACGTCTTTAGGCGGTGCCGAATTTTCTTTCGCCGCTGTCTCTGTTCGTGGAGCCATTTTTATTCAGCGGAGCCTTTTCAACGTATTTTAGACACACGAGCTTCTCGACAAACGCTTGTATTGGAATTCACTATCAAGAGTACATATCACTGTTACGAACAGTATGATTACGAAGCCACATTAATTACGTCCGACTCCTCTGAAATAACGCAAGGAAATGGTTTGCGGTGCCTTAGGTGCGTATGCAACACTCGCAAAAGTCGCAAACACTCGCCTCATCTATCGATCCTTCTTTCAACTGATATCGAATCGAATCGATCTCGTTCGCGAATTTAAATTTGAATCTTAAGCATTGCCGAACGAATTGAACGATGCGTTAGATTGAAATGCAAATGAGTTTTGCAGTTAAAAATGATGGAACGTATCCTCGTTTTTACAGATTATGGTATAAGGTATAAACGTTTGCTCGAACAGTTCTTTTTGTAATTTATGTGTATTTTCATCTTATTACATTATTTTCGTAAATACACAGGAAATGTACCAAATCAAATACAATATCCATAATACTCCGTATGAAATTGTTTAACATATTTCAAGGTTTTAATTAAACGCTAAAAACTAATGACTTTTATACCTATCAACTTAAGAGTAGTTGCAATAATATTATTCACAGTTGTCATGTTTCTCCCGCTAATACCCCCTTAACCCCCTTAACCCCCCTTAACTTGAACAGGATCGAAAGAGATTCTCAAATTTTGAACAAGAATCGGCACCCCGCGTTCCCTCCGCAATGAAAAATTTCAAAAACTCGCCTCCCATCGCTTAAGCTTTATTATAAATAGAAGAGACGGTGAACGCCCATAGTATCCTTATATGTAAAAATAATTTTTTGTCGAATTTATTGTAAAGGAACAACGAAAGGAACCCTTTATTCGAGAAGTTGCAGTCAATGACTCGACGACAATTTATGTTTTTAAACGAATATATAGTTTCACGCTTTAAAGAAAACTAATATTCTCTAATAGCGTATTCGGGAGACCCGCACTGGCCGCACTGAGTGCAACTTTTAGCCAATTGAAGCGAGAAAACTCGCACTCAGTGCGGCCAGTGCGGGTCTCCCGAATTCGCTATAATAATTCTATGCTGTAATTATTATTATGAGTTTACCGCTTCTAGATTTTCTGTAAAGTATACATGTTAACACTGTTCTATCTGTGTGAAAAGTTATTATTGCTACATCCGTAATATATTTGAAATGGAGTTTGTCCACAATGGGCGTATATTTATTGTCCATGTGTTGTTTTAATGTCGCCTACAAAAGATTCTAACAATTTGAACATGTTCCTTGCCTGCTTACACTAAAAGACTAGTTTCCGAACGAAAGAAAGCAAATCCTATGATCGTGATTAAGCCTCCCTTTATACAACACGGGTAATCATCCGAATTCAGTGTAAAGCCGCTTTCACAAATATATAACAACATTCGATTTATATTATCACTGAATATTGCTGTATCCGAATACGTAATAGAACGTTAAACGAATCGCACGATGCAAATGAAACGTGACGAATAATATAACGCAGTTCGTCTAATTAAATCCTATAACTAGTTGGTATTAGGACGGCGTGAAGGTGGATAAAATCAATGAAATACAATTCATTGGAAAATTAAAATAATCAACATAAGCGCGAAGGTGTATAAATTATAAATCAACATTTTTCTCTAGTTTTTGTCTTGCCAAAGTTCTCTTTGGTCAAAAGTCCATAACTTCTGTCAATCATTCATCAACGGCACAACTATAAATTATTTATATATCGAAACTATGCAAACGTATTTATTGCGCAACAGAACTTTACCTCGATGATATTTAAAGTATTAAAATAAATTATTTGTACTCAATATGTGTATCCTGTAATCACAATAGAATTTCTATATATAAATACTATATAAACTATACTTAAATAACGCTCGATCGAGTAACATAAATTACACCAAGAAAAAAATTCATCGTTTTTGATTATAAAGTGAACATAATTAGCGTTAACCCTTTCGTAATGTAGCAACTAATCAACAATTTCGTAAATTAGTTCTTCTGGGTCCATATAAACTTCGGTACAAATACAATAAATAAATTACATTATTATACATTTCATTATTCTTAGATACTTAAGTATTAGTAGATAAACTTTGCTAAAATTGAAATTGCTTCTTCTTAAAGTTTTGTATTCTAAAGTTTATTACAAGTAGTGTTAAATATTGCACAATGCTTGGTGTTAAATTTCTTATCCTCTAAAAAACTTGTGTATACGATACTCAATTTCTATTAATCATCGATTTTTTCCTTTCATTTCAACATTTTAAATGTTATGGATTATTTACTAAAATAATACTAATATCAAGCTGTTTTGGTCACAAAGGTTTATCAACAATATTTCTTCTATCCTAGCTACGCTAATATGCCAACAAAGTATTACTATTAAACATTTTTATAATTCATTTACAGAAGTATCAAATGAGCATTTGATCGTCTGTATTAGTTTCAAAGGCTCTTTCACCAGCTTCCGATAGTGTGCAAATATTCTAAATTCTGTACTAATATATTGTCTATAAAAATGAATTGATACAGAAGTATGCACGTAAAAGAAAAGTGTATAATTTAAATCACAAACTAAAATCTGATCGCGTTAAAAAATAGTTGTTAAATATAACACAAACAGATTCGATTCCTTTCTATAACTGTACACAAGTCAGGCCATTATAAACGTTATAAGCATGGCCAACAGATTGCCCTAGATGAAAACATTGAAAAATCTTGAATCACACGAGCTTTGGAATATTTGCATACAGCCGAATATGATGCGGGTCATACAAGTACAGATAAGTTTTATATATTATATTCTAATAACTAAATAATTTAAAGTGATTGTATTTTATCGTACTCATTCTCTTGGTGTCATTATAATATGCAAGATTGAATACAAATCTGCATAACCAGTAGTAACCTCAAACCATGTAAATTGCAAGTATGCATATGTACGTGCACATACTTTTAATTCGCTATCAGGACATGTTTTGTACAATTCTATAAATGTTATACTCTTTGTACGAATAAATCTAGCCAATAGCAGATTCATTTAATTAAATGCAAATGCTATTTTCCTTAGATACAGTATTTTCGCTCGTAAGTTTGGTGGAATACACTTTATGCAAGAGAAACATTACGAATTCCTCTATTTCTTGGTTTCTCGCCTGTCTGGACTGTCCGTTCAAATTCAGCCTAATCAGATCTGGATTTCATAAATCCATTGATTAATATGCTTAACGAAGCACGCATCGCTGTGCTATGTAGTTTTCAGAATTTGAGATTTAATACGGTTACACGGTACAAGTTCAATTTTCTGCAAAATGCCTCAAGTCTTGTCTCTGTGTGTTTATATTACAATACCCTCCGAATGTAATCCTTAATACTACCCTTTACAAGTGATACTGGGCATTGAGACGTGCGTCAGCCTAACACACCAGATAAATCTAGTGTGTTAGACGCCTGTTTCATATGGTCTCTTGACTGTTGACCGACTGAGAGCTGCGCGATGTTTTTCGATTGATTGGTTCCAAATAAGCTGCGGGCGCCCATCCTTCTACTCCGGTGCCTATCAATTTTACAAACCACCAACCAGCACACCCAACCTTAAGAAGTTCTAGATTGTCTCCTTCGCGCATTGTAACTTCCGACTGTCCAACTGCACAATAATCAGCTAATGCTACGTATCTTCCACCCTAATTGGATTGAACAATTGCGGGCGTAATATTAACTGCGTCTAAACTAATGGCTATACCTTGAAAGAGAAAGAGACTTACAGGAGCCGGGCCAGGATTTTCACTGAACGCGTCTTCGTCGTCGGTATTGCTGTTCTCCGAGCTCCAAGCGACATCGTCTTCCGTCGATTGCGAAACATCCGTAATGTGCGATATAACACTGCTACCGTCGACCGAGAGAGTACGCAGAGACCCGGAAATGCTGCCTTGAGCTTCCCACGAAATCGTCTGCCGCAAAGGTCTGCGAATAATTCGTTTAGAGTACACAGTCATATTATTACCGGAGCGTGACTTTTTTCATAGACAAATGATCATCGCATACTTGTGGTTGGTTTTTCCAAGAGCAGAATTTTGTTTCCCCTTAAGTTCCGCTAATTGGGACATTAAAACACCTTTAATTTGACGCACCCAGGACTGTTTGACGTCGAGGGTGGATGCCTGAATCGTATGTACTTCAGCCCGACCCTGAAGCCAGATTTCGAAACGTCTCGCGTCGCCTTTAACTGATTCGGTCAGCCCGATTTGCGACATCTAATGGAAAAAAGTAGAATATTACGTATAGAATACATGGAACGTAATGCAAGTATTGTAAAGATCGTTTGAAAGTTACCTTCAAATATCTCTTAAAGTGGTAGGTAGCTTTATTATGTGCTTGAGGCTTGCTATGCTTACAAAATATAAGAGCCTTCTCGTACAAGAAAATATGACGCTGAGATGGTTTTAACCTGAGAAGTCGTTCTCGCTTACTGCTACTCCAGACACTAAAGGAGCCTTGTAATAGGAGCTCGCCTTGTGCATTTAGATCCCCCTGCAAAGTGATCAACACCATATGCGATAACGATAGAAAGATCAAACTTATACGCAAGTCCTGTCATACTCACGCCAAACCCAGTAATCGCAGTCTGGTGCATGCTATCGTTAACGCATTTTAATACAACTAGCATGCAATCCAAGGCTTCCTGTAATTCGGTGCAGCACGATGGCTCGTCGCTATATTTTAAAAGATCTTTCAGTAATAATTGGTACTTTGTTATACGTTGTACAGGTTTAAGAAGGTATGCAGCTAGAGGTAGCTTGTGGCCAAGCCTCTGTTGACAAGTTGCAAGAAACTGCGGCTCGTTCTGTATCTGTTCTCGTAATCTTTCCGATCTCGGAATATTCTGACAATAGTAACTATACAATCTGAAGAATACTTCGCGCTAGAAATGAGAATATTGTATATTAGAATATTCTGTTGCGATTTATTAGAAAGTCCTCTAAACGACACTTACCCTTTGTACAAAACATAATGCAACAAGTTCAGTATTTGAAATACAGTTCTCTAGATCTCTTAGAAACGTTTCTCCATGAAAAATGTATATATCTTCTAAATTACCAAACAAAATATCACCTTTTCCCTCTAATGCCGCCGGTATTAAATGAGTCATTGCCTCGTGCGTTAATTCCATTTTGTACCCTTTAATTATAGAGCCCAACTCGGCAACGTAGATTCGTTCGGTTTCAACAAGTTCTGCTAAAACGTGACCGCGTTTCAATCGCAAGGCTTCTATGTCTTTAGACTCGCTTTCGGGCGACGAAGATTCCCCTTCTATAGGACTCATCTCCATCTAGCAGAAGACGGCGATTTAAAATAATCAACGATCGCGATGCTGGTCAGCTAGAACATGACAATTTACCTTCGGCATGGTGTTGGCCTTTTTAAGAATCCTTCCAGGTTTTACTATCTGAGGCAGTGATTGTAGTGGCTTGACTGGTTCAGGTGTTACAGTTTGAATTGGTCTCGTTGGTTTGATCAATTGTTGTTTTAGCGTCATTATCCTTTTATCACACATCAAAGACACGTCTTCTATTCTTTGCAAAACCTAATGGAGCAATCGCATGAAAGAAAATCTTTTACACTCATCTTACACAATTTATAGGATGTACATACTTGGGTAATAAGAGCTTTAGTTTCAGGCATTATAGAATCTTGAAAAATACATCTGGGATGATGGAATTCTTCTGCAGCTTCTATTAACTCTTGTAACTCTTGAAGTGCTTGGTCAGGCGATGTTGCACTATTTTGCGACGCGAGTAACTCTATCCCACGTGTACACCACGTATTCGCCTATTACGCATATTACGCGCTGTTACAAATGTTGATTTATTTAGGTTCTAAAAAGCTTGTAAGCACAGTTACCTTGTCTATCCGTTCCATGAGTTCTCTGCATTTAGTTAACATGTGTAATCGCCTTTCCAATCTTTGGCTCAAGATAGTACAGATCCTTTGTAGTTCTACGCACTTGGGTTCTACAACGTCTGTAGGGCACTGATGCCTTCCAGACAACAGTTGCTGGCCCGCAGATATCACTTGCTCCGCTCTCTCAATGTCTCCCTATAAATTTATGCAATTTTATTCATGTTTAGTCAATGCTGAAAAGAACAAATTAACAAGAAAACTACAAACACTCATTGAACTCTTTTCCACCAAGTGTTCACTGCTCATCTAAACGAGTACTCTACGAAAAAGATACAATCTTACGTGCAGAGCAAAGTGAGAAATAATGATGTACATTCTCAAAGATTTTTGCATGCCAATACAAGGCATGAATCAAATCCCTATTCCTTCCATCTTTTTTTTAAACAGACAAATGTTTCAACTGACAATACGTATGTGCATTTCACAAGGCAGCACCTTTCATAGAGATTTAATTCACTATCCCATAAAGAAATCGTTAAAAGTAATAGTTTTTTTTTTTTATTTCATCTCAAGGTATAGTAAACATAGAACTCGAAAGTTGAGATACTAGATTATTCTCACTGTATTCAATAATGTATCTATTACAAAATATATGTATTTCGTTGAGTGGATTGCTTACCAAGACCCAAATCCACATGGTATGCAATAAATAGGACTATCGACAAAATGAGGAAAGCGGTGCAAAGTATGTTTGTGCTTTGTGCATAATGTGCGTTATATCTGATTGTTTATAAATATATCTAAACCAGAATTCACACAAGTCACACGTAACTATTACAAATACTTTTCCGAAATCTTCAGTCGTGATTTAAATTTGAGAAAACTGGTTTAGATATTACACCTTGTTGTGCTTCAAGTGCATTGTAAACATTCTCAAATTTAAAGCCATTATTATTGTATCATTCTTAATTCTTTAATAGTGTGTGTGTATGATCAATATTAGTATACGTTATAGTATATCTCAACCGGGGTGGAAATGCTATTCTCTTATGTTCATGTAAATATCTATATAGGCAAACGTTAGTCTCATGTACTTTTGTCACCCTGCGTCGTAATTTTAAAACAGACGTCATTGTTTAACCACAATAGAGAATGATGCAAGTGTATATAAAATAAAAAAATACATACTCTACATATTCTTTGAAATGCGGACGTGTCGCAAATCAACTGTTCAACTCTTCCCTGCGTCTCTCCTACTTCCGTCATGTCTTCTATAGTTTTTAAATGTTGGTCCAATGTTGCTTGTAATTCTCTAAAGTCAGCTTCGAATTGTCTCAAGGCTAGACAGTGCCTCAAGCGGGAGCTGTGGTGTGACCAAAACAAGTCGAATGTACGTTCCGTTTCTTCCAGCTGAACGAGTAATCTGAAAGCAAATAACAATTCTCTATACCCATCGTTAATGCGTATGTTCGGTGCGTCTGTTTCTTCGAAATCAGATTGGAACCTTTCTACTGCTGCAACGTTTCCTAGTCTATCAGCCGTTCCCTTGCCAGTTAGTTGCCGTACACTGTCCAACAGTGCTTCGCCATGTCTCGCAGCGCTTAGAATTTCTTCTTTCAATTCGTTGTACTCAACTTGCTGTTGAGATAGTAAAGATGTTGTTGCAATGGTATTGTTGGGAAATTCAATCTCGGCTAGGCGCCGCGTGAAGGAGTCCAATGCAAGAGATACGTCTTGTGTCATTGATGAAAATTTTTCTAAACTCTAAACACAACGCAAATAAAATCAAAATTTAACACTGTATTTTATACTCTGTCGTTTTATAGTTTGTGATCTTACAATTCTGTTCTGTATCCAAGTGTGATGGCAATATGATAAATCACCACCAAGTTGTTCAGTCAGCTGATCTGTATCTACAAATTCGTAAAGTTCAGCGATATTTGCTAGAAATATCACCCTAAATTTAAAATCCTCCCGAAATAATTTATTCGACACTTCCGAAATAGCTTTCTGTAAGAATCCAGCTGGACGTAGAACATATGCTACGTGGACTAAACCAGGGAAAAAACCCTAAAAATAAATAATTACTTTGTCATACTGATGCACCTCTCGTTGCATCATAATCTTATTTTTTAATACTTACAGAAATTTTTAATAACACAGTTTTCACAGAGTTCCATTTATCATTCCTTCTGTCGATTATTAAATGGAACCCCAGATCAGCTTCTTGTAAACTAAAAATCATTCAAAATAGGTTCTAATAACTATTCTCGATAGTATAATAAATGTTAGAAAAAGATCTTAAATCTTACGTTGGCACAGAAGTGAGATATAGCATGAGACGTTGGTAATCCAAGTCACATAAATTGTGAAAATTCCCATTGTCGGGAAAAGTGATTATGGGGCAACCTTCTCGAGTTTTCCCTCCTGTGCGTAATACATAAAGTACATAATTAAAAGCAGCATCTGACACTTAAGGATTACTTTTAAATAACACTAGCGAAATTCTTCTCCGCTTACCTGCTATGATAGCATACTGCGACTGGAGAAGGTCCGCAACATCTCGAATTGCCAGATCTCCATTTTCAATCTCACCAGTCATACTCTCTACATCTTCTGCAAAATACAAAACTGATCAAATTAGATGCATTTTATAGATTAACATTTATTAAAACTTTTATCTACACAGCGTTGCGGATATATCATGAAATAATTAAACAATCACCTTACATTCATACATATCACTATAGCACTTATGTTTATATTATTCAAACCACTAAATAACCATTGTTATACAATTTTATAATTGCTACTTTATTCTTTTAAATCTTTAGTATTGTAAAATTCATAAAGCACATTAATGAATAAGGTTTATAAGCTCTTTCTAGCTCAAGTGTAAGTTTACACAAGTTTAAAGGAACTGCTTTAATCGAACTATGATTCTAGGAATATTATAATTTGTACCGGTGATCACTTATGCAATATTTACTGTATATAAATGTAAGACCTCAAAGTGCACTGATATGACCTTGCTGACTCCAACTAACAGAAACAGTTTTCTGCTGTACCTACAATATTTCTTCTGTAACTGTAAAAGAAGAGGCTCTCAAACTCCAAATCAGCATGCAAAGAGAGACTTGTTCCATACAAGAAACAAAAGATATTGTATTTTATAGGTAGCAAACAAATAATAGCTTTTTATATCGACAATAATTAACGCACCTTACATGGTGCTTGTATTTAAACTAACGATGGCTGATTAATCTTTAAACAGTTAATTTGATTTGTGGTTTGTGAGACACTGGATTCATGATTTTTTAGTTCCTTCATTTACATGTGTGGAATTCAACCGTGATGAGGATTGACTGGAACCTCTGCTATTAGTTATTACTTCCCCGAATTTATCATGAAAATAATTATAAAGACAAACTAATAATTTGTAAAAATACAAGTTATTTATTGCTTATATCATTTTATAAAGTTCAACACATTAACATAATACAATCACTCGTCAAATTTTTTATGTATTTAAAGGAGTATTTTATATGATCAACTTTATACATTAGAATCAGATATTCTATAACAGAAAATAATGAAACAGCTTTAGAATGTACTACACGTAAATGTATATTCTCATTATTATCGATACTTTTTACGTTAAATTACGGGGCACGAATTCGCACGGGATATTTGGAAAACAAGTAGAAGAGTTTGCGTAGCATGCTTCAACTGTAATGACGTTAATACGTACCACCGAACGTCTTTTAAAGAGAACTTTCCTACTTTTATGCAAGTAATACTAGGTATCTTTTTAAATAAATGTTACAAATACATTTTACATATATTATTTTCTTAATTATATTAAATATTATATTTAAAGATTTTTATTACTAAACAGCATTTACCTTAGCTAAAGTTATAGGCAATGTCGGTTTATTGACTAGAAACCCACTTGTTATCTGATAACTCATTCCACTCTGCAACTTGCTGACTGGCGTCAAGAAATAAGTGTCGCTTTGTCCCGCTTCGCTAGTAATTAATAAAGGTAATAAGGCACCGCCGTCCTCTGTTGGTAAGTCTGCCGATTCGGGTGACTTTTCACTCCTCAGATCTTGACTCTCCAAGTCTACTTTACTACACCCCGGACTTTGATGCCTCACTACAAACTCCAACTTTGCAAATTTCAATTGGGGATACTGATGCTTCATGAATCTCCTAAAGGTGGAATAGCCCATTATCTTTATATTCGGCGATACTTTTCTACAATGCTGTATATACAAGTCGTAAACTACTTTGCGCGTAATATCCGACGGAAGGTGTAACTGCGAGCTCTTGGCAACCTTAGTCTTTTGCTTTGTTTCCTGGAGTTCGATAAAGTGTTTCAAAAAGTCTGTGGCGATTTGATAGATATTTAAGGAAAATGTATTATGCGGAATTTTCCCATGGTTGCCGTGAACCCGTGGTGTTACACCATGGGTCATCAAATGTTTCCTAATTCTCTTTATTTGGTAATGAGTACAGTTTTCCAAATACAAAAAAGCATCTAAACAAACTCTTCGACCCTGATACACATACTGCGCACGCAATCTACGTCGCTCCGTGTGCCTCGCCGTTTCGTACGGATTTGTCAAGCACGCCATGGTAACACCCATTAAATACATGTCGTGTTCAGCCTTCGTTAACTCTGCAATATTTAGTCTGTGCCGATACACCGACTCTGGATTCAGACCCTTGAAGCACTGGTCGTCTTGACATTCGCATCCGCGTTTGAATCGTTCCAATACTTGCACCGGACTATCCTCTAGTTTCGTGGAATCTAAACTTGACTCCCCTTCAGCCTTTGGTTTCTTCACCTTAATTTTTGTCATAGTCTTCTTTGGCTTGGAGGGAATACTTGTCGCATCTTTGTGCGTGCCCTGTAATATATCAAAAGTTTTTATGTACATTGTAAGAAATCTAATCGATGAATCGTTACACTATTACTTTATTTTCCAACAGCAAACTTTGCTATACTCTTCACAGTAATACAACACTTACCTTCTCTGTGGTCTGCGTACACGTAAATTCGTCATTGACTATACATTGACAGTTTGATAACTGGGTCTTTTGATTTACATCACACAAAGCATCTTGAGATAAAACAATCTCTGCTTGCACTTGCATCTCATCTTTCTCACAGAAATTAGCATCCATGTTTCACAGAATATTGTACTATGATGTGCCTTTTAACACTCTCTATATATTCTGTTAAACAGGAATATTTCAATCACATAAAACATACTATCAAACACCGTTTAACGAAAAGGCATGAAGAGAGTCGTGTATTTACGAAACACTGGTATGACAAATATTTGGACAGGGAGCAGTCTAAACAAATGATCAGCTGATTGAAATGTCACTTGTAGGCCCGTGCCAATTACGATATTTGCTCAACTGGAAATCCATTAGGGGCAGCGAATTACGGCGATAAAGAAGCGTGTGTCGACGGATCTTATGTAAATGGGAAACGCGAGCGTGGATCTATTTCTATAGTGGCCCTTAAAAGCAAAGGAAAAGGAAAAGAAGAGATGCGTTCGACACGGACAAGGTTGAGAATCACCGTCAATCACGATGGCTTCCCAACTTTGATCTCTACGGGCACGTAGCAACTCAACATTCACTTACCTTTTCTCAGCTTGACTTTGCGATTGGCCACGCAAAGTCAACTACAAAATGTTTCGAAAGATACCGCATTTGCGATTGTGTGCGTTAAACATTAGAAATTTCTCGTAATTTTCAATATACCGGTTGATATAAATTACCACACGCTCGATGTTATGGCGAACGTAGTTCTTAAATGTCGCGTGGAGGGGATAATAGGTCCAGTCCCGTATAAACGGAGTTGTCTCCACGTACATTCGCTCGAGAGCGTATCCAAAATGTTCGGCCAAACTTTACCAGCTTATTCTATCTAGAGACGCGGTAGCGTCTCGACGCCAAGTACATGTTTCGACACCCTGTACAATGTCGACTGTCGCGTATCTTTTACTCGTAAACCGGCTATTGCAACCTTACCTGAAACTTGATTCATTAATATCTCATCACGCCTGCAATATTTTCTAAATTTAAAGGCATTTTTCTTGTGTACACCGCATGTAAGCTTTCGCATAAGACCGAAAGTCAATAAAATTGGTCCAGGGATGACAGAGATATCGCAATATCATACGAAAATGAAAAGAATTTTCTTCAGATTCTTATTCTCCAAGCCAAATTTTCATCAACATAAGACTCTTCGGATCATTCGGCAGGAATTGTCGTCCGTCATTGTACTTACATATACCTATACTATAGAATTATAACCTGTTCAATCAATCATAACCTGCTAACTGTCAAATGAGAAAAATTGGAGAAAATTTGAAATGTCACGAGTTTTTACACCACATAGGACACTGAATTACTGTCTCAATTAACAAGATAGGTCGCAAAAATTTTTTGATAAACTTTTTATGTAGTGTTTATAGAAATGAAGGAAACGCACAGGCTGGGATAGAAATGAAGCATCTTCTTTCGCACACAAGTTTCTGGAAATTTTTCAAAAATGTAAATCGACAAAATTTGTGAAAAGACATAGCATTAAGAATTAAGAAAATTATGGCGGACTGTTTGCAATGTAGAGCAGGTAACATATTAGTGAAGAAGGTACGCTGAAATTACATCTCCCTTGATACTTTTCTTTACTTACACCTTTATGTACTCGCAGCTCATTTTGATTTCATATTTTCATGTACTTGGCGTAATTTTTTTTACTTTTTTCAAGGTTTTTATGGGGATTAATTATTCTCATAGAAAAAATTTTCTTCAAGGAACAAGCAATAAAAGTTTAACGTTGGCTGACGAATTCCAATGGTAGTAAAGTTTAGGCAAACATTTTAGGGACACCCTGTATATAAAAGAATAAACCACAAGTATGCAATTTTATAATGTGTTCCGACTAATTGTTATCGTTTAAGTAATGTAATCGCATCGTTGCATAAATTCTTTAGCAGCCAAGAATATACACATATATGTAGATGTACATGTAGGTTTACACATAAATATTCATAAACATGTATGCATAAAAATAGTGTGCGGTATAAAATGAAGAAACTTTTGCAGAAAAATTGGTAGGTTGGAATTTATTATGGGAAAATTTAATAATTCATTGTTTTATCGATTATCTGTAACGCGGGTACTTGTTGTGCCTAGCATGTAAACAAATAATATACTTTTATAAATCAATAGTCTGTTTATAGTTGAAACGAGCTCATAAAAAAAAGGTCCGCGTTAAGCTTCGACGTTATTAATATCTATTCACGACGCCTTAATTTAGATGGTAAGTATATTTTAATTAGAGAAACGCGTGAGCCAAACCTGCACATTTCGTGGAGCAATGCTGATGACAGGGACAATTGCAGCCGTGCGCAGACTTTCGCCGAAGAATCATATCGCGTTTTTTTTTATTTCACAGCCGAGTTTTTGTACGTTGCAAAATATCACGCTGCGATACTATCAGCGAGGTCGCCGTTAACCAATTTAGTTTATCGTTGGTAAAACTATTCCGTTACCGATGCAGCGGGCCAGGCATTGATTTTAATGAAATCTCGCGACGCTGGTGAACATTGTAGCCTGCATTTCCGATCAACTGTATACACCCCAAATATTACGAGGCAACTGCAACGCCAATCACTCCGCGCGACGAGGATGAACCGTGACTGAGGAATCCGATTATAGCTCAGCATTGACCACGTGATTCACGTGGATATCTTATTGACCGTGATAAATTTTATCGGCGTCTCTTTACGCGGCTACGAAATGCATCTTGCTACCCCTGCAGTTTACGAGTTCACGGCATGAATAGTTGCAACACAACGGGCGACGACCTCTATCGTAGCCTAACCGAGGCACGACGCCATAATGCCGCTACACGGTGGAGGTAAAGGTGGAGGGCAAGACGAAAACAGCCAATCACAGAAGACTCGATTCCCAAAGAGGGGTAGCTGCGCACGTGACTTGCAGCGTGTGTCACTGTCAACCCGTGTGATTAAATAAAAGAGAATTTAATTTTACTCGATGATCATCCCACCGATATGTTGGAAACGTATCTAATCTCCGAGGACACTCCTTCTTGCTTTTTAAAAATTCTATTACACTGTGTAAAAATTTATGCCTCGACGACGAAAGCGTGAAAATACGATTAAAAGAAACCCAACACCGGGAAAGATGTTACATTTGACTACGTAATAATACGGACAAACTTCTGCGAGCTGCTTCTTTATATACAACGACTGCGGTTGAGATGACGGTGTGTAAGTTATACATACAGTTACATGACAAAGGAGTGTGTTGTTCAAATTTCAAAATACGAGTATGGTATAACTTTGTGTCCATTCCTATCCAACGATTTTAGGGAAGAAAGCACCGTGTGTAAACAAATCTATGCGACTGTATTTGGAACCGCTAGTGTAGCCGAAGGTCGGATGTACCGAAATGTGCGAGAAACGCCCGAAAAATCAATCGACAACCGCGGAAAATTGTACGTGCCTCCGTATAGATGAGAAAGGAAGAGAGAACAGTAGAAGGCAAGCAAAATTCAAACACGATGGGTGGAATAGAAGGTGACAAAGTTACAGCGGAAACTCACCAGCCTCCAAGATCTCGAGATCCAGGTTGCCACTCCGACTGTGGCTGATGCTGCTGCTGCAAGCATTGTAGCTGGACCTGTGGGACTCCTCCATAGCGCGGGAGGCACTGCGTTTGAACTGTTCCAGAAAACTGTCTATTTGATTTTCGATGCTGGTCGGCGAGCTGGCCATCTTTTTGCGCGCCACTCCTCGGTGAACGTCAACGTGCAGGAGATGGAGGCAAGAGTTGATCTCATAAGGGACGAGTGTTGGTGGCCGCCGCGACTGACTTCGGCCAAATGGCTGGCTACATTTTACGGCGTCGGACGGGCTACTCCAAAATCAGGAGGATTATAGCGCACCGACGAACGTATCGTTGCAATTTCGTCCGCTGCCGTACCTTCTCCTGCTACACGATGCATGTTTGTTTGTCGTCGAGAGGAACGCCCGGAACTGAAACGACGCATTGCCTACCGCAGTGTTTTCGCGGCAGGTGTCGCGAACGGCTATAAAATTCGCGCGCATGGACTGTCCGGTCTCCATTAAACTGCGCTTGCCTCTTCCCTGTGACTTTTTATTTCGTCTGGCAATTTGAAAGTTACGGTAAGTGATCGACTGAATATGCCTTTTTTAATTAAACACACGATATTAAACTTGTCTGTAGCATCGATGAAGTATTGGTCTGTGTCTGTAGTTTGATAGAATATGAGTATAGTGTTAAAATAGAGGGATAAGTGTAACTTGGAATATTTTAGCGAGCTGATGGAAGTGATGGGACTTTGGAAATTTTCAAAGTACTCCCTGCTTCAGCACTTTACTCAAATATACCAACTTTTAATTCCTTGGAAATGTATTCCAGTTACATCTATATCTTGGCAAAGAAAGCAAAGAATTACACAAGTTTGTTGCCGTGGGTGGGTAAAAATCAGTTTTCACCATATTTAATTTCAATTCTAACCGCTAGTAGGATTGCGATCGAATGCCACACAGAATCGATAACATTGCACACGAAAATGGTAAGGGATGTTCAATATTAAATTAGGCTTCGACTGCGAGGAAAGTGTTACTTATTCCATAATATAAGAGCACTAGCACCGCGCTACTCGCGCAAAGCTGGTGGGAATTGAACAAAGTAATAAAAAAATGTTCATTATTCTGTAATCTATTGTCTGTATTGTTTGTGGCTGTGCTTGCGGCCGATAATACAGAACTTTGGGTGGCGCTCGGAAACTGGCGGTGGGGAGAGCACCGCGGTTTGCAAGGAGTGCTTCGAGTCGTCACTCGTGTTGTAGCGCTGATGAAGTGCGTACGTCTTTTTGGCAGTTGTGTGGGCATCGGCGAGTGTTGAGTGTGTTGTAGAATCGGTCCGTTGAAAAAGAAACAGAGATTCCTTCCAGCCATGGGTGGTGAGTACACGAATATCTGGGTGCACGATCTCCGTTCTTTCTCCTCTCGCATGGCCATGTCCCGGCATTAAGGTTACGTTCATTGAAAGTTCATTTGGGGTGTGTGATAACGTCGCCGGTAACCGGTCTTGACCCAATGACCTTCATACGATTTATATCTCCCATATACAACCGAGCAATAACCTCTTAACGCCTGCAAACGCGTAGTTTTATTCGGCCCCGTGATTGCGTGATTTTTTCGTTAGGCAAGAAAAAAACTATACCCCCGCCGTAGATTTTTCTCTTCTTTCCGACCACTCTCAAACACGTGCATTTTGTTTTATTTTATTTCTCGGAACGATCGGCCCGATTCGCGCTCGGTTTCGTCCTGCTTCCCCTGCGAGCGCATGCGCCCGATTCTTTTTGCTTTTTCGTAGATACTTGGCGCCAGTTTGATATTGTCCGCTTGTACAACTATATAAACAAGCGGACGAAACGCATTAATCTTGGCTGTGTTCTAAAATTGCCACCATCATAATCTTTCAAGCACATTCGCGCATTACTTTTCTTTTTCCGAAATAAAATCATTTTGCAACGTGTCGAGTTCTATTTCCGCGAGCGTAACTGGCGGCCATATTTAATGCCCCAACGTGACACGACAATAGCAAGCATTATCAAATTATAGTTGCTTTTTCAATAAATCTTGATTTAGAGTCTATTTAGAAACAAAAGCCCTTCGCGAGAGAGAACATTCCAGGAATTAAATCGCATGCGATTTCCATCTTGATTCATACTCCAAGGATTTAGTTGATTAAGCAGCGCGGTGCAAAGATATTTCGTGCCTCCTTTTTTTTTTCATTAGACGTCGGATTCTTTATAAAATAAGATAACTGTCGGCGGTATTCCTACCCCGTTTATTCTTAGACGTCTGGGGGAGAAATTGCGGCTCTCTGCCAAACCCCGTCGTCTATCTATATTTATTTCGCACGCGGTGAAATTTGCCTCGACTTTGTCAAAAATTTCCCGCACCACAATTCCACCATACTCCCGTAAAAGAGAAAAAAACGCAAGTATTTCTCTTTGCATCTTCATGCCAGTCGTAAACATTTATCCTTGCTTTGGGGGTAATTGCTCTCAAAACCAAGATTTCCATAATCACTTGTTATAATCACCACGATATTAATATACGTAACCCGATTGTCGTTGAAACGATTATGTAACGGAACTGATATAATCCTCGGCAAATTTCCGTTAAAAGAAAAAACTCAATGAATAAAGACTCTTTTTCGACTCCCGCAATTCAAGCGCAATATTAAGCATCACATTTACAGAGTTCCGAATAAAAAACGCACCGTCGCTGGTGTGGGAGTTGACGTTTTACGCGAAACGGAAGCTCGCATTGACAAGTTCATTGTACTTCGATTGACGCAGGGCAGCCAAGTACCTATTTTTATATAACTTTAGTCTTGACCTTCGCCTGGGCTGTGTTTAGAATTCTAGTTTGAATCGTTCGTCGAGACCACGCGCTCAGCCAGAGGCGCAATTCTCGTAGAAAAAAAATCCCACTTGTACTCGAGAACGCAGCTGTTCTTTTTATCTCGTTACCTTAATTCCACATTCGTCGCGTTTAAAATAGGCACACGATCCACACTGCCGTGTACCCGCTAGTCTCGCAATTTTATTCTCTTGAATTCCATGTCTTATGGTTGATTTCTTACTCGAGTTCTCCCCATTTCTCGCACAAGATACCCCGTAGAACCCAGCGGTTGGTATCTGCGTAAAGCCACAGACCAACACTTTGTAGTGGAAACTATTTTGGACCAGGAGACACGCTACACACGCCTAATCAAAGGGTGTACTTTGTTATAAGCTGCCCTCGTGTATGTAGGACGATCAAGTTGCTTCCGAAATTTACCAAAACAGTTTTGCTGCGGGGCAAAGGTCAAGAGCGCGGAGTTACGGTGATCTGAATTTTATAAAACGGAACGCACGAAATCCTCGTGTCCCATTTCTAAGCGGCAAGTTGGCGCGATCGGGGATTTATCTTTGTCTAGCTGGAAGATAAGAGTAACAACAATGATTATCCACGTCGCTAGTACGCGGAGAAAGTGTCGATTCGTAGGTGTGCATGTGTCACCTGTCTGTACGATCGTATAAGGAAATCTGGTCAGACTTGGGGAGACAAGTGCTTGACCTAAGGCAAGGTATATGAATGCATTTTCTACAAATGCGAGGCTGGCTTGCTATTATAAGCGGGTCGGCTTGTATAAATATAAACCTGTGTGGCACAACGACGCCGGCACTCTGCCTCTCGGGTTTCGTCTGCGTATTACAATATACGAGAAGTCGAGCACCGCGTTTCTCATAGCCAACATAAATGTCCCGTTGCTCGTCTTTTTCTCCCCCCCCCCCCCCCCCCCCGTTGCCTTTACACGCCACGAAAATACCAGACGCGTGACCCGTCCCCAGCGACACCTCGTCCCCCGCCGAAATCATGCTGGTGCTCGAGGGTTGCTTCTCCAGCCATCGACGAGCCTCCTCCTTTGCTGCTTCGTGACGAAATTCTGAAATAAACGTGACGTAAATTCAGCTTGGATATTAACGCGCTAGAAGCTTCTAGTGAATCCTAGAATTAATTCGTAAGGATCCGATATGATTCAACGACTCAAGTTTCGCAGTAACACCGGTAGCAAAAATCCGAGCGTTTCCCCTGTATCTATTTTCTTTCTGGCTCCGCTCTCTCCCCCTTCTTTCTAGAGTCGTGACTCGTCGCTGTTCCTTTGCATTCACTGCATTTAATTTTACCAGCGCCTTCGATGCGCCTCGCGGGGCTACTCAGACCCGAAAGCAGATGAACCTGATAAACAGTCGTGGCAACAATGTTCTGCGGGCTAGATATTTTTTTGTAGCCAGAGCACGCGATGAATTCAGAAGATAGTTTGATACATGTAGTTACATGTCGTGACATAACGTTTTAATCAGTCTTTGAACTTCTACCGGAAACCTAGAATTTCGTCAGGCATTTTGAACGTATTGATAAACTTGCTGATAGCGGGCCGAACCAAGATTGCCGTAATTCGCGTGTACGTCTCTGCGACATTCTGAAACCGAGCCATAAGAATCCAGCCGTTAGAGTTGGACCAACCGGCGGCTCAATCATCGAATTAATTAAAACATTTTTTACAACCATCCGAGCATCGTTTTCGCGAGATCGCGACGATAAGCTCGTGTAGAGTACATAACGTCGGTAACTCGATATGTTATTCAATGTCTATACGCAACCATTCCAGAAACTTGAACGTTACATTTTCAAGGCTTGAGGTTACACGGAATAATTCTAGAATTGTTACATGGCATGATCGTGTGGCATATTTCGTAAAGCCTCAATTGCGCAGTAAAGCCTGAGAGGAGTTGATAAAATCGTTTGGGATAGTATCGCCAGAATTCGGTATACATATAATTACGATGATGGACATGGAATTAGAAATATATTTTACGTCGTAGCTCTTGTTATTAAATAGGTAATTTTATATAATCCTGCGACTCGTTTCACTCAACACCAACATTATCTCAGGCCCCTGCGGATAGGATTAGATTCGATAGATCGTTCTGATGATTGTGTTGAGACTTGAAGGGTTCGGTAATTCGTTTTAATATCGATGTAATGAAGTAGTGAACAACGGAATGATCGCCTCTATCTTAGTGTCCACGTTATCTGCTACTGCTTTGCTTATCTGTAGAGTTGAAATCAATTGTCTACGATTTTTGTCTACAAGGAACCACAGGCCACACCAGTGTCTAATAACACGGCGAACTGTAATTAATTTCTGAGCTCTGTATACGTTGATCTTAAGCCTCCTCTGTTGCAATGAATCTTTGGAAGGAAGTACCTACCCAAGAGCTGAGAGTACTTTGAAATTTTATATTATTTATGCAACGTCGATTAGCGACTATGAAGTAGCTGATAACCAATTATCGTAAAGGAGCATAATAAATCATTTCTTTCTTCCTTTTTTTTTTCATTTTCTGATTATCCTATCTGGTGGATAATATTCTGTGCGCGGCATTCAGATAATGACTAAAAATAGAGCTTTATCCAGGGAAAACTAGAGCCAAATTTCTCGAGTCCGGCGACGGCGGATATTGAGAAGGTTGAGATGACATTCGTGAATTAGAAATAGAAAGCGTTATAAATAAAACGTGTTGAATTTCGCAGCCGCGAAAAACAACGCATTTTGGATCGTTTAAGGTCGGATCTAGCGGATCTAGTCACACGCCCTCTCCTATTTTTATCGCTACTCGTTCTTCAAATTGCGCACTTTATAAACCACGAGCGCAGACGATCTCAAAAAGTCGCTCCCGAATAAATATAGTTGTAGTTATTCTTACCACTCCTGTTACCATTTCCAACTGTTTATTATTAATCAAGCAGCGGTTATAATGTTAGCTAATTATTATAATTGTTTTTGGCTTTACGTAATCATTAGAAATGATTAACGACCAAGTAGAGTCAATGGCACCGGCAGAGTTCAAAGTGTTATCTCCTCTGAGCTACATATACCGAAAGAAAAATGCATTCTAATTGGAGCCGTATTGATGATGTAATATCGAAAACAATTCAGGAATCGATGTCTCAGCGTCTGTGAAGTTTTCACTCGCTGCAGGCGGCTTATCTCAATTTATATGCATAACGATACGGTGAATACCAACGCGTTATCAATTAATAAGGAATATGCATGCACGCGTCGTAATATACAAACACGTGCGTGAGAGAATATCGGTCAATTGGTTGCTCTTCTTTTCCCCTTTTTACCAATTCTGCATTTCTCCCTCAAATCGTATTGTTTATTCATATAATCGGGACGCGCATAAAATATTCTTAACAATGCCCTACTGTAAAGGTCGCTATATGTTACTTTGTTAACCGTAGGATACGCCTGGGTTACACTGGCTACCAACGATGCCTACTCCTTGGGCGCTTTAGTTCTGGCACACTCTCTACGTCGAGTTGACACCGTACATGAACTAGCCGTCTTAGTTACTCCCGGAGTAACAGAAACGATGAGGTGAGCGCTCGACTTGCTGTTATCAATTCCGTTCGCAGGCACCGAAACGCTAATTATTCTTACCATCTGCACAGGGAGAAGCTGTCAGCTGTCTTTTCCGTTGTTATGGAAGTAAACGTACTCGATTCAAAAGACGAAGCTAATTTGGCACTTTTAGCTAGACCAGAACTGGGTATTACATTTACCAAGCTGCACTGCTGGAGACTGACTCAGTATGAGAAATGTGTATTCCTTGACGCGGATACACTTGTACGTGTTCAAAGCAGTTGTTCGCAAATTGAGGTATAATTCGCTTTTCAAAATCACTAATCCATATGTGATGATAGGTTGTCAGAAACTGTGATGAATTATTCGAACGAGAGGAACTCTCCGCTGCTCCTGACGTGGGCTGGCCCGACTGTTTCAATTCTGGGGTATTCGTATATAAACCGTGTCAACAAACTTTTGCTTCCATTACCTCGTTCGCTGCTGACAAAGGTTCGTTCGATGGCGGCGATCAAGGTCTATTGAACATGTACTTTAGCGATTGGGCCCGAAAAGACATTTCCAAGCATCTGCCGTTCATCTACAATATGTGCTCTACGGCTACATATTCCTACCTTCCTGCGTTCAAACAGTAAGCAAGTGTATTTCGATACATGCGCCTATAAGAGAATAATGTAACTATAGATACTATTTATTTTTTTAGATTCGGAGAGGATGTTAGGATAATACATTTCATTGGTATTACAAAACCGTGGTTACAGTACTTTGATACTTTAACCGGTATTGTCCAACCGCCGATGGGTTCTGCACACTTGCAACCGCTGCTACAGTTATGGTGGAACATATTCTGCGAAAAAGTTCACCCTCACTTATCACCTGTTATGGTAAGTGTAAATAACCGTTTGAGATTAATACGGATGTGCCGACTCGAAGGTTTAACTAGTCTAGAGTGTTAAATACGTGATACTGTAAATCCAATGACTCTTTAAACAAGTTCGTACATTTCTTTTCGTTAATTGTACTTTATACTAGACTGATGCATCAGGTTTTAATTTCCGAATGAAAGGTAAAGCTATTGAGTTGAAGCATAATCGAGAAGGTAAGGTAGTACGCTTTCATTGCTCGTGTGTAGCGTGCCATTCGTATTGTAAAATTTTTCTAGTTGGAATTTGCATATATGGCACAAGCACAATCATGCATTACGCTACATGCTTGAAAAAGTATGATTGAAACTGTATATATTGCACATAACAAACATAGAACCACAGTATTATTATGAAAGTAATATTTAAAAGTAGCATTATAATAAGAAGCGTACGTAGAAGTTGTCGGAAAAGATTTGTAACATGATCCCGTTTTGCAAAATTGAATGTGCGTGCAGCGATTTTAAGTAGCAATGGTAAAAAGTAGACGTCATCTTGATTATTGATTCAGAAGCTACTCAACAACAGTGATCGATTCAATTTTGCAGATCTCAGATACATTTATCATGACTGTTATTTTCTAATATACTTTAGTTTTTGTGGCATTTAAGGTGCAATTTTGGTTCTTTTTTGTAACATGTTCTTGAATATTGCTATTAATAGCTGAAGCGATTAGAGTATAAGGATACAACTTGGTAAACTTGTATCAAGTTTTCAAGGAATTTCTCAAGTATCATAGTAATTAGTACTTGTACTTTTAATTTTTTTGTAGATCAGTGTCCATTTTTTTCTTTCATTACATCACATTTGTAATATACGCATTTACGGTTTGCAAATTAAAGAGTTCAGATGTATGCGACTCGATTCAAATACATAAGGTTAAGGAACATAAATGTTTAGCGTGCACAGTAATAGTTGTACATATATTTTGCTGTGTATTAGCAACTCTCAGAAGATGATGCTTGAAGATTCGAAGCGAGAGCAAGTGCTGCTCGGTTGAGAATCAATCAGAAAAATGGACACTGTTAAATTAGTTTTCTACTAACCAACTGAATGTGCATTTTTCTGTTTTGGCATGATGCTTGCATAGGCCACCAGCACATTGGCACCAATTTGGCACGAATTTTCTCCTATGCCTTATCAATCCCCTGCTCCGAAACCTCCCGTTTACACAGACCCACAAGACAATACACAAAGCGACATTTATTCAGAGACACCAGATTTCTCAGAGTTTAAAGATCCATGGGAAAACTATTGTATACAAAATGATCCAGTTATCAATAAAAAAGAAGACAATAACGAAACTGAACAGTATTATTCCACGATTGACAGATCTTCACCCATAACTGTGTTGCGCAATGAATATAATTCTGTAAAGTTGGCTCAACAGGCTCATTACGAATCCCCGCTAGAACATAACAGAGAATCATTCCATAAGCAACAGTGCAACGAATATAATTCTCCTGTCGTGCATATTCAGTGCCGCAATCAAGAGCAGTCCAATCAATTCGTTAGTGAAAATAAACAACAAAATTCGTTTTTTCATTCCGAGAACACGCCCAATACAATATCAGGTCACTCTAATTATTGGGGGAATCAACATATTACAGAGAGCCATGTACATAGTGCACAGAATCATCGTTCCAGTGAATCTCAGCAACAACATCAGTATGTTAACCACCAGCACTCTTGCAACGATAGTAACGCATCTTTATCAGAAGGAACAAAGCATCAACATGTTGAGCATCGTCCTGCTTATCAGCATTCTAGCAATGAAAGTCACAAGTCATTGCCGGAACAAGTGAGAGAGCATCAACATGTTGAGTATCAATATATACACCAAGATTCTTCTAATAATAATAATGACAAACCGTGGTTAGAATCAGCGAAACAGCATCAGCACAACGAACCTCATGCTGATTATCAACATAACCAGCATCACGTGCCTGATTATCGACATAATCAGCACCAAGTGCATGATTATCAACATAATCAGCACCAAGTGCATGATTATCAACATAATCAGAACCACATGCATGATTATCAACATAATCAGCACCATGTGCCTGATTATCAACATAATCAACACCACGTGCACGATGACGTAAACAAGCAACAACCCCCGCAGCATCGCGAGCAAGAGAATCACATTATTCATTCGAATGAGCAAACTAATTTTGTGTATAGAAACCATGAATCCTTAAACGACAAGGTTCGGCACGAACAAGCTGCAGAAACTGCTGTAGCTTGTCAGAACGATTATTATTCTATTAAAGAGAGTGGTGAACGAGGTGAAAATATAAACATTACAGACGAACGGACTCAAACACATATATCTACTAGCCCTCATCCTTTGTCCAAACCTTGTACAGATATCCACAATGTAGCAACGCAATCTGACCCACATGTAACGGAAGACAGTTCAAATGTAAGTAATTGTTCCCACATACTTTTCTTCAAATTGCATCAAAGTTAAAAAAAAAATTACTTTATTATATATATATATATATTTCTTATAATTTTCTATAGCGTTTTTATACTTGTGTGAAGCTACAATTGCATTTAATAGTTTCTGGGACACATTACTTGCAGTTTTAATGCTGTTATTTATTTTATTCTTCACAGTTTTGCAATAGTTCCCCCTCGGCATTCATCTACAATCGTAACCCCCCCCCCACAAAAAAAAATAAAACAACAGTTTTTGCTTTAATACTTGTAGAAAAAAAATCTAACCTTCCTCCAGTTTATAACACAATCTATTATAAATCATTTTACTAATTTCTGCCACGTTCTCTACATGTTTGTGATACATGCACTTGTATGTACATTTTAACAATCGCATATGGAAATCGTCGTGTAAAAGGTACCCTGTCAGAATATAAGTCCTGTGAACACACACTGAGACAATTTTAGTCCTATTACAATTAATACAAAAGATTATCCCTGTATCGCATCTCAGATTCACCACAAACAAAATTAAAAGGAAAAGTGTTTCTCTTTGATTTTGTAGGCTGGTCTCGCCGGTGCCTTGGCTCAAATGACATTGGGCGAACCGAGAAGTGCTGCGCAAGTTGCACTGGAAGAACATATGAGAAAGCAGAGTTGGGAACAAGGACAGATTGATTACATGGGCCGCGACAGCTTTGACAATATCTGGAAGAAAATCTGCGAAACGCTTGCTCTCGCACCGCCGCGATTACCGTCTCCTCCCAAGGTAAAACTTAATTTAGATCCAACAGAGAAGAGGGAGATCCAAGCATAATCGGCACCCAAATTACAGGAGATAGAAAAGCCTGCGAAAAGTCTAACCGATGAGACTGCCGAACCTACTGAATCTATTGAATCTGCCGAACCCGCTAAAGTTACTCAACCGATCGAAGCTGCAGACGAGGTGGATAAAGGAACTGGTATGTTTTAATTTTCTATATAAAACCGTTGCCAAACCAGTAATTCGAAAATTAAACGTAAAAGACAATTTTGGCTCTGAATACGTGTCAGATCACGTATAATCCCGTTCTTACAAATATAACTGCATATCGAAGCGAGAACGCATAGAAAGTGGATTCTATCCGAAAAAAATTTTGAGCAATGATGGGAAATCTGTTGAAAGTTAAAATGCTCATAATGCAAAGCCATTAACTGTTTTCTTAAACACGCTTTGCGATTTCCCCCCCCCCCCTTTTTTTTAATACAGCATGTGGTTATTGATATTTCAAGATGAAATGTTTATTGTAGGAATTTGATGAAAAACAAAGTTAAGTGGCACTAAATAATATGCTCGATGGTTATAATATTGTTGTAATTTTAAAGAAGCGAAAAATTTAATATCTTCTTTATACAGTTTATCAAGTAAAAGTGTTTGAAACAGGAACAGAGGACAGCAACTAACAGATCCTGGCGCCATAGCATTGCTACGTCTTGTATTGTCGTTTTGCTTTAATGGGGTAAATATTTTGAGAACTCACGTCATCACACCTGCAATTCTTATAATCATGTTTTTGAATAATTTAAAAAAGTTTTTCACCAAAACTAAACCTATACACACAGTATATCTTAAACTTTACTTTGCTAGATTTACACTAGTTTATAATAAATCGTCACGTCCTTTGTGGATATAACAATATCGTAGATTAGAAATGTTTCAGGTACTTGATTTACGATATATATATATACTTTTAAAGATAAATTTCAAAGATTGAACACATCGTGCGCGTGTGTATGGACAATAATTTGTTAAATTATTCATTTCATAGAAATCTCATTCGATATACTATTGTAAATTCTTTAAAGTGATTTGCGTGAAATTAATCAACATTTTTCTATGTAAATAATTGATTAAATACGATGTCTTTTAAAAAAGTACCAAAGAAATGTAAAACAGCTTGTTTGTATCTGCTTCTAAGGAAAAAGTACTCGAAATGTTTGGTGCATAAACAATCGTTGTGCATGCATATATTTATAATGCTATGTCTGTTCATACCATTTTTTAAACACATTATCTAACGCTTATCTAATGTGCTATGTCAATGTTTTATGTGCTTTATATTAACAAGGAGCATTCATAATACATTCTCATTCAAGGGCATTTAGCTTTAGTAAATCGCATTTAATAAGAGCACTGTCAAAGTATAATAACTTCAGTCACAATCATTATACTCTTTGCATTAGCAGTAGAAACTTCAGGTATACGTATAGTAGAAAGCAACGTTAGGAACATAGAACAGCACTTAAACATATACATTTAAATCTGTATATAATATTATTGTACTTAATTATTTTTTATTCGTACGTTCCCGTGCCGATCAAATTAATATCTAGTATTCAAAATTTATTCAAATAAATCTCTAGGGATTCCGAGATGATTTCAATGTTAAAATTTGCCCGGCAAAGTGGCGTACGAATCTGTAACCCTGTAAAACGTGTCTTTATACGTATAACGCGATCGTTTTTTCTCATTTAGCTCAAACAACCACCAGTCATACCGAAGAACAATCTCTAGTTAACAATGTTCCTATAACAAACAATGATAATATAATATCTAAATTATCTGAGAAGGGTAAAGAAGTTGTTGATGTCACATCTGCTGAAACGAATGAGAATAAACAGCCAGTGTCGGAAGGAGTAACGGAAGATATTACTCAAGAATCTTCAACGAAATCAGAAACTGATGCACTCGATACAATTGTAGACCCATCTCCCGCGCAACCTTCCATGCAAGCATCTCATGAGGAAATTATAGAAGAACCGAATACAAGTTCGCTGTTAAAAGAAGTCTCGCAACAAACAGCCGCAATAGTTGTGGAAGAACTTTGCGCAGGTTCGTTATTAGTAGAAGCCGCACAAGAAACGATTGAAAAAGTTGTGGAAGAACTTGGTACAGGTTCGTTGTTAAAAGAAACCTTGCAAGAAACAACTCCGCCCAGAGTACCGGCTGACTTGGTTCAGTCTTGTTCAATTGGACAACGCAAAGACGACGAGTCGCCGTGCAGCAAAGATAGTGCCATCTTTGCCGTCCCAACGGAACAGCTTGCAAGTAACGTAACAGACATTATAGATCTTTTAATTGCCGTGGACGTAGAGCAACCAAAGTCGTCAGATATTAAAGATGAAAAATATGCGAAAGAATTAACAACTGCTTCTGAAGTCCTTACAATTAGTCCTGTACCGATACAAGTCGCAGAATCCGTTCTCCAAGTGGAACCTAAAGAATCTGTATCAGATTCTGAAGCAGTGACCGAACAAGTTCTTTCTTCCACGATCACACCTGTCCACGAATCTGCAGTGCCCTGCTCCGAAACCTTAATAGACGCGGGAAATAAAATACAAGTAAACGGTTCAGCATCCGGAGTTGTTTCTGCGGAAACTGAGGGGAAATCGAGTCGGGCTACTACCGAAGCTGTAGAGAGCATTGATGTTGTCACTAAATTCAGCGAATCGTCTACGCCATCGACAGAAACTCTGCAAGTTTTACCTCCTACAGAAGAACCACTTCTCACAGAAACATCTGCATTACCTTCAAGTATTACAAAGAGCACTGAAACTTCAGAGGCACGTGTTGATAAAGCTTTGCAACAGACAACAGAATCGGATCAACAGACCAAAGAAACTGCAAGCTGCGCTAAAGAGACGAAAGAAATAAAGGAATCCCCTGCATCAGAATGCGCGGGAACCGAGGCATCGCCGTCGAGCGAGAGCCCAGTTAGGCCATCGAGAGCGAAAGAATTGAATGTGCCTTCGACGAGTGCCCCAGAAACTCCTCCGACACAGGAGTCAAAAGATCAAGAGAAGGTAACGAAGAAGGCTGCGAGAAAGTCTATAGATAAATCAGCATCAGAAGGAGAGCCTGGGGAGACAACAGAGGGTGATAGTACAGGGAAGAAAGTCGTGAAGAAGGTGGTAAAGAAAGTTACGAAGAAACCAAAATCCAAGCCAGAAGAAGCACTGGATGATGGTGCGCAAGATAGTAGTAGTTCCGCTAACAAACCAAAAAAGACTGTAAAAGTTACGAAAAAAGGTAACAAGTCTTTGCAAACTCCCGATACCCCCGATGCAGCAACTGTCTCCGAAACTCCATCATCTAGTACTTCTGATACTCCGGTCCCGCCTAAACGAAAGTCTAAAGCCCCGCCAACAAAGCCAGCTGTTAAAAAGCCCGATGTAGAATAGTAATTACTAAACAAGAACTGACAATAACGATCAAAATACTCTAAGGGAAAGTTTCAAAATTAGGAGCCATCGAAACAATAAAGTTGTAAAAGGTGATACTCGCTAGTCTGTTCTAATTTTTTTATATTTTTAATACACCCGAAATTGTATCACCCATAATTTTGATGTTTGAATGCTTTGGAACTTATTGAGCAACATTATACTTTAATGTTTAGTTTCGCTTCATAATTTATACATACTTTATTAAATGTGCCCTCTTTTTAAAAAAGTATCAATACGAAATAAAGCTTTTTTTTATATTTTATCCTTACCTATCTGTTTACATATATCTCTGAAGGAAAGCTAATACCAATTAGGTATAACGCTCTGTAATTATTATTTTATCAATATATAATACTTTATAATATGTATCACGACTAATTCTTCATTCATTTATTAGCTTCAATTTATTTAATATCATTTGCAAGTAGCTGTGATTGATCATCTTTATAATATACACAATTTTGACAAAAAAATGCAACACGATATATCCGTTATAATTTGTAGGATTATTTCTAAAGAGATCGTATCTGAATTATTTGCGAAATTTATACATTTTATATGTATCAATTTATATCTTTATATGTTTATACATATATATATATATATATAGAGAGAGAGAGAGAGAGAGAATGCAATCATGCTATCATCAGCACGATTTCCTTATTTAAAAAAGCCCAGAAGCATTGGATTTGTTTGAATTACATTCGCCAACATAAAAGCCATTTATTGTTTTATTTATTACCGATTTGAAACTAATCTATTTGAATATGTAAAAAGAAACGCATAAACAAATCAATAATAAAGTTTATTTATACTTGTACAGTCTTATATTGCAATTAAATTATCCTATTCACATAATATTCCATTTAGTTGCAGCCCCGCAATGTCATTGTACAAATAAAACATGGAGATGTTATAATTTTCCTTTGATATTTATTATAATTAAAAAAACCGTACTCTGTCTCAATTTCGAGCTGATTACTAAAAGTTCACGGAGATGATTGCGTTGTAATTGCAATTTAAATTAAATACTCTCCATAAATGCTGTATCAATCGATTTAATTAGTGTAAACAGATACTGTTATCAAAAGGTAAATCATTCCGCATACCCCCATTATTAATGTGGGCGATCGTTGGGGGCAAAGTTACATATAGAATCTTGTATTAGAATTAAAAGAGAAAGTAACGACTTGATGTAACACTCTCTGTGTTTTACATACAATATTGTTTATTTGTTTGCAATAATATCTGAAATAACGTCACATCGGATATAATCTAGGCTCGATGGATGGAATACCCCTACTGTAGGGCAACCCGCGTCCCGCACAGCGCCGCAAGCTTGCGCTGATCGTAGACGCGAGTCTGTACTGCGTCTCTACACTCTATACAGTCTTTTCCAGTCTCGTCAGAATGGTCGCTTGTGCGGGTGTTCCTGAATGACAAGTACCCCGAGTTTTTCAACTAAAAGAGGATAAACGCGAAATAATGATTTGCCGCAACTGAAGTGAAACCGAGATCGGTGTAATGATCAGAGAGATGGCTGATGATGAGGCCACGCAGGCCACTAACGACGACGCGAGTGAGTGTAAAAGATGCGCGGTACAACTTGGTTACTGGTCCGATCCATTTATCAACTTGTTCGTAAAGCAAAGTGCACGAAAAACGCCCGAAATCAATCGAGGCTACTACGCGAGAGTGAAGGGCATCGAGGGTTTTGTTGACAAGTTTCTCAAGGTAGGCGACTCTAGCCGAATCTCGTGAATTTCTCGCCACTCGGGAGCCCCCGAAATTGGCATAACCTAGTAAGGCGCGATAGAAACAATCTGGGATACAGCTGATTTGAGTATAGCAAAGGACGTGTGCAGTGCCGGAAACCTTGACCTGACCGAGGCCCTGTCCTAATTTCCAAGGTCCCCCCCTTTTAGCGTAGAACAGTAATATAGGTTGACCTTATATACAGCTGTCGGGCTTTCTGTCCCGCGGGAATAATAAATACGAATACATTTTACAATCGTTGAACCACTTTATCGCGATACTCGGTCGAAGATGAAAGTTATAAAATCATTTTGCTTTCTCGTTCGAGCGACGATATTAGGAAATGATAGAATCAAGTACAATACGAATTAATTGTCAAGGTGGAGCTAGAATTTGTACACGTCTAATTTATTAAAATTTCGTCGATATTTAATCAGCACGAAATAGGGATTATATGCACCAAAGATAGGAGACAGCTGAATAAGAATTACATTTAAATAAGGAGAGAATTAATTTAGAATATTAATACAGCTAGCTGGCGAGAAAAGCCAGGTGATAAACTTGGGGGCTGGATTCGATACGCTTTATTGGAGACTCAAAGAGACGGACAGGAGTCCGGCGAATTTTATCGAACTCGATTTTCCCAGCGTCACTGCTAGAAAATGCTATCATATAAAGAAGCACAGGCAGCTGATAGATATGTTGAACACAGAAGGTGGAGTGTCGAACCCGAGATTACTTTCCTACCAGCGTTAATTGCACGCAGAAGTGACTTCTGTCGTTCAATATTCTCCTCCTTCTTACAGACGGAGAGATCAGATTCTCGACGACAGATCTGCATGCTCCTAATTACCACCTGATGGGGATGGATCTGCGACACCTATCCGAACTTACTAATAAGTTAACGCAAGCAGAAGTCAATTTTAATTTGCCGACCATGTTCCTTGCAGAATGCGTCTTGGTGTATATAGACGCCAGTGCAGTTTCTACATTGTTGAAATGGCTTGCCAGCAAATTTCCAAATAGTATTTTTGTTAATTACGAGCAAGTGAACATGAAGTACACGTTCGGTCGAGTTATGTTTGCCAATTTACGTAGTCGTGGATGTTTCCTAGCAGGGGTAGAAGACTGCGAGTCTTTAGAAACTCAACAAAGACGGTAGGTATTTTTCCACCACACAAAGCATCCTAGAGTTTGTTGCACAAAGTAATATAAACTGATTGCTTTACAGCTTCACGACAAATAACTGGGAAGGCTCCAATGCCTGGACAATGGTGGAGGTCTACGATTCGCTGCCTGCGTCCGATCGTAGTCGAATCGAACGTATAGAAATGTTGGATGAACAAGAACTTTTAACTCAGTTACTGCAACATTACTGTATCTCGGTTGCTTGGAATGGACAAACATTTAAAAATCTGTCTATAGGACAGGGTTAGCTTTCCTAACTCTTATAAGTTACTCCAGGTAGTGATACGGTCGTCGTTAAAAATCTATAGGCTTGTAAGTACATATGTGGTAACTGGCAATGCGAAATCATTATTTATTATTAAAACTTGCAAGTTCTTTCCTGTCTTTCAAGCTACTAAACGTAAAGTAATAATCCAGGAAAGCCAAAAGTAATTTATTAAATTCTAAGAATGTATATTTTTAAATATTTCTCACACCTGCAACGTTTGTTAATTCCATTCACTTCCTGCAAAGTAATCTGTGTACACAGATTTCAAAGTTTTTCACTTATAAACATATGTAAATGTGTCTTTTTTTTTTATATATATATATATATCATTTACTATTTTATACTTGGACATTCTTGTCGTTATAGTATTTTCAATACATACAATTTTTAAACTGACTTTAAGTATATCCGTATATTTCCTACTAAATCGTTATAGGTGAGATTAGTGTTACAAATCGTTTATTAGCTACTACATTTACGCAATCCGTAAGATTGATTATGTAAAATAATAACATGCAACGAAAATAAGATCCGATTTCGGTATAAAAAAAAATAAAGCAGCGTACATTTGGAGAATTGATGTCGAAGCATGCCATTTACAAGCTTCTTAATCGGTTTCATTTTAATTATTTACATGTACAGAGAATGGATTAATTAGAATACAGTGGACGTTCATATTTACAGAATATTGTAGCTTACGCTATTGATAAGAAGTAACATGCGATTGTTTCTATATGTATTAAAAAGCATGTATATACGGAAAATTGTACCTTCACCATCATTATAAGTAAGTACATTTATGCATACACGGATTATATAGAGTGGTGGTAAAAAGAAATTGTCAGGAATGAAATTGTCGCCATGTTAAGGAGATAATATATAGCTTGATTGCTAGAATAATAAAGATTTATTTTGTCGTAAAGGAACATCAGGGTTACAATATAATGCAAACTAAGGAAATAATGAAAATAGAGTCTCTTCGGACGATACCACGAAAAACTTAAAACTACAATAACGATACAGCTATTCTTTCCTTCGTTAAAAGGTAATAATTCTCTCATTCACTTTAGCCACATTCTCCTTATTAATCGATATTCCCGTATGGGCTTGTTAGACCGTAAGATATTAAATATGGGAAAAACGTACAAGTATGTTGAAGAAATTGTGAATTCATATTATCGGGGCTCGTATATTTTTGAAAGTAAAATTACATGCCTGGAGTAACAAGACACTGAAAAGTAATCTAATATTCTATTTTTCTGAAGAATTATGAATCACGGTTATATGTATCAGAAAGTAGATCTTTTCCTATTTCGTCTTTCAAACATTCGATGATAAAATCCCACCTCATTGTAATAATAGTAATGTAATAGTTTCATACTTGTCTTACTTACTTCAAATGATATTTATTATACATGTTAAATGTTTTAGGCAGCTTCAAGTTTGAGAATCTAATTATTCTTCTCGTTCTTAGAAATTGGGACAAAACTTAATTAAAAAATATTTGAGTATAACATGCCTTTGAATGATATCAATTGCTTTTGTAACAAGATTCCCAATCAAGCGTTACTCCCCCGTCCTCTGTATTCGTTTTATAAACCGGAAAGACAAAACTAGTGATAGTTTGAATCTCAAACTTAAGCAACGCTTCCCACGATAATGAATTAAACAATTCTGTTTCCATATCTATTTTATTGTACACTTAATGTTATTAATGTCTTATACGGATACTGTAAAAGTTAAATCATACAATGCCTATACAAATATTCTGTGTGCTTCCATATTATAGATAGACAGATGTAAAACGGTAATTCTTTCGCGTAATATTATGTACCTTTAAATTGTGTATTTATACGCGCTATTGTCTCTCCCAAGCGATCGAAAATACAAGAAATGTGTTCGGTTTGGAAGGGAAGGCGTGATATTGAACTTGAATTTTTCCTTTACTTTTAAACGTACGATAAAACCGGAATAATCGAATATGTTATTTCTACTTGGATTTAATCTAATTTATTACACGAAAATTACTCGAATATCATGCATATTATTCCCGAAACTTTCATTTTACTATTCTGTGAAGGTTAACAAGAAATAAACAGCATCTATCTTCGTGTGAATAACATTATTTAAAAGTCTTTATTTACAATATACATTTCGTGTAAAAATATGAAAGATATATTCGATACAAATATAAATTTACACATCTCCCAATAACATGTTCGTAATTGCATTGATAATTGCTTGAGAATATTTAATCAGTTCATTTTCAAATTAGACATCACTTATACACAGCAAGTGTTGTTAAAAATTTAGTGGGTTTAGTTGCACGGCTCCACCGGCATCGCACACGTTCCTCGAGATTTTGCTTAATCTATTGAATATGTCCAACTGTTGGGCAGAAGAAACTGAATTCACATTCAGACTCGCGCGACTGGATGCCTGTAACAGAATTAAAACGCTCACTACATTTAGCACAACATACGATGTAAGCAACGGTGAAACTAGAAATGAAAAACTCTTACTTCGCTGCACCAAGTTTGAGCCATAAGAATCTCGTGATCCGCAGTGGGCAGATTTTGGTTCGCAGACATGGTTGCTCTACTTAATACGACAGCCATAGTATATATGTCGAATGCTGCTTGTGTTATTCTGTTGAGAATAAATTGCTGCTCCACGATTCCTCGTCCGTGTTTGACGAGGACAGATTCTATACTTACGCCAAACGCTTCTATACTCTGCGAACGATCAATCATCAGTCTGCGACAATCAGTTAGCAATATACGCAAGTTAATATTACAAATTGATGCGAACCTTGGCGCACAATGCCGCGCTCTCTTGCAAACTTGGATGAACCAAATGAGCGAAATTAGGCGTTGATCCCAATCCCATTGCTCGCGTTGCTCTCTTCGTTGCAGCTTCAACGATCAATCCTAAATTAGCAGTAGGGTTTTTGAAAGCTTTCTGCAGCTCTTTCAAATGACTTCCCGCGTATTGAATTCCGGTAAGCGAGACGAAAAGGCGGAGGATGTCGTTGGTTCCTTCAAAGATCCTGAATATACGTAAATCTCGCAGGACACGTTCGAGACCAGCATCCGTCATGTATCCCATTCCACCTAGTACCTGGATAGCTTCGTCGCAAACCCACCATGCAGATTCTGATGCGAAGCACTATGGAAAGATATACGTCGTACGTGATCCTAGAACATCTTGCGATTAACTTTCACACACTGTCCGATAAATCTTACTTTCGAAATCGCAGCTTCCAAGTGGTAATCTTGGCTTCCACTATCCATATTACCCGAAATTGTGTACGCGAGCGATTCAGTTATGTAGTGTAACATCGCCATACGACCCAACTTTTCCTGGATACTTCCGTAATTATCTATCGTCCGTCCAAACTGCACGCGACGCGTTGCGTGTTCAATTGCATTTTTCATACAATAACGCATAGTGCCGGAAAGAGCAGCTGCCATACCGAAACGGCCATTATTTAAAACAGTCATCGCAACCTGAAACGGCGTACATTATTAGTAGAAATTCTACGTGAATTTTAATATTTGAAACCAGGTGTTGAAAACTGTGATGATATCGGTTAAGGTTCTACGATATTGTGTCGGTTCCCATGACGGTAATATATCGGTTATACAGTAAACTCTCGCTAAAGGGCTAGAGCAAAAACACTTAATTTAATGTATTGCCGACACTAACAGCAATAACTTTCCTAATACGTACTACTAATTTACTATTAATTATGAAGATTATTAACTTTTTCTTTTTAACAGAACACAAATGTCTCGTGGATGAAAATGTCAATTGTTGTGAAATATAATTCTTTTTATATTAAATTCGAAATGATCGTCACTGGCTTGGGAATACACAAGTGAGTCTGGTCCATTGGTCTTTCACCCTTGACCCAAAGAATCGATCTTTGCGTTTCGGTTCTTCTCAACTGTTTCAATCCCGAACCGATATAAAAACAGTATGAAACAGTTACTTTCGGAACCGTTTCAACCGGTGTTTGAAACTATTTAACCAGACAAGTACCTTGAAACCATGCCCCTCTTTACTCAAAACATTCTCTGCTGGAACTTTAACATCTTCGAAATACACTTCGGTTGTATTACTACACTTGATGCCCATCTTCCTTTCCGGCGGCCCACTTGTTACACCGCCGAACGACCTTTCAACTATAAAGGCAGTGACTTTGTCTTTTGTTTCGCCTGTTTCCGGGTCCTTGGTAGGGACTTGTGCAAAGACGGTCATTATGTCTGCTAAACCACCGTTCGATATCCAGATCTTGCTACCGTTCAAGATATAGTGCGATCCATCCGCCGACTTAACGGCACGTGACTTTACCGAACCCGCGTCCGAGCCGCAACTTGGCTCTGTGAGACAGAATGCTGCGTATTCTCCGTTGCACACTCTTGGAAGGTACTTTGCTTTTTGTTCCGGTGTACCAACCAATAGTATGCCCTGCAGAAATTACATCAAACTATTATTCAGGCGCGGGTTTCTCACAGAATTGCGTTACTAAAATATTTCGACGTGTATTCTCTAAATATCGCGAGAAGACTTGATCGAATCTGTACCTTAAATCCTATACTCTGATGAGCGCCCAAAGTAATACCAACACCTAAATCGTGATATCCACAGATTTCGACAACCCTACTGTACTGAGTATTGCTCAGTCCTAATCCACCATACTCTGGCGGAACCTGCAAGGTAAACACTCCGAGTTCCCACATGGCAGCCATAGTTTTCTCATCTATCGATGCAGTTTCGTCATTTCTCATTGGATCGTTTACCTCCTTGAAGCGGAAATTTAATCAAAAGTCTCGCTTACAGATAACAAGCAGAGACGGATACATAATTTGGTTACCTCAAAGAACTTTTCAATAGGGTCAACTAACAATTTCAACGTATCGCTTTGCTCCTGCGACAATGCTTGCGGATAGGGAAATACTTGACTGGTCTGCAATTCACCACGGAATAGATTCATCGTGAAAGACTGAGACTCTTTCGCAGATGTATTCTTCTCCACTTTCTCTGGCTTCGCATCTTTCACAGCCGCCTGTGTTGCCAAACATCTGAAATACATAATATCGCGCGTTATTTCCAATTTAAAGATTACTCGTGAGTTGCTCGCAGTATCGTTATAGCTCAGAGGACATGAAATCAGTCATTTATTCTTTACTTTGACCAAATTAGTTCCGAATGGGTATGGACATCTTTATACGAGGCAAACATAAAAATTCTATACTATTTCTCGACAGATAAAGTGCATAGGTCTGTTTGTTAATAGATACCAGTTCAAAGTTCAATTGGCTGACACAATGCATATGTCTGAAATACAAACACACCGATGACTAAGGTGACACTTTATTTTACAATTGTTTAACCTTGTAAATAATAGCTTTATCGTTTAAGTAATAACAAAATTGGCGCAGGAAAAATTCCAATGAATATATAGCGTACTAACACATCTTGATTGTGACACTCTTAATGATTCAATGTGCAATCATAACTTGAGCAACAGGTAGCGACCTATTTCATATTAGTTGAAACAATCACAGTACAGTAACTCACCTGACATTCGAGTTGACAATTCTCACGAAACTCTGGTGTTTTAATGCAACGAAACTCGAGACTCGCAGCATTTTCACGTCGACTGTAATTGACCAAGGATGACCAAGGAGCGTTTGTGAAAATGAAAGTGAAATAACCGAGCTCGTTTACGCGATCTTAAGGAAGGAAACTCGAACGTAAGACGCGTAGCGATCAACTTTGGTGTATTTGCAAAAGTGGATCAAGGTTCTGTTTGCGCTACTGCTCCTTACGATACTGTCGTAGGAAAAATTGAGCTAATTTATAAACGATTCGCAGGAAGTTACGTATTGTGTGGTGTACATTTATGTGTACAGGCGAGCGTACATATATATCTACCCAGAGATAACACGAATAACCTGTAGTTACTCGAGTATTATTTCACCTCGTTACAAAATGTTCATTGCGGTTATTTAACGCGCGCATAAGTCTCTTCTTAGTTTACAGTTTCATATATCGGAGGGACTGAATGCGTCTGTTCTTATTATAGCTTAATATCGGTCTCTCTGCATTCTTATATCAAGTAGGACCGATGAAAATATATATTCGCAATAAAAGAGCATAAGGGTGAGACTAGAATCAAGGTCGAGCTGTAGTGTTTTTCTACGCGAAGATAAAAAACATTGATAAAGGAACATGTTTGACGATACGGTGGGATTTATCTTCTTGTAATCATTGTACGTATGTGCCAGAAAGATTGACGAATGTCGGTTGGTTCGCACGCGAGAATTCTAATTGGCCGCTTCGTCGACTGACTTCGCGAAAAGCACGGTATTTCGAAATTCTCGCAGCTGATTAAAGGATATGTGAGTGATCAGTATTACTCGTAGTACTCGATAAAACAGCGTGAAAGTTTAACGAATACGAAAAGCATCCGAACAATGTTGAATTATCGGGCACATATAAGCCAAGAATATGGGTTGAATCCATGAGTCGCGCAAGATGTGAGTCGAAGTTCGCAAGATCGATCCTCTTTTTTTCTGCATCGTGTCATGAATTTATTGTATAAAAATTACATAATGTGGCCAGTAATAACATGGTTTACATATTTATTCCTCAATTATTAAGCATACGCAAGAGTTTAGTGTAGCCGATCATAAAAAGCTTATGAACCAATGTGTTTTGTTAAATGTGTCTCAATAAATATATATTCTATCATTAACATACTAAGTGCAATTGATTTTTTTTTACATAAAACTATGGTTTCGCCTGTGTATAACTGCTTAATTTCATTATCGTGGCATTTAAATAATGCTCATTGCCATTCAGAACTTGTGTTTGTCACTTTCATCTACGAACTGGCTGCAATTCGTTGTATTTGACATAATTTCTGCAGTATCTTTCAAAAATTTAATCCGTGTGATTGCTTTGATCGTTACAGGTAAAAATGGTTTGTTCAAGCCAAACCTGTTCCAAAAAGGATGATTTAAATAATAAATAAACATGATTGACCATTCTAAATTGTTGTACTCTATATGAATAAGTTATCGTATGAAGTAGTAATATGAGTAACGTCGCATCCCAAAACGTTTCGTTAAGATCGTCGTTGTCGCTTAACAATAATGATTTTAAAGAATTTGTTTGCGGTTGGGGGGCTGCTGTTATTAATGTCTCCATTACCTTTCCCATTAATAAAATCATATTTAGACAGGTACGTAAAGGAGATTATTGAAACGTTAACCAAAGTAATATATATATATTTCTATGTGGTGTATAATAATAAGGTGATGAATTTTTTGTTACTACCATACAGATTTTGGAAGATATGCCGGCCAATACTGCATTACAGCAGATATCCAAAGAAGGAATACGGTTGTTGTATCGTGGAATTTTACCACCCCTTTGTCAGAAAACTCTGTCGCTTAGCGTAATGTTTAGTATGTACGAAGGATGCAAAAAACGTTTGTACTTGTTAACGAACAATGATATGTTAGCGAAGATATTAGCGGCCCACCTCGCCGGCACAGCCGAGGCTGTGCTCATGCCGCTGGAACGAGTACAGACGCTGTTGCAGGACTGGCGGTACCACGATAAATTTAAAAACACCTCTCATGCATTTAAATATCTGTTGAAAAATTACGGTATAACCGAATATTATCGTGGCTTAGTTCCAATTATATATAGAAATAGCTCTTCTAATCTTATGTTCTTTTTATTAAGAGAACAGTCGAAAGAATTGTCGGGCGAGCAGGGGTCGGTATTAAGAAGCTTCGTTAACGGCGCTCTGATAGGCGGTCTCACGAGCACCATATTTTACCCGATGAATGTGATAAAGATACATATGCAGTCGAAAATAGGCGGTAGCTTTGAGAAGTTTGTAACCGTTACTCGTGATCTATACGTTACAAGAAATAGAAGTATAGCAGCATTTTATAAAGGAGTACATTTGAACTGTATGAGGTCGTTTATTAGCTGGGGAGTCATCAATGCTTCTTACGATTTCTTAAAGCAAGTCATGTTCTCGTAATAGTAAGTTTACATTTATATAAAGAGACATCGAACTCTCACATAATATATATATCTTGACAAATAATATTTATTAATCGAGACCATACGTCGCACATCTTTCCTGCAACCAATAATCAGGACTGCACAGAAGAAGAAACTTGTAAAGCTGCAAGAAGTTAGAATAACAGCAGATAGATATACATACAGGGTTTAAAATGTATATGAGCAGATGTTTCATAAAAATATTACAAAATATTTTTTTTAAATTCGACGAAATATACATGCTAATGATAGCGAAGAAAACGGACGATTACGATATTTTGAATTTTGGAGGAAGTTATACAAAGCTATTTTTTTATTCATCATAGAGCAGCTCTCTTATTTAATTACACATTTATAAATAGAACGTGAATTAGAATAATCCATAAGTTTATTTGTTACAGATGTATTGTAAGACATTTAGCTTGATTTTAATTAACGGAGGTAGATGGAATCGTGTAATATATAATTTCAGTTCTTTGAAACGAATGTAACATTATATTTTACTGTACAAAAATCATATAGCTAATAAAGGATGAAGCGTTGTTGTAATGCTCGCCCAAAAATGTAAATAACCAGACGCAACAGAGTATGAGTAACCACGAAATTACACGTGTCTGATATCAGTAAAGAAAAAAAGTCGTTGGCTGTTTCTTTCAGGGTGGGGGGCACTCCATCTTCGTATTTCCCGCGACTCGAGGGAGTCGAGTGTCATCGATGCGCAGCGCGCGATAAAATTGATGCGTCTCTGCCGCGGGCTCATAGCTACTTGTATTCTATTGTGTTACGCTATCGCTTGAACGTAGCTGGGGAATTATATATTATCGATACGTATATAGAGTACTACGTAGGAGCGAGATTTAAAACGGAGGACGATGAAGAGTTCTTGTATATCGCGTTGTGTTTCTTGGGAGGGTTTTCCTTGCTAGTTTTTGCATTCAATAGCTTTTGAATTACAGTTAGACCAGGCGAGGATAGTAAATAGCTTAACTTTTTCTTGCACATCTGCGTGCCAAGTTTCGTCTAGCGGACAGCTGTCTGTCTCGTAAAAGCACTTAGTATTCAGTTTTACCTTTTTATAATTGCCGATGTCCTGTAGGAGTGGAAACTCCGGTCGGGAGAGGCTGAAAGTCATAAACTCATAACCCCCCAGATAGCACAGGACGTTTTAAAAACGTCCATTGTACACTAGGCGGCAAAATCGGCTTCCCTCCGGAAATTTGGCAACGTTGCATGTCGGGTCCCCCTGTGTCGAAGAACCACTGAGTTATGCCTAGTGACAATGGTGACAATTTTACAAATTATTATTTAAGTATGCTAAAATGAATTTTGCTTGATAAAACATTACACGTAAGAGGATGATGGGCTCGATTCCTCATCTATTTTGCAAAGAAGTAGCATGTATCGTAGGTAGAAAGTTTTTAGACTGCCAGGCCGAAGTCTAGGTAGACGCACGAAATCCCTATATCGGTGTTCCAGCAAGGGAAGGCGAGGGAAGGCGTTTTGGCCGCCGCGACCCCGAGATAGCCGCCGCCCGCATAAGACCCTCTCACTTGCACATAAAGCCCTGTCCTTGTTTAGCACCATCCCTGTCTACCGCATGCTCTCCGTCACTCCCGTGCAGCGAATTGCCGCTAAGAGGCTAGTTATTTCTTACGAAGAAGCCATATCGATGGTCCTCACTATCGATAGGTTATTTTCACTATGGATAGTTATCGGTATTGTAAATCATGGGTTGATATCCGTGCAATTCTAATCGCTTTGCTTAAGAACTGCTGCTAAAGCTGATAAAGCATTAAACTTAGCATAATAACAATCAAAAACATCGAAATCCATTAGGAAAACTTCGATGGTTTCGATGTTTTTGATTATTATTATGCAATTATGAATTGCACGGATATCAACCCACGATTTTCAATACCGATAACTATCCATAGTGAAAATAACCTATCGATAGTGAGGACCATCGATATGGCTTCTTCGTAAGAAATAACTAGCCTCTTAGCGGCAATTCGCTGCACGGGAGTGACGGAGAGCATGCGGTAGACAGGGATGGTGCTAAACAAGGACAGGGCTTTATGTGCAAGTGAGAGGGTCTTATGCGGGCGGCGGCTATCTCGGGGTCGCGGCGGCCAAAACGCCTTCCCTCGCCTTCCCTTGCTAGAACACCGATATAGGGATTTCGTGCGTCTACCTAGACTTCGGCCTGGCAGTCTAAAAACTTTCTACCTACGATACATGCTACTTCTTTGCCAAATAGATGAGGAATCGAGCCCATCATCCTCTTACGTGTAATGTTTTATCAAGCAAAATTCATTTTAGCATACTAAATAATAATTTGTAAAATTGTCACCATTGTCACTAGGCATAACTCAGTGGTTCTTCGACACAGGGGGACCCGACATGCAACGTTGCCAAATTTCCGGAGGGAAGCCGATTTTGCCGCCTAGTGTACGTCCATTTTAAGTCTGAACGTCCACGGCTTGATTTGTGAAAATGGACGTTTTTAAAACTTACTTTGCAGACGTTTTAAAAACGTATTTTGTAGCCGTTTTAAAGATAGCCATGTTTGAAGCGTTTCAAAGCGTTTCTAGCGTGTTAAAGAAAAAGTTATTAAGAACAATGGTTCAGTGCACCGTAACTAATTCAGACCTAAAATGGACATGAACTAGACGTCTCTAAGACGAGGTGTGCTATCTGGGAATAGATATTTGTACAAAGATGTACAAATGACGGCCGATCGATTCCATATAAAATTATTGACGAACAATGAAAAAAAATGTAATGAGGGCCAAATGAATAAAACAATTTCAGCCAAATTTATTTAATTTATTATAAATCGGCATTTGATGAACAAATAATATAAACTATTGAACAATGATGTACAAACGATGTACAAACGATTGCATAAAAAAGAAATTGATATATCCACCAATGAGGGGCTAACATTTTGGATGTCATCCCGCGCATGCTCAGATCGCCAAGTTGAGCACTACGATCAGAACGCCACCTCGACCGAGTTTCATTTACGATACATTCTCAAGCCTTAATTCTTTTTCTTCTTCTCTTTCCTTTATTGGGAGTTTCAAAATTACCCGCGACACTCGCGGGTATGGTATGTACGCGAAGTAATAGTATAATGAACGACGCTGGTATACAATTTTCACAGTAGTGGCGATATCCACAGTCGCTACTTACCTATGTCAGAATCGGTACGATTCAATCGTGGAACGTGGGCATGAACATAGGAATATAGGGTTGTAGCATGATGTTGTAGTAAAGGTTGAGGGGTGTGAAGCCGCTCCGGGGAGCGGGGAACTATGGTAACGTGGTATGTACTCTGATGCCGCATTAGAGATTGGTTGTGATCGCGCAAGCGCAATCGTATTTTGTCCATGTCCATGATCCCGGTTTACTACGAGCTTTTTACTTCGACGGATCGTCTCGAGACGTCACGCTGTACGGTTTTACGAAACGGAATTTCGAATGAGCGTGCTTGATCGTGTGCAGTGCCGCAGAATCTGCAACCTTGTAATTCGCTGTTGGTCGGCGCGTATCTCGTTCTCTCGTTTCAGTTTTAAAAAAGACCGATATGATCTTGCACGCCCGTCGCTCGGGTATTAGCCCGCGGTGGTGTTGAACGAGCGGTGGCAAACTAACATGCGACCTGGCACGTCAACGAGTTCGGAGATTCCAGCCCCGGGGACTTGCGTGTGGCAATACGGGGAGCTGCTCGCACGGGCCGCCTAATCGCGTTGAATAATGAGAATCAACGCAACGAAAATGAGCACTCCGATCGAGGAGAAGATTGATCAGAAGCTGAAGGTGAGAAGGACCAGTGCGCGTTATTTCTTTCGTTGTCATCGTATGTCGCCCGTCGCTCCTCGGCAATTCGAATCATTCGAATGGAAAAGCGCGGTGAATATCGCGATATGCTCTTTGTACACACAGTTACACCGCTGCCGTCGAGTTTACGCGGACTTACGTTCTCCGAAGATCGTGCGTTCAACATTCGCGGGGCGATTCTTTCTTAATATAATAGAATAAATGTGGGAATGTATATGTCGCGAGAAGGCTGTACGCTTCTCACGGGAAACACTGACAGAGGTTCACGAATATGTGAGTGAATCTTTTTATGTCGCGCCGAGGACGTGTTTTAATTTAACTCCGCGGTCATTTAAACGTCAGAATGTATAACGGAATCGATCTCGTTCGTTTGAAAGTATAATGAAATTTACTCCCGTACTTTTATAAATGTCGAATCAACTGCAACAACATATCTGTACAAATGAATACATATATGCACAGATATCGAAGCAATGCAGTTAATTAATCAATATACAGAGGTCTTTTTGATCTCAATGACATTTCTCATTCTTTGCTTCCTGGCCGGCGAGAATACGACGTTGCTATCTGATTATCTTTTCTTTGAAAAAGTACAAGTTATCGAATAGAAATGTAATGCGACTAAAACAAAGCGGGAATTAATTTCTACCGTTTTCCTAAAGGTGAGGACAGGGATGGTGACCGTTAGCGATGGTAAAAGTAAACCCATTCCGATGCGTTTGAATTTATCTATGGAGGTGCTGAAGCTTCAGAGAGAAGATTTAGAGGTAGAGTTCGATAGAACTACTTTTGTCCGCTCTGGTCCTGTAGCTTTGTGGATTATATCGGTTTATAAAAAATTACACTGACTTTCAGCAGGCAGCGAATCACAATAAGCCACCGTTGGACGCTAAGGAGCGAATGGTGCAAATCACCAGGCAGAAGGTCGGAGGATTAGGATTAAGTATAAAGGGAGGAGCGGAGCACAAGCTTCCTGTACTTATATCTAGAATATATAAAGGCCAAGCTGCCGATCAATGCGGTCAATTGTTCGTAGGAGATGCAATTATTAAAGGTAAAAATACATTAGTGATATAAACATTTTATAGTTAGCACTGCACACGAATCCATAACTTCATTGGAATGTCTTTCAATTTCATAATAGTTAAGAGTCGTCCACTTTCCATGCCAGTGGAACTGAATGCTTATTCTATTTCTGTCAGGCCTGTCAATATCGGCTCCCCTCTTTTCAAACGAAGCCTTGCTTTGTTCTGTACTATGTGTTCATTTCTATCGCAGAGTAAAATCTGCATTGAAGCTGCTACAATAAATCGTATTAGACTGTGCTCTGCGTATAACGATAAACCAGTTTGCAGCATTTAAAATTATTTAGGTATATTGCTTTTCTTTTCAAGTGTAATCTTTTTGTAGTGAACGGAGAGTATATAACTGCATGCAACCATGACGATGCTGTAAACATCTTAAGGAATGCCGGTGACATAGTTGTTTTAACGGTCAAACATTATCGGGCTGCCAAACCATTTCTACAAAAGAATGGTAAATACACTTATATATACACACACGCATTTCTGCACTGTAATTCCTTCTGATATTTACTGTGGCATTATTTTTAGAAAAAGAAGAGAAATTAGATAATGTTGCGAATGGCAGTTCAGAAGACGAATGGTTGTCGTCCAACAGACAGCCTGGCAGTCCTAGATGCGGCCACAGTCGACAAAGTTCAAATGCGTCTGCCACTTCGATGCAGTGTAAAAAATGGGTGGATGTTATAACAGGTTGCGGCAGTCATTTCTTAAATTCGCTGTAATTCGAAGGGGAATGTGACGAATAAGGGAAGGTTTCCTGATTGCAGTTCCACTGATGATGGCGTATGTAACGAGGTACATCTTCGGAACAGACAAATTGAGAAGGAACGCGTTTGAGGTGAGAGGATTAAATGGTGCGCGCACTGGCGTGATACACTGTGACGACAGTGCCATTCTGAGCCAGTGGTTGAAGTATATCACAGATAATATTACAGGCTTAACGCATTTACAGGTGAAGAAAGCTTCTTTCTTAACTATAGAATAATCGTCGAAGGATTATATATAATTTTAAAATGCGTTTGTAATGATTTTCAGATGAAACTGTACAACCGGAACTTCGGAGTAGGTGAACGTATCGAGTACATGGGATGGGTGAACGAAGCAGTGAGCAATAGTAACCAGCCATGGCAAAGTTACAGGCCAAGATTTTTGGCTCTAAAAGGGCCCGATTTGTTGCTATTCGAAACGCCTCCCGTAAGTGTTATTCGGTAACGCATTACGCATTACGATCAAGATTTTACGATGTATTCTGTACACTTTGCTTATAGTGTAACATAGGAGATTGGTCACGATGCGCATTGACTTTCAAAGTGTATCAGACGATGTTTCGCGTGATGCGGGAGTCTGAAAACGTGGACGAAAGGCAGCATTGTTTCTTAGCACAAAGTCCGGGTAAACCACCGCGATACCTGAGCGTCGAGACTAGACAAGAGCTGTTAAGAGTCGAAGCAGCATGGCACACCGCAGTTTGTTCAGCCGTTACACACTTAAAAGTTAGCCCCGTGTTCTGATATTATGGATTAAATTGTGGAATACTTGTAACTGATTGTTAGATACGTTTCCCTGTTACAGAGTAAGACATTCTCCGTGACTTTTAACGGGAGGAGTGCGGGATTAACATTAGAGTGGACCCAAGGGTTCACGCTTTCTTACGAAGATATCGGAGAAATCATATGGCGTTACAAGTTCTCGCAATTAAGGGGATCCAGCGATGACGGGAAGAGCAGGCTAAAGTTACATTTTCAAGAGCCCGATAGCATTGCTATCGAGACAAAGGTATATGAGAACATCCACAAGCAGAGATAGAATGCACAACTATTTCTTTCGTTTAATGCTACATATTTATTTCGATCTCTAGGAATTGGAATGCTCCCAGTTACAGAATTTATTATTCTGTATGCATGCATTTTTAACCGCAAAGGTTGCCGCGGTTGATCCAACATTTTTAACGTCAACAACTCCGTAAAATTTGAAGTAAGTATTATTGCCAATAAATGAGGAAATGGATCATTGTTCGACATTCGTATATTTGCATAGACGTACGGAAATACTTATTGTTAATTAGAACGAAGACATGTCAAATACTAGTCAATTTCCGAGATGGAATATCTTTTATCGTTTTTGAAAGATTGTATACATCTTTTACTTTGATGCCTTCGGTTATATTTCTAAAGAGTATCGATGGATTATTGTGTAGTTAGCAATACTAATTGATAGAAACTAATTTTATTTATATATACTGTTATGTACCTTGCTATTAACGGAGCACTGCTATTTATTTTTTTACACCGAACGGATTAGAAGTTTTTTAGAAAATTTATTTTTTATCGCCGATATTTGGACCCCGACTACGAGGTACGATTGCAGCTACTTTAATTGCGAGAACGTTTAAGTTGAAGGTTAAAGAATTTCTCTACGCGCTCGTTCATGATTTTTAAGTTCCAACGATAAGGCAATGTTCTTTAAGTAACGATTTACACACACTCATGTGTTAACCTTTCACACATATCTGGTGCCTTAAAAACCATGAACAAGATGTAATTAATGATAAGTTAAAAGGAGCATCGAAGTCGTATAGTTCACTAGAACAGCAAGCTTTATGCATCTAATGCCAACAGATATGCGTTTTAATAGGAGATTTTATCTTATGTTAAATACAGAATTGTGAGATTATTATATTAGTCGTAATATTAATTTTAGATCAGTATTCTATGAAGCAAAATCGTGGTGTAACAACCTAATAGCAATAAGTAGTAACATTAGGCCATGGTGGTTGTCTCTTTAAAATTTAAAAGTTTCTTTATCGATGTACGAGAATAACGAGAATTAGATCACAGGGAGCAAACGTATGATTAATCGATACACGTTCTTCAATGAGCTTTAGAAGTATATTAAATTGTTGATTTCTTCTTAATGAGATTCAGCAGTGCATTTTTAAAGAAATCACATTCTGTTCGTAGTCCGCAATATTGATTTAGAAATTGATTCTAATCGTGTTTTCATCATTTTTATATGCAGAAGAATTCCAACATACAGAAGTCTGTTTTCTCGTCTTATCAGAGCCCATTCTTCTCTGTACCTCTATCGTCTCTAAATGTTCCAAGGTTACTAATCGCTTAAAGTAACTGACAGAACAAATATCACTCCGTGCAATTAATCTATCAATTCGCAGTTCTATTTAGAGCAATAAATGTATACCGAACGAAGAAACGAAACAGATGCTGTTTAGAACACAAATTGCACTTTGTATTAATCACAATACACAATCTCTATCATTAGGATATCACAAGAAGTCTATCATAACCATCGTGAAAAATAATATAACTGTACGTGCTTATAGTTGCATACTTCGATACGTTCTAATTCAGTGATCATTCAACATTGTCGGCCGACGGAATATTATTTTGTTTGAATTGTTAGAGAATAATTTTCAACGATCAGGAACAGGATCGTGAATCGTTTGATTTCCAGTGCGCGTTTCAAGGGTCTCCAGATACTCGTAGAAAGTGCCTATACAAATATATATAATACAATAGGAATTATTAACGAAATCTGTTTTCGTATGTAATGGTAATTAATTTCCATCGTTTCGTTTCCATAATACTAAAGTACGAAGGCGTTAACCACGGCCCGAATTTTGGATATTGTCACTGAAAGGCACTCTAGGAAAGGACGTTCTATTTCGTTGCATCGCACGATTTCATAGCCTTCCGCGGAAAACAATGCTGCGTTCCTTGTATTCTCTTATTTCAGAAACTGACCACATACGTGTAATCACATTGAACGATAATACGGTTAGAAATTAAGTGGAACTCACTACTGAATTTAATTACAGAAGCATTGCGGTGAGATTTTATAAAGTTTAACGTTGTTAGCAAGGGCCAAAATAGTTTAAAACGCAAACGCAGGGCGAGTACTATTTGTAGGCGACCACTTGTTAGATTTGCAATTAATAAAACTGTAATATCCCGAGAGTATATATAAAAAAAAAGAAATACGTCAATGCATCCAGGAAGAAATTGTGTGTTACATTTATTAAGTGCAGGGCATGTTACAAATATTCTATAAACGACATCGCTGTTTTCTATTATACGTGTACATCGCATGCGTTCTATAGTTAAATTTAGATTATCGTAAAATAACTGCACAATTACATTGTATAGGTAAATTAAGCAAGAGAACATGAAACTGAGCTGCTGAAGTTGAATATAATTGCTACTCATAGTTATTTATTCAACGTTAATCATTCTTTTTTTAAGACTAGCTATTAAAGCTCAATCATTGGAGAATCCATTTAAGAATTTATGATTCGTGAGAAGTAGCTGTAAGTGTTCGCCTCGGTACAAGTATGTATGATACATTAAGTGTCCGTAACCTATCAAACCGAAAATTATAAACGAGATCGACAACTTTTTCTATTATTCACTGTCATGGAAAAAAAGTCTTTTTGTAATTTGTTAAAATTCCATAACATTGTCATACTTTAATGGATTCTGTGATGCTTTTGTATTTACGTAGGTGTCGAATCAATTCTTTGTTATACAGAGTTATTGACGGGCACGGAGAAACATGGCCATACAATTTCTAAATACTCGCGCAGTTTTAAGTTCGAAAGATTTCTCGTTCTGGAATCCCATTTCTTCCTAATTTCCCCTGAATGCTAGAGGAGCTTTGTTTTCTAACAGTGTTAGATCGATGTGGGATTACAGAATTACAGACTGCTAAAATAAAAAAAAACATTCTTATCTTATATTTTACAATATAGTTTATATGTTATAATGTCTATCCTCCCATTGACAATATGTTTTAAAATATATTATTGTTAGAAGTTAAAGGAGCGGATTTGAAATATGTACTAAATTCTTGCATCCCTTAATATACATCATATCCTACGTATTTTATAGTATTTAGAATTTAAAAGATGCGGGTCTTCGTCGTAGGACGGGAAAGATATCGATTTGGAACTTTGTGCGAAACAAAAACGTGACGAAAAAAAGTATCGACTTCAAGCTCGTACCTTAGCAAAGATTACCCCGCTTCCCTGATGGTTCTGAAAAACTTTCAAATTGTTGCGATCTTATTGTTTTAACAATAGAAACTTCGCGTGATAGGCGCAAGCATAAATGTTTATCGGCCTACGAGAGATCCTCTTATCATCATTATCCATATAAATGTTGATTAGTAGTACTACAGATACCTAAGAAAGAGCAGTCTGCTCGCTCATCAAATGCACGTGTTTTTATCGTTGTCGTCTCTAATTAATCGAAATAATAACAGAGGGTCATTTATATTTTAATATACACGCGTGATATCGGCGGTATCGAGCTACATATACATCCTATTGAGTTGCAATCCCTCGCAAGCATGGTCTTTAGCTGCGCATTTCCCGACCAACGCTCAATAATCATTTCCAGGCGTGATATGCCGATATCGATTACGTGAGAATAATCAGGCTATCAACGCGGAAACGTGTTCCCGATGTTCGTGTTAGGAGCGGGATCCTCGAAAAGATATTCGCTGTAAAGTGACAGCTTGTGTATCAATATGGCGGCGAATCTCGAGGAGGAGCAAAGCTTCAGAGAGTGCGAGGAATACGTGCAGAGACACAATATTCAACAAGTTTTGAAAGACTGTATAGTGCAACTATGTGTGGGGCGTCCTGAGAATCCTATATCCTTCTTGAGGGAGTACTTTCAGAAGTTGGAACGGGTATGTATCAAATCATATCCCGTGTGAATAACCTCAGAATTCCTTTTCTTTGCCCGTGTCATTCCTGGTCGCGAGCCACGCAAACATCAAGTCGTTTCGCCAGTATAGCGGTTTTCTCAAGCACTGCGTAATAAAATAAGGCGAGCTTGACGCGATGTATATTTATTCGTTTATTGTTTTATTGCGTGTCGTACAGAGATTCTTGTTGGATGTCATACCACTGCCAATAACCTACTTTGATAGTGTCCACAACGAAAGGAAGGTAACACGGTTGTGACTTCCAAAACGCAGGTGTATTGGAAGAGTGCCATTAGTATAAATCGATTTAAGAGATAGTACAGAGTTATCTTTTGGTTATGAAATTATGGACTCGATGATCCCAATGTCAGAGTATCGTACAAATTATTGTCAACTAAGACCAAATTGTAACCGTTGGGAAACTGACTTTGAAACTGGTGTTAATTAAAGTACTGTAAACAATGGGTAAAAGGTATATTCGCTTTTCTTATTGGGCTAAACAGTTGTACAGAATGAACAGTGGATGTTGTACAATATCGTCAAGTACAGAGAGTTATGTAAATTCTCTTGGACGTATTCAGTGGTTGTAGAGTTTTCTTGCGAGCCTTACCTACTCAAGGGATCGCCTAATAATTTAGCTTCTTATGTTATCGTATTGTTTACTGTTAGTTATATCTAATATAGAACCAACAAGATATTAAGAAACACAAATTTTCTCACATGTATCAAACATGTTGATCAATGTTTTTTTTAACGCTCAGTCAGAGCGAAATATTGCACGTTGAACACGCTCTCGTAAATTTAACATCGTGGCAAATATCTGGCAGCGCAAAGTATTTTTACCACAAATTATAGACTACGAAAGTTGCGCGTCGTGTTCGATGTGAAATATAGTCGACTACGTACCGAGCGCGTTGCTTTAAATCAACGTTAATTGATTAATTATTCTGCAGTCACCGCGTGTAGTTTTATCGAAGCTTGTACTTTACGCGGAAACATGCTCGAATATTGCCTGTTTAACGTGTTGTGTTTGGCGCCAAATACGCTCGTTTCACGCCACCGATGTGGGAGCTGCAGAGTGGGGATGGCTGTTGAAGTGGGGAGATGACACCCACGGTATTAATTTTTCACATGTATTAATTCTTAACAACAGCGGTAGCCTTTGTCGTACTTTAAGGTTCAACGGAGCCGTTTAAAGTTTATTTGAAAGCTGTTTTACCGTGCTGCATTCTGACGGAGATGGGATGGAAAGTATCCTCGACTATCAAAAACTTTCTGCATCCTCGGTACGTAAGTACCGAGCGATTTATTATTCCATGCGTAATGCAGCATTGTCCTTGACAAGATTTTCGCATCTTTGAAAACAACGGCGACATTTAGGTGCTCCCCTTTCCCACTTGCTGTATCGCGTACAGCTACACACATACATCGCGCGATTGATCGATACTATTTTCTCCATTTCTTAGTGGTAGCGTGCGAGCGACAAACACAAGCGTTAAATGCCGCGAAATCAGAAGTACGATCAGAGTCCCGTCGCTATACAGGGTGGAAAGAAAAATGATACTGAATTTCCTAATAAAAAGAATCGCTAAAGTCTTTAATACATAGTAGAGGACAAATGAAGTTGCACGAGGACTACTACATAACCATGAGTAGCATCGGTTGCATGTATTGTAGCAAGATGGAACAGGTGAAGACTCTCGCAAGTCGAGATGAATATTGATCCATCAATGTAACTATTACTTTTTTTACGCCCTGTATGCACGAACCGGAGAGTGAGTTGGTATGCGCGATGTATAGGAACTGCTCTAAATATAGAATATGCTCGAAATATAACGAGGTGCAACCTTAGCCAACGGCCAACGAAAACCCCCGTGTAACGCGTTGTCCTCGAAAAATCCGCGCCTCGACATTTTCAACGGAGACACAAGGTGGAGAGTGCTGTTGTCGTGGTCGCTCGTTTGTTTTCTTTTTGTCGAACCTGGCCTTCATTGGTCCGACCGCATTGGCGAAGATTTTCGCGGCATAGCCGCGGAGTTCTGTTTACAGTTCATATAGAATCTGGCACGCAGCGGCGATCTCGGTAGCGACGGCACGTGTCGCACATTAATCGAATTTGGTGAGGCCTTAGAAAATTCCGAGGCGCTCGCCGGGTTAGACGTGTTGTGATCGCGGCAACGTTCGTGCTCTCGCGTCTCGTACGTGTTACTTTCGCTCGCTGCCTCCTATCGCGTAAGAAACACATCCAGTCCAGTTTCCTTCGTTCGCGCGTATGATATGTGTAAGTGCGTGTGTGTGAGCGACAAGTGTCAACGGGAGGATATATTCGCGTAAAATCGAGAGCACGCGCTTGTACGAATCTCCTGCACGATCATTCAGCAACATTTCGAGCAATAATGAACGAGGTATGGTCGCGATTTTCGAGATATTATCATATGGTTATTGCAATTGAGCGGTCTTTGTTTTGGCGAGCAAATGAACGATACTATGTTTAATACTCTATATTGTTATTTTTATACAATTATCGTAGCCTTATGACGTTTTGTCGCGGAATTACGCAACGTAACTTTGGCGCTATTTTTGAAATCAAAGCATTCCTCTCCTTCACTGACCTAATTAAGCGGATCTGCTTTACCATGCGCTAAGATCATTGACCGACTAATCTTGACACTGTGTCTTCTTTTAATTGTGTACTATTGTTAGTGTAGTTTGAACGTTCTACGCGAGATAGTGTGATTATATCTTTTCCTTATCGCGCGTGTATAGAAGTTAAATATTTAAGGGCATCGTCTTTAAACAACATTCTAATTTTGGGAAAAGGGGGCTGTGCTCTCGTTTTGTTTTGCTGTGCACTGTATAGTAATAGGGATCGATATACGAAAGAGTCTAAAGTAGCCAGACATGGTTTATCTTGCGTCTGCATTTTCATCAAATTTTCAAACACTTTCCGTTGACATTCGATTTCAACCGACCTTTCCGAGTATAATATTAATTGAGAGCAGAAACGGGAGTATGTTGTCGCGTTATAATGGCAAATCTGTTCGATGTTTTTATACAGTTTGCTACACATTTACGATGCGGCACTCAACCGTGAAAACGCCAAGTGACCTATGCCATTATTTGCTTACCCTCCCATCCCGTGCCCGTCGCTTATAAGCCCCGTGTAATATTTTATCCGAGGGCTTATATAATTTTACAAGATGCACGGTCGAAGGACGAGCTGGGGCGATGGCGTGTTTACACGCGCGTCTAATCATGCAGATTCTACTTGCCCTTCCGAAATACACTCTAAAATTATCAATACTGTATCCCGACAAAGGTTGATTCAATTTCGTAGTATTTCACATCAGTTTTCTACATACACTCGCTGTTCGTGTGACCTTATCGTTCGCACGTACAGAAGGTTTACAGAAGCACATGATTTCATTAAAGGAAGGGCGCAGCGGTGTCCCGCGCATGCCTAAGCACAATTAACTCATAAAAGCAGCTTGTTGGTCTCGCGCGGCCCTTGAAGCTGCGTCGTTTTGCGTCATCTAAAGAAAACCAAGAATTGGATTCGCGCTGTGTGTGTCGATCTTGACGATTAGTATTACAAAACGATTAGGAAGACAATAGTGTCCACCATGGTGCAGCAGGCAAGTAGAGCGAAATACGTGGGTGGTGTTAAATTGAATATACATTAGATCCAGAGATAATTCCTCCATTAATTCACTCTTTCCAAGATACGTTGGCGTTGGTTTAAAGTGTTCGAGCGCAAGAAATTTACCTCTGTACTAATTCGCTCACCTATGATTCCAGGAGCAGGCTCACGATGCGAAGCAGCAAATCGCGACCAGTCCAGAGGACACGGAGGACATACCTGCTGGGCAACAAGGTCCTCAGGTCCCGAGGCGCAGAGGTGGCATCTCCGCGGAGCCGGTCTCCGAGGAGGACGCGACCAGTTACGTGAAGAAAGTCGTGCCTAAGGATTACAAGACGATGGCTGCTCTGAGCAAGGCCATCGCGAAGAACGTCCTTTTTGCTCACCTGGACGAGAACGAACGCTCCGACATATTCGACGCGATGTTCCCCGTTACGTTTCTACCCGGGGAAGCCATCATCCGTCAAGGTACTTATACCCCGAAGGCCTGACACTCTGTTGATAGCTGTATCCGGTAGAGTTCGCCAAGAAAATGCTCGATTCAGCTGAAATTTCGTGGCGTTTCAACAGGTGACGAGGGCGACAACTTTTACGTGATCGATCAGGGAGAGGTGGAAATATTCGTGAACGGCGAATTAGCCACGACGATCGGGGAGGGCGGAAGTTTCGGTGAATTGGCGTTGATCTACGGGACGCCGCGGGCAGCTACCGTTCGGGCGAAGACCGACGTGAAATTGTGGGGCATCGATAGAGACTCCTACCGTAGGATCCTCATGGGTTCCACTATAAGGAAACGAAAGATGTACGAGGAGTTCCTATCCAGAGTCTCGATCTTAGGTGAGAGTTCGACTTTGTACTCGGCGGAGGCGGGTGGCGACGGAAGCTGTTGATATATCCGAGGCTCGTTCTATGATTAGAATCTTTGGATAAGTGGGAACGACTGACGGTGGCCGATGCCTTGGAACCGGTGGCATTCGATGACGCTGAAACGATAGTTCGACAGGGCGAGCCGGGCGAAGACTTTTATATAATCGTCGAGGGCACCGCTGTGGTTCTTCAGCAGCGCTCGGAGGGCGACGAACCGGCAGAAGTTGGCCGCTTGGGGCCATCCGACTACTTTGGTAGGTTTCTGATACTTTTGCGACTGAAGCCGTTAGGCGGTATACTCGCACAATATCGATGGTACAGCGGAAAAAGAGCCAGCCAGCGTTCTTTGTACATCTCCGTTCAGTCAGCGAGCAATAAAATTGTTACTTGATTGCAGGTGAAATAGCGTTGCTATTAGATAGGCCAAGAGCGGCGACTGTCATGGCACGGGGTCCCTTGAAATGTGTAAAGCTCGATAGGGCAAGGTTCGAGAGAGTCTTAGGCCCTTGCGCGGATATTCTGAAACGCAACATTACCCAGTATAACAGTTTCGTGTCTCTCTCCGTATAAATTGCTGGTCGTGTGACGTCATTAGTCATCCCCTTCCCCCCCCCCCCCCCCGGTTTCTTTTCATGGAACTGCGTTTCACTATACGGTTAACATTCTTTTCATTTGAGTAACATGTAAGTAATAACTGTATTACGTCAACCAATAATGCGCGCGCTAAAAATTCTGCATGCTCCACCACTGTCTTTTGAAAGAGGCAGCAACGGCATCCAGAATTCTGGGCACCGCGTATCGAGTAATTAGAAATGCCGCGATACGCAAGGCTATTACACGCTTTGTAACTCGCAACACGACGCTATGCGAATCGATTTTAATCCATTTTACACGAACATGCCCTAAGAACGGTGGAAGAAGGTAAATAGCAGATTTTATTTGTATAACGTCGAACCTCTTTAGGGTAGCGAAGCTCCGATATGCAAGTTCGCACAATTTTACCAGGAATAAGTGCACAAAGAATGCACCAAGTGGAAAAAGAAAAGGTCCTTCGTAAAGCTTGTATCAAGCGGTCGTATGTATAGATTTCCCTCGACCTAAGTACAAATCTCATTGAAAGCGGTTTACATAAAGATCGTCGATAGAAATAGCATTGTGTTGCTTGATACAATTCTGTGATCATCATATTTGCAATATAACAAACAGCTGTATATTGTGAACCACGAACACATCCCAAGGAAAATTGTATGTATATCGTCAGTATATTTTTTAGTTAATGTGAAAAAATACCTTCCTTCTTCTCTTCAACGAAACGATCGTTTTTTGGCATTTATATAATTTTCTCTGGGCAGTTGTATTTTTTAATCCTCTACTGCATAATCAAATTCTCGTCTTATCGAATATATATCTTTCGTAGTTTTTCAATGAAATTTTTATAACGCGTTGCGTAAGTGGAATTATATTTCTTGAAATTTAGTTATGTGGTAGAGAGTTTAACCAAAGATTTTGATTTTCAGTTACCAGTCGAAGTCATTTTTAGTCATTGAAGCACGGAGGTGCATCAATGGCGGGAAGTGGATTTACGTATTAACTGCCGCCACGATAATTTAATGGTTATAATTTTGTTGCAGCATTATTTTTAACGTGATAATTTTAAAAAGAGAGTTTCTAACTATTTAAGTTGATAGCAGTGGAATAGCTGTGTACTCTAGGCTTTAGTAGGTACGTATCGTTCGGTAGCTTTTAGCATCTTGACACGCATTCACATCTGTCCGGTCGTTATTTAATATCTGCTAGTTCCAATCACGCAGACAAGAACCGGAAATTCTTGTTGGTGCTAAATCCGTTGAACACTGTTAACAGAACATCTATTATTCACTAGTTACGTGCAAAGCCATGCCCGTCGGCGGTTTTTAGCATAAAACTTGTGTCAGTTGAGAAGAGTGAATTTGTATGTGTACGTTCATCAGTAATACTGATCCAATCACACTGAAGGTGCATACAGTTTGCAAATTTCCGACGAGTAACGATACTAAATAAACGACGACTTTCACAAGGTATTTCTAATAAATTATTAAGTTAAGCAAAGTGTCATTTCTAACGAACATAGGAATAATTATCGAGGTTTCGATTAAACGAGCGGTCAGCCTGGGCGCTATGTCTAAAATCATGAATCCTGTATCTTTCGAAAGCGGAGGATGCCGTGAAGCTTTTGTTACTTTAATCTGGGAATCCGGGTACGACGGATAAAAAAAAAAGACAACATAGTATCCGAAAATTAAATAATTTATTATGCACAACACCCATATTCAAATATGATCGTACAATGAAGTGTCTATTCTTCTCTCGATTATGACCTTGTACCCCTGTGTGCTTCATGCGTAGACATTATCCTCGGTGACCGAGAATCGATAATAAACCATCGAGGGAGAAAGAATATTTGTCCTGCGGTGAACACTTAAAAAGATAAAAAATAATCACTCATCACACGCGAATGGCATTTGGGCGCCAATAGAGAATTGTCCCGTTGAAAAAGTTCCTAGCTGTTGCATTCTTGAGCACGTGTTACGTCGAATACATCCTCAGAGTCCAAGCCTTTCGTCGTTTATACACAAATAAAGGCACAACTTGCTGATCTCTTTGAGTATCTTCTTTCTCTTCCTTGCGGACACGGTTACCGAGTGATGCCAGTTCCCTTCCAAGTCAGCCATTTCTCCACCGCGGAGCCGTCCCGTAATAGGGTGGGAGGGGGGGGGGGGAGGGGCTCGCATCCAGCGTGGCCATTATCTTCTTCCGTACGTGTATACTCGATCGTTCTGATTACTCTTCGCGCTCGAACAGGAGATAATATCACTGCGCTTTCATTTACACGCGACGTCTTCGTATATCCGTGGGCATAGAATTTCGAAAACTCCACCCTGAAGTAACGAAGCAGGTATCCTTGTCCGGCAAAAGGGCTGGCAAATGGTTAAAAAATTTCGCTTCCATCGTGGACGATATTTAAAAAGGACCACCAGACACGACATTAAAAAACAGGTAACGATACGTTAACGAAAGGAGGGCTGGCTGTTATCGAAGAATTCGAAGTTCGACCAAGCGAGACTTTTCCGAAAGATGATCCGTTTCCTTTCCTTTTGTTTCTTTTTATAATTCACTACGATGTTCGGTTTCATACCGACTTTCATTGAGGTAGTTACGGACGACCCAGAACTAGATCATCCTACTCTTTTGTACAATTTCTGTTAGCCCATGAAAGATTCTTCGTTTGCGATATATATATAGATATCTATATATATATGTGTGTGTATGTATATATAAACTGTGCGTGGGCTGAGATTGGAACGCTATGTACAAGTTATATCGTAAAGGAGACTTTCGTTTACGAAGTGTTGCTCGACCCCATCGACGTCGACCAACGAAGAACAATTATTGAGAGGATAGCAAGAAGAATCATCGGTGGCAACAGGGCAACGTGTATCACGATATATGCACATGCATATGTATGTACAATCACATACGCATATACCGAGAACGTATGCATGGACACACGCGCGCACAAGGGGACTTGTGCTTAAGAGTGTGCACAAACAATGGCTTTGTTATGCATCTTCCACGAGAAACTAGAGCGATGTTGCTTTACCAAGCACCTACAGAAGCACTGCTTGTCTTGCAATCGATTAGATGTTGTTCAGGATCAGCATAAACCAACCCGAATTCATTGACAAATTCATAGAACTTGTCCAACGATTCAAAGGCCAATTCTGCTACGACGAAATCAACCGCCAAATTTTGCCGGTAGCTAAACAGCAGAAGAAATGTATCGTTAGACAATTATACGACAAATACATGGAAAATAAAAAAAGAAAGTGACATATAACAATGGTAAATAATATGCTAAATATAAAACTAGTCATTTTTTTTCGGCTACGATGTCCTGTAACAGAAATCTATGTATGATTATCAGTGTTAGAGAAATTATTTACAATCTTCCACTCCCACCACACAACGACGCGAACCTGTGTGATAATATTCCAGTAAAATCGAAGGATTCTTGACACTGAACAAACTTGGAAATACTGAGATTCTATCCAACACTATTACTAACTTATTCGTCGCTATAATGTTTACATAAACAAGCAATAGATGAAGTCTACTGTAAAAATTCCAGATATTTTGCTAGTGAAAATTAATAATAAAAAAAAGCCCGTCAATTAAATGCACCTGGTAATGTTAAATTAAATTAGTGTTCCTAATGTACATTTAAACTACTTTAGCTCGATACTCGATCGAAGTTTTGAAACTTTGCGGAAGTTTACGATAGGTTGGTAGTATTCTAGGAAATGTAAATAAATGACCATCAAAGGATCTAGTACGTACGACTTTATCATGCACTTGAGTGCATTCTTGCGTTCTCTTGCGACAAACCAGTCCATAAGGAAGGCCGCCATCCTCGGGGCAGACGTGTATAATTTGAAAAAGGCATGGAAATTACCCAGCCACCAAGCCGAGCGTACTTTCAACGCGTGTTTTATGCACTCATCGTTTTTGTCTTCGCCCGACAATGCTGCTAAAATTGTTGATAAATCTGCAACACGAAAGATTAACGTTCCTTTACCATTCATCGAACGCGCTTCGATATCTGTAGATTCATTCCGATGATAAATTCGATCCCTTACCTTGAGTGTTCTTTGTGAAAATATAGTACAATATCCGGTACGCGATAAATTCACACCGATTGTCTCCGCCGACATCTTGATACAGCATCCTTAACTGTGTCTGACACTGATTGAACTCCTCGTGATCGCCTTTTTCTAGAGCTACACGGGCGTGCGTTTCATACACGTGGACTGTAAATGCATCTCTTACACCTTGGACGGTAAGATCTTGACGAATGGATTTAAGTTGATCGCAAGCATATCTATAGTCTTGATCAGCCACCCAGCGCTTCTTGACATGTGCCAAAGAATTTTGGAGAACACTTACCGGTCGTACAGCGGAGGGAGCTGGAGCCTGTAACACGCAAGCGCAGAGAATTACGTTAAACCACTCGTTCCAAGGATCTCACGACTGATCAATGAAAGGGAATCTTACAGATGTCAAACGCAAGTAGGGCTTCTCTATATCCTTGCATATTCCGACAATGTGGAGTCCGGTAAAATCAAAATCTGCAGACGAGTCGTCTTTATCATTGCTGACTGTCCTAGAAATAGTATCGTTGAATCTTGCGGCGCGTTGTTGCAATTTCTCCTTGGACCCTAGCTCCTCAGTGTTGCCTGTAGCTAAACCAAATTCTGAATAGAAATGTGATTTCATCTGTTTAGTCTTCTTTGCCTTCTTGCTGCCGTGATTCTGTTTGCTTTTAGCGGACTTTTTCGGCTTTAACAACTTATAATCGTGCTCCCGATCGCTAACGTTCGACGAAGAGGACGTGCTACGTCTGTACTTTCGGGATGACGGCGGGCTACGTGTGTTCGAACGCGACCTCGACCTCGACCTTGACTTGGATCTCGACCTCGACCTCGATCTCGACCTCGACCTCGATCTAGATCTCGACTTGGATCTTGATCTTGACCTAGTCCTCGACCTCGACCGTTTATGATTCACAGAGAGACGCACGCCAAGCCTAGCCCCGAGAGAAGTGGAGAGACCTGGCTTGCGCAAGCCTCCCTGTGCATTCATCAGCGGGTTCGCCAGATTATTCAACTTTAACGCCGGCTTTTTAGGCTTGATCGTTATGGTCATACGTTCGCTGTGAATGCTGGGCAAAGGCTCTTGGTCCCAGTCCTTCACCCATAGCGAACCATCGTTCGCAGCGCGCGTGATCTTCCCTTTCAATATAATCTCAACTTGATCCTTGTCCACTGCCGTTTTGCACTTTTCGTAGCATCTGTTCACGTAGTTCTTCAAGCTATCAGGCCAATCTATCACCGGACTGGGGGTTGTCACGATAGAGGGAGTACCTACCGCTGGGGTACCAGCACTAGTCGTATTAATGGTGGTAGTGGCAGGTGTAGTAGGAGCGGGGGATTCTTCGTTTGGCGGAGGAGGAGCTGCTACTTCACGTTGCGCAGGAGGTAAGGGTGGTAGTTCAGTCTTGAGATTTGGACCCGGTACGAAACTGGTGGTTGGACTATTCGCCTGAAAGCTATTGTTGAATTGAGCTGCTAAGTTTTTGTTCCGCTTACGTTTTTTCTTCGCGGCTCCACTATTGCCGGACGGAACAAACGCTAAGCCATTTTTCTTATTCTGTACGTTAAAGCGAACTTGGTTGCTGTACTCTGAAAAAAGAGAAAAAGAACAGAGATTAACTAGAGGGACAAGCTTCGTCGAGCCTGGGGATCGAACGAACATCCGCGAGGGTGGACACTTACGGGACATATCGCCGTGCATTCCATTCCAGGTGTTATACGGGAACGAATTGTACATGTATCCTGAATGAAGTTGCATCAATGGCTGCACTTGATTGGCGTGCTGCTGAGATGTCTGCACGGACGGCGGCGGTCCGGGTGGCAACGGAGGAAGATCGGAATCGTCGTCCAAAGACATTGGTGTCCCAGGTACAGGTGGTTGTTGGTGGAGTTGTTTTCCTTGATTGTTGCCCTGCTGCTGTTGTTGTTGTTGTTGTTGTTGTTGTTGCTGCTGCTGCTGCTGGTGTTGCTGCTGCTGTGGTATCTGCTGTGGATTAAAAGGTTGTCCATATCCAGGCATCATTGCATGATAATAATTAAATATTTGCCCTTGATGAGGTACACCTTGATATCCAGGTCCATACAACTGTCTGCAAAAAAAAAGCATACAAACAATTAAACTTGTTGCTCCCAGCCATATATGGGTCATAGGATCTGCGAACACATTTCAAATACAGCTACATTCCATTTTGGCAAGATGTGTGTTTATAATTTTCCAAACGCACTTGTACTACGCGCGTTAATCTAAAACTAGGTCAACATTAGTTAGATATATCCATATATTTCGCTACATAGCCATTCTTTTTTTTTTACGCTTCAGTCTTTATTTCGTTCGACGATCGATCGATCAGAACGTGGAATACGTTTGCGTCGGTTGAAATTTAAACCGAAACATGGGTATCCCAACGAAATCGCAGAACGTTACATCTATTTGCGTCGCCCGTGGTACACCCACATCGTCCTTTTGATCGGAACGCGCCGCATGAGTCACTCGATTTTGTTGCACGACAAGATCTCTGGCTTACGCGAGTATGTCGAAATGAATGGGAGAACTTTACCCCGGATATGGAGGAAACATATTGTGCATATTGTTTGGCGAGGGATATTGCCATGCCATATTCGCCATTGAGCCTACTCCAAGCTGAGGCTGTTGCTGAAATGGCTGCTGTTTCTTCTGCGACGCCGTAGCTTCGCCTTCTGACATGCCGAGGAAAAAATTAGAATTGCTTAAACAATTTTACACTTAACGTTTCACCGCCGAAGACGCGTTTTGCATTACCACGGATTAGTCCAAGCGGAAGCGTTTTAAAACATAGTCACGAGCGAAATTATACGTTATCGAACCCGTAACCGATCACACGTAACGTAACGACTAAAACCAGCTTCGACAAGCTAAAATGGTGGCGATGATGACTTACGCGGCACTGCGCTGTTAGGCGGCAGCACTGCTGCGGAAGCTATATTATTTCACGGTTACTTGGCGTTTAAAATACACTCGTGTTATTCAATTCTAACGAGTCGTTTTGTTAAATAATATCTACGCGTTCCAGATATTTCAGCTGACAAACGAATGAGATGCTTTCGCTCTTTCAACTTGATACCATATCAAGCGAGTCTACGGCATTCTACGGCGAGTATTCTTAAGAATAAGTAGCAACTATGAATACCGGTCTACCGTTTTATTATGGGCGCGTTCCGATTCACGCATAATGCGCATAAAATGTATAGGATATGTCACGTACCCTATGCACTTCATGCGCATTATGCATGAATCGGAACGCGCCCTATATATAGATAACGTTATCGAAAATGGAGGACTGAAATCTTAGCTTAAATCTTTATTTCATATTTTAATTACAAGTGGAACTTGTCCATTTTTGGGATGAGAAATTAACGTTTAACGGGTTTAACGGAATTTGGCCACAGTTACAGGACTTGCAAGAATCGGCTGTTGGTCAAAGCCACCTATCGGTGAGTTGACGTAATATCGCCACTGTGCCACGAGATTTCGTATCGCGCTCCTTCCTTCAAGTATCGTTTTGATGTGCAGTAACTGCAGTGTAAAGGTCCGTAAATTTTATTACAAGTTTATTCCTCCTTTCACGATAATTCTACTTTACTCTGTCACTTTTTATGATATCGATATAAATTCTGTGCGTTCACGATCGGGCAAACGACGAGGGTGGCATTTGGTTAGCCTCTCGTGCAGTGGAGTGGGTCGAAGGGGATCTATAGGAAATAATTGACGATAGGTGTTACTTAACGCGACAGGGTAACCGTAATGAAACACCCAGGTAGTTTTGCAACGGAATGGTAGAAACGGAATATGGCCTAGCGCGAATGTAACACTATATCCGAAGGATATCGAATGAAGTTGTACGTAGTTGTGCTGTTTTTTCCGTACCGGAACTCGACTTGACTAAAGATAGATTTGTAACATTCGAGCAGAGTTGTAAACTGCAATCTGTTATCTCTTAATCCAGCACAATTAATGGTTCCCCCGTCGGAGAGCATTGCACGCTGTTCAGCGCGCGATCCTCGCAACAGTAAAATCGTTGCGAAAAACATATTTTTACATTTGCAAAAACTCTTTCCTTCGATACGCTAATGGGTTTCGTGTTTTAAGGGGCTCGTAAAAATGTTCAGTTCTCCGTTTCGGTTATCATAATCGATCGTTTCGATGGTCAATGCAGTTGCGCCTAGAAATTGCACGGTAGCTCAGTTTCGATACGAGACAAACACAAAAACTGTCTTCGTAGGCATATTGTTTCTGCGATTAATGCTATATACGAAATGTTCGGTATTAACGATCGATGATGGATTCATATTTTACGAGCAACATTTGTCGGTCTTTTTTCTGTTACTATAGATCGATTTCGCGGCAGAATAGGTTATGATGCAATCACGTTGATTGTTTCATTTCGCTTTATAGTTGAAATATCGGGTAGTTAATTGATAGATATAGAGGCATGTAGTTCGCCTTGGACGAGTTCTGGGCTCTTCCTTCAAAACTATTGATAAACGAATAACACAGAAAAATTGTGCAAAAGTAAATGATCCCCAATATATAAAATATACAATTATTCAAATGATTTATATAACACTGTACACCAAAAGAAAATCAGCAGCATGATATGAGTTAAAAAAAATTTAAACAAGATGCAAAAGTGTCTAACGTGTTTGCAATCTATCTGTTGACGTTAAAATGATTGCTTGTACTCTAAACGATCGTACACGTTACTTTTACTGCTCTAATGTAAAAAAAAAGTTCAATTACTTAGTAGATCTCTGGAGTTAATGCTCGTGCAAAAACGATAGCATAGATTTTCGTTATGTAAACAACGGTTAAGGAGCCTAAAATAGACGGGCGGACTAAAAACACATCGATTGGGAAAGGTGCATTCGGAAGGATAATTCAAGTTAATAGGCCCTGTCTAAAAAGCAGGAACAGCGGCAACAAATTGACGAATCGTTGCGAGAATAAATAGATGAAGGCGCGCAGAACGCGCGACAGCATTCCCCATCCCTCTTGAAAAATTCATACCACATGCTGTGGAAATCAAACTCAACTATCGTTGCACGTTGCATCAGCATTTTCCACTTTCGTCTTTCCACAAAGTGCAACTGTGTGTGGTGGCCACCTCGCGTAATCTGGCCATAATATAACGGGGCTGGTGAGTAACAGTATTAGAAAGTCCGCATAATTGACAAAAAAAATCACTCAAAATTACATAAACATCTCGCGGGGATATCCAGTGGCACACGCCCGTTACACATTGCCACTGCAAACACGCGCATTATTCTTAATGTATACCTTAGACGCGGTTACGCCTTCGAATCATTCTCGCGCGTACAAACGATCGCCGGGCATCGATTATTTGATAAAGCATCCCATCCAGTTGGATACGTTTCCGCGACGCGAGCGGGGAGATGGAAAGGCGAAATTCTGCTCCCATATAGGCAGCGATTTAAAGAAAAAAAAGGACGTTTATTTCTTGCATCCAGTTGCCACCACTAATTGCGAGTATCTAAATTTTGGTCTCGCCCAGTTCGTTACGATCCAATCGAGATAAGTTAGCAACCTTTTATTTCGCTCTCTCAAAGTCGGGCGCATGCAACGCGTCTACAAAAAGTGACATGTAATTATCGAACTGAAAATTCCGAGGCCGGGCCGGAGGAACTGATAGAACGTAAGCTCGAACGTTTAGTCAGGTGTGCATTCTGCCGGGTGTCGAAACAATTGTGTTTCGAAAAAGGTGTCGAAGTTGGTAGACGTTAATCTGGAATGACGGGCCTGAAAATTCTGTAATTTCTTTTACGAGTCACGCTGTTTCTTTATCTTTGTCGTCCTCCTTCTCCCCCTTAGTTTCTCCTTCGATCTGTTCCTCTGCTTGTTTTTCTTCCTTGTCCACCGGTTTCGAGACCTTCTTTTTCCTTGGTTTTTTAATCTTCTTTGTCATGTCCATAACAGGTGCCGTTGTGGGCTTCCTTCGAATTATCTGTAACGAACAATATTCCTGTTCATACGGTAAATACGAATTATTCTGATTCACGTTTAGATAACGCGATCGTTTAATAATAGGGGGTGCTGCGAGATTTGTTTACTTAGCCACGGAACCGTCGGTCTTATCGTTCGTAAAGAAATAACTTTCGAGAACGAAGTATACAATGAAATGTAATCATTGAAACAGAGACTTTGAACGAAGTAAGAAGCATCGAGTGGTGAATGGATGTTCGGAGGAAATGTCCGTTCGTTTTTGCTCGACGAGCGATCACGAGAAGTGATGGTCAACTTTCTTTAAGCAACATTAATTGTAACGTATGCTGCTAAACGTTTACGATGCTAGTTCCTTATCGTTTACGAGTTCCAGCGATATTCAATGAGCGTAGAAATAAGATATAATCATTCACCACCGGAGAAAGGCAGAAGAAACGGAAAGCAGAATTCATTGTGATTATGGCAGAAAAGTTCAATTACCCTCTTACGGCTCTTTCTTACCATTCGTTGTAATAATTTTTTAGTAGGAATCTTGGTGCTGTGCCTTTTGTCCCATACTTCCTTCTCCTGCCACCAGATGCGTTGGTACTCGTTCGTTAGCAATTGCTCTATGCAAGGGCGTCTCTCTCTACTCGCAATTTTTTACCACGGTTCATTAATCACGCATAAAACCGATTTCATCGAGATAACGCGAAAGATTGCATACCTCTCGTAAGACGGCACGAACACTTTCATCGAGGTGAACTCCGAGGAGACGATATTATCGGGTATCTTGCAAGGAACCGAGGGTGCCCACGCCTTCACCTTTACATCGGACCCAGCGTGATTCATATTTACCGATCACAAAATTTCTCTCGTTTCCAGACGCAGACTTTTACCCTATCGCGCGTTTTTACAAATGCCTATCTTACGAAAATCCGCCGCCTCGAAACGATGAACCGTCGAGGGAGAAAAGGGAGCCGAGCCAGACAAACGACTGCGGGGAAGGGATGAAAGCTCGATGTCCGAAGTTGCAGCCAAGGTAGAGGAATTTTTTATATTCTAACGGTGACCGATTTTTTTCGCCACGTTTCTTGTGTCTATAATTAGAGAGTAAATTGCAACGCGATCTAGTGGAAGTCTATCGAGAAAAAGAGGGCGCTACCGGCAAATTGTATCGCGGCTTTTTGCTAGCCGTGTCGCGCGACACGGTAATTAGAAAGTCACGCTCTTCGATCGGGACGTCAGTACAAAGAACTGTCGATAATTTGACGTGAACAGATTAACGCGAAGGGTTGATATGTGGGTAAAACGGGAACCGGCACGGACTCGTGTTTACTCGCTAAACAGCCTGGAAAACGATCTCCCTCCATGCTAATGGGTTTAGCGTCGACCACGTGCCCGGATCAGGCAAACGTGGCCCACAAACCTTTTACGCAGTTTACGTCTGAATTATCAACTCTTACAAAGTGGACCGTCCTTTGCTCCTAATATTCCAATAAATATATTTTGCTCACAGTGTCTCCCGGGACCTAGGACGCTTCAACAATTAAACGTTAACTAACTCCTCCGACGTCCACGAGCTTTCCCGTTTCATCTGTCTTCAAAACTCATTTATTTATTAATAGTAGCACCTACATCCTCTTTTCTCCCGTTTTAATAGACGCTCACTACAATCGCACGAACGTTTCAGCGTTTTTCAGCGGATACGCCCGATTAACAATAGTAGCCGCGCGGTCTCTTCTAACGATCGGCTTGAAGCGTCCGCGTGCAGTAGCTGGTGAATCGTGTGCCCACGATGGTAAGCGCGAGGCTCGTGGGGGGAGTAGAGCACCGATATGGGAGGAGTTCGTTCGAGTTCTCTCTCCGTTGAGAGACTGCAAGGAGCAGAGGTGGTCTCTGCTCAGCTGAGGATTTCAGGTGGCAGTCGCCCTGCTGAGTTGTCCAGCGACGGGTTTCCCGTAACCACTTCTCATCCACAGACAATCCCGCGAGTTCTCCCCAGCCGAGCTCTCGTTCCACTGCACACGAACTTAGCTTACGATGCCGGATTTTCACGGTTCTCTTAACGCGGGACAGTACTCAGCCGACCTTGGTACACGCGCTTTTCACGGTTAGTTCACCCGTCCGCCCGTCTTCCTTCTTCCTCGTTCCTCGAGCATTGTTTACATCGCCGCCTGTCAAAGCCGTCCGAAGTAGACCCTTTACCCAGCAGGGAAATCGCCAGAGGATTGGTTTCAATAGACGATGGGGGATGAAAGCTCCCTCGATCGGGATCCGGATACTCGCGGCTGTTTGGCAAACCGGGACGGAGGAAAGTGAACGTTCTGAGGAGGAGTGATGCGTCGCGATAAAGATCCTGCAAACTAGAACGGCGGAGTGGATAAAACCGGTAAATGTATCGATGATCGCGGCGCGCAGCGAAACGCTCCGCGAGTTTCCGAAAGTTGTGCAACTCCGATGGATTTCGAGCAACGGCGAGCGGTTGCGTCGGAAAGCATGCGGGGGAAAGAGCGCCGCGCAACAAGTAGAGTAGAAGAAAGATCAGTTCCGACGTACGCGAGGAATTGCCCAGGGATTTACGACGAACGTAAACACGAGATTCACTTCCCTTTTTAAACTCATTGTCAGAGACACTTCTATTGTAAACACGCGGCGTTCGGGTAATGATACACAGACTTCGGGGAACGTTTGCGATTCGAACGCTGCCGGCGATAAATCATTCATGCATCGGCGTAATCGAGGCGGTAATTTGTGGGAATGAGGCGTGCGCGGCGGGTCGCGATCAGTTTAGTGAAGACCGCAGAGCGATTCGGACGGTGTGGTAATCGTGTCGATAGGTGAGAGCGATCTTGCAACGGATTTTTTCGTCGCTAACGTCGATAAGATCCTACCGCGCCATTTGTGCACAGCGCTAAAAAGTGAGTGAATGCAGTTCGCGAGTATCTACCTTAAACAGTGCGATCACAGTTACACATTGCTACCTAATAGACCTAGCCTGTCTCTGGTTGAAATCGTGCTTTAGAATTTTATTATACCTAACACAAGATACCCAGATCTCACGGGACCTAACCGAACTTGAGCTTAATCTTATTTGCCTTATTTTAGATCTAATTAAGCAAGAGTCAAGTGAACTCTGCCCCAGGTCTACTGTCATATCCAATTTTAATTAGGTAATATCAGTATCCTAGCTCAGTCTTTCAATGTTACTATTGCTCAGGGCTCAGTGATAATTAAGATTGTTTCGCGTGGGAACCGAGCATAATGCACAATTTATCAGCGAACGACAGGTGTACACGCGACGCGGATTCGCGGTTTTATAGAATCGCGTCGCGAGCCATGCACGTGCAAAGCACGAGTAGAAGTTCATTTTCTGTTATCTCAGGATCGAAGAAGGTTTTAAAGGTTCGCCTGTGTGTTTATTGGGCATTGTGGCTCGCAAAAGCACCGTGCCGTGTCTAACGGGCGAAGCGCGGGCCGTTACTCTGACAGAGGAGCTACCGATTACGTTTCACTGTTGTTGAATTATATTACGGGAGGCTGTTAACATCATTATGCCTCATTCGTCATCGGCAGCTGTGATTTTTAAGTGTATTTAGCACGGCGCACGTCGGGCTGAGTGGCTGGGACGCGCGTATAGAACTCGATGAATAAAAGATGGGTAACTGTTAGGGTCGATTGCTAATTAAAATCGTTAGAATTCTCTTTCAATCGTCCGCAGCATCTTTCCAGTCATCGCATTATCTTCCCGCGACTGGATAGCATTCTTTCGGGTCGGCACCGTGGAGATAAAAGCTCGCGGAATGAAACGTTGTTGCGGGGCATTGTTTCAATTCCACTGGCACCGGCGGAGGCCAGCGTCCTGTTATCCTGATAATAATTAACCGGGCTATCAAGGCTAATGGAGCTTTCTTCTGAATCACAGAGGCGCGAGCGGACAACCTCAGCAACCGTTGGGATGCTTGGTAAATCTTGTCGAAAATCGCCGCGAACTCGCAGCGATTCCTCGAAAGCCACGGGCGACAGCAGGATTAACGACCCATTTCGCAAACAATAAATCGTTTTTACGCTACCAGCGCGTATATGTTCGAGGCGTTAGGAAAGAATTGACCGGGCAGGTATTCGCAAGGTTAACGAGACAAGATCGGGGAATATAAACATCTCAAAAAATCGAGGAAAGCTCGTTAATATCTTTTCATGTCCTACTAACGATTTCACACAAGCGAAGTCCCTCTTCCTGCTCGGCGCTTGTGGCCCCAGTGATTCACTGGCGCAAAGTTTCTCCATTATGATAATGAAACGTTCTTATATCAAAGCCGCAAGAAATCTTGCGCGATGTAATTCAGTACCTCGCTCTTATCTATATCGCGGCAAGTTTATTCTTAAAAAAAAAAAAAAATAGAACAGCTGGCACAGCTTCGCTGCTCGTTCCAATGGCCCGTTCCGCGTGGTCACAACAAGCACCCATTTTTAATCGGGACGAATTGTATATCGAGGTAGCGCCGCGACTATTAAAATCTCAACCGAATAACTTTGCTCAACCACGCGTATGACAGATCGTTAGTGCGCGCCGCTCGTTTCGGTGAGGGGTGTTATCTCACAGGGTATCAATTGCTCGGCCACGAAGCAATTTCACAGTACAATGCCAACAGCCGCGACCTGTGCTCGATTCGAGTAAACTGTCCCGGTAAATCATGATAACCGCGGTTTTGTCAATCTTACGTTCCGCCTAGCCCCGAGGAGACGAAAGACCAATCTGCTTCCACGCGAATTCACTGGGTCGCGCCGAAGAGTACCTATCTACATAAATTCTATTGTAATTACTAGGGGCGGAAAAAATTGGGAATGGTTTAAACACAGAGGTTTCAGACAACTTTAGAGACGATTCACTTCTTTTTCATGTAGCCAATTAGCAATAACTCATAGGGGGAGGAGTTCCCTTAATGCCGAATGGCAGCTAATACCGGAGACATTAGCTATATCTGAGATGTTTGAAACGCTACCGAGCCGGTATTTCGCGTGAACCGTAGAGAGGATATGAAAAACAACAATTGATTTAATATTATATTTCTTTCTTCTTACTTGAGAAAAACTTTAAGCGTCCGACACTAGGGATAATTCCTTTAATTAATTTTAAAATTGTCTGAATTGTTTCTTTAAATACTTGATGATATCAGATGTGCAAATCTCACAATTCGCTAAGGTAATTAGCAAAGTATCGAATTCGCCGATAAACTTCAACTCGAAGTTGAAAATTTCTCAGTGGAATAAAAAAGAAGGAGAAACTGTAGCTGGCCGGCTAGAAAGTCTGGTCCGTAAGAAAGGCGGATTTTTTCACGTGCTCAAGAAAAGTGGAATTACACGGGAGATTAATCGGTTAAAATACCAACAGTGTAGGAAATTTCTGAAAAGCTGCTGGGTATCGAGGTCACTTTGGGCTCTCCTTTTAGAAGCTCTTGGAACCGCTGTTGGAATTCTGCTCTGACCGTTTCTTTCTCTCTTGTAGCGGTCTGGCTATGTCGGGCGCCGAGGCTGGGATTGTTTCTCGGATAATTAATTTCTATTTGTAACGACGCACGCGGAGTGGCTTCGATAGACCGAAACCGATCATTTCCACCACGCTGGACGCGTAATGGAGATTGGTGTGCTTAAAGTGCAACGGGAACGAACGAAACGAGACTGGAGAGGCTTGACCCAGGAACCTTATCTCGCGGAAGACAACGCCTTGTTCCTGTAACGAACTACCACGGAGGGAAGATAGATACCAGTGGCCATACTTCGGGACATATGTTTGTCAATGACCGAGGAGCATTGTGAATAGTGCGTGGTTTATTCTACACGAATTGGAGCATGATGGGAGAAGTGATTCGCGTCTCTGGGAGGGCACCGGATGTCGGGGAGTTCTTCAAGGAGGCTATGCTGTCCCAAAAGTTCGCCGATGTCGCTCTCTGCTGTCCTGGTGGTCAAAGGTTCCTGGCCCATCGTTTGGTCCTCTCGGCTGCTAGCCCTTATTTACAGGTCGGTGGTACACAAATTCTTACGTCTGATTTATCATTTGCAGTAACTCCTAACTGCGCCATAGCTCCAACTCGTAAATAATTTACAGGGGTCTGTGAGAATGAGGCAGATATTAAGAAAAATATTGGGTAGGTATTATAATTCCAGACTTTGTACGTTCATTAATTAACGTTCGAAGAATATGCTCATTTTTTTTTAATGCAATAATATTAATTTTGTTCAAAGTTACAGTGGTGGTAGTAAGAGGTGTTTGAAAAAACAGGTTATCTGACGTGCCCTCCCTTACTACTACCACTGTAAAAACAATTGTACACACTCTTGGAATGTCAATTGATAAACGTATAACGCTTTGAATTATAATATACTCAATACTTTTCTTTTAAAAAATTCCCCCTTCGCCATATTTTCACAGCGTCAAGTTAGGAGAACCTTTTAAGGTACCATACCTAATTTAGTATGTCGGGATGAGTTTTACTGACAATTAGCACTCGTTTTCTAATTACGGTGTCTGTTCTAACGAGTGTTGACTCTTACTACCTACGGAGCTACGCGAGTCAGCATTATGGCGATGAATGATCTCGCTCGCACCGGGCATCATAAATCGCGTGCATGCATTTACAACTCATCTTGAATGGGGGGAAAAGAAGCCGACACTTAATTTCGATATTAATTCGCGGCGGGGAAACAGAACACGTTGCAAATGGACACAAATTCACCAACTTGGCTCAGCATCTACAATTTACTTACAATTAGCGGAATTAGTCGAGCATAAAACGAGTTAACATCTGTTTAGAGATACAAGCGTCCTGTGTCAGTCGTTAATCATCTGGCTTATTAATCCCGTGGCAATAAATGACGACGGAAGTGGGTCTAATTAGCGAAAGCGAACTGTACCGGTGAATCTTTTTTAGAAAGTTTCCTTTATCTACCTTACGGGCTCCTTTTTGTAAAATGCTTGCCGCGCAAAACGATTGTGCCTGGTGTGGTGGCACCACCCTTTCTCTCTTAAGATCATCGACGATCTACAGTCGCTAAATGCTATTTTATAAAGTAGCCCTCTTCTCGTTGCGCTGCCTATACAGCTGGATCGATCGGCGCAACAAGGCGCGTAGGAAACGATATCAGACGTCACCTGGCACGGCAAAAGGAATCCACTCGATGCGAACGTTGGAAGTTGTAACATCTTAAGAGAGCGTCTTATCACGAGCGTTGATTAAAAGCAGCGACTCGTTTGAATGCATCGCGCTCCTGTACATTCGCCAGGCACGGAAACTAATGAATAAAATAAACACCGATGTCTTCTATGAATACCAATTACAGACCCCATCGAATCGTACCACCTATTAATCACACGCTCAGCTGATGCCGATATACTACATTACGAAGTCCATGTAGGAACCGTTCGAACAGCTGTGAGGCGATAATAGACGACACAGCCTTGAGCGTGAATTATAATTTACGCGTTATCGCTGACCAATGACGGTGACAGATTTCTGAGTACATAGTTGGTATCAAAGTAATTCAATTAAACAGCGAGCAGCGCTTGTTGCGCATTCACTTATCGGCGATCTTACACCGAGCAAAGTGATTTCACCTATAATGTAACGGGTAGGAAAAAGGTGTAATTACGTGTTACTAAATTTTCTACCTCAAATTTGGAGATCTCGGTGACGTTTCCTTTTGCTCTTTTCGCTTGATTTAGATCGAAATATGATCTTTACCATGCAGCGACGGATTTGTAAGCCAAAGAAATTGGCAACTTTAAAAACAATGCATTTCTTTCTCATATAGCGAATTAGCAATAACTCATACGTGAGTTGCAATATTGAATTAACCCTCAGAGGTCACGCTATCATTTCTTTTCGTTACAGAGCAATATTTTGCTTGTATCTCTGGAATTACTGCACCGTTTTCAATGTTTTCAATATATATGATTCGATTATAGGTGATTTCGTCATAAATCGTTTGCTACTCGAGATATCTTGAAAGTTCTGAAAAATTTGGTTTGTTCCTTTTAATTTTGAAATTGCCTCGACTCTTTTAATTTTGAAATAGGTATTTGACGATAGCTCGCGGAAAGGGTGGCAGACACTTGTCAGCCTAAGAGCACCAAATCTCCAAATTCGCTCCTGCTCCCAAGCTCCTTGCGCAATCTCCACCTTCTCCGTTCCACATCTCCGTACAGTTTCCTACCCCATGGGTAGAATTTTCTGGTAAACGTTTCCAGTCAGCTCCAGTGTATAGTAAACGCGGGGAGCGCCCCTTAAAGATTACCAGCTTGCAAATCCGACTCGTCTGTGAAAGGTTCTCTCGCACGCGTTGGCATTGCTCTTTTTCTCTCTCCTTGATCGGAGCGGCCATACCCAAACGAATATCGCCGCTGGGATCCTGAATTTGGAATTCACGTTTAACCAGTCGATAATGAGTACTATTTACGGGCAGTTTTCCCCATTACCATCATTGTCGCCGGCCCGAGCGCTCGCGTTGCGCGCCCTGTTACGCTCCTGCGTTACATCGGGCCTTAGATAATTGAGCATTTCGGTGCGCCGGCCGCTTGAGTTGCCTGTACGCTCGCTCGATATCGCAGCTTCCTGATTCCAGTGTTTCTCTGAACCGCGGGAGAGCAAGCATAGTGGATAGGCGAAGGTACGTGTTTCTCGTTGGAAGGGATCGCTAAATAGGTGGATCGAAGTGCACCTGCTTGCACAACGAACCGTTTCGCAATGAGCGATGCGGAGAACCGTGTAATTTGGTATCTAAGAGGCACTCGGGTCACGTGTATCTCCGCTTTGTTAGATAGAATCTCCAGGATCTGAGGAAACGCGGCGTTATCTTAATGTTGCTCCGGGAACTCAAGAGGCCCAGGTTTGCCTTAGAAAGTATTCCAAGCTTCTCGCCGATTCCCTCGGTTACTTCGAATCTGCTTCTGGAAATGGAAGCTCATCGGAAGCTTTTGTAGCGCGGATTGTTTAGACGAGGCACGATAACGAGGCCCGCGTCCGTCTCTCTGATAATGCGACACGATACACGGGTCAGCGCACCTTAATGATTTCATTTACCGTTTCGCTCTCTCGTAAAAAGCAAGAGCTACTGGCACGTAGGATGCGCTGTACGCTTTACGCTAGTTGATGCATGCTAAACGCCGCGGTTGATCCCCTCGGATAGCGGCTTACGGGCCATTAAAATGCTTGCACGCGGCTATTTTATGGCGGCTGATTCACTATACTCCAAAGATAGTGGGTCGCCTCTTGCGAACCTTCCTCCGGCGCATTGTCACTAACTTCCACGCGGACACGTGCGCCTTCGCTGCCGCGAAGCAATCGTGCCTGCCGTGCGCGCGGTGCTCCTTTCTTTCGCCACGCCGTAAAATGTATAAAACGATGCTCTATACTCTATGTCCTATGAGTTAGAGCGACGATAAAAGTCGCACGCAACAGCCCCCAATTATTTATGGATTCTTCGATAACTGCGCGTCGTTTCTTGTCCAACCGTTCAAGTCGCCGATTAGCTTCGTGCGCGCGCGTTCGAGTCTCCCGATCGTTTCGCGCATCGAAGTCACCGCTGCGTCTCCTAATCGAGGACAGCGATGACATCGAGCAGGTTCTTTCGCCGAAGATATTTGATCGTCGAGTGGCGAGGATAAGGTCACAAGGTTTTTGCTATCTGGTTAAACAGTGATTGTTTCTAGAATTTATTAAACTGTCGTTGAAATCGCCGTGTAATTCCCGATTCCATATCGATTTCTATCCCCCCAGCTTCGATCTTTAATCGCAGCCATTTCGTTAGCGAATGCTGGAAGTCAGAACACAAAAACCGCTGTACATTTGCTGAATCTATTAAACCGTTAAAACACAAGTTTCGCGAGGGAAAAAAAAAAAGTTGCAGATTCGAACTGGGATTTCTCGTGTTAAAAATCGAAACCGTATTCGCCGCGGCACGATGCTTTGCGCCGTTCACTTTTCTTTCCCAGGTTATTCGTTATTCGCGATATCCGCCGGTTTTTACAGTGAATACTTCCGATTCCACGGGACTCGTGACCGATCCGCGCGAAGGGGACTCTTTTATCCTCCAATGAAAATCGTACGAATGCTTCTTGTACGGCCCAGGCGATTTCCGCGTTTTTGTTGGGTCAGAAAGAGGGGACGTCACGGGTCCGTGTTGGAGCGTGTAATCGCGGAGGTATTTCTAAATTAAATCGAGCCGCGGTCACGAAAGTAATCGAGCGTTTTAAGAGCGCTGCCGCCGGGAGGAGCGAGTCCCGACCGAAGGTTTCTCAAGCCTTTTAGGTGGACGATCGTTCGAAAGCGATATTAGTTAGTCAAACAGGGAATATTAATCGTGTTAGCAGCGTATGTTTTTGATCTAGTGACTCGGCGGGTTAGACGTTCTCGGGATGGGAATTGGTCACGAGTTTCTCGACGATCACGTTGTATCAATAGAGGCGAAGATATCGGAACGATGACTGGGTATGATGCCATGGGTTAGGTACCTTCGTTTGCTTCGAATTCGAAATTAAAATTGAGCCCTGGACTGGGTCAGGTGGACGTTAACGTTCCTCATAATTAACGAGCTTCGTGCGTAGAGCTTATTGTACCTACTATTTAGTTTCGCGCGTAACGGTACGAATTATAAAATGCCCCGTGATTTCATTCCAATTCTTCTGCTCTTGTATTGCGTGTACGTTTAATATTATGCTAATGACGGGTTACCATTCAATAAAGTGGCGGCAGTCGGTTATAATTTCCACGTGGAGCTCCGTATTATATGCATCAGCTCGGTTCGGTTCTATATTCATGATCTCTAAATTACTGTTAACAGGAACGACGTACCTATGTATAACTCAGACTTTCACGTTTCCACATTCCCAGCCCTGCAGAGGCCTCCGCGTCGATTTCGGCGTTTTAGTCGTGGCGCTATTTTACGTGGACTTCCTAAAGAGCCCCTCAATCATAATCCCCGCTACACAGCGGTAAGAAATTTCTCTCGAACCTCGCTCGTTTCCCTATCATAGCTGCGCACGAAGCAACTTTGTCCGCACATTGTCTGCGGCCATTGATAAACGGTGGTAGACCTTTCTAAGGAAAGTCAATCGGCAAAATCTTGCGCCTGGCTTGTCGATAGACGGTTCCTAGATAAATGTGTCTACAGCGTGACTCTTATAAACCTCTCCATTGAATTAATCATCGTAACGTTCGAGGCTGTACAAAAGAATCGCTTAAAAACAGTAAATAGCAATTCTTCTGCAGGGCCGGTGCGGTTTAAAAGGCCCCGCGCTCCACGAGAAGCTAATCGCAATTTTTTCGTGGCCCTGTGCACAGACTAGCTTTACTACTCGGCTTCGCCCGAAATTTGGATTCTGATTTTATAAAAAAAACTTCTTTTCATTTATTTTTTTGTGAAGATAGTCACATTCATCTGGATTAGCTAGGCATAATGGCTGGGACTCATTTCGTTACCCTACAGTTTACCGTTCGAAAGTTTTTAGGCGACCGACAAATACACAAAAACTTTCTGCTTTATATATATATATATATTACAGATATTTATTATTATAAAATTCCTTAAAAGGCCCCGCGGTCCAAGAGAAGCTATGCATATAGGGCCCCGCAAAATTTATTATTATGTATAAAATTTAGAAGTACATATATCTACATGCGTTTTTTTTGTCCTCTCACAATTCTGGAACCCGACCCCGCAAAAGTTCGCGCCAGCCCTATTCTTCCCGACAGCATCGCCTCCATATAGTTTCTAATCTCAAAACAAATCTCATCACTCGCCCCCGCGGGAATCACCCGGTACATTGCAGCGAATACATTGTACCGAGATAAATTACTAATAACGACCACGATCTCTGTGTGCAATTAAACCGCATTTCCCGCCGCGTCGCGGCGCGTGGTCTCGCGCAAAGGAAGTAATTTAACGTTTAATGAGAAACGAAACGAGTTTGCGCGCTGCATATGCATGCACCCGTACAGGGAGCGGCGTGTCGGTACCTCGAACGGCACGGTATCTAAGTGGAGCAGTGTCACGCGTAAAACGCGCGGCTTGGGTCATCGATCGGTGTTTTGAATGATTAATTACGGTCCCGGGCGGTGTTAGGCGGCTCGCGATCCGACAGGGTCGCGTGCAAGCAAGTGGAAACGGTCAGCGGTCCGAGGAAAAGTAGAGAAAGGAGTAGAGAGGAGGCCGGGCCCGTGCGCGGTAACTTATTAGCTGGGTAAAATAAATCCACGCTCCATCCGTGACATTAATCATATAACGGATGAAATTATGATCCGCGGGGTCGCGGCCAGGCGCCCCGTCGTTCCAAACGACACTTTAATCGACCGTATTTACATAGACGCGTACGTGGCCACATTCCTGGCTGCTCGAAATTGATAGTCGATGGCGGACCGATGAACGAACAGCGTACCTATGTAGGATTCCTGGGACCCCTAAGGAAAATTAGGCTGCTGCCCAAGTAGGGCGCAAAGTTGACAAGGTGCGCAAAATGGCCTTTTTATTTTTGCCAAACTTTATTTTAGTTTTAAGTGAAATATTACAAGTTTTACCCTGAATGTTTTAGGCTACGAATAAAAATTCGGTGTAAGTTCATCAAAAAGCTGAAATAAATGCTCGCCTGGGGCGTAAAAAAGAAGGCCCGACCCGGGCTTGAACCGCGCAGAAATTAAGACGCATTAGACTTGCTTGACGCGTGACGAGACGCTTTCACTTCGAAATTGAGTTATAACTTCTAACCGTTCTCCCGGCGAGCTCGTCACCTCATCGCGCGCTGCACCAATTCTGCGCGCCAGCGATCGCTAAGGGAAAAAACTCTGACGAGAGTCGGAACTGCGGCGAGCGTCATTACTTACCTGGCACACCATCCTTCGTTGCCATCTTGACAGAAAATTAATATAATAATTACGCGCTTCCTGCTGGGATGCGTAAAAACAGTCGTTGATACGCGGCAATTTGTCTTGGGCATTTCTATCGGCGTCGGGAAAGAGCGGTGGACGTTTGAAAAAACTCAGGCTTCCTCTGCTGCGCTCGATCCACGTTAGATAGGCAATTTTAGATAGCGATCTTGGGAGTTCTGTTTACTTGAGAGCGGAAAGGAAGTTTCAGGGAATTCGCGAGAAATACCGAGTAACTGAAGCAATGAATCACCCTTTCATCGCGGTAGACGCAACAACAATACAAATTGCGTTAGATTTTCATCGAGCAGTGTATTTTAAATTCGTATTGCTCGAGGTGAACCGTTAGCCTCGACTGCCTTGAGCGCTCCTTCGACCGTTCGCACTCCATCATCGCGAGCTGCTAACTCATTTCAATGTTTACGAGTACCCGTGCCTAAATTAATTCATAAATTAATCCAGGAGTACCACGACAACGAAACACTGATTACGCAAACGTGCACGGATTCGTCCTGCCCCCTCTAGCCACGATCTCTATAACCCTCTACTAATTCGGAATGCGGGATCATTCCTGCCATCCTCTATCCGCGAGATTTATGAACGCAGATACTGTCCACGTCCCGAGCGTTTCGCGTGTATACGCTGCATGCAGATGTCGGCGGGCCCGCGATCCCGCTGAACCATTCCTGACCTGGTACCGATACGCAGATACTTTTTACCCCCCTCAAGAATCGCTACGGAGCCGCAGCGAACAAACGTATCGAATTTGACGGCAGCTTAGCCGTTGCACAAGGAAAGATTTAACATGGCGAGCTCGGCGTACCTTGACCTTTGCCGTGCAACGAAAACGGCCCGCGACCACGCGGAATTCCAATGGTCCGCGACCGCGCGGGCTCGAGTGGACTGTAAAAAGTTGTGCCATGCCATAAATACATGTTCCGAGGCATCCGTGAATAATCCTGCTCCGGCTTGACTGCTTTCAGGAAGTGCTGCTGGCGCACAGCAGAACGTCCAGCCACTGCGAGCCGATCACAGTGATCCTGGCGGAGGTCGAGGCGCCGGAACTCGCCGCGCTCCTCGGCTTCGTCTACACAGGAAGCGCGACGGTGCCCAGGCCGCGGCTGAACGCCTTTCTGCACGCGGCGGAGGCGCTCCACATCAGGCTGCCCCCTGTCCCTCTGGTGATGACTTGCTCGCCGGCCGACTGCAAGCAGGAAGACACGAAGGACGTGAAGATCAGCCCCGGGTGCCTGGAGTGCGATCGGTGCCGCCGTCCGCGGCGGAATCTAGATACCGATTCCGCGGGCAAGGAGGAGCCTTATCCGTCGGCCAAGTCCTTGGAAGCCCGGAGAGAAATCGGACCGCTTCCTGAATCGATGAACTTTGCCGGCTCGAGATACGCCGCCAGCAGATATCGCTCCGCGGCCTGGCCCGCTCCTCCTTTCGCGAGCGCCGGTCTAGAGAAGGCTGTCCACGGCGTAGATCGATTATTGGATAAGGCCGGGACGGATCAGATGGACGTCGGCCGATATCGCGCTGTCCCGATGCACTCGAGGATCGATAGGATTTGCGACAGGGTCGGCGGCTACGCGGAAAACGTTGTCGCTGGTTGTGATTCATCGATCAACAGCGGCCAGCAGGAGTTCTGCGAGTCGAGGAGGAGCGCTTACGACCTGCACGGGCAACTGGATCCTCTTGAGTCCAGGATGAGGGCTGGGGAGAGACGTTTGGAGGTGAACGAGGAGCACAGTGTCAGGAGGGACCTAGTGACACCAGAAAACTCCTTCGAGGAAGACAGAGCCTCGTGGATCGACACCTGCCAGAGCAGAGCTATATCCTTGCAGTTGCCTGATCGAACGCCGTACGAGAAATCAGATCACGGCTGGGATCTGTCGTGCGGGGAGGCTTGCTTCAGCTGGAAAACACCGAAAAGGCACGTGGCCAACCGCGTGATAGCCTCGCCGTGGAGGCAGACCATCAGGCCGTATCATCTGCCCAAGCTGCAGCCGATCGTTCTCCAACCCCACTCCGACGATATCGTAAGTCAGCAGAATTTTCAGTACGTAAAGCTAATTAGCAGGGAACTTCATACAGAAGGTCCGGTAGGCAATCTGTGAAACTCTAACTTTCCCTAAAAATCAGTTATGTAGTTCGAGAACTTCGTTATTGTCAAATCTTTCAGGTGATAAATTAATTAACTCGCCACTTTCATATGGAAGCAATAGATGAGGTATATTCACGACGGGATTACTTGACAAAATTATTTAGAGAACAAACAGTGTATATCTCGGTTTTAACCCTCCGTGGTCACACTTTCTTACAATCAGAAATTGGTGATATGGGGTTCACTGCACCTCGACGTAATTTTTCAGTTACCATTTTCGTATTTCTGAGTCTTTAAACTTTCCATTGATAACTGTACATTCCTAAAGCCCTAATAGTCTTATTCTAGAAATGCAAATTTTAAAAATAGTTGCGAGAAAAGCGGTTATTTTTGTTAAAATTCAACAAAATTTTTAAATTTCAATATTAAGCTCCAAATTCATTTTGAATTCGTAAATGCGGGACACATAAAGACGAAAATTGTCTTTGGTGCGATACACCCCATGCGACCACGAGGGGTTAATGCTAATGGACTCACACCGATTAGCTTCTGAACTCTTCATGCATTCATTAGCATCGATTATTAGATCGTACATCCTCATTATTATAAACTCAGAGGGGAAGGATCATATCTGCTAGAATCCACCGATTCCTTTTCTCCCTTTAACATAGAAGACGCGTACCTAAGTGCACAGGATTCTTTCAGATCCTAGATGCATGGAAATTTAATCGCACTGTAACTAATGTTTACTCAGACGCGCCAATGATCCGACAATCGTACGAATTACCAGGTACGCGCGAGTCGCGCTAGGAATCCGTTGACTATAGACTATAGAGCGTGGACTGTGCCTGCTGCGGATAGCGGAGAGACTTATAAAGTGCAATTTACAAATCTTTTCTGCAAATAGAGAGGTCGCGCGGCATTCAATTAGCCGGTGCAAATTGGATAGGTCTCCTCGAAATATCGCGTATCGCTGGAAGGTAGACGCGGAGACGGGTTCCTGTTTCAAGGTGCTCATTATATTCTATCGTCGTATAGCATTCGAAATATTATTCGTATGTAAACTAATCGCTCCTGAATATCCGATTGCACGACCCAGACGCATCTAGGAAAAATAAGGCTCCAGTCATAATACCGTGCCGCGAGTAGCGCGCGTATCTGCATATCTACAAAATACATCTAGGTCGCGAGATGGCCGATCGTGCCATCACTTCACTTCGCTCGCAACTTTGACAAGGTAAAAGTAATGCTCGAGCTTAAGTACCGTGTAAATCCCCATTATGCTGTAGATTCTCAGTCTCTAATTACATTCTCACTCATACTACCAGTCCCCTGAACATTTTTTGAGCGTGGTTGCTCACTAATTTCACATTTTCACGACGAACCAAAGCATAACTTAGGAAATTCCGAGCGTACAGTCTCCATGCTAATTCTAACTTACTACGAAGACAACTTTGTGCAGAGGAATTAGGAATTGGATGCTCGAAGCAGAGTGGGGCATTATTCGAATAAAAATGTATAAGAATTGAGAATAAAACGAAGTTATTCGAGAACAACCAATAATTTGTTATTCGAATAAATATTTATTCGGATAATGCCCAACTCTGGCTCGAGCAGTTATGAAGATTGCCCGACTTCTTCAACACCTCCTCTCGTGGTCGGTGAACGCAGGCCTTCCTCTGCTTCTTTTCTAAATTACAGTCCGCGCGAGGCGGGGATTAAGAGTTTCCATTTGCTCATAGTTTGTCGCGAGTTAGGAGACTGAAGACGAGTTGCCGAGCTATTTCCTTTCACCGCTTTAATGGGGATCGAAGAAATTGCTCGGATGAAAGAGATACAGTGGAAACGTCGGGGAAATCGTTTTTACGACGATCGATCCGTAACAACGCGACTCCTTCGGAGCGGACTGTTCGTAATCGAGCGGATCTTTCGTTGCACAAGGCTCGGGGTGAACTTGTTCAGCCGATTATCGGCTAGATACGATTACCGATCCCCGTTCTACTGTACCCCCTTCATATCGTTACGTCACGCGGCGTACGTGGATCCCGTCGGTTCACGTTACTAATCTCGCCAATAGCAATCCGTTCGTACAGAAAGTGACTTGTTTACCGCGGCTGCTGGCCGCGGAGACGAGCGCGCGGGCTCATCCTACGAGATTCCGCGCCATATGGAAGGCATACCAGTGCCGGCATTCAAGAGTATACTACATATATCCACTTTCAATCTTCCTTACAAAAGGGAACCTGCGCTGATCCCCAACTGTAAATGTCCTAAGAGGAATCACGCGCTTGAAACGTGTTAAATCCGGACATAAATAAAGCTAAAGATAAATTGTATGACAAGTTGAATTGGACTCGGGGGGAACGAGTCGATCCAATAATCGGGCAGACCTGTAATCTTGACGAGCCACAATACAGGGTCCTCCGTTTACGAGCTTGGAAATGTCAGCCTCTCGCGGATCATGTCTGCGCAACTCAGGATTATCGCAAGCAAATACTTCGCGTTCTTCCTCCTCCATGGAGGATTCGTGTCGCTTAGTGGACCACTCGTATAGTTATAAAACGAGGCACGTCTACCCTGTTCCCTGTAATTACCACAAAACAGCCCGGACGGTCCAGAGATCGTTCGCTTCTTTCCTGCGATTGTTTCGCGCCGCGGGCCCGGGTCGCCGATGAGGAGCTAACGAACCATTCAGTCTATTTTTCTGTGAAAAATCTTGCTACACATCGAAAGTACATGGAGCATTCCACTTTCCGTCCGTCTCCTTCTCACACGTTCGATGATCTCCTCGGAGAGGCACACGGGTCGTTGCATAACGTTCACCCGTCTCGTAGCGTTTGGAATCGTCCTCCTTTCATATACCTACTATAATTCTCCATAAGGGGAATCTATGTATGACGAGCGGCGCGCATACTTACTTCGGCTTCTTCTCAATCGCGGGGACATTAAAATTTCGAATTCTTAATTGAACGAGACAGTTGGAAATTACTATCCGGCTGTCCGGAATCACTGTCAATTTAATTCCTCCCTGATTTCATATGCAAACAAATGTTTTTTCGTCGTCCCGTGGATATTTAATTGCCGAGGTGTCACGGCCATTTAGAGAGATAGTCGTTGAATCTAATTACCCGTCGCACCGATCCGGTGGGTCCGGCTGAAGAATCTCCAGCTTCTCGGTCACATGGAGCCGCAGTTTAGAGTGTCTTCCATCGCCGAACCAATCGCGTATTTATCAGCGATCGTTACAGCGAGCAAAAACGGATAGTGGGTCGATGCGGCATTTTTCAGAGAACCTGGATAATCTGCCCCGATATCGTCAGTTGACGATTTGATTAACCGGAAAGATCGGAATCGCTTCTGATTAACCTTCTTCTGATACGAAAATATTGCTTGGACTAACGCGGCTAAGTACCCAACGTAGATGCCATTATCGCCCAAACGATCGAAACAAAACGAAAGGAGACCTCCGTTAACAAATAATCATCACGGTGCATTCAATTAAATTCAATTCACCGCGCGTGATTAAAATTTCCAAAGTGTCTCGGCGCGATCCGATGAAGACACCAACGGCATCCTTCGATTTTCGAATGTAGATCGGTATCGGACAGCGAGCAGCGCGCGGCTCACTTATCTATAAAATATAGGCGATCTCTTGTTCCTCCTGAAAGAGGCACGATCGTCGGAGGAGCAGGAGAACAGGACCCACTTATTCTTCATCGACCTTTCACCACGAATGAAAGCACGCCGCGGCCCGATCGCCGCCGAGCCCGTGCATTTTGCTTTCTTCCGTGAAACACGCGGAGGAATCAGTGCCCGTGCACTTTTTCTGCTGGCTCATTTGGCCGCCTGCCTGTAATTCGATGGTGCCAGGTGATAAAACCTCCGCTACCAGCTGCCCGGCTCCGTTGGGGTTAACCAATGTCATTCTGATTAATGAAACTATCAGTTACATGGCGGTCGCGTCTTGTTTTTCCACTACCTCCTCTCCCTTTTCTCTTCCATCTCGCTTGAATCGGATCACCAAGGTGCCATCCCAGCTGGTGTCGGCCAGCTGCGAGTATCTGTTTTACACGTTATTACACGCAATCCGGGGAGGAGCCGTTTTCTCTTTCGACACGTGCACTGATATGCTCCAGATTTTTTCGCATTACTTTACGACCTTGCGCAACCTGGCCGCATATGCTTTAAACGTGGACCTCTGCGTCGCGGAGGACTTTTGTTTTTCTTCCATTCTGCGCCCGTCGATTATTACTCGCTGCAGGGTGCACCTTTTCTCTGCTAATAAAACACTCCCCAGCGATCGCAATTAAACAGACTTCTTATTCATCCGGAGCCCACAGTTTTAGAGTCTTACGACTTTTAACCCGTTAAACGGGACGGGACAATCTAATCCGACTTTATTCGCCTTTAAGTACCTTTGGGGGGCGTTTGTGGCTGGCCAGCAAGTTAACAGGCAACGCGATTGCGAAGGAAGTTTCCTAAGGTGATCCAAGCGCGAGTCGATCTTTAGCTGGCTGCAAAGAGGAACGTTGCAGGCGAGTGGATGCAGAGCGTTGCTCAAGAAAGTGTACATATCTGCGGGCGGCTGGTTAATGCGTTACAATCCGATAAGCGTAGAAGTTTTTAACATTAATATTCCAGATAAGCGGGTTCCCCGTGCTCAGCAACGTTGCAAGTGGCTGGAAAATGCTTCTTGCCGTGCATCCGTGGCTGTGGAGGATATTACACCGGTCCGATCGACGCATTATCGAGCCGTTTTATCTGGCTTTATTGCCACAGCCGTTTCGCTAATCGGTGTTTCGGGTTGCTACGCGATCGCGATCATTAACGAGGCTATCTACAAAATCCGAGCCACTAAACGCGCGTTTATATATACATCTTTAATTACAAACTGTTAATGTTAAACCCGCGGCGACCGCCGATCACCGATTAGATCGCGTTCCCTAGCAGTCGTACCCAGGTATCGCTTCTTTCCCTGTAATTTCAGCCCGACGAAAAATCGCCTGATCGGTAATTAACGTCCGGAGACCAATTCGACTTCGATCGCCGCTTTAATTGCCCGTTCCATGTGCTCCTGTTTTTTTTTAATAATGGTAATAATGAAGGGTTAGGGGCAGCCGATCTAGGAGGAAGTTTGTCCGTTTCTACGGTCGAGTAAACCACTCGAGGATGATTAGATGTGGCAATTAAAGGGACCGCGTGCGAGGGTGGGGGGGGGGGGGTGGAAGAATAAAGCTGTCCAGGGGTCCGGCGACGTTGCAATAACGGTGATTACGAGCGCATGAGAGCGGACTGGAACTTTCGATTGCACTGTTGCAGGAAATCGGGGAGAATCTGCGCCCACCGGAAGTCGCGCGGCCTCCAGCGCCCTCCGCCAGTCCTGATCGGCGATCCTCCAAGAGCATAGCGGTCATTGATCATTATTACGGTGTGGAAGTTCCTATTAGTCGCGAGATGCCGTACGGCAATGGCCCCGGGTCGCTGGAGCCCGGCTCTGTCCCAGTAGCGAGACACCACGAGTATTATTCGCCGCAGGTTTCGTTCGCGACGACCGCGCAGGCGATCTCGTCGATGAGCAGCGAAGTGAGAAGCAGCGAGGTGAATTTACAGCCGCAGAACAACGTGATCTCCACGACGACGAGGTTACCGAGCAGCGATGTCGTTCCGTCGAACGCCAATGGGAAGGCTAGCTATTTGGGACAGGTCCTTGCCCACCCGCCGCAGAGGTCGGAGATCTCCCACCCCGTCAGCAGGCTGTGCGACATGATCGAGCCTAGCGATAAGAGCGATCGCTTCGCGTGCCTGGACGCGGAGAGGGTGGAGAAAGAGCCGCGGAAGGAAGAAAAGCTCGCCGAGAGGGTTATTATAAACAGCGATAATAACAATAACGACGCGACCGTCGGCCACAATGTTCCTGAACGCGGGGGGCCCAGCGGAACGCAGGAGGATCATAGGTGCGATCAGTGCGGCAAGACTTTCGTTACCAAAGCATCCCTCAAGGTATAGATCTTGATTCTTCGATACCCCATTGGAACATTTTCTAGCTTTCAGCTTGGTGGCAGCGTAGCGATCTCCACGATCCCATCTAATGATCTTGCGCTGGGGGCGTGTGCTGGCTAACAATGGACCCCTAATTGTGGGAACGGAGTGGTCGGACCTCTTTTACTAACTACTAAAATCTTCCAGTTCCATCCTCTGCTTCGTCCTCCATCCCCAATAGCTCCAATAAAACAATACATAAGCAATCTTTTAACCCTGCATTCGCTAATTTGGTGGGACTTTTGCTAATCGGATTTGTGCGATCGATCGGATCGATTAACCCCCACCAAAGGGTGGATGAAGAGGCCCAGAGCTCTGATCAACCCCCTCCCGATACGGTGTTCAGGTACACATCAGAACCCATTCGGGGGAGAAGCCTTTCCGGTGCGCCGACTGCGGCAAGCAGTTCTCGCAGCTGCGCAATTACAAGTACCACCGTAGCGTGCACGAGGGTACCAGGGAGTTCGCGGCCACGTGCCCGGAATGCGGCAAGTACTTCAACGACCGCGGCTACCTCAGCTCCCACATGAAGATCCACCGCAACAGGAAGGAGTACGGGTGCGCGGAATGCGGGAAGAGCTTTAACCAGCGGGTGGCCTACAATATGCACGTGCGGATACACACGGGCGTGAAGCCTCACCAGTGCGAGCAGTGCGGCAAGGCCTTCTCGCGGAAGATGCTGCTCAAGCAACACCTGAGGACCCACTCCGGCGAGCGACCCTACCAGTGCCAGGTCTGCCAGAAGGCGTTTGCCGACAGGTCCAACATGACCCTCCACACCAGGCTGCACTCCGGTTTGAAGCCGTACCAGTGCACCCTCTGCTCCAAGGCGTTCACCAAGAAGCACCACCTTAAGACCCACCTCAACTACCACACCGGGACCAAGCCCTACTCCTGCCCAAACTGCGGCCTCCGCTTCTCCCAAAGCAGCAACATGAGGACCCACTACAAGAAGTGCACCGTCAGCAACCCCGCCGGGGAGAATGGCGTCCAGGGCGCCGCGATGGAGCCCTCCAAGCCGAGGATCATCTCCAGACCCCCCACGGACGCGCTCACGCCGCCTAACTCCGACCAGGAGCTGACCATCCTCACGCCGATCTCGAAGACGCTTGGGGCGGAGGCTGGTGGAACGTAGAGGGTGTAATGTACGTATCCCGTCTTCTTCAGATTATCGACGGAAGGTTCGTCGCTGGGAACTTAGTTATGTAAAGAGCAGCGAGCTTGAGCAGTACGCTTCTCTGCCAGGACAGTCGCGCCGGTTTTGTGCAACGGCAGGTTCCCCACGTGCTTCTTCTCGCGTTCTGCTGGACAGATAATATAATTCTCCCCCGTTTCGAGGAAATCGATCCTCGCGACAAATTGGAGACCCGACACCTGTGATGTAACGAGCCACGTAACGATCAGAGGAAAAGGCAGGCGTTTGTACAGATAGCGATGAGATGTGATATTCGCGTGGTCGTGCTGCTTATGATGCCGGGAATTGGTAGCTTTTGAGGAGCGACGCGTGGAAATTGCCGGCCGCGGGTCGACGAATCACTGTCTCACTGTGTGCAATCAAACGGTAGAAAGTATTAGATTCGTTTGAAAGTAGCTGTGCCAGCTGGTAATCCGAGACACCATAAGAGCGCGCGCCGGCTGCCTTTTCCTGGAAATTGTTGTTTAACACAGTAACACGTATCGATTCAATCCGCAAATTCTTGCGTCACGGATCAGTTTTTGTCGGAGCCGTGGCAGATCTTTCCCTTGGGATCGATCCGTGGCATTAATTCTGATTTGAAAGGCGCTTAATCGCTGTCAAAGGAAATATCAAGTGTTCGGGAACCGCGGTAAACGCGATTATTCTCGCGCGAACGATGAGTGATTCGACGACGATTCGAGACTCGAGAGGGCTGAATTCAATGCAATGTACATACAATACGTACTTAAACGTAGCTCGTAATCTAGTTTCTTAAGGGGAATCATTCGGCAGCAATCTTGTATTTTACTTGTAATAAAACACTCCTCGTTCAGCTCCTTTTTCCACTTGTAATATACCTTTCGTGCACACCTTGCTCGCCTTTTTACCACAACGATATTTATGTAAAAAAAAAACGAACTTTCGACATAATAAAATGAAAGAAAGGACTACTTTCTCCCTCCATTTATACGCAATCCCTTCTAGCAACTTCGCTTAAAATTAATCCAACCGATTTCTGAGTAGGGCGCTAAAGGACCAGGACCCAGAGATCGTGCGCACATACCTCTGGGCTTGAAGCAGGCTTCCTCAGCAACTATGCACCGTTAGACAAACGTTTGGGCCCCGGGGTCGATAAATCACGGTCGCCTAGGTAACTGAAAAAAGGCGCCTAATGAATCTACCATCTAATCACGGTTCTACCTAGAATGACTAGCTTGATTGCACCAGGGGTTCACGCTATGCCGGCTGACACCCTCGGACTTTCTCGTATTCATCGAAACCATGTACCAAGTGGCGGCCCACGTGTCCCGCTTCTTCCTCGCGCTAGCGAACTCTGAAGGACCCTCATCTGTGCCATCGAGAGATCGTATCGCCTTCGTTCCCTAGCCATTCCTCCTCTCCGCAGTCAGGAGCTTCGAATAATGGCACGCAAGTGTATGTACACTGGAGGAATCAGCGCGTTAATAGAGAAGGGAACGGTGCGCTCCCATGTTTGTCGAAAGCTCCGTTAAACGTTAGAGTGCCGGCGTGCGGCTGTTTATTTCTGATTTGTAGACTACTCGGAGCGGCGTATAGGCTGCCTAGAGGCTGTCTTTCGTGGAAGTCCTCGCGGACACGGATTTAATAAGAAGGACGAGATCTCGAATCTAGCGGCTGGATCCTCTCCGCCACGAAAGGGCTCCTTTCGTGGACATTTCCAACAACAGTTACGGGTTAGTGACCAATGTACTACTTCTTTTCTAACTCCTGCCACTTTGGAATCTAGGCAGCCTTTCCAAATTCCCTCGTCCTGGTCCCTGAAGTGGCGCTCTCGCGTTAAGTCAACATTAGCCGTTCCGAGCCAGGTCTAAACCTCCAAATGTAATACCCCACACCCGAACTTGAATGTAAATGTTTGATAAACGTCCCCGCGATAGGCGAGCCAACATTTGTTCGGCACACAAGAGCGACCGTAATTCGTATCGATGATACACGCGGAAGACTCGGTCCGTGATCGATCGCAAAGAGGGCTAAGTCATCCGCCGTATTAGAAAGCACGTAAAAGCCAATTGGCCATCATGATGCAGGCACAATTTCATTTGTCACCTCGCCAAAAACGCTCTGTCGTTCGATTTCATTGGGGGACTGATGGCTTGACAGCGCCGTGATTAGTCGCCGATAAATCGGCATTGTTCGGAGCAGGTACCGTCGCGCGGACGCGTCACTCGCGACCCATTGAATCACGTTTCGCAACGCGGTAATGATAGTCCTCGTCATTGGCGGGCAGCTTAAAAACTGACGGTCGAATGAAGCAATTATGCGATTAGCTCGGAGCAAGAGCGAGATGCTGTGCGACAGCTTCTCGCGATAGAGTTTCAAGTACTTACATAAAATGTAAGGGATAGGGGAATTACTTAACAATTGTTTCGCGATTTCCTCTTCTGGTTATGGCCACTTTCATCGACGAAAGTTGTTTCTTCGCCGTGTACAGGACTCGCTTTTTCACATTTTTTTTTCTAATCCCGAGTGAATAAGATTACTCGACCACTTTGGTCTTTCAAGTCGGACGAGTTAATCAACTACTCTTTAAACGCTGCTGAAAAGTGTCCTACTGGTTTTGGATGCAGTGATCATGCAACGCCAGAGTCCTTGGTAGACTATGTAGTTTATTATCTCCATAGCGCGTGCACGAGCGGCGGGTCGCCAGACAGTTCCTCCAGTTTTAAGGTCGCGGTTCTTGCGCGTTCGCTACTTTGTGCGAGTTAAATGGCGCACAGTGCCGCGCAAGTGGATCTATTCCAGCGTTAAACGGTGAATCGCGATCTCGTTGCACCATTCCAACAGTGGTCGGGTGTTAGAGATTCGTTTCACCTTTCGGATTCGCGCACTGACCTCCTGAACTCGATGATCGAGGAGAAAATCCGCCGATGGAACCTGACCGACCAGTTTTCAGAGTGAAAAATGCAAACCGCGTTTTTCATGCGCACGGAGAGGTTCCAAGCCGAACGTTGCTTCGTGGAAGCCCAACCCGCGAAGAGGATACCTCTGGCATACCTATCCTATTAACGATCAATCAACTTCTTTTCCCCCAATTCTGTGGAAACGAGGACGCTTCTGCATTTGTATTCACGTTTCAATCCTCGTGGAAGTTCGATTTGCGAAGATCTCGACGATCGATCAGCTCACTTCCCCCCTCCCACATCCGATAGAAACGAGGATGCTTCTACGATACATTTACATTCACATTTGAATCCTTTGGCCACGTGCATCGTCGCGATCCAATATCGCTGGAACACTGTTTGGTTTCACAACATCGCGATGAGGACAAAAGGAGCACGAGACAGAGATTGGCTGTCGAGCTTGAGAAGAATTGAACCATTCGCTTCGTCAAGCACAGTCATCGAAACGAGACGTTACTTTATCTGTCAGACGAAGCGTTAGCATTCTCGCCTTTGCTGCCCCATCTTGGACATCTCTTACCCCATTTTCCTCTGGGATTTTAATTAGCCGCCGAGTTGCCAGCGGCCCTCTGCCAGAGAAAAGTAAAGGGAAGGGTAGGATAGAAGAGACAAAGCAGCGTGAAAGTTCGCCTCACGAGCGGTCCATTTGCATCGTTGGTGTTCTACAATCGAGAAGCGGTAAAACGAGTAGCCTACGCACCCACTGCGCGGTTGCACAATGCTAATGGATCAAGTTCACGCAGACCGTCGAGCAAAATCGACCGGGCCCGGTTTCTCGAGTGCCCAGCTACTTGTCATGCCAACGACTCCGGCATCGGGTACGCAAATTTCGTGTTGAGAAACCGCGAGTCATGTTCTCCCCGACCCCCTTCCTTCCGTGCCATTTTTGTACCGGTGACGTCCGCCATCCTTCGTTTCAATCATTTCGCTACACTTTCTCGTCGCTGTCCTCTTCATACCCCGTGGAACATAGCTGCGCCCTTATATCTTACAAAAGCCCAGTTCTTCCGAGACGGTACCGTGTCCCTTTCGATCCTCGGCGGAATAGTTCTCCCCTCCTTCGAGCATTTGTAACTAATGAGAGTCACGGATCGATAGGACAGCGTGACTAACAATCTCGCGGAATATTAAACGAGCGATATTAATTGGGCGACCCTCGATCAACGTGTCACCAATGGTTGAAAGGTACATGATGTCTCCACCAGCGGTGACGTACTCACGATTAATTAAGCGATGTTCTGCTCGAAGGTAACGGGTTCCCTCGGTGTAGAGACTCGCTGTCGATAATTGAGTTACTCCCGAGATACATGTACACGGTGCTCCGTTTAAATGGATGCGCATAAATAATCAGAAGTGAACAGGCTTTCGTATCGACCATGGAGAACTGGACACTTAGGCAGTTTTCCTGTTCAAAGATCGGTAGTGTGGGATCAGGAGCCAACATAAGACGAAGTCCGGAAGAAGAGATCCCGGTGTCGGCTTTGGTGGAATTAGTTAGGCGACTGATCAGTACCCGCAAGATCGTGGGTTCGAGTCCCATCGCCCCGAGGTCCTTTTTTCCGTGGCTCCTGAGCACATAAGAATTACAAACCCCCCTATTCCTACAATATCCCATAAGAAAACGGAAGCTTCGGAAGCGTTTGAAACCATTTCGCGCGAAGCGTTAAACGTGGTCCCACGTCGTTCAGCGTCTTTCTGATATTTGACGAAGGGGTAAAAAGTGCACGGAAGCGGTGAACCGAACCTGATTACGCAAGAAAGTTATGCTTAACCAGACTCCGACATTATGTTTCTGACACATCGCAGTAGGCTCACGCCCGGTTGCCGGGCTCTCGCAGGGAAACTAAACGGGCGTTTAGCGGGGAATGAGACAAGAAACGAGCCGGAATGCAACAGTCAATGTCAGCCTGTTCAAAAGCGCAAACTGTCGGCCGTGGAAAGCATCGTTTGTTACGGGTATCGATTAGATCTCGCCTCGTTAGGAATTATCGTACACAGTAACGCTATCATAGCCCCGGATCGACATATTAATACACAGTTGACGTATCGACCGTCAAACCCGCGGCTTTTGTTTAACCTGAATTGTTCTGCAGCTAGCTAGGGGAAAGTGAACGCGCCTTTGTAAGCGAAATCATTAATCTGGTGAACTGTCACCAGACTTTTCTTCACTCCAATTTATTGTCCTGCCTTTATTTCCCTCTCGCAAATGTTTGATCTTTTATTCGACAGTAAGCGATACCGCGGCGATTCGATGGCAACATAATTCGTTGAAAAATCAGTTGATCATCCCGTTTAACTAATTGGAGAGATACGTGGTTGTAAGCAGCGGCTCGTTAGGCGCGAAATTGGCGATCGCGGAGGCAGTGGATCGACGAGTTTCCTTATCTCGATATCAGTGCCGGGGAACAGTTCTCCAAGGTACTTTTCCCGTACCTTGACGCCTGACGGCTTAACACCTACCCGATCGACAAATAATATCGATAGAGACAAATAGTGGTCCGCCGCTAAAAAAAATCACGTAACCACGGGGCCAGAAATCGGTACATGCTACTTCGCGTTCGACACGCAAATCGGTTCAATTTCTTCCTCTTTTTTCCTCTGCGGAACAAGATACACGCGGCTCTGCGCGACTACGGAGCGAGCAGGTTCCCTTTAGCAACCACGGCGAACTGGTTTTAACATAATATTTGGTCTGCCTTCGTCTAGAGATATTTATTACACGAGCGCGATAAAATGATCGTCGACAAACGGACCAAGGCGTTTCCATCGGGGGCGGCCAAGGCTACCCCGTGTTAATCGATGTTAATCGTGATGAACACGAGGAACCCTTCACCCGTCCAACTGATCTTGTTCGGATCTCTTATCGCGTTCCACGCATATTCAAGGTCGGTTAATTATAAAGAAGAGCCACAGACACATCATCCTTCCCTCCAAGGATAAATTTGGATAAACTCGCTGCAAAGCCGAGTCCTTTGGGTAAAAGGTGTCCCATTTCACAGCGGGCGCCGTAATAACCAGACGATCGTAATTCAGCGGCTGACGAAACGGCCGAGATTTATCGGACGATACCTTGCTCGAGATCTCTCCGCTGAAATCATCTGTTACGTCTTCGATCCACCGGCTGCACGCTCCTCTCGCGAATTAAATGTCCCCTTTTTGCCACGCTGCCGCGATCGCGACGCTCGGACCTGCGAGCATTTTACGACGGGACACTTTCACTGTCCAGAGGCACGCCGTCGAAATCCTGACCGCGCTGGAAAAAAAAAATCTCCCCCCTGGTTGGCGTCTTCAAGAGGACTTATCCACGGCGCTTCCAGTATCGTCCCATGATTCCTTGACTCGAGCTGATTAAGTCACACATTGCATTCCTGAAATATGTGCAGCGTCTCCCCGGGGAAACAGGTCCACGGAATCTTGTCGCGGGCGAAGCGTGCAGGTATTTTAACCTCGGATAGCTATCTGTCCCCCGAAAGGGGCCCACGGGCGTGCGTACGAGCGACACCCAGTTCACACACGGACAGGAGCCTGGGACTAGCGGGCACCATAGAAACGAGGGCCCTTCAACGAGCTTTATTACCAAATCCCGTTCCCTGGGTGACTCGGCCGCGCTGATTGCAGCAGGACGCGTTACTCCGCGAGGATCGGGGAAAGGGAGCGTCGTAAATCAGCGCAGTGGTCCAGCTGCTGAGCTCGCTCGCGTAAGAACCGAGTTTCCAACGTCGAAACGTTTAGACAGATACTCCTGAAAAGACACTCTTCAAGGCTGGATGAAGTTGTCACAGTCGGCCATTTATTAACTGCTTCTGTTTGACGAGATGTTTACAGATCATCAATATTTTTTTCAACCTCGCAAGGCCAATGAAAGTCGATAAGATTTACGGTTGAATGCGTGCGGAGTGTGAAAAGTGTGAAATGAGGGACCAATTTCGAGAATCCGATCGGGGCGATGATTTGGTACAAAAGATCGAACGATTAACCAGCATGTATGCATAATTGATCATAAACGGCCGGGCGGGGGAATGGTTTACCGCGAACATGGAAGATTGATAGGCCGATAAACATCTAACAACGATTAATACATGCTAAACGCTTTATAAGCGAGCTTCCTCGCGAAGCCGGTTTCCTTCCTGGCTCCCGGTAATGCTTCAGTAATAGCTCGTAAATTCCTGTTAATTTACGCACTGGCCCGACCCAAAATGGCTCCCTCTCTCCCGGACAATATACTATAAACTGGCCACTTCACCCGAAAAGCTGGCTTCTTTGACTTCATCGAGGTTCGTTGACCCTCTAGCATGGACCCTAGGTGAACGCGGCAAATGCCTGAGCTCTTAAAAGGATCATAAAATCAACTATTCGTGTGCCGAAAATTTTTGCCGATGTTTACTGTCCTGGAATACCTCCTAATGAGATAAATGGGCAAGAGTCGAAGAAGTGCTTCGAGCATTAGAACTCGAGAATCATCTATTCTAATGATGCAGCATTTCCCATTGAAATCTGCCCAATCCCAGTTCCACTGCGAAATGCCTAAAATCGATCGAGCTTAGAATTTCTCTGAAGAAGCCTGTAGATACATAGTAGATGCAACCCAGTTCTAAGCAGATTTGCAATTCTCTACGCGGGTTATAAATGAACCGATAGAATAATTCCACGAACGACGAGGAAGCTGCTCGTAAACCCAATTGGTTGCTTCGGGTTCGGATTTTGTCGAATCTAGAATTGCCGAGAATCTTATAAACCGCGTGGCAATTCAGCGTGGAACGAGGGGCCGATCGGAAACGCGCGTGTAAATCCTGAATTTTATGCAGAATGCATGCGCGTGGATCGGCCGGGAATCCGCGAGGAGGGTGCGCGCGAGAGGAACAGAGCCGACGGACTTTCCATCCCGTCTTCGCGAGCCCGAGAAACCATCATCGGGGCCCCCGGTGCTCGAAATGTCAAGGTGTTCTCGCTGGAGTGAAAGGACACCCGTATTTCTGCCCTTTTTTTCGTCGATCGCTATTTGCACGCGGAATAATTAATAAATTATTTTCGCCGGCTGCCAGGCATACGGTCGAGGCGAATCGATTTCTTCGGAACCGATGCTCCGCGGTATTGTTCAATTAACGCGACCGCCAGCGACTGAATGATCCACTGGGTGTGGTGTTGGTGGCTTTTATGTAGCTTGCTCTTGCATTCGTTGAAAGTGATAGAACTCTACGGTTCTGATTCTGAGTGGTTTCCATACCATTCTAGCATTAAGTTTCTAGATTCTATCGCTATCAGGCACTGGCATTGTCTTATCTTAACAAACGGAGGAGGGGTCAGTTGAGAACACAGTTTAATGTGTAAATATTTGAATACTCCTGATTCTTCGAATATTCAAATATTCGAATCTCAAATTTGAATTCTATGGTATTCGAGTATTCGAATACTCAAAATATTTGTACCAGCGCTAATTAGTGCTCGTCGATGACAACTGGTTGGGAACGAGCATAGGAGTTATGCTTAATACGATCGCGGAAATTCTCGGGCCTAACAATAAATACACGATGTGATCAAAGAACACGTTGCATAAAAAGTGTGGAAAAACCGTTGGACAGTATTTTAGCTTTCACTGCGTGGTAGAATGACCCCAGTACAGATAAACGGCACAGCGTTATCTCAGCAGAATTCGAGCCCCTTCCAAACAACTTCCTTTCTCTCAGACTCTACAATTTGCCTATCGCCGCTACATTGTGCCTGATTCAAATTAATATCGATTGTCAGGCGAGAAGTTCCTCTAACTTGACCTCCAACTGTGAGATAACGTTCGATTGTATTAGAACACGAGCTGCCTCGGAATCCTTTCGTGTTCTCACAGGCCGCGTGGCCAGGGCTTAGAACAATGGCGATTTCGTTTCACCTTTCGTCGGTTGCGATAAGGATACAGAGGTAACGCAGCGCTTCACGCGCCACGGGCTAATTAAACGTGCGCTCGCCAGCTCGCGGGCACTTTAACGCGCGGATTCGAGGCGTAGTCGAGGCAGCTTGACAAACGGGACGCTCCTAGGGGACCGTAACGGCCCCGGTCGTCCAGCTTCCTAGAGCACACTCATCCGAGTTAATTGTTCCGTGCTATTAAGATCCGTGTTTTATTGAACGCTCTGGCCAGCCTCGAGAGAGATCATGGGAAAGGGTACCGAAAGGGGGGAGCTGACAAACGTAACACCCCGTGAATTGCTCTGTTAATTAACCTCTCCTAAATGTGGATTACGGTGCTCGCTGTCTTAGAGTAATCTCCGCGTTCGGAGCGGGCCATTCCGCCGAGCGCGAGCGTATATTCTCGGGTGACAGCAGTTCGAGAATAAAGATGCTCAGATAAATGGATCAGGTGGATCGTACGATAGAGGTGTTAGAGAAGTTCTGGGAACTCTGCCTTCTTTTCTCACTTCTCGCCTCTGGCTTCCCATGATCCTCATTCTTCTCGAGCACTCCACTTCTGTCGCTGTTACATTCGTCTCCTCTGTTCGCTATCTTCTTCCATGAACCTTCCACGCATTTCCTCCCTTCTCTCGGTCTCCGACCCTCCACCAACCCCTGGCGAGTATAATGGCCATTCTCGGATCGGTGTAACTTCCGTCCTTCGTTTCGTCCAATTATTCGAGGCGATATCTGCGAACTGTTGCTTCATGAATGAATATAGACTCTCAATGGCAGCCCGCTCCCGTCAGTCTAATGAATACGTGTTAAAGGCGTACCCACGCGTGCATGCAAGATGCATATCTAAATACGTGTACACCTATTATATTATCGCTCCAAGTGCCCCTCGGTCGCCTCACTAATTCATACATCAGTCTCCCGATTAACCATTGTAATTGATTCCGTGGGCTCTATTGTTGAACGAGAAATTTCGGCTGCCAAAAAAGGGGCCCATTGTGAAGTCAGCATCTCGGCTAAAAATATCGTCGAAGGACCGTGACTCGGCGACCCATTTAATCATTATTATTATTCTGTAGATATTGCGCCATTTCAATTGCAAATTATATTTACAATGGCTAATCAAGATATACACTTTGTTGTGTATTAATTAAGCTGTATTCTCTTGGAAAAGAAATTTGATTTGTCAAGAAATGGTGCTATAACAGCACTTTTCCATAAGGCCTCTTCATAGTTACAGGATTTGTGGTATCGAAAATATCTCAGAGATTAGTGGACCGATTTGAATAAAATTTTTCACGAAAATTCTTAAGACTATACAATGATTGTATAGTCTAAGAATATTCGTGCAAAATTAGACTATACAATGATTGTATAGTCTTAAGAATATTCGTGCAAAATTTGATTCAAATCGGTCCACTAATCTCTGATATATTTTCAATACCACAAATCTTGTAGCAATGAAGAGGCCTTGGAACTGACTGGGCAAAAGGGACTGCTAAGGCACCATTTCTTCAGATATCAAACTTTTTTCTGAACAGAATAGAGCTGAATTTATACACAAGAAGGTGTATATCTTCATTTTTATATATGACAATTTTTTATATGAAAAAAAAAACATAAAAGAGACCCTACTTTCGACCTACCAAGGGTACGTAAACCTTTAACAAATTATACATAGGCAGACGACGTACATTAGAAGGAATAGAATCCAACCCCTTTGAATTGCTTAAATCTGTTCGCAAGCCGGGACAATGTCGGCCTGCCCATTTACTGGCTGACAGATCTCGCATTCAATTAACGGGATGTAATAGATGCTAATGATAAGCTGTTTGCACTGCCACGACATAATCAGTCGGGGCGGGATAAGTGTCACGGGAAGGTTGTCAAGCGGCGCGTTTCCTCGCTATCGACGTGATTGCCGTGAAAGAAAGCGATCGTAAAACAGCAACGGGCGTAAATACGCAAAACAGACGAGGTAAGAAGCAGCGATAGATCAATCGCCAGGGGGACCATTAAATCCTAATGGACATAACGATTTCTTATTCAGCCCTAATAGCGTCTCGTTTGCACAGTGCAACACTGACTCGCGTTTCTTTCATCCACGTTCAAACAGCTCACTGATTTAACTTCGATCGAAGTATCTAGATCAAACGATCTCTGACGAATGCTTCTCGGTCCTTCCTACAAATTTACCCGCCCTAATATATCCAACAAGCTAATTGGATAATACCGAAGCGTAGAAGCACGGCGGTTCGCTGCCATTAGTACTTTTCAAACGCAGATTCCGCTACGAAGCCCGATTATCCATTAGGAAATTAACGATCCCTCGACCTTATGCCTCCCACGGAATCCTCTTTTATGATACCATTTAACCATAAACGAATTTCATAAGCTGCTGAGGCGCTCGCGATCTCAGGCTCGGGCAAATGTTACGAGATTCTCATCGTGAAAAGCTAAACACGTGCCTGTCGCGCTTAGACAACAAAGAAACCGACAACCGTCAAATTAGATTCGAAATGCTTCTGGCGTTTTAAGGCCTGCGCACACATGTCGGTTCCGCGCCGCCAGTGTGAATAATCTCTTTGTGCCATTATTATCCGACACAGACAAGCGCGGCCTGCTCCATTCCAAAACAGTGAAACGATATTTTTCCCGCCACTGAACCATTACGTAGCTGACAGTGCTGACACGTGTGCGTAGACCTTTACTTATTATGTAACAAGAGAGCTCGACGCTGCTCCGTGCCCCTGGCGTCCCTGCAACCCTCCACGCTCACCTGTCCACCGTGCCGATGCCGCCCCAGGACAAGCCTGACGATACCTTGCAAGCCGCAATCGACCCGCTGAACTCAGCATCACGCTCGTACACGCGGTCGTACACAGTCCACTACCTATTACCGATACCGACAGCATCGTAACACGTTTGATATTAATTGGAACCGGTTGCGCGCCTCGATCATATCCTAGCACGCCGTGCCGCGAATTGGAGCAAGGATTTTGACGGATCTAACAAATACCCGTTCTACCGATACACGCCTACAGTACCTACACACTCGCGCCTTGATAACGGAGATTCGGAAACGGGGTGGGATCCATTCGAGTGCTCGGCAGAGACTTGGGGCTCGTCGTACAGTCGCAGGATATCTTGTAGTTATAATTCTTTGATAGGGAAACTTGACGGAAAGCCAGGAGCTAAGTGGAAAAGTGATTTCTCTGGATAAGAAGGAAAGACACCAGGATCGCTGGATTCTTAGAAAGGAGGAAACTCGCCGGAAGGGACATGTAGAGTAAAGAGAACGTATGTAGTATTAACGTTGGAACGTATATGTTAGATCTACAATGTTGCTCCGTTTATGGGATACGGATTTCTCGCGGGGCAGTAAAACGCGTGATTTCTGAGACGCGACGCGCCTACATGTACAACGTACCTGCAAATCTAGGCTATCGAGCAGCGAAAAGTGTCACAAACAGGCTGTGCCCGATGAAAAGAGCTGTCCGCTCCGTTTTTCCATCCGGCGATGGGATGCGGTTACGGTATCGGGATGGAAAATTGCGTTCGCGCTGCTACTTCCACCCTGCCATCTTCGCAAATTTGTTGCCAGCGTTTTCGATAAGATTACCAGGACATTAAGTACAGCTAACTTCGACGTCTATCACTTCGTTCTTTTCTTCTATTTAGCTTAAAATCTACCTTTCAAATCCTCTCCCGCTTCCTCATGTTCCCGTCTCTCTTTTTTCGTTCTCTCCGTGGCTAATCAGCCGTTTTTCTAATCGCTGCTACTCTTGCCACTCGATGGGGGCCGTTTAATTACACACTCCGATTGCCCGTCCAATGAATTGCCTCGCGGAAGGGTTCTAGAATTACCGATGCGAGGACACTCGCTTGTTTTCGTGGCGGATTTTTATCTCTGATCAAGAAAGTAAGATTCGGCCGAGGGCGATCGTTAGAAAGTAACGTAAATGTGCGATGGATTTCCTTGCAGTCATCACAGATGAATGTAGCGCATTAGCGATAAACGATATCGCGTCCCGCGAATAATACTCGCTGACACTGATACTTTTGATAATTGAGGGGCTGAAAATGGTAAACGATGTAAGTGCCAGAAGTGAAAATTTTCAGTATTTTCTTTTCAACCACAGCAATGTTGGCGATGTTTTAATGACCTCTTAGTAGCTTGAAAGTATAATAGAAGCTCCAATATTATTACTATTTTACTGCATTACTATTTTAATAAAAAAATTTATTATAATCATTTTTCGAGGACACTTTAATAAAATAAATAACTCTGAAAAAATAATTCTGATTCGGGTTATGTAAGGCCGACGCAGAAGTACGTTATTTATTATAAAAATTAAATGACAGCGTTATAAGGCAATCATATCTGTGGGTGGGCCTCCGTTATCTCCTCCCAACCAATATTTTACGACTCAGTCCGCCACTAGATGTTGGTATTTATGATCTAAGTTCTATCTCACAACGTCCTAGAAACTAAAATCAATTATTCCAGCACTTACAGCGTTCACCACCGTATTCAGCAGGGAATTTACATCCTTCTATAACTATAAAAAATAATTTTCCACTTCTTTGGCACTTGCGTTGTTTACCATTTCTACTCCTCACTTACCTACAATGTGTTATACCTACTAGGAAAAAGAAAAGAAGCTCCTCGTCGTGTTTAGTCTTCAGAAGATCACGCGTCGCGGTTTCTAATGTTTCCATTAGCGATCGCGAGTGAATCTTATTAGATTTTCACGCCGGATAAAAAGTAACCGGAGGTAAAGAAAGTCGGTAAGGTGCATAGAAAATGACAAATGTACGTATGCTACATACACAGCGCTCAGGACTGACGTTTCGCGGGAAGAAATTACATAGGAAAGGAATTCCTGCACGACACGGGCCGACTTCCTTTCCACCGCCCATGTAACATCTTATTTCCTGAAATATAGATCTGACGATATATTTATCCATTCTCTAATGAACGGAAACGATGAATTTTTTCCACCCGTAAGAAACTTTCATCGCTGTGCTCTATCTTTCTCCTTTAGTATAGATATTACGGGCGATTGTCCTCTCAAGTTTCGAATTTTACTTCAAACTACGTGGAAAGTTGTTTCATCTCAATCCCCAAACGTGTGGAACTCCTAAACAAAACGCGCAGTGTCGAATTACGACGAGGTAGAGTAACGTTTCCCACAAGCGAGACCAACGCTCGATGTTGGGAACCTCGAAGCGCTAGTTCTAGGCGTTAAAAATCTCGGCCTCGGTCACGAAAGTTCAAAAATCATTGGATCACGCGATTGATATCTCGTGCTGGTGTTTGGAGCCTCGGGGCGTTCGATAGCCTCGGCGCTTTAACATTGTTGAAGGAAAGTTTCAAATCGCGCTGCCTCACGTATGACAACGGATTAATGGGACGCGTTCAAACGCAATGATTCATTTAGCAGCGCCTTCGCCTAGGGTTACCAACCGTACTATAATATATAGTATTGTACTATACTTTTGTCTAGTGTACTATATACTAAATATAGTAAATTCTACAATTTTTATTTATTTCTTTATTCTATGCAAAATGCACAGAAAAATATACATTTAAAAAGTAAGATATGGTTGTTTCAATGCGTTTTTATTTTGTACCACTTTCCGCCGAAAAACATTTTATCACAATGTATAAATAAATTTAGTTCAATATATTCCATAAATATATGATTTATTATGTACTACATTTAAGTACTAAAGTATTATATTTTCCGGAGAAACAATTGGCAAACCCTACCTTCGACCGATTTTGATCGCACCCGTGGTGCCCCCGGGCCCTCTCACGACAGCTTGGCCGTCGATCGGATCGTTAATCTTTGATTTAGCGTCCGCAACCTCCCACTGGCCAACGCGTCGACCGTTTATTAAATTTATTATCAGCGGGACTTGGCGATAGTGCAGAGGGAAACAGACAATCCACCGCTCATCGTAATCACGGTGTATCTAATGGCTTAGAGTTATTGCTACATGTTGAGCTCGCGTGGTACGTGAAACGTTTCCGCTTTGACTGGACGATTTCCTAATTATTAGAATTATCTGAATCTACATGAGACTTTTCAATTACACGAGATCCCAAGATACCCAGAGGTATCATCAGACCTAGCTTCCATCTCGCTGTATCATTATGTCCACCGCAGTCGCGGGTAAAAATGTAGATTGATTAAAAACGAATCAGAAACGTGGCTAACGACGCGTCTAGCTAATCTACATACCTTTTCAACAGTAAAACGAAAGACGCTCGGAAGAACAGACCCACGTTTCTCAGATGATACGCTCTGCTACCTAGACCAATTTTCTGAGATTCCCGCGGTTCTCTTTCGTTCGGGGGAAATGAGGAACAGAGAGGAAGTTAGGAGATTACCGGTGCCGCTGAATACCGCTTTAATAAAAGGGCAGCTATCGAACCACTCCGATGTATAACTCGCAGTAGTGGCGCACTCAGGATTTAATATTTTCCTTGGGGGGGGGGGGGCGAGTTGAAGGGATAAAGATATTATTAATGCAAATTAAATACAATTCATTAGGCGATTAGAAGAATTTATTTGAAGAATAAAAACTCAATTCTCTTTTCTTCTTACAACGCCTCTTCTTTGTGGGTGCCAGAGCCCCTTGGCCACCCCTTTGGGTGCACCACTGACTCCTAGAGTTACAAAGTGGAAATTTTGCCCAGTCGATCTGCTGTGTCTACAATTTACGCTCCTCTGGTTTCTCCTTTTCAGAGGTTCGGCTACTTATTCACACGCGAGCCCCGGGAGTTCTCTGAAAATCAATAGAAACCATGGACGTGGAACCACGCGTGGAAAAACTGTTCCGGGGCGGCGCTGATACCGCGACAAAGTGCTCTTTCTGCGGCAGACTCGAGTAGTGCCATTAGAGTAATTTCTGCTATTAGTTTTACTTTCCAATTTCAGTTGGACGGCGCGCGGAAAAGGCGCGGTGAAAAACGTTCGGTCAGGAGAGCCCGATCAATTGGTCGCAATTTGCTCGAATTAATTATGAAAGTCTACAATCGGAGTGGCCACCGGTAATGATGGCAACGTGGACGGCTGAACAGCCATTCCGGGGATCTCTGGTATCTACCGGAGGCAGTTGCGTGTATCATCCGAAGGCTGATTATCACCTGCGCCACTGTAACGGGGATTACTTGCAGCATAGGTGAAAGAAGACATTCTAACGAGTACAACTTCGTTTCTGAAGCCAGACTCAGCCAACCTGCCTATGCTAGCTGACCATAAGAAGAGTTGACCCATTGGTAAACTATCCTCTGCTATATAGTTGCAACGAAGTAGCTTGTCTCGTGAGAGAACAGTCATGAGAGTACTAAGTCAGTATGTACTTAGGTGTCATTAAACTCGGAGGAAAGGAGAAATGTGTTGGCTTGTACTATTAGAAGGCGTTGTTAGGCTACTCCATGATTTTTCTATGAAAACTAGGTGTTGTATAAGATTCAACCAAAATCGTTAACTAAATTTAGGGAGTGGTCCAGTTATAATATAGTATCTGCATTTCCATTTGTTCCGACTCCCAGCGATCTGTTACGCAATCCGGTATTTTGCATAATCTATTCCACTGTTAGATGGGAGGAGAAAAAAGCAAGTCAGTGTCGACATAATGCATTACAATGTGACACTTTCGAATGGTAATAATGTGATCTTGACGCGACAGTTCCACGCTACGATCTACAGTTGCAAATAATTATTGAGCCTTCTATGCTAATAGATCGTGTACTACACACTCTACACTATACATCGATTTATAACACGACACTTCTTTCAACAGAGTTGCTAATTCCCATTACGCCCTCGGCAGCATAGCAATGAGGTCTCAGATCTCGTTCTTGCTATCCTGAATTCGTAACAATGCAGCGAATCGAAGGCACTTCTTCCTCTCTCATCATACGTGCATTGCTAGTGCATCACTTCTACACCATTTATGCACTACTCTCACAACCTCCCAACCCCACATCGATAATACTTTCACAATACTCCGACATTATTCCAACACTAGGTACACGTGATTTCGTGAGTATACACTCTACTTTCACATCACTCCCACGCCATTCCTGCACAACTCAAATTGCACATAGACGCCGTTCTTCCAATAATGCCACACCACTCTCATAGTATTTGACAGATAAAGCGACCCAATCTCCCCATATAAACTCTCACATCATTTTCATACTACTCTCAAATCACTTTTACACTATTCATACCGCTCATACTACTACTACTACCATCGCGCTTCACCCTCTACCATAGCATTGCAATAAAATACTGAATGAAGTATACACGTACTCATTCATTGTAACAGTGGGCTTCGATGCTATAACCATCGTTTCGATTATATAATTAATTTGAGGCGTCGACAAGCATTGATTGATACTAAATTTTTTTCATTTGAATAAGCAGCGTCCGATCGACTGTATCTCGAGGTCGTCCCAAAGACGAAGAGGTTCTTCCCAGATAAATGGACTCTTGGCAGATCGGACGTGCCGGGTGTGCTATAATCAAAGAGTTAAAAAAAATCGGAGCAAAATTTCTCCGCCCTACATTCGCATTTCAGCAATCTCAGCACTAAAGGCAGCGGAAATAAATAAAAAATCAGTGCGGCGCTACATCTGCTTCGGAGCAGGTGTGCCGAGCCTGGCCAGTGTGTTGAGCAATTTGTAAAATAACATGTAAAACGTCGCTGTCCAATCAATCATCGGGATACGTTGTTACTAAAGGAATCCTCCGTTTCCCCATTCGTTTAACTTATAACAATGTTACAGGCATTTGAAATTTTCGAGTATTACCAGTGGCATTAGTAAACATTAATTATTATGTACGGGGACAAATCGCTAATAGCCAGGAGCGTCCGGAGCCTTTTTCCAGGTGGGAGGGGGGGCAACTTTGGGATGATGGTAAAGAAAAATATACTCCTCTTGTTTTTTTTAATCCATTTTATAGTGCCAATTTAATTCAAAATTTAGAACCGAAATTTAAAAATATTCCCTTTTTTTTAGTATAAACTTAATAAAGATCAGTTTTGAAAAATAAGCGATTTTTTCTCAAAATCCGGGGGGCCAACTGCACCTGTTGTCCCCCCCCCCCCCCCCCCCTCCTGCGAACACCCATGTTAATAGTTTTCAAACGCTTCGTTATACGACGTTCCATGGGAAAAGGTGGTACGGGAAATTTTTGTAGTAAAGGATTCTTTCTATCCTCGCTCCGACTACTTATGCCATAAGTCTTATGGGATTCTATGGGATTCGTTCCCGTAAGTTGAGGTAGCGCGTTGAAACTCTGCAAGGTTGTTGGGGGACGAGATTCTGAATAAGTCTTCTTATTGAAATTTTCCCGCGGGACGTCTTATAACAAAGTTACAGCTTCTTGAAATTTTCGAAATAACTACTGGTAATAGAAGGTTGTCTAGTAACAGGCGCTAGCCTCTAATAATTTTCTAACGCTTATAAACTATCCAATTTTAATATAAAAAGAGTTGGTTAGGGGCACAGTAAACAGTAAATCACTGTTCTTGACTGTTTTTACTTTGCTACTGAACTAACTGTAACTTACCATAAGAGGGCCGTGGCAGCATCGTCTTTTCAAATAAATATAATATTGAATAAGTTTGCTTTAAAGTAGTAAGAACTACAGTATTGTCTCCTTATGGACTCGGTTTGGTGTACAGTGTACACGATGTGGGTTTTTCGCTATCCCCACCACTTCTGTCTCACTCTTGTCCGGCGAAGGGAGAGCGAGATGGAACGAGAGCGAGCGAAAGCCACTGGTCTCGCTCCGTCTTTCGGACGCCGTGTCACTCCGGCGCACGCAAAGCGTTCCATCTCGCTCCCCCCTTCGGCCAGAAAGAAGCGAGAAACGAACACTCGGAATTAGGGCTCTGTTCATGATGTGGGTTCAACGCCGGTCCCGACCAGCGAGCCCACAGGGAGGAAATACTGTATCTAGTGTAGTGTTCAAGTAGCAATTATATTACAAAGACTGGTTACTTAAATCAGGGCTTTCGTCTGTTATAGGTAAACAATTCTTTCTTTCGTTAAATATGGAGGGGGCGCATCAAAATCTGTTCTTTTTGCACGTAGTTGGGTTAGTCGGGTATTTCAGTTCGTGTGGCACGAACTCCTATATAACGATTTTGAACTTTGTTTAGGCTGTTTCGATGCATTGCTAAAGCTACTATAAAAACACATAGACTATATATATATATCCGTTATACGATGTCGCAGGAGAAAATGGTATTAAAGAAAAAGGTTCAGATTTTCGTCATCTATGTGTGTTTATAGTAGCTTTAGCAATGCATCGAAACAGCCTAAACAAAGTTCAAAATCGTTATATAGGAGTTCGTGCCACACGAACTGAAATACCCGACTAACCCGACTACGTGCAAAAAAACAGATTTTGATGCGCCCCCTCCATATTTAACAAAAGAAAGAATTATTTACCTATAACAGACGAAAGCCCCGATTTAAGTAACCAGTCTTTGTAATATAATTGCTACTTGAACACTACACTAGATAGTTCTTACTACTTTAAAGCAAACTTATTCAATATTATATTTATTTGAAAAGACGATGCTGCCACGGCCCTCTTGTGGTAAGTTACAGTAAGTTCAGTAGCAAAGTAAAAACAGTCAAGAACAGTGTTGAACGTGCTGCGTGCAATAGGCACAGTGATTTACTGTTTACTGTGCCCCTAACCAAATCTTTTTATATTAAGATTGGATAGTTTATAAGCTATCAGAGATATACAACATGACAGTGTAGAATGTCAATATTAACGCGCACTTTCTACTCAAGGTGTTTAACCTCCTTACCGTCGGTCTCGAAGCTTGATCAACATTTCTATAAAAATTACTCACGGCCGAAGCTGCAGTTAAACATGAACGAAGCTCTTCTGAGATACGAAGAAGGCAGCGACAACTTCGAGGTGTCACTTCGCTACGTTAATCCTGACTTAAATCTGGACAGGCAATTCAATTTCAACAGGAACGTGAACGAGCCTATAAGTAACTTTCTTCGCAGAGTGGACGCGAACATCAATAGCTACACGATGAAAAGGCTAAACAAGAAGAAGAAGAAACGGCCCCACGAATCGGAGTTGTTAAATGATATGATGGATAATTTTAAGAACAAAACTATTAAACTCGTAAGAGACAACTCTGCCCTTGACGGTGACATTATTTGCAGATCAATTTTAGAAGATCCAACAAACATAAAGTTGGTCATCTTTGACACCGAGTACACATTGAAATGTAACGTACCTTGCATCACCAAGATAGAACTCTCGTCAAGCATTTTAGTCGGTTTCCCCACTTATCCGTCGAAGATCGAATCGTTGCACGTGGATATAGCAAAGTCAGCTTTCGCTTGGTACAAACAAGAGAAGCAGGAATGGATCCCCGTTGGCGAAGATTATTTATATACACCCAGTATATCTGATATGGGATGTAAATTGAAAGTGAAATGTACACCGAAGAATGACGAGCAGGTCGGACCGTCGGTAGAAGCTGAATCTAATAACGTAGTAGAAGCTGGCCCGGGTCCTTGTCCCTTTGAAATCAGACACAATTTCACAAACTCTAAATTGTCAGGTAAAAGGTAAATATTTTCATTGAAACAATTAATTTTGATATCTAGCGTTTCAGGTTTCTTCCTGTTCAATACAGTTCTGTTATTAAATCACTGAAATTTTAAAGGTGGAATTGTAGTTTCAGAGTAACATCGTACAACATATTGGCAAACATATATTCAGAAACTGACTTATCCAAAGAGGTTTTATATCCATATTGTCCGCAGTATGCCTTATCCATGGATTACCGAAAATCACTGATTCTAAAAGAATTAATGGGTACCTATCTCTTATTTTTATTCAAATCGATGAGTAAATTCGAATGATGGTAATATTTCTCCAGGATACCATGCCGATGTAATATGTCTTCAAGAAGTGGATAAATCGGTTTATGTACAAGATTTGATACCATCTCTACACGTGTTGAACTATGACGGTGTGTATAACGCCAAAAATGATTTACGAGAAGGACTCGCGATATTTTATAATGAAGAGAGATTCGATAAGTTAGCTTACGATTACAGTGTACTGGCTCAAGGTACAGATCTAGAGGAATTCAATTCTGTTTGGTCACGAATCGAAAACACGAATGTGACACAGGCATTCTTGAATAGAAGTACAATTGTTCAGGTATTAGAACCAGAAATCTCTGTTATACTCTAAAACACGATTCATTGCTAATCAATTACACACAGTTATAAATCGTGTTGCAGATGGTAGCTCTACGATCTAAAGAGAACTCTGAAATCTTAATCGTTGGCAACACGCACCTATATTTCCGACCAGAGGCCGATCACATACGTTTATTGCAAGCGTACTATGGCCTGGTATATTTACAGAAATGTGCCAAGGAAATTAAGGAAAAGGTATTATACGAATCATGGAAGGTGTAATAAATTGAATTGAATTTATTTCGCGATTCTAACATGCTGCAAATTTTCAGAATCCAGAGTGTAATGTCAGTATCTTGTATTGTGGAGATTTTAACAGTGTTCCGGAGAATGGAGTTTATCAATTAATGACTGAAAACTACATACCAGAAGACTATGTCGATTGGAAGTCCTGTAAGTTAGTTTGATTAAAATTTCTAATTTATCTCGAATACATTCCTGGGAATTTGTTACAGGTCCCAATCAACACGTGGAAAATATATCTCTCAAGCACGATCTTAATCTATCCAGCGCTTGCGGCACTCCAGAATACACCAATTACACGGCTACCTTTTCTGGATGTTTGGATTACATATTCTATGAGAAAGACTATTTGGAAATTGAACAGGTCGTACCAATGCCCAGCGAAGAGGAGCTTAGTTTATACAAAGGTCTTCCTTCCGTGGTGTTCCCGAGCGATCATATTTCTCTGTGTGCCGATTTCAAATGGTCCAAATAAAGGAATTCACTGAACATAAGCATTCCTGCACGTTATTAGAAAATATACCCTCGTCGCCTCGCAATTCAATGCATAGCTTTCAATCCAGTTCTATTAAGTTAATTTATTAAATAATAACTTCAACTTTGTAGAATTTTATAAAACGCACACAATAAGATTTACGTTTCAGTGTTTTCAAAATAGCATTTATAGTCTAAGTTAAATACATACAGCGAACGGTTAAAAAATAATCTTTGTATTCTATTCTACAATAAGAAATGAAAATCTTACGTAAACCTATCAATCACTTAAATTATCACGTGTATATGAACGAACAAATGTCAGAAATACGTTTCCATCTATTTTCCTTTTGCGCATGTACATTTGTATTCTATGTAGAAGAGGATTTTCACACCCACATTGCATATCACATTAATTTTACTTTTTAATTATCAAACGCCCACAGTCCGAGTAATACGAAGAGTTACAGAGCCGTGTTATATTATATGCCTATGTACGAATTTTGTTAATTTACAAAACATTTTATACAGATTATCGTGAACTGATTTTTGAATTATACAGAGGTCTGCAGGGATAACGAGAGTATTCCGTAAGCTTTTCTAGGTATATATCTACCGTAGAAAGTAAACACCATCGTATGATTTGGTATGTATATTATGAAATTAGAAATCTATGTCTAAATGGAATCGATGTAAATCTTAAAATATATGTATATATTTCATGTGTATTTCCTTAGCAAAACTTTACGTTAATAATCTGTCGTTTCTCCAAGTGTTACGATGCTGAGAGAGCTAGAGGTTCGCTGGCAATATATTCTGCAGGATATTAATAGAAATGCGAGACACTTTCTCAGGATCCACTCTGCGCATTAAAGTGGTCGATCCCGAAAGAGTGTCTGCATAATTAGAAGGCCATTATATATCAAGTATATAATTAGATAAGAACGTAAAGAGAAAAGTACACGTGTAAATTAGTGCCTTAAATATTAGTTTCTGCAGCAATTTGTATCGTCCCAAGTAGATCAACATTATTAGAAATATTCATTGTACCATTACTTCTCTTAATATAAAATGAAAATGTATTACATTCATTACCTGCAGACCCCTCTTCCCCTCGGAGTATTTCACGCGTTTCTTTATACCCTTCCTAATGAAATACCTCCCCTGTGAGCTTTAATGTAGTCGCCACTGATATCTAAAGAAACTGCCGTAATATATATATATATATTTAACTGTTATTGTTTTAAATTGATATTCGTACTGGTAATTTTAACTCCATTTATTTTCTTGATAATACGCTTAAAATTTACTCTTACTTTAACAGGTTGAGCGCCGATAGCGTCAAACAATCGTCAAGTAGACACGTTTCACGTTGTGCAGCTAACAAATAAGGCAACGAAGTGTCCGGCGGCTTTGCCCGCGCTAAATCTGTTAAAGTGCAACGATACGTGGACACACACGTAACACTTACATCATGTTGTACTGCGTTAATAAATAACTATTTTCAAATACAATTTCGTATCCGTATAACAAACGAAGCATCTAAATGTGTATCGAGGGTGGGTCTCCCTGTGTCATTCCGAACTAATTGGTCAAAAAGATCACTAACGTTCGAGCAAGTGGATCTCGAGATTTTGCGTTTAACAAAATATTACCTAATGCAGGCTCCTCGCAGCCTCGCAGCCTCGCGCGAACAGAACGCAACAGAACCGCGCGCGCGCAGTTAAACGATATTTTTGTTCTGCTGTGATGTTTAGCGATTAATGCTTAAACTCTCGGCTTGCAAATAGTATTCAAATGATTCTGTAATAGTAAGAAAAGTGTCTGTCTCAGTGTCAGTAAGAAAGAACGTAATACTACAAGAATTTACAAGTTTGCGACTGGTTTCCCGAGCGCTTACGATCATATCCCTCTTCGGGGCGCGCTTGGGACCAGCAATTGCAAGGCAGTCATCGCGTCGGGGAACAGCGAATGATAATTTACAACCGGAACGTACGCGGCCGTGATTACCCGACCGGCGAACCATCTGCCATGCAACGAATTCACAGCTGCGACGGCTGTGGCAATTGACGGACACTTAACGTAAACGTTGCCCTGAGGAGAAGCTTGGTCCACGTATACGTGCAACACACCACCGTGTTTGTTGCATTCCTCGATCACATCGTCACGAATTTCTTTCGCCCAGTTTGGATTCGTCTCACTGAAACGAAACGATTGCAAATATTATTTCGCGTAATTTTTTCTCCAATCACTCGATCGCTCCTTTTAATTATTGGTAGCGTTGTCTAGTTATCCTTCTCCATATACACAGGCACATCTACATGGAACACTTACTCAAGATAACGAATTTTATATAGCATATACGTTCCCCCAATGAAAGGTGAGAAGATCTAACACTGGGTCTACAGATATGCATTTCTTGCGTGGTAAAAATGTAATTAAGATAACTCACTTTTGAGGGTCGAACATGTTCGATAACATGAAGCACTGCGTTGCTATAGGCGGTGCAGCTTGCGGTGGTGGTTGTGGCGTTGACATAACAGGAGCCATGTTTAGTGCGTTTGCAGCTGCAGGAGGAATCTCGAGCCCAGTTCCCTCTGCTAGTTTGAACATCAACTGCAACCTGGGAGCAATTTTCAACGAGACATTAGCTACAGTTACAGTCTCAAGAATGGTCGAATCGTATCGGTATGCTTTACCTTCCAGTAGCACCAAGATCGATTCCACTTCGATCCAGTTCGTCCGTGTCGAGCAGCGACGGTCCTTGTATTAAGTCTGTGCGTTCCGTAACATTGCCAACTTTCATAGGTCTTCCAGCAAGTTCGAAACCATTTAATTGTTCTAAAGCTTTCTTCGCGTCATCGGCATTCCTGAACTATAAATGTAAATTTAATATTTCAGAGGAAACTGAAGATACCGAATAAATATCATAAATCCAGCGTGTAATTCCCGATACTTACGGTCAAGAATCCATAGCCTTTACTCCGACCGGTCTCCGGGTCCATAATTAATTGAATGTTATCAATCTTTCCAAAAGGTTCGAAGATACCACGAAGCATGTCTTCCGTGATATTGAAGTGAAGAGATCCAACGTATAATCTCATAGGCCCTGTCTGTCCCTTTGGCATGAGATTAGGCATAGAGTTACCCATGCGATTCTTTTCAGCTTGCGTGTGTTGTACTACTATAGGAACACCGAGAAGCTTCTGACCAGATAATCCGAGTGCCTACGAAGAAACGAAAGATAATGTAACGATGAATCTAACGATAATAAAGCCAGCTCGAGATTGGAATTTCTCTTCCCTGCTCATGATTAACCACTTACCAACGTAACACTTTCAGGATCCTTGAATTCAACATAAGCTATACCCTTAAATCTTCTTGTCTTGTTGCAGGTGATTAGTCGGACGTCTTGAACTTTGCCAACGCTGGAGAAGAATTCTTCTAGATCGCGAGCACGTATGCGCTGACTTAGTTGCATGCAGAACACTGTCCGAGCATCTCGCTCTTCTGGCGTTAGCTCGTCGTTTCTACTGCAATAAACAGAGACGAAATGTAAAATAGAACATTATAGATACGAAGCTGAATGAAAGATTGTAATGTTTATGTGCTGCGATAATTGTATACTTACATTCCAAGGGGGCTGACACCTTTTCCAAATGGCGGTCTTGCTCTGGGAAGCGTAATCGGCGTGAGCGATCGTTTCCTTCTTCTGTCTCTGTCCCGATCTCTGTCCCGGCGATCCCTGGTGTCTCTCTCATTATTAGTATCTCTTTCCCTGTCGCGGTCTCTCCGGTCTCTGGATCTCGATCTTCGGCGACGATCACCACGATCGCGATCACGATCTCTGTCTCTGTCGCGATCCCTGTTATTCTCTCTGTTGTCTCTGTCTCTATCGCGATCACGACGATCTTTCTCCCTGCGGTCTCGCGATCGAGAACGGGACCGAGAACGATGTTTGCTCTTCCTATAAAAGAAACATTCGTTGTTTGGACTAAGGTTTTTTTACTTCGTTAAATTAATAATATACTTTATGATATGAGTAATAAATGAATTTTATTCATCATTTTGCTCACATTACGAAATAATCGTGTATACGAACTTGCTAATCCGAACCCTTAGTGGTAAAGATTTTATTCATTTAAAACAACAGTTAATATTAATTATCTGCTTATTTTTTAAATCTAAATTATAGAAGTGGGAGTTTGAAAAATCTATTCGGCTGTATACCTTCTCATGGCTCTATATATTTTCTCCACTAAGGATTATTTACTATATTTCACGTTCGTAACAGAATCTGTAATACAGATGTTCTTCCTAAACACTTACCATCGTCAGGTCTAACCTTTGGAATTATGAAAATAACCAGCATTTACACTAATTGTATGGGGTCTATAACAAAGAGAATATAACTTCAAGTGGCTATATGCGTGCGACAAATAACTATTTTGAAATGTTTATAGACCATCGAGTATATGCCTGAATTTAAAATGCTAAAGGTTCAGACAAAGCAGTGAAGTAAAAGAGGATTGGAAATTGAAGAAATTCAAATAAAAATCTTAATTAAAATGGAAAAAGTTATTTTCTTTCAAGACTCTTTTACTTCACAGGATGTGATTTTTTAAATTCATCAGTAAATAAAATAATGGAGATGCCGCCTATTTGTACATTCTTAAGTTTCATTTGGTATCCTTAATTCACTTTGTGCTCTTAACCATTCAAAGCTATTACCAAGTTATTATCAATAGAAGTGAAAACCAGATTTAAGATTTCGTCTAAAAGCATAGGAAACTCATCCACGCTATTTAGTATTAATATAGTTAGGTGTTAAGTATAGGGAACGAGCGCAAAGTGTAGCATTAAATGAATTATATTTACACTCAATGAACTTACCCAGATGATTTTCGGCTAGACCCATTCTCCTTGGAGGATTTGTCTTTGGATGAGGAGTCCTGCTCCTACGAACAGCAAACAGTTGAATGCCATGCCAGCCAGCCGATGTGGCAGGGACGCGCGAACAAGGGGACAAAAAGCAAATCATAGAACGTTAGTTAATTTTGCAACGATAGATCATGTACAAATTGTACAATTCAAAGTCTGACAGCAGTTTCAGAAATAAAATATATTGGTAGTGAAGTTCTGTCTTCTGTTAATCTTTATAACCATTGTAGACAACGCTCGTTCGAGCATCATATTATCGAAGTTTTATTTGCCGCTGGACGGTGGTGCACTCTCGTGCTCTTTCTCTTTTCCAGGTAGATTATATTGGTCTGAGGGGGCTGAGTTGGGGAGACAGAGAAGAAAGAGAGAGAGAGAGAGACGGGGCGAGCATAGTGTTGCGACACTTCGCGTACACCTGGCTCAAACTTACCAATCGTTTTATCGGGTTTTAGGAAAGCATTGCAATCTTGGGTTGAGCATGCCTTGGTCTTAAACTACCAATGGCCAACCACACATCCTTTTTCTTCTGCAAAAGAGAGCCCTCATCAAAGACAGTACGTTTTTAATGTAACACGAGATGTGAACCCTAATTGCTAGCCTACAACCCCTGCATGTAATACCGAAATTAACTATCTCATAATAGGAATACAACGATCAACGATCATTCGCAGCTTCCAGTAGATATATCACAAGATGACTTAGCTGTATAGAGAAAATGTTTCAGCCGATTAAGAATGAGCATGTACGTGATATACTGCATCGACGCAACGGAGCAATGATAGTGGTGTTAAATGCATGTACAGGGAATGTTAGAATTATCCAACTTTCTTTTCATCGACATGGCTCGTGAACAACTAATGATTTTTCTGCAAAAACTTGGTCATACACGTGAGTACTTTTTTAAAACATTTTCTCGTGCGAACTGTGTATAGTATTAATCCTGTTTGCCAATTTACCATGCATTTTATTTACGAAGCACTATACTCGAATTACCAATAGGACGAACGATATATACTTTATTAATGAGAAACCATAACAGTCTTAAAGAATGGGAACGCTGCAAATAGTTTGCTCGACGCATCGTCTTTAATCCTGATCGAACGATTAGGAATAACAGTCCAATATGTTTATGTACCTATGTATTATATAAATAACATAAGTTAATCGTATGTTATTGTTCCTTGCAAAAAATTGTTAATAATACATACAATTTCATTAAAACATAAGATTCATGATAAATATTAGTTTAATTATTAATGCTGCAAAATTAGTGTTCATAATTAGTTTGAAGTGATTCGTCAAAATGTAATATACATATCATCCAGCGATTTCAAACCCTAAATATTATTCTTGTTCCTATCCAGAATGAATACAGATCTCTTACAAACTGATCTTCTAATGCCTGGGTTCGATAGTAAAGATACTTAAAAACGTGTAAAAATAATAATGTGTTCGCTTATCGATACAAAGCTATCCCTCTAAGCTTTTAACATCAAACAGTTATATCAATGCAAGCTGTTTCCCAAAAGTATGTGAGTATATGTATAATGGATGCATATATGTAAGTACTCCTGTAAACTGAAAATGGAAGCAAAGCCAATGTGGGAGTGCTCCGCTTTTGAAAACTGCCGGAATACCTTGCACTATTCCAACCTAACGAACGCAAAAGATGTGCCTGCAATCTTTTATGCCCTTCTAACATCGAGTATCACGAGCACCATGTAAACGACTCTACGTACGCGATGACTGTGTAATTTATTCTCCCATGCTTACGCGGATCATAAGGGATAAAACGAACAGCATGGCGCATGGCAGAACAGCACTTAACAAATTTTCTTTTCGCTTTTTCTTTTTCTATGTATCTTTCGTGTCTTTTCTCTCCCTACAGTCGTTAAAAGGTGACAGTGGCAATTCTATCTACCTCGTATAAATAAAGAAACGTTACGATTTCTGAGAAAATAAAATTTAAAAAAAGAAAAATATGAAGAAAAAAGAATTAAGTAAAAATGATGTTAGTGATGGCTTTTCTTAATACCTCGTATTTCAAGTGCATTCTAGGAACTCGCTGCCGAACATCCTACGAGCGCGAGGGTACATGTTACGTACCATCTATAAGTACAGAAAACGGAGGTATTGATCAATAGTCGATATGAGAGACAAGGATGTACTTTGTTCTACATGTATATACAGGAAGAAAAGGACGGACGTTTCTTTTTTTTTTCTTTTTTTTTCTCTCTCGAACGCAACTGACTGAACATACCCAGAACGGTACGCTACCGTAATTAGACTCTATGCGTCGAGATTAAGGGAAATTTTACGGGACAAAAGAAAAGTCAGGACCTCGGAGGAGTAAACCGAGATATAAAAAGAAGAAGGAAAAAGGAAAAAGAAATAATGCCTTACCCCCTTCTTATATGGCGCCTCCAGCATCGCCTCCACATCCAAATCCTCCGCCATTGCGCGAGTCGGAGAGCTTTCTGAAATACCACGCATTAGCACACGATAAACCAAATGTCTACGATAATCCAGAGAAAATCAACTATAGAGAATGGTTATAACGTACAGACTAGCGAACGTTCGTAATTACTATTCGAACGTGTAAGAATTATTGAAAATATAAGATCGATAACGAACGTTCATGGACAAGAACGCAATCGTGCACTACACGATGACCAAAAGAAAATGGACGACCGGATGTGGACGAGCGAACGTAGCGCTACCATCACGGAAACCATCGTGTTGCGTTGTTTCTAGTCTTTCTCGTTCCGGTCCACATAATCCCGCGATATTCGAAAATTACCCTAGACGCGCAATTGATTTTTCTTTATTCAGCTTTCTTGCTCGGGAATCGTAACTTTGTTCCAAGGGATTGTTAAGCAACAACAGTTACAACCATCGATAACAATTTCTTCTTTTTTTTTCTTTCTATAACTTTGCATAACAATACGAAACAAGAATAGGTAATCTGCAAATCGAGTAACTTCTCTGGTATCGCTAGCCGCCATGTTGGAAATCGCTGATATAGGGATTTAAAAAAATTCACGGATAACAGATAAAAATACAATATTTCTTTCATAATCTTTCGTTCGCGGCAACGTCTTTCGCGCATAATCATTACTGAGCAGCTTAAAATTCGCGAGTGATTTGTAAAGTACACAACATCTTGCGATCTACAAGTAAAATGTTTATCGAATTCAGGTCTGAATAAGTACTGGAATATTAAACCACAGGGAATTCAAGCTACAATTCAAAGAGCATTATTTAATCGTTGATTAAATACGCATGCTTGAGCTAAATTCAAGCGAACTCTATCGGCAAAAGTTTTAGACGCGCATTATATCGTTCGATGCGCCTTCCAGAATCCGATATTAACTCTGTCCTAGTCGTAAATGCATGACGTAACAGTCTGGCGCAGTTTGCCTAGTGGCCATTTTGTTTTCGATCGCACGGCTGATTAAGGTATTTTATATGAGAATATTTTGTGTAATTATAGGATATTTAGGCGATTAATACAGTCGACGAACAATTTGAGAGAATGTTAAAAATACTTTACTTGTAGTAGTCCCGTGAAAACAGTCAGACACTGATCGAAGGCCGTGTTTAATTTTTTGGTAAGGGTTTTCTACCAAATTTCGTGTTCTTTTATCTACCTCTCTCTTGCTCCCTCTCTCTCTCTTTCTCTCTCTGCCTACCCGTTATCTCCTTTTTTTTTACTACCTGCTCTAATTCTGAATTAAATATTCGCCCGTTAAAAGCCTATCAAAGATTTTGACACTAAAAATACGGGTAGTTACTTGAGAGGGGCAATATTACTTTCCGTTTCCTTCTTCGATGTTTTCCCGTTTTCCATTGAATGTTTCGAAACGAAAAATGTATAAATGAAATATGTTCGATTATGATTTAACGTGCCTACACCTTCGAGAAAGTTTCCGGTTGTCCAATGCTTTTAAAGCACCAAGTATAATTCAGAATGAAACATTTTCCTATAAACGAGTACAAGGGTTACGATCCAAAGTAACTATACTGTAATCAGTCGAATCGAATTGATTATCATACGCAGTATAACGTGCAGTACCATTGAAAATATCATATGTACTTTTAATGCAACGTAAAAGAAGTGAAATTATATAAGAATGCAGAATTAAATTCTACAAAAAGATATACCTTCAATATTATAAATTAATATTAGTGGTAGTTTAACTAATTTTTTAGACACCTAAACCATCATTGTAGTAACGAATTAGGTACACAATCAAAGCTGGATTTCTATTGTATAACATGTGAATAGAATAAAAAGTATGTACAACCTGATTAATGTTGCGAATGGAAAGATCATTAGAGTCGATGAAAATCCTAGCCTTGATTGAGCTCTCTTTGCTTCGATGCCGAACTAAATAGATTTTGGTCTCTCGCTGTAATTCCGCTTGTCTCTTGCAAAACGCGTACATTTAAAACCAATCAGATAAAGGCGTGGTAAGAAGAAATGAGCAGTGTACTTATAGAAGGCAGTTTCTATCCTTATAGGTGTCCGTCTGTCCATTCAGCCTGGAGAGTGAGGCACTCAAGCGCAACAATGGATTCAAAGCGGCACGAACGCAGCTCCAAGTCGAATACAGACTCGCCACCTGCTCCGCCTTCGCCTCCTATGTATAGTTCGACTTATACAACATACGATGGGTACAAAAACAGAATGTCGTCGCGCCGCTCGCCGTCGCCGTCGGACTATAGGAGCAGTAGAACCTCCCGAAACGATTCGCCACAGGATAGGCGTAGGAGAAGACGCAGTGGCTCGAAATCTCCTCCGAGTCGGTCGCACAGACGATCTCGCTCGTCCGACAGAGACAAGGACCGAGATAGGGACAGGGATCGGTCGCGGAAATATTCCCGGAGAGATAGATCAAGATCTAGATCAAGAGGAAGATCGCGTTCCAGAGACAGAAGACGGAGCCGCAGTCGTAACAGAAGCAGAGATAGGCACAGAGGCAGAGAAAGCCGTAGGTACCACAGAGCACCGTCGTACGAGTCGGACGCCGCTGAAGATAATACCGAGACCGCCGTACAACAACCAGTCGTTCCTCCGCAATCGAATGCTTTCAAAAACGATGGTAGCTTCATGGAGATGTTTAAAAAGATGCAGGAACAGATGCAACCCGCACAAAAACCGACGACTTCTGTTTTGGAGGAGAAAACTGTGGTTCCCCCACCTCTGATGGTGGGAAAGAGGCGGGGAGGGAGGATCTTGAAAACTGGAATGGTTGCTAAACCAAAGACTGAACAAACTGTTGAACAACCCAAGGATGCTTGGTCCCTCTATATGGCTGAAGTGAAAAAGTACAGAGAGGTCTGTTGCCAAGAAGAAGATAACACTAGGCCGCTGGTCAAATAACTGATTTCCGCTTTTCATTACTTACTTTGTTACTCCGATTTCGACTACGATGAATGTGCTTTTAAAAAAATACTCTATTCCGTTCGATTACGTCGTCGTCAAATTTATAGATAGAGGAACAGCTATTTTCGAGAAGGTCTCATGCTCAAATTCTTTCGGATTCTATTACGCTTCGAACCGATGCGTTTCATTATCGGATAAACGCGCGTTCCGGGGAAGTTTAGACCAGATAAATCCTCCTCTGTTTTCAATTACAATCGTGTAATGTACAAATGTGTTAATCAGAAATTATGAACGTAAAGTATTGGATTATTAAATACTTCGATTTAAAAAATGTTATTATATGTACTACAGTAATAATGGGAAAAAGACTAGTGAGAAAGCAACTATTGTTTTGTGATAGTGTTAAGTGGTGCAAGAGACAAACGGATTAAAGCGAGAGACACGCACGAAAGACTTTGCCTTTTTGGGAGAAAGGGAGGGTGACATATATAGCGCGTTCAGTAAATATAATAAATTAAGTAACTTATAACTTGTTAAGCAGCAAACAGTATGGTAGGTTACACGAAAATTGGATCTCCTGATTTACCTACCCTTGACACAAGCGAACTTAAACCACGTACAGCGCCGTACGACCCGAGGTTCCCGAATCAAAATCAAACAAGGTAACGACAGAATGAAATCACATCTTAAGTTTAATATTTCCAGCTCTATTATCGATATGCAAAAACACACCTGATCTATTTTGCACGCAGATACTGTTTCTCAAGTTATCTGGACTTTCACCGATGCAAAAAGCGTCATAGCGAGGAGTACGAAGCTTGTCAATATTTCAAGAAAGTTTACAATGCGATGTGCCCCATGGTTTGGGTAGAGAAGTGGGACGAGCAGATAGAAGAGGGAACGTTTCCAGCAAAGATATAATTATATCTGAGGCACTATATTATGCTTGCCTCTTCCTTAGTGATATTGTTTACATGAGAACAGGATTTTATGATTCTATTTTCCTGTTTGTAAAATAATCAATATGAAATAAATTAAGAATAATATCTAGTCTTTACTGAACCCAATCAATTGTTGTTCCCTTCCTTTTAGAACTTCAAACGGTAACCATTCGTTACAAATAAGAACTACGCAAAATTCACAAATCCATTACATGCTTGTTTTCACGTTAAAATCAAGTTAACCTCAATTAAGTTGAAGAATTTCTCGATTCTATCTAAAATTATAAATGCATGACCAATAAATCGCGTGTGCGCGTTTCAGATTCATTATAGATAAATTACGATTGATAAACCTACATTTTTATATAAAAATCTCTGTCACTCATAGCCAGACATCAAAAATGATTTCTATGAGTTTATTGAACGTACAGTGCTGCCATTACTTCGAGCATTGAAAATAATTTAGTAACTAGATTATTTATCCTCGAAATAATATCTAACAATAAGTTTAAAGAAGTTATTAATTTCTTACTTTTATTGAAATAAAAGTTCACTCGAATAATCCTCAAGGTTGTATTTAAATTCGATAATATTCCACTAGCATTCGTTCCCACACAAATATTTAGTACCTTTAGTACTCACACCCCTCTAGATAGACAGTGCGAAGGTGAAGCAGAAAAGCGTCCTCACGCGAATGTAATCAGTGAAATTTGAAACATCTTGTTGTTTACGAAGCATTCTGAATAACGATTAGTAGAACTTGGCAATGTCAATGCGAGCACGTGTCAATAACAGGTACCTAAATAAGACTAATGTATTCCTCGTTTCAGAATGAGATTCTGTAAACAGGAAAATATAAAAGATACGAAGAAATATTTCTAAACTTTTCGTATAATTTCAGATAAAAGTTGTTCATTACTTAAATATTCTTATTCGCCGGATTAATCGTTACAAGATGGAGAATAGTCGACAGTATTATAAAAGTACATCCTATTCGTCCTCCAACTCTAATCGGGGTTCAAGGCACGAAGATAGAGGAAGATATCGAAGGAATAATTATTCCGACAGGGGGCAAAATGACAATTTTGACGAGAAGTCTGACAAAATAACTATACACATCGAGACGGACAAAGTAGGAAAACTAATTGGCAAAAGCGGATCTAATATCAGAGAGTTAGAAGACAAAACGAACACAAAGATTCGCGTAAGCTTAACAGAAATGATACAATTAATTTTAAACCTGCAGTTATTTTATCTCAAAGTAGCTTCGATACAGGTGGACAGATCAACAGGAATCGACGTTACCGCTGTTATTATAATTGGTTCCAAAGAAGGTCAAGATCAAGCTAAACAATTGATAGAAGAATCATTAGGAGATTCTCACCAAAATTTTCAACAACGAGGGGAGGAAGAATATAGAAAGCAGGATGACGAGCCACAAATTGATTTCAATGCGTTCGACTGGTCTAACGCTAGTAAAAGATGTGTAAGTTTACAAAGTCTTCAAAATGAACTGGGTACCACTATACTTTCTAATTGTTTCACACTCCAGGATGATTTTCGACGAGAGAAATGGGCAAAATCTGTTCCTATCATCAAAGACTTCTACAAAGAACATCCAATAGTTGCTAATATGACAAAAGAGCATGCAGCTCATATCAGGAAAACAAATAACAATATAGAAGTTAGATATATGTTTCAAGAGCAAGATGAACAGTCAGAAGAGTTTCACATTCCTAATCCTATTGAAACATTCGAGCAGGCTTTTGAGGTAGGTGGAAACATCTAGAAATGAGTATTCGATAAAAGAAGAATGTTCTACTTGAATAAGAATATTATAAATTAGAGCTACCCAGAGATACTTGAAGAGGTAAGAAAACAAGGCTTCGTCAAGCCAAGTCCGATACAATGTCAAGCATGGCCTGTTCTCCTCAGCGGTAAAGATCTCATTGGAATTGCACAAACAGGCACAGGTAGTTTCTTCAGATGTTTACCATTATTATGCCTTTATCGATAATAAACAAGAGACTAATTCCGCGAACAATACGTTCAGGGAAGACTCTAGCGTTTCTACTGCCTGCTTTGATCCATATCGAGGGTCAAGTGACACCGCGGGCAGAACGAAAGGGCCCTAATGTCCTTGTTATGGCTCCAACCAGAGAGTTGGCATTGCAGATTGAAAAAGAAGTGAACAAGTATTCCTATCATGGTATTAAAGCGTAAGTAATATCGTAAATTGCGTGACTCCGTTATTTACTTACCAATACACGTTTCTAATTCAACACGTGGGCCTTACCCAAGAAATATTTTCAACAAGAAAATACTGTTGAAGGGTATGCGTGTACGGAGGTGGCAGCCGCAAAGACCAAGTCAACATTGTAATGCAAGGTGTAGAAATCGTTATCGCAACTCCTGGGAGGCTGAACGATCTTGTCGAAGCACATATTTTAAATGTTACGGAGGTCACGTATCTTGTGCTGGACGAAGCCGATCGTATGCTTGACATGGGTTTCGAGCCACAAATTAGGAAAACTTTGCTAGACGTAAGGCCAGATCGGCAAACAGTTATGACGAGGTACTATAAAAGAAAAACAGAGCAAGTCAGAATAACGCCCCTAGTTTTCAGCAGATAATATTGTTCGTTCACGTTTCAGTGCCACATGGCCTCAAGGCGTTAGACGTTTGGCACAGTCGTATATGAAGAATCCAGTTCAAGTATTCGTTGGATCCCTCGATTTGGCTACTGTGCACACAGTGGTGCAAAGACTTTACATCATCGACGAAGATGAAAAATCAAATATGGTTAATATTATAAAGAGTACTTTTACCGATGGCATTCTACGGGATGTAATACGAAATGCTTCTCTTCCAACAGATGTATCAATTCTTTCGCCAAATGGGTCCCACTGACAAGGTGATAGTATTCTTTGGGAAAAAGTCCAGAGTCGATGATATAGCGAGTGATTTAGCGTTGCAAGGGGTGAATTGCCAAAGTATTCACGGAGGGAGGGAACAGTCGGACAGAGAGCAGGCGTTAGAAGATTTAAAAACCGGGGAAGTGCAGATACTTCTCGCGACGGACGTTGCGAGTCGCGGAATCGACATTGAAGATGTCACGTACGTGTGACCTTGCACGCCAAGGTGTATGTAAATTTGTTTACAATAGTTCTAGATATAGCATTGAAATAACTATTTCCCTTAGGCATGTGCTAAATTACGATTTCCCGAGAGATATAGAAGAGTACGTTCATCGAGTTGGACGCACTGGTCGCGCTGGACGCACAGGAGAAAGTATAACGTTCATGACAAGAAAAGATTGGTCCCTCGCTAAAGAACTAATTAATCTTCTAGAAGAAGCAAATCAAGTAAGTTACTTACTTGCGTAGTTCGCGACTTCAACAGCTGTGCATAAACATGTTTCTTTCAAGGAAATTCCTACGGAATTGTACCAAATGGCTGATAGGTACGGAGCATGGAAAGAGAAACGAGCACAGGAGAAACAATGCGAACGATTAGACGGAGGCAACTATTCGAACAGAAGGGGTAATAGAAGATGGTAGATAACTGGAAGTATGCTACCATTAGCCTATTACCCTATACAGGCTTCTGGTGTTTTGACATAAATTGGTTAAACAGAAATTATTATAAAAAAACCCGTTTCATTTGTACTTTTTTTTTATATCAGGCAGTTTCTTATTTGATGTACATGTCTTTATGTACGTGTATTAAAAATGTACATGAATAATAAAAATATTAAATGTATTTTAAGCGTAATAAACCTCCTCAACAGTAACTTTGTTATGTGTATTTATAATATTACTACCCATCTCCTCGCTACCAACATTTTTAATTTTTAAACACTATCGATCACATTTAAAATTTTAAGTATTAAATAAAACAATGACGAAAGATGTATCATTCAGAAAGTGATTTAATTACGCGTAAGCATTAAGGTGCCCATGATAAAATATTAGGTTCCCAAGAAACAGTAAGATAGTAGTATTAAAAAAATAACACAAATTTTCTGTACTTCGTTCAGAAAAAAAGGAATTAAGAAATATTCTTGGCTACAGTACAGAACTGATTTACTATCTAAATTTTTTATTCTACTACCTATTCGTAAAGCATCTTCTGAACGAAGAACAATTTAAAAAATAAATATATCTAACAATCTGTAAACGTTAAATGTGTCAATATCACAAGTAGCATTCTAATGTTATTCTTACAAAAACAAAAAAAACCGATAACATAGATGAATGCTATTGCTATAAAATTGCAATTTTTATTGAAAAGAAAATATGAAGTTAATGCCAAATTTTAAGTGTATACCTTGAAGTTCCGAGTTTTCGTATATTTCTCAGCAAATATTTTCCCACTCGAGGTTGGAATCGAAAATGCAATATCATCCAGGGGCATAACATACCCGTAATAAAAGTTCGCTCTAAAGTGACGAAAAAGTATGAATTAATAAAAGAAGGAATGTAATTTATACTTTGTAATACCAAACGGTTACCTCAACATATTAATTAGTTTAGTAGCTATGCCTTGCTTGCGATGATTCATATCAGTCCAGACAACATTTATTCCACATTTAGCGGGAGTGCTCTCTGCCGTACAGCAATTTAATTCCAATAATTCGGGTATCATGCGGTGAGCAGTACTTATATGTTCCGCAACTAAGACTCCTAAGATAACTTTATCCCTTATGTATAAGTACACCTAAAAGCAAATAACGTTAGAACAAACCGATATCTGTAACAGAGGACATATGTAGCTAGTTACCTTTTTATTCTCATAGTCTGATAATTTTGTGTCAACTAGTCCCAAATCTCTGTCCACGTACGCTAAGATGTCTCCCACTTTGTTCCAATACTGTTTCGGATCACCTGGTTCCACCAAGATTACTCGATCCGTTGTAAAAGGAACTTCCATAACTACATGTTCTGTTTTCCAACCCTGTAACAAGGAGTTCTTAATTAACGAACCTTTAATATATCATTAATATTATTTCTGCTACGTATATGTATTAACAACGCACAGGAAACTTGAGACTCTTTCTATTATTATGGTAATTTAGATGAGCATTTTCATCTTCGGGATCCCCTATCTGATATACAACACCGCATTCTGTACATTGCGTCGCCCCAAAATTTTTCTGCCCTGCGTCCAGCTGATACTGACTGTCGCTACCATTCCGTTTTGCACACAACTGCCAAGCTATATTTTCTTTCATGCTGCTCGCTGATTTCTTACTAGTCTCCCTGAAACAGAAATTAGATTATTAGATCGGGGAACAGCTTTTGCTCTTAGACATGCCGGATCATTTCGACGTGCTACAGATTCTTTAAAACTTACTCAACTACTTTAATGCCAGAAGATTCCTTATTAAATATTGGATAATATTTCTGTTTATTCTCTTTAATATTGTTCAAATTATTATTCAAGGAAATAGTTTCTAAAGGCATTAATGTGCTAGTGTCCGTCATATTATGGAGTTCAATTTCCGTCGACATAGGAACATCTTTTAGGATGGCTACTGGTTCCAGCGGCGAAATGTTATCGAGCTTTCCATTAGTTAGTGTGTCCAGTATATCATAGTCGTCGTCAGCCCAATCATCTTCCAGCACTTTTAATATGTCGGCGACACTCTTCTGCTCTATCATTGCTTCTAATTCTGGTTCGTCCACCGTTAAATCGGCGGTATCGAAAGAAATGTCCATTAGCTTCGCTCTCTTGTGAACTTGCCTGATGGGCTGACTATTCTTCCGCTTCGGAGCAATTTTACTATTTGGTCTAACTTTTAATTTATTATAATTATTTGTAGTTTCTGTACCCGTGTAGTTTATTTTGGTCATTCGTTTATTTTTGAAGAAACGCTTATTAGGGTCAACTTCTGGTGACATAGATCTCTCTATCGCTACTGCGCTACGGTGCTCCTCTGCATCCATATTCTCTGTAGAAATGTTCATATGATTCTCTTTAGAATTATTCATACTTTCAACGGTGTCAGTCAAGTTACTTTTTCCGGTATCCGAATGAGGTTTCGGCTTTGGTCTCTTAACTCCATGCGATACTCCAGCATTGATTGATCCCAATGTGTATCTTCTCGCGTTCCTTCTTGCATTCCTTCTACCACGGGGCGAGACTCGCGGAACACTTCGCCTATGAAGCCTTTGTTCCGGTAATTTATGCATAGTTCTGCAATTCGGCTTTTCATTGGGATTAATATAAAAGCTTTAAACGCGTTACATCGGTGGAAAATCACCGGTGTTTTGCGCTGATTCGTACCCGCTGGTTTTTCAAATATTCCAAACTCTATGTCGTCGCAGCTCTGTCACCATAACATATTTATACGCACCCGTAGAACAGACATAAATAGTGTAAAGTGATGTTAAAAAAGGGACAACTCGGTCCACATAAATGCGATATAATCACAAAACTGCTGGAAACCTTTTCCTCGCCGTTTCCCTGCTCCTCTTTCGCGCTCTTTCGTATCAGCATGAAGGTAGTTATGTACGGTTACAGTAAACTACAGTTGAAAAACGCGTTCGTGCACCCCAGCGACGCGAGCAGAAGAGGTACTGAAATCGTTGGCACGATTCGATACATACGGCGCCAAATACAAATGAAACGATCCATAAGCCGCGATCGGAACATGTCGAGAGCAAAAGAGAAGCGTAAGAAATTACTGAGAAGATCGAAAATATAAATGTACTGAGCACAAAAGTTTATTATCATTGGCATTGTTAATACTAAATAGTTATTATCTATATATTCGCTAAACATGTAGTAGATATTACAATCTCCCACGAAAATGTGGGAAATTTCGATTCGATCATTCGCAAATGGTATTGCTGTAGAGAAAGCGCAGTCTTCTGTAACAATATTTGCAACTGGAAGATTAGATAGAAAGTAAATGCTGTTTTATTAAAGTGAATGGGTTATATAAATATTCGTCTAAACCTCTGTTCAAGCTGCTTGAGTCATAGCTAATTGATAAAGCACGATGTCCCCAGAGATTTTGAGGGTGTCAATGTTTGATGATTTTAATCTGTGTTTGAATTCGCAGATCATATTGTCACCCAGCCATATTGTATATACCTCGTGTTCGCATCGAATGCTGCTGAAAAGAGAAATAATTAAAGTTGCTTTCTTAAGCGACGCGTCTGTTCGAATCACATCTCTCCTGGTTACATGTTTTCTAAAACAACGAAAGCTTACGTTAAAAGAAAATCACGGCCAGGCATCCAGGACAAGTGTCCCCCGTGTCTTTCCTCGTGGCCCCAGCATCCATTTGTCCAACAATTCATTACGACATAGGGCGCACTGCTGCCGTAGAGAAAACGGGGATTTAAGTGCAGAGCAATTACGGGATGCGGGTAGATCGCTTTCCCCTTTTGTAAGTTCACATAAAACCTGTTACAGAATGAACGAGAGTAAGAGCTTAAGATCATTAGAACACTGATTCATTAACCCTCGGTTGTCACACAGGGTCAAATTTACCCTGCATTTTTTAAGTAAAAAACCTTTTTGTCGGAACTCTTATTCCTTCAATTTTTTTTTCAAGTATGATGACACTATAAATGTCAACTTTCAACGATGGGCATATATTCTACAATGTTCAAACATTATCCAAGAATTTTTTAGACTTAATTCAACAAATAGTTTTTAAATAACAACTGATTGAAAATGGACAGGGTCAAATTGACCCAGTGTGACAACGACGTTCGAAAAAGTAGGTGTGACAACCGAGGGTTAAAGGGAAGACTACTGAAACTCACGAATGAGGAAGAAGTTTCAATCTGCCGGCAATGAACAGTCTACTTCCGGTTTTGAATTCACTTTCAATATCCACCGTAATTGGAACAGTCTGTGTGCAGAATATTACAAATAACTTAATTTTCAGCTACTATCAGTCGAGGACATAAGACTATTTTTCTCTACAAGTACTGCAAATAAATAGCACCGTCAAATATCCGAGACACGCGGGGACCAATTAACATCGGTATTCAGGGAAAAAGAAAAAAGTTCGTGATCGAGAAAACCTACGAGGGATTCGACGAGCGTCTGATTGTTCGTCAGACTCAAACAGGTGCTTGGTCTGCATATCTCTGGATCGGGGTAGACGAACAGCCTGAGCTGTCGGAACTTAGTGTCCTCGAACGATCCATTAATCTCGAGACTCGTTACACTCTCCAGTGGCATCCTGTACGCGAACGCGCAGAAATGCTCCCCGTTCACGGCAACCTAGGAAAAGTGTATAATTTCTCGGTTCATTCTTAAAAGTTATTGACGATCGTAGCCGTTAACTGAGAATGCTGCTTGCCTGGAACTCATTGGCAGTGCAGAATATCAGAATGTGAACGTAAGAGTTGCGCCGAAAGGCGCTATGCCCGGCGGGGGAACACGTCTCTTCCTCTTCCCAGCATCCTTTGAATTTCGTATTTCGCACCACATAGCCTCTGTCCAATCGCGTGTTGAAGTGTAACGCGACGTTCCCGGGTGTTTTGCATAATAAATTTACCGAAAACCTGCAACGATTAGGGTTTTCCTCGTTCAATTACACTGCAACGCAGTATCGTTAAATAATTGCTTTTTCCATCGATCTTTTCAAATTTCGGTTTAGCGCGCCTGTTACAGGAAAGAATCACCTCAATGCGTCAGGAGGAATGTAGCCTGTGACCACAATGGCCGATGTCAGCGTCAGTGTTTGCAATGGGACTGGTTTCGAAACATTCTGAAGCAGAAATGCAAGTGTCGTCAGTATGTCGTACTGCAAATAGAACGATCTATGGAAATATCACAAGATAAAGTCGTAGTATGTTATTAATGCTTCCAGCTACAGGATATTGCATTTTTTAGGACACCCGGTATATGAAACGTGTGTGAAACGTTGGCACGTAATGTGGATTGATCAAAGAACGTGTATAAACGTGTTATCGGTCTGATTTTTACACACCGAGTGTCTCAAAGGAATGTAATTGTAATTCACTGGGACAAATGTTACGGACTCGTACATAGAAGCTAGTCAAAGTTTGGATTCTGATCCTCGACATTAGTCTCCATGGGAATCATTTTTCTATCTATGCATCTGGTCATCTTTATTCTGTTAACACGAACCGACGGTGCAGCGATCGTGTTTTCGAAGGATGATAAGGTCCTAGATAAGGATGGAGGGTAAGCTTAGGTTCGATCGTAAGCCACCTCTGTATCCTAATAAACGGATTTGAGAAACATGCATTAAAGAATTATATCATTTGATTTTCGTTAGCCTCTAACCTGCTGTTATTTTCTTGTTGGTGGCACAGAACTGAATGCTATTTAATTCGTTACAATCTATTTATAGTTTTATACGCTAAATCGAATCAACAGACGTGTATACGCAAGTCTGTCAAGGCTAATTGAGGTGATTGACAGTTTCATCGGGCACAGACACGGGCAAAATGTTTAATTCCGCGGATATTTGAAGCGAGGGGCAATATTAGTTCAAGTGAAGCTTCGGCCTTCCCATATGTAACAAAGCCTTGATGCGGCGTTGGACTTTGGACAATAAGTAGATGGGTTAGGTCGTAGAAACAGGTTAGACAGCGATATCGAAAGTTTCTATTAGCAAATCTATGTTTGTATTGTTTATGACCAAAATTCTTATATCTCCGATCAGTACTCACTATCGGAGCTGTGCCCTCATCGACAAACGAGAATTCACGGCGAGCATTTTCCTTTGTTTGCACGAAAATCGCAGCCTGGTTTACGGACATACTCTCTGATAATATCGAAGTGTATGTGATTTATTGCGAGTGCACGTGACACTCGATCCCTCCTACTCTCTTTAGAACATTCTGTTTGCTTTAATTCGCGATGTGTGTTTGAAGAAGCGGAAAAGATGAAAAATTAATTTCTTTTTTGTTAACATATATGTATAACGTATATATTTTTTCGATACATATTTTATTGCGTTAAATAGAAACAGCGATACCTGTTTCTCCAATAAATTTAATTCCAAAACTTGGCGATAAGCACCCTTATAATACTAATAGACGCATGCAACATGAACATTATTACATATACGATTTAAATATTGATAGTAATATCATAATGGAGGACTCAAAGTTCAAGATAGATAGTAGTTCTTCTTTCATAAATGTCCGAGTTTGTTAACAATCGATAAACTCATCTGTTTCAACCTTATTGTTGGGCATTTTATTTACAAGTAGAAAAATACGAGTAAAATAGCTTCTGATGCTTGCATTAACTATTTTCTTTTGGACTAGACTGCTTTCTTGCTGTTAAGAGAAGAACCTCTGAATGTTAATAACATATTTCGTCTATAAGCAGACCATAGGAACACAGGAAATTCCCTTTTGAATTTGTCTTTCCTTCCTTCTCGTTGATCAGTCGATGGCTGTTAATATAGCTTTTAAGAATTAGGCAGTATATACTTTCAAGCAAGTGAGAATAATTTGCCGCTTTCGCAGCAAAACTACTCGCACTTGTCCAAAAACGAAATTAAAAAAAAATGACGATCGTTAATAATGTGCGTAATAAGCGAAAACGTAAATTGACCAAAAAAAAAAGTAAATTATGATTTAAATGTCTCGTGGTTCATGAGGTGCAGGAAGTCGTTGCCAAGATGGCTCGACACCCCAAATCTCACGGGCGTATTCCGCAATTGTACGGTCTGATGAGAATTTTCCCGACGAAGCAATATTGTGAATGGCCATTTCCACCCACTTGTTTTCGTCCTGAAACAAAAAGCAAAAAGTAGAACGAAGAATTGTAAAAGGCATTTCGAATCTGGTATCGAATAAAAGTACTCGCGAGCGTACCTGATAAATTTCACCAACATGATCCTGCATTTGAATATAGCTTTCATAATCAGCGAACAAGTAGAACCGATCCCAGTTCAGCAGGACATCGGTAATGTCTTTAAATTCATCAGGATTGTTAGGGCTGAAGAAGCCACCCTGGATTTGATCGATGCATTGTTTCAACTCTGGGAGCCTGTTGTAGTAATCGTAGGCATTGTACCCTCTCCTTTTCAAGTCTTCCACTTCATCGACGGTCATACCAAAGATGAATATATTCTCAGTGCCCATTTCTTCGGCCATTTCCACATTGGCACCGTCCAACGTGCCGATCGTTAACGCGCCGTTCAACTGAATCGGGAAACGACGTACTCCAGTCATTCACACGCGAATTAATCGAAGAGTAATTTAACAACTCAATGAAAGCATACCATGAACTTCATGTTTCCTGTACCGGAAGCCTCGGTACCAGCTGTGGATATCTGCTCGCTCAAATCCGCCGCTGGAATAATCTTTTCCGCTAAGGTTACTCGATAATTCTCCAAGAAGATGAATTTCAATTTGTCGCCCACGATCGGGTCGTTGTTTATCACGTTCCCTACGCTGCAGATCAGCTTTATAATCTTCTTAGCTAAGTGGTAGCCAGGCGCTGCTTTCCCTCCAATCATCACTGTCCGCGGAACGAACGGTGCGGATGGATTTTTCTTTATTCTGTTGTAAAGCGTGATCACGTGCAGACAGTTCAAAAGCTGCCTCTTATACTCGTGTATACGTTTCACCTATTTACACAATACATGATTACAACTTTACGCGATACGGCAAATTAATTTTCGCACGATGAGAAGGAATAGGTAACCTGTATATCGAAAATGGAAGCGGGGTTCACTTGAACGCCATAATCTTTCTCAAGCATCTGCGTCAGTCTCAATTTATTCTCCTGCTTCACTTTCACGATACTGCGCTGGAAAACCGGGTCCTTCGCCCACTGCTTCAGTTGGATCAGCTGTTCCAGATGCACCGTCCACTCGTCGCCAATTTTCTGCCGACACACGAATAAGATCGCAACGTTAGGTGAATCGAGCCACTATCGTAACTGAGAATACAAGAGCTTTGGACAACGATGCTCACCTCTTCGATCAGGTCCGACAGATTCGGATTGCAGAGGAGAAGCCACCTCCTTGGTGTGATACCATTCGTTTTGTTCTGGAACTTGTCGGGTGACATTTCGTAGAAATCTTTGAAACTGAAGCAACACGGCGACGTTAGTCGAACGTCTCCTAGTCGTGGTATAAGTTTATAAATTTATAAAATACACCTACACGCCGCATTTCAAGATTTCCGAATGTATCGCTGCGACACCGTTGATGGCATGGCTACCAACGATGGAGAGATGTGCCATGTTGACTCTCTTCTCGCCCTCCTCTTCGACCAAGGACATGCGACGAAGACGATCCATGTCCCCCGGGTACTTGGCGGAGACTTGTTGCAGGTGAAGGAAGTTTATGTGGTAAATGATTTGCAGATGTCGAGGAAGGATGCTGTCCAGCATGCTTGTTGGCCATCGTTCGAGGGCTTCCGGAAGCACCGTGTGATTCGTATAGGCGCAGGTTCGAGTCGTGATGTCCCAAGCCTTTTATCGGACAACGGACAACAAGCATTCGTGAATATTCATCGAACTCCATAAATTTTCCAGATTAGGCATCTACGGATAGGGAGGCGGATTCACCGCGTTCCCGGGCCTCGCGGTCCACACAAAGTTCATCGTAAATTTTGCGGGGCCTTAGGCATAGATATTTATTACTATAAAAAATTTAGAAGTATGTACAATATAAATGCGTCTTTGGCCCCGCAAAAGTTCACGCCGTCCCTGGTCACGAGTGACTGGTTACCTTCTCCCAAGGAAGCCCTTCGACGTCGATGAGAATCCTCATAAGTTCGGGAATGGCCAAGGAAGGATGAGTATCGTTCAGCTGAATGGCGACTTTTTGAGGGAACTGATCGAAGTCTGTTCTGTGGTGTTCCCTCGAGCCGAACTTGCTGGATTTGTACCTGCGAGTAACAACATTCCAAATGACTTGTGGTATCTGTTAACCAAATACTATATATAAGAGACGAGCGAGTCAAGTGGAATGGTTTCAAAATCCTTATCAAAAATGTAATTACGAGCGTCTAATCAGTGCTCGTATTCACGCACTAAAAGTATGTTTAATAGCGATAAAGAACAATTCAGAAACAAGATAATTATACTGCGTGTAGGAATAAACAGATAATGCAGCAAAAATGAAAAGAATTACGCAATCAGTAATGAAATGCGTTACGCTATTGTAAGAGCAAATTAATAAACAAAGCGGCAATTAATCGCGTCGGTCAAGGAATGTTTAGTGACCTGCGTATTATATCTTGAAGAGTGGCAGCCACCATGAAGTACTCCTGCTTCAATCGCAACTCTTTTCCTTCGAAGAAGTTATCATTAGGGTAGAGCACTCTAGTAATGTTCTCCGCCAAATTGCGGTCGATCACAGCTTGAATATAGTCACCGTCGTTGACTGAAAGCAATGATTAACACTTGCAACACGCTCACGTACAAATAAATAGCCGCGTATATGAATTCATGAAGAATCGTTGCTTACAGAATTTCAGATTGAATTCTACAGGTGATTTAGCAGACCACAATCTAAGAGTATTTACTACATTATTTTTATAACCAGGAACTGGGTTATCATAGGGCATGGCAAACACGACCTGCATGAGAAATCAGTAAATATTGCAAGAACATGGAGAAGCTTCTCTTGGTTTTTTCATTTGTCTTGTACGAACCTGCGTGTTCACCCACTTCTTCCCCTCAGGGGTATCGATAACTTTTCCGTAGAAGTTAACGGGGAGCATGAACTCGGGTCTAGCTTTCTCCCATGGATTTCCGTATCGCAACCAATCGTCTGGCTCCTCCAGCTGCTCCCCATTCTTAATCTTTTGCGCGAATATACCATACTCGTATCGAATGCCGTACCCATAGGCTGCTAAGCCTAGGGTGGCCATGCTATCCAAAAAGCAGGCTGCAAGCCTTCCTAAACCACCGTTACCTAAGCCAGCATCCTCCTCAAGCTCCTCGAGCTCTTCGATGTCCAGCCCCATCTATAATGAGAATAAACTAAAGTGGCTATTACATACGGTTCTACTCGTTACAAATAAAACTGACCTGATACATTGCCTCGTCGCAAGCGCCTTGGATACCCAAGTTGATCATAGTATTCTGCAGGGTTCTTCCCATGTAGTATTCCAGGGAAAGGTAGTACACCCTCTGAAACATATTGTCACACAATATCAGAGCGTATAAAGTACAAACATTTAATTATGGTATTCTAAACAGCTGTGCTTACGCTATTCTTCGAAAATAGATCTTAAAGAAATACAAGTGCCATCTCCCGTGCACGCGTAACATTTTTAAATGTTGAGCACAGAAGACACTGAACTATGATTCAATAAAATAAAAGTCATTGACCTTGTTTTATAACCGCATTCATAAATTAAATCTTATTGTGTCTTCTGCGCTTCCGTTACGAAATCGATTAACGTAAATCTCGTGTCGCGCGGTCTCCATCGGCCCGCTAATAAAAATAAATTAACTTCTCGTTTTGAGTAGCGGGGTCATTCGAAACTAATGTTTATCGCGGCGCGTCAGCGTCCACATTTTTTTCCACTCTTCCTCGTGCTCATAATCGCGTATTTATAGGCGATGGGAATAATTTTAAAATACCGACTTAAAGAAACCAGCCCGCGGAAAGTTCCGAACTTTAGGCCGTTGAAATTCTCGAAAGCATTTCCGAAATAATACGGGACTCGGTCCAAAAGCTGACCCAGGAAACGTGCGAAACGTGACATCTCGGCTTTTAATAGTTTCAACGCGTGGTGCATGCAGTTGGAGCAATTTCCGTAATTAAGTGCCATGACTTCTCGCGGCCTCTACTTGTCCATCCTACGATACACAGAATTCTCCTCATCCTGCTCCTTTTTCCGTACATAAATCTCTTTGCTTTACTACCAGTCTTCCCTTCGTTCCATCCCGATCTCCTTTCTTCTCCTCTTACCCAAAATTGCCTGGCTATAATCTTCGCCCTCGCCCCAGCTCTGCAGCCCAAGCAGTTTTCCTCCCCCGGTTCCATAAAGAATCCCGAGAAATCTTATCTACTCCTGTCCCCCATCTATTTTCCAAATCCGTGGTTCTGGATGATCTCATCCTCTATCCCCAAAATTCACCCAGATTTGTACAAATTGGGCATTTGTGACTATCTAGTATCTAAAAATGTTTGTGTCCATTCGATTGCTGCTAACGAGAGGGGCATCGAAAATTTATAAGCAATTATTCATAATTGTTCCGGGTCAGGTTTCAGCGATTAAGTCCTATAATTAGTCACGCGATTAACGGACATATATGTAACCATAACTGGAATAAAATCAACTGGTCGATCAAGGCCGACCAGACTGCGAAATCTCTCGTCCTTTAAGCGGTCACTTGATTCGCTTCCAATTTTATTCTAACACAATACAATCAACAGAAAACATGCGATAAAGCGGAGCGAATTCACAAACAATTATTAATAATCTGTCGATGGAATTGGAGCAGTTTCAATAATCGGGACGCTGTTATCGTCGTGGCGTGACGTTGTGGGAAAAGAATGATAACTGTTTTGGCTCAAGACCTCAGGGTGAGCCGATGGTAAGGCCAAACGAAAATAGATGCTGCAACGTGTTGCAGCTGCATTTTGAAGGTTCGCCCGCGATATAGCGTTTCTATCATATAAATAAGTATTGCATATGTATTTGCGCTTAACGATTTACGACGTAGCGAAGAATCTCGCCCCGACCGTACAGCCCGATTAAGTGAATTATCTAGTTAATGTAATTATCAAATTAACTGCAGTTACGCTGGCCGAAATTCGCCTTCATTTTTATTCTCGAGCAGCGAACGAAACGGGGAGAGTCATTGACCGATGACATATCACATACGCGCCGCTATCAAGCAGACAGCGAAAGACAGAATAAGCAGAAATCTGTTTATTATGCAATCCTGTCGAAGGCTGCCGAGACGGCTGTCAGTCTGTCACTGAATTGCAAAGTTTCGCAGCACGATACGTGACATGTACCTATTAGCAATGTACCGCGATATGTTCCGAATAAAATTCGGAGTGTGCGTTGAAAAACTTGTTAAGTACCTCGCGATATGAGAAGTGGCGATACGAAACGAAGTAATTTTACAGTAGGGAGGGGCATACTTAATGGGAAAGGTACCTTGGGGTCTTTCTCGTAATAATATTGCTGAGTACGGATCCATCTCGACACCAAGTTGTCCTTGACGCTGTGTGCCAACGCGAAAAAGTAATCTCTGCTCGTGGCCACATTACGATCTTTCACCAGAGTGTAATGCAGATGCCTGTTGAATGTCTTCTTGAAATTCCCGACGTTTTCCACATCAACAATCCCACGCACAGAGATTTGCTTCCTCTTCTCGTGATCCACCTCTGAAGCCGACATCTCTGCGTGTCCGCTGTTTGTTTCTCTGTTCGTTAATCCGACACGATTCTACCCCCGATTTCTGGCCTAGTACTTCTGCTGACCTACACAGATCGACTTAGTTACTCGAACACTTCAACTTTAATTGAACTTTCGATTGTTTTTTCGCGCGAGATTCTCTAGCGAACCGATTACCGGGCACAGACGGTGAATGCGTTTGTTGGCCACGTCCTTTGCGGACAGCGATTCTTTACAAACGGAATGCGATATTTCTGTTATCGTAGCTGACGATCGTTGGCCAGAGAACTGACCGGTTTTCACGGCACATGCATAGACACCGGTGCCCTGTTTGATCCGTACGCGAACGCTACTCAGTGACGAATAACACGCGCAGCTTTGGCAATCCTCGAGGCGGTCACCTTGCGCCAAGGTCGCGCAAGCGCGTTAGTAGTTGCCCGTCACGTGATCCACAGTTGCAACACCGATCGAGTCGAGAAAAATTTTAACCACTTCGCGCCATCTGTGGTTCATCTTTGAAATTCTCAGCACCGTAGGATGGCAATCAATGATATAAATCAACCACTATTATTTGAAATATAACAAAATCATGTATATACAGTAAACACTGGCTAGTATTTTTTTTTTTAAGTATAGTTGGAACGTTGGCTGGAAAAAGGAGTATAACAAAATAGGAAGTAGGATAATAAACTGAATGGATATCTTCGGTTCGAAGAAATTATAGGATCGGAAACAGAGACAACCCCCCGTTTAGTGTCTTATTTAATATAATTTATTTATAAATTAATCGTGCGGATGCAGATGCAATAATGAAAACGTCAATAAGCGATACGCATATTACAAGTCGCATTCTGAAAAGGACTCCTCTTCCGCCTCCGTATCCATCTTCTTTGCGTTGCTTCCTCCATTCTAGTCGTCTCCTTTCGGATATCATATTATGAAGTAAAGAACGACGATGGTACCGATCAGGTTTCATCGAGGCTCTATTAAATCGTGTCGTCGTTAAATAAAAGGGCATATGGCTGTGGGGGATCCCAGTCCAATGCGACTTAAGACTGTCCAACTTTTGAAATATTCTACGTTATACAGAGTGTTCTAAAGCATGTATTACAAGAACCTATGATCGTTTTGAATGGTAGTCATTGTTGGAAGATTTGAAAGCTCGAAAGAGCTCCTTTTCAAATCACTCTGTAGAACAATATCAGGCGCAAAAATTGAGAACACTAAAATTTGACAGCGATCGAGTATATTCGTGAAAGTATGATCAACGATGGGGCACGATTTAAGAAAGTTCTAATGGAACTTCAATACCATCGTCGATTTACTCGAAACGATATTATTGTAATAAAAACTCGCAAATCAGCCAACAACTTTCCACCGTAATGTTTAACCATATAGTTACACTTAGTAATGTGATAGCGATAATTGTATTAATCGAAGAAAAAATCTTCGAGACGCCGAAGAAAAAACTGGCGGCGTCATTTTTTATTTTTACGTGCACACGCAACATTCATACGTCGCCATTCTCACTGATCCTGAAGAATTGTTAATGATCGATGAACAAGAGGTCGATCGACATGCGGGCCCACTAATTAACCGAGTCGGTTCGATTTTCCAAAACATTTTTCGTTTAAATGGTACACCTGTCGGTAAGAATGCCTCCAAAAGTAATGATCGATAAAGCGGCGCGACAAACTAACCACTTTTGTATCAACGGGAAATATAGTTTCAACCGGCGATAGAGTCTGAAGTGTAAGCATCTGAGGAATCCATACAGGGATGGGAAACAAGAATGGCTTGAAAGGGAAACGGGGAGAGGGCCGCGGGAATAAAGCGAGGAGTACGGTTTAGTGGGGAATGACGAGAATGAAATAATGCGAAGATGCAGGAGAGGCATAAAGATGGAAAGATATGAACGAAACACAAACATTAATAACAAGAATATTATACTACGACACGAATAATACACAGAAAAGTTTTTAGTGTGTTAAGGGTTTAATAAATGACGTAAAATTCTTTTTAATTTTTGAAATTATCATGACTTACGAAAACAATTATAAGGAGCTGTAAAGAGGGAGTGTTTAATACATAATACACGGAAAAGAAAATGCAGAAGAATCAATAAAATAAAATTGTTTCTGAAAGAATGACCCAGGAGAGAAAAAAAACTATAATTAAAATTTCACACATCATGCTTTTTCAGTTACACCCTCGAACTCGAGGGTGTACGATCTTCACAAAGCTTTTGGAAAAGAGAAATGGATTCATTTGAATATATAGCCCTACCTTTAAAAATATGATTTCCCGGTGCAGTAATTCTTTGCGTGCTAGATTTCGAAACCTACCACTGAATCTGTATAAGAAATATAAATTAGAAAGTGAGTTTACTAAAGACTATAGAAAAGCACCAGCTTTTATCTTTCTGCATGAAAAAAGGTAATACTACTCTAAGTAAAGCCCGGTGCTGCCGAGTGGTTTGCGGCAGTCTGCCGCGCGCGTTTGAGCAGAACATAAATTTATATGAAGCAGTTCACACGGGACGCAAAGTGTTGCGGCTACTAGGCGGCATGTTTGCGTTCGTTTTGACGAACGCACGTATTGCTTCACCGCGAAGGAACGCACCGGCAAACTGCCGCAAACCGCTCGTCTGCACCGGGCCTAACGTTGCGGTATGTGCACACAGTGAACGTGGAGCACGCACGACTATGTTCAGACATTAGAAGATAGATTTTCTGTTTTCTATAATTTCGGTCATTTTGATAGGAGAAACTGATCTGAAATAACTTAATCATAATCAGGTTGAAATCTGTATATTATCGGTTATTTTAAAACTCTTTTGCTTAAACTTCTACAAGTCTCGTATTTTTAATTTTGAAAGAAGGAGACGGTGTAATTCTACTCGAGTGTATGATTTTAGGTCAGGTTCTGCCAGAATCTGTATAAGAACTATAAATCAGAAGGTGAGTTTACTAAAGACTATAGAAAAGCACCTCCTTTTATCTTTCTGCATGAAAACAACATTTGTCATTCCTCTTACCGCGGTATAAACAAATGTTTCGAGAACGAACGACTATTAATTTTAATGGGGCCGCATGTCATCCCTTATCTGAAGAAGATTCAGTTCGGACTGGTATGGGAGAGTGCGAGGAAAAAGAAAAAAAAAATAGGAAGAAAAGAAACCCCTAAGAGACACACGCATTGCACCGTTCACGGTCTCTTATAGAGTACACTAATGAACTCTACCCGCCTCTTATCCTCACAACGAATTAACGCGATCGCTAAATGTTACTTCCTCCTGTTTAGTTGCATCAACAGGGGCACCGTGCAGATCCGGGAAAGTAAAACTCGTGTTACGTCGTCGGACAATGAAATCCAATCGCCATTGTCTAAATATTTAATCCCTTTCCTTACACACATCTGGATCCTCTCGTTGCCATTTCTGCTCTATTGCAATGGTTTCATCTCAGCTTTCACATTCTTTCCTGGGTCATTCTTTCGGAAACAATCTTATTTTATTGATTCTTCTGCATTTTCTTTTCAGTCTATTATGTATTAAACACTCCCTCTTTACAGCTCCTTTTTTCTTTAAGCCATGCCTCTATTGTAGCGACTCTTATAATTGTTTTCGTACGTCATGATAATTTCAAAAATTAAAAAGAATTTTACGTCATTTATTAAACCCTTAACACGCTAAAAACTTTTCTGTGTATCATTAGTTTCGTAGTATAATATTCTTGTTATTAACGTTTGTGTTTCGTTCATATCCTTCCATCTTTATGTTTCTCCTGCATCTTCGCACTATTTCATTCTCGTCATTCCCCACTGAACCGTACTCTTCGCTTTATTCCCGCGGCCCTCTCCCTGTTTTCCTTTCAGGTCGTTCTTGTTTCCCATCCCTGTATGGATTCCTCAGGTGCCCGACAGACTCGCTTAAGTTCTTCGCCCCGCGTGGTTACATGTTCCTGGGTTTATTCTTCCTTCGCTGGCTCTTTCTTGCCAAGCGGTATCGCCGCTTTCACCCTGAAACAATAGTTAAACGCCGCTATTTTACAAACTCTATCGAATAATCTAGATTCGAAAGGAATCCTAAATCAGAATTCGCAAACTCACGTCCCACTGTTTTTTTCAAAAGACAGGTGACAACGAGCAATTGCGGTGATGGCGCAACAATTTTTATACACTTACGAGTGGATTACTTTAGATTAGCTAGAGCTACCTCCCCTTTCGCCTAGTGAAGAGCCAATTTAAGAAATTATTTTAATAGACTATGTACTACGCCATCATGGACACCTATGCCCGACACGATGATTGCTTATGGCGTCGAGGGGAACATCAGCTGTATCCATCCGATAAGCTGCCCGATAATATTTTATGCCCCGAGTGGCTGAACTGGCTGACCACGCAAGGCACACACTACTTGCAAGTCGCCATACCGCGAAGTGCAAGGAGCGCGAGAGTAACAAAGTTGCTTTTGTTTTCGTTTACGTTTGAAATAGTTATCACGCTTACTTGGCGGTGAGCTCGTTGATCTTGCCGTGCACCAGGGCTAGGTTCTGATCGATCTGCGCCTTATTTGTCTCGTAGACCTTCGGTAGTGTGAAAAGGGCGATCACTTCTAAAACAAGATCAATAAAGAATCGAGTTCAATACTTGCAACAACAAAGAAAGGAGCATGCACAATTCTTCTGGCTGAATATCGCCGTCGCACTTTTCTAACAATAAGCTATTATTAGAGTTGAATGAACGCGTCATTCAACTTTAATAATAGCTTATAATTTCAGATGTAATTTCAGAGTTCTGACGTTACTGAACGGGAACAATAACCTCGTTAGACATCTCGGTGACTTTGCAGAGATGCGTTAAATTCAGAATTTATGATCTCGTCACAGAATGCTCCGTCGAAACGTAAGTCCTATTAATACTTTCCTAGACCGATATACGTACAACTATTCTCCTATCTGCTTACATAGGAGAGCTATTCGATCGAGATACAACAAGTTATTGCAGGCTACTACGAATCGGTTTATCTTAAGGTAAAGTTGAGGTGAGGTTTACCAATTATTATCAGAGTCATGCCATTGAACCAAGAACCGACGTAGGTGAGGCACCAGAGAAGGACGCCGAATTTCAACGAATCAACGAAATCTTCGACGAGGAAGAGCCTGCGAAGCTCGCTGACCGCTGCATTTGCGTGTGCAACGGCTACGTCCGCGATTTTGTGCACCTTCTCCGCGGGTACTGTCAAGTCCAGGTCCAAGATGTCCCTGAAATCGAAAGGAATCGGTTATTAAGCTTCGCGCTTGGCATTTCTAAGGTCAAAGAAGCTGCTAATTTTAGCTTAAAGGACCTACTTGAAGGGGTGCCCATTGGAAGTCTTATGGACAGCTTGGAGGACGGTCTTGTAGATCCTGAAGGCAATGGTACCGGTGAGGACTAGGAGAGACAGATAAGCAAGGACGCTTATCAGGCTGAAATAGGCCAACGAGAGGAGCACGCTAAGTATGCATCCAAAAACGGGGCCTGTTATCTTTGGATCGTGCCAGTAGATTAAAGCTGCCACTAAAACAGAAAGACACACGATTCAGGCAACTCTCCACGGTTCCAATAAATTACATTACAATTAATACATTAAGATCTTTCGCATTCGCACTGAAACAAAGCTGCAGCGATATAGTATTCCACGCTTTTCACTGCAATTCAGGAATGGGTTTATAAGATACATATACATATACAGGGTGGCCCCTAGAACTACACAAACTGGATCTACCTCTAAAAATATCAATACACCTAACACACAGCAAGCAGGCTTCGCGTGTATAGCCTCAGTGCCTTAAACTTTATCCAATTATAACTTCCCAAGCGAACCAAACCACTTCGAAGATGGATACCCAATGTTTTCAGGTCATTTAGTTTCTAACAGAATCTAGCTACCGATCGCAGCATTTAGTGGAAGGTTGAGACAAGTTCAGTGGCACGCTACTGAACACCTTCCACGATTACTCATTACGCATACTCGTTTCATTAGCATTCAAGTGTCCAGCGACAAAGAAGCGCAGGTGAAATCGGCGAGCACGTGGTGGCACGTGCCATATGTTACTCGAGGCAGCCGAGAACTGGGTCCTTTCGCCAGAAATACAAGAAAACCGAGGGGGAACTCACCGGGACCTTTTTCTGGCAGATCGTCTACGGGGGCCCTTGAGTTATTCCTTCGTGCCATTTTTCGTTCGACAAACTCTCCACCTGCGACTGGCAGACCACTCGGGAACGAGGAAAGCTTCACAGCGTGCTACCACCTCTTTCGAGGTTTCTTTTGCACATGGGACTGCCTCATGATACTATCGAGACACATACGTGTACCGGAGGTGTCAGCGAAGTGGGAGAACGAACGGGGACAAGGAAGGGAGCATGTGGAGTCAGTGGAATAACGATAAAAGACAGTCAAGTGTTCTCTATACCCGAGGCGGAGGCCAGATAAATCGCATCGTCGATCGCGACGCCAAGCGTGGCTCTCCACTGGAGAACTTAAACCGATTATCGCCGGCCAATTTAGGACGAAGCGAATCTTTAGAATGTTGCAGATTTCACCTAGGGCTGCCCCAATTATTTCTAGCGCCGCGTTAATTAAATGGTACACCAAAGGTAATTGAAAGGTTGATAGACACGTGTCCACGTACATGCTGAAGCAAGATATTCCACGGTAATTAAGGATCAGAGGAGCAGTGATTAATAGCAGCGGCTGATGTAACAGCCTTGAATGGGCCCTAATAATAGCCAGCTGGTGGATCTTCGAATTTTGCATTAGCATCGGGCTTTGTCTCTAATCCAAAAAGAACAGTCTATTAAACCGTCTCCAAGGCCCCCAGCAACGCCGTCCACCACTGTTCGAGCAATTCTGCCAAACGAATTTATGCCGCCTGTCGCAATCCCTGATCGAAGGATTTATATACTAGTCGAAAACGAAGCTTCACCGAGATTCTCGCTCCGTACACCGACCGATCGAAAATGGGAAACCTGTCGGATCAACCGAAGCGTTCTGAATGAACGCCTAGAGTCGTGCGTGGCAGCGGTTCCAAGCGACGTCCGTAAAATTAGTAACAATCGATAGATGAAAGAGCACAACGCGCTAACAGTCAGATAACGCTTTATCGCGGCCTTTACGAAAGCTTAGAGGTATGAAGAACCTAGAATCAATACAAAACGTCTCGGCTCTATGATTACGATACGCGAACGTGACTCAACTCTGCCACGCAGACAAAGAAGGGAGCACAGTTCGATACAACGTTCGACTTGGAATTAGCCCGGAATTCTCCAATAAGCACTCCGAATTTTAAAGAATCAATCGTTAATGGGTTATACACACCACTTTAAAAATGGAAGAAATTTTATCGTTCAAATTATTGTTTATAGTCGCAAAAATACATTAAACACGTTCTTTTCGAAATGATGAATTCACAATTGGTGTCCAGCATAACTTACAATTTTCGCTTGATTTGCTTAAAAGATTCAGAGGATCTTTTCAATCTAACAATTGAAATATGTAGCGGTCTCGCGATATAGTAAAAACTGACCTTGCTACGGATACTTGTAGGTATACTCAATTCTTAGGTAACAAAATGACATCTATTTTTCAAATATTTACCATTTCCACAAAAAAACATACTTTAAAAAATCCCTACATATTTATTTCGTGAATATCATGTAGAAGACAAAAATGTTGGGTTTATTGCTCTAGGTCCAACTGGTTTGAAGTTATCTTGCACACTAGCTTGCGTGGACTGGCCCCAGTGACGCCATTTTGTTCGAAAGAAAAAGAAATTAGCGTACTTCAATAGTTGTGCAATAAATGCTTTGTTATAAATTTGTAATTTTCTTTATCACTTTCTAAAAAAAAAATCTTAAAAACAGCTGCTTTTTTACGCTGCAAAATGGTGTAACCTCTTCAACTAGCCATTTACACAGAGTACTGTTCCATTAGATATACATATGTTTCTCTTCTGGCCCGTGCTTTCACTCGCTCTCCAAAACAGTCCAGGGGCATCGTTCCCCGAGCAACATGGATTTATCGTCTCTGGTTTCTTCAAGAACTCGGCTGAAGCCTTGTTGATGGTGTAGATAGGAATGTTCCTAGACTCTAAAAGTGTAGTCGAAATATGAAAGACGTGTCCACCAGTCTCACGTGCCAAATGGGAAAGATGGAGGGGAAGAGCCGGGCGGGGTTTGGCGGCGGAAAATCAATAAGTCGTCGCCGGTAGTGCGACGCCCGGCGTCGCAGCGTCGGCCGTTGCCTCGACGCCCCTCGCTGTTCCCAGAAATACACCTGACGACGGTTCTACCCTCGACCTGACCACCCTCCGTTGCGTCTTCCCTTTCTATGGAAAATTACACACGGCTCATCGAATTCTAAATGACGAATGGCCCCCCTGCTATCATTATTTTCGCGCAGCTGGAAACGCTCCTCCGCCGTGCATCATTCATAACTCATGAGCGCGCAAGCTTTCTACCTCTGAGACAGTTCGTCGTGACGCATCCACCTCTTTCCTAAAATAAAAAAAATTTAAATACGAAATAAGAACAACTTTCCTCAACTGGCCACGCTAGAAGGGACAGCAACTTCGAGGTTGGCGTAAATACGAAACTTTCAATTACTAATTATAATAGAAAGTGATCCAATGAAAGTATGCAATAAAATTAACGCAATGCAACCTCCCGGAGAGACGTCACTAAAAAGGTAACTTCGGTTACCCGAACATTCCGATTTGTTTAAACTGTGCAGGTTCGTTGAGGGTCTCAAGAGAAGTATCGGACAATTTTCCGTTTGTGCCCATTTCCGGTTCTTCAGGGTAGAAACACCCCTTGAAGGTAATGACTGATTTCCTACTTTTCTATATATCTTGAACACTATAGTAGATATAAAAAAATTATTCGAAGGAAAACTTAACGGGTTTTTGATGCCCTATAAAACGCCAGCAAGTTTTCATTGTAATGGGCCGAATGCATAAAAATAAGGAAATGCTTGAAAGTAATAAGTATAGGTAAACAGCAAATACTAGATTTCGTATGCATAATCTTCTACTCGTACTAAATAGATAGTAACTGGTGGAAAATTTTAAGTAAATCTACTAGTATTTATTTACAAGGGAACACCGCGAACTCCCACTCACCGATTGGAACGCAACTTTGTGGGTTTATAGAGTGACTCAAGACAACAACAAAGGTGTGTTTCATTCTTTAAGGGGGTGAGAACTAACCTCAAATTCAAATAAGCACTTCCACGTTTTCGCATATAACTCCCAAAGCAGGTACAACAGAAAGAAAAAATGTTATGTTATTGGAAAATAAGTGAAAACTATTTCTAATAAATACTTCATACTTTATTCCATACGGAACTGAGTATTTGCTTGAAAAATCACTAGTAAAAGCTTATACTAAATAATTTTTTTTTATATTTATTATAGTTTTCAAGATATACAAGAAAGTAAGAAATTATAAATTAACCTTTAAGGGGTGTTTTGATATGGGTCCGAAAATGGGCACAAACGAAAGGTCGCCTGATACTTCTATCGAGGTTCCCCAGAAACCAGCTGTTTAAAAAAAAAAAATCGAATTCTTCGGTAACCGAACTTTTCTTGTAAGAATCTACATTGCAATCAATTTTCTACGCAATAGTCTCGATTAATTTTAACAAAGAATTCTTGCGTGGAGTTGGACCGACTCCAATCTAAAAGTAAAATCTTTCTAAGCGCACAGCAGGTACAATGTACCATGCCAGCGCTGCACCGCGACCAATTTGCAGTCCCCCTTCAATTTCCATTTCCATCTATCTCTATTAACAACGAACGCCATCCCGACGCTATCCTCCACCTCGCCTGTACCGAGAGCTTTCGAAACCTCTCGTCAAAACTACGAACATTCGATATTCAAAGGCGGAACTCCTCGTGACACGATTCTCACCTCCGCGTCCAAGATCGAATCCCTCCGAGCCCATCGCTCGAGCGTGTCGAGCCCGCGAAGGGGTAGACCCCGGTTTCGAGCTCGACGCTAAAATCATTAACTTTTTCGAAAATCCCCCACCTGCCGCACCCAGGAGTCGCTGATGTAACGAGCCTGCGCGGCTGGCCACCTTCCGCTGGCAGTCTGTCAACGCCCGGTGGCGGAGTCTCCCCGGGTCTCGATCAAACCCTTTTCCCGTTTGTACTCACGTTCCTCCCCCTTGATGGCCATGTTTCTCCGCATCGCTGCTGGACACTGGTTTCCTCCTCCGTTGCTGCGGCGGCCGAGGGAAGGACGAACGGCGGGAAAAGATCGCGCGGAGAGGCGGTCACTCTTCCGTCGGTATCGGACTGCGGCCGAGCACTCGGGGAAAATCGAGAGTTCTCTGGTCGAGATTTCTGGCAGAGCACCAAGCTCGAACCGGCTGGATACTATATTTAGCCGCCGCAACGGCCGCCAATGGTCTCTAGCTTTTTTGGATTCCGCCAAGACGGATTTCGAGCATTCGAATGGGCGCTGTTCTTGGTTCCGATGAGGATCATACCATCGAACGGGCCTCCTACGTCTCTGCCGAGATCGTAACGACTATAGCCAGGATAAGATTTATACTTTTATAGGCCGTATAAAATCACGAAAAATGGACATCCTTGATTTCTCCCCTAACCCTTCATACAGTCTAAGAATCCAACTAATATCCGGACCTTTGCCCCGAACCCCTGACCCAGACCCCGACACGCGGGTGTCTCGGATCAAGCACCGCGACCTCTACACCGAGACATAGTGTAATTAGCTGGGGGCATGGTCAACGAAAGCCGACTGCAATCTGCGGATTGCAGTGTGTCGTAAACATTAAGGCGCTAGATATCTATCGTCGGTTGCTTAAAGGAGAAAACACTTGCAAGGAGTATAGCTACCCAACGTCTAGCAGCCTCACCGGCAGTCGCCAAGGAAGCTAACCGGACGCAGTCGCGTGACGAGCAACTATGATTCAAGAAGCGGTCTCGAAGCCTCGCAGACGGCGCGCGTTATGCAATGCGCCGTGTGTTACGGCTAGCATTGCGAAGGCATCGAAAGGCTAATTGTAAGACTCGAGGCTCGGAGCAGGCGGCCGATGTCGGGGAAATGGATGGAAAAATGGACAGGAGGGTCGGTGAACTCGAACGAATTTCAGGCTGTGCCTGGCAATGTCCTGATTGCGGCACCTCCACAACAGGCTCTTCGACGTCGAGCATCGAGTAGTACTTGACCCACACGGGGATTATGTACTCCCCTGCGGGTTCGGGCGAATCAATTTCCCTGCCAGTAGGAGGAAGAAAGGGGGCTCGACACTTGCAGCAATGATAAGCACGATTTTTCTCATGTAACAAATATGGTGAAGCGAGTGGGAATCGGAGGATAAATAGCAGCGTTGGTAGCGTGAACAAGATATTGGATCACAAAGGGATAAGAATTAGGCGTGGCTTTGTTAGAGAGTACAGTGAAAGTAGCCCATTGTATTCACAAGTGGTTTCTCAACATCTTGTTTGAATGAATAGATCGAGGAGTCTTAGACATTTTGAATGGCGGTGTAATAATTGTGCAGGGGTTTCTTGAAAATGCCCAGCTTGCAACGAACGCCCTCCAATTGCTGAGGTGAATCGGATAATCTACGCGAACAGTCATTTTGCTCGATAATATGTATCTCTGATTTATTTTCGTAAGATTGTCGTTGGAAGGCTGTTTAGAAGGTTCAAAGGTTTCGAGCGAATCGAGTGGGACTTTGCCATGAGGCGTTGTATCGAATGTCTGCCGCTGATTATCTCATAGCAAGCTTTTCGTTGGTCATTTTTCGCTATCTATTCCAGTGTTTCCCAACCTTTCTTGAGTCCCGATCCCCTTTTATAATATTCAAATAACCTGCGACTCCCCCTAGGACCGGTGGAACCGATTATGTCAAGTTATTCCACGCATAAGGGTGCCAGCCGAAAGGGTCGTTAATAATACAGAAATCCAACTCCCACATATAACGTCCCACGTAAAAGCAAAACATATTAAAGAGGAAACAGGTGGAAAACTTTGGGGCCCCCAAATTAGGAGTGGCCCAAACTATATAATTTAAGGTAAATATTTCCTTCCTTCTATTCAAATAAATAAATGCTAAAAATCATCAACTAAAAATAACCGCGATGACCCCCAAGAAAACACTTCGCGTCCCACAGGTTGGGAATCACTGATCTATTCGATAAATAACTGAACTTGTCTTAACACGTCTGCTGGGATATATCGAGACGAATCTGGTATCCCCTAAATTCTGCTCGATAAGAATTAATCAGGCTTACGGGACAGGAGTCAGCCGTTAGGACACGTTCTTTGGTAAGCGATTCAAAAAAGTTGAAGTGGGTCATCCTGTATATGATAGACGCTGAATACTTGGCCGGCTTTTTTGTCTTATCGCTTTATGCTACGCTAATGTCGTAGAGGCAGGTTTTAAAATAAAAGACACTGAAGTAAGTAGCAAGCACATGTAAAGACTGAACATAAATAAGCAGACGGACATCGACGTCGAGGCTTGTCTTACCTTTTGGATTCAGTCTTTCGGGGTTAAACCATGCGTCTGTAAAGAACAGAATCGAAATTATGTTAGTTCTCATCGTCTTCAGAATAACGTATGTATACTTCTACTCTACGATGATCCGTGGAATGAATAGTAAAAGGCGAAAAGAAATCCGAAGGCATTCGTGCTCGATGACAACGATCTTACGCCAAGGTGAAGAAAAAAAAGAGAACGACGATGGCTTTTTGTGATAAGACGTGAGTACGATGCACAGTGGTATGTATCGTGTTGCTACTGTGGTACTATGCCCATATAGAGTACTACAATGTCTATAACAGGTCTGTAGAAGAATTGTAATATTGTCTCGCAACCATTAATTACTAGTGCTACTATAGTAGAAACTAGTCTCGCAATGGTATGAGAGCTGTAGCCTGTAACTGTGCCGTAGAAATGTAATACTACAATATCCGTGCTACTATTACAGTGATACTCTGCTGAAAAGTAAGAGAATTGTATAAAACCATCGCGTCAGCATTAAATGCATGGCCATAGGAACCACAAGAAAAAATATCGACACCCGCAATATCATTTAATCTAGAGTCGTCCAAGGGAAATATGACGTTTCCCTACGCCCCATATGTGAATAACATTCATCGTGTATAAGAAAATAAAATTCTCCGGTTAAAATTACTCTACTGCTACTTCAATTTATTACCACGTGCGCGCGTCGTTCGAAATAATTAGATCTACTTTCGGTGAAACTATTTGATATTAAAGCTAGTATATACTTTAGGGTGACGTTGAATTGTCGCGAAAAGGGACCATCTATCGTTTAAATAGGATTTGTAATTGATTCGCGACACGCCGCGTAATTAGCACACCGTGGAGTATTACGCAATTCTCGACCTCGACTCCTATCTCTGTACTTCGCTCAGACAAATCCACTTAAGATCTACGCCTCACTTCACCTATTGATCCTTACAAATAATGCAATCAACGGACATTGGGCAGTGTTCGCTGATTAACTGCTTTCTCCAGAACGAAGGATATCTGGTCAAAATACGAAACTGAGTGGAGCTAAAATCGAAGGGACCTAGGCTCTTGAATCGCGACTATGATAATCAAAGCTATTGATCGTCTTATGTAACACGTACTCACGAGTTTTGTTAATTACCTACTATCGAGGCCACGAGGCTTTTCTAATAAAAGCTACGTTTTCTGATCGCGTTAGACCTATCGTAGCTGGCAGCAGATTTGTCGGGTGCAGGAAAATATAATCACACAATTTATTTGTCTTTCTGTTATTTTAAATCGATGAACAAATCGCAGATAACGTACCTCTCAACGGATAACGTTTCTCGAAGTCAGTGATAAGTCCAACTGGAATTTGATTTTATACTAGATGTGTACGATAATTTGCGCGATTCGACTTTATATTCAATGTTAAAAAAGGATCGATGATAACCGAATAGTAATTTAAGGGAGACTCCAAGTTTTTCATTAACTCTTTCCGTTTCACCTGAGAATCTTTTGTGAACGTCTTACTGTTCTATCCAAAATCGCTATTTGCAATAATATGCGTGCAATATATTTATAAAAACCGATACTGGTCGATCAATAACCCACTTACAAAATCGCGTTCCTACTGCGCATGTGCAGTCGTTGCACCCGGTGGCCACAGAGTTATCGGTCTCCCTACCTTTTTCGTCATTTTTAACGCAAATTACCGACAAGCACATCAATTAACGTAGCTAATAATAACTATTTCTAAGATACTAGTTTACTAAGAAAAACGTACGCGAGAATGAATTACACCAGAAATGAAATTCATTGAATCTACTGTACAGGCATAGATACTTCTAATTATCTTCCATCTATTAATCTTATTACTGGCAAAGTGTGCAAGGTAATATCTGCCAGCTCTACGAAATTCTTTGGTTGCTACTGATATCTCGAATAAATGTTTTCAGGTTTGCTCTAAATAACTGCATTCTCAATGTTACACTAGGAACCGTACTCCTTTACAAAACTTTGTACTATGCAGATCAACTTCAACTTTATGATAGTGAAGAAAAAAGAATCAGAACCAGACTCTATATATATTGTTATAGCTGGAGCAGAATAAAATTTCCACCCATCGGGATACACAAAACAATCAATACCGGGAAACTTTTTACTGATAAAAACAAGTTATTAATACATTATGATAAAATGTAAATACCGATAGATGCAGACTAGCTTTACAAGAAGGAACTAAATACACCTCTATGTATTCCTTGATTAGCCTACATTAAGGCTGTTCCAAGAGACTCGCCTTGCGTAGAGAGTGACTGTGCAATGTTTTCAATGAAACCCTAGATTCTTTTCAATGGACTATTACACCTAAACATCGTGACCCTGGGAATTTGCTGATCCCTTATGAATATACAGAGTGACATCAACTTTTTCTACAACCAATACTTCTATCTTATCCTCTGACTCTTTGAATTCATAGTACAATTACAAATAGTATAAGAAGTGTCTACCGTTAGACTCGTACGTCAGTGGCATTTACCATACTCGATACTATTAACGATATTACTCCCAACTATACTTTCAATCAGAATATACCACCACAGAGTTCCTCTAATCTGTACTTACTATGCGACGGGTAAAGGACACTCCTGTGGTTGAAGCGACGAGAGTAGCTTCACCTATTCTACCCTAAATAATGATTCGTTTAACTCGATACAATAAAAATTGATCTCCCTACTTCCCTGCAACTGGCTGAACAAAGTCCACTTGTGCTCACATGTAATACAAAGATGAATCATACTTGATTTGTATTCGTGCGTTATGTGACAGATGAGTTGATTGCATAAAAAAAATCGCCCCGACCAGCGACCGCCGCGTTACTCGAAAGTCGTATCGCGCACCCTGTCAACCTGGTACGTGACGCAGCTAGCCCCGTAACGCATCGGGCTTGTGTGTCGCGTTAGATGAGCGAGAGGGATGAAAAGATTGAACGTACATGGATCAAGAATATTCCAGAAGCAGGGATTGCCATTGGCCACGACGGAGCACGGTTTCTGGCATACCGAGCCGGTGTCGTCTTTCTCCTTCGCAGGTAAATTCGCAGGGCATACCGCCGGCTCCGCTTCCATTTTTCACCTAACCTTGCGTCTTGATCGAGCCAAGGGCGAATCGCATTCGAGCACTACCCCGACAGAGTCCAACAGTCGACGGCGCGAACGACGCACTTTCCTCAGAGGCACAAACCTTTTGTCAGGCTATTTTTCAGTTTTCTATCTCCCTCCACTGACTTTAGTTATCGTGCTGCACTCGAGCGTGGCTCTGGCTTCGCACACGGAAAACGATCTCGAGCGGCTTGAATAGAAACAACTCTCCCGCGTAGTAGATAAGTGCGTCAGTCCGGGCCGACACCGAAACGTCCGAGGTAAGAAGAGGACTGATGGTCATTATCGACCCGCGGGAAGTTCCAGATATTCCCCCACCACCGTGCCGCGCGATCGACGCGCCACACGAACTGATACGGGATCTGCCCAAGTTCGGCTAGTGACTTTTCACCGCGACAGATGGCGCGTACGACGGCGGCGAGGGAAGCTTCACGCGCACGTCGTCAGAGGGCGGAAATTCAAATTGTAACTAGGCTCGCTTGGGACTATTTTTGGAAAAAGAAAAACACTATGCTACGCGAGAAATGTTTTTTAAGGTAAATTGTAGTGGAAAGTAATGGTCTACTTTTAATGCGAATAATGGAGAGGATGGTTGTTCTTCTAACATTTTGTGTCAATTTCAAATCAATTCCGTTATTAGTTAAATTGAAAGATACTCGTTGAAGTTTCCACGAAGCTACTTTTGTATCTGCTCGAAAAAAGGCGGTGAGAAAGAAGCTACGTGATCTGTTACGATCGGAAATAATTCATGAGTCAGACGCGAAATTTTTCGCCTCGAAATCACGTGTAAAAATAGGTATCTCTACTGCGAACGAGAAAGTTGCTTGGGCGGTGAACCGTTCAGAAGGAATGATTTTGTAAGCGTTCCTTCAGTTTCAATAAATGTATGCATTCCGATGGTATATAGAATAGTTTCATGTGTCATTCTATTTTCCCATGGGCTGCGTGTTCCCATTGGTTCAACCAAAAGAGGTCGTAAGGTATCCCTGCTGCGGATCAATAGGCAGGGAAGATACGGGTAACTTCGACCCACCGTGGAAACCATACGCAAGGTGTACGAGTCTCTTATATGGTGCAAAATATCGTAACCACTTGCAACTTGTCCATTCGTCACGCTGTGACATGAATCGGCCAAAAGCTCCCAAAGATATTGCCTACTATCCGTTGGAACATTATTTCCATCGAAATTAAATTCTTCAAGAGATACAGATCTTCGAAATGTCCCTTGCTAATGGAACAGAACTGGAAGTTTCCTAACTGACGTCATAAAGGTTCAAAAGGTGCGGTGACGTTTAAATGTCGCTCGACGCATACCGGCATCGTTGCTCGCACATAGTTACATGATGACGCACATTTGCATCGCTCAGCAATCGATATCTGCTGCTCGTGGCTACTGACACTTTAATTTAGACAATGTTAAATTAAATATTGCGGTGAACAACTTAATCGTCTTGTTGAAAGTGTAGAAGAGAAATAGATAACAACAGATTTCTCTAAATTATCAGTCCTTATCGCGGAGCGACGAATAAACTTAACCTAATAAGGTGTTGGTAATTAGCGATTGACTTAACGAGAGTCATGAATATGTAAGCTGCAGAGAACTCTGAATGCAAAATCTTCAGTTACCGTTACTCATCGTACAGTCGTATACGAATGTAACGGTAGGAAGATGCTATCTCCGAGAACAATGACTCGTACCACGATAGAGTCAACAGTCGAAGATTGATTTCGAATGCCGTAATTGTACACAATGTAATAGACCGTTAATGGCGATAGCTTCGCACAAAACAACATAACCCCACACTCATCTCCCTGACCTAGCAGTTATAGTGTAAATACTGGCAATAACTTCACAATATTTGAACATCGTGATTCCAACGATGCGCAACTATATTTACGCAACTATATACGTTACATGTCTTTCGAAGAATGAGAGCGTTTAAAATGTACTGGAAAAATGAAAATCGCACTACACAGTATTATTTTTTCCGCGGATCGGTTTCTCGTTAAACCGGCTCGGGAGTAAAAAACGTCGTGAAGAAGAATGAGACGCGTCTGGAATAAATAATTGCATCGTTACGGCTGAGAAAAGCAATGACGTTGTAGCCAAGCGGAAGCGTGGTTCACTTCGTGCGAAGATGCTAAATTAATTAACGTATCGTACTAATCGTTTCTGCTTTCGAGGCTTTGAAGGCCGCTAATGGAGTCGTCGCATCGCAAGTGTTTGTAACGAAGAAATATTCCTGCTATATAAAACTAGCTGAACGTTAGATACATTTTTTTCACTCTCGCGAGAATGTAACGTTAATCTAATCGCGGAGAATCTAATCTACAGTTATTTATACCTCGCTAAATACAAATGTAGAATGATACATCAATAATTACTCATAATAATCATTTACAGGTAGAGATACATGCATGCGAGTAGGATCCGTGATATTCTGATTGCGATATAGAACGCACAATGAACAATTGCACTCACCGATTCCCATGCTGCTGAATATCTCCTTTGGCGCGATTTCCAACTCTTCCACTCGATCTCTTCTCGTTTCTTGTTTTACCGGTTTGAAAGTCTTCGCCGGCGAGGCTTCCACTTCCGATTCGAATTCAGACTCTCCGGTTTCCGGCGCACTGGTTAGTCCCTTTTTCTCCAAATCGGCGACCACGGACGCACTTACACTTTCCTCTTTTTTCTCCTCCTTTGAAATCGGTGCTTTTGGCTGGGGAACAGGTTCCGGCATCTCTATCACGTTCCATTGATCGTCCGTTTTCTTATCCACAGCAGAAACGATATCTGGTTCGTGATCGGCGTGCTTAATTATCGTAATTACTTCCTTTGATGCAGCCTTCTTATCCTGCTTCCCCTCTTCCTTTTTACTCACTGGCTCGATCTTCAATACTTCCGACTGATCGTCTATCTGACCCATTAACAAGTCTGGCTCCGGTTCCTTCGATCTAACCTCAAAATCACCGCCACTCGCCGGCGTGCCCTTCTCTGATTCTAACAGTAACAATGTCGCTTTCCTAGGATCCTCGCCCCTAGATTCGATCGCCGACTCGTTCAGAGAGAAATTGATCATGTCCTTCTCCATCTCGAAGTTGTGCAATGGTTTGTCCTGCGGTTTGTTACTGTGAGCTTCAAGGTGACTCGATTGTCCATCCTGAACGAACTCGAGGTGCTCGATGTCGTCCATCGAATCGTACTCCCTCCTGATTGGTTGCTCCTTCAACTCGGCCATCTTTGATACACGCGAGGAGACGATTATCCTGTCATAGAATTCGACTTTCCTTTTAGCACGCTTTCAGTATTCCTCCCCCTGATTATTTTCACAGATGGACCGCCTCCCTCTTCGCTCTTTCCGCCAACTATCGGCACGCTCAACGTTAGAATGGCCCCCGATATTTCTGATGACGATGATGTTGACGTTTCACTCCGTTCCGATCAAGTTTCACTTTGCTGAATTTTTCAAAGTTAACAAGTTCGACAGTGCTTTAACTTTCGCAACTTCTCTTTTCACTTGCTGGCAAGCAACGGAGCTACCTGTCTAAACGTTAACAAATAAGTTACCAAACGGTGAAAAATAAAAACCGGTTTAACGTTCGCTCATCCACGGGTGGATTCGATTCTGAAGCACGGAACGTGACAGAATATCTCGCAGGGTGTGCGTGAGAGCGCTTTCTCCCACCAGCGCTGTTTGCGCCAGGGACGTGTAGACGCGGGGTAGTGAATCGCGCAACCCCAACCAGTGTGACTCGTTTTTAAAAAGACACTGTGCCTACAAGTAGCATTGATCGACGATTTCTCAACGGAGATAAAGAACGTGAAGCGATTTAAGATAGTATTTGACCGTAAGATCGGAGCGCTTTTTAAAGAATGGAGAACACCTCGGGGGCTAGTAGGAATAATTCGTCCCTGGGACTCGACCAATGGAAATCTACCTAGACCCTCCCACCACACGGCTCTGAAGCTGGAGGGAAACGCAGGAGTTTAGAATATGAGTCACATTGAAAATGTAAGGTGCGGGATGATGCTCGTCGATGTGTCATGCCCGATACGTGTTATTAATTAATGAAGCATCAAGTGTCGATGAAAGATATGAGGAAAAAGTTGTCGAAACGATAAAACATGTTTTCATGAGAATTTCCCCTTATAATTACTTATTAACAAGATTGCAGGTGCGCTGGATAGCTTACAATCAATCTTCACGCGTAGAACGTACGAAACATGGGTAAATATTTGAGCCAAGTGTATACAAATATGTACTTAATTCGCTTCATATAACTAGTTGCGGTCTATGCATATATATATGAGGTACGCCACTGCGCGCGCGCAAAGCCGGCGTTAGCGTTAAAATCGCGCTCCCATAGCGGCGAACAATTATTGAAAAGTATAGATAAATGAAAGTTGGAAGAATACGTAGAGGAACTAAACATGTTTTGTACAATAATCATTATGTATGCGAACACGAATCCATGAGTCTGTACTTGGACACGCCTCATTGTTTCGAAAACTGATAAGAGGAGAGAATCAATTTGGATGCTCGCGTGCTAAGTTTAATTAACGCTATTCTCAATTGTCCACTAAACTTAGTGTAATTAAGCTAATTCCTTTGGTCTGCGCGTGCGCATGCCCGCGTATCTCTGCGTTATTTCTCTGTAATCTCGGTCAGAAAGTCAGCAGAACTGATGCGCTTGCGCGGCTAACGTCGCGACGCGTGGCTCGGTTAGTCTTTGGTTGCCCATCGTATCGTACTGACGTGTCCCGCTCTCTTTCTCTTTTCTCTTATCCTCTCCCTCCGGTCCTACGGCGTTTGGGGAAAGATTCGCCCTTCGCAAAATGGCGGCACGGACTACCACTAGGAGAAGGCTCAATAACCACAAGGAGAAAACAAGCACCGGAAACGGCTTTCACGATGGCATCGTATCTAATGGGCATGCCGGCTTTCAAAGCAATGGACGTGTACAGGTTAGATGGTCACCTGTCACGCTTACTTTTCTCGTCTAAAACCTACACTCGCTATTTGAAACGGTTTGGATCCGTTGCGATCTGATACGGTGTATCGAAATCGAACATCACGTTTTTCACTCAATTCTGCTCGTATTCGAATGCTCTGCCCCTTTCCAGTCATTGTCAGTTATATCCGACACTGCATTGCGCGTAGAAATCTTTTAATCGAACGACATTGTCCAAACGTATAAGCAATTAGTGGTGCTCTATTCGAAATTGGAATTAAAAGATTCTGTTTCGGATTTAACCATTACAAATGGGGACCGCCTTCATTCGGGACTCGAATTGAATCAATTAAAAGAAAACGAACTAAGTCAGCTGAGAGCATTTCAACATTTTTCGTCACGAAGCTCGTGCCATAGGTACGTTCGAGTAGAAGCCAGTGAATTAAAAACTCTACTATTTTGTACTTTCCTTTAAACTGCTTCTGCGCTTATATCGAATTATTGTTTCTCAATGTATGTCGTTACCTTTAAATGAGATGTAGAAATAATGTACTTATTTTTCCCTCGAGTTAAGCGAAACGAATGTACAGATCGAAGATATTAAATGTTGAAATTAAATATGTGAGAAATCAAAGTATTTCATGTCTTTATTACACGAACCAGTGTCATCTCTTTTAATACTCTTTAAGCAACTATAAATTGTTACTTAGTTTACCAAATATTTAACTGGTTCAATTGTCGACAATTTCATACCGGGAGTAATTGCCCCCCCCCCCCAATCTAACCTCAAAAGATTAAGTTTAGCATGTAGATAACACGTACGTGAAATTATTTAGGATCGCGATACGCGATTGTGTGTATTAGTTATTGATATCAGATGAAAGGCGGAAACGAATATTATAACATTTTCCAAATATTTAAGGTCGATATTCGCTTCTCTTTTTGCGATGCAGAATCTGTGCCCCCGATCAACTCTACCTATCTATAGTAAAATATTTAAAGTATTCTTCGAAAACGTTACGCTCGATCACGAATGGCTGGATCACTGCGAGAGTCTCTTCTTTTTTAAATTCCAAGTATAGTAGTTTCGAAGAATGGCACTATCAGATATCTTTCCGAGAGATCGACTTATCTGTCGCCGGGCTTATCTTTAATGACCGTCGTTGCGTGGTTCTACTACTATCTCGGTTCAATTATTGCCATCTATCGCACAACACGTGATGAATAATGTAATAATGTAACGATTGATAGTAGCAGCGAGAAAATGCAAAATTGTGCGTTCGTTGCCAATGCAGGTGATTGGGACGACACGCCTCCGTGAATAAAACTATATTTAAAACCATGTTTAGTTTCCAGAGAAAGAGAGGAAAACGGAGCCGAGGTCTAAGGAATCGTTCGAGAGAGTACCGTTTATCACAGCAGCACTGACCCACCTTGGTTTCTATATCCTCATGATTCTGGGCTTCATAAATCACTTGTTTTTCACGCCCAAAGTCGCGAAAGAGTACAACAGAGAGGTAAGTCCTCCCCCCGGAATGGAAAGGAGGAGTGTCACAGTCATTCCAAGATCAACCTACATGTTCTTATCTCGATGCGAACGTACTTACATCATCGTTTTTTTTTTCAACGAGCTTGACGATCATTGGATTTGCCTCAATAACGGTTGTTGCGCGTGGAATAACCTTGAACTGTCCTCGGTGGCCTCGTCTGCGTTCTTCAACGTCTCGCGACTCGATTGTAACGTTGTACTCACCACGGGCGTTTTTTTTATTACCTGAGATAACGCATTCAATGGGGTCGGATTAAAGTAATGGTTCGCACAAGCAAAATTCAATGGAAGTATGAGAACGGTGCGACACGAAAAGCCCAATTTCTTTCTGTCTCGCCTTCTTTCTCTCTCGGCTGCATAACGATTTATAAAAGGGAAATAAACTGAGACGACAACGAGTCGAAATTGGACGCGATTGAGTCAAACGAAAGACGCTCGTTGAATTTATCTGATTCATGATCCACCGGAGTAGAAATCTTGCGGGGCTAAAGGCAAACGAAAAGTCGATGGGTTGCTTCGCTAAGTATCGTGGAGGAGAAACCACAATTCCTCTTTTCCGATGAGTCACGCATTTACAGGCGATATATGTATCTAATTCCCTCGAGATAAAGGAAACTTGGAAGCGTTGTCGCGAAAAGAACCGATGCGAACTGTAAAGTGAATCATATCCCAATTCCGTTAAATCGTGCCTTTATTGGTGGTCCACCATCCATCGAATAAATTGGGAATTACGCGCATCCAAGAAAACTTTATAATCGCAATTACGAAAAACAAGTATTTATGTTTCCGTTTTGTAGCATTTCATTCATGTCTTAAACAGATATATCATTGAGCTTTTTTCGGTGGTCTGATCTTCCACACAATTGGACGTTTAGTATCTTATCTCGCGGAACGATAAGCGTACGTATGTAGATACATGCAACGTGGGAATACATGGATTTAACGAAACGAATATTCGCGCAGAAAAAAAGAATAGTAGCTCGATGTAAATGCTCGTGCTTAGAAGAGTGGACTTAAAAACTTCCGTAAACAATAATTCGTACAGGCTGTTCCAAAATACGCGACACTGGATGCGATCGCGACGAAATTTTGAAGAGTCGATTCCTCGGTCGATTTCCTCGAAATCTACTTTGCACATTTCCAACAGCCCTTTCTCGCATAGAATCGCCTACTGTCAGGTACGTCCTGCGTACTTTGGGGCGGCCTGTACGTGCCTTAGTGTCCCACATCGTGGGAACACCGCATTGCGATGTTATATACCCGCGGAGTGGCTGGTAATTCATTTATCGCTGTTAGGATATTCAAAGCGTTTTGACGTGTAAGGGAAGCGAGAGCGCAAAATGAAATGTATAAAAATGTAAAACTGGCGGTTCACGCGGAGAACAAGCGGCTGCAGATAAACTAATCGAGAGTAGAAAGCAGCGATCTATGGACAGAGAGGATTTTGTTTGCGTTAACGGAGGAAAAAATACTTGGCAAATATGGCTGGCGAACGATACGGATTAACTTTTTTTACGCGACGCGATATTGGAGGAATAAAGTTGTGCCGGGGAACAACACATGAGCGATGTGGTTGCGATAATATTGAAAGCAGGCATCGCGGTAAAAAAAATCAAACTTCCCTTCTCGTTACTGGGTAGCATCGGTTGAAATGTTACAGGTCGACGTGAAAAATATAGAACAAAGGAATGTAGCGCTTAATCTTGGTAGCGCTTGACTCGAGGAGAACGAGCGGGGCACGGGTTAAGTACTGAGGCGACGAATCTTTGTTGCAGGGTTACGCGCCGCTCTACGAGTCTTTCGAAAGGTTCTATCTTCGCTACGTGTACAGGAGAGTAAGGGATTGCTGGAACAGGCCGATATGCTCTGTTCCAGGTGCCACTGTCACGCTTAAGGATAGGGTAACGCCAGATTACGGATGGACGTTTCGGTGAGTTTGCCTGGGACACTTGGATTTCTTTAGCAGCAAAGTTTAGCAGTTACTTTCAGACATTTGCCTCGATTAAACGCGACGCAGAGCTCGAGAAGATTTAAGACTAGCGTGCGTGAAAACTGCTTCATAACTTGGAAATTAAATTTGCCAGATCTGACTAGCTCGATTACTCGTCAATTCCAGCCTTGTTAACTTCCATTAACATTCCGCTTTACCGTTCATTCCGTTTTGCAGGTTTACTGGAACGACCACGGAATGCGTGAATTTAGGATCTTACAACTACTTGGGTTTCGCTGAGGCCACTGGGAAATGCGCCGATGAAAGTATCGAGACTCTGAAAAAGTTCGGTTGCGCCAGTTGTAGTACTCGCCTCGAGCTTGGTAATTAGTAATTAGCTGCTCCTCTCTCCCAAACGATAATAACTGCTCATCTATAATCGGCTCATGATAATCAGTTTTCCATTTCGAAGGGAACATGCCATATCACGATGAATTGGAGAAATTGACGGCCAGGTTTCTGGGGGTAGAGGATGCGATTGTTTTCGGAATGGGGTTCGCGACGAACGCTCTCAATCTGCCTTCGCTGTTGAGCAAGGGTTGCTTGGTGCTGAGCGACGAGAAAAATCACGCCTCGTTGATCCTTGGATTGAGGTTGTCCGGTGCCACTGTCAAAGTGTTCAAGCATAACAGTAAGGGGATTGCATCGAGATCAACTTGATTTATGGAAGTGTTTGAAACGTTGAATTACCTCTGCCGTAGATGTGAAGCATTTAGAGAGTTGCCTGAAAGCAGCAATAGTTTCTGGTCAGCCAGGTTCTGGGGAAGCTTGGCGAAAGATAGTGATCGTAGTAGAAGGTGTTTACTCCATGGAAGGTTCCATTGTACATTTAGCGGAGATTTTGGAGCTGAAGAAGAAGTACAAAGCGAGTAGAATTGTCTCTGCTAGCGACCCCAATTCGCGAACCCTCGTTTCGTTCTCTAATAGCGGCTTTGAACTGTGACGTTGCAGGCATATCTTTATTTAGATGAAGCTCACAGCACTGGCGCGATGGGCAAACATGGAAGAGGTATTTGCGATTATTATAAGATCGATCCACGCGAAGTGGACATACTTATGGGAACATTTACAAAAAGTTTCGGATCTGCCGGTGGATATATCGCCGGGACAAAGGTAGGGGGGAATGGCTGTAAAGGCTCGAGAGGCCGCTTTCCTCTAATCGACGAATAGATTCTGTTCTGATCAAAATCATACTTATGATTTCTGGAAATTTTCAAGAAATAACGATAACTGTATAATTCTAGACACTAATAAATCATTTAAGGATACACAGTCACGCGCATGCCTATGCAGCGGCCATGTCTGCGCCGATAGCACAGCAAATTATTACCTCGATGAAAATAATCTCTGGCGAGGATGGTACAGACGAGGGAAGGCGGAGAACGGAACAATTGGCAAGAAATACCAGGTACTTCAGGCGCAGACTCAACCAAATTGGAGTTATTATCCATGGGAACGAGGATTCGCCTGTTGTACCTATGCTGGTCTATTTGTTTTCTAAGATCGGGTATGCATCTCAAGATCGAAAGTGACATTGAAATTTGTAAATCGAATAGACAGATCGAACTTCAATCACTGCTTTCTGATTCAACAGTGTGGTTGTGCGAACCTTGACGACATGTAACATAGCGGTAGTGGGAGTTGGATTTCCAGCAACACCGCTGATGCAAGGCAGAATACGATTCTGTCTATCCGCTGCGCACACTAAAGAGCAGCTGGATTATGTAAGCGAATCAAGCGAGACGAAACTGAGCGAAGAGGAATGTCTCGAATGTCTTCCTCTTACCTCTTACCTCATGATATCTGAATTCCAGGTGCTGTCACATATCGAAAGACTCGCAGACTCTACTGGCTTGAGGTACTCCCGTAAAGTGCGCGATCCAGCGCCCATTGAGTATTACACCGATGAAGAGACCGAATGACCTACCACCTAGGAAATGGACTCTCTAGAACGTTCACTTTTCTCCAAACAAGCTCTTTGTACTTCTGTGGAGAGATATTGCCTTGGAAGAACTCTACGCGCATTCTTTTACATGCTTTTCCATCGATCCACACGTTATACTTCTTAATCAAACTGCAAGGTGAATTATTAGCCGACGCCGGCCACGCCACGAGGAACTAGTGATCGATTATTTTGAAGTGCTTCTTCGGTATGTGTAACGATGATAGAAGTTTAACACGAATCGATAGTTCTCCAAGACCTCTTGATTAGTGCACAACGAATTACTATGATAATTAATGAAGAAGCGCCAGGAGTGCGTCAGAATTCAATCGCCCCCGTAATTTTACGTGCACCGGGTTCGTAGAGGTATATGCGCACATATCGATGGCTGTGATATGCCAGCAGATCCTAGATATACAAGATACTTTGGACAAGTGACTCACAGGTAGTGGTTTCTTTTACGAGTTGGCAGAGCGCAGCTAGAAGGAGTTGGATACTTCTTCTAGAACATCGAGAAACATTCGAAACATCATTACACAGTAAATGCTCGAAGCTCTTTGACGTATTCTGCACCGACACACTGCCGCGATCGCATTTATTTTACACATCGAGTTTTCATCCTTTCGCCGTGGCGAATACTGTTTCAGGCAGCGGCCAGGTCGTGTGCAGCGGCTCGGAGCTTTGCAGAATTACTACCCACATCGCACACTTAGTATTCTTTGATACGTATTAAGGACACTTAAATATATGATCAGCAGTTAAAACACGAGTACTTGATGCACCGGAATAGAACATAGTGCGTACAGCGGTAAAATACCGGAGCCATCGCCGAGAGGAATGCTCCGACAGTGACTTTCCGATCCGGTTGCCACAGTGAAAGGTTGATAATTTAAACGCGAATGACCTTCATATTTTCAGTCATACAAATTTATACGACGCGATTCGAATTATAAAACAGCTTTTCGTATTCTTTTAGAGAAGTAATATTATGTATTTTTTTTCTTCGTAAATTAAATATTCTACTTGTACGACCATTTTCCCTTTACCTTAAGTCACTTTTTACAAGCGTGCACAATTTGTAAAACATTATCTGTATTTAGAATGCCCTTATTAAACAAACGATTTATTTTTTCGGAGGAAAAGAACAACTTTTTACGTAGTTTTGAAAATGTCTAGTTTGCGTATCTAAATTGAAGTTAATTCAACTCAGTGCCACGCATTAAATATGGTTAAATTCAAGCAAAATTCTTGTCAAATGGAACTTTATTGTATGTGATAAGACACTGATAAAATAACTAATATTCTATGGCAAGAAAGGGAGACAGAATTCAAATTGTAAAGGATAAACTATTTTTTTACGATTCGCTTGCTTGCCTAGAGAACTTTCATTTCTACCTATTAATGATGCATGTTATTAAGAAATATTGTAAGTCAAATTTTCAGTAATTAAACAATTTAAACAGTTTTAAATAATATAACAGATTTCTTTATTGGTTCCTGCATTCCCTTTCAATCATTCCCATGTAGTACTTTGAGATATTAATTCAATGTACAATCTTACAATAAACGAGAATTGAGAAGCACAAGCAGTAATATATTATTCAATTCCTCCAAAGTATCAGGTTTGCATACCTGATAATAGATTCTGAATTCTACATAAAATAATGCTGTTTGCACAGACACAATCGTTTGGTTCGTACGGTGGCTTTATCGAAAGTACATCCTCGATCGTTAAAATACCTTTCTCCTCTTTTACGGGGAACCGATTTTCTTGGAGCATCTTTGTCACGATTCTCTTTCGTTCCTCTACCGTCGACTGAAGAAGATTCGTCGGCGTGTTCATAAACAATTCCGGTAAATCGCACGGTTTGTCCGAGAGGATCTCTATCTTTTTTATCGCATGACCGAAGATAATTTGCAAACGCTTTTGTTCACAGTTCCGTAGCAATACGACACTGTAAAATGATATAGAAATAATCGGGAAGGATATAAAGGGACTATAAGTAAACACGCTGCATCAAGGATCCTAACCTCTCTGATACAGGGTCAACGGTGTAAACGACCCCAGAAGTCGCAGTACCGTCTTCTGTCACAATGTTCACTTCCATGCCAACGTAGCTTTTGAATAATAACGGATCACTTTTATAAATCTTATGGGAGAAACGTGAATCTTCATCCATGGTAGCAATAATCGGACAAACAAGTCTTTGAAAACAGAATCAAGACGAAATATGATGAAATAGCCTCTCCTCTGCAGTGATCCGCGTGGGAATCAGCTGGAATCAGCGAATCTGCGACCTGCAAATGGGCTCCAGTAACGGCACTGTATTTATAACCATTTATAACCTTCTCACGGATGTCTGCAGCGGGACAATCCTCCAATTTCAAATCGGATTTCGTTCAAACAGTGTTTCAACTGTTACATATTTCCGCGGTGAATTTCTATCCGAACGCGGGATGGTGCCCGTGGAGCGCTCTGCTTGATGAAGTGCGGGTAATTTGAAATAAAACACAAGTCGACAGAATGATCCCAGATAGCACAGGACGTTTTAAAAACGTCCATTTTACGTCCATTTTATGTCTGAACGTCCACGGCTTGATTTGTGAAAATGGACGTTCTTAAAACGTCCAGAAAAGGTCCAGGAAACGTACTTTACGGACGTTTTAAAAACGTCCTTTTCCGTACGTTTTAAAGATAGCCATGTTTGAAGCGTTTCAAAGCGTTTCTCGGAGTGTGGTATGAAGTAGCGTGTTAAAGAAAAGGTTATTAAGAACAATGGTTCAGTCACGGCCGTCGGCCGTGGTTCAGTGCATCGTGCCTTTGTGCAAAAACAGATCAGATTCTGAAAATTGGAAGAAAAGGAATGATGGTAACAGTAACAACCAGAAAGTTACTTTCCACAGGTATTGAGGTTATTTTATTAATTCATAATGGAACATATTATTATATATAATAATTTAGAATATTCCACGTGTTCCTAAGCATCAATATCCAGACAAATCATCCCGACGTATTCAGAAGGCAAACGTAATTATGGAATTGAATAATTTACAAATTATCTACGTCGCGGAAATCGAGAGTCACATTATGTGCAAAACAGCAAAATAGGGTTATGCGCGAAGTGCGAATATTTAGCGACTTGTTTCGTAAATACCCACACAGCACACAGCCGTCCTAAAAGCGTCCCACGGACGTCTGTCCCAGTCGTACCGGACGTCCCGGGAACGTCCTGAATTTCCCACGAACGGCTTATATACGTCCTCTGAAGGACGAATGTTACAAAAAAAGTCGTCCCGGGTACGTCTTTTAAAGCGCCTGGATTCGGACTGAACAAGCGTTTAAACGACGTCTTTGGGACGTCTTAAAAACCGCAAGTAGGGCGTATTTAAGATAGTTACCGATACCGATTAATTATAATATAAATTTGATGAAACAAAGGGTTGTCAAAATGAAATCAAAATTTATTTCTCTTTACTATATTTAGTTATTTAAAATTTGACTACCACTGTAGCAGAGTTGGGCGAAGATAACATCTAAATAACATCTAGATAAAAGGTCCTTGCCGTTTATTCGTTATTTTAAGATAAAATAACTTGATTTATTCGAAGTGACTTTCAACTTCGATTTCAAATAACGGTTCAACTTTCATCTTAACTTCATCCTAGAAAATCAAATAACCGACCTGAGCCTTTGCGGCCTGACCCGCGCGCGGTCGCCTACCGGTCAGATTCTACAGAATCTGAATTTGTTTATTTTTCATCGTATCAATATGAAAGTGACACCAATGGATTCCTGGCGTTCTCCCGATTAATTGGACAGAAAATAATTTAAATCGGACTATTTTTAACAAAACGGGCTTTCAACTCTGCAAAAAGATTTCTCACGTAATATCCTTAATTATGGTCCGAACTATATAATTTTTTGGACCATTTTCATCGGGAAGACATGAGGAATCGATTGGTAATTCTTTTATCAACACTTGTCAAAAACATGAACATTTTATGTGGCCCGTTGGTTTTATTGCTCTCGGCGGTCAACGGGCGGTCTACTGGGGTCCGAACGTACCCACCCCACTGTTTTGCTTTCTCGCTACGAGCGAGGACCTTCGGACCCCAGTAGGCCGCCCGTTGACCGCCGAGAGCAACAAAACCGACGGGCCACATAAAATGTTCATGTTTTTGACAAGTGTTGATAAAAGTATTACGAATCGATTCCTCATGTCTTCCCGATGAAAATGGTCCAAAAAATTATATAATTCGGACCATAATTAAGGATATTACGTGAGAAATCTTTTTGCAGAGTTCAAAGCCCGTTTCGTTAAAAATAGTCCGATTTAAATTATTTTCTGTCCAATTAATCGGGAGAACGCCAGGAATCCATTGGTGTCACTTTCATATTGATACGATGAAAAATAAACAAATTCAGATTCTGTAGAATCTGACCGGTAGGCGACCGCGCGCGGGTCAGGCCGCAAAGGCTCAGGTCGGTTATTTGATTTTCTAGGATGAAGTTAAGATGAAAGTTGAACCGTTATTTGAAATCGAAGTTAAAGGCACTTCGAATAAAGTAGCTTCATCCTAGGCGCTTCAAATGAAGCTAACTTTATTTGAAAAGTTATTTTATTCGATTTTTATCTAGATGATGCCCAACTCTGCATTGTAGGCGATCTGACTGAACCGTCTATGCAGTGGGTCACCACCTTAGAAAAGGAAAGAAGGAATAGCGTTTCGTCCCGGGTCCGCCAGTGGACTCATCAGTAAGAATTATCTGGCGGGACCCATTGTACACTAGGCGGCAAAATCGGCTTCCCTCCGGAAATTTGGCAACGTTGCATGTCACTAGAATTACTGAGTTATGCCTAGTGAGATGCAACGTTGCCAAATTTCCGAAGGGAAGCCGATTTTGGCCCTTAGTGTATATATACTAACTGGGTCCATGATCACCGGTGAGAAACTCTCGAGCCGCGTCGCCCTCTAGTGGAGCTTGAGGAATTATCACACGACGTCTTAAAACCGTCCCAAGGCCGTCCCAAAGACGTATTTAATAAGTCCCAAACGCGTCCCAAACGCATCCCCAACCTCGGGACTTTGTATAGATGGCGCCACTGTAGTTACCGACGTCCCAAAGGCGTCCCGAGTCCGTCTATAGACGTCCCACAGACGTCTTGTTACAAACCGGGACATTCAGACCTACAGACCTAGAAGGGACCTAAAACAGACGTCCTCGGGACGTAGTGTGCTGTGTGGGTAATAATTTAATATATGTTTTCTTATAAATATTAATGTTCGCAGGAGCATGCATGATTGCTTAGGGTGTGTGCTGTGCGGAGATGGAGCTGAAGTAAGTATCGCATGTATCCTGTTTATTCATACGTTACGTTTAATTTTATACTAATGTTCTATTTGTTTTCAGCGCAAACACAACAGGGAATATGATGATTCTACACAAAAAAGAAGTCGAAGATATTAAATAAAAGTTCTGATGTCACCCCTACTACGCACCACTGGTTAAGGGACGTACTGTATATTGATTTGTTAATGTAAATATTGCAAGTTCCTCTTTGGATTTATATGCGCTACTTATATTATTTTGTAACAATGTAATCACACTGTAATCACATATTATTAAAGAAAAATAAATAAATACTTTTTTTAAATAAATACAATTAATTATTTAATAAATTGCAATATCTCCTTGATAGTTATGTAAGGGTAGGGATACACCTGTAGGGGCGGCCGTGTGACGTCACGCGTAGGGAATTCTTTGCCAATTCTGACCCTCAGATGGCGCTGTTATACGTGTCAGGCGAACGGCAAGATCTGCCGTCGACCTGCCGTCCGTCTGCCGGCAGGGCCTGCCGGCAGATCCGTAGTCGAATGCGGACGTAGGTTGCGCCGCAGCTGCCGGCAGATCCGGAGCCGGAAGATTTTTACACAAGAAGTATTAATAAGAGCCAAATTTTTACCAACGATCATTCTGTGCTAGAAAAAATACAAGTTCTCGTCCGATCACTGAAGTTAAAGCGGTATTGGGCGCGGTTAGTACTTGGATGGGTGACCGCTTGTGAATACCAACGTTTGTATTTTTTTTTCTTACGACACGTTAGTTTGCTAATTCTGACCCTCAGATGGCGCTGTTAGCTGTGTCAAGCAGACGGCAGAATCTGCTGTCCATCTGCTGCCGATCTGACATCAGGATCTGCTGTCGATCTGCTGCCGATCTGACATCAGGATCTGCTGTCAATCTGCTGCCAATCTGACGTCAGGCCCTGATGTCAGGCTCTGTACCTCAGACCGCAGCCTAATGCGGACACAGATGACTACGGATCTGACGTCAGGCTCTGCGCTCTCACGGCAGACCCTGTTGCCAATCTGACGTCAGATTGCAGACATCTGGTTATCAGGGTACATGTTCTACATACTTCATATCTATTTTAAGTGGTATATTCTGTGTATTCGACCTTGTACTGACATTTTCATGTATCTATTGTAAGTAAACGAAATACATTGTTATCGAGTTTGGTAATATTTTGAAAACAATTTACATCCATAAATTTTTATTTAATCGAACCAGTACCGACCTCCTAAAAACGTCCTGAAAACGTTTTAAAAACATCCAGAAAACGTTTTAAAAACGTCCAGAAAACGTTTTAAAAACGTCCAGAAAACGGTCTGATTTGTGAAAATGGACGTTTCTAGGACCTTTTCTGGACGTTTTTAAGACGTCCCGAACGTCTGACCTGGACGTTTTTAAAACGTCTTTGTGCTATCTGGGTATGGATTCAATTAAAATTTTTAGTTGTAGGAGCTAAATTTTGTTAAATTTCGTTGAAGCAACCTTCGATTTTTTGGATTCAATTAAAATTTTTAGTTGGAGTATCTAAATTTTGATAAATTTAGTTGAAATTAACTTCGATTTTTTTTTAGTCAACTAAAATTTTTAGTTGTAGCAGCTAAATTTTGTTAAATTTATTTGAAATTAACTTCGATTTTTTTTTATATTTGTAAATCAGGGTTGACCAACTGGCGATTCACGAGTTGCCGGGGCTCCTCCGCCTTGCGGCCACGCTGAACGGCCCCCTGACATTCGCAGTCGAATTCGTCCGTGCCTACACAGACATAAATACATTCGATTGCTACGGCCGGCCACGGCCATACGTTTACATATAATTATAAATTATATGTAATTATAAATTATAAATTATATGTAAACATATGGCCGTGGCCGGCCGTAACAATCGAATGTATATTATAGACGAATTCGACTGCGATCGTCAGGGGGCCGTTCAGCGTGGCCGCAAGGTAGAGGAACCCCCTGCCCCCGGCAACCCTTGAGTCGGCAGTTAGTCAACCCTGATTCTGGCACATGTACGTTTTCTAATTTTTTATTCTCCTCTCTACACTTCCGCTGCTTCTCTATTGAAGTCAACCTCGCGGAAGTCCGAGTTGCTATCTATTACGCCTGTTTTCTTTATATCCTTGTCTTCAATTTCATTTATTCCATACTTCGAATGTTAGTCGACTATCCTTCTTTGATGTCGAGAAGAGCATGTTGTAAAATCTCTTTTGAAACGTTCTAGTGAAATTTACTTCTGCATTAAATTGTACGTGTTTTTGGTTATCATCAAGCCCAAGGACTTAAAATGATACAGACATTTATATATTCTTTGATCTGGAAACAACTGGATTAATTAAAAAGGATTCCATGCCAAGAATCATAGAAATGTCATTAATAGCGGTATCAGAAAATAATATACGCAGTGGCATGGACTCTTTACGTTTTACAGAAGTTAATTCTTCCAATCCGTCCAAATATAAACATTACCAAAAAAATTGAAGCTATTACAGGTATATTACCTTCTACGTTAATTTTAATTTTCAAAAATTATGATCTAAATCAGTGGTTCCCAATCCGCAGGTCGCAAAGTGTTTTCTAGAGGGTCACCATGGTTTTTCAGAATTTTTTTTATTATCGAGTTAGAATTATATTTCGAAATACCTATTTTTAATGGTTTTTCGTTACCTTATTAAATTTACTTTACGCATAGGGGGTCGCGGGTTCTTTGAACATTATAAGAGGGGATTGCGACTTGATAAGGTTAGGAAACACTGATCTAATTCCTCCATCGTTATACGTACGATGTTACAGGTATAACTAATGAAAGTTTAACGGAAGCTCCGTCTTTTAACTGCGAGATGACTGAAAGATTTCATTAAGCTGCAAAAGGGTCCAACTTGCTTCGTAGCTTACAATGGGAATACATTCGATTATCCAATATTTTTATGGGAACTTGAAAATATCAATAAGGTATTTGTATGTTTCCATCACGGTGTGAAAATATTTATTCATTTATAGATAACTCAGGGTCTCTATTAAAGGTTCTCAGCAAAGATATTCTCTGCATCGACATGCTCCCTCTAGCTAGGGATTTCTTCTCGCAGCAGGAGAATCCAGTAAGGCCAATGAACAATGCGCAAGGTATTAAACGTATCTCTTGTAATAACGACGATATTAACATGTTGAACGATGGTTACGATGCAATCTTGTTTGACACATTAGATTCTGCTATGAATTCAAGCTCGAATAGTTGCGACGAAAACGAAACTGCTGCACAGGAACATCACAATCATAGAGGTAACAGTCAACAAAGTTGTTATAAAAGTATGCAAAATGCCAATGAAAAGACACTGGAATGTAAAAAAATTTCAGAATTGTGGTGTCGCAATGCAATGTTTCAGAATACAGAAGAAAAGAGGAGAAAGTTAGATTTCACGTCTAGTAAACTAGCTGATTTTAAATTATCAACAATTTATGAACACCTTTGTCATAAGTATCCAAAAAATGCGCATAGCGTAGAGGGAGATTGCTTTAGTATGATACAATGTGCTATTAAGTTTGGCGACTTTTTCCTTGAATGGGCTGAACAGAACGCAGTACTTTTGATTAGTTATACAAAATAACTATAAGCGAAATATATTTTATTTACGAACTTTAAGGAGTACCTTTTACAGTACACATCTCGCATGTGTTTTACGTATTTAATTTTATGGAAACTTAAAATGCAATTTTATTTAAGGACGAATATTTATTAAAGAGGCATATAAATATGAAAATGAGTCTTTATGTTAAAACAATGTTCGAGAATTTTATTTTTTTAAATGTAAAAATACAAACTTAAGAGATCAACGCATGAAATTATAAAATTATGCACCTTGACTGCATTCGTTCTTCATTGTTACTTAAATAAACATTTATTACATGTGCCAGATATTCATGTTTAACAGTATGTTTCGGGGAGTGAAACGGTTCGGAAAGTAACTGTTTCAAACTGTTATATGTCGGTTCTGACTGAAACCCCAGATAGCACAGGACGTTTTAAAAACGTCCATTTTACGTCCATTTTACGTCTGAACGTCCACGGCTTGATTTGTGAAAATGGACGTTCTTAAAACGTTTTCTGGACGTTTTATGGACGTTTTAAAAACGTCCAGAAAACGATTTAAAAACGTGCTTTACGGACGTTTTAAAAACGTACTTTACGGACGTTTTAAAAACGTCCTTTTCCGGACGTTTTAAAAACGTACTTTGCAGACGTTTTAAAAACGTACTTTGCAGACGTTTTGAAAACGTATTTTGCAGCCGTTTTAAAGATAGCCATGTTTAAAGCGTTTCAAAGCGTTTCTCGGAGTGTGGTCCCACACAGCACACGACGTCCCGAGGACGTCTATTTTAGGTCCCTTTTAGGTCTGTAGGTCTGAATGTCCCGGTTTGTAACAAGACGTCCGTGGGACGTCTATAGACGGCTTTGGGACGTCTACAGACGGACTCGGGACGCTTTTGGGACGTCGTGTAACTACAGTGGCGCCATCTATACAAAGTCCTGAGGACGTCTTGGGGATGCGTTTGGGACGCGTTTGGGACTTGTTAAATACGTCTTTGGGACGGCCTTGGGACGGTTTTAAGACGTCGTGTGATAATTCCTCAAGCTCCACTAGAGGGCGACGCGGCTCGAGAGTTTCTCACCGGTGATCATAGACTCAGTTAGTATATATACAATGGGTCCCGCCAATTAATTCTTTCTGAGTCCACTGGCGGACCCGGGACGAAACGCTATTCCTTCTTTCCTTTTCTAAGGTGGTGACCCACTGCATAGACGGTTCAGTCAGATCGCCTACAGTGGTAGTCAAATTTTAAATAACTAAATATAGTAAAGAGAAATAAATTTTGATTTCATTTTGACAACCCTTTGTTTCATCAAATTTATATTATAATTAATCGGTATCGATAACTATCTTAAATACGCCCTACTTGCGCTTTTTAGGACGTCCCAAAGACGTCGTTTAAACGCTTGTTCAGTCCGAATCCAGGCGCTTTAAAAGACGTACCCGGGACGACTTTTTTTGTAACATTCGTCCTTCAGAGGACGTATATAAGCCGTTCGTGGGAAATTCAGGACGTCCCTGGGACGACCGGTACGACTGGGGCGGACGTCCCTGGGACGCCTTTAGGACGGCTGTGTGCTGTGTGGGGTATGAAGTAGCGTCTCTGATAACCAGATCGGGCGGCAGGATCTGCCGGCAGCTGCGGCGCAACCTACGTCCGCATTCGACTCAGGGACTCAAGGACTCCGGCGTGGGACATGGTTGGACCATTGAGCTCTATACTAACTGGAGTGTGAACAGCAGTTGGAAGAAGTAGAGGCGACAGCGATCAGAGAGAGAGGGGAAAATAGTGTGTCCATGGCTAGAACCATGATTTGTGAATCACGAGTGATCCGATCACGTTCGTTCCCAATCACGGTGATTTTTCACAGTGATCCGTGATTTTCGTGATCGCTTCTGATTGGTGCAGGAGAACAGTGATCCGTGATCGCTTCTGATTGGTGCAGGCAGAACAGTGATCCGTGATCGCCTCTGATTGGTGCAGGCAGAACAGTGATCGCTTCTGATTGGTGGAGAGTATAACTGGTCTTTGCACGCACCACATAACCTGCATATTCTATATTAACGACGTCAAAACAAAAATGCGCTGATATCAGTTTCGTTTTTTTTTTTGGTTATTCTATAAATACGGTCGAAATTCTAATTTCATTAATTAAATAAAGAAAATTTTCGTTATATACAGAAAACATAACGTAATATTAAACTAACATTATATGTAGATATTGTTGGGCAAGCTATATTGAAGCATTTTATAAAAAATAATTCAATCATGAGCAAGATTTACGATCACAGTATTCACAGTGAGCAAATTCACTCGAAGCAAAAAAAAAACACGGTCACGGTCGTGATTTAACTTAAATCACAATGGTGACGGGATTCTGCGATCACCGTGATAAATCACCGTTAGTGATTTTGCACTCCATCTCTAATAGTGATCCTTAGCCTGACACGTATAACAGCGCCATCTGAGGTTCAGAATTGGTAAAGAATTCCCTACGCGTGACGTCACACGGCCGCCCCTACAGGTGTATCCCTACCCAGGGGGTGGACACTCCAATGCTTTAAGAGTGCAGAAGGATAGACGCCAGTGCCGCCATCTGGTGTATACTCAGAACCCCACGATAAGATAATAGATGGCCGTTCAGATGATGCAGATATTATTCAGATAATGTGCTGATATGTAATTAAAGAACTTAATAAAATGAAGAGACCAATAGAAAAACATACAGAAATACATAATTAGTTATTACAAATAGTTACTGTAACAACTAATTATGTATTTATGTATGTTTTTCTATTGGTCTCTTCATTTTATTAAGTTCTTATTCATAAAAGTGTGTTTTATGAATAAGAAAAAGGTAATGAAATTGTTTTAAAGAATTTTTTTATTATATATCAAGATTACAGTCTATCTGTACATCTCGCACGTCCATAACACGAAATTTCTCTACGCTCAGAACTTCTTTACAAATATCTTTTATTACTGTAGACAGGTTAATAGTTTGCTTAACCCTATATTGCTAAGTACATAATTATATTAATTACTTATATCACAGTGTTTCCATAAAAGAGAGTATGTCCATTTTTGACCTTGAAGCGAATTTTAATAGCATTCGCTAATAATTTTAAATTACATTCTCTAGTGGAACTAAACACAACAAAATAGGTTAGGTGCAACTGATTTGAAGTGACATGAACTGATTACTGAGTGCAACGAAGACAGACGCAACCAAGCGCCAGCGGAGTGAGGGGCGTGGGGAGGCGAAACAACGCCATCTAGCGTATACTCAAAACGCGATGAACTATGTTTCTGCACGGCGCCTATGTTACTGTCCACCCCCTGTCCCTATTAAATAATTAATTGTATTTATTTCAAAAAGTATTTATTTAATTTCTTAATAAAGTGTGATTACAATTGTTACAAAATAATATAAATCCAAAGAGGAACTTTCAATATTTACATTAACAAATCAATATACAGTACGTCCCTTAACCAGTGCTGCGTAGTAGGGGTGATATCACTGTCACGTCCCGGGTGAGGTCTTTGGGGACGTCGACAATGGGGAAGGAAAAGAGAGGCGCGAATCTAGAATCCAGCACTCTGAGGTTTGAGGGACTCGGGCACGAATATTAAATCCGTCACGCTGAGGGTTTTGAGGAACTTAGGCGCGAATATTAAATCCGTCACACTAGGGTTTAAAAGGAACTTAGGCGCAAATATTAAATCCGTTACACTAGGGTTTGAAAGGACTTAATAGGCGCGAATATTGAATCCGTCACACTGTGGATTTTGAGGGAAGACCAGGCGCGAATATTGAATCCGTCACACTTAGAATTTCTGGAGGTGATCAGGCGCGAATATTAAATCCGTCACTCTAATCGACCAGGGAAGGTAAATGTGTATTTAGAGAACACCCGTTACGGCACTTCGTATTTGTTTTGGTTTGCGAAATAGGATTTACCGTGGCATTTGTGTAAAAGAAACCACGTTTAGTTCTTCTGTATATTGCACGGCTCATGCAGCAGTGTGTTTATAAACACTGGGAGCGCTCTCGCGAATCAGCTGTTGCGGCAGCTTGGTTTCGTTGGGAATCTTTATGATTCGGGGATACACACAATAATTCGAGACGTAGTTGAAAACAAATAGGTTTATTTCTTTAAACCGGTACGTGTTGTTTGAACGATAATTAATCACAGTATATGGTATGAACATGAAATACAATAATCGATAATTAGATAGTATGATATAGGTATTGATAATATAAAATGGTATACAAAATAATAAATGACTAGCAATAAGTTTTGAATTGCAATAAACGTTATTAACCCAAAGTAATATGAAAATATATAATATGAATATAGAAAGTATTAACGAAATGATATATATATGTGGATAATAGACGTTAATAATACTAATATATATAAACAATAATTGGGTTTAATAGTATGGAGATGAATAATTACATATAATAATAATAATTGCTTACAGTGGATGCCGTTGAACACTGGCTTTAACACTTTGAAATATTTTAATAAGAATGAATATTGACTCACTGATGAGTTCTCAATAATAAATCTTTAACACCGTTTAATTGATACTTTGAATGACACTTCGTCAAAAGATCAGCGATGAAAGAGAGTTTAACGCAGCTAATTAACACTTGTCAAATGGACAGAATAGCGATGAAAGAGGACGAGGCCTCTCAGGACCTCATATTTATGTATTCTTACAGGAGTATTGCGGGGCTACGCACGGTAAAGACCTTGACACATTTCGGAATAAGACGCAGTAGAACTTTTGGGCTTTTTATAAACGGTGTAGCTATTAATAGACATATTTATGTCACGTACGCCAAATATGCGTCGCAATTAGATTTCAGGGGTTTTTATGACTGCGAAAGGAGATACTCAACTCATCGAATGGATTTTTGGGTTTTTAATAGGAAAGGGGTTAGAGTGGCTTGGACTTCATGAGTCGTAAAGAGGGGATTGAGACTTGGTCTCGATTTAAGAGGGATTTGTTTGAATTCGTTTTGAAGGGAATGATTCGTGCCTTGTAGGACGAATAGGCGAAGAGGGTTTTGTAACGATTATCTCGTGATGGGGATCTCTAAGATACATCAGCGAGGTGGAGTTTGTATCGATCATCTTGTGTTGGTGACCGCTAAGGTATAACATCAAGGTGATCGACGATTGAGGAGATGGGGTAGGAGTTGAGTTTGATAGAGTGAATTTGAGGTTTACTAATGGAATTTGGAATAGGAAACGCGTGAAAAATCGTGGGACGTCACATCACAACATTTATTTAATAACTTCGCCTTCTTTTTTGTGTAGAATCATCATATTCCCTGTTGTGTTTGCGCTGAAAACAAATAGGACATTAGTATAAAATTAAACGTAACGTATGAATAAACAGGATACATGCGATACTTACTTCAGCTCCATCTCCGCACAGCACACACCCTCAGCGATCATGCATGCTCCTGCGAACATTAACATTTATAAGAAAACATGTGTTCAATTATTATTTACGAAACAAGACGCTAAATATTCGCACTTCGCGCATAACCCCATTTTTCTGTCTTGCACATAATGTGACTCTCAATTTCCGCGACGTAGATAATTAGTAAATTATTCAATTCTATAATTACGTTTGCCTTCTGGATACGTCGGGATGATTTGTCTGGATATTGATGCTTAGGATCACGTGGAATATTCTTCGATTTTGTCGGCACTGACTGAAAAAACCGACCACCTCTCCTGTAGGCAGCGTGGCGTGGAAATCTACTACCTGGGTACGCACGTCTGATTGGTTCAACGCCAAGAGGAAAATTCACCGCCTTGGCGCTGGCGTCGGTGAATTTTCCTCTTGGCGTTGAACCAATCAGACGTGCGTAGTCGGCCCCACTCTCGTCCGACACCCGGGTAGTAGATTTCCACGCCACGCTGCCTGTAGGTGTGTTGTTCAACGCCGGAGTCCTTGATTCCCTGACTGCCAGTGACTGCCACCCCAAACCACGAAAACGAACGCAAACTGGACGTAGATTCTTGACCAATCATGAGTTTCGGCACTATGGCGCAGCCAATCCGAGCGTAGCCCATCAGGGGTGTGCACTTCCTATATAATATCTGTTGGCAAAATTTAGTTAGGGGCACTTTTCACTCGTGGCGCTAGGATCAATAAAGTTAAAAGAATTTGGCAACAGATGGCGCTGTTGAGATTATTTTATGGCGGCAAAATTGAATCCTGGAATAATGGTATTGGTTACAAGAGAACATATGGGACCCGTACACGCCGATTTTAATGGAGCTTTTGTAAGATGTTGTTCTCAAAATCTTTTTCTGAGAACTACTTCATACAAAAGCCCAATTAAAATCGGCGTGTGTGGGTTCCATATGTTCCCTTGTTAGGCAATTTTATTACAAATAGGAAATAAATTACTGAAATACAATTTTCATATTTATTTTTAGTTTTTATTCAATTAAAAAAGGATTGTTATTATTGGTGTTACACGAATTTACTGCTTTACAATACTTTCGCACATACATTGTTACTATTATTTTAATTATATGCTGCATAATTAATTCTTTACGACACTTAAAATCAAAGCAAATATGGTTTGATACTGCTGTTTGTACCAAGTACATGTTCGAGGAATTATGATTTACACCAGGCCTGCCCTTTATAGGGTGCAAATACCTCAAGTTCTGAGGCCTGGGCAACAGCAGAGCGTGGAACTTTTACGTTGCTAATCACAGCACGGCAGGGGGGCCAAGCTGGCATTGTTTGCCTGAAGTTCCCGTTTAGTACGCACTCTATTGGTAGGAGGCGCTAGGTACATCACACACACATACCTAGGTGCATCAGTGAGCACGTCACACAACCTTTCGACGTTGTCAAATGGCGTCCTCACTTGCGTCTGATCAAGGATCGTCGCGTCAGTGACGCGTATGCAGCAGATAGAAGGATATACAAAGAAATTGAATATATTTTCGTGTCCTATGAAAAGAAGAAATATTCAATTTCAATGTTTATCCTTCTATCTGCTGCATACGTGTCGCTGGCGCGACGATCCGTGGATAGGTTATAAAGCGATGCATTACACGTATACACTTACACATACGTTCCGATTCACACCGATTCACACACTCACAGTTTAGTACGCACTTTATTGGTAGGAGGCGCTACGAACTCTGCTTCAACGTTCGTAAGAGGGAAGCTTGGCCCCCCTGCAGCACGGGCTGTGGGTGAACTGCAAGACTGTGTGTGCGTCCATCCTGGTTCGTAAGTACCACAAGTCTATATAGCTGGGCCTCGCGCGTATAGGCGCACATACACTCTTGCAGTTGTCCCAAACCCCACGCAATGGTTAGCAAGGTAACAGTTCCACGCTCTGCTGTTGCCTGGGTCCCAGAACTTGAGGAGGCATTTGCACTTTAAAGGGCAGGCCTAATTTACACTAAAGTGTTGATGACACACATGATAATTTGCATATACCTTTCTGTCGTAACGTCTTTCTATAGGTTTGGAAAGTGATGTCGCGTAGAGTGCGTATTCAAACATCCAGGCATAGCACATGATCCATAGTTCCGTCCCATCTTGTACCTGTAACTAATAATGTAACGCGTCCTCAATAACTACCCCATTCAATTACTTTCTTTCTTAATCGTTTATTTCTTACCTTTCAATACGATGCTTTCCTGCACTTTCCAGACCTTTCCTACGCTTTCCTATGTAGGGTTATGTACTGACCGCTATAGTGACACTGCCACTGGGTGGATTATGTTCTATTCCCGCCACAAAATAATCTCATCAGCGCCATCTGTTACCAAATTCTTTCAACTTTATTGATTCTAGCGCCACGAGTGAAAAGTGCCCCTAACTAAATTTTGCCAACAGATATATAATGGAAGTGCACACCCCTGGTGCCCACCCCTGGCACGGACCCACCAGTCTTTAAAATTACCCACGGCCGTCTCTGGCCGTATTCCGATTCACGCATAATGCAGCATAATGCGCATGAAGTGCATAGGGTACGTGACATATCCTATGCAGTCTATGCGCAGTATGCGTGAATTGGAATACGGCCTCTAATACAGGCCTCTACCTACGATGTTGCAACACTGCATGTGAGGCCGATGACTATGTTCAGACCGGTACCAGACGGCCGTACACAGACTATATAAAACTACATCATAACCACGACGGCAGTGACTGGCAGTGACAGATTGTGACAGATGGTGACAGAACGCGCGAAAGAAAGACTTCAGACAACTTCACATCGGCCTTCTGAACAGCGTTGCCATTTTGGCAAGGTGGAGGCCTGTATTAGAGACGGCCGTGAATTACCCCACAAAATCACGCAACACTACCCTACGTTCAAGCGGTAGATCCAATCGCTGAAAAAATTATTTAAATATCTAGTGACATTGAAATAGTGTGCAATATTGTATTGGTATTCCATAGTCGATTATCTTCGCATGAATCCTAAATGCAATATAACCTAAAAACAATTGACATTGACAGTTATCGTATAAATAAACAGTCCCTGGATAAGTGTATTTTAATAAAGTTAAAGATGAGGAATTGATAGGTTCGTCAATTACATTGTAAATCTAGTTAAAGTGTAACTAAAACGATGGTCATATATGGTGTTTATATAGTATCGAAGTCGGGAGGATTGATTTTTAATCATGATCACAACGTTCCGCGAATTGAAAATGAAAAGACATTTAACTATCCGCTGGATATAAAATTGAGTTATGAAAACAAGAAGATTGTTGTTTCGTTTGGACAGAAGGATGGGATTAACGGTAAGAAAAGTATTCAAAGCGCTAATAGCATGGAAACTAACTGCGGACTTGTTGTAGTGGGTCACGTTTTAACAGCGGTGAACAGCAATCCCATAGTGGGGCAAGAATTAGAGAATGGAAAAGACGTGTTCGAATTGCTGGAGCAACCAGAGAATTATCCTCTCGTACTTCGTTTTAGTCGTGCGAGGATGACGACGAACGAGAAAATCTTCCTAGCATCCATGTTCTACCCTCTATTTGCAATTGCCAGTCAATTAAGTCCCGAACCACGTTGTTCTGGAATAGAAATGTTGGAGGCCGATACATTTCGACTGCACTGTTACCAGACGTTAACTGGTATTAAATTCATTGTTGTTGCAGAGCCTACACAGAGTGGAATAGAAATTTTGTTGAAGAGAGTGTACGAACTGTACGCAGACTACGCTTTGAAGAACCCTTTCTATTCGTTGGAAATGCCCATCAGATGCGAACTGTTTGAGACCAATTTGCAAACTTTATTGGAGAATGTTGAAAAATCTGGGGCTGCCACTGTTTGATGACCGATTTACTTTACCAATATTAATTTACATTTAACAAGTGAAATGGAGAAGGAGCTTTGTATATAACTATGCTGATGAAACGGGATAATGTTTATCTCGTTTTTGCGGACCGTACATTGTAAAATAAGATAAGCGCATCATGCACTGTAAATGATAGCGATTATAAGTGGTCTAGATGTTCATTTATTCTTAATATAAAATATATATTACAGTTTATTAATGAGCGTTAAAAAAATATACGGCAATCAAATAGATTTTCTGATAAAACCTCCATCAACCCTAATTATTTTTTCTGTTGCGACTGTTTTACTATTTCTTCCGTCTTGTTTACAAAACTGAACACGTCGTCAGCCAGAAGCCGAGGCTCCTCGAAAGCCGCGAAGTGACCCCCGCGTAGCATGTAATTATACTGAAGTATATTATGATATTTGCTTGCTAGTATACTTTTGGGCTGGGCAAGTAACTCGTGAGGGAACATAGCGCAAGCTGTGGGTACTTTAACAGGCACTCTGAAACAAGTGAAACGCATAATATAGAAAATATAATGAACATCGCTTATTATTAACTTACTCTTCAATTTTCAAAGCTCTGTACGCTGAATTCATGGTTTCAGCGTATAGACGAACGCTGGTCGTAATGCTGTTGGTCACCCAGTATACCATTATATTATCAAGGAGCTCGTCTAGCGTCAACTTGTCCAATATTCCGCCATCATCGCGCTCTCTGTATGCTTTGTTCGTCCATGTACTGAACTTTTCTATGATATACGCTGCCAGACCGTCTGGCGAAGATGTCAATGCAGCTCCTTACATGTACAGAATTTTACGAGTTCATAAAGTGTTGTGGCACGTTCGGGTTCATTCGATTTTCCATGAATTGTAAAGGAAAGGAATTTTACCTATGGTATCTGGCTTCGTAGCTTGTATATGAAAGTAACCAGATTCTTCGACTAAAGTTTTTAAAGTAGTACTGAGAGGATAGAACATTGAATAGTGTTCGCTCTCAACAACCAAGGCAGGAATGTAACTTCCAACGATCCCCCAAAATAAGCTACTTGGTCGATTGATGTTGCACATGTTAAGATGCACTCCAATAACTCTGAAAGCAGAAAGTATAAACATTCATATGTTCGTGGCGTTCTCTGGAAACGAATTTGTTTCACTCACTTGTCTGGGAAAAGAGTGGCCAGATTTGAAGAAACGAGAGCTCCCCAGTCTCCTCCTTGTAGGTAAAACTTCTCGAATCCTAGTCTATGCATGAGATTTTTAAATATCACTGCAATCTGTATAAGGAGTAAAAGTTTCATGAAACGAGAAACAGTAAGCATTTAAAGAAGAATGGTTTTCTGAACGTTACCTGAGCAGCGCCCATTCCTGGTCGAACAGCTCCTTCCGAGAACCCATATCCAGGGAGCGATGGTACAATCAGCTCAAATACAAAATCATGATTTGGCGAGGGTGTTGTCAACATGGGTATTATTTTCTGAAGTTCGACTACAGATCCAGGCCATCCATGTATTATCATTAAAGGCAGAACTTTCAACTTCCTGTCCTTTGGAAGATTTGTTGGACGGACATGATAAAAGTGGATATCCAGACCTGAAATTTTCTATGCTTACAATCAAGTTCAACAATTATAGATTAGTACTAGGGTAAACCAACCAGTAATTGACCGCATACCAGTGAATGACCATTAGGCAAAGAAATGTCTATTATAAACTTAAAAATTACTATTTGTTTATAAATAGAGTGTAGTTGCACTTTTAATATCCCATATTTTTAGTTTTGCGTATTAAACAAACATTAATAAGTACAATTCTTAATAAAAGTATGCGGTCATTTACTGGGCTTTTCATTCAACAATTCGGTCATTTACTGGTTTGTTTACCCTATTTAATAGCACGCATTATCACCTTGGATATTTGTTTTAAATTGAGGATATTTGTTTAGCAGTGCCTGTCTCTCTGTCCAATTATATTTGCTTGTCCAGTAATCAAGTATCGTATTAAGGTACTTTGTAGAGATACCATAAGTCCATGCTGTGTCTTCTAGTGGATCTGTGTATGTTCTTCTATGCGTAATACGATATTTCAGATCCTCCACAACCTTTAAAAAAAGTTAAACCTGTTAAATTAGAAAGTTACATATACCGAATAAACATTGTTTAATTTCCTACCCACCGATTGTGGAACATCGATTTTAAACGGCCGTATTTCGGTGGATTCCTTTCCATTGTTTTTTGAGCCCCAATTTGTGTCTGGTAAAATTGGTACCTCAAGATTGCTCGAGCAGCATCTATTTAAATGAAGTATTATTGCATATTTTTATAATACCGGTATCGATACGAAGAACGCGAAAAATAAATTTTACGTAACCAAGTTTGAATTTCGATTAGGTATCTGTTATTTTAAACGTTAACTTTGCGAGAGATAAAAATATTACGTATGTATCTAACCGTATATAACTGTGCCGAATGGAGGTTTGCGATACCGGTTTATCATTGAAAATAACATTTCAAACATTTCACGGATCACAAGTGAAAGATAAAATAAACGATAAGATTTAGTATCATTGACTATTCAGTCAAAATAGCAGATAAAGTAAAGTACACAGCTAATAAATCATTAAAAGATCCGCGAGTACAAGTTTCAATTTCTCTCGAAATGGTTCTGTCGATATGCTAGCGGATAAAGTAATATTCGAATCCTACTAGATAATTTTTTGCTTTCGAATAGATTATGCATCTTTTTTTTTATTACATCAAGGATCTTGCAATTTATTCTGCTGCGAAGTTAATTGATACTTGCTTCAGCCGCTATCGGCATTGGCTCCCTGAAGTCCCACAGTGACTCGACATTGTTTGGTTTATTTATAGAAGCTTGTAGCGCATAGTTTAGAGCGCGATTTGTTCGTATTTAAAAGACAAATTTTCTTCTCACGTTTTCGCGTATACACGTCTAATAGTAATAGCTATAATTTTCTTCTACCATAAACTAATGGATTACCGGTACAAGTAGATTAGTGAAAATCGCAACAAGCAATAGCTATTACGAACAGAGCCGGATTTACCTTTTCAGGGGCCCTAGGCTGAATATTCGGGGGGCTCTCGGTTAAATATAAAAAATAAAATAACGCTGATTTGATTTTTTTTTATCATAATACTCGTATAATCTAAATAAGAATTTAATTGGAAAATTAACATTGAATATCAAAACTAAATATAACATTAACCCTCGGCAAGATTTTTTGATAAATTTTTCGAAGAAAAAATTTAGAATGAGGGGCCCTAGGCTTCAGCCTTGTTAGCCTAAGGGGTAAATCCAGCAGTGATTACAAACTTCCAAGGCCGAAAATACAGAAAATTGATAACTCAGAAATTAATAAACTTCATAGAACAAGTGAACAAGGAATGCTATAAAAGTTCACGAATGTTGAAAATGTATTGACACAGAAAAACAGTACATACGAAGTTCGAATCCATATGAAATAGTGGAAAAATGTTATTTACGTTTTACAATTATATATACTGGATCGAAGGGTTTACCTTAAATACAGGGCAATTCCGCTAGCCAGGAGCGCGAGTACGACAGCGACTTTCAACATGCTGCGATACAAGTATAACTGTCGAAGTCGACTAAACGGCAGAGCCGGTATTACGCGATATATAAAAATGTGATCAGACCGTCGCAGAAGATTGTCAGAAATACTGATAGTGGTGGGGCAGAGCAATCGCGTACGACAAAGTGGTGGAATTCGCCTCTTGACACTATCTGTTAGTCGGTTGTAAAAGTTCCCCGGAATTACGGTTGTACCGCAAACAATGGATGTACCCGTATGCTGACTTAACATCCACTGGAAATTGTTATTACATTTGGGTACGAGAGATCGTACCTTTATCGACTGCTGCAAACTTTCATAGAATATCGGTGACAGGACAAGATGAGAGATTGGATCTACAATACATCGCCCATGGTTGTAGATACACATTCTTGTCACACATTTGTGTATATAAACGAAAAACAAGTATAATCTGCTCCCTCGGTATTAAAACAAAAATTTATTTCATGAGTAATTAGGTCAAAAAATATTGACGATTACAATGCACGGAGCTTCTTAATAACTAAAGATCGTACATTTCAGCATTACCATACTAAACACGAAAGTTTCTAATTAAATATAGTTAACACTGCGCCTGATTCGTTGAGAATTATTATTAACTCGATTTTCTCCATAATTATGCGACAATTAGTTTTAGTCTTCCTGCATCTAAATAAGCATACAAGGATCGCGTCTAAGTTACGTCTATTAACATATTTTCATGTGTCTTGATGAAAGTTACATGGAAGTGATCTTTGGCAACTTTGAACGGTTTGAACAAATACTACTGAGAATACGTCTAATTGACCGTTAAACACGAATATCGTTATACCGTTACTTCCCGTCATCTCAGTAATTAATGCTCAACGAATACATTTAATACAATTATAATCGGATTTTCTTGAGTAACGCTTTTAAATATCTCGCATAAACTTTCGAAACAGTACGGTTTGCAGATCGTTGTACTTTCCGCGGAAAGTAAAAACTTATTCCGAGTCAGGAATCCCTTATTTCCGAGAGACATAGATTTTGTAGTTAAATCGATTTATGATTACGATCTGTCCGAGTCACGCTCGCGTAACTCGAGCACAGATCCCCTTCCTTCCTTTCCCTTTAATTTGATTGTACAAAAGTTACTAGAAGACCAAGTATTATCTAAAATTAGACTAAGAGTTTTATATTTGGAAGTATATTACACAGTTCCTTTCTTAATAATTATTGTAAAGCACCTTTAATACGCAGGAAACATATCCTTAATAATCGATTCTGTATATATATATAGGTATAAAAACAATTTTAATTTAATCGGGATTTACTTAATGGAAGAATAAAAAGCGTAACTGTTCTATATCGACGACACCCTTGATCTAACATCCAGATAAAAAAGACTCCTCTAAAACACGGAAAGAAGATAGCATAAAAAGTTTCATCATTATCGGAGAATGAAACGGTTTTATATATAACAATAACAATGTTTCGTTATACGCGATATATTAGGGGAAAGAGTCGAATTAATCGCGAAGGGGATGAAAGAAAATTTCTATCAGGAGTAGGGTCCGTTTCTAGCTATAGCACACATCAACTGTTAATAATTCGAAACATTTCTTATCACCTTAGTCATATATGTTAATTATATGACATTTATGTATAGTGTTTCATGTGACCCTTAACAGCATACACTTTTCTTATATGCGCGCTAATTACCAGGTACTAGTTAATGTTTGCAACAGATCAGAACGTATTCCTTTGATTGAATATAATACAACAATCGTTCCTACAGGGGAGAACTGCGTACCTTTGGACCAAACTCATGTCTTTAGTGTCGTATCGAATATAGAAATTGTTAATACAATCTATGGTCATTGTGTTTAATATAATATCGTTTTATCGTAAACGAGGATTTAAAGAAATTATCTAAAATATCTATATTTTATCGTGTATAAACTAGTATAAAGTATAATAACACTTGCATATACATAGACATTCATGTTTTTGATTTTCAATCAACGATTTATGTATGGCATTTTCTTCTAATATTTAGCCAAGGTTTTATATACTTATATGTTAAGAAAACGTTATTTATATTGAAATAATCATATTATTTCAATACGTTTCATGACACAACCTTCGTCAATTTATGCAGACACATTATATGTAATCCCTTTAATACTTTGCATTTCCTTTTCAATTAAATATATCTGATTTTGAAACTAGATTCTCTTGGATAAATCTAGGGTAATATTTTTAGTGTCCAAAGGTATATTTATATATGTCTATAAACGAATAAATATAGTGCTGAAATGAACACAAGCTAACAAAGAAAGAAAAGAAGACAGCAAGAATTTTGCAAATAAAAGATCGTGTCAAGCGAAGAACTACATATACCTATAATATGGAAAAGAGATTCTCATTGTTGCCTAGCATGAGTAAATGCAGCTGCCCGCGTTGCTAGCTGCCGTTGTACAATTTAAAAGGAATAAAAAATATAGCCATCAATAAATTATAAAAATAACGGAATAACATTTTCTATACGACGCGATTAGATCGCCGCTAACTATAAAGCTTAAACTAAAAGCTAGTCGCACGTTATCGATAAGCGGAAAGTCAAAAGGCACCGTGTTCCCCGATATCTTAGAAATATTTCATTGCACTTTGAAACTGATCGAAACGGTATGTATTCCCTCCTGATAATAAATAATAAGTTATATAAATCAGATCAGATCGTTAAAGATGTATATCGTTTCTGTCACTCGATACTTTAGAAACAATAATCCGAAGAAGAAATTCATAAACTGGCTCGTACAAACGTCCTTTTTAAATAAATTCAAAGCGTTTTACGCTATAATAGAGGAATCTGAGAGCTTTTATATATTAAAACTTTAACATTTACTCTATAAAATCTCGATCCTGGGTAGAAAAAAAGATCGAGGCTAGTTGGAACGATTAAAATTTTTAACAATCTACGTTTCATGATAATAACAGATCCATGGCCTAGTTTCTTACATTCGAGACTAGAAGAAGTCCTCCATGAAGAGCGTTAAGATGACAGCGCGAGACCCAAGCGAGCGAACGCCATTTCCTTTCGTAATCGTGTGATTTCCCAATAAACATCGTGAACTGCAACAAAGAACCACATATTCACGGTGTTAAAAGATTAACTTTCTTGTTCGGCACGTGAGAGATATCGCGCGTTCAGTTTCGACGACCGCGTATTGTACTGTTAATCACGTAGTTTCGGTTTATCTCTTAATTGAACTTTGAGCTTGGACATAAAATGTAACGATTGACACACTAACCAAGGCTTCTGTCGCATCTTGATTCCAAGCAGAACACTCATTTTTCAATCGCTTCACGACCCAAACGTCAAATAAAGTAAAATCATTCGTTTTAATTAATGGCTCTTGTTAGTTTTAAGTAAAATTAATATTTCAGGCTTACCTGAGCTTTTGACAAGGCCACGCTCGATATAACGTAGGTAATTCAAAAAGTCACAGACCGCTATAATCTGCAAAAACGTATTCAGCTTTATATTTAATATCCTAAGATTTGTTTCTAAGTTACGTATACAATTCGAAAACTCACCCGATTACGACAAATTTGTGATATGCTATGCCACTGATTTTCTTGATCCCCAAGTCTCATTCGGTAATAACATTGACGTGGTGCTTCAAGTAGCACACATTTCCTAAACAAGAATGTTCCTTTTAATATCGGAAGAAACCGTTCAATATAACGTTCCAGCGTTGTAAGTTGCAACACTGGACTTACTTTGGAAAGATGAATTTAGTTTTCTCACTGATCGCTTCAATGAATATGATACCATCGAGAACAGCTTGTCTAACTTTTGTACCTAATTCTTTATTAGAGAAATCAAGGCAGAGGTCGATGTCTTCTTTAAAAATTCTACTAACAAAAGGGTCACCCTTGTCCACACATGGATTAGATTTCCACTTGAGAAATTCTGTATGTACCCTAGGGTCAACTTCGAGCCCGAAATCTTTGCATTCTTTGTCCTTTTCCTTGTCCGAATCTTTCTTCCAATCCCTTTCTAGGGTCTCTCGATCTGACGGTAAAGACGGCCTTTGTTCTTTCAGCGGGGAATCCGGTGGAGAGTTCTCACGACCGTACTTTAGATTGAAATGCGACGGTGACCTAGAAACAGTAACATTCGGGATCCTATACGAACGCCGATCGCAAGCTTCTCATTTATTTAGCGGATGCCCTATTCTTACCTCCGATGTTTCCTCGTAAAAAGACCTTGCTGACCATCTTCGCTATTTGGCCGACTCTTTGTATCGATCTGCGGATGCAAATGAAAGTTCGGTTTAGCCGGCGTCGAAGTTAATACTAATGTTTTCAGAGCTGCTACTTCGGCAGCCAAAACCTCTGCTTTCATACGACTCTCTTCCAACAGGCGCTCTGCTGTGGCTTGGCGTACGTTCGCTTCTCGTACCATGTTGTGAGCCTCCTGTTTTACAGACAGAATTTTAATGCGAAATCTTTTACAAACAAAAGCAGAAATGTATGTGGGATTTACTTGGAAAAGGCTGGCAGTGAGTTCCTCCAATTCAGCTTCGACATCTTGCTTGATCCTCGAAAGTCTTGTGACTTCTTCGTCCTTTAATTTCAACTCTTCGTGAGCTTTCTTAAGTTCATCTTGTAATCTTGCTACAGCGTGTTCCTTTACCTCGGCTATAGCTCTACCCCATTGTAGAGTGGTTGGCGAAGGTGGTTGATTAATTTCTTTCCCAGAACACGACTCCTCTTTTTCCTGAGATTTTTCAAATTTTCCAACATCAATCAAACACAGTTGCGTTCCAAGATTAGAGAATCGACGAATAGTTACGATACATTACCTGGGCGTCTTTTGAAGACAGCGGTACTTTTGAGGAGTTACTACCGCAATTGATTTTTGTGGAATCATTGATATCTTTATCATTTATTAAATTTTCAGTGTCCTCTTCGTTGAATGCGGCGGGCAATGGTTTGATACAATGATTTTGATTTTCAAAAATCTTGTGCTCATTCCCGTTCAATCTTGCCAGAATGTCACAGGATTTTGAGAGTTTTCTTTCTTCCATAGTTGATGAATTTCAGTATTGCAACTGAACATTGTGGAGCTTTCCGGTGCACAAAAATAGAGAAGCAGTCTCGGTTGAACTAGAACTGAACAGATCAGGCGGATGGAGCTTGCGTTCGTGGATGTAAAAATAACTTGATTGAATGGAAACTATTTTTGACAACTTCTCTATCAATGTAAATTCCCGCGGTACTCTGTCACTGTAAAGAATGATTTTAAAATGAATATACAGACATGTTATGCAATGGCATGCACGCGTGGATGTCTGAATCTAAAAAAAGAAATAGCGCTGTATACAATTTCGCTATAAATACTTTCTTCGACGCTAACTGTCTCTGTAATTATTTCTCCAAGTTTGTTAATTTGTCCAAAAGCAATATAAGTGACTTTCCATTTAATGCGATACTAAATTTTATGAAACAGAAGCAGTAAAACAGAAAGTGTAAAGTACATGGAGTAACACATAAATGTTTGATTGCGATACTTAAGAGCTAATTAATATCCTGCGATATTATGTCGCGGTAATTATTTAAATCGTTTGAAAAACACACCTTCGATTTATAAAATTCGTAGAATGCCCAATGAATGGGACATCTCTTTCGTACGTTTCTCCTAACGGAACACCTTAATTAATAGCAATTTATCTCCGCAATTAGAGGCACGAAGAGAATGATTCCGTCAAGTACTCTTTTATCTGCTACAAGAGATCTTTCGTTCGACGTGTAAATAGAGGGGAAAGAAAGAGATTCTAGGGATGTTAGAACGTAGAAAAATTAAACAGCATCCATCGTGAAGAGATTCATCGGCGTATTAAGAGAATCTCGCGTATCGATCCGAAGTTACTGCGATTCTAATCCAGGGAGCATCCACGACTTACCAGTGAACCTATCTTTACGCAACTCTGCTGCCATTAGTGGATCTGACGAGGGACCATCAAAAGATGTGAGAAAGGAAACGAAGACGCGTCCAGATACCGTTTCGCGCAATATGTCAACTTCGTGTTAACGTTTCACGAGACACACCACCCATCACCTTTCAGCGACCCGCAACACGGCCCGACTGAACTCCCACGGAATGAATGAACTTTCAAGCGCCACGGGTTAGTGGTTAGTGGTTACCTACTGTTGAATCCTCCCACTACGACCACAGACAAGCTATGAAATAGACTTAACATCCAATGTAAATTTCTGCCGCCCTTACCATTTTCGTGTCGCGCGCAACCTTATCCATTCGGAGCGGAATTCCATCGTAATCCTACTAGCGGTTAGAATGCAAACTAAATATGATGAAATTGATTTTTCTCTACATACGGAACTACAATAGATTTATAATCCAATCACAGACGAGGGTCGTCTGTGGTTGGACGCTGTTCATGAGTAGAAGTCACTGAATTTTAATACCTACCACGTGTAGCATTACGAAATCTGTTTTAAGATTACCGGTAACGTTGCATACGACACTGGTAATGGGGTTAGGGGTCTAGGATCCCAGAAACCTGGAGCAGACAAGTGCATTGGATGCGCGATCTATTCTATACCTCGTTTATGGTGGTACTACCTCGTACCAGCCAGTATTTCTGCTCCGTAGATTAGCTATGAAGTCATTGAAATTGACGCGTGTTCCCACTTAACTAAAGAATTTTAAAATTCAGGAGCCTATATACAGGCATACGCGCTCCCACGACTACGAAATTTCACCGAAAGAGAACTGTATCCTAAATCAGGCGCTTACACTGGTCATCTCTTTAATCGTAATATCAATTAAACAAGCGATTTCAATTGTGCTCAATGCCATAGGAATTTAGAGTACCTACAGTTGTTTTCTCACGGTCTTGTTTTGCGTTACTTCGATTACACGGAACCTTTTGTTCTCATCGCAGGAGATAGTATCTCGGTTATATTCTTCCTCCGCGTGATTTTAAGCGCGACGATACCTCATGTCTTTTCAACGAACGATGGTAATTTCGATGTTTAGTAACGATTTCGTTCAGTCTCTCCATGAATGGCACTCGATACTTTCTTCTTTACCGTTATGAGGCGTTTGCTGTAGCGTCCCGTACTTTCCAGGTGTACCTAACTATGATTTTTGGTTTATGTTGCCTTTGTGTCTGTGCAACCACCATGCTTGCAGGAACAAAGCAAGCTTGAATCTAGTCCAGTGTATCGAAAGTGAATCACTTGCTCCTAAACAATTTACATTTGAATGCAATGGATACAGAAAGTGAGTATTGCTGTTGGTCTTCATTTGATAATTTTAATATGTTTGCTTATTAACAATCTCTTGTTGCCCCTTCCCTTTGAACAGGTAATAAGCAACATATGTATAGCAATAGTATAGTAGATATTGCTACTTGTTTTAAGTATTGTATAAATGATAGTTATGTATCGTCAGGATTAATTAAAAGGAAGAAACGAGCAAAAAGAGATGGCAACCTTCAGCAATTGGCTGAAGTTCTCAAAGAGCTTGGGGATGTGTATTTTGAAAGCGGAAGATTCGACGATGCCTTGCAGGAATATACAGAGCAATTACAGATTTGCAATACCTTAGAAGACAAGTTGAACATTGCGGTGGCCCATAGAATGATTGGAGAGATATATGCGAATCTTGGTACTTATGAGGAAGCGTTGAAGCATCAGAATTACTACTTGGGTTTGTTTAGAAAAGTTTTGTAGTCTGTGAGATTGTATAACACCTTTATATAACCGATATTCTTGTGTTAGGTAGAAGGAGCCAAGGAGATACAGAATTTGGTAGAGGAACAGCGAGCTTATGCTACATTAGGCAGAACGTACTTTTGCTGGGCAGAGAGCTTAGCAGAGAACTCTGAGAAAAAGACCGAAGCGCTTATAAGCGCAAGGAAAGCATATATGAAGAGCATACGTCTTTGCAACGAGTATAATATCCTACTTTTGTGTAAATATGATATTACATTTGTGTTTATTAATTTAAAAATCTATTGAATTCCATGCAGATTAGAAGCGACGGATATCGGACTGAAAGAGATGTTCACGATGCGGGCGCGATTGCTTCTGAACTTGGGCTTGGTGTTAGAAACTCAAAAAGAACACCAGCAGGCTATAGATTTAATAGAGAAAGCTGCAGGATTATGCGAGATGCACAATTTGCGAGAAGATTTTCATAGAACACATATCGCTCTAGGGGGGATTCACGAAAGGCAAGGAGACTACGAAATGGCGTTAAACCACTTCAAAACGGCCGCGGAGATCGATAACGCGACCTTGAAAGCGGAGGCGCGATTCTTTCAGGCGGAGTTACTTTTGAAAGTAGAAAGATGGCACGAGTCGCGCAAGATATTAGTGTCCCTTTACGTTATGGATAAGTTACCGGAAAATCTGAAACAGCAAGCAGAAAAGTCTCTGAGAATAGTGGCAACGCTACACGCGACCGAGCAAGCTTTGAGCACAGAGGAGAGCGCGAGCGGTAAGCTGAAACTTTACGAAGTACTAGGAGATGCAGCGATTGCCGCGCAGTGTTTTGAGAAAGCCATCGATTATTACAGAAAGATGTTGGCGTGTGCAGAGGAGATCAAAAGCGATCGTACAGGGGCAGCTCTGTCGAGCCTAGCTCAGACCCTGAAGGACGTGGGACGATGTAACGAGGCGTTGGATTTTGCTCGTAGAGAATTGCAACTCTGCACGGATCCCCGGGAAATATGTAGATCCGCTTTATTCTTGGCCGATTTGTTGATAGACACCAACGCAATTGACGAGCAGATTGAAGAATGGTACGAGTTAGCCTTGAGCAACGCAAAAACTTGCGGCGATGTTTCTTTGGAGGTGTCTGTTTTAAAGGAACGATTAAGTTATTTGAACAGTTGTGGGAAAACAGATGAGATTAATAGACTCCAAGAGAAATTGGACATGCTGAAAACATTATCCAATTATACGGAGAGCGGGGATGAGTCCGAGGACGGCAACATTGGTGCGAACATTTGCTTGGAGGATCTGTCAGATGTAGAAAGTGAATTGAAAACGAAAGGAAGTATAAGAATGAATAAGAAGCGAAGCAAAAAAAGATCAGTTGCAGTGAAAAGAAACGAAAAGGGAGAGACCCAGCTTCACGTTGCTTGTATCAACGGGAACGTTGAAGCTGTAGAGACATTGCTGGAAGGCGGTCATCCCACGTATTCTAGAGATCATTTTGGTTGGACTCCTCTTCACGAAGCCGCCAATCATGGCCATTTGGAAGTTGCTGAGTTATTGCTAAAGCACGGTGCGGACGTGAATGATCCTGGTAGCTTAATGTGTATGGGAGTTACGCCCCTTCACGACGCAGCTTCTTGTGGAAATATTTCAATGATGCGACTGTTAATCAAGCACGGAGCAAATGTGGAATTGAAGGCAAATGAAGATGACACTGTGCTGGATTGTTTAGAGGATTGGAAAGACCGTTCAAATTATTTATCCCCCGAAGACGAGGCAGATTACGAAGACATGCATAGAAAGTTGTCCGCTATGATTCCAGTGAGCAGCAGAAAGAATCGTAAAAGACCAAGCAAATCGCCGCGTAGTTCAAAGAACAATGTCGATGAAAAGCGTGACGTCGGTGGAAAGATCTCAGTGGGTGAGGATTATAAAAGAACGATAGCCAGTTTGAAACACAGGAGTGACCCGATTGCAACATCTTCGATTAGTACCAAACGTATTGGAAATCCACTCTTGAACAGCGAGGAGGTCCTTTCGGGCGATTGGCTGGAAGATGATATGAACGAAAGCGTCAGCGAGCAAAGGTACACTAATGATAACTCCATTTCGACAATGAAAAGGAAATCGAGTAATAGCGATATCGATCGCGAGAAGAATTCGAAGCGACAGAAAAGGGTTGACGAAAGTCCTGCGATAAACGACAAGGAGATCGAATTAACAGAAGAGAAAAGCAATGACAGCTGTGATACAGAAATAGTGCACTCGTTTAATCAACGCAGATCACACAAACGAAAGCAACAAATGTCTCTGTTATCGGTAGGATTCACTAAAGATTCTGATTCTCGAACACCGTCGCCTGCAAGCCCATCTCCCGTGGAATACGAGCCACGAGAAGTCGCTATTGCAATAAAATCGATTATTTTAAACGTTTCTGTCGAGGATAAAGTATTTAAGACGCAGGTGGAACTCTCGAGCGTAACGAAGCCATCGGTGCAAGAGATTATAACAGACATTGAAAATAAATTTTATGACGATTGCGGATGTAAAGCACAGTTTGATTTAAAAACCATGGACGACATTGTAGTGAATTCTACTAACGTTTTCACGATTCTTAACGAAGGAGATATTGTTAAACATTTAAGGTGCGAAGTAATTAAATTAGAAACACCGTCCATCGTGGAGCGTTATGGGACCATTTGTAAATCTTATAAGATAGGTAATTATATATATCTATATGATACATTTATCGATATTCATGATAATTATTATTCTTAATATTTTCAGATGTTCGAGAATTCGTCACGAAGAGTTTGAAGTCATGCGAGAACACGTACATTCTGCGCTTAAAGCAGGATGATATCAGCAAAGAAGAACTTGTGTCAGTATTCAAGACCTTGGAATACCAAAAGAACGTTCAAATATTAGATGTATCTAGTGGAGAATTGCACGAAATAGGAAACCTTCTGAATGACTGTGTTTTAAAATTACCCACCTTGCAAGAATTGTGCCTCCAAAGATGCGATATAGATTCTACTTGCTTAAGCAAATTAGAGAAATTTCCCTCGCAACTTAAGCTTCTAGATCTCAGTTACAATCCACTTGGATCGACAAGCGAAGAAATACTTTATAAGCTTCTCACTCCTCTGACACAGCTAAGGACCTTAAGTTTACGATATTGCAACCTGCGTAACTTGCGGTTCCTTTGGAACAACAGTAGCTTGGTAAACTTGGACATTTCTTGGAACAGCCTCAATGAAGATGGCCTCTCCGGTTCCTTACAAAGACAGCTGCTTAATCTAAACTTATCGAACACTGTTGTCTCAAGCGAATTTAATTTAGTGAAAAGCATCTTCAATAAGACGAATTTTTCGTTTGTGAATTTGGAAAGTTTGGAGCTTGGTGCCTGCGATTTATTGGATATCGATGTGAAGAATATACTGTTGCAAGCGTCGAATCTTTCGAAGTTGATGCTCAGAGGAAATCGAGGAGTGGGCGTAGGTTCTTTGAATTTGTTGTTAAAGTACACACCAACGCTGACGTACATTGATATCGGTGGTTGTACAAGTATTACCGAATACCCTGATCCTGATATATTTATCGAAAATCCAGAAGTATGTACATTAATTGTAAGCATGTCCCCCGGAGTATATGAATGTTGGCTTTGTTTATGGCGTAGCAAAGGCGTTGTAAAACAATTACCTCATAATCTTGTAGTGTTTAAGCCCATTAAAGGGATTACAAGATGAAGTTTAATACTTCTCTATGTACAGTATCATGTGTGTATAAAGCTATCATATATTGCAGGTGATTTTTTTTATTATTTTTATATTTACAAAGTAAAAAAGTACCATCTGCAATTTATGATGGATTGTCAGAACACCATATTTTTACATATGAAATGAATTCGAATATCGAAATAAAATCCAGCTTTTAATAAAACTATTTAATTTAAATCACAAAGTTCTTTTTACCCCACGATTTAACACTTAACACATCCTGCGACCATAAATTTAAATCAACACAAATGTTGCGCCAAAATATGGTATACTTCGAAACACATGATTCATTCAATATTTTTTTTACTACACTTGTAGGTACGTCAATGTGAATGGGACTGCATTTGACGTATTCCAACACTATATATATACGTGTGTATTTAATCAATCGTGGTTGTTTACAATAACCTTTCATTGAATTTGGGTTATGCTTAAACCACATAAATTCTTAGAAATGTTCGCTTATACGTAAATAAATGAATCTCCTATCTTGGAAATATATATGTATATATATATATATATATATAACACCCCACGATGTATTTTGAAAATATGTGCAACAGACAATAAATACTTCATTCATTGATTTCTGTCATTCCTAATCACAAGTACTATCAACTTGACTACTGTGCAATAATGTGAGTAGTTTCATAAAGAAGTGTATGAATTATTCACCATAATTATAGGAATTGTAAAATGATTACAAAACTCTGACATTAAAATAATTTCAAACAATTTGCAATATTATATTCTGAGATGTACAGCATAATCATTGAGAGATTGTATAATTACATTTTTCAGCCGATTTTGTGTAGTAGAGAAGAAGAGGCATTAAATATTGGTTACTCGACGCCGACAAGATGTTTGTGTATCTGAGTAAAAAGATAGCGATACCGAATAATTATCGGCTTAATTGTATAGCATGGAATCAGAAGGAAGGTTATATAGCGGTGGGAGGGGAGGATGGTTTGTTAAAGGTACTTCGAGTGGATTCTAGCACGAATAGCTCCAGTAATGGTGGAAAATCTAGACATTTAACCGCTGCCAGTAATTTGAGCATGAACCAGACTTTAGAAGGTCATAATGGACACGTGCAAGTTCTTGCTTGGAATGAGCAGCACCAGAAGTTGACCTCGAGCGATCAGAACGGTGTGATCATTGTTTGGATGTTGTATAAAGGTTCTTGGTACGACGAGATGATAAACAACTGTAATAAATCGGTAGTCAAAGGGATGGCATGGAGTTTGGATGGTTTAAAAGTCTGCATAGTTTACGAGGATGGCGCAGTTATTGTGGGCTCGGTCGATGGTAACAGAATTTGGGGAAAGGAACTGAAGAACGTGTTCCTCGCTGCTGTACAGTGGTCCCCTGATGGAAAATTACTGCTGTTCGGCGTAAAGAACGGAGAAGTTCATCTTTACGATAATCTTGGTGTATTTTTAAGAAAGATAAACACGATGTCCCTGAACAGTGGGCAAACTCAAACAATAATGGCGATGCAATGGTACGACGGGAGAAACGGCTATGTTGCTTTGGAATGTCCGACTCTGGCTATTTGCTACAGAAATGGTAGAATACAACTTATGAGAGATACAAATGACGACAATCCAATCGTAATAGAAACTGGGATGACAGCGGCATGGTGCTGTTGGAATAGTTATGGTTCTCTGCTGGCAGTAACAGGTATGATGCCGATGTTATTTAATGGGGAGACAAAGGACACAAATGTCATTCAGTTCTATACTCCATTTGGCAAACACATGAGAACTCTGAGAATACCTGGCAGAGAGATCACATGTTGCGCGTGGGAAGGAGGATCTCTGAGAGTAGCTCTATCCGTTGATTCTCACATATATTTTGCAAATATTCGGTTAGATTACAAATGGGCTTACTTCAGCAACACAGTGGTCTATACGAATGAAAAGATCAGCAAAGATGGCATTTGCATTATGTTTTGGAACATAATCAACAACACGTGCTGCACTAAGTACGTAAAGGCATTGATATCGATCGATTCGCACGGAGATCATTGCGTGTTGGCAGTGAAGAATGATCTTATACAAAGGACCGAACAGTTTGCTCTGTTAGTTTGTAATTCGATAGCTACGCCGATCGACACCAAGTTTATAGATTTGGAGCCATTATGGGTGACCATGACTAACAGCGTTATCATCACTGCGTCGAAGAATAATTTTCTGGTATGGAGTTATCGCACTCCGCGCAACACCATGTTGCATACAGGACGGTTTAAGAGGGACAAGGTTTATCACATTGACGAGACTCCGACTGGAGTAACAGAGGTGATTCAAGATTTAGACAAAGATAGATCTTTCCAAGCACCCATCAACACGAAAGCCACTATGGATCCAATTTGCTGTTTATCTGCGAGTGAAACTGTTTTACTAATAGGCAGAGAGTCGGGGATGATTCAGCGCTATTCTTTACCACAGATAACTCTCACCAACAGGTACAACACAGCCTGTAAACTTTACAAGATCGCAATTAATTGCGACTCATCTCGTGCATCTATAATGGATGCGAATGGTATTTTGACCATGCTGGATCTAGAGATAGATTCTAAGAGGACCAATTCGAAGGATGGAGAGCCAGGGGATGGTGTAAACAAGTTCGAGAGGAAAGATGTGTGGGCCATGTGCTGGGCACAGGATAATCCAACTCTGCTCGCAATTATGGAGAAGACCAGGATGTATGTGCTAAGAGAATTCGACCCCGAAGAGCCGATATCGTGTTCCGGCTACATTTGTTCGTTTCGAGATTTAGAGATACGCTGCGTTTTGTTAGACGACCTGATGCAGAAGCCAGAAGACACTAGGAACGAATTGATAGTAGATTTAGAAGTAAAATCTCTGAGGGATACCAGACAGTTGCTGGACAAAGTGGGGTTGAAGGAAGCCAACAATTTCATTCAAGACAATCCGCATCCACGGTTGTGGCGTTTATTGGCAGAATCAGCGTTGAAGAAGCTGGATCTGGAGACTGCGGAGAACGCGATGGTCCGTTGCACCGACTACTTGGGCATACAGTTTATAAAGCGTTTGCAGAACGTGCACAACGATCAGTTGAAGAAGGCTGAGGTGGCAGCGTTCCTTGGTAACTACGAGGAGGCAGAGAAGCTGTATCTGGACATGGACCGAAGGGACCTGGCGACTTCACTGCGACTAAAGCTGGGGGACTACTTTCGCGTGGTGCAGCTGATGAAGATGGGTCTTGGCGGGTCGGACAAGCAGATGGAGTATGCTTACAACAAAATTGGGGAGTACTACGCCGAAAGGCAGAACTGGGAGAGAGCGAAGGAGTATTACGAGAAGAGCAGAAACTTGGAGAAGCTGATCGAATGCTACTACAAACTGGAAGACTTTATTCAGCTGGCTGGGACTGTTCAACAACTGCCGGACAAGAGTCCTTTGTTGAGGACAGTCGCGAGGATGTTAGCGTCTGTTGGTATGTGCTCTCAGGCAGTTGTAGCTTATATAAAGTACGGCGACGTGAAACTGGCCGTCGACACCTGCGTTCGTCTAAATCATTGGGATCAGGCGGTGGAACTGGCAAGGACTTACAAAATGGCACAAATTGGAGAATTGTTGAGCAAGTATGCCAATCATCTTCTATCGAATGGCAAGAGACTGCAGGCGATAGAGCTCTACAAGAAAGCAAGTTACAACTTGGAGGCGGCTAAGTTGCTTCTGCAGCTGGCTGATGAACAGGCGAGGAGCAGAATGAATCCGCTACGCGTGAAGAAGATCTATGTTTTAGCAGCCCTGTTAATCGAGAACCACATCATCAGTGCGCCATCGATTAAAGGAGGCCGGAGCAACATTGTGATGGGTTTAACCGAGAACAACGAGGACACTCGGGTGATAGAGAATGCCTGGAGGGGTGCAGAAGCGTATCACTTCCTCTTATTGGCGCACAGGCAGATATATTCAGGCAATTCTGACGCAGCCATGAAAACAGCTTTGAGGCTTAGGGAGTACGAGGACATTTTACAACCTGAAGACATTTACTGCCTGCTCGCTCTGTCCAGTGCTGTTAACCTTGCCTTTAGTGTCTGCTCCAAGGCGTTCATCAAGCTCGAATCGTTGGAGGCTGTCTCAGAGTTGGTCAGGGAGGAATATGAAAACCTGGCGGTGGATATTTTTACCAACCACAGTCCGAAAGATGTGCGCGATTCCACAGCGGAGTGCACAAATTGCGAGAGCCTTGTGCCAGATTGGTGTGTCGCCTGTCCCAATTGTATGACCAGGTTTCCCCCTTGTATCGTTTCTGGGAAACCGCTGATGGATCTCAGTAACGCGTGGATTTGTACCGTTTGCAGACATCACGTCGCCACGGAGCGCGACGTCGTTAATATTAATGCTTGCCCCTTGTGTCACAGCACAGTCACTTACATGTAGATCGTGTACGTAAGTATGACAGTGCAAGCAAGCATGACGATTCAAGTATTTTCTATAGTTATGCCTACATTATTATTATTATTATTATTATAACATTCCAATCATTTACTTTCTATGCTTTCCAAATAAAAAGCGTGCTGCTGAAAGTATGTAATTACGGACGCAAAGATTCAGTAAAGTGTTTTGCCTGTGTAGATGATTTCGTCGCAGTTTTCATACATGCCTTACATTTTTGGAAGCAGTAGAGCATGATATATTGAAAACGAATAAGGCTGCTAGGTATACATCGTATGATTTTAAAAGTTAATAACGTTTGATCTCAGCTGCGAATTTAAAGTTATTTATATATTTTAATTTAGAAAGAGAAAATTAAAATCAATAAAATTTAATAAAAAAAGAAAACTTTTTTGAAAAACCGGCAAAAAGTAGGTAAGGCTTTGGTTATTCAACAAATACTTACAAAAAATATCACTCACTGTCAAAAATTATATTTTAAAATAGTTATTTATAATTAAATATACACGGCGGCAAAACGGATTTTTTCCCAGAGCGGCGGCAGAGTTAGATCAGGCCTTGAGTGCTTATGCTGTGCTTTGTTCAGCTTTTGTCTGTAGACTTGAGAATCAGTATTGAAGTGCTGCATTTTAATATTTTAAACTTACGTACTTACTTATTATTTACTGTGATAGGTGATAGCACAGTTTTGCTTGAACTTTCCGATAATACCAATTCCGTCCAATAATGTATACATATCGTTTATAATGTGAACAATTTAAAAAAGTAAATATATATAATACTCATAAAAGCGAAGGGTGGTCGTAGATTCGAACTTTGTTAGTGCTAAAATATATTTTGAATCACTTCACGCATGATCACTCGATTTATTTCTCCTCCAAATTACTCTCTCGAGTTCAAAATGTCTAATCTATGTATCGTCACTTAAATCTAAGTACATTCGAAAAAACAGACAATTCCTTGAACACTTTACCAATGTCCAAACTTCTCACGTTCGATATACATACCTAATTCGAGGCGACAAATTTACCGGCTCGCGCATGGCAACTATCGTGGCGCGCGATTAATGTGCTTACCCAAGGATTCAAACAGACTGACTTTTTAAAAGCATCGGTGGACTGCACATGCGCGCGATCGCCGGCACGCGTTCTCCCCCACGAGACGAATCAGTACGTCCCGAGCCGTAGCAGAGGTGGTATCGCGTCGCGTCGCTCCCTCTTTCATCGGTCCTTTTTGAATTTTACCTCGCCGTCGTGGGTACCGCCGAGCCAAGTCGCGATTTCAAATCTTTCGCGTAACTGCGAATGTACGGACAGAAGTGTCGCGTCTCGCGTACCTGTCCCGCAAATTGTTCGTGAGTGTGCCGCGTGTGCTCCCGACGAGAATAATAATTATGAGTGGCGTGCCGTCGATGTTGTGTGCCATCCTGATCCTTAGCGTCTCGACGACCACGGTACGCGCCGGATTAAAATGTGACGCTGTCAGGCCCTACTTCGAGTCTCAGGGCTTTCCTCTCAGTGATATTCCCAAGGAGGCGATATCATGTAAGCATTATATTGCATCTTAATCTTTGCACACAGTATTATCCCAAGTTTAATTTCGACGCTGCCCCAATCGTACAAGTTGCATGTGACACCATGTTGGTTGCCATGCGAATAATAGCGCGCCTAAATTCAAACTTTCATTGAGTCCCGACTCCCGAGTACTTTGATCTGTAAAAGGCTACACGAAAATCAGATTTGGATTATCGAGGGTTTACAGAGGACTGATTTCGTGAAATTTTATATCCCGCGTTGAGGTTGGATTTAAATTTCGGTTTAATAGGATCGAGCCGAGTAAATTCGGGGTGGATTGGATCGTGCCCGGTCGGTTCGGGTCGGCTTGCGTCGTGGGTCAAAAAGTTTCTTGCAGAATGAGAATGTGTATCTATAATCTCACATTACTGGATCTGAATTCTTCTAATACTTAAACATACCTAATATAATTTCTGCTGTATCCGATGACTTTCGACGAAATTATTCCCGAGGACAAGTTCTATTTTCGATTCATACAAATTCTTCTATGATATGTAATGACACTTTATGGGGCGAGGAAATTTGCGAAAGGGTTTTAATAAAACTAAAATTCCGTGAGTGTTAAAAGCATACGGGGTCAGGAAGAGCGACTCTAACCCCTCGCTCCTCTCCAAATTCCAAACCGTCCGTGACGAAAATCACGCTCAATCTCCTGGCGACTCTGAGGCAGTTTACCAAACATTTCAAGCGTCTCCAGAACCCTTTGCCAGTGAAACTAAACATCTGTGCGCTACGTATATCGCCTACGAATGTAATATTACCAACGAACATCGAAATTTCTTCGCGGACTCGCAAAGAGACGCGCACAGCGTGATATTCACGGCCGATGTACTATGAGACTGTGGTTTCTCTGCAAGGGAGGGGAATGGGGCGGCAATAAGCGAGGGGAAAAACGAGCGAAAGAAAAAATTCTGGGAAGTTCTCGTGTCGCTGCTCGGAACACGAGCACGTTCGAGCTCGCGTGCCCTATCAACAGTGGAAAACTTGGCACATAAAATAAACACTTAGAACTGCCCGCGTCCTTAAACTTTTCTTCACAGTTGTTTACATCGGGATGATTTACCGCCGAGGTGGTTCATCTGATACAGCGTGCCCCGAGGAGAAGTTTGGAAAGGTTTCACTGGCTAGCACGGTACCTAGTAGCAAATATTTTTACGCGCTCTTACTCGCACCGGTACAATAGGTAGTCTCTGTTTATCAGTCGGGGCCATATTCTGTACGAACCGTGCCCGTCCTGACCTTATCGGTCACTGCAATCAAATACGTCCAGCCTCAAGAGCGTATTTACTCGCGCCGAGTAGATAACAAAGAAATTGTATATGCCGTTAACGTGACGCACGATTAAACCTTTTTAATATCATAATCCCCAAGGCTTCTGCCTTTGACCTGAATTTTAAAACTGTGCTCGACTGTATCGCAGCGTCTTTGTACTCGACTGAACGGAAACCACTGGGCCCTAAATGGCAACGCAGATAAATGGTAAAGAGTTGTAATCACTGTCTGTAAGAAATATTCAGCGGAGGGTTGTATCATTTGCATAGCTGTAACGGGTCGTCCTTAAATTACATAAGACTTTTTGTGCAGAGGGGTGACGAATTTTTTGCGTTTGCTTACAAAGGGGGAGAAGGAGTCAGGTAGTGTTTTACGTAATATTTTTCAACCTAATATTCAATATAAGAAGCTTAAAAAGGGATGTTTCATTGCATACGCGAAACCGAGTTAAATGAATTATATAAACCTTTAAAGGAATTTTAATATCTGGAAAAATATTGCCTAAGAAAGGGGATTGTTTAAATTACACATAGGTAATTTAAAAATGGCTCCTAATGCGGTTCCCTTCACCCTGTCGATGAAAACGTGCCACGCTACCCCCAATCATGATTACCATTTCTTCAACCCCGAAACTTCGTAGGGTAAACCAACCAGTAATTGACCGCATACCAGTGAATGACCAGTAGGCAAATAAATGTCAATTATAAATTTAAAAAGTACTATTTGTTTATAAATAGAGTGTAGTTGCACTTTTAATATTCCATATGTTTAGATTTGCGTATTAAACAAACATTAATAAGTACAATTCTTAATAAAAGTATGCGGCCATTTACTGGGCTTCTTATTCAACAATTCGGTCATTTACTGGTTTGTTTACCCTAAATGGTGCCCCAACTCTTTTGTCTTTCACGTTTCCCTATCGTTCGATCCGTCGAAGACTTCTTTCGAAATATTCTGGTGGACGGTTGCGACTGAAATTTCTCTGTGCGTATGAATGGATGAAAAGGGTACCCCTGAACGGTTCGTACCCGTAATTGTTTTTTGAGCTGGCGGATCGGCGTTTATCGGGGAGTGATGAAAGGGAAGCCGTGTGGGTTTTGCGGTAGATAAAGAGCTATAGCGCGAGACAGCGAGCAGGGAAGACGAATGGTGAGCGAGTAAAAAAGTGTTGAGGTGTTCGTTTCGCGTTTTATCGCAACAACTGTATTTAGTGTGCGGAACGAATGCTGCGTCGCCACGAGCCTCTCAGCGAATTCCAGTTGAAAGTAATCTGTATGTAGATTATGTATTCGTTGATTTGATATTTCTCGGACAATCCCGGGGAACAGCTGTGGGAAAAACGATAGGGTTTATTCTCGTCTGACTCTTATTTTCTTTTCAATTTTCTTATGAAATCGAACACCCCTTTCTTCCATCTCGCGTATAATACTCTGGTGGGCGGGAACAAGTACAGATTTTATTACTTCGAGCTTGAACAGTTTCTTTTTTGTGAATCGAAGCTAAAAATAAAAGTTGCATTTAACACGTATGTTATGAAATTTCGCGTTCAAAATTTAACACCCTATCTTGCATAGCACTTTAAGTATTCTAAGTGGCTTCCTACAAAACTAATAATTCTGACTTATTTTTAGTATGATACTCGTTTGCCCGCCCACCAGAGAATTATAATCAAACCAGAAGAGTTCTTTCTGATTCCTTCCCTATTCGATCGAGCAACCTCCGACCCCTGTATTATACGTTTCCTATCGTTGCCGATAAATTGAGATATTCTCGTGGTGGAGAATAAACGGCCCGCCCTGCACACGCTCGAAACTTATTGCCAAACCTCGTGCACGTTGCTCTATCGGGCCCGGAGATTCTGTCGAGACGTTGGAACAAGTTGCAACCGGTTTCATTGAGCGACGGACGCTGTTAGCGTGGCCAGGACACAGAGCAGGCCAATCTGGCTGCTCCCGTCTTCTCTTTGCTCTGGTTCCCGTTAATGGCGACGAGACACGGTGACAGTTCCCAGACGCGATCAATTGGCCAACGGAGAGGACTTTGTGTCACGGAAACTGTTACAACTAATCTAAATCAATCAGCACTCCTCTTTAATCTGTCCCCATGCTCTCGAAGCCCGCCCCGAACGCTTCACGCACGTCCTATCTCCGCGTTCGTGCTGTACATTAGCGCGATCGTAAAAAAACCGTCGTTTAACGAGTAGTTAATACGTCAAGCTACAACAGCATCCGGTGGCCCGGCCAGCAAAGCGGAGCCTTGACCCTGAGTTTTTACTTTTACGATCATTCGCTGCACCTTTCTTCCCTTTTCCTTTCCCGCGTTGCTCGTCCGGACCCTCGAGTGACCAGCTGCTGCGAGGTCTCCACTACCTGACCTCACGGCTCATTATCTCGCAGAAGATGCCACTTTTCGGCCGCGTTTTCTCTGTTTAGGTAGCTGGGGGAGCTAATCCCCTGTCGCCTGGCAGCAGATGGATATCTGCGGAGCATCTGATCGACAAATCGTAGGGCCATCTTCGCTATTGTAGGCATTCGGTGTTTGGGAATAGCTTACGATGCGATCGGCGCATAGGTGGCGCCCCGTTGCTTTCGGTATTCTGCAGTTCGAAACAGAGTAAGATCGGAGTGTACGCGGAGGACCCGCAGATCCTGGGGTCGAGTCCCACCGCCCGAGGCTCCTTTTTTTCGCTGAATTCGAAAGACATCGGTGCTACTTAGTTAGAATTCTTTCGTTCACAGCCTGTAGAATTCCGGAGATGAAATTGATGGGACTTATCCGCGACTAGCAGAGAATCTTCTTCAGGCTTCCCTTGTTCCTTTGTGGAGGAGCTTAGGATCGACGAGAACGAATGTCCTGACATGTCGGACAGGGTATGAAGGAGCGTTCTATGACCATGAGTCGCTCATGAGCATTGCTATCTGGAACAGCAAGCAGCGTTGCTTAATCGCGAGAGAGATTAATGGCCCCGAAGGAGTCTCTGCTCCACATTTATCTATCGGTAGACCCAAATTCACTGCAACATCTGGGAAGCTGAAGGCGCACGCGACCTCCCAACGAGCATCGAAAGCGCTCATTACTCATTCATTTCCCTGGGACAGCATTCCCAAGGTTTCCCTGCCCTTCCTCCAGCTCGTTCCAGGGAAATTACTCAGCAATAGGGCGGAACGGGGCCGGGACTGATCGTTTATGCCCAAACAGGTGCGCGAACGTGCATCCAGTTCTGCCCTAAAAGTCGGCCCATTCTCTTTCGAGGAGAGGATGACTCGCCGAGCAAGATCGTCGAGAAAGTAACCGCGTATGTGCCGTGAAACTCCAGCTGGGAGCTGCTATCGGTTAGACTCCGCCGGTGAATCCCCGAGAATTTTCCAGCATCATCGTTCTGTCCCTTTCCCCCCGCGGTTCCTTGGAAAGCTGCGAGTTAGGGAACAGAAGGGGATGATCAGGCTGACTTTAGTCGTATTTTGCGCTCTTGTCGGGCATTGTTCTCGCTCGCGGCGCACCGACGTCGTCTTCGTCCCTTAATCATCCTCGGTCCTTTCAGGCGGAAGGATAATTTCATATCGAGGCATTACGGTTGTTTATAGCGGGGACGGCTCTAATGAAAGTGCTGATTAACCGGGCTCGGTCAGCCTTTTCCTAGCTTCTCGCGAATAATCCTGCAGTTCAGATACAATTGGAGGATCTTTTATAAAAATCTCTTTGACGGCGGGGCTGATAAAGTAAGAATCGCTATAGAAACTGATCTTTTCAGTGTTATCAGAAATTAGAGCATATTAATTTAACGTTAGATGTCGTGGAATATTGCATCGCGAATCGCAGAGCTGTTAATAGACTCGCGTACATGTGTAGGTAGGTAAATGAAACCGATACTGGTCACTATCACTGCGCCGCGAACAATTGATTTATGGATCGTGTTATATTGAATCGAGCCTGATAAACGGATACGTTTCTTCATTAAAGGCCGTGGAACCGGTATACGAATTAATTGTCTCGCCTTATAGGAGCGGGGGAACAGGGATGGCGCGATTTCAAAGCAGGCATTTTTCTCTCGATTGATTACAAATCACCTAGATCGAATACTAAACGCCGCCGATACACGCAGTTCTTTTGCCTTAATCGCGGGACATTTCAATAAAGCAGATTTCCGGCGCGATTAAGCTGTTCGCGCACCCCTAAATGGGCTTTCACTTTGCGGCCTGCGCCTCGTTCAGCGAGATACGGCCTTTGGATCTCTCTTCATCCGAAACCACCGCTTCCCGCAGCGGGTGCCGGCTGAAAGAAGAGCGGGGATGCCAGCGAAAGCCGGCGTGTACAGCGGAAGGGAAAAACGCTGTCTGCGAACTCGAGCAACGGAAGAAAGGGTAGCGAAGCGACAAGCTCGTGGTAAGTTATGACAGGCGACCAGGTCTGACAGGCTGAAACTCGCTGGGACACGTCGCCACCAGAGGAAACGGGCCACGGGGAATGCAGAAAGGGAGCTTTTCACGCAGAGGGACGCGCGGGTCCCGCGGTGGACTCTATACATAGTCGGGGCCAGCACGGTTAAGTGGTCGATGTTATAAGTTATAACTTTTTTAAATAACCAACCCCGACGCGGCTCTCTCGCCGGATATACCAGCTCGGCTTGTTTGCCCCATCACGCGATGAGCCTCTGCTTGATATACTATACGGGGCGCGCTGACACAATGCCACGAAGGGATTGTAACGTGCATTATTTACGCGCCGCTCGTTCAGGATCCTCTCCAACTGATATTCATCGGGTACCGCGCTTAGGCTTCGCGTTCTCCTTTTTCCGTGCGAACGAGCGGGGCTCGCTGCCCCAGGGCGATAAATTAGGCCGAAAGAATGCGAGAAACGCTCGCGAGGGCTTCTCGAGATCGGGTCGCCCTTGCTCGATTATTAGGGGGAGTAGGATCCTCCGAGGATCGTGAATAATATCCCGTTGGCCGTTACGCGTGGATGTCGGGCATCCTTGAATCGGAAATTCTGATGCACGGGGACGGCCGCTGGAATCGTGGCCGTCCACGGAATGCAAAGATCGGCGGAGATGCATATGCAAGGGGCCCGGGGAAAAATGGGAAACACGTTTCCCCGAAGAAATATGGCAGCCGGGCTTGAACTTCGCTTGATTTCGTATGCAAGCTTGCCACGTTTCGAGGAGGATCCTGTTCCAAGGTGATCGTGGAACGTGGCGTCCCCGTGTAATCCTTAGATCTGTCGTTCACTCCATGTTTCCCCGATGCGAACAGTTTTTCTTGACCCATGATAATAGAATCTCCTGTTTTCTCTGAACTTTGTGGAATTATAGTTAGACGGAGACGGATCTTGAAGTTTGCTGTACCCACGTACGCCGACCCTTCTCCCGGCTCTCGTAAATGGATATCCTTCCCTTCTCCCTAATGACTTCGCCACTGAAATCTGTTTCCTCCGCTGTTCTTGCGCATGTAATGTCCAAGTAGCGCTAAGCACCGCAGGGTTGGGTAAAAGCAGCGACCGTTTCGAGTGAGGTTGAAAATCTTGCCCCTTACTTTCGGCGATGATCACTCCTCACCCTGGCCACGGCCCTCCACTCACACAGAAACCGGTACTTTCCCTCAAGGTCGTCCTCAGACCCTTAAAATCACGCTCGTGGGAGCGTCCTTTGTAGTCTCTCCGAAGAGGTAGCCAGCCCGCTGGACAATCGGCAGCCTCTTCCACGCGGATGATGTTTAACCCGCAGTGTCGACACCTCAAGCATCTCTCAATTAAAACCACTTTCCTCCAAATCTCCGTTTTCTCTGAATAAGAAGAAACTCCTGAGCTCCAAGGCTTCCAAATCCAATTGCGAACTTCTCCTCGCTAGTCCAAATCAGCCTCAGCGACATTTTCCCCGCAGGGGGCCAGCAGCGCGTAGTTTTGTCTGGGTTTGTACCTCCCTTCCGTTACCTGACACTACACTGGCATGTAGCAGGGGTTTGGAGAAAGGAGGATACAGGCAGGGCGCTCGGTGGGTACTTTGCACACCGATATTACCTCGGCGTGGGGCATCGTTCTGCAGGCCCTGGGTCTCCTGGCGATAGTCGTCCCCCAGACTACGCAACAGCTTCGTCGCCTAGGCCGTCGAGGACGGCGGTGGCCATAGTCATTACGCTCCCATTCGCTGGGGCTGCGCGAACTCGCGTCCCTCCTCCAAGCTGTTCGTGCTCTTGCACGTTCCCTAAAAGCCCGCCTAAGGACTCATTGTTAGCGAGGGTGGCCGCAGGGATGTGTCAGGGGACACGCAGGCACAAAGGGGACACCGGGGCCGACGCCTCCGACGAAACAAAACTCTGCCGTTGAAATTTCATCGGCGGTGCCCGGTAAGTATCCTTGCTCTTTCAATATTCCCTCGATCTTTAGCCAAAACATTCACCGGAGCAAACCGGTGTCCAATGTTAAGTCCCCGCAGCTTTGCGTTAACAGTAGCGTCGCGCGGAAGAATTACGCAGGCTCTAATTGAGCTGTGCGTATCGCGTGGCCGAGGACCCCAACCGAGGAAATCACGTATCCCCGGAATCAAGTTAATTAAGTTTAATTAAAGCAATATGCCCAGTATGCCGGGCGACGTCAGGTAGTCGAGCTCGAGGCACGGTCTAAATATGATATTCCTCTGGCCTCCTTTAAACGTCCGGCTCTAATTAAATAGCGGGCGCGTCCGTGCTTGCTCGAGGATGAAACAGGTAGACGCGTTTAATTCGGAGGTGACGACTGACCGTTCGCGAGCCGACCAATTAATCGCTCCAGCTTCTTCATCCCACCTTTCTCTTCGCCTCTGATAGAATCATCCCTCTGGATGCCCGTGCGGCGAGTAGCTATCGACCACGCGCTACGTTTATTCTCAGCTTTTAGGACAAGCTTCTTCACCTCGCCCGTTAACTGGGTCGCCTCCCCAGCAAAGACGCCAGCCTAATCCCTTGTTGAAAAAAATCGTCTCGCCCGTTCGAAAACTATCTGTCTCGGAGAGGGGCTCGCTCAAAGCTCCCCCTTGAACCCTCCAATTAAACGGCGAAAGCAGTCGAAGCCGAGAAGCGAATCGTGCCGTACAAGCCACGTACAGGCGTAAAAAAATACAGCCCGAGCATAATGCCGGTCGGGGGTGCACGGAACGCCGGCATAAAGAGAATTTTCCATGCTCGCTGATTAAAAGCCTCGCGCACAACCGCGCCGGTATTTACGCTCCGTCTTCTTTCGCCGTGAAGTCCTTTGCGCGGCGGAGCCGGGGCGCGATTGTCGCCGACACGAAACCCCGAACGGAAGGGCGAAAAGACCGGAAGGGAGAAAAGCCCGCCGCGGTTTTCTGCCCCTCTGTCGTCTCGTCGGCGACCGGGATAAGGGAAAAAGACGCGCGGCTGCACGATACTCTTTGGCGCGTCGGCTTCGAGAGAGAGAGAGAGAGGGAGAGGGAGAGAGAGGGAGAGAGAGAGAGAGAGAGAGAGAGAGAGAGAGAGAGAGAGAGAGAGAGAGTGAGAGTGATATCGGTTTCTTGTTTTCATCCCGCGGAGAGCTGAAAGAAGCGTGACACCTTTTCGCCTCCGCCAGTGGCTGGTCCTCGGCTTCTGGCGGGGAAAAATCGTTTTTCTAATCTGTCGGGAACAGACGGAGAGATTTATCTCCCAGGGACAGGGGCTAAAGGTTCTCGTTACATCCGATACCCTCGTGCGTTGCTTTGATCTGCGTAAAAGTTTCCGGGCAAGGGGGCTGGCCTTGGAATTGATTGTCAAAGAGGAATCTGATTAGTGGAGCTGTTAGCTCCTTTGAGCGGACCGAATGGCGCGAAGCAACGAAGAATCAGGCGCAATTGATCGTCCTAGATGCTGCTCGACCGAGGCTGGTGTAATTCAGATATGATCAAGGTTATAGAGCAACGTTTGATTCGTTCATTGAGGTGTTGGAATAATCGAGGCTACGCTTTATCGCGGCTTATTAGCACGTTCTTTTAGCTATTCCTTGGTTAATAGTGAACGCGAATGGCGGTTGCGGCTTATAAACGTCTTAAATGATTCCTGGACGACCAGCAGAATTATCTTAGGTAATAAAACTAATAAATATTCATGACCGCGGTGATAGTCGTTTCTCTACTTTTTCGATTACCCCACTACTCTTTTTTTCCTTCGAGGTCATTGGCAACGAATTTCAACGGCAATTAATATTAGGAGGATCTATACGAGAGGTTTATTTCCTTTGATTATTCATTTTATGTTGATTGCAACACGGAGTGAGAATAGAAGCACGGTACTTTTGCTGGGATCACTGGGCCCATCCGTCGTGAAATATTCGCGGGGATTACGAGGGTGATCTCGAACATTCTTCCACCGTCATCACGAGTTTCTAGAAAATGAGTTTCTTGCGTTTCGAATGCGGGGGCTGCGAGGAAGTCGATGGTCTCGGTGTTTACATATTATTTCTTGCATTCTACTCCACCAAAATACCTCGTGTTTTGTAAACGAACCGCTTTATTAGAATTAGACAATATAATTAAAGTTTCAGTGAATTAGATGGCGAAGTTGCATACTTCGATTCTCTCCTTTATACCTACTTCAAATTTGAAATTTAGAAAATTAGGATTTCTCGCACCGCTTCTGACGAATAATTCGCTGTCACTCGTGTCCAAAGTTTCACTGCCCCAGCTTTTAATTAAACTGGCGTTGTTCGCGCTCGGTTCTCGCCGTTCCACAATTAAGTAATCGCGGGGTGTTGGTTTATGTACGTCTGATCGTTAAAACGATCCTGTTCCCGATCCCGGTTCTTAATTTACAATGGGGTTGTCGTGGCGGGTGCTTGTAAAACGATTAAATTTCACGGAGGCGGCTACCTTGAGTCTTTCGTTACGCGTCTTCTACAAAGGCACGGAACGGCTGCTGCCAGTAAATAATCATTAAACAGCTGTTGGTGTAATTGACTCTTTAATATCGACGTCGTACTATGTCGACAATTTACGCACACGTTGTTTGTCCACCACTAGACTCGAGAGCTGCAAAAATTACATTCCCTGTTCGGTCTGTGTTACGTGTGTGAAAATGTCTTTCTTTTACTTGTATGCACCTCCGAACAGGGGCAAAAGCTCACAGATAGCCAAGGAAAATACTTTGATTAAAAAGATACCTATGTGGTAGGTAGGCACGTATATTTTCACTTTCAACAAAGACTTTGGTTCAATAAAGCGAAGGAAATTTTCGACTGACCTAATGTTGTCGATTAATTAGGTATAGACATTATTACAAATTGAGTAGAAGGTACATGAAACATTGTACTACATTATATGAGGCATCGAGAGCAAAACAGACTGACTCACATATTTTGCGTAATTGAGTAGGTACATACTAATCACATAATATAGTAAAAATCATTTTCTTTTTCAACGTTGATTAGTCCGTTGCGCTCTCAATGCCTCGTATCACACACGCCTCGGTATTGCGTTGAAAGATATCGTAGCTGCTCGAATCGCGCGAATTACCGTCACAACCTTGCACTTTAAAGAATACCTTGCACCGCGATGCAATATGGCTTCCGAGGACCCTATCACGACGCATCCAATCTTCCCTCGTCGCGTACTCCTCCTCGCCATTGTGCCTAGCCCCTGCGTTGCCATCGAACGTTACTTTCTCCCCTGCTATCTCGCCCGTCCCTCTTCTATTTTAAACCCGCGAAGGGGCTCGCAGAGTAACTCCCTGTACTCGTATCAGCTGCCTGATAATTTCACTCGATACAGGTCGCTCGATACCATCGCGCGCCGTTTTCCCATAGCCACCGGGAGTTGCGAAAGTTATAATGACTCGCAACTTTTACGACCGTTTTATTTCTCACTTCTCGAATCGTTACTTGCCGCGGCGCGAGTCGCCAGAGAGGCAGGGACAATTAGCGAAATCACATCAGCCCGTGCTCACGGATGTTGATTATGATTCTTCCCTCGGTCAGGCACCAGCCTCCGCGAGTCTGTTTAGTCGCCGGATATTTTACAGCCTTATTTCCTGCTCGTAAAAGCGAGCGTACGCGGCTTTAACGACTTGTTTATTCGAACCGCTGGGATTTGGGCGAACGTGACCGTGGTGATTTAACGCCACCCCTTCCAAATTGAATCCTCGCTCTCGAACGAGCTCGCGTTTTATCGCTCACGAGCTCAGTTGGAGACGCTTGTATTCACTGTATTCGCGCTGCGAAGATGCGATTTCCTTAGCCGTTCGATGGTCCAGCGACCTGGGCGAGCTCGAGCCGGGCAAAAAGCTAGATGTTCGATTTATGGTGGCTCTCACCAAGGTCACGTATCTAGTGGCCACGTTGCAGGAGTTTCACGGGGAGCAGCCGTTAATTAATTTAGTTCCGGTCGATTTTGCGACGCGAGTTTCTCGGTCGTGGCTGGAATAGCAAGCAGCGCGACCCCCCCCCCGCCGAACGAAAAACACGGCGATACCCCGCGATTCGATTGATGGAGCAATTTCCAAGCAGAAGTGGCCCCTCTCCGCGGTTGAAAGTTTTTGTTTGCCCCTGTCGCGCAGCTTTAAGCCCCCTCTCGTCCTTTCGAGCACGTTTTTTTTTTCCACTGGATATGTTTCTGCCAGTGTGCGGAAACTCGGGCGCAATATCGTTTGGCGGGTACGTCATGGCTCCTGTACACACGTGATACGATAGCTTCAGCGATAACGATATGGATTGGCGATTTCCGAGGGAGGCCCTCGGGCAGACAGATTTCCAAGCGACGCGGCTTGAAAAGCTACAAATTTCGTCGGCTCTACGAAACAGGTGGTCGTTTCGATGATAAATGGAGACGCTGGATTCCACAGGTGGAAAAGTTTGTAAAAGCTAGTCGGGACGGGGATGAAATTTGTCGCGGTGCCAGGCCGCGAGCGTAAGGCTTGCTCGCTGCTCCACGGCATTAGGATCGATTCGGGGCGCGAGTTTTAATTGTTTAATCGGCTAACGCGATTCCAAGGGATGCGTGGCTAAAGTGAAACGGATACGCTGGATTCCACAGGTGGAAAAGCTTGTAAAAGCTAGTAGAAATTGTCGCAGCCTCCAGAGGAGACAAGAGGGGGGGGGGGGGGACCTTTGTAAAAAGTATATGCAAGAATATTTATTTGTTAAATAAATTTTTGTAATCATCTACTCAAATTTATTGAATTTTCATTAAAAATATTTATATTCCTTCAACTCGGCTCCCCTCAAGATTAAATCCTGAGTGCGCCACTGGAGTGGGGAATAAGATTTCTGAAGGTTTCTAGAGATGTGCATACATCTTGACCAAGCCTCTAATCACGCGGGGCAGCCTAATTGCAGGGAAAGATTATAAATCGTTTGAATCGTTGGAGGAAATAAAAATCGAGGATTCTCGAGTAGGTATTACGGAGTGAAGAAGACAGCGGTGCAATTTCGTGGCGGAAATTTGTCGGGAGAAGACTGAAACCCCAGACCCTTCTCACGTCCGGCAAACCTAATAATTCTTAATATCACGAACAGAAGCGCGGAAAGCGTATTTTCGGAACGCGACCCAAGGGGATCGCGCAAATAAAAAATAATGCGTTCCTGGGTTGAAGAGAACCCTAGGGGAATTTGACGCGTTTGCTGCTGCTAAAAAATGACCGTCCGCGACAGATGCGAGTACGGCGTTGCTTTTCTAATTCTTCCTGATCTTCTTTGAAAGTCTCTGGCCATGTAGCTTGTTCCGATTCCGACACATCTTTGTCCACGATTTGAAATTTGGGGAAGCTCGAGCGGAGCAGCTTAAAGGTCCTAGATAAGTAGACGTGTTTATGGGGATTGGGAAAACGGTGGATTTCGTTCTCTTCGGTAAGAGGACGAGGGAAGCCCGAGCAAATACGGGCAGAGCGTAGTAAAAGTTAAAATTACGTCGGCCGTTGGAGATACATGCATGAAGAGAGATGATACCTTAGGCGCGTGTAAATATTCAAGTCGACTGCACTTTGTGCCGTGTTCGCTCCGGGGACTGGAAAACTCGCCGAAGAATCCACTTACCGGGGTAACAAGGAGCGAAATAAAATGCTGGAAAAGTGAGACGAACCGCTTGGGGGAAGTAAAAAGTCGCGGTGTAGTCGGCGACTAAATATTCTGTGTACGAGGTAGTTCTAGATGCCTCAGAACGAACCTGACAGCCTCTGCTTCTCTAGTTAGTCGAAAAGGAAAATAAAACGAAAAAATAGAAAAGCGAAATTATACTCTCCTATACGTTGTAGAAAACAATTCTTCAAACGTTTCGCTATTAGATATCGTAGAAATTATTATTAATACATCGTGTGTGTTAAATTTAAAGAAACGGCAAGTGAATAATAAATAAGGGAGAGTGGGGGAATTACGAACGCGGGGTAATCGCGAATGCGATGTTACGGCGCTTTAATAAATAAAAATGATGCTTCCTCTCCACTAACTAATAGTTTAGGTCGTATCCAACGCCGGGCAGAAAGTAATAAATACAGAATGCTAGTCAAGATAAACACAATTTATTATTTTCATCATGTTTCAAGTAATATTTTGATCATTTTCAATTACACGTAATGACTGTTGAATTAAGGATTCAATAGGGATTTTTTAAGTTCAAATAAAGCACTTTTTTACCAACATTTTGGGACTAAGGCGTGGCTTGAATTATGATTCTAACCTCTGAAATAAATTCTTTTCTATTTTTTGATGTCGTGGGGCAATGACGAACAACTCGGATGGGGTAATCTCGAACCTTTGAGATTAGCAACAATAACCGATTTTGATGAAATTTTCAGCATGTATAAAACTTACTTAAATCTACAAAAGGGATTTTTTAATTTTCATTACAGGGTCAGACAAAAAAAGTTTAAAAAACGGCCTTTACTATATTTTTCGATATTCCGACCAATTACAATTATTTTCTAATGCACAAGAAGTGGAGTTTGAAAAATACATTAGGTAGGTATAGGTTGTAGCAACGTTTTTTATGGGTTGACCATTGAAATCGTGCTTTCTCTGCGACTTCTGTGATATTTAGCACTCTGTTCGGAATTACCCCACCAGCAGTCGGGTAATTCCGAACAGCATGGGTTTGGTTTTTTCATTATAAAATTAAGTTTTATTAAAATTTTTGTAAAATTCGTTAGAGCAGTTTATAGAGGACTAGTTTAAGTAGGTATGTTTACAAATAAAAAACCAATTCATATTTCGCATAGTTTCCGTTCCGTTTGCTTTCCCGCTTAGGTGTTCGTAATTCCCCCACTCTCCCTTATTACAATTGAAAATAATAATCTTATCAGCTTCTGAACTCTTGAAACAAATCGACTCAATTTATCTTTAACTCTTGTACGGGCACAATCACGAATATGATAATTCGGAAGTAAAAATAGAGGAAACAGAGAATCATACTAATGGAAATGTAAGGAGGCGAGACTCCGCAGCTGTTTTTATCCTGGAGAAATCGTTTTCTTCCGCTTATGACATGTCGGATCGGTTTGCCGGTGCATGCAGAGTGGTTGACGCAGGTCGACGCGTGTGCATGCGTGCACTTTTGTCGTGGCGGCACAAAAACCGCACGATAGAAGGAAATTCTCAGGGGACAATGGTCGGAGGGCGTAGGGTGCCAACGTCGTCGCCCCGGAGCCTCAGGAATATCCGGTTTCCTTCGGGAGGATGTGCATTCTGCGGCCAGCATTCACGGGGCCTGCGAGCGTGTGCGCGCGTGAATTTCGCGAGCGGGATTGGACTGGTGCGCGCCGCGGAACTTTGATGGTTTCGGTTCCCATGGTTGGCCGGATTAACGCCTACTGTCCGAGTTTTCGTCAGGCCGGCCAGCCGGCAGGAAATTGTACGTCCTGTTTCGCGAAGTTCTGCTAGATCTGAAATGCATATCACCGAGTGGAAGGAATATACTGGGATCGTAAAGGCAGTTAAGGGTAGGGGGTTGAAAACGATAGCGCGACCGGAGTAGCGAGAGTTAAGAAGGAAGTTCGGGTGGCTAGCTGTTGGGGGATTCTCGCGTTACATTGCGGCGTTGCTGCCGGAGAGTTACGATTACTCTGACCGATCGTTACGACTCGCTCGTAAGTTGCATGCATCGGTAATTACGAGCGAGGCCGGATGCAACAACTGGTAGTTTACGCGCAACGGCTGATTTAGAGCGCGATGTTAATCAAGCAAATCTCGTTCCCCTGCTGCTGGACGTCTGCGCTCCCATTCGTGCTTTCTCGTCACGTTCGCGCGAGGGAGATAAAGGTGCCCACTACCCGTGATATTTGCCTCGATGGGCTTTAATTCAATTATTCTCCCTCTGCTCTCTGTCCAAGTGGAAAGAGTGGCTGCTGACTCTCAACAACATCAAACCCTTTCCAAATCTCCAAGGACCCCTCTCCCCGCTTGGTCGAACCATCGATTCGCGGCAGCGATCCAAACGATCGCGTACGAGACGTAGGTGTTATGTTCGCGGCCAGGGCAACCGGCAATCGCCACGGTGGAATATGATATTTGCAGCGGGCAGCTTCGGCGCGTATTCTAATTAGACGCGGAAACGAGGCGGGCGGCACGGCTGAGCATTAACGGGCGATCGCGCGGAACTAACGGCGACCGCTGGCAGAAAAATCGATGGCGGGGTGCAACGAACTTGACAGAAAGCTTGTCGATAGAGGGTTGCCAGGTGGAACGAGCCAGAATGAGTGTGACGTGGTGCGGTCTGGTCTGACATGTGCACGTGACACGCGTCAAACGCATTCCCCGAGACCGCTTCTCCTTCGCCCCCTCGGCGCGATCACTGTCACCGCCCCATCAGCCGTCGCTTCATTTGCAAATCAAACACAACGTCATTAAGCGAAAACTTTGATACGTTTGCAAACAACCGCCGGGGGTCGGACGCAGCTGCGCGCTCCACTGACCAGTGTCGTTGGTCTTCTCGTTGTTGAAGGGTGCGCGGAGGGTTGCCCGCGTTATCGATCCTATTCAGGCGTGATCCTTCGAAAATATGTACGTGTGTACGGGTTCTCTTCCAGTGGAATGGACGCGGTGGTCTTTGAGTGTGTGTTTTTCGGGAGTAGATTTAGACCTCTGCTTGTGGAAAGATGTCTGTCGCTGGCGTGGGATGCGTTTTTTCCAGCGCAAGCCACGAATCGGAGAGCAAAATTGTATCCGATTGAATCATCGGGCGTGCACATCTGGCACAGTAACACGAACACGATGTAAAACGACTCTGGTCCACTCGAAAGTAACAGGGCTCGGAGAACCGTGACATGTGCGCTTCTTTCGGGGGCTATGAACTTTTCGAGTGGTCTGGCGCAATCTGTCAGGACCGCGTGCTCATTGGAGTTAATCGTTCCACTGCGTTTAACGCCGCCCGCTTAATCGCGTCGGCGTTTATAGCTTCATTAGCTTTGCGGGATAAAAGTCGTTACGTTCGTCAGCTTCGCTTGTACGCTTCGTTCTGATCGCGCAGAGATCGCTGGCTCGTCCATCGCTTCACCGCGAAATCTTTAAGGATTAATTTTGGGTGTTAATAGTATTTTATAAAATTATTTGTGAATTTTACCTGCAAGAATTTCGGCAGCAATTACCTACTATCTAAGTTTCTGACTTACGAGCAGTTCTGTATTTTGCAATAGCTTCGAATCCTTGCCTAATAGATTGGGCTTTAAATTTCCATTTACCAGCTTGGTGAATTTTGCGAACAAGCAACTGGCTCCAATTTGCCAATCTACTTCCCCAAGTTCTCCGGATTCGTCCACACTTGCGAGCAAAATTTTCCCAAAGTTCCACGCACAGACTCGATTTTCGAGGGGCGCAGTCGTCGCGCGTGCATCCCCAGAGTAAACGGTGAGTCAGAAGCGTCGCTTTCCCTCCCCCAGCTCCCCGAAAACGTGGTCGCGCGATAACTCCAACACTTGAACGTCGCTCAGCTCGAATCCTTATCGTTGCATCGGGGAGCAACGCTAACTAGGCACTCGAGTCGACACATGGTGGATGACTGCTGCCTCGAAGGTGCACAATGCCGCGGGTATGTGGCCCGCGTGGTGTCCAAGGAATGTGTCATAGCGCGCATTCACTCGTCCCTATCGCGTCCAAGATAAATACAGGAGCTGGAGCAGAAATAACGTGGACGCGATAGGGGAAAACCGTGGGAGGGAGAGAAACTTGGGTGGGCCTCCCCTGATTTGTACACACATCACCCTCGCTACCTTCTTCCTGTACCTACTTGCAGCGTTTCTCAGTCCGCCACGCAACGCTCTGGGATCATTGAGAATCATAGCAATACCAGCGACGCATGCTGATGAGTGATATTTACTTGTTTCTGCTTATCGCGTCGCTTTTGGGGGTCCAGCTCGATAACCTACTGCCTACTGTTCATTTAACGGGTCGAGTCTGTGGCTGTAAACAAATGCACGAGAAGACCATTAAGAGATAGGGACGTATAATGTACCAACAGAGTTCCTCGTTCAACACAAGTGTTGGGTATACACAACGAGTCCGTGACAGTCGATATTTGCGAACCATTGCTGTATTACAAAGTTGCTCTTTACACTATAAACTATAAAGCTAAATAGCGGACTCGTTGAATGAACGGTATAGCTACTCTCTGTTCAAGGCCTATGTAATGTCCAGAACATATTCATTTGATAGAGGCGGAGCTAGAGAATCCATAATCCAGTAGACACACGAGCTTGATGAAAAAAGGCTGGAGTCGAAATGAAGTTGATGAATCGTTCGGACAGGCAGCCCGAGCCGCGCCGGCTATCGATCGCCGTCCCCATTGCTTAATCGTCGTGTGGGATCGCCGTGCTCTCGTAAACATCGCGCGAAAACGTGGGCGTTTGGAATACCGATCGCCCGAGATCCGTATATCGATCAGGAGACTGGTCCATCCATCAAAAGATGTGTGCCAGCGGATAAATCGTCGGGGGTAGGCCCCGGCCAGCTTTTTCCACGTCGAATCCCATTCATCCCGACTCTCTTGGTCCTCGGGACACCTTTGGGCCTGATTACCATAAACGAAGGGGCACCGTGGTGCGGTGGCAGGCCGGCTCGCGGAACCAGCGTCACGCACGCTATCCCTCAACCAGTCGATGTAATTAGGATAATAGAGAATGATTCGGCGGTTGCGCGTAATTTGTAAGAATTACGAAAGTGACTCGGCGAGTTTCATTTCTCACGATCGGGACCTGGAGAACGCGAAACGGACCTCGAGGGGTCGTCGATGCTACATGCCAGCATCGAACGTCTAATTAGAAGGCGAAATCGCTTAATTAATTTCCCGCGTGGCCGTTGAAGGGACACGTGTCTAAGTGGTTGGGTAATCGTGCGCCACTTTCGTTGCTGGTACCTGAAGAGGCTGATAATAGAAAAGCTTGCGAAGGCGTTTTAGTCTTTGAAAATGCGACGATACATGCCTATATGGAACCGATTTCCGCTGCTTCCTCCTTCTCTACCAGAAATCATCTCATTCCCTCGACATCCAGCAGACATACCGCGCAGTATGTATTGAAAGTGCGACTCGAAGCGTCTCGGCCAACCACTTGCAGCGCGTTTGAAAGTGTCTGCTTCGCGATCCTCGTTTTATCAGCAGCCCCTTTGCGTGCCTTTGCTAGTGCCCTTTGAACGCTGGAACACTTTTCCATCCTCGGTCGTCCCTTTCTTCCCAGCTGTTTGAAGCTGTCGTAGAAGAGAGCATGCGAAATTTCGTTCACGTTTCATTATCTATGACACGACGGCGTTCTGTTTAACGTCGGGGCCCTTTGGTAAACACTTTCCCGGGCTTTGCTTTCTCACAGCGCACGCTTTCACCCTTCTTCGCCGGCGAGGCGACCGCCATCTTCCGTGACGAGGGTGGGCTCGGAGTTCGCACACAGAAGCACGAGGGCCTCTCCAGCCCGGGAAATTCGATAAAATTGCTTCCTCCGTGATATTCCGTTCCGATTCGGAAACAACTATCGGGCAAATTGCCGTGAAGACTCCGCTAGGGGAAGGTCTGCTGACGCACGGTATCGCTTGTCGGACGAAATTGAATCGGAGAACGTTCTTGCCCCCTGAATCGTCTCCCGTGAATTTTGATCGGTTCTCGAGTTCTCTGGGCACCGTAAGCGTGTCAACTGTGCTGGAAGCTTTGCGCAACATCGACTTCTTCGATGTTGTATCGGGGGGAAGCTTGGTCTCGTTAGATCTAAGATTACTGGTAACGAGTGCTCGAAGGCTTCAGAAATTTACTCGGAGATTTGCAGAAATATGTCACAGAGAAGCTTTCACTTTCTTTCGTAGGTTTTACGGAGGCTTTTGTTCCGTTCCATGGATTTTCCGTAAAAAATCCACGGTGTTGACTAGAAAATTACCCGGAAAGGGACTTTGAAGATAGCGAATCAATCGTTTCGCGCGATCCTATCCTTCGAATGGAGTTGTACACACACTTGTCGCGCTTGAACCGTGATCAGCATGGCAACTGGTTTTTACTCGTCTTCCTCTTTCGCCTGGTGTGGTACAGTCACCGAACGGAACGCGCATTCCTCGGCATTCCCTCCGAACGCTTTTGCCTTCGCGGGATCGTGCAAGAATCGAGGCTGGTTCTGGTGAATACCTCTGGGGCGTTCACGGATGCCATTCGGGTGCTACTTGCGAGACGAGGGGGCGAATTAGCTTGTTAAATGATTCCCTTTAATTCCCGAAATTTCCAAGCGATCGCCGTTGCCTGCGGAGCAGCCGCAGAGGCACGCTCGCGATCCTTTGTCCCAGAATTCCAGCGGACCATTTCCAAATGACCCATTCTCTCGATAGGAAAATTGCCACGCTATGTCTCCGTATCGAGGGTGCGCATCTAGCCCTCGGAATCTAGGTAAACGCGAAGCTGAAAGAGGACACAGCCGTAAAATCTGACGCGTCCGATTCTGCTGGTTTCGTTTCCCCTGGCATGCACGGATCGATCGCCGAGATGGAATCGAAGTTCGCGAATCGTTCGCTCGTGAAAGCGGGTAAATAGTGTCCACCGCCTCTGTATTCGCGGCTGATTTATAGGTTCGCCTTCCGCGGCCATTTCTCTTCCCGTTTTTCCATCGGGAGTCTCTATGCTCTGATTATTTCGAAGCGCCGATCAGATTTTACTTTTCGTAGTTTGCTTCGACTGCAGAGCACTCGAGCAACAGATATTAGACGGGCGGATCGCGCACTCGAATTCTGCTCAAATTACGCCCAAGTTTCGATGGTCGTTGAGCACGATTAAAACTTCGGAACGGTAACCAACAGTGCCGCCGACGCAAAAACGTTCTAGCACCCTGCAGGGAGCATTTTTCTTTTAACATCCGAAGCCTTTGTTCTCTCTGGAAGAATCGTTTAATCTCTCGATCCTTCAAACGTCTCGGCGTCTTGCTTATATAGGTCCGTGCAAAAGTTTCGATCCCAAAACGGCGACAGTGTCCGCGAAGTGGCTTTGATCTCCTCGGTCATTCGTTATTTTAGGGAATCCAGTCGAAAGACGGACAAACTCTGTTACTCGTAATAATAGATCTGGAGTGGAAGCCGAGTCACGATCGATACGCTGCCACGGGCTCCGGATTTAACCCGTCAAATGAAGCAGCCGAGTTAACGCTTTTATCGAAGTTAAATAATCATAAAAACTGACTGATAGTTTCTAAATATACTCCAGCCAGTCGTAGCGGAGGTATGACCCAGTTCGAAGGTGAAACGGTGTCTGTAGTGTGAGAAGTCGGTGGAAAATTCAGAGACAACCCCGACTCGATTACACCGATAAGATTTACCGAGGCTTTAACATTTGCGCAGCCCTGTAACGCGATACTCCTCCGCGAGGAATCTGAGATTATTTCGCGCAAGTCTGGACGAGTGTTTACAGTAAAAGTTAATTGCATTTTCGTGACGCGCATGCCGCGGATTTCTGCAGCTTGAATGGGGGCCAATGAAAAATGTTGCTTCGGCGGAAAGTATGCAAATGCGCGCAGTAACGGGTGGCGGGGAAGGAAGGGGAAGAGTGGAATGAAATCGGTGGAGGGCCAGGGCGGAAGTTATCGAGGAGAAACCGTCTGGCTCGTCGGTGGGAAGAAGGAGGGCGGCACCGCTGTTCTCTGTGGGGCAGGGGAGCTTCTCCGCGTACCTGCATGCTGACTCGTTGCTGTGGCATTCCTCAAGTCTGGTTCGCTCGGTAATTATGAGATATTAGCCGGTAATTTATAGCCGTCTCAGAGACCCTCTCGAAGGTAGAGGCTCTCCTCGCGATCCTTCTCCTTCGCGGGGCCCCTCTATCGAAGAATGGCGTCCGCGGGGAATGCTGTTCGCTGCCTCGAGGTCCAAAAGGTCCAGAAGGTCAGCCGTGCATTCGTTCCCTCGGTCATTTCTCCCCTCACGCCCACCGTTTGCTTTCTTCCCCTCCTCTTCTTTGGGGCCCGGGTCGGGCCTCCTACGACCGGAAGTAACGAGGGTATACATATAATCTCTTGCCTTCGATTTGGCGATGATTCTTCGGCGAGGATCCCGCTCGCGGTGGAACGTCCCTTCGGACGAATCGGGCGGGCAGTGATGCTGTTCAAGGCGAGAGATTTTCCGCCCCGCTCGCAGTGGAATAATACTCGATATTCGTAATTCATGCGGCGATAAAATCCTAGATGGGGGATCTCAGATAAAATGAGTAATTGCATAACACAAGTTGTCGTCGGACCTCGTGGCTCGGCCAGTTTCTTGAACGATAACTTTATCAGCGATTACGACTTCCTAACACCATTCTGTCTGCTTAATCCCGAATCTTTCTCTTGTTTCAGGTGAGTACCAGTCGAATCAGTGGCGAGGCGATGGATCTCCCGGCTGAACGTTCGCACGGTAAAAGATTTACCCGCTGTTTGCTTTTCCGCGTTTATCGGTGCGCCTCGAGTTGCATCGGAAGATAACGACTGTCGCGGCTGCGCTCGGCGATAAGGATCACGGGAGTGCATCCGCAAATACCTACAGAGATTCGTTGGCGGTTCTTTCGCTGTTTAAATAGGTTGTCTTAGCTCTCGAATGCTCTGCGGGCTCGGAGGATTCTTAATTTTATCGCGTGGGCGTCTGTGTTTACACTCCATTTGGAGCGAGCGATAAGTATCGATTTGGGCGCGATAAGCCGCGAGGCGTTTCGGCGTATCACAAATACCGAATGAAGCCTTTGCTTCTGATAGAAGTCGTTTCCCCGATCGCAGACCCACGTCCCTATCAAATTGATACTAAACGATTCCTCGCGCAACAATTTTCTAAGAAGTTCTCAAAGGCTCCTCGGGCTATCGTCGCTGTTCAGAAGCATGGTGTGATTGGCGCGAATAAACGATTGATAGCTGGTCGAATGGTTCAATGGCTCGAGGAAGAAAGCAGGGGGAGACGAAAGAAGAAGCGCGAGGGAAAGTCCCTCTGTCTCTTTCGTCGATTTTCTGCCGTGCATCGCTGCGCGCGTTGTTCCCCGGCAATAAATCTGATAAGGAGCATCTAACGGCCGCGAGTATTCGCCCTGGACGTTTATCGAGAGAGACGAGAGGAAGAGTTGTTTAAACTGTGCGAGCTGTTGTCCGATAGCGTGGCTAGTCAGCGGCCATTATCTAGCAAGAAAACGCGATTCCATGTTTCGTAAAATGTCTAGACTGGCGTCGTGCGATCGTGGGAAGAAGAGTTCGCTACTGGGTCTTCTAAACCCTTTCCTCAGGGCAGGATTTATTTTAACGCTCCATCTGCGATCTGCTCCACGTGGAATTTGATTACGAGGCATCGTTACGCTCTCGTAGGGATTTTTCGCGAATACCGTGTCAGAATTTTTACCACGGCCCCCGCGGAATGTAATTATCGCGACAATAAATATCGCTTTCGTTTGGCGCGCAGCCGACTGTGCAAATTTGCAGCCACCGCCCTGATGGTTGCACGGTGACACGCTGCTAAATATTTACGGGCCGACTGTTTAATTAATTGTTCCGCTGGCGCGGGAGTTTTGTTTGAATCGTTGCTTTAAATCTGTCGATGATCTCCCGTCTCGTTGGCTCGACGAATCCCCATTGTTTACGAGTGCCATAGCTTTGCTTCTCGTTAACCACTTTACTACTTTCAATGCTAAAACGAACGTTCCTGAAACACCGCTAGGGGGGCACCTTTTACTGCAAAGTTCGGTGTAGTGGCCTGAAACAAAAAAACCAAATAGTTTTGTGCTTCTCAAAAAATTACGTCATTAATGGACCTCAATCCGGAACAATATTATTAAATTAAATAAGTATTACATATTGCACAATTAACGTGAAATTTTTTAGCGAAAACGCGACCACTTTTTCAAACACAGGACATTATCTTAATTTTGCACTTTTGAATGCGGATTATCGCGTTATTTTTAAATAAAGGAAATGTTTGTTCGCTTCTTCAAATACATAATAATATAGCCTAAAAGTTTTAAAAAGGTTGCGTTTAGGTATAGTTTCCCTACAAAAACAACTGAAAAAAAACTTGATTTCTGCCGATTACACCAGCTTCTCCCCCTTAAAGGAATTAAAATTCCAATTTTCAGGTGCTACCTGATATGAATCCAATCGTGGTCCTCTGCGGATCAACCTCGAAACCTCGAATGGCGTACGGCCAGCCCAATAATTAGAGGCTCTCCACGTCGAATGTGACAACCGCGCGTCTTGTTACGCGCGGATCGCGCGACCTAATTAAAACGTGTCGAATTCCGTGTGCAATTAAAGCTTAATCCGACGCCGCTCCGCGCCGGGCGCTGTCCCGTGAAGGTGCCCGCGAGCATTAACGAAGGAGCTTTCTCCAGCGTGAACGACGGTAATTAGTGAGTTTAGTGATCGACGGCGGAACGGTCTCCAAAGTAATGTCGCCATGTATTGAAACTGGTTGTCGCCGATGCGTTGCGACGTTATCGCTTAATTGAAGGGTCTCCGGGACGCGCCGAGGGCTTATTAAATCAACAGAATCGCCGTAATAAACGTTGAGCTGGCCGCTTTTTCTCCTCGCCTGTAATTAACCAGTCCCCCGTTTCACGGTTTGCTGAAAAACCTCGCTGGATGATTGCTCGACTCTCGCTCGAGCCTCATTGTTCCCGGGGCTAATGAAATTGATATCGAAAGGTGGCGCGTCACAGTGGTACCTACCTAATTACTCGAATGACCGACGATGGGATCGCGTTGACCTTGCGAGGGGTGGTGTTACGATCGCGGATGGATTTGGAGGCTGTTACCCCTCGCCGAAGCGTCTTTCGTGGCAGTCTCGACGCTCGCAGGGGAACAATGGCCGCGAACGCTCGCGGGCTCTTATGTAAATCCAGCATCTCGCAGCTTTTTCCTCTCAGCGACTTCGCCCCGGCAATTTTCGGCCATTGTTCCGCCCGCGAGGTATCCTGCTCGTCTTCCGCTTCCCTTCCCCCGTCCCTTTGTCCTCGACTCTCCCGTGCTCCTTCGCCTGTCGCATTCCTCTTTGTTTTTTAATAACCTTGGTCGTCTAGGAGCAGAACCCCGGTTGGTTTATTTATTTGTACGCCGATCGACGTTCCTCCCGGGACTGCTCGCTGCTTCCTGCTCCCCTTCATTCCGAATTTATACCCGCGCTTCCGGTGCATGTCCCCCCCCTTCGAATTAGACATTTATTCCAGCAACGTTTCCATTTTCTCCGCGCGCGCTTCTTTCCCATCCCTCGCGACCTGTCGACGCGGCGCTGCTCGCTTGAAAATTCACCTCCCGCAGCTTCTAACGCGATCAACTTTGTAAATCATTCTTTTAACTTAAAACATACGATTGTTTGTATATCTATCTGGCAGTGAGAGTCACTGCGAGGGCTTTCGAAAACACCCCGAAAAATTGAGCGTTTCCTCGCATGGCCGAGCAGATTTTCCCCCCTTTTGTGAACGCAGAAAATACAGCCTCGGGGAGAGGCGGAGAGAGTGAGTGAACGGCGGAAGTGGCGGTCGTTGTTTTCCACGGGGGCGCCCGCCAGTTTTGTCGGCCTGGAATAACAATGAAATTAATGAATGGACTTCCTCCGACATCGCAATTAACGTAACTCGACCGTTCCGAATAGCTATTTAAATTGATCCTGGTGGTAGTAGGCGCGAGTTTACACCGTTGTAAGCTCGTTTCGTTCGCGGAACAGAAAGAACGAGGTGTCCTCTTTGTTCCCTCCGGTTTTTGCTGGCGAACAAGGTGTCCCCGGTTCCGCCACTAAGCTGCACTATTTCTCGATGCAAGAGCGCTGGCTTTCACAATGGGATATGGACGTACACTCGGATCAAGATCGTCGAATGAAAGTATTGAGACTAGTGGCGCATTGGCAGGATTTAACTTTCTAACACAAATTCAATAAATTCAGTTCTACTCTTTTTGAGTACTAAATACGAGTAGAATAATAATAATAATAATAAGAAGAAGAAGAAGAAGAAGAAGAAGAAAATTCATTAGGCTGTTACACAAAAATTTATTAAAAGAATAAGACCCAGTTTTCTTTTCTCATTACAGAGCTCTTCAATCACTTCAGTCGTGGTTACATTAATCCTCCCCCCCAGTCTGGGTGCGTCACTGATTAGGACACCCACTCTGTGTTGAATAATTCTGAAAAACGTTGCAAGTTTCTCGCAGAAGCAGTGGAAAGTATTCAAACTGTACCAAATATCGCATTTTCTTCTGATATATACTTACGAACAGCAGTACAAATGAAAGCCCCGAGAACCAGCGAATCGATTCTCCCCTCCGTCTGATTAGCCGCGGCTGTAACATCCATCAGCTTCGAAACGAACAGAACGAGGCAACGGTGAACGGACCCAGCCGCGGCTGAAAACGCGACGCGATCAGCCGTAGCTGGTCTCGATCAGCGCGTGGAAAAAAAAAGAGAGAAGAGTAAGTACATCTGGTTGGGACGGGTCTTCACAAATCGACGCGTCGCGGCAGAGGCGCGACTCGGAAAATCCGCCCGTCTGATTCGATTCGAAATTTCTTCCGGCCGTTGCACGCGACGGAGCGGATTTTTGCCGACGCGCCCGTCGCTCGCGTTCATTTAGCGCTCGAATTGTTCTCAATTAGTCTGCCGCGCATCCCTGCTGGCAATACCCTCTCGCTCCCGCGCGCGTACACTGGAGGAGCGGGGGCGGAATGTTTCGATATGATCACGGTAGCTTGCCGGCAATTACATACGCGTGTTTTTCCTGCTGTTTGCTGAAACGCGGCGATAAATAACAGCCGCCGGAGTGTAGGCCGTCGACGGGTTTAAGCTCGCTGTTCAGTCGCCGCCGGATAAACCGTGTTTGTCTCTCGGGGGGCGCGCCACAGATACCGAAACCGTCGCCACGGCGAACCTCTTCATCGCCTACCGCGTTTGATAACTCTTTTATCGTGTCCCCGCGGCTTCGGGTGCCGCGAAAGAGGAGACAAACTCGTAATTCAACGCGGCAGTTTGTTCGCGGCTTGGGTGGGGCTCGCGTGTCGTTTGAACGCCCGCTGACGGATAAACGGGAGTGACAGGGTGGGGGCGAGTGTGTAGAAACGGTAACAACAGCCTTCTTCCGTGGCGACGTGCAAATATTTGAGCGATAGAATTTATACCACCTCCCGAGCGCGTTTCGCTTTAAACTTTTAATTAACAGCCGGTCGCTTTGACAGTCTCTACAGGTAGAAGCTTCCGGCGGGAGCGACATCTTGGAGCGTCGCCTAATCGTGAAGGCACTCGGTGACTTTGATTTCAGAGCGAGCGGCGCAGTTAGGGAAGTTTGACGATCGTTGAATCCGCCAAGTTGGCCGACGTGCCCTCTCTGAATGCACTCGATACTCTGCCTGGGAGTCGTTGAAATTCCGGAGAAGGCGGGCAACGGGTCTCCCACGTCTCAGAATATATCATCCTCGTGATCCCCTAACGTCTCGGAGGTATTTCATTCGATCTCGCGACAAGGCGTTAGATCTTTCGCTCCGGATACGCGGATCGCCTGGGACGTTTTCTTTTCGTCTGACAGAGTTCCACCGTCGCGACCCCCGTCGAAATCGCAGCGCATATCCCCCTGGAAGGGTTGGTTCACCGGGAAAAGGAAGCAGGCTTGGTGCTTGCTCGACGGTCCTTCACTCGCGACGTTTGTATCGGAACAGGCTGCGTCGTGGACGATCGTTTTCTGCGTGGAACGGTGGTTAAAATGTAGGAGAAGAGTGGGTAAGCGAGTTTGTCGGACACGGCGTTAATCTGGGATCAGTGATCACTCGATCGAGCGGCTCGAGCAACGACGTCGGGAGATAATGAATCATTAATGTCCCGGTATCTGGCGGATCGATCGCGGAAAGCGCGCAAGTTCTCGGATCCGGCATGTCGGCGGAATAAAAAGGAGAGGAAAGGACGGAGGAGAAGGGGGGAGCGTGAGAAGGGGCGAGCGATGGGCCGTTGGTGCTCCTCGTCCCCCCTCGGGGGATTTAATCGGAATTCCAATGCAAATAACACACAGGGGCCAGGAAGAAAGTCGAGGCTGCCCGTCCACGAAAAGAGAAATGTACCCGCCACCTGAAATGACTAATGCCCCTGAAAATATCCTGCTGCCCCCCTTCCGTTCGACCCTCGTCGAATGGCGGGGATCGAACGGTCGCGTCGTCGGAAGCCTGATGGCGTTTCAAAGTCGAAATCGAGGGGACACGGTGTCCAAGAGAAATGCGACGAAAGGTGGGAACCTTGGGTCTTGGCAAGATAAGAAACGGGAAGAGGGGCGAAAGGGGGATCCATTATAGTGGTCGATGCGACGCTTCCACTGGGAGAGGGATGAAAGGAGGACACGGTAGTTGAGCGGATGGATGAGACGGAGGACCGCGGTGGCCGGTATGTTTCAGCAACGTGGAAAGGAAGAAGGGCTGAAAGGGAAGAAGGAAGGAAGGACAGAGGGGGGAGGAGGCGAGTGGATTCCTCCCGTTTAGCCTGTTTAGCCCGTTTCCCTCTCTTTCCATCCAGCAGCATTCCTTTGCCCGTTTCAACCTGCTCGCTGCCCGCCAGTTTAACCTGCAGCCCAACACACTATTATGTCTGACCTAAGGCGCTCCCACATTTAACTACACGTCTCGTCTGACAGAGATAGCTGCCCGTACGAGCCAGTTCGGCGTGTGTGTGCGTGCAGGGGAGCACGGTACCCGAAACGATCGGGCGCCTCAGACAATCGCTACGAGTCAATGGCTGGGCCAGCTTTTGAATTCGCGGTCGCCGCGCTGACTCGTTTATGTTTTAATCGCGCTTGTCTCATCGATGCGGAACAAAGTTCGGGCTGTTGAACTGAAATACAGAGGCTTCCTGGTATATACGTACTAGGTGTCCCTCGCAATTAGCCATTCATTCAGAGTCCATAGGGTAAGTCGGGGTAAGATGGTCATAGTTTCGTTTAGAGTCTGCTACAGCCAACCTATTTGAAATATAGCAACGAAAATGATGTAGAACAAAACTTCAATCCTTTATCTACATGTCCGTTAATATCAATAAACGAAAAATTATTATTTAATATACCAATTTTGCAAATGAAAAAAAAGTCTCATTGCCCATATCTCCCTTAATGTCCGGGGAAGATGGTCATATGTACCTTTCAGGCTAACAAGTTGTGGTCCTTAACTGGTTATCTCAGATTCTTTCTAGTTTTCGTCCACCTTCGTTTTTGCCCACTCAAAACTTCTTTCGGCTCTTGCTGTGAGTCTTTTAATCCGCATGTATGACACACTAACCACATGAGTTACATCTAACCAATCTTGTTTTTTTATGGTTTCGAAATAATTTCCTCCGAATTTCACCGAAATATCTGAAATTACATCAAATATAGCTGTGGCCAGCTCTCCTGGACAACAATTGACCATCTTTCCCTTAAAGCCCTGATAAGATAGCCATTCCTCTTTCGCTTAGACTAACAAACGTAACCCCGAATACCTTAAGGTTCAAAACACTGTAAACAATGCATTATCGAAAATACATCTTGAGAATTAAAAATATTCAGCATAAATAACACAAACAAGATGACCAAAATATTGATCAAACATTTTGAAGCACTAGCTTAAATTTCACAGTGGATTTACAAATCTTTAAAAACGTACTATTCTAACACTTTGAACTAAGAATGTTACTTTTCTATGACACTTCGTACCCACGTCGAGGCAGCGCAATCAGGCGTTTCCTTCTAAAAAATACTGTCACTGCCCATCTCTTCCGTATGACCATCTCACCCTGACTTACCCTATAAATTATCAAGATACAAATGGCACTGCTTTCGTCCTTCTTTCCACATCACGCACAGTGGCACGTCCTGTACAAAAAGCTGGCCAAAAGTAAAAAACTTTTTTCTGATTTTTACAGATCTATGTATGTATTGCATTTCATTTATGACTTATCAAAGCATGATTTTCCAGTAATACCAATTTTTATTGTACGATCCTCTTAGAGATATGCAATCTCAAAGTTTCTAGTGTTATGATCTGGAACTTTTAGACCAGAATTGAAAGTAAATTTTACATTGATTGTGGAACTATGATCTTTTTTTTGTGCTGGTAGCGATCTGACATGCTCTAAGTTAATATAGATTCTGGTACTATTGGTTTATTTCACTTTTTACAACTACGGTAGAGGAGAATACACGATCTATATATTTATTTTCTTCACCTAAGAAGAAGCAAATAGTTATGTTACAAGCGTCGTCAAGCGGCAATTTTTGTTGCAAAATAAAGTTTGGACGTTCTTGATGAAATTTATGAGTTATTGTCATTTCTTTGCCGTCTGTACCGTTTCTGGAGGGCTACACTTATGGCATAGGATCGGAATATCGTGTTGATGAAGATGAAAAAGAAGTGACAAGAAGAAAAAACAGTAGAAGAATATTATAATTAATTATATCAATACAATATGAATTACAATATAATATTATAATTAATTAATTAATATTATATTGTAATTCGTTCATTTCAATATTCTTCTTGAAAATGATGTTAATTACCGTTACCTAAGTATAAAAAAGTAAAATGCATTCTATTTCATATTTATTAATTAATTAATTATTATTTAATAATGCGCGAGTCATAGGAAACGCTGACAAAAGTAATATTTTTACAACTAAGATAGATTGTTGGAATAAGTTGCAATACTGTGACTCTAAAATGATAATGATGTATGTACTTTTTTAATGTTAAATATTGAATATAAAAATAATGATAAATAACTATAAGTATGAAAATTTAAAGCACATAAAGGTATCACAAGGAGAAGAATATTATATTTAATATTCTGCGATAACTTCATGTATTTTAAATTTTTATACTTATAGTTAATTACCATTATATTTATACATATTCAATATTTAATATTAAAACAGTAGATTATTATCATTTTAAAGTCCCCAGCCAGACAATTTACAGCAAATTTGCGTAAAGTTTATCGAATATCAAATCACGTAATGCAACAATGTTGTGCGCTTTGTGAGTGCTCACCTTGGCGTTAAATTTAGGACACGTAATGATTCAATTAGAACAGAAAATATTGTAGCAATCTTTATACACTCGATGAGGATATTCTGTTCAGGTGATATTTGAATCATATTTGAGTCATGACGTGCTGCTAATATTTACACAAAATTTACGTTCTCCCTATCTCGTACCGTCCTTGCTCGCTTCCAGTGTCTCTCGCTCGCTCTCGTTCCATCTCGCTCTCGCCTTCGCCGGACAGGAGTGAGACAAAAGTGGTGGGGATAGCGAAAAACGCACATCGTGTACACCAAACCGAGCCCATAAGGAGACAATACTGTACCTTATATTTGTGCAAAATTTACCTACAGTTGTGCATTGAAAAATAGGGATCATATTTGAATCACATTTGTAGCAATCAATGCAGCACACAATGATTGCAAATTGACATCATCACTTTACATTATATTTACAACATATGTTTTAGTCATATTTAGTAAATTAGCATGAGTCTAACGGTATAGCAATATTGATCAAACATGTAGTAAATGTATTGATTCATTGCATGATCAAGAATTTAACTCATGAAAGTCTAGCTGGGATAGTATTGAAATTTATGCCAACAATTTATCTTAGATTCAAAAATACTACTTTTGGCCAGCTTTCCCGAGAAACACGCCACTGTGCGACGATGGAGCCGAAGTTTTCGGTCGCCAGGACAGGCGCCAACTGCGTGGGCCTGACAACACGCGATCGAGATTAATTAACGCGTTGGTTGGTATGCGCGAAACCTGCCGCGGTAGAGATTGATCGACGGATAAGTGGCGGCGCGGATATTGCGATCGAGGAACGCGGGCCTCGGCGCTCGATTATGCGTGAACGATCCGCCGCCGATATTGCTGGATCGTCGTCTGATAAATCTTGCTCGATTGCTCGATCCTCGCGATTTATAGGCGGCTTTCGAGCTCGCCGCCGCGGTCCAACGCAGCTCGCAGTCGCGACTTCTTTGTCCGCGATTTCATTTGAAATTCAACGAGCCGCGGCTTGATCGCGCGAGTGAAAGCTGGACGTTTGTAAATTCATCAAGTAGGATCGATGAACAGGGTTCTTCGTAACTTTCCTAGCCTCCCTCCTTGCTTTTCCCCCAGATCTCTCCGTCTTCCCGCCTCTGATATGTCTCAGATTGCTCACCCGTTCGAATACATAGACCAAAGAATGGAGATCTGACGCGAGGGGCGTTGGAAGCTGCGCCAGCGGCCAGGTCGGCGTGACGAGGTGCTCGCGCGATCGTCGGCAGGCTCGTCCATTAAATGTACGCGGTTGCACGTTGTCATAGCCCTGGCAGGGGCTCGCGACGGGTACCTGCAACGTGCAGTTGCAACTGGACCGATCGAACGCGACTGGGAATGGTCGACGGGGTTTATTTAGCCGCGCGCGACTCCAATCCATTAATTCCGCCGCTTGTTAGCGTACTTTGTCCCCGCCTGTGTCCAGCACTGGCGAAGATAGCCATCGATTTTCCAGTTTGTCGGCCGCGGCTATCTTTCAAGCCTCGGGACACGTCTTGGGGCCTCTGCCTCTGATCACGGGCGTCCGTCTTGCAACGATCCAAGGGAATCAATTCGACGCGTCTTATACTAGGGCTTATAAATTACACAGGACAGAGGGAAACTCCGGAGATTGTCTTATGTTCCAATCACAAAGGAGGCTGCGTGAATTATTATGCGGTCGTAAAAGAATATTTTATTTCAACGAGGTTCGTAGGACGGAGGGAAACTCCGGAGATATTATCCTATGTTCCAATCACAAAGGATACCGTGGGTATACTAAATTGCGTGAATTACTACGAGGAGGCCGTAAAAGCCACCCCATCAGCAGACACGCAGCTCCGGAACCGAAGGTCCGGTTGAATTAATGCGTAACTTGAAGGGGATAAAAAGAAACTAAGAAACGGGACGCATGCAAGGGGAGGAGGGACCGTGGACTGTTGGAAAGGAAAAGAGCGAGGAGCAGGGGCCCCGGAGGAACGTAGGTGTGCGTTAAATGAAAGAGACGGAGGAAGAGGAGCGTTTCAAGGCATGGGAGAGGAATGTGGTCAACGCATAAACTATACCACCGTGCATTCCTCGGGCCAAGGGTGGCTATAGTTCGCGAATCGTATAATATATACGTGTGTACGCGTGGCCACCTGACCTGAGAGCGTATCCTTGCCCATCCAGGTGGATTCCTTCGATGCCTCGCAGCCCTCCAACGCATTGTTTCGCCAACCTCTCCGCGTTCCTCCGATCGTATTAAAAATAGAATGGTTGCATAGTGCGATAGGATTCGTCCGTTAAACCCTCTTTTCTTCCCAAATTTGAAGCTGCATGAGGCTTCCAGGATCAACTTGCGCGACGCGCAAAAACTGCATGCCGCGCTTTGACCGTGGGCGTACCGAAATTTTGGATCGTCAGAGTGTTTAATAGCAGCTTGTTACTCCGATGACTCGCGATGTACGTAACCTGCTGCAACTTGCTTCTTAAGGCATCGGCCGTTCCTAGTGGAATCGCGAACCAATTAATCGACGCGTTCTTCATTCATCATCGAAGCAATTAACGTCAGTGTCGCGGCGCGGCGGGGGATCCTTCTGTGTGGACCAACAGTCCTTTCCACGAAGACGCGTTTCGGCGGGAGAATCACTCGATAACGAATTCGAGACCAGACATCGGCTAATTTAATATGGAATATTTATGCATAAATCAGTATAATACTGACGATCGTAATTGTATATCGTTAGGTGGTTGTGTCTGTTCAGGAGTATTTGGTTGTTATAATATAATCAGTTCTATCCATATAATTATTATCTGGCAATTTTCGCGCGCTATCGGTTCCTCTGTCTTTCTTCCTTTTCAACGTTTCATTCGTCCGCGAGTAGTTGCGAATGACCGTTGACAGTGTGGTCTACGTTCGTAAGGAGTCCTCGAGAACTGTCTCGACGACCGAGCTCTCGATGAATCCTCGAACAAAACACCCACGGTCGTCGACAATTTTACGGCATTCATTCTCCGCTGCCGGTGGTTGGTCTCAATGGCAGTTTATTGTAGAGGGGGCCGCGATAAAGGCGGTATTGCTCCTCGTATCAAGAGGATCAGCGTCGTGCCTGGAAATTCGGCGCGTTCCCCTCGTTTCTTTCCCGCCGACGTCCCATTTGCGATTCGACGATCCGCGGCACTTAACCTCTCGACAATTAACGATGAATTCGACGTCTCGACGCGAAGGAGAGCGCATATACCTGCGGGGAAAAAGCAGCCGCAGCCGTAGACAAAATATTTGCGGGCGGATGAAAGGAAACTTCTCTCTGTTCCTCTCTTCCCTCTCTTGCTCCTACGCGCCTCCCTTTGACCCCTCCTTCCGGCTTCGTTATCCTCTTTCGCTGCTTCGTCTGTCTGCTCTATTTCCATCCTCAGCTTTCCAGCCGGGTCTTTCTGTCCGCCCGGTATCAGACACTCGTCTGCGCTTTAATTACTCCTCGAACCTCTTTTCTCTTGCATTTCTCGAGATTAACGACGATCTCCTCGATTGCAGCCACGAGAAGAATGGGGAAGGGATGGGGGGATGGGGGGATGGTAGCAGGGTCCTCTCGCGCTCTCGTTTTCGATGGGGCGACAATGCTCGACCGGAGGAAAATCTGAAGGTTCCCAATAACGTTAAAAATGTTCGGGGCCCTCGCGAGCCCACTCCTGGGCGACAATGCCCCTTCTGGGGAGAAAAGAAGGAACACTCGCGACGGTTCATTACGGAGCTTGTCGCGAAAGAAATGCCTTCGAGGCAACGTTTCAACTTGCTCCTCCAGGTTTCTCGATTTTCCACGGTGTTTCGCGCGTCCCCGTCTACTGGCGGTCCAAGCTTTCTCGTTGGCTCTGGTAGTTTCTTTCATCGTGCATCCTCAATATCCTCGCTGGTTCCTGCGGTTTTTTTCCACAAAACTTGCTACTATTTTAATTTGGAATAAAAATAATCGTTGTTCAACAAATCTGCAATGTTTTCCCTAATTATTCCACACAGAGTACGTGTCCCAAAATGTATCTTAATCCGATACCTTAGAGTGTTGTATCGTTGGTGGATAATCGCTCCTATGGTCAAGACATGCTCGACACTGGACTTGGAAAGATCAGCGCGAGAGTGCTCGACGGTTGCGCAAGCACGGCCGAGAGAACGTTAATGGTACAGGTTGAAATAATACGTTGCTTCTCGTTGCTTGGACGCGGGGAAAAAACCACCTCGTGCCCGCACGAACTGGTTGTACATTTCACATGTTAAGACAACACACGCCGGCCGTGCATTCTAGTACAATATATATTATCAAGTTATTAACGTGTACGCTGTAACACGTTCTCCTGGCGAACCTGTTTCTCGTAAACGAGCACAGTCGCGGCATCGGCCTTGTTTGCACGAGGAATTATCAGCCGTGCATCAGCGGAATAGTCAACCTCGCTATCCAGAACCTAGGCATGCATCCGACGACCCTTTTCGCCAACTATCCCCAGATTGGCGCGCTAAACTGAATCTCATCCTCTAGCCTCTCAATCTCTCCGCACCAATCACGAATCATAACCTCAACCTCCCAAAATTCGCATAGCTAATTGCGCGATAGATCCTGCCAACTGCCTTCGCATTCGGTCTGCTGCATCGTTTGTTCCGTCTTTTACCTGCCAGCTAACGAGAGAAACGAAGCTTGGGGGATGCTGGTGATGCTCGTGATGCCGAAGGCGAAAGTGTCGGCTGTACACGGAAGTTTTAACAGTGACCTGCTAGAAATTACGCGCACTTAACGAGGTGCTGGCAGCGGTAACCGAACGACGTCGGCTGGTCCCGCTAACCGCGCTTCGCTCTACATCCTCTCTTTGTCCGTCGCCGTCGTTTCACTCGTTGACACGTGTTAGCTTGATAGCTGCGAACCGCAGCACGTGTCTTTCTTCCTATCGTCGCCGTACAGCCACCCGGCCGTAATTCGCCGTGGTAGTTCGCCACGTCCTGAACGATCCGCCGCGTTAAATTCATACGTGTCTCGGGCAACGGGCACTGGCTCCTTGCTGGACGATCCTTGCAAGCTTGGCGAGTGTACGTGACGTTTTTTGGTGATCTTTCTCTTCGCTGGATGTAGGTATACCTTCGAATTCCTTTTCGGTTTATGCTTCGCAAGATAAATGGTGAGTTGGATAGATATGGATTTCTTGGGAGAGTCACGGGGTAATTCCTACTGGAATTTGTTGTTGTAGGTGGCAATTCAAAGGAATTTATTATTTACCGCTAAAAGTTAAGCTAAGCTGTACTATTTTTTCTATGTTTTATAGCTTTGCTTAGCTTCCAGGTGGATCACCGGCTTCAAGTTCTTTTTCTTACAGCAGTAGAGAAGTAATTTCTTCCACATCTGACGTTTCCCATACCCTGATGTGTTACACTCGGTAACTTTATGCTTGGGTTCAAGAATCGCGCAAGCTTAAAATTCGTAGATGAAAACCGCTCCCCCTTGACGGGGACTTTTACATTTAATTCTGCGAAATCTCTCGTCGTCGGTGATTATTGCCGGCGTTTAATCCAGATGGATCCTCTGGCTGGCGTCGGGGGCGAGCAAGCTTCGAATTCGGAGCTTCCCCCTCCGTGAGAACGATTTGTTGTTTCAGGGTGTATCAACCCCCGTTTTACGATGGTCGTTAACGGAGAAAATTGCGTTGGCGGTAACAGTAAACCATGGCTGCGCTATTTTCATCCCGCGTGCTCGCTTTTTACAGCTCGCGCGCGTTTATACTTAGACCGTGTCGAGCAGAAACTGCTTCTGCCCTGTTGGTCTTAAAAATCGCTCCCGCCCGGCCCATAAATAATATCGAGTACTATTCATCCAGAGCGAAACTTGTCCCTCCTAAGGAGAAATCAAGCTCTGGAACGAACATATTCCACTTCGCGACCCTCCCCCTGTCTCCATTCCAGTCAGCGGCGAAATTAAAAGTGGAATGATAAGGTGGACTTGTCAACAGCCTCGCTGCTGCGGTAATGACAGAGTTATCGCAAAGAAACGGCCGGTCAAAGCAATCTCAAAGCGGGGGTTATCGATCCGAGGGGAGTTGCGATCGGCCACCGTGGAATGTCCCGATCGCTGTTAATTATACTCACGCATACACGCGCGTCGCGCTGTAATGCTGTAACGCTACAACGCCAGTTCATAAACTGCGCGACGAGGTCCCGATGCTTTCTCAGGGCTGTTAATTCGCTTTAAACGGCCCAGTGCGTCCCGTTGCTATGGACCAGTAGCTGCATTATCCGTGGAAAACGCGACGGCTATATTTCCCGCGGAAATGTAATTGAATGGGCGCGTTTGAAGTGGATGAAAGCCGCCGAGGCACGGGAATATCGATCCGCGTCGATCCACCGTTGGTGCTGTTGTCTGCGCGAGTGCTCCGCTTGCATTCGCATTTCGCGGTAAGAAGCGAGGTCTATCTGCAGTTATTCTGAAGCAGGGCTCTAATTCAGTCTAAGATCCCTCCACAATATCCATTCACGTTCCCCTTCCACGGTCAGTTCCCATCAACCATTATTCACCCCCCCCCCGTTCCGCGGGCGCGCCAAGAACTCGCGTAAAAGTCACCCGAAAATAAATTACAGGTCCAAAAAGATTTGCTCGACTTCGCGTAGCCGTACCGCGATATTTATATCGAAGGGTCTGGGCGCACGTGTGCTCGGGGTCCCACGGTTGCCTGTTTCGCGCGTGCTTATTCCCGGATCCGATCGCGAATCGGAACGGATAACAGGTTAACGGAGGAAAGAGGGATCCAGAATGGAGGATTCGAGGATTCGACAGCCCCCTTTGTTTTGACTGGACGCCAGCAGACCGTAATCACTGCGCCCCTCCGTCTGCTATCCCGTCCCACGATCTGCGGTTGTCCGTCGACACGAGAACGCGTGCACGTCCGTCGGCATTTGATTGCTCGGCTGCAATGTCCTCGAGCATGATCGAGCCGGAATAACGTATCGCGCGGCTCGATTTGTTAGACAAGATCACGTTCAACCGTTAACCCCAGGCCGACAGTTTATTGCTTCTCTCGTTCGCCTGCTTCCTGCCCCCGAGCTTTCTTCAGCTACCGCCGCTGTTTGTTCTTCTGCGGATTCGAGGTTGGGCGATAAGGCCGTTTAGAGGGCTGCGGGGGCGGACAGCAGATGGTCAGCCGCGCGAGGTGGAGTTCCTCGATCGTTCTGATGCTTCTTCTCCAGGCTTCTCTTGCCTCGTTAATTCGTATGATAATAGCCACGGTGCCTTCCACTGGCCTTCATTTGCTTGAACAAGCATTCCAAAGAGATGGGCCAGTGGATTAGCGTCTCTGCTAGTAGTGTTCTCTAAGCAGACGCTATCGAATACGTTACACTTCGTGTAACACTGAAGCGTCGAAGAAGAGGCGCGACTTACGCACGCAGATCTACCCTGTGCGGCAGCGTTTTTCCTCTCTGCAGGGTGTTACCCCCGGCGGGACCGAGGAGCTAGTATTAGCAGGATTAACGAGATCAACGGCGGGTGAGAAAGCCGCGGGAACGAGCGCGGAGAAGGTACGGAGAGCAAAAGCTTGTTAAACGTAAGGGGCGGCCTGAAAGTGATACGGATGGCGCGTTTTTTTTTCCCCTCGGTCGATGAGAATGAATGGGCTCAGCGGCAACTGGCGAACCTACCGAATATCTTCCTGTCAACGGCAAAATTGTTCGCGCGCTCATTCGGGCCCGTTTCACCGCGAAATGGCTCGTCGCTCGGCTCGCGAAGTCCCGGTTCACGTGAGCTCGAATAATTTGGAGAATTGAATGAACGGATGGAGAGCTCTTCGAGGGTTGATCGAGTTTCTTTCGTGCCGCGACGTTCTCATTATTTAATAATCAACGGGTGAATAATTAAACGAAAGATCGTCTGCAGTTAATTAGCGATTACAAGCGAAAGTAGACGAAGGATCAGTTGCAGGTCTCCGTTGATATTAATTAGATGGAAGGTGCGAAAAAATCTGTGTCCCCAGTGGACCCTGTTTCCTCCACCAGGAATTTCAAGGTGTCCACAGAGCAGAACAGTACTGCGCTGCCTGGAGTATCCAGTTTCGCGGTGGTGTTCGTGAGCGCTCGCGCCGAAACGTCGTCAAGTGGCGCTGGCAAAAACTCGGTCCGCTGGGGTTAAGAGATTTCTATCGAGAAGAGCTTCTGCTTCTTCTTTTTTCTCCAGCTCCCGAGCAGGGTAAATATAACGCCTGGCGTCACGGATTCACCACGCTACTCTTCGTGCGCGGTTAACACGATACGCAGACACAAAAAGACACACGCCAGCGACGGTGTCCCAGCGTGTAAAGAAGCAGGACTACGTGGGAGCACCGCCTTTTTTGTGGCCTGGGACAAAGATTCCTCGTGGAACCACTGTTACTGCCAGCTACAGCTCGCTGCTAAATCGCTACTTAGGACTCGAAACTTCAGAGCCTCGCACACCGATCTTTTCAGTCAGCAGATAGCGAAGCGACGAGATCTAAGTACTTCCATCCTTGAGGAAGAGATCTCCGCTGCGAACTACCTCCGTGGACTTAATACGCCGGTTTACCGGGACCGTGGAGGTAGGAACGAGACTCGCGGGTGCCTGTTTTCTCAGTGCGGGAGAGCAGGATGGCGGATAGCGGTCGGGCGAAGAAAAAGGGATTCGAAGCAAAATGAAAACCGATAAACCCCGATGTCTAGACGGAGAGTCGTGTTTATTTATGTAACAATGTTGGTAGCAGCCGCGGAACCGCCCCTTATCTGGGAACTTTCCACCGGTGGAACTCCGGCGACGGGGGCTGCTGCCGGAGACAGACACGGAGTTCGCTCGCGTTTCTGCCCGAAAGTTTACTCGACGTCGTGCTCTGACACCGCTTTGCCGAGAAGAATCCCGACAATGGAAATACATTAGCAGCTCGGGCGCTGCCGCACCATCGTCGGGCACAATGGGGCCCGCTTCTGCTCGACGACGCGTGCACGATTTTCTCTCCGACGATCGCTTCCGATTGCAACCGTATCGACTCTGTTGGCTACCCAGTCGCCAAAGTGTTCGCTGCCGTGGCTCATACAGATGGAATAAAAAGTGTCTTCATTCTGTAGAGGATTAAGGGAGAGTTGCCGATATCGTACCATTTATTTTTCCCATTTGGCACTAATTTGCATGCAAATTAGTATTGGATGTGATATAGTGTGTACCTAACGTGGAAACTTTCTTTCCACTGCTCGTTGATGATTTAGTTCGTATATCGTTTATATTTATTAATTATCGAAGGAATGGATGAGTTACCAATTCTCCCCTGTGTATCCTGGGGGTGACGTGTCAGATGTTCAGGAACTGGAGATTCGAGGAACAGAAACTAGTGTTAGAGCACCGCCGGCGAGGTACGGGGACGAAGGAAGAGGTAAGCAAGGTGGTTTTCGAAGGAGCCGGCGTTCGTCGGCCGACCGAGTCTCAGACAGCCCGCCTAATTTCGCAATCGGCGGTCGAAACAATTCCCGGACACGCGATGCCGTGCGTGGCGCTTGAGAAATCTTCATTAGGCCTGGCTGCGATCTCGCGAAGCCTTTTATTCCCCTCCGTCCAAGTTAATCTGGCTCACGATTGTATCTCGTTGCAGTTTCGCGCCGGGGTTGTCGCCGCGAGCGATCCCGTCTGGCAGCGGGCCTCCCTTTTCAGGCCGCGACGCGGCGTTACGTGTCGAATCGTGGAAACGTGCTCGAATCGCGATAATCGACTCGGTAATTAGTAGAGGAAGGGGACTGGTTGAACGCGCACACCCGCTGTGGAAGGAAGCGTCGGGCTCGTTGGGTTCGTTAAATCGGGATTGGACGTTGTCGAATGCCAACTGGCTCCTATTCGAAAAATCCTTTGGATGTTCAGCAATCAGCTGGCTGGCTATATGGAGATTATCGTTTCGCTGGTTGGCGGATGGGAGATCGGAAAGAATCGCGGTCCCTGTTCGCGGCGGGAATTTTTAACACGACCCCCGTCGTTGAAAGGAATCACCGCTGACCAAGAGCAAACGAAAACGATTCTGCACGCCCCGCGCCGAACACTGAATGGACTTCATTGCGTTCCGCTCGGTTAAACGAGGAAAATACACGAGCGGGTCGGGATAGGTGTCTGAAAGTAAACGGCCGTGAATGAATGGCCATCGACGTGCAGTGGAATTCGTTGTTCATCCCGCGGAGGACTTCCGTTCCATTGCCTTGTCGCCTATCCGCGTTCCCAGCCAGAAGAATAACCGAAACGTCCATCGTCGCGAGGACGTGCCTTCCTCATCGATCAAACACGCATCCAGATCTATCTCGCGATCGATTAACCGACTCGTGAACACCGTATCGCAACGGTCGAACGATCATCGGGTTGCAGCCTAGCTGGAGGCGTTAATCCCCCGTGTAACTCGAGCCTGGCAACGAAAAACAGGAATAAATTAATCGCCGATCGAGCAAGAAACTACTCGATCCGCTAGATAGCCCGTGTCAAGCAGCTCGGGCGATCTGCGGGCAGGATCTCGGTTACCAGCCCGGAAACGTTCATCCTCCGTTTACTCCCGTCACAACGGCGGCTATCTCGAGTCCCTGGGTCGCGAACCAGCGAACAGAGTGGAAAAGGAGGGGAATCGGTTGGAATTGTACCGGTGTAGGCAGATGTGGATACCTGGGGCAGGTATGTCCTTAATCTTGAGATCCACGCTGCGATAGCAGAGTTGCGCATCCTCGATGCGAGTGTAACCGTACGCAGTTGGCCTGCTCGCCTGGCTGGCCATAGGTCAATTAGTCCATCCGCGTGGAGGATCTATCATCGATCATCGATAGCTTTGGCTTTGGGAACAATGCTTGGGTTTGAAGGACGAAAGTGGCACGGCGTTTTTTCGCCAGAGAAATGGTCCAACCTCCAGGGGGTTACTGTTGAATCACCGTAGGAACGAAGGATTTCGGTTTGGCTGCATCCCCGTATTTGCTGGGCCAATGGGGAGCGAAACGCTCGGGGAAGCTCTTGGTTTTAGGATGTTGGAGTAGAGAAAGAGGCAGAGAATGCAATGGAGTATTTGATAAGGTTGAATGCGCTTGGTCAGGGCAAAGATGACCGTAGATGTTACTGGCAGAGTGTACGGAGTCGGTGTCTAGATCAAAGTTGGATAGAATAGTCGCCGTAGTAGCCAATTTGACGCGATATTCTCGAGTTTCTTTCGCTCCGTGACTGTCACGGCCAAACACTCGAGGCGTGTTGCGCGCAGGAAATTGCAACGGCGCCGTTGGATCGCGATTAAACTGTCTGGCACGTAGCGATATAGGAAGTGGATGTTCGGCTAGGGGCGGGTCGATGATGGAATGAATCTATCGGCGGTTGCCGTTTCGCGGAGCAGAAAAGGGGAAACGAAGTGGAAAGGTGTCGGGGATTCGAATGCCGGTGATTGCGATCGGTTCCTCGGTGTTTCGCCGCTCACGATCGCGTCTCAAGCACTGTAATCTACGCTCAACGGTGCGCGAAACACCCGCCGTATGCATAAGTAAGCGATTTAACGCTCCGCGGCTCGATATGTACGTAGTGAAGGCACCGTGCCCGCGCGATTACCCATATATCGTTCATTCTTTTCCACCGTATGATCAGTTACCCGCCAGCTCCGGCAAACTCAAGCAATCAGGGATAGAGGTCTTCATCCGTTCAATCTACCTCTGCCACGTGTCTTTCAAATGGTGGCAGTGAATCATCCCTGCAATTCCCGCGGCATCGTTTCCTTTCCTCCTGTCTATGGTATGGCGCGGTTGGCACATAGGTGGCGTCCCGTTGCTTTTGGCATGTATAGGTACAGTTTGAAAAAGACACTTTTCAAAAGAGTAAGATCGGAGAGTCGGCGCTGGGGGAATTGGTAAGGCGGCTGGCCAGTACGCGGAGGACCCGCAGACCCTGGGTTCCAGTCCCATCGCCCGACGTTCCCTTTTTCGCCTACAATTTATATCGATCAATTCTCTAATTAGCTACAGACTAACCAAGGTAGGTGATCAACTTGGGCAAAAGATTCTCGAAGGAACAATTTCGCTGCCAGCTATTCCAAACAGTTTACAAAAAACACTTGAAGAGACACCCACAGCCTTTGATTCCCTCGCTCTCATCGAGGATCCTCGCGGACTGATTCGACCGTGGTCTTCCGAGAGCAGTTGTTTGCGAAGAAAAGGGTAGCAACGGGTGGAAGGCAAACCGTGAACGATGCGAACGCTGGCGGGTGGCGAACGTGCGCGAAATTTTCACGAAGGTTTCCCTCTCGTCGGTCTATCTCATTGAAGGCGGCAGGTACACAAATGTCCCGTAGCTGAAAAGCGCTGGGAAGGAAGGTACATAAGGTCAAGGAGTGCGTCGTCGAGTGGCTGTGAGTTTCTCGAGTGTAGGTCGATTCAAACCGCGGCCCGTCTCTCGCCTCTCTTTTCTTCCTTTCCTTCCTTCCCCTCCGCCTATTCTTGCCCACCCTTTTTCGGCTGGCATTCTTGTCCTTTACACACCCGCCGCCTGCTGCCCCGGCTCCTTCTTTCACCGTTGATTTTTATCTGTCTATCGGCTTTCTGGGTCAAGTGTGCGCGGGCCACGCTCCAGGGATTTTAGAAATATCGAATCACGCGAGGAGACGCTCTGCCTGTACCGAGGTAGCGCGTCGTGGTGTTCGCGTGGTTTCCTTCTGCTTCGTCGACTTTCGAGGTATAGGCGGGCCGATCGAACACAGTGGCAGCTCGTACGTAAACTTGGGAACCGGGGAGCATTCGGGGGATACTGCGATATTAATTATTAGAAAGGTGGGGGTGTCAGGGTTCATGGGAGTGGTGGAGGCCATCATCCTTCCTCGATAAAGACCAAACTTACCAAAGACAGAGTCATCTTTACTGGAGGCTTCCTTTAACATCGGCTTGCTTCGGCCCCCCGTATATTTATCAGTTTATTATGTCGACCGAGGAGAGCGCGTTAACAAATTACGCAGCTTTGACTCCGGCACGTGATCATTACTTTAACAAGTACCTACTTCCCCATCGACAGGCGTGTGTATCGGCTTCGAGCGATAACTAACAATTTCTCCCTTTTTCTTTACAGGTAAGTAGACTGACGAAACACGGAGAGCTAGCTGCGCCTGGGGTGGTTCGTATCGGTGGTGAGTGGTTGATCGACTGCAACAGTTTAATCTCGATTGATCTTAGGTAGCAGAAACAATATTCTCGACATTCGTCTCAAACTTTCCCTCCTGCTCTTCATTAAATACGTATATACCTCTGACCCGTTTTGAACTGGATATAAACCACTTTCCTGGCAAAAATTTCGCGCAGCGTTTCTTAACGCCACCAGCCAATATTCCAGCGACGTAATAACGAGGTGAATGGCGCCGGCGGGCTCGTTTCGAGCCATGGAAAAGGATCTGGACTCCAGCTGGCGTAATGGTTACAAATTAATGTAAGTCTCGCGATCGTTTCCCTTTGAGCGTTATACGGGCACATTTTGTTGCGCGGGCTTACCCGCTAAGGACGGGTTTTACGTGCGCGTCCAGTAATTGATTCACCGTGGAGCATTTTGCGCGTGATCCCGTCAGCGCGGGATAATTCCCTTAAACGATTCCGTTGGGCGAACACAGGATGCTGGAAAGTAGTACGTCCAGGGGAAAAAGTCGACGGGACGGTTTTCTCCTTGCTCTGCTGGCGAACTTTCGCGTCTATACATTTCACGCTCGATCCGTTTCGTTCTTACCCCTGAAACTTGTGGTACGGGGGATTTGTGGGCTAGTGATTAGTTAATCGTTAGTTGATGCGTCGGTTAACGACGAGAGGCATTCTTTTCGATGCGTAGCACGCATCGGAGGAAGTCAGGAAATCTCAAAGGCATTGTGCACGTCCTTTGTAATTGCTTACAAGTTCGTAGGGAAATTGGAGGAAAATTCGACGGCAATGTTTTTCGTACAGAATTACCACTTTATTTAAGGGGAGGTTCCGGTCTAGAGCCCCCAAAAATAGGTGATATTTAGGAATTAATTAAAGGAAAACTATTATATATAATTTAATGGGACTTTTCCCATTGTATTAAGGATGTCTTAAACTATAGAAATATATTTTTTGTTTTATAATTATTCATTGCAGACGGCCCTAGGCAGCTGTTAAAGTCAAAGCGTCAAAATATTGATGCAAATCGGTGGGCGCTGTATCTGCAAAAGTTATTATCCGATTCGACTGAAACCTTTTTTATTTTGAAGATTATTCTTCTATCTAGGGGGGGGGGGGGATTAGAAAAAATTACCAAAAATTGAAAATTTATAATTTCCCAAGGCGTTGAAAGGACGGAAAGTACAGGGAAAAGTGATTTCAAACTTGAAGTGTTGTTATTTTCTAAAAAAAGATGTCATTTTTGTAATTTTTCTACCCCCCTCTAGCCAGAAGTATATTGTAAAAGGAAGTAAAAGGTTTCAGTCGAATCGGATAATAACTTTAGGAGATACAGGGCCCACCGATTTTGAGAACACTGTTTCGGGAAAAACGCGTTTAAAGTTTTATGCGAGCGCCGAGTGGCCGGTTGTGACCCATGCATTTGCCGCTACTCAAATGCCTATAACTTCGGGAATTTTACGAATTTCAACAAATCTTTTTAAACACGTACCTATTCCTAAAAGGTTGAACATTCGAAAAATTAAATAAAAAAAAATCGATAAATCCTACCTTTAGCTTCGATTAATCTCTCGAACACAGTACGAACTTTCTGAACAACTCAGTATACATATGTATATGCACTCGCAAGGACTAATGCTTCGAACGGATCGATATCACGCTAGCAATATCGAGGGAGAACCTTTTTTCCATATTTCTGCTGTTTTTAAAAATATTTTTGCGTGCTGCATTCGAAAATACAATAAAAGTTTCATAAAACTTTTTATTTTTTACTACTAATTTTCTTCAGCCGTATATACAACATAAAAATTGTTATACGTGACGGAGCAAATTTGAGACTATTCTCCCATTTATAACAGAAGTCAACATTCATATAAAACCAGTTGATTCTTTTGATAGTAGCCCTTTGATTTCTCGATAAAGTATGCTCATGTAGCATCCGGATGTCGACGCATGCTATAGTCGAGGAGTCAAGGCAACGGGGGGCAGGAATCCAGGAACGTCGCTTCCACCAACTGATATCGATGCAGAACATAGCGTAGTATGTAACACAAGGCTCGGCCTCACAGCGGCTTTGCCTACAATCAGTTCGAACCGCTGAACGAGCCCCTTTGTACTCGACGCGTTGCTACAGACACTTGCGTGCATTTCGCCCCATCTATGGTGGTCGGCTGGTGAGGGTGGACATCGATCCTCGCTCAGGACGGACTGGGGCGCTGACGATGAAAAGATGACGCGGGCCATTGCGCGTCGTTCCAATTTCCATTGGCTAGTTCACTGATTCGACCCCATCGTTCGCCAATTCTTTCAGACACTTGGGTCGTGTCACTTTCATGTAGCTCCTGGATGAAACCAGAGGGCGCGTTAAAACGTTCGCAAGAGGCTCCTGCCAGCGTTCGTTTCAGCGACAAGTAGCCACGTCTGGGGAACTGGACGAGTCTTATTATTCGAGGATGCCCAGGATTCCTGTGCTCCCTCGCCCGACGACTCGGGCGCGGAACCCGCGCATACCTCCAAAAACTAATTCCAATTACTCGGAGCCTGGCTTTACCCCGTTTCATCTTCGATGGAGGATTCGTTCCTTTCCAGATTCCACGGACCTACCGGCGTCGACAGAGAATTCCACCTGGGAGTCAGTTTTAGCGAAGCCTTTCGCGATGAACGCTTCATCTAAAGAGGGGTGTCTTAATTCGAGTTATCAATTCCCCCAAGGGGGCGCCATTGAATTACTAGTTCCATGCGACGCTACAATATCAAGTTATGGTATCGAGGAAAAGTATGACGGCGGAGTTTCTCGAGTTGCCGACGAAGGGATCCTTCTCTCCGTTTCACCTGTCCTACCTCGCACAGTGGAGATGAAGAAACGAGGAGCACGCGAAGGGAAAGAAAATTGAAAAGCAGCAAGAAACACTGGGAAACGGAGCTGGCTGGTGAGAGGGGAGGAAGAGGGCGAGGTCCAGGGGGGGTAAATGAAAAAGGGAGAGATAACGTTTGCTCGTGTAGTTCGTGACCTTTCACCCTCCTTTGTTTCGCGGAGAAGCTGCCTCGCGATTTGTTGCCGGGTTATCATTTTTACCTTTGACGCACGCAGATTGGTTCTCTGACGAGACCCGACACCTTTCACCCTCCCCCGACACGTCCCTTTTCTTCCCCGCGCCCTTTTTTCTCGCTTCCCTTTCACGATCGCGCGTATTCAAAGGTCGCGCGAGGCGAGTTACACGTCGCGTTTCCTGGCGCAGGGGATCTGCTTTTTAGCGGCTGGAACCCATCGATGTTCAAATCGAAGAGCGGCTTTGAAACAATTAACCGTTTGTCGGGCTACACGCGTCGAGGGGAGCTCGATGCATTTACCTCGGCTCCAAGACATCGAATAGCTCATCAGTTTTCTGGGCTAACCGATTAGTTCTCGAGCTCCTCCACATCCGCTTATCGAATTCCAAAATTCCACCAGCGGTTTAGCGTCGAGTCGGGAGTTTCACTCGTGAGCTGTAGCATCGAGTTATAGGTTTTTCGCGGGGGTTTAATGCCCCCGCCGGTATACTGCTATCGAATTATAAGGCCGCGGTTAGGAACACTCTGCTGGCACGAAAAGGCACTCGGGTTTCATTTTTCACGGCCTAACAAGGGACATGGGTCCACTAATATCGCGCGGATGTCGTAAATTTAATGGCCCCGTGTAAACCGAACTCGCGACAGAGAGAATAAGGGAGGATAAGGGGGAGCGAGTAAGAGAGCGTTCCTCTCTCGCCTCTGACAGCTTCTCTTTTTACTCGCCACCATTATTCTCCGCGCGTGCACGCCGGGGACTTTTAACGTATCAAAAGCCGCGGAGGAGTTTCGTGTGTCGCCTGGCTATAATTTTTCGGACAACCCCGATAACCCGCCGAGCATAAATATCGCGCTTTTAGACGCGGCCTGCGCGTAAATCCCGCGCCCCGGGGAATTCAATTACCGTTCTTATCCTGTTCGACACGCTCGGCTTATCGTCGCGACGCGATAGAGTTCCTTATCTGCGTGGGCGAAGCTGAAGCTTGTCGCTTAAGCTACGATTTACCCTTTCGATTATCTAGGCTTCCCCTTCCGCTCTCCGTGCCGTGCGTTTCTTCGACGCTCCTTCTGCGTCGGCGATTAATTCCCTCAGCATCGAATGAAATTCGGCAGGGGAAAATGGTAGTTTTCTTTGTAGTCGCATCGGTGGTCACTTCATACCAGCGGAAAAATTGTATAAAATCCTGTCTCGCTTTTTGCCGGCGGCCCTCCCGTGCAAAAAAAAAGAGGGAATAAATGCAGCAACCCACGTGATAACCGCTCCGGCTGCACCGGCGAAGATTTAAATACAGTTGCCTTCTGGTGCGCTTCGACATTGCTGCACGCATTGCATCGTTGGTACGGTGACCGATGCAACGATGGCCCTCTGCCTCTCTCCTCCCTCTCTCTTTACCCACGTTGCTTCTTTTCGATTCTCCCGGTTCACGGGCCTGTTCTTCGTGGCAGGGCACCGCTAGCGATGGCCTCAACACGCTCCGGATCCGCTCGAAATCCTTTCCGAATAAGCATATCCGCGGATGCATCGTTCGCTCATTAAATACCACTGGACCAATTAAACTTACCGCGGGGGAGAATGGATTCCAGGACCGCGGAGGTACGAAACGTTGCTGCAACTTTTAGTGCCGGTTTACTTGACCGCGGAGCCGAGAGTGTTAGAGGCGCTGCGAACGATATCGGCCGCAAGGACAGCGGAGATAATTATTACACTGTCCATCAGAAGAGATGACGACAGCAGAAATAAATGGCCGGAGAGGCCGCGAGGAGGGTGCCCATCACTACCAGCACTGCACTCGTGGCGGGCAGGTATGCGAGGCTTGCAGACGAAAAAAATAAACCGAGATGAAATAAGAAAAGACAAAAAGAGTACAGGGACGCGGGATAGTGGGAAGGAGAGGCTCGGAGAGGAAGAGAGAGGGCCAGGGGCCAGTTGCACGGGGACCCGAGAGAAAGAGCGAAAGGGTGGGTGGACGGAAAGAAGGGTGGATCGGAACGAGCTGCATCGAATGCGAGGAGGAAAGGACAAGCGTGGAGGAGCGGAGGAACCGAGGAGGAGAGCGGGCTAACCTGAGCCATCGAGTCTAAACAATCGGACGATCGCCCTTCGAAATATCTGGCTGGCTCCTGGGAAGACGTTTATGCGTGTCCGTTCCTCCTACCTGTTCTTCGACTAGTGTTTGCTCGACTGGCCACTTGTTTGCCGGACTTTCATAAAATTCCCTGCCGTGCCGCGATGACGACCGAATACACGGTAGCTGGACGCGGCTGTCTTGTAAATACGTCTCTCTCGAGACATGTTCTCGCCTTTTTACGACGAACGCGACTGGTTTTCGGCCTACTTTTTTGGTGCCAGTCGCCTCTCGGGCTCCGCGCCTTTCCACGAGCTTCACTCACGCTAGGGTCCATGAACCAACTGATTACGTTCGACGCACTTCACTTTGATAAGTTCATCTTTCGAGGAGGAAAATCGATGGTCTGAGTTCAAGAAACTTGACCACTTTCCCAGGCTCCCTTGCAATTACACCAATGAATCTTTGCAGAGATTTCCCAGCTTCCAGATGTCGCCTCCACAGGTCCTGAAATTATTTCAGTTTTTATCCAAGCCCACGGTAATTCTACGATTCGAAGTGAAATTATTTCGGAGCGCAGAGGCAACGAAACTGAAAATGTTGTTTCCTGCGGTGGAAGGGTTGCCGCCAGCTGGTCGCTGGCTGTGCCAAGGATTTCGAGTACCCAGCCGATGGATCCTGCGGTTTTCCAGGCGAGTTTGCCTCGGCCCCACCAGCAGCCGTTCAGCTTCAAATTAAACTGAACTGCAGCGGCGGCGTTTACATCGAAGCCACGTGTAAACTCGAGTGCAACTCGTCGCGGCAGCTTGACCCCGGCTCGTGGCCGCGAAAACCGCGACACCGTGGTTCTCCAGCGTCGATTACAAGCGGTCATATCGTTCTTATTCCGCGTCAGCGTCTGCCTCTCTCACGAATGCTCGTAATCGACGAATCGAATCGTGTCTCGTAGCTTTCGCGTATCTTTGGAAAAGGCTAAAGTCGGAAGTCCCTGGCCCCCGTGGATTATTAGAAGCGTCTTCCATCCTACGATGATACAATAACGACCCACGTTAATAGCTCAGGTTGGAGGGAGTTTGAGGTAGAAGCTGACTCGCGAGAGGCGTACGGACTGGCACACGAACGACTTACGGAGGTGCACGCTAAAGGTCAGTTTGAACAAAAGGTCAGTTTAATTCCATTACATCGTAGAAGCCTCTAATGTTCCACTGCGTGGGCAGAAACGGAGAAATTTGCGGAGCAATCGCTTAAACGACGTCGCGGTATCGTTGCATCTCCGCCTCCTGAGAGAACTATCATACGTTCCAGCATTTCCTCTGTGTCGCAAGAAATTCTCACGGGCCGTTCAAGTTTCGGAGATTCTTCGTTCATTCTACGAAGATTCTTCGGAGATACCTAGTGGACATTTTCACCTCTCGTTTCGGAGTCATTAGGCTAGAATGTCCTGACTCGGCTCGAGTGGAAGCCCGAGGTACCTGCGAAACGATTTTTTTGTCTCCGGCGGAACACCCCGGTATAAAAGGGATCAGGAAGTTCTTTCGTTCTGCTCGATAAGATCGCCGGCCCTCGCTGGCCCGATGCATACGCGCAATGTGCCTCACCGTGCTGGGGAAAGAAGCGATGCGATTGAACGATTAGCATAATGCGTCCGATACGCGACCAATATCCTGCAACGTTGGCGCTCGACCGCCTAAACCAGCGTCTGCTTTCATATTTTATTTTACGGCACTTGGAACCACGTATTTAAATTCAGTTTAGGAGGTGAACTGTGATCTTGTTAAAGCTGGGAATTGGTAATTGTCGTTCGAACACGTTTGGTACTTGATAAGAGCTTGGATCTTGTAATCTTACGGCGGTTGATAGGTTTCACAGGACGTAACATAGCACGAGGGTGTAACACAGAGGAGTTTTACGTACATGTCCGTTTTATCGGATCGATCATGATTACGTGATGCATGAGAGAGACTGTATAGGAAAGCATGGCGACATGGAAGGCTGCTTGCTGTCCAGAGATCGGCGAGCGTTCCTACTTATGGTGGTCTAATGTATTTTGTAACTTGTAGATCTCGGATAAGGAGCAGTTACGGCTTCTGGAAGTGACAGTGGAGGATATGGTGGTTCTCAACCATCGCGCAGACCAATATCCTTCCTCTAAGGCTCCAAGCTTCTACATTTCTACCAAAACACGACTTTGTGCTTCTTCTCCGATAAAATTTCAATAAAATCAACGGGGGGGAGGGACGAAAGTTCTTAGCTCATTATTTAGAACTCGACAGTAGTGGCCGTTTACCTACACACACACACACACACACACACTTGACCCGAAGAATTTTGAAAACCACGTCCCACCTGTTCCCTCGGTGAACACCGTGATTCATCCATTAAACGGGGCGAATACAATTGTTATTAACGCTTGGCGTTAATGATGCTCGCGCAAATATCACAACGGCGTGCCCGATAAATCGGAATTACTCGACAAATTTGCGATGCACCTCATTATTTGCCGCGTTAATGAAACTACGCTGGCTCCCGCACACTTGAAGCCGGGAGGAGGAGTCGCACGTAAAATATTAACAGTCGGTAAATTCGCTGGTCGCTCCTCGCCAACTGAACTTAACTACTCGGCTGACCAGCTATTGGCTACACAATTACGCTACTTACGCGTCTTACTATCACGAGCGTGGCCCGAGCCCCGTGCCCCTTCATCGGCGGACGATAGCAGGAAGTTCTCCGTCGATAGTCGAAGAAATTCGAGGGAACATTAGCGAGCGCGGATACCAGGAAATTATTCCCCCCTTGTAGCCCTTATCGTCACGGCGCAGGGGATATTAAGGGGGACGCGAGAGTTTTGGGGTAGCTGACCCCTTTCGCGAATCAGCTGTTGGAGCGGTGGTTAACGGGGGGTGGGGGAGGGGGATGGTGGCGGGAGGAAACGAGGAACCGAGGAACCGAGGCACCTCGGGCGGCAGATTTCAAAGCATACCACAGGGTGAAAGAGAGACAGGTTCCAGCAGGAAAGGAGAGGAAAGGAGAAGGCTCCGTCGAGGAGCATATTAGCTAAGGGAAGGACGAGGACGGGGGGCCAGAGGAGAAGCGGTCCAAAGCGAGCGCGAGAGAGGATCGAACGGTAGAGAAAGAGGTAACTAAGCGGACGCGTGGGAGAGTTAGGCTCCATCAGGATGGTGCTCAACCTTGCACAGGTGAGCGGAAGTCGATACGAGCCTCTCCTCGCGTCTTTCGAACCTCCATTAGCTCGTGGGAAATTTTGTCTTCTCTCTTCTATTTTCTCACGGAATTTTCAGAAAATTCCGGGGGAAGTGGAGGCATTGAGGGAAAACGTAGGCTACTTTCGAAAAAGATTAGACGTGAGAAACGGCGCTGAACATTGCAAAAGCGACGCGAATGAAGTGGCGCAAATTGTAGCCAGGCGTGGCGTCGCGAACGGTGATTTACCGCGGCAGAAATATCAAAGCGTGATCATTGATGGCACTTCGTGTCCGTGGCACGGCAACCGTTTGACCCTGTCAATTGCTTCGAGCTCGACTCGCCAGGCCCTCCAGAATTAAATCAATTAAAGGGCTGGTCGTTCTGTCGCGTTACTCGCACCGTCCTGGGGCTCAGTTGGGAATCGCGTGACGGATTACGTGTCTCTGCGATGATTATTCTCTTGAATCGCCGCGTCGTTTACATCCCCCGTGGTCGACGCGCTGGGGTACTAACGCTTCCACAGAAGAATCGTCGGTAATTACACGCGTAACCCTTTGCAACTTGCATCGGAGTTGCACGACATTGTAGGCATCTAACTATAAAAGATTATAGGTATTATAAAAATTTGATCATTTTCAACCAAAATCGAGTTACAAATCCTCATCCCTCCTTTACTAATGTATTATTTCCACTGAAACTCCTTCATATCTGTAAATAACAATAACAGTAATAACAATTTTTTTTTAATTCTTTCATTGTAGAAATTTAAAGAGTTTTTTTAAAATAATAAGCCATAATAATTAAATGGACTGGGTTTTATTTGTGTATGCTCGTTTCTAGTAAATATACGGTATTGGGCTAATTTCACCCAAATTTACTTAGGTATCCGTGTAACTTTACGAATTCCGTATACTTAAGGGTTAAAGAGGCACTGGAATCTGTAGGTCGGCGTTAGAAGCCCAGTGTTTACGACACGGGGCAAAGAAGACTCGTTTGAAACACCTGTGCGAATTTGACGACGCGATGCGAGGAAACTCGAGTGCCTAACCAGACACGTTTGTTACACGTGTCTATGTCTACAAGCCCCCGTCAGCGTGCCATGCAGCATGGAGCACGCACTCGACACTAGTTAGCGTACGCTAACTAGTCCGAGCGATCGCGGTGGAAACTCGGATGGATGAATAATTAGCACACGCTCGAGGACTTTGTTGCTCGGCGATAGTCGCGATCGCAGCAGCGCCGTTCGCCTCCAATTAAACGCGAACGATAGTCGTGGCCCCGCCAGCTAGTTTACACTTAAATTCCCGGTAACGAATTGGGAGCCCTTGCCGGTCGCAAGCGCGCTGTATGCTTTTCAATTTCTGCCTCTATGAAAACACGCGTTCGTTAGGGCGCTGTTACGATACGTACCAGGCAAAAGAATTCTCGCGATCAGCACAGCAATTAAGAGATTGCGCACCACAGATAGGTCGAAATGGCTGGACGGGACGCGCAGGGCTGAAAGGATTAAAGGGCATCGTTCCCGGAATTGTTCCTCTGGTCAGGGGATCGAATCGCGACACGATGGAATGAAATTGAGGATAAAACGCGAAGCGGCTCCCTGGCGAGGCTGTTCTGGTCTCGCGGAGGAGAACGTGGTTGCCGGAGGACGAAGGGGGAGAAGGGACGGATAAGGAGGATAGTAAGGAGGGAGAGGAGGAAAGGTGGTGCGAAGCGGTGGCCGAGTGGCGCCAGCCAGCAGCAACCTTTTTCCCCCGTGTCGTAACCGACTAACACCGGACTTCCTCTCGCCTTTTCTTCTAACTCCTTCTCCTATCCTCATCGCTCTCACCCTTCGTCGCCCTCCTGGCCAGCCACCGTTCTCGTACTCCTCTCTATTCTTCAACCGGTAATTGTTTACCGATACCATACTGCGCGTCGCGCAGGAGCTCCTCCGTCCGACCTGGTGGTCCCCCCCCGATCATTCAAGCGAACGGTGTCGTCACGATTAACGATATAATTGGCACTTTTGGATCGGTTTCATTCACCTTGGTACGAAACGCGTCGAGTCAATTTGTCAGGAGGCAGAGCGAAGAAAGTCACTCGCCACGAGTAGACAATTATGATGGTTAGTCGGCTCGATAATTGGGGGAATTGAATCGCTGTCGATCATGGCCGCAGTTACCAGAGACAGCCATTTAATTTGCGGTGAGGACAATAACCGCGGCTCCAATTGGCGACAGGATAATCGCGCAGGCGCACACACGCGTGGCTAATTACCGGTCTGATTTATTAATGGACACCGAAATTGGAGAGTAACGATTGTTTAGCTCGGAACCGTAGCGGAAACGGCATGGAACTGTCTGCTGGCTTCCCTGCGAATGCGAACTCGAAATGGCCACGCTTCGAAGGCACGGGACACATATTCGGATCGAGCCTCGATTACTTGTTAGTGAAGATATTAAGGCGCGATTTTAATGCCTGGGAACGAAAGAAAGGGGGAACAGGTTCTCCGATCCTGGCGATCAACACCAGGAATTTCTCTTTTCGATTGACCACTTGCGGGGTTATTTTAAGCAAGTTTTATAAAATGGCATTCCGAGACAACTGAGCGGTCTGCGGTTGTTAGCGATCCGTGAAATATGGACCGTATGGAATCCAGGCCTGAACATTACGTTTTTCTCTCTGTTACAGGTGAGTACCCCGAACTCTCTAACGAGCCCGATCGGTCCGAAAGGAATGGAGGTGGTCGGTGAGCGTCGATTAGGGTAAACATACTTGCGTTGTCGCACATGATTTTCGGTCAAGTAGAGGAAACGGTCGGCGTGAAGGCTCGATGAAGGCGTAGACGCAAGTCTTTGGCTAGCTGATCGATGATAATTGAATTCGATCAATGTTAATAGCGAGTGATCGCAAAGCTTGTCGGTGATCATTACTGTATTTTACGGACGGACTATAACACAATTTAATTGGCCGACGTGGACGGTTATGCGTGGCAATTGAGCGGTCGGCTGGCAGTTTGCTTTATAATTAACGAGGTAGCCAACAATTTTCGTGAATGGCCAGCGAAGGAATGAAGTCGATCCCGGCGCAACCAGTTTCGCTCCTCCACTCGTAATTTGTCGTTTCCTTAATTTATCGACGACCCTCGGCAGGTTCCGCCGCTACGAAGCGCTTCAAAGAGTTGAAAGCCATCGATTCGTGCCTCGTACCGCGAAGCCCTCTTTCTTGCTTCATCAGAGCAACACGACCGATAAAATAGACAAAATATTCGGGACGAGGAGGGACATTCTCTGGTAGAAGTATCTCTAAGCTACTTACTCACTATTGGAAGCCTTCTGCGCTCTATGCACCGAAGGAACTTTAATTGCTAAAGACCCTTGCCACCCGTGCTCTCACCCCGCTTGGAATGTTCGCACCTCTTCGGCAAACTCTTTCTATGTAACCCGGTGTACAGTGGTTCGTTGATTGCCGATTGAAAGTGCATATTTGTACAGGTGCAAACACGAACGCACCAGTGCCTCCGCGTTTGTTCAACGCAACGCTCGTACACATAGAAAATAGTTATTTGCTGCGATACGTGGGTGCCAGCCGATTTTCACGCCCTTTGGGCGCAATTTAATTATGCGTCTCTGCTCGAATCGTTTTGCTCCGGGTCGCTCCACCTGTGGACTACGCGTAAGGCCAAATTCAAAGTAATTTCGGTGCTCGCCAGGAATTTCGGTCGCTCGTTAGATAGCTGGTCGATTGATCGAAACCGGGGCCCGATAATTCCCTCATAATCGTGAATTTTCTCCGCGGAAGGCCGATACGCTGCAATCGAATTTCAGCCTGCATTAATTGGCCCGTGTTAATGCCCGCCGATACCGAAGAAAGATACCTACGTGAGCGCATACTTGAAATTACAGCGTGGAAATGCTGCTGGGCTTGCAAATCGCAATTATCGCGCGGTTTAAACGATATGGGGTAACTTTCACCAGGCACTTAAGTAGATTTTGAAAAAACATCTCACTAGCGTCTATTGTATAACATGTATTATTGTGACAGAAAGTGAGTCTTGAAGTAGGCATTTAAAGCAATTACTGACACTTTAAGAGTAGTGCCTGTTGTACAGTAAATACTAGAGGAATTCCTTTTAAAATCTAGTTTTGTGGTGATAGTCAGCCCATTTGTTCTATACACCCATACGTTTCGTCGCGGTAGGAATTGCGGACCGTCTACGATTTTCGAAATTACTAACAGGCCGCGGGAGAAGGGGAGAAGGGGAGAAGGGCGCGGCGGAGAGAGTCAAAGGGAGCGCAGATGCCACCGTTGAGATATTCGAGGACTCTCGCTCGCAGGGTCTAGATTCTCTAGATGCACGCGACTGTTCGTGTCGAAGATGCACCGGGCCGGTGTGTCGGTGCACGCTCGTGAAACACCGGCCCCTTTGATATTGCCTCGTACGTGCGTGGGGGTTTTGTGCGTTCGCTGGCTGGGAGAGAAGTGGCGCTGCCGAAGAATGCACCTTGCTTACCCAGGTAGCCCCTCCGTCTGCAACCGAAACCTTCTCGACCGGCTTCTGACCGTTCGTTGTCACGTTCTTGCGCGGCAAGTGCGCTTCTTTGCGCCCTCGACCCGTGTCGGACAGACTTTTTCACCCGGCCCGCGTGACTACTTTGGTGCTGCCAGTCTCAGAGCAATAAAACGCGCGATAACTCTCACGCTCCTTCATCCCGGAGCAACGTCTCTTGATACACTCATCAGCGGAACAGGACTCGCAGTTCTGCTCGGTAGAAACTTGCCATTCGAGAGTACGTAAAGCTTTTGCCCCTGTTCGGTACCTACCTCATTTCTCAGATCTTTCGTAGAGCTCGAAGCTTTCGAAGCTTTCGAAGCTTTCGAAGGAGAAATTGAAAGGCCAGTAAAAATCTCTCGAGTTCGCAACATGTACCCCCAAGTTTGCTCGGTCGAGGAGATCCCCGCGAGATTAACCGTGCGCGGCCACGGCAAGGAAAGAAGGCGCACGATAATCTCGCTCGATTCTTTCGCTTCCTCCTCCGCCCCGCTCTCCCTGCTCCTCGCCTCTCCATGCATTCCAGTTACGTACCGAAACCTCGGCCGGATTCCTGGCCGGTCTTTTTGTTCGTGTATCGTTGCACACGCGCCCGCGTGCAGCTGCAACTGGGCTGGCAACTGCTGGGGCAGGTGATACGAACACATGCTGCATGGACCGAGCCCTGTAACTCCCTCCTCGTGCCACCATGTTGCCACGGAGCGGGGAAGCAAAAGGGACGTCTGTTCGTCCGAGAAGGTAGACACTGTCGAGGAGGGGTTATTCTGCGCTCAGCCGACGCGATCGAGTTGCTCCCTCGAAACCAGAGAGTGCGATTTTTTGCTCGCCCCTTGCGCCTAGTATTTTCTATGTATGTCTGACGGTTCCTGAAATATCGCTGCGGGACCGCTACCTTTGGGCTGTCGGAGTCTACGTAGATTTCGAATTTAGACAATTAGTCGAGTAACGAGAAAAGTACTGGAACGTTAAGCGTTGGAATTAGCATCCCAGTTCTCGGACAATGGACGCTTAAAGCATGGCGCAATGTCGCGTTGGTGGGCCTCCAGCACGCGTGGGTTCGGAAATAAAAAGAGGCAATCTATGGTCAGATGGTGAAGCCTCATTAGCGAGATAAGCCTCGTGGAAGAGTTTCATGGAGTTTCGTGGCTCGTCTTTCCTGCTTTATCCTGGCTCACATGCGTGCCAGTCTCCTCCATCCTCGAGGATCCGCTGGCGTTATTAACGTGTGCCATTATCGTTATAGCTCGGCTTTCTCCCCTATTCTTCTTTTTATTTCAACATCCACTTGCGAGATACCGCGTTCAATAATCGCCCCCCCACCCCCCCATGGGAAATGGACGAGGCTCGATAGTGGTTTCCCGTCGGGTTTTCCACGTCCAATTCTTCCATCCTCCTCGGCCCACGGTGGCTTAGCTCGCTCCTAGCGCCCAACTATCGGCGGAATTCGGAGGGATTTCGAATTATGCTAGTCGTTCCCCTTCTTTCTTGCTTTTCACCCCCGCGGCCACTTCCTGACGCGAACCACGCGATCGATACGCTTCCTCGCGGACGCGTAACTCTGCTTCTGCTCCACGTCTCTTCGGCCCCTTCTACTCGATGGCGAAACTTTGGGCCGTAAGATTTGGAGCTGGCGTCCTCGCAACTACTTGAAATCTCACGGGAGTGACATAGTACCTACTCGTAGTTGAGATTCCAAGTCCAAATGATCCACAGTTTCTGGTTTCTTTAAATATAATTAGCGAGGCAGGAGGTGGATTACGTAATTATAATAATTTCGGCGGCATATAAGAAGTTTCTGGGAGGATAATGACTGTCTGTGGGACAACTATTCAGGTTAACCGACACATATCCAGCCTCCGCGAATTAAACGTTCTTATCAGCGTCCATCGTTACATCCGCGAAGAGACACAGTGCGTGCGAATAATGGACGCGCGAGTAACACTTGAGCGGCTGAATGAAGACGCAGCTCGATGCAGGAGGACATGTCCCGGCTGATTGGAGCGAAATTGGAAGATTGCCCGGCGCCGTTCCTCTTCCTCCGCCCTATTCCCCTCGGCCCATTATGTCAATCGTCGAAAAACGCAAGCCCAAGTTTCCCAAGGACTCCTTATGCTTGACCTGATCGAACGATCAAACGGTCAAACGATCGCGCTCGCGTGCCACCTAGGCATCCCCTGGAGTGGACGTCCACGATAAACACGCGATCGAGCCTCTCTGCCATCGAATCAGGGGAGGAAGCGAAGCGGTTGGCAAGTTTTCCACGGGTCGATGGGTTTAATTCCTAATCGACTGAAAACGTCTGTATCATCGCGAGGGTAGAAGATGTAATCGAAGCTGTTGGGACCCTTCCACTTTCTCCGCTGAACTTACGTCACGTGTTATACCTACACGTTCCAACACCCTCTGTCTGATCCTTTTCCGCATTGCGAGCTGCAGCTGTAAGCAACGCGAGCGTCCCTCACGATACACTCGAGATTTGCGGATATATAGTTGCTTCCAATCAGCCGAACCCACGGGAATCTCGCGTGTTTTCCACCCCTGGTCCGCGGAATCGGCCACAGCAGCGACAGACTCAGCGTGCTATGTTCGTCCCTGTGGCAGACGATGATTCACAAGAGCAAACGCGAGTGATCTCATCGTTTTCACCGCCTCGGAACGAGCTCCTCTGCTCGAAAACTGGACGACAATGAGCCGCGCCGGATGCCAGGCCACCGTCTGGCTTCCGGGCAACCGGTCCGCTCGCGAAACTGCTCGTACATGTAAATTGAACTTTCAATCGACCGCCGGGGCTAAGGGGGGATGAAGTAGAGGGAGTACCACGCGTCATGGAAGTTGAATTTCTTCGTCTGGGAAGCTTCTGTGTCGTTGCTCGCCAGACCACCCGCTTTGTTCTCATTTTTAGGCCCTCTGCAACCGTAGTATACTGATACTTTGAGATGACGAAGAACATGAGGGAAACATGGACAAAGTCTTAATCTCCATCGCGGCTAGGTATTTAGAAATATTTATTTCAGTTTGTTCTCTTGTACTATAGAAATTGGCTAACTTACGAGAAGACGTAGCACCGCGCGAAAGGTTTCCAACGGTGGCCCCGTGAGAAAGCGCAATATTCTGTCAGAAGCTTAGAAACTGGAGCGCCAACTTGCGCGAAGACCCAGCGCTTCGCCCAAGGTTTCGAGCTTTAAATCATAAGAAGAGGTAGTAGGTTAATGATCTCCAGTTTCGAGAATGGCATCGATTGAGATTAAGGCGACTCCAAACAAAAGAGCGGAGCTATACTTTGCGAAAACAATTCCTGAGACGATAGATGACACGATGCGGGGAGCTGTTCCATCGAAGCACATTTCATAGAATGGGAAATGGGATGGCGAAGATGAGGGGGAAGAGAGAATCCGCGAGTATCTCGGCTGCAGTTTTATAGCAGTTGCTCGGCTACGGTTCCGCGCCGAAAAAATCGCGAGCCGTAAATCTCCAGCCGGGCCCAGACCTATGAAACTGATTTATCGGGGGACGCTTTTGTAGCATATTGAACAATCGCCGTTTCAAGAGGACACGTGAACGGGAAAGCAGCACAGGGGAGAAAGGAAATAGTGAATGGTGATTATATCGCGCGGAGAAGTTAGTTAAACGTCGCTCGTTATCGAAGTTCGAGGAACGAGTAGTTTTCGATACTCGATCCAATCTGATATCTCTCTGGTCATTAAAAGTGTCGCGAGATAGGGGACCACGTAATTCAACTTTTTCTAGCTTTTCTTCCAACATCTAGGTATATACAGGGGAAGATTATCGCTCGTCTCTCACAAAGGGAGTTAGGTAAGCCGAAAATTCAGAAAATTATGCAACTTTGTGTGCAAGTACAGTATGTAGTTCATCCGTAAGACAAATCTATTTTAGCTGGTGCCATAGAGTGATTTTTGGGGGTGAAATCGCCACTTGAGAAAAATACAAGATTGTAAGAAATATTTTTCTTACGTCGTACAATAAACACACGTAGGATCGAACAATCAATATCACACTGTTATATTCTATAAAAACAAGGCTATGTCGTATAAAAGAGCGCGCAGGGCTTCTGGAGTAGCGACCGGTGCGTCCCGAAGACCGTACAACAGTGGCTGCGTCCTGGCCGATTCCCGGGCGCCATTTGAATGGGCGACCATCGAATTTTCTTACAGGATTTTCTTTTTCGTGGAATATCTCGAGAATAGTGAGAGATATCGAAAAGAAATTGCACACACAGTTGCATAATTCACTGAATTTGCGGTTTGCCTAACTCCCTTTTTCAGTTAAAAATACTACTATTACTAACTTCAATTACTTACACAGAGACGTAACTTAACTTGCAATTCGTTTCAATCACACAAATTGCCTACTAGAGAAACCGTAGCACCAAGATCGATCAGGAATCGCTCGTTACACGAACGAGCCACATTTCCCTCCCGTCTTCCCCAATATGGGAGCTCCGACGGAGAGTGACTCTTGATTCCCTGGTAGATTAATTGGTTATTCGATTACGACGCATACAATCGCGTTCGACGAGGATCCGTCGTGTCTCGCACGAGCGAGAAGTCACAGGACCCCCGTTTCGCTGCACTCGATCGCGTGAAACGCTTACACTCGTTGGGAACGATCCATTTGAAGTCATTGTACCGTACAAGTATTTATAGGCAGACACATCTCTGCTAGCGCGACGCGTGGCAGATTTATACGCCAGTTTTTACCGCTCAATCTCTGTCGTCGGTGAAAAAAGCGCGTCGCCGATCACTGAAAAGTGAAAAGCGAATGGAAATTGTGGCGCGTGCAGCGGAGCGTTAATTTACTCGATAATTCGTTGCACAGGGGTGGAAGTTTCGCGGAGTTTGATAAAGGTTAGAAAAACGCGACGGCGGGATGCTTTTGGGCGATGACCCAGCGCTCCAAAGGTGACGTCGTAATCCGTGAAACGAGCTGCCGCGACGAGCGTGGGTGTAACTGACGCGCACATTTGCATAATCCTACTCGTTCAGCAATTAAGTGGTCCCCCGTTATTCCACGGAATTTCTGTTCGTTAATTTCAAGCTTGGGGGTTGATGTCTCAAGTCCAATGCCAGGGGAATTTAAAGAACCAGAAGCGCGTCTCAATTTCGTCGCAATGTTACAACTTATCCAGGAGACTTGCTGTTGCTCTGAAATTCAGGATTATACTAGCAGCTCTTAACAGCAGCGCCTCCAACGCACCTTGCAGTGCAAGGCTTCCGCACGCTGCAGCGGCGTTCGAAACGGGCGAGGTTACAACAGAGATGGGCAGATAATTATTTAAAATATAAAATTGAATACGACTAAAAAACGAAAATTTTATTGGAGACTTATGAATAATACTAAACCCGAGTCAATCTTTAATCGAAGCGCTCATGATTGAAGCGATGGGGATTCAATCGCCGGCCACGATTGAATACCTTCCATCGTGGGGTATTCAATCGTGGGCCATGATTGAATTGTCTTCAATCATGGGGATTCAATCCTGATTGAATGAACAGTGTTCTCGCTTTCAATCGTATTTCAGTCGAGTTTCAATCGACTAACTTTGGCGAGCCTCGAGACTCGCGAGAGCCTTTGATCGTTGTCGCGCGAGGCCCGAGCGGTGCGAAATTGTATCGTTCACCCGTCTATACTGGCGCACAGTGTGCGATTTGGGACAAAAATCGCTAGACAGCACAAATCTTGCCCGATTTCAATGATTTATTTTTTAAGATACTCGTTAAGGGCTCAGCAATAACGGATGGCTGCAGTAAATCCTGTATTTTTTGTCTAATCTATAAAAAACATTATTTAGCATAACATCACATAAAAACGTAAACTTTGGAAATGAAAGATATTAAAAATTTATTTTTTATAAATTTAATATTAGCTATAAAATAAAAAATTTACTTCAAATTTACAAAATTTATGTTTTAAATAAACTGCTAAGTATAGCTGATTTAAATCTAATATTTTTAAATTACATTTCATTTTTATTAGTTTTTATCTTATTTCTAATATAAAATAAAAAAAAAATATGTATATATTATTCTTATTTCTAATTTAAAATAAATTCATGACGAATAAGACTAACGCCTCTTTTATTTGATACGTCATTTAAATAATTTTTTATTTAAATAATGCCCATCTCTGGGTTACAACGCCATTAACCCCTGCCATTGTCCGCCATCGCGTCGATTTCCTAGCCCGACGATAGTATCTGCGGCCAGTGAGATGATATCTGCGTGAAAAGACAGGGAAGTAATAGCATCCGATGTCGCCGCGCCTGAGACACGGGATCTTCACGGAGGAATCAGGGGATGGTCGGATGTGGAGCCGTTGGAGGGATCGTCGAAGGATTGAGTCATATCCAGGGTAGACGATGCGCGATAACAGTTGCGATGAAGTTACCGTCTCGATTTCATTCGAAGCTTCGAAGAATGTGATATAGTTACAGATTTGCTTCTCGGATATTAGACGGTTGAATTCGCGAAGCCAGGAAGTGACGAAAAGAACGAACTGAACGAACGATCATCGATAGCCCCTATCTGTTCCGTTTCCTGTATTAAGTATAATGCACGCCCAGCTTTTATCAGAGTAGCAATGTACTCCCGAGTGCGCGAATGAGGGACCGAGGTCGATGATCACCGATTCGAACAATCGAGGAGCAGTATCGAGACACGCTCGAATATTGGTGTGCGGCTGTTTAATTGCGTCGTCACTTCCACTAGTTATTCTTGTATTCGCTCATCCTCGATAACCCAGTTCGACCGCGTGACACCCGCTGACGGCTTGCTCTGTCTTCGATTTCCTGTTGATCTCGAATCAAGATGGCCTAATACCGTCACGTCATACTGGAATTCCGCGTTTCCCATCAGAATCCATTTCTAGAATTCGATAGATTCCAGATTCTAGACTCTACAGCCGTCAAAATAAGTTCCTTATCAGCCGACACCTTTACAGATCGTCAGATAATCCAGTCGAGTGATGGACGCGCGATGCACTTTGCGCCGGATTCGGAGCCGTTTCGTCAGCATCGGATCTATTTCTAGGTCGGAATATTTAAGGATAAGAAGGCTTCCTCCCGCGGGTTTCGTTCAACCGGCCACCGAAAGCAAATACACGTAACGTTCCCAGCAACACTTTCGGGCGACATGGTGCTCGTTACTGACATACGAGGGTCGGATAAAATAAATATACTCTGGCCACGTGCGTGTGCGTGTTTGCTCGGCGCAGGGGCGTTCAAGATACAGGATGAAATATTAACACCCCTGACCCCGGCGGTTCGCGGTACAGCGTCGATCTGCCCGTATGTCGCGCGAATGTGCCCTGATTCACGCGTTATGGGGCAAATTAAAGCAATCAGATCGCTTGAAGCGACGCGGCGGGCTGCGCCCGGGGATCTACGCGTGGTCAGAAGTTTCGAAGGATCGAGTGTTTTGGTAGAGAAAATTGTCGGGGTGGAAAGGTTCGGTGCGTAGTTTCTGAGGGCGCCGAGGATTCAAGGGGATGATGAAGATTCTAGCCGTCAGTTACCGCCTTAAACGGGATGGGAATAGTTAGTATGTAGATAGAATATCAGGATGCGAGGTTTGTAGAAAGGAATCGCCTCGAAGCGAGTAATTACAAGCACAGGAAGGGTGGCCGCTCGCGGAGTGACTCGACGACCTCCGGAACAATGGGGGCCTCCACCTACGTTCAAATAAAAGCCTCCCCAACTGGCGCGGAGTTTACAAAGCGGAAAATATGCCTGTGTTTATCGTCGGGCTCCAAGTTTAGAGCGGCGGCTGTACCAACGTCGCGGGTGCACTGACCAACAGACAACAACGTCCGGCGCGCTTTTCTAAACACAACGACGGCGGTGGTCAGTGAACCCCTTCTTCCTCGACAGGATGTTGATCCTAAGTCGTGTGGCCCGCGTCACGTGATCCACGAATCACAATTCACGCGCTCCCCTTTCGTGAGAGGAGCTGACGTGAGGGAATTCCAGGTCGGTTGATACGAACCCCTGCCAGCGTTCGACGTTTATTATAGACAGATCGATCGTGCTGCGGGATCACCGTGGCGTCTGACAAACAATCACGACGTGGCGGCTTCTGACGCTTCCTTTCGATTCTTCGACAAAGATGTCGAGGATTACTGTAGAAGGAAAAATAATCACTGTTTTGGAACTAGTGTATGAGTTTATTTAATAACAAAATATAAGTGGTAGGATATGAGAGAAGACAATGCTCGCGCTAGCGACTCGCGACTAGGGCTGCCATCTGTAAAATCGCAAATCCCGGACAGAGAGCATTAAAACCCCGGACATTTACACTTGAAACCCGGACACTTTTAACTATTTCTTATATGTATGTATTAGGTTAGGTACGCCATCCCAAGACTACAATTTCTGTAAAATATAGACTGTGACCGTAATCAAGAAAGATAGGTAAAATATAGTTGTACAAAGTAGGAATTTATTTATGACTTTTTTATACGCTTATAACTAAAAGCGAACAGCATCGAAAAACCCGGATCATTACAGAAAACCCGCCCGGACGTCCCCGGACGCCATAAAAAAGAGGACAAATCAGGGGAAACCCGGACGGATGGCAGCCCTACTCGCGACGATCTCTGCGGCAGGCGACGCGTCGCCCGGCCACTTTTCGGAAATGTGGCAACGCACGGCAACGTCGATTGTCGCTGCTTCGGTCGCTGGCAAAAAAAACAGCGTCTTGCCGCGCACTATACTGCTTTGATCTCCCCGCGCGCGCGCGTGCCCGCGTGAGCACCGGACTTCGCGGCCCTACATTACCATTCTGTAAACGAAAAAGATTGCCTCGGGCGACGGGACTGGAAAACAAGATCTGCGGGGCCCCTGCGTACTTACTGGCCAGTCTCGTTATTAGACTATAGTTCTTTGGGCAAATAGGAGCAGAGCTCCTTCAACGCCATTCTTCGAGGTGTTCAATAACTGTAAGCTCGAGGTAAATGAAGAATACAATACAATACAATTATCTATTCCTCGTAATATATCAGAACGAATTTTCACATCGACCTACCCACACAGCACCATAACATTGCAGCAACGTCTCTGCAATGATACAGTTCAAGATTGCAATGTTGCACAATAACATTGCAGAGACATTGCAGGTTCAGTCCTATGTCCGCGTTCGCAATATTGCAGGTATGTATTTTTGCAAAGTTGCGGCAACAGTACAAATATGTAGCAAAATTCTGGCAATGATTCTGCAACTCTTCGGCAATATTGCGGTGCGAGATTGCAAAATATTGAACCGCATCATTGCAGAGTAGTTGCAGGTTCACTCCTATATGTCCGCCTTAGCAATATTGCAGGAGTGTATTCCCCCAACGTTTCGGAAATTTTACAGCAATGGACAACACCACCCACCCCCACCGCAACGTTTCGGCCAGTGAGGGGGATTCGACGACATGAATGTGTGCAGAATCGTAGTAGTATAACGCCCGTGTGTCTTTTTCTCATAGAAAATATTTTTACCCCAGGGGGATTCAAACCGCGGACCTGTAGCATCGTAGACGAACACTTTACCTCCGCAGCTACAACCGCTGATTGATAAAATTGCTTACGTATTCGAACTTATGCCCCTACCGTGCAAAACTTTAAACTCAAATTATTAAAAAACGAAGGCACATTTGACAAATCTGTTAGGGATTTTTAACACTGCAGGTGCGGACTCTAACTTTCATCCGGTGTCATTTTAGGTTAGGTTGGAAAGTAGTCTTTAGATTAAACCTTTGCATTTATCTATTCATCTCTCTTTTCTCTTGCTTAATTGTATATCGTTTAATAATAATAATAATAATAATTTCACACATTAAAATATATAGTATCTACTCTATCTAAACAAATTAAATTCATTTTCAAATCTCTTCTATAATTTAAATTCATGTACAAACAACTCTCACGATAACACTTTTTTCATATCTTCAACGGCCAACGACAAATTCTGGCATATCCAGTTAAATAAAACATGCTGTAGAATCTATTCGACGTCATATTTCAAATTTAGTCAAAGTCATAGTTGTTTCAGAATATTACTGTACTGTTTCTACAATATTTCCACTACAGTATTGCACGGCAATATGTAGGAAATTTTGCTTGGGCGTTGCCAGTGGAACATTGCACGTCGGTGTGCGCGCAATATTCCTGAAATATTGTAGGATCGCTGCCACTGGAACATTGCACGTCGATGTGCGCGCAATATTGCAGGAATATTGTAGGATCGTTGCCAGTGGAACATTACGCTGCAACGAACTTGCAATATTGCTACAATATTATACGATCGTTACAAACGGAACATTGCACGGCAACGAACTTGCAATATTGCTGCAATATTGTATGATCGTTGCAAATGGAACATTGCACGGCAACGAACTTGCAATATTGCTGTAATATTGCAGGTGCGTTGCCACTCCAATAATGTAAAACAATATTGCAGCATCGTTCCTGCAATATTGCAATGCAACCTGCAACAACACAATATTGCAGCAACGTTCCTGCAATACTGCTGCAACGAAGTGTGCTGTGTGGGTGATAGAAATCTCGACCACGATCATTCACTCAAGATTCTTTCGTAAACAAGACGTCAACTGGTGGTCAGCTAGCCCTAGATTCCTTCCTTTTTCTTAACTACGAGCATCCTGTTCTTAAAGACCGCAATACCAATTCCTCGCCGCACGTATTACATTTCCATCGCCGCAATCACGGTGTATCCATCTAGCCACCTTAAGTATCTCTGCAACTACGTTTCACCTATGCAAGCACGCCTCCCACAGCCGCTTCAATATTCCGATCTGAATATTCCCGCGGTGTACCTGTCTAGGTCTACGTCCTCATTGAAATCGGCTATAAATTGCCGGGCATCGACAAAGGCGTGTCGTTTCATTGAAGACGAAAATAAGTTCTCGCGAGTACACCGGCGTTCGGCCAATGGGTACACGGCGTGGTTCCGGATATCTTATGGAACACAGGCGTACAGCGATTATGGGATATAATCGTCGGTTGCTTTTCATTTTTCCTGCCGTGTAATACGTGCGGGGAATCGCGCGACCGGTTCTCGCCGGCCATTTGTATGCGACGGCCAGGTGAAAAGACAGCATATTCTTTTTCCGCCGGGAACGTTATGCCCGGCCGAGATACGAGGCCACGCATGTGCGACTAACTAAATTATAATGATTCCCCCGGCGGTCGTTGGTTTACGAGGGCCGATTCCTCCACGAATACGAAAGCCCGTGGCTGACGTGAATACGAATGAATCGTGAACGAGCGCGGACGTTTAAACTAACTGTCTCGTTGTCTCGCTCTTCCCGGAACGGGGGAGAGAGCAATAAAAAGAATAGGGAAAAGTGTCTGGCACGGTGGTCCGAGAACACCAGCTCTCTGTTCTTCGATCCGGGCTAGGAAATCGAGCAATTCCCAAAGTTTCGTGGACGTCTAATCCTGAATCGACAGAAAATGAAATTACGATGGAAAAACAAAGGGAGAAAGGGAGGGTACCGATTAATTAGCGCAGGTGCCGTCGAATGTGCCCTGGTTCCGAGGGGTGCGGGCCACAAGAGGCTTATTGGAAGCTTAGCTATTTTATGGACCACCTGTTAGACCGACTGCCTCTCCATTTTTGCCATCTTTTGTTCTCCCTTCCCCTGCTACCCCTCCAACCTCTGGGCACAAATGTCTCGGCAATTAAGAATCTTCTTACGATCGTTGAACATTGTACACGCGGTTTAACCTGCTCGGTAGAGGGAACGCCAGAGATTACCCAGAGTTCTTCTGTCTGCTGTGAGGAGGATCCCCCGGGCAAGTGGTGTCTCCCGGCGTTGCTCCACGCAGGAATATTTAAACTCCAACATCCCAATTTCTCGCGCGTCCTCGAGCACACTTTCACGCGTTGCTGCCCGCAGCCCCTAAAATCGCGCACCGAAAGGCTAAACGTGTAGGTCGATCGTGGCGCGAAGCGCTGCGGGGGTTGCTCGTGAAGGGTGGACGTTGACCAGCGCCCCTGGAAAGAAGGAACGCGGCGTTTACGACGGTTTGCTGACGGTACAGCTTGAGTCTCGCGGGTGGTAAAGGCGAAGGAAAGGTGGCTGTGTGCAGCCGAGGATAGGTTTGTCATTTTCTACGCAGACACCCCCGTCGAACTGGCTGCCAGCTCTCGTGCAACCCAATCCACCGTCCCCTACGAGCTGCGAGGGGTAATGCAATATAACATGTGGAAGAGGGTGTCTCCTAGCAACCCTATGTCTTCTCACCCCATTCCCTAAGCCTCGCCCCCCTAAAACACCCTAAATCCGCTGCAACGCGCTGCGGCTGCCGTCGATGGAACAGAAACTTTCCTTGTTTTCCCAGCTACCTAAAAGTATATACGTCCACGTGCCTGGATGTATTGAGGTGTGCTCGAGGACCATAAATCTCAAACTCATCTCGCCGCATTCTTCGCCTTCGATCCTCGCGCATCGCGGTCAGGTCCTTCCGTGCCCCGTTTCCAGCTGGATTCGATTCGAAATCAAACCCCGGAATCTCCAGCCCGAATCCACACGATCCTCGCACAGATGAACGTCTCGACGGCCTTCCCCTCCACCCTAGCGCGACGGAGTCTCGATATTCAGCCGGGGGTGGCGGCGAACACGGCCGCGCGAGGACACCCTGTATGTATCGGCGGTGCCAGCCGTACGTGTGGCGGACGCGAAAGGGGGATTGGACGGTGTTTGCGCGCGTTCGCAGGGGTTGAAGAACAAGAGCCGGTCTGGGCTAGGTCTCGCGAGCGTCGAGCGTGTGAGGATTCCCCCTTTCTTCACGCTGGCACAATTATCATGATCGTTAATTTCGCTGACGGGGGCCGGTGTTGCCGAGCCTGTAAACCATAACTTGCGCCCATCGCCGTGTTACGTTGTTACAATAGCCAGCCAGTCCCACTTTAGACGGTTCGAGCCCTTTGTCGCGGGCACACGCTTGCTCTGTGGGGTCGAACGATCGATAAAATCGCGCGTTTGGTTCCTCTGTGCCTGCACCCGTGGACGTTACGCGGTCTGACCGCTTCGCTCGCAAAGACAGGCTGTTGACCAGGGGGCGACAAACACCGCGCCGCGTTTCTACAGTTAAGTTCTGCTGCTCTGATCGCTCCAGGATAAGAGCACGCGTATCTATTCTCAAGCCATTTGTCACCCCTTGGTATATACCGACTATTCGCGCTTCGAATTGGCACGCTATTGGTAGCATCGCAGAGTCCCGACGACATGGGACAATTCTGCAGCGAAGAATCCTGCGAACGGGCACGCGTGCTCTTACCTAGAAGCGATTAGTGCAGCAAAACCGAACTGCAGACGCGTCGAACGTCTTGATCCAACTGGATTCACGTTTTATTCGGTCGCGGGTAAGTGGATGGAATTCTCGGTAAGCCCAGCTGCGAAAGCCAGGCGACGTTCGTCTAGACGCGACAAGGCTAGTTCCCATCGACGACGCGACGGAATTGATCGGCGAGGTTCGCAAGAAGAAGCCCCGGCACCTCGTCCCGAGCCCGCCACTTGCCGACGATTCGGCTTGCTCGTAAATATTTAATGGGGATTCGCGGCGGGATCCCATAATGGCCGGTGCTTGGAAAACACGCGTGCGTCGATTCTGCCTATTTACACACACAGACGCCGCCCGCCGTCATTCTAGATAATGGAAAACACAAAAGGATAGCCCGTGGAGAGGAGCTGTTTTGCAGATGGGGTGGTCGGGATCGTCCTCCCTGTCTCCCGCTCTCTCCGTAGTTATTCTTTCTTTTTGTTGCCGCGTCCTTTCGCCCATTGCCTGGGAATATTCGGCACTGTGAATGCACGGAAACCACTGGCGTGTTACAGCTCGGCAACGCGACCGGCGACTCTATTCTTTCTCGTAGACCTAGGCGCGCGCGCGCGCGTGGATGTTAGGGAATTTTTTCGGCGATAGGGATCGAAAACGGTGGAATCCGAAGGGGACATTCCATGCGAAATCGGGATATGTTGAAGTCTTTAGTGATATTTAAACGTAAGTATCTCAAAGGATTTTTCAGAATCTTATACTATGACCTTCACACGTGGTTAGGAATGAAAGAAGAAATTCAATCTACTAGAATCTAAATAGAGAGTTCGATATATTTATTTCATTCCTAACCGGGTGTAGCCTTAAAAGGTCATAGTATACCATATAGTTGAATTTGTCTTGACAGTCGCTTTCATTTTGGATAATCAAATATATAGCATTCCATTTAAAAAACTGAGGGTCTTCTTCGTTTTAAGGAAAATATTGCGAACACCAAAAATTGAGTTACCGTATTATGTTGTGTATAAAAAACTGTAAAAATTCTCCTTCTTCAGTTTTTTTTATAAATACTTACCATATTCGAGAACACTGTATAAGAAATAAGAATAGCAGATATAGCCGCTTGGCCGCTGCGAGTACAGCACGGCCCAGCCAGTGGAGTAGGTGTTGGGCGACACAGCGTCAACTTTCGGCAATTTTTTCAAGGCCAATTTTAAAATGTTCATATTTTTTAAAATTAATCCATCAAGGGGAAGGATAGAACTATATTCTCCTTTTTTTAGATTTTTAAAAACGCGCCCAATGTTAAAAACCTGCATTTGTTTAAAATAATTGCACTAATATGGTTCAATTTTTTTTTTAAACTGAAATAATTTTTTCTTAAAACTTTAATGTCTTCTCTATAAGCATCGCAAAGCTCATCTCCATCCGTTTACTATTTCCATAGCTATAAAGCATAATGTATTGAAAAAAACTTAGCACTTAACTTCAAACAGCTGTAAAATCGACATTTTTCAAAATTTTGAAAAATCCTTTTAGGTACGTTTAAGTATCACTAAAGACTATAACATATTCAAATTTCAGCAACATCCGAAATGTTACTCCGAAAAGTGTCCGATTTCGCGTTGAATGTCCCGAAGGTCACCTAAAGGTCGAGTTTCCTAGCTGCGGCCAGCGGCGATCCCACTAGTGCAACAGAGACACAGGTGCATACTTCTCTATTGCACTAGTGGGACCGCCGCCGGCCGCGGCTAGGAAACTCGACCTTAAAGGCTGCCGTTCCAATAAGCGGCTGGCGACTGCGGCTGGCGACGCTCCCACTAGTGCAAGGGAGAAACAGATACATACTTCTCCCTTGCACTAGTGGAAGCGTCCACCAGCCGCAGTCGCCAGCCGCTCATTGGAACGGCAGCCTTAACAGAGTCACGAGACTCCGCGGCGGTTGAACAATGAACGGACATCACGACATCGAGATCGAGATCTACGGCACGAACAAAACGCTCACGCGAGCGGAAGCGTCGATTAAATGCACGCATCATAAGTGTCCGTCAGCGTTTATAGAAGCGGACTCCCAATTTACGGTTATCATCGCCGTAATTGCCTACCACGCGATCGGGGCAATGGTTCCCGTTCGAGCCCTCGATTCGTTCTATCTCATCTCATTTGGGCTACTTGCACAACCCCATGAAACGCCGCGAACTTACCCCTCTCGACTCGAGTTATCCGCCAAGAAAATTCCCTTTTCCAATCGAACGAAGTGGATTCAAGGAAAACAAGCCACCGAGCCGGGGGGAGATTCACCTTTATGGAAATGCTCCCTAGCCGGCTGCCACGCAAATATTTGGCAACCACGTCCGAACTCCCATTAATTTCCACCCTGTTTTCAATTTCGCCAAGGCGCTTCCGACTTGGCCGTGGAACAACCACCGCGCCAATCGACCTTCCCAGTACTCTTCCTCGCGATCGCAAATATCTCGTTGGCCCACCTCTAGGGAATTTCGATGCCGCAAAGGACGCTTCCCTGGATGTTGTTTGTATTCCGCTCGCGACGAACTTCGGCACCCGCCTTTCAGCCGGAATCATACACTAGAATTTTCATCTATAGGTAGTCCCAAAACGTGATGCAAAAACTGACGACAGCCTTCGCGAATAAAAGAATCCGTTTCATTGGACATGGAGGAGTTCAGAGGTCCGAAAGCAACGATGTCCACTTGTTAATCGTGGAAATGGGAAATTGATGGGAGAGATCTCGCGCGAAAAGCCACCCCGGGGGCAACAACATTTCCCTGGCCTTTTTCATGACCACGATAGCGCCGCGCCCGCGCGCAATCTCTCTCACCCTTTCGCTGGCGATACGCCGTGAGATTGGGCTTGCCGCTCTTCGCTCCGCGAAAATCCACTTACAATGGTAATTCCCCAATTTCCGCTCGTAACGCTGTTTTAAATGGCAGTCAAAGGGCGCCGCGACGCTGCCAGGTTTTGCGTCCAGCCACTGATAACGCGCGCGATAAACACACTGGGATCGTGGTAAAAGTTTGCGTAGCAGACTAGCAAAAGATTCGAGGAAGAACGCACCAAATGGCAGAGTTTCTACTGCGTCCACAGAAGTTGCCAGAGAGGAGGAGTAGCGAGGGCAGAGGCACGAATTTGATCGAATTCCCTCCTTTATCCTTTGAATTATTTTACCTCCAGAGAACTGTCCAGCGAGAATTGGCAATAATTCGCGATGATTTGTTTCGGTCGAGCTGTTACAAACATCGAACTGCGCTGCAAATGAAATTCCAACGTGCCCGCGCCCCTTTATCTCATTATCTTCACAATCCTCGATAATTTCTCGATTATCCGTAGTTTGATCGGCCACGTCGAGTGCTTGCCCCCTTTGCCCCGATCTGACCGAGCTGCGGCGAAAAATTAACCATGAATATTCACCGCCTTCCTCTGTCCCTGGTTTTAAGGATCGCGTGGATTCCGAGACGAATCGATAGGCGACGAGGGGGACGGCTGACCTTTTGTCTAAAAAAAAGCGCAAGCTTCCACGGCTCGATTAATCCGGACTTAATCGACTGTTAAGCCCGTCCCGTGCACGTGAACACGTGTACGTACCTACATCGGATCAAATCGATCGCAGCTCTGATCTATGTTTAGCGGCTAAGAGGGCACTTGCGTATCGGGAATATTCGTTTCCAGATGAAACACGCAGCTCAGGCTCGAGTTGCTTCTGACGTAGACACAGCTAATCCCTAAACATTTTAAGGGTTCGCTAGTGCGTTCACAATAGCGATTCGGCTTTGATTGCTGACGCCCCCAGAGACTCGTGGGCGTATCACGGACGGCTGTCCACGTTGCGTGTAAGTCCTCTGTGTCCGCGTTTTTCAGAATTCCAGTCGACTTGAGCGCAACCCCGCCGGAGACAGAGGGAGCCAGCACGGAAAAAGCAGCTGGCATCCTGTGTGTCGGGGGTGTCGGTGGACGTCCGTGTATGTGGGTGGATGTAGCTCGACACGGAAGTATGTCGCGACGGAAATCCCGGCGTCTTAGCGACGTCAAGACGCTAACAAACGGCGCACCGCGTAACTCCCTTGCCGTTCCTTCCTTTCCGCGTGTACGTGTGCACGTTGCATGCTGGTAGGAGTGCACTCAGCCTTTACGCGTTGCAAAGCTTGAGCAAGGGTCGTCTCGGTGTCTGCTAACAAGGGGCCTTTAATGCTGGAACGTCGGTGCCTCTCCCACCCAATCGTTCGCGCGGCGATTTATCGGAGGACTTTTATTTGGTTTGCGCAATGGAAATGGCTAGCCAGGGGGAGCTCGACGAATTGGAACGGTTATAGTTATAGTTCCCGCTTTACGTTTCCGAGCTTCCACCCTCGGATATTTGGATGATCGGCGGATGTCTGTGACTCCTCTCGTGCACGTCCATTCGCGAATGAAAGAAAAGGGATGCCCCGGAGCGGGTTCGAACGGAAACACGTCATATTAAGTTGCTCAGACAGTGAATAGCTATTTTATATCCGCGACGGAGTAATCGTTGCGGATTACTTTTCTCGTTAACTCTTTCCGATGGCGGCCGAAGGGTGCGCGGGCGAGGAGAGAACGGTGGGCGGAGGCGGCGCGGCCAATCCCGCGGAAATGAATCAGGATTACTTTTACGGGCGCGTTTGAAAGTTCGCGACGAGCCAGCCGAGGGGTGGACCCTAGCCGGGGGCGCGGAGAGTTTGACGCTGAGTTCCGAGTGGCTGGAAATTAGCTTACTTAGACGGCAGACTGGAAATATTGGCAGATAAGCGATATAGCCAGTGACTAACCGATAAGCGAAGGGTGGCGTTTCTCTGCTTATTATCGGACCTATGGAAACGCGGCTTATTGGAACTGCGCGGCGGTCACGAAGGGAGCGACTCCACGTTGGACGTGTTTGTCGAGGTCTGCGGAACAACAGGGCTGGGGATAATCGCGAGGACTTTTCCGAGGCAACGGCGCGAGGGAAATTTCTGCTGGATGGTGGAAGAAAGCTTGTAGGTGCCTTGGAAACGTGGAAGAAGATTGATGAAAAATTCGCGGTTAGTCTAATAATTGTGTTACCCGAGAATCTAGCTCTCTCCGGTTTACCCGATTTCACGGAGAAAATTTAATTTCCATGGAAACTTAGACCGCTCGTTCCTCGGGGGATGCGAAACAACGCGACTTCCAACCCCCCCGCTCGGCTTTGTGTACACTGCTGTCGTGTCGCTTCTCCGATTCTCAAAACTAAATTACATTTACGGAACTCCGGGGAAAGTTTTGCCCATTGTTCGCGACTATTTCCTTCTTCAAACACGACCAAGTCGATCGCAACAGTCGCTCCGCTTCCGAGGGAAGCGCCTTGTCCCTGCTGCTACCCATTTCCGGTCGATCGTCTTGCTCGCTCAATCGAATTCTCCGCTCGCGGCAACAATCCACCGCGAATTTAACTTTTTAAACGTATCAACTCAGTCGTCTGACATTATCTGAGTTCCCTTCACTGATTCGTACTCGTCATTCAAGAAATTAAGCACCGCAGACCTCGAGCACCAAGTTCAACAGATTTCCATTTGGAAACGAGAGTCACGAATCCTGTTTGATCGCGAAAATGGTCGGGTTCGTCGATTTATACGAAACGACTGGAGCAATTTCGACGAAATTCGCACGAGAACGCATCCGCTTCGTGCCACTCTCTCTCAGGCACGGAAAATTGAATTTTCCCGACGAGGGAAAGCTTTCGCTCGGTCGGGGAATCAATTTTTCGAGATCATCGGTGACTACGATCTTCATTTGCTCCCGTGAAATAGGTTTCCCTCGAAGGGAAGGGAAGGAATGGAAAGGGGGTGTAGGAACGAATTAGTCAAACCGTGGCGCATCTATGAATTTACAGCTGCGATCCTTTATTTTTCGATAACTATCGACTTTATTGCCTGTAGTAATTTTTACAGAGGACAGTGTCGCGCGTTCCGTGTGTTAATTGCGAGCGGTTAGGGAAGAGTTTAGGGGCTCGTTCGTGAAAGATGCAAAGCTCGATTCCCTTCAGGGTTAGCTGGGCAAAGTGCGAAGCGTTTTAATCTGGTTTCCCGTTGGCTTTTTCAGCAAAGGAGCTGAAAATATGCGGCAGCGTGAGGAGCGGCGGGGAGGTCTGCTGCTCCGCGGACATGGAGGTGAGATTACAGGCGAGGGCACGTGACAAACATGAGAAAGCCACCAAAGAAACTCTTCAGCGGCTGCATCAGGTCCTGTCGACGAGAGGGGCCAGGTTTCACAGTGAGTACCTCCCGAGACTTTCGCGATTTTAATCACTTCACCGCCAACGCGGCGTGAAATTCCACCCGGGAACGCTTTACAGTGACAAGGCGGAACGAGGGTTGATTCTGCAAATTGGTTAGAAGCTTCGTGGCGCGCTCAACTTTTCGCGATTGCTTGCTATTACCAGGGAAAGCAACTTCTCTCCGACCCCGTGAAGTGTTCTTCTTTCTGCATCGGAAGCAGCCCAAGACGTATCTCCCTTCGCGAATAACTTGGGGTGGCCACCCTCGGCGTAGAAAACCTCGAAATCTTCCCTCCGACCGAAACGATTCATCCGACGTCCGCTGCGGTTCATCTCAGCCTCCTCTTCGCCAATGCAAGGCTACTGGAAAACTTTCTACTCGTTCCCCCTGAAAATTCAAGGATGGTAATCCGTTGACTGTCGCGGAGAGGCTGAAAGCATCGAGCGTTACAAAACAGTCTGAACTGTATACGAAGCAAGCGATCAGCTCGACGTGGAACCTGTTTCCTAGCTTGTCGCCGGGGAAAATCGAATGTCCCCGTCAATTATGCCGGCTCTCGGTCACAAAAGGACTTTCCAGAGCAGTTTAATCGGCCGGACGTCCTCGACGACGGAGAGGACTGGTGGCATCGACAGGCGGTAACCAGGTTTCCAGGCGCGATACGCCAAGGAGCGGCTCGAAATGAGATTTCTGGAGTAACGGCTACTCGCCATTCACGCAGACGTCGATGCATTTCTCGCGTCCGTTGTTCAGCTCCCACGAGCCTCCATTTTCCCTCCTTAATCGAAGGGAGGCCATGATGCTTTCTAAAACGCGAAAACGATTTCAGCCGCGGAACCCCCTTAATATGCCTCGCAAAATAATCGAACGCACCTTAAACTGTCCTCCGTAACGGTTATTTAACGCTCGACCCTCGCGTGATCGACCAGCGAGGCGCAGAAGGCGAGATCGCGAGGCGGAAAATCTAGTAACTCGCCGAGGCTCGTGAAATAGTAATCTTGCTAATCTTTTAATCCCAGCTCCCGTTTTTCAACCACGTAATCCTCGTTTGATGTCGTGCCTACTGCCCGCCGATCTCGTTACCTCTCCACTCGCTCCCTTTTCGCCAGCGACGATTTCGAGCAAACCCTTTAAAGATTCGAATCCGAGCGCTCGATATTTCACGAGAGTCTGTGACGGTTGCGGCTGCGAATGGGAGGAAGTCGGAGCGGGGTGGGACTGTCTTTCGAGCGAGTGCGCCAAGGCAGTAGGCACGAGTCACTTTGGCGATCGCCGCGAAAATTAGACGGCGCTACCGGGTGAAAATCTCCGAGTCCCTAACGATATTCTCATTAACGAAATTACTGCTCGCCCGGCTCGCCGCCCGGTGGTCTCTCCATTCGAGCTTCAATCTTTCTCGCGCCCTTTCCACCCGGCGCGGCTTCTCTGACGGTCGACGGTGCTTCCCTTTGAGGTGCTGCTACCTAGCCGCATCTAGCTACGTACCCACTTTGCCCGCCACTCAGCGCGATAGAGTATGGCACGATAGGGACGGGGCGACGTCGACGCGGAAAAAAGGGTGGAAAGGGAGATGATGTGAGACCGGTAGGCGAAAGGAGAAAGAGGAAAGAGGGAAGGGGTGAAGTGGACGACTGAGACGCTGGATAGCTGAGAAAAATCGAGGGAATTGCCGGGGGAGAGTCCCAGAGCACGATAGGGCAAGAAATCGTACAGATTCCCGCCCCTCTGTGTCTCCTCGGTCTCCCAAGATTCCCCCAAGCAATTTCGTTACACGTTTCGAGGGATTCCCAGCGTTTGGCCCATCTCGCTGGTTCGTAAAGCACTTAACAACCATTCGATTCGGTCAAGCATTCTGATCGAAGGAACGAGTATTGTCCCAGGCTTCCAGATGTCAGCTACACTCCTTTGGGAAATGATTCAAAGACCTTCGATGTCTCTGCTAAAGAGGGCTCGATGGGACGATCGCGTTCCATCAGGATTTCCATCGGTTTCTCGCGAGAATTACCTAGTCTCGATCCTCCGCGAAACACGGGCCAGCAGACGAGCGTATCGCGAATTAAAAGCTCGCCGAGGTTTTAGTCGGTCGTCGCGAAGCTAAGTGCCTCCTTCCTTTTTCGCGCGGAGCTTTTTGCTGGGCGTCGCCGTCGCCGGGGTTGTCGACGATTCGTTACACAGGGGCTCGTACCTACCTGTTCGCCCTCTCTCTGGCTGTCATTAAAAGGAATTTTAATCACATTCTTCGCGGCTGAAGTGACGACGAGAACGGGTTCAGAGTACGCGTCGTCGAGGCTGCCGCCAGCGCCGCAATTCGGCTGCCGCCTTTCTATAACCTCTTTTGTCGGTTTCTCTGTTACCCTGGAATCAGTTTCATACCGTCATTGACAATCAACGGAAATTACGCCGAACGGTTCGCTTTCCAATAGAGGACGAAGGAAAGTTACGTCACGAGACTTGGAACGGTTTAATCGCTTAGATAATCGTAGGCAAGATTCTATGGGGTTCTGTGAGGGATGAGGAGACTACTTGTCTAAACTTTCGACTTATCAGATTCTTTTTTATTTCGGTGAGAGAAGTAGACGCGGACGAATGCCGGAAGTCGTCCTCGAAGTTGAGACGCGACGGCCGCGGCGCGGCGCGGCGTTACGGAAACTTGGGTAACATGTTGGCTTTGATGGGCGGAAAGTAGTTAATTAACGCTTGCAAATTAGATAGGAGGATCCGGGGGGAGCGTCTTACGAGTACACTCCATCATCCGATAAGAGCCAAACATTGTTAACGCGTGATCAGTCGGCGGAAGGGGATCAGGGGCTTGTAATTGATTTGCAAATCTCAGGTAACAGAGGGTGTCTGCTCTGGAGGCAAATTGACGCGAATCGTTCCGACTGCAATTATCGAGCGACGGGTTCTTAAAACAACTGGGGCAGAGTCAACAAAAATCAACGTTCCGCTTTATCAATTGCTTAACCATCCAGAAATTAGCATGGGAAATGATTAGGTACCCCTGCGTAGAATCGATCGCCAGAGTATCCCAGTTGATAGGACAGGATGTAACGGTAATACATGCTTCATTTGTTTTTCACAGACTTCTTCAAGGATCTCCTAGCGGCCAGTAAGAAGGGCTTCCACGAGATGTTCAAGAGTACCTACGGTATCCTTTACGAGCAGAACGCGTATGTTTTCACGGACCTGTTTAACGAGCTGGAGAATTATTACGCAAAGGGGACGGTGAGTGATCGTTTATTCATCCCCTGACACGATGCAAACTACAATCGTCCGTTAATTTCTCCGTGCTGCCTTTTCAACCCCCATCACTATCGTCCCGAGTGCTCCCAAGTTTCGACCGTGCCTCGCGCAAGAGGATCGAGCGTCGACGTGGTGACGAGGCAAACGAAATTTCAAGGCGGAATCGATAGAGCTGGCGCGGCGACAGGCTCGATTTTCAAAGGCGACAGAATTTAGCCAGCGTTTCTGCGCCCCCGACCCCCTGTCCGCCGATTTTCCCTTTTATTAAGTTGCTGCGTAGGGCGAACTTTCCGGGAACGAAACGACCCTCGTCCATCCCAGAGTTTAACCGCGAGCAACGAGACTCGGTCGCGCGATCGGGGGTTGGCGGGCTTACGCGCGCGAAGGCCAGTTTAATCAATGCTTTTGACGGTCGGGGGCTCGTGGCGGCCTTTCCCGATAAAGGGCCAGAAAATATCCTCCCCTAGGGTCAGCCCTCCGTGTCGACGAAGGTCATGGATTCCCGTCGGTCCCTGCAATTATCAAACGAATTCCCTTTATCCGCCGAGTTGCCCCTTGTATCGAAAGCACCGTAATGCTAGCTTCTACCTCTTCGAAGCCTCGTGAACTTTCAAATCCCAATCGACTCGAACTTGGATTAGCAAAAATCATCCAATCTAATAATCTCTACGAAGAAGTTAAGTTACTTAGAAGTCCCAGCTGTTCAAAATCTCGTCAACTTTCCAATTCCGATAATCCCAATGGATTTGGACTCGGATTATTGAAATCGCCGATTTCAATAACGTTCCACAACGATTCGAATGTCTCGTAACCGCTCCGTATCGCACCCTCCGCAACAATGGGAGGGAAGAGAATCGAATGGCCATTACTATCCGTCATACGTGCCGCGCGTGCAGGATCGCGCATCGGCCCGTCACGTCGTATCGACCATAAAAAGCAGAAAGAAAAAAGGAGTGAAAAGAAGCGCGCGTGGGGAAGGGGCCCAAGAGTGAAAGAGCGATAGATAGAGAGGAAGATGGAAGGGGGCCACTGAGACGACATTTCGAGGGTCGATTGTCATTCAAATCGGCTGGAATTATTCACCGGCGTCACTTGGACCTGTTCAGGTCGGTCTGCGTGCACGATTGCGCCCTCGAAAATGGCCCTGCATGAATATATTATTGTTGCAATCGCGGTGTGTCGCGCGTCGCTGGAGGTAACGAATTTATATCGACGATATATTGCGTCTCGCTTCGCGGATTCGGAGGATTCGAATTTATCGAGGACTCGTCCTCCCCCTGCCTTTATCCTTTCTCCTGCTTTCCGTTTCGACCACTGCTGGATAATACGCCCGGCGAATTGCACGATCATTCCTTTCGATCGCTAGAATATTGGGTGGAATAGAAACTAGCTGGAATCTATGAATGGGAAATCCGGCTAATCGTACGGTTCAACGGTCTCGTTCACACGTTCATTGTTTTCCCTTTTCTCTTGATCATCATCGACCTCCCTCTCGCTCGCCCGCAACATTTGGCGGATCTCTGTATTCCGGGTTGCTGGACTCGTTATTGTTGCAGGTGGACCTGGACGACGCCATGGACAACTTCTTCAACACTCTCTACCAGAAGATGTTCACGGTGCTCAACAGCCAGTACAAGTTTAACAACAAGTACTTGGAGTGCGTCGGCGATCACATGAAGGAAATGAGACCGTTCGGCGACGTTCCTCAGAAGCTGGGCATTCAGATAAAAAGGTCCTTCGTTGCCACCAGGGCCTTCGGCCAAGCGTTGACTGTCGCCGCGGATATCCTGAAAAATATGCAGTCGGTGAGACACTTATCCTTGCGAAAATTACGCTCCGCGATCTCGAGTAACGCTCTGATCATTCGCATACCCTGCTGCTCGCGCGGTCCTCCGGTAGAGCCTAAGTCTAAACTCTAAAAGGTAGTCCAGCGTGAACGTCGCAACAGCTCGAAAATCGTTTTGTTTTCGCAGTTGAAACCGTCTGCGGACTGTGCAGCTGCACTCACCAAGATGACAGTCTGTCCGTCGTGCAGCGGGATCACTGGCAATGTGCTAGCGTGCGGCGACATGTGTGCCAACGTGATGAAGGGTTGCTTGGCCCAGCATGCGGCTCTGGATGCTGAATGGAATCACTTCGTCGGTGAGTAATTCCCCGTCCATTGTTCCGTCAGCTGTAATTATAGTCTGGCGCTGGCCGATATGATCCGACCGACGTCGATGCTGCGTTGTCTGTTTTATTTATTGCCCGTCGCGTGGGAAAACATCCTCGCCCAGAGTTATAATTGCTGTGTAGTTGAGTACATCCTGAGAAATCCTTGCCACGCGGAACGTGGCATCGACGTTCCTTCAGCGAAAACAGTTGAAATTCTCTGGCTCCAGTTTCACTAGAGAAAAACAGACTCCTGTACCCACTGTCAGCTGAAGCGCCTTAGCCTCGCCACCTCCCTTAATTGCTCTGTACCTTCCCCCGATTCCAGAGGCCGTCGACAAGGTGGCGGATCGACTGCTGGGTCCGTTCAATATCGAGATGTTGGTACGCCCCATCAACCTGAAGATCTCCGAGGCGATAATGAACTTTCAAGAGAGCAGCCACGACGTGTCGCAGAGGGTGTTCACCGGCTGCGGCAGGCCTGTGCTGGGTAGACGAAGACGCAGGGACAATCGGGAGCTGGAGCTCGAGACGCTCAACTTCGACCAGGAGACATCGACCGATGACCGTGCTCCGACCGCCGCCATTCTGGACAAACTCGTGAAGGAGATACGCCAGAGGGTCAGGGATTCCCGTCAGTTCTGGGTCTACTTGCCCTATAAACTGTGCAACGACGGCCTCGTGGTACCACCCAGCAACACCAAGGAGTGCTGGAACGGCACACACGTCGACAAGTGAGTATCTTCCTGGTAACACACTTTAATTGTTTCCTTGCTACTGTTACTCTTGCGTCTCAATACAGCTCTGTTAGGTATATCTGACGTCGAGTAACGCGAGCTTGAGAACTTAACCGAGCCGGATGATCTGGCTGTTGCAGGTACATATACCCGGTGTCGTCAAATGGAGAGACTCAGATCCTGAATCCAGAAGTGCGGAGCTCAGGGCCTAGGCCGACGATCGTGAGAGATCAGATCTTCGCGTTGACGACCATCACGAACAGGCTCAAGTCCGCGTTCAACGGCCAGGATGTCGATTGGATCGACACGGGTGAGTCCCCTGTTGCATTAACAATTCCCTTTAACAAGGTCCCGTTCGCCATCGTCGTTTGTCATTAAAGTCGGGGCTTGGGTTGCGACCGTGAGAACGGTTTCGTGCGTAGATGTGTTCGGAATCATAGCGAACGTGCGCTTCCATTAGAGCAAACATCGCTGCGGCGGTCGTCGGGTATTCCAGCGAATGCATACTGCACGCTATTTAGCTAAAACGTATAGGCAATCGTATAATCGGCATTGGTGTACATATCGCTCGTGCAAACAGGCAACCAATCGAATCCGGATAATGAGTGGACGGATCGGAAATCCACTTTGCCGAATGGGCGCGTCGCATCTCTCGGCTTACCGAGTTCATTCTTGGATAGTTAAGGCTGCTCGATCTTTGAAGAGATAGCACTCGTGAAGTAGAGTCTCGCTTCGTCTGGGAATAAATGAATCGTTAAGCAGATGCATGATCGCGGACGCGTGTCTGGCTGCTGTATACTAGTAGGCTATTGTCTCGCGGCTTATCGAATCTCAATGTCAATGGAGGACAGCTATTTATGACTCCACTAATATCCCAGGCGACGTGACGGCAATCCTAAACTCTTGGATCCTACCAACGAGCTACCTGTCTCGGCTGCATTTCCTTCGTTCGCCGTTCCTGCTGTCTCGCTCGTCTTACCCTTTGCCCGGCTAGCGATGTGGCGGTGTACCGCTCGGATGTCACATCTGGGTGATCTGAATTTCAGAGGAGACGGAGTGGAACGGGTCAGGGAGCGGGTCCGGGGACAGTACGGACCAGGACAACACGACAACCGATGACGAGGACGGTTTTAAGGAGGGGTCAGGCTACGAGCCGAAGCTGTCACCGCCCGAGACCCCGAAGCAATCGCCCCCGGCGGTGCACCCCGAGGCCGTGCCACCTAGGGTCGACGTCGACCCGAAGATCAGCACCAGCAACAACAACAACAACAACAGCAACAGCACGTCCACCGCGGACAGCGGCGCGACCAGGCAAAAAATGTCACTGCCGCGAGCTCTCATGACGTACCTCGTCCCCATAGTGGTTATGTGGTTCGGTGGCTGCCTCACCGAGTGGCTGTGATCATGTGGTTCCCCCGGACAATGCACTGCGATGTAAATAATTCCTTCTAAAACGTTGTCGGGTCCTCGCGACGAGTCGCGAGCTAGGGCGAGGAGGAAGGTCGCCCCTCGTGGCGGCCAGTCGAGAGGACGATGATCGGGTTCGATGGCGCGTGTTCTTCCGCCGAGTGACCGGAAACGCGTGCTTCAGGACGCTTCACAGAGACTGCAGGCTGCAGGCCCCTTTCGGGCCTGGCTCTAGAACGAGCGTGCGCCCTGGGGAATCGACTTTCGATGTTCCAGGACGAGTCCCTCCGGGGACGGAAAGATCGGACTTGTAGCTGTTCCTGGACTTTTCTGTTTCACGACTGACGAGCGTGCCTTCAGGACGAGTGGCGTGATCCGCTTTGATCGTCAGGATCGTCAGACTTGTCCAGACTCCCCGGCGCCACTGCTAGGCACACCGATCGGGAATAATGAGTTATAGACGGCTTTTAAAGCGACCGTTGCTCCAGCAACGAAATTTCTCCACTTGGAGTAATTGTTGCGCGCTATTGGGAATTTTTCGTTTCACTTCCGTTGCTTCCCGGTTCAACGTGGGTGGCGGCTCTGGGCGTATCTTTTGCAGAGGTGTTCCATTTAGGTCTTCGGGTGGGAACGGGGTGTTTACGGTGGCATGGGTGGGGCGGGAACTAGACGAGAGTCTGATCGACGTGGAATATACGTTAAATATGGAAATGAGTATACGAGAAGCACGGGGACTGATTATCGAGCGACGTGTTTGCCTTCCTGCTGTCTCCCCCGAATGTGAACATTTCCATGGGAAAAATTCGTGGTTCGAAGGGAGAGGCTCGATCGACTGCGGTCAGTCTCGCAGCCGCTGGTTGGGCAAAGCATTTAGTAGAACGTAGGGATCTCGATTACGCGGCGCAGCTACCGAGATTACGGTTACTTTATCTCTGGGCAATAAATTTGACGAATTTCATTTCGTCCTGGGGTAGAGCAGCGGTGGCCACATCGGGCCATTTGGGAATAAGGTCCCCATTATGTTTACCGTAGCTGCGCGGAAGGGGAGCTGGAAGCCAATGGTAATGTGGGCGCGCCACGAATAGGGAAAACTGTAAGAGTGTAAGTAGTAACGTGCGGTGCAGGCTCGTACCCCTAGGCTGAAATAACTGGCCCTCTTAGGAGCCCAAGTGGCAGCGATCACTGGGGCCCCCAAGATTCCCAGTCATTCAAGCCTATCGTACGGGCATGAGGTTGCACCGCACACTACTACACTTTTCCCTATCCATGGCACGCCCACGTTACCATTGGCTTTCGAGCTCCTCTTCCGCGCGGCTACGGTAAACATAATGGAGACCTTACTCCCAAATGGCCCGATGTGGCCGCCGCTGGGGTAGAGGATACACCTTTAGTTTTATTCGAGGGCCGCCTTGCCGATCAGTAGAATTTAAGGGGTTTGAGGATGATTGAGACGGTGAGATGTAAATACGAAGAGTGGCGCGTGATAAAAGGGTGGAGGTGCTAACAATCCGGGACGAAGAAATCTCGAGGCTCTGAAACTATCGACAGATTCCATCACTTAGAAAACGAGAAGCCATGGAATTTATCATTCGCCACTCTGTCGCGTCGTTCCAGCAATCTAGTACTCGAGAAAATGTGTCAAAGCGCGGCTCTGGGACGTGGCCGGAAATGGGCTCCTGTGATAATGTCAAAAAAAATGTGAAAAATGTTGGGAAAAGGGAAGGAAGAAAAGAAGCGCCCGTTGGCCCCGTTCGTAACCTGGCTAGAGCCTAAACAAGGGCGAAAAAAGAGACATTCTACAAATCTAGTGAAATATTCAAATAAATATTATGAATAATTAATTATTTGTAATTATATTATTATATATATATATTATTATTATTGTAAAGTGAAATTAATATAAAAATTGTACGTTGCGATTGAGATACGCTGCTGCGGACGTGAGAGCGTGATGAGAAGTGTATGGGGTCGCGCGATCCTCCTTTCATTGACTTCGATACGATCGTCTATGAGAGACCGCGTGCCTTCTTCAGAGAAACAGAGTGGAATTCTGCATTTTCGCGTGCATCAGCTGCACGGAATCCTTGCTGAACGAGCCGAGTGCTTTTAACGGGTTGAACGCTCCGATAGACGCAACGATCTTAGCAAAGGGCGAGTGTACACCTTCTCTGCTTTAATTCTAAAAGATAAAAGCAACTTCGTGTGCCCCCATAAAACTCCCGTGTTCCTCGTAGCGTCGCTCCTTTGGCGCGCGAAGGAATTGTTGCGGAATCCCCCTTGGGGAAGGCAGAAGGAAAGCGGAAGGCAGAAAAGTATTAGGGATGGCATGCAATCCGGCGATAGACCACCCGCTGTTAAGAAACAAACAGCGACACCCTTGCTTCAGAATATTCTTTACTTTTATAAGCGCTGCGCAGCGGGAATGTTTTAAGAAAACCTTGACGCTGAAGCAGTCGAGTGCTGTCAGTTTGATATGGACCTGCAGCTTTCATAGGTGCAATAAATTTTATGACGCGAAACGGGGACCGCCTGAAACTCGCCACTGGTTTTATGGCCGGACAGTAAAACAGTTGGACGATAAGCTGTTAATGCTATTAATTAGATGCAGCGATGTCTATCGTATCGTTCGACTCGTTAAAGAGCATGACGTAAGGATATTGCGATGGGGAACAGGGTTTTTTTACTGCAGAAGCGTGACGGACCACTTAAACGACTTTTCTGAAATGACGGCAGTTCCTTTCAACCTACGAAGCACGTAGGGAAGGAACAACAGCGTCTTGAGAGCCTTCAACGTGACTTATTTCTAAATAATATGTCGTGTTCTATCTTCGTGAAAGTGTCGATTGTCCTTTGGATAGGAAGAAGCGACCAAATTTTTAGCCTTTATCTCACCCTCTGCGAAGCTACTTTTTTTTGTTGTCGAAAAAAAAACACGAAAAGTTGAGGAACCAACGAGCCGAGTGGCTCGAGTGTTCGCGTATGAATTGGCAAAAGAAAAACTTTGCTTTCCAAGTCGAAATTGAAGCTTCGCTTTGTCAAAGTACACTTCATGCCGGAAACGTTAAAGAGGGTAAACGTTGGAGCAAATTACATTTACATTTCTTTATTATTATTATTATCGCTAGTAATATATTTATGTTATTCGCTATTCTAAAAGGTAACGACCAGCTAAAATTTACGTGCGAATTGACCTCAAATCGAGATCGTCGATCGGCTTTTATGTAGACTAGCCCACTGTAGACGATCTCTGAATTTGCTTTATCCAAGGGATTGCTAAACTTTCCAGAGTAGATTATAAAGACGTTAGGAAACTTCGAGGGTTAATATTGGAATATTTCGGTGAGAAGGGGCGAATAAAATTCTACGATGACAATCTCGTCTACTACTCTAAAAGCGAGAAAACTCATTTTACAGTGTTTCCCTTCAGTTTTCGTAATGAGTATATTAGGTGAGAGGAAGTTCACGGTAAAAGCATACAGAAAAGGGTTTCAAAGTGTCCCAAACTGCGAAGATGAGAAGGAACATAGATTTATATGTAAATTTGCGTAAGTTAGTAAAAGTCTCGAGACCTGGAAGAGAGTGTTGTGCGTGCAATTGAAAGTTCACCGATGTTTTTTGTCTGCCCGCGGTGTAAGTGTTGATGAAAAATCATTCAAAATTCACCCACTTGTTCACCCTTTGCACTTGACCCGCCCTCGCCTACAGCACAAGTAAGGAAAACCACTTGGAATTGTAGGGACGTCCGCCTTTTGATAGAATTATAGGAATTATTTCTATTGTGTGAAATGGCACCTTTCCTGGATTATTGGGCTTCAGGTAGATAGCTGAACCCTTCTCCAAGTTGTAATTCATCACTTTGGAATTGGTTTTCGCTCGTCCTCGAGATAAGAAAACATCAACGATTTGGTTCTTCGAAATTTATTGCAAATCATTTTTTATTCTTCCTTTCAAATTTAATTAATCCTCGAAATTAAAGCGCCATGGGTTGGCAAGTACCTACTCACTTGAAGTGCAAAGGGTTGAACGCGAAACTCGACTATGCTCGTCGAGCAAATTAAAAGCTGAATGCTGTAATCGTAACTCTTTTATATTTACAAACAGTCGTCGTCACATACAATTCAATTCCACGCGAGGAAAGTAGGTCGTTCTTTCATTCCCGTTCTCGAAGCATCAGCGACATAGAGATCATTAATGCTACATTGTTCAGCGGTGTTAATCCTTAAGAAACCTGTATTTCGCGCGAATGCATTCAGCGATACTGCCTGTTACATATTGTGATAAGTGTCAAACTGTCCACATCGTAGACCTAACTCAATCTACCGTGAATCCTCGGACCACCAACAGAACCGTGAACCAAATTCTGCAACGCAATCGCTTAACATGTATCTTTGATCTGCCATATGCCACACCTTTTGCGTCTTCATCGAATGGAAAAACCCTCTCACCTTTCTCCAGCTTCGACAGCGGCTGGAAGAAAGCTGGGCGCGTTGCGTTGCAAGCTTTCGTTCAATCACAATCTGCGCAGTCTATGGCTTTCGGCCAGCAAATACCCTTACGCCTTTAACCCTTTGGGGGTCGGCGACACGAATGTTCACGGTACTTTCGCCGCTCGAAACCTCGGCCCAGGATGTTCAGTCCACGGGCCACTATCTATGTATTGGAACAGAGCGTCGGGTCCCCGAAGGATTGAACTGCCGTGGCAACAGAACGCGGCACGGTTCATCGAAGATGAACGGTGAAACGAATGTGCCATAGCGCGACAGGAATACTTGGAAGCACGCGAAGCGACACGCACGTTAAGTTTACGCCATTATCTTACAATTAGCTGGCACTCGCGTGCAGGCTTGCTCTGAACGCGTTTCGCAACCGTACAGGGAACCGTGGAGTGTCTCGCCGTTACATTCTTACAGTGTGCTAGCATCTACTACCGAGAATTTTTATTTAACGACCGACCGTATGGAATAAATTGAAAAATTTAAAAATTCTGACTACACCTCTGTCGATGGTTCCGCACACCCCCCGGGACCTTCCATTCACCATTATCCCTAACTTTAAGCGAACCGCAAATTAACGAACTGGATCAAGGCATGAATAATACACAAGTTCACCAACAAGATCGTAGAGTATAAATAATTGAAAATGTATAAACTGGATCCAAGTACAGTGACGTAAAAAAATTCATACTCGTTCAAAGTATTTTTGTATTCAACAGTCCATCTGCTCTCGTTCGCTACATGCATACCTATAGAGCTTTCCATTGCACATTTCGAGTTCACTGTTCAACGTGAGAAAGTAACTATAGCAGATTCTTAACTAGCAGTCACAATAGTTGCAAGACTCTTGTTGTTCAACGGTTTCCCTTCAGTCTATCTCTCTGTGAAGGCGGCTCGTGTCATCGAACGATGTGCGAGTCGCTCCGTTTTCTCTTCCTGCTGCAGCCGGAGATTTTGACGGAGGTGGTGATATCGAGGGGCTGCCGTTCCTTTTCGTTGGAGGAGGAGAGCCTGGAGGCGGCAGCCACGCTGCGAGTTACGATCTTGGGCGATGATAGTTCGCCGAAAATGCAGGCGATCGATGGAAAGCGTCGTTGCGTTTTCACGCGACGTCGACGACGACTATTCCTTAGCTTCTTCGCCGACTCGGTCCATTTCCACGCGTAGTAGAAGTCCACGATGTCCTTCTGCAAAATTATTCAACATCTCTCTTTAATGCCTAGAAAAGGAGAAGAGTTACGATATGCAGAAACAAAGAAGAAACTCACCGTTTCCTTCAGTGGCAACGTATCCTTCTGTATGTTCGCAAAGTTCTTCCCATGCCTGGCAATCCCTTGAATGAAGAGTTCCTGTGAAATATAGTAATCACGTGGAACAATGAGATCAAGTAGAAGTGTGAAGATGTATTCAGCTTCGCTTGCCAATTGATGGACATTTTACGTAATACCTAATCATGCAATACTTACGATATCCGCTCTCGTCCATCTGGTGACTAGCTTCCTCGGCAGCTCTTTCGTGAACAGGGTCTTCAGAGCGGCTTCCGGTGAATATTCCGAGTCGTGAAGAACGTCGGTGATGTATTGTTCCGCGTAACCTGTACAGGAATTCTCCATCGCTTCCCTGTTGGGAATACCTTGCCTCTCTTGAACGAACGTGAGAACTGAACGAGCCATGAAGACGTAAAAGGGAAGCCATTCGTTCACCTCCTCCTTCGGGTTCCAAATTTTCTCCTCCGGGAAATCTCGATACTCGTCCAGATCGATCTCTTCCCGATATTCAGGAATGTCTGCAACTCCCTTGAGATTCTTCTGAAAGTTCATACAGTCACAAAATAAAATCATTGCGATTCATTGCAGATGAAACCGTAGGTACCTATTTCTTTTCTTCGCGCACACAATGTTCATATACCTTCAACAAAGATACTTCTCTTTTGCTACTAAAGTGCGAATAAAAACGAAATCGAGAGAAAAGTATCGGGAAGAAATAGGTCACAAACCTCGCTCGTGACTTCTGCCTTTACACCCATGGCGTAGTCCAGCCTCTTCTTTCCCTCACTTCTGTGAACACCAATAAGTCGAACGGTGCTCATTTATGCCTCGAAGACCACACTTCCAGGTTCAAGACCTTAATGATCAGGATAATCCCCGTGCCTGCGTTATATGACCTCCGACAACCACCCCTCGAAGAGAGGGTGGTCACAGCCGTCCCCTCTCCCTCACTCTAAGGACCTTTCCTATGGAGGTATCCGCCAATTACATCGAAAGTACGTTCCTGGAAAATCTTTTCCCTTACTTCGCATCCCACGACGAATGAAAGAACGAGATCCCTCATCTAACGAGGGATCTATGTATAACTCTACACCCTTCCCATTTTACGTTCAATTAATCATTAATTGAAACAGTGGGATGCCCTCGTTCGTAACAAAAGGCGTCTCTAGTTTCGTACAGGATTCTTTCCAAGTAAAATGAGCACGAAAACGTAATTGCATAACTCGGGGGAGGCTGTAGAGCGCAGAAGATTAAGCTCACCCTTTGCCAGAAATAGGCGAGAAGCACCGAAGATCTTCGAGCACCGAAATCTTCGCGAAGTGAGAAAGAAGTCACGTAATTCTGGCGAGAAGTTATCTCTCGCAAACGAGACCACGGCCGCAGTAGCGATCACTCGGAAGCTCGTGTCCTTCGATAAAGAGATCCCGAACAAGTACCTACCGTACACTTTCCTTGGCAGACACTGCTCTGTGGAAATTGCAAGCGCGATTCCACGTGATCCGTCGAGGTAGCTGCACGAGTTCTAGAAGAAAACTGAACGGAACAACGGAGAGCTGTGACGAGAGGCATCGTGTCAATTCGTCAGATAAGATAAGCCTAGAGGATACGTCCACAACGACGGCAGGGTATTTTCTGAAATTTTCTTATGGAGCACGCCTTATCGTCGAGTTTCACATCAATTATTTCGCTCTGAACGGATCAGTCGTGGTTCCTGGACCAAATTTCTCGAATTCTTCTTCCCTTCGCCATTACTGCTCCGTTCTTTTGAAAAAAAAAAAAAATAAATTTATTATAAAAAATAATGATTCTTGTTTAGGATCGTAGGAAACTGTTGTGGAAGGGATTGTTTAAATTAGAACTATTCTCATAGTATTTGAAGCACTGTCTTTAATGTTCACTGTTTACATTTATACAGACACCGGTATTTAAAAAATTATTAAAAAGTCGGTGATCGAACGGAGTTGAATTTCAGTTAATTATCAGCCTACGCAGATACAATCTCGTGAAATGAAAACGCTTAGAGACTAGACAATTGAAACGACGACCGAGAAAAATGTTTTTCCACTTCTGCAAAGTATCGGTTCATTCATTTTCCCTGTAATGTACCCCATCCCTCGGTCACGCGCATCCTTTATCCTGAAAGGTCTGGGAACCTTTCAATGAATCAGCGTATTTGTACAGATTGTTTTCCAGCTTCGAAGTCCATAATCTGGTCACGTCACCAGACGAAAATAATACTGTAAACTGCAGAATAACAAAAGCTATCGACACGTGTACTGAAATCCCCGTTACACCATCTCCAATCATTCTCGTCAATTTTGTTATTACCCTGGACGAGACAAATACATGAAATTATCCGCTAGAATTGCAGCGATAATTCCATTATCAAAATAATATTTCCATTATTCGAAATTATCAAAATAATCCAGCAGAAGGTACCTTTATAAATATCAAAAACTGAATCTCCTTCCCCTGCTGCTTTGAAAAAAATGAAAAGCTTCGATTCTCATTCGTGGCAATTTTATGGTTCACATTCTCGGGCACCGATTTAAATTGTTAGAGCCTTCGGAGCATTGTTTATCCAAGTGTACGATTTTGAATCGGTTGTTTTTCCCTCGTCACGACGCCGTGGAGACTGTTATTGTACACCTTAAAGGCCCGCGATAATATAGGGGTCAGTTATTGTTGCTGCTCAGGTAAAAGAAGGTCATGTTGCAGACTGTAATGTAGCCCCGATGAATTACGGGTACCGCGGTACATGTTATAAATACAACTTTATCGTGGCGAATCGAGCACATGCGATGGGGGTACGAACGCATAATTGAAGTCAACCGACTTCCACTTTACAAATCATGAATATGAAAATGTTTAGGTTGCGCGATAAGTCGTGGTCTTTTCTCAATTATTCTACAATGACTCTCGAATGAAAAGAAAGCGTAGAATCAAGAAGTTGAAATAGGAAACACTTCGTGTGCCCAAGGCACACTCGAGTGCTGGTTGGTAGAGGCTACGCTTGAACGACAAAAGTGAATAAATTTCTGGATATTTACAGATATAACCGTGTATTTATAGTTGTTTATACAAGATCCATTCCGTTGTAATAGCTATCTGATTTCGCGCGTTAATCGCTGTTCAATATCAATGGTGTGTCGAACGATAATCGAGTGCTCGAAGCCTAATTCTCTCATTTCTCTATGATAATACAATAATACAAATGATAAATTACACGAACGTTATGGGGCGTGGGTTGTCCTTTAGTCCCGTTAAAATAAAAATGATTACGATTACTGCACAGCCATCAATAAATAGAACTCGTGTTACAATTTCGGATACACGAAACAGGTGTTTGTTCTATTACGCAAAGAGAATACTTGCCTTTTTACCAACAAAAAAAGAAGGCGAGAAGAATAAACGGAGAACGTATTATTATTTGTTTGTTCCAACGAGCAATCATGTTACATCGATATCGAATATCATTTCATTAATGCGCTCGTATCGAACGAAATTGATACAATTCGCAACCCATTCAACTTGATTCGGAAATAGCAAAAGATAGTACAGCGCTCGTAGCCGGTGGCATCACCGAGTAAAGCTACATTGCGTTGATGTTGACGTGGTTAATCAACAAATGCAAGCCGCCCCGTCTCAACATTACATGACCGGTCCATGCATTGCTGATATATAATACAGATTAAGGGAGTCGAATGTCGAGATTTACGGCAAGATTCACGATCGAGTGTACACTCGTTGGTCTGTACAAAGGTCGAATGACACTCCGCGTGCCGGCAAGAATACTATCACAATGTTATAACAAACGAATCGTGTGCGAAGCATGTATTTTCGAGATCTATCTGAAAATCGCTACAAGTCTACGTTCGCTCGGTGTACATTGGTACCTATATATTTACTAATCGTCCCGTGTAATAACGCAAACGCCTACAAATTAGTCATACTGGATTTCCTCCGTATAAAGTCCCGTATATCTCCGTGTGGTTATGAGCAACGAACTCTTTCAATTATGCATCTAACGCAATACGCTTGGCAGTATTAATCTAGAAATATAGGTTACTTCGTTCGCAGAGTTTATTGCTGGCTGTAAATTTCATTTCGCCTGCAAATGAGCGTTCAGGTTTCGCGACGGTATCCTTGCCCGACGCGCGGTTCGTTATCTCGCTAAAAGGAAAAGGGGTTTGTACATGTGTACAAGTCTGTGACTCAATCTCGCCTGCGCCACGTGAATTTCGCTCTTTGGCTGGTCGTTTCCGTGGCTACCGGTGCCGGATGTGAGTACGGGCAAGCTGGTTTGGTGCAGAAGGGATGATACTTGCATTGCTGGGCGGGGTGAGAGAACACGCATCCCAATTTTGTGCAGGACAAGCCGAATTTGCATTTAGGATGCTTGTAAGCGCATTTATCCCCGAATTTACACGCCGGGAATGCGCTACAATGACAGAACAAAGAGATCGTGACAATTTAAATACGATCGTATATTACGATAGATCGTCCGAAGCCATTGAATTATTGAATTGAAAAAACCAACCTGCACATGACGATGGGATGAAGGTACGAGCACTTGTTTCCTAACGTGCAATTTGGCCAGTATCTGCACTTCTCCTTCGACTTGTCTATAACCGTTACCGCGTTCTCTGCCAATGGCTTTTTGTCTACACCTGCAACAACGAAACGTATGAACGTACGAAACTTTTACGATTAGTAGATAACGGATGAAAGTTGCATTGCTCACGTTTGCTCACTACTAGATTCGTCACTACGGAGCTGGACTTGGAATCTGCGGGACTCGGCGAATGAGATCTGTTGTACACAATAGGGCTTAATTTTCTTCTTTTGCTCGGTAATTCCTCAGTCTTCTCAACATTCTCTGTATTACAATTCTCATTATTCTCCTCTGCTCTTTCCTTTCCACTCGTGTCGCCCTCGCTCTCCACCTCGGTTACTTGAAAAACAGACGTTTCTGACTCATTCTGAGCATACACATCATTTTGAGTTGTTAAAAGTGCAAGTTCATCGTCTTCGTTTACCTACGAGCACGTGTCACAGAAATGGCATTAGATGGCGAACTTACTGAATTGACAACTCGAAGCTCGTGGAACATACATATAACGAGTACCGTTAACAAATTATAATTTACTAACTACCTCCATTTCCAAACGTTCGTCGTCGTCGGAGATAGTTTTGTCTTTCAGTAAGTTATTATTATAGCCGTTCAGCGTGACCAGAAACTTCTGGTTGTCGTCGCTTCTTTGAAACAAGGACATTACCACCCCCATGTGTTCCTCGGTAACCGGTTGGGGCACATCTACAGACCGTACAATACTAAATGTATTAGAGAAACTATTTTAGGCGTTTTATAAGTTTATTTATAGAAATCTGAAGAACATACTTACAAGGCTTCGATTTGGTCTCCGAGACATCCGTATTCAATTCAACCTGTATCTTCTCCATCACCAATCTTTTATTGCAGTTCAGATGTACCGATAAATTTTGGCTCACGTCTCGTACAGCAGCAGGTTTAAGGCGTTTTAATGTTTGTTTCTTGTCCTACGAAAATGCATGTGCAAAATTTATTTTGCAACAGCAACATTATTGCATTATTACCGCGACGTGCTTCGCGAAAGGAGGGCTTATCTGTTGCATTTTACACGTACCAATAAAGAAGGTTCCGGGTTCTTTTGAGTAACGACAGATTGATTGGCTTCTGCCACAGCCCTTAACAAAAGTGACTGGGTAGCGCGTTTCTGAGTAGGTTGCAATGGCTTCAATGGTCTCGGCGTTACGATTACTTTGCTGGGTATTTTGGTATCTTCAAAGTCTTCCGCGTCGCTAGATTCTTTGCTGGTTTTTTCCAACGACTTGAGCCGTTTTCTTTCAGTCTTGGCTGGCATAGGTTTATTAATAGCTATTATGTGGGATTTAATAGGACCAGAGTTCCCCGCAGACTGCTCGTCATCGTCTAATTCCTCCTCGGCTCCCAGATTGAGGTAGTCGTCGCTCTCGCTGCTCTGGGAGCGTCTGATCGGTGGATTGAAACCAACCTTCAAGCTTACTGGCCTAAAATTATTCTTTAATGGTCCCAATCTGTTCTTAATGTTTTTATTGTTATTTAATGTATCACGGTCCTGCTCCAAAGTTTTACTCTTGAATTCTACAGCCTCTTTACCCCCTAACTGTTTCTGTGATTTATTGTTACTCACGAGCCCTAAGCGATCTTTGATCGTCCCCGTCGTTTTCTCTATCGATTTAGATTTCAACTGAGAATTCGCCTTCTCTCTTAACTCTATGGCCTTAGGTACTTTCTCGACTTTGGAGTTGCCCAATCGGGTCCTGATTTCGCTCACTTTATCCGAATCATTGTGTTTAAGCTCGATTTCGCGATTCCTCTTTGTCCGCTCGTCCGCGTCCATGTTTCTTCCTCTCTGGAAATTATTGTTGCGACTGCCATCGGACCTATGCTTCTCGGGACGCTTCTCATTTTGCCTGTGTCTTTCATTGTCCGCTTTCTCCCTGTGAATCTCAAATTTCTTTCTTGGGGACGTCACTCCGAGACGATGCTTCACAGAAACAACCGAAGTGACTTTAGGCTTGTTAATGCAAGACTTTAATTTCTTAGTATTGTCTTCTACCGCGCTCTCAGCGTCCTCCTCGATCTTCGATCGCTTCGCGTCATTCTGCTTTCTTTCCGAATTGTCGCGGAAATTATTCGACGCGTCCAACGGCCTTTTTAGATACCTGGACACCGTATCGTCCGTTTTTCCATCGGTGTGTGTTTCGGCCGATTTACTATTGGAAGTTTCAATAGCAGGCGTCTGTTTATTTCCGTTTCCATTCTGACTATCGCTTGGCTGCGTCTTTCTCGACATCGACTGCTGAGGAACAGCCAGAGTCGATGCCCCGTCCGATTTACTTTCAAGACTCGCACCCTTCGCAGTCTTATCCACGCTCTTGCTTTGACTTGTATCTAATTTTTGACTAGATGAGGAGGCTTTCATGCTCTGCTTATGGAATGACTTGTCATCTTTGACGCTTTTGCTAGGAAGCTTATCTCCGGTTAGATTAACGGCCTGGTCTTCCAAGAACGAGGTTGTCGATAGCTTCTTCTTTTTCCTCTCCTCTTCTTGCTTGACGACAACCGTAGGCACGAACTCCCTCGATTTCTTTTTCGCCACAGTGACTTTCTGCAGCTTCTTCAGCACCTGGTCGTGCAGCCAATCGACGAACGGCGTCGTACAGCTCTCCAAGAACAGGTGGAGATCATCGTGCATTTGCTGGCGAGACTTCTTATTTACAACCATTACTAAAATATAGTCCGGCAATTCTTCATCGTACCGTACTCCTAATTCTAGCAACTTGGCGCGAATTGCACTCTGAAAAAGAAGAACATAACAGAGGAACTTTACGAGTGTCGGTGACGTGCATAGAACAGGGAGCATAAAAATTAACAAAGACTCTTGTAACTCTTTGCTTCCTTTGAATCTTTAATCTGGATCCGTGATTGTGCATAGGATTATCGGAAGATTAGTCGAATGCATCAAGTATGTTACTGTTGTGCTCTAGATGGAAAATGTTTACAACAATACGGTGAAAATGATGCGAAAGCGAGTAAGAATGATAGGAGGTGATCACGGGAGCATGAAGAGGCAAGGTCATAGATAATCCTACAGAATTTCCGAAGCTGTTTAATGTAACTAGGTGGATGCGAAAGAGTATGATGCCAAGCCAAAAGCATGGATCCTCAACTTACGCGCAATTGATTAGTCACTTCTATGCCTCGTATATCCATGGCTGGCAATTACATTTAAAGGGTTGATCGCGTGGAAGAAGATGACGCTTGTCCAGTCAAGAAGCCGACGATATTATCACGGCTATTAAAGAATAAAAACATTCTCTGCCACGAAGGATCAGAATGCCTCCTTTCACTGAATGGGCATTTCAACGCAGATGGGAAACTCTATGGGATTTCTGGTTACTGAATGCAGTATGGCTGTACACCTGTACACATTCACCGATATTTCTATCCTGCTGACTGATCGCTGAATATGATCTACAAAACTACTAATGGAATAGCTTTTTTATTCCTTAAATCATTGTGATTCGTCTATTAAACATATTTGTGGATCAATACAGTTCAATGGAACAGCTAAAGCAAGTACTTCGTCATCACTGTAGCTCGTTGGAAACGCGCATCCTGCGCATAGTCGAATGCGTGCAGTTCGTGGCGGTACGGAACGCGGGAACCGTCATTCGAATTTGAATTTGAAAGCACGGGGAATATTGATCACATAGTCAAACTAGTATAAGTAAAATTTTACCTCAAGCTTAAACAGTCTCTTCTGTTATTTTCTGTGAATAGAAGTTAAAAATAAAAGTTTCTCACATAGCATTTTATATATTCAAAGCGTCTTTCTGCAAAACTAGTAATTCTGACTTAAACTCATTTGTTCGCCCCAACAGATATTTACATACTTTACATTATTGTTCGTAGGTACTAACTTGCCTCGTCATCGTGCGATCGGGCGTGAGATCTATGAAGTTTACAGCGCGTGAGCGAAGCGAAAAAGAAAACGATCGCCAGGATTGTTGAACTCCCAAATAGATGCAGGTCTGCGAAGGATAGTCTTGGCAATTAACCAAAGAAGTCACGATGCCAAGCGTAGCGAGTATCCTTAGATCGACTCATTTGGATTTGCTCTATAATCTGTTCCTGTTGTCCGTGAAGATCACGTTCGCCATGGTAGTCGCGACTTTTAAAGTGATCCTGCCTTACCAGGCAAAGAGTTTGTTAGGGGAAACGGTGCTGGTAAATTGTGAAATATGATTTTAATAACTTCATCGTCATTAGGATCTTCCCGTCAGATTACAGGTGCCGGCCACGGAATTGGTCGCGAGTTAGCCGTTCAATTAGCTTCTCTGGGTTGCATAGTTGTCTGTTGGGACGTAGACGTGGAAGCAAATCGATCTACGATAAGCAGCGTGTCGAAAAACGGCGGAGAGGTATCATCCTCGGAACATCTTTTCGATCGTGGTCTCTGACTTTGCGTAATCTAGGCTTACGGTTTCGTGGTGGATGTGTCGAAGAGGCTGGAGGTTCGAGAGACTGTGAGATTGATGAGGAAAGTAGGGGTACCGGAAGTATCGATCCTGATTAATAACGCTGCTGTATTGCACCATTGTCCCTTCCTCAATCAGGATTCAGACATCATCGAAAAGACATTCAGCGTCAATGTTCTCTCGCACTTCTGGGTAAGGGTGTAATTTCGCGGTTGAAATTAAATTATCGTATATCCATTTTCGCGATATCGAGCAGACGATCGAGGCCTTCCTTCCAAGCATGCTGCAAAACGGTAAGGGGCACGTAGTTTGCATGAGCAGCATGTGTGGGATCTACGGGGTCTCCCAGAAAGTTGCGTACTGCTCCTCCAAGTTTGCAGTAAGAGGTGAATATTTAAATATTAAAAATTGTGCATATAAAGTATGAAATTTGAATTCGACATTCGCTTTGAAAGGATTGATGGATGCGCTGCACGAAGAGCTGCGGCTGGATCTTAAAACGTCCAATATAAGGTTCACGACTATTTACCCATTCTACGTGAATACTGGATTAGCCAGAGATCCAAAGTACAGGTAGAAAGTGAATCGCAAGGTCCCCATTCTCATACATACAGTAATTCATCAATATTGTTCCATTTGCGGGGAAGCTTTCATGGAACGTTTTCTCACAGATTCCCATATATATTTGGAGTATTATCCCCGCAGTACGCGGCACGGGAAGTGATCAAAGCAATAAGAAGAAATTACACCGAGTATTCGATACCCCGGTGTCTTCTTACCTTAAACGCGATCAACAGGTCAGACTCCTCAGTTCCCTCCCGAAGCAATATTAAAACACAGAAATCATACAGGCTCCCTATTTGTACTTCAGAATCGTCCCCGAGACCGTGATGAGGTTGATTCTAGATTTCCTATCCGACGTGGACCGGAAACAAAGGGCAAAACTCGTCCCTGGCGAGAGCCACGCCACGAAGTGACGCGTTATTAGTTGCATAAGGTGTCATTACGTTCCATTAATCTGCCTTGCTGAGAAATAGATACTACGATCCACGATCGCGACATGTAACAAGAATATTTAATTGTAAATTTGATCATCGACCATTAAGTGTTTGATGACCATGTAATCTTAAGTTCGTTGTTTAATAGGTGCCGGAAGAAAAGTGGCTGCTACGATGCGTTTGCAGATTTTTGCTTTATCTATTCATAACGCGCCACGATTCGACTGCACCTTGCGCCTTTGTTCGATAAGAGCCGAGCGTACTGTTTATAGAGACAGAGGGAAGCCATTTCGTATTTCCTCTGAAGAGTGCACGGTTGCCTAGCGTCCTTGACCATGGATGTTGAACCGAACCGGTTGAAAGGATTTGCATGCAACGGAATTCGCGCCGTGGATCCTTTCGCTTTTCCGTAGCCCGTGACCTGCACTTTCAACAACATAATTAGCATGGCACTTTTCAACCTTTGGCCCTTTTCTAATGCATCACGTGCGTGTGATTCTGCAAACCTTCCGCAGCATTCATACCCATGCCGAGCGACGGGTAAATCTAAATTCGCGGTCTCGAGCTTCCCTTGGCTGGATGTGTCTGATCAGAGGAGCGTGACATTTAAAGTTTTGCTATCTGCAATTACGACGATCGACGCGCTAACGCTTCCGAGCACCAAGTCCTTATGCAACTATGAATTCTGTAAAAAAGGAATGTGCTGCATCATTTTCACGTTTGTTTGTTACCTCGCTGCTATTCCACATCGCGCCCTTGCCATTTTGCAAGTAGGAGGAAAGCTCTGCGACTTTGGAAGCAGGAAAGTAGCCCCTTCATAAAGTTGGGTAGTGGGTTACTACCGAAGTCTTTTGAAGTAGAGACTTCGATGAGCACAGAGCAGAGAGACGCCAAGGTTGTTGATAAACCGTGCAAGAGAAAAGTGAATCAAGCGCGGGTTCTCGAAACGGGGAAGCTGGTCTCACTTGATCCCAACCCAAGATATCCCAACGAACCGATGTTCAGTCAAGTTCAAGCCACTCGAACGTGCTGTCAGGTGGAGCGGGGACTTGCTGCATTCGTTACTTACGCCAAGGGTCTTCCAGCTCTGGTTCAGTGCTGCTCGGATATTCATCCAGTACTTCGATTTCCAGTGCTACCCTTGCTTCATGTGTCAGCCTCTTAATTTCCACGTGGCTATGATTGTAAACCACGCAGCGCTAATTGCATCGTGCCTATTTGGAAATACGGTTCAAGGTGTGGTACCTGTTTCATAGCCAGGATATCCGGTCTGGAGAACACTTTCCAGCTTCTCAACATCCATTCTGGTGTTTCTATCATTAATGCACGGTAATGTAACTTGTTCCTCTAAAATATTCGATGTTTTTGATCTGAAAGAAGTTCCATTGTTGGGACAATGGTTAGCAAGAGGATTGCCTTGGCAATTATTTATGGAAACTGGAGCTATGCAATAAAAAATGAAGGTAGAATTTCCTGGTCTCGACAACGAGGTTCACCTTGAAGCTGCATAAAACTCACTTTTGCGTTGCAAATCTGCAAACTGATTTAAGGGAATCTAATCGTGGTCGATATATGAATACGCGATGGTAGTTTCGTTATGAGGAAATCGGCAACATTTCGTTGCGAAAATTTGCTGTCGGCCTCAATGGAATTGTATACCTTCGCGTTTAAAGCACCGTCCGCCCATATTCCATTGATTTCAGCTTTTAAGCACACAAACTGGTGATCCTAATACCCCGTGCCAAAGTGAGTAATGCTTCAACGAGGCTCCGTTGCTCGATTCTTCGATTTGCCCAGTTCAAGGTTAGCCTGCATTAAGCTTGTACAATGCTTCCGCGTGTTTCACGGTCCTGAATTAAGTCTCAGTAAAATAAAGTAAACACGTGTTACGAAACAAACGTAACAGCGCATCTCATCTACAGTACTTAGATGACAAGAGTGGTTTAATCGCGAATCGATTATTATTCTTGTATTGCTGTCCCCTTGCTTAAATATATTTACGGAGGGAACATAACAGGAAGTCTGAGCTAATCGCTTGAAAAACTCTAGATGTATAAATAGATTCATGAAAACACTTTACGTCAGTGCGAATTCTGGCAAAGAAGATAAGAGAAAAGGTATTTGCAAACTGTATCATTAAATGCGTCAAGAGATACCTGCACGCAACTTTATAATTTACTGCGCTTTCACGACAGAGCGCAATACTTATGTAACTATTACTTAATTTACGCACCACGTGCCCATCGAACGTGACTCGATATTAATTGAAATAACGAATGATGACTCCCCTGATGCGTCGATTTCGCATTAATTTGGACTTACATTCTGGATACACAATTGAAGAGTCCTTGTAGAAAACACTGTAAGTGGCAAAATTGAAAAAAAATCTTGTAAATTGTTCTACGTGCCAATGGTAATACTATACTATAGAATTTGATTTTTGGCACTTACAGTGATTTCTACAAGGAAAACAGAAACGCATTGCGTAGAACGTTTTGCACACCTAGCGCGGGTTTTAACGTGTACTTTATGACGCGTGCGTTGGCCTTTTCAATTAGAAATGAGGCAAACAATATCTTCGCGCAACATCAGTCACACGCTTTCATGTCTCCTGCGAGAGAGGAAATTTCCAAATTTTTCCCACCGCGAATCAGCCGAAATTCTTTTCGACGCTCAAGAGACGGCTGATTAATGACCACGGATGTACCGAAGTAGGCTTAAGGTTCCTACTGATGTCATTCAATCATAAAAAACACCTCTCGACAACTACACTGTCGAGTCTGGTACAAAAATCACGTGAGAAACCCTGGACGACCTTCCATCGAGTTCGGAGCAATGACCAATGATCAACGACCATCCTCCGAGGACCCTTTCTTAATGGAGTTATGATCGTCTTCGTTACAGCCTCGTCCCAAGTACTTTTCCCTCTGGCTGTTTGAGTAAGCCAGAATCGAGGATGCTTCGCGCGAGTGTGTCCTTCGTAATCGGAGGATTATTGATGTTTCCTTTACATATTTCCAATGCCAATCGTATTCACCTGAGCAGACCACACGTGTTGCGAAACAGATCTACCTCTCGCGAGTCTTAGATCTCTCCAAAGTTTGCTAGATCTATTACTAATCGCTGAGTTATTATTGATAATCCTATAATTAAAATCTGAAGACATGCCTACAGCGAGCTAAGGCAATCGAACCGCAGCCGTTCACCTTGATGGTACTTCGTAAAGAAAGGGGAGACAAGTTCACGACACGCTTCTCTAGAACCTTTGCAGTTATATCACATAGCTGCACGCGCTTGCCAAGTACTAGATCTCTAACTATATAGCAACTCGCTGACATCAAGGGCGCAAGGTAGTTCACTCCACCACGAAGTCGTTGCACTGAGCAACTGGTCCTTTAAACGCTTTCCTCTATTCGGCCATTTACCTAATTCTTCCATTCCACCAGTACGCTGGCTCTGCTTCCGCGTTCAAAGTATATGTCACATAACCCGGATAACTAAAGTTCTGAATGACGTGATCATTAATCATAGCTTGGTATAATTCGTTCTCAGCGTGTGCCCAGTGGCGAAATTTAAGATTTGGCGCCCCTAGGGTAACAAGCGTCTGCCGTCCTTTCCGTCCAATATCATCAAATATTTTTAACCGACTTCAAAAAGAAAGAGGTTCTCAGTTCGATGTGTTTGTGAGAAAGAATTATCAAAATCGGTCAAGTAGCTTTGAGGTTACACCAAAAAATACGGAATTTGTTACAGCTAAATACCTAAAAAGTACCAAATGAAAAAATTAAAAAAAAATTAAAACCGACTTCAATAAATAAAAATGCGCTAAAAAATAAAAAATAATTTTTTTCCTTATTTAATCTACGACTCTCAATTTTTTTAAGTCGGCGCCTCATTATTTGCTCTGTGTAAATCTGGCGCCGATTTAAAAAAAATGAGAGTCGTAGATTAAATAAGGAACAAAATTATTTTTTATTTTTTAGCGCATTTTTATTTTTTGAAGTCGGTTTTAATTTTTTTTTTAAATTTTTTTATAATTGAAAAGAGTCGAAACAATTTCAAAATTAATTCAACATGGCTACATATTCAGGTGTGGGTTTTTGCTAATTCGCTACATGAAATAAGTGAATTGTTTTTAAAGTTGTTTCAAGTCCCTGTGTTTAAACATTTCTCCATTTCTTTCGCTGCAAAACTACCGCTCCTAAAAATTTGTTGCTCCCCAAATTTGTCGCTTCTCAAAATTTGTCGCTCTCCAAAATTGCCAGCCCCAAAAATTTGCCGCCCTATGTTGTTTAGCCTAAACACAAATCCGCCCGGCGTGTGCCTTTTTGGCTTCGAATACTTTATCGTACAGTCTACTTCCATTGGTACCAGTTTCTCCCGTTCCTGCAGACACCTTTTTATTTTCCACTTTGGCACAAAACCTCTGTACAGCGTGCGTGACAAAAAGAAATCCAATAAATGCGACGTGGTTTTTGATTGAACTAGTGTCGTTAGACGGTTTGGGTACGCGGAAGCAATTAGGCCGTTTAAGTGGCTGCAGCACGTGCAACGAATCGCCAGGTGCCACGCCTGAATCGCGAATATTATAGTTGTATAACAGTTCCGCGTGTTGCTTCACGAAATCTGGTTCCTCCAGTCATGGTGTATCTATCCTTTCCCCTTTCCCTTTCTTCTTTAATGGAAAAAGATCGCCGCACGCCGCGCCGTTCGGGCGTGAGATCAAGACAGTGGAGCGGCAGATATGTCACGGGCCACACTGTGCAAGTGAGGGGCCTAGTGGAAACAGCCACATGCCAGCGTTTTATGCTTTCAGACGAAAGCAAGTTGAAGAAAAATTCTTTTCATAGGAGACGCGGTATGAAATTGGACCTATTTTGAACAGCACGTGAATTAGATCGTAAAAGACGACTACGTAGTGTCAAATTTTAGTTGAGAAATTAATTTTATGGGGTCACGCGTTCCCAAGAAGCCGAGTGGCATGGGCCAAAATTCAGAAAATGATGTAACTTTTTCTGTGCAAGTAGGGTAGCTCATATTATTATTACACAGATAATTAATTTTACGCAGTATTGCAGATAGAAAACAAGATTCAACTTTTGTTTAAACTTCTTTTCAATATCTCTCACCGTTCTCAAGATATTCCACGAAAAAGAAAATTGTGCATTTTTTCAAAGGGTGATTTTACCCCCCCCCCCCCCCCCACCAACAAAAAATAGGTTTGTATTACGTATGAACTGTTCTACTTGTACACAAAATTACATAATTTTCTGAATTTTCGGCTTGCCTAACTTCCTTTGTCAGTGCAAAGAAAATTTAATACGATTCTCCTTGGCGAAACGTAGGTAAATGTTATTGTATTAGCAGGTGGTGGGATTACGCTACACGCAAGGAATTAAAATTTATGCATATATGGCATGTGCCAGTCGCCCACTGAATTTTTCATTGAATTGCTAAGAGGAAACTATACTTTCACGATCGCAGGCTCGTTAATTAAAATTTCACGGGGATAATGGATAGACATTTCCTCTCCACCAATTGCATTCTTATGCAACATTCAATACACTTTCTCTAAAACAATGGAATTTCGTGCACTTCCTCCCCCTTTTAATCCGTACCCTCTTCTTGCAGCGTACGATGCTCGTCTTGCGAGACGAAGTAGTGTCTGTAAGTTCGAGGATCGACAAGCCTTCGTCGAGCGTCTGGTTGTTCCTGACCGTGGAATTCTTGATCGGTGCCCTTCTATCCTGTTTTCTGACCGTTCTCGGGATCATTAAATCCTTGCTGCCGAAACCACCGAGGGATTTGACCGGCGACGTGGTCCTGGTGAGGATTCGAAACTCTCTACCTCCCGCCTCCCTTGCAAGAACACGTCTTCCGCTTCAGGTAGCCGGTGCATCGTCGCCCCTTGGAGAGGTCCTAGCGGAGGAGTTCGTAAAAAATGGATGTTCCGTGGTCTGCGTGGGTGAGGACTTGAGATCGATCGAAGACTTAGCCTGCAGGTTGGAAACGTGTTACCCCAAGGTGGAGGAAATCAGGCCAAGGCACTGGAAGGGTGACTCTGCCCAGACAAAGTCGACGGTATCGGGTCACGAGTGTGATCTATTGAACAAAGAGGACATACGAAGGACGGCGAGGAAGATCAAGGACGAAAGGGGCAGGGTGGACGTTCTGGTGACTTGCGTGGGGACTCAGAACCAGGATATCTTTGACACGGCCAGCAGGACCTTGATGAGCCACTTTTGGGTAAATCTTGCCCTTGTTGAACGAGTAATAAAAGTATCACGATCAATGTGGAAGGGGAATGCTTGCTTTTTTCTGGTGGTCCAACGGTGGACCTGATTCAAGGTACATCTTGCAATTGAAATCTAATCGATAACTTATATTCGTTTTATTCCTCTCATCTGAGGGGAGAAAGGGGGTATCGAATTTCTTGGAAGCAATAGTCCGACTTTGTCCAAGTAGCAATTCATCTTCAAAGTTCCTTATATCCCATTTGAAACTTTCATGAACCACCAAGAAAAGAGAAGTAGTATGAAACGTAGCAAGTGTTTGCTCGTTCTACGAAGGGAAGTTGATCAGCCGTCAGTCGTAATGAACGCTAGCTATTTCACGTATTCGCAGATGGTCTGGGCGTTTTTGCCACTGATGTTGCAACGCGATCGAGCGCATATCGTGGCTGTCACACCTGTCGCGTCGACTCGTGACGCGTATCATGGTTCAAGGGCAGCGATAGTCAGTCAGTATCTGGTCGCAACATCATTCATGGTAATCGGAATCTTGATGTAGGCGAATGATCGATATTAATTGGTTTACGCAGGTCTTATGGAGACCCTGTGCCAGGAGCTCAGCAACCACAGCAGCTACCTCACGTTTCTAGCATTCACGCCGATCGCGGAGCACAGGTAATGTCAGAAACCTCAACCCTTTTCGAGTAATTAGCAAAGAATCTGATCAGCCTAAGTCGTTAGAACAGTTGGCGGCTAGTGCCTACTTCGGTCGATTCTTCTCTTCTCTAGAACCAGAATCGTAGTTGGTACTTTTTTCGTTTATCAAGCTTCGTTTCTTTTTGTCCATGATGAAAGCACGGTGAAGGAAAGGGAACAGCAGGTAGCCAGAGACATCGTGCAAGCTGTCAGGACAGATCAGAGCAATCTAGGTGTCACTTGGATCTCCAGACTTCTATATCGAATAAGGTACAGAATGATAATCACGTTTGCCATATATTATGTACGAGGGGTAAAACATTTTAACTTAAAAGAGCTGAGACAATTTTAAAATTAATTCACTATATGTAACAACTCACGTATAACTTATTACCACAATTTGCTACATGAGAAAAAAAGTGAATTGTTTTTAAAGTTGTCTCAAGCCTGTTTGTGTAAAGACCACCCTTCGCTTTCGGTGTTCGGACAAATAGACATTTGCTATCTTTTTCCGTTTCCTTCGCCAAACACATGCCACTCTAGGCTGCAGTCTACTTAGCCTACATACAAATCCGCCCCTGACCATGAGGCTAGTCATTCCCAATCCATTTGGAGTCACGAGACACCTTTCACGATTTCCTTTATCAAAGCAAAAAGCATTCATGCCATTAATTAATTCCGAGGCTACCAAGAAATACACAGTAAACTGACAGTGAACAACAGATCAAGGACCAATGATATTTATCTTTCTCATTGACTTTTTCCAGCTGCCTGGTGTACAATGGAATAACGTCGTTCACACAGTGGATTCATTCGCAAGGCTGTGATGATCCAGCCTAGATCTCGTTCATTTCTCTAATAAATCCTCGACGAAAATATGAAAAGTAACAGGAAAGCTTTTGGTAGCCTGTGAATGCTAACAACACAAATAGGACCGCCATAAAAGTTGCTCAATTATAACAGGCTTGGGACTAGTGGCATCTCAGGATTAGAAAAATTTATACAATGCTTGCTACTTCGCTGGACAATAGCGCCTGAGTACGGCGCCGGCGTGCGATTGTATCGTGTATTTGGTGAAAGACTGTAGAATATGCGTAAGGTATACGAGATTTATTGTTTAAAATGGCGTGGGTGTTTTGCGGTGTTTAAGGATCGGGTAGTAGAATGTCGTAGTGGCCGCTGTCGGATACTCCAGTGAACAGGAGCCTCGCTGTGTCGAATTGCGAGCTCACGCGGTTGTGAAACACTCTTTTCAGCTCGTGCCTGTCGTTGATCTCTCGGTAGATCGATAAATTCATGCTGTACATCTTGGTGGCCACGGTGCATTCCAATTCGCTGGCGAACGTGCCCACCATGCTCATATAATCGCAGTAAGCTTGACGGTCAGATATATTCCATTCGGCTATCACGAACGGCCCGTACTCGGTCCAGTTCTCTTTGATGTGCTGCACCACCTGTCGATAGAGAATAACAGGAGATAGTAGCCACATTTTTCTTTAGTATTATACTCACCCATAACTGTAGGGCTATCGTTTAATTTTTATAAGAAATAAATAAAATTGCGAAAAAATACATACGTGGAACAAAAAAGTAGAATTAAAATTTTTCTGAAGTAAATGTATATTAGTAATATTGTCTGATGTTTGAGGGGGTCCACAGTCCGCCACTGTGGTCTACGTTCTTACAGTTGGCACCGTTCGAAGCTCCCAGGTGTATGCAAGTTCTGTTCGTCTTCCTTTAGAAGAGTGGCCTACGCTTAGTTGCCTCGAACGATGTCAACGTCGAAAATACACTGGGAGTCCAAGCGAACTTTCACCCTCTCTTCGATTCGCGAACGTTGCTCACAATGATTGTAATGAGTTATGTAGTTTTACACGCGAATGAAGCGCACCATGGAACGGAGGTATCGGTGCTCGTCCTCGTTCTGCCACAGGATGTAGCTGATCGCTCGGAACATGCAATTCCCATCGCCGTAAATATTGTGCACGCGAAACGTGCCCTCAGAGCACCTTAATCGAGCCGTACCTGCAATCAGAGTACACGCAAAGCTAGAGGGATTCAGCGGATCCTCATCGCGATCCTTGGAGTGTCCTTGTAACAGCGCTCCAATAAGCGGGAAAACCAAACGAAACGAAGCCAGTACCTCTTTTGGAAAAGATAGAACGCTTGTTTTTATCTTTTCTGGCCCGATTGGTTCTAAGTCCGCGGGCAGAATATTCGGCGCAAGTGCAAAGGATCCAATCGGTCTGATGGAAACAGACAGACCTCACTCTTCGGACTCGTGAGGCACTGCCGATGCTATTGAAATCTCCGCGGTCCAAATACTGTTCCCAACCGAATCGACTATATCCTCTCGCATTCTTGATCAACGACGAGCGACGAACACCCTTATCTATTAATAAAACGATGATCGATAAGCTATCTGTAAGATTAGGAAACCGTACGCGCGATGGAAACCGTTCCGCGAATGTTTGCTTTTGTGGTAGGCATTGTACAAACGGCGAATGACATTTACTCTGCGTTTGATAGAGGATACCTCGTTTACCGTTTAATCAACTTTGCGAGTATATGCAAATACACTTAAGGAGTTAATCTATTTTCAACGATTATATGGGATAGAGGAGCGAGGCGATTAGCTTTATTTACCCTCCTCGAAGATGTGGCGGCAGAAATGAAAGCACGACAAACACGGCGAAAAGAGCGCCTTCAATAGTATTAATATTTGGGCCTTAGGAAAGTCCAGCTTAGGTTCCCTTCAAGATCGCAGGAATTTCTCTGCTTCGTCGATTGCCGCATTCTTTCGATGGTGTTCCAAACGTGACTCGAAACAGGAGCGATATGTGTTTTATAATTAAGTGCGGGCCCGTTCACGCGTGCCGTCATTTACACAAGCATAATTTGGTACGTTGACATTTGCATCTTGGAAATTGCAACGCGCGCATCGATCTTCTTATGTCTTATATAAATTCCGGAAGCCTGAAATTGCATATGTTTCGATACTTCGTCGATGGTTTCGCTCACCGATCAATCATCATTACTCCTGTATTATTTCTGTAGTAATGAAACGTTAAATATTGTAGTATAATCTAATACTACTCTCATTTATACGTGAATCCTACATTACTCCCGCACCGTACTCCTCCACAGTCCACACGTATAACGAGTCGGCAACTCGGTTCCATATATCGTGGCGTCGGTAATTTGGTCTGTTTGGACCAGGAAATTCTGCAAAGTTAATAGGAATACATGATATTGGAGGAGGTGGCACGGCGGAGTTGAGCGAGCGAGCGAGAGAGAGAGAGAGAGAGAGTAGCTTGTGCGACAAAGACAGAATTAGCCGAGATAAAACTGTGACCTGCTTTACCGGTGACTAAGGTCGGGGCCATATATATTGGCCGGTGAACTCGTTTTTGCGAGCGGCGGTCGAGGAGAAATCAGCCACCACCATCTGACGATCGTGAATTTGTCAGTTGGAGCTGTCTAAGCGTGGCCCTAGCAGGGTATGATGGGGTAACGGGAACGCTGCTCGGCTCCGCCTGAACCTAGCCGTTTGGCTGTTATTTATTCCTTAGAGCATTCTTAGTGTAATAGTTGTGTGCGTTACGAAGCTATGCGTAGACCAATACGGGACAAAGCTGTCGAGAAAGTATCAATGTTCGGACCAATAAAGCTCCTGAATTTTTTCGTTGCTAACGCACACCTATTCTGATGTGTGTATTTCTACGCAGCAGCTGGGTTTGGCCTACACTCCAGAACAGGCCTGCCCCATCGGGTGCAAATACCTCCTGAATTTCTGGGACCCGGGTGACAGACGAGCGCGAGACGGTTCCATTGCTACCCGTTGCGAGATTTGTGAGAGAAGTGCATGAGTGTGAGAGCCTGTTAGGACGGCCGCACACTCATGCAGTTCTTCCGCAACCCATGCTGTGGTTAGCAACGTAACCAGTCCCGCGTCGGCTGTTGCTCGGGTCCCAGAAAGTCAGGACGTATTTGCACCCGATGGGACAGGCCTGCGCTGTGGGCTTTTCGCTATCCCCACCACTTTTGTCTCACTCTTGTCCGGCGAAGGCGAGAGCGAGATGGAACGAGAGCGAGCGAGAGCCATTGAAAGCGAGCGAGAGCGGTACGAGACAGACGCAACGCGTTGATGGTTTGTCTCGCTCCGTCTTTCGGGCGCCCTGTCACTCCGGCGCACGCAAAGCGTTCCATCTCGCTCCCCCCTTCGGCCAGAAAGAAGCGAGAAACGAACACTCGGAATTAGGGTTCTGGACACGATGTGGGCTCAACACCGGTCCCGACCAGCGAGCCCTCAGAGAGACAATACTGTATCACCTTATGGGACTTGGTGTCACCACAGACCAGGTATAGAATAGACCTTTCACTCTTTTGTCTTCGGTGTCACCGTTCTGAAGTACCGATATTCTGAAACAACCACTGGTTTTCGAGCGCCCTCTCGGATTTTTGAGCGGTGGGTGCGGCAAACATAATGTATTTCTAGCATTGACACAGGTAAAGCTGCCGGTATCACCGAGAAAAGTATAGAAGCTGTGTTATACAGGGTGTCCCACTAACTCGGTTCCCCTTAAATATCTATTATTTCAAGTAATAAGCGAAAATATTATTTATAGAAGTTGTCTCGTTGTAAGAAACACAAAACACGGTGAAACTAGTTGATTTACAGGGATAGATTGGATGTGAGGCCAATTTTATTTTTTCAAATGGACTGTCAAATTTTTTATCGTCAAATTCAATAGAATAGCGAATTCTGAGTATGAAAGTACTAAAGTGCATTAATCCTGAAACTTACTGTTTCTGAGATATTCAACATTGTCCATCCTATTACTTTGATTATGAAACATATTCGAAGCTATGCTCAGTTCATTTCGGATAGCCAGCCGTTGAATGCGGAAATAATACAGTAAAACAATACATACGAACGTGAAAGAGCATTTTTTTACTCTTGAAAATATAAACATGCTATGTGAGGCGTGTGTAATAAACCAATTGAACGATTATTCGGCGCAACATTTAAACAATAGTATGTACACCACAAGTGCCTTTCTTTCACCTTAGTTCCCCCGTTACTTCAAAGTGAATCTGCTAATGTTAAAACATCAAAACATTGAAGTAATAGAGTTAACGGGATGGGCCACGTGAAGGCGTGAAAGGTCTTTACCATCCCTAAGTATTTTCAATGTTGACTAAAATGCAAAGCGCGCGTCTAAATAGAAAGTGAACAATCGTACAGAAATAGAACTGTAGCTACTCATTGTTATTCTGAAAAATGGAACATTGACAGTCGACATTGTTTTCAAACCTCATTACAATAATCTGAGGTGCGAGTGGTAGACCGATCATAAAAGCGGAGTGCGCGGCTCGCTTACCTGGGCCGGAAAATTCCGCACAACTCTTGGCGACGTTACTTTGAACGAGACCATCCAAAAATTCTCGAAGCTCGGGCAACACTGCTGTCCAGCAGTCGCTGGCAACCCGCCGAACACCGGTGAATTTTATGGTTTTTGACACTCGAAGGGGATACCGTTAAGAAGGGAGAAATGCCCAGGATTTTCAAATTTCCTGTGCTTTTAAATCTGTATTGATACTGGCTCGCATCATCTCTCCTTGTATTTAAAGCGGGGGTGGAACCAATTATTTTCGTAATCCACGTTAGAAAACGAGTAACTTTTGTTGGAAACATTTTTTCTTAAAACCATTCCAAACTATTTTTTCGATGTCTACATCAGGCCTTCCCAAGTAGGGGAAATGTTCTCCCGAAACGCATGTTTCGGTTCTCCTTCCAACACTCCTTCTCTCAGAGGAGACAGTAACGCCGCTTCGAAGCAGAGAGAGAGAGAGGGGACAGTAGGAATCGTCCCACCTTAGCTGAAGGCGCAGCGTTGGAGGGAGAACCGAAACATGTGTTTCGGGAGAATATTTCCCCTACTTGGGTAGAGCTGTTCAAGTACCCGGAAAAAGCAAGCCGAGCCTGACTCGGCTTGAAAAACCGAGCCGAGCCGGGTACCCGAAAGAACCGAGCGGCTCGGATAGAACCAAGTACTTGAATTTTTCCAAACGGCCCGAAAGAAATCGGGCAGCTTCAAAAGCAAGCGAGCGGGCCGTAAGAAGCCGGGTGGCTTGGAAAGAAACGAACGGTCCGAATGAAGGTCGAGCAGACCGTTCGTTTCTTTTCAAGCTACCCGGCTTCTTACGGCCCGCTCGCTTGCTTTTCAAGCTGCCCGATTTCTTTCGGGCCGTTTGGAAAAATTCAAGTACTTGGTTCTATCCGAGCCGCTCGGTTCTTTCGGGTACCCGGCTCGGCTTGGAAACCGAGTCCCGGATTGGTTCGGATTTCAAGCTACCCGAATATTCAAGTACAGCTCTATACTTGGGAAGGCCTGGTCTAGCTGTTAGACGGCAGGCAAAAGGTCGGAAGCTAAAATGGTTCCAAAAGGAGAAGCGAAAATGACATTTAGTATCTTGACCTGCAGGAGTATCGTTTACACCATTTGGGTTTTCCCCAACCACTTACCTGATGACCGTCTATACAGATTATTGTTGCCGCGACGCGACTCCATCAGGCTGAGGCCCTCAACCATTGTTTGCGCGCTGCCTGACACCTCACTCTTGCCACAATCACACACCCCAAAAATCAGTCACACCGAAATCACATCACATGTCACTCTTTCTAACAGTACTCGCTCCCACAGAAGACTCCTATCTACTCATTCTCCACATTCATTGCACAGTGTGTAGAAAATTTATTGGTCGTTGCTCTTGGAGGGTGAATCTACACCTCTGGTTCGGTAGACATTTGTAAAAAAAATTGTCCGCGAAATTGTTTATAACATTGAAAATTAATGTTAAATTTTTTGGTAAACTTCTCGAAACTCCTCACCGATTTCAATGACCTTCATATATGTTGTCAAAGTCATCATTCTGAACAACATTTCCCTTTAAAGTTTTTGGCGGTCGGCTTTGGATTACGAAATATTCGCAAAAAACTTTACTTAACACTAGAATTAAAAAGTTTAAAGAGAAATGTCGTTCAGAATGACGACATTGAAAACATATGTGAAGGTCATTGAAATCGGTGAATAGGTAGCTTTTCGACAAATTTACCAATTTTTTTTACATCAACGTACTCTGCACGTTGAAAAGGGATAATGTTTGAAAGAAGCCATATGAAGGAAAGCAACCCTTTGGTCAGGAAAAATTGTTAAAGACTTCGGAACGATTTGATTGTGTAGAGTTACGCGTATATGTAGGCATGGGCAGGCCCGGATTAAGATTTTTGGGGCCCGGGGCTATCGAACCTTCGAGCCCCCCCCCCTCCCCCGTGGTTCAACAGCGCGTGGGGGGGGGGGGGGGGTAATAATCTAATCGCTTTGAACGGGGCCCCCACCGGGAAGTGGGGCCCGGGGCTACAGCCCCCCCTAGCCCCCCTTTAATCCGGGCCTGGGCATGGGTCCACCACTACTCTGCTGCTTGATACGAGACACACATCATAAGATTACCATAATTGATTAATCATTTTTTAATTAGTTATTATAGGAAGGGTTCAAAATGATAAAGGAAAGTGTATCTCTGTATACAGAGTATCCCGGGCATACGGTTGAAAACAATTGAAAAAGTTATATAAACCCATGTCCGCAAATAATTTATTAGGGAATTATAAGATAGCAGAGATTCGTTACGTCGTGAGCGAAGTTGTACAATGCTTCTCCGTTGTATAAGTCTGTAGAGTTGCTGATTAATAAAGAAATTAAGAAATTTATTTGCCTTTTAAAAATGCTGTATTAATTTGACATCGGGATACCCTGTATGTAAATTCTTACCGCTATTATAACTTCCATTCCTACCGCTTATAGCGCTGCACTCTTATTTCATGCTTAGCCGTTAAGGTTGGATGCGACACGGAAATGGTAATGGGGCTCTTGAGCCCCAAAATCGAGTGACACGGAAGACAATAGAGTGAAAGGTCTATTCTATACCTGGTCTGTGGTTTTACCCGTGCTGAATTCTAATTCCTACCACGCGTAGCGTTATAATCTGTTTCGAGACTCCACCGGTAACGTTGTATGCGACACTAAAATAGTAAGGGGGTTCTGGGACCCCTCGAACCGGGGACAGAAACAGGGCCACCTTTACCAATGGGCTAAGTGGGCTATAGCCCAGGGGCGCCTGTGATCCAAGGGCGCTTAAGAATCAAATATGCTGAAATGCTTTTTTCTTTTCAATTTTGGAGACAATAATTTCTATTGGTTTTGTTCGTGTTTGTCTTGGTGGAGATCCGGGGTTCTGATGTACTGCCTTGCACCGATTGCGAAGAAATTGCACCCTTGGGGGCTAGGGCGCCAAAATTATTTAGCCCAGGTTGCTCAAATTTGTTAAGACGGCCCTGGACAGAAAAATATGTATATATATGTATACCTCGTCTATGATGAAACGCGCTTGATAAATGATAATTACGTACATTTATGTATTATCTGGATAGAGGGCGTCTGAGGCTTGTTAAGTTACGGAACTCTATTTTCCAATGCAACTCAAAATGTGCATAAAGTAGTGACAGAGCACAGTTAAGGAATGATCGCGTTTCTAAGAATACTTCATGCGCTTTGAAATAGTATTATGTATTCAAAGTTTACTACAATTAGTTTACTACAATAAGATTACTACAATTTCGCGAATAAACTTTACGGGAACTGACAATGAAAAGATGACGATGAACTGCCTGCATACAGGTATATACATAGAGGGAAAATGGGAATCGAACACTAAAACAATAGAAAAAGGTAGCGGACAACAATGCCATGAAACGTTGAATTTTAAAACTCAGGTAAACGCGCTGCACACAGTGGTGCGTCCTTACTGGGGCATACAGGTATCCAGGGACGAAAAGTAGATTCCTACGTCGATAAACTCGGAGCCATTCATTTCAAATGCTTTATTTCCTATAACTTCATTGTCTTAGATCTTTGGGCGGAGTCTCGTGGTCTCGTGTTGCTCGAATGCGTACGGGACAATGCGCAACACGTGTCACCATTCACCAAACATCGAAGTTTATAATGCATTCCTTGCATAGTAGGAGAAAACTCAGGTAGCTACCGCTGCGACGTACGATCTGCTCGTTTGCCGCACACGAGTAGAGTATGTATTACGAATAAGACGATATCCCTACTTCTATTCCGTGAGGAACACCCTGGCGTGCTATCAAACACCTGTACAGGGCACTTCAAAGTACGCGGTGGAAGGTGAGAGGGCTTCGAAGATTAACTCTGGAGTCTGCCACGTGCTCACTTCGTCTTCAAAGTAAATTCCCGCAGGAACGAAAGTACCTCCAAACAAATGTTATCCTATAACCCCCATTAATTTTTGTAAAGGCTACCGAGCTCGTTACTGGTGTTTTAGAGCTTTCTGTAGAGCCGAGGAGGAAGCGTCGGAGTGGGATACGGTTTCCCCTTCCCTGTATCTGCGTTGAGTGCTGTCGTTCGAGCAGACTGTGGACAAAGTCCGTGACAAAGCGAACGGTCAGTTGCTCGGCTACACGAAATCGCACCGCGTAGGAAGCCAGTGCATGTCACTTGCACCAGTGACCAGTGACCCACGCGAAAGGGACGGGAACAAGTGTCGAGGAAACATGGCGACGCATTGGAACGTGCCAGAGTGATGCAGCGTACGCGCGACCAAACTCGCGACTTGGACTGACCAAAGAGGCCTCGCTCTTGCCAAACATTCACCTGGCCAAATGACATGGGAATTTGTAATCGAAGGCATTTCCTATTGACAATATGCGTCCTGCAACTCGTGAGTCCCGTCGACGAACGCACTTCTACGATTTTGCTATCTCTGTCTCCATCATCATCATCATCTTGATACGTGACTGCTAGACACGCGTCCACCGTTTTTCTCTGCCACTCCACTGAGTCATGCTCTTGCGTTTTCCCTGTACGTTTCTTTCTCGGAATCTGTTGACCGATTCCGCCAATCACTATCCTCTTTCGTCGCTCGAGCGTCAAACCTTCGCTGCGATGTTTTTCGGAAACGGCGGTGAACGGAGGAACCAGTTTCCAACAGTTTTATCCACGGTATTAATGGCTCGAAGAAGCGATGTGCACACGTTGGATTATCGTATCGTTTTATCGATCCGCGGGTCGCTAGGTTTATCTCTGTCCCGCGGATACCTCCGTGGCAATTGGACGGCCTGTTTTATTAACATCGGTTTTCCTACATTTTATTACTCTCTTGCGCTTGCTCGTTCAGTTGTCCAGCACTGCTTTTTCTTACAATAAAAGCAAGAAACTATTGCTGGCGACCTAGGTCCTTGGATTAGAGATCGTAAAGCTTGTTTAAACGCAGAGAATGTATAGAGCAAAGCAGGCTATGGACATGGGCTCTGACTCAGAGCGAGTAATTAATTGAGTATTTAGAACATAAGGCAATTGGTACAGATTAAGAATGCGTGCAAATAGGAGTTAGTGGAGATGAAAGGAATTACCTTTTCGATGCTAATCCATTTACGTCGAGTCTACACGTATAAAGAGGAATAAAGAAGTTTTGATAGACAGAGCTATGCGAATTAATTATTCTTCTACGCTCTCCATTTAAATTCAACAGTATTTTCTACTTCGTGCTTACAGGTCACTACCGTAGAGCGCCAGGTGTTCGACTTTCTGGGCTTCATGTGGGCCCCGATACTGGTCAACTTCTTCAATATCATATTTGTGATCCTAGGATTTTTCGGGGCCTTTCAATACAGACCTAAATATATTATATCTGTGAGTTGGGATACGGCTGTATGTGCTATGTTATTATCATTGAAAAATTGGAGTCTCTAATCGAATGTAATTGCTTTGTTTCAGTATTGCGTATGGAATGCACTATGGCTGGGGTGGAATATATTCATGATATGCTTCTACCTCGATGTAGGTGTATTAGATAAGGTAAGCTTTAATATTGGGCATGGTCCTGCGACTCAATGTTAACGAATCCTGTAAATTACCATACCCTTCGAATCTTTTTCAGAGTAGTGATATTTTAAATCTTGGTACCGGTAGCTTTTCATGGTGGCACGTGAATGGACCCGGTTGCAAAGCTATCTACGACGTCACTGAGCCTGAATTGTTCAGGCCTGCGAGGCCTACGAACGTAACGGACTGTGTATTAGATTACGAAGTAGTTGAAATTCTACATGCATCTACGCAATGTATCTTAGGTGTAAGTATAGTCTTTGTGCCTATCGTCTAATAAAATTCCACTGTTTACGTTACTTAAGGTAATCATTCGTATGTTCCAGTTTATCGCAATCGTGGGTGGTATTTGTCTAAGTAAGGTTTTCCTGGAAGAAGATGATAGCTGTAAGTATGAGACTCGAAAACTTTTGTTTCGATTTCTGCCAGCGACGAATTAGCGTAAGATCTACAGTATTGTCTCCCTGAGAACTCTCTGGTTGGGATCGGCGTTGAGCCCACATCGTGAGCAGAGCCCTAATTCCGAGTGTTCGTTTCTCGCTTCTTTCTGGCCGAAGGGGGGAGCGAGATGGAACGCTTTGCGTGCGCCGGAGTGACACGGCGTCCGAAAGACGGAGCGAGACCAGTGGCTTTCGCTCGCTCTCGTTCCATCTCGCCCTCGCCCTCGCCTTCGCCGAACAAGAGTGAGACAGAAGTGGTGGGGATAGCGAAAAGCCCACAGCGTGTGCACCGAAACGAGTTCACGGGGAGACAATACTGTACTTAGTTTGGTGCGTGAAGTGGTTTTGAGTTTTACTTTGGGGTACAGTTAGGTGATAGGATCGGGTGATACTTGCATTGGTATTGGTAAATATGATACAAGGTAAAGTCATTCGTAGGTTACTTGCTACCCTTCGAGCAGTTTTGAAAAGAGTAATGGGAGAAACTATAGTAAGCAGTTTTACCACTGATTGAGATTTATTATTGCTTGAATAGAGGGTTGTCGGTTACAGTTGATTTCATTGGTGGATTTGATCCCCCATTTTGGTAAGTGCTTTGCCTGATTCATCATTTGCACGCATTAGATCTGCCCTTCGAGCACGAGTAAAATAGTTTTTACATTTCGTAATACGCACTGGTTCCTTGTCGTTCCTTAATATTGTGGAGCGCGTGTTGTCACCACCGAGAATGTCGATGTACTGTGAATTAACATATTGCATCTTGAGTACCGCGGATCTGTCTTTGTACTGGATTTTAGTTCTGTGTAATCGTTGATATAGCATGCATTCTTTGCAAACTACTTCGACATTCATTACTTTTTTTGTTTGGAAAGTTATGTGTCTAGATCACTCGATACCATTGGTCAGGGTAAACTGAAATTAATCATACCCTCTAAGTTACATAAAACGAGAGGAATCGTCCACCCGACGATAGCCACGGCAAAATTGATCTAACGCATTGGATTCTACGTGATATTTCAGTTGACTTTGTGGGAGGCGATGACTTTGGGTTGGCAGGCCACACACCGTTGCATCCTATGTACGTTAGCTACTCGGCTCTTCCATCACCCGCCCACCCTCACAAAACCCCCAATCAAAATTACCCCGCAGGCACAGCTAGCTCTAATCAGTCCGTTTGCCACGATACCAGCTTCCCAAAGCAGGTCGATAAACCATTTAACAGCTCGGGACGGAGTAAAAGTAGCTTTCGAAACGACACGATTCGGACCAATAGAAGCAATATCTCTAATCGCGACGTCAAGTACGTGGATTACTCCAACGATTACTCAAACCCCCTGGATCATTTGCAAAGGCCTGTCTCTCCGTACGACGAATACGATTCTTTAGACAGCGCTGCTAAATTAAGGTATCAAAGGAGCAAGCTTTGCTATCCACATTCGTCCAAGTTCAGCCCCGTGGCATCGCCGCGTGTAAAATCTCGGCCAGCCGTAGCGAAGCAACCTAAAGCCACCGGCAAGCCTAGAGTCTTTACGGATCATGTCCGCGAGCAACCGTTGAGATCGTATTACTCCGATCCCAGATTGGCGATCGAGAATCAGCAACCCGCCCACGAACAAGAGAACCCGAATAGGTCTCAGAGAGATAGCAGGCCCCTATCCTTGTACGCCAGTAACTTCTAGACTTACAATTAGTATTAAGGGTAGAACGTTCTCTTTCTTTCGTACCGGGGTGGGGGGTGTTTCTTGTAAAATTACATTATACATATCTCGTTCTACGACAGTTCGACTGAAGTTACGTGTACTTTCGCGCTCTTGTTCTGTAGAAATTTCGATTAAGGGTAACGTGAAATTCCTATACTTGCCAAATAGATAGAACGTTTAGAATAGCAAAGCTTAGGGTGGTAGCCAGGGTCCGCCCTCGATTTAGTCTAAATATATAATAATTCACATCGTTTCTCTGTAACATCACGCGACGACGCTAACAATTCGCCACGTATCGTAACATCGACTGATAACGGATCAAATTCTGTGTTCGCTAGCACTGCTCGCTTTCGTGTTCGTGTGGATAATGGATATCCCTTTTCTTTGTTTTCGACATTTATTTACAATCGTTCATAAATAGGTAGTTGGATTGCGAGGCGTATGCGATCGTGTTGAATCAGAGCGACACGAGTCTTGATACATGCACTGTGATACGTATAGAAGTATGAATCATGTTCGAGGATATTCGGGGTTCTATCAATTGTAAATTTTTGTAACTTGTGCCTGCTAGGAAAATGTCTCGCGTGCGAGAGAAAAAGTTGCATCTTAAAAGCACAGCATGAATAAAGTTTTACAGTAAAAGTTCGCAAGTGTCGTGGCGCCCTGCTCGATACTTTGCCTATGGTCCACTTAGTTGTCGTACAATTCTTGTAACGATATTCTTTTATGCGAATAATACTTGTTAAGGATCCCTTCCCCAACACGCGTGGACTGGCTTGATTAGTGGCACTGGATAGAGCATTAGACTGCATTTCATTTAGCTTATTGTATCATGACGGTGAACAAACCTTTGTTTACACGGTGCTGCGGAAACGTTGATTTTAAGGCCACGGTAGTGCATGCTAGTTCTTGTTTTTTTACAGTTTTACGTTCGATAGAATGTTTATTTTTTGTATTCCCTTTTCGAACAACGATCGAGCTATATTGTCTATGGCCATAGAACAAAGCTACACGTGCAATCGGTTATTGTAAGGTATAAGACAGATTTCTCTAGAACTTTATTTTTTAATTATACACAATCTATCTTCACTTATCTTCACATTCCATAGATTATCTTTATTATCTACGAAATATCTAGTTACGTCGCAATGGAAAGTGAAATCTGAAGTGACGCTAACTTTTCGAAAGACTTGCTCGTTCTCTGATCGATCGAGGGGTTGCTCGTTTTTTAATAGACTGCATATATTAATTGTGCAGGGTGTTCTATGAGTTGTAGATCGAGAGCTAACAAAACAATGGCCAGTAAAGTGTGATGAACAAAGAACGATCGTGGATACTGTCATTAGACATCTTAATTAGTATCGTGAAAAGTCAGAATATTTCACTTGTCTTCGTTCGAGAATATTGCACAGGTAAAAGTTACGAATCAATACGAATGTATACCTACTGTTCTAAATGAAATAGTTGGTGCTAATGTTATTGCATTACGTGCATAAATTGATCGATGAATGTTTAATGCGATCTTAATGATAGACCTAACATTTCTGTACATTAAAATATTCTTTTTCATCGCACTTTGTCGAAGTTGTTGTTAGCTTTGCACAAGACTTGTGGGGCACTACCTGCGTATGACTTAAGTTGCCTTACCTTAAGTAGTCTTAATCGAAATATCGTTACTTATCGATTAGACACCTCGTACATGTTGCAATACTTAGGCTGTCGACGAGTCGTTACTTAATTTTTAACACTTTTTGTTCGGGCATACTTGTCGAGATCGCTGTTTCAGCTGTTGCTCAGTGAACACCCGACGTGTACGCGCGCTGCGTAACTTATTTATAAAACAGACTTTATCGTTATACCTACGTTTAAAAATGAAGTCACTTCAGATTCGCTGTCGAAGCTAGTACAATCCCTTTCTCGTTTGGAGCTTGTACAGTAGCCGTGTTTGTACTCTGTTATTAAGGGCGTAGATCTTAGTTTTATATTTATTTACTGTATCATATTATTTACCTTGGTGCAGTTCATTGGCGACAATAAACGTGCAATGCTACTATTTTGCTTGCTTTTTTTTATTTATTAACCCCCATTCTTTTCTTTTTCTCTCCTTCTCTAACAAAATCTCCTACTCTACGGTTTCTCGGGCAACTGTTCCATTTCTCATTAGTCCTTCTCTTGGTGATCGTTCGTTTCAAGTCTCTAAACTAATGGGATCTGGGTGATTGTTCCTAAAGAAGTTCCTTGCCGACGATCAACTACATACAGACACGCGAGAACGGCGAGAGAGAGCACGAGCGGAGAGCTTGCGCAGTGCTCGGGTCACGGTCAAACAACGCGTTGCCAGATATTTGTCTCTTAACTTTGCTCGGGCGTGTGTGTTTAACCATAAAGTTTGCGCCAGGTATACGAGAGAATGAGCCATGAAAGACAGCCAGAGAAAAATAACAGGAAACGCTCCTTGAGGTGGGTGAACGGAATAGAGTAAGGCCATCGAGTAGTACAGATCGGTGACTAGTCAGACGCCGGTCCACGGCGGACTGGTGCTCTTGGCCTGCAACTAATCGCGACGAACAAAGTCCTTACATACACGCAAATCTAATGTCTAACTGTACTCCTTCCACCCACGGATTCAAGGTGACCGTCGTATCCAGGCACAAACAGATGAACGAGCAAAGCATTCGCGCCTGTGACGAGAGTCTCGCTCTGTTTCCGCCACAGTACAAACTAAACGGAAGAAGAAGCAGCCACGGCCCCTGTACAGCATCGAGTACTCTCAGCCGGAGCCTCCTGTGCACGACGACAGCGTGTCCCCGAAGCCGATGACACCTCGCCGCGTGAAGCGGAGATCGGTGATCTCCCGCGACGGCACGCGACGCTCCAGTCGCAGGAGCTCGGTGAGACAGTCGCGGAGGAAGAACCCGGTGAACCGGATCATGGATCATCAGGAGAGCTTGTACGCCAACACGATGCCCAGCAACCTGACCAACCAGAACGTCAACTCGCTGTCCCAGGGCACGCTCAACTACGACCGGATCTCGGTGAGCTGGGACAGGGACAGGAACTCCAACTGGCAGCCGGAGGCCGTCAACATGGCCGTGTCCTCGCCGGCACTCTGGAACCAGGAGCCCGCCAGCAATTACTCCAACACTGGCAACTATACTAATCAAAACTACCCGAACTGGGACGCGACCAGCTCCACCAGGAATCTCACCGATAACTGGCAAACGAGCGAGCTGAATCCAATGCAGTGGCAGGGCCAGAGCAACCCGACCTTCCAGCAGACCAGCACCCAGAGCTTGAACGGAGAGGACCTGGAAGATCTGTATAATAATCGACCAGCCAGCGCCAGGTCGAGCTACAGCAACTACCACGGGGTCAGGGCTACCCCTCAAGTGCCCAACAGGACTGACATCGTCAGGCAGAGTCAGAGGCAGTTCGTTCTCAGTGGACCACCTGCTTATCAGGACACGGTCATCTGAGCTACCGATGCTGGGCTCGCGTTCGTCGGATGTTCAATGGCAACGGGTAAACTGAATTTAACTTTATGCAATTATTGTAATCCTGTCTGCTACCGTATTACAGTTGGTTAATTCTTCGCGTCTCTTGAGCTCTCACAGGATATTTACCTGTGGAATGTCCAACCCGAACGCGGGCCATTTTTAATTGGTTATAGTGTATTGTTATGTTCTTACGTCGTAATTGTTACGTTTAAGTTGCAGTAAGGGAGGGGAAGCTCGACTTTCTCGCTACTTCACTGATTTTCAAGCTTTACTTACGAACAGTGGATGCAACCCCTGCTCGCGTTGCATCTCGTTATATTCGTGCATGATTGAGACCCTGCGCGAGGGACACCCTTGCGAAATATTCAGTAAGGTTTTGAGGGTCTTCGAGATTCGCGATGTTCAATCGATCTCGTAGCGACTATTTCTACTTCTTAAACTTTTGCCTTTTGTCTCAGGACCAAACGACTTGGAGATTCTCCTTCCTTTTTAAGAAATATTTCGGAGCTGTTTATATGTCTCGCACAGAATATATAGGCGTGGAAATTATCGTGATAATCGCTTTCGCTCGAAGCTACGCGGCTAATTTATACTTTCATCCTAACTCTCGTCGTCTAAAGAATCATCTGTAAATATCGATTTGCTGTCATTGCTTTCAATCATTACGACTGTACAAAAAGAGACAATCATCCTTATTTATAATCTACCTTCGAGCCTTAAGAACGACGTGTTCTGTACTTGTATGGCGTGTAAAATTTAAGAAAGCAAACGCTCCTCTACTTTTCTACGTTCTATTTTCTACGGAGGCGTCTCGAAATTTATATGAAACGCTATTGTATTTCTGCGATCGTGTCATAGTCTTCCAGATTGCGAGAGAGAAGTGATATAAAGCAGCGCAACCCGCTCAGGGCCCTCGGAGAGCTGTTTAAGCAATAAGCAACGTGTGAGAGATTTGTTAAGGATCACTGGCTCGGTGCCTGGGAGGTTCGCGCGCACGTTCTCGCGTGATAATCGTTCTGATCAGATCATTTTCTATTCACTGGGCGCGAAAAGTGCAATAAGAGTTTCTTTCCATGCGGACTATTTTTTCACACGGAGAATCAATATAGATTACGTCGATGATGTCGGTGGATCGCGCGGATTACGTGGTAGGACGTGAAATGGAAACCAAAGTGTTAAGCATCGATGTAAGTTACTAATGTAACTGATACTTGTAATATTCTACAATAACGTAACGATAAACTGCCTCAAACTATCTCCGACTATCGTACAACCTAGGATTAAATATCAACGTACAGTCTTTCGCACACATGCACACACGCAGGACCTGATCTAGGGGGGGCGCAAGTAGGGCAAAACTGGTTAATTGGTAATTTATGAATATTACATTTTGTATAAAACAGAAGGCTTTTCTTATGTAACAAGTAGCTACGAAAAATTTCACTCGGTGCCAGCAATTATGTTTTAAAATAATTATTTATAATTAAATAATATAAAGATCGGCAAAAATCATTTCTGCCCAGAGTGGCGGAACAGCTAGATTGGGCTCTGCACACACACACACAATCATTCACACGTACACGATCTACCCGATCGATTTAAGTACTTAATTCTCGTCGGCGAAGAATCTCGTTCGATGCTTTCGATGGATATTTAAAGATCTATGTACACACGGTGATACAATAGACACGTACGGTTACTCGTTAACGAGAGCAAGATCTTTAATGTTTACTATTACTGTTCACCATTATCGTACAATGTATTTACGAAGCAATAGCTGCAGGACAATAAACGATAAATGTTCGAAATTTTTTGCGCACCTTCAGTAAAAGTCGCCTAAACCACTTAACCGTCCTTTTTAAGAAATTTACACAAAATTTGGAAGAATCACAAAGCATACCTATTCGAGCCAGCAAAGGAGCTTGGACGAGGGGACTTAAAAGATTTCTGTATGAAAAGATACGACATTCCAAAAACACCCAAGTACCTCTAACTAGGGTGTTCGAGTTCGCTAGCCTTCGGGTTCTGCGCTTCAAGGGCAAGGAGCTCCAGGAAAATATAGAATTAAGGGCAGACAGGTATATCGGATCCAGTGGAGTGAATAAAAACAGTAAGAAGAAGAATGAAAGCCCCGGATGGTCCCTTCTTCCTGCCCCGCGTCATCGTCGACTACCCTCGCTCGGCGTTGCATACGTCCCCACGACTCTGTATCGTTTTCGCCGAGTGTTTCCCATCGATCGAGCAGAGGGCCGTCTCGAATCTCCAGAACGACTCCCTTGTCCCATTCATCCGCAACGGAACACAGACGGCTCGCCTACGAATCTTGCGAGCGGCGCGTCGAATTCGCGCGCGCATGTGCCCTATAGCCAGCTGCCGGTTTCCCTGCTGGCCGACGTGTTCCCGCGACCCTTATAAACCAGTACACGGCGCAGTACCTCCTGGTTGTCGGGACGTCGAGGGTCCCTCTCTCGCGTCACCGTTTCTGTTCGTACGCGCGACGTTGTCGGTGAGAGCTCGAGGGGAATCGAGAGTGTCCACCTCCCTCGCGGGTTCCCTGCGCGGTGCACCCACGCCAGCACCTTGCCGTGCCGACGCCGTCACCGTCGCCGTCGCGAGCCAGTCGCCCATGAACAGAGAAGCGATCGTCAAGGGCGCTAGGATGCTGAAGATCCTGAAAGCCGGTGCCAACGGACTCAGAAGGCTGCACACCAGCAACAAGGTGTGAACTTGCTTCGCGTTAGGATTATTGATCGGAGAGATTCGCGGGGATTTCGCTGGGCGTTTATCGATTCTTACGCTCCTTTTTGAGGAGTTCTATTTAAGGAGCTCGGCACGGTGGCGCGTAATTGAGGACCAGGGACGCGGTGTTTTCCTCAGGTGCGTGGTGTTTGAATGACGATGGAGGTGCCCCGGTGCAAATAGAGGTGGCGTCGAGTAGCGAGGGGGGAGCGCCTTTCGTTGCTAAGGATTTTAGGTGCTATGATAATTGGAACGTTCGGTTCATCGATTGCGAAACACTTTCGTAGCTGATGGAACGATGGGTAAATGATTGTAAGAGGTAGCAGTGGAATCTTTGATGATCAGCTGCACCAGTGCAGTTTAATGAGTGGTGTTAGTATAAGCTAAATTGGTTCTTCTCCCATTTCCTCTGGCGAAATCTTATCGAACCGTCTCTGAGATTTTATTAAACAGCGTGGAGGGGCGGTGCGAGTAATATTCGCGTGCACTTGATATTTGGGAGTGAGAGAACAGTATTGATCATACACGAGGAGGACACTAATACTACTAATCCTATTCATGCTCTCCGTATCCACGTGGGCGGCGGCAGTGGCCTATTTTCGCGACAGAAATACTTGGACGAGATACTAGCCGCTGGTACGAGCATGGACGCGATCAACGCGCTTCAATTGCACTGTTAGACCGTTTCTGCGCGACAAATTGCTGTCAACAATCGATAGCGCTCACACGACCTATGCGACGTTCATTGGGTGTACTTTGAATCGAACGAACTATTCAATTCTAATACTATACTCGTGTTCTAGAAACACGTCATACGAGGGGGTTTGAAGGGGAAAAGATCGTCAGAGGGGATCGTAGAATCGCCGGGAGAAATCAAATATTTACGTACAGGGGTGGATAAACGTGGTAAATGGTATTGGACAGAATTTCAGAGGGGAACTCTTCAGTTAGAGTCTGGAATCTAGAAATCTAGACTATCGAGTAAACTACATATATGGTCCCGCACTGGAATTATTGCATCGATAACCTGTAACACTAATGGCAACCAAAGGCACCACCGAGCTAACGATATGTGGAGCGAGGCACTCCTCCTTTCGCGAGAACTGTTTCTGAAAACGCTATTGTGTGACTACTGAATCGCTCTGCGTAAAGTAGTCTCCTAGCTGTCATACACAGCCATTATCCGAAGAGAGCCGACGAGAGCACTGAATGCCGTCGAGGAAGTGGGTCAACGAGGCGATCCAAGGAAGATGGTTGAGTCTCTGTTTTCCTACGTGCATACTACTGATCCGAATTAGGGGTACACGTGCAGGTTTCGGCTTAGGGCTGTAGGGGTAGAATTCATCGAAGGATCAATACAGATGTGCCTGACAGCCGTGCCGAGCCTGCACCCTTCGCACACCATGCCCGTCGGTCGGTTTCAAAAAACCGGAACACGCCTTGCTCCTGTTCTGTACTTCGCCCTTTAAACCCGCGATCGAATTATTATATTCACGTGGCTCACGAGCGACCCTCGGGCCTTCTCGTGGGAAACATCGGTCGTGGAACGAGTCCCCTTAAAATCGATGCGATCTCAGTTTCATAGCGATTTCCCTGTAGCAACAGTACGTACCTCCCTAAACTCTAACAAGTTCCCGAAAATACGGTTCTCTTTAAGGGGGCATGTGATTTTTTTCTGAAAATGGTATACAACTTGGAGAAAAAAACATTATAGCCCTTATCTATTCGTTATTCAAGAGTATGAAATCTTTGGTTCATTTTTTTTTCAAAAATATTCTTATATGTTATACCAATCGTTATCGTGTCAACCTTTAAGAAGTGAACGGAACCAAAATGACAATGTTTGGTACACGCTTGAACACAAACATGGTAAAGTTTGTTCTTTTACCTTGGAGAGAAACCCTAATTGCGACGGTGAAATTGATTGATTGCAGAGGCGGGCTGCAGTACCAGCCTCGAAGAAGTTGGGAGCCGTGAAATACTTGGACGCTGCTTACGGAAGTGCCTTAGAATTAGAACGAGCGCAGACACGGTAATCGATACATTCCCTTCATCTACAACCATTTCGTCCTCGCCAGCCATCAAGATTACTACTTAGATCATATCAATCCTATCGAAACGCGAGATCTACAACCTTCGCGATATTAATATCATTCGCGGATTCCTCTGCATTTCGGACGTTCAACAAACTGTCTCTTAGAATTGATTTTAATCGGCACTGTTACGATAGAGGGTTCGCCGTACATTTACAATGAACGCGTCCACGTCGTTAGCGAATAGCTTCGTAGCGAACAATCGGCGTTATCATTGTTTTCTGTACCCTGTACACCACGGAGCAATTAAACGATACGAGCCGAGCGGTGTTACATTCAATGCGTAAGGTGATACGCACTGTGCGTGGCTTCTCGAATCTCGCATACCTTCCACTGTGAGAAGAGCAGTGTAATATGGGACTGTGCGAGGCATAACGACCGCAACGTGCTAATATATGGAAGAAGAGGGAACGGGCGCGCTTCCTTTCGCCAAGATTCTTTCGTAATTAGAATGAATATCGTTTACCGAAGCGCAGATAGTGAAAAAAGATACGGCAGCATGCTGAAAGGCCTGCTGGAAGATGGAAACGCGTTTTAAATCGGATTGCGCAACGATAAAACAATAAATGGAAACGCTCGCGACGGGCCGGGCCGCGATAGTTGAACTTCAGCAATGGGGCACAATCGTCCAATTGTTCTGCAAGCAGAGGCGCCTGTTGGAGAAAAAAAAGGCTAATCGTTTATCGTGTTCTCCTTAGCCGGGTAACATCGTAACAATGGAGAAATAGATCTATACATTAGGTAGAACACAATGGAGGACCAATAAATCTGGAGTAATCGATGCTGACGGTTCTCAATCTGGTCCATTCCAAAGCTTTTATCAGAGTCGGACAAAAGATTCTAAGAAGTATACGCGTGCTTTCAATCTTTCTTAGCCAGTTGACATTTTCCAAGCCCTTATCGTGAAAATTTCACACCATTTATGACTGCGGTTTCCCTTCGCCTCTTCCCCTACCTTTTCACGCTGTCATTTATTGTACCCTCCACTTTCCGCGAATCTCTGCGCTCCGCATTTGGATGACTGCCAGCACGAAGAGGATCTCGTAGATTGTTAATTGAGAATCGTTGATCTTCATAAATCCGACTCCACGCATCGCGATTTATTGTCTTAACGACGCTGCTCCGCGTTTAAATACGCTCCAGGAAACGATGTCCCTTTGTTCTCCGCGGCATTTCTCCGTCGGTCGGTCTCGCGAATAGCAGGGACTTTGGATAATCTCCGGTGTCCAGGAGGAGTATTGCGCGCGGAGCAGGAGTGGAGATCGAACTTGGTTAGTTTCGTAAGAAATGGACGATTAGTCCTCGATCGTGTGCTCGGTACGTCGCGTCAGATAGAGAACGATGGACGACTTTAACTTCAGTGAACACCACATGGGGGACTTTGCTGATTTTTATATGTACTCACCTCGGTAAGATATGCACTTCGAATTTTCAATCTGCACGCCTATTTGCCGATTCTAAGGAGATGAGAAGTTTGAAGGGGAACGTTACACTGAAATTCCATTACTGGCGCGACAAATTTTAGCGGGGTTGCTTGCCACCCCCCACGCTTTAAGGCTAACTGGTACCCAGTAAAGTCTGCGGGGGGCACAAATATGTAATCTCCTGCTTTCATTTTCTGCGAATTGTTACTGCACTTCTCCGACGTACACTCGCGAGAGAATGTGAAACACTCTGCGTGTCGTTCACGTGCTAACATAAAATATATCCATGGTTCTAATTGGAACTGATCGAGTGTTTACCTTAAACAACATATGCCATTCGGACCATTCGATGTTTGCTACGTAAATCGCACGTTCTGCTTTTAATTTGCGTTGCACGTAGAAATTGAGTCGATACCACATGCAGGTGTTCTTTTACTTCATTTGGGAAGTAAAATGAGAATTGGTAGGGCTCTTACCTCTGATATTTCAAGTATTTTAGCTGAAACTAAAGAGATTAATAGAACGCCCGTGGTAAAAGAAACCACAAAGGATGGAAAGAAGAAATGTGCACTGTACCTACGTTGCGCAACGCGCTTATGCAAAGAAGACACTGCTGATGTCCCCCGAGGTTCCAGTTTACAGAAGCTGTGTTTGCTTGCGAAAATAGACGTACACATGCACCCGACATCGCTACGGAGAATAGTTTCCGCTAGCAATGGCTACCTGTTGTTGCCTCCGCTATTCTTGGGTATTTCTTCTCCGAGTGGGGTCGTAGCTCGTTTTTCCAGCTGATATAAGGTCGCATCTTTCGATGGTTTTATGCACACGGGAAAGGAATCGCGAGGGGACACCTTGTCAATCGTGTAAAGATCTTCAAAGGTCCTCGATTATCCAACAAGTACGGAATAGTTACTTAGTGTCCTCGACGGTGCTTGAGCAAACTTTCGATCGAGTTCTAGTCGCGATAGTTGAAAATGAGGGACAATAATCAAAGCGTCGTTATACCTCGCACCGAGATAAATGAGAAACATGCGACAGGGAGTTCGGAAATAGTGCCAGCGAACAGCACCGACGATTATTCTATCAGATCGAAGATTGCGTGCTCTATTTGGCTAGAAAAGAAAGACTACAGGTCGAAAAGGATGCTGGCGCGATTTCTTAGGTAACGATTCTGAATTCCTCACAAAATATTGATCTTTGCTTTCCTTGTGTTTTTCCAGCGAGTACAGCTTCATTCATGACAGCCATTACATGTAGTGAGTACTATAGGACGTCGTTATCGATTATTGCATGATGCTGATACAAATCGTACTGTTGTACTAGAATTGTATCGAGTGGATTCGAAGTAGAAATCGAATCTGCAGCTTGTTTGGAAAACTTTGAAACTGATAGGTTTCTCTGAAACTGGCATCACGTTTGCAATAGATAGGTAAATGAAAGCGCGCAGATCGTGTCAGTGGTCTCATCAGCTTACTAAGCGAACCGAAACTTGCTAAGTAATGACGTCAGTGACTGGCGTCATTAAATTAACACTGCGTAAATTATAGCCTGTTCGATGCATCTGTACACGATACACGTATATCTGTAGTCTGAAATTAACTCTCCGTGGTAAATTTGTCGTGGCAAATCGCAGGTGTGTATGCGAAGTCTATGATTTTCTTCTAGATCTGTAGGTAAGAAACTTTGGCACGTTTGCTTGCATGAATTCGTAACTTTATCGTGATGTGTATTAACTAAAGAAGAACCTTTAAACCTCTCAAATGTCTTTTAACGCACGAGGTAGTAGCTTATACCTAATTAAGTAGTTTCGTGTCTCGATTCAGTATTTAATTGCACGCACGTAGCAAGAGTGTAGACTGTAGAGAATCATAAACTTGGGGCTGCTAATAGGCCTCTTCAAAAGAAGGACAGAAGAAAGCGAGAAGAACAGTGCCCCTTATTGCATTCTTCCATCCTTACTTTGCAGCAGAGCTACAGCCACTCTCAATTACAAGAACATCTCTATATTCCTGCACTTCTGAGTAGTTTGCTGTGCGGTGTTCCATGCACAATTGATAAAGAATGACCAATTAATCTGATTTCTCATGGTTCCAGTACCAGAGACCAGGATCAAGCGACGAACGCCGAGGATGTGCTGTTTGATATGTTCAAAAATGAAGAAACCGGCCTCCTACCAGTGGGAAAGTTCCTAGCCGTGAGTGTCGCTCTCTTTTAGCCTGAGCAGGTGTACGAGGTCGATCGAATTTACAGATGTAACCAGATCACCATTAAACAGAGCTCTCCTTACTCTGCAGTCTAGATTATCTTATTTTCGCGTGGTTGCAGGCTCTGAGGACAACCGGTTTGCGAAACGACGACCCCAGGCTTCAAGAATTCTCGGATAATCTACGGAAAGAGCAATTGAAGATTGGAGGACACGAAGGGGTCTCGCCCGAGACTCAGAAGCTGAGCAGGGAACAATTTAGGAGGTAAAGAAAAGACTGAAAATATTAATCTGTTATGAAAATAGACGCGACACTGGTCCTACGATACATCGTAAACTATAGTTTAGGATATCACGCGCCGGTAATTGACATTTTATCATTCTGATTGCAGAATCATAAGCCCTAATATAGTGTTGATCTCGAGGGCGTTCAGGCACCAATTCATCATCCCAGATTGGTCCGGTTTCACGAAGCACATAGAGGACTTCTACTGGAAATGCAAGTCGAACTCGGAGGGCAAGGTCGCCTCCTATATACCCCAGCTGGCCAGAATGAATCCGGATTACTGGGGTGTCTCTGTGTGCACGATCGATGGACAGAGGTTCAGCATCGGCGACACGTCCATCCCCTTCACCTTGCAGAGCTGCAGCAAGCCCTTGACCTACGCTATCGCTCTGGACAGACTAGGACAGGAAGTTGTCCACCAGTACGTCGGCCAGGAGCCATCTGGAAGGAACTTTAACGAGCTGGTGCTGGACTACAACAGTGAGTACCGTTGCTACACCTATTCTCGTGTGTTCCTAGAGAAAGATTAACGATAATGGGACGCGTCCCGCAGAGAAACCTCACAATCCCATGATCAACGCCGGGGCAATACTCGTCTGTTCCCTGCTCAAGTCGCTCATCAAGACTGACATGACTCTGGCAGAGAAGTTCGACTTCACGATGAACTACTTCAAGAGGCTAGCCGGTGGCGAGAACCTCGGCTTCAACAATGCTGTCTTCTTGTCTGAACGCGAGGCCGCTGACAGGAACTACGCACTTGGCTTCTACATGAGGGAGCACAATTGCTATCCTGACAAGACGAATTTGAGGGAGATAATGGACTTCTACTTTCAGGTAAGCCTGCTTAGCATAGTGCTTAGCTTAGTGGAGTGACAAATAGTTCTATAATCTATCTTTGCCCCAAGTGTTGCTCCATGGAGGCGAATTGCGACACGATGGCAGTGATGGCCGCCACGTTGGCCAACGGCGGCATATGTCCCATCACCGAGGAGAAGGTCTTGAAGCCAGACAGCGTTCGAGACGTGCTGAGCTTGATGCACAGCTGCGGCATGTACGACTATAGCGGCCAGTTCGCGTTCAAGGTAAGTTTCTATATTTTCGGAGTATGCTCGGGGACCTGGATAGTTAAGGCTGCCGTCTCATTTTCGTTTCGTTCAAAGTAGTTTCCGTCAATTTAATCGGCAGAATCACTGTCATATTTGGTACGATGAAAAATAAAGAAATTCTGTTTCCGCATATTTAATCGGGGATATGTACATCGCCGATCAACTCGAAGCGGCAGATTAGACGGGAGAGCGATACAATGTCGCTCGGCTCGGGCTTCGGGGGACCTAGCTTGGGCGCGAGTATGCGCACATTCAACGCTCAGTGAGATGGCAACCTTAAATAAGTAGGGAACTGTTTCCGGGTCGAAAGTCGAATGGCTTCTGTTTTCACAGGATGGATAGGTACTGAATAGGAGATTAAGATTGTTACGCGTTCGCAGGTTGGCATACCAGCCAAGTCTGGCGTGTCGGGAAGCCTCCTCGTGGTGATACCGAACGTAATGGGAATCTGCACGTGGTCGCCGCCGTTGGACCCCCTTGGGAACTCGTGCCGAGGGGTGCAGTTCTGCGAGGAGCTCGTCTCCGAGTTCAATTTCCACAGGTACGTCCATATCTACGTCAGCTCTGTTCAACGCAAAATGTGTCAATTCTTTAGTGTGCTTGCATAGATACACGTCACTTGTTCGTCACACCTACACGACAATGCAGTATCGCGGTACATTTCTTGGTAGCGGGAAGAAATCGAACACAACGGTTCTCGAGTGCCGATCACATGGACCACACGACTAATCTGTTATTGACACAATTTGGAAGTTTTGCCATGAGAATTTTTTCCACCGAGAGACAACACATTAATTAATTGTTTGTTTCCCCTCCTTTGCTTTTCTCACAACCCCCGCCACACGCTAACCCGCACGAACAATTACCTAACCCGCCAAATGTCTTTGAATATCTCTGAACACGGTCAACCTTCGACGACACTCATTACCTCCCGTCGTTTTCCATCCCCGTCCCGGTTAGTGTAGCACCTACTATGATCACAGGTACGACAACCTGAAGCACGCGACCAACAAGAAGGACCCAAGGAGGCACAAGTACGAGACCAAAGGACTGTCCATCGTGAATCTGTTATTCAGCGCAGCCAGCGGTGATGTAACCGCGATGAGAAGGCGAGTGGCCATTCGTTAAATATTTTCGACAATTACATTCGAGTAGCGGTTGAATTAACTTGTTCGAATCAAGCTGACTAGCACTGACTAATAAAACCGTAAACCGTTACACGATGATAATGATTGCAGGCATCGGCTGAGCGGAATGGACATGACACTGTCGGATTACGACGGCAGGACAGCTCTGCACTTGGCTGCCAGCGAAGGACACCTGGACTGCGTCGAATTTCTGATCGAGCAATGCGCGGTCCCCGACGACCCCAAAGACAGGTAAGCCTCTTTGACATCGATCGATCGATCGATTCGATCCACGTGTTTCTTGCCAGGGCTTTTTTCTGCCCTTTGCGGTTGCGCCACGCGAAATTCCAGATCCACGCGATAATTGAGGAATTGAAATGGTAAACGATGTAAGTGGTAAAAAAACGTTTTTCGTTTCTACTGAAAATTTTAACTACTGGCACTTGCGTCGTTTACCATTTCGACTCCTCAATTCGAGACGTTCGAAGAGATAAAGCATCTGACGATGAGGGAATCGTTGATTGTGTTCAGGTGGGGGAAACGGCCCATAGACGAGGCCGAGACGTTCGGGCACATGCAAGTGGTGGAGTACCTGAACAATTACGCGATCACCCGCAAGACGGAAGTGGAGAGCGGGGAGAAGCAGGATAAGACGGATGACGGGAACGCGGACCCGAGGAAAGTCGTGGAGACAGCGGCTCAGACGCCGCTACCTTAAGTAGATAGGGTATTTGCCATGAAGAATTTTGATGTGCGTGCGAGACTCAGGGGAAGAACGGTATCTAGGGCAGTGACGGGTCGCCGTGAATCCGTGAATCGATTATCTCAATGTTTACAGTTAACGTTAAGCGATTAGTCTGCAGTCGAATCTCTGTTACTGTAACTCACCGTTACTCACAGCCACTGTTACGGGTATTTATATTTTTTTATATCTTGGTCTCTTTCTTTCCTTCAGGCTTCAGCGTTCTCGAGGCATTTTTAGCGTTAGGACAACGACACGTCTGGGTTACGGGTGGGTAGCGTGTAAGTGTAGATTTACCTACTTAAGGGTAACGATAATTTCCAGTATTATTTGTCTGCGAAGGCACACTCAAGGGATGCAGGGACAGTGGTGGACAGTAATTTCCTTCGTATGCGTTGCGTTTTTCATGCGCCACTTTGCAGACATTTGTTTGATTAAGAATCTGACAGATTGTGCGAGTAACAAAACTGTACAATGAAAAATATTTTCGTCTAGATAGCGTTCTATTCGTTCATGTGATACTCGTTCCTACGTATCTATCGATTAAGGGTACATATATCGTCGACTGATTTCGAAAAAGACATCTTTCTTTCTGCAACGTGTACCGCAACCGAGTCGGGGTACAAAACGATAGACAGCGATCCGCCGGAAAGCATTCTTTGCGAGAGGAATGGATGTGTACCAACGATCGAATATCACTTAATCGAATTTCTAATCAAACTCGGCAAGCGAACACACCGTAGCCTAATGTCTGAAAGCGAACTTGTGTAACGCTTCGCCCGACTCGGTTGCAGACACCGTATAAGTGACTCGGTATATTCGCGACCTCGTTCCATTTAAACGCGATTTCGTCTGAAAGTGAAGCGGCATATTCAGGCTAACAGGAACTGTGATTCTCCGTGTCCTAAGCTTTAGTTGAAAATAATTATACGATGGCGAAGAAACGAGCCGATGAAATTGTGCAAAGTGCGCAGATGCTTGCTCTGTTCTCTTTACGAGTAATATCTTTTCAATCCCATTGTCCATTTGTTCGGTAAAACGGTTAACCCTCTATTCGGCGATTCAGAAGCTACGATAGGAAAATGTGACTATTAATCCGTTTAGTTTGAATTGAATCGTTATTGGAACAAGCAGGCTTCTTGCTGTCTTCGCGTATCACGAAGTCATTTCCCTGCGAAAGGAGACTGACTATTTGCCGAACTTCACTTTGTCGAATCAGGGGTTAACGATCAGAGTCACCTTTCGTCAATTACTTCGAAGCCTGCCTTAATAATCGACGAGGAAAGGGGGTAGCTGCGCGAACGGCGAACGAAGGAGCGACCGTAAGCTGCGCGGACCAAGCGATTCACGAATGTCTGGCGAGCAACAACACCTAAGAATAAGTTAATTGGATGATTCCTCTCTGAACATAGTATTTTCAGTAGTTAGAAAAGATTTCACGAGTATGTGTCGAACATATCGTTCCGAAGTGTGTTATTCGATCGCGTTACGCAACTTTCGTCAGATGAATGTCGAAAGCGCGTCGAGTAGGATATCTCCCGATGGACAGAGGACAATAATAATATATTTATCGCGACGGCGAATGAATTCTCGCTTGCCTCCGAGCCTTCGCGACACTCCGCCTGGCTTTTAAGCTCAGACACGAGGGGACAATAACTTCCATTAAACGAATCACCGTTTCAATCCTAGTGCAAACAATTTTCCACCAGTACGCGGTATTTCCCAATCGAAGATCGGTTACGGAATTCGATGGAGAAGAGCTCGCGATCGATTTAAGTATTAGTGGACTTCTCAAGCTGTTACTAGTTTACAGGCCACCGTTTCATTCAGGGAACATCGACTTGGAGAGGATTTGTGCATCTCCATCTTTGTGCTTAAGTTGCTTCAGCAAAATAAATGTATAAACTGAACACTTTCGTTGTTGCATGTATCAGCCAAGAAAAGAGAAAACGTCCCCTGTATTTTCCACGTCCTGACGCAGCAAATTCTACTCAATTCCATTGACGATTATTCCGAAATACTAATATCAAGAATAATCACCGGTATCTTTCCTACTCGTCACGCGATTCGAGTAGAAGACGCGCGGAAATTCGCGAACGTGATCCGGCGCCCGTGTGCTTGTCACCGTCACGTAAGTCGGACATTGGGTTTTCCTCGACTGCCATCGAATCACGCCACGCACTGTTCCGAATGGACGAAGTGAGTCATCGTAGAGAACCGTGTCAATGAAAGGTTCTCGCGATTTCATTTCGTAACGCGCCAGTTCCGTAACAAGCTCGTTTTCGCTTCTAGCGAGGCGCTTGACCTTAGATCAATTCTTCACCCAGATGATCGGTGGCTTTTAATCTCCCATGCTAATCAGTGACCCTTCGAACGCTTGGAACTTATCGATCCTTCGCGACTTATCCGTCACAACGACTGAATGAAGATGAACTACTACTGAATTGGATTTCCAATGACATTATTTAAAATATTACTTCAATAACAGGTTATTTTATTTCGGTTTCGACATACACTAGTGTTATTTTATTTCAAGAAATAATTTTGAAAATAATTCTCTTGTATCTAAGATAATACTCTAAGATAATATATGAAATACTCATTTGTGATTACTTTTCTTGAATGATTATATCTTTTCGCAACTGTGTTAGATGGTCCCAAACAGCAAACAAAAATCTCTTACTGATGAATTTTTTGAGCAGAGAGTTTTGCTCAAAGCAAACTGTTTTAAATCTTTATAGAAATAAATTCTTTCAGTCTTTATTATCTTGACAAAAAGTTTACCTATAATTTCAAATAAATCGATATTCTCTATATTTTCAAATAACAGTATTGAAAACAACGGACTGAAATATTGTTTCAAATAGCTATTTCTTAAAGTTTAATTTTCTACCGATAACTACAGTAGAGGAAATTTTCGATAAAATAATCTGGAATACTTTGGCATTTTGGGCTATAATGGAAGCAACGTCTAATGAATGGTGGACTTGATCTATGATTGTACTCCATAGAAGAATAGATTCTGTTGATTACGAAATAACGGGATCCCAAGGCTGCATTCACGCCTTGGACTGATGATAATTGATTGTGAACTTTAATGAAATTAAAATATTTTCATTACACTTGCCTAAGATGAGTCATAGAGCGGGATTCCCAGGTTCGATTTGATTGGAAGTCCCGTCACGAGATTCCGGAATTTTAACTACCTAGTAGTCCATGGTGTATGATTGGAGCGTTTGCAGTCGATTGTTTGCTACGCCGAGCAATCTCCGCTCTGCGAGTTGTCATTACAGTGGCGTGGGTGGAAATGCTCAATGAAAATCAACAGCTGGACCTTCGGTAGTATCTATTCATCGGTAGTTATTTCTCGCGATTAGTCATAAGATCGTTCTTCTCCCCGGGAAAACTGAAATAATCTAGGATACCGTGTTTCTCCCACGAAAATTGGATTGTCCCACGGGAAATATTGTTCACGGATGATACTCGCAGCGTTGTACTGCTTCCGGCAATTAACTGCAATTTTCAGCGTATCGTTGCTCGGAAGGTTACACGACTTATCGCTTAATTCGATTTTTCTCCGCCTGTCTTGATAGTAAACCACATTATCGCTCTTCACTCGCATAAACGCATCGGGGATTATCGAGTTTATGAGGGCACTCGAATCGAATCACTCGACAGATTTTGTCTCATATTCCCCTCGTTAAACGTCGATTACAGGTAATTGCATTGTAACTGCGAATCCTTACTATTAAAGCGGAATAACGCATCGCAAGAGGATAATCTTTTACAGGCTATCTTTGTGCTTAATTATCTCCTTGGGTCGCGCGATTGTATCATTAATTACGACGAAAGTTATTAGCTGTGCGCTCTGTCATTAACTTTTATTACCCAGCGACGATGTGGGGATTGCCGATTTAAACGCGAAGACTTTAGGAGAAAGGCTTAAGATTGTACGAGGAAGATGTGTCCGGAGTAATCGAGTAACGTTGTGAAGATATCGCCAGTGGGATTTATTTTCTGCCTCTCCGTTTAAAAATATCAACCGGTTCCTGTTCCACCATTTGCATAATCATGAATACACGCTCGCTTAATCGAAGAAAGACCCACGTGCATCGTACGCCTTTTTTGTGATTGTCAATTTTATGGGCACCAGGGATCGGTAGCACAGTAATCAATCTCAGAGGTTCGTAATCGCGGAGACACGTTTGACTATCGATTCTGCGGAAAGACAGGGCCGATGCTCGACGACGTGATTGATTGTTTGCGAAAGGGAGAAGACGAATTGTCCATTGCTTTCAAATTCATTGTAACAACGATAGGTTTGATCTTCCCCCATGAATATTCTTACACCGGTAGGTTGGCAGTCGTTAAACCTGGCCTTGGACATACTGGTTTTCAGAGACTCGGATGGTAGCAACGAGATTGCTCCCATCTTGCAAAAGTTACATTAAAGGAGGTGCATTCGGATCCACCGTGCACCGCGCCGTGCGGTATCCATGATAAGATAGTCGAGGATTTAGAAGTATACTCTTATAGTATTACACCGAAGTATGTATCGGGCCAATAGTAATTGTCTGTGATCAACAGTGGCAATTTTCTGCCAGGGGACCGAGTGATGTAACGCGGACATCCTTCCACGAAAAGATTTCGTTGCACGAGCTGTCGCTGGCTTGTACCTTAGTATTTAACACCAGTGCTTACGTCAAACGATATCTTGGGTTTCGAAAGAGTCGCGATTCATTAATTAAAAAGTCTAATCGCCCGGAGGGAAGGGATCCGTGGAAAGGGATTCTTCAAAGGGGAGATCCCAGAAATTTATCTCTCAACCTGAAGTGAACTTAGACGTCGCATATTTCTATCGAAATCTTCGAAACAGGTTTCACTTCGCCCTTTCCCTTCCCTTCGTCATTTCCCGTTAATGATTCATTGACCCCAGTTAGATAGTAGAGATAAATTATCTATCTGGACAAACAAAGCTTCCTGTTCCATCATTATTTCCAGCGGCAAGTGTTCCAAAGAAATGAACTTCTCAAAACGATGCTTCTCAGATGTCACAGGTAATGCGACGAGGAGTTTCTTCCGCCTTCTCCATGCTTGTATTGTACTTCTCCTACGCGCTTATTACTCATCGATATTAAAAGTCGCGTTAATCCGCTGCCGCGACTAGTTCCCTTCTCGAGGATCGCTAAAATCGCGAATTATTAAAGCTCGTTTTGACCAACCTCCACTTTTTTGTCCCGTTAATCACATATTACGCAAGAGACGATGCTACAGCGTCTGAGAGTCTCCGTTTTCCTTCCTGATTTCGCAGCAAATCCACGGCACAGACGCTCCTGCATTTTCTAGCAATGTCACTAGTTTATAATTATAATTGCTCTCAACGATATTTGATCGTTATGATTACCTCGTAACCATCCTAAGGTAAACGTATCCTAAGGTACGTAATCTGTTACCATCGTCATTCATCGTAATTATCTAAAATCGCGAGCGACGAATTTCCCAATGCTGAAAAGAGCAAAAGATAAAAGCTGTAAATAAGTGGCCAGACAGTCCAGGATATCCCACGGTGGAAAAATGTGAAGCGGTTCGCCGAAGCGATCAGACCTTGACAGTGTCGGTGCGATCGTGGCCAGGGAAAGTTTTGTCGGTTCTTTGAGAAATTCTCCTGGATCCACGACCAAGCAGCGGTGGTACGCAGAAAAATCGCTGATTCTTCATAGGACCGAACGATCCTGCCGAACACTCGTTCGTAGAAGACGCTGTTTCGATTCCAAACGGGGATATCCAGGCGTGTAATCGGCGAGCAGCGTGGAGTGACGGGTAATTACTGACCGACGTAAAATCCGCCGGTGTCTCGTATATAAGTTGTTGTCTCGTTCAAGAGCTTCAGTCGTTCTTGACTCTTCGACCACGGAGTTTCGATAATCCATTTGCAGCGTCGGCGATTAACAGCAACAGATCAAGAAAATAAATTATATAGTGTGTGTCTTCTGTTGACTGGACGTCAGTGCAAGGAAACATGAGGGTGTTCAAGTGTCTCGTGCCAGTGATGGTACTCTTGCTTGCCGACAATTCATTCGCCAGGCCTGGTGAGTTTCCATTCCGTTTTCGAGTGAGATTGAAAAAGAAATTTGTTGCGAAGAAATGGAGAAATTATCCTGCCCCTAGGCAAGGACTAGATTCTCTAGATTTTCAATTTAACTCGAATCTGAAATTTTTCCTTTCCTCCTGGTTGAAAAATAAATGTCTGGTTTTGCGTAGGTTTGATAGGCGATTTGCTACACGGAAACGGAGGTAGTCTGCTGGATCCCCTGGGTCTCTTCAACAAGGGGAAAGAGACTCGCGCCACGAGCAACGCGCAGTCCGTTGGATCCAACCTGAACCTTGGACCACTTTCCTTTTCAAGTAGCGTGGCCTCTTCCTCAGCATCGGCGACTGCCAATGGCAACGGAGCGGCCTCCGCCAATGCCAAGGCGAATTCGCAAGCTTTCGGTGGGTCCGGCGCCAACGCCAACGCTGACGCCTCTGCCACAGCAAATGCTCAAGGTATTTACCACAGATGATGTAAACCCCCTCTGTAATGAAAGCTGCAGGCAGCTTCAGTCGAAATTGCGCATATCCATTGGGATAGGTAGCTGTTGAAATTCCCCAGCCTCGCATTGGCGAGCTTACATCCATAAAAATCGATTACATTCAAATGGAAGCACACCCTATCAAACTGAACGTCGAATTGTGCATTTGAAAAGATTCGAGGCCGTTCACATCGCACGTGACCTATATAGCATCCGAGTATAAAAGATCTAAACACGTGTTCAGCAAGGTGATCCTGATCGTGAAAAGTGAAAAAGAACCCTAAAGGCAAGCCGACTTCTACTGGTTCCGTAACATGCGTTGAATTTTCTTTGAACATAGGTTACAATGGTCCGTCGTTGTACAATGATCATTCTAACCCCGGTGGCGTCTATGGTGGCGATTATAACGGTTACATTCCAAGAGACGCCCAGCGTGACGGTAGTTACGGAGGTTCTCAATCCCATGGCGCTAACGCGGCCGCGAACGCTGCTGCAACTGCTGCTGCAAATGCAAACACGAACGCGAACGCGGGCGCGAACAGTGGTGGAAGATCGCCAACTGGATACTATAATAATGCCGACTACACCCAAGCGAACGCTGCTGCGAATGCGATCGCTAGCAATTCAGGAAACGTTTACCCTCAAAGGCAACCCTACACCGGTGGCCAAGGATCTTCGTATTACAACGGAATGGACCAAGAAATAACTGTGAAGCCCCATGTAATCCATGCGATGGGCCCTCGTCCGCGACCCGAGGTGATCGTCCATCCACTTCCGCCGTATCAACCGATACCGTCCAGGCCACAGCCACCCCCGTACAATGGAGGCTCGGTGATACCAGTAGTGGTCGTGGATGGACCTCCTCCATACGGCAGGCCCATGCCTCGACCTCGGCCGCATTATCGTCCAAAGCCGAAGTACGAGCCACTGCAGATCATCGTGATCGAAGGCACGGAATCGCAAGGCCAAGGTGAGGCGCTTCGAGTATCGATCACGTCACGGCGAACGATGCACTTGGGCTTGGTCGGATGCACGCAACCGAAGAAGGAGAGAGCATGGGAATCTCCAGTGTCCTTCCTCCGTCTGCACAGTTCCAGACGCTGATCGTTCTTTTGCACCGCTCACTGTCTCCTTGCAACTTTACTGCGAATTACCGATCTACCGTACAGTATACACTGTACACCATACTCGTATAGAGACGCGTTCTCTGTGTGTACACCTCAAAGAAGGTTTTCTTCTTCTTATTTTAAGAGACTAATTGTGCATTCACTGAGTGGTACTAATACTTTCAGGACACTCGTAGACGTCCTCCTCGAAGATCAATCTTCAATTTCCCCTTTCACCCCATGTTTCTTACTGACTAATGTCTAACACGGCTGGAATGTCTGCAATTACTTCTTTCGTTCTGTGTTGGTGTCGCGTTTCGCAAACTGTTGTCCGATTAATATAAGCTAGAAGAACCAAGTGTTCCAAAGTTCGACCATCCAAACTGACAATCGATTCATTCTTCTAGCAGGTGGATATGGAAAAAACCAATACTATGGGCCAACTGGACAGCAGCCGATCAGAGGTGGCAATCCGTTCCTGACAGGCCCTGGAGGATCCAACGCCAATGCCAACGCAAACGCTAATGCCAATTCCAATGCCAATGCCAATGCCAACGGAAACGGCTATTCTGTTGCACCAGGCTACGCGCAGCAACCACAACAATATCCCTCAAGTGGCCCATCAACTCCGATCGGTGCACAGAATCCTTTCTTCAATGGAGCCTCCCAAGCAAACGCTAACGCAGCCAGTAACGCCAACGCAAACTCAAACTCGTACCCCGGTTCTTTAGGCCAGGTGCAAGATTCAGGATATAACTATCCTACCAGTGGCTCCTCTGCCCCCATCGCTGCAAACAATCCTTTCCTCGGTGGATCTTCTCCAGGAAGCGCAAATGCAGGTGCAAACGCTGGAGCAAGCAGTGGCTCCACAGGACAAATCGGAGCGCAGAATCCGTTCCTCGGTGGAGGCTCCCAAGCTCCTGGAGGTTTCGGACATGGTGGGGGAAGTGGGCATCACGGTGGGCTTGGGCATTACGTGACCCAAGGAGGAAGCTCGGCTAATGCAAACGCTGCAGCGATCGCTGGTAGCCAGAACAAAGTGAATCACATCCCCACGACGTATCCAGGTCAAGGAACTGCGCCAGGACAATACGTTGCACCGCAAGGAGGGATCTACGGCCCGTCTTCTGGATCAGCAGGCTCTTTGTCCAACGCTAATGCAGCCGCCAATTCTGGGGGTGCGGCAGGAGGGTATTCTCAACAACCGATCAAAGGAGGTCCCGTGGTGATCAGCGCAATGCCCGCGTACACAACTGGGCCAAGTGCGTTTGGAGGGTCTGGCTCTAACAGCGCGTTTGGAAGCTCCGGATCTGGTACTAGTGGTGCTGTGTACGCTCCAGTCAAGCAAGCTCCAATTTACGGAACCTCTGGACCAGCATATGGCAGTGGAATCTCGGGAGCAAACTCTGCGAGCAAAGCTAACGCCAATGCTGGAAGCAGTGGACTCGGTGGTTTCGGAGGAAGCATTGGCGGTGCCGGCACTACCGGGAACATCTTCGGTGGTAGCTCTCCCTCTGGATCAGGCGTGGGCGGCTACGGAGGACAGAGTGGAGGTTCCTCTGCGTCTAACGCGAATGCTGTCGCTGCAGCCAATGCAGGAAGCGGCGGATTCGGTGGTTATGGTGGAAACTCTGGCAATACTGGAAGTGCCTTCGGCGGTAGTGGTCCTTCTGGATCAAGTCTAGGAGGATATGGCGGAGATTCTTCTGGATCTAATGCCAAAGCTGGCGCTGCAGCCAATGCAGCAGCCAATGCAGCAGCCAACGCAGGAAGCAGTGGATTCGCTGGTTATGGAGGAAACTCTGGCAATACTGCTCCTTCTGGATCAGGTCTAGGAGGATTTGGCGGAGGTTCTTCCGGGGCTAATGCCAAAGCTGACGCTGCAGCCAATGCAGGAAGCAGTGGATTCGGTGGTTACGGGGGAAATTCAGGCAACGCTGGGAGTGCGTTCGGCGGTAATGGCGGTGCATCGGGTCTAGGAGGATATGGAGGATTGAATGGAGGTTCCTCTGGTGCTAATGCCAAAGCTGATGCCGCAGCTACCGCTGGGGCGTCCAGTGGCAGCTTGGGTGGCTTTGGCAGTCAAAATGTGAAAGGATCTGGCGCCGGTGGGTCAGGAGCTTACGGACAGGGTACTTATCATTATTAAATTTGCCCTATTCCCTCATTATCCGTCATGTTTCAGAGGTGCACTGTGTGAAACGTTCCCACTTCTTGAAATCATCTAATTTCGCACAAGTTAATTGTAGCTTATACCTAGGGAAACTGTTTCACTCGCATTCACCAACAGCAACGAGCCTTCGAACGTCTCGCTATCCATTACCGGCCAGCGCCACTCACCAAATCATAACGAAGCTTTTCCATTTCCTTCCGTAGACATCGCCAGTGCTGAAACGTCGGTCTCAGCCATCGTCGAGGCAATCAAATCAGGCCTGATCCTAATTAAATGATCGCTCTCCCTTCTTCAGGCTCGTCCGGTGGTCTGTCCAGTGCCATTTCCAGTGCGAACTCAAACGCTTTCGGAGGATCGGCGAGCAGCTCCAGCAAGTCCACCGCTAACAGTTTCGGAAACGGTTCGGGAAACGCGAAGGCGCAGGCATCCAGCAGCGCAATATCCACGGCTAACAAGAGTTCGGCATCCAGCTACGCTTCAGCCAGCGCAGACACCAAGGACATGCTCATCTTCACCGACTAGTCGTTAAGGCGTCGAGGTCTATTCGTCCACAAGACCCTTGTATGTACGATTCCGCCATGGGGTAAACGGACCCCGTGTATGTGCCATTATCTCATTTTAAAGACCTTAGATACTCGCCTGACTCACGAGAATGCGATTCTTGATAGCTTCGTAGACTCTGAATGCTGCCAGTTATTGATTACTTTGTTATTCACACATCGATTAAAGCTGATGATTAGCATGTCGAATGCCGTAGGAAGCCGATTAGAATTCTACCGTTGCGTACATCATTCACGGCTGAGATAATAGTCGAATGAGATGAGCGCAATAAATGCAATTCTCGTGTTTTCAGCTCGTTGCATAATATTTTATCGTGCTGCGCGTTTGACGACGATAACAATATTTTATCCCAGCGAAACGCAAGATACTTGCACGGCGTTTGATTATTGTCAATTCATTGGAAGTTTAAATTTTTGGTATCGATTGCCTTTTAATCTCTACCAAGGAGTATTGATCTAAAAACTGATTCGAAACTTGTGATATTTGTAGTTCTTGCCAGTGTACGATACGTGAGAAATATTCTTACTTATTCAGACTTATTTAGTCGTGAGTTGTTGAAATATTCTTGGGGCGATTTAGCTGATCGAATTGATAATACTCTGACTATTTATCTCACTATATACAACTAGCATACGGTTAGATCATAAAACGCTAAGGTCGTTTTATGCGTATTTATAATGCAAGCTTGCAGATTGTTTCTACGACGAAGGCAACTATCCTGATTGTAAATAAAGATTGCTTGGACACTGAAGTAACTTCATATTTATCTATACTCAAAATCAGATTTACAATGTAAATAGTCTGTGGCACCGCGTCACCGATAGCAACTCTTTACATCTCGACTGTTACTAACGAAGCGAGATTTCTATAGCAATTTCACCGTCTTGATGAGCGCCGTGTCTAAATAGTAAGAAAAGTAACGTCGAGTTTGGTGAAACATGTTTAACACTGAACTTTGCACAGCGTAGCCTTCAAGTTGATTATTTACTGTAAGAAGCAAAGCTACTCCGATGACGCACACAGAATTCTTTTCCAATTAATAGATAGAAGTGGCATTATCGAGTTTACAAGAAATTTCCATCCGTTTCTCTTTTGGTGATCGACGAATTCGTAAGAAAGCCTGCTTAAAATTCGTGCGAGCAGATAAGTGTAAACATATATTGAAATAGCATACGAGCTGGAATTCCCCAGCTCGGTGCCATTGACCCGTAATTAAAATACGAAAGATATCAAACGGGACGCTCCAGATCCTTATCATTGAATCCCTTTATCGTAAAATTTTAATTTCTTCAAATTCTCGATGTTTAGATATCGACAGATGAGAAACCGGATATTGGAGTTTCACGACATAAAATTCAACCGAAGTTGGCCAAGGAAACAGACGTCGAAGCAAAGAGAAATAGAGTTTCGACCTGTTAATATTTTAATAATCGTTTCGCGACTCACGTAATCCGTGCGTAATTATCGATAATCACGTTTGCATCGAGCATCATTTGTTTTGTATCTTCGTGGGATTCCCGGCTATTATTGTGGTTTATCATATGGCCGCGAACCACCGAGTCCTCTGGCTCTCTTATCAGGTTCAACTCGGACCATTTCTGAAAGATCCCCTGAAAAACCAGAATTTTTTTCTTTTTTCTACGTGTTTTTATTGCTTATTTGTCTCAAGGAATGGAATAGGAGCAACTGTTGCAATAAAACAATTATTCTACATCCGTTGTTTAGGTCCGGTGTCATAAGACATGTGTCGTGTTTTCATAATAAATAATAAACCGAATTGCTTCGTGTTTGGAAATTATTATTAACGGAGCTGAACCAAAACGGGACAAAAAACATGTCGTTTTAGGTTATGATATCCCTGGTTTTCAGATTGTGGAACAGTCTGAGTTTATGTTATACATTTTATTATATTCAAGTACAAAATTTTACTGTTTATTGCTTTCGTTTCAGTTATATATTAAAAGCAAGATTGTTAATAAAGAACTTAAATTAAATTTAAACATATATTAATTACTAGTATTTTAACTTCGGTTATTTGCATATAGTTGATAAATATAATGCACATTAATAATAAAAAAATCGAAGAGAAAATTGGGTGAAGCGCCAGAAATGTCTTGTAGTAATTAGAGCGGACACGGGCGCATAGAGGCTGAGTTTCCTAGCCGCGGCCGGCGGCGGTCCCACTAGTGCAGGCCTGCACAGCGAGCCTTTTTCAGCTCCTGGCGGCAGGCAACCGGCCGTACGTCGTTACTAAGGGTAGAATCAGTGAGGAGAACTGCAGTAGTGTTGGTGCGGGCTCGTAGGCGCGTAGCGTAAGTATATATGGCTGGGTTCCTTGTAGGGCCCCAGTGCAGAGCAGGTCCTGCAATATAATTCGGTGGGGTCACTGTGGGCCCACAAGGAACCCAGCCATATATACTTACGCTACGCGCCTACGAGCCCGCACCTACACTAGTGCACTTCTCCTCACCGATTCTACCCTTAGTAACGTCGTACGGCTGGTTGTCTACCGCCAGGCGCTGAAAAAGGCGCGCTGTGCAGGCCTGCACTAGTGCAATAGAGAAATATGCATCTGTGTCTCTGGTGGACTGGTGGAACTGCCGCCGGCCGCGGCTAGGAAACTCGACCTTAAGGGGGGAGACCACTGTAAAAAATCTGAAAATCGATTTTTTCTTCTCCACATTTTCTGAAAGACGTACATTTCGCAAAAATTGATTTTGTCTTTTTCACATTTTCTGAAAGACGTGCATTTCAAGAATGCTGTCTGCAAATTTTATGAAGAAATTCGCAAAATTGGCGGAGATATGGTGTTTTCCGTGAAGCGGTGTCAAACGCGCGACTGACAAGGGAAGATCCCGAACCCGGAAATTCAAAAAATTCTGAAACTTTGTGGATATGTAGGGAATTTCCTCCTGATTACAACGCAATTTTTTTTTCTGCCCAAAATCACTCTAAGGGGGTGAAATTAACCCCTGAAAATTCGACTATTTTCCGATTTTGTGTTATAACTCGCGAACTGTACGAGATAGAAAATAAGTTTCAAGACAGAAGTTACTTCTTTTAATTAGATCTATCATTTGATAAAACAATTATTTTGCATTTCACGAATTACAACACAAAATCGGAAAATAACCGGATTTTCAGGGGTCAATTAAACGCCCTTAGAGTGATTTTGGGCAGCAAAAAAGAATTGCGTTGTAATCAGGAGGAAATTCCCTACATATCCACAAAGTTTCAGAATTTTTTGAATTTCCGGGTTCGGAATCTTTCCTTGTGAGCCGCGGGGAACATTGAACGCTTTTTCCTCAGAATGATATTTTTCAACCGTGTTGACAGTCTACAGAGAAAACTACAGTATTGTCTCTCTGAGGGCTCGATTCGGTGGACCCGCTGTGGGCTTTTCGCTATCCCCACCACTTTTGTCTCACTCTTGTCCGACGAAGGCGAGAGCGAGCAAGGACGGTACGAGACAGACGACGCGTTGATGTTTTGTTTCGCTCCGTCTTTCGGACGCCGTGTCACTCCGGCGCACGCAAAGGGTTCCATCTCGCTCCCCCCTTCGGCCAGAAAGAAGCGAGAAACGAACACTCGGAATTAGGCTTAGGTGGGCTCAACGCCGGTCCCGACCAGCGAGCATTTATTGTACGAAAAACTCGTCTCTATTACTTGACGATCAGTTTTTCTTAATTAACGACCTCCTTAAATTTTTTTATCAACATTTTCCTAACTTTGTACCCTGGAAACATGATTTTTTTCAGTGGTCCGCCATTTTTCAATTCCTCCCGATTTTGACTTTTTTTTTGATCGTCACGTAATAGAGGTGGGCAAAGTAATTCGTCGTACGGAAAACCCATCTCTATTACCTGACGATCAGTTTTTTTTAATTAACGACCTCCTTATATTTTTTTATCAACATTTCCCTAACTTTGTACCCCGAAAACATGATTTGTTTTTCAGTGGTCCGCCATTTTGTAATTCCTTGCGATTTTTACTTTTTTTGATCGTCACGTAATAGAGGTAGGCTTCTAAGGTCGGGGTCAGATACAGGGTCATCCGTTAAAACTGCAACCTACGCGCGCGCGAACAGACGAAAATGGCAACACCGCCTCACGGACGCATACCACTACAACCATGCACTGGCTCAGCGTTCGGAGGGTTTCCAGCGACCGCTGGGTAGTAGTGATGCCCGAGCTTCGAAAATTTTAGGATGGTCTCTTTCAAATTAACATCACAAGGAGGTGTTTGAAATTTCGCGGCTGGGGTTGAAGAATTTGGGGACATTTTCGTATAACTTTTAAACTATAAAAGATATCGGAATGCAATTTGCGCTGAAAAATGAGGAAAAATTATTCCCTCTTAATGATGGATAATTTAAAATATTTTACGTTTACTTAATTTTTCATTTATCAATTTTTTAATCATAATTGTTGTGAAAAGCTTTTGCAAACTTTTTATTTAATACTGTATTTAATGCTCTTTTTAAAAGTCACGATGTTGATAAACAATAGCCTAGTTGTTTCCATGTCATTACTTTCATAAATTGAGAAATTACATTTTTATTCAATTATATGTTAGTTCTGCACAAACCCCAGAATCTATTGTTCTGATTTCTTTTTTATAATTTTATCTTTATATGCAGTAAGAAGTAACTAATGGGACGACGTGGCGAAAAATCTCTCCGTACAATGATATAGCGCCGCGGTCAACCCTGTCGTAGCTAAAATTTTTTAAATTAAGACTGGTACGAGACCAGTTGACATTGTTTTCAAACCTCATTGCAGTAATCCGGGGTGCGACTAGTAAACCGATCATAAAAGCGGAGCGCGCGGCTCGTTTACCTGGGCCGGTTAATTTGCAAGAGACCATCCTAAAATTTTCGAAGCTCGGGCATCACTACTACCCAGCGGTCACTGGTAACCCTCCGAACGCTGGGCCGGTGCATGGTTGTAGTGGAATGCGTCCGTGAGGCGGTGTTGCCATTTGCGACTGTTCGCGCGCGCGTAGGTTGCAGTTTTAACGGATGACCCTGTATATTGGTCGGTGAGTTTCGTGAGGGGTATTCTCCCACCACACAGTTTGCCTACCTCGGTGCTCCTTTTCTCAACGTTTTCTGACTCGCTCTCGTTCCATCTCGCTCTCGCCTTCGCAGAACAAGAGTGAGCCAGAAGTGGTGGGGATAGTGCCAAGCTTCTGGGGTGTAGGCCAAACCGAGCTGTCAGCGTAGAAATACACACATCAGAATAGGTGTGCGTTAGCAACGAAAAAATTCAGGAGCTTTATTGGTTAGAACATTGATACTTTCACGATAGCTTCATCTCGTATTGGTCTACGCATAGCTTCGTAACGCACACAACTACATATAAATAACAGCCAAATGGCTAGCTTCAGGCGGAGCCGAGCAGCGTTCCCGTTACCCCACCATACCCTGCGAGGGCCACGCAGCTCCAACTGTCAAATCCACGATCGTCAGATGGTGGTGGCTGATTTCTCCTCGATCGCCGCTCGCGAAAGCGAATTCACCGGCCAATATATATGGCCCCGACTTAGTTTCTAAATATTATTCTCTTCTTCAATTTTGATTAATCATATGGCCTGGGGACTGTCAACGCGACTATTAGCATGTTTTTGCTGCAGCGCAAATTTTGACGGAGAGTATACAGGACACGGATTTATGAATTTGATTGAAAAAATTGATTTTTTTTATTCTTCAATATGCAGATATTAACTATACTAAGCAATAAATTGATTTGCTTGCATTGTTTGGTTGAAATAAATTCCCAAAAGCACCCTTATTTTTCGGACCATTAAATTCGGAAAAATTGATTTTTTATTTATTACATTTTCTGAAAGATGTACATTTCAAGAATGCTGTCTCCAAATTTTATGAAGAAATTCTTTTTATTCGCAAAATAGAAGCAGGTCGAAAATTGAAAAAAAAACTGATCGTCACGTAATAGCCACGGGTTTTCCGTACAAGAAATGTCCTAGAAACATAGTCAAGTCTACACTGTCAACGCGGTTGAAAAATGTCATTCTGATGCCGGGTTTACACCAAGGCGAATACGAACAAAAACGCGAACAAAAATATGTTCGTCTGTTTTCGTCGCGTTTACACCGCCGCGAACACGAACAGAATACATACAGCGTACGAACGTTCTCGAAGACGTTCGCGTCGGTAGGAACGCAGCGGACGAACATTTCTGGCGATACCTGGCGATTCGCATCCCTTTCCATTGTGGGACTACTCGTAAACAGGCGACCCTCTGGAACCATCCCTCGGCAGGTAGGGTAGGGTGGGGGTAATAGTCCCGTTTTTCGTATAATCTTATGTAAAATTTAGTACTAACAATCTAGAGATATCTGGTGTTATTTTGTTAAAACTATAACTATTGGGCTTTACGTTCGCGAAGTTCATTTGGTGATATTGTTATTTTTTGTTGAGTTATACCACAAAATGTTCGTCAATTCCAAATGGACTTATTGCCCCACGCGCGGGGCAAAAAGTCCATTGCTTGGGGTAAAAAGTCCCTAATATCTTCTAACCAACATTTCGTGTAATATAAAACTAAATAAGCAAAAAACTCTTCTTAAATCAGCAAATATTTATTGAACCAATTCTTTTCGGCATACAAAATGAAAGGAAAGCATTATTTGCTTAAAAAAAAATAAAAATATAAGTCAGAGACTTACTTTAAATTAAAAACTATCAAAAATCTTCCCTCAACTAAAACAAAGACACTATTTAAAGGCTTTGGCATCGTTTCTTTATGCTTTGGCCATCTGATTATGAAAGCAAATAATAAAAAATATAATTTCATTTCAAACTCTATCTTGCTTATATAAAACAAAAATCATTTTCTTAGTATCATTTGATTATGAAATCAAATACTACCTTGTTTTACAATGGCGCATTCTAAAAAACAATAATAAATATAAATAGTTCTTTAATTTCAAGTGAAGAGGCCATAAGTTCTCATGCGAGGTAACAGTCCCAATAAGGGACTTTTTGCCCCAATGGTACTTCTATAGTTTATGCGATATTTACGGTAGAAAATATTATCATTTCCAAATAAACAATATCATGTACAGATTACTAAAGAAACATAGAATCTTAACGTACTTAGCTGATACACTGATAAACTTCGGTTTACTTCGTACAAAACAATAAAGGCGACGTATTTATTTCACTTTTTAACGCGTATAATACCAAAGATGTCGTGTAATCCGAACGAACGACCAAAAACGACTGGCGACTCTGTGGTTACCTTCGTTTCTTCTCGCCTTTTATATAGTATACTGCGAAACTCGATATTTTGTTTAGGAACAGAGATTTTGCATTCGGGACTTTTTCCCCGTCGGACTTTTAGCCCCACCCTACCCTACTCTACCAAAATAGTATGCGTGGTAAGCTCAAATAAAATGTTTATATTTTTCGTTTTAGCGTAATGAGATTATTTCCAACGTATGGATGAGATTTTTCTGATAAAAATGATACCAAACCCGACGCAATTCAGACAAGTTTGAGTTCTGCTTATGATATATAAAGGCTTTAAAATATCAATATTTTTTAATACTAGTCAATAACAGATTTGCTTGAAAAAGAAGATAACATTTTTGTTTGGAGGTGATTCATGTTTAAAGCTGTAGGATTAGGGTAATTCTGGAGCAACGTCAAGGAGATGCGGCCCCTGGTGCCCCGTGGCGGGGGCAGTCCTTCGCAGTTCCTCACCCGATTTTTATGGTTTTTTCTGGAAAAAGGTACGAATCCTGGGCCCAACGTAGCTAATTGGGGTCGAGCTCCCGCAGTCGAGGGTGAAATATCCATTACAGCGTATTAAGAAATTCTTTTCTTCATGGAATCGAAAGGGAAGTAACGCCAATGGATTCTTTATGTTTTTCTAATGAAAATCATACCAAATATCATGCAAATCGGACTATGTACTTTGACACAAACCATTTGTATTCCTTATGTAAAAGTTGTCCGATCTACACGACATTTGGTATGATTTTCATCAGGAAAACATAAGGAAACGATCGATTACACTTTCCTTTCGATAAGATGAAGAAAATAATTTTGTAATACGCTGTAATGGATATTACACCCTCGACTGCGGGAGCTCGACCCTAATTCGCTACGTTCGGCCCGGGATTCGTACCTTTTTCCGGAAAAAGCCATAAAAATCGGGTGCGGCACTGCGAAGGACTGTCCCCGCCACGGGGTACCAGGGGCCCCATCTCCTTGACGTTGCTCCAGAATTACCCTAATCCTACAGCTTTAAACATGAATCACCTCCAAACAAAAATGTTATCTTCTTTTTCAAGCAAATCTGTTATTGACTAGTATTAAAAAATATTGATATTTTAAAGCCTTTATATATCATAAGCAGAACTCAAACTTGTCTGAATTGCGTCGGGTTTGGTTTCATTTTTATTAGAAAAATCTCATCCATACGTTGGAAATAATCTCATTATGCTAAAACGAAAAATATAAACATATCATTTGAGCCTACCACGCATACTATTTTGGTAGAGTACCTGCCGAGGGATGGTTCTAGAGGGTCGCCTGTTTACGAGTAGTCCCACAATGGAAAGGGATGCGAATCGCCAGGTATCGCCAGAAATGTTCGTCCGCTGCGTTCCTACCGACGCGAACGTCTTCGAGAACGTTCGTACGCTGTATTCTGTTCGTGTTCGCGGCGGTGTAATGCCGGGTTTACACCAAGGCGAATACGAACAAAAACGCGAACACAAACGTTTTCGACTGTTCTCGAGAATATGTTCGCTAACACGCTGTTTTCCTCGGTGTAAACGCGAAATAGCAGTGTTCGCTAACATTTGACCCTACTAATAGCCGTGAAATCCGCCGGATGCCCAAATCCATAAAACTTGGGCCTTGCTACCCCTTGCCATTGTGGCACTACTCGTAAACAGGCGACCCTCTAGGACCATCCCTCGGTAGGTACTCTACCGAAAAAGTATGCGTGGTAAGCTCAAATAAAATGTTTGTATTTTTCGTTTTAGCGTAATGAGATTATTTCCAACGTATGGATGAGATTTTTCTGATAAAAATGATACCAAACCCGACGCAATTCAGACAAGTTTGAGTTCTGCTTATGATATATAAAGGCTTTAAAATATCAATATTTTTTAATACTAGTCAATAACAGATTTGCTTGAAAAAGAAGATAACATTTTTGTTTGGAGGTGATTCATATTTAAAGCTGTAGGATTAGGGTAATTCTGGAGCAACGTCAAGGAGATGCGGCCCCTGGTACCCCGTGGCGGGGACAGTCCTTCGCAGTGCCTCACCCGATTTTTATGGCTTTTTCCGGAAAAAGGTACGAATCCCGGGCCGAACGTAGCGAATTAGGGTCGAGCCCCGGCAGTCGAGGGTGTAATATCCATTACAGCGTATTAAAAAATTATTTTATTCATCGTATCGAAAGGAAAGTGTAATCGATGGTTTCCTTATGTTTTTCTGATGAAAATCATACCAAATGTCGTGTAGATCGGACAACTTTTACATAAGGAATACAAATGGCTTGTGTAAAAGTTGTCCGATTTACACGACATTTGGCATGATTTTCATCAGAAAACCCCAAGGAATCCATCGGCGACACTTCCATATCCATACGATAAAGAATAAAGAATTATTTTATTTCTTAAACAGATACAGGGTAATTCTGGAGCAACGCCCGTCAAGGAGATGCGGCCCCTGGTTCCCCGTGGCGAGGACAGTCCTTCACAGGGCCTCACTCAATTTTTATGGCTTTTTCCGGAAAAAGGTACGAATCCTGGGTCGAGCGTAACGAATTAGGGTCGAACCCCGGCAGTCGAGGGTGTAATATCCATTACAGCGTATTAAGAAATTTTTTCCTTCATCATATCGAAAGGGAAATGACGCCGATGGATTCCTTATGTTTTTCTGATGAAAATCATACCAAATATCATGCAGATCGGACTACTTTGACACAACCTATTTGTATTCTCTATGTAAAAGTTGTCCGATGTACAAGATATTTGGTATGATTTTCATCGGAAAAACATAAGGAATCCATCAGCGGCACTTTCCTTTCGACACGATGAAGAAAATAATTTTTTAATACACTGTAATGGATATTACACCCTCGACTGCCGGGGCTCGACCCTAATTCGCTACGTTCGACCCGGGATTCGTACCTTTTTCCGGAAAAAGTCATAAAAATCTCACGTGTTAATGATATTCCAAACCTTTCGAGGACCGAAAGCCATAAAATTCGATGGGCACTGCGGGGTGTTGTCCTCGCCACGGGGTGACAGGCGTAGCTAGAGAATTACCCTGTATCTTTTTATAAAATAAAATAATTCTTTATTGTTCATCGTATCGAAAGGGAACTGACGCCAATGGATTCCTTGGGGTTTTCTGATGAAAAACATGCCAAATGTCGTGTAAATCGGACAACTTTTACATACGGAATACAAACAGGTTGTGTCAAAGTAGTCCGATTTGCATGATATTTGGTATGATTTTAATCGACGGAGCGCCAGGAATCCATTGGCGTTGCTTCCGCACAGATCTGATGAGAAATGAGGAATTCGAAGATTTCTCATTTTTTAATAGGTACTCCAGCCCCTTCGAGGGTCGAAAGCCTTAACTTCGGAGAGACACCACGGGGGATTGACCTCGTCACGCTTGCCAGGCGGATCAGGCGTACCGAGCCAATCACCCTGTATGAATCACGTCCAAACAAAAATGTTATCTTCTTTTTCAAGCAAATCTGTTATTGACTAGTATTAAAAAATATTGATACCATATATCATAAGCAGAACTCAAACTTGTCTGAATTGCGTCGGGTTTGGTATCATTTTTATCAGAAAAATATCATCCATACGTTGGAAATAATCTCATTATGCTAAAACGAAAAATATAAACATATGATTTGAGCCTACCACGCATACAATTTTGGTAGAGTACCTGCCGAGGGATGGTTCTAGAGGGTCGCCTGTTTACGAGTAGTCCCACAATGGAAAGGGATGCGAATCGCCAGGTATCGCCAGAAATGTTCGTCCGCTGCGTTCCTACAGACGCGAACGTCTTCGAGAACGTTCGTACGCTGTACATATTCTGTTCGTGTTCGCGGCGGTGTAAACGCGACGAAAACAGACGAACATGTTTTTGTTCGCGTTTTTGTTCGTATTCGCCTTGGTGTAAACCCGGCATAAACGTGACGAAAACAGACGAACATGTTTTTGTTCGCGTTTTTGTTCGTATTCGGCTTGGTGTAAACCCGGCATTAGCGAACATATTCTCGAGAACAGTCGAAAACGTTTGTGTTCGCGTTTTTGTTCGTATTCGCCTTGGTGTAAACCCGGCATCAGGAAAACGCGTTCAATGTTCCGCGCGACTCAGTCGCGCGTTTGACCCCGCTTCACAGAAAATACTATATCTCCGTAAATTTTGCGAATTTCTTCATAAAATTTGGAGACAGCATTCTTGAAATGTGCTTCTTTCAGAAAATGTAAAAAAGAAAAAATGAATTTTTCAGATTTTTTACAGTGGTCTCCCCCCTTAAGGCGGTTCGGGGTGTGCATGGGCGGAAAGGGCAGCCGCGTGGCTAAAGAGCCCAAAGGGGCTAGTGACGAGAGACAGTCCTGGGACGTTGAAGAGCTCTTGGCTTGTAGAATAGATGATCACCAGAAGGTTGGAAGCTCGTTGATTTTGGTGAATGCGAGTGGAACAGTTTCCTTAGGTGTAACTTGTTCAAGAAGTGGGAACATCTCGCGCAGATTACACCCGAAACATGTAGGAAGGATAATAAAGGTGTTAAGGAAATTCTGCATTCTTGCGCCATCTCCCAGGCCCACTGATAATTAGGCAAATGACAGTGGTACGCTGACTCATGTGGAGCGTCAATCACTGCCCCTTCCATCAACCTGCGATCGATGGAAGGGGGACTCGTCTTCCTTCTAGGAAATCACTGCCGATTTCCTGGATTTCTGGGGCTCTCTGTTCGCGGCTTCGCTATTGTATACATGCTTTATCACGCTACGCTTTGCTCTCTCGCACCTTGCTTGCGCCTTTTATTCGAACTGCTTCGAATCTCTACGCCACGCGACTTTGCTTCGCCAGCTAATAAGTGCTACCACAGACCAGGTATAGAATAGACCTTTCACTCTATTGTCTTCCGTGTCACTCGATTTTGGGGCTCAAGAGCCCCATTACCATTTCCGTGTCGCATCCAACCTTAACGGCTAAGCATGAAATAAGAGTGCAGTGCTATAAGTGGTAGGAATGGAAGTTATAATAGCGGTAAGAATTTACATACAGGGTGTCCCGATGTCAAATTAATACAGCATTTTTAAAAGGCAAATGAATTTCTTCATTTCTTTATTAATCAGCAACTCTACAGACTTACAGTAAGGAGCATAACTGAACCAATAACCACTAATTTTGTATAAATCTTTATTTATTGCTAAGAACGTAGAAGAATATTAAAAAATGAACATTACAGTAAGTTTTATTACAGTTAGAAGTAACATCAGAAATTTTTTCAACAATTAATGTCTCCTCGTTTAGCACTGACAAACAAAATGGATTGACTCGGTTTTGCACCGGTCCGTAAAAGGAATGTTTATGTGGAATGTTTCAGCAGTATGTTTACATCTAGCAGTTTGATATGTTTACAAAATATTAGTTTACGTCTCAGCACTCAGTTTCTAGCAATCAGTCGAACGGACAACTACGCAAGTGAATCACAGCAAATATGAAGAAAATTGCTTCAAATTGTTTAAAAAAAGTAATTTCCGTTTTGAATGACGGCTTGTCAACACGTCAGACGGCGAAAAATTGTAGTGTTAGTCAGTCGACAGTGCAGAGAATAAGAAAAAAATACTGTAAAAGTATGTTATTAAATGTTGGAGGAAGACCAAAAAAATTATCACCGCAGGATGAACGAAGAATTATACGGTTTGTCACATCTGGTGAAGCTTCAAGTGCAACCATGGCCGCAAAATTATTAAAAGAAGATACGGATATACAAGTAAGCAAGTGGACAGCACAAAGAACCCTCAAAGGAGCTGAGTTTAGAAGCATTAACAAAAAAAAGAAGCCGATGTTATCGAAGAAAAATATAAAACTTCGTTTGGAATTTGCTAAAAAATATCAAAACTGGACAACTACTGAATGGGCACGGGTTATTTGGTCAGACGAGACCAAAATTAATAGAATTTGTTCAGATGGCATGTCATGGTGCTGGATTCGTAAAAATGAAAGGCTCAAACCACGACATGTAAAGCAAACAGTAAAACATGGAGGCGGATCCCTAATGTTTTGGGGTTGTCTAACAGCATTTGGCGTTGGATCACTGCACCGAATTAATGGCATCATGAATCAGTACATGTACAAGGATATTTTACAAGATCATCTCATAGATGCTATTGAAAATATGCCTTTTGAAGATGAAAATGTAATTTTCATGCATGACCGAGACCCTAAGCACACTGCTAAAAGTGTGAAAAATTGGCTCAGTACAAAAAAATTTTCTGTTCTGGATTGGCCTGCACAGAGCCCCGACCTCAACCCCATAGAGAATCTATGGGGTTTACTAAAAAGACGACTTCGGGATTCGTATGACTCCCAACCAACTTCAATCACAGATTTGTACGATAGAATTCAGGAACAGTGGGAAAAAATATCTCCGGATTATTGCAAAAAATTAATAGAAAGTATGCCGAAGCGAATTAGTGCAGTTTTGCAAGCAAAAGGGTTGTGGACGAAATATTAAAAATAAATAATATATTAAATATTGCCAAATATTGGACGTGTTGCAAAACCGAGTCAATCCATTTTGTTTGTCAGTGCTAAACGAGGAGACATTAATTGTTGAAAAAATTTCTGATGTTACTTCTAACTGTAATAAAACTTACTGTAATGTTCATTTTTTAATATTCTTCTACGTTCTTAGCAATAAATAAAGATTTATACAAAACTAGTGGTTATTGGTTCAGTTATGCTCCTTACTGTATATAACGGAGAAGCATTGTACAACTTCGCTCACGACGTAACGAATCTCTGCTATCTTATAATTCCCTAATAAATTATTTGCGGACATGGGCTTATATAATAGAGCTGTTCGAGTACTCGGAAAAAGCGAGCCGAGCCGAGCCGAGTACCCGTAAAAACCGAGTAGCTCGATAAATCCGAGTAGCTCGAATATTTTCGAGCGGCCCGAAAGAACCGAGAAACTCGAATTTTTCGAGCATCTTGAAGCTTGAAGCTTGAAGCTTGAACGTTTCGGGCAATACGAATGTTTCGAATATTTTAGGTTACGTTTATCTACTCTAAGAAAAAAAATAAGGAGAAAAGAAAGATAATATATACAGAACTGTATGAATACACTCATAAAGACACGAAAAAATGAAAAGAAAAAAAGAAATATTTGAATTTAGTACTTTTCAAAAGTTATAAAATAATTTCCATTTACATCTTATAATTTAATTATGTACTTTACTTATCGAGAACCATTATTTACATTCCAGTAGATAAACGTAACCTAAAATATTCGAAACATTCGTATTGCCCGAAACGTTCAAGCTTCAAACTTCAAGATGCTCGAAAATTTCGATCTGCTCGAAAAATTCGAGTTTCTCGGTTCTTTCGGGCCGCTCGAATATATTCGAGTTTCTCGGTTCTTTCGGGCCGCTCGAATATATTCGAGCTACTCGAAAATATTTGAGCTACTCGAAAATATTCGAGCTACTCGAAAAAATTCGAGCTACTCGGATTTATCAAGCTACTCGGTTTTTACGGGTACTCGGCTCGGCTCGGAAACCGAGTCTCGGCTCGGTCCGAACTTCAAGCTACTCGAATATTCGAGTACTCGAACAGCCCTATTATATAACTTTTTCAACTTTTTCAATTGTCGGTCAGCTGTTAGCTGTTGTGGTATACGGACGTGTAGTTTGCTCGCTCCCGTGGTTGTTGTGTACCTTGTGTTGTCGTCTGGTTTTCATATTCGTGACACGCTGCCTTGCTTGTCAATTTAAATTAACTGGAATCGGTGCATCATGATTGCTACGGGCAAAAGGGTGTGTAAAGGGTGTAAGTCCACTGTGGTAAATCCTCTTTCGTGCCAAAGCTGTGGTGTTTTATCGCATCCTGGCTGTCTCGGTCGCACTGGTCGCCAGTGGAGGACTGGTATGCTGCTGGATTGCAAGGAAGGCTTAGGGGGTCGGTCTCCCTCGCCAGGGCCCTCAAGGGCTGTGGTCTCCCAAGAAGACGGGCCATATGATCCTTCCGTCGCTAATCAAGCTTTACTAAGCTCTATGCAGCAGCTCATGAGCGCTGAGTTGGGCAAGTTTCGAGATCTGCTCAGGAGTGAATATCGTGAGGAGCTCACAAACTGTCGTTGCGATATTCTGCGAGAGGTCAAGGCAGAGTGCAACAAGCTGGGTTCTTCGGTTAGTGCTTTGTCTGGACGGGTGGACGCTATGGAAGCTAGGCTAAATGAGATGGCGTCGGTGGATTCAGTATCTGCAGCAAGGGACACGGATGTAATTGAGACGGCGGTTGCTGAAGTATATGATAGGAAGAGCAGGAAGAACAATTTGATGATTTTTAAATTGGAGGAAACCGTTTCATCTGGTTCAACGGGGGCCGGTACATCAACCGATAGCATCGACCGTGACAAGGTGGCGGTTATTTTGAATAAGGTGGCTCCGAACTGTTATGACAATATAACTGTCAGGAGGATTGGGAAAAGGAGCCCGGGCAGAGTTCGGCCCATTAAAGTTACGTTGCCGGCGGATTTATCTGCGCGTTCTATCATCCGCCTGAAGAACAACTACAAGGGCGTTGAGAGAATAGCATTGGACTATACAGAACAGCAGAGGAAACATCTTCGGGGCCTGCAAGAGAGGATTCGCCTCGCTGAGGACCCCGCGCTGGCCATCAGATTCAGGAACGGCACTCCGATGATCGCTCGAAGAGGATCGGCTTCTGCTCCAAAAAACCGCGAATAGCCCCTCCGGTTTATTACCAAAATGTTAGAGGGCCGCGTACTAAATTGCAAGTTTTAAGCGATTCTGTCTTGGCGCATCACGTTGTCTATGATGTCCTAATTTTTACTGAAACGTGGCTAACGGAGGATATTGCTTCCGCAGAACTGGGGTTGCATAATTATAGTATTTTTCGTAAAGATAGGTGCGCTGCGACTAGCATGCTCTCCCGCGGAGGCGGCGTCCTTATTGCTGTTAATAAAAGCTGGAGTGCGGCAGAGCTGAGTCCTTCAGTCGATAATATAGAGCAGGTTTTTGTTAAAGTTATCATGGGTGAATCGGTTTACATCTTCGGTACTGTTTACTTTCCGCCCGGTTCACCGCCAGCGTCCTATGTAGGGTACTGTAATTGTATAGACGAGTTACTAGTCGATGCGGAAGATATAAATCTATGTGTTGTGGGTGACTTTAATCTGCCACGTGTCACTTGGCATTGTGATTCTTCCTCAGCGCTGGTCCCAATATTGCAGTCGGGCTGTGCGGATGATATTTTGGCGACTTCTGCGATGGCGGAGTGTTTGAATTTCCATAATGTGATGCAATTTAATCTCGTGGGTAACTGTGATGGTAGAATGCTTGACTGGATATTTGCTAACTTTACGGTGATGAATATTTCTAGTCCTGTCGTAGCTATCGTTCCAGTTGACTTATATCATCCGCCCCTGTCATTTTCGGTTATGGACACTTGTGGAAGACCCCAGTCTGGGACTGCGATCAAGTCTAATTTTCGTAGAGCTGATTATGTCTCCATTAATTCGGCGCTTATTGGCATTGATTGGGACAGTGCATTGTTGGATTTGTCTACTAATGAGTGTGTACGTGAGCTAAATTCGCACCTAAGTTATTTAATAGAGTCGTATGTACCTAAATACCGTACTTTTAAGTCGTCTTTCCCGAGTTGGTTCTCGCGTGAACTAAGGCAGGTTATTAGAAATAAGAAGATAGCACATGGTATCTGGAAGAGCTCAAACTTACAGTGTAATTTCTATAGTTTCTCGTTTCTCCGTGCGCGGTGTAAAGAATTGATTAAAAGAGACTATGCGTACTACTTAGCTAGGCTAGAAGGTAACATATCGTGTAATATTAAGGCTTTCTGGGGGCATGTCAATTCCAAAAGGGGGGATACTTTCTTGCCTGCAAGCATGCATCTTGGCAGCAGGGTCTCGGACGCGGATGAGGGAATTGCCAACCTTTTTGCGGAACAATTTAAATCGGTATTTGTCCCGCCCTCACAGACATCTTTGGACACGGTCCCTGTTTCTGCTTCGATGGTACATCTTTGTAACTTAGATATTAGTCTCGCAGAGGTGTTTGAGGCTATTAATGATCTTGACTCGAATAAGTCTGCTGGTGAGGATGGTTTACCTCCGATATTTGTTAAATCCTGTGCGTATGGTCTTGCCAGAGCGTTATGGATAATCTTTAATAGATCACTCAATTCTGGGTCCTTCCCGGAGTCCTGGAAATTGAGTGTAGTGACGCCGGTATTTAAGTCGGGCCTGAAGAGTGAGGTTGGGAACTATAGGCCAATTTCACTTCTTAGCTGCTTCCCTAAGATTTTCGAGAAGCTAGTCACCAGCAAGCTTTCGGGTCTGATCAGAGGTAGTTTCTCGGATGCCCAACATGGATTTTTCCCGGGAAGATCTACGGTGACAAACCTGACAATTTTTGCAAATTTTGTGTCCTCTGCTTTGGACTCGCGTCAACAGGTGGATGTGGTCTACACCGATTTCAGAAAGGCTTTTGATTCAGTGGATCACGTCATTCTGCTGAGAAAATTGAATATGTGTGGGATTCATGGAGTGTTATTGCAGTGGCTCGGTAGTTACTTATCAGGCCGTTCTCAGGTTATTACTGTGCGCGGTTGCCGATCGCAACCGATACAGGTCTCATCTGGGGTGCCCCAGGGTTCACACCTGGGGCCCTTGCTTTTTTGTATTTTCATTAATGACCTCGCGGAATTGTTTCGGTTCGGTACTCCGTTACTGTTTGCGGATGACCTTAAGTTATTCGCTACTGTTAACTGTTTAGACGATGCCGTAAAGCTCCAGGGCGACCTAGATAATTTATGTAATTGGTGCGTGCTAAATAGGCTGCCGTTGAACTTGACGAAGTGTCAAGTCCTCAGGATTACTCGTGCTCGTTTTACATGTTTTTTCGCGTATTCGTTAGGCCTGACGGTATTATCCAACATTGAGAGAGTGCGGGACTTGGGGGTGACCTATAATGCTGCCTTTTCCTTTGTTGACCATATTAATGGTGCTAAAAACTTAGCATCTAAACAACTAGGTTTTATTATGAGGCATTCACGGGGATTTAAGAACATGAGGACCTTCAAGCTCTTGTATGATGCGTTGGTTAGGCCTCACCTCGAATATGCGTCGGTTATTTGGGCTCCGCATCAGGCTTACCTTATGGTAGCTATTGAAAGAGTACAACACAGGTTTCTACGGTTTGCGTCCTTTCGTCTTGGGCAACCTCTCAATGCTTACGATCATGACTATGGGCCTGCGCAGCGTAGATTCAATTTTTTAACGATGCAGCAGAGATTGGTGTTGGCGGATCTGTGTTTTCTGTTTAGAATTATTAATGGTGACATAAATTGTCCACGGCTATTGGAGTTAATTAATTTCAGTGCTTTGTCCAGACCGCTACGCTTTACTCCTCTGTTTCGTGTTAAATTTTTCCGAACCAACATGCGTCTGAGTGATCCTATCACTAGGGTTTGTGTGCGGGGAAGCGAGATAGCCGACCGGATTAACTTTTTTGGTTCATCGCTAGATGCTTTCAGACGGTCGGTAATCTCGCATTTTGGTGCATCCATGCCATAGGTTTTCATGTGGTATGGTACTTGTCTGTATACTACTGTATTTAGTACACTAGGGTGTACTTTTCTGTTGTTCTTATTGGGCTGGTCCCGTGAAATATATAAATATATAAATAAATAAATAAATAAATTGTTTTCAACCATATGCCCGGGATACTCTGTATACAGAGATACACTTTCATTTATCATTTTGAACCCTTCCTATAATAACTAATTAAAAAATGATTAATCAATTATGGTAATCTTATGATATGTGTCTCGTATCAAGCAGCAGAATAGTGGTGGACCCATGCCTACATATACGTGTAACTCTACACAATCAAATCGTTCCGAAGTCTTTAACAATTTTTCCTGACCAAAGGGTTGCTTTCCTTCATATGGCTTCTTTCAAACATTATCCCTTTTCAACGTGCAGAGTACGTCGATGTAAAAAAAATTGGTAAATTTGTCGAAAAGCTACCTATTCACCGATTTCAATGACCTTCACATATGTTTTCAATGTCGTCATTCTGAACGACATTTCTCTTTAAACTTTTTAATTCTAGTGTTAAGTAAAGTTTTTTGCGAATATTTCGTAATCCAAAGCCGAACGCCAAAAAGTTTAAAGGGAAATGTTGTTCAGAATGATGACTTTGACAACATATGTGAAGGTCATTGAAATCGGTGAGGAGTTTCGAGAAGTTTACCAAAAAATTTAACATTAATTTTCAATGTTATAAACAATTTCGCAGACAATTTTTTTTACAAATGTCCACCGAACCAGAGGTGTAGATTCACCCCCCAAGAGCAACGACCAATAAATTTTCTACACACTGTGCAATGAATGTGGAGAATGAGTAGATAGGAGTCTTCTGTGGGAGCGTGTACTGTTAGAAAGAGTGACATGTGATGTGATTTCGGTGTGACTGATTTTTGGGGTGTGTGATTGTGGCAAGAGTGAGGTGTCAGGCAGCGCGCAAAGAATGGTTGAGGGCCTCAGCCTGAGGGGTCGCGTCGTGGCAACAATAATCTGTATAGACGGTCATCAGGTAAGCGGTTGGGGAAAACCCAAGTGGTGTAAACGATACTCCTGCAGATCAAGATACTAAATGTCATTTTCGCTTCTCCTTTTGGAACCATTTTAGTTTCCGACCTTTTGCCTGCCGTCTAACATCTAGACAAGGCCTTCCCAAGTATAGAGCTGTACGAGTACTTGAATATTCGGGTAGCTTGAAATCCGAACCAATCCGGGACTCGGTTTCCAAGCCGAGCCAGGTACCCGAAAGATCCGAGCGGCTCGGATAGAACCAACTACTTGAATTTTTCCAAACGGCCCGAAAGAAATCGGGCAGCTTGAAAAGCAAGCGAGCGGCCCGTAAGAAACCGGGTGGCTTGGAAAGAAACGAGCGGTCTGCTCGACCTTCATTCGGACCGTTCGTTTCTTTCCAAGCCACCCGGCTTCTTACGGGCCGCTCGCTTGCTTTTCAAGCTGCCCGATTTCTTTCGGGCCGTTTCACAGTGGTTCGAGTATACTACATGCTAGCTGGACAAAATTATTTTTTCGCGGGTTTGGGTTTATATGGGGTTCAAATTGTTAGAAAACATACCTGATTCGTATTACAATTTATTATTTCACTAAAAATATCAATAAAACAAAAATATGACTATTTCAATAAAGGAAAAAGGACAAAACGACAGTATTGTACTTTAAATATAATTAACAGTTATAACATTATGTCTATTCCTGTAATTTCTGAATTTTTAAGTTATAAAACCTGGTTTTTGAAATCACTTTTCTCCGCATCGCTATTAAAATAGTGTTTTACAATATGTTCTACGTCGATCCACGCGACAAGGGTTGAATGTACGGAAAGTAGAGACTTTCTAGTTTATTTTAATCAATCGGTCGATCTGCAAAAATTTGCAAAACTATATTTTTTTTAATTGTTTTCGAGCGCGACGCTCGGTAGCACCACTCAGTGGATTTAAATAGTGTTTTACAATATGTTCCACGTCGATCCACGCGACAAGGGTTAAATGTACGGAAAGTAGAGACTTTCTAGTTTATTTTAATCAATCGGTCGATCTGCAAAAATTTGCAAAACTATATTTTTTTAATTGTTTTCGAGCGTGGTGCTCGGCAGGAAAACACTATTTTAATCCACTGAGTGGTGCTACCGAGCGTCGCGTTCGAAAACAATTAAAAAAATATAGTTTTGCAAATTTTTGCAGATCGACCGATTGATTAAAATAAACTAGAAAGTCTCTACTTTCCGTACATTCAACCCTTGTCGCGTGGATCGACGTAGAACATATTGTAAAACACTATTTTATCCACGGAGTGGTGCTACCGAGCGTCGCGCTCGAAAACAATTAAAAAAATATAGTTTTGCAAATTTTTTCGAATATGTTTCATAATCAAAGTAATAGGATGGACAATGTTGAATATCTCAGAAACAATAAGTTTTAGGATTAATGCACTTTAGTACTTTCATACTTAGAATTCGCTATTCTATTGAATTTGACGATAAAAAATTTGACAGACCATTTGAAAAAATAAAATTGGCCTCCACATCCAATCTATCCCTGTAAATAAACTAGTTTCACCCTGTTTTGTGTTTCTTACAACGAGACAACTTCTATAAATAATATTTTCGCTTATTACTTGAAATAATAGATATTTAAGGGAACCGAGTTAGTGGGACACCCTGTATAACACAGCTTCTATACTTTTCTCGGTGATACCGGCAGCTTTACCTGTATCAATGCTAGAAATACATTATGTTTGCCGCACCCACCGCTCAAAAATCCGAGAGGGCGCTCGAAAACCAGTGGTTGTGTCAGAATATCGGTACTTCAGAACGGTGACACCGAAGACAAAAGAGTGAAAGGTCTATTCTATACCTGGTCTGTGGTGCTACGCTTGAGCTTAATATTAGTTTGGAATCGCTGCTTGTTTCGTGTAATAATTAGTCAACCGTGTTGTGTAAATAACTGTTAATTTATTGCGCTTGTCCTTGTAAATATGTTCGAATTATAACTGTAACTTAAATCTACAACCTCTAAAATATACGTTTTCCTGTTCACCTAATCGCTTTGAATAAACTCTGTGCTTCGCTAATTGTGTAAGAACTTCCTGGCGCCGATCCTCTAGTACGCTTTACAACAAAAGGAATAGGTCACAGATTTAAAAACGATGTGTCTTAGAATACTTCTTGTCCTTCTTCCTCATCTTCTTCTTCTTTTTGGATGTCAGCGCATCTAATACTTTGTGAAGGACATCCCTGAAACCCCCCTTATTGTCTTCGACATCGTCCTTGTCATCGATAGCGCGCTTGGCAATTTTACTGCCAATGGCGGCGTCATCGTCATCGTCTCGGACTTTGAGAATGGCATCGGCAAGGATTTTGGTAATTAAATCGGTGTGTTTAGCGTCCTCGGTAATAACACTGCTGCGAGTAGTGCGATCGGTACCATTCCTGGATTTGACATCGTCAACGACTTTGAAAAAGAAATCGGCAAAGACATCCTGCTAAGGACGTGTCATAGAAGCTTCGCTGCTTGAAACGGGAATGGATTCTGCGCTCCTCGCGACCCTAGTATTTGTCACCTCGTTGAAGGTATCCAGGTGAGATGACGGACTGCCTCCATGGGGGTGTATCCAGTCTAAGCAAACAAAGACATTCATTTTTCAACCAGACGAAAAGAGAGAAATTTCAAATTCTATATTACCTAAGGGAGTACTCTAATCTAACTGCCCGCTTTTCAATGCCATCTTCGAAAATTTATTTAACATAAACTATTGCTTTATACTGTCTGGCGTTTTGCCTGCATACTAAGGTGTGTTTGAAGTAAACCACTTAGGTAAATCCGGGAGACGCGGTTGACCTAATATAAAATAGCTATTAAAACTAATATAGAAATTACTTATTTTATCAGAACAAACCTATATGTTCAGAATTTTATGCTGATTCAGAAAAACTGGTCGATATTTGCTTTAAGACAATATTTACTATATGTAAATCGGGTTGAAACCTGAAGTCATGACATCTGACCATCTTTCCCGAGGTGCCGGGAGAAATGGTTTTCGTCGTTGGCAGAGATCACGCACATAATTATTCATGGAAAATTAACAAAGGATAAAGCAAAATTATTTATGAGTGAATACAACTACAGATTCATTGATATTTAATTTGTATACGCTAAACAAGTAAAGAAGGAAAAGTGAACTACCTACTGGCGATTAGCAAGGCAAATGAATACAAAAGTGAATAAATAAACTAAATAAACAAAAATAATAATAAAATAATAATAAAAAATAAAAAAATGAGCAAAAATCATAAGGAAGAGTTAATATGGCCAAATACTTTGGCTGCATTGTCCCTCAATGTCTCTACTATCTTATTATCCCAAACATTAAACGAGAATAAACTTAGAAGTATATTTTAAATACGATTCTGTACAACCGCTGTTTGACAAAAGAGGTTAAATGTAACCTCAATGTACCTCTTAAAGCCTATAAATTCAGAATAATACAGAAGGAAGCGAAATGACGCTATTCATTCGACTGTTTGGCTTCTAGAGAAGGAATTGGTCTGCACTTTAACGCATTTTTACGTACAGAGTCTGAAATATAGCAACTCGACCAACTCTCCGCCCCGACTGCGTCTCCCGGATTTACCTTAAGAGGGTTTTCTACTTTGGGCGGCTGAAAAATTCGATTTTTAGTCCTAGAAATATCCCACCGAAGCTTTTTGGCGAGTATTTGAAATTAACTGAGTTACAGAGGATTAACGTGACACAAGTTCAAAAAATTCACTTTAATAAGCTACTATACACGGAAAAATGTTTTAACCCTTGAAAACAGTGCTTGTCGTAGACTGTTCAGATGAGTGCTCGGTCATCATGCGGTAACGTGTTCAGCACCGTCGCTCTCGATGTGCGTACTTACATAATTCGACGCGCGTTACGAAGAGTAGCACGTTTAATTTTTTTCTTATGGACAACTGCATGTAGAAAAAATGAAACGTGCTACATTTCGTAACGCGCGTCGATATGTAAACGTAATAATAATAACGGGCGGTAAAACCCGAGATATATTCGCCCCTTGCAGACCTCTGCTATCTACCCGTTGCTCCACGCTACCCGCCGATTAAAGCCGGGAATCCCCCGGGAAGCTAAGATAAGCTATGCCAGGCATGGAACTAAAGTGAACGCAGCGGCCGTTTTTCGGAGGCAACGCCTCCTTTCTCCCGCCGCGCGTTTTCGTCCCCGCGGCGGGCCTAGGAGCTTCGAGCGCCTCAGGCCCGTACTACGTGAACCGCGCGTGGCGTATTAGGGCGACATTGTATCAATAGGTTTCCACATCGTCCCAGAGAGCACGATTGTCGATGCGTTTTTGTTCACGCGGTACGGGCCTGAGGCGCTCGAAGCTCCTAGGGCCGCCGCGGGGGCGAAGACGCGCGGCGGGAGAAAGGAGGCGTTGCCTCCGAAAAACGCTGTTCATTGGTCATTGCTTTCAATCAAATGTATATAAAGGCACTCCAAATTTTTCAAAGTCGATTTTCTCGAATTTGGCTGAAAAGCGCGTCTTACTACTTTGGGAAATTAAAATCCGAGTGAAGACCTTCACGTACACTAAGTATAAACAATTTCTGTGATGTACAGTCCTGAACAGTGATGCCAGAACCGTGGGTTTTCGCCCACGGACCCTACCACCACTCCACGACCAAGCGTACCCCCTCCTAGCTCCTGTACCGCACCACACAAGCATACCCGTCCCTCCATCCGTGTGCCGTACGCGCTGCCTGGCCGGCGCTCTCCGGCGAGAATTCGTTTTCCCGACATCGAAGCGCTTGGGTCGCCAGCAAAAAGTCATGAGTTCAAATCCGGGTGCAGATATTCTACTTTTTTTCTTTATTTAGTCTCTAATTTCTTTTCCTATATTCTCAAAAGACTAAAGGCTTGAAAACTGTTAATTTATAAACCATTTTCGAAGCTTGATTTGTTGCTAAAGATGCGATCTCCTTCTGGCTTGTACCGCACCATTACAAGCGTACCTAAATTAACAGTTTTCAAGTCTTTAGTCTTTTGAGAATATAGGAAGGGAAATTAGAGAATAAATAAAGAAAAAATGTAAAATATCCGCACCGGGATTTGAACTCATGACTTTTTGCTTGCGACCCAAGCGCTTCGATGTCGGGAAAACGAATTCTCGCCGGAGAGCGCCGCACAGTGGGCCGGATTCACTTATGTTGCGCCATTTGGGTCTTTTTTTTAACACATCGGGATGAAATTTACACCAAAAATAGGAAAAAATTATTCCTTTCTAATGGTGTATAATTTAAAATTTTTTTAATTTATTTATTTATTTATTTTTTAATTTTGTTAACTTATTTGTGATAAAAAAAAATTTAATTGTGTTTATTTGGTACCTTATTTAATGCCCTTTACAGTGCCACAAGCAAAATTTTGGAAAACTTTTCGTTTCCGAGTTATAAAGTAAAATCGAAAAATAAATGAATGCAACCAAATATCGCTTTGTTGAAATTAAACTAATTTTAGAGACTAAATAAAGAAAAAAAGTAGAATATCTGCACCCGGATTTGAACTCATGACTTTTTGCTGGCGACCCAAGCGCTTCGATGTCGGGAAAACGAATTCTCGCCGGAGAGCGCCGGCCAGGCAGCGCGTACGGCACACGGATGGAGGGACGGGTATGCTTGTGTGGTGCGGTACAGGAGCTAGGAGGGGGTACGCTTGGTCGTGGAGTGGTGGTAGGGTCCGTGGGCGAAAACCCACGGTTCTGGCATCACTGGTCCTGAAGGTCCCCTTGTTAGCAGGATTTGTGAAAAAATGGGAAATCCTAGGTAACCACCTCTGCCCCCCCCCCCCCCCCCGGGAACTCTCCCGACATTCTAATGATGGTAACGGGACTTTCCCACGCAGGTTTGTGGCCGTGGTTACCCTAAACCACCCGTTTCGTGAAAACGCCCAATAACGGGGAAAAAACCCTCGAGAGGAATGCGTGGATGGAGGAAGTGCATTCAGTTCTGCAATAGTGAAGTCCCTCGTCTTAGTGCTCGTTTACATCGGCGCAGCCAGTTTGATTGCTTCGTGGCCTTCTCCAAACGAAATCTCGTCGCTAAAGGGTAAGAATATTTGCTTATGGATCTGGCAATTTACAGAAAGCCATGTTGCACTTTGACCGTTAGTTTGTATCTACACCGAAGAAGATCATTTTCTCTAAAGAATAGTGTGTGCTTTTGCGTGTTTTACCAGTGTGCACAGTATCGAAGAAAGTTTCTTTGCAGATAGAGAACTGAAGGAGGACATAAAGATTAACGTGTTCCAGAGAAGCCTGTTCGGTTGCAAAAGCAGGGCACATAGCCTCGGGTGAGTTATCAAAATGTTTCAAGTCCACCAAACTGGCAAGGATAAATTGTCAATGTTCTGACCTCCCTGAATATATTTCTTCAGTTTCACCATAAAAACGCCTCTGGCCGACATTGCCCTCGCTGGATCCTCGACTCATTCTCGACCTTCTCGTTTGCATCATCACCTCCTACGTCGATTTGGATATCAATAGTGATGGGACTTCGGAGTCGGTTCCCAGCGCTTCGAATCGGTCTTGAATGTCAGGCGACTACATACTTCGAAGCGCTTCGAACACGATTCGAAGCTTAAAAGTCTTGAAAAGTCCTGGTCGGCTTCGAAGTCTCGAATTGAAGGGGTTTGAATACCATTAAAAAGTGAGAGATGTCTAGGATTTCCGAATTTCTCATCAGATCTTAGCGAAAACGACGCCAATCGACTCCTTATGTTTCGCCGATGAAACTAACACCAAGAACGACGTAATTCGGACCATAATGAAGGAAATTCCATGAAAAATCGAATTATAACATTTGAAGCTGCTTCGTTAAAAATAGTCCGATTTACATGAAATTTGATATGATGTTCATTAGAAAAACATACGGAATTTATTGGTGTCACTTCCATATCGATACGATAAAGAATAAAGAATTTCTTAATACGCTGAAATGAATATTTCACACTTTCACCCTCGACAGCGGGGCGCCGACGTGGAATCGCTGCGGATCGCAGACTGCGGTCGGCCGAGGATTCATATCTGTTTCAGAAATAAAATATTTCTTTATTCTTTATCGTATGGATATGGAAGTGGCACCGATGCATTCCTTATATTTTTCCGATCAAAATCATATCAAAGAGTCTAGCAGGGTAAGCATGGGCAAACGGCCCCCACCCTGATTCCTGGAGTTGTTATTTTTTAAACAATGCTCCTTGCCTGAATAGCCATCGTGTAAAGTTTCAGATCGCTACCCCCCCGTTTAAGGGTAATACGGGGTAAACGCCCTTAACGTTATTATTTTTTATCTCGGTTACTACTTAAGATATTTGAATGAAAAAAAAACGAAAATATAACTACTTACTAACTGTACTTCATATATTTTTCTCAGAAGTTTAATTGAATTATTAAGGGTAGAAAAAAATAATTAATTTTTTGGGGGTGGTTTTTCGAAACAACCCTTTGAGTGACAACCTCCAAAAAAATCAAGAATAATGCTCTATTATCGAACTATTATATAAAAAATCCTCAAAATTGTCGAGATGGTGGAACATAGTTAAATAATTTAAAGAAGACCATTATATTTTAAATATGAGGGGTTTTGCGACGAGAAAGAGTAGTTGTCGCCAGCCTAAGCACGTGTCATTTAAATGCGAATGGAAGAAACGATTGCGGTTCGTTTGGGAGATCGAATTGTGACGGTGAAGGTAGCTGTGGAACAACGCGCGTACGCTAAATACGAATATTTTCCAGATATTAACAGGGTCTAGCAGGGTAAACATGGGCCAATGGTCCCCACGCGATTCTTGAAGTTGTTATTTCTTAAACAATGCTCCTAGACTGAAACACCATTATGTATAGTTTTAGATCACTGCCCCCCCCCCCCCGTTTGCGGGTAATACGGGGGTAAACGCCCTTATCGTTATTATTTCTTTTTGGTGACTACCTATTTAAGATATTTAAATGAAACAGAAGCGATAAAATAGCTATACATTAGCTGCAATTCGTATATTTTTTCTGAATTTTAAATTAATTATTACGGGTAAAAAAAAATAATTTATTTCTTGGGGGTGGTTTTTGCAATCGGCGTTTATATAATCAGAAAGACAGAAAAATACGCCTGGCTAAGTACGGATTATACCTTCGATAGGTTCAAACAAATAAGCGGTTATTACGACAAGGGGTTGTCACTCATAGGGTTGTTTGCAAAAACCACCCCCAAGAAATAAATTATTTTTTTCTACCCGTAATAATTAATTTACAATTCGGAAAAAATATACGAATTACAGCTAATGTGTAACTATTTTGTCGCTTCTGTTTCATTTAAATATCTTAATTAGATAGTAACCGAAAAAAAAAATAATAACGATAAGGGCGTTTACCCCCGTATTTCCCGCAAACGGGGGGGGGGGGTGGGATCTAAATCTATACATAATGGTGTTTCAGTCTAGGAGCATTGTTTATGAAATAACAACTCCAAGAATCGCGTGGGGGCCATTGGCCCATGTTTACCCTTCTAGACCCTGTTAATATCTGGAAAATATTCGTATTTAGCGTACGCGCGTTGTTCCACAGCTATGTACCTTCACCGTCACAATTCGATCTCCCAAACGAACCGCAATCGTTTCTTCCATTCGCATTTAAATGACACGTGCTTAGGCTGGCGACAACTACTCTTTCTCGTCGCAAAACCCCTCATATTTAAAATATAATGGTCTTCTTTAAATTATTTAACTATGTTCCACCATCTCGACAATTTTGAGGATTTTTTATATAATAGTTCGATAATAGAGCATTATTCTTGATTTTTTTGGAGGTTGTCACTCAAAGGGTTGTTTCGAAAAACCACCCCCAAAAAATTAATTATTTTTTTCTACCCTTAATAATTCAATTAAACTTCTGAGAAAAATATATGAAGTACAGTTAGTAAGTAGTTATATTTTCGTTTTTTTTTCATTCAAATATCTTAAGTAGTAACCGAGATAAAAAATAATAACGTTAAGGGCGTTTACCCCCGTATTACCCTTAAACGGGGGGGTAGCGATCTGAAACTTTACACGATGGCTATTCAGGCAAGGAGCATTATTTAAAAAATAACAACTCCAGGAATCAGGGTGGGGGCCGTTTGCCCATGCTTACCCTGCTAGACTCTTTCATGTAAATCGGACTATTTTTAACGAAGACAGCTTCAAATGATATACCTAATTCAATTTTTTATGGAATTTCCTTCATTATGATCCGAATTACGTCGTTCTTGGTGTTAGTTTCATAGGCGAAGCATAAGAAATCGATTGGCGCCGTTTTCGCACAGATCTGATGAGAAATTCGAAAATCCTAGATATTTCTCATTTTTTAATGGATTCAAACCCCTTCGAGGGTCGAAAGCCATAAAATTTGGTGAGGCACTGGGGAGTGTTGTGCTCGCCACGGGGTACCTACCAAGGTTCGAACCAAGAGTTTCGAGACTTCGAATCCGTTCAGACTTCGAAGCCGACCAAGACTTTTCAAGAGCTTCGAATCATGTTCGAAGCGCCTCGAAGTTTTCGTCATATATATAGATTCGAAGCGCTTCGAAGCGCTTCAGATCCCATTACTAGATATCATTCCGGGGCGCATAGCTTCAGCAAACGCATCAATTTGCCACACAGCAGCTTGTCGATTACTTACAGCGGAGCTCACGCGTACACAGATTGTTAATGTCAGGTGGATAGGTGGAGTGGAATCTACCCCGGCGTTAGTGAGCTTACTCGAATAGATTTGGAAGAATTGTTAGCATCGATTCGTAGATAATGCACGAAAATTGTTCAGTTTGCTGCTGTAACAATTTGGGGAGATGTAAGACTGACATTAGATGTAAGAGGAACCTCTGTGATGTGATCGCTCCATATGAACTGTTCGTCAAGTTCCTTCTCTAGTTATTAAGCGCGCATCTACTAAGATAGGTAGGTATATAAAATAATAAGATTTCTGTACAACTTTCTATATCATAGTTCCTCATTCAAACTTCTGTATTCCAATGAATGACAAGCTTGTTAAATATTAAAATAAAGTTCGTTTTTAACTACAAACTCCCACTGAATATCACGCTATCGCATCATTAAAGGGGGAGTAAGCAACGGGAACCTTGACACAAGAATTGCGGCTCGCTTTAATACCGAAACTCCCGGAATAAAATGAATAAAACATGAGCACGCGTAGCGTCTGCCATTTCGTTCGTACTTTACGAATCGTCCCGTCGATGTCACAAATCTCTCCCGTACATACATATATCTTCGTTGTGTTTTTTTTTTTGCTCCCTCGGAGAGAGGTGATTCCCCGAAGCCGTGTCTAAATCATATCTCGATTAGCGCGGTTAGAGGCTGCCGGTATTCCCCTGCGGTCCACTTTCGATCGTCCCTGGATTTCGTTAAGGTCATCCACTCGTTAGGAGCCAATGACAAATAGTGTTGTCGATCACCGTCGAATGTTCGGAAGCTGCGGGATTGCCGAGCGTCTTTCTTGGATTTCGACGGTGAAGGGAACTCGTATAAAAGCACCGCGGACTGTGGGCCTTCTCCGATTTGCGACTTCGTCTCTCGCGCGTCGTGTACTTCCAACAGAATCTCACCTGAAAAATGTTGCGATTCCTGCCGATTGTCGCGCTCTGCGCGTTCTTCTTCGCGGCGTGCACCGCGAAACCTGCGCAAGTGCTCTCCAATCCGCCGTCGTTGAGCCCACTTGAACAACAAGGAGTCGCAGCTGCGGTAACTGGTCAGTTATCTTTGTACTTTATATCGCCAAAACGATTTGTTCTTAAACTCGCACCTGATGTATTTTTGCAGAAAACGTGATATTTGATATTTATAAATTCAATACTTTTCACCGCTTTTAAGTTAGAATAGTAAATAAAGTGTAGTAATTGAAACTCTCCGAACTAAAGAAACTCGACAGTTTTATTTCACGCTCCACTTGTCTGTTTCGCTATCGCGTTCGTACAACGACTACTTAACGGATAATGCGACACATCTCGCGGACGTCTTCCTCGCTCTATCTCACTCTCTCCTTCCGATTTCAAACTCTCACTTATTCTCCCTCTGATAAGGCACACAGCGTCAGAAAATCCTGTGCCACAAAAGGAAAATTTCTTAGAGTACTTGAATATTGCCACGATTTTCATAAATATTGCACGCAGAAAAGATGTATGTAGCCTTTTTTCGAAATACCTAATGTGCATCGGTTAACTGGCCAAATTGTACCTTGTTTCAGACAACAATAGAGGTCAACGATCACCGCAATTTGGATTTCCCAGCGAGGGTTTAGGCCCACTCGAGGGCAGGCACCGTAAACACCACCGTGGCCCAAAGCAATGTGACGAATTTGGCTGCGCAGGAGGGTACGCATCCCGAATTTCTTCTACATATTGTAGACATGCTTCGATAGTCTCTACCTCTAAAGATCACCGATGTCCCACCATTAAAAACCTATCTAAATAGTCCATCTAAACTCAGAGGAAAGAATCATCTTTCCACCCCCACCCCCCACCCCCTTGTGTACCACAGCTGATTTTATGCTCTTTTCTACTACATTAGATTCGGACCTGAACCTGGATTCTACCCACCGCCACCCCTACCGTTCGGTGGTGCAGGAGAGGCATCCGCCTCGGCTTCCGCAGGATCTATCGGTTTCAACGGAGGTCCAGGCGCTGAAGCGTCATTCGCCTCTGCTAATGCAGGATCGAGCGAAGGAAACGCAGGGTCCTTCGGTCCTAGACCGTTCGGCGCACCGTTCGGGGGTGGAGAGAGCCAGGCGAACGCGCAAAGCGCCAACTTCAACTTCGGACCCTTCGGATCTGCCTCATTCAGCGTGGCCGAGGCCTCGTCAGCTGGCCAACAGTTTTGAGACCTAACAGGTGAGTCTATATAGGTACTATTTATGCGAACAACCCGATTACACCCATTTCGCGTGGAACTCGAGTGGTTTCGTGTAGAGCAGGTCAGCTTCGCGACAGAGTCGTCTGGCTTCCGTGACGCGTGACGAGCCGCGAACACGAGGCGCGGCCAATTTCAGCGACACGCTCCGAGCGGTGCCCCATCACCGGGAATATTAATTGACTTTGCAGGCGCGTGTACCGCGTGTAGTCGCGGCACGCGCCACGCAACCTAACCACCGCACACCAGCCGGGACGAAACGGTTTGACGTGAATCAGTTTCTTCCTGTAATTCCTCTCCGCTGTAAAATGCCGGCGCGTACGTGGCGTTTCTCTATGGTCTATACGAGCCGAGAATCCAGCCAACCCAGGCTAATCGTCCGCCTCGGCCTCCTCTCCCTCGCTCGGCGCACCTACCTATATACTTTATTGGGAAGCTACGGCGTGCGATCCAGTGAAACGTGATTCTATTCCGTCACACTCTTTCTTCCACGTGATAATCGGGAATATCGAGTTATCCTTTAAAGAGTTCAGAAGAGCTTGTGCTCGAACGAGCTGAGATCAGAGGGTTCTGGACATAGGATTACAAGAAAAGTGGGAGTGAGAGATGGAAAGTAGGCGATGATAGGAAGTCGAAAACCGTTCAGCGGCTGCCGGGCGCGCGTTCCATTGGTCGGAAGGATCTCAAGGACGGGGCCGTAAATTCACGCGTGTCGGGTTAACGAACTTCGCGCATTACAGATTCACATTATTACGAGATGTTTTTCTCTGGGAACTATCGCGCATAAAAGCGAACATCTGTCCATGGAGCTGATTAAACCGTACATCGACCTTCGGTATACGAATGTGCCCTGCCTGCTCCCCGTGGACCGTCCAAGAATAACTTGTAGGTATAAACTTTCTGAGCTCCGAAGCTCCACGGAGCAAACAAATCTCATCGAAATCTCCAAATTGCCGATCTGAAAATTCGTTTGCCCAAGGGTACCTGCAAAAAAGTTAAAGTGACGCGACCACCCTACAATCAACAAACAGTTGCTTATAAGTTCCTCGATTATCCTCCACGCCATCCCTAAATATGGTCTGCAAGACGAGGAAGTTTCCAAGGAGCAACGAAATATCCTTCGAAAACAAACAAGTTGACGAATGGAAGGAAGGTGAACGAACCCCGTGGAATCAAGGGTGACGAGGACGAGGACCGACGCGACGTAATCGCGACGTCTTTTCACCTCTCGATCGCAAGAAGAGCGGGCCACGAACATCTGTCCAGCGGAGTCCAGTTCGAGGCATGCAACAGTCTTGGCGTAATGTCACTTCTGTCGACTGTCTTTCACGTCTTTTTCCCTCTTTCCCTCTTTCCCTCCGCCCTGCCGACGCTGCATGTCCCCGTCCCCCGACCCCCTGCTCCGTGGCACTAAGCAGTAAGCGGTCCCGGACAAATACAAGCTTTGCCTACGCGTTGATTATTCAAATGTGTGTGGGACCTGTGCGAAAGGAACGTCGTAAACGCGCTGCTGCTGGCCATTGTCCCATTCAGTCGCGTTCCTTTTCGTACGGTGTGAAAAAGAATGGACAAAGGGAAAATGAATCTTCTTGGTTCTCAGGCGATCGGCAGACGGCCAGACAGACGGATTAACTCGTTTTAAAGGGATCCAGGACGCCATATTGACGGTACTTGTATCGCAGGGTCGGGCCAGAGCGAGCCAGACGGGGCCCTATGCCCAGGCCTACCGGTCTGTTTTCATCCCGAAATGCGCCTACACGCGACCGGCCAGCTTCGTTCCAACTCTGTTTGCTGAGGTTAGCTGTTGGTCAGGGGAATTAATCGCTTTTTCACGAGCTTTCATTCGCTTCAAGTAGTGCAAAATGTGATAAGCGAGTCACGTGGCATGTTTCCTTTTAGAGCTAGGTTTTCTACTCGAAGAGTACCTAGAAATAATAGAATTCGACGGGGATTCTCTGCGATTCGGTGTCACTTTACCAAATTTTAAGACACTACACGTTGCACACGCAGACGCGCGTATTTAAATCATTAATGTGTCGAGGACTGGTGAACCCCGGTATGTAAATCGCCTCGAGTCTCTCTTTCAGGGGTCATCGTGGAAGGGTTAAAGGTCACAAGTGGTTCCACAGTGTACACTTATTTATGCGGAGAGGCAACAGGCGGTAGAATGCAGATTTCAGATTACGCCCCGTGAAAGCACGAAGTCTTGTTGCACCGCGTGTAAGAAACAAACCCTGGCTGCGTTTAAAGATGAACTTGAACAGACATTACACGTAACAGTTACACGTACACTGCGTTCCACATTAGAGCATACTGGTTTCGCGCAGGGATACAATGTTGATTGGTAGTTAGCCGGCAGGGGAATTGCTACGACCAATCGCAAAAGTGCTACGACCAATCGCGTGTGTCAGAACGATGGGAGCTGCGCAGATCGGTCGCAAATCGGTAGGGCTGTCGGTATGCTCTTATATGGAATGGAGTGTAGGTACTTTGCGGCGCAGAGAACCAACAAAGGGCCACCATTGCGGTGATCTGAGAAATGGAAATGAAATTTCCTTTGATCGGGGATAAAGCGATACTGATTGGGCCCCTCGTCATCCGCGTGCAAGGATTATAAAGCGGGCCTTTGACAACCTAACCCAGACTATTAGCTGTTTAAGCCTCGCTCATGCCCTAGGAAACCGTGCAAACGTCTGACCGGGGCTTCTTATTTTCCGCAGGTCACCGGCTCTCCCCAACATCGACTGATCAACCCTAATTTATTCCACGGCCGAAGTGCTCCGTCCACATCCATGCTCAGCCATTGTTTACAAACATTCTACGTCACTAGGTATAAGTAAATAAAGCAGCCAGCCGGTGGAGACGAGCCACCACCGCCCTCTTTCATCCTCGAGGTTTCCTGGGAGCGAGGTTCCCTTTGTCCGTAGGTACGGGCAACCACCAGATGTTCAGGCAAATAAAACCGACAAAATATCGGCCACTCGCATCCGAGACCGCAGGAGGGAGAAGGTGTCTTAGAGGAGAGAAAGAGAGAGAGAGAGAGAGAGAGCGCCCGCGGAACGGGGATTAACAGCACAAAGGGAGGCCAAAAAGAGAGGAGGGCTCGTAAAAAGCGAACATCGAAAATCGAGGATCCGAAGAGAGGCGTGCAATGACCGGCCGATCTGCACACGCGATCTCTCTCCGAGCGAGCAACATCCTCCTTGGGTCCTTCCACCTGCGACTTTCGCCAGCGAAGAAAGTCTGTTACTTTTGCTGCCAATAAACACGTACGAACGCCACAACGACGTGCCTTTCAATAGGTTCAATTCATTCTGCAGGATGGAGGGAATCGCTCGCATAAAAAATACAAACGATTGAAATTTCTGTGCTCCATTCATGTTCCTCTGCCACGAAATAGATTGAAAAATAAATATACCTATAGTACAACCAATGCCAAGTGTTGTTGCGTTCTTATCGTTGCCTACTCCACAAACAATTTTAGGCAATCACAACGAAAGCCCCGCGTTTCTTCTTGCCTCGGCTGAGAAAGGGAGCTCGAGATCGTAATAATATCCCCTGGTACGAAACAAGGACAGCGAGGCAGACGGAGGTGTGCAGCTTTCGCTGGAGCTTCTCCGCAAAGCTGGTGTGCGAGGCTCCAGCCAGCCTCATTACAAAACAAATGTTTCGCAAATTGGCCCGGGCGGCGGCCAGCGGACATAGTCGATCATAATCGCAACGGAGCGGAGGCCGCGGACGCGTGTAAGGTGCACGGTAGCCGAAAGAAGTGACATTCGTGACACGGGTGATGCATTAAAAGGGCTCGTTAAAGGTCCGTCTCTGGTCGTTAACCATTGTTTAGCCGCTCCTGGACACGTACAGCCCTGTCGACCGGGTAAACCAGTCCTCCCAGCGCGCGCCGATCCTTCGCGGAGAGCGGACCACGGCGAGAGAGACGATCGCTTGAAAACTCGGTGGAAAAAAATGAAATAGAAAGTAGTCTGTCCGGTGCAACGATCTACAGTACGTGGAGCGAACAGAGGCGCCTCCAACTGGACCCTTACCCCCGACGTGTTCCTGTTCACCACGCACTATAGCGAACCCGCGATGCTCTCTTCAAGGCTTCCGCGGCATTGTGCTCGCATTTCTCGTGCGGTTGTCGACTCGGAAAGTATCTTCTGGTCAAGTCGTCGGTAAGTCCAAGTGCCGCTCCTACCGATCCTGCCGATCCTCGATTCTTCGCTGATGCAACCGAATACCCGAAGAAGCAAGTTATACGTTCCGAAAACGGTCTTCACGGCTTTTCGAGTCTCGCGCGTTGTAAGCGTGGTACTTCCACCCCTGGCTCCAATGGACCATTGGCAAGGTAGCTTCTGAAAGAGTTCGCGAGCGGTATTCGCGATGACCTGAGGTTCGATCAGCGAGATTCGAGGCTCTGGCGATTGCGGCAGAGGCTGTATCGGTGGGTGAGCAGAGAAGGGAACTTTTGCTGACGTTTCGCTGAGTTTGGAAACGAGTCTACTTCAGACGACTTCTTCGAAGAGTCTGGTATCGATAGCTTCTTTGAAGGGAACAGTCTCTTTTGTTTTGCGATTGGGTTTGATCTTCTCTGGGTGGTGAGTGTTGGAAGAGGTATCCATAAAGTTCGATTGATGGCGTTTCTACGAACTGCGGGGTTCTTGATTATAATTCTGTGTCGCAAGTATCGGTGAAAGGAGATGTCTTATTATCGATAAAAGATCGTTTTCTATCCATAATCGCTTCTTCCATACAGCTTCTCTAAATCAGGCTGCTTTATCGTTTCACAGGATTAAGCAAAATTTCGGACCCCCATGAAAAACTGAAACCAAAGTAAAGGAGAAATCGTATTTCGCGAAATGGCGAACCTCTTGGCCCTTTTGGTGATCACCCTGGCTTGCGTAATTGTCCACGCCCAGCAAACATCCAATCAGAAACGTAAGTAAAGCCCGGACGATAGTGTTTGTGTAGAATGAATAATCAATCGGTGACTGAGTGTTCGGACACAAAGATTGCGCCACGAGGAACTCCTTGTTTGCCATTACTGACTGACATCGAGCGTGTTTCCTTCTTTTGCTCGTACAATGCCGCGTAAGCCGACACTGCAGATGCACACGCAACCGCAACCTTGATTCAGTTTACGCCCGCGCCGCTTCGCTCTCTTTTGTTCGCTGAATAAAATACGTAACCGGGCTGAAACGTTCCCTTTCGAAGACGTGTACTTTCTTGGAACTTGAACGCGAGGTTTGTCATGTTGCAGCTATTTTCGGTCAAACATTTGATGAAATTGTGGTCTCGTCGGATTTAAACGTCAGAAGGAAGTCCAAGGAAAACCGCCAAGGCAAAAGACTGTCGAACATACCCTCTGGCACCACCGGCCCACCTGAAAAATCAACCGTAGTCGCGTCCAGGTTCGTTTCCAACGATGGCAGTCGAATCACCTCGGAAAAAACGCAAAACAAACGTGAAATTGCGCCTCAACAAAAAAGGTTAGTGTATCCGTACAGAGATTCCCTTTCGCAAGAGTTTTGACAGGGAATGAATTCCAACGAAACTGAACTGATTTCAGGTACCTGGACACGGACATCGCGGAATATTTGTTGAAAGCTCGGAAACGATGAAAATCCCGCTCCGAGGACAACCGCACGATCCTCACACACCCATTCTGATCATAATTTTCGGCCCACTTTCGAACCATGGCCATTGTAACAAAACAAAATAATAAAATTCTTCTGTGTCACAGCTATCATGAGTGTAAAACGTTATTCAACCCCATTTCACGCAACTCTGAATCCTATCCAACATATCATTTTAACTGTATCGCGACTGCTTAGGCTGGTGCAAAGATATGGAAGCGAAATTTCAGAATTTAATTTTATAGCGAATATAATAGTTACGCTTTTCAAGAGACAAGACTCTAGAGAATCTGTAAGCTTCCTTCTTAGGCAGTAGGCACGCGATAGAAGGGAATACTGCGGAGATTGGAGGTGGCGTAGACTGTCGCGAAGGATATTGAAAAACATTCTAAGCTCGTTTCGAATGCACCCTTAGAGACAGCGTGTCACGATTCCACGATGCGTCTGCCGCGAGCGTGACGGCGACGGTGGCAGGCATTGTCAGGCATTCCGTGTCCGCGTGTGGCCAGCTGAGAAAATCGGTTGGGGCTGAAATATGGCAGGCCATCCTCAAAAGCTAGCCGCCATCGCGATCTTTATGCGATGATGCGCCGCGCAGATCTACCGCGCCGCGACTCTCACGTGACCGTGCCCGCGGCACGTGAGACGCACCTCCAAAACCTTTAGGAACTTTCGTTCCTTCTTCAAGCGAAATCGTCCAACATTTCAGCCGCTCTCCGCTCCCACGGCTCTTTCCCTTAACCCTTAACCCTTTCCTCAGTGTTCTCGATGCTTTCGATGCCAGTAACGTTCGATCCCCGCGACCATGCTTTTTATTTGGATCTAGAAACGGCAGAGAGTTTGACTCGCTTCGGGAAATCGCGGAATGGTTCTGTTGTTAGACAAAGGAGACTACTATATGTCTATATCGAGTTTTGATTTACGTGGCCCCGCTTGCTGATTCGCAAAACAAGCGCCGCGCCGCGCCCGCCGTCGTCGAACAAGAGAATTTATGCATACAAACGGGATGAATCTCGTATTCAGCGTGTCATCCTTCGCTAGCACTATATATTTTATGGTGAATCCGTGGCCAGACTTATAGCCGTGCTGACGTAACTAAGCGTTCGTCATACTTTTGATTTGACGTCGTCGCTGTTATCAATGTCCGGGCTTGACGGTGATTTAAGGCAGCGGGTTCAAACGATCGAGTGACCGGCGCCTCCGGGGCGCCCGTAAACAACGCGTCCGCCCTAGAACTTTAATTCAGCTTCGTCGTTAGCATTATTCCTCCACTGCCCAGTGTCCATACGCCAAGTGTACAATACAGCGACTGGATCAGGTCTTTGTAGCGCGGGGTGAAATCTCATCGAAAATGTATTATGGACTGCATTGGGACGCATTAGGAATCACGATTACAATCGTTCCATTTCCAATCCCCGGACGAATTATCATATTATGCGGCGAGGAAGCTTCGAGTAAGTATCCTCTGGATACCTTCAGCGCAATGGAGCCCCGTGGATGGCTGTGAGCTGGCCTAACCGTTGTACAGTCTATAATCATCGAACCCCGGAAGTTCCGCCAGGTCCCGTGGGGCACAGACATCCGTCTGTGGTCGATTATGGGCGAAGCACACCGATGGTTGACGGAGCGGGTGGGCAGGTAGGACGGACAGATCTCGTTTGGCATCGAGATGCAGAATCCGTAGGCCACCGTTGCGAATACTTGGGGGCGTTTATGTCGGCCGACGATACACCTGCGACTATTTTATGTCTTCCCTGGAAAGACTGGACGGTAAATTCCAACCGGCTAGCCGGCGTCGATCCTCTGACTGCTGATCAGAAGGTTCAGTGGCGTAGAACCGACGTAGGAGGGCAAGGGGAGGATGATTCTTTGTCTCTGTCTCGCGAACCTTCCATTTCGAGCCACCAGCCGATAATGCTCAATATGTATTTGCTCGACGAAGGCTAGAAAAGATTCAATTGCATCGATCCTTGATCCCTGATTCCGTTAAAGGACACGCGACGCGAGAAATTTCCCAAGCCGCCCTTGAGACCTTCCTCGGGTGCGCGCGAGTTACCTAAACCGATCAATCCTCGTTGCTGATTCAGCAGAGGATTCTATCCACGCCGCTGAACGCCACTTGGATACGCGACTAGCACGACACGCGTTACACTAATAGGTATACGATACAAGCTACCTCGTCCAGCGGTGTTTTATCCTGGAAATTCGCAAAACCAAGGCAATCCACGGGCGAGATGTAACGCGGTCTTTCAACCCGCCACGCTGTCCTGAACTTGCCCATTCCTGATGCGAGTTCGAATAGGAGGAGTCTGTTACAACTTACAGGTGTAGCACACGGACGGATCTATCGGGTGTCATCGTCCTTTTGAGGAAAGTGCTGCTTGCGAAGGCATGAAAAAGGAAGGACTACCGGAAACCGCTGGGTTAGGCGTGGAAGATATTTCCATCGCGTTGCGATTTCTTGCGCAAGTTGTATGTATATTTTTTACAAGGGAAACTGCATCCGTCGCGGAGGTCGTGAGGTGTAAAATTATTTGCAGTGTCGGAATTATTCCGAGAAACGATCTTGAATTAAACATCGACATCCACGCGCCTGCCGCGGGCTTTCTATTGAATCGTAGATCATCCCGCCGCGCCGCGTCGGATCCGGGCGTGAATTAGAAAATCCGCGAGCAAAAGGAAAAACGGTTAAAGTGATACGTGCTTCCCTTGGCAAGCGAGCGTCTAATTTCTTCGCGGAAAGTGGACGCGTGCTTGGGAGTGCCCTTTCTGCGAACCGGAATCGGATTCAATCTCGGATCGGTCCTGTTTCTTTCCATCTTTCACCAGTCGATCCGTCGGCTCTCTATATCGTGGCAAACAGAGGAGCGTAGGTCGTAGGACTTGAGCGGCGAGTTGGTTCGTTTTGTTGGAGAAAGTGGTTGTAAGTTGTAATCTGTTGCACTAACAAAATCAATCTCCTTTCTCCCGATTCCTTGCGTCGTGTACGATCGTACAGTGTTTTACATCTCGTTTGCATCGTTTGTTTGAAGGGATGCCTGAGGAGCGCGTCTGGCCGCGATAATCGAGCGGAGCGCACGTGAGCAGACGTGTTCGATTCGGTATGCGGCAGCGCAGCACGTGTAAGTCGACATCGGTTGATTCTCGATTCAGTGCGCGCTGCTGTTCACGAAAACAGGAGCCGCGACGGCGCGGCGCGGTGCCTCGTCCCCTGAGAACCGAATCATCGTCGTCTGGTCTCACTTTTCTGACAAATAAGTGAACGATGGTGGATGCTCGGCGCTTAACGCGCAGCACATGTCTCGCTCGATCGCCAGGCTTTCATCTAAAATCTGAAAACTAAAAGAGCTGCGCTCAGCAGACCTCGGTTCGAGCGCAACGAAACAGTTTTATATTCAGTTTCCATCATCTTCTCGAATGCTTCATACAAATGCTGTCAGGGTACTCTTTATAAACGATTCGCTTCCGAGAACCCGTTAGCGTTGCATTTATGGGCGGAAAGGGATTAGGTATGTCGAATGAGTTTTGGAAGAAGGATTCATGAGATTCGGATTTCCCATTCCCTTGCCGGCTTGAAAACGACACCGCGTATGAAATGCTGAAGGAAATACGACGGCTGTTCATCGTGGTCGAAGGTTCTAATGATAACCGTTATTCCCATCGATTTTAATATTTCCGAGCTTCCTGCCATTGCCGCTTTTCCGCTTCGTCACCGTTGATACCGATAACCGCATATTCATAGCTGGTGCTTCCGCGAGGCCCATCCGCTGCACCCGTCGCCTTTCTGACCCAAATTGAGGCCCATGATGAAATTCTTAATTAGCAGCACGAAACGGTATCGTCCGGTTCCGCTGCCGAAGCCCGAGGACGGATGTCAATGGTTTAGAATTATTGTAAGGACGAAGCGTGATTTGATCAATGCTGTCGCTCTTTGATCGGCAGATGCGAAGCTGGGGACGCGTTTCTGGCCACAGAGAAACCGGGAATTGCGGAAAAACAAGAGGAAGTAATGGGAAACAATGGAAAACGGCCAAACAAAGGGATACCCCGACGACGAATGGCTCGGACGACAGGTGAATTCCATTATTATGGGGCTTGCATCATCGGTTTACATGCGCTCGGACTCCGCGGAGATCCACCCTGGATGACGCATGGCGATTCGCCAATTCTTTACGAGCCCTCGCCGATACCGAATCCATCGATAACTCTAGCCCCGAATTTACGAGCTGCTTTGAGTTGTCGGACGTTTATTGTCGCGCCGTGCGTCAAATCACTTGTTAAATCATGGGGAAAGTAGCATCCTATAGGGTAGCCCGAGGTGAATGCAATGTACCTACAGTGCAGTATACCAGTGGTAGAGTCTTCTGTATGACTGATTAAATAGTAAGCACTCGGAGAATTGTTTCGCTGAGTTCCGTCACCGAGAAATAGAGGCGATATTAATGATTCCTCGCAGCGATCGATTATGTTTATGCTAACGGTCGTCGATGTAATTGGTTGTTAGGATTCAGAAGAAGCTTTTCGGCGTTATTGTTACCCAGAAACGTCTCCGCAGACACGCGTGTCGATTTCTGCGGTCACGTTCGTATCTAGGCAACTACACGTCTAGCAAAAGAGCGCGTGCCGTGAATTCCAACGCGGAATAATGGACTGATTTCTGTCTCCGCCTCGGTGTAGACAAATCGCCAAATGGGACCGCTCGTGGGGTCGTCGAACCGGGTTCTCGAATCCTCGGATCTTCGAAACTTCGAATTTCGACAGGGAAAACCGTTGGACCCTTCAAGTCGATTACCCTTCGGGAAAATCTCCAAGTCGGCCAAGTCTCGCAAAACGGATAACGAAAGCTGAACGCAGGGATCGATATGTCAGTTGGCTTTACTGCTCGCGGAGGAATCTCGGGCCTCATTTCCTTCCGTCGCGGAAAGTTAGTATGGTAATCGGGCCGTGAGAAACGGGAGAGCAGCTGTAAAAAGAACTGGCGGGTCCTAGAGTTACCGATGTAATTTAAATTTTTGCAAGACATCGCGAACCCAGCTGCATCCGAGTGGAACGGCCGTTCTGGGCCGTTCGGTCTATCGGAGCTGGACGTGCTGCTTTTCGTCGGCTGGTCACGCTCGAAAATACGATACGCGTGACTTGGAAAACGGGTGCGTTTCGGAGGTTGATTCATGAAATAGTAGGAATTCATCGAGCATTCAGCGGCTAGTAGCGGTACCTACAGTGCTCGGACACGATCGGCGGAGATGAATTAATTCCGAGACGGAAACTAGCACGAGTGTTTGGTGAGTTTGATGCCTGACGTGTCCCGAGTGTTCGCGTTCGTTGACTCATTAATCGATATATTCGTAATTAATCGCGCGGTGCTGTGCGTTCAATCCTGATCGATCGCAGATGAGTCAGACGTCCTTATGCACTCTGGACACCGGATTATTTATAATCGACACCACGAGTGCTGATTTTTGTCGGCTATTTTTGTTGATGGAAGGTTGCAATCGGGTTGGAAACGAATTTGTCGTCACCTAATACGGTTAATGACGTCTGTTTGACGTAACCTCTTAATATTAATATTATGTCAGTCATACTCGCTCGCACGTCCAACAGGTATGACTGGTCAGAGGCGACGATAACTCTTGGGGGGATGATCAAAAGTCCGTAAGAGTCCAATGGCGGTGGCCGCGGTACTCGTGCTCTGAATTTCAAGCGAATTCAGACAGATCCGCCTTGACGTGTCAGTGTCCCTTCCTCCGGTCTGTCCTCTTCAGCGTCGAAAGCAACGGAATTACGATCGGTCGGTTGGTCTTCGACTCTGATGCCACGACTCCTTTGGAGAACCCTTTATCTTTGCAGAAAGTCCCTTAAGAGGAGTAGGGTGAGTTCCCTTAACGGCGGACGGCACCTAATACCGGACATTAGCTATATCTGTGATATTTCAAACACTATTGACCTGTTCTTTCGCGTAAATCATAGAGGGGATAAAACAAACAACGATCATGTCTCGCCTTGGCCAGTCGCGTTTGAAATGTCACAGATATAGCTAATGTCCGGTATTAGGTGCCGTCCGGCGTTAAGGGAACTCACCCTACCCAAACCCATGCATGTTCCCTAAGTAGTTTCATGATAATTTAAGGGTAGCTACTTCCAAATACCAAGACACGAAGGCAATTGATATAGACCAAGATCGATAGAACTGGAATACTTGAAGAACAAACGAAGCGTTCACATGCAGAAAGGAACTTTCGAGTATGGGTTTTAGGGAGAGCAGATTCTGGGCCTGTAGGAATCGAATCGAAGATCATGGAATAGGAAACGGTAAAGCTGAATAATAATAATAAATCGTCTTTATTATACAGAAGTAGAAGAATTCGTATCGCAAGTAACGGAATTCCTGTGGAAACAGCTTTCGTTGGTGATTGAAGAAATCGGCGAGTACCGTTCTCTGTATTGATATAATGCAAGCGAAAATTTATGAACCTTTCTCGTTCCGCTGTTAGATCCCTACTCGTTTACTCTTCTCGTAGCGGCAAGCCTGACGGAGTAGATCCTCTCGTGTTGCCAGCGAATCCAAGGGCCACGAAGCTCCAGCACCTTCTCGATCGCACGACGGTGTGTAACCTGATCTGCCGAATTCAGCCGTCGATCGGCAGGGATCGCAATTAATGCGTTCGATTCAACGGTCGCCTGATCAGGGATGACGATCACGTCTCGTTCAACGATGCGCACGTTTGTGTTACGACGATCCTGTTGGGTACGAGGCAACCACCTGACGCGGCCATGGTGGGGGTTCCAGAGGATCCCATATCCCCCGTTCCGTGCATGGATCCAACCGATATCCGTCCCCGTGCCCTGTGCCGTCTTTTGCCCATCCCATCCCATCCCCCGCGTGATCCTAGCTTCTCCGGTATAAAAGCAATTGGCGATTTGAGAATAGTAGCATCGTGCAAAAAGCCTGCGGACCAGGTAGACCCCCAAGGTGGTAGTGCTTGGATTCAAACGATTATCCGTCTTCTTCCGAGACCAACAATCCGGGTCTTAAACAGTGCACGCGGAAGGATCTCGAAGATCGACGAGCATATCAGCTGCCTGAGACCGTACTATTCGACTTCTAATCGTGCTTATCGCGGTGTCTAAGGATGTCGCAGTGGATCAGCTTAGTCCTTCTGGTCGTTGCGACGACGATCGTGGTCACGGAGTCCAGGGCCATCCCAGCGGAGCCCAGTAAGTATATTAGATATTAATTGATTATGAATTTTGGCAGACGATTGCTATTTCTAAGCTGCAGTTGCAAACAAAGGGATAGGGGTCCGGATCCTCGACAGAGCAGTCTAATTCTTAAAGTAAATAGCATCATTCAGCATCTTGAAATCTCCTTGGACAGTTTCAGTGATGTTGGATCCGTACGGCAATCCCATTGTCTTCCTACGGGAGAAGAGGACACCCGTGCAGCCCTATCCCCAGAGAGCCATGATGTTCACCAGCTACTACAGGCCAGTGCGTCGTTCGAGTCAGGGTGGTCAGGCGACCGGTGTATTCGCGCAGGGTAATGCCGTGAGCGGAGAGACCTTCTTCGGTGGCATGCAGCCGCCACACTTGAACAAGGGCCCGGAACCTATCGAGGAACCAGAAGTCTCGAGCGCGGAGGCCCAGGCAGCGCCAGTGCCCGAGGACTCCTACAAGGGGGAAGGGCAAACTCAGGTGCACCAGCAGGACGGCTACCAGCCCGAAGGGCATCACCGTCAGGAGGGTCATTATCCTCAGGAAGAGGCAGAATATCCGCAGGAAGAGGAACAGAATCACCATAAACAGGGTGTTCTACCATCCGAGGTATTGTAGCTGAAAATTTCATTTTCTATGCTCATAGATTTTTTATTCGATCAAGAATAAAAGTCTTCTTATGTTCGCTGCAGGAGCAACCAGAAGCACAGCCAGCTGCCGCGTTCACCACCGAACCGGCTCCAGTCGACGAACCCGTCCACCCCAGCACAGAAGCCCCCGTGAACCGTCCCAAAGTCCACCAGGGGAAGAAGACGAAGAAACCCCCCGTGGTGGTGGAGGACGACGACGAGGAGGAAGACGAAGAGGACGACGAGGAGCTCTCCGTCCCCTTCATCCCCTTCAAGGGTAACCGTCGCCGACAGAACTACCCGAACCTCAATAATTTCTTCCCGATGGTGTTCAGCTACCCCGGCGGTTCCACGCGAGCTGGATCTTCGGGATCCCCGCCTGGATCTATCACCGCGATCGCTAATAGTTACTCCACTGGAAAGGGGGGTGTAGCCAGCTCGGTGGCCACTGCTTACGGGGGATCTCCCAATGGGTAAGTCTTTACTCAACATCAAATCTCCTATTTAGAAGGAACATTTCATTTATAGAACAATTTGTCCAGGAAAAAGCGACGCACACCGACGTCCGAAGACTAGACCCGCAGCTGGTTGATCGGGCATGTCAGATCGACAATTGCACCAGATTGCGCCGTCCACTTCTCGATACCGTTAAGAGATCAATACTCCACCCAACTTTAGCACGCAGACCGGATAGACGACATCCAGCGGTGGCCCGTTTTTCGATTTGCCATTGACACTGGACTCTAATGACAGTGGACGCCCTTAGAATTAAGCTCTCGTGCCACGAATCGATTCGCGTTGCTATCTGTACTAAACACTCCACTGAACGGTACGTCAAAACAGAAATTATGCTAGCCCTTTACCATCGAATTGAGAAAAACAATTGGTGTCCTCGTTTAGATTAGTAACTGTATGTTAAGTTCCCCGACATGCATACTCCCCTTCCCTGAATACTAATTAAATGCTTATTACGGTTAAGATGTTTCAACGGAGAAGTGCAATATTAAATTGTGTTGTAAATTTAGATTGTAAAGGGCTCGCATGATCGAGCGCCACTGCCATAAATGGCAGACGACCGAGGCAGAAATCGATCAAAGATAATCACCTGTAGTATAGCTTCTAGATTAGCTAAGCGATTACTATTTCCACGATTAGTTTGCGAATTTTGCGAAATAGAGCCGAGGAAGCACGATGCATAACATCCGGTATTCGAATTACAAAATTGCGAACAATAGTCGAGCATCGTGTACGAACTGCTGAATGTTACTTTTAGGGAATAAAATTGTTTAAAAATACATGTAAGATTTAGTTCTTCGCAGCGGATCGACCGCAGACATCCCGCCACCAATTTCCCTCCTCGTTTGCTTTTCCCTGCTATAAACTCTATCCCCTGTTGAACCTTCGGCTATGTCTTCAGGTACTGGTAAGACTCACTATAATCCGAAGGTGATTAAACATTGACCTGCGCGCTCGTTCCACGAACGAACGACGCGACGGTCATTAAGCGACAATACTTTTCAATAGCCCCTTTAATTGCTTTCAAGGGGAATTCTATTGAAATTAAACCATTATACGTATACCCTGCCTCATCATTTGCGTAGATATTGCCGTAATGTTCACGGTCAATTTTCAATTTGCTGCGTGATATTCAAGGGGGTTTCAGGAAATAGTTAGGCAATAGAACGAGGAATCACTGAATCACCGCTGCGTTGCGTTCGAGAGTAAAGTATGCTTCCAAATTGCTGCAAGCACAGTACATACATATACCTAACAGTGACGCATACAAAGGGGACCCAAGGGACCCTGGCACCCCTCAAACAAGGGACTTTGTAAAAATAAAGAAAATTGAATTTTATTCTTTAAATAAATTGTTATAATCACCCAATGAATTTCATTCACACCTAACGAATTTGCATTAAAAATATTTTTTATTTCAAAGCGAGAATCCTTCTCTTCTCCTCGAACAACCTTTTCGAAGCGAAGGATATTGACACGGTCGCAAATATGTACATACTTTGAATCCAGCAATGAGACGATGAAACGTTCAAACAAACGACGAACGCCTCGTAGTTTCCCAGTGACGTAATTTCATTATACTCGCCATTCTTAAAAAACAGACAACGTACTTTTGGTGAAGCAAGACAGAATCGAATTGGTCCGATAAACGGTCGAATTAGAAGCTGCACGGTCTGTCCAGAACCTTGGAATTATGTATAAAAAATAATCGATAAAATTATCGCATGCGAAACCTTTCTACACTCTATCATTTAAAAATTTCCATGTCGCGGATAGTTATTTACCTGTTAGCATTGAGTCTCGCGATAAATGCTCAAGGAAGCCACGGACGCGGGAAACGGTCTGTCCGCCTACGCGGAGAATGTTCGTTTAGACAAATTTTTATGGCCACTACCGAGGAACTCGGTTCTTCCGTGTTATTGTCTCGAAAGATGACGTTTCCTCTGTCCCTCGAACAATTAATTATCTATTTTCTGCTACTAAGGCGGAATAACGCACGATTCGTTTCTCACTGTGGACACTGAATTGCGTGTCACATATTGTAGAAACTGCTGACGACTCTTCTCTCATTAAGTGTCAGAGAAGCGACTATTTCTACCACGAAAATGCTTCCTCGACAAAGGATCCCGTTTTGAAAAAGGAACGGTAGTTTTTGCCTTAAAATTCAGCATGTGCTTGACATTTCACAATGTTCTCACATACTTAGGTGGCCATAAGGTAGATGAGGAATAAGAGGATGCCTTGAGTTTTCGAATATTTCAACCAATGGTTGGGATAAAATGAGAGGAATGGCGGAATGCCTATGCGACATAAACTGTTTTATGTATCTGTTGCACAACTACTTAGGTACTTACGAATAATTATCACGAAGCAGAGTTGCAAAAAAACAATGTCAGTTAACGCGATCCACAAATTTTCAGAATATTTTAGACTATGTTTGAGATAGATGAAACTCGATAATTCGAAGCACGTTTCGACACAGCAACATGCCTCCCTCCTGTTTTACAAATTCTGATCAGGGACACTTACCCGGCATAAAATTTATATCGACATTGGGCCTGCACTGCATTTGGCCTGCCCACGACACCACGAAACGGGTCGGCGCGGCGCAGCAGTTGCATTTATAGCCCATTAAGCCCAAGGAAATGAAAGAACCGTCTCGCACCGGGAATCCCAAGAGTCCTTAACACCGATTAACACATTCTAGACGAGAAACTCTGTGACTAAACCCGTGTCACGGCGAACCTTGATGGATTTGGTCGTTAAAAGGACCCTAATATCTGTACTCGGTGTCGACGGCACCGCGAGGCCACGGCTAACAGCCAGTGGCCTGAATTTTGCCCTTGAAACTGATTTATTGCCTCTTCCGATGCGATGGATGGATTCAGGGTCACTGAAATCGCTCAATTTCCAATACCCACCACAAATCGATCACCGTATCATTGTAATCTTCAATCAAAAGGTTGCCTCACCCGTCACTGCCATTTAAATAAAAATTTGTGTAAATGTAGAGCATATAATGGTATACGTAGATACAAGAAGCAATTTTTCTTTTCTGAAGAAATTCACTCCGAAGGGGTGAATTTCGTTTCCCTAATTTCCCCCTACAACGGTGAAATCTTTTAATTCTGGTAATGTAACAAAACTGAACAATTCTCATATCTAAAATTTTCATATATCTATCTCGCACCGTTACAAAGTTAAATTAGGGAAACGAAATTCCTTCTACATCTGCACAAAGTTTCATTGAAATTAGAATTTTCGGGTACATACATAAGGAACGTTTGTTTGCAAGCAACCACGAAGCGTAAACAGATTGTTGAGCGTGATCGTCTAGTCAAAGCGTCCAAGGCGACGTGATTCGCAGAAAGCAGGAAATTCGGCTAAAAGGCTGATAAACCACAGGAAATACCTAGAGGGTGGGCAAAAAACTGCAGGGTCATCGCGTCTGTTGTCGCTGTTAGGTGGCTGGGTCCCGGCGCGGCGTGTCGAACCGCGTCCATCACCTCCTCCACTAATGCGGAGGCTCATCCGTGCTAATGAGATGCGGCGATTCCACGCGAGGAGTACCTGTTTCGTACCTGCGTAAATGCGTCGGGGTATCCCAGGAGGTTCGGAACGCTCGCGGTTACTATATAAAGACCGCCCTCCTGATTTCCTCATCGTCACTTCAGACTCGATCCTCGAAGGAACACCTCTTGCTTGCAGTGCCACTCGTCTGAGCAAACCGGAAGTATGTCGAGCAAGATCATCCTGGTCATCCTGGCTGCGGTGCTGGCCACCGCTTTGGGCTTCCCTGCCGTTGCAGAGCAAGGTATGTACATATGTATATCGCTTGAGTAGTATAATTATTGCGGGCAAGCTTTCAAGGGTACTCGAGAAATAGTGTTATTGAAGAGCTCGTCTTCAGAAGTTGAGGAATTTAGGTGGGGGCGTGAATGGGTTGGGAGAAGCTGAGGGTTTTGGGAGAAATAGTTTTTCTCCTTGTTCTGATCGATCACAGTTCGAGGAGGACGTCGCTACAGAGGGTCCTCAAGAAGTTGGCTAATAAGTGGATTCTTGAATCGTGAATTTTATAATCCTCTTAGTTAGTGGTTACTCCATTAGCAGTCAGCTGGTGTTATTCTATTCTTGTCTCTCCAATGATTCCTCGCGTCGCAAGCAAGCTGATTTCAATATGTACCTACTAATTGGATAGGTAGTGTTTGACACATTGCGCATCAAGCCGAATATTCTTGGTACCGTGACTCACCGTTTAGTGAACGTCCGAGCAATCTTTTAACAGGCCACTACAAATTACCACCTCTCGACCTTACTTCTTTTGAAGGTCCGTGCCACTTCCATATACCTACCGGATGTTTCACAAAACCTTCGTTCGCCAGAACGTTCGCCTCTTACTCCACCTATCTCCTATTTTTTTTTAATTTCCTTCCTCAGTTTCGTAATCATACAAGCAGGCTCCCTGAAATTAAGAGGAAACAGTTCGACACGTCCAAATATCACAGATCATCATCGAAACCAAAACTGCTTCATCCACTGAAACATTGTTCTTTCTTAATCATTCCAGAAACACCACTGGCGAGGATGGTAAGAGCAGCCTCACCGGATCCACACCACCATGGACACGGTGGTTATGGTGGATATGGTATCGGCGGTTACGGCGGTTATGGCGGTTACGGACACGGTGGCTACGGGCACGGTGGCTACGGGCACGGTGGCTACGGCGGCTACGGCGGCTACGGCGGAGGCTATCCCCATGTAGGGGGTGGTTTCTCTCAAAGCTCCGCGCACGCTGGTTCCATCAGCTCGCCGTTCGGAAGCGCATCTTTCGCGAGTGCCAAGGCTGGGTAAATATTCATCTCCTTCTTTAAATAGCCCAACAAAAGATACCGTTGCTAACTAGTTTCTAATTCTTCGTTTTTTTTTTTATTCTATTGCAGAAGCAATGGATTCGGACGATGACGAACTGGTTCAGTCGAAGATTCGCATTCCTGATGACCAAATAACTTAGTCGTGTTGCACAATTTTGTATGATACTTCCAAGCTCTAGTTATTTTTTTTTGTATAATAAACTTTTCTACTACACCATTCGTGGCGAGACTTTCTCCTGGATCATTTCCTCCCCTGAATTCACCCACGTGTACCTATTATCGCGCAATTCTAGACCATCGATCGTCAATTAGGCAGCGATGTTAAGTCGAGTAATATTCTAACAGCGTTTATACGGGTGTGAACGTCAGCTACATATGCAGGCGTGCCCGATCATATCCGGATGTTTGCAAATGAATGTTTTGAAAAATATGGCGCGCCACTGCAATTTCAAACACGCACATCGCTGGTATAAAAGCGATTGCTCTATCACAGCGCGATCGTTGGTGCAATAGGTTCGCTGGGGGTCGACTCTTTCGCGGAACCTCTAGGAAACTGATGAAAAATGCGGGTTCTGGTGTTCCTGCTGCTGTGGCTCTTAATGACCGTGAGTAGAGGAGAAATTCGTCTCTGTCCACTGTATCTTGATAATCGGGGAGTTCAAATATTATTGAGGAGAGGGATCGAGCAAACTTAGAAAAAGCCTCACAGTCGCATCGATTCTAGGTTCGTTGCAGTTCCGTCGTTAGATCAGATCAGACAGGTAAACGAACATTACTCCTCCGCACACGTTAGATCGTAGGCAAGCGTATTTAAGAAATCTTCATCCTGCATCTTGCTTTTGTATCTGATAGAGATCCAAACAGAATTGGACCAACAGCGAAGCGCTCGAGTTCATAGGGTCGCTGACAACGGATTCCCCGTGAACGAGGAATCAACTAATCAGAGGAGTTCGTCAGGAAGGGAAACTTTTCACGCATTCGAGAAACTTTTCACGGATCTTCCCGATTTGAACGATCTGCTCGAACGCGAGGCAAGCCGACCGCCGTCCGAGATACCTACCTTTGAATGTTAGAGCAGTGTCCTCGTACAGCAGAGAACTATGTGTTTTTAGGCGGAATTGTTTAAGGAGTTGAAAGTGATCCTGAAAGAGCTGTCACGAGAAGGAACCGCAGCGCTCAACAATGTTGACCTCGCGATTAATGGGATAACGAACACCACCACGCCAGTGAAATCCATTAAAGCGGCGCCGAAGAACGCTAATGGATTGAGGAATCTTCTTAATTCACCGGAACAGCTGGATATTTATTACCCGGATGGTCGGAATAGCGTGAACCTGTCAAACTCAAGTAACCAACCTCTGTTTTAATTTTATTCTTCGTTATTCTTCGTTATTCTTCGTTATTCTTAGGATCTTTCACTCGCATCGAACCGACAAACAATCCTCAGTTAAAGACGATGAAGACTATTGTGCGATATGTGGACAATGTGATGCTCGAGGTCCAGAATCACATACTCTACATTCGAAACATCTTCGACAAGCTCTGCAGGTAAGGTGAGAAGAAAAATCACAACAAAGCCTGAGATTAGAATAATATATCACGACTATTTTACAGAAAGCATCAGTCCAAGCCGCTGCCTCTATCAGATGTGGATAATTCTGGGAAAGCTGCATCCAAGAATCAACCCAAGAAAGTATCTATTCTATGAAGCAACGTTTATGTTTTAACGTTAAACGAAGCTTTAAACAGTACTTGTAATCTTTATAAGAAATTCCAAGCATGACAGTACCCGTCATGCAATAAAGAAGAATTATCGACTCTTAAAATGCACAGCATGAAAAGACCAGTGACGTTAATTTATTAAACCTTAGACATCCTTTGAATAACCGAGAGTTCTTAGAAATATGCAGGTATAGCGGGATCTTACCCTGATTGCTTAGGAAGTTTGATCGATCGTATTCGGTAACCACTGGCGACAGAGAAGCTATTGCGACGCGAGCGTTTGTTTCTCGTTAAACGGTAAGTTTGTTGTTAATGTAATTGACGCGTAGTTGCAACAATGAAACGCCATAGAAACAGGCGGATCGAGGTGAGCTGTGTACGAGAGAAAAGCTTAAATTTCCTTCGAATTAAACATCATTGGCGATGCGAGCTATTTAGATGTAGACACCAGCGTTACATTGCGACCGGGTTTTGCACGTGCTAAGCGGAACATCGTTACACCACGGGCGATACTAGTTAGCAATTGCTCGATAGGATTCCTTTGCAATTACTTGCACATCTTGTTCAGTAGATGCTTCAACTAAAATTTTTTATTTAATATTGCCAAGTAATACCTACGTGGCAGCAGGCAGATAATTTGTTATAATAATAGTTGTCCGTGCGAATAAATGTTTCGATATATCCTTGATAGGGTAATTCCGGGAGACGCAGTCGGGCTGGAGAGTTGGTCGAATTGCTATATTCAGACTCTACATCTGTGTATATGTAAAAATGTGTTAAGGTTCAAAACAATTAATTCTCTCGAAATCAACTGTTTCGACCAACTCTCCAGCCCGACTGCGTCTCCCGGAATTACCCTACGTGCAGTTCGTGCCTGCGAGTTATAGTTTTTTAATCGAAATACCAGCAACACTCGCATGACTCGTGAATCGCGTGTACGCCAACTTCGAGAAACTAAATTGAGAACTCGAAGGCGTCGGTGTTTCTTATCGTGGCGTGATCTAATCCCGGTGTGAAATTGCATCCTTAATAACGCATCCGTAACCATACCTGTTAAACCGATTCATCAACGCCTTTACTCAGCTTACTTACTTACCATCGACGCAATTGAATGCTGCACGTAGTGATGGGATCTGAAGTGGTGATGGGATCTGAAGCGCTTCGAAGCGCTTCGAATCTATATATATGACGAAAACTTCGAAGCGCTTCGAACATGATTCGAAGCTCTTGAAAAGTCTTGGTCGGCTTCGAAGTCTGAACGGATTCGAAGTCTTGGTCGGCTTGAAGTCTGAACGGATTCGAAGTCTGATCGGCTTCGAAGTCTCGAAACTCTTGGTTCGAACCTTGGTAGGTACCCCGTGGCGAGCACAACACTCCCCAGTGCCTCACCAAATTTTATGGCTTTCGACCCTCGAAGGGGTTTGAATCCATTAAAAAATGAGAAATATCTAAGATTTTCGAATTTCTCATCAGATCTGTGCGAAAACGGCGCCAATCGATTCCTTATGCTTCGCCTATGAAACTAACACCAAGAACGACGTAATTCGGATCATAATGAAGGAAATTCCATAAAAAATTGAATTTTATCATTTGAAGCTGTCTTCGTTAAAAATAGTCCGATTTACATGAAATTTGATATGATTTTGATCGGAAAAATATAAGGAATGCATCGGTGCCACTTCCATATCCATATGATAAAGAATAAAGAAATATTTTATTTCTGAAACAGTTATGAATCCTCGGCCGACCTCAGTCTGCGATCCGCAGCGATTCCACGTCGGCGCCCCGCTCTCGAGGGTGAAAGTGTGAAATATTCATTTCAGCGTATTAAGAAATTCTTTATTCTTTATCGTAAATTCCTTATGTTTTTCTAATGAACATCATATCAAATTTCATGTAAATCGGACTATTTTTAACGAAGCAGCTTCAAATTGGGATCTCATATTGGGCCTCTATTATTTATCCTTTTTATAAATGATATTGCACAGCAATTCTCTTTCGCTAAACCGCTTCTATGTATACGCGGACGATTTGAAGGTTTTTGCGATTGTGGAATCTCTGTCGCATGCGCGGGGTTTGCAAGCGGATCTGGATCGGCTCTCTGCATGGTGCTGTATGAATGGCCTCAGGTTAAATACTTCTAAATGCCACATTATGTCCATGACCCGACGGAAGAGTGCACTGATCTACGACTACAAGATTAGCGACACTATATTAGGTATAGTCTCTAGTATCTGTGACTTGGGGGTTACATATGAGTCGAGGCTGTCGACGGCCCAGCACGTCAGAAATATCTCCGGTGCTGCCAATAAAAATCTTGGCCTGATCAAGAGATGTGCTATGGATTTCAAGGGCATACATGTGGTGCGCTTGTTGTACAACTCATTGGTCAGGTCGCGATTGGAGTATGCTAGTGTTGTTTGGTCGCCACACCAAGCGAAATACAGGCGAATGATTGAAAGAGTGCAACATAAATTTCTTCGGGCTGTGAGTAATCTTATAGGCAGGAGCATGTCCTTTGATGATCACGATTATGTACCGATTTTGTCGTGTCTGAATATGGACACACTGGAGGATCGCAGGACTGCTCTGGATCTTGCCTTTTTGCGTAATTTGATAGACGATGAGATAAATTGTCCGGAATTAGTGTGTTTGGTTGGCCTCAATGCTCAAGCCAGATCACTCCGCTACAGGGAGCTTTTTCAATCGCGTTAATTTAGGACGAATCTGGCCGAGATAGATCCGCTAAACAGAGTCTGTAATACAGCAAACCGTCTACTTAGCTCTAAATGCGGATATTTTCTCCAACTCTTTTCGTACATTTATGTCGAAAATTAAATTGGCGCTGAGAGGAGCAGCATAGTAGCGTCATAAAATGGTTAATTTGACGGGTATCCGCGATGTCTTTGTTGTAGGCTTAATGTACAAGTGGAATTTAATTCCGTTAATAAACAATTATTAAAATGATATAATTCGATTTTTCATGGAATTTTCTTCATTATGGTCCGAATTACGTCGTTCTTGGTGTTAGTTTCATCGGCGAAACATATGGAATCGATTGGCGTCGTTTTCGGAAATCCTAGACATTTCTCACTTTTTAATGGTATTCAAACCCCTTCGAGGATCGAAAGCCATAAACTTTGGTGAGGTTTCGAATCAAGAGAATCGAGACTTCGAAGCCCATCAAGACTTTTCAAGACTTTTAAGCTTCGAATCGTGTTCGAAGCGCTTCGAAGTATGTAGTCGCCTGACATTCAAGACCGATTCGAACTTCGAAGCGCTGGGAACCGACTCCAGAGTCCTATCACTAGCTGCACGTCGTTTCTTGATTATACATTTATAATATACCTAACATAAATACATTTCACAAATTAGTAATTAGTCATTACTAAACATTCGATAGATGTAGCCACTCGACAGTCATGGAGCCTCATTGCAAGTTGCAAAGTCTCTCAGCGCCTGTGGAGGTGCAACCGCATCCACGCGTTGTAGTTCCATCGAGCGTAGTGCATTCGCCCAGGTGCACTGCTCGAGAGTATCAGCACTTTATACGAAACTTATTTCAAATTGAATTTAATAAATGGTATATAAAAAATACCATTTTACTCCCCCTAGAATGAAAAAGAAAATTTATGTATGCACAAAAGTGCAACGTATTGCATGATGAAGGCTAATTGAGTGGCCTCGAATGCGATTGCTCTTCTGGAAACGACTTCTGCTTCGAGAACGACTTCGTACTTCACGAAGAACTTTTCGTGTATTATTTTTAGTACAACGAGTGCCTGACATGCATCAGATTGGAACTACCGAGCAAATGCATTATGCACAGTGAACTTTGCTCTCTCTCCTCGTCCCATGCGTTTCTTCATGCATGCAAAAGCATCGAATACTGGATGAAGCACCTCATAGCGCAAATCGCTGGCAAGTTTGCATAATGAGCAATATCTAGGGCCCAAAGGGAAACAGCAATTCCCTATATCGTCTGCCATTCCGGTGCACGTCGCGCGATTTATGTAGGTGTATTTTCCAGCCAAATCAAGTAAACGCAAGTACATAGATTCGGAGCATGGGGCGCGGAGGATTCGCTCCCTAATCGAAAACAATGAATCGTTGCACGTTATATTGATCAATCGATCCGTAACCATAGCTTCTATCGTCTTAACGCGATCAATCTGCTTTTATGTTCTGCCTGCTATAATTAGAACAGATAGAACTCGTCTTCTAACGAGTTATCCCATTAGCTGGCCTACTTTCACCCCCAAAATTCTAAAAGGCTACTTGGTGAAACGGAAAATCTACCGTTTTACAGATTTCAGGCGAATTTTTACCAATGGTCGTATGTTCTTTTAACTGCCGAGTTGGGCGCAGACTTTAACGAAAGGGGAAGTAAAACGTTTCACTGTTAGAGCTGAACTGAGATCACTTGTTGACTTACGTTTGCCGGGAGGGGAAAGTTCGCAGGGATGTCCGACGGGCGCAGCCTCTCGTCGAGTGCGAAACCTCGAATGGATCATGGAAACGTCGACGGCGTCGGCGTCGGCGCCGAAGGAACAGGCGCCGCGAACCTACGGGCCGGCGCCACCCTCATGAAAAGCGTCTCAATCTTCCTGATGAACGGACGCAAAGCCTCCGTCAACTCCAAGAGGCTGACTTCCGGCAGCCCGAAGCACGAGCCGCGAAAAAGGCACCGCCGAAGGATGCTGGACTCTGGAAACGCCCGGAATTCCGTGCACATCGTCAAACTTACCGAGTCGCTCAAAAAGAAAACCAGATTCTCATGGCAAGTGCGCGATTTGTTTTAATGGTTTCGAGTCTTCTGCGTTCTACCTGTGCTATAGGTAGGTAGGTACATCCGAAGAAATTACAAAGTTCTTAGGGATGGGGGTCTCCGAGGCAAGGACATTTGCAGGTTCGCGATTTCTTCAGAAATGAGACCCACGTTAGCTTGAAACGGGAACTTTGTAAATTCTTCTGCTAAGTGATACAAGGTAGCGTAATCTCTATCAAGACGTTGGCGTTTCACGAAGCGATCCGCTGTCTAATTGCTACAGGTTGGAGTTGGATAATCTGTGCAAGTTGTACAAGAGGCTAACCAATTCGGGTCAGCAACAAGTAGGACAATCGTTCGTTATCGGTAGGAGGCAGCAATCGAATCCGGCTATAGAGGTAGCGACACTTTCAATGAACCACTGCACCGCTTCAAATCATAGACAGTTTTAAGTCGCGTGCGTGAACCTGTCATTAAGTCCGCGAAGAAACACGCGATGCACATTGCACAGCTCCTCCGACAAGCACAGACATCGAACGGTATATTTAGCCGCCTGCTTCAAAGTGAATTATAATTTCGGAAGAAAACCTATTCCAGGGCATCGATAGAAGCATTTTCCGAGATCTGCTGCACAACAGGTTCAAAGTGATCACGGAGGACGCGTTGGTGGAGCGAATATTTTGCTGCTGGGATAGGGAGAACGAAGGAATCATCAGGCTGGAACCGTGGGTCATGGGATTGGACCTGTATCTTCGCGGTAGCCTGCGGGAGAAGATCGAATTTTGCTTCAAAGTGTACGACTTGAACAACGACGGTTTCATTACGAAGGACGAAATCTTTGCATTGTTCAAGTAAGCATGTTCGAGCATCTATCTCGTTCTACTTGTACTGTTTTTATTACAGCTGGTTGTTCCCCGGGCCCCCTTATACGGGCTGATCACTTCAACGCAATGTACTACCTTCATTTCTTAGGCACTTCCGATAATTAATTTGACTAAAAAATGTTTCTAACAAAAGTTTCTTACTGGTTAATGCAGCACTGATTGTTTCCTACTCGCAGAAATTGCTTGATGAAACAACCTGGGGAAGAGGACCCCGACGAAGCTGTCAGAGATCTATCAGAATTGGCGCTGAAGAAGCTCGACGTAGATCGAGACGGGAAGATTTCCTTCCAGGATTACAAACTGGCTGTCCTGGAGGAGCCTCTGCTTCTGGAAGCTTTTGGGCAATGCTTGGCTACGGAGGATAACTGTTCTTCCATTATAGCTACGTTACAATAACGTCCTCTCAAAAAAGGATTATATTTAAAAGCTTGTAAGAATTATCCACCGACAGGCTGGATTTGTAAAGCCCATTAAGATTGTAAAGCAAAAGTAACTGCTAATTACACATGCACCCTAGAATTCTACCAGTCATGCGTAGAATAATGTAGTAGCGGAGAACACCAATTTCTCGATGAATCATGCAGACTTCCGTCCACTGTGCAATTTGTCAGTCTATGACTGTATACGCTGAATAATGTACGTACAGTTACACCTGCTGTATCATTAGAAGCTACGATGCAAATAAATAAATGTCCTTAGAACTTGCACGCGTTTATAAATTAGATACCTACCAACTGTTACAAGTATCGTGATGGAAAGTACAGACATAAATGATTAAAGGGGAAGCATAGAATTATTATACCAACGTCGAAGGGTTGGTAAATTCACTTGAGAGGTTCGTAATCATGGCACCTGCCGTTTATTAAAAACAAATTCAATAGTAATCGTAATTACAAACAATAATAATATTAATAATAATATAATATAATATAATATAATAATAATAATAGCATAATTACAAAATACGCTCGATCTGGCTTTCTTACAGCGTGGTTGCTGAATCAGTCTTAACCCTCGGATTACCAAGCTTCGAAATCGCCTCGTTGAGCGCGAATTATTTACTTTCCCTCTCTACTCCTTTCTCCACACGCTCCGTCGATCTTGTCGTTTGAAAAATATCGATCGATCGCCGATCCTCGTTCGATAACCCGAAGGCTAATTAAACTATGAAACGTTCTAGAGGTATGTTACAGTGATGCGGGGGGTTTCTTCTTCGCGTAAATCGAAAAAATTGACTTCTTTTCGTCTGCGCGCGCGCACAACAAAATATCGGCTTGTTCGCGTCGCGGTGCTTCCGGTTCCGGGGACCCGTTGCCCGCGACCTCAAGGTTCCTTCTTCACGGGCACACACGCGTGTGTATTTTTCTCTGTGTATATATATTCATTTTATTTCTTCATTTATATATATATATATTTTTTCATTTATATATTCATATATTTATATATATATAGATCTGTAATAATTAATATACACGCACGCGCTCCGGTACTTGCAGGATGTATCGCGAACCGATCGCGGTTTCTTGGTACGATCGGCACTGGAACAACGGGGATGAAGAGTCGCCAAGGTTGAAACTATGGCAATCGGACTATTCCTGGATAATAATTGCGTCTAACGGAACTGCGATCGATAATGAGGACTCTTGTCAGCCCTCCTTGGAATTTTGTACACGGCAGGACTCGCGAGAGTATAGCCGTATAGCGGATAAGAGAGTATTCGGACGAAAAGTCATAGCCGTGAATACCGGCTCCCGGTACACCCTGGCAAGTAATTGTAATATTCGTAAACGCGCTCCACGGAAACGAGCGGGATTTTTATGCGCGAATAAAAAATAAAGGATCCACGTTCGTTTCGTCGGAGTGCTGAGATCTGCTGAGGCTGTGTCCAACGACTTTCGTCCATTTGCGATCGTGAAACTAGCAGTCAGATAAAATACTATTTCGTCTTTTTACATGTACATATGCATAATGTGTATACGTATATCGTTAATTCATCAAAGTGGGAATGAGGATGCTTTGCCTACGTTCTTTCTTCGTCGTCACCTACGCTTTCCGTTTAATCCTCCTTTAACATTCTATCTCGTAACTTGAACGCCGACGCGACGGTGACGATGACGTCCTGTCCTCTCGTCAATATATGGATACTCTTTTTCTATTCACATTTTTTTTTTGTCCTATTTTCTTTTTCGATTCTTCTCCACTACGGTTAGCATCGACTATTCGACTTTACGTTTAATCCGAGAATCTACGACGAGAAGGGAAAGTGCGCCGCAGCGCTTATGAAACGGTACAGTGCCTGTTTCGCGTTGTTTCCAGCCGTCAAAATAGTATCTTACCCACTTCTAGAAACTAGACAACGAAGGTTCGAGAAGGATAGACGCGTTTTCATCCGGTTTTTTTAGGCACTTAAACGTCGGGAGTAGTGTGGGAACCTTAAGGTGGAGGTCCATAGAACGCCTGCTATTTCCTATTTACAGTCTTGATTGAGACGCGTGTTACAATCTTCCGGGAGGAATCGCATATGTATTTCGAAATTCTACCAACAACACCGCGCACCGTTTGCCAGGAAAACTTGTCGCTCCTTCGATCTGCTTGCAGTTCCTTCTTTCATTCAGCTCCACGCTTCTTTGAAGTGAAAAATGGAGAGGGGTGAAATTCGGCGCGAGTGATAGACGTGAAGCGCGGCGACAGAATTTAGCCAATTAATAGATTGCTGAGCGAAATTTTTGCGGGGAAACGATATGGATATGATTTCCGTCGGCACGACGGAAAAACATCTGATTGTAAGTTAAAAATGAGCACGAGAGAAGAACAGAAGTATGTTCTTCTGACAGAAGAATAACGACATTTACGAAATGTAAAATTTGCTTCGAATGTGCCCCACGCGACGATTCAGTCCAGCACAGACACATAAAGATACAGAGTTATTCGTAGCACACATGCACATGCACGACGCCGACGCGACGGCGTACACCATATACCAAAATACGCTTACGTCTCCTACAGAGTAATAGATTCGTTATATACGTATAATATACATAGTATGTATAAAAATCAAAAGCGCATATTACAACGGCGATCCGCGACCGTGAATATCAATTAATATATATCGTAGTAGCGATACTCGACAACCAAGACCACAGTCGATGATGGTGAATAGTACTAAACCATAGTAGCGATATTAATATTAACGAAAGGGAAATTTATAATAATCATTAGTGCAATATATGCATACATAAAAATGGCATTATATTCGCTCCTCCTTCTTTCGTCTTCTTTTTTTTTCGCCGCACATTACTCTTATTCATCGATCTCGCCCTTCCTTACACTCGGTACACACTACACACTCATATACTTTAGGTGCGTAATTATAACGTTGGAATAACTTTAACGATTTGCAATTTGCAATCCCTACCACTATTCGAGAGTAGTTGCTGTACATTGTACAATGCGACGGCGAGACGCATCCACTGTATTTCGTTTGTCGAGGATAGATCGGGGTTTCCCCCCTAGTTTCTACCATTCTTTATCGTGCCTTGCGCCAAGCGGATGCACACGAATCCAATCAGTTTCAACGCTTCCGCGTGTTCTTCCCAATGAGATTCATTGAATTACCACGGTAGCTTTCGTTGCAACTTTATCGCGAGAGATGCAATTACGAAATGGAAATAGGACGAACGGGATTGGAGGTTGCAGGCTGGATTCGTGTGCATCCAAGTCCTCCTTTCCTTCTTCAACGACTACTTCTACGAATTTCTCTGCAAAGTGGTGAAGTTACTCCAACAAGGGGATTCATAAAACATCCAATATATGTATATCTGCGCTCGAGAGGTCGCAATGTTAAAGACTAGCAATTATGGTTCTCTTAGAATACTACGTCGTAATTGGGTAAAATCGTGGTGGCTGCCGACGCGGCTGATTATCCTACAATTATGTTATCGATAAATTCTTTTTATTAAAATATAATTATCATGGTACATATTCTGTGTTTCGCCAGTGATAGCTTTGCTTTCACCTGTTTTTCTCTTTCTTTCCTCCCTCTTGGGTGTAAAGGAAAAAGCATGAACGCCCGTTCGACCGAACCGCGAGGATCGTGACGACAGCCTCGGCTATCAATGGATGAACATTGGACGCAGTGAACGTTAAATGCTGAACGAACGTGAATGTCGGGGCAGTAGAGACAGCCGCGAAATTATCTGAGATTGTCAAAATCGTCTTTTCGTCAAATGCAAATGAAGGAGTTAAGAACAAGTTGGCCACGCGAGCGACGCTTTAAAGGGTTAATGGGTATCGGTACATCTAGCTTTCAGTCACAAACATTCTGTAAACGGACACGTGTAAAAACATTGGTAAAAAAGGACAGTAGGAACCAAGTAAATATGGGCAGTCATTTAATTGGCTGGTCAGTTTCCAGGTTGAACGAGTCTTTTGATCGATTGGCAGTAACAGGCAGTGTTTTAATATTATCCCGCTGTCGTCACGTCGATCCCCACAGTCATGAGCACGCTCGAACCCATGTTCGGCCCCCAGACAGACAGATTAATTCGATCGAGTTGAAATTGCAAGCTCGCCCCTCCTCTACTTCCTCTACTCCTCCAGAATTTCTTTGCCACCTAACAACGAGGATTCGAGGGGCAAAGCAAGAGTGCCACGGATCGTTCGCCACCGTTCGAACACCGACTGGCACAATATCCAGAATAAAGATCGAGACTATTCCTTCGCGCCACGACCATTTTGGCAATTATTGTACTCTGCTATATTTACAGGTCTATCGTACACGTAATATACAACAACGTGGCGAGGACGCTGAAACAACCAGCACCCCAGTCCACTGTCTACCTCGTTGCTTATCCTCCGAAAATAAAGGGGGCTTCGTTAAAAAAATTCCTCTCCTATCGTGGTCGAAATTTACGGGCAAATGAAATCGTTGAAACTCTCGTCTATGTCCTCGTCGTCGTCGTCGTCATTGTCGTCGTCGTCGCAAGAGACAATTCCAAGGAGTCTCCCAGTCAAGAGTTTGCCAAACATAAGGGTTAACGGGCAAGTCCTGCCGTCGCTCGAGTCATCTCTAAGCACGAAATCGAGACTGCAACTATATAGTAGGTACTTGATGATTTTTATTGAAAATACTCTGAGAAAACTCTTTCTCGATGTTACCACGCGCAGCGACCGTCGCGTTCGACCGAACCTTTCATTAACCTGACTGTCGATAGAAAATCCCCACACGCAGATGAGCAAAACGCGAGTGGGTCCGTTTAGGTGATAAATACGTTAGGTACTACTATTCGAGATTGCAATATTTTCTGCCAAATATATTGTCATCGGTCGTTTTATTCTACCGCCTCGCGCGGCAAGATGGTAAGTGGTAACACAAAGAAAGACGGAAAGAACGGAAACGTCTTTGGGAACAGAGGGAACGTTGCGTGCTCGACGAATCGTTGACATTGCTTGAAGAGTGAATCGGCTCAAGTTTTACGTGCTGCGCTTATACGACGTGCTGATCGATTAAAATATAGATTATGCTCGCTTCGAATACAAAAATACAATTCTCGGTGGAGATCAACGGGCGCACGGAGGGCCGTATCCCGTCCCTGTGCGATTCTTCTCGATTGTATCGCCAACGATTTACCAGTAAAACGTACGCCCACCCACGCATACACACGAACACCTATAATATACGCGTAACGCGTTCAACTCCTTTGATGCGGAAACCACAAACAATTCATCGAGGGGGCCAGCATCCTAGAAATGAAACTAAGTAGCTTGTGTTTTTCCATTCACTGCTCGGCCTGACCAAGAGGTACGATAGTGAAAAAAAAAATACCTAGCTGTCCTCTTTGTAGATCGTCTGGCAATCTGATTGCGAGCTTCGGAGCTGATGCAGTGCTATATATTATGTACCTCTTTTTTTCATCACCGTTTCGAGAAAGTAATTGGCTGTGGTCTGGATTGCGTATTATGCTCTGCGACTGGACGAGAAAGGTGATAGAGTGGGGAATTAATTTCTGCTTATGTAAAAGGAAATGTTTAGCGAATCAGCCAAGTACTTTCCGAAACAAACACGAACGGTATAATAATTTCTTAGCAATGTCCCTGAAACATCGAATGATCCGCGAACTTTATGGTAATTAATGCGCACCCTAAATGCACGTTCCTAATCCCCCTCTTCCTCCTCAGTTTCTCCCTTTGAAACTCCCTTTACTGCAAGCTCTTTATCCGTTTAACCCTTTGTTGACGAGAATTATACCAGCAGTTACTTCGATATGCCCCTTCATTTTAATTAAAACTTTAAAAGAAAATCCAGCCTTACCGCGTGTTACGCTAGCAAGATGGAACGGGTGGTTTCCAGAAGTCTCGATGCGAGGATCGCGTTAGAGATTCATGAGGTTGAAACGATATTCACGGATCAACTTCTTCGGTCGATCTCCGTAAAGTAACTTGGCTGGAGGGGGCGGAGCACTGCAAGAATATTCCATCCCAGAGGGTTAATAAACGAACGAACCAGCCACCCCACGCGACGCGAAAATGGTGAACGCTCACAGCACTCAAAGCACAGGCGAGCATTTATCGAGACGCTCGCGCCCCACGAGGGTGTATCGCCTTAAAATATAGCTCTTCTGCTGCCCCGTGGCCTCGTCGCCTCATCATTCTTTCCCACCCTTTCTGCTTGCGTGCCGGTCACCCGCCCACCTTTTAATATTAATAATTAACGTTACCCTTCATTCTCTTCCCCCGTTTCGTCGTCAAATCGTCTAAAAATATGTCCTATGTATATTGTTCGCTCCGCGATTATCCACACGATACCCCGCCACTCGAGCATCCATACGCGTTTCAGCGAGAGACGAATAGCGTCGGCATACATCCACGCATCGTAAATCGCTTGTACGTACAGTTCGCCTACACGTCTATGTGTATTTGCGGAGTGAAACACGGACGGTAGTGCCTAAGAGAAGCTCAACCGAGACCCGAGACTCGAGAACCTCGAATGCCGAGGGAACGGTGCGTTTGCCTTCGCTGTCCACCGTTTTTCCATGCGGTTTCAGAGATGTGGGAGGATCGACGACAACCCTCGTCCCCTCGAAACCCCGTTCGCTCGGCTGATCGTGATCGTTTGCTCTCCCGAGCGTAACCTTCGGCGCAAGAATTCATGTCTCTCTGACTTAATCTTCAATTTGTCGAGTAAAGTCGTATTTGCTGAGCAGCGATAAAGTGGAGAACAAAGTCATGGTGTATTGCTTCGGAAAGTTAACGGTTCGGTACTTCGCTAAAGATTACACTCGCCCAGACCCAGCCACTTCCGAAACGAAGCAAGGTCTCGAGGAACGCGAGTTTCGAGCGGACAGTTAAACCAACTACAAGATACAATTTCAAGTTATACAAACACACATACCTAGACAGTATATACCTTCTGCACGCACACAACACGTATGTACTTCTTCTCTGTGTCCGTCTGCGAGGAAATCGGGTGAATCGCAATGACTGGCCGAATGGAATGATCGACAGTTTCGAGCTCGTATACTATCTAACGCCGCCACTTTCGCGTCTCATTCTGTTTGATCGTTGCCCTTCGACACCAGCCAGAAAGAGTTGCCTCTCCAGCCACTCGAGAGTGTCTCCTCCAGGAAGCTTCCTTTCCCTTGCGTTCCCTTGCGTTCCCCTTCGGCTACTTTCGTCCTCTCGCGATGCACTTGCTTTTAAGTTAACTTCGACACAGCCTCCTCGGAAACTACGGGCATTTCCGTGGCCCAGCACCGTCCTCCTTCGACAGTTCACTGCTAACTCCGTCATTCTGGTCTCCCTTCGGACTGCGTAAGACGATCGGCGCGTCAGCACCGGTTTCTTTCCTTTCTAGAATCGAGTCGACGGTTCCTCGCGCCGAGCCCCTCGCCGTCGAAGAGCCCGCGACGCCGATCGCCAGCGTCGGGTTTGCCATCGGCGAGCTGGGAACGCCTCGTGACACTACGGCCTGGCTTACGACGCTAGATTCAGCCCTGGTTCCATGGGATACCATTAAAGTGGCCCGGAACAGTTTCACAAATAGTCGTTGTCGACGGCCTGCGCGTCCTGCGACTTGAGGGTGGTCATCTCCTCCACGGTGCCCTCCTCCACCTCCTGCTCCTCCACGAAATTTATGCTCCCAGCCTTGTACCAGACCACTATGTCCACCACGAACGCCAGGACCAGGATACCGCCGGTCGTACCTGGTGGGTCAATGCGAGCAATTCGTTAATCGGCAATGGAGCAATTCAAACGGATCCTATCAAACGAGTCCACCCGCGACCTACTCGTATCTTGTCGCGGGCTTCCTTCCAACCGTCTACGTACCGTGATAGAACATTCTGAAGACATTCGAGTCGTAGAGCCAGCAGGCACCTCGCTCGCCGCAAGCAAATTCCCATACGAGACAAGCGGAGTCCACCACAGCACCATAAACGATAGGACATGGAACGTTACCTGCAACCAGGCAACCAACTTAACAACACCATCGCTTGACAATAGAAATTTTTCGAATTACACCAAACGACACTGAACCGAGTCCAACTCGGAGTCGGAGGACAGCAGATAAATAATTACCAAAGAGGCCGATAGCGAACTGTATGAGGCCCAATGCCATCGCCTTGTCCCTCGGATCCACGCACCGCAGGATCAGCAGCATCGAGCCCACCTCGCTGGTCGAGTGGATGAAAACGAACACCGAGAACAGCACCATATACACCCAAAAGTTACTGCACTCCAGCTTGCAGTAACCGATCGTCGCCATGCTCGGCGGTTCCGGTATCGTTTGATTCGCTCCGATGCACTGGCAGTTGTAAAACTGTAAGCCGCGAAACCAGCATTATTATTATTTGGAAATTTCAGTCGGTTAGCCGATCCAGGACGCGGAAAATGCAAACAACTGAGAATTAAGTGCTCCCAGCGGGCAAATTTTCGCAATCAATGAACCACTGTGTCGTCCAGGCGGGTAATGCAATTTCGCTCATACATGGGATAAACGGCGACACATTTCTGGCCCAGTTGCATGCCGCTGTCACCGACAATTACGGCTGGAGAGCTGTGCCAATGCGCCACATATCAATACCGCCCCCTCCCCCCCCCCCCCGCGATGACGTCATTCAGTGTGCACAGTGCACAATCGAGGAATGCAATCAACGAGCAGAATAGCGAAGAAGTTAGTCGATTAGAATTAGATGCTGCGCTGACGTAACGAGATAGGGAAGCCCGGTTTACAAGTCGGTTCACTCGTCAGGGATTGTTAACGACCAACGTGCAATAACTGTTCAAATTGTCTAATTACTTTAACGAACAGAGCTTTCCCTGTTCATTCGATTCCTTCGTACTCTTTTAATCAGGACAGCTTCTGGGTCGCAGTTCTTTTGTCTTCTTACATTGAAACATGGCTGTTTCGTTAAGATACCAATAGCTTGATAAAATAATATTCTCTGCAGAGATTACAACCACGGTGAGTGAAGTATCAAGTCGGAGGCTGTTAGCGATTCGAGGATCTCGATACTCGGGATGTGGAGCAGAAGCTTATGAATTTAATGGATGACCACTTGCAATTGTACTCACCGAAGTTACCTTGCCGTCGTGCACCGTGAAATTCGAGCAGCCCGCGTGACACGCCGAAAAGTAGGTCTTACCATCAGCACCGCAGATTGGACTGAACTTGTTTAAGTCGCAGTCGCAGGTGGCCTCGCAGGTTGGCTCGAATCTGGACGATCTACGGAGACGTGGTTGGTTTATCCAGTATTTACTACAACGAATGGCGGGGATAGGGGGTTTGATTCGTTTTTAGAACTTGAACTTCCTTCAACGCTGATAGTAATTTCTCGATCAACATCCACTAGTTATCTTGAAAGGCTCCGAGGGACGAGTCCTTGAAATCTCCGCGAATAATGGTACAATCCCAGAATCCCCAACGGTCTGACCCGTCCTTGTGCCCAAGGAAATCAATTACGGACAATAGTAATTTATGCAAACGACGCGAGAACGGGCAGCCGTAATTAGTATACGCGCAGAGCTGAGACGCGGGGGAAGGTAATTCGAAGGGATCGCGGCTGAATCGTGGCACAATCGTATAATAACAAAGAAAAGAGAGTGAACGGAAGGTACGATCTTCTGCAAAGGGGAGAGAGAGAGAGAGAGAGAGAGGAGGAGCGAAGACTTACCCATTGGAATGCGAAACGAGACCAGCGAAATCGTCCATCGGGCAGCCGATGAACATCAGCACACCCATGCCGATCGCGTAAATAACCGCTGTGAAGGCGATCCAGGCTGCGACGAACCTGGCGTTCGGCTTCGCCCTCAGGATAAACACCCCGCTAATTATAATACCCAGGCCCATCACTAAAATACCGCCGACACCTGCGAAAGAAACACACGGACGCTTGAAAACGGGCATCGCAGGAGGCTACGCGGTCCCATTTCTACATATTTACGTGCATTTACTCTGACCATTGCTCGGAACAATGGTTAAATCACAGGATTTCGTCGATACAAAGAAACGCGAAGGATCCTAGAGACAGGACGAAGGTGGATCGAGAGGTGGGGCCAGGAGAGCTCCCCTCGCGTGTCTATACGTGAAAATTACCTGAGATCATGTTCGCATGATGAGCCGGCAAGCGAAATTGGCTCTCGAGATACTTGGGCAGGAAGGTGTAGAGGCCAGCGATCGGTAGGATGTGCAGCACGCTGCTGGCCGTCCGGAACATAAGAATGTCGTTCTTCAACAGCCTCTTCACCGCTTTAGGGAAGTCTGCAACAGGTATAGAAGCCGAGGTGTAGCGAACGCCCGTACACAATTCGCTACCTCCTAGTCCGTAGTACGTAGTCCGTAGCATTTACATCAAAACTCATCCACCGTTCCTATGTTTCCTAGCCGGCTGGTGAAATTCGGGGACGCGGACCGTTCGAGTCGCGTCTATTTTCAGGGTTCATCCGGGAGTGAACGATGCGAGAGTTTATTACACGTCTCTGAACCGCTCGATTTGCTCCGTGCATCGTCGAATAAACGAGTCAGATTCTCTTGGCTGTACGAAACTGCTGGACGAATCTGACTCACCGGCCATTCCGTCGATTCCACAATATTTATGAGCTGAATTACGTACGACCAGCTAATTAGTCGGCGATCAGGTTTCCCTTCGTTCTATTTTCGAAGGGACAGCCAGGGGACGCGCGTGTGCACGCCCGGGGAAAGACGCTGGCTGGTCGCGTGGAGCTCGAAAAACGAGGGAATAAGAAAATCGAAAGGACGACACACGCCACGGCACAAGAGGAACGAGTATCGATCTCGAAACGGGACGCGATAACAGTCCCCCCGATACGCGCAGGATATTTCCAGGGATCCTGATAAGGACGCGTCTATTTAATCCTGGCAGCAGTTGGTTCCTTATGTCGCGATTAGTAATACCTACGTTTCGCGCTCCGTTGTCGATCCGGCGTGGCAGGGCGAGCTAACTCGTTCTCCACGTCGGGACGGCTCTTGTAGCTTTATTAGAATTACACGCATTACCCTATCGGATCGCAGTTTCCTTAAACGTTATCGATGGGCGTGTCATGCGTTTCGTTATGAGCTATCGATTCCTAACGACCGTATTTATTTAGCTGACAATCCGCGGCGCTCCCGCGGTTCCCTTCGGACGAACACATTATCGTTAAGTTGGAGTTTTTAACGAGTGGGAGCTAGTCTGGTACAATTAAAGATCTCGTTAGCGTAATTACAGCCGCGACCGGGTGGAGTGCTGAACGAACGAAATGATTGATGCTGCTGCATCTGAAATAAGTATGGTTTAAAAAGGACGATGGACTCGCGCAGAGTTGCCGTGCGAGAAAGCCGCGGTGGAAGCTGGCATTAAGAATGTCTAGGACTGCTCTAGGCTTCCTGGAAGACCACGCTAGAGCCGCGGCAACCCTGCATAGAAACGTCCTGCAGACCATGAGTAGACAAACGTGACTAACATTGCACTCCGTGTATTATCGCGACAAGCCTGCAACAGGCACATACAGGGTGGCCTCTCGCGAAAAGTCTCTCAACGGCTCTGGACCATCGGACGCTTCCCGGCCCCGTTCATCGAAGCTGCAAGTAATACGCGAATGACGTGCGCCTATTTGGCTGCGACTTGATTCGACTGCAACGTACTCGCGGGCAATTCTCCCGGCATTCCGTGCAGCGTTTCCTGATGGCCCTGTACGCGGAAGTTTCCATTGAATTGATCGCGCCAATAATTTCACCGCGTTCCAGCGTTACCATGTGATGGGGCGTGCAATCTCGCGCCGGCTAGGCTGCCTCGTCAGATTGAAATTTCCAGGAATAATAGACAGCAACGGCAGAGGGACGAGAGGTTCGCCTGCGCTTCAAGGACGAGAAAATACAAGAAAACGATGGCGAAAATCGCCACGGAAGGAACCGAAGAGCCGCGAGGGGCCCGAAACGCATCCGGATTTCTCGTCTTTCCGGTGTGCCGTGCCGTGCCGCGCCGCGCCGCGTGCACGTGGGTGTAAGAACCGACGGCTGTGTGAACGCTGGCATACCCGTGTGTACGTTAATAATGATAACTGACCGCGTGGTGCACTAGGTGGGGCAAGTTCACGGTCACGCGTCGTGCATAGCGCTCGGTAGGCACGCGCGCGTACATTTCTGCGCGCATACATATACGGCCCCGTGTTCTTCTCTGTCGCAAATCCGCTCCTCCTGCCTCACGGGGAGGGACTTACCTCAGCTGTCCCGCATACACCTCGGTCAACATAACTCGCGCGACGTAACACACCAGAGCGCCACACTGATCCTTTCGTTCGGGGACAACGGGGACGAAAAGACGACAAATCGAGATGAAAGGCTTTTTCGTGGCACGATTATCCACGCTGAATGGTAACCGAACGACGCGACGCGACAGCGAAGCTGGATTTGCCACGCACTGTTGCACGCGCGGCGAACAATGTTGTTTTTAAGGAGCGTGCACCGCGCGATGCAACAGAGGCGTGCACGTGCTGCACTGAAACGTACGAGTTTCATTATCGACGCGATCCGTGCTGCATTTTGAGCAGCGCCCCTTTCAAGAGCGGCGTTCTCCTGCGTTGTCGGTCAAGGATAAAGCGTTTTCAGAGGCTGAGCATCGCGTCGCCGTCGTTAGAATTTCTGATCGCCAACGGCTACGAGAGTTCCCAGGGGATTCTACGTTATTATGCAAGTTTCCTTTGGATTAGGCGACAGAAGAAGCACAGAAGGCCTGAACGACTTTTTGGAAGCATTGATCGGACTTTGGAACAGTCTGAGAGTCCCTAGAGAGATTTTACTCTCTTCCGTGAACCTTTGCTCCAAGCTGCACATGTTGCACGACCTTCGATCGAAACTTCCAACGAACCGGACCAAGAATAAACGCGGGTCGGGTCGCCCTTCCGCCCCGTCCCGTCGTCAAGGGTTCCCAGAAAAAGGCTCCGCGGCGTATCCAGAAAGCGTTAGCCCCTGTGTTCACGATCGAGCGAGCAAACGCACGCACACACACCACTAGGGGAACCTAAATTCTCCGTTGACCTTGACTGCTCGAGGTTCACGCTTCAAAGATCATATTATTGGCCCGTCTTTTCGTCCCGGTAAACATCCGCCGAATGCATAATGCCCGTACTGTTTCCGATGGAAAATGCGACCGCGACCGTATAAATATTCTTATTGCCCGCCAATGAATGGTTCGTTAACTCGCCAACCACGAATTCTTTCTAACTGTCCGACTCTGACTGATTGCGAGACGCAGAAATTCTCTCTCTCTCTCTCTCACTTCTGCTTCGTGGCGAGAAGTACATAAGTAGATTGAGAATTTCCTAGGCAGCCGCGTTTACGCAAGGCGCGCGCCGAAGGCAGAGACAAGCGGATACGCAGCATCGTGGACGCGAAACGCGAGCAAATCTGTCGGAAAGCGCGAGATAACGCGAGGGTTCGATTAATAGACGGTCTCCTCGAACGATCGATGATACTTTTATCTTGCCCACTGGATCTTGCAGCGGGGAATTTTACGGGCCAGCTACGAAACACGGGGACGCGCGGAATGGCTTACGGGAAGCCATAAAATCAAATTAAACCGCTCGGATCGGAGGGCCGAGCTTAAACACCGTCCTCTCTCTGTCCTGACGAACAATTCGCGTGGCTACGATAAATCAGGGCTTACCTCGGAGACTAGGCTTCTTGGAGTCCGGCCGTTTCGGCGGCGTCCTGCTCGCGGGCAGCCGCGTCGGGAACGCGAACATTCCTATGCTGACCAGCATCAGCATGGCGGATATTAGCACCAAACCTGAAACACCGAATTCCACCCCTTTTTTTTCTCCTTTTCAGACTGGCGAACCGCGTTGCTGACAAGTTGACCGGTTAGTGTCCGCGGTTCCACCAGCATCGCGAATGCTCTCTTAACCACGGGGCACGCTTTCCAAGCGTACGCGCGTATAATCACGGAGAATCTTTCGGGGGATTAAAGAATTTGTATTTACCAAGCCACCACGCTCCCACCCATCTCGGATCCATCGGCGTGATTTGCGGATTCGCCGACAAATCCGCGTAAATCATCGTGCACAATGAACCCAGGATGAAGCCTAGGGCTGGCCCGAGGATCCTCACTCCGATGGTGATTGCTGCAACCAAACGCATGAACGATGTTGTGCTATGACTAGGTATGCCTCGAACCTCGATTCGATTCTAACAATAAGCGGGAATGGCGAGTGGGAAAGTTTTAATTGATGACTTACCAAAATACAGCGGGCTTTCTCTGCTAGCCACGTTGTCGTCGATGTAAGGGATGCCAAGGGTGTACACCGCTGTCTGGCCCATGCCAACCCCCAGCAACGAGACGAAAAATATCGCCAGCACCACCGTCGTGATTTTGCTCTGTATCATCTGGTCCGTTTTGTATTCACCCTCGCAGTAATTCAACTTGTTAATCTGCGCCGTAGTTGACGACATCCACCTTTAAACGAAACATTCCACGCACCCGTTACGGCGAAACGAGTCTGAATGTCTGAAACTATTCGACCATGATTATCGTGGCTTGGCGTGTAAATGAAAAGCTGGGCAAAGCGGGTATCGAATGCTGGCAGAAAGTGGTCCTATTTAAAGTGGTCCGATCGAGGCGCGATCGATAGAGAAATGGGTCGGAGAGAAATTGCATAATTTCGAGAGCGCGGTGCAGCTGGAAATTGTGTCGAGTGCTTGCTGCTTTCGAGGCTTTGTGAATATATTTGTGGGATTACGTTCGAAATGGAATGGAGGCGGAATGGATAGCTTATCACTGACCCGTCCAGCGTGCTGTTCTCCGCTCGTTCCTGCATCTTGCAGAGGTTCGCGGGTATCGGGTTGGTGTTGTTCGAGCCTCTGCCCTCGTCCCTCGGCCCGACACCGCTGAACAGCATCTCGTTCTGATGGATCAGCTGTTCGCCGAAGATGAAATGGGGCATCGAGCAGGTGAACGAGCTCACCGCGAACAGGATCATGCCCCAAGCGATCCACTTGGGCCGGTGGCCTTGGCCCCCGTAGTACGTGAGCAGCAGAGAGGAACCGATCTGCCCGATCTCCGTCGCCGACATTATGATGCCGGTGGTCTTGGACTGGATCTGGAAGAGCTTCTCGATCGTCGTGATCACCGAGACGAAGTATGTGTAGTACATGCCCTGGAGGACCTGCAATTGCGGCGCATTGCCAACAGTTACTACTTATTCTTAGTTACCTACTACTTGAAATAGCAGGTAGAGATTTCTTGGAATTTCTATTTCCCATACCGAAAAACTCACCCAGGTAATGCAGAAGGTGACCAAGAAGGCCTGCTTCGTGGCGAAATACTGGAGCCAGTGCGGCCTGCACGGGCCCCAGCCGCAGGACACATCGCCCTCGTCGAATTCTGTGTGAAGGCTGCTCGATTTCTCGTCGGATATGATCAGCTTCCCATTCTCCGTCGCGCCGATCTCGTGCAGCTTCCCGTTCGGTATCGAGCCGTTGTTGTTGTGCTGCTTCCCGCAGATCAGACCGTTTCCGTTCGCCATCTTCGACGGGATTATCGTTAGCGCCTCGACGTTCCCGTTCGCCAGGATCTGCGTGTCCTCGCCCGCCATTCTGCCTCGAAGATCAACCGACACGCTGCCCTTTCGCTTCTCCCGCTTCGTTTCCACCCCCGCCCTACCCTTACCAGTGATTCTTCCCCTTCAGAGGATTCTCGTCGCTGCTCAAGCGGCTTGCATTCCAACGGTCAACCTGCAATCACAGGAAAACCGATTCTGGTCAGTTCACTGTCGACTATTTCTACTTAATGCCTGTGTTTAGGGATCAGTCTCCTTTCACGCGCCAGTTGATGAATTTTACTACGCCAACATTTGTCCTACTTTTTTCTAGAGTCTGTATGTACAAATACTACTTTGAAGGTAACTTCACGGTAAATTCACTTCCCCCAGATCGACCGTTTTCAAGAATTGATTCCACCTGTGCGCGGACGTCATCGATATTTCCATTCACCTGACGGCGCGGCGCGGCGCGGCGTTCTGCATTATCCTGCCTCGAGTTCGATGAAAAAAGGAGGAACGGCTGAAAGGTGTACGAGAATAAATCGTGGAAAGCGCGGCCGCAATTCATCATCCGTTCGGGACACCTTTGAGTTGCACTTTGTATTTTTAAATGTCTAACTTATGTGCGTCACGGCATTATTTATAACGGTCCCTCCCGAGTCACCCTACCGCGTTTCCTCGGAATCGCGATTGGCTTTGTTCCACGGCAAATGAAATTCCCCGACGGCATTTGGCGCCTCGGAAAGTCCATGGGGATCCAACGAATTCGGTAGACCAACAATTCCATAGCCCCCCGAATTCACTGGCACTTTCTATACAGCTCCACAGAAACTAATTAGCGTCCGTAGGACGGTGGAAGCCATTTCTCCACCGTACGGCTCCTTTCTCCGTGTGATTGACAGAGAGGAAGCGGCCGAATTGAAACACCCTGTAGCCTCTATCCTCTCACTTTCATCGGTGCCCGACTTTCCTCATTTCCCTCGCGTTCCATTGCACCGGCTATCCTACCGATGCGGTTTTCACTGACAGTGAGTAGAAGTCTGGGAGCTTGAGCTCGCCTGCTACCATACAACGGGTGATCGAAAGCAACGCCACGCCGAACACCTTTTCCTTTGAAATGGCACCAGCAAGTTAAGTACCCCACCGAAACGACGCTAGGACCGCGACCGATTTCATTGGCAGAGCAGAGCGGTTCAAGAAGCGCTGCCCCGAGAAACTTCTTGTCGAGTGGACCTCCGCATAATAATAAAACTGGAGGAGCTCTACACGAGGGCGTTTCATTTGGACGTTAATTGGCCGTGCACGGTAACCGACCTCCGAAACACTGTCTAAGAATACGAATGTGTTTACGGTGCAGTGTCGTTTCAGGACGCCATTGACCCGTTAATGTTTAACGTCGTGCTCCACCGCGTGCGCGCACCCGTGTATTCAGCGCGCGTAGGGGAAGCAGCCTTCGGCGAATCGATTTATTCGACCAGAACTCGCGTGCATTCGAGGCGATTAATGGATTCCTGTTGGCCATAAGATTTCCAGCGAACGTGAATGGCCAGCCTTCACTGTGTCCCGATTCTAACTGAATTTCCTAGTCAATTTCGGGGCACAGATATGGCTCCGTTGAACGCTTCTCCTAAAGCTCTTTTCGCCGCACAGTGGGCCGGATTCACTTATTTCACGCCATTTTGGTCTTTTTTTTTTAAGATATCGGAATGAATTTGACACTAAAAAATAGGATAAAATTATTCCTTTCTAATGGTGTATAATTTAATATTTTTTACATTTTTTTAACTTAATTGGGAAAAAAATTTAAAACTATTCATATGGTGCTGTATTTAATGCCCTTTTCAGTGGTTTAAATCGAATGTTCGGGAAACTTTTCGTTTCCAAGTTATAAGGAAAAGTCGAAAAACAAAGGAATGCAGTCTATCGTTCTGTTTAAATAGATGGCCAATCTTTTGCGCTACACATCATCTTCTATTAGTAATTAATGTAAATAATCTATTAAAAAATAATTCTGAACACAGTCAGGAAAATTGTGACATTTTTAAAATTGACAAGGAATATCTTTCAAGATCCGTATATGTCTACCGTAACAACAAAATCGAGCAATAAAAAACCGAAAACATTTACTGGTACATATTACGTTATACATATATCATTGAAAGAGAATTATGGTAATGGTATAGATAGAGGACAACCTCACGGATTTTGACGCCCTTGAAATATGTTGTCAAGGACGTCATTCTGAACAATTTTTTCCTCTAAACTTTTTGGCGGTCGACCTTAGTTTCCGAGATAATTGCAAAAATCTTTGGTAAATATTCACACTATAGAGGAACCATCCCCAATTTCAATGGCCTTGAAGTATGGTACCAAGGACGTCATTTTCAACAACTTTTCTCTATATATGTTACTGTCGCCTAGCCGTAGGTTTCCAGATATTTGCAAAAAAGTAGATAAATGTTGATTTTAGGGTCCTTTGAATCCACGGTGGACTCGGTCGCCGGGGGGATTTGTTATAGTTTTGGCCGTGAGAGGGCGGACGGTGCATTCGAGTTTATCACTTAAAAGAATATTTCTTTCTTAATAATGGAACTTGAGACGCGCCGTCCGCCCTCTCACGGCGCCCACGCGCCGTGAGATGGCCAAATCTATAACAAATCCCCCCGGCGACCGACCACCTCGAGTCCACCGTGGATTCAAAGGACCTTAAAATCAACATTTATCTACTTTTTTTTGCAAATATCTCGAAACCTACGGCTAGGTGACAGTAACATATATAGAGATAATTTTGCGAATATCTCGAAAACGAAGGTCGACCGCCAAAAAGTTTAGAGGAAAAAGTTGTTCAGAATGAAGTCCTTTACAACATATTTCAAGGTCGTCAAAATCCGTGAGGTTGCCCTCTATCTACATATACCATTACCAGAATTATTTTTTTTCATTTTCAGTTCCAATTTCATTATGATATTTTTTAGCACTCAAGTGTTATAAAAACATGTCGCATGAACGTGAAGAAACTGACGCGACGCTGATGACTCCAAACCGAAATATTTCGAGAAATGGGACGAAGTGCGAAGTGATTCTTGCATGATTGTATAGAGCAAGATACACTGAAAAGATTCCACCCTGTTAAAATACGTGACTCGTTGGGACTTGAAAGATATTCCTTGTAAATTTTAGAAAATGTCGCAATTTTCCTGACTGTTATCAGAATTATTTTTTAATAGATTATTTACATTAATTACTAATAGACGATGATGTGTAGCGCAAAAGATTGGCCTTCAATTTAAACAAAACGATATTTGACTGCATTCCTTTGTTTTTCGACTTTTTCTTATAACTTGGAAACGAAAGTTTCCCGAACATCCGATTTAAACCACTGAAAAGGGCATTAAATAAAGCACAAAATGATTAAGTAGTTTCCAAATATTTGTCCCAAGTAAGTTAAAAAAATGTAAAAAATATTAAATTGCTATACATCATTAAAAAGGAATAATTTTATATTATTTTTTTGTGTGAATTACATTCCGATATCCTAAAACAAAGACCAAAATGGCGTGAAATAAGTGAATCCGGCCCGCTTTGCGGCGTGGAGAAAATTGAAAAGTCGCGGGCCAGGAATAACGAAATCGCCGGGGAAGGGGATCTCCGCCGTGAACAGGCGACGGATAAAGAAATTCAATTAGCTGGGAAGTTGGGTCGGTTAAGGAGGGCAATGTCGACACGCGTATCCAGGCCTGCTATCGGAACGAAATCGAAAGGACCCGTGGTGAGGAGCGTCGACTCTTTTGAGCGCGCTCGCGATGGCGAAACTCGCTTTTTCACCGATCGTAAATCTTTTTCGGACAAACCGGGCTCGCGAAGTGAAAATCCTCACGGCGCGCAGCCTTGATCCGCGATTCCGTCGCCCCGCTCCACCCCGCCGCGGATGCCGCGTCGATGAATCACCCCCCCCCGCCCCCCCCCGAAAATCATCCTTTTTAATCGCCCGCTCGAATATTCCGCGGCAGCGAAGCTCATGAATATTCATGCCGAGTTTCCGGCGCGGCGATTCGGCTGTGGAATCTAATGCCGGATCTCTTTGGGCGGTCGTCTTCTGCTGTTAAGATTCTTCTAGCCAAAGAATCTGGCAACCGGCCCTGTCCATCGCTGAATCTTAAGCGCCTGATTATCGAAAGGAGAAACAAAACGAAGGAAACAAGTCCCTTGATTTCGGCGCCTCGTGCGCAGCGTTCTCATATTTTCCCCGTGTCTGCGCCTACCAGGATGCCAGCCGTAAAACTCGTAAAAGCGAATTTCATTTGTGAAAATTACACAGCGCGGTTGATTTGCAGCGGGCACGGTAGCGAAGTTACTGCGTCAAGAAATGGGCGGTTAACTGACACCGAGCTGAAAGAAATTCCGCGCGCTCGATCGCCACTGATCTCTCGCAGGGCCAATTAGGAATTCCACGCGCATTGTGATTTCGTTGGTTCGCGGGATTTCATAGGCTCTCCGATGGGACCGGGTATGACGCAACCAGAAAAGAGATTTCCGGTAATAAATCGCCGAGGTATGCCGCCGTAGGCTTGAATGGGGACTCAAATATCTCGTAATAGTTCTTGTCGATTGCCCACGTGCGCGCTTCCCGAGCGCGCCGCTCTCCGCGGCACCTGGCCACCGTCTTTTCATTATTAAGCCATATTTCTCGCCGCTGATGGAAATTATACCGCTGCCAGACGCTGAAACGCGTTCCATTATCGAGATTAATCTGCGATGCGAGACGCAGCTGGATGTTGACACGCGCGCTCGGCTTTCAAGCTGTTTCTCGCCGCGCGGATTAAACGAAACTTAATTCAACTGGAGTTTTTCGAGGCGAGGCAACCGCCGTTTACACGGGGATAATGGGTCCGCAATGACGGAGGAATGATTATCCCCGACTAATTTTCTAACCAACGATCGAGCAGGTATTCTAGGTACTGGAGACTTATCCTGTACAGGATGCCCTCCCACCTGCTTCATTCATCGGGGCCTCGTTCTATTCGTACTCGAGGATTACAATAAAGTTGTACAGGTTGTAGCTATGTACCGACCGGGGTTGAGCAACGGTTCTGCTCGAAACATTCGTCGAGTTACCGAACTTACGCAACGCGTAGCAGCGACGTCTGGTTAGTAATGTTCGGTTCTAGTGGGAAGCGACGCTGGCATTACTCTGAGCTCTGAATTAAAAAGTACACCGTCGGGTCTCGATACATACCAGTTGAAATACTGATCAGCCGACCCAACTAGCCGGGGCAGGAGGTACTACGTATCGTACTACCAGAGAGGGTTTCGATCGTCGAAATTGCTGCCGATTTCGTTTGTATCGGGGGAGAAAGATCGGTATGCTTCGCGGTGGACGGAACGCACGAAACACCTGGGGAGGAACACAGACAAGCCGCGCACACGTACACGAAAACAGCGGCGTTTGTCAAGTTCCAGCAACATTGCGCCGGAGAGACTTGGTCTAGGTCGCCTTTCACTGTCCTACTGACGTCTCGTGGTTAGTTGGTTAGTTGCTCTATTCTACTACGACTACAACTCAATGCCAGCGTGTAGCACGTCGTCGTACAGAGCGGCCCAAAAGTAACCGCCCGCTCCGGAAGGTCGAGTAGCTGATCCACCGTGGAAAAGTTCAAATCCATCAACTGTTCTCCAGTAGGTACATACTTGACTATTCGGTCATCTCCCATTCACCATTATTCGATCTGTTCCATTCGCTCGATTTATCCGGTCTGCTGCAACGAAAAAGATAATTTCCTCGCAGTGGGATGATGCAAAAAGGGCCCGCCTAGGGGAAGGAAATATACTTTGAATGGGGCACGATCTTGGGTGAGCTCTGTCGGTAATCGCCTGGCTGCGGGTGGCATGGAATCAATGGAGGAAGGGAAAGAACAAGGATCCTTCCGCGTCGAATCGTCGCCACGGCCTTGGTCGAGACAATGTTACGCGTCCTGTATTCGTGGCACACTTTTTGCCACCCTTTCACGGACCATTGCCATCTGAAAGCAGCTTTTTGCTCCGCGGCGCCTGTGTACAGAGCTCTGCCGTCCGAGATAAGAGAAGGGCCCGGCCCGATCTAAGCGTCTCTCACAAACGTCCGCGATCTCTGCCCCTCCGCGCCGCGCCGATGGAAAAATCCCACCATTGCCACGCTTTTTTGCGCGATCGGATTTTTCCAGGCGGGATCGATATCGCGGCGGAACAAGAAACCAGGGTATTTCGAGCGATAGCGATCGTGGTCGCGTGTAAAATCACCACCGCCTCGTGATGCAATGGACGAAAGGGGAACGGTACGAAACGGCTACCCGCCAACTCGCCACTCGGATGATCGTAATACTCGGAGATCGATAAACGCGCAATAAAGCGAAACAAGCGGAGTTCGCGTGTCCCGCTGCGAGCCACTTGTTCGGGGCGCGGTCCGAGCCTTCCCCCCCTTCTTTACATCGAGGATCGATCGTGACATTTCAGTTCCGTCAGCTGAGCTCCGTTCTGCAAGAAAAATCGCCTAGGCAGCCGAGCGTTGCGCGGAGGATAGAAAAATGAAAGGAATCGGCTCGATTCACTTTCGATCGACCGGCTCTTGACGCCGGCGAACGCGTGTCGCAAATCCTTTGCAAATGCCCCCAAGAAAGCAAAGTGGAAAGTAGCAAGATTTATATTCCACTTTGATGTTCCCAGCAAACTCGTTGAACCTGATCTTGAATCTGGTTTACGGTGATACGCTTACATGTACGTGGCGCGGCCTCCGGTCGATGTTGAAGAATAATTCCAGCCACTTTTGCGGAACAATAAATAATAAACGGCGTTAAGAAGCAGCTAGAAGAGGCGAGAAATGATTTCGTCTTCTCCCCGCTCCTTTCTATTCACTCTACCAATTCTTATCGATCGCCAATCGACGATAAAGTAGTATAAGCGGATCGAAGGAAGATCCGAACCGATCCTTTATTGCAAGATGTACAAATTTCGGAATCTCATCTCCTCGATTCTTGCCTGTGACTTTGGAAAAAGCGACGATCCCAGGAACGATCGTCGGTAGAGTGGATTTCCTTTGCCAAGCGACCGCCCACGAGGCTCCGATTCCCATTCGAGCGGAAATTATAGCGCGTCGCGATGGAAGACAACCGGCAATCAACCGAGGATGAAAGTCATGTGCCAGTCGGATTGTCTTTATTAAATCACGGTTCTCGTGAAAAACGAAAGCAGCGAAAGTAATTCCCCGTGCTGCGAACAATGGGGAATCTCGATCTCGACCACGTTCTGGAAAGCAACGAACGCGCGGCAAAAATAGAGGCCACGATAATAGGAGCCGAGCAACCGTCGCGAGCGTCGCGTCGCAACCAATTTTCCAAGTGAAAATCTACGTTCTCGACGCCCCTTTCTCTGCAACATTTACCCATCTACCCATCTACGGCGCCATTCCCCTTTCCAAGGACATTCGCACAGGAAGCTCCAAAGAGTAAAACTCCGTCTATTAATCGCTGAAAGCGATGCTTGAGGAACGATCGGGTTTCAATCCTGAGGACTCGTAAAGACCGATAGGCGGACGGTGGAGACGTCTCTCGTTGTTAGTGCAAACACGACTGACGCAATATGGGTTAATCGTAATTGGAGTAGACTCTAACGAGGTACACGGGTGGAAAAACGATCCTCGGGTTAACTCGATTTCCTTCTCCTCGGGCACACGGGGAGCAACGAGAGTTTAATGAAAACCGTCGGCGTCGGGAAGAGCCGAACGAAAACAAGAGTGAAAGATGAACTACCGCAATACCTCGTCTGCTAGCCGCTCCCAAAAGAAAGCAAGAGGTTAATACTTTAATGGAAAGTGGAGCATGAAAATCATGTCATTAGAGCAGCGGGGAGAGCGGAGGGATTAGCCTGATTGTGAGCGACGAAAGTCGAAATCCCCTCCTACATTCGCCAGTTACTTCGCCGTGACTGTTCGCGTAATTCCACGCCAACGATAAATACCGTTTGTCCGGCCACTTTCCATTTTTCCATTCGGTTCATCGATCAGCATCGGACACCGGTTACACGCGCCCCTTATATTTCCCGTCGATCTTTCAAATTTATATTATCGCGCGGCCGTTAATAGGCCGCCGCGACCGGAGCGATACAGCTCGTAATGATAGATAAACGTCGCGATATTAATAACGGCCGTTATATTCATACTGAGCAATAAAGCTGACTGGGAATTATGGGTTATAAAGGCTGAAATGCACGGTTTTTGCGCGCTGCCTTCGTATCAGCTGCTCCCCGAGATCTCGTTAACATTGTAGCGCTCTAGCTGTCTAGTGTCTAGCTGCTCGGCCGATACGCGCCAACCAAAAAGACCGTGTCGGAAAGGCGAAGGGAGCTCGTCTAATCTCCGCTCACCGGTGAGAATTACAATCTGCGAGGGGATATCGCTACTACCCAACATTCCCGAACATGATCTCGCGCGCGCGAAATGTTGACGAATAGTCTGGGCCCTGGTGATTCGCGCCTCGCGGGTAGGAGCTAGCTGCGGAGCGATTTCGATATGATCTGGCTTCCCTGTGCAATAACGATTCGCGTTGCAGGTATGTAGATGGTATAGAATGACTTGCGCGTGCATCTTCTGCGAAGCTGTTTAGTGGTTCCTTTTGCGGCTACGCGCTCTGGGATGATTTATGCTGCGCGTACGAGGCACGAAGTAATCTATGCGCACGGGTATTAATGCGTTTCCAGGCTGTAAAAGTTGATTGAGCAATTATCGATGCGCGTAACCGTAGATTGTTCGGTGACTGATCCTGGAAACGGCGGAGGGAAACGCGTCTGTATACCAGTCCGAGTCTAACTTATTTCAGCTACGCGAGATGGAAATTACACGAAATCACTGAAAGCGGCTTGTTTTGTATCGGAAAATCTTATTCTTGAAATGACATCAAGCTGAATCGAGGAGTTAATCGCTGTAACGAGGCATAATCCACGCCTCCACGCGATACTCACCGAAAGAACTTACGGTTACGCACGTCGAACCGGAATACGCGGCTGCGAGTTTCGTGCAACTGGATCTACAAAGTTCGCGACACAGAGAATAGGGGACGCGCGGTTGCTAGCGACGATAAAATATCCCCGTACGAACAGCGCGGCGCGGAGCGGGGCATCGCTGGCAGCAAAGTGCAGCGTATTATGGTGGGCATAGTTACTAGCGTGGAACCGCAGCGCATTATGGTGGACACCAGCGGGATGTAATAATAGATCGTATTCACGACCGTGGTGGCCCCTCGGCCACAAATTACCGACAATCATACCCATCGCCATAGGTACCGTCTTTTTTGGCAAATAACACGCTAGCCACAGTTGCGCCGCGATTCAGCTACGAGCATAGCGAGTTAGGATCCCTCGAGGATTGGATGGACGAATGGAAAAGAATTTTCCCTGTTCACTTACTTTCTTTCTTCGTCGAATAAGAAGATTAGGGTGGAATGGTGGTTTCGCGAGACTCTAGGAAGCCCAGGTCCTCTAGGTGAAGCGCGATCGAAGAAGGGCCGCGAGCACGCCACCGCCACCTAGGAAATATCCAAGTCCCCTAAGACCTGACCACACGCAATCCTCCCCTGTGCCACAATTGATTGCGAACCCGTTGCGAGCTTATACATGCATCCCCGTGAGAAGAATGAATGCAGGCCAGCGTGAAGCCAGGAGAGGCTCGACGTCCGCAGTACCTATCGTTTGTTTGGCGCGATTTCTTTGAATAATCGATAAACTGGCTAACCAGGAGCGGCTGTTATCCCTGCGAACTGGTTCCCCGCGCAAACACGGGTCTGCAACTATGTAAACCACGTGCCCCCTCTCCCTTCAATGGTGTCACCATATAATACCAAAGATCGCTGAAAGACGACGCTGCTAGAGGCGAAGGACTCGTTCCAGCGAGTAGTGAAGATGACGGCGGATGCGCGATCGAGGCGGGCATGTGAGAAGCAATGACGAAACACCAGGTACCTAGATACCGCGACTCACGAGCAACGAAAGGACAAGACGGGAGAAAAGATCAGCCAGCGAGACCCGATTCCCACTTCTGGTGTCTACTGTCTGCAGCTCGCGTGGCCAGCCACGTGTGTCTGACTACGGGCTTCTCCTCTGCCATTCAACCACGCAACAAGCATCGGCCAGTCTGCTCGTTACACGAGGAGTCCAGGTGCTAAACGACAAAAGTGGAGTCGAAAGTTCGGCTAACTGCCTCTAAGCTCGCTTTAATCCAGCCGCTTTCAACTGTTCACGTCCAGTGGCTGATTACACTTTAAAAATGAGCCAAGTATGTATCGAGTGACAGATGCGACATTACACAGTACAACATATTTGGACTTTTTTCGGACTTGTTACATTCAATAGCCGTTTCTTATAGGTTTTCGTGCCCTGAAAACGAATCGGCAAACCGTTTGTCGCCATCACCCTCAATTTTTGAGAAAATCGATTTGGAAAAAACTGCAAATTTTCAACTTCGAACATCTTTTGTGTCGAGATTATTCTGTGAACCCTCCCGAATACAACGATATCAGGTATTATTGCATTATGGGGCATTTAAATATGTTTAAACAACGATCAAAGGGAAAAGGACACCCGAAATGCACCAATTTTTGCAGATTATTTTTTATTTATTTCTCTAAGGGTCTAGGAGAAAATCTGACTATCCCACGCGATGCAGCAGACAGGTTTCCTTCGGAAAGTGTCAACAGAAGTGGTAAATCTCGTTTTCTTTCCAATACAGAAGCGAAATAGTTTCGCAAAAAGCGGTGCCGACAGTGGTACTCAACGGCGGCGCGCGATCCACTGCATACCGCTCAGCGTAACATAATCGCTTAACGCACGTGCCTACCACTGTCGGCTCCACGCGTTTTGCCAAACTATTTCGCTTCTGTATTGAAAAGAAAACGAGATTTACCACTTCTGTTGACACTTTCCGGAAATAAATAAAAAATAATCTGCAAAAATTGGTGCATTTCAGGTGTCCTTTTCCCTTTGATCGTTGTTTAAACATATTTAAATGCTCAGAATGCAATAATAACTTATATCGTTGTATTCGGGAGGGTTCGTAGAATAATTTAACGCAACAAACAATCGAATAACTAAGGTAAATGTCCCAATTAGCGACCATGTCCCAATTATTGACACATTATCCATTATATTTCAATATAAATTTTTTTCTGTTCGAAACGGGCGTTAAAAGTATTGGATTCGATTCGTGCTTATTTAAAGTATCTTGCTGACGGTTTCGCTGATGTATATCATAACGTATAATTAAGTAATTAATAAATTTTTTCACGTGTGTCACCTACAAATTCGTGAAAAAGTAGTTTCTTGTTACAGAACTTAAGAACGGCCAAATTTTAAGTATTAAGTATTTCTTGCATGAGTATATTAATGTAAGAAACATATATACAAATAAGTTAAAAAATAATTGTAAATTCACTATTTAAAACAATTGCATCGAATTTTTTATTAAATTTATAATAATTATGGAGGTCAATAATCGGTACTCGTAAAATGTATGAATTCCTCTTATTGACACGAGACGCCATGTCGTATTTCCATCTTGCGTGTTTGTTTTGTCAGTTGCGTCCAGTTGCGTCGTAACCTGAAAAAGTGTCCAAGAGGATGTCGAATAAAGAGAATAACCGCCGAAAAAAATATTCACAAGGACAATTATTTTGTTTTGTACTTAGTATTTTATAAACATTCTTTTCCGATGCAGTTAGTAGATGGGACATTAGATTGCATGTCCCGATCAATTACACGGTATTTCACGCATTATGTACGAGTCAATAATACGGTCCGAAGTAGGTCACTATTTGGGACGAAGAGAGAATTGACGGTCAAAAATAGGTACACGTGCACCATATAATATATTTATTATTAATAATTATATTCGAACAATTTCATCATAAAAGGGGGCCATTTTCGCACTGGAAAAGAACCAGCCATATGATAGGCTATTAATGACTAACTGGAACAAATATTTTTAATATGTAAATATGTTAGAACATACGCGTAGATCTTACAGGGTCGCTAATTGGGACATTTACCTTATTACCGTTTCGACACAAAAGATGTTCAAATTTAAAAATTTGCAGTTTTTTTCAAAATCGATTTTCTCAAAAACTAAGGGTGATGGCGACAAACGGTTTGCGGATTCGTTTTCAGGGCACGAAAACCTATTAGAAACGGCTATTGAATGTTACAGCAGATGGCTGTTGCGCTGTGTTATCAAGGTCTGCGCGTTGCCTCGTGGACTTGAAATGCTAAGAGAAATGCTCACGTGGATAGATCCCTTCCTCGCTGGGATTTAGAATCTACGTCTACTATGGTCTACTCTGGCTTCCCTGCCGACATGTCCCTTCGCCATTAGCTACCTAGCCCTTCGTAGCTCTCTTGCTGGCCGAGCAGGCCGCGCTGATTGCTACATGTGAACGCATTACAGCCAGCTGATTATGCGAGTCAAGTGAACACGATGCACAGGTGTGCCGACGCTAGAGATGGGATCAAGCCCGTGATTGGCTCGCGAACAATGCAACTGGCAATGTTCCTCCATGACCCCGAGTCACGATACGTATCACGGTACGATATAGCGTATCGAAGGAAAGATTAAACGGTTCGCTCTCTTCGCCTTAGCTGAAGCTGTTCCAGCATGTTCAAGCACTTCCACATCTTCTAGATCCTTTGCAGCCCAGATCCCGTTTAATCCACAGCTCACCATCGACAGATTCGGCGCGGACATTTATCCAAGATGAATCGAGATCCCCTGTGTCCTAACGGATTAAGAATCTACTGAATCGAAGCAGTCTCAACGTTAACGAGTCCCCTGAATCCGAATCGAAGCGATCGAGATAGACGTGAACGCGACTCAATCCCATCTCTACCCACCCGACAACACAGCGGCGCTCACACGCAGCTGTTGCTCGCGCGCAAACTTTTATGCACGCATTTATTTCAAGCGTTCAGCGACTATGTAGTCAGCTCCCGCGAGGCCTACCCGCGCGCCGCGGTACCCTTAACGAATTCGCGGAAATCTCATTCCCCGCGAATTCTTCGCCGCGCATACCCGCGAGGGTATAACGCCAAATGAATCGCCCGTGATCGTCCAGGAAATATTCCTGGAATCCGTGGAAAGTGGACGGCCTAGGCCCTAGGGTATGCCCAGGACGCTCCTCCAACATCGCTCCTTTCTCAGGATAGGTATCCTTCGAGGACGCCGGATTGCGCAACGTCGCGGCTCCAACGCGGCGTGATACGGTGTATCGAACCTATTCCAGCTTGATCGAATCGCGTCCACGGTGGATTAGAGGCCTTGAAATCCCAAGGAATGCTCGATGCTTCGGAAATGGGAGGTTCATGGGAGGCGGTTGCTCCCTGGCGTCCACAACGCGCGGCAAGTCTGCCGAGCAATAGTTTTGCCGCTGCATTCGGCGCGGGGTTTAAGAAATCGATTACATCGCGTCGATACATGCAAAAGCGTCGCGCAAATGTACTCGTGTGCGCCAAGTAGCGCTGTCGAGAATATATATCTGCCACCGCCACTTGCAAGTCAATTTCCTCGGCAATCCTGCCAATGAAACTTGGATCGTTTAATCAACAGCTCCCCGCCAGCCCAGACTCTGCTCAGTTGAACCGACCGAAATTCAATTTACACCACACCGTTTCGATGAAAAACCTGCACGTTAGGGGAGCGAAGGGAATGATACTTGGCTCGAGGAAAGCGAGACAAAGGAACTAACATGTTTATGGGAGAGACGGAATTGCACGTAGGCAGCGCATGAAATTGGGGATCGTCTTCGCGAGGGAACTCGAGAAACGGAGGCGGTGGGTGGGTCGGTATCGGCAGAGGAGAGTGAAAGAAAGTGAAAAAGCCGGAACGAGAGCTATGCGCGAGGCAGAGAGGGAGAAGGAGAGAGAGAGGGAGACGAAACTGGCCGGATGACCTCGGTCGTGGAGGTGCAGTTGCAGCGCGACAGGTTCGCAGCTGCAGCCTGTCCCAGATGTCGAGGCTGACGTAGGCGTAGGTGTGAGAGATCTCTGTACATATAAGCGGCGTTTCGTTCGAATCGACCGATCTGTGTCACGGCGCGCGACGTCTTTCAGACCGTTTAAAAGTAAAAGTAATCGATAGACTGTCGCGGATCAGAGTTCCTCCTCTCGAGTGCTATAAAAATATTCACTGATTCCTGAAGCAGTTGAACGTGCCGCGTCGGAAGAATTCATCGTTCGAAAAATGTTACTCACGCGAGAGAAGGTTGGAGAAGCGGTCACTCGTGTACCGACTCACCTGCAACAGAAAAGAGAAGACGATCATTCAAAATTGTCTTATGTATTCGCAAAGTGGAAGGGAAAAGTAGGAGGCAGACGGCGCGAGCGACGAAATTCCAGGCGCAGCAGGTGCGCATCTGTGACCTACTCTCTAAATCGATGGTAAGCACCGGTGACGTAGGCGCAAAACTGCATCAGATCGCCAACATACATGTATGAGAGCGCGGTCGTGCGCGCGGCGCACGATACAATGCCGCCATCGAGGCGTGTTCTTTCGCGAATGCGCCGGATTTCGCTGAGAAAAGTGGTGAACGCAGCTCGAGGGGAACCTGCAGGCAGAAAGACGGACAAGAAAAGGAGGGCTCGTACGATTTTTATCCGCCACCGACTGTATTTCCTTTTGATCGGCGACGAACCGAGAATATTCTGGCGTAGCCGGATTCGTGACACGAACTCTGCGAGTGGCTCGTCAATTGAGCAACGTTTGCCACTGCGTCTCCTTAATTCTAGTATCGAAACGACTGTCACCTACATTATTAATTGGAAAATAGCCTCGAGCGTGCTTCCACGGGCTATTTGGCCAATTCCGTCGGTCCCTCAATAGTTTGTAACACAAAAGCGCAGCGCGGTAATAGGGCACCGCATAGAGACTTCAGAAGGGAGCGTTACTTCACGCTTCAGAACGCTGGTCAAACGTAATCAGGGACTGGAGCAGAGCAATTCAGACACAAAACTGACGTCGCCAACGGAAGAAGGCTTGAATTCAAGCAGCGATAAAAGAATCGCGCCGGAAGACAGCGGAACGCGAGACTTGCGGGCTGATTTATGGGTAGCTGGCAAAGGTGACACGATTGTTCAACGCGGGGGCGTAAATTGTTAAGGGGAAAGAAGGCGAAAAGAGGGGGAGGGGAGCGGGAGATGCAGTATCGCCCGGATGACCTCAGTCGGAAAGCTACAGCGCAGCAGGTACGCAGCTGCGGAATGTCCCCTATTCCCATGGTGCACTCGGACGCTCGATAATCGAGATATCGAGCACGTAGGTGCAAGCCTCGTAGCGCAAACGGCGCGGCCCGGTCCCGGCTTCCACGCTTGCATCATACGCGTTGTACAGACGCGGCCACAGCACAGCCGCGCGTGCGCGCGCGGCACACACACACATGCACACGTTGCTTGATGAAACAAATTGGTATGACCTGGTCTAGCGCTACTTCTCATCGACACCCTCCAGCTAGTTTCTTCCTCCTTCGCCGCTCCCCGCGCCGTTCTTTCTTCGTTTCATTGAAGGAAGTCGTTTAGAGAGGAGCAATTCTTCAGCTGGAGGTCAATTCCCATGTAGCAACCGCCTCGGCTGTTCTCTAGGCCTCTATTCTGCCTATCGTAGGTAATTCCAGTCGATCTGGATGCCGTTCTTCGAGACACAATCCTCGTGGAATTTACTGAGATGGGGTAGTTTAGGTGATTGATTACCCTATGGAGGCTTGAACCGCGAGGGCTAGAACGTAGGCTCCGTTTCAGAAGGGTCTATAAAGAATATCTACTTAGAGCCACCTGTACTATTCCGCTCGTTCAGTGTCAAAGTCATGGAAAACGGGCAAATCGAAGGAGTAGCCAGCTAAACTCCACCGATTCCACGCTCGCGTTCACCCAGCTTCCCAACGAGCGGTAGTGTCCTCTTACATATTTCGGGCCCTCCCGTCGAGTCTTTAAACACTCGTCGCTAGATTGCCCACTGTCACAGGCCATCCTCCCGAGGAATTCCCGTGCCTCGACGAGTCGGGGGTGGGGGGGAGCGCATCTAAATCCAGCTCGATTAGGTCGAGCAAACGTTTCTTGGAACAGTGGAGGGCGAGGGGGCTGGAAAGCCTCGGCAGCACGACGGGGTAAAAATCACGGGAAGTCGAGTGGCCTGGAAAGGGGAAGGAAACACGTGAGAGCGAGGATCCGAGGGGTAGGGGAGTGTTGGAGGCGGAGGAAGCTCGGCGCGCATAGTTCAAAGATAGAAGAGCGCAGCAGGGCACGTTGCAACGCCGGCAACTGCATGTGCATCGGCCGGGTGTGCGCGCATGCACGTAGACATAGACACTGGCCGTTCTGCGGCACCACCATTGAGACCTGACCTACTTTGGGGCACACAGTCCGCCGACATCGCGCTTCGCCCGAGTAAAAGCACCGAGAGCAAAGCACACTCTTCGCTCTCGCTCATCGTTGGCAGAGTTCTCTCCCCTCCTCCCCATCTCACTCGTTTTTTTCGGTTCTCCCTTCCCCATCTGCCTCTCGCTTGTTTTTTTTTCGCCCCCGTACCTGTGCCTTTTTGTCCCGTGTGTTTTCTGCTCCCCATTGTACAGTCGGTGGTTTCTTGTCACTCCCTCGCTCACCCCGCCCCCTTCACCCTTTCCCCCACGCTCCAACAACTGTCCTCTAGCTCCCTCCCTTTCCGTTTTCTTCTCCTAGGTATCTCTGGACCCCTTTTTTGTTTTCTGCTCTGACTGTGCCCCTTTTTTCTTCCCTACTCTTCCTTTCCCCCTTCGCCCCTCCGTTTGACCTCCACATCTCACTTTTGCTCTATCCACAACCCTCTGTCTACTTCCTCTCTACCCTTTCTACCCTCTCCTCCCTCTCTCCCTTTCGCACCGTCCTACCCCCGCTTCTGACCTCACCCTCGCACCCACCCCTCCTGTGGGATATAACGAAGCCGTTTTCGATGCAACGTTGGCCGTGTCTATCGAGAGGTTTCGAGTGCGCTGGCCTAGATACACCCCGGTAGCGGGGTTCGTATCAATTTTCCGCCGGATAGTCCAGGATTTGCCTCTGGAACATCGATGCCCGATACGGGGTTCAAAAGGAGGACAGGGGACAATCGATAAAGAACCGACAAAGTTGAACTATACGCTTCGGTCGGATTTGCATTTCCCTTGGAGATTCAGAAACGGGGAAATGAAGCCACCGACGCGCAGACGTCGCCCAAAATTTGATCTTTGAGACGATGACTCACGCGTAAAATTGTTCGGTTTAATCGATGCGGGGATCCTTGAGAATGCAGTCCCCGCTGGCCGGACAAAAACACGTATTTCTAGACGATAATGGTGGTCGGCGACGAGCGAAGGTTAATTGAGGAAAACTCGGAGCGACGGTCGCGGAAACATGTAAAAAATTCCGCGCGAGCAGGAGCCTCGTTAGGTTTCGGATGCGCGTCGTGTGGGAGCTCTCTAGAAACAGTAGGAATTAAGGAAACTATGGAAAAGGGGCTGAGTTGCAGGGCCTACTTGGACAGTTAGAGCTACCGATTAACTACTTAGCATCGCGCGGACCGCTCGATTAGCCCAGGTCGGTCGTCGGAAAATGGAAAGAAACAACGCTTTAAAGTGCGCAGATCTATTTGCGGTGTACTTTTGATTACGGCAATTTTGGCAACGAAAGAGCAGTGAAATGTGGATGATGGTGCACGGGGTGCAACTTGCAAGTAACGTTTCTCAACTCCCTTTACATACACGGAAACGCAGCACGATTCGCTGCGGAGTCGACGAAAGGTCGCGCGGAATATGCAAAAATACATTTGGATGGCCGAAATCGCGCTCGTCCCACGAGGAGCGTTGCGCAAATCGGAGACGAAAGCGAGCCGTTATCTCGGCACGGAGCGAGAGAGCTGCGTAAAAGAAAAGAGGAGAAGCACAAGGATATTCGGCTGATTATCTTAACGGCACGCCGCATACCTACGCATCCTTTCACCAATAATATGTTTAACACATCGTCAGTTGATGCTTTAAAAAGTAAAAAGAGAAATCGAGAGGGAAAGCAGCCGCGAGAACACGAGCGATCGAATCGCATTAACCAAGGATTTGTCTCCAGAAATTCAGCTACGCCCGCTCGCTTTCTCGCTCCCTTCTGAGCGCTGGATTCTCGTGGAGGAAAGCCCTGCGCGCACGTGGACGCCAGAGTGGAATATGGCGAAGCACGGAGGTTGCTGTGTCGACCTAAACAAACCCGCGGATGCCTCGTGCGTTCCGCCACAAGCGGATCCACAAATAATCCGGCTGGTCTTCTATAAATTCACCTTGAAACGGTTATCCACCCGCCCTCGCGATTCAGATGCACACGAGCGGTGCATCGCGGGCACGCGAGCCTTGCGTTCCGCGATCAATCGAGTGTAACTTGCTACTTCGAGGTGAGCTTGTCGTCCCCGATGGAGAATAAATCACATTTCGTTTGTACAGTGCTTTACCATAAACGGTTCAGTCATAGATCCTGCATGATCGGAGGTGTCTCACACATGCCCCCTTTCAATTTCATCGCGCTTCATTTATCCGTGGCCCAAGGGCATGTTGCGCGAAAGCTGCTTCGTCCGAAAGCGATTCCCCTTCGTGTCCCATTGAATTCCCCATCAATGGTAATCGACGATCGATCGCGGCTGGATCAGCGCGGCGCGGCGCGGCGCGGCGCGCGATTCAATGAAAAACGGGCACGCGAGGATATTTTCAGGCCAAGATTGCGCCAGGCGGTGGAGTGTTGATCGCGCGCTGAGTTTTATGAGGCTGATGCACGTGCATCGGGTGGCAAGCACGAAGAGAATCGCTGCATCGGGGGAGAGAGAACTTGCAGCTTCGTCAACTGGGTCAACTGGGTCAACTGGGTCAACGTGTCATCGCCGTTTTTGACGCACGTGCAAACATCTCGAAACGCGACACGCATGTGCAGCTCCCCTCGCTGCCGCGGATGGCTGAAGGGCTTGCTTCCCCTGGATTTCGCTGTCGTCAATCACGACTCTCGAGAACGTTCCACTTTTCGAATCCTTCATGCGACTCGAATAAGCTTGAACCAGAAGCAACCTTGCACTTTATCTAAAAACCCTGCAACGCTAATAGCGAGGGGAAACAGTAATTTGACCACGCTACGACCTTACCCTCCGGCGACCGCTGCCGCGAGCCCCGAGAGTTGGCATTTTGAGAGAGAAAACGTTACATTACCTGTTGCCACAGTCACCACACGATTACAGACAGTTGCACGGCAGACATCAGGAGAGGAGCACTCGATATTCCGCGGCGCGCTCGCGAATTCCCAAATCGAACGTGTCGCGTCGGTCCGCGGGGGCCTCAGAAAAAGGAAAAGCAGAGGGGCCAGAAACGAGGAACGGCCCAACGAATCAGCGAACCGAGTGAAAGTGCGAGACGTCTCGAATTCACGATTAGAGGGGCCCCTGGACAGAGGGGCGAGGCGCGAGGGGCGAGGACCAAGGGACGAAGAGACGAAGGTACACGCGCGCGCGCCGACGGGCCCCGAAAAAGGCGAATCACCTCTCGAACCGAGTGTTGCGAGTCGCGAGCTGACGAGAGGTGAACAGCACGCGGGGAACAACAGCCCCGTTCCAGCTCCGCGCGCAAATGTTTGCGAAATGACGTAAAAACCCACTTGGCCTCTGGTGAACCGAGTCAAACTCGGAAACAAAAGGGATACCCCCTCGGTGCACTGCGTAAGTATTTTATTTTCTCTTCTTTCAACGGACGGGGGAATGATGAGCTAATTTTTCCTCCGACGTACGAAGAAAATAGAAATCGGTAAACACGCCGCGTTGCAAGGCGCTTGGAAAGAAGAAACTGGTGGCGAGGACGTGATTGAACGCGGCCGGGAATAATGGCACAGGCTAGCCGTAAGGAAGAATACGCGGAGAGATTCACGTTCTACCTGGGCCGCGATGCACACCGATGCATTTTTCATCCCCCTATTCATTCGCGTGCAGTGGCTGCTCTGACCCACTTCCATCTCGAGGAATAAATGGCACACCACCCACGCACGAAATCCTCCTCTACTCTGATTCGAGCGGGGCCGTTCATTGACGTGCCGCGTCGCGTCGTTGCGCGTTGTTCCAACCAGGCCATCCGGCGACGGCGACGTTTCTCTCCATTTTCCAGAATGCCCGGCTCTTCAGAATCCCGACCCGGGAATTCAATCCCCCGCGAGCGCCTGGTCGTGCTCATTTCAGACAGTATTCCCTTCCGAAATTCGTGAGTATTCGAATGTACGGGGCGGCGCGGCGCGGAGTGGCCTCTGGCCTGACTCCTTTCGAAAAGCGTTATCGATAACGACAACATTCCGTGGAGTTTAAAGCGACCATCGTAAACGCCAGGCATGGCACGGCGCGGTGGCGAAGAAAGCGACGCGACGAGACGGTCGAAAAGCACGGTAAAAGCAGAAAGTGGAACACAGCGGTCGGATTGAAAGCCTCATTCGGAAACTAACAGACATTTATGAGAGACTGGAATCCGAGGAACGGCCGGCCGGTATCTCGTATTTCGTCGCCGAGGCTCGGTGTATCGGGCAATGGCGCGCCGCCCACGCAACCCGATGCGATCGCCGACAAATTGAACGAATTAATGGGGAAAACTGTTGCATCGACCGCGCACAAACGGGGAAAGAAACGTTCCCCACCGCTGCACTTTGAATTCACAGCTATCCACGCGGTCCTAGTGTCCCAAAATCTTCGGAAATCGAATTTGCTATCGCGCGATATACTTTTTTGTACTTACTTAGTCTAGAAGTGTCTAGATTCTAGATAGTTGGAGTGGTGAAAGGAGAGCTGAAAGTTCGGTGATGGAAGAATTGTAGAATGGTCTCGGTACGAGCCTTGGAACGTACCTACCTACCCTGTTCGGTCTGTTGCCGAATCGGCTGAGTTTGCCGGATGCCCGAACCTGTCTCCTCCAGCGGGCACCGGCGCGGCACGCACGGCGCTTCATCGAGGCTCTGCCACGCGTGGAAGTCGTTTACCCCTCCGAGTTATTTGGCCCCTTCGTAGCGAGCAACGCTCCGGCCAACACGCTCCAACCAGACGACGAGGAGTGACACAACACGGGACGAGGATGGAGACGGGGTCGGGGTCGCGGACGGGGACGGGGAATCGAGTGCGTTTATTGCCTGGCAGAGGAGCCGAAGGAAGTCGCCAGATGGAGAAAGAAATTTGTCGATCGACGATAAGAGCGCCGCTCCTCGTCCAGCCATCCAAACACTATTTCTCAAGTAGTTGACAACGAAAAATCCTCGAGGCGGCAGGAAGGGAGCAGCGTTCCCATCGCAGCTGATGGCTAGCAGCAGGATGCAGAAGGAGCGCGGGACGTGAGGTGGATAAATCGGTGGATCGTCTGAAGCAGGGAAGCGGAGGTCGAAAAACGAGGCGGAGTAGCCACGAAAAAGCGAGAAGGGTTCGCGGCCAAGAGCGACGGAGATGGAAAGCGACCGCGACCGCGACCGCGACCACGATGGGAGGAGGGAGACGGAAAGGTGCGACACACGTGCCGAGGACACGCGTGCATACGTAGGTGGAGGAAGAGGAAACAAGAACGGACAGAGAAGAGCTGCTGGGAGAGTGGCGGGGCGAGGAAAAGAACGTGGAAAGTGGAATAAAAATGAAAGGTAGGAGGGAAACGGGAGGAAAGAGGCATCGGAGGTTTCTCTTTCTGTTGAGGGCGTGAGCGGTGCGAGCAGTGTGAGCACACAGCCTCGTGATTTTAGGCCTTCCACTCTCCCTGCTATGGCTGCCTCGCCATGGCCCCCCTTTCGGCGCGGCGGCCGAAAACGACGTCGAGGAGACCTTCGTATGGCAACTCGCCCGCCGACGCCGTGCCGACGCGACGACGTATTCCGCATACGTAAACCCCTGAGCCCTGTCTCTACCGGTGTCTCACGAATTTTCCAACAATCCACCGCCCTTCCAGTCCTTCCACGAAGCCAACCAAAATCGCTAGAAAAATGTTTTCCAAAGGAACGTGTCGGCCGGTGTATTTTGAGCCGGGCGCGGCTGTTTTCCACGGAGCAACTTTTTCCAAGCGCGTGGGACGGAGTTAAAAAAAAAGGAGCGCTCCCTCAACGGATTTCCTAGCGATCTAGCGAATAATTTCTCGATAATATCCCCATCACTCGTCGCGCTCACCGCCAACGTTTATCGGCAAGCTGGTTCCTTCGCGGCTTTTTGATGGGCGTGATGAATGTGCAATGCTGTACGCAAATAAATGACCTACAAGGTGGAAGGAGAAAAATCCTCTGTTGGATCGTAAAAATATTCCCTGATATTTTCTGTGAATGCGCGCGTTAAATCGTTTTTCTGAGAAAACTCGAGCGACCGCGGTGGAGAAAGAATTTTCCTCGACTCGCTCGGGGTAAATATGAGACTGCGGAGATATTAACAAACTATCCTCGATAAAATCTTTTGAAACGCTTGGCATTACTACGCTCGGAGCACTCGAGAGTTACTCGAACGATGCTCCTCACCGATCGCTCAAGTGTTTCCCAAGTCACTTCGATAAGTGGCTAGATCAGAAGCAAGTATTTAACTTGTCCGCGTTTATAAGCTTGCCGCCAACCTCTTATGACGTTATGACCATGGCCTTAATCGCAATGTCTACTGATATGCACACGTTGCACATCACCTTACACTGCACCTCCAACACCCATCAACTACTTTTACCCTCGGCTCGCCGCAAAGTCAATCGTTTTCGTACGGCAACTCCGCTAAACTGTCTCCCCGTTTAAACCGCCAATCTGTTATCGAGAAGAAATTTCAGAAATCCACTGCCACCGTCTCAATTTCAATAGCGCGTTTATACCTCGTCCGCCGCGTCGCGGCACGCCGCGCCAGTTCGGCAGACAGCGAGCAATTTGTTCGAGATAACCTATGGCCAAGACTCAAGAGTGTTAAAGGTCTCCGTAAAAGGGAAATCGCGAGTGCAAAATACGCGCTTGACCTTAGCTAATCGTCGGTTCCCCGAGGTCGGCGAATCAACGCGTCCAAGAGAAAAACAAGAACCACTTTGCATCGCAGAAACGCGCCTTATCTTGGCGCGTGCAACCACAGGGAAAGTTTCCATTCGGGTTCAAAATCCGTGTGGGATCACGACCCAGGAATGTCTCGGTGCTCGTTCCCGATTTCCAAGGGATTCAATCGTCCTCGGTCAAATCGAGGCGACTAATGTCTCCGAGAGTAACTGAACCGCTTGATTATTCAAGTAGAGTAAACTCGGGTAAATCCGTAGTACAGGTTATTCCGCGATACTTGTTTATTTATCTGTACCTCGAAATTGTCTGACTCAATTTAGATGGAGCAAAAACTAACAGACAACGTTGATCTTCTAGTTTATGTTATGGTAAAATAATTAGGGTAGATGCACCATTTGTGGCCACTTTAAGGATTTCAGTGACTTTCATCGTAATTATCTTTAAAACTGTACTTCAAATCAGGAAACTAAAAGCTTTACTAAATTTTACACTATCTTTACTATTAATGTCTAAGTTACCATTAACTAGAGAAATCGTTAAAGAATTAATAAAGTTAAAAAATATAAGAAATCCATTTTTCACCGTTTGTGGCCACTTGCCACTTTTCGCGTAAGCAATAAATGTAACCTTGTATTTCTGGTGGTATACTAAACAAAATATTTACGATTTGAAATTCTGCACATAATTAAGTGTCTGCAAGCAATTTCGAGCTAAAAAACGCGATAATTATACACATGGCCAAACATGGTACAATGGCCACAAACGGTACATCTACCCTACCTAGTCAATTGAAATTAGTGTGATAGAGGGAGAGAGCATTTTGTTCCAGCAGCGCATTATTCGTGAAATTTTTCGTGCTAGTTGTGGACGATCGCATGTTTATGTATTATATGTGCTTTAGAAGATAAATGGAAAGTTCAAACTGCAGGTAAGTGATGGTAAAATGACACTTTAACAAGTCTTACTCTTGAAATCATCATACAATAAGGCATCAGTGTTATTTTTGCTTATGAAAATAACTAAACTCTTATTTTTCGTGCGCCTGATACATACTGTGTTTCTGATTGCGCTGTTTGAGAAATTCTGATGATGGTCAATACCAGAAACGATGTTTCCTTACGTCTCAGACATCTAACGATCATGAAACGATGAATTATGCACAAAATAACAATAATATAAAATAATATGAAATAATATAAACAAGTAGCTGGCGAACATATACATATAGGGCCAGCTACCCACACAGCACACTTCGTTGCAGCAGTATTGCAGGAACGTTGCTGCAATATTGTGTTGTTGCAGGTTGCATTGCAATATTGCAGGAACGATGCTGCAATATTGTTTTGCATTATTGGAGTGGCAACGCACCTGCAATATTACAGCAATATTGCAAGTTCGTTGCCGTGCAATGTTCCGTTTCCAACGATCATACAATATTGCAAGTTCGTTGTTGTGCAATGTTCCGTTTGCAACGATCGTATAATATTGTAGCAATGTTGCAAGTTCGTTGCAGCGTAATGTTCCACTGGCAATGATCCTACAATATTCCTGCAATATTGCGCGCACATCGACGTACAATGTTCCAGTGGCAGCGATCCTACAATATTTCAGCAATATTGCGCGCACATCGACGTGCAATGTTCCACTGGCAACGCCCAAGAAAAATTGCCTACATATTGTCGTGCAATACTGTAGTGGAAATATTGTAGAAACAGTACAGTAATATTCTGAAGCAACTATGACTTTGACTAAATTTGAAATATGACGTCGAATAGATTCTCCAGCATGTTTTATTTAACTGGATATGCCAGAATTTGTCGTTGGCTGTTAAAGATATGAAAAAAGTGTTATCGTGAGAGTTGTTTGTACATGAATTTAAATTATAGAAGAGATTTGAAAATGAATTTAATTTGTTTAGATAGAGTAGATACTATATATTTTAATGTGTAAAATTATTATTATTATTATTATTATTAAACGAATTTATTGCACAAACACGTATATACAATCAAGCAAGAGAAAAGAGAGATGAAAAGACAAATGCAAAGGTTTAGTCTAAAGACTACTTTCCAACCTAACCTAAAATGACACCGGATGAAAGTAAGAGTCCGCACCTACAGTGTTAAAAATCCCTAACAGATTTGTTAAATGAGCCTTCGTTTTTTAATAATTTGAGTTTAAAGTTTTGCACGGTAGGAGTATAAGTTCGAATACGTAAGCAATCTTATCAATCAGCGGTTGTAGCTGCAGCGGTAAAGTGTTCGTCTACGATGCTACAGGTCCGCGGTTCGAATCCCCCTGGGGTAAAAATATTTTCTATGAGAAAAAGACACACGGGCGTTATACTACTACGATTCTGCACACATTCATGTCGTCGAGTCCCTCACTGCCCGAAACGTTGCAGTGGGGGTGTCCATTGCTGTAAAATTTCCGAAACGTTGCGGGAATACACTCCTGCAATATTGCTAAGGCGGACATAGGAGTGAACCTGCAACTACTCTGCAATGATGCGGCGCAATATTTTGCAATCTCGCACCGCAGTATTGGCGAAGAGTTGCAGAATCATATTGCCAGAATTTTGCCGTTTCGTTGCAGAATCATTGTCGGAATGTTGCAGGACTACATATTTGTACTGTTGCCGCAACTTTGCAAAAATACACACCTGCAATATTGCGAACGCGGACATAGGGCTGAACCTGCAATGTCTCTGCAATGTTATGGTGCAACATTGCAATCTTGAACCGTATCATTGCAGAGACGATGCTGCAATGTTATGGTGCTGTGTGGGTAGTACTATCATAGAATAACCAGAGTAAGTACCTATGTCATAAGAACTTAATTTTGTATATTTTCAATTATATATACTTAGTAAATTTCTGTTAACTTATTATTTGTTTCTTTGATGTCTGACCTATCATTATATCCTAGACTCACTTTCAGAATATGTAAACATAAGCAGTTATTAGACAAATTCTAAAACTATCACGGATTTACCTGAGTTTACCCTACCTAACTTCTGAAAAGTTGACTCGCCTTCTGTGGGATGGGACGAACCCGCTAGTACTATAGTACTTGTCAGTTCCATTGGAATCCAGGGGGTGACAGATGATCCATAACAACGCGAGAGCGATGGTGTTGGAACGCGATACCGAAAAATATTGACCCAAATCGCGGGCAGCGATTCGCCAGACACTGGCGTATCGTACAATGCACTTTCGCGCTGCTATTCTCGGGGCGATATACCTAATCGTCGAGATAACGAGCACTTCAAAGTTCAAACACATTCGTTGTTACACCTTCGAGTTGATTGGCCCGATAAGATAAAGCGATTCTGCGACATTGATCACCGTCGCGACATCCGATTAGGCGTAAAAGTCACTCTTCTCTAGATTTCACGCGGCAGAGGCGAGGAGTTCGATACCGGGGCCCACGCGTCACATTTCGCGAAGCGTGGGAATCGAGCGCAGGACGCCTTCGGGATGCAGATGCACCCGATCGCATCGACGACAAAGACACGCGCCTCCAAGCCGCAGAACAGCCTGACCGCAGTATCGAAAAAACGCGAAAGCAAAACCGATAGGTAGGTACCGACTCTCTTCGATTGTTCATAAAAATGCTTATGGACGGCGGGCGAGCTTTCCTGGCCCTGCCCCGCCGAGCCAGCAAAGTTTTCACTTTTACACGCTTGCTGACACCGTCCGCGTGGCCTGCAACGTCCCTGACTCATAAATGGGAATAAACGGGCTCTTAGACTTTGGAGGAAGCGGTAGAGGGTGAGCCATGGGTGGCACGGAAGCGGCATGTGCCAGCGTCACAATGCACTCTCGTTTAGATACGGCTGTAGCAAGATCGCGAGCGACCGCGCTACCGCCTAGGCCTAGAACGAGCACTATCAAGGTGGTTAGCGTGGACAGAGACGTGACGTTGCTCGTTGCCTGTCGGAGTACTTTCATTGCTGTTATACAACCGCGGATCGAGCGACCGACCGCTGAAAGGAGAAATGGGAACACGCAGTGGCTCTCACGCAAACCTGCCAACCGATCGATGATCGCTCGCCTCCACGCGGAGAACCGCCATCTAATGCTTCCTCTGGACGCCCCGAATTGCGATCACATTCCGATCGTGTGGCCCGGAAACAGACTCCGTGGCGCACCCATTCTTTCCAACAAACATACGTTTCTGTCCTGGAGCTGAATCGTCCGAGAGCTCGAGCAGTGAGAGTGGCGGGATAATCGCAGCACTGCTCGTCAGGTAGGTGGTATCCAGAGTTTAATTCCGCCGACTGATAACGGAGCGCGGCAAGTGCGGGTCCGTGGAACGCGTGCGGCCTACGCCACGGGACGATAGCGGGTCAATAAAACGACACCGCTCGCGGTTTTTATCGCGGCGCGAAATCTCGACAAACAGATAAACGTGCATCGACGAGTTGGACGCGACAGAACGTGGTGTTACGAAAGAGCGGTGACGAGGCTCGTTGCAAACGTTTCGCACGTGGAGACGGTCGTCATCGTCGGGTCGACGACTTGATCCGTCTCGATGCAAACGCGTGTATCTGTTTCGCCGTTCGCGTATTATCAGCAACGCGAGTATGTCTCGAGCTCTCCAACTCCCCTCCGTTCTAGATATTCGCAGGCATTCGAGCACCAGCGATGTTCCCGTTCTAGATTAAAAAGCGAAAGAGATCGTGCATAGCCGCGCCGTCGCCGCGCCGCCACCGATTGAGCACCGTGTGTAACGGCAGAACGAAGGTGAGTTTTATCTCGCGGTGTTCTACCCAAGGCTTCGTGTAATCTCGGCCGCGGGCCGCGGAGAAAGTGGAAAAGTGTATCACTGACTTCATTCCCTATATACTCGGTGACTTGATATATCGACGCCCATACGTTTCACTGGGTCCGTGGCTCGCAACCAGTCCAGCCACTCTTTCAAAACCTACACAAATTCGTTGCCCATCGTTCTCAAAGCAACTACATCCCAGTAGGTATCTTAAGTCTCAGGGGATGAGAAACGTTGCAACATCAACCCTGCCTGCTGTTACTTGCGATACTCTGACGATAGGACTGCGAATCCACATTTACAATTAGGACGAGCAAGAATATGAGAAAAAGTTAATTCTCTAGCAAAGATGCTCCCGTATCGATATTCTGACCCCGACGGTGCTCGATAACGAATGCAGCGTGCACGTTCAGCTATTTTCAGAACGCGGTCTAATATTAATCTCGGCGATATCCGCCACTAAAATCGATATTCCCGAGACCGAACTGGGTCAAACAGTTGCGCGCATTCTGTCGTTATTTTTAATGTCGCGAAATCTATCCCGGTTTTCCTCGCAATGCATTCTCGCAAGATCCGAGGGCGCTCGGCGGCCATGTGATTCGCGGGAACGGTCGCCGCCTCCTCCGATAACTTCGTCATGGTTCATGAACTTGGGGAAAGGCGAGTAAAGAGGAACGATGTGTCGTTAAAATGAACAAGAGCCCCGCGTTGGTTCGTTTACGAGGGGCGTTAAGTTAAGGAACCCGAAGATAAGAGCAGGAATATTCGTGGCTAGGAGGTATTTCTTACTAACGATGGCCTGTCCTTCCACGCAGCATGTGGGGCGTTTAATTCCCATTCATCAGCGCGAACAAAGTTACGCCGTGGGGGCTGGTGATCCGTCATGGCGGTTTCGCGGGGCAGATGTCGGAGATTTGTATGTTTTCCGTGGTAACGATCACCATTAGGAAGGAGGTAGTTAGGCAGCAGAATCTCGAGTGTCCAGCTTGATGGGTGCTAAGCTGGACTTGTTAGTTAGGTCGAGACTTCAACGCCCCAAAATCAGGCCTAGCGAAACCAGTGAAAACAAGTGTGTAACTTTCATAGCTCCCTTTAACAGCAACCGTGCCTATCATGAAAAAGGGTGCACACAACGCTGTTCGTATAATGCTACGCAGCATACAATGCAATTTCAACCAATTGCACAGTAGCAATTACGCTCAAGAGACCGAAGAGGTGGTCGACTGCAGCGCTTTCTGCATTTCCACGTGCAACCGAGTGTACGATTTGAAAATTCGCACAGATTACAGTGCCTCCTTTCCTTAAATAAAGCTAATATTACACTAAATTTCGGGATAATTTCCGTGCTCCATCAAGTTTCTACGAAATCGTAGATGATGAAATATTAGTAGGGTAAATCCGGGGGACGCGGTCGGGCTGGAGAGTCGGTCGAGTTGTTATATTTCAGACCCAAGACGCAAGAGCGCGTTAAGGGCCAGAACAATTGCTTTTCTAGGAGTCAAACAGTTGACTGGGTAGCGTCACCACGCTTCTTTCTGTGTTTTCGGCGATTTACAGGTTACAAAAGGTAAGTGGACGTGACATTTAACCTTTTTCATCAAACAGTGGTGTACAGGATCATATTTTAAATATACTTCTAAGCTAATTTTCGTTTAATGTTTTAAGCAATAAGATAGTAGAGGTATTGAGGGACAATACAGCAAAAGTATTTAATCATATTAATCTTTCCTTGCGAAGCTAACGCAAAAACTACCTCTCCCTGCAGAAAGGTGAGACGGTCGAGTTATAATTGGGATAGATAGCTGATTTTCAAATTAAAGATGAGAAACAGGGCCGTTCCTAGCGGGGGTGCAGAAGATGCCCCTGCAACAACCCAGGAACGGCCCTGATGAGAGATGACTCACTTTCTAGATTTTTATTCTATCAGTTAAGGGGGAATACCACTGTTATGGCCATAAATTTTAATATATTAATTAATCTTCTAGACCCCTCACGCACGCTAGTAGGATATGTAACTATGGAACAGCAGGTCCGAAATCAAATTTCATTTTTTTTTTATAAACTATATAATTGTAGTTTCCGTTGCACGTAACGATTTTTTAAACAAATTATTTTTGTAAAAATGATGCACTTTAGAAGAAAAAGTTTCGAAAGTCCGCGAATCAGATCGACAGTTTTTCGATCATATTTCATATAATTTGTTTTCGATCAAAACATCCGTACGTGCAATGGAAACTACACTCATATAGTTTATAAAAAAAATAAATTTGATTTCGGACCTGCTGTTCCATAGTTACACATTTAGCTAGCGCGCGTGAGGGGTTTAGAAGATTAATTAATATATTAAACTTTATGCATGTTTTCTATTGATTATATATCAAATAAATTGAATTCATAATGAACATGCTAGAAGCATTAAATTATTAACTTTAGAGACCTAATCTATTCCTTTAGATATTCTTCCTATATTAATTGTTTTCAATTTCTTGTTTCACAAGATGCCAACCATATACGTCCGAAAATCAGGATCAGTTAGAGGACAATGGACAATACAAAATTTAACGGAAGCCGTTAGAAGAATTGAAAACGGAGAACTTCGACCAAGTGAAGCCGCTCGACATTATGGGATACCTCCCACAAGTCTCCGGCGAAGGAGACTATCAAATAATTTTGATAAGGTATCGCTTGGTCCCCAAGGAATTCTGGGACGTAACAACGAAAAAAGACTAGTTGCACACATTCAACGTCTTCAGGAAGCTGGTTTTGCTCCCGATAGGACAACAGTCAGGCGTACAGCATTTGAATTTGCTGAAATATTAGGGATCCAGCATAAATTCAATAGGGAATCTCAATTAGCAGGCTATGATTGGCTTACTTCCTTTTTGAATAGGAATAAGGAACTATCCATCAGACAGGCCGAAGGCTTGTCACTAGCTCGAGCTACGGGCATGAATAAAAAAGAAGTAGGAGATTTTTTCAAATTGCTCACTAAAATATATGATGAGCATAATTTTTACACGAAACCAGGAAGCATATTCAATGTCGACGAAACCGGTTGCCAATTAAACAACAATCCTGGAGAAGTAATAGCTATTAAAGGGTCAAAAGATATACATTGTTTAACTTCGGGTGAAAGAGGGGAAAACGTCTCAGTCATAGCATGTTGCAATGCTGAGGGCGTGTTCCTTCCCCCTTCACTCATAATAAAAGGGGTTAGAGAAGTTTCTGGAATAGAGATTGGGCTTCCTCCAGGTTCAAAAGTATACATGAATCGAAAGTCATCCTACATCACGTCAGAAATATTTTACCAGTGGTTGGTAGAGCATTTCACACCACGGAAACCACCTGGCAAAGTACTTCTTATAATGGATGGGCATTCTTCCCATCAAAGTTGCATAGAAATGCTCGATTTTGCTGCTGCCAATGATATAATTTTAGTGTGCTTACCTAGTCATACGACACAAGCTCTTCAGCCTCTGGATAGATCCTTTTTCAAGCCTTTTAAGACTTTTTATAAAAAACAAACACAAGCGTGGATGAATACGCATCAAAAACAAATTAAAAAAGTACATGCTGGCTCTCTCATCGGAAATGCATGGGCAAAAAGTGCTACATTGGACAATGCTGTCAATGGCTTCAAAGCAACAGGAATATTCCCTCTAAATGAAACTGTGGTTCCAGAGCATTTCTTTAACATATCAAATACCTCTTCACTTACTATTGATGCCACAGATACTAGCAGAACAGTAAATTTGTCTAATCTTGTCCCGCAGATTGCCCAGACATCTGCAGTTACAGCTTCTTCTCAACCAGAAGCAGTAAATGTATCAGCAAGCCCGCCACTTATACAACAAATAGCTAGCATTGAAATTCCTTCATGCAGCAAAAATTTTGTAAGTTCTGAAAAGACATCTCATAAAACGAGCCCCTCAAGACATCTACACAAAATCAGCCCAATACCAAAATTGGAACAACAAGGGGAAAATCGACGAAAGCAATCTGCTAGGATTCTTGATAAAGAATTTATACAAAAGAAAAAACAAGCAATTAAAAGAAAATCGATCGAGGGTAAAAATAAAATTGAAGCCACAAAAAAATCAACGAGGAAGAAGCAGAAATTACAAATAAAAGTTGAAAATCCAGTAGATGATCTTCGAGGGAATCCTCTTGAATCTTCATTACAAAACGAAGAAGATTATTGCCTAGAATGTTTTGAAAATTATTTCAAAACAACTAAAAAGGTTGACTGGTTAAGATGCATTATCTGCAATAATTGGATGCACGAAACATGTACAATGTATGGTGATAGATGTAATTGTTGCGGTCGAATAGAAAAATTTAATGCCCACAATAAAGGGAAAAAATAAGAGTTTGTCTATTTTTTGTACAATTATTAAAATAAAGTTTTTGTTCATTTATTTTATTTGTTCACTTTTGTATTCGTTTGCTTTGCTAATCGCCAGTAAGTAGTTCACTTTTTGTTTGATGTGTTCTTTCAATACAAAAAATGTAAAAAAAACTTTTTACGTTAAACAATTTCGAAACATTGAAATTTTAGTACAAGAAAATAATTATTTTTTAGGTTTTAGTGCATTTTAAATAAATTCGTTTAACTTAAAAAAAAATTTTATACATTTTTTTATTTATTACTTTTTAGTATTTGTACGTGTCTGATCTTTTCTCGACTAGCGACCTGAACGTAGCGACTTTTTGTCGTTTTGGAGAAGATCGCGAGTAGCTCATTTCAAGTGATTTGGATTTGTGGTTATAGGTTATATTTATTGATGATTGGATAATTTTTTAAACGCTTCGAGGATTTTTTTCCCTATAATTTTGTGCTGTCATCCAAACTACGTACGCCTGCAAAGTTTCGAGTCTATTGGATAGTTGTAAACGGGTTAAAATTGAGTTACAAGATTTGAACCACCTGTCCTAACAACGAAGACCATTTCTCCCAGCACCTCGGGAGAGGTAGTCAGATGCTATGACTTCAGTTTTCAACCCGTTTTTCAGCAAATATTGTTTTAAAGCAAATATCGATCAGTTTTTCTGAATCAGCATAAAATTCTGAACATATTAGGTTTATTCTCATAAAATAAATAATATCAGGATTAGTTTAATAGCCATTTCAAATTAGGTCGACCGCGTGTCCCGGATTTACCCTATCGCCTGTTCGACCGTTAATGTTGCTGCGATAATAGGGTAAATCCGGGTGACGCGGTCGGGCCGGAAAATTGATCGAGTCGCTATATTTCAGACTCTCTGCGTAAAAATGCATTAAAGTGCAGATCAATTACTTCTTTAGAAGCCAAACAGATGAATGAATAGCGTCATTTCGATTCCTTCTGTGTTTTTCTGGATTTATAGGCCTTAAAAGGTAAATTGGGGTTACATTTAACCACTTTTGTCAAACAGCGGTGTACAGAATCGTATTTAAAATATAGGTAAGTACTTCTAAGTTTATTTTCGTTTAATGTTTAGGATAATAAGATAATAGAGATATTGAGGGACAATGCTGTCAAAGTATTTAGCCGTATTAACTCTTCCTCTCAAAGCTAACGAGAAGACCATCTCTCGCTGCCGAAAGGAGAGATGGTCGACTTATGATGTTTTTATTTTTTATTATTATTTTATTATTATTTTTGTTTATTTAGTTTATTTATTCAGTTTTGTATTCATTTACCTTGCTAATCGACACTAGGTAGTTCACTTTTTATTTGATGTGTCCTTTATTTGTTAAGCGTAAACAAGTTAAATGTCAATGAATCTGTAGTTGTATTCACTTATAAATAATTTTACTTTATCCTTTGTTAATTTTTCATTAATAATTATGTGAGTGGTCTCCGCCAACGACGAAAACCACTTCTCCCGGCACCTCGGGGGAGGTGGTTAGATGTCATGACTTCAGTTTTCAACCCGATTTACAGTAAATATTGTCTTAAAGTAAATATCGACCAGTTTTTCTGAATGAGCATAAAATTCTGAACATATAGGTTTGTTCTGATAAAATAAGTAATTTCTATATTAGTTTTAATGGCCATTTTATATTACGTCGACCGTGTTTCCCGGATTTACCCTATAACAGCTTTAAGCGCGATCACGTTCATTAAATATGAATGACCGTTGCATGGCTATTTGCATGCTATAAGTACAGAGCAAATGCTGGAGCCTTTCCGATGCTCTTAAAGGACCGACGCAGGACCCTCGTAGCCTTGGAGCAATCGATTTTTCAGTTTCTACGCGCCGCGCCCTTACACAAGCGTCTTCTCCGATTCTGTAATTCGCTTCCTACGTTTACACAATTTCTCACTCCACCTTTCCCTAAACGTGCTTCGTTGTACATACAAGAGTCAACTACTCTTTGTTAACGAAGAGGATAGGACAGAGTAGTAGTAAAAATAATGGCTGTTTCGATGAAGCCCAACAGGACCAAAAACTGACTCATTCGAGACACGTCCGATGCAGAAGCTTCGACAACTCGCATATCGTCCATGATGCAACGTCGTTCGGAGTTGCTGCACGTTTTCAATCACGTTTGAACGATGTCATCAAGCTTTCGAGCATAATTACAGAAACATCGAGCTGTTCGTACAATCCCGATGCGAGGCGAGGTGAGGCGATGCGAGGCGTTCAAATTGATATGGCTGTTTCATTATGTTACAGTGTCCATCGTCGCGCACTGTTTCTTTTTGCAGATCGTTCGGTGTAGGTACGGGGAAATTATGATTTCCAGGGCTATTTTGTATGATGCCATTACGGGTCCTTAATGCCCCGTCCTCGATGGGCCAACGGCAGCTAGGGCTTCGTCCTTGCAGAAATTATTTTTACCGCCGCTTTTATGCGCTCGTCGAAAACGACGCTTCGCTCAGCTATAACATGGTGCATAAGTGGGGAAATGGAGCACGGACAACGCCACTTTCCCTTGACCAAGTAATTAAACATACAAAAGGCTGAAACGACGGTAGAAAATGACGAGACATCGATCAGGCCAAGGTTGTAAAATTATTCTCGAGTACCTCCGTGCTCGACGGTTGCAAGAGTGCAAGAGTCCAAGAGTGCACCGGTGCATCGTGCCAGGAGTCTGCGGCCAAGTGCATCGACGCATATCCTGCAGCTTCATCCCCGCGAACCGTCGCGTCGGTTACATATTTTTCTTCGTCGGCCGTGGCAGGCAAACGCATAGCGTTCTCGAGGCCACGGGTCGAGCCAGATAAGATATAATTATTCTTGTCGGAAAAATGGCTGAATCCAGTCCACCAACCCTCGCCTCTGCACTTTCTTTTTTACATATTCCCTTCTTTCTACGTGTCTACTCGCTCTCCTCTGTTATCACTTCCGCGCTTCTCTTTCGTAAAAGCAGCTGCAAAAACTAGCCGAGGCCCGGATGCTTGTCTGTCGAAAATCGGCCGGTTTCACGGTCCGCGTATCGCTGCTGATTACGTTATTTAAAAATCGCGATACACGCTCCGCTCGCAGCGTACCTCGCATAATTCTCCACGATTAACATACATACGGGATATTTAAAAGCGTGACGTCCGAGGGAGCGCACGTTGCTGGTGAAAAGCGAAAAGCAGGGAGAGACGGGGTTCAGATTGAACCTCGATCGAGGTACCTAGGTACTCAACTTCTGTTGTTTTCCCCGTCACCATCAATTTCACTTTCACCAAAGTGCCTGGAAATCATGCGTGCCTGCGTGCACGCGTGCACGCGTGTGCGCACACTGTACCTACGAACGTCTCGATGGGGACGAGCCGGTCTTATACATATTTTGCTTAAACGATCGCACGACGAATTTAACCACGTGCAACCTGTTGGGAGACGAGCACTCGATGCAAATTCGCGGATAATCGAGCTTGACGATCCTCTCGGTACTCGTTGCGCGACTTTCTCGGGGTACTCACTGATTACGTGAAAGGAAGATTCGAGGATCCTAAGGTAGGATGGAGCGAGGAGAAGCAGACAGCGTTTCCACGGGGGAGAAGCCCGTTTCCAAGAGCAACCGTGCGAGGAGACCGACAATCGACATCCTCGAGGAATGCTTTCCGACCGCGTGGATTCCCGTGGGCAAACTATGCCACGGCCGCGGCGCCCCGACTTATCGCATCGCAAATAAAGAGGCCAGATATCGCGATATCGTTCTGCGACGCACCGATTAAAAGCGGAAAATCCGGGCGAATGGTGCTCCGACTAGATAATTCACGGGTTTCGGGCAAGGTCCGAGAACTCCGAGAACCATGAAATCCCTGCCTTACGAGCGTCCCACGGGGGTGTAGATTTGGAATTTCAGATAAAATTAGATGGTTAGGTTAGATAAGCGAAGTGCTCCATAGGCAGCTCCGTTCGTGACCCAGTTACAGAAGAAAAGGCATGGTTTGCAAGGATTGGAAGCGGATTCGCATGGCGTCACTCGCCAGCGGACCGCTTGAGCGCGAGGCGGTCGCAGTTAACAGTGGCCATCGAAGGTGGTAGTCGTTGACAACTATTTATTCATTACGGAGCTAGGGTAGCTGCTCTCCCGGCACGATTGCCGCGTGCTCGACTGCTCGGCCACGTTCCGCTTCAAAGGCGTTATAAATAACCACTCAGCCCCGCGTGTATCCGTGATTACGATCACGGAAGATAGCAGAGTGCATGGCAGTCACGTTGCGCTTGGTCCACGCACCGAACATACGCTCTATTCCTTCGTCACGGAATTTCCATCCCCTCACGCAGATTCGAGAATGTCTGTTTGGCTCGCCAAAGAAGGGAGTGCTTTCGAAGCGCAGCTGAGGTACACGGTCGATCATTAACTCGTCCGCGACGAAATCCTGGCTGCACGCGAAATCTGTGTCCGGCAGGATTATCAGCTGATTAAGAGAGGCCGCGCCGCGCTGCGGCATCCTTTTGCCCGTTCCCGTCCGAGGACCGGTTTCGCGAAAGCGTGCACCTCGACAGGGAACACGCATAAAACAAGAGGAAACGCCCCTCCCTCGGAAAGAAAAACAATGTATAATTTCGAGATTTACGGACGACCATGTCTGGGAGGAACTGGGAGAGAACGACCAGCCACGGTGACTGACTCCTTTGCAATTTATAATCCGAACATTACGGCCGATTACATCGAGGCCCGTGGCGATTGAATCTTAATAATTGCATTCTGAGCTTACCACGGCCACGCAACAATATGCTCCAACGCATAAAAAGCTCCCGGCCTCCTTCCTGGGAGAAGCACTAATTTTCTCGCGATCCTTTTTTTCCCCTCCCTCTTGCTTCACCTCTACCTTTTTCTCTCGGTACCTACCGTCTTTCTTTCTCACCGGGGGAGTAATAATAAAAGCAAACGTACGCAGGCCGATGCAGTTATTTAGCTAATGACGTCGAACGTCCCAGGGCCGAGGTTCTAACAGTCCGCTACAACGGGGCCCCGAAATATCGCATCGACTGAAATGTGAGTGGAAAGGAATCGTGAGAATGAGCCGCGGTCCTGGCGTCGGCCGAGTTTCGCGTGCGCCGAAGTTGCGTGATTTTTCGGCCAGTTCCCGACTCCTGTGCCGACCACCTGAAAATCGTTTCTCGGAGGTGTTTATCGTTTTGCTAACGTTGCACGTCTCTCTGGTCAGATTCGCTGGCGTTTTCGATGGTACGGATAGGAGCTGGATTCGAATCAACCAGCTCGCGATTATATCGGCGGTATGTCATTAGAATTTCCGGTTTCCATGGTGTAAAAGAGGCTTAACGGGCGAACAGGAAGGGGGGCCTCGAAAAGAAGCGGGTCGATTTTATGGGGGCTCATTATCGGCTTTACTCTCGTTGCCCTGCTCAAATTCGTCTTATTGTCGATCCGCTGAAAACGGAGCCATCGTAATTGGGGCTGAATCGCCACACGAATATTCACGTGTCGAAGGGATCTAGCTCCATCGTTCCATGCGTTACAGGTATGCAAGGACGATGAAACTGGAAAGCTACTTAGGAGGCAAGGTTACGCGGATCTTTCGAAAACGAACAGCGGCAAGCAGAGGTAAATAAAATGTATCGAAAAGAAACGATCGTCCGAGTGACGGGTATCGCGTGTGCTGTTCATCGGCCAGCCACGTGTTACTTACCTAAGTGTCTAATTAGCGTCTGCCCGGGTGACAGCTCCGTTCGATAGAAAAGGAAAGAAGCTGGCCAGCACTGAAGAAGAGTAGAAGAATACGAGGATGTGTAGAGACTTAGAGACACGCAGCGCGGTCGAAGGGTCACGAATGCCACGCACGACAGTGGGAAACGGAACTGGTGCCGCTTAATTCCTTTGTTTCGTCGACTTAGAAGTACTGTTTTAGCTGGTATGTACACCTTGTACTTTGCCACTGAACAAACATATACTTATTGCCTCGCTCGCTAATCCAACACAGTGACGATCAAAACTACTAATATCTAAACCAGCCGACACCAAAAAACCTGTTAGATTCATCGATATCGTGGAAGGTAGGCGGACCCTTCGTAACCCCTCGGAGACCTTAAACCGCCAGGGAATTCGTGGCGACAGGAAAGAGACAGCGGTGCGTTGAGAATCGAGGAGATCGATAAGTGCGAGTAAAAGTTAACAGCGATCGAGTCTCACGTTCAATGATCGAAATTCCCGGTTTCCAGGTCGCGTGACTATGCAAATCGAGCGGCAGCGGCGGCGACCGGCAGTGACAGTGTAATAATCACTGTTAGCACTTTACTACACGATGATGTTTACGCGCGTCGTTGGCGATCATCGATCACGCTCGCGGTCTTGAAATTCAATAAAAGAACTGCCTTGTCCACCGCGCGGTCCGATTGATCATTCGCTCGCGGAAAAAGCTCGGCAGCCTACGTGACCTACGATTACCTGTGGCCGCGTGATTAATGCCGGCTTTCGTGTTTATTATTACGCACGCCACTTTTCTCGTATCGTGGCTGTCCATACAGAGCGGCTCAAAGCAGGCGTTCCGACTCGTTGAACGGGACCGCTACGAATCCAGCACAAAGTGGATATTCTTAATCGCGCCACTGCTAAGAAGCGTGAAGCAGAGTCGAAATCAATCAGAAACCCTCCCAAGGTTGCTAGAAACTTCAAGTGAGACAGGGTGGATCAGTTTTTTCGAGCTCCTTGCCACGAAAAGTGCACGCTCGTCGAGAGACAAATTCGGCGCGCCGCTTTTTGCGCGGATTGTTGCAATTTAAAGTCGATTTACGCGCGGCCACCTTTGATCATCGACAGCCAAAAAAGTTAACGATCGATGATCGGCCGGAGCAGACCGGAACCGGACTTCGGTGTATCTGATTTTTGCAACATGGTGGGCGACACGCGTGGACGATAAATGGTAAAGAGGGAATTGGGTGGATCTCTGGTGGATGAAAAAGAGCTGTTTCGAGGGGCCTGGGTTTAGGTAGACAGCTTAAAGGTCTGCGCACACATATCCGTTCCGTGTCAGTTCCGTTTCGGCGTGCCAGTGGTAAGCAAAAGAGGGGCGTAGTGAGTCTCTTCTTCTTACCACTGGCACGCCGGAACGGAACTGACACGGAACGGATATGTGTGCGCGGACCTTAAGGTGGAATCACACGGCCCCTGGCTTCGCGAGCCGAGGCATGACCGATCGGCGATCCACGAGCCGTCTGTGAAAGGGAAAGAAGCCGGGGCGCGGGGGAAACGTTGAAAAGTTGAAAAAGCAAGAAAAGGGGATGGAAAAGGAAAACGGAAAAGCACAAAGACAAGCTTTCCTTTTGCCAGTTGTGCCGGGGACCGAAGTTGACTTGCTTTGAGCTCGAAAGCCTCTGAAAATCATATTGAGGAAGGGTGATTGCATGAGGAATATGTATTGCTAGATACATTTCAGATTTCACGTTCGCAGGATGGATCTATGGCGAGGTGGCTAACGGTATCTGGACTCCTCCTGGCAGGCAGCGAGCATCGCGTCGTGGCAACCTGCCGTGAACCTCGTCGAAGCTGGAACTTAGTGCAAACGTGACTCGTGTCAGATGCATCGGTGCGCTAACGTTGATGCTGGCAAATTTCACGCGTGTACAGGTATCTTCTCACCGGTTGCACCAAATCGATTATTGACAGGCGGGCAAAAAGTTTCAACCGCTGCCAAGCACCGAGGTGCAAACAAACGCTTCTTCTCACAAGGGAAGATACCGAACCCGAAAATACAAAAAAATCGGAAACTTTGTGGATATGTAAAGGATTTTGTTCTGATTAGAACGAAATTTTTTTTGCTGCCCAAATTCACTCTAAGGGGGTGAAATTAACCCCTAAATATTCGTCTATTTTTCGATTTTATTTTGTAACACGCAATCTGTAAAGCAGGCCCCTACACGATGGCATGTCTTGAGGCAGGTCTCTTTCTCTCCTTCTCTCCACCTTGACAGCACGAGACACGAGACCTCGTCTCGAGGCATGCCTCAAGACAAGTCTCATCGTGTAGGGCAGGCTTAAGAAGTATAAAAAAAGTTTCAAGACAAAAGTTACTTCTTTTAATTAGATCTATTAAATCGTAAAAGTTTTATCAATTTTTTACACAATTAGAAAAAGTTATAAACAAAAATATTAATAATGTTTTCTAAAAATCGTTTTTTCGCGTGAAATCTGAAGTGGATGTTTAAATAATTATGAAACAGCATAATCCATATTTTTTTCATACAATTTCAGGTTTTGTTGTATTGCGACACTGTGCTCCTCGATAATCGAAGAACTTTTGGATCCCATTATAATGTACCTACCATAAGCTGCATGACGAGGAATGTTCTACTAACATTTATTAGGAAGTAATACGTCACACGTAGTAAGAATGTAAGATAATTTATATGTGTACCTATTTTTGACTCCTATCAAAGTGTTATCTCATGTCTATTGTTGTGTGGAGCATTGATAATGAGAATAACTTTTATCAGTATAGAACTATACATTGTTGAGAAACCAAATAATTTTAAAAATCCAGTAGTATTCGCTTTTTCACAAGCCCATACAGCACACTTCGTTGCGGCAAAGTTGCAGGATGGTTGCAGTAACCTTGCGATCTTGCATAGTTGCAGCGCAATGTCGATGTATGGTTGCGGCATAGTTGCCGTGCAAAGTTGCGCGGAGCGTACATAGAATTGTTGCTGTATAGTTGCGGCATAGTTGCAGTGCATAGTTGCAACGCAAGTATGCCGAAAGTATGACGCAACTATGCACCGCAAGTATGCCGAAAGTATGCCGCAAGTATGCCGCAAGTTTGCCGCAAGTATGCCGCAAGTATGCCGCAAGTTTGCCGCAACTATGCCGCAAGTTTGCCGCAACTATGCCGCAAGTTTGCCGCAACTATGCACTGCAAGTATGCCGCAAGTATGCTTAATCACTATATACACCATTTACAGTAATCTGTATCCAAGAAGGTTCCATAGCCCCAGCGGTAGCGCGTCAGATTGTCATGCGGGCGGCCCGGTGTTCAAGTCCCCCTGAACCCGTTAACTTTTTTTTTATTTTTTTTAACAGTTTTTCCCGTGGAAATATATTTTGTGAATAATTGCCTCAAAGTTGCCGTGCAAAGTTGCCTCAAAGTTGCCGTGCAACTTTGCAGCAGGCGGACATAGAATTTTTGCTGCATAGTTGCGGCAACCTTACATGAGTCCTTGCCATCTTGCGCCGCAAGTATGCTGCAACTATGCCGCAAGGAGAGTGTGCTGTATGGGAGAGTTCATGGGTGTGAAGTTAGCCCACCATTTTGTGAAAAATTAAAAAATCATTGTTGTACTAGTTTGTACTAGTTTTGTACAGCGTTGTACCGTAAAGAGTTATCAAAAATTCGGAACCGTTTTTTTGAAAAAAAAAAGGTGAGAAAAACAATTTTTAAGGTAGCCCCCCCCCCCCCCGTCTTTTTGAAAAATATAGTGTTTTTCGATTGTACTGCATTGTACTAGTTGTACCGAGCATTGTACTGTCGAGAGTTTCCGAAAATTCGATACTGTCTTCGAAAAATTGAGAAAGTCAGTTTTAGGTAAGTATAGCCCGTCCTTTTTGAAAAACATTATTTTTCTCGATTGTACCGCATACTACTTAGTAGTTGTACCGAGCATTTTACCGTTTGAAGAAATGGTGTAATAACATTGGTTTGCAAGAAAAATAAAAAAATTAAGACTGTCCCAAGTCACGTAGCATTTTCTAATAAATGATAGAAGAATATTGATCGTCGTGCAGCTTAAGGTAAATACATTATAATGAGATCCAAAAGTTCTTCGATTGTCGAGGAGCACAGTTTCGCAATTCAACAAAAGCTGAAATTGTATGGAAAAAATATGAATTATGCTGTTTCATAATTATTGAAACATCCAGTTCAGTTTACACGTGAAAAAACGAATTTTAGAAAACATCATTAATATTTTTGTTTATAATTTCTTTCTAATTACTTAAACAATTGATAAAACTGTTACGATTAGATAGATCTTGCAGATTGCGTGTTACAAAATAAAATCTAAAAATAGCCGAATCATCCGGGGTTAATTTCACCCCCAAGAATGAATTTGGGCAACAAAAAAAATTGCATTGTTATCAGGAGGAAATCCCCTACATATCCACAGTTTCAGAATTTTTTAAATTTTCGGGTTCGGGATCTTCCCTTGTCAGTCGAACGCTCCCAAGCAGCGGTCGTTGCGTCGCAAGTTCAAGTACTCGCTCATTATTTTAATCAACGAATTATCTAGCCCATTGCAACGAACGTGCACGAAATTTCTATCTTTTCCTCATTTCGTACGACTTGTTTACAAGAAATCACGGTATCTTATCCAGCGTAACGTAGGTACTCGTTCGCTAATTTCATGGATACGGAATAGGTACAGAATACGGATAACATGGACGCTGTGTACAAGCGCTGCGGGAATAGTACAAAACATAGCTTTGTATCTTATCAGCGACAAGCGGGCAAACAATGCTTGTTCATTTGCATGTCGCTTATTAGATAAATATCTGGGCGGCGCGGCGTGTTATGACGGACAGACGTCGAGCCCGAGATACATAAAAACTGATCTCCGTGCGTCGCTGCCTTCTATCGCCAAGTGGATCCAGCTTTTTCCCTTCATAAAGAACGCCGTTCCTGTGTATACGTCGTCGCGTCGGTTCCTCCCTTTGGGCACGTTCTCAAAGCTTTTTGCATCGCGTAATTTCGCGTCCTGGCCTCGTTCATCCCACCCACGACAAGCGCGAGCTCATTTAATCGACGCACCATCGAAAAACCGGGGGAAAGGAAAGGAAGTAAACGGGCGAAATTTCGTTGTCCCCAGATCGATAAGCCTGCCCCCCCCCCCCCCCGGTGTAACAGAGCTGTAAATACACTCAGCGACCAACAAGTAAACGTTACTTATTGCCAACGGTTCGCTAATCCCATTTACCAGCAGCGTCAATAAAACGTTATCGAATGGCCGAGTTTCGAAACCAATTTCGACCGCGCCGCGCCGCGTCGCGAGCTCCTCCTTTTTAGAGCAGTGGAAAGTAATTCCGCGGGGACTTGAACGTCATTATCGGACGCACCAGTGTTTCGCTCCAAAAGAAATCGAAAGGGAATTGCAACGGGGGTCGTATGCGAGATAATACATGTCGAGGTGTCGTAATATGATTTCCCTCGTTGGAAATCTTGATGTTTCGCCTACATCGAGCATAACGAACGGGGAACGCCGAATCTCGTGGCACGTGTTGAGCAAACAGTATCGAGGAATAGAGGGTAAAACGCATTGCGGTGCGTTGCGTTTCGCGTTACTTGTTTGTCCAACGAAAGTATGATGTAAGCGTTTCGGGGACTATGAAATTGGAGCACAAGCTGCTGATACATATTTCAGACCCTGCTCCTTGATTCCAAACCCTTGAGATTAGAGATGAAACGAAGTGCGACAGGGGAGGATTAGCCACGAGACACCATACTCCTATCCTACTCCTATTCACCTATTCACCGTTCAGAGTCACTTTCTCCCCTATGAATCTGCTCAAGCACAATGTACCTATATATTTCGTATGGATCTAAACTAAGAACGTGTGGGATATATGTACCTACAAGGTGCATGACGGGCGACATTCGCCCAGTGATATTCACAATCAGAGTACATGTAGCGAAGATCGAAGGATCATGAGTCAAGAGGAATCAAATTCGTCTCTCGGGGGTGAAACGTCAACGTGCACGTCCACAGTCACAGCGTCGTCGGTCAACAGATCGGCGGGGGGGGGGGGAGGGGCAGGTTTTTGCAAAACTGCAACAAGTCGAAAACGTACCTGTCACACACCGTTTCCTTGTCCCTTGTTGCTTGTCCTGCTGTGTGCCTTCCCGTTCCCTCTTTCCCTCTTTTTCTCTCGTTTCTCCGTGTTTGGTCAGGGCCATGCGTCATCGGCGCAGAATCGGTGCGCTTCGGGTGGAACGTGGACTCGCGCGGTAGCCGAAGAAAGAGCGAGCGCAGACAGCAGCGAGCAGCGCGCACCGTGCAGCTCCGAGATATTTGGCGGGCTCGAAAATAGCAGCAGCGAGTTGTCCTCTATGGTGTGCGCTGCTCCCTCTTCTCCTATGTCTACGTGGTCGTCTTCTTCTTCTTCTTCTTCTTATTCCACTTGTTCCTGTTGGTCCCGCGAGCCACTGGCAGCTTCACGCCGCCCGCCCGGTAACTCGCTCGGTCGCTCGGCCGCTCGGCCACTCCGCCAGTTCGCACTTTTATATACCACGCTCTGGCCGGCCGCTTGCTCCTTGTCACTTGACCGCTTTCCGCTCTTCTCTCACTCGGTCACCGGCTGCTGCATGTATCTCCGGATACAGCGAGGCAGCACTCGCGACGCGATTACGACTTCGATATACCCTGCGGCAATTCCACCGACAGATAACCCCGAAAACTAGCCTTCTTCCACCCTCCTGTTCGTTCCGTTCCCTTTCTTACCAGGCACACCAGAGCAGCGTTCTCCAAGTGCTCACCTATCGCCGCCTATCGCCGACCCATCCTCGATCATTGCCCGTGCTTCCCGTGCAAGTAGACCCCTCGCGTGCGCCGACAGTGCGTTCAGCTCGTCGAACCCACACCGATCGAGTCTCTCATGCCTGGTCTGTTTCCTAGCTCCGATACCTGGCGAACGCTACACCATGTTTCAGCGATAGAGGCTCGCGCGAATCGCGGACACGAAGCAAAGGGGCTGCTCCAATCCCGACTCGACTCGATTCGATTCGGCTGGGCTCGGCCGAATGTGGCCGTCGTCGTGATTCCTCCGATTGCCTCTGCTCTAGCTGGTGCGGGATACTCCTCCTCGGTGGCGTTCTCCAGCCGCTGCTCTTGACCCCCGTTCGCACGTGCACGCGGCTTCGGGAGGCCTTCTGGCCGGAATGCCGACGAGCAGAGCGAGTTAGAAACGGAGAGATGCTCGCGGCTCCGCGGTTCGCGCGCGACTGACCGAGGGCGAGAGTCGTTATTGGGAGCAGAGCGCCGGTGAAGTCTGTTCTGGCCGCTTCCTCTCTCTCCAACCCCGGGGCTGTCGCGTTCCGTCTCTGCCGCGCTCGTTGCACTCGCCTTTTCCACCCTCTCCTCGCGCTATAAGCCGCCACCGCCGCCAGGCCTTTTTCCTTCTCGCTTCCCCCGATGGTTTTCCCGTCTCCTGGCTTACTCCTCCTCCACGTTCTACCGTCTGTCTCGTTCCGTTCCACCGCGACACGGACCTGCCCCTCTTCGTCCGTTCGGTTTCACTCTCTCGCTTGCTCCCCGACGCTCACTCTCGGCTCCCGGTCGACGCGGAGCAGGCGCGAAACGAACGAAACCGAAACTTAAGCTCGGCTGTCGCCTCCTCCGTCTCTTCTCGCGATGCCCTCCCTTGCCGTCTCTCTCGCGCTTACCGCGTCTCCTCCTCACCTCCTCTGGCCCGATCTGTTGGTCTCACGGGTTAGCGTCTCCGCGATGGCTACGTAGAGTGTAGACCCCGTTCGAGCCGAAGCGAAGATGCTGTCCGAAACTGGTTGGAAACGATGGCCCGGCACTCGTTTCGGCATCGTAATCAACTGGCCAGACTGCTGCTCTCCACACGGCCGGCCATCCCCTCTGCGATCATCGTTCGTTCTCACCCTACTTTTGCCCACCCCTTCTTCTTGCTGCGTTCCAGGCGAGCCTCAACGAGGGAATGACTCCCTAATGCGCGTTTACGCGGCCCTACGAGTCGGAGATCGGGATCCAAGTCCTAGGCCGCAGCTGCTGCCCGAATCCCGATCCTTGCCTCCACACTTCTCAATGGGTGCCACACACCCTATCCGAAAGCTGTTCACCGAACCGCGGGACTACATAGTTGACGTACCGATACTCGATTGCAAAAAACCGTAGAATTCCAGTGAAAGTGGCGCGTTGTCGTAATGGCTCCAACTACCGCCCATCGTAACGGGAAATGACGCCAGGCTTTTTCCTTAAATCTACCCCTATCGCGCGAGCATACCACCACTCGAGGACGATCGATAGCAGAATGCAATTCTTCTCTTTTACCTTTCAGCTGCTCTTTTTCCAGGACGAACGGCGCTCCGACGAAACAGGCGGCGAACACAAAGGTTGCACGGCGATGAAAGTTGTAGAAAGCGTAGGAAAGCGAGTGACTTCCTAGGTACGATCAAATTACTTCCGATAGCACGACGATGGAATTCAATTTCGTTCTGCGTTCCCAATCGACCGCCCCGTTGTAATCACTGATATTGTCCTCCGTGATGTTTTTCGAACCGCAACAACCACACCCGCCGCGTCGGTCGCCTTCGGTGGCCGGAAGTTTCGCGTAAATTCGAGTTCGGATTCCTCGCGGCGGTCCTTACGTAATTCCTGCCGTATAACGAGTCTCTTTCCTGTATGAACCAAACAAGGAGAATCTCGTGAAAATAATGTAGATCATGGAGCGAGTTTATGGAGTGGAGAGCTCGGATATCGAGCAGCCTTGCTTGAATGCCTAAACACTTGACTACTCGCGGTCAGATACCTACTCAGGACACTGAAATATAACCGTAAAGGTGGGATCAGACGGCGTGTGAATGGCGATCTTGCTTGACTCGTCCAGGCTCGACAAGTCGGCTTGGCGATCCCGACTCGGCGATCCATGACCGATCAGACGACGCGTGAATCGGCGATCATGCTCGGCTCGTCCAGGCTCGGCAAGTCGGCTTGGCAATCCATGACCGATCAGACGGTGCATGGCTAGGCGAGCTAGCTCGGCTCGTCTAGCTCAGCAAGTCGGCTTCGCGAGTCCGATTCCGCAACCCATACAGCACACTCTCCTTGCGGCATAGTTGCAGCATACTTGCGGCGCAAGATGGCAAGGACTCATGTAAGGTTGCCGCAACTATGCAGCAAAAATTCTATGTCCGCCTGCTGCAAAGTTGCACGGCAACTTTGAGGCAATTATTCACAAAATATATTTCCACGGGAAAAACTGTTAAAAAAAATAAAAAAAAAGTTATCGGGTTCAGGGCGACTTGAACACCGGACCGCCCGCATGACAATCTGACGCGCTACCGTTGGGGCTACGGAACCTTCTTGGATATAGATTCCTGTAACTGGTATATATAGTGACTAAGCATACTTGCGGGGCATACTTGCGGCATACTTGCGGGGCATAGTTGCGGCATAGTTGCGGCATAGTTGCGGCAAACTTGCGGCATACTTGCGGCAAACTTGCGGCAAACTTGCGGCAAACTTGCGGCAAACTTGCGGCATACTTGCGGCATAGTTGCAGTGCATAGTTGCAACGCAACTATGCCGCAAGTATACAGCAACAATTCTATGTCCGCTCCGCGCAACTTTGCACGGCAACTATGCCGCAACCATACATCGACATTGCGCTGCAACCATGCAAGATCGCAAGGTTACTGCAACCATCCTGCAACTTTGCCGCAACGAAGTGTGCTGTATGGGAATCCATAAACGATCGGACGGCGCGTGGCTTGGCGAGCTGGCTCGGCTCGTGTAGCTCGCCAAGCCGAATTGTCGAGCCTGGGTGAGCCGAGCCATAATCGATCAGACGGCGCGTGGATCGGCGATTTACGGGCAAAGATCGCCGAACCACGCGCCGTCTGATCCCACCTTCTGGGGGAGACCACTGTAACGGTCCGAAATGTAAGGGTGTTTTCGGGAATTTATTTCAACCAAACAACGCAAGTAAATCAATATATTGCTCAGTATAGTTAATAGTGTGCATATCGAAAGGTAAGAAAATTTTTTTTCAATCAAATTCATAAATCCGTTTCCTGTATACTCTTCGTTAAAATTTGGGCTGCGGCAAAAACATGCTAGTCGCGTTGACAGTGCCCAGGCCATACGGTTAATCCGAATTCAAAAACACAATAATATTCAGAAACTAGAAGCCTGCCTCTATTACGTGATGATCAAAAAAAGTCAAAATTGTAAAAATTACAAAATGGCGGACCACTGAAAAAAAATCATGTTTTCGGGGTACAAAATTGGGGAAATGTTAATAAAAAAAATAGAAGCAGATCGAAAATTAAAAAAAAACTGATCGTCACGTAATAGCCACGGGTTTTCCGTCCAAGAAATGTCCTTGACCATGTTAATTGGACGTATAGTTTTCTCTGTACACTGTCAACGCGGTTGAAAAATGTAATTCTGAGGAAAACGCGTCCAATGTTCCGCGCGACTCAGTCGCGCGTTTGACCCCGCTTCACAGAAAATACTATATCTCCGTCAATTTTGCGAATTTCTTCATAAAATTTGGAGGAGCATTCTTGAAATGTGCGTCTTTCAGAAAATGTAAAAAAGAAAAAATCAATTTTTCAGATTTTTTTCAGTGGTCTCCCCCTTTAAGGAGTTGGCTCCCCTCAAGAGGTAGAAAATGTATCGATTCTTTGGGAATTTATTTCAGAAAGTACACGCATATTTTTATGCAATGGTTTTTATATTCAAATGGGGGACACTTTAACAGATTATTATATTATGTTCTGGTATAAAAATATTTATTTATTGCACAATTACAACTGATTTCCTGGAAGCTGTTTTTAGAAACACGGTTTGCGGTGACCAACATTATTCAAAACTGGGCTATCTGAAGTAAAAAAACGAAGAAGATTTAGTTAGTACAATAGTTTATCTAGTCTTTAATCGTTCCATTTTATAAAATATTAATCTGGGACGAAATGGCAGATGTTTTAAGTGAAATGATCGATTTTCGTAGAAGAAACACTCATTTTTCATCTATAAAAAAAACTATGCATTGAAAAAACAAATGCTTCGATTAAAGACTAGATTTGAATGTCTAGAAGAAACTTACAAAGTTTTAGAAAGATTGGTGAAGCGGTTGTGGAGAAATCATGGTCACCGCGAAACGTATGTCTAAAAACAGTTTCCGGGAAATCAGTTGTAGTTTTGTAATAACTAAATATTTTTGTACCAAAACATAATATAATAATCTGTTAAAGTGTCCCCCATTTGAATATAAAAACCATTGCATAAAAATATGCGTGTACTTTCTGAAATAAATTCCCAAATAATCGATACATTTTCTACCCCTTGAGGGGAGTTAACTCCTTAAGGTGGGATCAGTACCAAAACATAATATAATAACCTGTTAAAGTGTCCCTCAGCTGAATTCAAAAACCATTGCATAAAAATATGCAAGTACTTTCTGAAATAAATTCCCAAAGAATCGATACATTTTCTACCTCCTGGGGGGAGCTAACCCCTTAACGCGGTTAACATCCTATTCATTTCAACCTTAAGCGGCTTGTAGACGTTCAATATTATTGTGCAATATATTGTACAATATTTTTGCTGTGTGCCCCACACGGTCAATAATATTGTGCAATATTGAATATTGCGCAATAATATTGAACGTCTACAGACCGCTTTAATATTCTACTCCTACTTTTGTCGATTTCAATAAAACTGCAACATGATACAAACGTTTAACGCGATACGGGGCAGCAAGATTTTAATCAACCGCGTGGAATTATCTTTCCGATACTACGTATTGATACATCTAACTAACGCAACCAGAATTTTTAGGGACCTTTAATACCAATTGCATTGTGACAGAAACGTTTCTCTAACACTTTCCACCAAGGTGCATCGTTGAGTTTTGCCCCAGCAGCGTGAATGATCCGTTATCCACAAGTGCACGAGCTTCTCGCGCTGTGAATGTTATGCGTTCCAAGTTGCCCGGCCGAGAGCATGAATGGAGTCATTATAGAGTTTTCGGTGTGCGGGACTCTTTCGCGCGAGTTTCGATGCAAGCGATCATTATTCACCTACGAGATCACTCAACGACGACGTAACTCGCACGGTGGAAACGTTTCGCCCAGATAGGTACCTACCCCCTATCGTCGGATCATTCTAAACGGTTTCGAGCGCGGGCACACGAATCGAAATATTAGCAATAAGCCTGGCACAAGTTTATGACGCCTTGTTCTGTAGCGGACAGGACGGTTCGCGTGCCGATTGGCATTCAGCTCGTTTCTCCGCAGCGGCAAAATCCGCTCGTACACGCATATACGTGCATCCTGGTGCACGTAACGCCGACAACACGCTGTGTGTCAGTCGGATTGAGCGGTAGGTACGCGTCGCGACGCGACACGTCGCGCAACAGAGTCGGCGGTACCGTTACGCGAGCACCGTCGTCATAATCTCCTATAGACCGAGGAACGGAACACGATGGATCCTAGTCGAGCGACCAAACGACCAAACGACCAAACCAGTATTGAAGGCCCTGCCTCGAATCATTCACGATTTTCCTTCCCCGTCCCCAAATTTCGACGCCAGTGGTCGCTCACGAGTCACCCGACCGGACACGTGCAATTGCGGCCGATTATAACGCGCCGTTGAAAAATTCCAAATATTTAGGTCTTGGAGGAAGGCGGACCGGCACGTTTTTAATGGTAGCCTGCACGTGAATCCTATTAACATAAATGAAAGGGCAGCGCCGCATTCTCCGGCGAATGGGAGATTGACCTTCGTCAGAATAACGTGACCTTGATACCTTCTATAAGAATCGATATATTTGTGGTAAGGGTAGCCACGTTCTCCGACGAGTGAAAGGGCTGCGGGTAGGTATCTATGTACGGGCGGCAATCCTTGCAGCCGCCACGAGGCTTCGATCTGTGGGAAAATTGGTAGTCCGATATACCTACTTTATCTGTGATAAGTAGAAGAGGTTTCTCATGAAAATGTATCGAAAGGGGCCCGAGACGCGGCCCGGGCTCCACGCTAAAGATAGCACGGAGACAGCAGGAGAATTAATGGCGGCTCCTCTGTATCAATTACACGCGGTATAATATACCAGGAAACGTCGAACAATTATTGTTGTCTGGCCCACATATTGCACCGAGCGGCCTGCAACATCGTTCTCCGTCTCGTTGGCCACTTGCCTTCATTGCGCTCGTCGAAGGTTCGCAATTTTTCTCGCGTCCCCCTCTTTCTCTGTCGCAGGCATCGCAGAATATAACCAGGAAACATGGTCACGAGACCGTGCCATCGTGCGCGTCGAAAGAAAAATGGAGTTTTCGAGACAGATGTCGAGAGCTTACAGCTTATACTGGCTTATAGGTAGGGACTAACAATAAAAGAGTAAGGACCATGGTGGGCAAAAACACCGTGCCCTCTATTTAGATCGCCGGAGCTAGCATCCCGAGCAATTAATCTGTTTATCGATAGAAACGATATCGTAGACCTAGACGAGCGTTGATTGGGCCAAGCATGGAAAGCATTAAGCATTAAGCACACGCGACAGAGGCAATTATGTCTGCGCATCAAACGACCCATCACCCGTCGGTCATCGAAGCGCGCCTGCATCGCGCATTCACTATTTTTACGTCGGCGAAAATACTTTGGACTCCGTAACGCTCGCTCGCGTATCGCCCACCCCGCCTATCTCCCTCGCGAATGATTTCTGTTGTTTTGCAACATGTCGCGCCCGTGTTTCACAACGTAACGCGCGCTTATCGCCGCTGCAATACTCCAATTTAGACGATCGCCGATAATTTAGTCGGTCATCGAAACAACGCTCCTCCTTCTGTCACTTAGAAAAACGAACGCGATAAGGACGCGATTCGTTCGACCTTCGTTGCAAAAGAAATTCTTATTGATAAGGCAGCGTGGCGACGAGCGTCCGTGGCGTTTCATTAACCAATCTCTTTCACTACCTATCTCTGAAACAGAAGAGGGAACCAGACCACGGGAATAGTAATCGCGAGTACCGGAAGCGTCTCGCGATTAAAGATATTCAAGACAAGCGTGCCGCCTTTTTCTTGCTATCGGGTCGCAGCTTGTAACACATGCACGCGAGTGCACCGATAACAGGTCTCAGATTCTTATCTGCGATAGCCACAGCAGCAGTCGTGAGTCGTTTGGCGCACTTACGTCATCTTATCAAGAATTTAAACCAATTCATTTATCGGTCGCGCCGCGCAGTACGATTCGAATTTCAAACGGCCTCGGCGATGGATTTTCGGGTAGCTATGCTATACCCTAAATAGTTGGTGAATTTGTTAATGAAGCACGTAACTGGGAACAGTGAATCAGTAGGGACTGCGCGCCCTGAACGCGCAAGCAGATGATATAAAAAAAGTGCCTATCGAGCCACAGAAGCTGTCACGAGGTGTTTCCCCGTGCCATTAGCGCATCATCCCTCTATCCGGCCTGTCGATTGTTCTGCCCGCGTTATTCGCGCGGGCAAGTGCGTTGAACCAAAGAGCGATGACGATTCATCGTCATCAGCCAGATCGGACAGGCCCAACGACTTCATTGGGAAACGAGACACTGTGGCCCAGATATCAATGCGCATGCATTTCGCGCCTCTAGCCTCTAGCCTCTAGTCGAACGCGTCGATGTTCTCTGCCGTTCAGCTGCGGGAGACCGGAGCCAAGTTTTCAAAATTTCCAGATCTTCAGCCGGGAGCCTGGAGGTTTCAAGGTGGTTTACAGGAAAGTGGCGCCCCATAGGTCGCGTGATTAGCCAACTTGGATAATTGCGATACCAGACTCTGGTGGCTTCAACGAAGGAGCAAGTGTGCAATTAGCTGGCTAATCTACTTTCTTAGTCGACGGCAGCGAATCCACCAATGTGTTGATGCACACGCGTAGCAAAGGGACCACTGTCCACTGAACGGATCCAGAAAACTTGCTCGCGGTATCGTCTGCAATGATCGTTTCGGAGGCTGGCCGATAACAGGGGGTTCCAGTAGCGAGTGACGTGAACACGACACGGCGTGTTAGTCTATTGGAAAATTAGATCCAATCTAACGAGCGGAGCGCGGTCTCACGCTCGCGCGCAAACAGAATTTATGAAACGTATTTCATCCGTGTAATCTCGCGAGTGCTACAATAGAACGGTTAGCCCGAACCGTGGAACGAGGAAGAGCACTGACCCCTCTACGCGGAAGTGATTAAGCGGTGCGTAACGTTTAATGGCACATATGGATTAACCCGATTAACTTATTCATCAGAGAGCAAACGAAGCTGATCGGGAGCGTCGGTTAGAGAGCCTAGCCAAAGATCACGATTCGATTCGTTCGAAGGGCATCACGTGAGTCCCTGTGAACTCTTTGATCAGCATCAATTCGCCTAAGAGTCTCGTTCGTGCGCTCCAGCGCGGCGGCCACTGTGCTATATAGAAGAATTTTCAATCTCCTAGAGCAGTTTCGTAGTTAGGGGACAGTGGGACCACGCTCCAACCTCTAACGTCTAAGCTGTCTATAGATCCATTCCATTACTGCGATTTTCATAATGCCCGAATTAGTTAATTAGTCGCGGCTTGACAACAGTGGCACAGAATAGAGATTCTGTCCAAACTCCATTAGAATCTCCATCAGAATCCGGAGAACATAGAAAAACGTTTTCCCCTCGTTCCCCAGTCAGCGCTGCGTCAATGCAGATTCAATGGACGAATTGCGATGCGCCTTCCTGATATTCGGAGTAGGTAATCTTGTCAGAAACCTACTCGAGAAATGTATGTAGCGTGCGAGCCGTTCGCGCCGCTTAGAATTTAACCTTAATTCGACATTGAAATGCGCATCCTGTCCCCTGCCCGGCTGCATTTAAATGTATGAAAGTTTCGCGCCGCGCGATCAGACATCTCGCCGCGCCGTTTCGCAGACACTGAGAAGACAGATTGAATAGGCAAATTCGGTCGACCCCGTTTCGAAAGCCAGCCCCCTGTCGCTTCTCTTTTTTTCCCCGCGTCCCGCTACGGCGATATCTGTTGGTGAAATCGTGGTGTGCGGGTCGCGTGGAAAAATCGAGATTCAATCGTATACCGATAGGCCGACGATCAGGTAACGCAGGGCCCAGCTGGGTGAGCTGGGTAAGGTCTACAGGTCGATTCAACGATCAAGAACATTGCGCGACGTTTATGCACTGGGAGAACTAAAAGTTGATGGACTTTAGCGACGACGATCAAACTGGAGGCGGCGCACAGTGTTTCCCTAATAATGCTCAAAAGTCAAGAATCTAAAGTGTTCGATCTACAAATTCTTGTATCTTAAAATGTTAATAAAGGAACGTAGGTTTTAACGTTACCCATAATTTTTGCTGAATTTACCAATTTCTTGTAAAAAAGTGATGCTTGATTCAAATTTTCGGTGCGTTTCTTTAAACAGGAGCTATTTATTGAATGTTTATCTGATTTAGTATTATATGACCTTCCCAGCTGCCCAAAATTTTTTTGCAATATCAACAATTAGTCCCAATTTTTTATGTTAAATGTTTATCGTCTTTGACTTGAGTTTTAAAAAAAGTACCAAGATGTATCTCTGTGATTTTTTGTATATTAATTGAGGGAACATTAAACTTTATATTAACGTCAATTTCAACTATCCGAATTTGCCCGAAACGGAAAAAATAGCCGACATCATTAGGAGTTTACTACGCCCGGCGGACATAATAAAATACTTGATAGTAGATGATTAAAATTATTGCGAATCGTCAAATACAAACCCAGACACATGTTCCGAGTCCGATTCGGATTTACTATGACAAACAAATTTTTTTATTTTATTATTATTTATATTGTTATTTAATCTTTTTATTAATGTTTTCATTTTTATGTTATTTTTTATGTTTTACGTACTACGTAATGAAAATTACAACCCAAATACAAGAAAAATTTTAAATGTGTACGAAGTTATGATATTTGTCTCCTAAATCCGTATATGTAAAACGACCGTAACGGTTTTCAGGTATTTCTGCGAAACTGATGAAAAAAAATTTCCATCAAAAGTGAGTCAGTATTCAGTTGACAATAAATTGCAAAAGTAAAAAGTAATAAAAAAGTTTTTATTCAATAAAAAATCAAGATCACCGCATTTTTTTAAATTGAATTGCATATTTTTTCACCTATCGATGCATCTTTATATTCTCTTTAAAAAAATATTAGGGTACTTAGGTCGAAAACTGATTAGTTCAGAAGCAATGAGTATTTGTCCCGAACGCCCATATACCTACGCGAAACACTGTGCGGCGCGGCACGACACTGACGTCGGCAGAAGATGACAATGAAGATTTGGATATTTCCATGAGGAAATCGTTACCATCTTTCACGTTGACGGATGAAAGAAACAGGCGGTTTGATGACTAGATTATCGTACGAAGCGCGGACCGGTGTTGGACTGTGGTGTGTTAGGCGAAATTGTAGATTGTAATGTTAGAAACCGATTCGTGGCGCACCCTGTAGAAAGACACGTTGGCCAGCTGTTTTCGCCTTGTTTTCGAATTTCTCGGTCGGCCGAACCCGCTGAATTATTGATGAGCCTGATTGGCTATGCCTGAACGCAAGGAATTCAGATATTATTCGCCTCGAGCTGACCAGAGCCGCGATCTTAACGTCAACGGGGCGTCCATCTTGACCAAGGCCCGACGCGGAGCTCACGATTTCCGAACCAGATAAAGACGCCCTTGTCTGGTGACAGAAAGCGCGGGCAAACGAATGCGTTTCACCCAGAGAATTTCGGAATGGAATCTTAATCGGTCCGCCGAGTATTTTTAAGTCGGACGAAACTGCTAACCTTAACCTCTGACACGACGCGGGAAGGGCGGCGGAATATTTCACAGAGTAGATAGCGTCTGGAAAAGAAAGGAAGAAACGTAGAACGAGGTGAACTTGTCGATAAATGGCGAAAGAAATTCTTCTTCTGCGTCTATGATCACCTGCTGGAATTGCACCTAAGTGTTTACTTACAATTAGTTGACACTGAAAGGGAGCGGGCCAGCCACGTGTCCTGAATCCCGTGGATTTCCGAGGTGCTTCGGAGTGTCTGGAGTGTCTGGAGTGAGCAAGGTCCCCAAGAGAACGCATCGATCAGCAGGCTTTCGGAGGAACAGGATCTAGAGGATTTCTAGTCGAACTGGTCCAGCCATTGCCGTGGAAGGGGATCCTGTGGAAGGATGTACGTGGCTGCGCCACCCTTCTGGCTCGGCTCCGTAGGAAGAGCAGCAAGGGAGCAAACAAAACGAAAAGAAGCTGGGGCTAGGGAGCGAGGTAGACCTAGACGGAGAAACGCGAGGAGTAGGGAGTAAGGAGTAGGACGTAGGACGTGGGTATACAGGCGTGTGTGTATACACTGAAAAGCTGTGCTGTGTCATGGATAGAGCGACAGTCGACCTTGTCTCGTGACGTCACCGACCGTCTAGACGAGATCCACCGCTTTCAATGTCCTCCATTCTCCCCTATTCTTGGATTAAATTCGAGAAGTAAAAAAACTCGAAAACGAGCCACGACGGGCAACCCGATCCATCCCGTTCAGTGGATTCCCCGCATTAATTTCGACGACCTCGCCGCTTGCGCTGCTCTCGCAATCGTCGCCCCTGCTGCAACCATCGTCTCGTTTGCACGCTTTGCACGCCTCCTTCGCAGCGCTGCTCCACTGCCACGCTAAACGCTACTACGCCCTTGTCCTACCACCTGCGGACCCAGACCGCTCCTGATAGCCGCACCGCATTTCCTGGCCTCCTCGGCCACGGACCAGTCCTTTCAGACTCACCCTTCCCTGCCCTGCGTCTACTTTCGCTCTCGGAGCTGGATATCTGGCACCGATGCCGTGTTTATGTGTTTATCCTGATTCGTTTCAAGTCCGAGTTTCTGTTGACTCGTCTGCTCCGTCCGCCTCCACCAAGCTTCGATTCTTTCCGCGCTGGAGACACTTTCGGGGACTCTTATCAATAGTACCTAGGTACATAGGTATACTGTATATACCTATTATACATATAGTAACGTTGGCGGCTTAAGACGATCGTGCTGCTCCGGCAACTTTATATTAAAAATTGCCATCATAGATCCCGCGAAACAAGACAGATTTCAATCTTCGTGTTCGTGCATTTCCCAGGATCTACGGTAAAAGATTAGGACGGACCGGACATTGATCAGCGAAATGGCTCACGAGCCAGCAAAAAATAATTATCATAGGTGTAAATATTCTCAGCCGATCTCACCAATTAGTGTAAATTATAAGCCTGGGAATGGAGGAGTGAGGAGCTAGCGATGATAGATTTTACGGTGGTAGAAATGCCTTCATCTTCCGGGGAAGATATTCTGCGGGGTAGGTATATTCGCTTGGGCGTACAAGGTTCCTAGTGATCGTCGGCGAAACTAAATTGGGGATCGAACCGAAAGTCGAGCGGCCGGTTCTAAGAAAAACTGAAAATCCGCAGAGGCAAAACTGTCGGCCGACACGCGATCCTAAGCTTACGGTGGATGTAACGAGAGCAGGTGTATGGCAAGGTGAGAAAAGGGTAGTACTCGAAGACCCTCTTGCAAAAGGACGGAGATCCTGTTGCGAACGGTTGCACCGGAGCAAGCAAAAGGATCCCTCCTTCGCCGCGTAGGAACGCGTGCTTTCCTCGAGGTTAAAGTGCCGATCGATGTACGCAGTCCTGGGCCACACCCGTAGATGTTCCTCCTTTGGCTGGCTTGTCGAACTTGGAGGAATCGATACTTGTATCGCGTCATTGAATATCGAATAGGCAGACTCTTATACGCGGGGAATACTTATTATGGCACATTCGAGTGACGAGGGGCATCCCAGTGAAGATTATCAACGAGCACGATTTGCTCATCAATGAAAATCTTTGTAAATTTCCCTCAAGTCTGAGATATAGTATACAAGGACTTATCCATAACCATGGTGCACGAATGGAAAGTCCATTTCTAAGGCTAAGAAAAGATTACTGATACTTTCCGAGTACTCGTTACAATACCCTGGCGGAGTTTCTATTAAATCTAATAGCCTCGAGTATGTTAGAAATAATTTTAGGATCGAGGAATCAAACGACAGGCGTTGAATGTCTGCCTTGAGAGTGTGTCGCCTAGGTGCCCTGATAGGCGTGGTATACTTGTTCTGAATACAGAATTTTTCGATATTAATACTCACTTTCATGCCGCCAATCAATGGCTTACGCAATTGGCGTTATGATTGCGGGATCGACTATTAACATAAAAGTGCATTGAACTAGGAAAAGCGAAGAAAAACGATATCGTCGTCTGTATAATACGTTTGAGCCACAGGCCGAGCGCAATTCAGCCGGCGCGGCGGGGAAACGTTGGAACCGCAGCTTCCGAGGAGAGAATGTGGCTGACTGTTTAAAATAATGCAGACCGAAATGTACACCCATACATCGCACGATTGAGCACAATTAGGCGTCGGGTATGCACGTACGAAATGGCTGTTTGCGCGGCCGATGCGGCTGGTCAATTGGTTTTAAATCTCACGACGGGGTTTGCCCTTCGAGCTGCTCCAGCAGAGGTCACGGTTAAGGTCTGGCCTGCAGTGTCAGATCATTTTGGACGCCCGTGTACTGTGTAGGTCACTGCTTTTTAAGCGGCCCGATCACGCGCCGTCAACGCTGTTAATTTCGTGCACCGAGCCCCGTCCTTCGAACGTTGTTAAATCTTTCCTCCCGCCTGTGCTTCGTCAGAGTCCCGGGATTCAGGAACAGGAAACACGCGACTCTCAACACTTTCATCTCTCAAGCGTGACTGCGTGGCCTTCGGGGCCGAAAATCTTTAGCTGGGAGTATAGGATAGGTAGATAGTAGGCGCGTGCTACAGCAGCAAGCAACATTGGTGGACCGGTGGGTGTTTGGAAAAAGTGAAATCGCGGCAGACGAGTCAGCGAGCGGTTTTAACACGACACCGCCGGTGTCATTGCAAACGCATCGAGGCTCATTTTTCGATCTGGCTCCAGCAAGGAATATAAAAATGCAAGAAATAAATACGTAGCAGAAACGAAAAGAAGTAAAAAAGCAACGTGGCATAATTTTGTTTCGACGGAAGGAAATAAAGACCCATGAAGTATTGTAGGGTAAGTTGACACTGTGTGTCATTGACATAAAAGAAATAAAGGCGCTTGTTGTTTATCTCCCATTGACCATTGTCACAAATCCATATTTAAATTATAGGAAACACTTAAGACTTTATGCGAGTCTGAAAGTTTTTAGACTAATTGTTATAGTGCTGGTGATATTTGAAAGACAGCTACGTTTATTTACACTATACCTACCGATATTAGGGGATATAATATGCATAAAACTTCAGTGTCACCCCAACAATACGTATGTACCTATTCGTTTTTAGTTTATTTCGACATGGGGGTCGATCACTCCCTTGATTATGGGATAGTCCGACCATATGTGTTTTTCTTACCGTAAACCCATCTTCAGATTCAGGGAGCGAAAATTCCATTCTAATAGATAGAGTGATATGTCGTTAAAAGACTGGGATGAAAACGAATGAGTGGGATGCGGAGGAAACTATTTTGAAATCTCGAAAAGCGATGATTCGATTAAATGTGTGCACTGAAGCCGTTGCTTTCATGATATTAGATGCTCCAAGTACAAGAATGTTTGCGATTTACATGCAGAACTGAAGAAGAAGTAACATATCAATTAACTTCTTCATGTATTATATTTTTTGTAAGCTACTTTTTGTTATTTTTGAAGGTCGGTTTCACCCGTAGTGGGTGGACGGTCTAACCCCGACATGCGGGTGAGACCGACCAGTTGCAGTGCCAATATTTTTGGTTGAAAATGAAAATAAATATTTGAAATTATCGTACACTATAATCTAGAGACGCGTAGCGTCTCGACGCCAAGTACATGAAAAACACCCTGTACATGCCCATACAGCACACTTCGTTGCGGCAAAGTTGCAGGATGGTTGCAGTAACCTTGCGATCTTGCATGGTTGCAGCGCAATGTCGATGTATGGTTGCGGCATAGTTGCCGTGCAAAGTTGCGCGGAGCGGACATAGAATTGTTGCTGTATAGTTGCGGCATAGTTGCAGTGCATAGTTGCAACGCAACTATGCCGCAAGTATGCCGAAAGTATGCCGCAAGCATGCCGCAAGTATCCGCAAGTATGCCGCAAGTTTGCCGCAAGTATGCCGCAACTATGCCGCAAGTATGCCGCAAGTTTGCCGCAACTATGCACTGCAAGTATGCCGCAAGTATGCTTAATCAATATATATACCATTTACAGTAATCTATATCCAAGAAGGTTCCGTAGCCCCAGCGGTAGCGCGTCAGATTGTCATGCGGGCAGCCCGGTGTTCAAGTCCCCCTGAACCCGATAACTTTTTTTTTATTTTTTTTAACAGTTTTTCCCGTGGAAATATATTTTGTGAATAATTGCCACAAAGTTGCCGTGCAAAGTTGCCTCAAAGTTGCCGTGCAACTTTGCAGCAGGCGGACGTAGAATTTTTGCTGCATAGTTGCGGCAACCTTACATGAGTCCTTGCCATCTTGCGCCGCAAGTATGCTGCAACTATGCCGCAAGGAGAGTGTGCTGTATGGGTAGTGGAAACTATTGGGGACTGGTGCTCACTACACAAGCTAAAGATATCTACATACATCCAAGAGAGTAGCAATGCTGATTAAGGGCAAGTTGAGCCGAGATACAATGCCAATTATAAAAGTAAATGATGTAAACGTTAAGTATTGTAAGTCCGCGGGAGTCCGACCACTTTTTGGGAAAAAGAAATTGTAGCATCGTTGTTTTTCACATTTTTGTCGTTTTATGCACATTAAAGCAAAGCCCAAGCAATTTAGAGTATATATAAATTATAGTGTTCGATAATTTCAAATATTTATTTTCATTTTCACCGAAAAACATTGGCACTGCAACTGGTCGGTCTCACCTGCATGTCGGGGTTATACCGTCCACCCACTACGGGTAATCAAGGGAGCGATCGACCACATTAAGTATAAAAAAAAAATTAAAAACGAATACGTACGTATTGTTGGTGTTACACTGTAGTTATATGCATATTATATCCCCAATATCGGAAGAATGTAAATAAACTTAAATGTTTTTCAAATATCACCACCACTGTAACTTGGTCTAAAGCGGCCTGTAGACGTTCAATATTATTGTGCAATATATTGTACAATATTTTTGCTGTGTGTCCCACACGGTCAATAATATTGCGCAATATTGAATATTGCACATTACATTGAGCGTCTAGGGGCTGCTTAACGAGACAATACCCATACAGCACACTTCGTTGCGGCAAAGTTGCAGGATGGTTGCAGTAACCTTGCGATCTTGCATGGTTGCAGCGCAATGTCGATGTATGGTTGCGGCATAGTTTCCGTGCAAAGTTGCGCGGAGCGGACATAGAATTGTTGCTGTATAGTTGCGGCATAGTTGCAGTGCATAGTTGCAACGCAACTATGCCGCAAGTATGCCGAAAGTATGCCGCAAGTATGCCGCAAGTATGCCGCAAGTTTGCCGCAAGTATGCCGCAACTATGCCGCAAGTATGCCGCAACTATGCCGTAACTATGCCGCAAGTATGCTTAATCACTATATATACCATTTACAGTAATCTATATCCAAGAAGGTTCCGTAGCCCCAACGGTAGCGCGTCAGATTGTCATGCGGGATTTTTATTTTTTTTAACAGTTTTTCCCGTGAAAATATATTTTGTGAATAATTGCCTCAAAGTTGCCGTGCAACTTTGCAGCAGGCGGACATAGAAATTTTGCTGCAAGTTGCGGCAATCTTGCATGAGTCCTTGCCATCTTGCGCCGCAAGTATGCTGCAACTATGCCGCAAGGAGAGTGTGCTGTATGGGTACTGTAGTGGATATCATACAGTTTTCGGCCTATAACTGTAATAAACCTAAAGATTTTCATTCACGCAATATAGGTATTGTACAACCTTTCAATATTATTGCGCAACTTTTCAATTTTATTGTGCAACCTTCCAATATGATCCACAGACGGTCAATAATATTGTACAATATTGATATTGCGCAATAATATTGAACGTCTACAGACAGCTTAAGGGGTTATACCTAGTCAGGAGGCCGAAAAGAAGCGAATGTTTGCGAATTTTTTTTTGAAAAAGTGTAAGCATATATTTTCAAAGAACTTTTTGCACTTTAAAGAGTAACATTTAAAGAACATTTGGTAACTTTTTTGTAGAAAAATATTGAACGTTTATAATAAAAATACAACGACATCCAATAAGCCTTTTTAAAAACAGTGGGCACGATATCTCAAAAACTACTGCACCAATGTTTCTCATACTTTGTAGGATTATTTTTTATATAAAAATCTATCGACTATCGTTCGCATTTTTTTTTTTAATGTATATTTTCGATTTTATCAACGAAAAATGGCCGTTTTTCGCGCGAAAACCAAGTCCTTCAAACTTTATATAGCTGCCATTTTATTTTAAATTAATATTTCGAAATTCCCCCGCCGTCAGTCGAAAGATACATTAATATACTAACGAAATCTTTTTTGTTTTTTTATTTTAGATAATCTGATGCCGAATTACAGTGTTCACCGCAAAACAACTTTTTATAAAAGGCTACTTGGATATCGATTGTAATTTTATTATAAACGTAAATATTTTTTTATGAAAAAATTACCAAATCTTCTGTAGATGTTGCTCTTTTAAGCGCAAAAAGTTCTGTAAAAATAGATGCTTCAGTTTTTCCGAAAAAAATTCACAAACATTCGTCTCTTTTCGGCCTCCTGACTAGGTATAACCCCTTAAAAACTTTCAGCCTCGCATAAAATCTTAACTGTATATTATAACCCCTCCATAAACATGACTCATGTATGAAAGAAGCTAATTCCCTTTAATTCACGAAAAAAGTGCTCACGCCAAGATTGTGAAATCATCTTTGCTAATTCCAATTGATTCACGAAAAACATTAAAAAAGTTCCCCCGCAAAGATAGTGAAATCAACTTTGCAAATTCCAATTGTATGCATTCTTGTTCTCCGTTCGAACACTGATTCCTCTGTCACTTTTTATACTTGACATTCCTTTATTGGCCACAAATCAATTCAGTGCTCAGATTTTCAGCTTCGGTTTTAAGGAATTAGCGGGCGTGGCTTGTAGTTGTCCCATAAACTTTTTAAGGGGGACACCTTCTGCTAAAAATGTTCTTTGAAAATCGTTTTACGATGGAAAATAATTAAAACTTGGTAGAAACTAATTTAAACGAATCAAAGTCGGTAATAGATTCATAGCAAATTCGGCAACCTGCACTATAGTGATATGAAATATTTTGTTTTTAGTCAACTTCATAGTTTTTTCTTATACAACGCCAGTTAATTCCTTAAAACCGAAGCTGAAAATCTGAGCACTGAATTGATTTGTGGCCAATAAAGGAATGTCAAGTATAAAAAGTGACAGAGGAATCAGTGTTCGAACGGAGAACAAGAATGCATACAATTGGAATTTGCAAAGTTGATTTCACTATCTTTGCGGGGGAACTTTTTTAATGTTTTTCGTGAATCAATTGGAATTAGCGAAAATGATTTCACAATCTTTGCGTGAGCACTTTTTTCGTGAATTAAAGGGAATTAGCTTCTTTCATACATGAGTCATGTTTATGGGGGGGGATTTCATCACTTTTTTCATAATTTGTGAATTTTTGTTATGTTGATCTTATCAAGCTAATGTACCGCCGGTCACTCTCTAGGAAATTTCACCACAAAGAAAACGTATATATGCGAAGAAAGAAATTTATTACTTAATAAATTATAAATAAATTAACAAAATTAAGTTAATAAACTTTTCCGCCTTAACGGCTTTCCTCCTGACCACCACGGCCACGATCGTTACCACGGCCCCGACCACGACCACGGCCTCGGCCACGAAACTGTGCGTGGATACTTAACGTAGGCCAGGCCTGCACAGGGAGCCTTTTTCAGCGCCTAGCGGCAAGCAATCAGCCGTACGTCGTTACTAAAGGTAGAATCGGTGAGGATAATTGCAGTAGTGTAGGTTGGGGCTTGTAGGTGCGTAGCGTAAGTATATATGGCTGGGTTCCTTGTGGGGCCCTAGTGACCCCACCGAATTATATTGCGGGACCTGCTCTGCAGTAGGGCCCTACAAGGAACCCAGCCATATATACTTACGCTACGCGCCTACGAGCCCCAACCTACACTACTGCAATTATCCTCACCGATTCTACCCTTAGTAACGGCGCACAGTGGCGAATTTCGGCGAAACGCTGGCCAAAAATCAGAATGTAAAAGTTTTAAATTGGCTAAATCCAATTGGTGCGATTTATTTATGACATATTTGTGCATAATTTCTTACTAATGTAAATATATAAACTGCAGCCCTTGCTGAGATATGTCAGTTCAAAGTTGACGCTCGAAATTTAAAGGTCTACTTTGAGATTTATTTTCAGCTTATCGAGTCCAGCTATCAAAATAAGCATTATATATTGTGGTGTAGTATCATATACACTATTATTGTTTTAAATGTGAAGTCTGTAAAAGTTTTTATAAACAAGTACTGAAAGCTTATTCATTTTTTGTTTATTCTTAAGCAAAAAGTTACAACTCAAGCGAGCTCAAGCACCATTCTTTTTTTTAAATGAAAGCTCAAGGTATGCACTTTAAGACCCCGTTGCAGTTTTTTGCAACAAATTGCTATTTTGGCAAATATTCTCATTTTTGTGTAGAGTAATGTGGGGTAAGAGTGCGCACTTAAAGTTTAGACTTCTCTAAAATCCTTGGTATTACACTGATAATCATTATTCGATAGGCAGTGACTTCATGTAAATTGACATGTCACAACTTATATAAAATAAATATTTCCAAAAAGTGTGAAATGCGAAGTTTTACCCGATATGTGGGGCATAAGTTCGCGTGTTATGGGGCAAAAGAACGCAACGAGAAATATCCAAATTATGCAATATAATAATGTTAAAATATATACAAATATTAATGTTTCAGTAATGACTGCGTAATTATTTGACTAAAACCTACAAACCACAATACTTTTAATATTTTTAATAATATAATTATAATTAAAACAACAAATTAAACATTAAACGTTAAAAAATTATACTCTTAGCTTCTTAGAGTTATATTACAATAAAATATTTTAATAATTTGCACGGGAATTGCAGATTCATTTTTGGCCAGCTTTTCGGCGAAATTCGCCACTGTGCGGCGTACGGCTGGTTGCTTGCCGCTAGCCGCTGAAAAAGGCTCCCTGTGCAGGCCTGACGTTGGCGAATTTTACATGTTCGTTTACGTTAAACTCAGATATATTTCTTTTTTTTAATATGCGGTACCTTGTATTCGAAGTTCATTAAATAAGATTATTAAATATTTTCTAATTAATCCTACCTTTCACCTTGATTAAATATGTAAATTATGTTATACGTGTGGTAATACGTATTCAGTGGATTGGTGGATTTTGTGTTAAAGTCGAGTTTTCAGATATGTAGCAAATATACAAGAAGCAAACAGAGGATCGAAGCTGAATAAAATCGTGTAAACGTATGATTTCTTTTCAATTTTGCCGTTGCAAAAAAAGAATATACACATTTTTGGCGTTTTTGAGCCATTTCGTTTGATTAATTTTGTCGTTGTCAATACATTTCCATGCTGATCTACCATCACGTATCATGGATGAATATGAACCGTTCTGGAGTTGAAGACCGTTATGAAATACGGCACTTAGTAATTTATATTTTTTATTACATATTGATATTGGTTGTGGAGCAGCGGTAATTTTACAATTAATTTCTTTAATAATGTCGCCATTTTCATCATAAGAGAACAACAACAGTTGCATTATAATAATTATTGGCGGAGTAGTAATTTCAATTTTAGTAAATATTTGCTCAGAACATTGTTTGCACAGTTTTTGCGAACTCGATTTCCAACCAATCGGTAAAGCAATATTAACATAATTTTGTAAAGGTGTACCTTTCTTTGACTTTAAACACAATTCTTTAACTGTCAAGGGGAGAATATAATGACTGAACTATTAATTCAGAATAAATCTTATCTCTTTTAGACAAATAGCTTGATACATTAAGTAAAACGACAAATGGATTCGAAAAAAACAAATGATTCGCTTAATCATGTAAAAACACCGGCACTATGTCATAAAATAAGATAATAAGGCTAAAATAGCTCCGACGACCTGTCAATTTCGCTATCTTTCGTGTATAGAGGATTGAAAACCCGTATATTAAAAATTTTATACAAAGCGGTGGCCTTACCCATCGCTTGCTACGGGGCGTCCGTTTGGTTCGAGAGAGTGAAGCACACATTAGTAAAGAGACATTTATTGACTGCATAGAGAGTAGGGGAGATTGGGGTAATGGCAAACACCTAAGCGGGAAAGCAAACGGAACGAAAACTATCCCATACAGCACACTCTCCTTGCAACATACTTACAGCATACTTGCGGCGCAAGATGGCAACGACTCACGCAAGGTTGTCGCAACTATGCAGCAAAAGTTCTATGTGCGCCTGCTGCAAAGTTGCACGGCAACTTTGAGGCAATTATTCACAAAATATATTTCCACGGGGAAAACTGTTAAAAAAAATAAAAAAAAAAGTTATCGTTTCAGGGCGACTTCAACACCGGTCCACCCGCATAACAATCTGACGCGCTACCGTTGTGGCTACGGAACATTCTTGGATGTAGATTACTGTAGATGGTATATATAGTGATTAAGCATACTTGCGGCATACTTGCGGCATAGTTGTGACATAGTTGCGGCATAGTTGCGGCATACTTGCGGCACACTTGCGGCATACTTGCGGCATACTTGCGGCATACTTGCGTCATACTTTCGGCATACTTGCGTTGCAACTATGCACTGCAACTATGCCGCAACTATACAGCAACAATTCTATGTCCGCTCCGCGCAACTTTGCACGGCAACTATGCCGCAACCATACATCGACATTGCGTTGCAACCATGCAAGATCGCAAGGTTACTGCAACCATCCTGCAACTTTGCCACAACGAAGTGTGCTGTATGGGATGTGAAATATGAATTTGTTTTTTATTTATAAACATACTTAAACTAGTCCTTTATAAACTGCTCTAACGAATTTTGCAAAAATTTTAATAAAACTTAATTTTTTACCTAAAATACCAAACCCCTGCTGTTCGGAATTAGCCGACTGCCGACACAGCACCATAACATTGCACCAACGTCTCTGCAATGATACGGTTCAAGATTGCAATGTTGCACCATAACATTACAGAGACATTGCAGGTTCAGTCCTATGTCCGCGTTCGCAATATTGCAGGTGTGTATTTTTGCAAAGTTGCGGCAACAGTACAAATTTGTAGTCCTGCAACATTCCGGCAATGATTCTGCAACGAAACGGCAAAAATTCTGGCAATGATTCTGTAACTCTTCGGCAATATTGCGGTGCGAGATTGCAAAATATTGCACCGCATCATTGCAGAGTAGTTGCAGGTTCACTCCTATGTCCGCCTTAGCAATATTGCAGGAGTGTATTCCCGCAACGTTTCGGAAATTTTACAGCAATGGACACCTCCACTGCAACGTTTCGGGCAGTGAGGGACTCGACGACATGAATGTGTGCAGCAGAATCGTAGTAGTATAACGCCCGTGTGTCTTTTTCTCATAGAAAATATTTTTACCCCAGGGGGATTCGACCGCGGACCTGTAGCATCGTAGACGAACACTTTACCGCCGCAGCTACAACCGCTGATTGATAAGATTGCTTACGCATTCGAACTTATACTCCTACCGTGCAAAACTTTAAACTCAAATCATTAAAAAACGAAGGCTCATTTGACAAATCTGTTAGGGATTTTTAACAGTGTAGGTGCGGACTCTAACTTTCATCCGGTGTCATTTTAGGTTAGGTTGGAAAGTAGTCTTTAGACAGTTTAGACTAACGGCCAACGACAAATTCTGGCATGTCCAGTTAAATAAAACATGCTGTAGAATCTATTCGACGTCATATTTCAAATTTAGTCAAAGTCATAGTTGCTTCAGAATATTACTGTACTGTTTCTACAATATTTCCACTACAGTATTGCACGGCAATATGTAGGCAATTTTGCTTGGGCGGTGCCAGTGGAACATTGCACGTCGATGTGCGCGCAATATTACTGAAATATTGTAGGATCGCTGCCACTGGAACATTGTACGTCGATGTGCGTGCAATATTGCAGGAATATTGTAGGATCATTGCCAGTGGAACATTACGCTGCAACGAACTTGCAATATTGCTACAATATTATACGATCGTTGCAAACGGAACATTGCACGGCAACGAATTTGCAATATTGCTGCAATATTGTATGATCGTTGCAAACGGAACATGGCACGGCAACGAACTTGCAATATTGCAGGAGCGTTGCCACTCCAATAATGCAAAACAATATTACAGCATCGTTCCTGCAATATTGCAATGCAACCTGCAACAACACAATATTGCAGCAACGTTCATGCAATACTGCTGCAACGAAGTGTGCTGTGTGGGTGCTGGTGGGGTAATTCCGAACAGAGTGTTAAATATCACAGAAGTCGCAGAGAAAGCGCGATTTCAATGGTCAACCGATAAAAAACGTTGCTACAACCTATACCTAATGTATTTTTCAAACTCCACTCCTTGTGCGTTAGAAAATAATTGCAATTGGTCGGAATATCGAAAGAAATAGTAAAGGCCGTTTTTTAAACTTTTTTTGTCTGACCCTGTAATGAAAATTCAAAAATCCCTTTTGTAGATTTAAGTAAGTTTTATACATGCTGAAAATTTCATCAAAATCGGTTATTGTTGCTAATCTCAAAGGTTCGAGATTACCCCATCCGCGTTGTTCGTCATTGCCCCACGACATCATAAAACAGAAAATAATTTATTTCAGAGGTTAGAATGATAATTAAAGCCCCGCCTTGGTCCCAAAATGTTGGTAAAACAGTGCTTTATTTGAACATAAAAAAATCCCTATTGAATCATTAATTCAACAGTCATTACATGCAATTGAAAATGGACAAAATATTACTTGAAACATGATGAAAATAATAAATTGTATTTATCTTGACCAGCATGAGCATTCTGTATTTATTACTTTCTGCGCGGCGTTGGATACGACCTAAACTATTATCTAGTGGAGAGGAAACATCAGTTTTTATTTATTAAAACCCCGTAACTATCGCGTTCGGAATTACCCCGCGTTCACCATTACCCCACTCCCCTACTACTCCTGGCCCTGGCGAGGGCATGTAGAACGACAGCAACAGTTGCTTTGCAAATAATAAGTGGCATGAAGCCGCTAGATTTAGAAATTGTAGAACGAGGTATTATCTACCGGGTCAAACATAATATGACGACAAATTGGAAAAATTATAGTTTTAGAGAAAAAGAATTGATCACAGATATAAATATAGACGAGGAAACAGGAAAAATAAGAACGGAAATTGAAAGGATATGGCAAGCTAGATGAAACACTAAAACTCACGATAGAGAGACATATAGTTTCATAAAAAATATTAATTTTTCCTCTGAAAACCAGTGGTTTAACCCGAATAGACATAGCGTATATGTTCTAACAGGCTATGGTCCATTTAAGGGAACGTTATATAAAAGAGGACTGATAGAAGAAAAAATATGTCCATTGTGCGAGGAGAAAGAGAAAATCATCGTTCATATTCTTTATGACTGCGTATCGTACGAAAATATTAGATACCCTGAATTAAGAATAACAAGAACTAATAAAGAAAAGTTAATAGAAAGTAAATCTAATTTCGAGGTCTCGCAATTTGTTAAAAATTTATTTGATGTTAGAGAAGCTTACCTTGTTAACTAGTAGAACTTGGGTCCGCCTCCACGCGACTAGGGACGGAAACGGCAGAAACACTGCTGGCTAAGCGACCCTGAAAACCTGAAAAAAGAAAAGAATATTAAACTAAAGTTGAGAAATTTAAAATTTATAATTCATAATTTAAAATTTAAAACATAAAAAGAAATTACATTTATATAACCAAGATCAATAGTACTACATTTTGAGACTAGAATAAAGATTAAAATTTTGGAAATGTATAGAGTAATAAAATTATATGTTGATAATTGTTTTTCTTCTTTATGCAATAATAAAATGCAACTCAAAATTGAATTCCAAATTATTCAAATGACTAGTAGGTACAATTTTAACACGCGTTAGGTTCTAAGGTGGCAATGAGTGAAAGTTCGATAGCCACAAAAGTTTTGGAATTAAATGAAAAAAAAAAAATGGCTCCAGCAAGGGTCGCGGTTAAGGTCTTCCCGGCAGTGTCGGATTATTTTGGACGGGCATGTAGGTCAGCTTGAGCAGTCGCAGCCGCAGCCGAACGACACGGTGCAGTGCCGTGGCACGTCTGGCCCGGGTCTGGCATATTAGCGGGCCAGATTGAAACACAATCGATTTAATGAAGCGATTCGTCCGCCAGGACGAGGGCCAAGGGCGAATCTCTTGCCAGGCTGATTCACCTGTTTGCTCTGACCTCTCCATCGCGAGCGTAGCATCAACGGCCCGCCACGCTCCTGACCCGGGAATGGGAAAAAAAGTTGAGAGACGAGAGAAAGTCAATCGGCGACGATTGATATAAACGATTTAATGACTCGCCCCCGACATGGCCTGCCACGCTGCAGCTTCCAACCCTGACGCGACGCGACGCCACACGCGTTCGGATTGTATTCCGAGGAAAGTGCAGCGCGAGTGTCCTGCGCCAGCTGCAACCTCCGACTCCATTGTCTCCTCCGAGCTTCTTCGATTCCATTGCCTTTCGAGATGAACGATTCGATGTGCTGTGCTTTGATGTAATGAAACGACAGCTGAAACCCTGCCAGAGATACCTGGTGAACCCTGATAGAAGCGTGCAAGGTGATTTCTGTACGTGCACCTTTGAATTACGTTATCATTAACCCGATTCGCGTGAAGAAACTTAATGCCCGAGCATAAACGACGTTCCCCGCGTGTCTTCGCATTATCATCGACTTAGCCTCGATAGAAAGCGAAGAACAGAGACGATATTCAGCAAATGTTCCAATGCGATTGCGTAAAACGCTTTGTATCGGCCACGACAGATACAACGCAATATCGGCAGCATTTTCCTCTTCCCTGTCGACCGTATTTCACGCGCCCATAAAAATCCAATCGCCCACAGACGTGCCCGAAAATTCATTACCGGTATCGGGAACGTTATTTGCATTTGCATTGGATCTGCAACCTGGCCGATTTGCTTAGAAACGAGATTCATCTCTTCCATGGATCTCTTACAGCATTTAAAGCCAGCGTTTACAGAGCGACATCAACGAGCGATTTATAAGCACGTTAAGTAGTTTCGTATTTTATAATTTTTATATTCTGTTACTTTTTAGCTTTAGTTTTGTTGTAACGCTGTATCTCTACGTTACGTCTTTTGCACATTCTTCTGTCAAAATTGGGTCTTACCCGTTCATATGGAAATACCTAAATAAATTTTCCAGATTGTCGTATCGAGGAGTCACGGCGAGCGAATTTTCCGCATTTCACCAAGAACCGTGCGAAGAGATCGAAAGATGCTGTGCAGCATTTAGTTAAAGCTGTTAGAGTTGAGAAGTTCAGAGGGAGGAACGTTCCACTGTAGAGTTTCATCGCGAGCAAGTGATACTCGCGAGGTCGTTTCATCATCCTTAAGGATGGATCTCGAAGTGGCAGAAAAAATCGCTGCAAAGCTACAATGAATGCTGATTTAACAATGCCGAGATCCTCCCCCGAGGTTCCTGAAGATCCTCTCGCGAACTCATCGGAAATAGCGGATCCTTTTCCGCGGCTAAAAAGTATGCATTATCGTCGCTGCTTGCGTTGTTATGCTAAACGATTTATACACCGGTGATTTATGATCCGCGATATATAACGCACTGACGTGCCATTACTTGCCAGATTAACGGGATACTTCGCACGGATTTACTCGCAACCTGCAACTTGCTCTTTTTCGCTGGGCCAACGTGTAGGAACGATCTGCTAACTATGTAAGTAGTAAAAAAACAGAGAGGGGCTCCGGTCGGTCGGTTGTCTTTGGACTCTTTGGAGCGGCGAGAGTCGATAAAAGTAGAATTTCGAGAAACAGAAGAAAAGAGAAGGTTGCGTTACGAGGCTCGGACGAACGAGACCGACCAGTCAGAGGTGAAGTCTCGCGGACGATTTACTGCATGTTGCAAGACAAATTGCAGAAAAAGCAGCCGTGTTATGCTACCCACATGCCTGCCACTTGAAAAAGAAACGAGGAGAAACCGTTTTGGTCTCTCGTTCTTCCAATTTCCAACGATCCCGAGCCACACCTGCGCGCTACACCTCGGCAAACGAGTACGAGCTGAGAGATTCGCGAATTTGCAAATTTGCTGGAGGAGGACGGGAAACGAGTCGTAAAATGAAACTCGGCTAATTCTTGACCCAGTCCCAAGTCCCCCCAGTCCGTTCCCAGAAGCGAATCGCAAATCACCAGCCGCGACGCGCGACGGGTCAGAGACGAGCACCAAATAAGACAGCTAAGAACCCTTTTGCTAGGTGCCAACACGGACAAATGGCGCCGATACAAAGTCAGCCGGCACACAAATACGGATCCCTAGAGCAGCTCCACAGTCCACCTCGGGAGAGCTTATGAGGCTGGAATACGCGTCGTGTAACCAACTATTAGTAACCCAGACTTTAGTATTCCCGCGGTGTCGTCCCGCGCGAGACTTCCTCATTCCAGAGTTGAGCTATTGTGAACCTCTCCTCCGCCCCCGCCACTTCTCTTTCCTCTTCATTTTCCCCCCTCCCTTTTCCTTTACCAACACCCCCATCTGCCTTCTCTGCTTCTTCTTCTTCTCCTCGCAGCTCTGCTTCGTTGCGAGTCCAATCGCGTTATTCGACCCTCGGTTACGTACTTCGTGATCTCTCGCCTCCTCCTCTTCTTCGCGATTTTCTACCTCCGGCCTGCACACATTTTCCCGTTTTAACGACCCCCTACCTATCCGTGTGACTACCTTCCTCTCTTCTACTTCCTTGTTTTCCGCGATCGGATTCGATACGGAGGGAATAACTGCAACCTTGTTGGCAATGATACCTACTTAGACCTACTGCTTCGAATCCACGAGCGTTCCGAGTGGATGTTCGGAGGAAAGTTGCGAAAGTTTTGATTGATATTTAACAGATGAACGATTTGGCCGCTCAGTGCCACCATCCCCTGCCACGAATCACTCGTGTCTGCACTGTAATCGCTCTAAATTCTAAAAGATGATTTTACAAACAGCACTTTCCGATGAACAGGCTCTTCACCATTCCTACCGTCGAGCAGCCTTCGCTCTGGCTCCTCAGCTAAGCAAATACCAATTAACAGGGCTAGCTTCTTTAGAGCAGTCCCGTTAATCTTAAAAACAGGAGACAGAGGAAGCCTTCCTACGTTTGTCCTCGGCTAAAAACACCTCCGAAGCCCCGAGCCACGCGTGCAGTTCTTGGAAAATTATTCTAGAATCCCAAATCGTTTCGTCTTTCCTGTTTCCTTTGCCCAGAAAATTAGTGAGGGAAGGCCCATAATTTTTTAGTCCCATGGCAAACCTACTAAATATAGGCAGCCTACAAAACATTCGCTTTCCTCTCGCCAACACTATATGTAAAGTAAGAGAACATAAATTTTGAAGAAGGAAAAATTCCTCGTTCCAAGTGCTGTTTTTATCACGAAGCTTAATGAGTTAATCCTTTCGACCAGACACGAAGACAGACAACAGGACTTTTCTGCATTTCATGTTGCATTCAAAGAGTTTGCTCCTGTAACCCCGCTCGTTTACACTAAACGACCAAACGAAAACGATACCAGCGGACAGAAACACGTGCACGCTATCGTTACGTAACTGCATTAAGAAAATTGACAAAGTGGGGATACGAGTGATACTTGTTCAACGTTGCATGGCTGACATCGGCGCACGCGAGGTTCAAGCGACGATGAAAAATATCTGGCTACGTTCTGGACCTTCCTCTCTCACCTCCCTGAAATGTGTATTCCTTCCAACTGGTAGAATTTGGATATACTGATCAAAAGGAGGTCAAGCTTTACTTTTTCTCGTGTAGTCTCCAGATGGAACCATCTTCCTAAAACACAGGTTTCGTAGAGAAAGGATCGGGGGGCAGGCTGACGTATCGTTCTATTCGTCAAAAATACATGACGTCATGCGAGATGATGTCGGCGGCATCCTCTTGAAATTCTAATCTCGGATTTCACTGAGCGGAATAAAATTCGCCGGTGACTTTACCATCTTTTGCCTTTCCTTTTTTTTTCTTCATCACGGATGATGAAAGTCGACCTACTTAACATTGAAATAAATCAGCGATCGTTCGTCGAGTGATTCAACAGGACACGTTCACGGATCGTGCGATGGGATCGCAGAGGAAAAGTTCGCGAGGACAGCGGACGGTTGCGTCGCGTCATGACGCTCGAACCGGGAACGTTTCCATGCAAATTTCATGACGAATAAATGTGCAACTTTAAAATATTAATTAGGTAAAGCAACTGCTGCACCCCAGGGACATTAATTAAATGCCCGTCGTTATACTTTGGCGATCGCGATCTTTCGTCTTCGAAGCAGACTGAATGGAGTCGGAGAAAATTTCATCGACGTACACGATATTCCCGTAATTTACCGATCGATATCCACAGCGAATGGTCGTGTCGATCGCGACGAGAGAAAGGCGGCGTGATCAGAGTGAAAATTACCCTAAATGGAAAGTTAAAGCCAAAGGCAGAAAGTGGATGAAAGTATTGCGGGTTGAAAGAGCCCCCGTGCTGTGGAATAAATGGCCAGTGATTTACGATCTCGCGGACCTCTAGCAGCGCCGACCGTCTCATAAACAACGCAAACACTCGAAAATTTCGTTGACTCCATAACTCCAAAGTCGGCGATTTGTGCTGAGACGTGCGGTCTCACCGCCGCGTACCGCGCCATCCACCGTCTATCCTCTATCCTCTAGACTCTACATTCTAGACTCTAGAGTAGACTCTAGGACTTGATCTTCTTCCTCCCGCGGTGGAGCTCGCGGTGCTCGGTTACCTCGGTGCGATCCTCAGCGTGTGACCGTGAATTCGCGAACGGAACCAGGTTATCGAAGCCGGGGCATAGTTTTTCCCCGGTGAAAAGCCACGGCTCGGTCGTATCGCTCGTACTTGATGGCATGCATCGCGTGTGGGAAGATGACAATGCACCGGTGGCCTCGCGCCCGATACGCCTTACGTGCTTGCACTCTCGCTAGGCCCTGGGGAATTCTGTTTCGCGATCGGCGAGCCTGTGACTCGCTCGCCACCATCTCTTTTAACGATTCGCCACCGACACTACTGGCTCGCGATTGATATTCCAACCCCGACGACGCGTCGCGTACGCCCCTGGCAAATGCCCAATTAAGTACTACGCTGTCTTCCTTCTCTAGAACGATACGTCCCATCGATCAACGTCTATTTCTACGCGGGGATCTGATCGATCGCCGCGGAAAAATCGGCTTCCAGCGAAACCGGCGGCTAGGCTGCTGCGCCCCGGCCGGGCCGTTCCCGCAACTTTAGCCCTCAGGCCAACTATAGCGGGCAAATTGCTGGAAAAGAAGATTGATATTGCGGGCAGCGTGGCGCCCACTCGCAGATATTAGGTCGGGGCAACTCTGTTGCTTCCAGAAGTTTCAACAGCCGGGAGATGATCTCGGCTTTATTGCCCCAGTTCCTGGGATAAATTGCTACGCGAGGATCTTTGTGACGACCTTTCATAACGGTTTTCGATAGCCAGCGGGGGAGCCGGAATCGTTTTCACTCGTCGCCGTGCCGTATCGGAGCGTGGCCATTCGGAATATTCAACTTAGGGAAATGGAATCCGCCCACGACCCAAATAGCTCAATTGGTCGGACTGATCTATCCAATCAATCTAAAGATTCCAGCTGAAATCCCATGCCAGCTATCCCTGACCAGCTGATCCTTTTCCTTCCGACCGTTTCCAAGCGGCCAAATCTCCGTTCCGGCCGAAACGAGGGGCCACTGGCCAGGCGTTCGCAAGCTCGAATCCTGATTCCGACGGCTGCCATTTCCTGTGACCCGTGACGTCTCGATCGGCGCGCTAGGGGAATTTAATTAACGTTTCAAGGATGCCGAGCAATATTTCTGATTGAATTTTATTTTCCGGCCCGAGCAGCAGGATTAATTAATCGAGCCACGCTGTCTCGCCCACAAAAATTGTGCGGCGCTTATTTGTCAGCTACCGCGTCGCGATTGCCCCGAAATTGGATTGCTCGCCGAGTGTTTGCCATCCAAAACGACGTGTCTGAAATTTGTTAAGGTCTGTGTTAGGATGGCTGGACAGAGGCTCGAGTAAAAGTTTCACGTTTCCAAGTGCGCGGCTAATCCGTGAAGCAGCGACCAAAGCTTCTACGAACGGAGGTCGTCGATTAGAGCGAAAGAAGGCGAAAAAGAATGGCCAGAAGCTGGTTGTCGACACGCGTGTTCGCGTTCGTCGTATTGTTATTCCTGCGACGACGGCTGCTACGCCCCTGGCAGATGCCCAGTTTTTCTATTAGAGTCCAACGTCAAACCTTAGGAATGTGTTGCGCCGCGCCGGGATGGGCCCCGTTGGCTGAGCATGGCCCACGGCTACGGGTCTCCATTCACACATCCTGTAAAGACAAGCCATTGTGCCACTACCTTGCTACTCGAACCACCCGAAAATCTGTCTCCTTTCTGGAGATAAATCGGTGACGCGACGGTGAGCGTTGACCCACGCCGGCTACTGGGCCCCAAAATACGCCTGGCAAGCAATTAGCGCCTTCTTCATCTTCTGGCCCTGGCAAATAGAAAGCCGATCGTCGTAAAAGAAATTTGGAAAGGGGACACGAGGATTTCGGTGGAACCAAGCTCTACGACTCTACGAAATAGGGAAAGCAGATTTTCTAGCGGATGGGAATGCAGATTCTTGGGTAAAACAGTGGGGGATAGGTGACTGGCTGAGATGCCAATGACCGGTATCCAGAAGTCGAAAATCGGCGTGGGACAATAACTGGGTCACACCACTCACACCACATTTCATTCCCATCCCAACGAGCAACGCAAGACGCTCTAAGTGGAAAATGAGCGAGCGCTCGCTCGCGTTCATAAGGTTAAACGAGTGTGCAGCAAGCAGTTCTCGGTGTGTAACATTGTTAACGATCGCGGAGGAAAGGGTACACGCTCGCCAGTCGCTGGAGTGAAAACGCGTTTATCATCAGGCGAGGAATGACTATCCCTCGATAATTGGAGGTAATTGATGTCGGATACGCGGCCGGGCCGCGGAGCGCCTCGGAACAATACATATACGAGCACCACCGTGCACCGGGGGATTATATCGAAGGAATTGTACGAGATCATTGATAAATATTCCATGAAAATCTCTCCCACAGTCAAATATCTACTTTACAAACGCAGCAACTGAAGTTGCCCGTCGTTGGGGGACGAGTTACGTAAACCCATTCATTCGCTCGGAAGCTTAATGCTCTAAGCTCGGAAAACACCCGCGAATGAATATTTACAATCGCGATATCCACGTTTCATTATCTAAAGAACCATTCATTCGGTTCGGCAACTCTATAACTCATAACTGACACGACAATAAACCACACAATGTTTGCGGCAATAGGCGCTATCGCGTCCCAAGGAATTGGAGGCTCATTAAGGAATCGCGTTGCTTCATTAATTGTCTATTTGTCACGTTAAGGCTCGGCGCAGACGCGCGGGCAACTTTCAGCTAGCAATCACCGCCGTCTTTGCCTAATCCTAATACAACGTACAATTACGAAATTAATCGCGTTAGGTATACCTCGGCACGCATCGATCGGAGGATTCTCCTGTCGATTTTACAAGCGATAACACGAAAGCACGGAAATTCGCTAGAATGAAACCGAGAATACAATCCTCTGCATGTGTTAACCCATACAGCACACTCTCCTTGCGGCATACTTGCAGCATACTTGCGGCGCAAGATGGCAAGGACTCATGTAAGGTTGCCGCAACTATGCAGCAAAAATTCTATGTCCGCCTGCTGCAAAGTTGCACGGCAACTTTGAGGCAACTTTGCACGGCAACTTTGAGGCAATTATTCACAAAATATATTTCCACGGGAAAAACTGTTAAAAAAAATAAAAAAAAAGTTATCGGGTTCAGGGCGACTTGAACACCGGACCGCCCGTATGACAATCTGACGCGCTACCGTTGGGGCTACGGAACCTTCTTGGATATAGATTCCTGTAAATGGTATATATACTGACTAAGCATACTTGCGGGGCATACTTGCGGCATACTTGCGGGGCATAGTTGCGGCATAGTTGCGGCATACTTGCGGCAAACTTGCGGCATACTTGCGGCATAGTTGCAGTGCATAGTTGCAACGCAACTATGCCGCAAGTATACAGCAACAATTCTATGTCCGCTCCGCGCAACTTTGCACGGCAACTATGCCGCAACCATACATCGACATTGCGCTGCAACCATGCAAGATCGCAAGGTTACTGCAACCATCCTGCAACTTTGCCGCAACGAAGTGTGCTGTATGGGAAGGGGACTAGGCAGTCAGAAACTCGATTTTTTTTTGTTGCATTTTTCGAAAGTATCATCCTCCCGAGTAAAATGCCGTTTGGTTTATGTTAAAATTCGCAAAATTAAGGATTTTACAGCCAAAAAGGTCGAGCGCGCCATAGACCGTTTCTGCGCCCTTTCGAAACTTTAAGGGGGGCAACCACTTTCGGAGACCGAAAATTAGATGATGTCTTGGATTTTTTTATTGCGAAAAAAAAGACGGAAATTTCCGCAACTCTGACAATAATTTATTCATATTTTCATACATCTCTGATAATTTTTTCAAGTTATTTCATGCATTACATTAAGGTGTAATCCGCCGTGTCCCTTGCCGTGTCCTCATCGTCGTTGTCGATTTGTGACAATTGTGCAGCTCGCAATTAGCATCTGAAATAGTGAAAAAAATGTTGATACATTCTTGAGATGTTTTTTAAGAACATGAACCTAAATTTTGAAAAAAAATATCGAGACTTGAATGTTGGAACGTGTTAGAAAGAAAATGATCGATTTTTTGCATTTTTTTCCCGGCATTTTGCAATAATAAATATGTTTTAAACAATCTAAGCTTTCCAACTTTAGGTTTATGTTTTAATAAATTATATTATGTAAACATGTTCCAAATTTGAACATGATTCATCAATTAGTTTTTGAGTTATGATTCCCGCAAATTGAAAAAATGTCGTTTCGAGAAAAACACGTTTAAAGTTTCACAAACGAAAAAACTCGAAACCAAATATGTTTAACCCAATGATAAAGTGTCTTACCGATTAATCAGCGATTCCAGCACCATACAGCAGTCCGTCCTCTTCCTCATGCAACTCATTTGAAGCTTGCATTTCCTCTTTACAAGCTTTTCAAGCTTCTTTTGTCTTGGGAGTCGAGCGGAGAGTTTTTATCATTTATATACATACCGTTAGAAGGAATCCGAATATCGTTTTGAAATTTTCAGGGTGTATTCTTAAGATATTTTGCTAATGATTAATGAAATAAGAAAAAAATTGATTTTTTGAAGCATCTAAAGTGGTTGCCCCCCTTAAGGGAGGGGGGTAAAAAATCTGACAAATCGATTTTTTATTTTTTACATTTTCTGAAAGACACACATTTCAAGAATGCTGTCTCCAAATTTTATGAAGAAATTAACGGAGATATAGTATTTTCTGTGAAGCGGGGTCAAACGCGCGACTGAGCCGCGCGGAACATTGAACGCGTTTTCCTCAGAATGACATTTTTCAACCGCGTTGACAGTCTACAGAGAAAACTATACGTCCAATTAACATGGTCAAGGACATTTCTTGTACGGAAAACCCGTGGCTATTACGTGACGATCAGTTTTTTTCAATTTTCGACCTGCTTCTATTTTTTTTTATTAACATTTCCCCAATTTTGTACCCCGAAAACATGATATTTTTTTTCAGTGGTCCGCCATTTTGTAATTTTTTACCATTTTGACTTTTTTTGATCGTCACGTAATAGAGGCAGGCTTCTAGTTTCTGAATATTATTGTGTTTTTGAATTCGGATTAACCATATGGCCTGGGCACTGTCAACGCGACTAGCATGTTTTTGCCGCAGCCCAAATTTTGACGAAGAGTATACAGGAAACGGATTTATGAATTTGATTGAAAAAAAAATTTCTTACCTTTCGATATGCACACTATTAACTATACTGAGCAATATATTGATTTACTTGCGTTGTTTGGTTGAAATAAATTCCCGAAAACACCCTTACATTTCGGACCGTTACAGTGGTCTCCCCCCTTAAGGGGAGGTTCCGGTCTAAAAATCTATTTTCTTTTTATTTCATTTTTCGAATGTTCAACCTTTTAGGAATACATGTTTAAAAGGATTTGTTGAAATTCGTAAAATTCCCGAAGTTATAGGCATTTGAGTAGCGGAAAATTCATAAGTAACAACCGGACACTCGGCACTCACGGAAAACTTTAAACGCGTTTTTCTCGAAACAGTGTTCTCAAAACGGTAGGCGCTGTATCTCCAAAAATTATTATCCGCTTCCACTGAAACTTTTTTTATTTTGAAGAATATACTTCTGGCTAGGGGGGAACTAAAAAAATTACAAAAAATTAAAAATTTATAATTTTCAAAGGCGTTGAAAGGACGAAAAACACAGGGAAAAGTGATTTCAAACTTGGAGTGTCGTTATTTTCTAAAAAAAAAGTCATTTTTGTAATTTTTTCTAGTTCCCCCCCCCCCCCCCGCTAGACAGAAGAATAATCTTCAAAATAAAAAAGGTTTCAGTCGAATCGGATAATAACTTTTGGAGATACAGCGCCCACCGAATTGGATCAATTTTTTGACGCCTTGACTTTAACAGCTGCCCAGGGTCGTCTGCAATGATTAATTATAAAACAAAAAATATATTTCTATAATTTAAGACATCCTTAATACAATGCAAAAACTCCCATTGAATTATATATAGTAGTTTTCCTTGAATTAATTCATAAATATCACATATTTTTTGGAGCTCTAGACCGGAACCTCCCTTTAAGGGGGAACACCACTGTGACGGCCGGAAAAGTGCGCCATTTTTAAGAATTTTTTTTCAGACATAATTTACAGTTTTCCTCAAAACTTTTTATTACCTACCTTTAGTACGCTGTCTTAAGAGACTATACAAAAAAAGAAATAGAAAAACATCCATAAATTTGAATATATTAATTAATCTTCTAGACCCCTCCACGCGAGCTGGTCGAATCTGTAACTATGGAACAGCAGGTCCGAAATCAAATTTCATTTTTTTTTTATAAACTATATGAGTGTGGTTGTACAACGGAAACAATACATATATAGTTATACATATGTATATATTATTGAAATAATTTGTTTTTACTGTTTATCGTATTAATAAACATTACCCAAAAGTACAAGTGTTGATCTCCTTGTAATTAATTCCAAAAAAATACTTGATTTTCGAGCGATCTGACTGCCTAGTCCCCTTAAGCGTCTAAGTAATAGGTACTTATCTAATATCTAATCCGAGTTACCTACTGCATATCCCTGGCGTTTATAGAGCAAGGGAAACGAGCTGGTCGTAAAACTTGGCGAACGTGCTACGGGAACGGGCGGCTTAAATCGCGAGATAATCGCGCTACTGTCAATCGCGCGGTACAATACACGTCTCTCGGGCCTAGCCGGCTTTCGTTAATCACGATAATTGAAGATGCGGGTAGACTGCCCGTGGGGCTTTCTCGCAGGTGTGGCGAGCAGGTGAACCTGCCGCAGCGCTAGGACCAGCTCGATCCAACGAGACGCCGCCTTTCGACACGTTTCGTCTCCCTGTCGATCGTGAAACGGTTCGAAGCGAGTTGCTCGCTCGGGTATCCAGTCATCCACGATGGACGTGAACCGCGGGGAAAGGTCAACTGGAGATTGACTTTTGAAAAAGTAAACTTGTCATTCGTATTCTTATCTGGCATCTAACTCTGCCATCGTTTCAAGTAGTCCTGGATCGTGTTCAGTGATAATCCTTATCGAAACCTTATTCAACCCTCCGCGGTTTCGTATCGCCATTCTCTAAATGAATCAAGCGGAGCGCTCGAATTGAGTTTTGGAGTGTATCGAAGGAGACCAGTGTTTGGTGAATGAAATTTTGTATCTGCGAAGTGGAAATTCCATACGACCAGGGTGCCAAACAATCTCAATCCTGTTTTGTTTCGTTAAGCATCTCTGGCTGCCAAGAGCTATCCGAATAATCTCCCTTTGCGTCTATCACTTAGAGCTGTTCATTCAGAGGACCGTAATTTTCACACTGTCAGCCTTTCGCTGATTTCGCTGGATAAATTCTGTGCCTTGGGACTTTTCGCTCCGGCCACACTCTACCGCGCAAGGGTTGAATAATCAAAGGCTGTTCGGCCCTGACCGCTCGATTGTCGATTGAAATGTCTCCGTTCTCCGACAATGACCTTTCCTCCGTAGTTCGTTTCTGCCCCTCTTTTAAACTACCGCGCCGCGCCGGGTAGAAGAGAAGAGCGAGAGGAAATGAAAGAGGGGCGATGTCTTTCGCAAATTCTGGTCCTTCTCTATACTCGGGATCCTCAACTGGGTCATAAGTGAACCTATCCCGGATTCAGGTCAGCCTTTAATTCATTAACGGAGCCACTACCCTGTGAAATCTCTCGGATCTTCAAACCGTATTCCGCTTCCCCTGAAAACTTTCTGCGTTCAAAGCACTCCGCGCCTTGGCGAGAGTTCAACTAATTGTAAGCATCACCCCCCTTCTAAATAATAACAGCGAGTCGAGCGATTCCGCGGGCGTTGAGCAAGAATCGACATTATCGCCGAAGCATCGGGGCCTCGACGACAATGGGGGACCGTGGGAGTATTAATTAACACGATTAGCAACCACGGAAGATATCGAGTCTCGCGGACTAGGCGTGTTTCTTGGCTGAAGCGCGTTAATGGAAGCGTATTTGCCGTTCGCCCCGCGGCGCTGATCGTCGCGAAATACAACGCTGATCAATAGGAGGACATTCGCGTCGCGCCGCGCGATTTGCATATGTGTATATGCAAATTCATAGTAATACCGTCAATAGCACGCGATGTACGCGCTCGTGGCACTACGCGTCGCGTCGGTATAAATCTCGCCATTGGCCGATATTCTTGTGCTGGACGTCGAGCCGTGGCGCGCATAACCGCGCATGCAGACTCACCGCGGCGATTATTTTCGGGCTGCGCGAGGAATACGCGAGGAACTCGGGCAACACGGGGAACACGGGCCCGCTGAGGATTAACGAGTCGACGGATGTAGACCGCTATCTCGCGTTGTTCGATGACAACATCAATTACCGATCCAAGTCCATTCTCGCGAGATCTCTCTCCAACTACTTAGACACCACTACATACACTTTATTGCTCGAGTCTAGAAGCTGCAGGGGTTGTCACGACTGAGACTGAGGCTAGTCACACTCGTAATTGACAGAGGTGCCGGCCAAAAGATCGCTGCCCTTTCGATGGGCACTATTCCCGCACCTGGCATTGACAGATGTTCCTACGACAAACAACCCATGTAACGCGAAGAATTTCGCAGGATCGCCGTCGGAACGAGCGGTTATCCGAGTTCGCGAGGAGACGGACAGCAGGTGGGCACCGTTGCCTACACCGCGCATCCGACGAAGATGGAGTGGCGCCAAATGTCGTGGATGCAATTCTCGAGGAGTCCCGGCTGAATGACAAGTAAATCAACCGTATAATTGCAATTCAATTCGCACAGTGGCACAGATACACGACATTAGAATTCCGCTTGCGCAGGCCCGGCGTTGTACGCTAGCTGCTTGAGCACACACGCACAAAGGCACGCGTGCAGGCACATGCAGTCATGCACCTACGAGGCAGACGTCAATTGCAGAGCCGAGGCACAGGCGATCCGTCTTCAAAGGGTCCGAGGGCCGAGGACAGTCGCACGATACGCGAATCGGACCTCCCTTTTCGAAACGGAAAGCCCAGGAATGCGCTAATGAACGCGCTGAATAAATCTACGAGTAAGCGTAAGAATGTAGCCGGTGATCATAAATTATGGCAGGGGTACGCGCCGTTACGAAGTCTCTGAGATATTGGCTGGTGCTGAAAGTGCGACGAATACCAGTGCTCGAGTATACCTCGAAGTGCGTGCTTAGATCGAGAGACAGACTTGCTGAAATTTCAAAGGCGGCCGAGAGGAATGGGATATTCCACTGACGCGGTAGAGTACGGTCGGTTTTCTTCCATCAAACTTACTGTAATTGGGCTGAGGTCCGAGAGCACCCTGAAATAGGTACTTTCGAGGACTGCCGCGAATTGCCTACTAAATCTCGGTTCGGCTCGGGGACGTCGATTCGCGGCGCAGCTCGTATCACGAGCTTCGAAACACCCTGCGCAGTGCGCACTCCTGATTGCGCTCAACAGCGGAACTCGAGGTGGCAACGGTTCAACAACTTTCAGACTCCATTTGTCGCTTTGCACGGCGGAATAAACGAGAAGGGAAGCAGATGGAAAAGGCTGCGCCTCCATTTTATCAATCTATTTAGCATAATGGCTTCTGTTCATCAAGAAATCGCAACAAAGCTGTAACCTGATTAGAGTGACCAAGAAAATTCGCGAATGCGACGCCTTTGCAATTCCAAACGAAAAAGACAGCCGATCTGCCGCTCTCTCGAAGAACGAGCAGAACCTGACAAACTTAAGGGAAATAAGTTGGATATAGGTAAGTAATCAAGCGACCCATGCGCGTAGACGCTCGGCGCGACGCCATTAACGATTTCAAGTAACCCTCTGAAATTCGAGTTCTACTACAGGGGAAACTACAGGCGACAAAGGCTAGAACAGCACGCTAGCAAGATGTCATTGGCGAAGGGGGCGGCGTTCGAGGCAGCGGCAGCGGCAGCAGAGGGTGCACGGGGGCTAGAACCTAGAAGGTTAACAAAATCAATACCGGTGGGTGGCAGAGAGCTGGTGGTCGGCCCGCTGGGGGGCTAGGTCGGCCACTGACCTTTATCCAGGCCAACTGCATCATCCCCGTTTTCTACGCGCGCACGCACGCACACAGGGGAAGTCGTCTATTTTCACGGCGAGCCATTTTCGTCGGATGAAAACAATCCGACCGTGCGCCGTGCGCCGTGCGCCGCTACTGCTGAATGTCTGACAAGAGAGAGGCCGGGTCTCGACCTTTCGCGCTCGATGGAATCGCGAATCATCGATCCGACGACCAAACGATACCACGGTCCCCGTCAGAGCTCCTGGCACCCTTGCCCCCAGCGTGCCGCTCTTTTTCCGACTACTTTTTCTTCAATCGGACGCCGAACACGGTGAAATTCTGTTTTCCGAACAGCCCCTACGAGTCTGCGAAAACTCTGCACCACTTATGAATTCGTCGGGTTACATTGTCAAGTACCCAACCCAGCTAACAAGTTAATGGCGCTTTCCTCGATCGAGAAATTGCGACTTTCGCGATAGTGATTAGCGACTGCGAGCGGACGTGTCGAGCAAAGTAAAGCCAAAGGGCATATTTCGCTCCGGCCAGATAGAGCTGGAATGGTCAACGCTCTACTCCCAGCAGCAATTAAGAGAGAGCCACGGGGAGAGAAATGGGGAGGGAAGCGAAAGGCGGGAAGCCTATTTCACTGAAAATTCATGGCGCCTTCTCACGACCTGGCCGAATGAAATGCTACTCTTTAACACGAATCGTCGTTAAGCAACACCGACGAGCGGCGCATTTAATTATCGTCCAACGTGTTACGGTCGACCTAAAAAAAACTAGCTGGAGAAACGGTCATCTTCTCGTTATCATTTAGCGTGGTCGATCGCATCGTGAGTTCTCAGGATTGGCCTACTTATCTACGGGGGAGGGCAAGGGAAATGGCGAGTAGATCTGATAGCGACAAAAGCACGAAGAGCTCCGTTGGTTTTTACGAGTAGGGGAGAGTGGGGTAAAACGGAACATCAATGTTTCTCTTAAATAAGAGCTGCGACATGGGACCAAAGGGTCCTCGCAGCATTTTGTGACAGACCATAGACCCGTGCACACGTTATTGTTCCGTTAAGAGAGTTGGAAAAATTCCGGTATCGACGTTTCAATATTGCGTTGTACTTTCGACCACTTTTTGGCACTTGAATTTCGAAAATTATTAACGGTAAGTACTTATATCGTTGGATTCTATAGTCCTTACGCTACATTTTGACGTATTAAAAAGTTCTTTACCTCACCCTGAAGTGTAAATATTAAATGTTTACTAAATGACTGCATGTGGAGCAAAACGGAACACTTTTCGTGGGGTAAAACGGAACACCTATTTAACCCAATTCCACCAATCCAATTGTCTTGAAACTTTGCAGGCGTGCGTAGTTATGATGACAATACAAGATTATGAAGAAAAAAACGGGAGAGGTGAAAAAATTACCCAATTATCAATAAATATAACCCATAACCACAAATCCAAACGGCTTGACATCAGCCTGTAACCACAAATCAAATCTATTGAATTGATATGCAATCAGCATATAACTATATAATCAAAACTTAGACACTGAAAAATAAACCCCCCAAAAAACTTTAAAAAAGTAAAAAAATTACGCCAAGTACATGAAATCAAGTAAATCACAAAATAAAGAAAATAATACTAATAAATACAAAGTAAAAAAAGATGTGAAATCAGAATGAGCTGCAAGTACATAATGGTGCTTTCCCGCAGCGTGCAAAGGCGACACTGTGTAACACAATAAAAGACAAAAAAAAAGATGTCCGCGGCCTGGAAGTCAAATACTTGGCGTGGCCAGGCAAGGTCAAGGTGTCGCTGAATAAGAATTATTTTAAAACGCAATATAATGAAAATGTACTCATATTGTCTGAGTTTTAAGGGGGGCAACCACTTTCGGAGACCGAAAATTAGATGATGTCTTGGATTTTTTTATTGCGAAAAAAAAGACGGAAATTTCCGCAACTCTGACAATAATTTATTCATATTTTCATACATCTCTGGTAATTTTTTCAAGTTATTTCATGCATTATATTAAGGTGTAATCCTCTGTGTCCCTTGGCGTGTCCTCATCGTCGTTGTCGATTTGCGGGAATTGTGCAGCTCGCAATTAGCATCTGAAATAGTGCAAAAAATGTTGATACATTCTTGAGATGTTTTTTAAGAACATGAACCTAAATTTTGAAAAAAAAAACGAGACTTGAATGTTGGAACGTGTTAGAAAGAAAATGATCGATTTTTCCATTTTTTTCCCCGGCATTTTGCAACAATAAATATGTTGTAAACAATCTAAGCTTTCGAACTTTAGGTTTATGTTTTAATAAATTATATTATGTAAACATGTTCCAAATTTGAAGATGATTCACCAATTACTTTTTGAGTTATGATTCCCGCAAATTGAAAAAATGTCGTTTCGAGAAAAACACGTTTAAAGTTTCACAAACGAAAAAACTCGAAGCCAAATGTGTTTAATCAAATGATAAAGTGTCTTACCGATTAATCAGCGATTCCAGCATCATACAACAGTCCTTCCTCTTCCTTATGCAACTCATTTGAAGCATGCATTTCCTCTTTGCAAGTTTTTCGAGCTTCTTTTGTTTTGGGAGTCGAGCGGAGAGTCTTTCTTATTTATATACATATCGTTAGAAGGAATCCAAATATCGCTTTGAAATTTTCAGGATGTATTCTTAAGATATTTTTCTAACGATTTATGAAATAAAAAAAAATTGATTTTTTGAAGCACCTAAAGTGGTTGCCCCCCTTAAATGGACAAATTTTCTGGGAGCCTGCGAGGGGGGGGGGGAGGGGGTACATGGGTATTGATGATCTGAGAATACCTTGCCTGGCCACGCCATGTATTTGACTTCCAGGCCGCGGACATCTTTTTTTGTCTTTTATTGTGTTACACAGTGTCGCCTTTGCACGCTGCGGGAAAGCACCATTATGTACTTGCAGCTCATTCTGATTTCACATCTTTTTTTACTTTGTATTTATTAGTATTATTTTCTTTATTTTGTGATTTACTTGATTTCATGTACTTGGCGTAATTTTTTTACTATTTAAAGTTTTTTGGGGGGATCTCACTTCTTTTTACAAAGATAATTTGCATAGGAATTGACTTCAGATCATTTTTAATTTGATCCAATTTATATTAAGTTTTTTTTATGGGGATTTCAGAAAACTCTAGCAAAGCTGCAAAGTGTATGTTTACAATCATATATCAAGATAATACTCATACCTTCCTCCTCGCAGGCTTTCAGATAATTTGTCAATTTAAAACTCAGACAATATGTAGGTTACACCTCGTCTGTGATTTTACGCTGCGATTATCTACATATACATAAAGTCCTCAATTTAGTTACAAATAAAAAGCAGTTCGATGATATACAAACATGTCGCAATTCAAATTTCGGCAACTTACCTTGTTTTTGAGACTGCATTTTGGTTGCAATTCAATGGTACAACGATACATATTTGTAAAAACACGTGGTATCTCAAATTTTGATAACTTTCCTTATTTCACACTCGCCAGGTTATAATCTGGCTGTAAGATGTCAAAATTTGGAGTAGATTGCATAGTGAAGGTAGCGTTTGACGAACGAAACATGTATTAGTTTCGTTTTAGCTGAAGGTGTGCGCGTAACGCGTATATACGTAGAAGAACGAAACATGTGTTAGTTTCGTTTTGACTGAAGGTGTACGTGTAACGCGTATACGTATTATGTTTGACGAAAAATATATACATATATATATATATACGTAATGTTTGACGAAAAATTTCTAGGAGAATCAGAAGCAGAAAAATCTTAGTTTCCGACTGATGCATGAGACGATATTATCACGGATTAGAAGACTGACAGCAAGAGCCCAAAGAAGTTTTGAGCGGGCAAAAACGAAGGTGGACGAAAACTTGAAAGAATCTGAGATACCCAGTTAAGGACCACAACTTGTTAGCCTGAAAGGTACATATGACCATCTTTCCCGGACATTAGGGAGATATGGGCAATGCACTTTTTTTAATTTGTAAAAATTATATATTAAATAATAATTTTTCATTTATTGATATTAACGGACATGTAGACAAAGGATTTACGTTTTGTTCTACATCATTTTCGTTGCTTTATTTCAAATAGGTTGGATGTACCAGACACTAAACGAAACTATGACCATCTCACCCGGACTAACCCTATATATAAATTATAGTGTGCGATAATTTCGAATATTTATTTTCATTTTCAACGAAAAACATTGACACTGCAACTGGTCGGTCTCACCCGCATGTCGGGGTTAGACCGTCCACCCACTACCCTAGTAGCATTTGTTGTTGGCATACAGTTGGGCCACGCACATAATTTTAGTTGGCCAACAGTTAGATTTGGCACTTTTTTTTCAGGTTGGGCCAACACCAGAGGGCCAAGGTAGGCTTTCCTACTCTTGCCCTACTATTTATAGGGCTTACCGTAAAAGCCCCATTGAAAGTTTCTTTCCAGAAGGCGTCTTAAACAACTTCAAAAGACGTTGTAAAGACGTCTTCTTCAGGTCTGGATTACGAAAAAAAAATTTCGCGTTGAGGAGGGGAATTGAACTCAGACTTTCCGCTTAGAAAACAACCGCTGTTTGCAACTATCCAATACACTTACTTGTAAACAGTTCTAATTTTTAGGTACATAACAAGTATTAAGTGTTTCTAAAAACTATGCAGTGACGCGAAATATTCTACAAAATATCATTCGACCTTTAGACTCGTTCCTTAAGATTTCACATTCGTCTTAAGACAGACGTCCTCTTTACGTATTTATAAATAAGGAAAGAAAAACCACAACTTGGAATATAATAACAGGTGTTTGGATGTAGCAAATTTTCTGACGTTTGTAAGACGACATTTAATCATCGTTGTAAATTGTTTGTTAATTAACCAACCATGGTTGGCATTACTACGCATAGTAATTATAGGCCCAACATTGAATATTCGTTGGCAAACTGTCGTAAGTTTTTTGCCGTAAGCCCTATGTTGGGAATTTGTAGGCAAAACTCTAACTATATCCCAACTAATTCCCAACTGTTGGCTACCGTTGGCCAACCGAAAATGCTACTAGGGGAGTACGGCTAATCAAGGGAGCGATCGACCACTTTATAAAAAAAAAATTAAAAACGAATACGTACGTATTGTTGGTGTTACACCGTAGTTATATGCATATTATATCCCCAATATCGGAAGAGTGTAAATAAACTTACCTGTTTTTCAAATATCACCACCACTGTAACTTGGTCTAAAAACTTTCAGACTCGCATAAAGTCTTAAGTGTTTCCTATAATTTAAATATCGATTTGTGACAATGGTCAATGTGAGATAAACAACAAGCGCCTTCATTTCTTTTGTGTCAATAGCACACAGTGCCCTATCTTGCGTCAGTCTTAAAATATGAACACTGCCCGGATTCTCCCGGTGGTCGAACTCACCCCGAGTTACCCTATATATTTTTGTTATATTTTATTTGTAATAGTGATACCTAAAACATATATTTGTAGTTTTTAACATAATTGAATACATTTTAAATCATAAAAATAAAGACTTTGTATGTTTACATGGTCTTCAAGTGGGTGTTCCGTTTTACCCTACCACTTGAGCGAGGCGAAGATTTCGGTAAATTTCATTTTCCGTCGTTCCCAAAAATTTTTCTTAACAATGGCTTTAATTGTCTTATAGTCTAATCTTCCGATTTTATGTTATCACTCTCCAAAGTTAAGCGTTCCGTTTTACCCCACTCTCCCCTAACTAAGTAGCTCGCGAATTCCCGATCGACCCAGCTCGCTTGTTTCTCGTCGCGCAAAGTGCCGTGGTGGAAAAAACCACGGAGGCTGTGCAGCTCCTTGGGTTCTGGATTCGATTCTACGACCTCGAAACATGCAGAATCGTCGGCAGGTGCATCTGCAAAGGACATTTACCATTACCCTCTATCATTGCCCGAAACAGTGAGTGCGCCCGGCACGGTCCGCGATACAAGCACCTGTCGCGCACATATATTCGCGCTTAAGCCGAATCATTAGGCTTGTCCAGTCCGCGGAACCAAGTTGGCGCGACACTCGAGCGAGTTCCGCTGAGCGTCACCTTTAATCGTCATAGAACGCTAGACGGAACTGAACTTCCGTGAACCGAATTGGAGCGTGGCCTGCAGATTGCAGAAACCCCCGTTTATATATAGTCCTCGCGAATCCCTTAATCCTACTTGAAATTCGAGAAACTTGATACCTACCCAAAATTAGGATTATTAATTCTTCTCGCCGCCCTGCAACTCCCGAGGCTCTCTTATTGTTAGAGTCTCAGAGACGTGTATTAAATTGAAATGCGGAACCCTCTAACTGCTAATCGGGATGTGAGAAAAGTACGCAGCAATGCACGTTGAACGGGCAGAGGTTAAACACCGGGAATAATGTTAACACGGCAGAAGCCATTGATACGAATTCGTGGCAAGTTGAACGGGGCGCGGCGCGATAGCGACTAGCGAGCGTTGAGCAAACTTTGTTGCAACAAGTCATGAATTACGATCGCGGATCAAGTGAAAAGTCAAGTATTACCGACTTGGCAGAATCGAATGTTTGCGTGGCGATGACTCGATCAGCCGAATAGACAGCGACAGATCGGTAAGGAAGACGAGAGCATCGGCGGGGAGGGAGGGGGCACGAAATATGAAAGTCAAGCCGGGACTTAACTTGGCGATACAACGAGACAGAGCGAAATGAACGGCGCGGTGCGGCGCGGCGGACTGAGAGGAGAGACGAGGCATTAGCATTTTTCAGCGGCGGGAATTAGAATGCTACACGTTGGCGGAGACGGTGATTTAGGCCAACGAACGAGAACCACGACGACGTCCTTGCCGAGCAATGCTGTCCTGTTGCCGGCTCCGCCGCGCTGTCGAGTCCACGTGACCCGCTTTTTTCTAGGATGTAGGACGAACTACTAGCGCGCGCTCCTATCCATTGGCTCTCTCTTTCATTTAGAAATCCACGCATGCGAGCGACGCGAATGGAAACCGCGGCGTGCCGTCGCGTCGGCTTCATTGATCACGGATCTATCGCGGCGGCGCGAGGAATCCGACAGACGCTCCGTGGATCATGGGATTCGCGCAACCGCAAATGCTAAAAATGATGTAAGCGAATACGATAGGCGCATACGGAATAGCCGCGCCAGCGATAGATGAAGTAATATGAATTTAGCGAGCGTATATTTATTAAGGATTAACTGCGAAACGTTCCCCGAGAGGCTATCGATTTAGTCTAGAGATCAGAGTTCCGTTGCACGCCTGTGACGAAGCAAGTGTGCGCGATCGTGAATTGCTATTGCTAGGGCTGGGACCCGAAGCGAGACAGCTCACAGCGGTACGTGGAAACAGAGAGCACGAATAAAACGACGCGGGTAGCGCCAGCGCGCTGAGATTTGAAGCGCGATTGCCGGGGAGGTTCAGTGAACGGGACGTCGCGTCACGTCGAGTCGTTCTACAATAACGATAAGGGCGATGCATGTGCAACATCCACGGCATCATCGCGCCCGCTAATAGAGCAGAGCGACCGCGACGGAGCTGGAGGGGCTTGTTCCGCGACGCATGAGCTGGCAAATGAAAAGAAATGACGAGCGAGATGAAGACAAATGGTTCGCGGTACTAGACCTGATCTCCTAAAAGTAACGAGAGGCAAATCAGCGGAACGAATCGAACGAATCGAACGAATCGAACGAATCGAACGTCTTGGGGCGCACCAGTTCACCAGCGTGTAAAAGTTCATGTAACGCGCACGAGCGACGACCTCGTTCCCCTTCGTGCAACCACGTTCTTTCGAATAACGCTCCTCCGCGAGAGATCGCCCGCCATTTCTCTCCTTCCCTGCCCCGTCGCGTCGCGTCGCACGCGCTGAATAACCGTTCGATAATTAATATTAATTTCGAGCGAGCGATCGCACGATGTCACGACCAGCAGCGTTTCTAGCGAGAGATCGCCAGCGCTGACGTCAACGTCTGCTCCAAGGATGATGGACCACGTCCATTCACGCACAGGGGTGTTTATAAAAAGGGGCTTACATAAGGAACACCCACGCTCTGCTAACAACTCACCCCGCGATACGGCTTTTGTAAATTGTAATCGCCAGTGGTTTAAACTTTAAAGTGTGCGAAATGCAAGGTTGGAGGATCGACTAGAAACGTTCACACGGAAGATCGAGTGGTATTCCGCGCGGGCAGCCCACGCGGAATTGCCGATTAGCCAATTCTCCTAGTCGATGCAAATGAGGCGCGATCGTATGATCGCCACTTCCGACGCGTATTACGTAGAAATTTCGGCGTAGAAAGCTAGCTCACTGAACCTCGCCTCGTCATCGGGCGTTTTGCATACAGCTCCACGCGAGCAGAATGCCTCGATGCCGCCCGAATCTTCCGGGGATTCTTGGAATCTTGAATTCTTGGATTCTTGCGACACGGACTTCCGCCAACCGATAGATCGATGGCTTCGAGTGTGCTTGCGAAGTTTTGTGACTGGAAAGTGGAAACTACGTTCGACGAAGCTGTAAAAAGTTAGCCGTCTCCCCCCATCCCTAGGAAAGCTCGGGGCGTATAGGTAGCGAGCGGAGCATTAACGACGGCATTAAAATTTCGCGGTGGCGAAGGCGTTAATGGCCGAGCGGACGGAGGATTGAGCGCGATCGTCTTTTCCCTCGTTTCCACAAAGGCAGCCGCGCCAACACTTTCATCTTCGGGGGGTAGATTCAGCCCGAGTGACTTGCACTACGTGGCCGACAATGAGCGCGGGCCTCGCCTCGCCTCGAGTCCTGCACGCATCGCGGGAATAAGTGCTTCGACCCCGACCACCACCGACCACTGTGGAGACCCGAGAGCCAAGAACGATGCGTAAGACTCGGCATCGCATACTGCCAACGAGATTGCGTCGATTCTACCGCGAGATAAGAATGCCATGATAGATGGAACCGCGAGTCCGGAATTGGACGGGTTCAACCGACAATTAGACCGGACAATCGCCCGGGGTTGACGATGCTAACGGGTTTAACTCAACGGGCGACGCGTTCACACCGCATCTCTTTTTAATCGGTTCAGGTATTCCAGTACGTCCAATACGTCAAATACGTCCAGTCCAATTAACGAGACGTTATCTTTTAATAAAAAGAGATTCGACCCCGAAAATATATTCGGTGGACAAATCGATGGGACAAATTAAAGCGCCGCGCCGTAGAAAGAGAAGCGCTGCGGACGCGTTTAACGCGCGTTCATTAGCTAATTACACGAAGAAATAATTAAGTTATTTTCCGCATGTAGCCGGGCGAGCCACTAATTAGGCATAACAGCACGCAATGCAAACACGACCAGGTACCTAATACCTATGCGCGCTGCGCCGACAGGCGACACACTCGTTTTCCACGTACCGTTCTTTTACCCCGCGCGCGGTTTCAACGCTGGCGCTGGTGGTTGAAGGTATTCAAGCGCCTTTGCGCTCCTTGAAACTGCACGCGTTTAAATTCGATCCGCGTTATTTCACAGGAAATGCGCGGAGATCGCGTCAGCTGAACGGCACTGTTCCGTCATTGAAACGGTCTTGGTTCCCTGTTGGCTCGGATAATGGATCCGCTCTTCTATACATACATGCACTACTTTACGCGAATCAATCTCGTGCCAATATAGATACACTTTGGTGCAAAATGGCTGTTGAATGGTTTAGAAGATACTCAAATTACTAAACCCCGCTTAATTTATCATTCTATATTTATCTTACACACTTAAGTACATTAGTTGAGAAGAGGCATATGCATCGACAAAATTCTGAAACCAGTCTTCTCAAGCTTTTAAAACACAGCCAACATTTTATAGGCGCATCAAGATACAAACAATGGGACCATGAAATAATACTAATGTATAGACCCCGATATGATAGCGTGAAACCGCAAGGCATCCTCAGCAAAGAATCTAATGTTACAAAAAAGCTTGGAAGGAAAGTCGAGAGTTTGAGACTCACCGCACTGCTCTTCTTCAACGAGGGAGGGACGCATCGTTCTTCTCCAACGAGGAAGGGACGCACCACCTGTAATTAAAAAAATTAGGTGTTCTTTTGAAACGAGCACGGTGGACCCGCATTTTTACGAGGGAGACGGAATTTATGTAAGGAACAATATGCCGGTTTTTATTACACGCTCCAGCGAGCAAGAGGGGAAGGTGACGTTTAACTCGTAAAATTCATTGCCACTGCCTAAACGCAGGAAACATGTATTTAAGCAATACTTATTGCATACTTATGCAACGCAGCGTTTCATAGATCGGTCTTAAAGTTCAAAATTTTCCTTTAGTTTATCCGAAATATACAAGTAATTACCTTGATCAACCTCATTCGGCGAGTGAAGGTAATTCTCAACTAATTACGATTTCTATTACTCATGCCCACTATGCGTTACAACCGAAATTCGAAAATTCGCGCCCTCTACGTTGCATCATCGTACCTAATCTAGATAAATATAAATTAATGAATGATAGTGTGAAATCGAATAGCAAATTAAACAATCACGCGTTTCGAAAGAATTCTCGGCATGTAAGGTGACAAGATAGATTGCGAACAACACCGTTCGTATTTTTGTACCGTTAGGTCGTCATGCGAGGAACCCCAAGACGTTTCAATTAACATTTTCATTTACCACACGTGAATACTAGACGACCAATGTAGAATTTAAACGGAATGGAAGATTTAAATTTTAAAAGATGGGAGATATGAAACCGAAAGAATTTAATAGAATTCTAGTGATTAGTACCTATTTAAGTAGTTTGGAACAATTGCCGCCAAAATGAATGAACCTTTGCATCCCATATCCCAACATCAGAATTCACTTGTACAGTAATGTATTGTTCGATACGGAATAATGTTCAGTTTATACGTTATCTAAAGACGTAGATATGCCTGTTATTGCACAGTCCTGCATCACTCTATCAAACACTTTGTACACAACGATAATTTGTAAAGAAAACTGCGCGCTTTATGACCGCCGTTCGAATTGAATCGCGATCGCGAACCAACCACTGACTGCGTAGGGTAAAGGACCCAATTACTGACACCTAACCAATTACTGTCACCTTATGCTATTTTACTTAAAATAACGAATAAATAAACTGTAGTATATAATTTATAGCATAGATTATAGGTTAAATTACATAATTCTTTTTATGTATGATTTTACAACGTTTATTTATTTGTTATTTTAAGTAAAATAGCTTAAGGTGACAGTAATTGGTCAGCTGTCAGTAATTGGGTCCTTTACCCTATAGTTCAGGTTACGCAATGCGCACCTAAGATGCACGAAAGACGCGACATCTATGATCTATGACACCCAGGCTCGAAACCCCCAATGCTCGAGATTTTTAACATTTTCACATGGAATTCGAAGATTTTAAAACTTCAGGCAATTCTACGCGCGATCTTGAGAAATGCTCGCGGTTATCATTAAGTGTGAGTGGAAGAATGGCCTGTCAGTGCGTGCTCCGGTGAAATATCAGTAGGTATATTCGTGAATTTGTGTACCGGTGGCCAAGAACTGGGGCCATAGCAGCCACTTCCACGTTGCTTTCAGAACGAAGTTGCAAGGAGTAGCTGAAAACCCGGTAGCACAGCGACGTATTTATCCAGACAGTGGACAAACATACTTGCTGGAGTACCTGGCACCTGTTCACTTTCTTCTACGTACAGAAGACTAAAGAATCGTCACCGAGCGGAATTGCATGGGAAGCCAGGCAGAAGGGTCGAGTGGTTAATACGGTTGTTAAACTATTCTGTAGGAATTCTCGGGGATTGCACTTTAGCATATCGATAAGAATTTACGTGTATTTCGCGGTAAGAGGGACCCAAATACTCGTAGCTTCGTTGGGGGCCTCGTTGTTTGTTAAAATGTATCGTTTTGATACAGAACGTGAAAATATCATTGTTAAGAGTTCTTAGAATTGCATCCTAATGTTTGAGAGCAAGCAATCGTGGACATTGGCTCACGTGTGCCAGTAAAACGAATTACGTTCGGTACGAATTGCGTGAAGGCGACGATACATAAATAACGTCACTGTGTGTACGCAAAGTGCACGGGGCGACAGTGACGACGGCAATGGACACAGTTGATCGCGTGCATAAACATGCACACGCACACAAACCATGTACACTCACCTCGATAGAAATCGGCAAGCAGGCAGCAGGCCGTCACAACACAACGCCGCGCCGTCGCATCTCCCCCCGCCTCGCCACGGCGCGCTTCGTTCCTCCTCTTCTCGTTCATTCATTCCTCCTCCACGCGATGCTGTTGTTTTTCTCGGCTGACATTCGGTGTGCCGCCGGCGACATTAGCAGATGTTAGCAGATGAGACACACCTCACTGCGTAGTGGCCAGGATAAAGTACGATCTTTGGCAATTCGAGCAGGATTTATTGAATCACACCGACCAATACTAGATATCGCTTCGCGCTGCCGTCCGATACGGATGCCCCATCAAACCCACGCCATTCTTTCTCCCAGAGTTGTTTATATTGCGCGGGGGATCATGATGCCACCAATATGTAATTCCACACGAAACGTGTACTGCACACAGTCTACACTGCTCCCCGTGACTCGTGGTGCACTTGCCTTTATATTGTCATTGGCAACTCGGCGCGGCGGTGTCCCGCAGAGTTTTCGATAACGACTCTAAACATGAGCAATAAACCAGGGGCAGCGAACGAGCTCCTAGATCAGTTCTATCCAAAAACTGCTCCCGGGAGCAAAGCAGCTCTCCTCCCACTCCGTGTGTCCGTTACCATAATACACGAGCGCTCTACATAGTTGACGCGTCATACATATATGTGCACTGGATATGAAGCCGATACACGATGTCCAAAGGGGAATAAACCGCGTGGGGGTTGCACTAGATGGTCATCCATCTAAGCAGAGCCGTGTGGAAGCGAAGCTCACGGTTCGTCAATCGTATGAGAACCGGTGCTTGTTCGGTGTGATAAACTGATAACGCTATGATATCGAAAACAAAAATAGTCTCCCGTATGCGCCGAAAGATCGCGCTACTCTTCGAGCCGGTTGGGTCGGGGTAACCGCGTCGCGGCGTGACGTAAACGGCGGCCCACAACGAACAGGGTCGTTAGGAGGAAAGCGAAGACAACGAGGAACAAGCACCAGCACTCGGCCACCAAATGACTGACGTCCTGATGAAAACTGCGGTAGACTGAGCGCGGCGTGCGCGACACCACCTCAAGGACGTCCGCGAACGTCTGGCCGGCGACTCGGCCGCTACCACAACAGTCGAGCGACATTTGACTGCTCGAGGGCCTCCTCGTGGTGCCTCCGATGCTCCTCTTGCTCGATATACGCGTAATTGCCGATGAACATGCGGGAAGCGCCCATGTACGAATGCCGTGCGCGTTTCATATGTATACATAAAACGGTCGCGCCGCGACAGGCCGACTAAACGGGCTGGCTAAGCGGGTTTTCGCTTTCGACTGAAATCGAATGTTCCTGCCGGCTAGCCGGTGGCGGTGCATCTGTGTGTACGTGAGCGCTCGCGTGCGTGCGCGCACGCGTGCATCGTTGTGCAAGTACTTAACGTACGTAAGCGCTACGCACACCATGCTCGCGTCGCGCGTTTCCACCAGCATCCATCCAGTATCGGGTGTCCTTACAAGTAAACCTGTACTGTAGCCTGTCCGACTCGCGTTACAAAACGCCAGCGCGACGGGAGATGAGTGAACCGATTGAATTACCCGGGTGACACGCGCGTACCCTACCAGACCACGACAGGTACATGATTTCGGTTTACCTTGACGGAGGTCAAGCATGGGTCTCGCACGGGCACTAATGCTCTTCCCATACCTCTGCGTGGTCTTTCAAGGAGACTCGATAGTTTCCCCCCGATGATTAAAGGTGAATTGATTAAAGGTTAGGTTAATGATGCCTAGGGCGTGAATCGTGATAAGGAAAGTTTGGGTGAATGCTGCTCCGAGGCCCGATCGGAGCTGCCAGGTATCATTCGGGACGCATGGAAGCAGTGGAATGCCACTTCACGAGCGACTGTGAAAGTTGTATTAATTACACCGCCTTTTAATGCGTCGGCATTTTTTCACTCCGGTTTTTATGTCTTTTCGGGAGGAGAACGGAATCGACCGCGGTCTACTCGAAAATACTCTCGGTGTTGCTTAACGTGGGCCATTGAACTTTCGTGGCATTGCTATGTTGCTTTCATATCTTATAAAAAATGTAGTTTATTGGAACTTAGTCATACTCTATATATATGCATATGTACAGCCAATAATGCTGCTATACCTTATTTGTAGGTATAGACAGTAAGTTGTGTGGGAAATGTTCAAAGGTTTTAATTACTTAGGAAAAGTGTACTTAAAGTTAAGCTTAGCTTAAGAAAAATAGTTTCTTTTAGATGATAGAACGAATTGTTTGAAAGAATTATATGTCTATTTCTTCTCCTCGTTTAGATTATACTTTGTTTTCAGTTTATCTATTTCTTCCATCTTCTTGTCCACGTCAACCCGTTTAAATGCCTTATTGCTTTGATAGTACAAGACCACTAGGTACCTGTTACAAACATTAAAACCACTCAGATGATCGCAAGCGTTCTTCGCGTCAAATATGTCTTCGTAGACAACGAAAGCGGTTCCTCTGGTCTCAGCAGTGTTGCCTCTAAAATAACAAAGTCTATTAGTCTAGGTGCTTACAGTAGCTCTTTCGTCTCTGTTAGTCCTTAATCAAAAATACTTACACTCTGATTTGCCTGATGGCTCCGTATTTGCCAAAAATATCGTACATTTCTTCGGCCGTGATTTTGTACGGCAAATTTCTGATGTAGAGCACCCTATTCACTTCTGGGGGCAACCTTACCTGCAAAGAAAAACATTTGGCGAAAAAACAAACGGTATAGGTTAGGTTCACAGAGGTTCGCGTAACGAAGCCTCCGTGGATCGATTTGTATACTTACATTAGCCCTTCGTTGCAGCATAGCCATAGTCATTTTTGAAAATCTGTTTTGTTCTACCTACGGCAGGAAGACAATATTTCTTTCACTGCGAGTTAACACAGCTAAAACTTGTTCAAGTTCACTAACAATCACTAACAATGTATCTTTTCACTTCTACTACCAGAGAGCAGCACTGCGACAGTGAGTCCATCTTAATATACAGGGTGTCTCAAAATACTACTCGAAAGAACTTGAAATATACTTGGTGTTATAAAAATCATGAATAGGGTAAAGGACCCAATTACTGACACCTGACCAATTACTGTCACCTTAAGCTATATTACTTAAAATAACAAATAAATAAACGTTGTAAAGTCATACACAAAAAGAATTATGTAATTCAACCTATAATCTATGCTATAAATTATATACTATAGTTTATTTATTCGTTATTTTAAGTAAAATAGCTTAAGGTGACAGTAATTGGGTCCTTTACCCTACATACGTATTTCCAGCGTCAGAACTTCTGACTCAGAAGTGTCAGCACAAATCGCTTAAATTCGTAGATTCGATAGCTATTTAGAGATTGGACCGTTAAAACCGTCCGAAAGAACGATCCGTGCATCCTTCGATCGAATGAATGGGCCGTGAGTGAGAGGTGGCAAGACATACAGGAGTAAAATTGATATTACGACCCTACTCGAAACTTGGCATACCTATTTATTTTCCCACGGTTTTTTTCGACGTTCTCGTCTCGGCGCTCGGACGTGTTTACTTTAACGCGCGGTTGATTTCGTCTACTTCTCGTATTCCGCTGACCATACACGTAGAGTGCGTGAAAGAGAAATAGGGAAGTAGGTGAAATTGTCCAAGCTTCAAAGTAAACATGCCTCGACCGTCGGAACAAGGGATAGGAAAAATCGCGCTACGTAGCCTTTGAAGCGATTCAAAGGGAACATTTATTACACTCAGAGCTATGTATGTTCGTAATTTTTATTCGTAGCAACGGTACTCGAAAACAAACAATTAAAAATGGTACTAGTAACTGGCATTATTTACTTGCAATATCGTTATTTCCTTGAATCTTCTTCCCACAGATACTATTGCAGTCGAATGAAATGTACAGCCATACGATTTCACCACGCTCGTCTCATAATGCGTTCAGTTACGTTTAGAAGATTTACAATTCACGATATCTTTCAGTATAGAATGTATATAGAGTATAGATTATAGATGTCACGACCACATAGTTTAAAAATGTACTTGGTGAGAATTCTTAGGTATTGTTTAATAAATTGACACATTAAATAGTAAAATCGATATACGACGCCGACGGCTAATTGTACGTATCTGATGTTTCGACACTCTTGTTTTGAATACGCAAGAGATGCGTGACGTATTCATCGAAGTAGATATTGCTAGTGGAATGAAGAGATGGCACAACAGACCAATGCCTGGTTGCAATTAGAACCGTCAGATATTTTCTATGAAGAGAGCTTCGCTAATAATTTATATCTTGTTAAAAGCTGCGATGTCCACGCTCTGCACGAAATCCTCGAGTTCATGAATCTTATCTGTCAGCCAGTCCACGGAGACTTTCTCGTCCTCGACGACACACGAGATCTGGAGTTTGTGAATTCCAAAGGCAAGGGGGACGAGTTTCGCTGCGAAAGAACAATTGCTTTCACTCGTCTATGAAATTCAACGTTGAACCACCGTATATCGTAATGTAGTCTCGCGTTGATAACTCACATGCTCCCCATAGGAGACCATCGGTCTCGATCTTTCGTACTTCTACTTCGATAGTCTTCATGTCCGTTTCATCGTCCCACGGTTTCACATCCAATATTATGTTGGACTTGGCAATCAGGGCTGGTTCTAAAAATTATTCCATACTTTGCAGGCCTGATCTAATTAATCACGGTTCAAAACATCGATTCAGTGGACAACTTACTCTTAGACTTCTTCGCGGCATATGCTGCCAATCTTTCTTCCCTAACTTTTGCAGCTTCTGCATCTTCCCCCTAGCAAGTCAAGTATTTGAAGAGTTTACAGTATGAGCCGCAAGCAACGACATTTCAGCTTGGTTAGTTGTACAGTTGTGTTTTGTGTTGAATTCATGTGATAAATAGAAAAATATAATCGAATACACGGTATTCTGGGAATATCTGGTGTACTATGTCTCGTAAATATCGTACGGTTTAATGTTTAAACACTTTTACGCCCTACTTGGAAAACGTGTGTGGTGTGTACTAAATTGTATTAGTATCGTGCAGAAATGACTTGAAATATTATGTACGGAGGGGGAGATTATTTGCTTAGTGTTGATCTCGCGCAATTTCTGCCCACTTGCCTCTGAGTCGGAACCAAAGAGATCTACGTCGCCGTCCTCCTCCGCCTTTTCACGTGATTCCTGTGGAGCCGGATCAGATTTCACGGGCGCGGGTCGATCGATCTTCTCTTCGAGAACTTTAACGCGTTTCTCCAATTTGTCGATAGTACTCCTCAATTCTTCGATGACTAACGACAAACATTCGTGAGACGGTGAATGTTATATCGGCGAACAACTTGGAACAACTTGGAACAACTTGGAACAACGTGGAACAACGTGATGTCACTCAAACAATACAATACTCACTATGTTCCAGAGTATCTTTCTTGTTATCAGTCGGAGTGGTAAGACCGGCAACGGCTGCAATATCGTCCATCTGTAATTTAATTGTAATGACGTAACAGAGATAAACAAGTTTGTAAAAAGTCCAACTAATACTTTCGTGTAGACTGTAGAGGCTGACATTATACCCACAAATTCGATTAATATTAGATGTTATATTAGTAAGCAGGTTCGAAAGTTTGTTATATAAGGATGTGCAAAAGGGTGCAGTACTCACACACTGTAAAGATTGTTTAATATGTTGACGAGCCTTGGCGACCTCATTGGCTAAACTTCCACCAGCAGATAAAATTGGAGTAGTGGTTTGTTGATTTCCCTGTATCCACGAATATTAAAAATCAGCTCAGACTAAACTAATTGTTTTAAACAATTCAATATCATATCTCTATCGGGATTTGTAAATGAACTTTATTATGCTAACATCTCGTACTTAAACCAAGTATGTACTAAATATTATCTACTTAATGAATATAAAATTTCGGGTAAAAAATTGGGTATGTTGCGAACGGAGGTGTTTACTTATTACTTTAAACATCTTAATCTAACCAAGTAGAGATAGATATTTCAAATGTTCGAAAGGTGGATGAATAAAAAGCACAACAGACAATTTCACGACACACTACTTAAGTACTCGCTTATGCTTACGCTTACTACGAAACAAAAACGTATTTATTAATAAACACAAGACCACGAAAAAATATTAAAGTATCCCTTATCATAAGCAAGCATGCATTTCAATCACTGTTTTTTTTTTTACGATAGGAGAGGAGCATGCAGGGTGTTAAATTAAACAAGGGTAACTCGTGTACATTTTTCTTTATGTAGGTACACCTGCTTCTTAGTAACTGTCAGATCTGAGAATCAAAGAGCAATGTAAATATCAGTGTTCAGTGGCATAGTGGTGGTTGCTTTTTGACGATATAAAACAATATAACAATATATCGTGTATAAATATTTTGAAGACAGTAAGCAGATTTCTCTAATACTCCGGGCAATAAAAATAACTAAATAAAATTCTATATCGCATCAATACACACAAAACATTAACATTGCATTACGATATGTACCTGATTAGGTAATTGCTGTTTATTCCGTATTAGCGGTGTATGCGCATTTTCTTTTACTTCCTTAACATCATTCTTCCCTTGTCCCCTATTTCTATGCCTCGTATCTGCTTTATTCTTTTTCTCTTTTACTTCTTTCGTATTATATTTCTTGGATTGCGCGTCGTTCGGAGTAGTCTCTTTCTCCTTCTGCTTCTCCTTCTCTTTCACGTTAGTTTTAATACTATCTTTAATACTGATACTATCATATTTCTGCTTCTCGTCCGTGCAGTCTTTCTTCCCCTTATTATACTCATTCTCATCTTTGTCCGCCTTCGAAACTTTCGTTTGGCATTTCGGCTCCTTCGCAATGTCACACGAAACGTTTTCGGAACTGTGTAGCTTGTTATCTTTCGACTTCTCAGATTTCGCTTTAGGCAAAGGGTTACTGTTCAAAATGTCTTGGCAGTTGTTAATTACAGAAACTTCAGACTTAATAACTGGGCAGCTTTCCATAATCTTATGGGACACCACCTTGAAACATGTTTTAAGCTATGCAAGTAGACATTCGCGTCTTGCACTTAATGTTAAGAAGACAAAAACTAAACGAAGCATGTTCCTGCTACATGTCGGATTAGCGATTGCAGTCTTGTATTGTCACTACAGAAAACAATTTCACAGAAAGATTTCATGCAACTCCTCGGATTCGTTGATTATGTGAACAGGGCGTGGCGTGGTGGAAACACAAATAATAAAACGAACAAACGGACCAACTCATAGTAAATTACACTTTACTGTTATCAATGATATACGAAGGTCTTGCCACAGAAGTTCTGTATCGGTAAAGAAATGCAGGACCACATGAATTACTTCAGTAGGGACAGGGAAATTGGGGTCTTTACGAGAAAAATAAAATTGCCAACACCTCATGAAGTAACAAGCTGATAAAGTATTCCCTATCACCAGATATTCCCTGAAGTGTGTGTTAGAAATGTTAGTCTTTTTCCTCCTTTTTGTTAATACGAAAAAAAGAAACACAAGGCACAACCAAAAGGCATACATTAGCCACAAGCCACGGATGTTGGGGTTTCAGGTTCAAAATTCTCTGTTTGTAAACATACTGTTGGAAAAATTAAATGTTCTTTGTGTCTGTTGTTTTGTATGTTTAGAAACATTTATCCTACCCCCTCGGCAATCACCTCCACGAGTCCAATAACATAACATATAGGTAATCCGGTGGTATAGAAAAGATACTTACCTTAGCCATTCTTTCAAAATATAGCCGTTCCGCTTTGTCATAGGATGGCTTGTCGAACCATACCTTCTCTTGTGCTAATCCTGATTTTTCCATGTTTTAGATGATTTGGTTAACAATTAAAGATGCAAGTAAATTTCTGCAAAACGAAATTTAATTCATCTTAAATCTTAAATGTCAAATGTTCGAACACGGAAAATAAAGATATTGAAAAATTTCCCATTATTAGCATTTATTAAAAATACAATTCTTTTGTCAATACGTATAAAATATATGTAAAAATGCTATACAATACTGAATAAGGATACCGATCAAATTATCTGTTACACAACAATATAACGAACAACAACAGATCTAACAGATAGATATTAATTAACATTACGAGCTTTCGTCGTCACTGCTAAAATATTTAGACGTAAACGGAGGTTTCTTTGGTATTTTACGGCTAGATGAATCAAATGTATACGCTCGTTTGACAGTTTCTTTTTTATCCGGTGTCTTTGTTAGTTCATTCAGTAAAGAATAAATTTCTTTTTCTTGGTCTGGTTTAACTACACATGCGTGCACTTTCAATGGATTAAAGTATCGCACAAACGCTTTGAGCTCCTCGAAAGAAGCATGCATAGAATAGCATATATTAAAAGTTCTTTCTTCACATCTATCCCACTCTCCTATGATACTTGTATCTTTATTCCACCATCTTAGCGTAGACGGAACAATAGTTAAAATATTCGCACTGGTTAAATCTTGTCTACAAGATAAACCTTTATAATTTTTTGGCGTGCAAGCATGAATCGGGGTACTGTGCGCTTCGTTTGTCACATGCTGAGATAATTCACCGATTGGGCAGTAGTTTCTATAGATATCGTCTCTTACGTGAACTTTCATTTTTAACTCTTTGGAGAGCTCTATGAACAGATATTCAGAACCATATCTGGCTGAACACTTCAGAATAACAACATTCCTTGGGTTTTTGCTTAACCATTCTTTGATAACGCTGTTCAGCTTTGTTATACCTTCTTGTCTAGTAGGGAAACGGGAATACTCTTTACTGAAAAATGTTGTGTCTAAATAGACTTTGCTAAATTGTCTCGGTAATAATTTCTTATTCTGACAGTAATGAAGACCTTTCAACTTTGGAAAGTCTATCGGATTAACACGAAAGTCACCAGTGTACAATATCGACTGGTCGTTTCTTTCAAAAAGAAACATCACAGATCCAGGGCAATGGCCCGCTGAAATACAGGTGACAGAAATCAAGATTTCACCTTCGCTTTCTACTTTGTATTCTATAACAGTTGGTGTATCAATATCTATTCCCTTTATGCAAAAACTTTTATCGATATATGCACTTTCTAAGAATACTTTTGTAATAGGACTGCAATAGAGATGCTTGTTACATTCTTCTAAATGAGCAAAAAATGTGTTTGATAGACCCTCCATATGATCTATGTGAAAATGGCTAAGAAAAAATACAGAAGATGTTAAATTGTGTCCAACAAAACGATCCACAGAAATGCCAGGTATCTCCTCGATAAGCCCAAGGAAAGTTGACATTCTGGAGTGTGTTGTGTTCCTGTAATTTATAAACTGGGCATCAACCCAATATCTTATATCTTAACATTAACGATATTTTAAATCGGACAAGTTTAAGCAAAGTAGTTTATCCTTAGTCCCAGAACCAACTAATCTATTCAAATTCAAGTAATTCTTTACTCTTATCGACCGCATATGCTCGTAAGATGGGGACTCTAAAATTACGAAATTTATATTCACGGGAAAAGTGAATTAACGCAAGCACTAAAACAGATGTTCGCGAAATCGGAAAATAAAGTTTCCACATGTATAGGTAACTAATTGTAAGTAGTAACTTGAAATCAATCGTGTGTCGTATTAATGAGTGAAAGAGATTAAATGGGGTTGTCTACGAACCGATGGGCCACAAATCTGTACAATTTTGTATGAACAGTCAGTAAATTTTGCACTGGAACTTCAACAACACGAATCCGCCATGTGCCGTATTGATCGATTAAAATTCGATAGTTATATAGCGGTTTAGCCAAGTACGATTAATCCGACGTTCGGCGATATTGCAAAACGATCCGGTATTAGCGTCGATTATATACCGTTTGAATATTATTAAATATACCTTGACTCGTCACAGATTGTCAGATTGATGCAACAATTGTCTGCTCGCCAAAATCTCTCTGTGCCTCTCTGCCGGATATAACGTGCCAAGGTGCCAATTCAAGAGCAATAGAAAGAAGTGAAAGAACGATGTATGGAGAGCGATGGAAGATGTCACTACAGTACTCGTATCACTACTGGCGAACTCAATACGCCTCTGTTTTTCACAACTTTTTAAAAAAATATCATTTATTTTCTATTCACGGAGGTGTCGGATTAAATGATTAATAAATTTTTGCTGAGTGCGACTATGATTATCACAGAGAAACATCCAAAAGTATATTGAAAACAGTAGTAGTAGTAGTAGTAGTAGTAGTAGTAGTATCGATTCCACAGCGTTGACCCACGTTGACCACTGACCAGCTAGTGCGAGTAAATCAAATCTTCTACAGCATGTCCCAAATAAAGTTTTACAAATTGTTATCTCATGCAACTACCTATATCTCGCACGACAAGAAGATTCGTTTCTTATGTTTTAGGATTTACTAGGTTCATTTATGGATCGTACATAGTATCATTTCTCCCCCCTTAATGGGGATGGCATGAAAATTTTGTGTTCTCCTACGTACCGCTTTGACAATTCTGTCTGATTTTGTCGATTGTTTTTAATGTATTCTGGAACATTTCGGCTAAATCGATGCATAATATTCAAAGTTGGAAAATTGGCGGCAATTGATCTGCATAGGTAAATAGGTGCAGGTAGGTGATACTGATAGGTCGCCGTGTAATTAAGGAAGGTGGTTTGCCTGCGTTTCGTCCAAGTGGAAACGAATTTTCAGTAAAAATGACCGCACAAGGATCGCCAGCAAAAATGAAGGAATTACGGTTGCCTATGTCAAGAGTGAAAACAATTATGAAAAGTTCTCCTTATGTCGACACGATTGGTCAGGATGGATTGTATCTAGTCACCAAAGCGACGGTGAGGTTAACTCGAGGGTATACCCAATTCACGCTTAAACCTTGTTATTTCTTACATTTACTCAGTTTCCATTTTTGCTATTTTACGGGTTAAATAAAAATTGTTGCTTTCCTTGCCCGTTTCATCTAATTAATTTTACGATACACGCGTATTCGTTGTAACGAGTTGTTAAACGGTTCGGAATTGTTGTTATAATGTTTGTAGGAATTGTTTATACATTATCTAACCGAAGAAGCACATCTTAAAAGCAATAAGGGAAACTCGTTGGACTACAAACATCTGGCGGAGGTGGTACAGACTAAAGAAACGCTGGAATTCCTCAGAGAAATAATGCCCAGGAAGATAACGGTCAGGCAATTTAAAGAAATGATGGCTGCCAAAAATTCGCACAGCAGCTCCTCGGAGACTAGCTCAGATTCGGACAGTGATAGTGAATCAGAAACAGATCCTTATACCGATAGCGACGATAGGAAAGACAGTGACACAAAGGAGAATGGTAAATGCGACTCGGTCAGCGACAAAAGCGAGGCCAACGATAAAAGTGATAGCGAAGACGAGACTAAGAGATAAGGACGCAGATATTCATTTCCCTTCGTATCTGTATAAGGCAGACTGAGCTGGCTCGCAATTAACACAATTTCACAAACATGTGATTATAAGTCAATGTTTTAGATGGAACATAGACAATAATTTTAAAATCCGAGCACTATTTTTATATGTATTCATTAGAAATGGAGTGTATAGCAAATACATCTTTATTCACAATAGAACATATTTGTATTACTGCATACTTTGTAGGTACATTACTAAACAATGGGTGCGTTAAACGGAACCAACTGCTGGACCCAACTGTTAGGAACTGATAAGTGAGCAGCCATCGTCCCGCTCAGTTCCACTGAATGACACTTGGGAGGGTGGGGATATGTTAGCAGTTCCCAACATGTTGGGTAAAGTGAGCGGAGTTTAACTCCGCTCGAAAAAATGGCGACCGCTCACTGAATGTGTTGGAAAGAGTGCAACTGAGCGGTAGCGTACAGTGAGCCCTAGTGAGTGGTGGTTGGCTAACAGATGGTTGCGCTGAACGCACGTAATGGTGAAAATTTATACAAAGGGAGGGATTTATTTATTTTTCACAGCTTATCAGCCTAAAAAAGCCCCTTGCTCTTTCGATAGAATAGCGAAGCAAAATAAGCGCATTGATTTTTCTATGCTGCCCGTTTCTTTAAGCTGTATCGCCGCAATAATTTCTAAAATATTACTCTTGGTGTAATTTCTTAGGCGTTGGTGTCGAACCTGGATCATACTCGTTCAATTTAATAGCTAGGAAGTAGATCTCAGCCAAGGCTATGATTAATGCACAAATTATACCTAGCAGCAATCTAAATCCAAAATCCAAGTTCCCCACAATCAGTTCCACACCTAGGAATCCGAAGGCGAAACCAGCCAGCACAGAAAATATAAATTGAGCAACAGCAATGAGTTGCTTGTTTATTTGCTTCACTGAAAAACAGATGAAAGTGTACATGTAAATCTATTAAATAGAGTAGTCGTTGCTTAATTTGGAAATCTTACTTTGATAAGCCATGGTATCTTCCGGTAGGTATCTTTTACTTGAGTCGACACCTTTGGTCATAGCTTCGTATTCCCTAGCATTCTGCTGTGCTCTTAGCTTCTGTATTCTAGCTTCCAACTCTGGGTTTCTTGGGGTAACTTTTGGTGTTGGTAATTTTATATCAGCCTCTGTTATAAAATCATGTAAATAAATTCTCTCCATTTTTGTCTTTCTGTGCTCTCTCAAGTATTTGTTTAGCCATTTTATGTCATCCAATTCTAGGAAAATATCTTTCTGCTTATCTCTTCCTGACTTCTTTAAGGCAATGACATTAGATGGAACAGTATCTGCTTTTTTAACATTTCGGCATATGAATTCTATTAATTTTTTACTTGGCTTTATTTGTATAGAGGGATCTTGGATCGCTTCAACTGGCATTCTGGTATATTTTAATATAGAAACGTCTTATCAATAACGAAACAACATAATTGTCAGATTCTTATGTATTAAACGCAGGGTTGATATTAGTTTGTATTGTATTGGTTATTAAAAAGTACAGAATACAGCTTTGTACGATTAATCAGCAATTTATGATGTAATATGCAACTTTCTTTCCAGATCCATGTAAAACTCTTTTATTTCTTCCTCCTTTTCTTCAAAAGTCTGATTTACTTTCGCACACTTGTCGCTCATATCATTAACAAACTTCTCCCATTCTAGTTTGCGTGTTTCCCTATTATTTTGTAATGTTCTGTCCTACAAGCATCATTAAATGTGCACAACAGTATGAAAATATAGAACTAATAGAAACCATTGTTCCTTAGCTTGGAAAAATAATGAAAAGTATCCCATACATGATCAAAATCTTGTTCCCTTTGAAGGACTCTTTCGCACATGCTCAGCGCGACGTCGACGTTCGCTTTCAAGCTAGGCAAATGGCAGTCCCCGAGTTGTTCCGTTCGATCCAGTTGGTTCTCCTTTAGTTCCGTGGAATATTCAAGTATTTTGAAAAGGTGCTCCACTTCTCGGTCGCCCCTCTTCTCCTACAAGCATAGAATTTTTAATCCCACCGCTGAAATTTCATTGTGTCAATGATAGGTTATAAGCAATAAGTGCGCAATAACCAGCTGAAACATTGACAAGAGTCATCGTTCTCGCTAGTTTCTGACTACGGAGCTACTGTCCTTTGTCAAAGGTCGTTCCTAGATGTAAGTAGGAGCAGTACGAGGGTCCTTTACCTGGAACTCCCGCAGGAAGAAGGTGATTTCACCCTGGATAAATGGTCGATGATCGAATAGCCGGCTCCAAATCTCACCCGTGTCTACGAAAAGGCGATATCGCGAGTAACATTATAAGCAGTTGTGATAACGGATCTTGTACTTGAAATCCTTATAATGAATCCGTATATGCCGCACCTTTGATAACGGACGCCATGATCCGCCGTGGAATCTAGTGGAATCGAGGTCCTATTACAGTTTAGTTCAGAGAGAGTTGCGGGTTACGGACATTGCGTCCGCGCATCGCGCTCGATACAAAATTTTCCTCGTTACTATTCAGCTGAACAGTGTAGATTTGCTACAGTAGGAGAGGTTTCCGTATACTATTTAGTACAACGAGACGAGTTTCGATATACTACATGCTATTTATGTACGCGTAGGGAAAGTCTCGAGTCGAAATATTGAAAAATAATAGAGGCTGGATCACAGTATCCGTAGAAATAAATGTGGAACAAGCGGGTGATGTGTTATAACGAATCCGGAGTAAAATAAAAAAATAGCGAAGGTGCAGTAAGCGGAAATTTGAATCGTATTTGGGTTCTCTGTTCTAAACTGCATTTCCAATTGCAAAATCGCCGCAGGCTTCTCGTTCTGTTCGCCCATCGATCGCTCTATTTTAAATTACAGTAATCCGTATCTTCCATTAGAATATATCCTCCCTTTCCACTGGACACTGGTCACTCGGATACCATTTCGACGGCCATTGCATACCTATACCTATATTTCACTCAATCAGCCTTTCGGGAACTTTGCTTTTAAGCGTTGCTTGTGCAATTAAACGACGCCGCTGCTTTTTCCTCGATATAAGTTATCGAGCAACTAGATACCTACTTTCACTTTTAAGCGAACAACTCTCAACTCCCATCTCTGGATTGCTGGGCTCTGTTCAGTTTATAATTTCGGGCTCTACAGTTGCAGAGATTGCCTCCCTCTTTTCGTCCATTTTTTCCCCGACAAGTTCGAGGCGGCCTTTGTCCCTTGCCACTGTTGCCAGTCGCGCGCAAGGGCAAGGAAAGTAATTACAGATAGGAAATTGCTCGAGGAAAATAGACTTTCCATTGGGTTCCATGATGGCTCGACGTTTAAATTGGAAACAATTATTTTGCGCTCAAAATCCGCCAGATTCCAAACTTTTAACTTACCAGGCTGATCAATTAGGGTGAAGTCGGAATTCCTTTTTAGTTCCCTCGGCGAAGAGTGTTCGGAGTCGCGTATTCGACACCGTTTAAATCCATTCTCGCCTTACAACACGATGCGTCAGTTATCGATCGAAAATTTGAGACATCGAGCAGGCATCGCACGCATATTGCGGCTTGCCATCGAACGGGCACTCCGTGCGGCGTGCACCGGTGGTAGGGATTTCTGCAGTCTATAAATGAAGAGTCCTGCTCGAGCGCTCATCCACTTCGCAAAACCCGACGGAGCTCTTATCGATCTTGAGGCATAATGGATCGTTATCTGCGCTTCGTCCTGTTATTCGCCGTTCTGCCGTTTGCAATGTAACGAATACCTACGTAGATTCCTTTATTAATTAGAGTTTTTCACCATAAAAGTATCGGAAGTGGTGCGGGGGAAACCGTATCCAATTCATATTACATTCACACATTTCACAATACCTCGTTGTTCATTCGAATACTCGTTCTTCGCGAGCCTTCGATATTTCCAATCGGCTAGTAATAGGATTTCAATATAATTTTTTCGTAGTAATCGCGCTACTTGATTATTATTATTATTATTAACGTATCGCCGATTTTCGATTCTTGCAGGCAGAAGGCCGTGGAAAAGGGTGGATGCGAGTGCGCCGTGTTTCCGATGCAAACATCGGAAGCAATCATTGAGCGCGCACTTCAATATAATGTCACGTGCAGCGGCGAAGGGGAGGAGAAGTGTCAACAATTGTGCATTGCTCTGGTAAGTAAATAACACGGATAGATCGCACGGTTGAGCAGCGGGATGAATAGCGAACGTACACATGGAATTTTCTGCAGGCGGAAAGCGCGAAAGACAAGGCACCGCAGATGATATGCGAGAAGCTGAAGGTGCACGTGGAAAATCTACAGGTCTGTTCACGTATCTGCTTTTGATCGATCACTAGCCCAGGGTGAAGCAGCGTTCCCTAATTATTCTCCTCGAAACAAAATATTTTACAGGTCGCGGTGTACGCTAAAATATGCAAGGCGACCACTTGGACGTTCACCGGTTTACAGAGCGCGGATCCGATTTGCTGCCACGAAGGGAATCCGACGCCTTGCAGAGAACCGACAGCGATAATCGAGAACTAAACAAACCGGCTTATGATCGTCGAGTTGGTTCGTTCCCTTTCAAATCTTTCATTACCGTTATCGTTCGTTACGCAATGGCTCGAAAACATTTATTACTCTGTTGATAATTGATGAATTTATTTGCCGCCCGCCGCGCCGTTGTATCAGTAATCACGCGCGACTGGCGTAAATAATGATCGATCGAATCGCGAAAACAAGTTCAGATTAATCCAGTTACCATCTTCGCTTTGGTGCGAGCCAGCGCCAGTTATTAATATCGTTTATAGGCAGAAAAGTAGAGTAGTTACTGAATCAGGGAGACTTAAACTACGTAGGCACGTTACGGTGTAGGCAGTAGATTCATGGTTCGATCGCCATGATTCGCTGCTCCCCATTTAGTGCCAGCAACATGTTAACACGTGCATGAGTGCTAACTGTGACGTTTATACTTTCACATGGGAATAGAATTAAGGATCTTGAACGAGCATCGGTGCCAAATGGTACTTCGCTACTTGTACCCTCGTTCAAGTCTTACTATAAGGAATAAAGTTTACTTTTAGCGCTTAAAAATTCTACTGCAAGGGCAATACTTGTACCGTACCTTTCGTAGTTAATCTTCTATTCCTGCATCGACCACTTTATTCCATTCAAAATCCCGTTCACTTGGGAGATTTAATCTGACCAGGCATCAAAGGCTCCTCCGGGAAAAATCGTCGGTTTAAAAGCATTACCTAAACGCTGCTACATCTCGTCTCTCTCTTACCACAAAACGATTATACGTACGTAGATCGCCTCTGCGGGTAGGATCGGAATACAGAGTACGCTCCACGGATTCCCAGATATATCTTCTATTTCGCCAATGGTGTTCGGAGAGCCCCGTGCCAGAAGCGGCGCTATTCAATAGAGGGTTTGTTATCGCTACCCCCGACTTCCTGCCGATGAATCCGTCGTGGCTTTCTCTATCGACCTTGCCAGCCTAGGAGGCCATTGTGTACCCACGGTTTTGTCGTCTTTTCTTCTCCTGATTTAATGACTCCGCCATTTTCGCACCGTCTCTTGCATCCCCTATCGAGAAATCCACTAGATTTCCCGCCTCGCGGGTGTCTGACACAATTCTTCTGAAGGTTGGTCGCGGGGCGAGGGCCTGCCACTGATGATACTGCGTTTAATCGGCGAGGAATGAAAATAGGTAGGTAGGTATATTGATTCGGCGCGGCACGGTGCGGTGGCTGTGTGCTGATCAGTTGTATGCCCGATCTGAACGAGGCTTTGTGAGAGAATGGGGTGAATGTTTCGGGTGCTACGTGTCCCGTGGCGCGTCATGCATTGATTTGAACTACTGAAAAGGCCACTACGGGAAACAGGATACGCGGGGAATCAGGTCACTGGCAGCTACATTTCCGAGTTGCCCCTAAAATTCGCTCCTCAACCTTCTCCTCGCGAGGTGATGCTGGTTATACCATGATCGCCCTCGAATTCAAGTGCCACCTTTAACGACCTTGCGAGCCGTGGCTCTGATTAGCTAACATCCCGCGCACGTCCGCGCGCTCGCACGGAATCCCGATTTAAACGGCAGAACCGGGAGAACCGTTAAATACGCGCCTGAAAAATAGAGTGAAAAGGAGTCTCGCCTGCCCGCGAGATAAATCTCAATCAAGCGAGGACACGGAATCGCGTAGTTTATCCAATAATGCGCGGTGCAATAGAATCTCCTGGGGAAACAGAGGCGTAGTCCCGACGGGCGACAGCTACATTTGCGTAAATAATTCTGTACCGATAGGATAATCAATGCGCGGGGATTACGATGCATATACCTATCGGGGGATATTAGCTTCCGGCGCAGCGCGGCCGTCCCCGCGCGTGCAAATGGGCGTAGAGGGAGTGAGATTGTTGGGCTCGATCGCTCGCGAGAGCACACCTTTTCTTTCCCTTTCTTGCCCTCGAGCGACGTTCGCAGCGCCAATAATCGGGAGGGCAATTCTTCGTTGCTCTGCGACGCGAACCAAGGAAACTATTTCTATCTCGCAATAATTATCCCTGCAGAATTATGTGTCCTTTCGAAGACGAAGTTGCCTGGAGCATCGATTTGTCCAACAACCGAAGCAACACGTAGCCTCGGTCCACTAATTCAAAGTCACCGGCAGAGACAAACATAATGATTGTCTTCGAATGGAAAAAGAGATGGAAATAGATCGGCGGGGGAGAGGGAAATAGAAATAGAACGTCCAAGAATCCGAGGGATAGACGCTGCTCGAAATTAAGCTCGCCGTTGAAGGTGCACCGCGACGTGGAATCCGTAATTAGATGATATAAATTATCAGCCAGCGGCGGACAATGGAAGTTGAAGGAAAGTGTTATCGGAAAGTAATCAAAGCGGGGACCCGTGTGTGGTATTAATACGCATAGGTATTAGTGCAGCTAATATCTGGGGCGAGAGCCTATGAATCGGTTAAATATGGCGTGTAAGATCCATGGGATCTTAATCGCGACCTGACGCGCCGCTAATAGAGATAGATTATGATACTTGTTTCGCTAATGCCACCGGCAACGCGACTTCTCCAGAGGTAAATGGCTGCTGAAGGGAAGCGATACTGCGGCGTAGATAGATTTTCGTGCGTCGCTGTGCCGTGAGGAGTTCTTTCCGCTGTACTTGTCACTGACAACTTCTTAATTACGATAGCACCGGTGCATATGTCCACCTGCGCGTGGCAGGCCGCCGAGTACGGCGACGCGACGCGACCTGACGTGCAAACATGTTCCCAGATCCCATAAGTCGGTTTAATCCTCTGCATGCCTTTCACGCCTCCTTAATGTCAGTTCGGCTCGTGTGTCCTGGCTGCTGAGTGCTGGCCTATGCGCGGACCCTACCCTCCTTCGTAGCTGGATGGTCGATTAAGCTACACTCACCGGAAATCATAGGGTGTCTGTATTAAAATAGACGCATCGTTACATCGGAAGCGTCGAATTTGCTGGGCCAGGTGCCCAATTCGCCACTGGCCGACAACACCGAAACTTTTGGAATACCTACCTAGGCAAGTTACAGTGTTAGCAAGTTTGAAAGTACTAGCAGAGATAGCTAAGGCACCCTTAAAATATTTCCCCCGGGAGGGTTAAAAATGAAGGGAACTGTAATTATCCGCGACTGAAGCATCCCTGATTATAGTTAAGCCATGCGTTCACTGCCGCATCACGATACGCAACATTCGTGTAACCGGTAACGTGACGTGCAAACACTACGTTAGCCGCCTTAAGCCGGCTCGAGCCTCTGTATAAGCTTCCCGTGTCTCCTCGATGCCATTACAGATCGTACGTTACATGTTACTTCGGCCGGAAACCAGCTTCGGAACTGCATGCACGGTTAGCTGACAATCGCCCGCGCAAACGCGTATTTATGCACGTGTGTTTATCTATCAGCGACACGTCGCGTCGACGTGCTTGCTTTGCCGGTCAAAGCTCTGTCCCGTTCGGCTTGCTCGATTTCTATAGATCTGCAATTCGATCGCTAGAAGACCGATTGTCTTTCGAGCGTTAAATCTGGTCCAATCGATCCCTCGCCTCGTCCCCATCCCCATCCAAGTTCCGTTAAGCCTCAAACGAAACACTCGGGCGTGGCGCGGCGGTGGTCAGGGAAGAGACACAGTTGAATCTGCCAACAGGCGAAAAAGGAAGCTCGGTCGGGATTGATAAGACTCAGTAGATTAATGGGTTGCTAGGATGGATTCGCAGGACACAGAAGGCTGCGGATCGAACAGCGAAACTTCGTGGTCCTGCTTATTAACTTATAGCGTTCAAGTTGCCGCTAAACTGATATTAATTATTTCGCTCTCTGCTGCTCTAACTTCGCTTGGCTTCTTGTCGCCGTTCTCTTCGACCCACTTTAAAATTTCTATCCCTTTTATTCGTTGCTCCTGTTAAGTTCCCAATACTCCTTTAAGCGTTCCTCTTATGTTTCCCAGCGTCATTCAATATTCTCATCTACCGCGAGGGCAACGGACACACTTCCCTAATTCTTTTGGCATTACGTCAAAGCTGTCGATGTAAGTAGTAGCCAGATGTCGGGATAAAGAAAAGCAGGACACTACCCTGAAAACAATAGTGGCACGCGAGCATCTTTCACCGAGAAAGTATTTCCCACTAGACGCCCCTCCAGGAGTCTTGTATACGATGGGGTAACCGGAGCACGGTAAACATGATTCTCCTACCTCGGCCAACACGTCCCTGGAGGTGGGCTCGGAAATACGACTGATCTGTAATGCCATCGATAAGCTCCGGAAACTGACTGCGAAAGATTCATTCTTGCCTGCTACACACGGACATTTTTTCAATCGCATCATTTTCAAGGCCATCGGAATTCTTCCATTCGAGGAGATTTCTGTCCAGGGAAGATTCAGTTTGGAAACAGCGAAACGGAAATTCGTGTAGGGTAGGGTGGGGCTAAAAGTCCGGCGGGTAAAAAGTCCCGAATGCAAAATCTCTGTTCCTAAACAAAATATCGAGTTTCGCAGTATACTATATAAAAGGCGAGAAGAAACGAAGGTAACCACAGAGTCGCCAGTCGTTTTTGGTCGTCCGTTCGGATTACAAGACGTCTTTAGTATTATACGCGTTAAAAAGTGAAATAAATACGTCGCCTTTATTGTTTTGTACGAAGTAAACCGGAGTTTATCAGCGTATCAGCTAAGTACTTTAAGATTCTATGTTTCTTTAGTAATCTGTACATGATATTGTTTATTTGGAAATGATAATATTTTCTACCGAAATATCGCATAAACTATAGAAGTACCATTGGAGCAAAAAGTCCCTTATTGGGACTGTTACCTCGCATGAGAACTTATGGCCTCTTCACTTGAAATTAGAGAACTATTTATATTTATTATTGTTTTTTAGAATGCGCCATTATAAAACAAGGTAGTATTTGATTTCATAATCAAATAATACTAAGAAAATGATTTTTGTTTTATATAAGCAAGGTAGAGTTTGAAATGAAATTATACTTTTTATTATTTGCTTTCATAATAAGATGGCCAAAGCATAAAGAAACGATGCCAAAGCCTTTAAATAGTGTCTTTGTTTTAGTTGAGGGAAGATTTTTGATAGTTTTTAATTCAAAGTAAGTCTCTGACATATATTTTTTTTTTTTTTAAGCAAATACTGCTTTCCTTTCATTTTGTATGCCGAAAAGAATTGGTTCAATAAATATTTGTTGATTTAAGAAGAGTTTTTTGCTTATTTAGTTTTATATTACACGAAATGTTGGTTAGAAGATATTAGGGACTTTTTACCCCAAGCAATGGACTTTTTGCCCCGCACGTGGGGCAATAAGTCCATTTGGAATTGACGAACATTTTGTGGTATAACTCAACAAAAAATAACAATATCACCAAATGAACTTCGCGAACGTAAAGCCCAATAGTTATAGTTTTAACAAAATAACACCAGATATCTCTAGATTGTTATTACTAAATTTTACATAAGATTATACGAAAAACGGGACTATTAGCCCCACCCTACCCTACCTATTCGCCAGCTCTGTTTCAGTTATCATATTCGCCATTGGCTGCACCTTTTAGCTTCTTGATTGTTTAGCGTGAAATGCAACGGATCTGCCTAGCATGATTGTAGGTATGTGTAGATATCGCGACACCCTGACGCGACAGAATTTCTACGTTAATTTTAGCGTATTGAAGGGTGTAATAAATACGGTTTCCGGCTTCGATCGATACGATTTTCATTCTGCATTTGAAACGCAGCCTGCGCCGAACAAACGCGCGGCAAAATACAGCCACCCATTCGATTTTCGTTGCGAGATTGATCAGCGATTCCATTGATTCCACTAAATCCAGCGCATTGATAAAGCTATTGTTGGTCCTCCCGCTGCGAACGAGAAAAAGCATTGTAATCCCTCTGATTCCAAATCTGTTACCTATTTCTCGTTGAAAGAATGGTTATTATTACGAAATGCGCCGAGAGCAAGGAAATAAAAGTATCGTTTCGGGATGAGGAGTCGGAGAAAGGTACTGCACAGTGCACAGCGGGCAGCCGATATCAGACTTGCTGGGAGTTTACAAAAATTATCAAAAGCAGAGGTATTTTTCTTTTTTTTTATTTCATGAAACGTTTTACAGATTGTTCTGTGGCGATTCATCTCGCGCGGGTAAACATTTTACACCAGCCCCCAGCCGGAACCACTTTTCCCTGAATTTTATATCGCGATGAGAGCGTTTTATCGCGCTCTCCTGTAAATTCGGTGTTTCACGCGGATTTTAATGGTCCTTTAGAAAATACAAATTACACTTCCACCGCGGCATAAATTCGACGCTCTATATAGCATGGATCATTTGTCACGGCCACACCCACCGCGATAAGCCCTCGATATTATTAAATATAATTAATTAAATAATTAGCTCGTTAATTACTTAATGTCAGATGTTAATAACGCGAGCAATTTGTACCGCGTGATTTAGTCCCGTTAATGACGCTCGCTGAATTGCGTAGTTGGGGACGAATTGGCAAGAAATTTGTTCGCGCCGCGCCGCGTGAAAACAGGTTTTGTTATCTAAACTTTAAAGCATACAATACTATCGAGTAGATGCTTATGTCGTTGCAAGCTACCCAAATAAAAGCCTCCCGTCGTTTCAGTTTCATTTAAAGAAAGTGGAAACAGGCTGCCCGTTTCTCGCTCTTTTTCTGTTTTTTGAAGGGACGGCTGACTTGCTACCGACTCGTATTACTTGCGAGTTTGGAGGCGCGGCACGTTTCGACGACTACCCGAGACGTCCTTCTGTCCTGCTATTTTAGGGGAGAATAATTATTGTTCCCTCGCGTGGCCCACCTCCTTTCAACCTGCACCAGGCTCTATCTTCTAACGAAATTCGCGACGGAACCTGCGAGATACCCAGGTTTCTGCTTCAGTCGCTAATTACGAGAAAATTGTTTTTGTCTTTTCCACCCGCGACTCGAGATCCAAGAAACGTTAATTCTTTCGCAAAGTTTAAGCATCTCCCGTTCCATCGAAGGATAAATATTCCTTGCCCGCTCTAACCCAGCGCGCCTATCTAGACACTTTTATTTACATTATTATCTAGATTGAATTCCTCCTAGACTCTTGATTACCCATCTTGCCCCGTTTTCATTAAAGAGGATTGCGAGATGGTGATCGTTAAATATCACTAGAAGAGGTAGGAAAAGAAGGAAAGGGGGAATAGATGGTGTAAGAGGGGGAGGATGGAATAGCGAAACCTCTGACTTGGGAGCCAAACGCAAAACTCGCGAAAAGAAGAGATGCATAAATAATACCTAGCGGGGTGAGAGACGCGGCGCGGCCACGACAACGTTCAGCGCACAACGTCAGGGTATTTTTGTAAAAATCGGCCGTTTTCAGCATGCCACTGTCGACCCGACCCGTTCCTTCCTCCTGTGCCGAGGATCGTAATAACGATCGACGCGTCAACCGTCACGGAAACAACGTGAACGGTTACAGGAAAAAGCGTATATCCGGCGCGGCGGCCGGTCCGGGCCGTGGCGATTCGGCCACGGGCCAGACAGTATTAATCAGTTTTTCTGCGCCCAGTCGAACAGTCGCGTTTTATGAAATTCCGACTGAATCGAGTGCCTGGCCGGATTAAGGGAAATAAATTCATTTCGAAAGCACAGTGACGCTGTTTTCGTCAATAAAATAATCCAGGTCTTAATCGTTCGCCACTGAACGGGGCCGTGTATTTAAATTCGCTGGTAGAATATTTGTTACCAGGCCAAGTGGGGTAAGTCGGGCATTTTTCAGCCGGGGCTGGCTGTAAGAGCGAATTGCAACGCGCGCCTCGCGTCCTGTAAATCTCTTGAAAACGTTTTCGAGGTCCACTCGTTCCTTTCTCTCTTTCTCGTTCCCTCTATATGTATATTCTTTTCCCTCTTCAACATTAAACTACCGTAATGGCGCTGAGCGCAATCGCTTATACCCCTACAGCACATTTTGTTGCAGAAACGTTGCACAAAAGTTGCAGTATATTACAATGTTGCCGTTTGGTTGCAAGTTGCATTGCAATATTACAGCAAAATTGCGGAAACATTGCCGTGCAATATTTCAATGGCCACATTTGTGCAATGTTACAGAAACATTGCGCACATATCGCCGTGTAATATTGCTATGGAAACATTTGTGCATTGTTTCAGGAATATTGCGCACATATTGCCATGCAATATTACAATGGCCAAGTTTGTGCAATATTTCGGGAATATTACGCAAACATTGCCGTGAAATATTGCGCCGTGGAAGATTTCAGCAATTAATCCGCAATAAATCCGGAATTACGCGGAGCGATCCCGAATTGTCGACGCGCAGAATGCAGTCTAAGATTCCACGGGCTATCAAGAGGGAATATATGCGAACGTGGACATTATCTGACATGAATAATTAATACAATTTTTTAATTACCACTACAGAGTTTAAACAAACTGATAAACAATATTCAGCAACAAAAGAGATTTGTATAAAAGTGTTACACGTGCCAATTAATGCCAGTGTCCTTACTATTACCGTTTAATTGATTATATCTATTTAAAACGTTCCGAATTGTCGAGGGAAAATATCTAAGTCCGGATTTATTGCGGATTTATTGCTGATATCTTTCTCATATCTTGCAAGCGCTCGCAAGATATGAGAAAGATATCAGCAATAAATCCGCAATAAATCCGGACTTAGATATTTTCCTCGACAATTCTGAACGTTTTAAATAGATATAATCAATTAAACGGTAATAGTAAGGACACTGGCATTAATTGGTACGTGTAACACTTTTATACGAATCTCTTTTGTTGCTGTATATAGTTAATGAATTTGTTTAAACCAGATGTGTTAATTAAGTAATTATATTAATTACTTATATCACATATGTGGACAAATAGAATCCAGTGTTACATTTCACAGACAACATCCGAAGGAATATATGTAAACACGGACAATATGTGATACAAGTAAATAATACAATTAGTTAATTTGCACTATAAGGTTAAAGAAACTGTTAAACTGTATCCAGCAATAAATGATATTTGTAAAGAAGTCTGAGCTGTGAAATGTAAATCTACAAACACTAAAGACTAGAAAAAAAAATAAAATAAATTATGTTAAACGATTGTATTAAAAATGCGCTAAAAACTAAAAAACATTATTTTCTTGTACTGTGCAGGATATTTCATATCAGAATATGAATTAACTTAATACAACATCAAGCGTCGGAATGAATTTGTTGTGAAATATCGGGCTCTACGATTGGGGAGATGTAATGAGGTTTGTTAAAATGGATCTTCGTTTTTGAATAATTTGAGTTTAAAGTGTTGCACGGTAGGAACATAAGCTCGAATACGTAAGCAATCTTCTCAATCAACAGTTGTAGCTGCAGCGGTAAAGTGTTCGTCTACGGTGCTACAGGTCGCAGGTTCGAATGTCCCTGGGGTAAAAGAATTTTGTACTATAAAAAATACATTCACGTTATTCTTCTATGATTCTGCACGCCATTCATGTCGTCCGCGTCCCCCTTACAAAATACCATTATTTTTATTTTTTGCCCTACTGCCCGAAACGTTGCGCTACCATTGCCTTAAAATCTCAGAAATGTTGCGCTACCATTGCTGTAAAATCTCAGAAATGTTGCGCTACCATTGCTGTAAAATCTCAGAAATGTTGCGCTACCATTGCTGTAAAATATCAGAAATGTTGCGCTACCATTGCTGTAAAATCTCAGAAATGTTGCGCTACCATTGCTGTAAAATCCCCCAAAAATGTTGCAGAAATATATCCAGCAATGTTGCACAGGGGCGGACATAGCAATTTACTTGTAACTTTTCGGCAACATTTCGTGCAATATTCCAAGGGTTAAACCGCAACGCAACTGAGACATTTTTGCAACAAATGTGCTGTAGGGGTATCTCCATCATATCGTAATTAATCCACTCGATTCGAACGTCCCGAATCAGCTTGAATCCTCTTGCTGCTTCCTCTGTCTTGTAGGTACCTATATTCTTTTTTTTTATCACTACGACACTCCCCTCGGCTGGAGACATTTACTTTTCCAAGTAGGTAGTTATAGATCACTTACAGCTGCTTTTATAGATGTAGTAATAAATTCTTAGCTCATATAGTTGTGCTGATAAGGGATCATTCTGGTTAGCGCGCCGATAAAGTCAGCGATTTTCAGGAATTTATTCCGAATAAAGGAATTATAATAATGGAATAAAACTTTTTTCTATTTATTACACTATATTTCTACAGTAAATAAGAAATATAAAGGTAATCAAATTATTGCGTTTCAAATGCTTTTGAAAGCGGTTTTGATGACATATTTAAAAACTCATGCCTCGATCGTGAAGGCGATTTCAGCTGTTGGACTTATCTGAAACCAAAAATACAGATTCTTCATCAGTATGACTATCGCTATCGCTAGAACTATAATTAGTGATTTATCTTCAAAATTAGCAAAGTGGCGGGCAAAATGCAAGAATCACTGTATTTCGAATTTTTTTTCTGCGTTATTTTCGATTTTAAAAGTAGGTTAGCCTTAATAAAAATACTTGGTTATAGTCCCCGCCAGAGTCATAGGTGTGCAGAATAAGCAGTGCAATTTATAAAGCAATCAGTTCAGCAGATTTTGAGATTTTACCTGCACGATGTGAAAAAATAACGTTTCGAGAAAAACGCGTTCAAATTTTTCATCTTCAGAGGCTGAGCCTCTGCGCTCCCTACAAAATGCCTATGTAGAAGCTAAAATAATTGGAATTTTTCCATGAAAATGTAACAGTACATTCTTGAGGATATGTACTTTCGAAAAATGTAAAAAAAAATCGATTTTGCAAACCGTCTAACCAGGATGACCCCTTAAAGGGAACCAGTCGCTTTGTAGAGAAGATTTAAAGGAAAGGCATTGCGGGCACCGCCAATGAGGGGATTACTTGGTTATTTAACGGCAGATGCATCCTCCGATTAACACGGTGTTCTTGCATTCTTTTCATAGTTAAATAATTTCCAGGATCAATAGAGAGCGCACGTTACTACGGTATACTCGGACAATCAGGTCTCTTCTTTGGCCGGCTCGGTATCGCGCAAGAAATTTCTCTGTGCAATGTGCATCGTTCGCGCCAGCCCTAGAATTTGCGGACGCAAATTCGCTGGAATTTATCGAACCCCTGCTCGCCCACAATGATTATGCAACCCCGCCCGATCGAAGGAAAAAACGAAAACGGTGGGAAATGAAATTCCCGGCCCTCCTCTTTGAATTATTCCACATTTTCGTCCAATTCGCGCTTAATTGCACGACTCCCCTCCATTTTCGGCCTACCTTTCGCTACAATTCAATGAACACTTAAGTGGTCGTCCAGTTTGCCCGCCTCCGACTGCAAGTTAATTAACATGAAGATAAGAGTAACGTTATTAAAGCATCGATACAGCCGCTACGTAGTTTACAGGGCGTAAAGTACGTAACTTTGGTGGCCGGTATTATTCCTCCACGGCGCGATGAAAATTCCAACGCTTTACCAGAACTAAAGCCGCCAAATGAGGGCCGTGTTTAATTCCTTCCGAACCGATTAATCATCCCGTCGATTCTTCTTTCCCATCGAGCTGTATCTCTCCGCGGGATACCTACAGCCTGGATAAAATGTCTGTGCAGTAGGTACGCTGCCGGACTTTTATCAGCCCGCAGGCCGAATCATCCGGCAGATTGAATGAACGAATTAAGTTTTCATTGGGACTATGCGTCGTCGCCGGTGCTACGTTTCCTTTTGTCTCTCACCCCATTCAGGCCAACGATTCTGTTATTCGCTTTCCATCTCGTGCTCTATTCTCCAGCGCTTGTTTCCCTTGCAATCTGCTTATCTTTCGCGTGCAACTCGACGGTTACTCGACGCCAGATGGACAATTTCGGAAAGTGAATTCGGTTTAGTGGATAGAAAACTGGAATCACCGCCGTTAACTAAGATATCGCGATCTGGAGGATTTTCAATGCCTCTAACCACGGCGAAACTTGGTTAGTTATAGGAGCTATCGAGAGTAGAAGCGGTTCAAATGAAAAAGGAGTTCGGGATCGGATTAACGGTATTGCCGCGTGCAATTAGGTACTACATCTGAGTTTAAGTGGAAAAATTTTACTCAACACTTCCATTAGTTGTCGGAACTCGGAAGGAGACGCGAAATCCCTTTCAATGACTACTTGGCCGATAACCTCGAAAAATATGAATGAACGGCGAGAGATCATTACCTACCTTTTCGAGTTATGCAGTACCGTTGAGCCTCGATTGGCCAGCGTACTTACATCCGCTGCGCGAGAATTGAAAACTCATTCCCGGCGACAATTGTTTTCCCCGCGTGTTTTCTCCGCTCCTCGATTCCTTCCGTAATCCTCAATTTTGTACCGCGCGGAACTTCCCCTTTCCCCCTCTTTCACTGTGGTTGCTTTCTTCCTGAACGTAGGTACCTAACTACCTACGTACCCTGACAGGGATCACCGTCAAACTAAAGTCCTTCCCGACAACTTACGGTTTTACTTAGCGCGAAGGTACGTAGGTAAAGCGTAACACACGGCCACTGATACCTATATTTTTCACACCATTACAAACTTCTCAACTGACACTGCCGTTCATAAGTATTAGGGTATCTGCTGTATTTACAGAAAATGTGATATTTGGTACAGATCGAATATTTTCACTGCTTTTATTCCTTGATAAACTTGCATCGTTTTTCACAATTTTATTCCACGCAACAGTAGGTGTCCTAATACTTATGAACGACAGGGTATATTCCGTGATGCCACCCACCATCGCTCGATTCACCATTCTTGAATGGAAAATTCGACCAGAGCCAGCGACCCCCTCCACCCCCCTCGCGAAATTTCATTCCTGGGCCACTAATCGGCGATGGGTTGGGGGGCGGGGGGGGGAGGGGGGGGCTGCACGGTCCATTCTTACATATCTACTCCCCTCTCCGTTCGCGGAGGCGTCGCGACGGACGCAGCGAGGACCAGCGAGCAGACTGGGAACGTCAGAGTACCCTACGACTGCGCCGCGCGCGCATCCCTGCCTGCTTGCTCGATCACCCGACCCATAGATCGTCGTTCTGCAGTTCTGCTCCAGTCGTCACGCTTTCTCCAGCGGTGTGTGCATCGATCGCGCGATCCATCGGCCAGCTGGTGAGTGGTGTGCTGTCTCTGACTGTGATCCCGAGTGATCCTTGGGTCCCGGTCCAGACTCCTCGAGCAGAGTGGAGGGATCCAGAGCCTGGATCAAAGGCGTCGCGGCGCAGCGTCGCCCAGCTACGATCCTCGCACGTCTCCTCGCTGTTTCACCGTCTCCACTTCACCATCGCGTAAAATGTGCGCACCCTGAAGAGCCAGCACGAGTGACACTGTTTATCCAGGCTACCCGCGGTATCGATTGCTCGTCCTTCATCGCTTAGAATGCCCGCACGGCGGAAGGGTTGCTCGTAGAGAATCGTCGTCGGGAGTTTGCTGCGCTGCCGTGAACACGAGATCCAGCTGGGACCGGTGAATACCAGAGATCTAGATAGATAGACAGGGAGAGAGAGACAGAGAGACAGAGAGACAGAGAGAGAGAGAGAGAGTGAGAGAAGTGAGCGATGTGCTGAAGCATCGATCACAGTGGAGCGCGGGGATGTGCGGGGCGTTCAATTAAAGCGTTCCAGAAGCACGACAGAGAGCGAAGGAACTGGGGGAGCCGCGTGACTCGCTTGGAAAACATTAGTGTGTCGATGAGGACGCGGCCTGCGATGTTGCCTCTTATCGTAGTCCCTGGGAATCATCAGTCGCGCTGAACAAACGCTCGCCCCCCCCCCCCCACCGCCCTCGAAAACCGCGATATTTTTGCAAGCATCTATGAAACATTAGTTCTCTGGAACGTGTTGGATCTGCGAACCAGCGGCGAACGCGTACCCTTGGAGCGGTTGGTTGGAAAAATTGGGTCAAAGTCTGGAGCAAGGTCGAAGACACGTCCCCCGGGCCGGGCGCTGCTGATGGTCGCGATCCACGCGTCGATGATTGCTGAACGAGTCTGATTGATTTCTGACGCGCGACACCGTCGGCCGCGGCATTTTCCAGGCATTCCGCACCAAGATCTCTCCCTATCGTCATCGTCGAACGATGAAGTGGTGCTTAGTGGTGCTGATCCTGGCCGGTGTGACACGGGCTGACAACTCTGTCGAGTCGGACTATTCGATCTTCAAATGTCCGGACCTAAACTCCCAGGAGGAGATCGACCTCGACAAGGTACGTACCACAACTTCTCCGCCTTCCCCTTTTGGACGCTCTCGCGATTACGTAACCGTGGCGCGGACTCGCGGCATTAAATATCGCGAAAACAATCGAGAACGACCCAGTGCTGCTACGTGGGTCGGGGAATATGTATGTAAGTGCTCTGGCGAAATCGTGCTCTGTTTTTCTTTGTAAAGTGGCTTTCAGATGGCTTGAGAATCGAAGTAATCGAGGTGCAACGTATAATTTGTAGAATTTGTAGAGCTTGTAGAACTTGTAGGATGGTTGGATTCTGAGTTTTATGTCTCTTCCAAAGGGATGGGCGACATCGTGTCCCGGGAATTTCTTAATTCTGTCGTTAAATCGCGTTCGGCGAAGGAGGGCGGCCAAGGTTCCACCACGATTACCGCGCGCTAATTATTCCGGCCACTGATGAGAATTTTATTTCTCTTACTTGTGTTTCTAACCAGGGACGGAGGGACTTTGAACACGCCCTTGAATCGAGAATACTGAAGTATGTGCGTGAATTGCTTAGTTTTAATGTCAACAATTTAATCGATATCATCCCAGTAAAATGAGAAGTATATGTGCGAAAAGCCTGTAAAACGATTGGTCTTGTTCTATTCCTATGGTCGTGGAACGCGGTCTTGATCGTTTTTGAAAATACACGGCTCGCGTCGCCGAGACTGATCGTTGCAATGAAAATGCAAATACTCCCCATAACAGAATGATTTGTATCTTTTTCCGCTGCTAGTCTCTCGCGCAAGGATACAGATTCAACGTGACTTGGCCCACCCCAGATTAATGCGATTCCGATAACTGCGCTGGTTTGTTGCGAGTTTGAAAAGCACGACAGCCGGCGCCGTGTCTGTGTCTCCCTTGCTCATTAATTTTTTCCCTCTTTCGCTGCAAAGAAATATTGTGCAGGAAGAATGGCCCGATTGTTATCAGGCACGAAATCAAAAGAGAAAAAAGGAAGGGCGGACAGTTCTCGATGCAACCCCGCTGATAAATGTAATATCGATTACACCGGGCTCCATGTCCGCTGTCTCTCTATTTTTCCAAATTTTTATTTCACTGGCGATTAATAAAAAAATCATTTGACGCGAGGGGAGAGAGATTTTTGTACGCTTTAATTTCGGTCAGCTGCCCGCCCACTATGTTCAACTTTCGATGGATAAAAATCTGTCCTGTAGCGTGTCTCTCGGCAGCACTGCAGGGTAAACTGTTTTCAATAGCGAGGCGCGGCGTTAGGTTTTTAAACATCGAATGAGTTTTGGTATTTTTTTTTAGCGAAGCCTGCGCGCATACATTTGCATCGAGCAGCGGTTACCCTGGGGTAATCGATATCGAACGTTGATACCTAATTATCGAGTTGCAGCAAGGCTTTTTTTGCCTATCCTTATGTTTCCAACGCGCATCGGGGCTCCTTTACCCCTCCAACCACTTTCCAGGTATTTGGAGTCTCATTATCGGTGTTTCTTCCGTAAAGGAGTTATTTAGGGGTTACGCCACGGGAACGTTACTAGCGATCAAGGCTATTACTGTAAGTGTAACGCCGCCGGCGCGGCAGTCGTAAACGTCGGAATAAATTGAAAAGAATTAAACACGCCGCGCCGAGACAACGTCCAGCCGAATAACGCTGGGCGAAGCGAAATCTCGCGTCGGAAGTTTGCCGGGAGGAGGGAAACTACGCCACAGAAACTGTTGTTCCTGACTCGCTAGGCGTGCGGGGGCCGAGCATAGAGCAGGCTTGGCTGGGTCGAAGCTTAAAGTATCGTTAATTCAAAACAATTACGAGTTCCTGGCACACGCGGTCTCGACGAAGTTGTCGAGTCGTTCGGGCTTCTGGTTATAGTACGGAGTACATTAAGTGGCAGCTATAATTTAAATGGCCGCGTCCAGGAGCTCGTAATTTCTATCTGCCTCCGTTATCGACACGACTGCGCTCGCATTCTCCTATCCCCTTGCCATTTTCCAGCCTCTCTTCTCCCCTTCTGGCGACGATTACAGAGAGGACAGTACAAGGACGAATGAAATGCCACTAGCATCGTGGCAGATTGCGCGCAAGTACATTTATCGAAAAAGTCACGGTTCGTAAGATACAATGCGGCACCATTCTGCCGCGAACTTGCTGTAAAATTCGCGGGGGCGTAGGTTGAAAGCTGTGTTAATAAGAAACCTGCGTAATCGTTACTAATTGCACGTGTGTGTGTAATATTGAGGAAATGGGTAACTTGGTGTAGGCCGCAGGGGTTGCTTGTTGCTTAAGAAACTTGCATTACAGTCGCCAGGGTGCTGTTGTTTGGGGAGGTCCCTTGTGGTATGTAGCTTCATTGTTTTTACGATACTTATCACGGCGGCAGGCATCCTTCCTTCTCGCTGCAGATCTTTTGACAATTTATGCATTGGATGCTAAATGATGGAACGCCGCGCCGGTTTGAATTACGGCCGAGTCGCCGACGACCGCGATGCCGCGCCGCAGAAAATTGAATGCAACTTTGTCATCGTGATGCATCACGCCTTCGGCGCGTTAGCAATTGTAACCGTGCACCCCGCAGCCGCAGCGCGAAATCTCTTAACAACCTCGCGCTCTTTCAGTCATCCGAGAGTCCTGTGACCGCGACTCGCATTTTTCACGCGAAACTTCGGCACACACTTAATTAGGCACAAGCCTCGAATGGATTTGCTAGCCCTGCCTCGAGGCCGTTCGTGTGCGCGCAGGGGTTATGGCTGTTTTTTCAAGTTTTCGAGCTCGCGCGTAATCTGGATCCTACGAAGTTTTGCTGGAACGTACATACATACATAGAGCGATAGTACGGACGACGGAAATGCTGCATTACGTATTCTGTTCTCTCGGTTACTGTTATCGCGACAACATACTGTTCGTGTGCAGTTCCTTTCGACTTTAAGGGGGGTCACTCAGGTGAAAATGAACTACCAGTAATTTTACAGATAAAAATTTGAAAATATTTATATCCATATTATTTTTTACGCTGAAATGAATTACGTAAGAGTTAATATAGTGACAATTTTTTTTTCTTCAAAATATAAAAATAAAATTTCGAAAAAATTATTCTATTGTAAAATCCATACCCTTATTTCTGTAGAATTGAATACAAAGACTGCAAAAAAAATTCAGCTCGAAAACTGCATTGTTGTCCGAGTTATAAAATTTTTTGTTTTGGCGTAGTAACTAAAACGCTCCTGCTTCGGGCATAAAAACTTTAATAATAATTAACTCAGACAAAAATGAAGTTTTCGAGCTGAATTTTTTTGCAGGCTTGGCATACAATACTACAGATATAAGGGTATGGATTTTACAATCGAATAATTTTTCGAATTTTTTTTTTAAATTTTGAAAAAAATTGTCACTTTATTAACTCTTACATAATTCATTTCAGCGTAAAAAATTATATGGATATACATATTTTCAAATTTTTATCTGGAAAATAACTGGTAGTTCATTTTGGATGGTCCAACGTAGGAAGCAGGAGTGTTTTAGTTAGTACGCCAAAACAAAAAACTTTATAACTCGGACAAAAATGAAGTTTTTGGCTGAATTTTTTTTTGCAGTCTTTGTATACAATTCTACAGAAATAAGGGTATGGATTTTACAATAGAATAATTTTTTTGAAAATTTATTTTTAAATTTTGAAAAAATAAATTGTCACTTTATTAACTCTTACATAATTCATTTCAGCGTAAAAAATTATATGGATATACATATTTTCAAATTTTTATCTGTAAAATTACTGGTAGTTCATTTTCACCTGAGTGACCCCCCTTAAGAACGAAAGAGACTTTTGCTGTACCTAAGTTCTCGGTACATACCTTGAAAACTTTCTACAGTGATGCCAGAGTAAACAGAGCATCGAATTACGAGCGTTACGTCATAAAAAGCTCAGAAACGCCATTGATTTTCGCTAAGGGCTAAGGTAGCAAAGCAGCGATTAGCAATTAACGATTAGAAGGTCTCCCCTCGGAGAAATGCACGTGTGGCGGGCATAAAGAAGCGAAATAAGGGTAGTTACTCGAATCGTAGGTGAGCTGTCGTGACGTGAGATTGGATGCAACCCTCTGGTGATATACTAGCATGCTTGCCAATGCAGCAGGGGTAGCGTATTTGCAGCTGCAAGCAGGTTTAACCGTGTACCTTTCCTCCACGTCTCCTTTTTTCTCCTCGTGCTTCTTCCTTCGGCTTGAATGAGCTAGCAGCCGCAGCGATGTATACAGCGATTTTTGAAAAATGTTCTGCCGTCGAAGCTGCCTCGGAACGGCGCGGCGGACAGTAAAAAGGGGATGAAGTAGCGCGCAGTTGATTATGCACTGCCTCGTCCGTACGTGATTCTAGTTCGGCTCTAGCAAACTTGGGGCTTAACTACAGATAGAGGATAAATACGGGCCAATCCTAAATGAATTCGCAGAAAATGCAATTACCCGAAACGCGTAACGGTATAATCTGGGGGAAATTTCGAGCTTGCATGCCATCTGCCAAAAATTTCGTTGAACCCATAATACGCTGCTGGAAGCTGGCATCGAATCTCCGAGGTTCCCACGAAATTTTCACAGATTCGCACCGCCCGACGAGCAATAGAATTTGCATGAAACGAAATTTTAGATAAGAGATATAAAGAATCATACTTCAGGGACTTAAATAACAAGCTGTCGGGGGAACGCAGCTTTATGGAAATGATTCCTGAAGGTTTTCGAACCGAATCGCATGGAAATTTTAGAGCTCGCCGAGCAGACGATGACTATTTATGGCAAAAGAGAGAAACCGTGGGAGGAACTTCTTTACCAAACAGTGAAGGGGTAAAAATATCCCATGGGACTCTAACAGATTACCTACTGTAACGTTACGTGGTTTTATCAACGAAATGTGCAAGGAGAACCGTAATGCGACAGAGGGGAGAGCAATGGTATATAAATTGCATGTCATTAGTTGTATGCAAACTGGCTGGCCACGAACTTCCTTAACCGCAGGCAATTTCGCCGTTGACATTGTCAGGCACGGTAAACTTTTCAATCCACCAGCCTTACATCAACATCGATCACAGGATTCACAGGGCACACCAGTTGGGGCCCACATTGTGCGTGTAAACCAGACAGCCGCCATCGTTTAACTAATATTATGTGTACGTTGACGGTGTCTTCCATTGACTTCAATCATAACAACGAACTTGGGATTGTAATGGGAGTAGCATTGACGACTGGCCCTGACGAAACACGGCGATATATTTCGTCCGGTTCCATTGACAACCGCGGTCGCCTGGCAAACTTAGCAGTCCTAAAACCGTCGGATTAAACCTCCGATGGATTAATATTCGGGATCGAATTAGAATAACCTGGGGCAAGGTTCGGGTTTATTTGGAAATTCATGGAAATCAGAGGTACCCCTTTGGGGAACTTGAACCCAATCCGAACTTCAAAGCTGGCACTTTGCCCTTAATATCATACGGAGTGGTAATCGTTTAAACGACCCACAAAAATCCCATTTCCCTGCAATTACTGTTTCAAGAGTAACAACATAGAGGTACCTATACAACACTGGAACGCGACAATTGAATTCACCGCGGCACGTTTTCAAAGATTTTCCCGCGCGGTTTAATTACGGGAATCACCAGACCCCGATACGCTTGTCCCAACGGCGGGCCTCTTCCCCCCGGATCGAGTGACTAAATTAGCGAAAATGTTATTTCTCCAACAAACTGAATGATGAATCAAAGCTGCGGAAGTTGCCAGTTGAACTTACCTACTCTTCGTCAGGGTTTGGTGAACGGGCTTGCATTATCTCCGGACGGTCAGCCTCTTCCTTTCTTTCCGCCCTTTCAAATCGAGTGGAAAGTGCCCGCGACTGCCGCGCGTTTTTCCGCGATTTTGGCGTTTCTGTTTACGTATTTAGAGGGGCACGCTATAGCCCCGTCGATTAGCATAAATTCCATTTTAGGTTCATGTACTGAATATATTACGAGAGAGCGCTCTCTGTGAACGGAGTTATGGGCAAGCTGTTGCGGGATTGGTTGCAACGCGCTCTGGCGCGCGTGCAAAAGGCAATCAGCCTGTCCTGGGAAATTTTCCGAGCCAGCAACAACTCGTCTTTCCTTTTTTCCCCTCTCGAACCGGCTCCGAGAACTTTTCACCGGCCTGCGTTTTAATTACGCCGATGATTTACGAGATAATTTATGTACCACGGTTCTTCCTTAACAGCGGCTTGTAGCTACCGCCGTGAAACGGAATTTTTTTCGCTCGCTTAACGGATAAATTCTATCTATATAGCAGCGTAAAAATACGCTTTACGTAGAATCGCCGGAGTGTTGCCCGAGAAATATGGTGCCAAAACTGATGGAAATCACTGACGATTCGTTGGCTAACTTGGCAGCCCGTTTTTCACGTGTTCTCCATGAACTAAGTGCTCGTGAGCATTCCTGTACCTACGCCGACGGTTGAAAAGCATCGTTAAAGGTAGCCTCCGAGGCTCTTGCACTTTTAAAGGGATTAATAACCCTCTGGTCACGTCGGCGCGGCGTTGCACACAGACCCTGTACGCGTGCAAATTAATTTAAGTGCAAATTTTCAGCAGCAGCGGAAGAACCGCTGACCCCGTCCTTCTCCTGCAACCCAAAGGCAAGTAATTAACAAATGTTATAAACCGGAGCCTTAAAAAATAAAGCAGCCCCACGGGTCCATGAAAGGTGCAAATTGTCGCGCGGACAGATTGATTAATCGCGAAAGTTGCCCATGGAGGCAGCCGAGAAAAGGTCCTTTGCTCCAACTTCCGAGTCCCCCTGAAAATCCTTGCGCTGTGTAAGGCCGGGGGAAAGTCGCGGCTCCCTATTATGGGCAAGCTGTTGCGAGTCGTGTTACGCGACGGCGATGGACTTGCACACGCAGTTGTCGTGGCTGTGGCCGCTTTTCACCGGTGGCGAAAGAATTCAATGTTTCCACGCCGCTGCATGGAAACGCGCGGTTTCTTTGCAAGCACGATCGATCGGGATTACTGGGAGATTTATTGGAGTCGTTGGGCAAATCTCTGGCCCTCTTTCGAGGCGTGTGTCGATCAGTCGCCTAAGAAGCTCCTTAGTCCGAAGAGGATTGTTTACCACGATATTTCGCGCGGAATAACTTTTCAATCAAACCTCTGGCAACATGGTTGGATCGTAAAAAAGTCGTTAGTACTCGCAGCTTTTATCGTCGGACCTGTTTATCGCATTCCTTCAAAGAAACAGGCAAGAGTGGTTTTACGATTCCACGCGGCCGCATTTTCGACAGTAAATGGAAACAGAGGGTGCCGACCCTCGGCCACTTTAGGTGGGTGATTCCGTGGAGACTAATACACGTGCTACAAATACAGCGGATTTGATTTTAAGAAGAAACGCTCCGGCTGATCAGAGGTGAGGTTTAATATCGTCGGAATCTGATCGGACGGCGCGGTGTTCAGTTTCTCTCCGTCTGTTTTCGTTGTTGCATCTATCACTGCCGAGCGAGGTATAACGTTCGAACAATTACTTCGGGATCTGTTTTAAATTCCGCTTTCGAGCCCGGCAAATCCAGAAAAGCGCTTTCCCCCAGAGATATATGGCTGACCGAGATTGCGGAAGATTTACGGTGTTAGGGGCGCCTTCATCGACGAGAGATTTGTGTTTTAAAGGCTTTCTATTATTCCGTACACGCGCGCCGACCCGAATCATCCCTCTACTTTCACCAGTGTTTATGGGTGCAAGAAATTCTGCTTGGGATTTGAAGATGGGAAGTCTATTTCCCATATGCCGGTTGTTCGTCCGTTCTGTTCGGATCAGTGTATTTGTTAAAATCAGCATTATCGAGGTCTCCATTGAATCGTCACTCGGATAATTGACACCGATCCCATTGCTTCCCCCGCTATTCACACAAATACTGGGTGTGTCGTAGCCACTGATCCCTGAACCAGTGTTTACGCAACGACTGCTGGCCGAATAAACCGCTGCTCGACGACTGAACTCACTCGTAGCGAAGCACCGCGACTGGCGAGAAATTTTAATAAGGCCTCGCGCGGAACGTTCATCAGATGCCAATGAGATTCCTCCTGGCAGTTTTTAAGATCGGGGCGCGTGGAAGTGGATACGCGTGGAATTCGATTGGAAGGCTGGGCTCGTCGACGAAGATTCGAGGATTCCTTTCGATACTCGAATTTCCAGGGAAAAAATTTCATCTCTCTGTGTTTTCCGCGCGGTTAGAGACCACGAGACGTTCGATTCGCCGGGGAAGGAAGCGGAAGTCGTCGCGCGATGGTTTTCGCTGAGAGAGGCGACCTAGGAAGAAGCGGGGAAGCTTTCCCCGTATTTCAGAGATAGCGGCTAACTTACTGCGGGGGAGTGGAGCAAGAAACGTTCATTTTTTCGCCGCGCCCAACCTGTCTTTTCCGCGAGACAGGACGAAGTGAGGCTCACGATTTTCCCTCCATCGATTACCGACCACTCTCTCACCGCTCCTGGAATCTTTTAATTACTGCAGAAGCGGTGCTGTTCTATTAAACCCTGGATTTATCTGCTTTCCCAGAGAAACATTTAACTTGTTTATGGCTCCGTGTTGAAATTCAAATCGCTTCATAAAATGCTTTAGCACAATTTATATAATGATGTGGAGGCCAATTTCATGGCTTCTATAAACGAGGACGAGTGAAAAACAGAACAGTTAAGAGAAAAGCTAACTGTACTTTTTACGCGACCAAGTGCCATTTTCCACTCGTTTTATAAATAGTCACTAACTGTTACTATAAAAATAAGTCCCACCGCTTCACGACTTGGCCGAAAAATTCTCCACCAGACTTCTCCATTCAGACTTGGAGGGCTCTAATAACGATCCCCGGAACGGTGACGATTTTAATTAAAGCATAGAATATTCGTGAAACCGTCCAAGGGGATCGCGAGAAAGTGGCGGGCGGCACGGAATTTAAATATGGAAATTTTATATTGTCGTTCGCTTACGTTACCCTTCTTTCCCCCTCGTTTTTCCCTCTCACGTAATAAGTTCTCAGCTTCTCAGCACGTACATGTCCCGACAGACTATAACTTGAGCATGAGCGTTGGGTACAATGCAGCAGATAAGGTTCAGCTTTATTTCTGCCGCTGATAAGGACACCGAGTCCGCGAAGATAAATGTAAATGTTGGAAAATTCCGAGACGCCCCGAGGCTGCAACGGTATCTCCTCGAGACGAATTTCAGCTTCCCGATATGCACATTCCGAACAGCGATCAAGCAATGAACGACAGGTAGTTGTTACTTGGAGGAACTTTATTCTTAAACAAGAGATGGTAGCCGAGTGATGTTCTTTATCGCTTTTCTCTTCTAGCAATACCTACTTAAATAGATCTTCTGTTATCGAGTTTTAACATCCACGGGGTGGCAAGAAGCGGGAAGAGTGACGGACAGCAAATCAGTCGCGTACCTACTCAGTTACGAAGCAACGAAATAAAATTCCAAAGTTTCGGAGAGGGAGAGTTCCAAATTGCTTCCTCGTTGAACGCGAAGGGGCGTTTATTCCGGGATCTCATTTCTGAAAAGTTTCATCGCCGGTCCTGGTTCGTATGGGTGTCCTCCAAAAAAGCGCGGAAATCAGTTCGAAAGTTGTTGAATCGAAAGAAGGAACAGGGTTAATCCGCTGCAGAGAACGTTGAATTCCAAGAATTTGTACCGAACAAGTGTAACGGTTAACGAGATTGTTGTTTGTCGAATTTTTCGATTGATCACGGAGCAGCGAAGTGGTAAGAGAATGGGCAACTTTGGTTCTCCAACTTCTCTGATAAACAACTTTACGATTGCACTCTGTGAATAATACGGGACATCTACACCTTCATCTTATTCTCGAAACTTCCCCGGGTATTATCGACGTCACGATCTTTTTCTACCGAAGCTTGGGAGCTGCGATAAGTACAAAACAATAACCACACGGTGTTTACTCTTTGCTTAACCCTTGCACCGGGCGGAACCAGCAAACTTTTATTACCAAATATTTGTCAAGGGAAGTTTGTGCTTCTGCTGCAGCGATCTTTGGTCGACAATTCCCCGGTAATTTTCTTTCCCGTTTCTGTTTACCGATTATAAGCTCGAGTTCCTCGCAAGCAAAATATTTTCCCGAGCAATTACCCCGTGCGAAGCGCGTTAAAACCCAATTCCGCTCCCTGGATCGGGGAGAAGCAGATGTAGGTTTCCTCGGTGTCGCGGCGCGGGACGGCGCGGCGTTTCGTTTAAAGGAACATCGAACGTCGTGCTCGATTCTGTAAATTCCCAACTTTCACGCTACTTTCCCCGAGAAATTCGGTATTTGTCGTTGTTACGCCGCCAAGGTATTCTCGTGAAACTTTTTGCTGCTTTTCCATTTACCATGGTACCTACACCGGTTCCCATGGATTCTGTTACTCGAGCCGAGATTTCTGCCATGCTAGAGTACGCTTCTATTCCGTGGCACTCGGGGGACTGCGATCGTGATATCGTTGGATTATGATCGTATGCGCCAACATGATGCCGCGTACGTGCATCTTCGATTTCGAGCTTGCATAGGGACCGATGTGATTCATTTGTATTCTCACCTCGCGTTCGGCGCTTGCTGCAACGAAAAAGTCTTTTGACTTCTCCGAGCGAGAGAGGAAAAAGCTGAGAGTGGTTAAACTACCAAAGAAACAAATTTCAAAGTATCGCCGGATCGATACACGATAGGTACATTAACAGATTGTTCTACACGCCCATTATCGTCGGTCCTAATATTCACACAGCATGCGCAACCTCGCAATCTATGAGAGCGCGTTGCATTGTTATATGTATATTCCCACCCATCAGGCTAAATGTTTTACCGTACGCCCATCGGGAGCTTTTTTGACGATGAAATTCACGCGTCACTGTCAGAGCTTGTCCAGCGTTAAGCTCCGCAATTCCCTGAGCGGGTGCAGCGCTCGCCGGTCGATGGATTTTTCCAACTGCTCTTCCAAGCGTGCATCCACTGGCACTTGGACGTCGGCGTCGCCGCGCTAGGGAATTATTCGAAACGATGTCTGTCCAGCGCCAAGCCATCCAATGCCATCCTCCCCCGTACAATGCGTTGGAAATGAGAATCGGAAGAAAGAGGCGCAGAAGCATGGACAGGGGTGGGGGGACGAGAGACAGATTTTCCTGACACGGGTAACTCTATAGGAGTCGAAAGTTGCCGCTGAAAGCCTCTCGTTGGGCTGTGAAACATTTTCCAGACGAGCTGGAAAGCACCCGGAGCTTTTAGCTTCTGGTTTCCCGTGGTTTTCAGGCTAAACTTTTCGACGCTCTCGTCCGCGCGGAAAGAAGCAACGTCAGTCGCGCGGCTTTGCAGTTTCGACGTTACGTGAAAAGTATTGTCCCCGTGTTTGGATAAGTGAATGGGGCCCGCCATTTGTCGGCCGCGCGCAAACAATGATTCATGAAGCAAAGTCACCGATGGGAGTGAACCTGGTCGGAGCGAGCTGACTCGAACCGAACCGAACCGAATCTCAGGCACGCGAACTTGCCAGTGTACACACGCTGAATGTATTCATCAGTTTCCTAAGCAAGCGAACGTACGGGGCCGCGATGTAAATTAATTTATACTTGCTGCGGCTGTCTAAGACCGCTAAAACTTAAGCAAACACGCGCGGAACTCACGCCGCCGTTGCCGCGTCTAAAAACTCGATGTTGGAGCTCCTGTAGCTTTTCCGCGCGTCATGATACACCGTACGCTTCATTATACATCGTTTCATAATATTGAATCTGAGCCGCGCTCGATTATCACGAGGCAGCCACCGCGAAAAACGTTTCGTTTGCATCCACGGACCCACCATGAAATTTCGCTATTACGGGGAGAGCGGGCCATAAATATTCACCAGCAGAAAAATCTATTTCCATATGTAAAATCCGCCGGACTCAAGGAAACTGTCGCCGTAAAAAGCGTTTCCATTTGCATTTACCCGGCCGCGCGACCATTAATAAAACATAACGCGCGCCGCTAACGGAAGACAAGCCAACAATCCAGGTTTATGAAACTCGCTCGACGGAGAATTGTGTGTTGGCGCGGCGGTGGCTGAAGAGCGAAGGCATCCACCAAGTCGCGTTTCTTGCACGTTCAGAGGGGCTCGATGGATCGTGAAACATCTGCCGGCTGATGCGCGTAGATTGGATCGAAGTCGTAAAAGAAAAGTGTTACAGGGTCGGAGGGAAGTAAGTGATATTACGGACAAAGTTGCGGTTAAGCCCGGAATCATAAGGCAATTCGGGGCGAATATTTTCGGCAGGACATAACCTTTCAGGGATGGTTATGAAATTTCTAGCTTTTACGATCACCTCGTCGCGCGGTGGATGAAACGGGCTGGAGTGCATCGTAAATGCAAATTTACTCCACTTATCCGACACGCTTACCGTATGCAACTATTAAACACTATTTACGGCCGGGGTCTGTTGGGATTTTCATGGTTCTCACTTCACCCCACGCTCGATTGCGTTTACTTGGCGCCAAGCGAACTAGGTACTGTTCGTTAGATCCCAGATGGAACGGCATTCCGGCCCCGGTGATCGGTGGCCCGCGCGAATTCGGTCGATCCGAAGGCAAACGACCGCCACGTCGAAGCAAGAGAGTGTGCGAGCACAGGGGTAAACGCGTAAAGGAGGAGAAGCAACGTGTCTCTGGCTGGATAAAATGGAAGAGTGGATGCGGACGGGTCTCGAATTTCGAGTCGGGCAACGGAGGGACCCGGGTCCCGGGTCCCAGGGATCCTATCGTACCTGCAGGGTAATGCCCGACGTATTGTGCCGATGTAGCGGAGCAAAGTGGGTCGACGGAAATGCATTTTCGTTGCGATGTCACGTGTCGCAGACGTCGTTGTCGCGTTTCGACGTTGTCGCGTTTAACGCTCGCCGAGCGGAAACACGCGTCTTACCGTGGATTACTTCCGCGGACCGCCCGTAGAGCAGAGAGAAATTACTACTCGAGCTTCCTTTAATTATGCCTGTTCCCTTAATTAATGGATAATTGGACGCTGCTCGCCGATAGCAGATCTGTTCCCTTTAAAGAAGATTTTCATGAATAATTGAGCCGTCCGGACACGGACTTCTCTCGTTCTGGGGAAACTCTCGATTAATCACGGAGAGAATCGACACGGTATTAAGTAGTTTTCTCGTGTCAGATGGGAAATGACAAACGATGCTTGTGATTTTTATCAAGCGCAATCAAACCAAGGACTGCTTAATCACGAGACAATTAATCGGCTTCGGTAGCTATCCAGGCATAGCTTGGGAGCCTGCAACGTTTATACCGATGTACGCGAAGGGCTAATTGCCAGGTAGTCCGATTTCACGTGGGTAATTGGATAATGAGCCAGAGATGTTTGCTTCGTTATGGTTTCGGCTCCTTTTGGGAGGTGGGGATTCACACTCATAGAAATTTCCGCACACATAGCGTACGTATGGAAATGCATACGTATCCTCGCACGGACTAATTCAGTAAGTCCATGTAATCGACTTGCATAAACAGATGCATGAAAAAGGGGTGGAGGCAATCCAAGTTGACGTTAATTTCGTTTATAATACTCAATTCACCTGCGATTAACGCTCCCCATATTTTCATCGTCCACTTGGATAAGTAACGCAGACGGTTTGCTTAATTATTACCCATCGACAGGAACCCTAGCTGTTTGCCTGCCAGGATGGTTATTTGCTTTCGACAAAGGCGGAATACGAGATCTCTATTAAGAGATTAAGAGTCGGATGGGGGTGATCAAAAGATTCGCAAAGCCCCGTTGCGGCTCCGCCGATCACGAAGACGATCCAATTTAATTATCTAATTAGACACGGGGCTGAGTCGCGAATTAAATGATTCACGAGGATAGGGAGGAGTGGTTAATCCAGGGATTAAGCCTCGCCGATTACACCGTCCTATGTAAAACCTACCTGTCCACGTTCGCTATAGGATTCTACCAGGATTTTTTGCATTTCCCCTTCCAACCTCCCTTTCCCTAAATTACTATTATGCTTCGAAATGGAGAAAAAAAGTTCATTAACGAATTAGTGCCCGACGAGGTTGCCCGCGAGCTGGTTTACAGTTTTATTAAAAGCCTCGAGGAGGGGGCTCGATTCTGCAACGAACTGCATCGGTATTATGCTTGCCCAACCGATATTTAATAGGAACTTTACGCGGCAACAATATATGGATCCCGCAGGACGTTAAAACTGGATATACCCACCGGTTATTGCGCAACATCGCGCAACATCGCGCACATACCTATACTATACCGTCCTGAAACAGTGAAATTTATTTCGGGAGATTCGGAAACGAACCGCTGTTTCACTTAACTCAGCCAGTCCACGGGAAACCTGGCAAGTCTCTCGGCCTGGCGAAAACGTTGGCAAGTGGAGCTACTTTTTCCTCACACACCACAAACACCCTGTAACCGATCGACCCTCCAAGTTCAGCTTATCTCGCCGCGGCTGCCTCTTCAAGCTCGACGTATTCCCGGGGATTAAATATCGATTTATTTAGCCGGCTGACGGGCACGGGCGAGGCACCGTAAAGAAGCAACCGAATTTTCAGAGACGAGGGCCACGTCGGGGTAGGATTAAGAGCTGTTGCGGAATTGCGTTTCCTGACCAACTACCATGCGCAGCACTTGCTCCCTCCTGCAAATCGCGTGCAAGCGGCGATGCAATCGGTCGCGTGTTAGGCTAGCAGTCGGCTTCCAATGAAAGAACAGCGAGCAGGTACGGCGCTGGGTGCAACTGGTTGCCGGCCAGCAGATTAAACGCATCCTGCACGCGAATCTGGATCGTCGCAGGGGATCCACTGATCGTGACCTGAATTCTCGTCGAATTTTCCAATCCTCCGCCAACCGTCTTCGCTGGACCAAGGTTCCCACGTTTCTCGGAACGCCAGCCCGGAGAAATCCATAGACGGGGAACTCGTTGACACCGGCTGATCGATGTCAAACGAGATACACTCTCCGCCACGCCGCACCGTGGCCCGCGTAATGGCGATCGCGTGTCCGACACTTGGATTATCGCGACAGACAGTTCTGAGAAACTTGGTCTCTGTCTCGAGCACGGGGAATAAACACGCGCAACTGGTTGCCAGTAAGGCGTGTACTATGCACTTATGCGAGTGAGTGCAACGAGAGCAGTCCAGGATGCGTCGAGATTGAAGAAGCTTTCCGGGGCTTGTTGCGTTTTCATGAGCTGTATAATACGGCGTGAAAAGTCGATGCTTCCTTTCCTCTACCATTGAGTATCTAGGTATCACACTCTCTCTGTTCTCTTTCCGTGCTTGCTTTCGAACGACTCTGTAGCTTCTCGCGAACAAAATACCCCGTCAGTTTTAACCCTAGGACGACGGACAGTTTTCCGCTCGCCGAATGCGGGCTTCATTTCACTCGAAAATTCCATTCATGCACATTTTAAATTATCATCCTCGAGAAGTAATACCTACTAATAATAAATTTGCCATTGCGAAATATCCGATGCGTTCGGACACAGGAGTTGTTCCCGAAATACCGACATATCTACGTGAATCGTGACGAAGCTATTGAACAATATATTTGCCTCTTAATAAAATCGATACGTTCATGAATAACTGGGTGTAACGATCGGTGCCGATGTACAAATACAATTTTCGCTCATGAATATCGCATGAGCCCTGCAGGAGAGCACTCGTTTTCGATAAAGGAGAAAATCAGAGTTTATCGTAGCGTGGATAGACCGGTGAATACCGTAACGGTTATGTAATTACGCAGGACAAGATACTGTTGAATCTGTGACGCGCCCGCGCGACGAAAGAATACAGACGACGCCGGCGACGGGAGATTAGGGGCGAGATGGGACGAGCCGGCTGAAATGCGTTTCCGATAACAATGCGACGGGCTCGGCGAATCGTCGTAACGTGGACTTTAATAATCGGATGCTACTTAATTCGTAGAATCAGGTCATGGGTGCCGGGGCAATTGCATCGGTGCATGCCAGTCTGCGACCTTATTAATGTATTACGAGCGTGCAGCGAACAAGGGGCCAAGTATAAGGTTCAGTAGAATCAATGGAAAAATTGTTACGCGCTTGTTAATGACGTTCGTTGCCATAGAACGTAATTTTGGCTTTACTAATTGAACGGTGTTGAAAAAGTTGACTCGTTATTGACAAAGCGAAAAGTTATTTAACCACGGAATTGCTGGTTAAAATTGTTTTAACGAATTCTGTACGCGCTCTACATCTCGTCCTTTCATTAATTTCGCGGTCCGTTCGTAGCGTCCACTGGAGATGCGATAATAGAAACTTCCATCTGTCAAAACCCCCCGCACAGTTTACTCTCCGATACAATTGCGCATCTCTATGTAGAATCCTGTTGTAATCCAGACTTGTGCCTCGGATATGGAATCGCGTGAAATGGTTTACCCGTGTCAGAGATGAAAAGCAACGGATACACTTGACGTGGACTTGCCGCTATCAGATTCTCGAATCCCTCCAGTGGGAGCGGGTTTTAATAGCTGGAAGCGGGCGGAAGTTGAATCGTAAATTCGGCCGGAAGAGAAGCGCACAGGATCCGAAGTTTGGCCACCCTAATGTAGGTCTGACGCGTATCATGCGCCAGAGAGAAAGAGAGAGCAAGGACCCGCGCTCCATGGCCTACATACAGCCCATTTCCCTTGGCAAATAGGATCGGCCCCGGGACGCGGGCCGCGAGCCACGGCCCGCGTTACCACCCACGCGTACGATTATCGTGTTGTGCACGCTGACTCGCTCGATCCAAAGCTTTTCAAACGACTCCAACGTAGGTAGCAGTTCAGCCGCGGGCCGCAAGTGGATGATTCCGTCGCAGAATGCACTGTAAGGGTGGAAGAAGAAGGGAAGAAGCATGACTCCGTGGATTCTGGATACTAAGTAGTAGATCCCTTTATCTCCCGGCGATTCGCTGATGTTGAAGTTTGGCGGCTGAACGCTTTCATGGGGAAAGTGATAGAGATCTATGCGTAGTCAGACTCTATCCTCTAGCTTCTACTACATATGTAGGTGGTATGTACATGCGCTCGCGACACTCGGCAATCTCCACCCTTTTAGAGAATGAGGCAGGGACGAAACTAGGGGGGGGCAGCGGGTGTTTTTGCCCCGGGCGCCGATTTACGGGGGGCGCCAAACGAAGTGTATATTAGTGCCGTCGAAAACGTTACTCGTGAGCATTATAGGATGACCCTTCTCTATACGTCTGGAGGTTTTCTTCGTATTTCTTTGCTCTCACCTCCTGAAACGGTTCCACTTCATAAGAAAATAATCCCTGAAAAAGTTTATTGCAATCGAACAGCAGGGTGCCGATTGGGCCTTAACGTTTAAAATTCATCAATGGTGTGGATTTAAAGAATTTCTCAAAAATGGTGAGCCATATCGAAATTTTGCTCAAATAATCTTAAAAGAGCATTCAGTTTTCTACTATAATTACTGTATATTTGATTTTGTCGTGCTTCCAACCATTATTTACATAATAGCGTTTGAGTATAGAGAGATCCGTACTACACGCGTACCATCTCTACGGCGCGCGTGGCGTATTGCCTATATGCGCGTAATGCGGACCTCTCTATATTCGAACGCTATTATGTAAAAAATGGTTGGAAGCACGAAAAAATTAAGTATACAGTAATTGTGAAAAATTGAATGCTCTTTTAATATTATTTGAACAAAATTTCGATAGAGCTTACCATTTTTGAGAAATTCTTTAAATCTAAACCATTGATGAATTCTAAACTTTAAGGTCTGGTCGCCACCTGTTCCTGATGCCCGATTGCAATAAACTTTTTCAGGGATTACTTTCTTATGAAATGGAATCATTTTACGGGGTAAGAGGAAATGAAATCGAATGTTGAAAAATCAGGGCCACTATAGTGAGCAACTGGAGTTCCCCTATTCCCGTCCGTAAAGGAAGATTAGACGCTACGCATGGTGTATATATGTATTAGTAACACATGTCACTACAGCAAGCCAATGTTACTATTTCCCGCGAATATTGCCTGATCCGTCTTTTGTTTAACAAAGACGCGCTGTGCGAAAGGAAGGTTGGAAGGGGAAGAATTTTTTGATTTGTTATCAAACAGCAAACAAATTAGGGTACCTGCAATATGTTTGAAACCAGTTAATAAATACGTTTATTATGCCTTTTATATGTAAAGTGTGGACTGAACCTCCTAAGGTCGGCGATACAAGGTGGCAAAATGTTGAGGGAGTGGGGGGGGGGGGGGGGGGGCGCCAAACACAATCCTTGCTCCGGGGCGCTTGCAACCTAGTTTCGTCCCTGGAATGAGGCAAACTTCCTTTCTGCCCACGATTTCAAAGGGCCCCTCGTACGGAATATTTAGAGAACACGTAGCACAGAACTTGGCGCGTTATAGATTCTCAAAGAGAGCAAAGGATTAATGCGTTTCTCGCATATGCGCGTCCAAAGTCGAGGTTGACGCGCGTTAATTTATAATTTTAATCAGCGCGGCCGGATAGGAGAGCGGCGTTGTTTCCACCAGCAAACTATCCCCGAGTTTTCTGCTCCTCCCTTTTTGTTCCCCGCTGTTGCTGCAACTCGACGCTTTTGTTGTTGCTCGGAACTGTCCGTGCGAAGGAGTTTCGAATAATTCTGTGCTGGATTCTTGGAGGAGCGGCGAGACTCGACGCCCAGACGGAAACTTGGAAAATTCTGCGCACGAAACAGAAGGCTATCGAAATGGAAATTGTAGAAGGGAAGCTCTGCCAGGGCGCCTCGTGCCCTCAGACAACGAGGATCGCATTGTTCGATCGCGAGGCGAGATTAGAATGCGAAGTTCACGCAGAAGAGAGCCGAGTTTTTCTGTCGGACAGATCTTAAGCTGGTCAATTTACATTTTCCCCTTCGCGGAATGGGCATGGACGCGAGGACGCGATGAAATGGAAACAGAAGAGACGTGGAAAGGGAGACCCGCGAAACAAAACATTTCGCAATCTTCTACGGGAGAATCGGATTTTTAATCTCGGAAAATTGCAATTACACGGAACAAGTGAAACCAACGGGAGCACCGCGTATGAGAGCTTTCTGGCTGAAACGCGACTGCGATTTGTTGCACAAAGTTGAGTCGCTTCGACGCGACGTGTCAGGTACGTAGTTTCCTCGACTAATATTTCGATTTCGATATTTCCACGCGGACCGACGTATTCAAAGTTTTCTGCAAACGCGCGAATTGGGGGCGAAGGTCCGGAGAGCCGGTCGCTTATTGGTCTCCCAGGGAGCAATTACGCCGCAGTAATTTTCGCGCAAATCGTCCCCCCGCGATGAATAGCGGCGGCCGCGGTGGGTTGCCTTCAAACTTTTTAGCATGCACGGGGATCGAGGACAATCGCAGTACGTCGGCGTTTTCGCGACAGGTGCCGGCATTTCGCTTGCACTCGGGGTCTGGTTACTTTATGCCGACGTGAAAGGCACCGCGGAGACTATCGCGAGCTATCATGGCTGAAAAGCAAACAGAAGGGCGAATGTTTGACGTACGCCGCAGACACGTTAGGAACGGTGTTGCAATTTATTTAGAAGGACGTGCAGTAGGTGGATTACGTGGCCAGGGCAGGGGTCGGGCCACGCGTCATAGGGATTTATCGAGTTGCTGCAGAAATTTTGCGGATTTTTAGCGTCCGTAAATCCATGGAACGTAGTTGCTTCTATCTAATCGGCGATAACCCGTAATGGACGGTGGAGAAGTTGCTAGCTGTGTAATTCTTAATAAAGCAATCTGGCAGGTTTTTTTACGCGCTCGTTGGTCGAATATACCTATAACAAATTCTCGAGATCCCGGCACTTAAGAGCAAAGTACGGAAGAAAAAGGAGAAGAGGGAGGATTGGAGGGTAATTGAAGCAGCAGCCAGGTCGCTGACAAGATTTCCATTGAAACTCGGCCCGCGAACCAGGGAAGAGAGCAAGTTTTCCAAGGGCTGAGGCGATGGCGGGAAACACGCTAGACTATCCCATTACTCTACGCCGCGCCACGCCGGGGCGTTATTATATTTTCTATTTAACCGAACTTGGATGGTTGCGCAACTTTGCGTCAAGTTACCATAACGATCGCGAAAGAAGTTTCGAGCGACAGAAGTTCGTCTTCCCCTTACTTCGATAATTACATATTAACGAAAATCTACAACGCCGCGTATAGGTTATGATAACCGAACCACTTTGCCCTACCAGATCGGCCTTTGATCTACGCACCTCTTCTCGCTGGGTCACCTCCTGAAAATTTCCAAGCAGAATGCCGGAGAATTACTGGTTGCACGCGTCTAACGAATTGAATCACTTCTGTCCGGTACGGATGCTGCTCGCTACTCGATATCCTTTGACAAATCAAAATCTTGGCGAAATAAATTTGCGCGAAGCGACTTCAAACGGCCGAAGCCTACGAAACCTGTTTGTCCTGCCAGGAATAAAGAAACTGCACACGTTCATTGTAGATGTCCCTGGCGACGGATTTCAGGATCTAATCCGAACGTGACTGACAATCACCTACCTACAGAGATCCTCTTTCCACCGGTGTCTCTCTCTGTCTCGTCTCTATTCTTTTGCGCTGCGGCGATGCGCATCGAACGGACAGAAACTGAAGAATAAAACGATACGCGTATAGCGAGTAGAGGCGCCGCTCGAATTTCAAACGATTTTGCCATCGAGGCGGGATCTCGCGCAGATAAACGGAAAATACGCTCCGATAACGCGATAGTCGAGAGGGAGATCGACGCACCGCGGTGTATGCATAAGATTCAAATCTGGGAAACGTCTTCCTGCTTCCCTTCCCTCTTGCTGTCGTGTTCAGTCTCGAATAAAGGGACTGAATCTAGATCGAGCTGCTAGTACAATCTCGGGCAGACTGTTAATTAATATTGGAGTAGGTGGCAATGAGAGAAGCAATGAGAACGTAGCAGCGTGATGCCACGATAGGTCGGTACACCATTCGGGATGATATTCAATTGGAAGATAAATTTGTTTCTAACCGGGAGTCGCGTGATTTTACTCGAGTACAAGTTTGCTGACGTTCCACGCAACACTGTGCGAAGTTTCTTTGGCGATTCGCTATTCAATGCGAGGACGATTCGCTAAAATCGGTTCAATTGTGACGCGAAAACACGAGAAATGGTCAGAAATGCTCGGCCACGAACGAGCGGCTTTCGTGTACATAACTACATACCTACATACATATAAGGTAGCACCACGGGGGGGGGGGGGGGGGTGGTTCGTGCGCTTAAGTAGAATACCGCCCCGTATTTAGCTAGACAACGGGCATCGTCTCATTCAACGTGTAATCCTTGGAATTGAACACGTTCCGCGTAATATTTGGTTTCGTCGTTCGCAAACACGCGAGCCGAGGGGCTTGCGATATATGCTGGGCCGTTGTTAACGTTAAACACTCGACGTTTATTCCGACAACGGTGGAAGATGCAGCGTAATCTTGTCCCAAGGAGATTCGGGACTCGGTGGACCGTTGAAAAGGGGCTACTTCATTTTCCGTCCGGTCGAAAGCTCCGGGAAGCTCTGAGAATCCACGCGTTCCCATTTAATCTTCGCGTCCTTCCGAAGCTTTTCCGCGTCCAGCTTCGGCTATAAATTCCCGGCCTCGTCCCCCAACTCTTGAGCAGCTACGCTCGAAGATTACAAACTGCCGTTTCATCTGGCCGTCGCCGTCGTTGGTGAGCCTCGCCGCAAAAATAACTTTCCACTCGAAAGTTGCCTTCCCTCGGTACAGTTCACCGCAACCGCGCAAACTTCGATTTAATTGTGCGCGGGCAGATCCCGACATGAAACTTCACGCCAAGGGGCAGCATCGTCGTTTGTCTTGGAAGTGGTTCGGCCGCACTTCTGTTCCATTAATCGTTACTTAGCCACGCTGGCCAATTCAATCGGGGCAAGCTTCCGGGCCGCCCCCGTTTTCGTCTTTCTTTTCGCGCTTTCGTTACGACACGGAGCCCCGCCGGTTGCCAGGGTTAAATGGAACGCGAGAAATACGAGCGCCGCACCTCTGCACGGAATTCCCCGCAACCGGCCCCGAACGCCCGTTTAATTTCATTTTATTTCGCTCGCCACTCGCGATGTAGAGCTGTTACAGACTTCGCCCGTCATTCCTCGGCGAGGACGAGCCTCGAGCTACTCGAAGACAAGAGAGAAATTATCGGTCCCGATTAAACGAACCCCTTCGTTGGAAACATTGAAGGGATCTATGGAGAATTTGTTTACGATGCCGAGGCATAACGGTTCCAAACACGTTTCCGCGTATTCTTGACAGCGGAGCGAAATTTTCGGGATTCTGTAACGGTTACCAAAGCGACAACTGCGAAGGGTTGTTTACAGGAAGCAGCGTAACATGTCACCGCGGTTCGCTGGATGCTCGTTCGTGTGGCAGACCCTCGCGTTTTCAGTAAATTTCGCATTGTGCAAGGGTCCTCCCAACCAGAGTGTATTTTAGAGATAGAGAAGATCGCGAGCGTTTCCAGAAGATATTCGCTTGATCTCTTCCCTCGTTCTCTCGTAGCGGGTAAAATTTGGAAAAACTTTTATTACCGTCAAATGGGGCACCTCTCACCACAAAGAAATTTCTCTAACATCTATTGTAGAACAGGTATTATTCTCAAAATGCCTTGGACAGCTTTAATTGCCTACTAACTACTTCAACATGCACTTTCTCTGAGAATAGTAGCTGTTAAATACATAACAGACGCTAGGGGAATTTCGGTTAAAATCTACTTGTCTGTTGTGTTTCTGTGTATGCTGACGTATGCTGTGTATGCCTGAGCGACATAGATCCCTCTGTTCAGATTTCGCATAATCCTAAGTAGTACGAGTCAATAATTCCATACTCGTAGCATGCGCCCAGTAGTACAGGTCAACGCTTTCCGTCTCCATTCAGGCCCTGCAACGCACGCTAAATACCAAAAATCTGTGTCTTTAATGTCTGGGGAAGTTTAAGGGGTGTGCTGGTCGATATATTCGAGCTGTCAAAAGTTGGGAACCAGGGAATTTGTTAAAAGTGTACTCGAAAGATCGGGATCGAGGGCGGATGGAATTCCTAGAGGAAGTGGGCGATTTGAACAATTAACGGTGTCGCTTGCTCGCAGCGGAATACGTTTGGGAAGTGCGTCACTAATTGTATAAGTTCTCGCGATGCGAGAAAGTACTTAGCCCCATCGGTTTCATGGCTGGAATACTCTTTCACCCAGCTGCATTCGGAAAAGCCGCGCCGCCGTTCGGGGAAGTTTCGCAATATCTAGTGCCGCTTAATTCTAGCCGTCGATTCGACGAGTATCTTGCTCGCTTCTCGTCCTTGAGCTAAGAAGATTAGGCGCCCCCGCTCGAAGGCTGTTTCCCTTTAGCGCGGGAAAACCGGGCAACGGAAGCTTCTCTGAATTTTCAATTGTTCTGGAGAATTCTCATCGACCCTTCTGCTCCCAAATATTTACGCTGAAACAACGCGAGCGTTTTCCCCGCTTCGGCCATGGACTTCCGTTCTCCAATGTTGGAGAGAATCGCGGGGGAATACTTTTTGTCTGCTGGTTATTGCTGGGACAATGCGGTGGACTCGAAAGCGGGCAGTTACCTCGAACGTCGCTCTATTTTTATCGCGTAACGATCAGGTAGCGGATATCGGGCGTGAAATCGCGACAGAACCGCCTGCTGATATTTATTCCAACGCGATCGTAATGATTAGTTGAAAACTCTGCCCGTTAAGTTTGTTATAATTTCTGAGAATGAGATGGACTCGATTGAAAATAGATGGACGCTAGGCTTTATGGGGGAAAGAAAAGCAGCCGTGGAGTTCATCGAGACGAAACGGCGATGAAGTCTAACGCATTTATGGCTTCTGCGCTTAGAGCTCGCTCGAGGGGGTGGTACAGTGGCCATGGGGGTTTACGCTCGTCCTCTCGGTGTCTGTGACCAGCTATAAGATTTCGTGAAGTTGTACGATCGCAATCCGTCGGCTGTGTGCTCTTCCTTCGAGCGTGCTCTTCGCACCAGGCTGTGCACACTGATTGGATTGTCCGGCGAAGCCCAGTCCTTACCTCTCTTCGTCCCTGAATGCTGGTTCATCCGTGAAAAAGCTTGTCCAGCGCAGCTTCAAAGTGTCCACTGACGTTCACTAGAGATGAAAGACACTGGGATATAGAATTATATCAACTGCAGCGAGCTTTCGCTTTATTGCAAGCTCGGCCCATACAGATCACCATTTGAAATAAACCTGTCGCGTTGTTTGTTATACCGCGACGATCTGTCCGCGCTTTCTTAAGGGCTCGATCGATTCGGCGACTGCAGGCAGACAGCGAAGCGTACCAAAACTATACGGAAGTTTACAAGTACCGCTTCGAAGCGCCTTAAGTAGCCTAGATGTAAAGCGTGAAGAAGCAGCGCGGAGATCTTAATAAGCCCCTCACAAGCAACTTCGGACACCGCGCGAGCCTGTAATTCATGTTACAAACAGATGGAAGTTGGACGAGTGAATTTTGCAGCCGAGAAGAGGGTAGAAATTTAACCTTGTTTATCTGACGTCGCCGACTGGTAGCGGACTCTTGATACTTGATGCTCGAAGCAAAGTTTCCCAGTTAAGGTGCAGTCGGTATTTTATTCCGCGCACCGGATAAAGCCGGGGAACATTTCGCAGTCTGCTAATACTGGCGAATAGGTAACGCGAGGTGTAACAGCGTCTGCTCGCGTGGCGCGAAATTTCACTGCAATTGCCTCAATATGTTGCCGGGCGGAGTGCATTTTATGGGCATGCGGGCGTCAGCGCTTAGAAACAGGGAACTGAAAGAAACGGTGCTCGTTTTGGAACCCTCGATTTCCTTTTTAGTGCTACGAGCCTGTCCAGTGTCCACCCTTTTTGCTCTCTCGGTCATGTGTGAAACAAGAGGGGCTTAAAGAACCTGCGTCCCTCGTAAATAGAGCACCGATGTACAACAAACTCGAGCTAATAACCAGCGCGGTCTTTTAATAACCAGCGAACGAATAACGGGGCTAGCTCTGGAATTGTTTTGCGTTCTATTCGTTATCCCGACAGATTTTCCAGCCAGCCATAATTTATTCCAGCCCCGTACGATAACACTAGTAAAACAATAGCTCGGAGCGTGCAAAATCCCCTTGTATTCGCATTCGGCGGTGATTTTAATATCAGATCCCCTGGATAGAGGGAAGGGAATCATCCGTAGGCGTTCCACTCGAGAACCGTGCGAGATCTCCGGTGGACCGTGCATGCAAATCCACTCGCATAAGTTAGCATAAACAGAGGGCGCGGCGGTTCGTGTGTAGTTCAGACTTCAGACAACTGATTTCGCGTTGAATAGGAGAAACTTTGAAGCGGGACGGGTGGAGCTCGTCCGCCAGTACATACACGCACTTGTCGCGCCAAACTTGACTAAACAATCACGCGTCTCGCTGGGAGCTGCCTTCCAATCCCAAACGCTCGTCAACTTCTATTTACAATTAGTCGCCTGTGATCTTCGGCGCTACTCGAAACAGATACATATACTGAACTTACCTAACTCGCATAGAACCGTAATTTCGACCTAGAACCATCGATAGAAGAAGTGGGAAACGTTGGTGGCGAATACGCCGAGGAGATAGGGGAAGGTGAGCTTTTGAAAGTGCACTTCGTTTCACGTCGATATCTCGATCGGTTCCGAAGATACAGGGCTGGGAAGTGGGGCGCGAGCTGCGAGCGACGACCGAAATGCCGCGTGACCCACTCAGAATGTGGGTCATATATTTCAATGGGGAAATGCACGCGTCACTGCTATAGTAAAAAAAAAAACGTTAACTCAGCGTCCTTCGCTCGCTAGCGTCCTTCACTGACCAGCGCACAAGTGGCGCGCTTGGGGTAGGTCAGTGCTGCGGCGCGGCGCCATGCCCCGCTTTAAACGACCGTATCTCAGAATCGGAAAGTCGTATTGAGGTGAAACAACAAGCACGTTCAAGGGAAAGCTGCCCCGCTCCCATTGATCGCAAAAGCAGCGCCTTGCGACGCTTTAGAGTCACGTAACAGCGTGTCAAATTTGATATACATTATATGCCGATTAACTCCCTCTCGGTTGGGTTCGAAGTTGATTCATCTTCGATCGTATTGTACTTTGGGCTGCATATTTTAGATAAAAATGAGATAGATGCGTTTACATTCGTGTATCCGTGCGATTTAACGTGATTTCGTACATTTTAGCTCAGCAGATTTCCGTGCAAAGTAGCGAACCCTGTAACTGGGATTTTAGACGAGTGGCATAATCGAGTTACGCGTAACTCCGTTAACCCAGTGATTTGATTTCGCTAGGAGGACGTGTAATAGCAAGCTCGGTGAAACGAGACTTTGCGAATCAGTGTACAGAGATAGAGTCGTAGGGTTCTGTGAAAGAAATGATATCAGTCATTTACTCGAAGCTGTTGGTCGTGTACTCCTGTTATAGTAATAGTAATAACAATTATTTAGCTGGAACCCCATGCTGCGTTAAATGGATATAAAATTTCTAGCCGAATGAACGGCAGGGCGCGGTCACTCGTCGATGACCAGAATTCTGTGGCGGACTGGTTAATTCGTAGACATTACCAAAAAGGACCAATTGATCTCGCCTAATCGGTCGGAAAGTATCGGAACACGGCGCGGCGGCAGGGCAGATTTGATTAATCGGCCGATTCAAACGTATCATTTTGGCGGACGCGTGCAATTACACGTGCTCCACAACCGATCTGCCAGTGGTCGATCCAAACAAAAGCGTGCGCGTTTCCACTGGCCCCCTGTTCGCCCAGGATTCCATCGAATCGGCACTGTGGATCCAATTAGCCCCGATTAATTTGGCGCCAGATGCTATCGAGCGATCTGCCAGTGGCGTGGATCCAGATCGAGACATCCATCGTGGCGCGCTCTACTCGCGAAGGAGCCTGGGATTTATAGATCGCTTTGAGATGCTGTTTTCCGCGAAATTTCAACTCGTTAGGCTGATTAATCCTCGAGATGGCGAGCATTAACGGGTCGTACGCGTGAATTCCGATGCGAGCTCGGGGAAGCTGTGATCCTGATTAAACGCGTTGGCTGCTTGCAAGTCGAACGAATTCTACCGAACGGGAACTCCGTCGAATTTCGCGAAGTTTACGTCGATGGGCGGTTTTGGTGTCTGTGGCTGCTTTTGACGGAGCTCCCGCGACGGAATTTACAGCCCGAGCGGATGGATGTGTGCCCTCGTCGCGCCGAGCGCCGCACGATGCCTGGAACTTTCGAAAATTATTCAATTTTGACGACAGGTCGCCACGTCGCTCGGGCAACGACCGCATTAAGATGACGCGAGCCCCGTCAGAAGTTAATGCGATTTTTAAACCAGTTTGGACTTTTAACGCCTCCTCTATCAGCCGAGTTTCTGAAACTCCGAAAGATCTCAGGATCTCCATATCGCAAGCGGGGTCGGGGATCGTTTCAAGTCAGCGGGAAATTTTGACGATTAGTTCCACCAAGAACCTCCGGGGAAGAATCTCGTGGACCGGTAAGCGCCAGTTCTACTTAGCACGAGGACTTTGCTTTCGGTTACACGTACTTGTCACGCAAACGAACGGCAAGTCATTATTCTAAAACCCTGGAAGCCATTGGTCACATCGATAAGAATCTTGATTTCATAAAGGAGAGTCCCCGTCATTGCAAGGGACAATGGACAACGGACAACGGGGTGGGTACCGATTCGAAAGCATTCGAAGAAGTTGCAATCCTCAGCGAATCACGGCTAAATATAATTTCCAAGTTATTCGAGCGTTTAATCTAAGGCGCAGCAGAAATTGCAAGCAGCGATGGGGAAACTTACAATGCATACCGTATACATGCACATTCTGCGGCGATGAGCGCATAATTTCTCGAGGCATGTCGGGACGATGTTCGAGCCCACTACGGTCGCGATTAAATTAATCCTATCGATTAGGAAGTCGCGTATTTTTAAGCTTCTTTCCGCCCGACCGCGCGGCGCGCGCGCCTTGCCTTCGGGGTTCATAAAAATTCATGAAACGTTATTAATGCGGCCGTCAGGGTGCTAACAAACACGTTCCATCAGACCCGCGGAAACCTTTCGAACCGTTAAAAATGGCAGCCTGTAATGCAGGATTCCGAAAGCAGAAATTTCTTCGCGGCGCGTTTATTAATTAAAGGGCACGCCACGCGTTACGGGGAAATTCCGATCCCGCGGTGGCAAAATATCACGCGAGCACGGTCGTTCCTTGTTCGATTATGTCACGAGCACCGACAGCGGTTAAGTGACGCTGGTTTACACGACGCATAATTAGGCGGCTCGTAAAACAATGGGTTTCAGTTTAACCGTGCACGCGGTCCAACAAATATAACCGTGGCGTGGCTGACGCCATTTGTCTCTGGCCCGCTAACACGCCACATTCGCCACCAACAAAATTCTATATCAAATTGTCAGCTGACCATTCCCCTCTGCCCTCCCTGCGCCGAACGGAAATTAAGGAATATTAAGTGGGTGTACCTATCGGAAAGTAAAAAACGTAATAGAACGTTAATAGAGAGAAGATTTCGTCTTCATTCCTTCTTCATTCCTCTCTGTACAATTTCCAACCGTAACGTTATATCTACGCGGTGGATGGATCGCCATTTTCTTCCACGGGCAAAGAAGCGGGCGGAAGAAGCAAGAGAAACGAGATTCAACGATCCAGTAGTCACATTGTTTCCCTGAACACAGAACAGTCCGGTACTGCAGTAGTATAAGGCGTGTTTAACCGGGCGAGAGGCGGGATAACCATCGTTCCGCAGCCTCCCACCGTTCATTTTTCATTTCCCGGACCAGGCAATGCAATTTCGAGCGGGAGTTGATCCGCAGTCCCATCCCGTTCCATTTAAACAGCGACACGCGACAAATCGAGAATAGGTAGTGGGCTAGGTATTCCCATAGTTGAAGCAACACCGCTGCCGCTACGCTCTGCTCCGCTCGTCTTCCATCAAATCGCGGCAAGGTATTCGAGATATGTATTTGGGAAATGGAATACGTCGAGTAGTGACAGGCGGAAGGACAGGAATAAGAAAGCGGCTGCGAGGGGCCGTGAATTCGGATTCGGAGCGATCAAACGACGCTGGAGTAGTGAGATTTCCTCGTCATCCACCGTGTCTGGCTCGGAATTCCGTTATGGAAAATTGTTGGATTCGTTACCGCTGATGGAATTTCCTGGGAACGAAGAAGCAGTGACACGCTCGTCTTATTTCGAACAGTGTATCCCACCACTAACTGTAAACGAAACTTCGGGGTTGCGAGTACTATTAACCCCCGGGGATTTTCCTCTTGGTCCACTGAACGATACGAACGAAACCAACATCCCTGGGATCGTAATTGGGACTGACCACTGGTTCACCCTATTTCCTCGCTGCTCCCCCAGGGAACACTAATTCCACTGGTCTTCGAATATCCAAGGATCAACCATTGACCAAGTTTCTGTCGCGTAGAATACATATAGGTACCGTAGAATTTGGCGCGCTCATTTGCATACCGAGCCATTACTTTAAATTCCAGCGGTAGGACAGTTCATAAAACCAAAACTTTGATTTATCATCGCGGTGAGACACCTCCGCCAATGTTGCTGCTTCGCGTGCTGCAGAAGAATCGAGTTGCTCTCCTCTGGAGCAGCCAAACGAAGAGGCTTGGACGAGTTACGTTGTCCTTCGACAAGCACTTGGTCACAGAGCTCACCCCCTGTTTATAAACAGCCTTAAACTCGCTCCCGTCTCCTTAAACACAGAGACAGAGAGAAGATTCGGTCTCTCGCAGCGAGGGTTTCCTACGGAGTGTTTACTTTAGCCGGCTGTCCGTGAAGGGGCAGGACAGAATTCGAGTTCGCAGCCATTTTCCCCGGGACCTAGCTTCGAGGCCCGTCGATAAGCTCCGAGAAAAAGACGAGTGACGACGGACAAGAACGGTAAATTTCCATCGTTGCCTGTGCAAAAACGATCGTGCCACCCCTCAGTCAAGTATCGATTTAAATGTAAAAAGGACCATCCGCGTGGTGATAGAGCGAGGGACTCGGCGTATATCAACGAAACTTGAACCGTGTTCAATTTTAAAGCCCGATAACTGATAATTCTGAAACGTCAATGGAGAGGTTACCGGTCCTTGCATTTTGAAGCAATTACTGCTAACACAGTTAAAGTTGAGCGTTTGAATTTCGAGAAGCCCTCGCGGTAGCCATCGCGAAGAAGGCACAGAGGGGGACAACGATATCGAAGCCCCGAGTCCCGGCCCGTTCAGCAACGGAAAAGGACTTGCGCGGAAAAAGGAGCAGCGCGAAATCAATTTCCCCCGCAGTAACGGCGGAAACGTTTCTCGCGAGGGAGAATCGCGAGGCGATCTGTTGCGTCGCGTCGTCTTGTAGCTCTGGATCGATGCTCCCTTAATGGAAAACACCGCTACGGACGCTGCCGAGAGGAGAAATAAACCCGAATGGTTCCGATAAGTCGACGGGTGTACGCCGTACGGCCCGATCGAACACGCTTTCAGAAAGCACCTGCAAATCGTCTATTTATGCGAACGTCACCCTCCGCGCGATTTAATTCACCTGGAGGAGAAGCCTGCCTCGTTGGGCGAAGGAATTCGAGGAGTTTCGAGGGCCCTCTCCGTTTCAATCCGGTCGGATGCAGCTCTAATGAAACAATCGCATCGCGTTTTCCAGTGAAAAATGTGCAGATCGGGATTCGGGGTGGAAATGTTTGCTGGATACTGCTCCCGCTCGGTAAACGTCGAAAGCTGTTGACTCGGGCAAGAAGCTACGATAAAATCGCTTTCTTCCCCGATACCCTCGCGGGGAATCCTAGAATTCATCGTGCCTCGTGGATTTAGCCAATAATTTCCCTTTAAACTTTCGTCGGGCGCGGAGATTGCCGCGAAATGCAGGCGGAATTTAAATCCCCTAAAGCCCGACGATACTTTTTAAATCTGTAAAAAAAACTGCCGGCCAGACTTGAAATTGAATCCTTACAGACAGAGTCGATCCGATGCACGTTATATTCGACGAAAATAAACGAGGCCGAATCCAGGCTACCCGTGCCAGTCGAGTGCTTTGTATCAGCGCGAGCGCGATAAAAGCGATCGCATAATCATAATCGAACGATCACGGGTGTATTATCGGTATTGGAACAGCGGGCGAGAATCGAGCTTCAGGTGGGAGGGGAAGGGAAGTATCAATCGTCGAGCAGTGGGTACGATCGGATAAAATATGAGGCGCGGGATAGTTTTTAAAATAAATCGCCCGCCAAAGGAATTTAATTAAAACGCGCTCGGTTCTGCTTCCCTTCGATCGCGCGTTGACTCGTCCGCTTCGACTTGGCGTTCACGCTGGATACCTACGTGTAGGTACTCGTGCTCGCTTGAATATGCATGGCCCCCGTCACGAGCCTTTCTGACGATAATTTTCCTGAAAGATGGCTGACAGATTTGATCGCGGCGTTTTCGCCTCGAAAAAATGTGGTGACGGAACGCACCACTTTCGTCGCGGGGAACATCTGAATCGCAGTGACCCCTTCCACGGGAACAACCCCGTGAACGATCTTCCTCTTCCGCCGTCCTTTCATCCCGAATTTAATGACCAGGGTCGTCAGGTTTCGGGAAGGGGAACGGGAACGGGGGGCGCGATAAACCCAGTGCTCGGCGCGAGGGATGATATACGGTCGGCCATCATCCAGCCAGGGCCGTAACCGTCGTACCGTCGAACAAGGGCCGGAAAGCGGGAAAGCAGGAAAGTAGGAGAGCCCGGCGTACGCCGAGTTCCATCGACTTCGAAAGCTCTTTCGACCCTGACAGCCGGCAATTTTTCCGCGAAACGAGCATTTGCATCTTTACGACCCTTCCCGTCGTTTTTCGGCCAGGCTGGGCCAACGTGTCATGGATACGACGACAAATCCTGCCCCGACGACGTTCCACGGATGTTGAACGAACCACAGCCAGGATTCTCTCTGTTTTTCAATATCGTGGCTACTTATTGATTGGTAGCCTGACGAATGTCATCCACGTGAATCGCGACATTGTGACTGGAATAGCTCTTGAGATATCGAGCGCTGAAGTTTGAAACGGCTAAGAGGAGAGTCGAACGTGTTTCGATATTGAATACTCCAGATCCGACGTGGAGTTGGAAATGTTTGAAATACGAGGTCCGAGAACGCACTCTCCTCAAAAGCTTCGGCTCGAGTAGCCTTGGAGACTTGGAGAGCTGAAGATTGCACTCGTAATCGGTGGTAAAGTCGCGAGTGCTGCAGCTGCAACGAAAAGTGTCGCGCAGCCGGGGAACCCTTAAATTCCAACCCCCGATGCACGCGAAAAGCAGCTTTTCCTGTCTTCCCGTCCGTTTCTTTGCCCTTTTTTCAGGAGGGTTGCACGTGAACTGCATACGTTTGCGTACATTTACTGCAGCCCCCAGAAGCAACGCGAAAATGCATCGCAACGGTTTCGCCGAGCTGCGATATTATTCCCGCGGAAAGGATGCTGCATCGCGCCCGTTCACACGGGTCTCCTCGCGCGTACACGCGCCTATAAATTCTTAACAGCGATTACGCAGACGGGGCAGGGTATGGACAATAAACGAAAATTTATCTGCAACTCGTTCCCAGGAGCCAGCACCATTTATCTATTCTCCTTTCATTTCGCCAAACCCGCGATAGACAAAGGGAATATTTATTTCTCGCCCTTATAACTGTAATTACACGGCATTTTTCGAACAGTTGGACGAGAAAGATATGATTTAACTAATCGATTTCGGGAATTTGCCCAAGGAAAGAGCAAACGATATTCGACAGCAGAGATTCCCGCACTGCAAGTTAATCGGAACAATTTCATCTTTCTTAATTAATCGGTTCGATTCCGCGGGTGGTCGGAGATTTTATACGTATACACCTAGCGCCCCTAGCAACCCCGGCGATTCTGCATTCACGCAGCCGCGTGGCTGATAGAATTTCAGCGCCCGTGTGCGCAACTTAATAAACAAAAACTTATTTTTCGCGCGCCACGCGCATATCATACCGTAGGTCGCGGTAGTTTTTAGCGTGCATACAACGAGCCCCGGTACTTGCCATTCTGTTTACTCTACCCTTCTTTACCTCCCCATTTCATCGTCGTAGTTAAATTTGCCCTAGGGTAATTGCAAATTGTCTTGTTCGTTTCCCGCTGTCAAACCACCAACCGTTCCTTCAATTTTCGTCGTGATTTTAAATGCACGAACTGCTCTGCTTTCGCCAACGTGCGCCCATTACGTGACAGTCGTGATGCAGCTGAATTTATTCTCCCCGGGCACGTGACGGTCCTACGCCGCGTCTAATCTAAATACAAAATATAATTGTCAGCAACAAGTTGCCAGGCCTGTCCACCGAAGGCAACGCCAGGAGCAGCGATAGCTTTGTTTCCGCTAACAATCAATTAACCAGCATCGACGCATCCATTGGGCGGTGATTCCCCGGCAATTCCGCGGCAAGCTGATAAAACAGAACAGATGGAAGTTGGAACTTTCTGATTACTTTCGCGCTCGCTATTCGATCGAGCGTTATCGATGCTGTTACGGCGATAACACGCCGGAAGCCTATTTAATTTCCACGTGGCTTATCAGTTCGATAGTTGCCGGAGTTTCGGCCTGTTCGACGCGAAACTTGGGCTGTTTCGATATCGCCGCTTGTTCTATCGCAATTAATATTTGCGCTCGAGCTACGGAACACCCCGTGTCCGACGTGAAGTTTTGCGTGCCGAGAAATAGCGCGGAATAATGTGAAATCGGTGGGGCGCGGACGGCAAGGAACCCTGCCCCGTTGCGGCAGATTCTTTGCACGTGCATCCAGCCTGGTGACATTATTAAATTTCTCCGCAGATTTCCGCTCTGTGCACCGCGACGTGTCGAAAAGCCTCGCAGCCTGCTGCATTCTGCACGCTTACTAAATCCACATTTGGGACACCACTTTCTCCCTCTCTGAATGGGTTTTTTTGCTTAACATACACCGGTATGATACACCGAAGTCAGGATGCCGTACTCGCGTGTGGGCACTATTAATGCAATAATTCGAATAATTGCTCCCTCTACATATTGGTACAAACTATCCCGTCTGTTTCCACGGCGGCATCTGTCGAGGATGAACTGTGCATTGGGTAAACATCAGGATTAGCAAACAGTTGCCTGGGAACGCTATCGCGCACGATTAATTAGCAGTAAACTAAAATTTATATCGTGTACCTTGCACTGTACAGGACGATCTTCTATCCACGGATAAACATCTCTATTACAAACTTTGTAATGCATATTTCCCCTATACTTTTGCGCTTTCTCCTTAACGGGGTAGTGGACTATTTCAGCTTCAAAAAATTGATTACTTTTTTTTACCGATTTTGGAAGTCTTATCCTTTATGAAAAGTTTAAACAAAATTTCATGAAGGAATTCAAATAATTGTCGAAGTTATAGCAGCGAACGTAATTGAGTGCACCGTCGAGTAACGGCCTCGCAGAGCGGAATTGGCATAGGGCACTTAAGGGGGGAAGCCACTGTGAAAATTTTTTTTGTGTGATTATACCTGCACAGTTTCAAAGTGGATTTCGGAAAATTCTGAGAGCTACGGAAGGTTTTGTCTAGGTAGTGCAGCGCTGGGAAATGTTGGAAAGTTACACGTGCGCCCGTTTTGTAATTTTTTTTACAGAGCCTAACGTTATCGTATGCTGTGGCTATACAACCGATTTTTTTTCAATCTGAGAGCATAAAATGTTAGTTAAATATATGTATTTTCAGTTAGTAATAAAGTTTTTTGTAGAAAGTTACATTTCATTATAAAAGAATGTTTTGAAAATAGTGTTTATTTTCGACCGTCACAGTGGCTTCCCCCCCCTAACTTTGAAGTCGGTTTTCTCGAAACACCATTTTCAGAAACGGTGTAGATCATACCTCTTGAACCAATGAATATTTTCACTTAAATTTTTAACTGGAGCTGTAGAATTCCATTCTTTATCGTGTAGAAATTCCGCATCAACATGGGATGTTTGTAAAACATTTTCTAACTGATTAAAGACGATTTTTCCCGTAATAATGTGGAAAGAAATTGTGTGTAACTTCCACAATTTTGTTCAAATTCATCGGCAAGTTTCTACACTGTACATATTTATGTATAGAATAATCACCTCAAAGCATTTTGCTTTCAGATGATTGGTTCACCTGAATCGATGTACACCATCTGCGTCGGTGCGCCGTACAGGATTATCTTCAACGATTAATAACTTCAACAATTTTATACATTCCGACGATTTTTTGGTGTAAATACTGGCAAACGTGCCCACAATAGATTGCCAAAAGCACGACTATAACGATCGTTTGGTATCAAAGTAATTTAGCGTTAAAGAAACTAACGATTTTACGTATCCAATAGTCCACTACCCCCTTAATATAAAATTCGCACTGACATTTATTAACCGTGCAGGTAGCGCAGCTCATTACATATGTACCTAGTTTCCGCCTGGTCTGACCGCAAACGATTCATACCACTCGCTCCGAACTCTTCGCTTCGTAGTTCGTAGTCGACAAAGAAGAGCTAATCTTTTTGTTGGTCGCTCGTTATCCCGAGGGTCGGGCTCGTGCAACGTCATCTGCTTATACATCTGCGTATAATTAATATACACCGAGGGGCAACGTTCAGAAGCTTCCATTTGTCGTTATTGATCTCCTGCGGCCCAGCCGTAAATCGCTAATTTTTTGGTCCGCTTAATTCGAGATTCGGCGAAGTCGGCCTCTGTAAAATCACTGGGAACCTTCCGCGCCATTTCCATACAAATCGGGCAACTCCGAAACTGCCCGTTCGAACAGACTGCAACTTTTAATTTTCCAGCGCATTCGCCGCGCCGCGCCGCGCCGCGTCCGCCTCTCTCCACTTTAATTGCCCTTTAAAATCATCGTTTAGATTATGAAACACGGCGCCTTCGACCCAGTTGCGAAATCTTCCGCGCCCGGGACGTCTGTGTCGAATTCGAGTAGCTATCCGGCAATAATTAACCGACATTCGCGTAGAATGTAATTTGCTTGCAGTTGGAGGGAGTCAATTGTAATGAAAAGGTGAATGGCTTTATTCGCGTGCTGAACGAAGGTGAACGATATTAATCGGCTGGTTAATTTTTTTAAACCGTAACGATGCCCATGATACGTGCTAGCACAGCTTGCGGCCCATGGTCCTCTCGGGGGATGTTGATGCACGTCGATTTTTCGCTCACAATAAAGGGGAATTTCGGTGAATTCGCCAACGTCAGTGAATTCTGCCACGAAGCGGTGTCGCGCGGACTAGCTCATAAAAGAACATTGTTCGCGCCGAGTGGCTGCGCGGTAAATGAAGCAATATCGGTGACAAATGGCGTGCAGCTCCAGCCGATGGAAAAGAAGGCAAATGGCGTGTCTGTGTTCGACCGTGCATAAGATATAAATCGACTGCTCGAGGAGCCAGAATTATGATGATAGCGGTGCACCCCTCGAATCACCAAAAGGAATCAGTGCTACATCACCTGTTATACCTACTCGTTTACATTTTTATTCTCTAATATCTCTGAGAAAATATCTCCGAACAATTTCGTTTTCTTACCTTATATTTCTCGTTCTGAGAGAAACGCAAAGCCACCCAGTGCGGTTTCTTGCGATGCAACAACATTCAGAGCGCGATGAGATTTATTATTGGCGCAGCAATGTGCTGGCGATAATATTTCGCTGGCTACCCACGGTCCGTCGAGCGTTTCATAAACAACCAGCAAACGTTCCGATAAATGTATGGGTTCCCCTGCAAAGCTGTCCCTTGGGGTTCTTCGATTTTTCCACCAGTAATCTCCGCGTAACGAGTCCATTACGAGGCGCTCCGTATATTAAAAGCAATATTTAAACGGCGGGGCTGAGCGTTTGCAGTCGCTGCACCGTTGCATTAAGTGGTCTACTAGCGCGTGTAATATCAAAGCTCGTCGTCAACTAATTAAAGTAATGAACAGGCGAATTCGCCGCCCGTCAAACAGAATATTTAAACGCGGCGTCACACACGAATCTAGAGTAAAGTTTACCAATTACGCACGCCCCCTCGACGTCGTTACCGTTTAACACAAGCATCCGCTGCAATTCAGGTATAATTCTAATTTCAAAGCCGTTTACGAAGGCTGCGTTTAAGCAAGTGGAAAGAGGTGGTCGCCCTCCAAGATTAAATGATTTTCGCGGAGTTCGCCCTCGGTATCAACTAATTTTGGGTACACGGGACCGCGGGACCGCGGGACGCACGCCGGCAATTATATTCTAATATCCTCTAACAAACGGCTGGCAGGCAGCGCGGGTGAGGCGCGCAATTACCCCTGAAAAATGAATACGCCCGTGGAGCGGGGTATTGCGAAACATCCCCTTGAAAGTATGCCCTTCATAAAATCGCGTAACGTAATTACGCGAGTGTATGGAGCCCAGTAAAAGTCCGTTTCCCATGCAATTCCGGCGGAACGAATGAACTGGCTTGTATCAACGGCGCGCGTCCCGTTAATACTCGTAAATCGCTTCTATGCGTTTCCTCGGTATGTATTCCCGCTGCCCGGACAATGGCGGAGCGTGACCGTTTTCACGCTCGGGTCTTTCAGCCGCGGCATTTGTTATTTTAATTATGTCTGGACCGCTGTGCCGGCGGTTTTGTCGTTACCGAATCGCCCGGGCGGATTAAATTGCTTTGCGGCAGAGGAATGACGGAAATCGACTGGACGACGTCCAGTTTTTTCGGTTTTCATACGTACCTAGACCTACATTTTGATTCGAGGCTTATTGATTAGACAGCTTAGGAAGCTGGGGAAGCCTACCACTATATGCACAGGATCTTCACTTGTGTCAACAAGGATGCGTCGTCCTCACTGGCGTTCCTCCAAAAAGGCTTGAATACCCTCATTTCTTTCCTCTTCGACTAAGTAAATAATAGGTTTATCTGCTGGTCAACGTAGGAGAATTATAAAAATATTAAGGATAAACACTTCTAGAGCCATCAAATTCAAGATTTCTAGAAAACTCCTGTGCACACTGAGTACGGACACTTTGCTTTTGGAAACTCCTAGTGCACAAGGAACGTAATATATATGATTATAAATATTAATCTACGTTACACTCGTGTATTTCTCGATCGTGACACCATTCCGTTGATTAAAAAGAGCCGGGTGGATGCGCGTATTGAACCTCGTCCATCCGCAGACTATTATCGCCCACTGATTACACGTGTCGTCGTGCGTTAAACTGGCGGACGCGTCTCTGTAGTCGGTGCTCGATACGGGGACGTTCATCGACTCTGATTAAACACCAAAATTACCAGCTCGCGAGTGAAAACGAGGCGCGGCGGTGCGTATCGCTGCGATCCTTTGGAAAGAGATCGCCGAGATTGCGCTGGAAATCGGATTGCTTCTTTGCCGTGGCCAACAGAAGGTATTCGAATAACGATACTACGCGAGTTTGCCGGCCTCTCCTCCCCATCGAGACCTCGTTCGCGTCCCATCGAATGTTCTCGCCGCGCGAAACGGAATCTTGAGTCGGCACGGCCCTCGGCCCGATATTATTTCTCCGGACTTAATCACCAGCGACTAACCGGCCAATAAATCGCCATCTAATTTGGTTTAAGCGCCACCCGGAATTATCCGTAGCCAACACCGAAGTCGCCGGATTATCTCACCGACTGCGTCTCTCTTGCGGCTCCGACGATATTGCGCGTTCCACTGTGCAGCCCGGCTGTAAATTAACTTTAATGTACCCTGGCCGTCTGACCGCCTCCCCCCGACAACTTTCGATTACGATATCCAGAGGCTTGATTGATAGGACACGCCCGTTCTTTTCCGCGGTATTTCAGTAGGTACTGTTAAGAGGTCTAGTGAGCCCCCGACAGCTTTATAGCCCTTCGATTTACCAGTTTAATGTGTTTTTAAATCGCCCACGATATATCCGACCGATTAGAAGCCAGGATCCTCGATAAATCGACTGCTTTAATTTGAATTTACGATCGCTTAGAGGAGTATCTCGCACGGCTGCTGTGTCTATTGCAGGATTTGGTTAAAGCATCCCCTTGATAGCCTTACGGATAGGAGAACGGGCTGCGAGAGTTCCAGCTCTTGTTTAAAGTCTTGGTCGAAAGAATTGTTGGGTGTAGTTTGCGTTGAAGTGTCGAGTGCTGGACGGTTGTACCTATGTACATACAAGGTCGCATAGTTTTGTGCTCGGTGTGTTCGGAGCGTAACGCAACGCGTTTGGAGGTGGTGGGTATACCTAATAATTCGATCGGCATGTGTATTGATTTCAGATAATGGGCAAGTGGTACGTGGTGGAAGTGTTGGAGCACAAAGTCGATCCACTGAAGTCTGTAAGCGGATCGTACGTGCTCAATTCCTGTCCGATTGTGAAGCTGAGGGCGCTCGAATACTCGTCGCTGAGGCTTTTGTGGACCGAGGAGGCTGGCAATCTCGAATACACTTTCCGGATACCGGACATATCGAGGAAGCCGGGCTTCTGGATCTCCACCTCTCTGCAGAATGGTAACTCGGCTGTTTCGAATACGACGCTACGCGACGCGACGGGGAGGATCCAGAAATATTTCCAAGTCGCTAGCATAGCTCCCCGGCACGACGCGGCGTTCGATAACGGTCAGACATGACTGACCAGGGAATTCATGCAGATTTCACGCGCGGCTGGGGAAATTTCGGCAAATCGCAAACGCAATCAGTTAAGTCCCAGCAATTTTGGTTGAAGCAAAGCTTAAATCATGCGGAAACGCTTAGGGAAGCGCATATCCTCTCCGAGGAATGTCTTCTTCCGTCGATAAATTCGGTGAACGGACGGCTTTTAAATTCGCGGGAATATGCGCGCAGCCATTTCCGACGCATAAAACCGAGGAATAATTTCCTCGTGAAATTCCCAAGCGACGGTGTAAAAAACAGGACTCACGGTATCCCTGGCTTCTCCTCCGTCGAAGGAGCCTCCTGTTTCCTTCCTCGCGGGATGTAACGAACGGTTCGATAGGTTCGAGTGTCGGTCTACGAAGTTCCTTCAAAGGCGATTACCATAAGCCGCCGAATTGGGGCAAAGTTCTCCTCGAATAAATGAAACGAAAGGTTCGGTCGAGCGTGGCAGCGTTTAAGTTCGCGACGAAATCTGGAAGGCGTCTTTAAATGTTCGTTTCCCGCCTGCTTTCACATGTCAAAGACCTTTGGCGAGCAAGAATGTCGGAGATTTGGGGAATTCTTTTGCAAGAATCTCACTTCTTCGCCCCTGCAGGCTGTGTAAAACTGTAGAGTGTAGACGTATAGATGGCCTCTTCAGCGCGAACCCATCCCAAATTCCTCGTATTTCATTGAAAGACAAAGCATAAGCTTTCAGATCGTCAGGGAATTTCACCTACCCTCTCTTCTCACTTTTAATGAAAGCCCAGATCCATCGTTCCCGCGGAGTTTCATTCCCCGCTCGGTTGGACAGCTTCCAACTAGAATTGCCGGCAGAAAAATTGCGTTTACCAGCTGCTAGTTAACTCCGGGCAGGCTCTCGATTCATTGACTCTGATACAGTTTCGTTAGCCGGTGCGGCGCGGCGCGACGATCGATGAGACAGAGCGGAACAGAAGCGACTCGAAGCGAAAGTTTCAAAGACGGCCGGTCTGGCCGCGGCGTAACTAAGTAGTTTTACGTACGAACATGTACGATCTGCTCTATCGTGGATCTGATAGGATACGAATTAGGTCTAGATTAGCTTCGCGTCGGATGGGACTTGAGTCTGTGTCGGATAATTAAAGGAACGTCTCCCGTTTTACCCTGTACCTACATATAACAATTACGCTGGCTCCCTCGGTCCGAGTTGGTGAAACTTGGTCTCCCAGAAAACCACTCGAACTCGAGAGGCGATCGAAGTGGTTGCCACGAACCTCACCACAAACGACCCCGTTACAAATGGTTAATTAACCGACTCCCCGGAGCATAGAGTAAAGTAGCGGCAACTCCCCTCGTAACCGAAGACGTAAGATGGCCCGATAACGGTCTTAATGAATCCCCGGATATGCAGCCGTGATTATCGGCTAACTGTCAGCGAGATGGCCGCCGCGTGGCCGCGTCGCCGCATCACCGCATCGTCGAAGCTGGGTTATGCAATTACACCGCGGAGAATAATTTTTCAAAAGCCCCTTACCGTGCCCTTTTTTTAATTCCCTGCTCCCATTCTTCTGGGCGATAGCAGCGGACGGATGGCAGGAACGTTCGCACAATGCGGCCGCGGTTCGAGATCTCTCGCTCCTCTCGAAGCTCCTTTCAAGCCCCGCTCCCCCCCGTCTGAACGTGAAATTTGTCCTTTCGAATTATGATCGTTCGCGTGGCTTTCAAGCCTTCTCGGGGCTCGAGTCTCTGACGGCTTGGTGGATGGAACATAAAGGAGCATTCGTTGAGCCATGGGAATAAATTGGATCGATCCGTTGAAAGTAAGAGGCAGTAAGGGGGTGGGCTTTGACGTTCGCGGTCCGCAGGGATAGATAGGCATAGGATGACCGAGAAATAGTATTAGTGGTGATATCATTAAATGCAGTTTATTTATTTGTGTAACTGTAACATCTGCCGCTAGTCGGTGGACGCGTGCATGGAAAAGAAGTCGATCGAATTCGAGGGAATGTAATAAAGGACGGTAGATCGCTCAAAGCGACGTGAAATTCGAATGCACATTGTCTCACGCCCTCGACCAGAATTTCAAATGGCCGAACCGTAGATACAATTAATTTCGTGCGATTAAACGTCAATATCTCCGAGCTAGCGACCATTTACACAGCGAAACGGTTTTCGACGGGGCTATACGCCACGCCATCAACATTATTGCCACTGGCACGTTCTGGACGCGTGACAATCATTTTCCAAACTAATAATCGTGTTACCAAGCGATGCCCTGCTGCAGGGCCATCCCTAAACTAGCACAAAATATCCAATTACAACGATTCTGTGCGTTTGAAAGAGGAAAGAATCGATGATCGTAATCGCGGAATCGCGACGCGTCGCAGTACACGCGTAAACCATCCGTGACGACCCATAATATTCTGTCTCCGCGTATTCCTAATCAGCAGCGTAAGTGCATCGTCAACGACATAATGGCGCGTAATGCGACAGATTTCCAACGGGACCATGCTGGCATTCCCAGTCGTCGTAGAGAATAATCAGGCCGATTCGCTGATTTCCGCTGGTGATTTGCTCTGAATCGCGAACAGCTCGACGAGCCCCGATTCTACGCCATTTCAGCTTAGGTACGCCAGCGTTTAAGGGCACGTGACCAGGCGGTTTTGCCTGTTCGACAAGTTAGTCGGCGGAAAGATCGGGAATAACTGTAGCAACCAGTTGCAAATCGAAATCGACCTACATACATAGTACATAGTATTGTGGGATCAGGAACCCCCATAAGAGGGAGCCCGGAATAAGGGACCTCGGAGGATCGGTGTTCGTACGCAGCGGATCCGCCGGTCATGGATTCGAGTCCCGTCGCCCGAGGCCCTCTTTTTCCGTGGCTCCCGAGGAATTACATAGAAATTACAAAACCAAAGTGATAGCCAAAAAGAAAAACATATCCAGCCTTCCACGCTTCAAAGTTTCCAAGCTTCCCTGACTAATTCGCATGGTGTTGGTGGTGCCAACAGGTACGCTGACGGAGAGGCAGTACAACCAGTTCTCTGGCAACGTGCACGTGATGAAAGCCGTGTCCTCGGACATGGTGCTGACCTTCTGCTCCCGCAGCCCGGGCAATCAGCTCTACTCTCTTCTGCTCTCGCGGGAGCACATCCTGCAGAAGAGCGACAAGCGCGGCGTGCACAATCTTCTCGGACGCCGCGGTCTCAAGATCGTCAGCATCCAAGAGACCTGCATGAACAGCGCTGCCTGGAGAAGAGGATCCTTCGGTTTGATCGGATGGCTGACCCTGATGGGCGTACTGTCCTTCAGCGTACTCTTCGGCTCTTGGCAATGGTAGTCGCGGAACGGGGAGCATAATCGAGTTCACGAGGGAAATCGTTAGCTAATCCGCGGGGGGGAGGGGCGCGGCCGTTCGCAATGACTCTATCTTCCGTTGCAGAAGAAACTCTTGGTCCACGGAGCGACAGAATCCACACATACTCTCCTCTTCCTCGTTCTTTATCTGCTTTCCAGGTCACCACCCAACGCAGCAAAATCTCCGAACCTCCATTTCGCGTAGAGTAAGCGTTGCCTGTCGGCTGATTCGTGGAACAGAGTACCTACAGATCGATCGTCACCGAGAGAGCACTGTGTTCTACGAGTTAGCCACGCAGTCGATACGGGGACCCCCTTACCGCGGTTCCCCCTTTTCATCGCGGAAGAATGCCCTTAATTGGCAACGCGTTTAACGATTTCGCGTATCGTGCCGGTTCCACGATGCCCGCCTGAGTCTGTTCGGCGTAATCGTAATAAGAATCACGTCGACTGGCCGGAGAACGAGCGGAAAACTCGGACGGAGTCATAGAATTCGTTGGTGCGCCCCGTTGGACCCAGGGCGAGCGAGCCGCGTACCATCGCTCCGACAATTATCGCGAATTCCTGTGCCTCGCGATAATGTCGTTCTCCACGGGGACGGAATCCAGCCGTTGGCACGGTGCATCCTTTCATTTAGTCCCGAGTCACGTACATCTCGCGTCCTTCCAATTCTTCCTGTTGCCGTTGCCACGATACCGCCGTTAACCGTTTCCGCTCCTTCAAGAAATTGTCTGCCCCTCGAGTCACCCCCCGGACCTCGACTGGAAGCGAACTGGTCCGCGTGTTCAAATCCGTGACGATTAACTCTTTCGGATCATCTAGATTCTAGATCATCGATAGCTCGCAGCACGTGATTGTCGCCTCCACGTATCTTGTTTTACCTTCTAGCTTACATGGAGAACGAAACAAATTCACATTCCGCTTTTGTGTGCTGCCTCGTGGACGATTAATCGAACCTCGTTTTCGCTCCTTTTTGCGCCTTTTCGCGTCATCGTTGCACGGCGAAACATATCAGCGCGATGGTTACTATTATTAGTAAGAAGGGGACTGTGACGAGGGATGGACTTGAATGGAACATCCACGGCGTGTCGGATAAAGCCGCTAGGGCTGAAAGAGTTAATCGCGGCACGCGGAAGATAATCCTCGCGCGAAAGCGCTGAAAGGAGTATCTCGCGAACATTAGTCACGTTAGATTAGTCACGTGCATGTTGTATATGTATCCTCGGTTCGTGGATTTAAGAAGACAATAGTAACGATTGTGGCGATTCGCGTCGATTCTGTGACGACAACGATCCCAGTAGCCGATCGTAGTAAGGTTCATCCGCTCTAACTCGCCCAAAGACAACGTCGAACGAGCGTCTCGCCGCGAGCACCTGAAAGTTAAACGGTTCCGTGTGTCGATGTTTACCGGAGACCCAAGGAGTTTATCCTCTCCCACCTGAGTGTTCGTCGGCAAAAGTATTCCAAACGCGCAACGATTATATCACGATCTATCCTGTACACCTTTTTTTTTGTCTCGAGCCTCGTTTAGGATAAAGAAGTTTCGACTTTGTAATAAGCTACGTTAGCGGGAGTTCTATTTCGAGGGGGGGGGGGGGGGGAGCAGCGTTGAACGATTGTAAAATAGTTGGAAGTTATCATTGGACATGGTTCAGCTCGCTCGAAGCCGATCGAATCGAGTGGCCATGTCGTTGACTCAATCGCACTCGCTTCTCGTTGTCAGTGAAATTCGCGCACGCTCAACGTATCCTTTTATATTTATCGAGATTCGTTGAGGCGATCTTTTTATATAAAAGCAGAGGGAGCCTTGAATTCTGCCAGTTTTTGCGTCTTCTCGTATGCCTTTTTATACGAACCCTTCAACGTACAAATTTGTATTTTAAAAATCTCGCTCTTATCCATTTTTCTACATATATAGTTGAATTTTGTATACGATCGGCACATTATCCGTGGGGGATCGTCGGAAGACTAGCTGGATGGGATTGGAGAGGAAGACGATTGGTTTGCGAGCGAATCGATTCTGAACGAGGGGGTGCCGACGGGTGAGTGAAATTTAGGTCCAAAACGGATGATGTGGTGCAGCTTTATCTGGCGTTACGTGTTTCCTCGGTATTTATGAAAGCAAACGAATGCGTTTGAGAGTAGGGCGAATTGTTCGATGCACCGTAAAGCCGCAGCTTCTCGCGCCGGCGCGGCGCGGCGCGATTGCACGGTAGTTTCTAACAAACGGGGGACTGTTACGATTTATTTGACAAATTAAAGAAAGAAACTCGTGTCCTGTATATATATCCTCGTATCGAAGCACTCGACGATCACGGTATACATGCGGGGAACTCGTTGAATTATTGTACACTTGGATGGGAATCGTGAAATAATTACGCCATGTTATGTTTAAAATGCTCTAGAGTCTTTATTTATTGTACAGAATTGCTCGATATTATAAATAAATCTATATATAATACAACCTATTCGTACCTAATACGATATAATCGTATGCTTATTATGTGTATAAATATGGAACAATAAAGAATGAATTGGACGGTTTGCAGGCTCTGTTATTTCCCGACTGTTTCGCGGCCGATTCGCAACGCTGGAGGAATCCTAAAAATTGCAGGAGAATCTCGTTAGAGGAGCAGCGGAATCGTAGCTTGGGGGGTATTCTACTCCGTCACTCGGAGCATCTGGAAAAAAAGCCGCACAAAGCTGCCGGTGAAAGCAGGAGGAGAAGGGAATAACGAGATCGCGAGTCGGTGTATGCGTTCTGAATGCTAAAATGCTCGCGAGGCATCAAGGGGTAGAAAGCTTTCGGCGTTACGTAAAGCTGCGCGGCAGAGAGCCAAGAGAAACTATTACCCCCGGTGGGAGATGTGATCGAAGGTGCCTGTAACTATCCGTCAACGGCTCTGCCACGCAGAATGCAGAAAGCAGAAAGGAGAAAGCAGAAAGTGCTCGGATCACTGGCCATCTAACAACCAGCTGCACCTACGACTGCATCTCCCGCACCCTCGCCTCCTTGGAGACCGTAAATCTAACGCTCTGCATTTTCCAAGCTCCACGGCATTCAAGTACCTTATCGGTTATCTCAGCAGCTTGATCTCGGGAATAACGAGCTCACGTCGTAGATTCAATCTTGTTGGTCAAACAGTTGATTCGTCCTAAGGTCTAAAGGATAGGGTAAATGAAGAGAATGCATCGTAGGAAGAGATTCGTGATGGGAGGGAATTGAAAGAACGCTTTCATTTCCATCCCCAGCCTCCCCGTCTTCCTTCCGTTGCTTTTCCACGGATATCTGACCGTTTCATGCTCCGTTCGTCTTGGGCTGCGGCGCTTCGTCGTCAACTCGATCTCCCTTAACGATTCTTCGCTCCACCCCACTTCTCAGGGTCAAAGCTACCCAGCACAAAGGGTCCCGTCGCGTCGCGACTCGGTAGGCGCTCAAAAACTTTTAGTTGAATTTCATGCGGGCAAACGGAAATGCCATCCGCGGCTCGTCGTCGCGCTTCTGTTATTCGATCCAATTGTTATTTAACAGTGGGGAAAAAATTTACAAACCACCTAGCGGGGGTGCGCTCAGAGATACTTGCAGTTCAGATTCAAGTCTGATCGCTTTTCGAGCGCTTTATTGCAATTGCAAAAGCAGAAAATTGGTCAAAGTAACTGTTACCGCGTCGCTAGACAAATCGATTACCTAACGAATGGAGCTGTTAATCGAGCGACGCTGAGTCCCGTCGCGCCGCGCCGCGCAACACAAATCATAAAACGCGCAGCGCTCGTAAAACAAACATCCCGGGGAGAAATATTGCCACGGGGGCCAGCATTATTGGGCCGTGTTACCACGAAAGCGCGTGGTGCGGTTCCCCTCGAGCACGAAACCTCGTCATTTCTACAATGACGCACGATCCCGGACGCCTCGCGGATGCAGTGGTCTTTCCGAAACAGCAAGGGGCGGCGATCGGCCCATTAATGGGAATTAGCATTTTAATTGTGGAACGTGGGTGTCCACCGTGGATTACGTTTGTCAGACGGTTTTCCGCAATGGCCGAGGATCACGACCTTTCGGCCGAGGGGAACAAATAAGCAAATCAACGAATTAGCTAATGGCCCTGCTGATGAATCGACCTATTCCGGTCAGGAAGCGGCAAGAATAAGACAGCGTTGCTGCACGCTAACGGGCGAAACATTCCACTGAGAAGCATGGAATCAGAAGGTGGAAAGAAAAGATTGATTAATTCCAGATATTCTTCCCTCGATTTGAATTTTCCAAAACTGCAACTCAATAGTCGTCGACGGCTCGCTGCTTGCTCGATATTCTCACAAACTCCCAAAAGAGAAACAAGGAATCACGAGCAGCGAAAAGAATCAGAGGAAACGTAACGACAGAGTATGGCGAGACGAAAGTTGGAGTGGGCGAGCTTGGGAACGAGGGAACGGGAGCAACAGCTAGAGGGAGAGGAAGAAGTAAGTATGCCCGAGTTGGCTGTTCCACGAGGCTTACGGTCTTTACGTGACACACGTTCGTGGAATAAGAATTAGATTCAATTACCGGAGGCATTCAGGGCGCGTTCACTTGCATAAACTTTGTCTCCGTGAGTCTGTCGTGTTACGCGTCGGCTAGCGAGCTGCTCCTTCGGTGCTTGATGCTGGCTGGATCGACTGAAAGGCGTCAGTAGCAGTGGTCGTGCTTTGGTCAGACGTCAGCCGCCAACACCACTCATGGTTTACACTTTACGTACACCGGGAGAACAGTCACGCGTCGACTCCTTTTCGGTATGTGAGCTAAAATAGAATTAAGAGGGCCCTGGATGAATGAACCAACCACTGGGGATGGCCCTTCGAAGCTTACTAAATTTCGGAATCGAGATCGAAGATACTCTCCAAAGGAGTTCTCATTTCCCATCGACCAACAGATGTAATAATATACGGGAGATGGGCACTCGTAGCAAGGAATCTAAAGTTACCGATCGAATTTAAAGTCCCCCGGCCAGCAACTCGGAACTCGGGAACTAGGGAACTTACGAGCATGCTCCCGTGCAGCATATGTACGTTGCCCTGTACACCAGGAGCTCCTTTACATGCACATTGCGCCATTGCGAATTCGTGGACGAGTTTTATTCTTTGCACGGCTCCCCTAGATCCTCGCCCTGCTATATGCATCCGCGCGCAATTAACGAACAGCCCATTCAATTGGCAAACGGCGAGAATTTCCAAATTTTCCTGACGCTCGAGCGAGGAAACAGACATATTCAAAGTTTCGATCAACAGTGTGCTTTGTGATTCGACAGCGGGCAGGCGAACGACACCCCCGCGCGCGGAGACCGCTTAATCAGAGTTGCTTTGCCCGCGGGAGCAGTTACGTTTCTCGAAAGATTCGGTCCCGTCGTTAAACCGGGGACAATTAGCGGGAGGTCGAGGGCGGCGTTTCAAAGCAATTTAGCTTAAGCTACGTCGAACGGGCAGAATCGCGACAAAATAACGCCGGGCAAATCGTCCGCAGGAAATAGTACCCTCGCGTGTGCATCTCGATAAACCCAGGGCCCCTACCTTCCCCATGGGCAAATTTTTATACATCCAATTTGGCGACAGTAAATTTTTGACGAAAGAAATTCACCATATCTCCGGCAAGTCTCAAAAACTACCTCTGCGCGAGAATCATTTTCGAGAATCGATCGTCGAGTACGCTTCGAGTGATTCGAATTTCATGCTCCGTCCGCCCGTTTACTTTCACCACGTTGCAGCGGAAAGGGGATCGATGTACAGGGTGGCTCTAGTATCGGTTACCGCTTTGTTCGCCACAGTGGACCACGATCGATCGCCGCGCCGGGGTCACACGGCGCGATGGTGCAAGGACCGTAAGGGTATCTTTGAATCATCCTACACCCCTTCGAGGGTGCGAACAGTTGCTTCGTTAAAGAATTTCGTGTTCAATTAGATTCTCGTTTGCGCGAAACGTAAACCAGCGAGCAATTAGAGGGCGCGCGGCGTTGAAGGACGGCGATAAAGCCTCGTGGACAATGCCACTCTCGCGGGGGTAGGATTCTATGCGAGTACAGCGAGCATTATCGCAAAGTTTGCCCATAGGCGCCTCGCGCGACCGGCTGACTCTTGTTACTTACGTTTATATGCGCGCGAATAATGAAACGTGGACAAAGATCAGCGCACAGCGGCGTACGCTTGTCGCAGAGGGTTGGGATTTTTGTTAAATATAGTACCTATGTAGGAGCGTTGGCGGCGCGCATGTAAAACAGAGAAAATCGCGGGCAACGGTCGATTCTTTCCGTTGCCTGTGCCAACAGGACGGTCTTTACGCGTTTATCCAAAACGGCTGGAAATATCGGGAGCTGGTGGACATGGTGGAACACGAATAATGCTTCTGCACGACAAAGTGGATGGAATTACCGGTAATTCGGTAATGAGCGCGGCGAAACGGCAAGAATCGCTATAACCCACGTCACGTACTCGCGGTCATATGCGTAATGCAATGCGCGTAATGCACGTATTACGGCTACAGGATCCACTGATGCATTATACGTGGACTCGTGTACACGGTGCAAACGCATTATTGGCTGGTTATTCGCTCGCTAAACCCCACCACCCGACGGTCGGATACCTTAGCGCGGTAAAACTAGCGGGAATGCTGCTATTCTACTATAATCTCAACTTGCAGTACCTACATAAAGATCGCGGGTTCGAGTCCGCTACATATCCGCCTGTATAAAATCGGTCAAGATCGTTTTCGTGTCACGTTCCACTGCCTAAAATCGTACACGTTGACGTCCCTGCTGGTAAGATTCCCGGGACAAGTCTCGAACGGCCGATGGGAGATACCCAGTGGCAGCCTCAGACAAGGGGTGTAGAGTGTAGATTGTCTAGTGGCAGTAATAGTAAGAGTAGTCATGACCGAAGCTAGCGTAACAGGCATTATGCTGGCGCAGCCGTCTAAAAGAGCCTATAAGGGCCATCACTTTTATCAGGGGCCCTGCAACGTACACACCGATAATGTGCGGCGATCTGTTGATTGCCATTGTCGATCCCCGTGCGGAATGGCGTCACTGTAAACTGTAAACTGTAAACTGTTTGCGATCCCCTGTCCGCGCATGCACGTCCGCTGGATCACGTCTGGCCAACACGTACCCCTGCCACACAGGCGACCGTTGCCCGATCAGCCGTGGAAAATTCGTGGAGGCACGATGCTCGCTTGATCGTGAGCGATTCTCTTACGCGCCGATGCTGCTGCCGCGACCCTTTCCACAGGGATCGCTGATCGTGGGTGAACTAGTCGCCTCGTGTGCCGTTCAAACGCCAATCGATTCCAGGGGAAAGAGACGACAGTAGATCAGTGCCCCTGCTTCTGTTATCGGTGCGAGCAGGCAGTTCCTTGTGCGTGTTTATGGAGTATTATAGCTACTAGAATAACATTCTCTATTATATCACACCGCAGGGAATTTTTTATTTTCATTGCCAATATTTATGTGAATTTTTAAAGCTTAATATCAAAATTTAAAAATTTGGTGAAATTTTTTACAAAAATTTAAGTTTCTAGAAAGCTAGTGTAGGCCACTGCGACTGTTAACGCCACGATTAGAGAAAATAACGTTACCCATTAAGTAATCGATGCTCTCTCGAAGCCAAGGGGCGGGGGCGGGGGGCAAGCAGAGGGCCCAGCGAATAGACAAAGCAGGTGAATCGACCCTCCCCCAATATCGAGCCGTCGTATTTTTTGCTCGTGGGCGGCCAGCTTCCTTCCTGCTTAGAGTAATGGGTATTCCAGTCACGAACCAGGCGGGAACTAACCGTGTAATGATGGCAAAAGGTCCGCGGCATTACTTGCCTCGACTTGCGAAACGCGGGGGCGTGTTTTTGTTAGCGCTTTTTAGCGGATGCCTCTCAATTTCCACAGCCGAGTGGAACGTCAAGCCGCCCTGTTCTTACCAAAATTTCCAAAAGAGATACAGCGCACTCGTCATTAGAGATTACTCCTGGGTAGATTTGCGGAGTCACGGACCAGTTGCCATAAACAGGGGAGCGCTACATGTTCATAGAAAGATGTAACAATAGGTAAACCAGCTTGCGCACAGATTGCTCGCCTCGTTCAGGCCCAATCTACTCACTTCACAGCGGCGCAGCGTTCCGCGCCCACTGGACCCACACCCGTATTCAGCCTTCCCTGCCAATTATTAAAAACCTTACGCATCCGCGAACGCGGCTGCGCTCCGAGTTCATCCATTTCCCATCAAAAGATCGTCGAATATGCATTCGTCGGCCGATTCTCGCGAGACACTCGGTGCATCGTCCAATTCAAATCCACCCCCGCCGTCAATATGTGAGTGGCGTACGCGCGAGTGACGCGCATGAACGTAACGACGCGGGTGTAAGTATATTGACGTTGCCCGTGCTGCTGTTCCCTCCGCCAACGAAAAAGAGCAGACCGCCGCTATAGGTATATAAGCCGGCGTGGCGGAACGTGAACAGCCGATCGGAAGGACCGCGTCGGGGAAGGGGGGTTTGATTTTATTTCCCCGCGCTCATCGCCACCCGTCCTGTTTCCAGGATCACGCAGACCAAATTCCGTCCTCGCGACAATCGACGCTCCGCCACGCTTTCCCCGGTGTTCCTCCGTTTTATATCTATTTACCCACGCCTCCGGTCCCATATTTTTCTTTCCCCTCCGCGTTCCCCTTGCTTGCCAGTTTCCAGCCTCGTTAGCAGCGCGACAACTCGCGTGCGACGAATAATGAATTTTCCATCCTGGTCACTCGAATTCCGCGGGAAACTCTTTTCCGGTCTCGTCGTGGGGGAATTATGCTCTACGGGGAGGAAATTGATTGAGGATAATCGATAGAGATTAGCGTTGATGGAGGGTCGAAGGAGGATGGAGAATCTTCTAGGAAGTATGACTGTGGGAGGGCGTGTAACCTCGCGTTACCAGTAGGCTTATGCTTCCCTTGGGAATTGAACGCGGCCTTGACGAGAATGAAAGAAAGGCAGGCCGATGACATAATCGACTAAGTCACCGATTAAGGTCAATTATCTTTGGTCAACGCCTGCTCCTCCTCGCGGCGGCACGTTTCGTTTCGTTTTGACGGTTTAAGAGGCTGAATTAGGCGTTACGTCGGTACAGGTGATTACAGAGGATCTGGTTACTTGCCTCGTTAAGCGAGCAGAGAAAACTAGAACGAGCGCAAAAAGTGCGAGTCGCTTGAGAGAACGGTGGCCTGAATTTCGAGACTCGCTTGAACTTGAAGGAACACCCGCGAAACAGACTCCTCAGGCGGAAACTCTAATGCCCACGGTTATCTGGGGAACCGGGTAGCCATTCTTCAAGTCGAAGGATTTAAGAAAACGCCCCTGACACATTCTAGTTACAAGCATCGAGCATTTACAGGATCGAGTTTCGAGCAACACCGTAAATGTTTAAAGCTCTTTCCTTGTAACAGATGGATCGAGCCTCGTCTCGCCGCGAAACGCTATCAAACGATCCAACAAGGTTGCCATCCAACAAGGGGCAATATTTCAAAGCATCCATCGCGAACCGAGGGAATTATTTATCAACGAATTGCAAGCGCGCACAGCCGCGAGCCGCTTGATAAATTGACGGCTGAGCGATTACTCTGATAAGATCCAGCGGATCCTCGATCTACCTCCAACGCATCCCACCAATTTTCCCCGTGCCACTAATTGCCGTCGTCTCGTTCTCAACCTATTCTTTCCCCATTATCAATCATTCCTCTGAGTAGCCCGAAGCTTCGCTGAAAAATCCAGAGGAACCGCGAATTGATTTCCTACTTGCCCACCTCTACGTTCGCCCATTGCGATTAAATTATTCAGACCATTACCAATCCATTACCTTCTGCCAAAGGGGCAGGAGGCGACCAGCTTTGTCTATCGAACTTTCGTTTCAAACGACTCTCGCGAAGGAGCTGCTACTAAAGGGCCACTAACCAGCGAGATGAAGTGTCAGACCGCGCCGCGTGCGCAATTCTCCTCTGACCATTAAACTATTAGCAGACATTTCGAGCTCCCCTATAAACTTTGCAGTTTGCCTCGCCACTGACACGCAATCACCGCCTCGATACTGAATAATTTACTCGTCGATGGTCGCGAGAGAGGGCTTTGAAAAGCTTCAATGCGGACCGCGATCTTTGGCTGTTGGAAGAGAAGCTCCGATCCCGACAACTATCGATCATGCGTGCGCCGCGACGCGCCGAGGGGAAGAAAGAACTCAAGTGGAGACGAAAATCAGCCGCAGGACCGAGGGAAATTATTTATCCGCCAGTGGCCAGCACGGTGGACGTTGATAAATAGGCCTTAGGGAACGCTTGAGGGAGATGCTTGGGGAACGGGCGATTAAGCAAGATCCGCGCGACGGCCAGCGGAAAAAATTGTCTCCCCCGTCAAGCAGCGGAGAAGAAAGATAGGAGAATCCCTCTTTCTTCTTTCTTCTTTCTTTCTTTCTCCTTTTTCCTTTTCCCCGGGGAATGAAAATACTTAATCCACTGCAGCCTCGTGTCTCTCCAAATACACATCCGCTCTGCACCGTTGCCTCGAGGACGAGAATAGTTTAATCCGGTGGAAGGCTGATGTTCCCTAAAACGGACCCTCGCCTGTTCGCTCCCAGAAATTTCGGGGGAACGTGTCTAAAAGATTACGTGCTCGGCCCGACTCGCGATAGTAAAGGAAACGAGACGGTGGGCTGGAAATACGCTGCGTTGTTCGCGATGCTCGCCGATCGCTGACCAGCCCGGCGAAGTTGATCCAGAAATTCGTTTCGCTCCCGAGAACTTTGCCGCTGTTGCTCGTTGGCCCGTGCACACCGCTGGCCTGTGACACTCGCGGGACGCGCGCGATCCTCCCCTTAAGCTAGTTAGATGTAATTAACTGATGTAACTTCTACAACAAGCTTCGCGATGCGGCGCGGCCCTCGGAAAACGTAGAAATCAAATTAATTAACGTTTTGCCGGGCAACGCGGCGCTGTCGTACATTAATTACTCTGTTTATCGAAAGCAGGATAAGGGTAATACGCATTAGCCGCCATTAATTCTCGCTGGCGCGTCCGTTGCACACGAGTCTCGCGAAAATAAAGGGAAGTTTTCTATTTCCGGCGTATCATTGCGCTGAATTATTAGAGAATCTGGTTTAATTAAAGACACTCAAGATTTGAAATAAAACTAAGTAGAATAAGGAATTCCGTGATCATCACTGGACAGCTGAGGTATGTAAGTTTCGCAGAGGAGCGTGGTTGGCGAAGCAATAATAAAAACTGGTTGGTCAGGTAGCCGGGGCAAAATATCATCGCGGTTTCGAGGAAAGCGTGCTTGTCAGTGGCTGGAAACGGAGCAGGGGGCGCGAAAAACATGGGGTAGAAGTGGCATCAACAGGTTCCAGGGGGAAGTTTCCAGAAGCGCGCAGCAATTGTGGTCGGGCAGTGCTCCCCGCGAAATGTTTTGCAGATCTCCCGAGGCGTTTGCCCTGACTCCCTTCTCCCTCGTATCTCTCTGGATTCCCCGTGTCGATGGCAACCTCTCCGCCGCTTTTAATTAACCCGTACCGCAATTGTTGCGAAACCATGGGCTCTTTAACCACGAGCCTAAGCCATGGATCGTCTTCCCTGTCAGTAGCCCCTCAAGCTTTCGCTTTCTCAAGTATACCAGCAATAGGAACTGCCGCGACACCGTATAAACCGCACGGCACAACGCGCCGCGCCGTAGGTAATAAACAGTCCCATTTCCAGCGAAATTAAAAGCGAAACAACCCTCGTAAAACACGCTTTTTCATAAGGACAAGTATTTTTCTACGCCCGCGGACCACGGGCAAGGGAATGTTAAAAACGAGCGTCCCGAGACCGAGGATTAGAAAAATCCAGGGGATTCCTTGTACGCAGCTAAAATTCAATAGGGACCGTACGTACGCGTCGTGAATTTCATTCTGTTGTACCCCAAACGATTAAAGATTCGCTGCCGCGAAAGAGCGCGTGTTCTAATTGCGAGTTTTACTGTAGGGTAAGTCTGGGAGAGACCGACCAGCGGGAGAGCCCGCCCAGTGCTGATATTTTAAGACTGACGCAAGATAGGGCACTGTGTGTCATTGACATAAAAGAAATGAAGGCGCTTGTTGTTTATCTCCCATTGACCATTGTCACAAATCCATATTTAAATTATAGGAAACACTTAAGACTTTATGCGAGTCTGAAAGTTTTTAGACTACATAATTGTTATAGCGCTGGTGATATTTGAAAGACAGCTAAGTTTATTTACACTATACCGATATTGGGGGATATAATATGCATAAAACTACAGTGTCACCCCAACAATACGTATGTATTTGTTTTTAATTTATTTTGACATGGTGGTCGATCACTCCCTTGATTATGGGATAGTCCGACCACATGTGTTTTTCTTACCGTAAACCCATCTTCAAATTCAGGGAGCGAAAATTCCATTCTACAAGATAGTGATATGTCGTTAAAAGATTGGGACGAAAACGAATGCGTGGGATGCGGACAAAACTATTTCGAAATCTCGAAAAGCGACGATTGGATTAAATGTGTGCACTGAAGCCGTTGGTTTCATGATATTAGATGCTCCAAGTACAAGAATGTTTGCGATTTACATGCAGAACTGAAGAAGAAGTAACATATCAATTAACTTCTTCATGTATTATATTTTTTGTAAGCTACTTTTTGTTATTTTTCAAGGTCGGTTTCACCCGTAGTGGGTGGACGGTCTAACCTCGACATGCGGGTGAGACCGACCAGTTGCAGTGCCAATGTTTTTCGTTGAAAATGAAAATGAATATTTGAAATTATCGCACACTATAATTTATATATATACCCTAAATTGCTTGGGCTTTGCTTTAATGTGCATAAAACAACAAAAATATGAAAAACAACGATGCTACAATTTCTTTTCGAAATAGTGGTCGCTCTCTCCCGGTCTTACAATAATTAAAGCGGATGGCTCTGCGAAATGATCGTTGTACCTACTTGGGCGTCGGTGCGTTCATCTTCATCGGCTAGCTAGCAGATCCTTAAGGGAAGAGGACACTGAAATTTTGAAATCCGAAAATATTTGAGTCATGCGGAATTCCTCTTAAGGGAAGGAAGTAAGTTTGAAGTAAAGCCCTTATGCCAGTCTGGACTCAGTTTCTATCATTGCTTTTCATAGAATTTATATTACGTTACAAAAATCAAGCATAACTTCAAAAATGTTCTTGCGCAAAGTGTGTGATGCCACAGCTTCTAGGTTTTGCAGGGAAGAAGGGTCCATAGTAAAGTAAAAAATTGTGTATTGAGAAGTTTCTACGTCTCATACTTTTTAAGCTAAAAATGATTGAATTTATTAAATGTAAAAAATGCAAAGTTTTATCAAAATTTTGAGGAAAAGCAAGCACAGCGCAAAGAGTTTTGCAGATTTCTTCATGCCGATACACAATTTTGTTGGTCGCATGTTACTCTTGAAGCATGCCAAGCCGCAAGAGAATCAAACCAACAGTTTTGCGCAAGGAACATTAAATATATTAAAAAAGTAAGTTTTGAGATAAATGCATTTTAAATCTAAAGAGTAAATTCCAGAGCATTTTTCCTTTTTGTATAGTCTAAAATTCACCTGGTTGATATGCATTCTCTTCTGTTGTCTCTGTCTCTAGCGATACTTATAGCTGTTTCAGATACAACTTCCCCAGCTGTTTGTTTCCTCAATGTCATTGAGCGTACACAACCCATATTAATTTTGCAACCCGACAAGAAAATATCAAATTGATAAAATATATGTTTTCTGCAATCACTTTATAACCTATAATAATAGCACGCTTCACTCTACTCTTATAGCGAATTCGGGAGACCCGCACTGGCCGCACTGAGTGCAATTTTTAACCAATTGGAAGCGAGAAAACTCGCACTCAGTGCGGCCAGTGCGGGTCTCCCGAATTCGCTATTACTCTTGCGATATTTTCGGCTAATGAGGTCCATTTCACTCGTTTTATACAAGCTAAGTTCACTGCACTGTAAAATCTCACTCTCTATTCTCACGTAAACCGGAGTTTTGAAAGATTTAAAAAAATATGGTGTCTATCGCCCGGAGAGACTGACCTCTGTCGGCAGCCACTGACTCTTTTGGGCCCGCTTAGAGAGTTATCTAACCGAAAAACGAAGGTTTTGGTTTTCGGCTCTTTCGCAACGTTTTGGAAGAATAGGTTTTTCTGGTAGACAGACAACACTAGATGTCAAACCATGTTGTGTACAGTTGAACAAGGGTTCAGACTTGCCAAAAATGCAAAAAAAAAATTCTTAGAAATGGTCGAAAATCGCGATTTTTTCAGTGTCCTCTTCCCGTAAGGAGCATTTAGACTTTACACTTTGGATATGCATCGCGGATGATTTAGCCGTGCTTTATTCACGGATCACTTTCGATGAAATATAAATGAAAACAATCTTTACATCTTTCACTGTGGATAAATCATCCGCGATGCAGATTCCTTTCTCGGACGTTACTTGGTGTACTTGTGCTCTGAGTCGCCAGAGAAACGGGCGTCAAGTTGCCAGGTCAATTGTATTTGTCTGCAACTTCTGAATTTAGCCTCTAAAGAGTCTAAACTCTAAACTTTAAACTTTAGAGTCTTCTTCCTCGGCCGCCATTGGAAAAAGTTAGCGTAAAAGGGGTGCGACGATAACGGGTGCCCTTTCAATCCTCTCTCCCGTCCATTATATCGCAACCCGCGCGGCGCGGCGGATGCAACTCGTAACGCCACGATAATCCGCGCAGGCTGCAGCGGAAAGCTGACGCGAGATGCATTCAACGTTCGCTCTCCAGGCAAAGTTGCGTGCAGCATGCAGCTGCAAATGTGCACAGGGATAGGTGGTGTCGCACCGTTGAAAAATTCCCCAACTGTCAACGTGAGCTATCATCCTGTGGAACTCTGATTTTCGTTCGCAGCATCGCCTTTCAGAACCTCGCCTCGTATCAGACTTGGAAATTACACGCACGGTTTGGAGATGTGCCGTCGCCGTTGGAGCTCGATAGGGCTTAGGGGTGATGGGTGATTTCCTTGGTGAAGGATGCACACCGCACGCTGCACACAGCCTTCTTCGGCTTTGCTGCGCTGCGGAAGGAGCTTCAGAGGTTCGAACGTGCCTGAGAGATGGTTTGTCCCATTTTTGGCTCTGTGAAATCCTATCGGGGGAAATTCGAAGCTTATTCGAGAAAAAACAGTTTGCAGACGGATGAGACAGGCTCGTTGCGCGGCACTTTCCTCCTGATAAACTTGGCCAAGAGATGCTTCTGTGGCCAAGCAAAGATTTCCCTAATGGTGTTAAAAAGGAACGGCGGAGTCGGAGGTATCGCTAGATATTTATATACCTACTTTAATTATAATTTATAAAGGGGTGGAGTTGCTCAAGCCTCTGAAGTCGGAGGGGAAAAAGCACACCGGATCCAATTCCATCGTTCATCCCTAAGCTCCGGCGAAGGTGCGGCGCAGTTAACTGCAATCCGCAATCGCGAAAGACTCCCTGGGACGGAATTAAAGCTGACGCGAAGAGCTCTGAAAATATGTAGATTTGCGGTCGCATCCACGCGGCCGCAAATAACCGCACACGCGCACCCTCCCCCGTAATCTGCATGAAATTACGGAATGTGCGCGTAATTACAGCGCGGGCATTAAGGTCGTAGGGCGAGGATTCGGAGGCAAAAGTCCTGGCGCTCAGCATCCCCTTGTCCTCGACAAGGGAGTTAACGAATCTCTGATTTTTACAAGATTTCGTCAAGACCTTCGTGAGCGTTACAGGCTTTTCGGAACTGATGCGAATTGGTGTGATTAGAGCAAAGTCAATATTGCGAGAATCCGTTATTTCCTCTGGGCCGCCGCGCCGTACCGTGCCGATTTCTAAGCTCGTTTGACGAGAATTCAAATGAAAGGGCAGACGAGAGTACCCAAGTTTTTGAGAGTAAGGTAAGTACGGACCGTTTTGATAGGGATGAATCTCGATTGATAGTTGTCTCATTTCGAGTTTCTACATTTTCTACCCAAACGCGCTAAGTGATTCGTATAATTTCGCTGCTCCTCTATTCTCTATAGTCTATATACTCTTGACTCAATACAGTCTATTCTTCCATTTACTTTCATTTAAATCAATTGCTACGTTAATGCTGCTTTTGCACACGCGTGTTATTAACGGAGATTGGAACGAGTTGAAACAAATGTTAATTTTATTCGTGTCATCGATACTACAATGTCATCTGCAACTATGTAAATTCTGTACTCTACAATTATATTTCGAAATGTAATCCTACAACAGCGTTCAACCATCACTTCTCTGCATTTTGTTGAATGTATAATTATCAATGGATATTATTTAATGCTGCAATTCCCTGTGCCGTTATTATTCATACCCACATTTCTATTAATTGAGAATTTGTTACATTTTCGTCCTTAATTTAAGCACTCTTTCAGTTGCATTCCAAAATAGAGATCCTCCAGAAGCCTTAATTACGCCTTTTATACGAATATAAGATAAAATGAAATAAGTAAGTAGTTATTAAAGATTTTCCAAATCGATAATCATTGCATAGCATTTCATATGGCATATATCGTATAACGCGCCGGTAATTTGGTGGGTTTGGACCAGGAAATTCTACAACGTTAATAGGAATACATTATCCCCCCAAAAAACTTTAAAAAAGTAAAAAAATTACGGCAAGTACATGAAATCAAGTAAATCACAAAATAAAAAAAATAATACTAATAAATACAAAGTAAAAAAAGATGTGAAATCAGAATGAGCTGCAAGTACATAATGGTGCTTTCCCGCAGCGTGCAAAGGCGACACTGTGTAACACAATAAAAGACAAAAAAAAGATGTCCGCGGCCTGGAAGTCAAATACTTGGCGTGGCCAGGCAAGGTCAAGGTGTCGCTAAATAAGAATTATTTAAAAAGGCAAAATAATGAAAATGTATTCATACTGTCAGAGTTTAAAATTGACAAATTATGTAAAAGGTTGTGAGAGGAAAACTGTCGGTGTGGATGAATGATCTTACAATTATTTTAAAACGCAATATAATGAAAATGTACTCATATTGTCTGAGTTTTAAATGGACAAATTTTCTAAAAGCCTGCGAGGGGGGGGGGGGGGTATGGGTATTGATGATCTGAGAATACCTTGCCTGGCCACGCCAAGTATTTGACTTCCAGGCCGCGGACATCTTTTTTTTGTCTTTTATTGTGTTACACAGTGTCGCCTTTGCACGCTGCGGGAAAGCACCATTATGTACTTGCAGCTCATTCTGATTTCACATCTTTTTTTACTTTGTATTTATTAGTATTATTTTTTTTATTTTGTGATTTACTTGATTTCATGTACTTGGCGTAATTTTTTTACTTTTTTAAAGTTTTTTGGGGGGATCTCACTTCTTTTTACAAAGATTTTACAATTACAGCATAATAATTATCAGTTGTTGAAATTTACAATTCCATGAATCTGAAAGCACGTACAATTCCATGAACCTGAAAGCACGTACAATTCCATGAAACTGAAAGCACGCAGAATTTCATGAATTGTTTTATCAAATCGAGAAATGTTTTTCGTGGTTAGAAAATTAAAATTTCCATTCATAACGTCATTTTCTGAGTATATTTCATGGAATAGTATTTTTTAAATTAATTTGTTTATGTTTACCAAATTCATGCGTTTTATTGGGCTCTAATTGATTTTAGTATCAATTTTCATTTTCATGTTTACAGATTTCTGTGCTTAAAGGGGTTATCGCTAGATTTAGCATGAATTTTAGTGTTTTCAGATTCATGGAATTGTACGTGTTTCCAGATTCATGGAACTGTATGTGAGACCGCATTTTGATTGCAATTCAATGGTACAACGATATATATTTGTAAAAACACGTAGCATCTCAAATTTTGTATATAACCTGACTGTAAGCCAGCGGTGGCCACATCGGGCCATTTGGGAGCAAGGTCCCCATTATGTTTACCGTAGCCGCGTGGAAGGGGAGCTGGAAGCCAATGGTAACGTGGGCGCGCCACGGATAGGGAAGACTGTAAGAGTGTAAGTAGTAGCGTGCGGTGCAGGCTCGTACCCCTAGGCTGAAATAACTGGCCCTCTTAGGAGCCCAAGTGGCAACGATCACTGGGGCCCCCAAGATTCCAAGTCATTCAAGCCTATCGTACGGGCATGAGGTTGCACCACACACTACTACAGTTTTCCCTATCCGTGGCGCGCCCACGTTACCATTGGCTTCCAGCTCCCCTTCCACGCGGCTACGGTAAACATAATGGGGACCTTGCTCCCAAATGGCCCGATGTGGCCACCGCTGCTGTAAGCTGTCAAAATTTGGAGTAGATTGCATAGTGAAGATAGGAATTGATGAACGAAATTGCATAGTGAAGATAGGAATTGATGAACGAAATTGCATAGTGAAGATAGGAATTGATGAACGAAACATGTATTAGTTCGTTTTGGCTGAAGGTGTGCGTATAATAACGCGTATACGTATTATGTCGACAAAAATTTGAGATTGAAGAAGAATCAGAAGAAAAATCTACCGTTTTCGACAGATCCCTGAGACGATATTACGATATCTCTGTCATGCGTGGACCGATTTTATTGAAATTGGTCTTATTCGAAAGCCGATATGCGGTTTACATAAGAAAAATGCCTTTAAATTTACAAAATATTGCAGACCTGATGAGATATTAATGTATAAATGTCAGAATTAGGTTAAAGTGGCTCCGCGACGAGTAAAGATACAAGGTAGCGACATCGACATGTACAGGGTGTTTTTCATGTACTTGGCGTCGCACAGTGGCGAATTTCGGCGAAAAGCTGGCCAAAAATCAGAATGTAAAAGTTTTAAATTTGCTAAATCCAATTGGTGCGATTTATTTATGACATATTTGTGCATAATTTCTTACTAATGTAAATATATAAACTGCAGCCCTTGCTGAGATATGTCAGTTCAAAGTTGACGCTCGAAATTTGAAGGTCTACTTTGAGATTTATTTTCAGCTTATCGAGTCCAGCTATCAAAATAAGCATTATATATTGTGGTGTAGTATCATATACACTATTATTGTTTTAAATGTGAAGTCTGTAAAAGTTTTTATAAACAAGTACTGAAAGCATATTCATTTTTTGTTTATTCTTAAGCAAAAAGTTACAACTCAAGCGAGCTCAAGTGCCATTCTTTTTTTTAAATGAAAGCTCAAGGTATGCACTTTAAGACCCCGTTGCAGTTTTTTGCAACAAATTGCTATTTTGGCAAATATTCTCATTTTTGTGTAGAGTAATGTGGGGTAAAAGTGCGCACTTAAAGTTTAGACTTCTCTAAAATCCTTGGTATTACACTGATAATCATTATTCGATAGGCAGTGACTTCATGTAAATTGACATGTCACAACTTATATAAAATAAATATTTCCAAAAAGTGTGAAATGCAAAGTTTTACCCGATATGTGGGGCATAAGTTCGCGTGTTATGGGGCAAAAGAACGCAACGAGAAATATCCAAAGTATGCAATATAATAATGTTAAAATATATACAAATATTAATGTTTCAGTAATGACTGCGTAATTATTTGACTAAAACCTACAAACCACAATACTTTTAATATTTTTAATAATATAATTATAATTAAAACAACAAATTAAACATTAAACGTTAAAAAATTATACTTTTAGCTTCTTAGAGTTATATTACAATAAAATATTTTAATAATTTGCACGGGAATTGCAGATTCATTTTTGGCCAGCTTTTCGGCGAAATTCGCCACTGTGCGTCGAGACGCTACCGCGTCTCTAGATATTAGAAGAGGTGGCACGGCGGAGCAGTGCGAGAGAGAGGACAAAGGACGGAGATCGGTGAAGTGTGTGAGAGAGAGAGAGAGAGAGAGAGACAGCGCGCCAGTGTGTCGGGATAAGAATGTAGACCTGCATTACCAGCGACTGCAACTTTCAGTTCCTTTACCACGGGTATGCGAAATGTGGTGAATGATGGAAGCATGTGTAATATCACAGACCAGGTATAGAATAGACCTTTCACTCTTTTGTCTTCGGTGTCACCGTTCTGAAGTACCGATATTCTGAAACAACCACTGGTTTTCGAGCGCCCTCTCGGATTTTTGAGCGGTGGGTGCGGCAAACATAATGTATTTCTAGCATTGACACAGGTAAAGCTGCCGGTATCACCGAGAAAAGTATAGAAGCTGTGTTATACAGGGTGTCCCACTAACTCGGTTCCCTTAAATATCTATTATTTCAAGTAATAAGCGAAAATATTATTTATAGAAGTTGTCTCGTTGTAAGAAACACAAAACACGGTGAAACTAGTTTATTTACAGGGATAGATTGGATGTGAGGCCAATTTTATTTTTTCAAATGGACTGTCAAATTTTTTATCGTCAAATTCAATAGAATAGCGAATTCTGAGTATGAAAGTACTAAAGTGCATTAATCCTGAAACTTACTGTTTCTGAGATATTCAACATTGTCCATCCTATTACTTTGATTATGAAACATATTCGAAGCTATGCTCAGTTCATTTCGGATAGCCAGCCGTTGAATGCGGAAATAATACAGTAAAACAATACATACGAACGTGAAAGAGCATTTTTTTACTCTTGAAAATATAAACATGCTATGTGAGGCGTGTGTAATAAACCAATTGAACGATTATTCGGCGCAACATTTAAACAATAGTATGTACACCACAAGTGCCTTTCTTTCACCTTAGTTCCCCCGTTACTTCAAAGTGAATCTGCTAATGTTAAAACATCAAAACATTGAAGTAATAGAGTTAACGGGATGGGCCACGTGAAGGCGTGAAAGGTCTTTACCATCCCTAAGTATTTTCAATGTTGACTAAAATGCAAAGCGCGCGTCTAAATAGAAAGTGAACAATCGTACAGAAATAGAACTGTAGATACTCATTGTTATTCTGAAAAATGGAACATTGACAGTCGACATTGTTTTCACACGTCATTACAATAATCTGGGGTGCGAGTGGTAGACCGATCATAAAAGCGGAGTGCGCGGCTCGCTTACCTGAGCCGGGAAATTCCGCACAACTCTGGGCAACGTTACTTTGAACGAGACCATCCAAAAATTCTCGAAGCTCGGGCAACACTGCTGTCCAGCAGTCGCTGGCAACCCGCCGAACACCCGTGAATTTTATGGTTTTTGACACTCGAAGGGGTTGGAATACCGTTAAGAAGGGAGAAATGCCCAGGATTTTCAAATTTCCTGTGCTTTTAAATCTGTATTGATACTGGCTCGCATCATCTCTCCTTGTATTTAAAGCGGGGGTGGAACTAATTATTTTCGTAATCCACGTTAGAAAACGAGTAACTTTTGTTGGAAACATTTTTTCTTAAAACCATTCCAAACTATTTTTTCGATGTCTACATCAGGCCTTCCCAAGTAGGGGAAATGTTCTCCCGAAACACATGTTTCGGTTCTCCTTCCAACACTCCTTCTCTCAGAGGAGACAGTAACGCCGCTTCGAAGCAGAGAGAGAGAGAGAGAGAGAGGACAGTAGGAATCGTCCCACCTTAGCTGAAGGCGCAGCGTTGGAGGAAGAACCGAAACATGTGTTTCGGCAGAACAATTCCCCTACTTGGGTGGAGCTGTTCAAGTACCCGGAAAAAGCAAGCCGAGCCTGACTCGGCTTGAAAAACCGAGCCGAGCCGGGTACCCGAAAGAACCGAGCGGCTCGGATAGAACCAAGTATTTGAATTTTTCCAAACGGCCCGAAAGAAATCGGGCAGCTTGAAAAGCAAGCGAGCGGGCCGTAAGAAGCCGGGTGGCTTGGAAAGAAACGAGCGGTCTGCTCGACCTACTGGTAGATGTTAGATGGCAGGCAAAAGGTCGGAAGCTAAAATGGTTCCAAAAGGAGAAGCGAAATGACATTTAGTATCTTGACCTGCAGGAGTATCGTTTACACCACTTGGGTTTTCCCCAACCACTTACCTGATGACCGTCTATACCAGCGCCGTTCAGGAGTTGCCGCGTAGGGCAACTGGTCAGACAGCCCGGGGCAAACACTTGCTGGCGGTGGGCAAGCCACGCCTCGCCGAGCAATACGGTACAGACGTCAGGATGAACAAGGACCGTCGCGTCGGCTCAACGAGCGGTGACGGGGGTTCACGAGTCGCCACCGACTGAATATCAAAGATGCCGACACGACTCGTATCTGGCCCGTTGGCAGTATAAATGTTCCTTAACCCTTATTTGTCGCTCAGTTTCCAACTTTATTTATGTGTTGATGACAAACTAATACAATGGTAAAAAATGAATATAATGGAAAAATAAATAGTTGACTTTGCAAATTGTTTTATTGAAAACAAAAAAATTAAATTTCTGTATAATCAGGCATCCGCTTGTTCAACTCGGTCACAAATAATATAATAAATGTTTATCACCTCATTGACAAAATGTACAGTATAAAAGAAATAACAATATTTACACAATTTATTAATATGTAATACAAAAACTATTTACATAGAAGTATTTGAATGAACCTACTAACACATGCCTACCTACACATCTACGAGCCTGTACTCCCGCCACAACCATTCCTCCCCACTCCGCTCTAACGATAGCTGACGTCACTGCCCCGAGCTTTGCGCGCAGCGTTTGCCCCGGGCAAATGCGGCTGCCCATGCCCCGCAAACGGTAGCCTGACCGGCGCTGGTCTATACAGATTATTGTTGCCGCGGCGCGACCCCCTCAGGCTGAGGCCCTCAACCATTCTTCGCGCGCTGCCTGACACCTCACTCTTGTCACAATCACACACCCCAAAAATCAGTCACACCGAAATCACGTCACACGTCACTCTTTCTAACAGTACTCGCTCCCACAGAAGGCACCTATCTACTCATTCTCCACATTCATTGCACAGTGTGTAGAAAATTTATTGGTCGTTGCTCTTGGGGGGTGAATCTACACCTCTGGTTCGGTGGACATTTGTAAAAAAAATTGTCCGCGAAATTGTTTATAATATTGAAAATTAATGTTAAATTTTTTGGTAAACTTCTCGAAATTCTTCACCGATTTCAATGACCTTCACATATGTTGTCAAAGTCATCATTCTGAACAACATTTCCCTTTAAACTTTTTGGCGGTCGGATTTGGATTACGAAATATTCGCAAAAAACTTTACTTAACACTAGAATTAAAAAGTTTAAAGAGAAATGTCGTTCAGAATGACGAGATTATGGAAATGAAGGAAAGCAACCCTTTGGTCAGGAAAAATTGTTAAAGACTTCGGAACGATTTGATTGTGTAGAGTTACACGTATATGTAGGCATGGGTCCACCACTACTCTGCTGCTTGATACGAGACACATAGCATAAGATTACCATAATTGATTAATCATTTTTAATTAGTTATTATAGGAAGGGTTCAAAATGATAAATGAAAGTGTATCTCTGTATACAGAGTATCCCGGGCATACGGTTGAAACAATTGAAAAAGTTGAAAAAGTTATATAAACCCATGTCCGCAAATAATTTATTAGGGAATTATAAGATAGCAGAGATTCGTTACGTCGTGAGCGAAGTTGTACAATGCTTCTTCGTTGTATAAGTCTGTAGAGTTGCTGATTAATAAAGAAATGAAGAAATTCATTTGCCTTTTAAAAATGCTGTATTAATTTGACATCGGGACACCCTGTATGTAAATTCTTACCGCTATTATAACTTCCATTCCTACCGCTTATAGCGCTGCACTCTTATTTCATGCTTAGCCGTTAAGGTTGGATGCGACACGGAAATGGTAATGGGGCTCTTGAGCCCCAAAATCGAGTGACACGGAAGACAATAGAGTGAAAGGTCTATTCTATACCTGGTCTGTGATATTGCAAGTATTTTCTGCGTAAGAAACTTTTCAGTATTATTTTCGGGATCAGACAAATTGCTATAATTCGTTTTTCAATCTATATGAACATAAAACTTTGAACTCAAGATTTTATATATAAAATAAAGTGAAAATATACTTATTACTTATTTAATATTCATTTGTACATACTTGTATCGTTTCATTGGAATGCACTGAATGTATTTTAAAGACAATAAAGTAGAAAAACTCTAACATGAATGTAATAAAGTTAAGACTGCCGTCTCATTTTTGTTATGGTCCGAATCGATCGAAGCGTCCCCTGTAAACAGACGGACCCTAATAAAACTACTGCGGTCGATAAAAAGAACTTCTAAAGAGGTGACATCTCCAGCAGGGATTGGAGGACTCCGGGGTCACAGCACACCTACAGGAGCGGTGGTAACGTGTGCGTGAATTGACGCCAGCGCCAAGCCAAACCAAATGCGCCACAGGCGTGAACAAGTACTACGCACGATTGGAAATTCACGCACATATTACCACCGCTCGTGTAGGTGTGCTACCACGGTGGAGTCCTCCTGAGTGATGGGACTGATACCGTATCGATACATATCGAAAACCCTTCTACAAATTTCAATCTGGTATTAATACATATCAAAGTCAAATGTATCAAAAGAAATCGATGCTTCTTTGATACACTGTTGCGTGGCCGGTTGGGTCCTCTGGATCAGTGATGCCAGAATGAGGACGGGTACTCTCGAGAATTTCCCCCACCACGCATGCACACTACGCCGGAGTGGCGTGTCCGAGCTCACGGACGCCGCTCCGGCGTAGTGTGCATGCGTGGTGGGGGAAATTCTCGAGAGTACCCGTCCTCATTCTGGCATCACTGCTCTGGATCCGTCGTAGGGAATTCAGGCGCGGGACGATGCCCGTGGAACGCTAAGGCGTTCTGCTCACTGGACGCGGATATCTTAAAGATGATTATAATAATAAAGGTGATAGTAAAATAATAAAAGATTAAAACACAAATAACTGATAACTGCCCAGATAGCACAAAGACGTTTTAAAAACGTTTTTAAAACGTCCAGGTTAGACGTTCGGGACGTTCTAAAAACGTCCAGAAAAGGTCCTAGAAACGTCCATTTTCACAAACCAGACCGTTTTCTGGACGTTTTTAAAACGTTTTCAGGACCTTTTCTGGATGTTTTTAGGACGTTTTTAAAACGTCTTCAGGACCTTTTCTGGACGTTTTTAGGAGGTTGGTACTGGTTCGATTAAATACAAATTTATGGATGTAAATTGTTTTCAAAATATTACTAAACTCGATAACAATTTATTTCGTTTACTTACAATAGATACATGAAAATGTCAGTACAAGGTCGAATACAGAGAATATACCACTTAAAATAGATATGAAGTATGTAGAACATGTAGGTACCCAGATAGCACAGGACGTTTTAAAAACGTCCATTTTACGTCCATTTTACGTCTGAACGTACACGGCTTGATTTGTGAAAATGGACGTTCTTAAAACGTTTTCTGGACCTTTTCTGGACGTTTTATGGACGTTTTAAAAACGTACTTTACGGACGTTTTAAAAACGTCCTTTTCCGTACTGTTGAGAAGAGAAAGTATCAGACGTTAAACCATCGAGGCCAGAAAGGACCGTCGGCGTATTGTCATTTTTATGTAGAGGACACGCGTCTGTTTTTCGTCAGTGCAAGCGTAGGGCTGTTGCCCAGTCATATACAGGGTGATTGGCTCGGTACGCCTGATCCGCCTGGCAAGCGTGACGAGGTCAACCCCCCGTGGTGTCTCTCCGAAGTTAAGGCTTTCGACCCTCGAAGGGGCTGGAGTACCTATTAAAAAATGAGAAATCTTCGAATTCCTCATTTCTCATCAGATCTGTGCGGAAGCAACGCCAATGGATTCCTGGCGCTCCGTCGATTAAAATCATACCAAATATCATGCAAATCGGACTACTTTGACACAACCTGTTTGTATTCCCTATGTAAAAGTTTATTCTTTATCGTATGGATATGGAAGTGTCGCCGATGGATTCCTTGGGGTTTTCTGATGAAAATCATGCCAAATGTCGTGTAAATCGGACAACTTTTACATAGGGAATACAAACAGGTTGTGTCAAAGTAGTCCGATTTGCATGATATTTGGTATGATTTTAATCGACGGAGCGCCAGGAATCCATTGGCGTTGCTTCCGCACAGATCTGATGAGAAATGAGGAATTCGAAGATTTCTCATTTTTTAATAGGTACTCCAGCCCCTTCGAGGGTCGAAAGCCTTAACTTCGGAGAGACACCACGGGGGGTTGACCTCGTCACGCTTGCCAGGCGGATCAGGCGTACCGAGCCAATCACCCTGTATTACCGAGGCCTGTGCCGTCTCTTAAGCCGGAACTAAGGTTCCCAGGGGGTTAAGGGTTCCACTCGGGTGGCCTGCATGCACTTATTTAGAAGGTCGCGAAAACATCGTAAACCTATAAATTAAGTACCGATGGTTCGAGATTTGGAAAGTTCCCTTTCTCACGCTTCACAACCACCCTCGAGACTGACACGCCTACGCCAATAGACAATTTTCTTTTACCACCTCTCCGTTATAACTCCACCAATAGTTTAGTCTTGTTAGCCCTGTAACATTAGGACTCCACCCCTGCGAGGAATCTTGGAGTCATCGTTCGCGAGCAACTGTGCCGTCGAGATCAGAAGCAATTTAGAGACACACCAAGATCTATCGAGCTCTGCTTGCGAGCAGAAGACTTGTACACCGTGTAGATTTGAACATCTCCGAGTATATTTTTGTTGCTGAGTTTCTTATTTCAAATATAGAATAAGCATTGTGTTTTTAAATTGTGTGCGGTGTTTTACTCAATCCACCCTCATTATTCGCTTCTCATTTTGGAACATCAGTTTTCAAATTCTTGGGCTCTTGCACGACATCAGTGCAGGAGAAGTGGTCAGAGAATCGTGAAGATTTACAACCTTCAACAAAAGCGACGCTCTGCCATAACACGTACGTTTTAAAGATAGCCATGTTTGAAGCGTTTCAAACCGTTTCTCGGAGTGTGGTATGAAGTAGCGTGTTAAAGAAAAAGTTATTAAGAACAATGGTTCAGTCACGGCCGTCGGCCGTGGTTCAGTGCATCGTGCCTTTGTGCAAAAACAGATCAGATTCTGAAAATTGGAAGAAAAGGAATGATGGTAACAGTAACAACCAGAAAGTTACTTTCCACAGGTATTGAAGTTATTTTATTAATTCATGATGGAACAAATTATTATATTTAATACGTTCACTACCGCCTTTTAAGGAAAAATATATAAAGGTATACTGGGTAGCAAACGTGTTAAAGTAACTATATTTTCAAAACATATCTTATTTTGAACTTTATTTCTGTTTTTATAGATTTCCAAAGAATTCTGATACTTGTGAAGCTGCAAAGGCCACCATACACGCTGCTTCTTGCGGTTCCATTTGCTTGTACAGTCAAAAGTGAGAATGCAAGACTTGAGCGTGTGTGTCCACAAATCGGTCAATTTAGTATGTGCGTACTGTCAATTTCCTGCCATGAACGCAATTACAAGTTTTGACGGTACAAGCAAATCGAACGGCAAGTAGAGACATTTTATTAAGACACATTTTATGCACAAAATATTACTCTTTATTACATATAACAAAATTGTGATTTTGCTTTGCGCTAGTCTTTTAGTGTATTGTAAATCAATAGCATTTTCAATTGTGAATAATGCAGACAAAAAAACATTTTCCTCAATACTTTGAGATCTTTCAACGAATTTGTAACAATGTTATAAACATCTATTGTAAGTGCAGATATTTTACATATTCTGTACCTATATTTTGTATAATATGTATAATCTATGTGTACTACCTACATGTTCTACATACTTCATATCTATTTTAAGTGGTATATTCTCTGTATTCGACTTTGTACTGACATTTTCATGTATCTATTGTAAGTAAACGAAATAAATTGTTATCGAGTTTGGTTATATTTTGAAAACAATTTACATCCATAAATTTTTATTTAATCGAACCAGTACCAACCTCCTAAAAACGTCCAAAAAACGTCCAGAAAACGTCCAAAAAACGTCCAAAAAACGTCCAGAAAAGGTCCTGAAGACGTTTTAAAAACGTCCTAAAAACGTCCAGAAAAGGTCCTGAAGACGTCCAGAAAACGTTTTAAAAACGTCCAGAAAACGGTCTGGTTTGTGAAAATGGACGTTTCTAGGACCTTTTCTGGACCTTTTCTGAACGTTTTTAAGACGTCCCGAACGTCTGACCTGGACGTTTTAAAAACGTTTTTAAAACGTCTTTGTGCTATCTGGATAGTACATATAGATTGTACATATTATACAAAATATAGGTACAGAATATGTAAAATATCTGCACTTACAATAGATGTTTATAACATTGTTACAAATTCGTTGAAAGATCTCAAAGTATTGAGGAAAATGTTTTTTTGTCTGCATTATTCACAATTGAAAATGCTATTGATTTACAATACACTAAAAGACTAGCGCAAAGCAAAATCACAATTTTGTTATATGTAATAAAGAGTAATATTTTGTGCATAAAATGTGTCTTAATAAAATGTCTCTACTTGCCGTTCGATTTGCTTGTACAGTCAAAACTTGTAATTGCGTTCATGCCAGGAAATTGACAGTACGCACACACTAAATTGACCGATTTGTGGACACACACGCTCAAGTCTTGCATTCTCACTTTTGACTGTACAAGCAAATCGAACAGCAAGAAGCAGCGTGTATGGTGGCCTTTGCAGCTTCACAAGTATCAGAATTCTTTGGAAATCTATAAAAATAGAAATAAAGTTCAAAATAAGATATGTTTTGAAAATATAGTTACTTTAACACGTTTGCTACCCAGTATACCTTTATATATTTTTCCTTAAAAGGCGGTAGTGAACGTATTAAATATAATAATTTGTTCCATTATGAATTAATATAATAACCTCAATACCTGTGGAAAGTAACTTTCTGGTTGTGATGAAGTGCCGTTAAGATGGCGGGTTGTAAGGCCGCCTGACACTTGCTTTTCCTTATTTCAAATTAATGAAATAAGGCCGCGTTATGGTGACTTACTTTGAGTAAAACTGCACTTTAATATTTGAAATCTAATTTATTAAAATAATACTATGGTTGTGTGATGGTGAATGAGACAAGAAAAAAAATATGGTGTTCACGGTTCGATGGTCTGTGAGTAAGTGGCTCGTGACTGGGAAGATGGATGCGCTGGTCGGTCAGGAAGCGGAAGTATAGACTATGGGGGTGCGATCTTCTAACACTCGTGATTGGTCAAGACATCGTGAGCTTCCCGCACATTTCGCAGAAAACGCGGGAACGCGTCTTAGCCCAAACCGGGGTTTTCCCAGAAACGCCGAAACCGCTCGTGACGTCACAGGCGGGCTCGCCCAAGCATGGGGCTACAACAATTGCCTGCGCTTCTCGGCGCGTTCGATGGAGAGGTATAACCCTCTGGTCAGTGAGTCTCAACCACCTTCTACCTTGCGACGCAACAGGTTGTTACTGTTACCATCATTCCTTTTCTTCCAATTTTCAGAATCTGATCTGTTTTTGCACAAGGGCATGATGCACTGAACCACGGCCGACGGCCGTGACTGAACCATTGTTCTTAATAACTTTTTCTTTAACACGCTACTTCATACCACACTCCGAGAAACGCTTTGAAACGCTTCAAACATGGCTATCTTTAAAACGTCCTGTGCTATCTGGGTGTATTGAACACAAAATAAAGAATTTATTGGAGTTCAGAATTATACGTTCGCTCGCTTCTGCTTTTGGGGCTCGAGAGACGCTTTCCAGGATCCATCGGGTTTTTCTTTTATTAATAACAAGATATCTTAGTTACGCCAAGAGCCAATCGCAAATTTACTAATTAATTAGCTTAATTCCTATTCGTCGATCCGATTCCTTTCGATTATCGATTTTTATAAAACCAAGCATTTAACTACTGGGTGTGTTCCAATTCACGCATACTGCGCATGAAATTGGTGGCATCGTATTGGTGGCATCGTACGATTCCCTAGAATTTCTCTCACTTGCCACCAATACGATGCCACTTCCGGTGCAGCGAGCGGTGCAGCAATCGCAGAATTTCAAAGGAGAAGCAGTCACTGCACCGCTTGCTTCACCGGAAGTGGCATCGTATTGGTGGCAAGTGAGAGAAATTCTAGGGAATCGTACGATGCCACCAATACGATGCCACAAATTTCATGCGCAGTATGCGTGAATTGGAACACAGCCACTGTTGCGTGGCCGGTTGGGTCCTCTGGATCCGTCTTAGGGAATTCAGGCGCGGGACGATGCCCGTGGAACGCTAAGGCGTTCTGCTGACTGGACGCGGATTTCTTAGAGATGATTATATTAGTAAAGGTGATAGTAAAATAATAAAAAAGATTAAAACACAAATAACTGATAACTGTATTGAACACAAAATAAAGAATTTATTGGAGTTCAGAATTATACGTCCGCTCACTTCTGCTTTTGGGGTTCGAGAGATGCTTTCAAGCATCCATCGGGTTTTTCTTTTATTAATAACAAGATATCTTAGTTACGCCAAGAGCCAATCGCAAATTTACTAATTAATTAGCTTAATTCCTATTCGTCAATCTGATTCCTTTCGATTATCGATTTTTATAAAACCAAGCGTTTAACTACATTGCGCTGGAAGAGAGAGAATGACGTGTGAACTGGGTGAGAGAGAAAAGTATAGATATCGGCACATGCGCATTACGGTCGATTGGGAACCTATACTTCTCTCGCTCACACATGTCTTTCTCTCTCTCTCGCACCAATTCGCACATGTCTTTGTCTCTCGCGTGATGTTGGCGACAGTTTTGAAGCATTCACTCTTAGGCAATGAGACCTCCATCAACAGACGCGGTCGCGTCTGGAAGCTAATTCCCCTTCCCCCCTCTACCTATAGGCACACTGAGCGACCAAGTATCTATACACGAATGATCGCGAAATTGACAGGTCTCCGAACCTATTTTAGCCTTATTATCTTATTTTATGACATAGTCCCGGTGTTTTAACATGATTAAGCGACTAAAGTCCAGTTCAAATATATTGGCCGGTGAGTTTCGTTTCGCGAGCAGCGCGCGAGGAGAAATCAGCCACCACCACCTGACGATCGTGGATTGGCAGTTGAAGTTGCTGGGTAGCCGAGGGGTATGGGGGGGTAACGGGAACGGTGCTCGACTCCGCCTGTCGTCACAGCTACGTTAGCTGTGGGGCTGTTGTTTATTCTTAGCGTAATAGTTGTGTGCGTTACGGAGCTATGCGCAGACCAATAGGAAATGAAGCTAACGCGTTGATGTTGTGTCTCGCTTTGTCCTTTGGGCGCCGTCACACTCCGTCCTTTGCGTGCGCGATGATCGCAAGGGCTTACGCCTTGCGGTGAGCACGGGAACCGCTTCGCAGAATCTTGACGCAGACCCGACTCAAGTCTTTTTTTGCGCCATAGGCGAACTTCTCACATTACGCTCTTTATTATAATACATTTATTAGAGATTATTTATGGCTGTACTCTGAGAAATTAGGCAACTACTAGGGCGTAAGGTTGACAAGAGGTACAAAATGGTATTTTCATTGTTGGCATTGTTGAAAATAAATTTTTAAATGAAATACTACAAAATTGTACTACAACGGTTTTAAACTACGAGTAAAAATTAAGAGTACGGATATGAAGAAGCTCAATTAAATGTATTATAATAAAAATGGAGGAATTTGGCAAGCTCTCCTAGGACGCAAAAAAGACTCGTGCCGTGCCTGGCAATCTGATTGTTGCACGCATGCGGCGAGCAGTCACGAACTCACGCAGTGGGTGGAAACTGAATAGGAAACTTCCGGGATAGCGTTTAGGTAGGAAGGGAAAATCTCTTATACCCCAGAGGGTGCTAGTGTCGCGGTATAGTTGTGTTTGTATCTGTACATACACGATTGGCTGAGACTTATACAGTCTTATAAGTGAAACAAGTAAGACGTGAGTGAAACGCTAAGTATTAGGTATTTACTTGTGTTTATTGTTTCATTTAAAATAAATGTGCAGAAGAATGGAGCAATTGCAAAGACGGTGACAGGTAGGAAAGTTTTATCTACGGTTCGAGTTACAGTTAAGACACTTGTTTCTTTGAATTTTCGTGATGTTTTTAGGTTATAAACTCTACTATCAAAATCTTTCAATTTACTATAAAAATTATTAAAAATGATTTCCTAAATTTAAAACTTTTATTTTTGGAATGCACTCGTTAAATGCTATTAACAGACACAAAAATAAATTTTGTTAGATGGAACGAGAGGACGGAGAGGACCAACAGTACATTGGCGATGCGCAGTGCCAAGTTGTACTTCAAACAGCAGCATAAAGAGACACAGCTTCCCTAAGAACGTGGCAAGGAGTGAACAATAATTACTTAGCACTATAGTATTTAAGCAAACTGTTAAATTCAATATAAGGAACATTTTTCAAAGAAAAATCTGAGCCACTCACTATTCCTTACCTCTACTTGTATTTTTTACATTTAAGTATCTTATACAAAATGTAGGGTAAGAGATACATTTGTTGGCATTATCAATTATTGTTGGCAAAATAATCTCCAATTATGCCAATAATAACTGAAAAGATGGGGAAGGTTTGGATAAGAAACTTCACGTGAATGTGAAATATTTAATTAAATTCAATTACTGCAAATTTAATTAAATATTTCCCCCAACACCTGAATTTCATATTTAAATCTTCTTAACGAGCCAACAAATGTATTTCTTATTCTACATATTACAATACGCAGATTCTGAGTATATTTAATTTTCCCGGCATGAGTCGCCATATTGAATTTTAGTTCAAAAGAATCTCTAATAACGTAGAGGGCGCGCAAATACTAAACCGAAAGTTTTGCTGGAGTTTCCACCCCCTGAACTCACGATTCCATCTGAGCGTTCGCGCCCGCCGCGCACGCCGTGAAGCGTTCCATCTCGCTCCCCCCTTCGGCCAGAAAGGAGCGAGAAATGACCGCGCGGAATCGTACGCGCCGTCTATGTGCTCAAAGTGGTGGGGATGCTTCGCTGCATGTGTGCGTACCTCACGGACACTAATTCTCACCGGGCAACGAGTAGGCATAGCCCTAGAGAGAGCGAGAACGCAGAGAAAAGGAGCGCCGAGGCAGGCAACCGGTGTGGTGGGAGAATACCCCTCACGAAGCTCACCGGCCAATATATATGAACTGGACTTTAATTATTTTTTTTCGAACCCATTTGTCGTTTTACTTAATGTATCAAGCTGTTTTTCTTAAAGATAAAAGATTTATTCTGAATTAATAGTTATCAAAATGATACTTTTTTTACGAGACAGTCGGATAGCACGTAGCGCTAGTACTTGACGCCCGTAGATGTCGCCATTCTCGTTTTACTTCTCCAATTCACGCAGGTAGATGTCGTCTTTCGTAAGCTGAAGTTATCCGGAATGGTTTTGCTGAAAATGCGGTTGCGCAGTTGACGAAAAATGCAAAAAGTCGCTGCGTTCGGGTCTCTAGTAAATGTCACCTAGCTGTCACTTAATCATAACCTGCCAAGTTTTGGGTTAAATTCGAGTTTTTAGAAATGAAGCAAACATACAACAAGCAAACAGAGAATCGAAGCTAAAAAAAATCGTTTAAAAAGTATGATTTCTTTTCATTCTTGACGTTGCAAAAAAAGAATACAAGAATATGAACCGCTCTCAGGATGAAGACCATTATGAAATACGGCACTAAGTAATTTAAATTTTTTTATTAGGGGAGACCGGGGCAAATCGGCCACTGGGATAAATCGGCCACAGGAAGTTTTACCTAAAGTCCAGTTCAAATATATTGGCCGGTGAGTTTCGTTTCGCGAGCAGCGCGCGAGGAGAAATCAGCCACCACCACCTGACGATCGTGGATTGGCAGTTGAAGTTGCTGGGTAGCCGAGGGGTATGGGGGGGTAACGGGAACGGTGCTCGACTCCGCCTGTCGTCACAGCTACGTCAGCTGTGGGGCTGTTGTATATTCTTAGCGTAATAGTTGTGTGCGTTACGAAGCTATGCGCAGACCAATAGGAAATGAAGCTAACGAGGAAGAATGACCAATATAGCTCCCGAATTTCTTCGGAGCGAACGCACACCTATTCTGATGTGTGTAAAACCACTTCCATCTCACTCCCCCCTTCGGCCAGAAAGGAGCGAGAAATGACCGCGCGGAATCGTACCCGCCGTCTATGTGCTCAAAGTGGTGGGGATGCTTCGCTGCATGTGTGCGTACCTCACGGACACTAATTCCCACCGGGCAACGAGTAGGCATAGCCCTAGAGAGAGCGAGAACGCAGAGAAAAGGAGCACCGAGGCAGGCAAGCGGTGTGGTGGGAGAATACCCCTCGCGAAGCTCACCGGCCAATATATATGAATTGGACCTTAGTCGAAGTTAAAATAAAATCTCGTGTTTGCTTTTGTAAACGTCTTTCTATGTGTCTACAGTACCAACGGAATTTGATAGCATTTGAGATTACGTTGCACTTTGTAGAAGGCAAAATACGTTTTCGGCAGTGATAACAAATTTTCGTGACTTATGCAAAATTTATCTTTATTCTGTAATATTCATGTTCTGAAGTTTGAGGTGAGTATTTATTGATTAAAATAGCGGTACTGATTACGATTTCGATGATAGTTTGAGTTATTTTGGAAAATCTCTATTGTGTTTGAGTGATTGAAGTTAGAGTTTACGTCTGGGGCAAAACGGCCATGTAACACCCGGGGCAAATCGGTCACTCACTGATGATGTCGAACCATAGTAAATAAGTAGTTTTATTAACTTTTGTGCTAAAAATATTCATCGATGCAGAGCTGTCGGTGGATTCGACGCTCAACAATGGAAAACAGTTAACGGTTTCGGGACGAGGTGAGGAGTCGCGTGGCATGGACGGAAGCGCCGCTACGCAGTGCAGTTCGATCTTTGGAAAAAGGAAGTTATATCCGTGCGTTTAAATATTGATCGAAGCGATTATAGCTTGAATAGTTACGAGGAGAAATGAATATCGTTTACATTTTTCAGCAACGTTAATCAACATCCAGCCGGAATAAAAGGTGGCCGTTTTGCCCCGAAGGAGTGGCCGATTTACTCCGGCATTTTTCGAAACGGCGATTTTACACTATATTACAAATTCTCTGGAATGACTTTAGAAACGGGAAGTAACGAAAATTTGTTGTAGCATTTATGTACTATAGGGATTACTCTTTCGAATAGTATAATTCATATAGGTAATTGAAAAATTATTTTTTTTTGTTAAATTTATCAATGAAAAAAGTGGTCGATTTGCCCCGGTCTCCCCTACATATTGATATCGGTTGTGGAGCAGCTGTATTTTTACAATTAATTTCTTTAACAAATGTTGCCATTTTCATCACAATAGTTTTATAATCGTCCGATTAATTTTGTCGTTGTCAATACATTTCGATGCTGATGTACCATCACGTATCATGCATCAATATGAACCACTTTGAAGATGAAGACCGTTATAAAATACGGCACCTAAAGTCCAGTTCAAATATATTGGCCGGTGAGTTTCGTTTCGCGAGCAGCGCGCGAGGAGAAATCAGCCACCACCACCTGACGATCGTGGATTGGCAGTTGAAGTTGCTGGGTAGCCGAGGGGTATGGGGGGGTAACGGGAACGGTGCTCGACTCCGCCTGTCGTCACAGCTACGTCAGCTGTGGGGCTGTTGTATATTCTTAGCGTAATAGTTGTGTGCGTTACGAAGCTATGCGCAGACCAATAGGAAATGAAGCTAACGAGGAAGAATGACCAATATAGCTCCCGAATTTCTTCGGAGCGAACGCACACCTATTCTGATGTGTGTAAAACCACTTCCATCTCACTCCCCCCTTCGGCCAGAAAGGAGCGAGAAATGACCGCGCGGAATCGTACCCGCCGTCTATGTGCTCAAAGTGGTGGGGATGCTTCGCTGCATGTGTGCGTACCTCACGGACACTAATTCCCACCGGGCAACGAGTAGGCATAGCCCTAGAGAGAGCGAGAACGCAGAGAAAAGGAGCACCGAGGCAGGCAAGCGGTGTGGTGGGAGAATACCCCTCGCGAAGCTCACCGGCCAATATATATGAATTGGACCTTAGTCGAAGTTAAAATAAAATCTCGTGTTTGCTTTTGTAAACGTCTTTCTATGTGTCTACAGTACCAACGGAATTTGATAGCATTTGAGATTACGTTGCACTTTGTAGAAGGCAAAATACGTTTTCGGCAGTGATAACAAATTTTCGTGACTTATGCAAAATTTATCTTTATTCTGTAATATTCATGTTCTGAAGTTTGAGGTGAGTATTTATTGATTAAAATAGCGGTACTGATTACGATTTCGATGATAGTTTGAGTTATTTTGGAAAATCTCTATTGTGTTTGAGTGATTGAAGTTAGAGTTTACGTCTGGGGCAAAACGGCCATGTAACACCCGGGGCAAATCGGTCACTCACTGATGATGTCGAACCATAGTAAATAAGTAGTTTTATTAACTTTTGTGCTAAAAATATTCATCGATGCAGAGCTGTCGGTGGATTCGACGCTCAACAATGGAAAACAGTTAACGGTTTCGGGACGAGGTGAGGAGTCGCGTGGCATGGACGGAAGCGCCGCTACGCAGTGCAGTTCGATCTTTGGAAAAAGGAAGTTATATCCGTGCGTTTAAATATTGATCGAAGCGATTATAGCTTGAATAGTTACGAGGAGAAATGAATATCGTTTACATTTTTCAGCAACGTTAATCAACATCCAGCCGGAATAAAAGGTGGCCGTTTTGCCCCGAAGGAGTGGCCGATTTACTCCGGCATTTTTCGAAACGGCGATTTTACACTATATTACAAATTCTCTGGAATGACTTTAGAAACGGGAAGTAACGAAAATTTGTTGTAGCATTTATGTACTATAGGGATTACTCTTTCGAATAGTATAATTCATATAGGTAATTGAAAAATTATTTTTTTTTGTTAAATTTATCAATGAAAAAAGTGGTCGATTTGCCCCGGTCTCCCCTACATATTGATATCGGTTGTGGAGCAGCTGTATTTTTACAATTAATTTCTTTAACAAATGTTGCCATTTTCATCACAATAGTTTTATAATCGTCCGATTAATTTTGTCGTTGTCAATACATTTCGATGCTGATGTACCATCACGTATCATGCATCAATATGAACCACTTTGAAGATGAAGACCGTTATAAAATACGGCACCTAGTAATTTATAACTAACTATGAAAAAAGTGATGAAATCTCCCCCCCCCCCCCCCCAATAAACATGACTCATGTATGAAAGAAGCTAATTCCCTTTAATTCTCGAAAAAACTTCACATGCTAAGATTATGTAATCATCTTTGCTAATTCCAATTGTATTTTCGTTCTCCGTTCGAACACTGATTCCTCTGTCACTTTTTATACTTGACATTCCTTTATTGGTCACAAATCAATTCAGTGCTCAGATTTTCAGCTTCGGTTTTAAGGAATTAGCGGGCGTTGTATAAGAAAAAAACCTTGATGATGACTACCAAGTTTTTATTATTTTCCATCGTAATACGATTTCCATACGTCATTTTTAACAGAACATGTCGCTCTTATAAAAGTTTTTGTGTCAATTACTGGCCTCGCCCGCTAATTCCTTAAAACCGAAGCTGAAAATCTGAGCACTGAATTGATTTGTGACCAATAAAGGAATGTCAAGTATAAAAAGTGACAGAGGAATCAGTGTTCGAACGGAGAACGAAAATACAATTGGAATTAGCAAAGATGATTACATAATCTTAGCATGTGAAGTTTTTTCGAGAATTAAAGGGAATTAGCTTCTTTCATACATGAGTCATGTTTATTGGGGGGGGGGGGGTTATATATGCTCTAAGGGAATTACGCACCTAGGAGAAGGGAGAAACGAGAAGTTAATTTATTCAGACATCCGTTTCTAAGAGAGTATCGATTAATTTATAATCCTGAAGTCCCCTCATTAAAAGAATCTCTAACTATTTTCAAACACCTCGGACTTGTGCAAACTTCACTTTGTCTCCCTTTCCTATTACAGTCGTGTGATCCGATTCGAACTTCGCGCTTCTTGAAGTTTATACTAAACGCCGTTAGACCTTAGAGCATATAGAAATGGAGGTCTCATTGAAGGCTTGAAACTGTCGCCAACATGGTGCGAGAGAGAAAGACATATGCGAGCGAGAGAAGTATAGGTTTCCAATCGACCGTAATGCGCATGTCCCGATATCGTGCGAGAGAGAAAAACATCGCGCGAGCGAGAGTAGAATAGATTCCCGAATCGACCGTAATGCGCATGCACCGATATCGTCGGCGACGATCCGCGGTTACTATGATTATCGTTGTTTACGCTCGTGAGGTAAATGTCCCAATTAGCGACCATGTCCCAATTATTGACACATTATCCATTATATTTCAATATAAATTTTTTTCTGTTCGAAACGGGCGTTAAAAGTATTGGATTCGATTCGTGCTTATTTAAAGTATCTTGCTGACGTTTTCGCTGATGTATATCATAACGTATAATTAAGTAATTAATAAATTTTTTCACGTGTGTCACCTACAAATTCGTGAAAAAGTAGTTTCTTGTTACAGAACTTAAGAACGGCCAAATTTTAAGTATTAAGTATTTCTTGCATGAGTATATTAATGTAAGAAACATATATACAAATAAGTTAAAAAATAATTGTAAATTCACTATTTGAAACAATTGCATCGAATTTTTTATTAAATTTATAATAATTATGGAGGTCAATAATCGGTACTCGTAAAATGTATGAATTCCTCTTATTGACACGAGACGCCATGTCGTATTTCCATCTTGCGTGTTTGTTTTGTCAGTTGCGTCCAGTTGCGTCGTAACCTGAAAAAGTGTTCAAGAGGATGTCGAATAAAGAGAATAACCGCCGAAAAAAATATTCACAAGGACAATTATTTTGTTTTGTACTTAGTATTTTATAAACATTCTTTTCCGATGCAGTTAGTAGATGGGACATTAGATTGCATGTCCCGATCAATTACACGGTATTTCACGCATTATGTACGAGTCAATAATACGGTCCGACGTAGGTCACTATTTGGGACGAAGAGAGAATTGACGGTCAAAAATAGGTACACGTGCACCATATAATATATTTATTATTAATAATTATATTCGAACAATTTCATCATAAAAGGGGGCCATTTTCACACTGGAAAAGAACCAGCCATATGATAGGCTATTAATGACTAACTGGAACAAATATTTTTAATATGTAAATATGTTAGAACATACGCGTAGATCTTACAGGGTCGCTAATTGGGACATTTACCTTACTTACCCTTTGAAAAACGGTTATATGTATCGAGTTGAAATTAAAGAATGCCAAACCGATATTGCGTGTTATGCGGTAATCGAGATAAATCGGCTACCTATTACTCGTAAGTAAATATATGTAATATTTAATAAATTAAATTAATTAAAGTATATCGTGCACACAAATATGTGATAAATTTAGGTTCATTTTTTTACGATACTTGTTCATATTGCAAATGTAATAGTAATTTCATTCTTTCTAAATAGATTTCCGAAAAACAAGGAATATCGCCGGAAGTGGATAGCTTTTTGCGGCATTGATGAACAAGTTTTGAACACTGTTACTAAACTGGGTTGGAATCATTTCCAAAAAGATGATATAATTTGTCTAGCTAAAGGTTCAATTCTTAAGCACAACGTTGTGCCATCTATTACGAGGAAGAACGTGCATAAACGTTCTGATTTCCAGAATGCCAATTTCAATAATAGAAGTTCTACACCGCCGAGTTGTGAGAATATTCAATCTATCGTACACAATCTTCACAACGTTGAGTTTGTATCTATCAATGAAAATCACACTGTATTTTCGGCAGGTAAGAATTACTGTATTTGTATGTCTTTGATTGATATACATTAAACTGATAAATTAATTGATTATTGATGACACTTATAGAAACTTGTTCAACGGTCAATTGCCCGTCCACACCGCCGAATTGTGAGAGTGTTCAATCTATCGTAACACCTGTTACACCTAAACATAATATTCGTTACTTTGGTGACATTGGGTTGACACATTTTGCTTCACCTAGGACAGCTGAAATAGCTTTCGAGTTCGCAAAACGGACCTTTGCAAGCCAAGAAACAAAAATTATAAGTTTACAACAAACTCAAAAGAGACTGTTGCGTCGAGTAACGACAATGAAAACACTTTTAAAATATTTCCAGAAGAAAAGTCGAATGTGTGAAATGACTGCTACAAATCTAATGGTAATTTCCAAATTTAGTAATAATAACAATAATAATAATAATAATAATAATAATATTTATTTATTTAATATTTTTTATTTTACATCGTGTACATAAATAAAAAAATCGGAAGGAAGGAAAAGCTTTAGTTTAACCCACCCACCTCTTCCCACCCCATTTGAACTTGTTTTCTTGGTATTTAGGCTACACTACCTTCGATAATGAAATGGTCCTGTAAACGAAAAATAGGAAAAAGTAAGATGTTCTCTGCGGAAATGAGGGCGTTTGCCCTTACCCTACACTTTTATTCACCTAAGGCATATAAATACGTCCGTAAAACCTGCAAAAATATGTTCCCACACGTTTCGACCATCCATAGATGGTATACGGTGATCGATGGTCAACCAGGATTTACGAAAAAAAAATTCGAAGTTTTAAAATGTCAAGTTAGTAAGCAACAAAGTCAAATATTTTGCAATTTAGTTATAGACGAGGACTTGGTTAGTGGCGGTGGATGAGTGAGTGACGTGTGTGAGTGACGGTGATAGGTAAAGGATAAGGAGAGGCGAATACAGGGGCTAGAGAGGAGGAAGAGAAGGGGAATGGGGAAGAGGGGATAGAAAGGAATAAATTAAGATATCAGAGAACGTAGGGGAGTTGGTAGATATATTGCAATAAGGAGATAAAGGAGAAGGGAGTTTGGAGGTTAGAATAGTGAAGGGCACGTGTTAGGTCGGTAAGATAGGAAAGGGTGGTAAGGTAGTAAAGCGAGCCATGGTAGGTAAAACAGGTAGCGGTGTGGAAAAAATTGAAGGGAGAAGGGAGTCGGACAAGGCGAAGATAGGCAGGCCAACAAACGCCGAGAGACAGAAAAGAGAAGGAAGGGGAGCTTTGGACAAGTTTATACACGAAGATAAGGATGGGAAGACAGGGCAGAGTAAGGGAGTGGGGAGAGAGGAGACAGCAAAAGTAACAGAACCAGGAGGGAAGAGTGAAAAGAGTATGGTAGAGGTAATGGATATGTTAGGGATGCTCATGGCGGAGGTTAAAAGCGGTAAGGAAGAGGTGAGAAAAGCGAGAGAGGAAGCAAAGGAAGAGATAAGAGAAATAAGGAAACTAATAGAGAGCAAGGACGAAGAATGGGAGAAGGAGAGAAGGGGCCTAGAAAAGAGGATAGAGAGGATAGAACAAAATCTGGGACAAAAGGAAAGAGAGGGGGAGAGGGAAACGCGGTGGGAGGGAGAACTGAGACAACGGATGGAGGAGCTGAGCAGCAGGGTCGAGAAAGGAATGGGAGCGGGGGTAGAAAAGGAAAGGGAGGAAGTGGTGGAAATAAAAAGACGTGTAGAGCTACAGGAGAGAAGAGAAAGAAGGAATAACTTAACGATAAGGGGTGTAGAAAGAGAGGGAATAAGAGGGAAGGAAGGGGTCGAGAGACTATTCACAGAAAAACTGGAGGTACAATGTAAGATTGATTGGGTAAAAGAAAGCGGAAGGGAAGGCAGAAGGCTGGTGGTAGCGAGATGTAGCAGCTGGGAAGAGAAACTGCAGGTCCTAAAGAACAAACACAAGCTGAAAGGAACGGATATTTTTGTAGAACATGACCGAATGGCGGCAGAAGAAAGGAAAAAGGGAAGAGTGGCAAAAGTCGGGTACCAAAGAATTGGAATAGATGGGGAATGGTTTGATTGGAAGGTATGGGAGGGGAGGATGAAGGAGTGTCAACAAATTTTTTTAGAGACAAACAGCCAGAGAAACAAGGGGAAATGAGGATAGGCGGCCAAGGTATGAGAGAAAGAAAAATGCTGTTTTGGAATGTAGCGGGGGTGAGGGGAAAGGGTAAGGACTTCTGGGCATATGTGAGCGAATTTGACTTTGTGGGATTGGTGGAAACGTGGATGGAAAAAGAAAGCTGGGAGAGATTTAAGGGATGGTTGCCAAAGGGATACATATGGAAACATCAAGCCGCGAAGAGAGAATGGAACAGAGGGAGAGCTAAAGGAGGGATCCTAACAGGAGTAAGAGAGGAGTACAATGTCGAAGAGGAGTTAGAAGACGTAGAGGGTGCAGTTGGAAGGATACTAGACGCTGAAGGAGAGAAGTGGAGAGTATGGACGATTTACAACAATGAAGATATGGGAGAGACGGCAAGGAAGATAAAAAGGGTAATAGGAGAAGAAGAGGGAGGAAGGCTAGTCATAGGAGGGGACTTCAACGCACGGATAGGAAAGGACGGTCACATGTATGTCCAAGAAACGATGGAGGAGGAAATAGGAAATTATAAGGAGAGAAGATCGAAGGATGGGGTTAAAAATGGGGAGGGGGAATGCTTGTTGAGGTTGGTGGAAAACAGAGGTTGGCATGTGGCCAACGGGAACGTAGCGGGGGATGAGGAAGGAGAATTTACATACGTGGGGGCTCGGGGCGCGACTGTTATAGATTATGTGATTCTAAGTACCGAGAGTGTGGGGGAGGTGGACAGATTCGAAGTGGGGGACAGAATAGAGTCGGACCACCAACCACTATGTCTATACTGGAAAGGGAGCATGATAAGAAGGAGGAATAAGGAAGACAGGAAGAAAAGGAAGGTGATTAAATGGGAGGAAGAGAGTATTCGAAGATTCAAAGAGGGAACAAGAGAGTTGAAATTTGAGAAGGAAGAACTACAGGACGCATGGAAAGAATTGGAAGACAAAGTGAGAGAGTGTCTGGACACGAGGGAAGTTGTATGGAAAGAGAAGGAATTAGGAAAACATGAGTGGTGGGACAATCAGTGTCGGTCAGAAAAGAGGAAAGTAAGAAGTAGCTATAGGAGATGGCGGAAGGGAAAAATAGCGAGGGAAGAATATCTGGAAATGAGGAAGAGTTTCAAGAGGACGTGCAAAGAAAAGAGAGAGAAAAAGAGGGAGGAGATGATGGAGGAAATAAGGAATGTACACACAGAAGCACAACTGTGGCGCTACATTAACAGCAACAGGCGGAAAAAGAGACAGGAAGTAGGAAGGAATATAAGCAAAGAAGAATGGAAAATGTACTTCATGGACATGCTAGGAGGATCGGTGGCAAAGGTGGGGGGAGAAGGAAGAGAGCATATAACAGAAGAGGAAGATGAGGAGGAGATAAAAGAAGAGGAAATAGAGGAACAGATAAGAAGATTAAAAGCAAAGAAGGCAACGGGGATAGATGGAATACCCGGGGAAGCGTGGAAAGGATGTGAGGGTGAGACGAGAAAAAAACTGATGGAATTGGTGGGAAGGGTCTGGAGAGGAGAAGGGTTCCCAAGACAATGGAGGAAAGGGATAATTGTTCCTCTGCACAAGAGGGGAGACATCGGACACACGGCTAATTTCAGGGGTATATCCTTGTTGAATACAGCGTATAAAATATACGCGGGAGTACTTAACCAGAGAATAAGGGGTATGATAGAGGAAGACGAGGTTTTGCCGGAGACACAGGCGGGTTTTAGGAAGGATAGAAGTACAATTGATAATGTATACGTGCTACAGCACGTGATAGAGCGGGAGCTGCAGAGTAAAGGGGGTAAGGTCGCGGCGTTCTTCGTAGACCTGAAGGCGGCGTTCGACAAGGTCAACAGGGGGCTACTGTGGAGAATGATGGCCAGAAGAGGGATAAGAAAGGGGTTGATAGAAAGGGTCAAAGAAATATATACGGAGACAAGTAACGTAGTAAGGGTGGGAGAGGAGGTGACGGAGGAATTCTGGACGAGTGAGGGGGTGCGACAAGGATGCGTGCTCAGTCCGACACTATTTATAGTTTTTATTGCCGACATAGAGGAGGAGCTGCTTAGGGAACAGAGCGGGGGTCTGGTGGTGGGTAGAAGGAAGTTTTGCTCACTGCCGTACGCTGATGATATAGTGGTGGTAGCGAAAAGGGAGGAGGAATTGGAGTTGCTAATGAGGAGATTGGAGAAGTATTTGGACAAAAAGATGCTGACCTTGAACACGGAGAAATCCAAAGTAATGGTGTTTAAGAGAGGGGGGAGAGAAAGAAAATGGGAATGGAAGTGGAAAGGAAAGCAGATTGAGACAGTTAAGGAATTTGTATACCTGGGTGTGAGATTTCAAAGTAGTGGGAAATGGGTGAAGCACGTGAGAGAGAGAGTAAAGAAGGCGCAAGTGGTAATGCGACTGGTGTGGGGTATAGGAGAGCGGATGTTCCGGGATGACTTCAAGAAAAGAATGTTCATGTTCGACAGCTTGATACTGGGGGTTTTATTGTACGGAGCGGAAATATTCGGATGGGCAGAGTGGCAGGAGATGGAAGCGGTGCAGGTGAGGTATGTTAAGTGGTGCCTAGGCCTTGAGAGAAGCACCCCAAGCTATATTGTGTTGGAAGAAGTGAAAAGGGACAAAATGAGGATAGTGACCGGGAAACGTGCAATGCTGTATGAGGAAAACGTAAAGCAAGCAAACAGGAAGTGGATAGTTAAGGAGTGTCTCAGAGAAAAGGAGAGCGGGAGAATAAGAACAAGAGGTGAAACAGAGAAGGAGAAATTTTACCAAAGAAATGGTTTTAGTCAATTAGGGTTAAGGCAGTTGGGAGAGGGGGCTGACAGCAGAAAGGTGGATTTAATTAAGAGGAGAGGTCAAGAGGTGCAGGGGCAAGAGCAATACAATAAAATTCAGATATCTAGATATAATGAAAGATACAAATATATCAGAATTAGTGTAAGAGCGGAGTACTTGGAGAAGGTAGGGCGAGGAGGTAGTCAGAAACTGATAGCGAGAGCGCGGTGCGGAAATTTGGAGGAATGGAATAGGTACTGGCTGGATGAGGAGAACAGGAGATGTGTATTGTGTAAGCAGGGCCGGGGTACGTTAAAACATCTAGTAGAGGACTGTGTGGAAATAGAACGGTGCGAGCTTAGACTGGAGCAGATAGTGGCGGGCAGTGTAAAGGAGGAAGTAGTGAGATGGTTGGCGGGGGTAGAGAAGGAAAAGCGGGAAAGGAGAGCGCGGGGAGGAGAAAGAGGAGCAGATGGAATGGAGGAATGAGTGGGTTTAAGAAATATTTTGTAAACCAAGTCCATTTCGAGGCCGCGAAGGCTGGAATTAATAAAATCTATCTATCTATCTAGTTATAGACGAGATAGCCATTCGACAGCAGGTAATTTATGATGGTAAACGCTATTACGGTCATGTAAATTTGGGCATGGAACCGGTTAATAACCAACGAAATGATTCTCGACTAGCCAAGAATGCATTCGTATTCATGGTGGTGCCATTGAATAGCTACTGGAAAGCTCCTCCACATTCTATTTCAAAATGCCCGAATGAATGTAAAATTGACCGCCCAAACCCTTAGTGAGAGTGTCAGTGCTGCTTTAAAATTTTGCAAACAATACGTTCCTCAGCAATTTAGTGACCCAGAAGAAACTGCCTTATTTTGTTCGATGTTTAACAATGCGTTTGATTTATTAAACGTAAGATCGAAATATTGTAAAATAAAAAAGTGCAATGTGGCTCTTACAAATGACAATTTAGATGAGTTAAAAACATATGCAGACAATATAATTGAATATATTAACAATCTGAAAGATTGTAAAGATATTTCAATTATACAAAGTGACAGAAAAACGGGCTTTCTTGGCTTTATCATATGTTTAACAAATATGTTTGAGCTTTTCCAAATTTTGAGAGATAAGGGGCTTACATACTTGTTAACGTATAAACTCAATCAGGACCACCTTGAAACTTTCTTTAGTGCGTTACGTAGTAAAGGAGGTTTCAATAATAATCCGAACGCGAAACAATTCGAGGCTATGCTTCCTTTATGTTGTATACAAGCAGAACTCATCGGTTGTTCCTGTATTGGGGCGAAATCGGTGGACAGTATATATGGAGGTCGCGTACATGAACAATGTGATATAAGAAATCCACAAGCACTAAAAACTACGAAATAAAAAAATAATTCTCTCTTGTACTACAATTTCGATGGTGTTAATAGCATTTGAAATAAAATCGCAAAAGCAAACGTCGAAATGAATTTGTTGTTAGATAGTTTTCAATATTTTATTTTATATGTTTTAATATAATATAAACGTTAATATAAACTAATTATAAATAATAATATTTCCTCGATTCTTGCCCCTCCGCGGCTGTAGTCACCCCGGCTGTAATTATCCCGGCTGTGGCCACCTCGGTTGTAGCCACCCCGGCTGTAGCCACCTCGGTTGTAGCCACCCCGGCTGTAGTTATCCCGGCTGTAGTTATTCCGGCTGTAGCCACCTCGGTTGTAGCCACCCCGGTTGTAGCCACCCCGGCTGTACATAATGGTCTTAACTTGTTTCTTCAGCTGAAACATTAAAGTGAAATTTCATTATTTTCTACTTCTCTCTCTCTCTCTCTCTCTCTCTCTCTCTCTCTCTCTCTCTCTCTATATATATATATATATATATATAGAGATATATATCTGCTACCCAGATAGCACAACGTCTGGTAAAGTTTTAAAGACGTACCAAAAGGCGTCTTAACGACGTCCAAAAGGCGTCTTAACGACGTCTTAAAGACGTCTTGTTACGTTACGACGTTTTTACGACGTTCAGACCTAAAATGAACATAAACTAGACGTCTCTAAGACGAGGTGTGCTATCTGGGTATATATGTGGCGGTTCCACCTTCCCACCAGCAGGGCGCGCCACCAGCGCCTGAGCAACGGGCGCGCTCTCGTGAGAGGCGCAAGCAACTTCTGAAGCCGCGTGCGGTCTTCAGCACAGAAGTGCGCTCCACCTTCGAGCGCCTCGATGTTCTATGCCAGCGTCTCGGCATAACGAACGCGGACATTCCTAAGAGATAAACGTAGATAAACGTAACGATCGCGCTTGCCTCAGTTTTGTTGTAAGAGTTTTATTGAAATATATACACTGTTATTGTTACAAGGTGTTTTCATTACATAGATTCGGACAGTCGGTTAGATTGGACATTTTTGAACCGCGATCCCTGACGATTCGAATATTGGTGACCCCGACGTGATCGCGAAGAACGCCAGTGAGTGCAGTCGCAGAACGTGTGTACCAGGGTGTTCCTAAGACTGATTCGCGAAAGAAAAAACGCAATCGCGTGCGTCGTAAAAACTTTTTGAGAAGTGCGTCGTTATCACCATGCCGTTGACCCATTCTTCTCACGGGTCTAATTCAGCCCTCAACGACGGAGAGAGCGGTTCGGGACTGTCGCTGCCGACTTCTCAGGGCGAAGAGCCACCGAAATTGACGCCCCACAGTGGGAAAAAATCGGTGCGTCACCGGCCAAAAATCTATAACTTTTGAACGGCTGAAGATAAAGTAATAATTCTTTTTGCGTTAATGAAGTTGATATGTCCTTAATTAGTTAGATAGCATTACGTTACTTATATTATGTAATACTTAATTACATTAACTAATACGATAACATTACTAACATTATTTCTATTTAATATTAAAAAATATTTCTTCTGGACACTCTTCTTGAATATCCTTCCCCTTTTGTTGCAGCCTTAAAGATGATATTAAAGGATCCGATGAAAGTAACATAATACGGAAGAGATCTTGATTAACTCTTTGTCTTGATATTTTGAAATATTTTTGTTTTCTTTTTTGGTTAAATAATTAAACTCTGAGTGTTTTAGGATAGAATGATCCAAGTATATACAGGAACATTTATTTTTAACTACAAGCGTTCGCCTACAATGGCTTCGAGTTACATACATTGTTTGAAACAAACGAATCACTACGTTTCACGGTTCCACTGTTAATATAGTATTATTCTACCATATGTCCCTGACGAGCGTGCAAAGAATAATATCCGTCTCTAACCGTTTACGTATAATATAGAAGTTTAAAGAAAAGTTTACCCATCGGAAAATTGTCTGAGGAAGCCGAGGAGGCTAATCACAAAGAATATCGAAGGTTAAGACTTAACAACACTTGTAAAATATCAAGACAGAGAATTAATCAAGATCTCTTCTGTATTATGCTACTTTCTTCGGACCCTTTAATATCATCCTTAAGGCTGCAACGAAAAGGGAAGGATATTCAAGAAGAGTGGCCAGAAGGGATTCGGAATATTTTCGAATTTTAAAAAGTAATATTGTAAGTAACATTATCATATTAGTTAATGTAATTAAGTATTACGTAACCCTCGGTTGTCACACCTTACGTAACCCTCGGTAAAATATTGTTGTCACACTGGGTTGATTCGATCCAAGCCAATTTTCAATCAGCTGTTGTTTAAACACTATCTGTTAAATTAAGTCGACACAATTTTGAGATCAAGTTTGAACATTGTAGAATATATGTTCATCGTTGAAAATTAATATTTAATGTATCACCATGTTAAAAAAATTTTGAAAGGAAAAGTCCCTGAAAATTTTTTTTGCTTAAAAAAATCACTGGGGGAGCGTCTCTGCCTGTAGAGGATACACGAAATTACTACTACATAGCACCAGTAGTACTATTTTCAATGATGCCTCAAAGATATTATACCTTAAAGTCAAATTTTAAGTTATTTTGCCCCAGTGTGACAACCGAGGGTTAATATAAGTAACGTAATATTATTTAACCAATGAAGGACACATCAACTTCATTAGAGCAAAAAGAATTATTACTCTATCTTCATCCGTTCAAAAGTTATAGATTTTTGGCCGGTGACGCACCAATTTTTTCCCACTGTGCGCCCCAACTCAGCGGCCACGTGCAAGTACCGCAGTGTGGCGGGCACATGCAAGTTCCTCATCCCGGCGGCCATGCTGGACCTTCGCAGAGCGGCGAAAACGTCGTATTCACGGAGGGTCGTCACGTTGAGGCGATCCAGCAATGCCGGATTCCCCCCTTCTGGAAAACCAGCCCTGAGCTCTGGTTTTTTCAAGTCGAGTCGATTTTTCAAACTAATCAGGTTCGATCGGACGACGGAAAATACCACCTCGTCATCGGTGCGCTTGACGCCGAAGCACTCCAGGACGTCGCTGACATACTTCAAAACCCCCCCGTTCGAGACAAGTATAAATTCCTGAAGTCTCACATTATGAGTCGCTTGGCCGAGACGAAGGATCGCCAGCTACAGCGAGTGTTAAACGAGCTAGAGCTGGGTGATAAGAAGCCCTCGCAGTTGCTGCGACAGATGCGTTCCCTTGCGGGCGATAGGGCCTCAGAGGACGTCTTGCGAATTAAGTGGCTTGACCTGCTTCCAGCGTCCACACAGCGTCTCTTGAAGATTTTCCGGGCCACGAGGCTCGATGAATTGGCCGCAGCAGCGGATGAGCTCATGGAAGGGCCGCAAGTTACGGGTTCAGCGGTCATGGCCACAGCTATTGGCACTCCGCAGGCACCTCCACCGTGTCGACCCCCGGATGTTCAGCAGGTGGAAAGCTCTGCTCTCGGTGATGATCTGGCGGACATTAAGCGATCTTTAGGGGAGCTTATTACTCTCCACCGCGACCTCGCCACTCTAATTAAGAGTCAGGGCGACAAATCTTCTAAGCAAGAGACTAAAAATCAGACTCGTACACGCACCCGGTCGCCCTCCCCATTAAAAGGGGGCCCTTGTTGGTTTCATAAGAAGCACGGGGCACAAGCCTACCGCTGCCTTCTGCCGTGCAGCCTCAATCACCTTCCCTTGGCTACGCCGCCACTCCCAAAAAACTAGTGGCCTCGTTGGCAACTGGGGCGAAGGTCGACGAGAATAACGAAGCATCGCCCAATCAAGAATGTCGACTCCACTTATTTGACAGGAATTCCAACCTAAAATATCTGGTCGACTCAGGGTCCACGTTGTCATTGGTACCCAGACGTTACTGTGCAGGTAGACTTGTGCCCACTGATTTTAACCTAACTGCGGCCAATGGATCGGTCATAAAAACGTATGGGCAGAAGGTGCTTTTACTCAATCTCGCGCTCCGTCGAGAGTTTCGATGGGTATTCATTATTGCGGATGTCCGACAAGCCATTATAGGCGCTGACTTTCTTTCGCATTATGGCCTCTTGATTGATTTAAAGGGCCGGTGTTTAGCAGACCCCCTCACTACGATTTCCGCGCAGGGACTACTTCATCCGGCTGTTGTGCACTCGGTTTCGGCAGCATCCAAGGAAACCCTCATTGATGCCCCTGATGACGCCAAGTATGCTGGGCTTCTTCGGGCATACAGCGATCTTTCTCAGCCCAAAACGGCAATAGTTCCGGACACAATTTCCCCAGTTGCGCACCATATTGTGACGACTGGACCACCGGCCTTTGCACGCCCACGATGTCTCACCGGCGACAAGTTTGCGGCTGCGAAGAGACACATCGAGCTTCTGCTATATCACGGCGTTATTCGCCCGTCTAGCAGCTCGTGGTTGAGCCCATTGCATCTCGTCAAGAAAAAGAAAATAAAGAAAAATTTGGAAAGGGAAGATGAAACAGAGGAGGTTACTTGGGACTGGCGTGTGACCGGCGATTACCGTGACGTCAATGCCCTTACTGACCCGGATCGATACCCGATTCCTTGTCCGGAAGATCTTCTGCAGGGTCTCCATGATGCTGAGGTTTTCTCCACGATTGATCTCGAACGCGCGTACCACCAAATACCAGTGGCGCCCGAAGACATCGGAAAAACAGCTCTGACAACGCCTTTTGGACTCTTCGAGTTTTTGGGCATGCCGCCTGGACTCAAGAACAGCGGCCAGACACTGCAGCGTCACATGGACAACATCCTCAGGGGGTTGGACTTTGTAAGGTGTTACATCGATGACCTCATAGTCGTTTTCAATTCCCACGACGAACACATCAGACACCTCGAGGTTGTTTTCAATATTTTACGACAACATAACCTTACAATCAATCAAGAAAAGTGTCACTTTGGTAAAGACGAGGTTACGTACCTTGGATACATCGTAAACAGGTATGGCTACCGCCCCCCCGTTGACAAGGTGGAGGTTATTTCCTCATACCCTCAACCTGAAACAATCTCCGACTCGCGCCGGTTTATTGGCATGTTAAATTACTACCGTCGCTGCATACCGCATGCTGCGGAGATGCAGGCACCATTGTGCGTTTACCTGAGGGACGCCAAGAAGAGGGACAAGCGGAGGATACAGTGGACCACCCACACTGAAGAATGTTTCCGGGCCTGCAGGGACAGCATCGCAATGGCTGCTCGTATTGCCTTCCTTTCGCCATCGGCTCAGCTGGCTCTCACCACCGATGCTTCCGACGTCGCCATCGGCGCGGCCCTCGAGCAAAGGGTGGATGGTGCTTGGACACCGCTTGGCTTTTTTTCTCGGAAGTTGAGCAACACCGAGAAGGGTTATAGCACTTATGACCGTGAGTTATTGGCCATCTTCCCATCAATTAAGTATTTTAAACATATTGTCGAGGGTCGGCCCTTCATCATCCGAACGGATCACCGCCCATTGGTGTACGCCTTTGCACAACGGCTGGACAAGGCTTCCCCGAGACAGCAGCGTCATCTGGATTTTATATCTCAGTACACTACGGAGATTACCTACGTAAAGGGTGAGGACAACCCTGTTGCCGATGCGTTATCTCGCATAAACGCGGTGGATATGCCTACCATTTTGGATCCGGCTACAATTCAGGCTGCCCAGGAGAGCGACGATCAATTGCAGACAGTACGCTCGAACACGTCCCTCGCTCTCCATTCGCTGTCTATCGGCTCGGATACTGTTTGGTGTAGCGTCACGGCTGGCATCGTGAGGCCATATCTTCCTCAGAGCCTCCGTCGACGGGCTTTCGATGTCATCCACGGTCTGGCCCATCCCAGTGGTCGAGTTACTTCCCGAAGACTTCGGGAGAAGTTTGTCTGGCCTGGAATCGGACAGGATGCGAGTAGTTAGGCTATGCCGATTCTGGCTCAAGTGGAGGCGAGGGGGTGAGGCGGGGCGGGGGGAAGGTACCGCGCTCTTCCGCGAGATGGGCGAGGGGGTGAGGCGGGGAGGGGGTACCGAGTTCGTAGGTGAGGGGGATGACGTCACAGGGGAGGGGGATTCCAAGATGGCGTCGACCGAGTTCGTAGGTGAGGGGGATGACGTCACAGGGGAGGGGGATTTTCAAAATTTTCAAAATGGCGTCGCGCGCGCCGGTCGAGTTCGTGGGCGAGGGGGTTGACGTCACGGGGGAGGGGGAGGATTTTCAAATTTTCAAAATGGCGTCGCGCGCATTTCGTGTTGGCGCCACCTACTGGACGTTTAAGGTACTTTGGGCCCGCGTCGGTATTTGGGCCCGTATTGGTAAATTTTCCAGGTTTTCCATACATTTCGGGTTGGCGCCACCTACTGGACGTTTAAGGTACTTTGGGTCCGCGTCGGTATTTGGGCCCGTCTTGGTAAATTTTCCAGGTTTTTCATACATTTCGGGTTGGCGCCACCTATTGTACGTTTAAGGTACTTTGGGTCCGCCATGGTAAATTTTCCAAGGTTTTCATACGTTTCGTGCTGACGTCACCTGTTGCATGTCTAAGGTATATTTGGGCACGCGTCGCCGCCGCGCAATCTCCGTACGTGTGCGGGGATCGGTGCGCAGGCGCGACCGCGACCGATTCGTGGAAATTCAAATCGCGTTTTCGATGATGATTTCTGAGAAAGAGGGTGGACCATGATTTCTGAGAAAAGATAAGGAAATATTTGAATCGTGGGACCGATACAGCACACGTGCAATGATATAAACATAGAGCGATAATTATTATTATTATTATTATAAATCAATCATCGCGATAGCCCATGGAATAAACATTGCACCGCGACATGCAGTGTGTTTATGTTTGAATCGTGGGACCGATACAGCGCACGTGCAATGATGTAAACATAGAGCGATAATTATTATAAATCAATCATCGCGATAACCCATGGAATAAACATTGCACCGTGCTATGCCGTGTGTTTATATCTGAACAGGTTCGAACGCGTTTTTGGCGCCTACGTGCACGCGCTTCGTGCCGTGTGTTTATGTTTGAATCGTGGGACCGATGCAGCGCACGTGCAATGATGTAAACATAGAGCGATAATTATTGTAAATCAATCATCGCGATAGCCCATGGAGTAAACACGACATTGCATTCCATGATGATTTCTGAGAAAGAGGGTGGTACATGATTTCTGAGAAGTCATACAGCGCACCGCGACATGCAGTGTGTTTACATCTGAACAGGATCGAACACGTTTCGGGCGCCTACGTGCACACTCCTCGTGCCGTGTGTTTATGTTTCAATCGTGGGACCGATACAGCGCACGTGCATATAGCGATAATTATTCGGGGAAGAGTTCCGAGTATTTTAATGATCGAGGAGGAGACTGTAAGTTAATCGTCGCGATAGCCCATGGAGTAAACACAACATTGGACCGCGCCATGCAGTGTGTTTATAGTAGGTAAGTGGAAGCGGGACCGGGACCGTGTAAGGGTGAAAAGAGTTCAATATAGGCCCGTGGGCATCTGATTAACGCGAGTCCTTCATCCGCGATGCCGCAGTTGGACCACCAAACGCTTATGATCGAGAAGCATAAAATCCGGGACGTGTTAAGCCCGCAGTCATTATTCGAGACTTCGTGGAACATTATCGTTCAAAACGGATTTATGCAATTGTCGCATCACCACCGTCAATTGCTACGCCATATCGCGCGATACAGTACTGCGAGCAAATGCACATTGTATTGCATTGTTGGTGATAAAGATGTGCATCGCAAACATGTGAAGTACTTTACCGCGATCGTGTGTACACCGTTAACGCTTCTGCAAGACATTGAGAACGGCGCGGTCGAAGTGTACAAAGTGTTGTGCCCTCGAACATTGACTATCACCGTGGACTCGTTTTTGTGTCGTGAATTAGCAAGATTTTTGGATGAGCACCCGACACCGATTATGCGACTACACTCGAAGCGTCTCATTTTGCCGTTGGGTTTCCGATATCCGATCACCGACCGCATCACCTGGAAGAGCCGTATCACCCATTCGACACTATTCGTGCGTGTCTGGTAGACAAAAAAAAACCTTTGTGAATAAGTGAACATGGAGGGGTTCATGGACACGTACAGGGTTTTGTCCCAGATGTCTAAGCTTTTACGCTCTATTGCGGAATTCCGAGATTGGGTGAATCATTGCGACACGTGCCTGCAGCTCATCGTCCAGTACCAGAGCAGCGGAGGAATGTCAGTGGCCGCGAAACAACGCCTAGTGTCGCTGATCACGCGAATCAAGACATTGCGCGCGATCGTGCGGGAAAAGTTTTCGCGAGTCGGTTGCGGTGTTTCGGGCCGATCGACTGCACCCAAAGTCGTATGGGAAGACGTGGAATCGGCGTTTATAGGCCGTATTTCAACCGGTGCGGTTATCAACGTGGGACACGTCGATCCGCGACGATTTTTAGAGGGTGCTCGACGAATTGTGATCTCGCGCGTCACGAACGCTATCACGGCACATAAGAGCGTGTCTGTGAATACGAACTTTAACGCGGAGTTTATGTTGGGTGAGAATACGGAGATGAAAAGTTTCGGTACGCGAAATCGAGTACTATTCATGACTTCGAACGTTCGCGAGTGGTACTCGAAGCACGTGATCGCTCCCACGCTAGTGATGCTCGAGGAGTTTCAAGATCGCGACAGTGGATGGACCTTAAGGGCAGTGCTAAATATTCTAGTGAATATTAATAAGCATAATCCACTTCGAGGCGGTTGCAACGTACCGCTTCCGCGCGCCGTCGTCCTGAAGAAAGCGGTGGTGAACATAAAGAACAGAGACAATGCGTGCTTCTTGTGGGCTGTCGTTGCCAGTTTGTACCCTGTTGCTGCGAATAGTGATAGGATCGCATCGTACCAACACTACTTGGATGTGTTTCGTACGGGCGATATGACTCTACCCGTAACGTTGGACCAGCTGGCAAAGTTCGAGAGGATGAACGACGTGTCGGTGAACGTGTACGCGTGGTCCGACGGAAGCTGCGCACCTCTGCGTTTGACCGAGAACAAGCGAGAGAGACACGCGAACCTCCTACTGGTGCAGGACCCCAACGAGCCTCAACGTTATCATTTCGCGTGCATTCGCAGCATGTCGAGACTGATTTCGAAGCAGCTCGGTAATCACGGACATCAAGTATTCGTTTGCGAAAGGTGAGTAAAATATGGTATATTTCGATCGATGTATTATTGATTATTATGTTGTATTATTAATACTATTATCGTTGCAGATGTCTCAGCTTCTTTCATTCGAACGTGCAATTGACGAAGCACAACGTGGACTGCCAACGTCTGAACGAGTGCGCCGTCGAATTGCCGTCCCTGAAGGATAAATGGCTGCAATTCAAAAATTTCAAAAATAAGGAACGAGCGCCGTTCATCATTTACGCGGACTTCGAATGCATGCTGGAGGACGTCGAGCCTGCGGAGCGGAGTCGGACGTACACGTACCAGCAGCATAGAGCATACAGCGTGGGATACTACATCCATTGTTCCACCGACGCGTCTCTGTGCCGTTATCGCGCGTATCGTCACGAATCCGAGTGCGTGAAGTGGTTCGTACAAGAACTTCGAGACTTTGCGGACATTGCGTATTCGTGGTTGCGGAACGCGAAACCGATGAACTCGTTAACGAAACACCAGTGGCAAAGTTTTAACGAAGCGATCGAGTGTCACGTGTGCGGACAACCTTTCGTCGAGGGGGATAAAAAAGTGCGCGACCATTGTCACTCGACGGGCGAGTATCGAGGCGCGGCCCACGTGTCGTGCAACTTACAGTTTCAACGATCGTACACGATACCGGTAGTGTTTCATAATTTATCAGGCTACGACGCGCATTTCGTGATTAAGGAGTTGGCGTCCGCGTTCGAAGGACAGATCGATCTGCTACCGGTAACGAAAGAGCGGTATATATCTTTCACGAAACATGTCAAGGGAATCGACGCCGAGAACACCGATTGGAAGAGGGGATTGAAATTTCGATTCATAGATTCGTTAAAGTTTTTGGCCGCTAGTCTGGAGAAACTCGCTTCGGACCTCGGCAAAGAACGACTCGCGATTCTACGACGCGAGTTTCAATCCCTGTCGGATGATCAATTCAATCTCCTTACCAGGAAGGGCGTCTTCCCGTACGACTACGTGACGTCGTACATTAAACTTAATGATACGCGTTTACCGTCCCGCGAAGCGTTCTATAATCGGTTGAACGATAGCGCCGCGTCGGAGCCTGATTACGCGCACGCCGCGAACGTGTGGAATACTTTTCGCGTACAGACATTGGGCGAGTACAGTGATTTGTACTTGAAAACAGATGTACTGTTACTCGCCGACGTATTCGAGAGTTTCCGCACCGACTGTATCGCGAGTTACGATTTAGATCCCGCGCATTATTTTACGCTACCGAGTTTCACGTGGGACGCGATGCTCAAGTACACCGGCGTACGATTAGAACTTTTAACGGACGTGGACATGCTACTGTTCGTAGAGCGTGGCATACGCGGCGGTCTGAGTCAGTGCTCGCACAGGTACGCGCGTGCCAACAACAAGTACCTGCCTGCAGGGATGTACGACGAATCGAAGGCATCGACGTATCTGATGTACTTCGACGTCAACAACTTGTACGGATGGGCGATGTCGCAGGCTATGCCGAAAGGTGGGTTTCGATGGCTGGACGATGCGACGGCTGCCGCGCTCGATGTATCATCACTATCCGACGGCGAGGATACCGAGGACGGCGAGGACATCGAGGACGCCAAGGAATCCGAGGGATACCTGTTGGAGGTCGACATCGAATATCCCCAGGAGATCCACGACGCCCACGCTGACCTTCCATTCTGCCCGGTGCGCGAGCACGCTCCAGAAGGAAAACAGACAAAGCTACTTGCCACGCTCGACGATAAGGAGCGATACGTCATACATTATCGCTACCTGAAACAGTGCGTGCGACACGGTTTACGCGTAACGCGAATTCATCGGGTGTTGCGATTCGATCAGTCGCACTGGTTGCGCGACTACATTCGTTTGAACACTGATTTGCGGACGCGGGCAACCAGCGAATTTCAGAAGACTCTGTATAAATTAATGAATAACGCAGTGTATGGAAAGACGATGGAGAATGTGCGGAATCGCGTAGATGTGCGACTGGTGACGCGGTGGGACGGTCGTTACGGTGCGGAAGCGCTGATCGCGAAGCCGAACTTTCATAGTCGCACGATCTTCTCCGAACAGTTGGTGGCCATCGAGATGCGTAAATTAAAAGTTAAGTTTGATAAACCCATATACGTGGGAATGAGTGTACTGGACGTATGGAAAGAATGCCTGTACGAGTTCCATTACGCGTATATGCGCGCGAAGTTCGGTGATAAGTGTAAGGTTCTGTACACCGACACCGATAGTTTAATGTATAGCGTGGAATGCGAGGATGCGTATGAAACGATGAAGTGTGACGTCGCCCGATTCGACACGAGTGATTACGCGGTGGACAATCCGTACGGTATGCCCCGCGAAAACAAAAAGGTGCCGGGACTCATGAAAGATGAGAACAACGGCGCCTTGATGACCGAGTTCGTCGGATTGAGGTCTAAGATGTATGCAACTAGAACGTTTAACGCGACAGTGGGGTCTACGAGTGAGACTAAAAAAGTGAAGGGTGTGCGGAGGCACGTGGTCGCGAATCATGTGCAATTCGACGATTACATTCGTTGTCTCCGCGATCTCACCGAGAAATCGATTCGGCAGAACAATATACGCTCCAAAGAGCATCATGTGTATACCGTGAGTCAGGAGAAGAACGCTCTCAGTCCGTTCGACGATAAGCGGTGTATTTTAGCCGATCGAGTCGACACCCTTCCGTGGGGTCATTATCGAATCCCCGAGCTCAAGACACACGAACGTCTCCAGCTTGACCCCGACGAGTCCCTCGACAATTCCATTGTTTAGTATGTTTGCATGTTCAGTATGTTTGCATGTTCAGTATGTTTGCATGTTTAGTATGTTTGCATGTTTAGTATGTTGTATGTTTGCATGCACATATGTATATACGTTTCTTTGGTTATTTATTTATGGATATATGTATAGCGTAGAATAGTCAAAATTGTATATAGCGCGGAATAACTAAAATTGTATTTTATACGCGTCGGTATATATGTATATTTTTTTCATACTTTTAAGATTAATTGTACGCATATACGAGAAGGTGAAGGAGCATGTGGAAAATTGAATAAACGGACACTGTTTATCTATTTATATGTATGTATTTATTTTTCATTCATTTATTTTAGTAACATCGAGTGCGTTCGTGATCGGGAATCATAGAATATCCTTGTTGCTTATCCACGAGTTCCGCGACGAATCGAATCCGAGCCACTTAACGTACACCTGGTTTCCTTTACGACGAATAATCTTCTCGACCAGATAGACGTCCGGATTCGCGACCGAATGTAGTTCGTACTCGTAGAATCCACCCGAGATCGGTTCTCCTGCGGAATCGCGCAGAATGTACGTCACCGGACACGTTGGTTGTACGGTTATGATTTCGAACACCTCGGTTGACCAGTTCGGAGTGTACCCCTTCTCGAAGAGAGTCTTGAACTTGCTCACGCGTACCTTGTCACCAACTTTGAATTTCGCGCGTCGTCTAACTCCTTCCGATGCTGAGGGTGAAAGGGATTCATTCGCGGCGAACGACAAACGCGTCGCGGGGGTTACGTCAACGGGTCGGGCGTTGATCGTTCGGTGCTTGCGATGATTGTAGGTGTGTACGAGCGCAGGTAACAGGTCGACCCAACGATAGGACGCGTTCAAGGAGAATTTTTTCCACATGAGATTTTTCAGCGTACGATTGAAACGTTCAACGATCGACGCTTTCATCACGCTGTACGTGGAGTAGTGGTTGATTCCGCGAGTCTTCACGCATCGTTGAAACTCCGCGTTGTAAAACTCCTTACCCATGTCGGTTTGTAAATTTCGCGGACATCTATCGCTCTGCTGCAACACGATCGTGAACGCCGCGGTCACGTCGCGTCCACTTTTTGTTTTCACGGGTACGGCCCACGCGTACTTGCTGAACGCATCGATGATCGTTAGTATATAGTGATATCCACGATTTTGCTTCGCGTACGGACGCATCTCCACCAAATCGGCCTGCCACAAATCATCGTAACCGCGAATCACGACGCTACGCCGTGGGAAATTTCGTCTCGCGGGGGCGTGTAATTCGTTCACTAATTGTACTCGCTCCTTGCTCATGTTTTCGCGGGTGGGTCGGTGATGGTTGCGATGTTCCAAAGACGTTTTCGCGGACCCTCGTTCGCTTTTCGCAGTTCCTTTCGTTTGTACAGATCCGTGGTTGTTTTCGCTGTCGGCGACGTCGTTGTCGTGAACGTTTCGAGTATGTTTTTCAAGTGATCGAAGCGTCGTTCCATCGCGGTATTTAACTCATCCTCTAGCTGGGATAATTGCGCGTTAACGATATCCGTCATCGTCCGTTGTACTCGCGTCTCGAGTTGTGATCGTTGATACTCGGCGTCCAGTCGAGCGCTCGCGATAGCTGTTTCGATTTTTTGGGTAAAGCGTTCGTCCACCGAGGACAATAATCTCGTCATTGCCATTCTCGCTTCGTCATTGTTGTTGTTGTTGTTGTTGTTGTTGTTGTTGTTATTGTGTAACGAGGTACCAAACTTATTCACCGACATAACGATGCGTATGCGCGAACACCACTGACGCGATGATCACCGAATCGTTCAATTTATGATATGTTTAGCCTCGCGAAGTTCCTCCACGATGGATGCGATTTCGTTATCGTGACCCGTGTGACCTGCCGCGCGAGATGCTACGAGCAATCTCAGTCTATCGATCAATTCGTTCGGATCGTCCCAGTACACATAATCGATCGCATTATCGGTAACCGTCATCGATTCGTCGATTGGTAATCCTTGTCCTCGTCGCGTGACCGCGTCGCCCGCGCCCCCATTCATACCCATGCCCCTAACGCGTCTGACACCCGACGTCCGCACCCCACCGATTATCGCGGATATGATTTTCTTATACTTGTACCCCCTGTTACCCAGCGTGCGCTTACTCGGTGAATGGTTTCGCTTATGCGCGTTCGTTGATAGTAAGATGCGTCGGTACGAGTGCATATCCGCGTCCGTGTACATGCTAACGTTGGGGATTCGCATGAACAGTAGTTCGTACAAACCCCTAGTCCCCGCGTATCGCGTTCCGTTGACACGAATGTCGTCCCCGTCCTCGTCGATGGTGAGTACGGAATCACCGATCATTAGGTCGTCGTCGGATCCAGAGTATACGCCGTACACGTTATCGATTCGTTTCTTGGTATCGGTGAACAACAGTCGCAGGTATTCTCGAGACAAGGGTCCTTTGGCGTTCCGTAAATACACTTCAATATCATCGACGGGGTTACGCAGCGAATCCAAATCATAAACCTTTGCCGACGACTCATTATCCTGAATTTTTTCATCATCTTCGTCGTCGACATCATCAACAATATCATCAACAACATCATCGTCAACATTATCTTCATCGTCAACATCATTGTTGTCGTTATCGGTATTGTTGTTGTTGTTGTTGTTGTCATTGTTGTCGGCGTCGTTGTCATTGTTGTCGGTGTCGTTGTCATCGTCGTCGTCGTCGTCATAGTCGCTAGAATCTGGAGGGTTATTCGGACGTTCGTTGGTTATCGATGGAGTAACGAGACGAAGTCTCTTCGATGGTTGTTGATCGTATTCGTGTCTCCTCTTCACTGGTAGGGATCTAGGTATTGAACGCATTTTCAACGCCGACGAGTTCTCGATCAATCGTTTCAGCGGTTCGACGATGGGACGCGTGCTCGCCTCCACAGCCGCTTCCGTAGCCATTTTACCAATTTTCAAGGCCAAGCTCTTTTTGCGTATAACGTCACTGACTTTGGCGATTTCCGCCTTTGTGTCCGCACACCGACGTTTCGCCCCCTTTTGATGTTTCAGCCCTTTTTGATGTTTCGTTCCTTTTTGTCGATGACGACGTCGGCTATGTTTTTGCGAATGCTTCGCGTCGACGTTGCTCGAGGTTATCGTAGTCGCGGACGATTCGTTAGACATTTCGTGCTGCTCGATGAATGACTCGCGGTTTACTGATGTCAGTGAGCTACGACAAACTCGTTAAATCCTCTTCGATATCGACCTTCGTACATGGAACTATCCTTATCGATCACCACGAAATCGTATCGCCGACGCCAACATTTCGCGCACAAGTCGTTGAACGATTCGAACGTCATGTCTGTGTTCACGTGATCGTTGTACACGCGGCGCAAGTTCGTGCCATCTTGTTTGAACAGCATGAGAAAATTCGCGTTGTCCCTGATCAAATGTTTAGGTATTCTAGCGTACGACTGACACAAATAAAAGCAATCCACGTTCGCGTGACGGCCCATGGAGAAGTATTCGCGTATCGCATTCTGTTCGTCGCACGCCACATCGTCGAACACGAAGATCGAATCGGGCCGAGCGTCTCTCGGTGGAACGATCTCAGCGTTGTCCGAGTATGGAAAGTATTCGATTCCGTCGACGAGCGACAACACCTGTTCGAGATATCGATACTTTGGCTGATGCAATGATTTCGAGTATACGTACACGTTCTCGAAACGCAAACCGTTCGGACTCTCTAGCATACTTAGAAGTACGTTCGTTTTTCCGCACCCAGACGGACCGCAAATCACGCCTCGTACGCTGTGCGGTAATAATGGGCCGTGTCTGTTCGATCGACTCGAATCCCTATCATCCTCGAGCATTCTGTTCGCGGTCACGCGAATAACGTCCGACTGTTTCGCGAATCGCATATTATATAATCAACTATTTATATTCGTGGCACGCGTCGCGCAGGTCACTATCACAGTGATCGGTGACGCGTGCGTATGCGTTTATTATTGTAGTAGCTATCGTGACTATTCTAACGTATATGATTGTATCAACGACCGCAACGTCTCACGGACTAGGGAAGAATCAGAGAAGGAAGAAGACTGGATCAGGTCTCGTAAACGGTATCATAAACCGTCTGCCGTTCGAACTACACGTTCCAGGTTATCAGTTCTGCGGACCGGGAACGCGTTTGCTAAAGCGATTGGCTCGTGGCGACAAAGGTGTGAATCCTCTGGACACAGCGTGCCGCGATCACGATATCGCGTACTCTAGTCGCAAGGATTTAGAGGGGCGACACGAGGCGGATCGTGCGTTAGCCGAACGAGCGCGAGAACGAGTATTCGCGAACGACGCGACCTTTGGTGAAAAAGCAGCCGCGACTGGAGTGTGGGCAACGATGAAGGCTAAGACTAAACTCGGCATGGGTATGAGAAGGACGAAACGTAAACAGCGAAAGTCTGGAAGGAAACATCCGCAACGGCGACGACGACATCGCAATCTACGAGTGGCGAAACGCGGGGGCTTTCTTCCATTTCTTCCGTTCGTGCTACCGGCTTTATCAGCTATCGGGGCATTGGCCGGTGGAGCGGCTGGTATAACCAAAGCGGTCAACGATTCGAAGGCCTCTCGAAAACAGCTGGAAGAGACTTTGCGTCATAATAGGGCGATGGAGGGGCGAGGGATGCATCTGACACCGTACAAGCGAGGCGCGGGCTTGAACCCGAGACGCCAACGACTGCGAACAAAGAAAAAAAAAAACGCCGATCGCATAGGCGCGTGGCGACGGTGGCAGCGATAACGCAACAACCTATGACGAACCTGCAATTAGAACGTGAATGCGCCAGCATCCCGTTCTTTCGAGGCGTGTTTATGCGCGACACGCTTCCTACGCGCGTACGAAGCAACGAATGCGGTATCGCGAATCTGGATGAAAATCGAGGCACCGGTACGCACTGGGTCGCGTACGTCAAACGCGGACCGCGAGTACAGTACTTTGATAGTTTTGGGAATCTGCGACCTCCCGCGGAATTGATCTACTATTTCGGACGCGGTACAACGATCACCTACAATCACAATCGTTTTCAACGTTTCGACGAGATGAATTGCGGCCGCTTGTGCATGCAATTTTTACAGCAAAAGTCTATGGAATTATGGCCTATATACTAATATTACTACCGGTGTGCGTGTGTGTGTTTGTGTGTACTAAGATTATGTTGCAATGTATCCATGCGTAATGGCGATTCGCACCTTCTATAATAAAGACTCATAATATCGATAAATTGCCGAGTATTCGTACGCGCGCGTCACTTCCCCTCTCTCCGTCTCGCGAGTGTAATCTATGATATGTCGTTCACGCTCACGTTAACGGGTCGCAGCAGCGCGCTCACGGTAAACTATTTTCCGCCGATAGATTTGAGTGATGGTCAATACGAATTAGGACTCGCAGACTTGGAGACGTTTCACACGATACCAAACATCGACTCGAGCAACGATAAATTCTATTTCATCGTAAACTATAACACCGAAAACAGCACCAGCGCTGACGCCGCTCACGAATACATTACGATTCCCCACGGCTCCTACGAATTAGACGCTATCGCCGAGTACCTGAAGCAACGATTACTCGATCGATATCCTCGAAGACGCGGTAACAACGAGAACGATGATGACGACAAGTACCCTCTAATGCTACGAGCTAACAACAACACCATGAAAAGTGAACTGTACTGTTCGTTCTTTGTGGACTTTACGAAACCGAACAATGTGGGTTCGTTGCTAGGATTTTCCCCGAATCGCGTCTTATTACCGAGAATCTGGCACGAATCCGACGGACCCGTAAATATTATAAACGTTAACGTGATCAGAGTAACGTGTAACGTCACTACCGGCGCGTACAGTAACGATAAACAGGTACACACGATCCATGAATTTTCGCCTCGCGTACCTCCAGGATATAAGATATCGGAAACTCCGCGACATGTCATTTACCTGCCGATCGTCGCACGAGCAATACACGATCTAACGTTGTGCATCGTTGATCAACACGATCGCCCTATAGACTTCCGTGGAGAAGAAATAACGATTCGTTTACACGTTCAACGACGTCCGCGCGATAGGTAGCGTGACCGTACGTGTATGCGCGCGTGTGTAGTATGTTAGTGTTAGATCATACGTATGAATCATCAATCGTCGCTGATACTCCTACCGTCTCTACATCGCGTCATCTACGTAACCCTTTATCTACAGACGAAACTGTAAGAAGAATAAAGACCGGAGGAGCGATAAGAAGAGGACCGGTAAGAAGCATAAGAAAGCCGTTGACTCGTCGAAACGTACGTTACCTACGATCGTTAGGCTTCATCGTTGCATATTAGACGCGCAATCACGATGTCGATTATTTTGGACGTGGCGAATACGCCAACCTTCGACAATCGTATCACGAAGATCGAGTTACATACGTATAATCCGTACGCCAACACAACGTTCGACAATAGCGACGAGATAAGAATCCCCATACAGCAGCAAGATCTGTACACGCTTCCGTGCGAAAGTTTTCTCTACATCGAAGGTCGTGGCACGTTGACAGCGCAAGACGCGAAAGGCCCGCCAACGTCCGCGACCGCTGTTCTCGACAATAATTGCGTCGCGTTCATGTTCGATGAGATTCGATACGAATTGAACGGTGTCGAGATCGATCGTTGTCGAAATCCAGGAATCACTACCACGTTGAAAAATTTCGTTTCATTGTCAGCCGAGAGAAGCAAAGCGCTTGCGAATGCCGGTTGGAATTATGACATCGATTACGAAGAGGATACTTTTCATTCGGGCGCTTTTAATTTCTGCGTACCCCTGAACGTGTTATTAGGATTCTGCGAGGATTACAAACACATCGTGATGAACGCGCGACACGAGCTAATTCTTATACGAGCGCGAGATGATTCGAACGCGATGCACTGCACCTCCGCCACTGCAATCCCGAAACTTGAGATACGCAAGGTGCAGTGGCGTATGCCCCACGTCGTTTTGGAGGAAGTGAATAAACTATCGATGCTTCGTATATTGGAAAGCGGACGACCGATCGCGATGAGTTTCCGATCTTGGAGCGTGCATGAGTATCCATTACTGCAAGCGACAACGAAACATACGTGGACCGTGAAAACTACGTCGCAAATCGAGAAACCACGATACGTGTTATTCGGCATGCAAACGGATCGAAAGAATCGTCCAAATAAACCCGCGTGGATATTCGACCCGAATAATCTCACAAACTTTCGACTCTACCTAAATTCCGAGACGTATCCGTACGATGACATGCAAATAGATTTTCCCAAGTATAAATTTGCGATCATGTACAATATGTACGCGAATTTCATCCGATCGTACTACGGTCACGGAGAACCGTTGCTGAGTGCGAACGAATTCCTTAAATACGCGCCTATCGTGGTCATAGATTGTTCTAGGCAAAATGAATCGTTGAAGAGCGCTACGGTGGACGTGCGAATAGATTTCGAATGTAAAGAAAATATTCCCGCTAATACTTCAGCCGTCTGTTTGTTCATACACGATCGTATAGTCGAATACAGCCCTTTAACCAACATGGTACGCAAACTAATATAGCGTGCGTACGAGTTCGATTACTACTACTACTACTACTACTACTAATACTAATACTACTACTACGAATACTGCTACTGTTTTAAATCGTCCAAGTCGAAGACCTCAGTTGCTGTTCCGACAACCCTTCGATGTGCATTTCACAAGAATTGCGGTGTTTGCGCGCTGGAGAATGTCGGGAAAATATGGAATTATATACGCAGCGTTACCTAATGTAAGTCCTACACACGCATTGCATCTACTTTACGCGTCATATGCAGAGAAACGAATATGTAAGAATTATTTTTTTGTTTTCTATAGCGATGAACACAACGACGGCGGTGATGCGTGCAATGACAGCGACGGCTGCTTCCTTTACCCACGAGCAAGAATATCCCTCCCATACGAACGTTATTTCCCGCAAATACGAATATTATAATTTTAAGTACGCATGGATGGATATATATGAATAAACACACACACTGCTTTTGAAAAATATATACATTTATTGAAAAATTGTTGTCTATTTATTATTAAAACATATATATACATGTACTATAGTGGTACCTGGTTTACATCACGCAGCATGGATTGTAATCCTAACGCTAACAATTCACAATCAATCAAAGAATGCTGCTCAAAGGTCTCGCTTTCGGAAATTAATTTCACATAATTCGTTGGTACGGAAGCGGTACGTAGAACTTCCACGAAGGCAGCATATTTACTGCTTACAGAGTACATATTTTCAGTCAACCAGGTGAACATATGATTGATGCAATGTTCATACGCGAACAGTTTACGCATCGTAACTTCCGTCATGTATAAGGTAACGCGATTATCGGTGATTTTAATAAGTTGATCATCATGCATACGCGTGAATTCGAGTCGCAAATGATCAATTACGATGGGGGTTTGGGACGATGTTGCGTTGCTGCGTAATCGTTGGAGTATGTCCGCCTCGTTTTGCAGTAGGAGCTTCCACGTAGACATTGAAAAGTATACCTCGCTACCCTTGTTGTCGGCTATGGCGATCTCAACGTGGCACGAATCCATACCAATGCGTATTCCAATAGTTAGCCGTTTATAAGCTGTTGAGGTTAGTGGATAATCACGCCCCAGGATCCGTACGATCGATGGTTTTGGTGTTTTCAACGTTTTTGGCATTGTGGATCCTGAACTGTAAGAAACATGTACACGAAATTAATGTATTGTTCGTTGACGTTTACAGTGAAAGAAGTAAGTGTAAAGTGTATATTAATGTATACATACCTCATATTGGACTGTTGATGATATTGTTGCCGTTGGCGTTTATTTGGAACCCCACCAGCGTTGTCGGATGTGCAGGATGAATCGTTTAAGCTTCGTTTGTACATTTTGATATGCAATACGTATGATTCTCATCGACGAAAAAATGACTCCTGCGATACTTGTTAGCACTTAAGCGTACGTGGTGAACTGATGCCTAAAAGACTAATGCACGTCACTTTATACTGATTCACGCACACGTACACATCAATGTGTGAAAGTATATCACATTAGTGATGGTGATGGTCAATGCGTCTATGTATACCACACAAGGGATAGAGAATACGCGGTAAATTCAAATCAAATACGATTGACTTACAGTCTCCTCCTCGATGATTAAAATACTCGGAACTCTTCCCCGAATAATTATCGCTATATGCACGTGCGCTGTATCGGTCCCACGATTGAAACATAAACACACGGCACGAGGAGTGTGCACGTAGGCGCCCGAAACGTGTTCGATCCTGTTCAGATGTAAACACACTGCATGTCGCGGTGCGCTGTATGACTTCTCAGAAATCATGTACCACCCTCTTTCTCAGAAATCATCATGGAATGCAATGTCGTGTTTACTCCATGGGCTATCGCGATGATTGATTTACAATAATTATCGCTCTATGTTTACATCATTGCACGTGCGCTGCATCGGTCCCACGATTCAAACATAAACACACGGCACGAAGCGCGTGCACGTAGGCGCCAAAAACGCGTTCGAACCTGTTCAGATATAAACACACGGCATAGCACGGTGCAATGTTTATTCCATGGGTTATCGCGATGATTGATTTATAATAATTATCGCTCTATGTTTACATCATTGCACGTGCGCTGTATCGGTCCCACGATTCAAACATAAACACACTGCATGTCGCGGTGCAATGTTTATTCCATGGGCTATCGCGATGATTGATTTATAATAATAATAATAATAATTATCGCTCTATGTTTATATCATTGCACGTGTGCTGTATCGGTCCCACGATTCAAATATTTCCTTATCTTTTCTCAGAAATCATGGTCCACCCTCTTTCTCAGAAATCATCATCGAAAACGCGATTTGAATTTCCACGAATCGGTCGCGGTCGCGCCTGCGCACCGATCCCCGCACACGTACGGAGATTGCGCGGCGGCGACGCGTGCCCAAATATACCTTAGACATGCAACAGGTGACGTCAGCACGAAACGTATGAAAACCTTGGAAAATTTACCATGGCGGACCCAAAGTACCTTAAACGTACAATAGGTGGCGCCAACCCGAAATGTATGAAAAACCTGGAAAATTTACCAAGACGGGCCCAAATACCGACGCGGACCCAAAGTACCTTAAACGTCCAGTAGGTGGCGCCAACCCGAAATGTATGGAAAACCTGGAAAATTTACCAATACGGGCCCAAATACCGACGCGGGCCCAAAGTACCTTAAACGTCCAGTAGGTGGCGCCAACACGAAATGCGCGCGACGCCATTTTGAAAATTTGAAAATCCTCCCCCTCCCCCGTGACGTCAACCCCCTCGCCCACGAACTCGACCGGCGCGCGCGACGCCATTTTGAAAATTTTGAAAATCCCCCTCCCCTGTGACGTCATCCCCCTCACCTACGAACTCGGTCGACGCCATCTTGGAATCCCCCTCCCCTGTGACGTCATCCCCCTCACCTACGAACTCGGTACCCCCTCCCCGCCTCACCCCCTCGCCCATCTCGCGGAAGAGCGCGGTACCTTCCCCCCGCCCCGCCTCACCCCCTCGCCTCCACTTGAGCCAGAATCGGCATAGCCTAACTACTGATGCGGTTCGTTGGGCGCGTGAATGCGTCCCATGTCAGCGCGCGAAAATCCATAGGCATAACAGGGTCGTCCCGGATAACATTAAAGTTCCGGACAGCCGTTTCAACCATATACACATGGATCTGATTACTATGCCGCTGGTTGGGGATCTGCGTTATTGCCTTACTGTCATCGATCGTTTTTCGAGATGGCCAACGGCTGTTCCCCTGAGGGACATACAGGCGAGCACTGTGGCTGCGGCTTTTTACGAGCACTGGATCTGTCTCTTCGGCACGCCGCTTACTATCACCACGGACCAGGGAACGCAGTTCGAGTCTGCCCTTTTCACCGCCCTGGCGCGGATGGTCGGGGCCCGAAAAATTCACACGACGCCGTACCACCCTCAAGCCAATGGAATGGTCGAGAGGTGGCATCGGACCCTCAAGGCCGCTTTGATGTGTAATCCGTCGATTCCTTGGCCTCAACTGTTGCCAACTGTCCTCCTGGGCTTGCGTACGGCTTTCAAGGAAGACCTCGGAGCTTCCCCTTCGGAGATGTTGTTTGGTGTGGCTCTCCGTGTCCCGGGGGAGTTTTTTGTAACGAAGGATGCCCCTTCAAATCCACAAGGCTTCGCCGAGAAGCTCTCTCAACACATGCGGACCGTACGGCCGGTGCCCACGAGCCACCATTCTGCTAATCAGGCCTTTTTGTTCAAGGATCTCTCTGCCTGTTCTCATGTTTTCAAACGGGTCGATTCAGTTCGACGCCCTCTGGAGCCTCCCTATGCCGGTCCTTATGAGGTAATCAAGCGGATCAGCGACCGGGTCTTTCTCATCAGGGTTGGAGCAGAGGAAAAATCTGTATCCGTGGATTCCCTGAAGCCAGCTTACATCGCCCAAGATGGCGCCGTGAGCCAGTTGCCGCATCAGCAAGCGCCGCCAACGCCCCCGCAGCAAGTTTCACAACAGCTGCAGCAACAGCAATCCTCACCGGCTGATTCCCAGTCGTCTTCTGCTGCCAAACGAGTTGTGTTTTCGCTCCCTTCTCCTTCCTCGAAGGTCTCTGGGGGGGGGGGGGAGTGGCGGTTCCACCTTCCCACCAGCAGGGCGCGCCACCAGCGCCTGAGCAACGGGCGCGCTCTCGTGAGAGGCGCAAGCAACTTCTGAAGCCGCGTGCGGTCTTCAGCACAGAAGTGCGCTCCACCTTCGAGCGCCTCGATGTTCTATGCCAGCGTCTCGGCATAACGAACGCGGACATTCCTAAGAGATAAACGTAGATAAACGTAACGATTGCGCTTGCCTCAGTTTTGTTGTAAGAGTTTTATTGAAATATATACACTGTTATTGTTACAAGGTGTTTTCATTACATAGATTCGGACAGTCGGTTAGATTGGACATTTTTGACCCGCGATCCCTGACGATCCGAATATATATATATAAATCACATTCTATATAATTACAGTTTTGAGTAGTTTAGCCACGTCGTCCCTCGGCGGATCACGAGCCTTCTGCTCCTCTTGGACCTCTATTTGTATTTGACTCTGGAAATGAAGTAATGATTGTGTTTCAACGCGGTGTCGTTTCATCTTTGCCCGGCTTGCTTCGAAACATTCTAAGGCGCGACTTATTAGCATAGTCTTTGAAGACTATAGGGAAACAATCACACTGTATAATAGTTTTTATACAATATAATACTTACGGTTTCCATCTTTTCATCCATTTTCTTGCAAGCTTCTTGCTGCGTGCGAAAACAAAGGGTAAGCACGAGCGTAAACAACGATAATCATAGTAACCGCGGATCGTCGCCGGCGATATCGGCGCATGCGCATTACGGTCGATTCGGGAATCTATACTTCTCTCGCTCGCGCGATGTCTTTCTCTCTCGCACGATATCGGGACATGCGCATTACGGTCGATTGGGAACCTATACTTCTCTCGCTCGCACATGTCTTTCTCTCTCGCACCATGTTGGCGACAGTTTCAAGCCTTCAATGAGACCTCCATTTCTATATGCTCTAAGGTCGCAACACCTATTACAGTCGCGTGATCCGATTCAAACTTCGCGCTTCTGAAGTTTATACTAAACGCCGCTAGACGGAAGTCGCAACACACTCAGCTCAAACGATTGTGGCCGTTCGAGATTCGATTGCATTCGAGGTTACCAGGGCTATTTTTTTACATCGCTAACATTCTACAGTATTTCATGAACATGGTGAGGGCACTGCCACGGCCGTCTCTGGCTGTGTTCCAATTCACGCATACGAGCCATTCCACGTCAAAACGGATAGAGGGAAAATTTAGTTTCACCGATTCTCTTCAAAATTACAGCACTTGTCAATAACCTTGCAAAAACAAAGTATACTGAATTTTAAAGGCCTATGTCAAATAGTTTTCGAAATATTTAAAGTTAAAGTCTTAAAAATTGGAACAAAATCAGCTGTCGCGTCATCACTTAAACTCTAATATCTCGGTTATTTTTAAAGATAATGTCTCCGTCATGGGCTCATTTTAAAGCTGAAGAAATGCTTTCTCAACCCGTATTTAGAATATTTTGTTTATTGTTAATAAACTTGACGGCAATCGATGTCAAAGTTTCAAATCGCGATTTTACGTCGTTCCCCTCCACGGTCCAGCTTGAAAAAAATACCGTTCGATTCGTTGAACCCTCAGCTAATAAATGGGTTTTTCAAAAAAGTGGAGAAATTTTGGGAACAGTGAACAAAAAAATAAAACTTACGATAGTGCACATCGCTTGGAACTGCACGGATCCCATGGTCAGGCCGCATGCACGCGTTTTCAAAACAATCGCCTGGCGTAGGAAAGTATTTATATGCGATGGGACAAAACAAACTTTTCGTTCAGTAATAACATGTAAAAAAGAAAAGGAAGAATCACTAAAAGCTACCTACTATTGCTAATCTTTTATATGGCAAGCAGATATTTCTATTAGTTTTCTCGAGAATACCGAAACACTGAACGAAAAGTTTGTTTTGTCCCATCGCATATAAATACTTTCCTACGCCAGGCGATTGTTTTGAAAACGCGTGCGTGCGGCCTGACCATGGGATCCGTGCAGTTCCAAGCAATGTGCACTATCGTAAGTTTTATTTTTTTGTTCACTGTTCCCAAAATTTCTCCACTTTTTTGAAAAACCCATTTATTAGCTGAGGGTTCAACGAATCGAACGGTGTTTTTTTCAAGCTGGACCGTGGAGGGGAACGACGTAAAATCGCGATTTGAAACTTTGACATCGATTGCCGTCAAGTTTATTAACAATAAACAAAATATTCTAAATACGGGTTGAGAAAGCATTTCTTCAGCTTTAAAATGAGCCCATGACGGAGATATTATCTTTAAAAATAACCGAGATATTAGAGTTTAAGTGATGACGCGTCAGCTGATTTTGTTCCAATTTTTAAGACTTTAACTTTAAATATTTCGAAAACTATTTGACATAGGCCTTTAAAATTCAGTATACTTTGTTTTTGCAAGGTTATTGACAAGTGCTGTAATTTTGAAGAGAATCAGTGAAACTAAATTTTCCCTCTATCCGTTTTGACGTGGAATAGCTCATACTGCGCATGAAATTGGTGGCATCGTATTGGTGGCATCTACGATTCCCTAGAATTTCTCTCACTTGCCACCAATACGATGCCACTTCCGGTGCAGCGAGCGGTGCAGTGACTGCTTCTCCTTTGAAATTCTGCGATTGCTGCACCGCTCGCTGCACCGGAAGTGGCATCGTATTGGTGGCAAGTGAGAGAAATTCTAGGGAATCGTAAGATGCCACCAATACGATGCCACCAATTTCATGCGCAGTATGCGTGAATTGGAACGCACCCTCTAATACAGGCCTCTACCTACGATGTTGCAACACCGCATGTGAGGCCGATGACTATGTTCAGACCGGTACCAGACGGCCGTACTTTTGTCTATATACAAATTACACTTCTATAACTACACTACATCATAACCACGACAAAGAGTAGGTATAATAAGAGGCGTCACTCCGGGCGGAACCTTTGAAGTCCTTACTTGACCTTGGCATTTAAATTGGTTGTACACTCGAGCGGGATATTCAAATCGACTAAATGTACCTTACCACAATTGGCTGATTATTGCCGAAGTTTACCGATCATTGCCGAATGCGGCCGAATGGGCATTTAAATTGGTTGTCTCACTAGAAATCACTGTTTCCCTAGATTATTTCTGTCCTTGTCGAGTGACGCCTCTTATTATACCTCCTCTTTGACCACGACGGCAGTGACTGGCAGTGACAGATGGTGACAGAACGCGCGAAAGAAAGGCTTCAGACAACTTCACATCGGCCTTCTGAACAGCGTTGCCATTTTGGCAAGGTGGAGGCCTGTATTTTTTCGGTTGTGTTTATTTTCCCGCTGTTAACATAAAATAACGGATAGTAGATTTTGAAATAAATGCATATTTCTTTGCTCTACACACCCTGATAACCAGATTTTCTGAAAGTGTTATGTATTTGGCTAAATATAAAAAAACAGCAACGAAATTCAAAATTCCAGCCGGAGGGATCGATAGAGAGGGAAGAATTTAAAAAAAAATCGACAAGTTTACTAAAAAATTACGACCTGTACGGTGATTTGAACAAAAAGTGTGATTATGTACCACTGTGCGCCGGTCAGGCAGCGCGTACGGCACACTGACAGAAGGTAGGGTACGCTTGGAGTGGTGCGATACAAGCCAAAAGAGGATCGCACTTTAGCAGCAAATCAAGCTTCAAAAATGCTTAGTAAATTAATAGTTTTTAAGCCTTTAGTCTGCTGAGAATATAGAAAGAGAAATTAGAGAATAATTAAAAAAAAAAAGTAATATCCGTACCGGGATTTGAAGTCCTGATTTTTCGCTTGCGCGCCAAGCGCTTCGATGTCGGGAAAACGAATTCTCGCCGGAGAGCGGTGGCCAGGCAGCGCGTACGGCACACGGATGGAGGGACGGGTATGCTTGTGTGGTGCGGTACGGACGCTAAGAGGGGGTACGCTTGGTCGTGGATTGGTGGTAGCGGCCGTGGGCCGAAACCCACCGTTCTGGCATCACTGTCACTGTCTGCCGGGCAGGGCCTGCCGGCAGATCCGTAGTCGAATGCGGAACCGATACCATCAAGGTATCGATACTTTTACTCATTACTTGTATCGAAAAAAAGTATCGATATCTACTCAGTATCGAAGCAAAAGTATCGATACTTACTTGTATCGAATTAAAATTAATATAATAAAGTTCTTTTTTATTAATATAATTTTATTAATGAAGACGTACTTTATTTTACTTTTATTGAACGGGGAGTACTTTTTAGTTACAATGATATATATAACTAAGTAACTACATAAATAAGAGGTAGTCTATAATAATTCATGTATATAATGAAATAGAAAGAAAAATATACAGAGTGGTTTCACGGCATGGAAACAAGAGAAGTAGACTCTGATCTCTATTTATATTAACTATATAAAAAAACGGTAAGTATCGCGTGTTAAAATCGTGTTCCGAATTGAAGACCCCAACCGCCATTTTATATAGAGAAAGAATCTCACTTTTTAGCGGTAAATTTGAACGGTAATAAAAAGAAATTATCAGACGCATATATGAAATTTTGAAATTATTATATTAAATAAAAGAAGTAATAAAACACAAATGTACATAAAACAAAAGGAAAAATCTCCCATGGCCAGATGGCGCAAGAAAAGAAAATAAATAATGAACTGATTGAGTTAAATATAAAAGTACATCCTTACTAATATATAAAAGTAAAACGTTGTCTGTTTGTTTGTCCTTCTTTCACACCTAAACGGCTAAACAGATTTCAATGCAATTTTGAATACACATTACATACGCCCTAGATTAGATTATAGCCTATTTATTTTTTTTGGGGGCTTTTTTATTTTGGAAACATCATAAACAATTATGTCACGTTCTAACTATTAACGCACTTATTTGCTACGTTGCTTTGATTTTAAATCTGTTTTATAACCTTTCGCCGCTTTCAAGTCGTTGAGTGACGTCATATTTGAGAAACTTCCTGTATCTATATATCTGTGGTTGTAAGGAAAAACGACCCATGTCACAATTTCAAAAAATTTCAGTTCGTGCATTAGTTAAACTGTAGAATATTGGAAGTATGTTTTTATCAGAAAAAAATGCACGAAAACGAATTTTATACGTTAAAAAAATAATGCAATTTAACCGAAGTCCAATATTCAATTAATACGCATTCGACACAACAACAAAATTTGGAGAATACGACGTATCTTTCCTTTGTGATCCCTTTTTATTTTCTATTTTTATTTATCTGCATATACTATACGTATTTTGTGTAAAATAAAATGAGCAAAATTATATTTCATATTTTTATTTTACTAGAGACAGCACACTATGAAATACCTGTGATACATAAATGTGTAACTTGTATTTTACAAAAAACAACGCAAAGCACAGAAGAAAACTAAAGAAGACAAAGAAGAAAGTAAAAGAAGGAAAAGTATGTGACGTCCCACGATTTTTCGCGCGTTTCTATTCCAAATTCCATTAGTAAACCTCAAATTCACTCTATCGAACTCAACTCCTACCCCATCTCCTCAATCATTGATCACCTTGATGTTGCACCTTAGCGGTCAACAACACAAGATGATCAACACAAACCTCCACCTCGCTGATGTACCTTAGCGGTCCCCATCACGAGATGATCGTTTCAAAACCCTCTTCGCCTATTCGTCCTACAAAGCACGAATCATTCCCTCTAAACCGAATTCAAACAAGTCCATCGTTACAAAATCCCTTTTAAATCGAGACCAAGTCTCAACCCCCTCTTTACGACTCAAAAAGGTCCAAGCTACCCTAACCCCTTTCCTATTAAACAAACCAAAACAAAATACGAAGTGCTATAACGGGTGCTCTTCAAGTGTATATTTACCTTCCCTGGTCGATTAGAGTGACGGATTAAATATTCGCGCCTGATCGCCTCCAGAAAACCAAAGAGTGACGGATTTAATATTCGCGCCTGAGTCCCTCAAAATCCTCAGAGTGACGGATTCAATATTCGCATCTAAGTTCCTCCCAAACCTCAGTGTGACGGATTCAATATTCGCGCCTGGTCTTCCCTCTCAAACCCTCAGTGTGACGGATTTAATATTCGCGCCTGAGTCCCTCAAAACCCTCAGTGTGACGGATTTAATATTCGCGCCTGAGTCCCTCAAAACTCTCAGCGTGACGGATTTAATATTCGCGCCTGAGTCCCTCCAAACATTCAGCGTGACGGATTTAATATTCGCGCCTAAATTCCTCTCAAACCCCTCAGAGTGACGGATTTAATAAACCTCAGAGTGCTGGATTCTAGATTCGCGCCTGTCTTTTCCTTCCCCATTGTCAACGTTCCCAAAGACCTCGCCCGGGACGTGACAAGTAATCATTTTTTTATTTTCTTCTTAATGCCATTAAGCAGAACGACACAAGTCCAATGGACTTGTGTCGTTCTGCCTAAAGTGTATGTAAATTATTATTATTTTGTTTATTATTATTTACGTTAATTATACGAATATTGAATATTATCCAAAGTGAAGGAAATATACGCCTATATCGTAAGAAGAAAACAAGGAGACATTGCTAATAAGAAGAATTGGTGTTTAGAACTTTCAACGACAATATCTCGAAAGTGAAAACATGTAACATGGGTCGTTTTTCCTTACAACCACAGATATATCTACCATGAAGAGTTACTTCATGATATCTACTTATATTTATATACGTAATACACAAGTACTGCATAAGTGTACAAAATGGCTTCAATTGTAACAAACCGCCCATCCTAATTCATTATCCAGTAGTATATAGAAATCAGTGGAAGTAGAACATATAATAAGTGATCAAGATATACACTGAATGTACATACTAAAAGAATGCAGAAAAGAAAAAGGAAACATGATATTTTATTGATTAATATTTATTTCACGAATCATTGAAAAAATGAATCTTTTGGAACACTTCCCAGAAACAGTAATTTTTCCAAGTACAGTAATTCGTCGTTAGTGTCACGTTTTTACCATGCGTTATAATCACGCTCACTATCCCCACCATTTCATGGCATCCTTCAGTCGAGAGTGAGAGAATCCGATATTTGCGAGAGAGAACAAAAGAGTCGACGCGAAGTTGTCGTCGGCAAGAAATAGTATCCGCATCGCGTTAGTATCACGCTGCCAGCCCCGATCGTCGTGATTCTAACGAGGCATTACTGTATTTAGTAGATAGTCGATTCCTGTTCTTGGTGATTGTTGCTCCCGCTTTTGAAAATAGTCTTTCGCAAGGAACTGAGGAAGCAACAACCACCAAAAACCCTCGAGCTTGTTTGTGTAATAACCCTGATAACGAGATCTGAAGCGCAGAGCCTGACGTCAGATCCCTAGTCATCTGTGTCCGCATTAGGATACGGTCTGCGGTACAGAGCCTGACATCAGGACCCTGACGTCAGATGGACAGGAGATTCGCAGCAGATCCTGCCGTTCGCTTGACACGTATAACAGCGCCATCTGAGGGTCAAAATTGGCAAACAATTCCCTACGCGTGACGTCACACGGCCGCCCCTACAGGTGTATCCCTTTTTTTTTTTGTTTTACTTGGTGGAAATCCCCACGGATACCCACCGCCCGCGGGGGCGGGCAGGGGGTTATGTGGGACTCGAACCCACTAAAACCACCAAGGTGATCTACCTCCCGCGCGGAGCTGCGCGCCTGAGGGGAGGGATTTGCACACGAGATCAAACAAGCGATACGTTCGCTACCCTCCCCCCTTGCGCTTCGTGCAGCTCCGCGCTAGGTCCCCTGAACGGGGTCGTCCCTGGGGGAGTATTATAACCTCCCCCAGCAATGTTCTCCGGGACTGGCGACTCGCGACGGATCACGCGCCCGAGTCGCCCCTTCCGGGGTCGCTGCTACTAGGGCGGGTGGTGCCCCCCGACACCCCCGCCCCGCGACCCCGCGATCGAGCTCCCAACCGGTCGCCGCGCAATCTTCGACAGCGCGGCCGGGCCGGGGCACTGTGCCCCGGGGGAGCTCGATCGCTCAGACGGGAGCGGCGGCCGCCGCTCCCCTGGGGGTGGGGTCTTTAACATAGACCCCCCCCCGTTCTCCGTTCCTCGCGACGCCGCCGCGGCCCTGGCGAGTCCAATGCCACGACTCGCCGACCACGGCGGCCACCTGTCGCTTCGTCGTCCGCGGCGGCCCTTCGTGACAACGAGGACCGCCGCATTTTTCAACTCCTTCCTGGTGTCCCCCGGCGCGCGTCCCCCTTCGACACAGAGGGGGCGGCGCACCGGGGGCATAACGGCCGCGCTTGTTGCGTGGCGCGGCCCCGTCCCAAACCCCTATGGCGGGGAGTAGCGGGACGGCGCGGCCCGGGGCCTAACACCCGGGGGAGCGGGGCGACTTACGCAACTAAGTCGCCGCACGACCTCCCCCGGCCCCGGGTCATCTTCTCCTCCCGCGCCGCCTCCTCCTGACCGCTTGACGCGGGCCTCCCCGGCCCGCCCAACAGGTGTATCCCTAACCTTACATACCTATTAAGAAGATACTGCAATTTATTAAATAATTAATTCTATTTATTTCAAAAAAGTATTTATTTATTTTTATTTAATAATATGTGATTACAATTGTTACAAAATAATATAAGTAGCGCATATAAATCCAAAGAGGAACTTTCAATATTTACATTAACAAATCAATATACAGTACATCCCTTAACCAGTGGTGCGTAGTAGGGGTGATATCAGAACTTTTATTTAATATCTTCGACTTCTTGTTTGTGTAGAATCATCATATTCCCTGTTGTGTTAGCGCTGAAAACAAACACAATATTAGTATAAATTTAAACGTAACGTATGAATAAACAGGATACATGCGATACTTACTTCAGCTACATCTCCGCACAGTACACACCCTAGGCGATCATGCATGCTCCTGCGAACACTAACATTTATAAGAAAACATGTGTTAAATTATTATCTACTAAACAAGACGCTAAACATTCGCACTTCCAGCATAACCATACTTTTCTGTCTTGCGGATAATGTAAATCTTGAGTTCCGCGACGCAGATAATTGGAAATTATTCAATTTCATAATTACCTTTGTCTTCTGGATACGTCGAGATGATTTGTCCGGATATTGATGTTTGAAATTACTTAATTACTTGGAATATTCTTCGAGCGTACGTCTTCAAACAGAACGGATGGTTTAAACGAAGAGTATGTAGAGGATAACTAAATGTGGTATAATGGGCCACGCTCGGATTGGCTGCATCATAGTGCCGAAACTCGTGATTGGTCAAGGCTCTACATCCAGTTTGCGTTCGTTTTCGAGGTCTGAGATGGCAGTCACTGTCAGTGGCAGTCAGTGCCGAGAAAATTGAAGAATATTCCAAGTAATTTCAAACATCAATATCCAGACAAATCATCTCGACGTATCCAGAAGGCAAAGGTAATTATGAAATTGAATAATTTCCAATTATCTGCGTCGCGGAACTCAAGATTTACATTATCCGCAAGACAGAAAAGTATGGTTATGCTGGAAGTGCGAATGTTTAGCGTCTTGTTTCGTAAATAATAATTTAACACATGTTTTCTTATAAATGTTAATGTTCGCAGGAGCATGTATGATCGCTTAGGGTGTGTGCTGTGCGGAGATAGAGCTGAAGTAAGTATCCCATGTATCCTGTTTATTCATACGTTACGTTTAATTTTATACTAATGTTCTATTTGTTTTCAGCGCAAACACAACAGGGAATATGATGATTCTACACAAAAAAGAAGGCGAAGTTATTAAATAAATGTTCTAATATCACCCCTACTACGCACCACTGGTTAAGGGACGTACTGTATATTGATTTGTTAATGTAAATATTGAAAGTTCCTGTTTGGATTTATATTATTTTGTAACAATTGTAATCACACTGTAATCACATATATTTAAAGGAAAAGAAATAAATACTTTTTGAAATAAATAGAATTAATTATTTAATAAAATGCAGTATCTTCTTGATAGTTATGTAAGGGTAGGGATACACCTGTAGGGGCGGCCGTGTGACGTCACGCGTAGGGAATTCTTTGCCAATTCTGAACCTCAGATGGCGCTGCTCAGAACGGCAGGATCTGCCGTCGATCTGCCGTCCGTCTGCCGGCAGGCTCTGCCCGGTAGGGCCTGCCGGCAGATCCGTAGTCGAATGCGGACGTAGGTTGCGCCGCAGCTGCCGGCAGATCCTGCCGCCCGATCTGGTTATCAGGGTTGTTCCCCACAGGACTCTTTACTGACAAATTCCAATGGTTGTAATAATGTAATTAATTGCTTAATAATTTCCAGTTCTAAGCCATCTGGCATTTGTGGGCCCGAGTAATCACCATGTAAAAGAGTCTAGCAGGGTAAGCATGGGCAAACGGCCCCCACCCTGATTCCTGGAGTTGTTATTTTTTAAACAATGCTCCTTGCCTGAATAGCCATCGTGTAAAGTTTCAGATCGCTACCCCCCCGTTTAAGGGTAATACGGGTGTTCGCGAAAGCGACACTATTTACGCCATCTCCCAGGCCTACCGGTAATTAGGCAATGGTAACGGCCCGCTGACTCATGTGGAGCGTCGATCACTGCCCCTTCCATCAACCTGCGATCGATGGAAGGGGGACTCTTCTTCCTTCCAGGAAATCACTGCCGATTTCCTGGAATTCAGACGCTCTCTGCTAGTGACACGTACTTTTGCTTACGCACCTTGCTTGCGCTTTCTTTCGAAACTACTTCGAATCGCTACGCGTTGCGACTTTGCTTCGCACGCTTCACTTAAAACTAAGGCTTCTTTTAGTAATAACTAAACCAACGTGCGTGAAATAATTGTTCCAAAGTGTTGAGTAAATAACTGTTAATTTATTGTGTCTGACCTTGTAAATATACTCGAATTATAACTGTAACTTAAATCTACAAACTCTACAAGATACGTTGTCTTGCTGTCCTAATCGCTTTGAATAAACTCTGTGCTTTGCTAATTGAGTACGAGCTTCTGTGCACCGATCCGCTATTCTTTATTGTAACAACGGGGGTAAACGCCCTTAACGTTATTATTTTTTATCTCGGTTACTACTTAAGATATTTGAATGAAGAAAAAACGAAAATATAACTACTTTCTAACTGTACTTCATATATTTTTCTCAGAAGTTTAATTGAAGTATTAAGGGTAGAAAAAAAGAATTAATTTTTTGGGGGTGGTTTTTCGAAACAACCCTTTGAGTGACAACCTCCAAAAAAATCAAGAATAATGCTCTATTATCGAACTATTATATAAAAAATCCTCAAAATTGTCAAGATGGTGGAACATAGTTAAATAATTTAAAGAAGACCATTATATTTTAAATATGAGGGGTTTTGTGACGAGAAAGCTTAGTTGTCGCCAGCCTAAGCACGTGTCATTTAAATGCGAATGGAAGAAACGATTGCGGTTCGTTTGGGAGATCGAATTGTGACGGTGAAGGTAGCTGTGGAACAACGCGCGTACGCTAAATACGAATATTTTCCATATATTAACAGGGTCTAGAAGGGTAAACATGGGCCAATGGCCCCCACGCGATTCTTGGAGTTGTTATTTCTTAAACAATGCTCCTAGACTGAAACACCATTATGTATAGATTTAGATCCCCCCCCCCGTTTGCGGGTAATACGGGGGTAAACGCCCTTATCGTTATTATTTTTTTTTTTCGGTTACTATCTAATTAAGATATTTAAATGAAACAGAAGCGACAAAATAGTTACACATTAGCTGTAATTCGTATATTTTTTCCGAATTGTAAATTAATTATTACGGGTAGAAAAAAATAATTTATTTCTTGGGGGTGGTTTTTGCAAACAACCCTATGAGTGACAACCCCTTGTCGTAATAACCGCTTATTTGTTTGAACCTATCGAAGGTATAATCCGTACCTAGCCAGGCGTATTTTTCTGTCTTTCTGATTATATAAACGCCGATTGCAAAAACCACCCCCAAGAAATAAATTATTTTTTTTTACCCGTAATAATTAATTTAAAATTCAGAAAAAATATACGAATTTAGCTAATGTATAGCTATTTTATCGCTTCTGTTTCATTTAAATATCTTAAATAGGTAGTCACCAAAAAGAAATAATAACGATAAGGGCGTTTACCCCCGTATTACCCGCAAATGGGGGGGGGGGGCAGTGATCTAAAACTATACATAATGGTGTTTCAGTCTAGGAGCATTGTTTAAGAAATAACAACTTCAAGAATCGCGTGGGGGCCATTGGCCCATGTTTACCCTGCTAGACCCTGTTAATATCTGGAAAATATTCGTATTTAGCGTACGCGCGTTGTTCCACAGCTACCTTCACCGTCACAATTCGATCTCCCAAACGAACCGCAATCGTTTCTTCCATTCGCATTTAAATGACACGTGCTTAGGCTGGCGACAACTAAGCTTTCTCGTCGCAAAACCCCTCATATTTAAAATATAATGGTCTTCTTTAAATTATTTAACTATGTTCCACCATCTTGACAATTTTGAGGATTTTTTATATAATAGTTCGATAATAGAGCATTATTCTTGATTTTTTTGGAGGTTGTCACACAAAGGGTTGTTTCCAAAAACCACCCCCAAAAAATTAATTATTTTTTTCTACCCTTAATAATTCAATTAAACTTCTGAGAAAAATATATGAAGTACAGTTAGTAAGTAGTTATATTTTCGTTTTTTCTTCATTCAAATATCTTAAGTAGTAACCGAGATAAAAAATAATAACGTTAAGGGCGTTTACCCCCGTTGTTACAATAAAGAATAGCGGATCGGTGCACAGAAGCTCGTACTCAATTAGCAAAGCACAGAGTTTATTCAAAGCGATTAGGACAGCAAGACAACGTATCTTGTAGAGTTTGTAGATTTAAGTTACAGTTATAATTCGAGTATATTTACAAGGTCAGACACAATAAATTAACAGTTATTTACTCAACACTTTGGAACAATTATTTCACGCACGTTGGTTTAGTTATTACTAAAAGAAGCCTTAGTTTTAAGTGAAGCGTGCGAAGCAAAGTCGCAACGCGTAGCGATTCGAAGTAGTTTCGAAAGAAAGCGCAAGCAAGGTGCGTAAGCAAAAGTACGTGTCACTAGCAGAGAGCGTCTGAATTCCAGGAAATCGGCAGTGATTTCCTGGAAGGAAGAAGAGTCCCCCTTCCATCGATCGCAGGTTGATGGAAGGGGCAGTGATCGACGCTCCACATGAGTCAGCGGGCCGTTACCATTGCCTAATTACCGGTAGGCCTGGGAGATGGCGTAAATAGTGTCGCTTTCGCGAACACCCGTATTACCCTTAAACGGGGGGGTAGCGATCTGAAACTTTACACGATGGCTATTCAGGCAAGGAGCATTGTTTAAAAAATAACAACTCCAGGAATCAGGGTGGGGGCCGTTTGCCCATGCTTACCCTGCTAGACTCTTTCTGAGCAAATTCTTGACATTTCCAAAAATATTTTCAGCATATAATAAACTGAATTCCACCTCGTAGCAACGTCCATTATTAATTTTTTAATTGATCCCTCTGGAACTCCACCATTTAATTGGATTTTTCTTAATTTGTCCGAATTTATAACGCTATTTTTTATCCATATTACTATGGCTCTTACTTTCAGAATAATCGTGTGTATTGGTTTATGTTTTAGTGCAGCGTCAACAATTAAATTAATTGTATGGGGAAAACACGGCAAATGTTTCTTCTCTGAGACTACACTCTTTACAGGAGCAACTACATTTGCACCATTGTCTGTTATAACACATCTAATTTTGGACAGTGCAATGTTCCATTTATGCAATACAGAATTAATTTCATTGCTAAGGTAATTGCATGTATGATTTTCATTTAATTCTTTCGTTGCAATATTGCAATTTATCATTTTAGTTCCTTCAAGAAAATGAATTGTTACTCCTAAGAAACTTTTCTCTGCCATTGTTTCCGTCCAGATGTCTAAAGTTAGGCATACTTCTTTCGCTTGTTCTATTTTCTTTTCATAGAATAATTTTGTAACGTCATATTTTTCACAAAGTTTTTTCTTCATAAATTTACTCGATGGCACTTTATAGGAGGGAGCAACTTCTCTCATTAATTTTAAGAAGCCCAATTTTCACAGTATCGACGAGCTGTCGCAAAAAAATGTTGTGTAGTAATGACGCTACAATGAACCATGGACCTGAAGGTCCATGCAATGAACAATGATCTCAATTTAAGTTTTTATATAGTGCCAAAGAGTGGAGCAAGTAAAATTGTCCATATTACATACTTTTACATATTTCAATATTATGCCTAATGTATTGTTAACATTTTTATTGTAAGAAATAACTTTTAAAAAAAACTTTTATACTACTGGTTCCATATAAACATATGGTAAAGTGTATACCTGCTTCTTCCATATTTGTTACCCAACATGAGCGCCATCATTAACTGCGGTGGTAGTTTATCTTGCCAATACCTATCTTCGCTTTCATCTTTCATGTCGAATGTCTATACTCGCCCCATTCGATCACATTCGATACGAGTACCTTTTTCCGATACTTACTTGATATCGCAATCCTAAGTATCGATACTAAAATTACTTGTATCGAAACGAAAGTATCGAGTATTTACTCGTATTTACTTGGATCGGTTCATCCCTATGCGGACGTAGGTTGCGCCGCAGCTGCCAGCAGATCCTGCGCTCTCCTGGCAGACCCTGCCGTCAATCTGCTGGCAGACTGCCGGCAGATGGCTATCAGGGACATTTCCACTAATAATGAGCGTCTTAGATTTTAATGTATGAACCCAGATAGCACAGGACGTTTTAAAAACGTCCATTTTACGTCCATTTTACGTCCATTTTACGTCTGAACGTCCACGGCTTGATTTGTGAAAATGGACGTTCTTAAAACGTTTTCTGGACCTTTTCTGGACGTTTTAAAAACGTACTTTACGGACGTTTTACAAACGTACTTTACGGACGTTTTAAAAACGTACTTTACGGACGGTTTAAAAACGTATTTTGCAGCCGTTTTAAAGATAGCCATGTTTGAAGCGTTTCAAAGCGTTCCTCGGAGTGTGGTATGAAGTAGCGTGTTAAAGAAAAAGTTATTAAGAACAATGGTTCAGTCACGGCCGTCGGCCGTGGTTCAGTGCATCGTGCCTTCGTGCAAAAACAGATCAGATTCTGAAAATTGGAAGAAAAGGAATGATGGTAACAGTAACAACCAGAAAGTAACTTTCCACAGGTATTGAGGTTATTTTATTAATTCATAATGGAACAAATTATTATACTTAATACGTTCACTACCGCCTTTTAAGGAAAAATATATAAAGGTATACTGGGTAGCAAACGTGTTAAAGTAACTATATTTTCAAAACATATCTTATTTTGAACTTTATTTCTATTTTTATAGATTTCCAAAGAATTCTGATACTTGTGAAGCTGCAAAGGCCACCATACACGCTGCTTCTTGCTGTTCGATTTGCTTGTACAGTCAAAAGTGAGAATGCAAGACTTGAGCGTGTGTGTCCACAAATCGGTCAATTTAGTGTGTGCGTACTGTCAATTTCCTGCCATGAACGCAATTACAAGTTTTGACTGTACAAGCAAATCGAACGGCAAGTAGAGACATTTTATTAAGATACATTTTATGCACAAAATATTACTCTTTATTACATATAACAAAATTGTGATTTTGCTTTGCGCTAGTCATTTAGTGTATTGTAAATCAATAGCATTTTCAATTGTGAATAATGCAGACAAAAAAACATTTTCCTCAATACTTTGAGATCTTTCAACGAATTTGTAACAATGTTATAAACATCTATTGTAAGTGCAGATATTTTACATATTCTGTACCTATATTTTGTATAATATGTATAATCTATGTGTACTACCTACATGTTCTACATACTTCATATCTATTTTAAGTGGTATATTCTCTGTATTCGACCTTGTACTGACATTTTCATGTATCTATTGTAAGTAAACGAAATAAATTGTTATTGAGTTTGGTAATATTTTGAAAAGAATTTACATCCATAAATTTTTATTTAATCGAACCAGTACCAACCTCCTAAAAACGTCTAGAAAACGTTTTAAAAACGTCCAAAAAACGTCCAGAAAACGTTTTAAAAACGTCCAGAAAAGGTCCTGAAGACGTTTTAAAAACGTCCTAAAAACGTCCAGAAAAGGTCCTGAAGACGTCCAGAAAACGGTCTGGTTTGTGAAAATGGACGTTTCTAGGACCTTTTCTGGACGTTTTTAAGACGTCCCGAACGTCTGACCTGGACGTTTTAAAAACGTTTTTAAAACGTCTTTGTGCTATCTGGGCCTTGCCATCTCTACGAAATACCTATATAACATTCGTTTCCATTTTTTTCTTTACTACCCTACCATCCCGCTTTATTTATTTGTGTCTTCCATTATAAATCCGTTCATTTATTTACTTTGGACATTAGAACTTTATCGTTTATACCCAGATAGCACGGGACGTCTTAAAGACGTCCATTTTACGTCCATTTTAGGTCCAAACGCCTGTCGTCTTGATTTGTGAAAATGGACGTCTTTAAGACGTCTTCTGGACATTTTCTGGACGTTTTCTGGACTCCTTAAAGACGTCTTAAAGCCGTAGTTTGCAGACGCCTTTAAGACGTCCAGAACACGTCTTCGTTAGGTCCGAAACAGACGTTCAAATGAGGCTGTGCGCCATCTGAGAAACGTGGATAGATTAGGGTACATCAGTTCAAGGAAACCAGGGATTGTAACCGCTGTCTAACACAAACCATCAACGAAATATGGATAGATTGCACAGGTAAAGCCTAATTAGATCTACATACTTATATATATATATTACAGTTTTTGTATATTTGTTTCAGTATTTGTGGTCAAAGGTATGTAGTTCTAGGTTATGGTTTGAATAATTTTTAAATTTTAGGTTAATGAATTGGCAAATTTTGATGGTTTCAGTCATTATAATTTTGTGATACGGGCGCTAACGTCGTTGATGACCAATGGATGTTGCATGACTACCCTAGTAGCATTTGTTGTTGGCATACTGTTGGGCCACGCACATAATTTTAGTTGGCCAACAGTTAGATTTGGCACTTTTTTTTCAGGTTGGGCCAACAACAGAGGGCCAAGGTAGGCTTTCCTACTCTTGCCCTACTATTTATAGGGCTTACCGTAAAAGCCCCATTGAAAGTTTCTTTCCAGAAGGCGTCTTAAACAACTTCAAAAGACGTTGTATAGACGTCTTCTTCAGGTCTGAATTAGGAAAAAAAAATTTCGCATTGAGGAGGGGAATTGAACTCAGACTTTCCGCTTAGAAAGCAACCGCTGTTTGCAACTATCCAATACACTTACTTGTAAACAGTTCTAATTTTTAGGTACATAACAAGTATTAAGTGTTTCTAAAAACTATGCAGTGACGCGAAATATTCTACAAAATATCATTCGACCTTTAGACTCGTTCCTTAAGATTTCACATTCGTCTTAAGACAGACGTCCTCTTTACGTATTTATAAATAAGGAAAGAAAAACCACAACTTGGAATATAATAACAGGTGTTTGGATGTAGCAAATTTTCTGACGTTTGTAAGACGACATTTAATCATCGTTGTAAATTGTTTGTTAATTAACCAACCATGGTTGGCATTACTACGCATAGTAATTATAGGCCCAACATTGAATATTCGTTGGCAAACTGTCGTAAGTTTTTTGCCGTAAGCCCTATGTTGGGAATTTGTAGGCAAAACTCTAACTATATCCCAACTAATTCCCAACTGTTGGCTACCGTTGGCCAACCGAAAATGCTACTAGGGTATTTAGTTGACCTCAGCAGAAAAGGGAAAGAAGATTTCCATAAATTAAGCGTAGCAACGGCTTTAATAAGTAACTATCACCCTTATTTTACTGTTTCTATATCTTCTTTAAGGTGCAGCAAAACACAGGGAAATGGCAGAGAATAGAAAAAATACAGAGCTATCCATAAAGGCCCGGCTAAAAAGAGCTTGCGATAGGAAAACGTCACAGTCGAAGATATTTTAACAAAGCGAGTAACACTACAGGGAGTCTGTATACATGTTTTTATTTAATTGCTTTTATAGGGTGTTAGTTAATTTCACACCTCTTTTTATTTTCAGACAGCAGCACAGTTTAGAGACGATTGCAGATAAATTAACATTGCTGCACTCGATGAATACACAATTATACTTGGTACAATTTATGTATACTACATACATGTTCTGCATAGTTCATCTATTTTAAGTGCACATCCATATCTGTTTTAAGTGTATATCCTGCATAGTCTGTATATTCTGTACATTCGACCTCGTACTAACATGTTCTTGTATTTATTGTAAGTGCATATCGACGCACGTTACGAAGAGTAGCACGTTTCATTATTTTCTTACGGACAACTGCATGTAGAAAAAATGAAACGTGCTACTTTTCATAACGCGCGTCGATATATTCTGCATTATTTCTGAATTAAATAAATGAATTAAATTGTTATCGAGTTTGATCTTATTTTGAAAACCATTTACTTCCTTAAATTTGTATTAAATCGGATCAATACCGTCGAACGTCCCAAAAACGCCCGTTTCTGGACGTCTTAAAGACGTACCGTTTTGTGAAAATGGACCTTTTCAGGACTTGTTTAAGACCTCTTCTGGACGTCTTTAAGACGTCTGTAAGACGTCTTTGTGCTGTCCGGGTAGTGCCAAAATTATTATGATTTTTTTTTTAGGTTCATTCCAATAAAAGTCATGTGACATTTATTCTTGGTGTTATTTACGCTACAACATCGCGAACATAGCTGATCGCGCAGATTTATATACTTATGACGATCATAGGCAGATACCACTACAGTGGTGTTTCAACGTGAATTAGAAGTGTTCTAGACGGGAACCTATGGCTTGGCTGTGACCTCACCATGTTCATGAAATACTGTAGAATGTTAGCGATGTCAAAAAAACAGCCCTGGTAACCTCGAATGCAATCGAATCTCGAACGGCCACAATCGTTTGAGCTGAGTGTTGTTGCGGGCCGGCTGGGAATTCTCAAGATGCAAGGGAAGTTCTATGTGGTTCGTCGTCCGTGGAGCCCTGAAGGACTCTGCTCGCGAACGCGTGAATTTAAATGAACGAAATATTTGTAATGAATAACTTTGAATTGAATAAACTTATTGAACTGAACTAATTGAATTAATTGGATTATGGAATAATTAGAAAGTAATATAAACGGGAAACAACATGACAAGGAAATAAGAGAATGACTAGGAAATGATTTATTGTCACATCTATCTCGTTATAACGTCGGAAATCAAATGCGAGGAGAAGAAACATCCTTCTTCTTACGTTCGTTCCTCTTTTAATATAATTCAGGCATGGAACTAAAGTGAACGCAGCGGCCGCTTTTCGGAGGCAACGCCTCCTTTCTCCCGCCGCGCGTCTTTGTCCCCGCGGCGGGCCTAGGAGCTTCGAGCGCCTCAGACCCGTACCATATGAACCGCGCGTGGCGCATTGGGGCGACATTGTATCAATAATGTTTTGTCAACGCGCCACGCGCGGTTCACGCGGTACGGGCCTGAGGCGCTCCACGAACCTGGGCCGCCGCGGGGGCCAAGACACTCGGCGGGAGAAAGGAGGCGTTGCGTCCGAAAAACGGCCGCTGCGTTCACTTTAGTTCCATGCCTGATATAATTCATTGTTTTTCGAGCGATAAGGGAGGAGGCGAAGACAGTTTTCGAATGTGATAAGGTTCATCCTTAACTCTTTCCTATTTAAACTTCGTGTCAAAAGAGCTTGTGCTGAGCGCCGCTAGTTGGAGCGAGAATCGCAACTCGCAACAGTGTACACTAAGGGCCAAAGTCGGCTTCCCTTCGGAAATTTGGCAACGTTGCATGTCCCTAGGCATAACTCAGTAATTCTAGTGACATGCAACGTTGCCAAATTTCCGAAGGGAAGCCGATTTTGGCCCTTAGTGTACACTAGGCGGCAAAATCGGCTTCTCTCCGGAAATTTGGCAACGTTGCATGTCACTAGAATTACTGAGGGTGCGTTCCAATTCACGCATTATGCGCATAGACTGCAGAGAAAACCGTTCCGTTTCAGTCTGTTTGGGATTGGCCCAAACGGCCACGGGCCAAGCCGGCGCGGATTCGCTACCGAAACCGCGCGCATTTTAAACTCACTAAACGCGACTTGATCGCGGAATGATCGCGGTGATGCGATCGGTCGGGCCATCTGTTGACGCGCACCTCACCTAATTAGACAGCTGTCTCGGTTCATCGTGCGAACGGCTTTGTTCGCCGATGCGGTCCTCGTCCTGCTCAGGACGAGCGACTGTTGAGTGGGGTGCTGACGTCACAGAATTCGGCGAAACGGCCCGATCCATCACCGCGATCTCTCTTCCAAGAATCGTCAAGAAGTACACTTCTATCATCTCGTGTGCTATCACTTTACTGGAACGTACCAGAATTCGGCTACCGAACTACTCGGTTCAACGCGACTTCGCGCGTATTCTGACTTTATAATAAGTACTTTTGTATGTTACTCGTGGCTAGTTTAATTAGACAAACGTGTAAAACATTGTGCTACGTGTTGTAAATATACTGTGACCGTGACCTTACGTTTAATTCTAACGGCTACACTTAAAGACTATTCTTATCGACTATCTTATACCCTAAATTAAGCCTAAATCTAAATCTAAATCGCGAACGCTCGAAGCGTCACGTTCGTGTCTCAAACACAGTCTATGCGTGCATTGGTTGCGTTGGTGGCGCATAGGATTCCCTAGAATTCTCCCACCTCTAGCGCATGAAGCTGTTGATGCGCGCATGCGTATTTGTCTCTTTACGTACGCTTTGAAAAACATACACCAAATCGACGCGCGTTACGAAAAGTAGCACGTTTCATTTTTTCTACATGCAGTTATCCGTAAGAAAAAAATGATACGGGCTACTCTTCGTAACGCGCGTCAAAATTATGTGGTCCCCTCCTCAAAAGGACAGAAAATATAACCTATAGATATGCTACATGACAATAAATGTTTATTGGATATTTCGTTCTTTTACGCTACATTTGTGAATATTTTATAACTTAACTTCATTCCAAAATATCATTGTTACGCCTCAACGGTATCTTTAAGGAATCGGGTATAAGGTCAATGTCCCTATTTCTAATCCTGTGTTACGAGCCGGGGCTGCGGCAACGCGAGAGGCCGGCGAGAAGGGTATTTCCCAAGGAATATGGTTTATGAGTTTGTTAGTTAGGTGCGCGGACGAACCTGATGCGAAATCAGGGAGCCGCTAGGATTATTGACGGCGAGGACGAACCTGATGCGAAATCAGGGAGCCGCTAGGATTATTGACGGCGAGGACGAACCTGATGCGAAATCAGGGAGCCTCTAGGAATGGAGTCACACGCGGACGAACCTGATTTGAAATCAGGGAGCCGCAGGAGGGTGAAACGTCGTGAACGAACCCGATGCGAGATCGGGGAGTCACTAGGATGATGTTCACAGACGAACCTGGTGCGAAACCAGGGAGCTGTTAGGAGGTTGGATTATTCACAGACGAACCTGGTGCGAAACCAGGGAGCTGTTAGGAAGTTGGTAGATTTACAGACGAACCTGATGCGAAATCAGGGAGCTGTAGGATACGGACGAACCTGATGCGAAATCAGGGAGCCGTAGGAGGGTGAGGTTTCGTGGACGAACCCGATGCGAAATCGGGGAGCCACTGGGTTGGAGAAGATTCCTTGTTTTGGATGAAAGGTTGCGAACGAACCTGATGCTAAATCAGGGAGTCGCGGGAAATGTTAGTAATGCCTCGTAACTCTTAATTAATATTTGATACAACTCGAGCGGTAAAGTTATATCAGTGGGTGAGTGCTACTAATATTATAAGGATCACTGGGTAAAAGATGGGTTTAACGAATCTACTCGATTTACACGTGAACACCATTCGTATATTCAATAATCAGTTATTGTACAAATGTAAGTGTCGCGATTAAATAATTAAATAAAGTGTGTAAGTTACCACTAGTTGCACGGTGTTGACGCACTGGCGATGCGGGGCGTAAGAGTGGCTATTTCGAAGTGCCAAATAGAATATAAACCGGACTCGCGGATTCTATGAGGTTAACTATGATTCTGACGGAGACTTTAGCTCGATCTAACTGAATATAACCAACTCTGTACGAGCGTGACACGACGTTACTCTACGCGTGACTGTACTGCTTTTAACCAACGAGGGTTGAAACCAAAGGGTTTATATAGTCCCAAAATGAGTGGGGATTCATTAGAAATCTCCATATAAGGAAATCCTTTGGGGTCGTCGTCGTGTCACTCCCGTTCCCATGGTCGTATTCCAGATGGTCGAGATCAGGACCCCCTTAGTGATATGTGATAAACAAAAAGGCTCTTAGGGCGTTTTCCCTTCGCAGACGCGAGCTCGAAAAATTGTTGAGAGCGGCGTATGGGAAAATTTCACATACGTAACACCTGTAAGAGTTTTGCTATTATAAAAATCGATTTTTATTATTTATTTATGCAACAATAAACAAGAAGTATTTTTAAAAACAATTTAATATGAAGTATAAAATGTCTATTTCTGCTCAGCGAAAATTGTCTATTTTCTGCTTACATATCTACGTGCGATTCAGCTTCCAATTGAAATGTCTAATAATTATATTTTGGATAACAGATATAAACAAAAGTATTTAAAGTTTTAAAATGTCTTTTATTTACAAAAATACAAAATATAACAAAATCTGTAACGAAAATAATTTTCAAATTACCAATACCAAATCTTTCAGTTTTTTTACTTTAATTTTCTCTTCATCTTTTTCTTTCTTAATTTGTACTTTTTCAAGTCCCATTTTCTTTCTTTCTTTCTTCTATTTGTTCCTCTTTTTCTTTTTTATCTCCATTTTTCGCTTCTGATATTCTCTCCATGTATCAGAAGTCGCGACGGCTGGAATTTTCTCCCTTTTCATCAGGCCAAAATAATACTTCTCGGAAAGTTGCAGGAAGCAATGTATTATTATTATTAGCTGTAATTAATTAACGATATATTAATAAGTAAGTATTTTACATATTTTTGAAAAAAATACTTAAGGGGGTAGACACGCCACGTGACACGGGTAATGCAGCGCGCTGTAATACCGATAATCTAACCTAAAACATGGGTTTGGGATTTTTCGTTTTTCGTCCTTATATGAGCAAATTTTGGGCTGGGCGAGGTCTTTTATTCGAAAGAGGAAGATTGAATGCGGAGCGCTCTGCTCACCGTTTGAGTCACAAAACTCTTTTAGTGACCTAAAAATCAGGGACCCGGAACGAAACAGATACGAAAACGATAAACGAAAAAAACGAAATATTTTTCCGGAACAGAAACAGAAACAGAAACGAAATTCTTAACCCTGTTGCAGGAGTGAAAACGATATAACCGCAATAAAATTTTCGGTTAATAACGTTCTGTACACTTCAGGTTAAAATATTTAAATTTAATTTTATTTTGTATAATTTTTTTTATAGTTTATATTGTTGGAGGCTTTCGTTTGCAAGTCGTGTATAGGAGGGCAAGACTCCTAACGCCTCGCCTAGCACGCTAGTCAGCCCTATCAGTGTTCAGACCCTATACATAACTATAACATATAATTTTTTATAAGTACAAAAAATGCAATAAAATTGTTAAAATAAGTATACACGAGTTTTTTTATAAATTAAATAACCGGTTCGGAACAAAATTTGTTTTTCGTTCGGGTGAAAACGAAATATTTGTTCAGCAGGAACGATATTAACCGAAACGAAATTATTATTATCGGAACTGAACCGAAACGAAACGAAAAAACATTTCGTTCCAGGTCCCTGCTAAAAATACTTAAGGATGTAAACACCCCACGTGACACGGGTAATGCAGCGCGCTGCATACCGACACAATCTGGCTCGAAACATGGGTTTGCGCGCTGACGTTGTTTGTCCTTATATGAGCAAATTTTGGGCTGGGCGAGGTCTCATTCGAAAGAGGAAGGTTCAATGCAGTACGCTCTGGTCATCGTTTGAGTCACAAAACTTTTTTAGTGACCTACCAATACTTGGACTCTGCGAGTGTACTTTGTCGATTTTTTCTCAACTTTGGACACTCATATTATTACATATCAACACAATCTCGTCGAACCATGACCAGAGCGCGCTGCACTGAACCTTCATCTTCCGAATGAGACCTCGCCCAGTCCAAAATCTGCTCATATAAGGACAAACAACGTAATTTCCCAAACCCATGTTTTGGGCCAGATTATGTCGGTATACAGCGCGCTGCATCACCTGTGTCTACCCCCTTAAGTAAGGCAAATTAGTACCTGGAATAAATATAAATTATTTAAATTATTCTCATTAAATGGAGAAATGTTTATACATACTTTCAAACTCACATTTGGCGTTTGGTGATATGAAAATTCAATGCAGTGTATTGCTTCAACTATTTCAACATGTGTTGTGAGGTAAGACTGCCCCAACTTGAAGGGTAATGGTACCCAGCTTTTAACATTACTTTTTTCTGGCTTAAATGCAACTGACATAAAACAATTACGAATAAGGCAGAATGAAGCCAGGAATATTTCTTTACACGCTTCCACATAAAAACCCAAAATAGAGGTAAAAGGAAACTGAGGACGAAAAAAGTAAATTTTGAATCGAGCATGTGGTCCATGAGCACATGAAAAATGTTCAGGATGGAATACCCCTGAAGAATACATTTGTGATTCATGTGGTAATTCATTTTAAAACAAAAAAATAATCAAATGAACATTTTTTTTTATATTGCTTCAAACTTTTTTACAACGTAAATTTATGCTTTCTCGGTCATACTAATAAAAATTAGACACTTCAAACTATCAATTCATATAAAAAAACTAGCAAATGTGTAAGTTGCTCAAATTTTATAGCGTTTCTTTCTTGTATAGCCGGAAGTACCCTACTTTCCCTTGTTTGCAGTATTCGAATTCGAAATACAGAAGCACACGTAAAGCGACAAATACGCATGCGCGTAATATGCGCATTGACTGCCCATGCTTTTATTTTCTGCACTTGCTGCACGCATTATGCGCTAGAAGTTGGAGGATTCTAGGGAATTCTACGAAATTGGTGCTGCCATCTCTGCACTCGCTGTATGAATTGCAACCAACACAACGGACTCAATTTCGAAGCGAACAACACATCCCTAGAAGGTTTCAGGCAGGGTTGAAACGAAAGATGAGGAAGGAAGCAAATACGTAGCGCACATTGTTATTTCTTAAAGGCTTCTACTGCTAAGTTTTTCGAATGTGCTCTTATAATGCTAACTTTACAGCTATACTCTAATCCAAAAGACGTACGAGAGCCTGCGGTTCTATTCAATAGCCTTCAAAACCTTGAATTTACCCCGGACGCGGATAATAAATAACTTCATTTTTCCATTACACATCTGCTTACCAAATTACGCTGGGTAAGCAGCAGTTCGTCCTACAAAACTCATAAAATATGGTATGGTCTTGGCTTTCAATAATTATCGCTGTTCAAGAAGAATAGAAAAACTCGGGTTGAGAAAATCCAGGAACCAATAAAGCCATCAAATTTCGTTAGGAGGCGGTCCCCGATCCTTAGGACGAAGTAACCGATATAGTTAGGAAGCGTGCTTCGACCACCGTCCAGAAGTCTCGAATTAAATTAACCGTAATCCATGCAACTGCATAGCTATTTGTAAGTAAGTTTGAACATTCCCGCGTTACCTCACGAGCATCAGACGCATCGAAACCCGTTCCGTTTCGTTACTGCGGTTCATGCGCTGCTGGAAACGGAACGCTATTCATGCGCGCAGCGTCTGCGCTGCGGTCTATGCGCATAATGCGTGAATTGGAACGCACCCTGAGTTATGCCTAGTGACATGCAACGTTGCCAAAATTCCGGAGGGTAGCCGATTTTGCCGCCTAGTGTACACTAAGGGCCAAAATCGGCTTCCCTTCGGAAATTTGGCAACGTTGCATCTCACTAGGCATAACTCAGTAATTCTAGTGACATGCAACGTTGCCAAATTTCCGGAGGGAAGCCGATTTTGCCGCCTAGTGTACATACGGCTGTCTAGTACCGGTCTGAACATAGTCATCGGCCTCATGGTTGTTCGACATGCGGTGTTGCAACATCGTAGGTGGAGGCCTGTATTAGAGACGGCCGTGGTTGTTCGCTTCGAAATTGAGTCCGTTGCGTTGGTTGCAATTCATACAACGAGTGCAGAGATGGCAGTACCAATTTCGTAGAATTCCCTAGAATCCTCCAACTTCTAGCGTACAATGCGTGCAGCAAGTGCAGAAAATAAAAGCATGGGCAGTCAATGCGCATATTACGCGCATGCGTATTTTTCGCTTTACGTGTGCTTCTGTATTTTCTGAAAAAAGAAAAAGAAGAACAAATAGAAGAAAGAAAGAAAATGGGACTTGAAAATGTAAAAATTAAGAAAGAAAAAGATGAAGAGAAAATTAAACTAAAAAAACTGAAAGATTTGGTATTAGTAATTTGAAAATTATTTTCGTTACAGATTTTGTTATAAATATTTTATATTTTTGTAAATAAAAGACATTTTAAAACTTTAAATACTTTTGTTTATTTTTGTTATCCAAAATATAATTATTAGACATTTCAATTGGAAGCTAAATCGCACGTAGATACGTAAGTAGAAAATAGACAATTTTCGCTGAGCAGAAATAGACATTTTATACTTCATATTAAATTGAGTAGTAGTAAATAGGTTTATTTTTTGCCTTTCGGTCTCAAAATGGGGTTACATGTGTTAAGTGTGTAAGTGTTTCGGGGACTGTTAACTGCATGTTCTGCTTTCGTTTTGACTTCTTCCTTCATCTTGGACTTCTTTTCTTCTCCTTTTTTCCAGAACCAAACGCATCCACTCCGCTCCTTCTGCTTCTCCCTTTAGTATTCCTCTAATCGTTGAATTTTCTCTTTTCAGCTCCTTACAGTCTTGTAACATGTGGCCCAGGGTCTCTCTAGCCCTGTTACATAGTCTGCATACTGTCTCTTTTTCTTCCTTCCAGTACTTGCTTCCCCTTTCTTCATTCCCACATCTGAACCTTGCGATCATGCTTTGGTCTCTGCCTCTGTAGTCTCCGTCTAGGTAATTTGCTCTTTGGTCTTCTCTGATTTCTGTGAAATGTGCGTTGTATCTGCCTCCTAGTATTCTTTCGTATTGCCATTGCACCTGCTCTGTCCTGTCTCTTTGCGCTAGTTCCTCAGCAAACTCTCTTCCTCTCCTTCTTTCTATTTCCATTTCTTGCATATCCATCATTTTTTGTCTGTAGTATGTGTCTCTCATTTCCTCCCATTTCGACTTTTTCTCTGCCTGCTTCGCGTCTATTTCCCTCCAGCACTCTTGTACTATTTTATTCTTATTCAGCCGTTTCGCTTTCTCCTCATATTTTATTGCTCTTCTTCCCGCTTCTATCCTTACTTTGTCCGTTTTTGTTTCCTCCAAGATTAGATACGCTGGTGTATTGAAGTCCAAACCTAAAGTCCACCTTATATATTTCTCCTGTATTTTCTCTATCTTTTCTGCTTCCATCTATCCCCAGATTTCTGACGCGTACAGCAAGATACTTTTCACTATGCTTCGGAATATTCTCATTCTTCTCTCAAAATTGTTCTTGAACATTCTTTGCCCTATTCCCCATATCTGCGCCATTCCTATTCTTGCTTTCTTTATGACTTCCCTTATATGCATCTCTCTGCCCCCATTTTTCTGGAAATTATACCCTAAGTATTTGAACTCCTTTGCTTCTTCCAGATTGTGCCCCTGCCAGCCCCATTCTTCTCTCTTCTTCTTTCCTCTTCCTTTATGGAAAATCAGCACTTTTGACTTCTCTGCATTCAGTTGCAGCCCTTTCCGTTCAAGATATGTTCCGAATCTTCTTATCATGTCCTTAAGATCCTTTGGTTCATTTGCTAATAACGCTATATCGTCCGCATATGCTACAGTCCAGATTTTTTCTTTTCCTACTCTAACTCCTCCCGCTTGGTTTTTCCTCATGGTTTCCTCCAAATCCGCTACATATATTGTAAATAACGTTGGACTCAGTGGGCATCCCTGTCTTACCCCTTTTGTTGTCCAGAATTTGGATGACATTTCTCCGTTTGCTTTTATAGTATTTCTTGTTTCTTTGTAAATTTCTCCGATTCTCATCCTCAAGCATTTACTTATTTCCTTTTTCTTCATGATGTTTTGAAGTTTTACTCTATCCACTTTATCAAATGCAGCGCTTAGGTCTGCAAAAAAGGTATACAGCTTTCCCCCTTTTTTCTGTATTTCTCTGTTAGCTACATAGTTCAGAATAAAAATATTATCTATTGTCAACCTACCGCTCCTGAATCCTGCTTGTGTTTCTGGTATTATGTGGTTCTTTTCCAATTCCTCTTTTAGTCTTTTTTCCAGAACCATAGCATATATTTTGTACGCTGTGTTTAGGATCGTTATCCCCCGGTAGTTACTCACCTTTTCTCTATCTCCTTTTTTGAATAATGGTGAAATCACCCCTTCTTTCCACCTTTCCGGGAATCCTTCTCCCTTCCACACTTTATTAAAAATTTCTGTGATCCTTTTTACTATTTTCACGTTACCGTAAATCCAGGTTTCATTTTCTATTTTGTCTTCCCCTGCTGCTTTCTTCTTTTTTAATTTCCTGATTTGTTCTCTTACTTCTGCTTCTGTTATTTCCTCTTCCTCTTCTCCTTCCGTGTTGTCTATTTCTTCCAACTCTCCTACTTCTTTCTTACAGTCGTCGCCTTCTAGCAATGTTTTAAAATGATCCTTCCATTCTTTTAAATCTATTTTATTGGAGATTCCTATTCTTTTCTTTCTCTGTTTATTTATATATTCCCATATTTGATTTTCTCCCTTTAATTGCATTATCTCATTTTCTGTATTTTCTTGTAATTCCCTTCTCCTTTCATCGCACACTTTTTTGTACTCCCTTCTTTTCTTCTGGTAGTCTTCTTTGTCTCCTTTACCTCTTCTTCAGTTCCTCAATGCTTTCCTGGCTTCCCTTTTCTTTTTTGTACAATTCGAATTCCACCACTTAAAGCTGCCCAGTTTCCATTTTTTAATTTTTACTTCTTCTTTTTGTACTGCATTATTTATTTTTTCTATCATTTCTTCTACCATTTCATTCACCTCCGTCCTATTAAAGTTTATTTTATTTAATTCGATTTCAAACTCTCTCCTGCCTTCTTCTGTCCAGATTCTTCTCTCTCTCCACCTCTCCTCCTGATTTCCCTCTCGATCTTCCCTTTTATTTCCCGCATAAAGTTCTGCAATCAGAGGCATATGGTCTGACTCAACTCTCTCTTCCACTGTGAATTTCTTGATCTCTTCTTTCGCCTCGACATTTGTTATTATATAGTCGATTACTGTGCTGCCTCTTGGCCCCGAGTATGTATACTCTCCTTTATCGTCTCCCTCCATATTCCCATTCAGAATATTCCATCCTCTTTCCTCAACCACCTCTAATAACAGCTTTCCCTCTGAGTTTTTAACTTTGTCTTTTGATCTCCTTAAGCCATGCTTTTCTTCTATTCTACAATCGCCCCCTTCCTGTCCAATTCTTGCATTGAAATCTCCTCCAATTATCAGTTTCTCCGCCTCCATCTCTTCTATTATCTGGTCTAGCTGTTCTTTTGTCTCCTTCATATCTCTGCTGTACACTGTAATTATTCTCAATTTTTCATTTTGTATCTTTATTCTTCTCTCTTGAATGTTTTCTGTTCCTGCGTTCGATTCCTCCTCTTCTATGCCCTTTCTTATGCCTGTGATAATTCCGCCTATCGCTCTCCCTTTTTTTCTCTCTCTGGTGGCATATTTACACTTCCATGAGAATTCTTGTGGCAATTTATCTTTCAATCCTTCCCATTGTTTCTCTTCAATCCACGTTTCTACTAGTCCTATTACATCGATTTCTTTTAGGAAGTCCCAAAATTGCTTGTCTTTGCTGAGTAATCCTGCTACATTCCAGTATCCTATTTTAAATGTATCTATTTCTCTTTGGCTTCTTATTCCTTTCCCAATTCTGTGTACCCTCTCTCCCCGCATATCTGCATCCGCAGACGCGCGGGGAACGAGTGTTGGTACTGCCTTTTGTCTTGCTTTCGTTGTCCTTGTAAGCTCTGCGATCCTCCAAAAATTGAGAGGCTCACAGAACTTTGCCGACTCCAAAAATTTACTTCTTTCAGCCCACCCTTTTCTTTCCAGATAAATGTCTTATCGTTGATTTTTACTTTCCTGTACCCAACTTTCACCTTTGCCCCTTGCTCCCTTTCCGTCTTGCAAATATCTTTAATATCTCTTTGTATCTCCCTTTCATTTTTCGTCAGGTCATTGTCAATGAACAGCCTCTTATCTTTCAATGTACTCTTCTTTAGCATTACTGCTCTTTTCTGTTGCCAGCTTCTTAACTTCGCTATCAGTAGCCATTTTTTCTCTCCTCTTCCTACCCAGTATGCTTCCTCGATTTCTGCATCTACCTGCAATTCGTGCCTTAACACATACTCCACCGTATCCTTCGGCGTCTCTTTACGTGGTAGATCTTCTCCCCTTAGGGTAATATTATTTCTTCTCTCTCTCTTTTCTCGAGCCTCTTCCTTCTTTTCTAGCCCCTCTATTCTTTCTGTCAGCCTCTCAGCCTGAACCTTCTTGGTCTCCAGTACTTCTATCCTTCCTCTCATTTCTTTCCTTTCCTTTTCCCATATCTCGTCCCTACTCTTCCACTCGTCCCTCAGATCCTGCATTCCCTGCCTTAGATCTTTATTATCTCTTCTCAACTCTTCCATGTCTTTCTTAACTGCCAGCACTGCTTCCATCAATTTGTCTAATTTTGCATCCATTTCTTTTTCCTGCCCTGTCTCCTGGCTGTCCAACGTTTCCACAGATCCTATGGCTACCTCGGTTTTCTTCAGCGGAGGCGACCTCCCTACTTTCCTTGCTTTTAAGAATTCTTCTTCTATTTCCCTTTCGGCCCTCAACCTCTCCTGATTCTCCTCGTCCTCCCGTTTCCTCTTAAATGAGTAGTATCGAGCCTTCGCTGTCCGCTCTTCTTCTTCCCAGCTGTTCTGCCAACGATGGTCTTCCCCTTCTCCTGGTTTCCTTTTGCACTTCCCCGCCTTCGCCTGCTTGGTTCATTAGCCTCTCCGCTCTTCTTTACCAACTGCTGTCTTCGCTTTGTCTTCTCACTTCTTCCACTCCCTAGATGTCACTTATCCTTGCCACGTATCTTATACTTCGTGCACTCGTTTCACACCTTCTCTTCTTCACCTTTCATCTCACCCTTCGGCCCTTTATTAATTGTCGATTATACTGTCCACCGGAACCTTGTCTGATCCCCTCGTTTTCCACCCGACCTTGTAATTTTCTGGGCACTTTTACCACACTTTTTGTCTATTTCTTTCACCTGTCTGCCGGCACACATTATTCTCTCGCGCACGTCACGTGGTTCCCCCCCATATTAAATTGAGTATGATTAGGTTAAAATGTTTTTAAAAATACTTCTTGTTTATCTTATATGTAAAGAGAAGGTTAAATATTACGTCTAATAAGTTTTTTTGTCGATTGTTGCATAAATAAATAATAAAAATCGATTTTTACGATAGCAAAACTCTTACACGATTAGAAATAGGGACATTGACCTTATACCCGATTCCTTAAAGATACCGTTGCGGCGTAACAATGATAATTTGGAATGAAGTTAAGTTATAAAAAATTGATGAATGTAGCGTAAAAGAACGAAATATCCAATAAACATTTATTGTCATGTAGCATATCTATAGGTTATATTTTCTGTCCTTTCGAGGAGGGGATCACATAATTTTGATGCGCGTTACGAAGAGTAGCCCGTTTCATTTTTTTCTTACGGATAACTTCATGTAGAAAAAATGAAACGTGCTCAGGGATCGGCGGACTCGGGCTGTCCCTAGATACCTACAGGAGCGCTGGTAATGTGTGCGTGAATCAGCGTGGACTCGCTGCTAGCGTAGCTTCGGCAGACTCGAGCTACGCGTAGCCGGAGTCCATCGCAGCGTCCGCAGCTATTGGTCAGAGGCTTGGCTTGGCGCTGCCATCGGTACATTCGAGATAGGGCTGTAGCTCTGGACCGGGTACCCGGGTACCCGTGAGATACCCGGGACGAGGAAAATTCCCGGGTAGTTACTACCCGGGAAAACTACCCGAGACTCTCGTGAATCTCGAGAACTTACAGAGTACAGAACGTAATCCTGAAGCGATGCCTGTCAGAGAGATGCAGGTCTGGCACCCTGTGGCGAGGTCAACCCCCTGCGGTACCTCACCGAATTTTATGGCTTTCGACCGTCGAAGGGTTTGGAATAACATTAAGAAGTGTGGCTCCAATTATGGAACGGTACTCTATGAGATCTCGAGACTCTCGAGTATCTCGGGTAGTTTACCCGGGTAGTAACTACCCGGGAATTTTCGTTTTTCCCGGGTATCTCACGGGTACCCGGGTACTCGTACTCCCGGGTATCAACAGCTCTAATTCGAGACGTCACATTCGCCTCGCGTTGCCGCCACTTGGCCAGTGATGCCAGAATGAGGACGGGTACTCTCGAGGATTTCCCCCACCACGCATGCACACTACGCCGGAGTGGCGTGTTCGAGCTCACGGACGCCGCTCCGGCGTAATGTGCATGCGTGGTGGGGGAAATTCTCGAGAGTACCCGTCCTCATTCTGGCATCACTGCACTTGGCTGGTTTCGCGCTGGCGTCAATTCACGCACACATACCACCGCTCCTGTAGGTGTCTAGGGACAGCCCGAGTCCGCCGATCCCTGAACGTGCTACTTTTCGTAACGCGCGTCGATTTGGTGTATGTTTTTCAAAGCGTACGTAAAGAGACAAATACGCATACGCGCATCAACTGCACGCTTCATGCGCTAGAGGTGGGAGAATTCTAGGGAATCCATTTTCACGTCTAGTAAGCCAGCTGATTTTAAATTATCAACAATTTATGAACACCTTTGTCATAAGTATCCAAAAAATGCGCATAGCGCAGAGGGAGATTGCTTTAGTATGATACAATGTGCTATTAAGTTTGGCGACTTTTCCTTGAATGGGCTGAACAGAACGCAGTACCTTTGATTAGTTATACAAAATAACTATAAGCGAAATATATTTTATTTACGAACTTTAAGGAGTACCATTTACAGTACACATCTCGCATGTGTTTTACGTATTTAATTTTATGGAAACTTAAAATGCAATTTTATTTAAGGACGAATATTTATTAAAGAGGCATATAAATATGAAAATGAGTCTTTATGTTAAAAGAATGTGCGAGAATTTTATTTTTTTAAATATAAATATACAAACTTAAGAGATCAACGCATGAAATTATAAAATTATGCACCTTGACTGCGTTCGTTCTTCATTGTTACTTAAATAAACATTTATTACATGTGCCAGATATTCATGTTTAACAGTATGTTTCGGGGAGTGAAACGGTTCGGAAAGTAACTGTTTCAAACTGTTATATGTCGGTTCTGACTGAAACCCCAGATAGCACAGGACGTTTTAAAAACGTCCATTTTACGTCTGAACGTCCACGGCTTGATTTGTGAAAATTGACGTTCTTAAAACGTTTTAAAAACGTATTTTGCAGCCGTTTTAAAGATAGTCATGTTTGAAGCGTTTCAAAGCGTTTCTCGGAGTGTGGTATGAAGTAGCGTGTTAAAGAAAAAGTTATTAAGAACAATGGTTCAGTGCATCGTGCCTTTGTGCAAAAACAGATCAGATTCTGAAAATTGGAAGAAAAGGAATGATGGTAACAGTAACAACCAGAAAGTTACTTTCCACAGGTATTCAGATTATTTTATTAATTCATAATAGAACAAATTATTATATTTAATACGTTCACTACCGCCTTTTAAGGAAAAATATATAAAGGTATACTGGGTAGCAAACGTGTTATAGTAACTATATTTTCAAAACATATGTTATTTTGAACTTTATTTCTGTTTTCATAGAATTCCAAAGAATTCTGATACTTGTGAAGCTGCAAAGGCCACCATACACGCTGCTTCTTGCTGTTCGATTTGCTGGTACAGTCAAAAGTGAGAATGCAAGACTTGAGCGTGTGTGTCCACAAATCGGTCAATTTAGTATGTGCGTACTGTTAATTTCCTGGCATGAACGCAATTACAAGTTTTGACTGTACAAGCAAATCGAACGGCAAGTAGAGACATTTTATTAAGACACATTTTATGCTCAAAATATTACTCTTTATTACATATAACAAAATTGTGATTTTGGTTTGCGCTAGTCTTTTAGTGTATTGTAAATCAATAGCATTTTCAATTGTGAATAATGCAGAGAAAACATTTTCAATATTTTGAGATCTATCAACGAATTTGTAACAATGTTATAAACATCTATTGTAAGTGCAAATATTTTACATATTCTGTACCTATATTTTGTATATGTATAATCTATGTGTTCTACCTACATGTTCTACATACTTCATATCTATTTTAAGTGGTATATTCTGTGTATTCGACCTTGTACTGACATTTTCATGTATCTATTTTAAGGGGCAACATACACCTAGATATATTAAAAAAATCGATTTTACAAAAATATTCTTATTGGATTGTATATCCATTTATCTGTGCTCTGTGAAAATGTGAGTGGAAAATTCGTAAAATTGACGATGTTACGCCTATGGGAGCCCGCAGCCGTGTCTCCCCTTGCGCCCAGGTATACGGCCACTGGGCAATAGTAGAGTCCAGGATACTACGAAAACGAGCCAGAACGGATGAAATGGAGGTGTCAACAGCTCAAGAAGGTGAATTTTATGGTCCAGGCATTGATGATTCAATGTAAGTATGAAAACTTATATTTATGCCAATTTTACGTACGCTAAAAACTACGCGTTTTTCTCAAAACGATGTTTTTCAAAACGGTAACCATTATATATCAAAAACTACTGAACCGATTTACTTGAAATTTTATACAGGCATTCTAGATATAAGTATCTAGTTTTTCACGTAGGATTTTGTTTCTAAATACAATAGTTTACTTTTTATAAATTAAAGACTCTCATATTTTGCACTTAAAAATCGACTTTTATGAATAAATATCTGCCATTCTGCAAAAAATTGAAAAAACAAAAATCGGCTATGACAAGTACTAGTTTTTTTCGTCTCCTTTAGGAAGAATTTTTTCTTTTTTGTTTCAGATAAGAAAGATCCAAGTTACACCGGTTACCGCAGATACCTTCACTGAAAAATCGTTATGCAGAAATGGCCACCCTGCTGTTCCTATTAAAAATTTCTTATTAAAAATTTAGCATTTTATAGACAGGAATATAACATTTGCAATGTACTCAATGTTTTTTTTAATAGAAACATCTATTGAGCACAAAAAAATCTGAAAATCCAGCCTACATTTCTACCTCCTAGGTGTATGTTGCCCCTTAAGTAAACGAAATACAGTAATGCCTCGTTAGAATCACGACGATCGGGGCTGGCAGCGTGATACTAACGCGATGCGGATACTATTTCGTGCCGACGACAACTTCGCGTCGACTCTTTTGTTCTCTCCCGCAAATATCGGATTCTCTCACTCTCGACTGAAGGATGCCATGAAATGGTGGGGATGGTGAGCGTGATTATAACACATGGTAAAAACGTGACACTAACGACGAATTACTGTACATTGTTATCGAGTTTGGTAATATTTTGAAAACAATTTACATCCATAAATTTTTATTTAATCGAACCAGTACCGACCTCCTAAAAACGTCCTGAAAACGTTTTAAAAACGTCCAGAAAACGGTCTGGTTTGTGAAAATGGACGTTTCTAGGACCTTTTCTGGACCTTTTCTGGACGTTTTTAAGACGTCCCGAACGTCTGACCTGGACGTTTTAAAAACGTTTTTAAAACGTCTTTGTGCTATCTGGGTATGGATTCAATTAAAATTTTTAGTTGTAGGAGCTAAATTTTGTTAAATTTCGTTGAAGTAACCTTCGATTTTTTGGATTCAATTAAAATTTTTAGTTGGAGGATCTAAATTTTGATAAATTTAGTTGAAATTAACTTCGATTTTTTTTTAGTCAACTAAAATTTTTAGTTGTAGCAGCTAAATTTTGTTAAATTTATTTGAAATTAACTTCGATTTTTTTTTATATTTGTAAATCAGGGTTGACCAACTGGCGATTCACGAGTTGCCGGGGGCTCCTCCGCCTTGCGGCCACGCTGAACGGCCCCCTGAAATTCGCAGTCGAATTCGTCCGTGCCTACACAGACATAAATACATTCGATTGCTACGGCCGGCCACGGCCATACGTTTACATATAATTATAAATTATATGTAATTATAAATTATAAATTATATGTAATTATAAATTATAAATTATATGTAATTATAAATTATAAATTATATGTAATTATAAATTATAAATTATATGTAAACATATGGCCGTGGCCGGCCGTAACAACCGAATGTATATTATAGACGAATTCGACTGCGATCGTCAGGGGGCCGTTCAGCGTGGCCGCAAGGTGGAGGAACCCCCTGCCCCCGGCAACCCTTGAGTCGGCAGTTAGTCAACCCTGATTCTGGCACATGTACGTTTTCTAATTTTTTATTCTCCTCTCTACACTTCCGCTGCTTCTCTATTGAAGTCAATCTCGCGGAAGTCCGAGTTGCTATCTATTACGCGTGTTTTCTTTATATCCTTGTCTTCAATTTCATTTATTCCATACTTCGAATGTTAGTCGACTATCCTTCTTTGATGTCGAGAAGAGCATGTTGTAAAATCTCTTTTGAAACGTTTTAGTGAAATTTACTTCTGCATTAAATTGTACGTGTATTTGTTTATCATCAAGCCCAAGGACTTAAAATGATACAGACATTTATATTCTTTGATCTGGAAACAACTGGATTAATTAAAAAGGATTCCATGCCAAGAATCATAGAAATGTCATTAATAGCGGTATCAGAAAATAATATACGCAGTGGCATGGACTCTTTACGAAGCGTTTTACAGAAGTTAATTCTTCCGATCCGTCCAAATATAAACATTACCAAAAAAATTGAAGCTATTACAGGTATATTACCTTCTACGTTAATTTTAATTTTAAAAAATTATGATCTAAATCATTTGTTCCCAATCCGCAGGTCGCAAAGTGTTTTCTAGAGGGTCACCATGGTTTTTCAGAATTTTTTTTATTATCGAGTTAGAATTATATTTCGAAATACCTATTTTTAATGGTTTTTCGTTACCTTATTAAATTTACCTTACGCATAGGGGGTCGCGGGTTCTTTGAACATTATAAGAGGGGATTGCGACTTGAAAAGGTTGAGAAACACTGATCTAATTCCTCCATCGTTATACGTACGATGTTACAGGTATAACTAATGAAAGTTTAACGGAAGCTCCGTCTTTTAACTGCGAGATGACTGAAAGATTTCATTAAGCTGCAAAAGGGTCCAACTTGCTTCGTAGCTTACAATGGGAATACATTCGATTATCCAATATTTTTATGGGAACTTGAAAATATCAATAAGGTATTTGTATGTTTCCATCACGGTGTGAAAATATTTATACATTTATAGATAACTCAGGGTCTCTATTAAAGGTTCTCAGCAAAGATATTCTCTGCATCGACATGCTCCCTCTAGCTAGGGATTTCTTCTCGCAGCAGGAGAATCCAGTAAGGCCAATGAACAATGCGCAAGGTATTAATCGTATCTCTTGTAATAACGACGATATTAACATGTTGAACGATGGTTACGATGCAATCTTGTTTGACACATTAGATTCTGCTATGAATTCAAGCTCGAATAGTTGCGACGAAAACGAAACTGCTGCACAGGAACATCACAATCATAGAGGTAACAGTCAACAAAGTTGTTATAAAAGTATGCAAAATGCCAATGAAAAGACACTGGAATGTAAAAAAATTTCAGAATTGTGGTGTCGCAATGCAATGTTTCGGAATACAGAAGAAAAGAGGAGAAAGTTAGATTTCACGTCTAGTAAACCAGCTGATTTTAAATTATCAACAATTTATGAACACCTTTGTCATAAGTATCCAAAAAATGCGCATAGCGCAGAGGGAGATTGCTTTAGTATGATACAATGTGCTATTAAGTTTGGCGACTTTTTCCTTGAATGGGCTGAACAGAACGCAATACCTTTGATTAGTTATACAAAATAACTATAAGCGAAATATATTTTATTTACGAACTTTAAGGAGTACCTTTTACAGTACACTGTGACATCCCACGATTTTTCGGGCGTTTCTTATTCCATAAACCTCAAATTCACTCTATCAAACTCAACTCCTACCCCATCTCCTCAATAGCCGATCACCTTGATGTTGCACCTTAGTGGTCAACAACACAAGATGATCAACACAAACCTCCACCTCGCTGATGTACCTTAGCGGTCCCCATCACGAGATGATCGTTTCAAAACCCTCGCCGCCTATTCGTCCTATAAAGCACGAATCATTCCCTCTAAATCGAATTCAAACAAGCCCATCGTTACAAAATCCCTCTTAAACCGAGACCAAGTCTCAACCCCTCTTTACGACTCAAAAAAGGTCCAAACTACCCTAACCCCTCTCCTATTGAACACCCAAAAATCCATTCGAGGAGTTGAGTATCTCCTTTCGCAGTCATAAAAACCCCAGAAACCTAATTGCGACGCATATTTGGCGTACATGACAACAACATGTCTATTAATAGCCATATTGTGTACAAAAACCCCGGAAGTCCTACTGCGTCTTAATTCCGAAATGTGTCAAGGTCTTTACCGCGCGTACCCCCGCGCTACTCCTGTAAGAATACATAAATACGAGGTCCTGCGAGGCCTCGTCCTCTTTCATCGCTATTCTGTCCATTTGACAAGTGTTCATTACCTGCATTAAACTCTCTTTCTTCACTATTCTGTCCATGCGACAAGTAATTAGCTACGTTAAACATTCTTTCAAGTGACAAGTGTAATTAACCGCGTTAAACATTTTCAAATCAGTGTTCAACGACAACTATTGTAAGTAATTATTATTACTATATCACCCTCATTATATTCCCCGCATAAATAACGCTTATCGCATTTTAAAGCTTACTGCTATTCGTTTATTATTTTATATACTATTTCTTACTATTATTGTCTATCCAAGCTTACTGCGCTCATTTATTACTTTCGTATTACTTACATTTCTATTACTTTGTATTATCGCTTTAATACTTATTTTGTATATATATATATTTGCCTTATAATCCCTTACTATCTTATATCGTTTCTTGCATTAACGCTTACTGCATTTCATATTATAAACTTACTAAAGCTTATTGCGCTTATCCACACTCGCCAGTACCTTTATAATATTTCAAATGGTTATGAACTTCATATTGTGCTTTATAAAAATGTGCTGACAAAGCTAATAAACCGCTTGGTTTTCTACCAAGACTCGAATTATTGTGTGTATCCTCGAGTCATTAACAGTACGAACGAAACCGAGCTGCCGCAACAGCTGATTCGCGCTCGTGGACACGAGAACGGTGCCTGTGTTTACAAACATATGGTCGCACGGGCCGTGCTATCCAAGAAACATAAGCGTGGTTTCTTTTGCACGAATGCAAGCGTAAACGCTATCCCATAAACCGAAACTAAATACGAAGTGCTATAACGGGTGCTCCAGAAGTGTACATTTACCTTCCCTGGTCGATTAGAGTGACGGATTAAATATTCGCGCCTGATCGCCTCCAGAAAGACTAAGTGTGACGGATTAAATATTCGCGCCTAAGTTCCATTCAAACCCTAGTGTGACGGATTTAATATTCGCGCCTAAGTTCCTTTCAAACCCTAGTGTGACGGATTTAATATTCGCGCCTAAGTTCCTTTCAAACCCTAGTGTGACGGATTTAATATTCGCGCCTAAGTTCCTTTCAAACCCTAGTGTGACGGATTTAATATTCGCGCCTAAGTTCCTTTCAAACCCTAGTGTGACGGATTTAATATTCGCGCCTAAGTTCCTTTCAAACCCTAGTGTGACGGATTCAATATTCGCGCCTAAGTTCCTTAAAACCCTCAGCGTGACGGATTTAATATTCGCGCCTGAGTCCCTCAAATCTCAGAGTGCTGGATTCTAGATTCGCGCCTGTCTTTTCCCTCCTTCATGTCGTTGTTCCCCAAAGACCTCACCCGGGACGTGACAACACATCTCGCATGTGTTTTACGTATTTAATTTTATGGAAACTTAAAATGCAATTTTATTTAAGGACGAATATTTATTAAAGAGGCATATAAATATGAAAATGAGTCTTTATGTTAAAAGAATGTTCGAGAATTTTATTTTTTTAAATGTAAATATACAAACTTAAGAGATCAACGCATGAAATTATAAAATTATACACCTTGACTGCGTTCGTTCTTCATTGTTACTTAAATAAACATTTATTACATGTGCCAGATATTCATGTTTAACAGTATGTTTCGGGGAGTGAAACGGTTCGGAAAGTAACTGTTTCAAACTGTTATATGTCGGTTCTGACTGAAACCCCAGATAGCACAGGACGTTTTAAAAACGTCCATTTTACGTCCATTTTACGTCTGAACGTCCACGGCTTGATTTGTGAAAATGGACGTTCTTAAAACGTTTTCTGGACGTTTTAAAAACGTCCAGAAAACGATTTAAAAACGTGCTTTACCGACGTTTTAAAAACGTACTTTACGGACGTTTTGAAAACGTATTTTGCAGCCGTTTTAAAGATAGCCATGTTTAAAGCGTTTCAAAGCGTTTCTCGGAGTGTGGTATGAAGTAGCGTCCCTGATAACCAGATCGGGTGGCAGGATCTGCCGGCAGCTGCGGCGCAACCTACGTCCGCATTCGACTACGGATCTGCCGGCAGGTCCTGCCGTTCGCCTGACATAGTGATCCTTAGCCTGACACGTATAACAGCGCCATCTGAGGTTCAGAATTGGTAAAGAATTCCCTACGCGTGACGTCACACGGCCGCCCTTACAGGTATATCCCTACCCTTACATAACTATCAAGAAGATACTGCAATTTATTAAATAATTAATTGTATTTATTTCAAAAAGTATTTATTAAATTTCTTAATAAAGTGTGATTACAATTGTTACAAAATAATATAAATCCAAAGAGGAACTTTCAATATTAACATTAACAAATCAATATACAGTACGTCCCTTAACCAGTGCTGCGTAGTAGGGGTGATATCACTGTCACGTCCCGGGTGAGGTCTTTGGGGACGTCGACAATGGGGAAGGAAAAGATAGGCGCGAATCTAGAATCCAGCACTCTGAGGTTTGAGGGACTCGGGCGCGAATATTAAATCCGTCACGCTGATTGTTTTGAGGAACTTAGGCGCGAATATTAAATCCGTCACACTAGGGTTTGAAAGGAACTTAGGCGCGAATATTAAATCCGTCACACTAGGGTTTGAAAGGAACTTAGGCGCGAATATTAAATCCGTCACACTAGGGTTTGAAAGGAACTTAGGCGCAATTTCCTGGCATGAACGCAATTACAAGTTTTGACTGTACAAGCAAATTGAACGGCAAGTAGAGACATTTTATTAAGACACATTTTATGCTCAAAATATTACTCTTTATTACATATAACAAAATTGTGATTTTGGTTTGCGCTAGTCTTTCAGTGTATTGTAAATCAATAGCATTTTCAATTGGGAATAATGCAGACAAAAAAACATTTTGCTCAATACTTTGAGATCTTTCAACGAATTTGTAACAATGTTATAAACATCTATTGTAAGTGCAGATATTTTACATATTCTGTACCTATATTTTGTATAATATGTATAATCTATGTGTACTACCTACATGTTCTACATACTTCATATCTATTTTAAGTGGTATATTCTCTGTATTCGACCTTGTATGTACTGACATTTTCATGTATCTATTGTAAGTAAACGAAATAAATTGTTATCGAGTTTGGTAATATTTTGAAAACAATTTACATCCATAAATATTTATTTAATCGAACCAGTACCAACCTCCTAAAAACGTCCAGAAAACGTTTAAGGTGCGAGCGTATGGCAGAAAGTCTTGTTGAAGGAAATTTAAATGCTAATGGTAATTTATCAAAAATGAACGAAGAGCTCTAATATTTTTAACGCACAATTTATTGGTGTTGGAATAAAATTAATTTAATATGTTCATTATTGAATTTAAATATTGGTAATGTGAAACTAATAAAATTAATCATTAGCGTGGGAACTACTGTAGATTTTAATAAAGTATTACGAATACCCCCCAAAAAACTTAAAAAAAGTAAAAAAATTACGCCAAGCACATGAAATCAAGTAAATCACAAAATAAAGAAAATAATACTAATAAATACAAAGTAAAAAAAAGATGTGAAATCAGAATGAGCTGCAAGTACATAATGGTGCTTTCCCGCAGCGTGCAAAGGCGACACTGTGTAACACAATAAAAGACAAAAAAAAGATGTCCGCGACCTGGAAGTCAAATACTTGGCGTGGCCAGGCAAGGTATTCGCAGATCATCAATACCCATACCCCTCTCCCCCACCCCCTCGCAGGCTTTCAGAAAATTTGTCCATTTAAAACTCGGACAATATGAGTACATTTTCATTATATTGCGTTTTAAAATAATTGTAAGATCATTCATCCACACCGATAGTTTTCCTCTCATAACCTTTCACATAATTTGTCAATTTTAAACTCTGACAGTATGAATACATTTTCATTATTTTGCCTTTTTAACTAATTCTTATTCAGCGACACCTCCCTGATAACCAGATCTGAAGCGCAGAGCCTGACGTCAGATCCGTAGTCATCTGTGTCCGCATTAGGATACGGTCTGCGGTGCAGAGCCTGACATCAGGACCCTGACGTCAGATGGGCAGCAGATTCGCAGCAGATCCTGCCGTTCGCCTGACACGTATAACAGCGCCATCTGAGGGTCAGAATTGGCAAACAATTCCCTACGCGTGACGTCACACGGCCGTCCCTACGCGTGACGTCACATGCACGTGGCTACGCACCAACACATTTGTACCGTGATTGCTATAGGTGTGTCCCCCCACCCTTTCTACTGCGCGCAGGGAATTTGTAAATATTAAGCAGCAGTTTCGGAGCAGATTACGTTTACATAACCTACGAGGTTTATTAAATAAGTTTTCGATTTATTTATAAAGGTATTTATCGTTTATTTTTAATAATACAGCGTTAACTCTGAAAACAAATACAATATTAGTATAAAATTGAATTGATACTGGGAATGTATCAATCCATGATTACTTTATTAAACGGGCGCTGAAAAGTGCCGATTGATGTTCATTGTGAACATCGAGAGGTTCCTTACGTTTGAATAAATTAAAATGGGCACTGAAAAGTACCGTTTGGTTACTTCGCCACTGTAAAAGGAGCACACCTCTACTTTTAATGGGCACATTTCTGAAAAATAAAATATTTACCATATTTAATTATCGTTTTCCCACGACAGTAAATCGTGACTTTTACGGTCATGACACTAAATCTCATGACTTTTACTGATACGGACCTTCAAAGGTCAGCTTCTTCTTCGGGCTGCGGGTCGTCCGTCCACAAATCGCGGTGCATTCGCGATGCATCGGAGGCTGCTGTCGCGCGAGGGCCCCTCTTCTTACTGCGAACCCTCTCCTTGGCTGCTCGAAGTGCCTGCTGCATCGACCGTTGAAAATCGGATCGCAGCGGCTTGTTGAAGTGGGGATTTCCAGACACCGCTTCTGAAAAAGTAATGCACGCAAAGTACGTTAGCATAATTATGCATAAAAACATGGAAATGCTTATTGCTTCGTACCGTATATTGCCATCATGATTCGCGTGTTGTACAACGACCTTTGGCCTGTTCGGCCGAACCACGTGAAGGACCGTGTGACGTCGTCGACCAGTGCTTCCTTCAGGCAAATCCCGACCGCTTCCTTCATGTTAAAGCCACCCACGTATTTTAAATACTGGACCTAAGCAAAGTAAGTAAAGATTGATGTAAGTATGTATTATATAAAAGTAAATAAAAGCATAATTTCGTTTTCACTTACAATATTGAAATACGTTTCGTCGTCGATGGTCTCGAAACAGTCCACCTCCTCCGGTGACGAGAGAGGAATGACCGCTGGTTTTCTTGGTGGACCATTACGGGTGGGTTGCACACATTTCAGAACACTCTCCAACAGAGTATTCATTTTTCTGCAAGCAGAACGGATGGAGACGTAACGTATTAATAAACACGATAACATGCAATACTTACCTTAGCTCCGTCTCGACGCGTGCCGTGCGATCTTCCAGGCTCCTGCGAACATGAACATTTATAATAGAAAACTTCACACTAGCAATATTTTTATAACAAAAGAACATGTAAATTTACCCATTAGCAGAAGATTGGACGTGCACTGTGTAACCTCGATTCGTTCGGGTTAACTACCGGGCGGGTGGCCGAGAGAATGAGGCAAGGTGATCTGAGTAATGGTCGTTTATTTCTTAAACTAGAGTACAGGCGAGCCCGGCCAGGTCTATGCTGGCACACAGTGTGAATGCGGTTTAACCTAATCGCGGCGCACGGGTCGGCGTGCGAATCGGTGTGTATCGCGGCGCGAGAGTCGGTGGGTGCCGCGGCGCGTGGATCGGTGTGTATCGCGGCGCGAAGCGCGGCGCGATTCGAAGTCGGCGACGAGGCGGCGGGAGAGGAGAGGAGAGACGATTTGACCGTTCGGTGTCCTGGCGGGCAAGCCCTGCCGCGAGACCCTGGTCGGAGAGTCTTGAGTCCGATCACCCGGTGGGCACAACCCGTGGCTGAATCGGAGACTGTGGGGACGCTCTCGAGAACGGAGGAGACTCTGTTCGGGAGATCGATAGATGATAACGGCCTGCGTCCAGAGGATGGCTCACGCTGTCCTTCTGGGAACCGGGGAGGGAGTGAGTTCAAAAATGCGCAGAGACGCAGTCTGTCGACACACGAGAACTGGTGTGAACACGGGCGCTTGTCTTTCGCAAGTACGGGTGTTTCGTCACAAGAACGTGGAATCGCACAGGAGGTCTCTGGGAGAGGTGTACAGCTCGGTACGCTCGCTCTAGGCGGTCTCTGCCAAATAGGCCTATGCCCCCGGCCTATATGTCCTCGTCCGCGGATTTCGGCAGCGAGAGAGGTACTGGCTAATTACCCATCTCGCGCCGATTCTCGGAACCCGCGGACGAGTGGTGGGGGGCAAGACCGTTGGCAGAGCGCGGTACGCGTCCCGGCGGCCGGGCGCGCGGTGGGGGGGACAAGATCGTCGTCCTACCGACAATAACTCGTTACATCACCTCCTCCTTTCGGAGGACGCGATCTTGTCCCCCCGCTCTCCCATCGACCTCTGTTTGTCGTGTTTTGTTTCTTTTCTTAACCTACAGGCTTAAATCTACTGGCTTAGTCGGCTATTCTTAAACTACCTTAATCCTAATGTACAATTACTTATCCTACGTATAAAACTACCTATATATCTACTTAGTCTACGGGGGGCTGGTGGTGGGAGCTGAAGCGGACACGCATTTGCTGATTCCGCAGCAGCTTCAGCTCCATGTAGCCTCCGGGCGTCGGGAGCCGGTATCTCCGGCCGACTTGAAACGCCGGGAGGTTGAGCCGGAGCTCCGTCGGGCTGCCGGGCTGTCGTTGCCACGGCACTCCAGTGGCGGACGGGGGAGACGGGCCGGACGGTGCAGCGGATGGTGGCCGTGGCTCCGGCGACGCTAGCTCCAGCGGCGTCGGTCTCGGTATCGGTGGCGGTGGCGGAGTCGGTATCGGCGGGGGTGGTGGCGGTGCTAGCAGCTCCGCGGGCATCGGCGTCGGCGTCGGCTTTGGTGGGGGGAGCGGGATGTCCAGATCCATGAGGGCCCGCGGGGTTTGGGGGGCTCGGGACTCCCGGGGCGGCGGTGGCGGCTGCCTCGGCGGTGCCTTCGGTTGCTGTGGCGGCGTCCGTGGCTTCCGTGGCGGCTGCTGCTGGGGCTGCGGCGGGGGTGCCTCCATGGCCTTCCACGGTGGTGGTGGTGCCTGGAGGAGTGCCTCCAGCAACGAGGCTGCGGGGCCCGTCCCTTCTGGTGGTGGCGGCGCCTGCGGGAGTGGCGGCGCCGGTGGTGCTGGCTGGAGCGGGAGTGGCAGCCGACTCTTCTCGACCGTCTCGACCAGGGCGATCCCCGCTGCCGCGGACGGTTTCCCAGGCGGTGGCTTCGGCCTTGCTGGCGGTCCTCTGGCCGGAGGGGGAGGGCCGTCGAAGTCCAGCCGTCTTTTGGCTGCTGCACAGTGTAACGAGTATATAGGAAAAAAATTCAAAAATCATTTTCCATTGAGATATTGTTATTTACATGTAATTAATATTTTAATCATATTTATACACAAAAAAAATGATTTTTAACATAAAATAACTCATTAAAACATATTTTTGTGCATAATAAAATTAAAACGAATAAAATATATACATTTTTTAAATACATTTATACACAAAGAAATAACAAACATATAGAACACTTACAAAAAAGTAAAATTAATTTTTTAAATAATTTGTACTTCGCCATAGGTCAAAGAGATCGTTATTACTTATCGATCGTAAAAAAAATAAAATCTCAAGAAGGGGCACTCGGGGGCAGATAAAATTTATACCAAATTAAAGCACGTAAAAAGAACTAATTATAGTAAAAACATGAAAGAACCGATATGTTTCGTTTTTTTTTAATTCTCTCCAGAAGTTAGAAGATGCAACAAAAAAAGTAATAATTTCAGTGACTGGTAACTTACCCATATCTTTAAATGCGAGAATGTTTGATTAATGTAATGAACAAAGGGTATACTTTACTTATTTTAAACACAAAAAGAAAGATGAGAACTTATAAATACACAAAAATACAGTGGATAAATATTTCCTATGCGTGGTCGGTGGCAGCTTGCGTTTGGTTATTCGACTTTGAATGTTATTACTCACCTTAAATCTGTAATTTATCTTACTAAGTTACGATGTTCTTATGTCAGAGGACTATTTACTATCAATTCCATGAAATGAAATATAAAATTTCAAAACACAAATTTTTGCTTTTTGAACACGGTTCGTGACACTGTGTGCTGGGGCAATTCGAGATGACGAGCCTGGCCGTTTCCGGAGCTGGCACTCTATCGGCCGGCGAGCGTTGGCTGCCCGGAGCGGTACTGCTGCTTGCATTGCGGCTTCGTGAGCGATTCTCGTTTTCGGCGGCATGCTTGGCTGTTATTGTCTCCTCCAATTCACCGCGGGGTTTATAGGCTCCTTCGCGCTGATTACTCCAGCGCGAAAGTCCTTCCGTGATGTTTATCGTTGTGGCCACCTGTTGTCCGTCCTTTTGAGTATATTTCAAAATTTTCGGAGCGGTGTTGTCGTTGGCCCCGGTGTTTACTTGTGGGGAGGGGGAGTTGGCCAGGCTAAGTGCGTCCGTACTCTGTGTCCCGTCGGGGACGCCTCCTCCCTCTCCTTCGCAGGGCTTCAGGTCCTGTATGTGGGCCCTCCGCGGCTGCTTTCTTCCGTTTTGCAGCAGGACTAGGTTCGGCCCCACGTATTCCTTGACGACGTGGGGCCCTGAGAACTTCGGTGCTAGTTTGGCTGCGAAGTTCTTGGCCGCGGATGACAACGGGTGCTCTCGGAGCATTACTTTGTCGCCGATCCGCGGCCGCCAGTCCCGCCGCCGGAGGTTATACGTCCGTTTCTGCGTATCCGTCGCCTGTGCCTGTGCATGGCGAGCGAGGCTAATGGCTTCTCGCAGGCGTTCCAATTCTTCGACGCGGTTGGTGCTCGAGTCCTCGACGTCCTCCTCGTTGACCGCAGTCGTCGGCTGGCGGATCGCCCCAGGGATGGCCGGGTCTCGTCCGTAATTGAGGTAGGCTGGGGTGTAGCCGGTGGAGTCATGGCGCGCAGTGTTATACGCGAACATGATTTCCGGTAGCCAGTGGTCCCAGTGGCGGTGGTCTCCGTTGGTCAGTTGTGCGACCATTGTCTTGATGACTCGATTGACCCTCTCCACTGGGTTGCACTGCGGGGTGTACGGGGGCGTCCGTCGATGTTCGATCCCATAGTTGCGGAGCATTCCCGTGAATTTCTTACTCTCGTATTGCCGGCCGTTGTCCGATATCACTCGTCGTGGGCATCCAAAACGGAGGACGATCCGTTCTTTGAAGGCCCTGGTGACGGCGGGGGCGGTCGCCTGTCGCAGTGGCTGTAGCTCGACCCACTTGCTGAATTTGTCCTGCATCACGGCCAGCACTGTGTATCCCTTTGCTGACCGTGGCAGGGGACCGACTAGATCCACTGCGACGACTTCCCAAGGATTGGCGGCCGGTGTCGTCTGCATTCCGCCTGCGGGTGCCTGCTGTAGCGCCTTGTACTCTAGGCACCTCTGGCAGCGGCGCACGTATCGTGCTGCGTCGCGAGTCATTCCCGGCCAGAAGTAGTTCTGTGCCAGTCGCGCGGCCGTTTTACTGGCTCCCAAGTGTCCGGCGGTGGGTGCATCGTGATTTTCGTGTAGCACTGCTTTCCGGAGTGGCTGGGGTACGCACATCTTCCATTCTCCCGCGGACCGAGGGCCGTGAGTGTCCGAAATGTGTCGGTATAACCGCCCGTTCACGACGTGATACTCCGGGTAGCGGTGCGGTTCGCTTTCGGCGGCTGCTCTTATGCGGTCGTACCAGGCGCATCCGGTTGGCGCCTCCATTTTGGCGACTTCGGCTGTTCGGGAGTTCTCATCAGGCTGTCGGGAAAGGGCGTCGGCGACCAGATTGTTGGCTCCCTTTCGGTACTGGATGTCGAAGTCATACTCCTGTAGCTCCAAGCCCCAGCGCGCCAACCGACCGGAGGGGTTATCTATCGTACGCAGCCACTTTAGCGCTTGGTGGTCTGTTAGGACGGTAAAGCGGTACCCCTCTAGGTACGGCCGCATTTTCCTGATGCCCCACACGACCGCGAGGCACTCCTTCTCCGTCACGGAGTAATTTTTCTCGGCGGCGTTTAGCGCGCGGCTGGCGTATGCGATAACGCGTTCTTCGTTGTTTATGTCCTGTGTTAGGACTGCGCCGAGCCCCTCGTTGCTTGCGTCCGTTTGGAGGGTGAAGGGTAGGGTGAAGTCCGGGCACGCGAGTACGGGGGCGGTTGCAAGTTGTTGCCGGAGCGTTTCGAACGCCATTTCTTCGTCCTCGCCCCATGTCCACCGTATCTTCTTCTGTAGTAGGTGGTTCAGGGGTGCGGCAATGTCGGTGAACCTTGGTATGAACCGCCGGTACCAGGAAACCATGCCCAAAAATCGCCGCAGCTCCTTGAGGTTGGTGGGGGCTGGTATCTTGGCGATGGCCTGTACTTTATCGGGGTCCGTTGTGACTCCTTGTTCGGTGACCGTGTGGCCCAAATACTGCAACTCGGTGCGGCAGAACTGGCATTTCTCTTTATTTAGCCTGAGTCCGGCCGCCCGTAGTCGTTGCAACACTTCGCGGAGATTTTCGAGATGTTCCTCGAAGGTGTTTCCTAACACGATGATGTCGTCAAGGTAGGCGAATGCCCGCGGTTCCAGCTGCGGGCCGATGACCTGGTCGAGTAGTCGTTGGAAGGTGGCTGGCGCGGAGTGGAGTCCAAAGGGCATCACCCGGAATTGGTACAGCCCCCTTCCCGGCACGGTGAAGGCGGTTATTGGGCGACTTTCGGGGTCAAGTGGTACCTGCCAATAGCCATTGGCCAGGTCGATCGTCGAGAGGTATTTTGCGCCCCGCAGCTTCTCTAATGTTGCCTGAACCTGGGGCAACGGGTACGCGTCCTTCTCCGTAACTTCGTTGACCCTGCGAAAGTCGATGCAGAATCTGCGCTTTCCGTTTTTCTTCTTCACTACCACGACCGGGGAGCTCCACGGGCTGGACGATGGCTCGATTATGCCCTCCGCGAGCATGCGTGTCACCTCTTCGTCAATGATTGCCTGCATGGCGGGGTTACGTGGTGAGTACCGATGTTTCACTGGTTCGGCCCCGGCCTTCAACCTGATGCGATGTTTGGCCATGTGTGTTAGCCCGGGCAGTCTGTCGAACGGTTGCAGCTCACTGACGAGAAACGACTCGAGTCGTTTTGTCTGTTCCGCCGTGCAACCCTGCAGGCCGGGCTTTGAGTCGATGGCGGCGGCTTCGTCTTTTGGGCTCCACTGCATGCCCCGTACTCGTATTGTGAATCCGAGTGCTTTGAGGGCGTCGATCCCCAGAATCATATCCTGCGTGAGACTGGGTAGGATTCCGCATGTGATGGCAAGGACACATTCTCCGACGACTGCCTTTAGCTCTACTTCTCCGTCTAGTGGAACGGTGGCGCCGTTGGCAACTTTTACCCAGCGGTCGGTGGTTGTTCGCTGGTCGCCGTTTCGCTCGCACCATTCCGCTACTTCCCGGCTGACGTAGGACAGGCAGGCGCCTGTGTCTAGTAGGGCCTGGAACTCTCGGCCGTAGAGGTTTATGGGGAGATGGGGACGGCTATCGGCGTCTGTGGTTGTTGAGGCTGTTGGGTTTGGGCGGTCCGGTTGTGGCCTCGTCCACCGGACCCGTTGGCGTTTCCCGCCGCCGGGGAGCAATTGCAGTCTCGGCTGAGTCGGCCTTCTGTCCCACAGCGGCTACAGAATCGTCGGCCTGGCCGGCGGCAGTCACGGCGAAAATGGCCGCGCTGGCCACAGTTCCAGCAGCACTGGTTACTGTCGTAGCGGTTGCTGACCTCGGCAAGGCTGGGCCTCGGAGGTGGTGGATTTTCCGGTGGGGCTGAGGCACTGCTGGGCCCTTCTTCGCGCAGTGCCTCGAAATCGGCGGCTAACCCGAGGAGTCCGGAGAGCGAGTCGAAATCCGTGCGTTTAATGTAATGGCGATACTCCGTTCTGAGGTTGGAGTATAGGCAATCCAATTGGGTGGCGGCTGACATTTGCCCGTGGCGGCGCATAAGCGTCCGGAGAGCGGTGGCGAATTCTCTTGCCTGTTCGCTCGGTCGCTGGCGGCGCTGGTGGATGGCCATCTCTAACTCGTGTTGCCGACGCCTTGGCAGATATGTCTGGCGGAAGGCCTCTAAAAATGCGTCCCACGTGGGGATGTCGGCCTTTTCGTTCCGGAACCATTGCAGCGCCGATCCTTTCAGTATTCCTGGGAGACAGCGTAGCATTTGTTCTGGCGTGACTTCGTAGCTGTCTCGCAGATCGTCCAGCTGGTCGAGGAAGTCTTCGGCTCCTTTTCCCCCATCGTAGTGGCCGCCCCATCGTCGTACTCGTTCCATTACGTGGTACGTGTCGGTGGTGGCTGCAGTCGCTGCTGCCTCTGATGGGTGCTTGATACCATGCCTGGGGGAGAAGCTCAGGAGGGGCGCTGCTAGCTTTGTCTCCTCCTCGTCGCTTGGAGGATCGACATGAATTGAGACATCGGTACTGGGGCCGTCCTTGTCCATGGCTCTGAGGTGGGCCACTACTCGAGCTCGCAAAGTGTCGAGATCCCCGGTGTTGTCGATCCCGTGCCGTTCTGCCCACGCTGCGAGTTCGGCTTTCGGTAGCCCGTATACCCAGGTCACCCTGACCATTCGCTCGGTAAGGATCGAAAGTAGCCTGTTCGGGCGCCAAATGTAACCTCGATTCGTTCGGGTTAACTACCGGGCGGGTGGCCGAGAGAATGAGGCAAGGTGATCTGAGTAATGGTCGTTTATTTCTTAAACTAGAGTACAGGCGAGCCCGGCCAGGTCTATGCTGGCACACAGTGTGAATGCGGCTTAACCTAATCGCGGCGCACGGGTCGGCGTGCGAATCGGTGTGTATCGCGGCGCGAGAGTCGGTGGGTGCCGCGGCGCGTGGATCGGTGTGTATCGCGGCGCGAAGCGCGGCGCGATTCGAAGTCGGCGACGAGGCGGCGGGAGAGGAGAGGAGAGACGATTTGACCGTTCGGTGTCCTGGCGGGCAAGCCCTGCCGCGAGACCCTGGTCGGAGAGTCTTGAGTCCGATCACCCGGTGGGCACAACCCGTGGCTGAATCGGAGACTGTGGGGACGCTCTCGAGAACGGAGGAGACTCTGTTCGGGAGATCGATAGATGATAACGGCCTGCGTCCAGAGGATGGCTCACGCTGTCCTTCTGGGAACCGGGGAGGGAGTGAGTTCAAAAATGCGCAGAGACGCAGTCTGTCGACACACGAGAACTGGTGTGAACACGGGCGCTTGTCTTTCGCAAGTACGGGTGTTTCGTCACAAGAACGTGGAATCGCACAGGAGGTCTCTGGGAGAGGTGTACAGCTCGGTACGCTCGCTCTAGGCGGTCTCTGCCAAATAGGCCTATGCCCCCGGCCTATATGTCCTCGTCCGCGGATTTCGGCAGCGAGAGAGGTACTGGCTAATTACCCATCTCGCGCCGATTCTCGGAACCCGCGGACGAGTGGTGGGGGGCAAGACCGTTGGCAGAGCGCGGTACGCGTCCCGGCGGCCGGGCGCGCGGTGGGGGGGACAAGATCGTCGTCCTACCGACAATAACTCGTTACAACTGTATGGTGCTGCAACGGCTCATTCCGGATGACCGTGGCGCGTAGACTCGACGTCCCTGGATCGCGATGATCCCTTAATGTTTCCACTGCTGGAAGACTGGTGGCAGCAGGACTTTTCTGGAACAGAAGAACGTTACTTGGATTAGTCGTAGAAAAACCCTTTGACGTTGTATGCTCAGATTCCTGCAGGATTTGCTTCAAATCCTGGATGTCCTCATCGATTGACTTCTTCTGCATAGTTGATATCCTCTTTTTCGGAGCTTCCTCCTCCTCCGAAGAAGTCGTTTGGTATCTCAATGGTTTTGATATCACACGCTTCTCTCGCTGCGACATGTCAACCTGTGAGTAAAAGTACATATTACAATACTGAGCATAGGCGTGTTGGCTGTTTTTCCTATTTTACATGCAATATTAACCTAACCCAAATCAAAACACGAACCCAGGTAATGTATTACTCAATAATTCGAGTGTAACTCGACAAAGGCTATAACAGTAGAAAACGTGAAAAAATGACCCATGAAGAAATATTTGAACCAAACGATAAAATAACTCATCACCAGAGATTAACAAGAATATTTGTGAATATAATATCATTTATGAAGAGCAGTACAAAAGGAAAGTACAGTACAAAAGAAGAAAATTTGAATATTATAGAGCATCCTACTCATCAGAAAATAGTCGTAACTTACCAAAAACAAGAGACGAGACTAGAAACGGAAGATTTTTTTTTTTTTTTTTTTTTTACATGGTGGAAATCCCTTACGGATACCTCACCCCCCACGGCAAGGGTGAGATTATGTGGGGCTTGCACCCACTAAAACCACCATGGTGACCGCCTGACGCGAGAAGCTACACAAGGGAGAGGTACTAGCAGCGAGATGCATCTAGAGCAAATAAAGTTGGAAGAATGTAAATACTATGGATCTTACGGCTTCTCGCTGTGTGTAATAACAGCAACGATATACCTACGCGGTTCTGAGGAGTTTGTGTCAGTGGACATACTACAGTGAAAAGGCATTCTATAACATTTGCCACGAACCTGATCGGGGGAGATATATAAAATTTCAGGGCTCAATGTGGCGCATTTATATATGCCAAGAGCGGAAGACTTCAGATATCATAAAAATCTTCGACCTCTAGAAATTTTTTAATACCTAAACGATAAGAATTATTGGAGTCCACGCTAATATTGAAAATTACGCAGATCGAGCCGTCGACTGAGATGCAACAATTATCGCGTACATTTATGCCCAGAGATATGCTATTGAACTCTATCTTACGGTATTGAGAACAATTGGGGTCGTTACTAAGCGGTCTAGATACGCGAATAGAAAAATCGACATTACAATGAATATTTGTGCCATGAAGTTGTCTCTCCTTCATCCTATTGAAATATTGTTGCAGAGGAAGACTTGGCTTTCGTAGATAATTTTTAAAAATGGACATGTTGTTTTCATATGGAAACGCAGAACACGAATCTAAATTACCAAGACGTCTGACATCGTTGGTTAAGTGAAGAAGACCATGGACGTTATAACTATTAAAAGTTGGGCCATAAAGTTCTTTGTTACGAAGAACAAATTTCTCCAGAGCTGTCTCTGCGAATTTCAAGTGCGTGCTCGATGGAGATTCTGAAACTAAAATCCGTATGGCCGCATGTAAGAATAAGAAATGATTGTATGGGGTTTTCTCCAGTACCCCACTCAGTATAACTGGCCCTGTATACAGAAGGAACTGACGGAATTCGGTCGCCTTATATTTAGAGCATAGTTCAATATCTCTGGGGCGTCTTGCAAAGTCTGAGGGGCAATATCTGCTAACGCTATTCAGTCTCGCGGACAGTATAGAAATTTTCACACGGTCAAATTTTGAAAAAGGTGGATACTCTCCATGTACCCAAGCAGACAAGAGTTTCTTTACTACGCCCAAGCATACAAGATGCATATACTCAAAAGGAACTTGCGAAACCATTCCCATCGGTAGCGATGACAATGGGTTCGCACCTTCCTTGTGATGCTTTGCGCCTGAGCGTTCAATATACTCCTCATCGATTCGAGGAGAATGTTTTATCCCATGGTAAGCGTAATGCCTACCGATTAGGGTACCAGAAACTGTACATTTGGAACAGGGACGGAAAGACATATGCCCATAATGATTTAATACAAACGCTCGAGCTGGTGCGTCAGCTATGAAGCATCTCAGTCGTACGGGCAACTTACTGGAATTAAAATTTATGCCTCCGTTGGACATAATGGCATTAACGTCAGCAATAAATTTCTCAAAGAAAATATTGGCGTCGCGTGGTTTTCGGGGACCTTTATAAATGCCTACCACTATTGGTTTTAGATGAGGAATATTTGAAATTCTACATTGAATGGGCCAGATATGAATGGAACTTGATTTGTCTAAACTACATCCGTCGGTATGAAAATCTAATTCTAAGTGTCTAACAAAAGCTACGGACAAAGTATTCGGGAGACTTTTAATAATTTCTGCTTCCAGATCAAAATGAATGTATTCTCCTGGTGCCACGACGAATGTAACAGCAGGAGTACGTGGCGTAGACATAAGTGTTCTAACGTCATGAGGTAACTGGGAGAAACAGGAATGCGTTCGAAGGAGAGATAATATATTATTTCCTTGAACATGTGTCAAATTGTTGTCTACGAAACAAGACGCTAACCGTTGGCGAAAAGATGGCTCGGAGGAAGTACCGCAGGACAAAGAAACTGTATTGGGGATATTAGAAACGCGTGAAGTGGAAGTAGAAGGACCGGTATCTTCTACATTTAAATCGGGCCTAGCACTGAATCTATCGGGGATTAAATCAACAGGAGCGGACGAACTACAACCGGCAGATGTGCTAGCAGCATCTTGCACGGTAGGAATATTATCCGCTACTCTACGAACGGTGTTAACTGCAGAACGGTATCGCACGCGTAAGTTGCTTCGCACTTCGCGCATAACCCTGCGTTTTTGCCTCGCCGATAGTGCGTGTCTCGATTTCCGCGACGCAGATAATTTGAAATTATTCAATTCCATAATTACTTACGTCTTGTCAATGTTTCGGGATGTAATTCGTGGTTTTGATCGGTTTTGCTGCTCTGGAAATTCTTCGGATCTGCCGTCAATGACTGCCACCTCAGAATGAACGAGAATTCGAAACAAACGCGAACTGGGAAGTAGAGTCCCGACCAATCACGAAAGACCGCAACGCGGCGCAGCCAATCCGAGCGTTCGTTTTCAAGCACAAAGGGTACCACGTCGAATAAAGGGTACCACGAGGTAACATTTTGGCGGTACAGTGGCCCACGCTCGGATTGGCTGCGCCGCGTTGCGGTCTTTCGTGATTGGTCGGGACTCTACTTCCCAGTTCGCGTTTGTTTCGAATTCTCGTTCATTCTGAGGTGGCAGTCATTGACGGCAGATCCGAAGAATTTCCAGAGCAGCAAAACCGATCAAAACCACGAATTACATCCCGAAACATTGACAAGACGTAAGTAATTATGGAATTGAATAATTTCAAATTATCTGCGTCGCGGAAATCGAGACACGCACTATCGGCGAGGCAAAAACGCAGGGTTATGCGCGAAGTGCGAAGCAACTTACGCGTGCGATACCGTTCTGCAGTTAACACCGTTCGTAGAGTAGCGGATAATATTCCTACCGTGCAAGATGCTGCTAGCACATCTGCCGGTTGTAGTTCGTCCGCTCCTGTTGATTTAATCCCCGATAGATTCAGTGCTAGGCCCGATTTAAATGTAGAAGATACCGGTCCTTCTACTTCCACTTCACGCGTTTCTAATATCCCCAATACAGTTTCTTTGTCCTGCGGTACTTCCTCCGAGCCATCTTTTCGCCAACGGTTAGCGTCTTGTTTCGTAGACAACAATTTGACACATGTTCAAGGAAATAATATATTATCTCTCCTTCGAACGCATTCCTGTTTCTCCCAGTTACCTCATGACGTTAGAACACTTATGTCTACGCCACGTACTCCTGCTGTTACATTCGTCGTGGCACCAGGAGAATACATTCATTTTGATCTGGAAGCAGAAATTATTAAAAGTCTCCCGAATACTTTGTCCGTAGCTTTTGTTAGACACTTAGAATTAGATTTTCATACCGACGGATGTAGTTTAGACAAATCAAGTTCCATTCATATCTGGCCCATTCAATGTAGAATTTCAAATATTCCTCATCTAAAACCAATAGTGGTAGGCATTTATAAAGGTCCCCGAAAACCACGCGACGCCAATATTTTCTTTGAGAAATTTATTGCTGACGTTAATGCCATTATGTCCAACGGAGGCATAAATTTTAATTCCAGTAAGTTGCCCGTACGACTGAGATGCTTCATAGCTGACGCACCAGCTCGAGCGTTTGTATTAAATCATTATGGGCATATGTCTTTCCGTCCCTGTTCCAAATGTACAGTTTCTGGTACCCTAATCGGTAGGCATTACGCTTACCATGGGATAAAACATTCTCCTCGAATCGATGAGGAGTATATTGAACGCTCAGGCGCAAAGCATCACAAGGAAGGTGCGAACCCATTGTCATCGCTACCGATGGGAATGGTTTCGCAAGTTCCTTTTGAGTATATGCATCTTGTATGCTTGGGCGTAGTAAAGAAACTCTTGTCTGCTTGGGTACATGGAGAGTATCCACCTTTTTCAAAATTTGACCGTGTGAAAATTTCTATACTGTCCGCGAGACTGAATAGCGTTAGCAGATATTGCCCCTCAGACTTTGCAAGACGCCCCAGAGATATTGAACTATGCTCTAAATATAAGGCGACCGAATTCCGTCAGTTCCTTCTGTATACAGGGCCAGTTATACTGAGTGGGGTACTGGAGAAAACCCCATACAATCATTTCTTATTCTTACATGCGGCCATACGGATTTTAGTTTCAGAATCTCCATCGAGCACGCACTTGAAATTCGCAGAGACAGCTCTGGAGAAATTTGTTCTTCGTAACAAAGAACTTTATGGCCCAACTTTTAATAGTTATAACGTCCATGGTCTTCTTCACTTAACCAACGATGTCAGACGTCTTGGTAATTTAGATTCGTGTTCTGCTTTTCCATATGAAAACAACATGTCCATTTTTAAAAATTATCTACGAAAGCCAAGTCTTCCTCTGCAACAATATTTCAATAGGATGAAGGAGAGACAACTTCATGGCACAAATATTCATTGTAATGTCGATTTTTCTATTCGCGTATCTATTCTCGAGCTCATTTTAGAAGGAACTTGCCGACCGACGAGTTTAGATCGATTCTGCGCATGTTGGCGCAGCCAATTGGCTACTATTGGCTATACATGAAACAAATGCTCGCTTGGAACCAATGAGCTCATTCAACATGCGCGAAATAAGTTCCTTCTAAAATGAGCTCGAGTATAGACCGCTTAGTAACGACCCCAATTGTTCTCAATACCGTAAGATAGAGTTCAATAGCATATCTCTGGGCATAAATGTACGCGATAATTGTTGCATCTCAGTCGACGGCTCGATCTGCGTAATTTTCAATATTAGCGTGGACTCCAATAATTCTTATCGTTTAGGTATTAAAAAATTTCTAGAGGTCGAAGATTTTTATGATATCGCCATGAAGTCTTCCGCTCTTGGCATATATAAATGCGCCACATTGAGCCCTGAAATTTTATATATCTCCCCCGATCAGGTTCGTGGCAAATGTTATAGAATGCCTTTTCACTGTAGTATGTCCACTGACACAAACTCCTCAGAACCGCGTAGGTATATCGTTGCTGTTATTACACACAGCGAGAAGCCGTAAGATCCATAGTATTTACATTCTTCCAACTTTATTTGCTCTAGATGCATCTCGCTGCTAGTACCTCTCCCTTGTGTAGCTTCTCGCGTCAGGCGGTCACCATGGTGGTTTTAGTGGGTGCAAGCCCCACATAATCTCACCCTTGCCGTGGGGGGTGAGGTATCCGTAAGGGATTTCCACCATGTAAAAAAAAAAAAAAAAAAAATCTTCCGTTTCTAGTCTCGTCTCTTGTTTTTGGTAAGTTACGACTATTTTCTGATGAGTAGGATGCTCTATAATATTCAAATTTTCTTCTTTTGTACTGTACTTTCCTTTTGTACTGCTCTTCATAAATGATATTATATTCACAAATATTCTTGTTAATCTCTGGTGATGAGTTATTTTATCGTTTGGTTCAAATATTTCTTCATGGGTCATTTTTTCACGTTTTCTACTGTTATAGCCTTTGTCGAGTTACACTCGAATTATTGAGTAATACATTACCTGGGTTCGTGTTTTGATTTGGGTTAGGTTAATATTGCATGTAAAATAGGAAAAACAGCCAACACGCCTATGCTCAGTATTGTAATATGTACTTTTACTCACAGGTTGACATGTCGCAGCGAGAGAAGCGTGTGATATCAAAACCATTGAGATACCAAACGACTTCTTCGGAGGAGGAGGAAGCTCCGAAAAAGAGGATATCAACTATGCAGAAGAAGTCAATCGATGAGGACATCCAGGATTTGAAGCAAATCCTGCAGGAATCTGAGCATACAACGTCAAAGGGTTTTTCTACGACTAATCCAAGTAACGTTCTTCTGTTCCAGAAAAGTCCTGCTGCCACCAGTCTTCCAGCAGTGGAAACATTAAGGGATCATCGCGATCCAGGGACGTCGGGTCTACGCGCCACGGTCATCCGGAATGAGCCGTTGCAGCACCATACAGTGCACGTCCAATCTTCTGCTAATGGGTAAATTTACATGTTCTTTTGTTATAAAAATATTGCTAGTGTGAAGTTTTCTATTATAAATGTTCATGTTCGCAGGAGCCTGGAAGATCGCACGGCACGCGTCGAGACGGAGCTAAGGTAAGTATTGCATGTTATCGTGTTTATTAATACGTTACGTCTCCATCCGTTCTGCTTGCAGAAAAATGAATACAGTAATGCCTCGTTAGAATCACGACGATCGGGGCTGGCAGCGTGATACTAACGCGATGCGGATACTATTTCGTGCCGACGACAACTTCGCGTCGTCTCTTTTGTTCTGTCTCGCATATATCGGATTCTCTCACTCTCGACTGAAGGATGCCATGAAATGGTGGGGATAGTGAGTGTGATTATAACGCATGGTAAAAACGTGACACTAACGACGAATTACTGTACTCTGTTGGAGAGTGTTCTGAAATGTGTGCAACCCACCCGTAATGGTCCACCAAGAAAACCAGCGGTCATTCCTCTCTCGTCACCGGAGGAGGTGGACTGTTTCGAGACCATCGACGACGAAACGTATTTCAATATTGTAAGTGAAAACGAAATTATGCTTTTATTTACTTTTATATAATACATACTTACATCAATCTTTACTTACTTTGCTTAGGTCCAGTATTTAAAATACGTGGGTGGCTTTAACATGAAGGAAGCGGTCGGGATTTGCCTGAAGGAAGCACTGGTCGACGACGTCACACGGTCCTTCACGTGGTTCGGCCGAACAGGCCAAAGGTCGTTGTACAACACGCGAATCATGATGGCAATATACGGTACGAAGCAATAAGCATTTCCATGTTTTTATGCATAATTATGCTAACGTACTTTGCGTGCATTACTTTTTCAGAAGCGGTGTCTGGAAATCCCCACTTCAACAAGCCGCTGCGATCCGATTTTCAACGGTCGATGCAGCAGGCACTTCGAGCAGCCAAGGAGAGGGTTCGCAGTAAGAAGAGGGGCCCTCGCGCGACAGCAGCCTCCGATGCATCGCGAATGCACCGCGATTTGTGGACGGACGACCCGCAGCCCGAAGAAGAAGCTGACCTTTGAAGGTCCGTATCAGTAAAAGTCATGAGATTTAGTGTCATGACCGTAAAAGTCACGATTTACTGTCGTGGGAAAACGATAATTAAATATGGTAAATATTTTATTTTTCAGAAATGTGCCCATTAAAAGTAGAGGTGTGCTCCTTTTACAGTGGCGAAGTAACCAAACGGTACTTTTCAGTGCCCATTTTAATTTATTCAAACGTAAGGAACCTCTCGATGTTCACAATGAACATCAATCGGCACTTTTCAGCGCCCGTTTAATAAAGTAATCATGGATTGATACATTCCCAGTATCAATTCAATTTTATACTAATATTGTATTTGTTTTCAGAGTTAACGCTGTATTATTAAAAATAAACGATAAATACCTTTATAAATAAATCGAAAACTTATTTAATAAACCTCGTAGGTTATGTAAACGTAATCTGCTCCGAAACTGCTGCTTAATATTTACAAATTCCCTGCGCGCAGTAGAAAGGGTGGGGGGACACACCTATAGCAATCACGGTACAAATGTGTTGGTGCGTAGCCACGTGCATGTGACGTCACGCGTAGGGACGGCCGTGTGACGTCACGCGTAGGGAATTGTTTGCCAATTCTGACCCTCAGATGGCGCTGTTATACGTGTCAGGCGAACGGCAGGATCTGCTGCGAATCTGCTGCCCATCTGACGTCAGGGTCCTGATGTCAGGCTCTGCACCGCAGACTGTATCCTAATGCGGACACAGATGACTACGGATCTGACGTCAGGCTCTGCGCTCTCACGGCAGACCCTGTTGCCAATCTGACGTCAGATTGCAGACATCTGGTTATCAGGGCTTGAAATCATTCTGATTTCACATCTTTTTTTACTTTGTATTTATTAGTATTATTTTCTTTATTTTGTGATTTACTTGATTTCATGTGCTTGGCGTAATTTTTTTACTTTTTTAAAGTTTTTTGGGGGGATCTCACTTCTTTTTACAAAGATTTTACAATTACAGCATAATAATTATCAGCTGTTGAAATTTACAATTCCATGAATCTGAAAGCACGTACAATTCCATGAACCTGAAAGCACGTACAATTCCATGAAACTGAAAGCACCCACAATTTCATGAATTGTTTTATCAAATCGAGAAATGTTTTTCGTGGTTAGAAAATTAAAATTTCCATTCATAACGCCATTTTCTGAGTATATTTCATGGAATAGTATTTTTTAAATTAATTTGTTTATGTTTACCAAATTCATGCGTTTTATTGGACTCTAATTGATTTTAGTATCAATTTTCATTTTCATGTTTACAGATTTCTGTGCTTAAAGGGGTTATCGCTAGATTTAGCACGAATTTTCGTGTTTTCAGATTCATGGAATTGTACGTGTTTCCAGATTCAGGGAATTGTATGTGAGACTGCATTTTGATTGCAATTCAATGGTACAACGATAGCATTTTGATTGCAATTCAATGGTACAACGATAGCATTTTGATTGCAATTCAATGGTACAACGATATATATTTGTATAAACACGTGGCATCTCAAATTTTGTATATAACCTGACTGTAAGCTGTCAAAATTTGGAGTTGATTGCATAGTGAAGATAGGAATTGATGAACGAAATTGCATAGTGAAGATAGGAATTGATGAACGAAATTGCATAGTGAAGATAGGAATTGATGAACGAAATTGCATAGTGAAGATAGGAATTGATGAACGAAATTGCATAGTGAAGATAGGAATTGATGAACGAAACATGTGTTGGTTTCGTTTTGGCTGAAGGTGTGCGTGTAACGCGTGTATACGTATTATGTGGACGAAAATTTGGCTTGGAGAATCAGAAGAAAAATATCGGAGATATCGGATCCGACCGATCCATGAGACGATATTACGATATCTCTGTCATGCGTGGACCGATTTTATTGAAATTGGTCTTATTCGAAAGCCGATATGCGGTTTACATAAGAAAAATGCCTTTAAATTTACAAAATATTGCAGGCGTGATGAGATATTAATGTATAAATGTCAGAATTAGGTTAGAGTGTCTCCGCGACGAGTAAAGATACACGGTAGCGACATCGACAGTCGACATATACAGGGTTTTTTTTCATGTACTTGGCGTCGAGACGCTACCGCGTCTCTAGATCTTTCATAAAAGATTGGGATGTATCGAGGGAGATGCATTTTCAGCGTACTTTTTTCACTAATGTAACTTACTTTACACTGCAAGCACTACGCCATAATTTTCTTGATTCTTAATGCTACGCTAATATAAAAAATTTTGTCAATTTACCTTATTTGACAGATTTCCAGAAACTTGTGCGAAACAAGATGCTTCTCTGTCTATCTAACTAAATGTAAAAATAGTTTCGTTGTATAAAAACAATATATTATTTTGTAGAAACTTGTGGGAATGAAGATGCTTCACCGTCAAACCTTCTCCGGACAACTTCCAAGTCTGTGCGTCCTCTCCGTTTCCATAAGCTCTACATAAATAGTCTATTAAAAAATTTTTGTGTGTTACCTTGTTAAGGGGGTAGACACGCCACGTGACACGGGCAATTCACCGCTCTGTAATACCGACAATCTAACCTGAAACATGGGTTTGGGATTTTTCATTTTTCGTCCTTATATGAGCAGATTGTGGGCTGGGCGAGGTCTCATTCGAAAGAGGAAGATTCAACGCGGGGCGCTCTGCACATCGTTTGAGTTACAAAACTCTTTTAGCGACCTAAAAATACTTAAGGAGGTAAACACGCCACGTGACACGGGCAATGCACCGCGCTGTAATACCGACAATTTAACCTGAAACATGGGTTTAGTAGAATACGTTGTTTGTCCTTATATGAGCAGATTTTGAGCTGGGTGAGGTCTCATTCGAAAGAGGAAGGTTCAGTGCAGCGCGCTCTGGTCCTCGTTTGCGTCACAAAACTCTTTTAGTGACCTAAAAATACTTGGATTCATGCAGGTGTATTTTGTCGAATTTTGCTCTACTTTGAACACTCATATTATTAGATATCAACACAAGCTCGCCGAACCATGACCAGAGCGCGCTGCACTGAACCTTTCTCTTTCGAATGAGACCTCGCCCAGCCCAAAATTCGCTCATATATGGACAAACAACGTATTCTACTAAACCCATGTTTCGGGCCAGATTATGTCGGTATACAGCGCACTGCATTACCCGTGTCTACCCCCTTAATTTAGATGTTAATTGAGACAATAATTCAGTGTCCTCTATGGTGTAAAAACTCGTGTAAGATCAATATACGTGGAAGAGAAAAATAGAACGTACTATTAAATAATGCGCGTTTATTCTGTCGCTTTGGAATCCGTGGTACAATGTGACACGCGTGTGTCGTTTCTCGAACTCGGATCGTGAAGAAGTGAATGCTTAGTCTCCTCGCTTGCATCGCGCGTCTCTTGTTTACATCCCCATGCCTGGCGGGCTATCTTTGTAAGATAAGAAGGTGACGCCGCCGATCACGTCTCGCCGTCGAAGATTCTTCTTACCCGTTAATTTTCGTTTTACTTATTTTCTTACATACGGCTATCCTGCGATAGATCTGTCCTCAGATATAGAATCCTCTCTAACCTTGGAGATGGCGACGTTCGCCGAACACGAGCGACGTTCGCTCTAATTTAAAGAATTGGCGACGTTCGCCTAAAGGCTCCCCCAAACCGACGCGAATATTCGCGGCACGGAGCGGCAACGGAATAATTCGCAGTGGCAGCGGTAAGTAGCGGAATCCGCGTGTGTGCTCACACCGGAGCGATTATTTCGCTGCCGCTGTGAATATTTGAGGTTTCTCTGTAGCATTCAGTTTCGTTTCAAGTGTTGTGCAGAATGTACTCATCATCGGATGAAGAAGAGGCATTGTTGTTGCTTGTCGCAGCAGAAGAAGAAAGTGCCAGGTTTGTTGTTTTTCTTATCACAGCATTTAGGGCGGTTTTCATAAACGTCTCTTATTCTTAAGCAAATGCTCTACTAACCTAGTAGCACAGTAAAGGATGCCGAATGCTTAAGCATTTGCTTAATCTTAAGACCAGGGATTGTAACCCGCGCCGTACCCTAACCCGAAGCCGGTTAACCAAGGAAGGTTACTGTAACCCATACTAACCGCGAGAGAACGGTTTCTAAATTCTAGAAAGAGCCGGTTAACCCGCTACGAGCGGGTTACTAGTAACATAAGATAGTCTAGTCTAGACAGACACTTAAGGGGGTACATACTCTGGTCATCCGGCCGAAAAACTGAGCAATCTATATGATTGTTTTACTGAATGAATAACAAATATAATCGTGCAAAACTTTTTACCTAATATTCATCTACTTGAAGAGTATACAAAACAAATTTTTCGGTAAATTTTTATGCAAAAATTGTGCTTCAATATGACGCCTTGAACAAGAGACACCTCTGTGGCGGGTCAGGTTTAGGATCACAAACTTATCTAAAACAAAAATTCCAAAGAGATTGATAATTTGTATGAGTGCCATTATTGCGGGAACACACAACTAAAAAAACACAGTGTATAAAAAGTATGATGACTGAATTAAAAAAAAATCGATTCTGCTTTCTGCGATAGCCAATAGTTGGTAGGATAACCTCAAAAAGTTGCAGACACGATTTGTCCGGTATTTTTTTTCCGACCCGTTAGTCGAGAAAAAGTCATGTTGAGAAATACGTGTTAAAAGTGTTCGGTATTCTTCCGCAGCACGCTGTAACGAGCTCACTTCACAGGTCTGTAAATATTGAAGTACTTCGAATATTGCTCTCAACCCTTAACACAATATTATAACAACTAAATACTTTCGAAAAATGCAAAAAAAAAAATGAGTCTTTGGGACTCAGAGTCCGAGAGTTTCCCTTTAAAGTTGGTCAGAGATGTGCCAATCTACCGGTAATATTCAGATCAAATGAATACAAAATATTTAAAATATACGAGTACATAAAATGCATACAGGATTGATTACATTTAGAGGGTTGTTAAAAACGGAATTTGTACTTTATCTCTTGAACTTTAAGAATTATTTTATTTTATCCCAAGAATCCTTGACAATAGTCATATGTTACTATTGTTTTAGCAACAAAGTCAAAACAAGCACAATAAATATACAACGAACAAACATAAGGTAAGGACAATTGGGTAAAAAATATAAACATACATAATATATACAACGTAGTACCTAAACATAAATATTATACACACAGTCACACACACATGCATACGTATCAAACTATTCAATCACATTTGTTCGAACCACCATTATATCATCTAAAATATGAGTATTTAATCTCGATCTCTGATCATTTAAAATAAATTTTAAGCCTGAAAATAACCGTTCGACGGATACCTGACTTGCTGGAGCTGCGTGTACAGCTTTGCAAGTATGCGCAGTTCGGAAAAACTATGTTTCTCCCAATATTCTAAAATATTCAGATCCTTACATACTCTAGAACTTTGTGAAAAGGCATTTAATTGGGCAGCAATACTAAAACCTGTTTGTGATGAATTTTGTTCTGCGTCTCTTTCCAACATTTTTTCAAAATCATCAGTTGATGAGATTGAAGAATTGTCTGTTTCAGTTTCATTTATTTGTATTGAATTCAACGTCTCGTAACGCTTCCAAGTATTCATTAGATGCTGAATAGCGGTATTCTTTTCAGCTGCCGATAATAAATTTTTATAGCGTGGATCTAAAAATACCGAGGCCAATAAACATTTGTTGTTAATAATTTCTTGCTCGCGATTTTGTATCTTATCCAATAAGCGTGTGGCAAAAGTATTATCCAGTTTTCTCAAGCTTAATTTGCATTGTATCCACACAGCATAAAAATCTCCCATTAATAACTGCTCGTATTGCATTTTTTTGTTGCTATTTTTGTAGGTTCCAAAACAGTTAACAGTTCCTTAATCATACGCCATTCGTTTTCTAATATTAGGGTATCTTTCATCTCAGAACAACAAAAATCTTTTAATTCATGTAATCGTTCCAACATATTGTACGTGGAATTCCACCTAGTAGTACAATCTAAAATTGGTCTACGAAGGTTCAAATTCCTTAAAACTATTCCTAAGTTGGCACAGCGAAGTTTTCGTACCAGCTCGCGTATTTTTTGTAATAGCCCTTGTATATTGAAAGCTTGTATCGCATCGTAAATGGCAAGTTGTAGAGTGTGTGCAACACATCGTACACCTATTAATTCTGAACTATTACCACCTGGGGGAAATAATTGCTCGCCTTGTAAATAAAATTCATCGCGGTATTCACTCAGAGGAACATCGTCGTCCAGCTCGCTATGGTCATTAGTATCATCACAATTTGTTTGCTCTTCTCTAAGAAGACGAATCATTTTTAGCATATTTGCCCCATTATCCGTCGTAATGGAATAAATATTATCTGCTGTTAAATTATATTCCTTTAATACATTAAGGACTAAGTCTTTTAAATTATCACTCGTATGCCTATCAAATACTTCTTTTAGAGCTAGAGTCCTTACAATTATTTTTTCATTTACAATATATTGGGCATTAATGCCTATAAACGATCTAAATTGGCGGGTTACCCCATCAATTTTTAAACAAATTAGTTTATTTGCCATTTCGAATTTGACATTTTCCCTAACGGTACGTGCCTTAGTTGTAATCGCCTCGCGAACAATGAATTTATTAATTGTTGGAGATGGCTCCAGCACGTGCAGTGAAAAATTCAGTAGTTTCCGGAAACCTGAATCGTCCAAAATGCTTAGGGGCCGACCGTTTACAGTGGTTAATTCCACGCAAGCATCGAGGATAGAGCTTGTTGTAATTGCCGTTGACGTGGAAGCTGATGAACTTGACGAAGTGTCAATTCTCCTTCTCTTTCGTGCTTCCTTCCACATGGTAACAGTTGTATATTCGTTTGGGTGGTGGTATTGTAAGTGCCGCGTCAAATTAGCAGCATGGTTCCCCTAATAAAACAAGCACGACTATCAAAATATTGTAAAACTAGCTTAAAGTACCCCGAGTTGCGGGGCTTCTCTACATTGTATGAAATACAGTTTCCGGTTGGCGTCTGTCTTTTTCTTCGCGTTAATCTGGCGAACCACTGGACGAACTGCGATGCGTTCAGCCCATAGGTCATTCTTAAGAAATGTTTCAATAAAATCGTCACTGTTCGGCTTCTTTTCGTCATAGGTTAATATTTCAAACACCTTCCTCGACAAAAGCTCTATAAAACGGCGAAAACCGCAACACAATTCGTCAAGTGGTTTTCGAGATTAACCCGAAAAAACAGACAAACGCCTACCAGGGACCTCATTTTATAATACTCCGTAAACTGGGAAAACATTGGCAGTTTTTTGTAACATTTTGTTATATAATATAAAAATTAACACTTTTACATTTGCTTTAAATATCCTATTAGAAAATTACATCTTTTATGATTAAAGTACCAGTATTGAAATGCATAAAATTGATGTCCTTTCCATCTTTAAGGGGGGAGACCACTATAACGGTCCGAAATGTAAGGGCGTTTTCGGGAATTTATTTCAACCAAACAACGCAAGTAAATCAATATATTGCTCAGTATAGTTAATAGTGTACATATCGAAGGGTAAGAAATTTTTTTTTTCAATCAAATTCATAAATCCGTTTCCTGTATATGTACTCTTCGGCAAAATTTGGGCTGCGGCAAAAACATGCTGGTCGCGTTGACAGTGCCCAGGCCATATGGTTAATCCGAATTCAAAAACACAATAATATTCAGAAACTAGAAGTCTGCCTCTATTACGTGACGATAAAAAAAATCAAAATTGTGAAAAATTACAAAATGGCGGACCACTGAAAAAAAAAATCACGTTTTCGGGGTACAAAATTGGGGAAATGTTAATGAAAAAAATAGAAGCAGGTCGAAAATTGAAAAAAACTGATCGTCACGTAATAGCCACGGATTTTCCGTACAAGAAATGTCCTTGACCATGTTAATTGGACGTATAGTTTTCTCTGTAGACTGTCAACGCGGTGAAAAATGTCATTTTGAGGAAAACGCGTTCAATGTTCCGCGCGGCTCAGTCGCGCGTTTGACCCCGCTTCACAGAAAATAGTATATCTCAGTCAATTTTGCGAATTTCTTCATAAAATTTGGAGACAGCATTCTTGAAATGTGCGTCTTTCAGAAAATGTAAAAATGAAAAAATCGATTTTTCAGATTTTTTACAGTGGTCTCCCCCCTTAAAGGCGCGTTCTTCTGTGATACCGTCAAATTTTTTTTTCCATTTTTTGAAAGTATATATACTTGAGAATTTGGCTTCTACAGCGCTTTTTGTACACCTCTCGCCGTGAGTGCTCCGAGTTCCTGTCAACTTTAAACGCGTTTTTCTCGAAACGTACTTTCTTCAAGTGGGGTAGATAAAATCTCATGAGCTACACGGCCGATTGCTTTAAAATTTTTACTCTTTAATCCACAAACTACTAGCTTTCGTCGGTATCGAAATTTTATTTCTCCAATCATCTATGCCAGCAATACCTGATTTTTAAACACGCGTATATTGTGGCCGAGATGAAACCAAGACACAATTAATGAAAACGGTAAAAAATCTTTTGTATCACGAAAGAGTAACTAAATCAACTGTCAAAAGAATCATAACGTTAGACGTACGTATCGCTTAAAATAATTCAAAAAATTAAATAGCTGCCAATGTCACCCCGTACTGTCAGTGTTCCCCCACTTTACGATGTGTGCGGATATTTTAATAATCGAAATAACTTACCTTCAATGTTATTCTGCATCCATCAATGAGGCATTTAGATTTATCTTCATTCGTGTTGAATGAAAAATATTGACGGACAGGATGCTCCATAATGTAATATCCACAATGGAATAAAATGGCAGTCACAAACGTATAATATGTATATGCACGTGTTGTACGTTCACTAAATTCCGCGAGGTGCAAACGACCAAGGACTGGTACAAGACAAGACTGATGAATGTTTGACATTCGTCCTGACGGTTTTCGGGGCTGCTAATAAAAATGTAGTCATGGTGGGAGTAAAGTCCTGTTAGGAAGACGAGGCGTGGGTTTTTCACAAAAATTGTGACGTGTCCAGGGGTGTACCGCGTTCCTCATATAAAGTAATAAAAATTTACAACAGTCGGTAAGCGGACGACCCGCTAAATGTAGATATTTAAAGTTAAGCTCTCAATCTTAAATAGTTTATATGAGCATCGTACTAAAATACCCTTAGAAATAAGTTTTCTCTGTTCTATATTGTCCACCCATAATGGAACTCTGCTACGTGTTTCGCTTTATACCTGCCAATTTTAAATATTTTCGACATCTTTAGACAATAGGTAATGATCACGAAGTCTGGTCGACAGTCGGTTTCGTCCTCGAGGTACCACCGAAGCACCGAACAACCGGGTCATAAACCGCACCCTCGGCAGACGCTCGCGAATTCGGCGCGGTCAACTTAATCCTCGACCTCGCATATTTATTACTTTCACGTGCACGCATCACTCTATCAAGGAGTGTCTGATATTGAAATCAAATTGATTATTATTTGGAAACATGGTTTTCACTGTATAAGGCGGTATCTCCTAGTCTACGTCTGGTCGATGCGTCCAAACACAAGACTGCTTCAGCAGCAGTGTAGATGCAAACGCATTGCGTTCCATCGCCACAGTGGGACAAAATCACAAGAAATAGGAGAAACATGCATTAGCCCATTTATTTGCACTAAAAATAAAGGATTCGAACCCTAACCCGTGCCGAGTTGGGTACTCAGAATCGTAGAATAACCCGCGTAACCGGGTAACAGAAGACATCTATAACCCGAGTAACCCGGTTATACGCAGGTTACAGTATGGCCCGGTGCACACGAACAGTTTGCGGAAATATAACAATACTGTCGCCAAATATGCACACATTTTATATATCTCTCTATATACATATATATGTATGTACTGCTAGAACACAACGTTGTATTGTCGCGGCGGCAAACTGCCACAAACATCTCGTCTGTACGCCCATACAGCACACTCTCCTTGCGGCATACTTGCAGCATACTTGCGGCGCAAGATGGCAAGGACTCATGTAAGGTTGCCGCAACTATGCAGCAAAAATTCTATGTCCGCCTGCTGCAAAGTTGCACGGCAACTTTGCACGGCAACTTTGAGGCAATTATTCACAAAATATATTTCCACGGGAAAAACTGTTAAAAAAAATAAAAAAAAAGTTATCGGGTTCAGGGCGACTTGAACACCGGACCGCCCGCATGACAATCTGACGCGCTACCGTTGGGGCTACGGAACCTTCTTGGATATAGATTCCTGTAAATGGTATATATAGTGACTAAGCATACTTGCGGGGCATAGTTGCGGCATAGTTGCGGCATAGTTGCGGCATACTTGCGGCAAACTTGCGGCATACTTGCGGCATACTTGCAGTGCATAGTTGCAACGCAACTATGCCGCAAGTATACAGCAACAATTCTATGTCCGCTCCGCGCAACTTTGCACGGCAACTATGCCGCAACCATACATCGACATTGCGCTGCAACCATGCAAGATCGCAAGGTTACTGCAACCATCCTGCAACTTTGCCGCAACGAAGTGTGCTGTATGGGCGGTAATACGGTGAAAACCATAGTTGTAACCATGTTTCCAAATAGTAATCAATTTGATTTCAATATCAGACACTCCTTGGTAGAGTGATGCGTGCATGTGGAAGTAATAAATATGCGAGGTCTAGGATTAAGTTGACCGCGCCGAATTTGGGAACGTTTGCCGAGGGTGCGAGTTTACGACCCCGTTGTTCGGTGCTTCGGTGGTATCGCGCGGACGAAACCGACTGTCGACCAGACTTCGTGATCATTACCTATTGTCTAAAGGTGAAATCAGACGGCACGTGGATCGGCGAGCCAGGTCGGCTCGCCGAGGATCGCCAAGGATCGTAAATCGCCGATCCATAGTGTTCTCACGGCGCGTGGATCGCCGAGGATCGCCCAGGCTCGCGAACCGGCGAGCCATCAACGTTCTCACGGCGCGTGGATCGGCGAGTCTCGTTCCAAGCTCGCCGATCTACGTGCCGTCTGATTTCACCTTAAAGGTGTTGAAATTTGAAAATATTCGAATGCTAGAAAATATTCAAGAATGGAATCTGCACACTAAAACAGCTTTTAGTATTGCTGCGCCATTAAATTGATTTGCACAAAGTTCCAGAGTAAACAGGGAACAAAATATTTTGGAATATTGGGATAAACACAGATTTTCCGAACTGCGAATACTTACATATATTACACACGCAGTTCCAGCAACTCAAGTGTCCGTGGAAAGATTATTTTCAGGACTCAAATTTATACCGATATTCATACATATATACAACTTACTTAAATCTATAAACGGGATTTTTAAAATTTTCATTACAGTCTCGGATGAAAAGTTGAAAAAACGAACTTCACTATTTTCTTCGCTATTCCGTCCAGTTGCAATATATTTCAAAACGACGTAACATGTCATCTGGCAAACTAATGCTTCTACCTTTTCAAAAAAGTCGAAGTCGATTGGACCAATTTTAAAAAAGTTATTCAACTTTAAAGGGCGTTCGAATACTTTCGTGAGCCAGTGTATGTCTGACTTGTCTTGAGTGGCTGTCCAGACTACACTGTCTTATGCCACTAGTAACCCGGTTGGAGCGGGTTACTTCGCTCTTTCTAGAATTTAGGAATCGTTCCCTCGTGGTTAATATGGATCACAGCAACCTCCCTTGGTTAACCGTGTGTGGGTCAGTGAAAATGCAGAATATTATTAAGGAAGTTCATAAAAAAACTGTTAATATACAACTTATATGAAGGTTATACGTTATTTAAAAAAATACGGTCAGTTCTTCAATAATTAGCATCAATAATTCCAATAAAACAAACACATTTTAATAAATATATCAAGGAAAATGCAGAAGTATTTGTAAATCTGCACCAATGTTATCATATATACCAAATACTGCTCACCAAGTTTTAATACATTCCTGCGAAATTAAAAAACTATTTTGGCACCATCCAATCGGCCAATTGGATGAAGAGACCCAAGAAGCCAGAAATAAAAATTTTAAAAACTATAGAAAAAATTGTAGCTCAAAATATTCCCATTGTAATACATAGGAAGATGTTTTGAACTTTGTGTCGATTTCTTCAGATCCAGTAATACATAGTTTTCTATATTTGCCAAAGGAAAACCAAAAAAATTTTTTTATAAAGTAGGTTAATAAGATTCTTAATCTTAATAATTCTTGAGTAGCTTATTAATTTTTTCTCCAGATCTTGGGATCGGGGCCCACTGTGCGTCGGGATAAAAGTGGGCTTAGAGTGAAGCGAAAATTCATTCGTTGTTTACAATTGGTAATTTCATATTTTAGCAAAAACGTTTGCCAAATTTCTAAAGAGCAATTAAGAATTTGGTGCCGCCGTTAAGAATTCTTCAGTTTGAGTTAATCTGTATATTGCTCTGCCGGCGGTTAGTACATACGACGAGTTCAGACCCGCAGGTACTGTTGTTAACCGCCGACTTGTGGGACAGTACGGTCATAAACCGGGACCCTGGCCAAATGCTCTGGCCGATAAGCCTAATTAATTTTTGGGGCCCAGGTATGGCATTTTCCTCCTTTACTTCGTCAAGAAAGAGAGGTGAAGAGAGTTCCTCCTCCGGCGGCGAGTTCACAGGGGGAAGATCCCCCCTCTTCGAGCAACGGTGTTTCCAATGTGTGTTTCATAATTATATTAGAACAACAATTACTTTCATATTATTTGCTCTTCTTTATACATTAAAATGAAAAATATAAAATAGTTGAACGAAGAAACCTTGCTGAACACCGCAGTCAAACCTAGCAGCCAGACACAGCTAAGAGATGCCGCCCTCACTGTAACCCGCGTTAACCGGGTTAACCGGGTTACTCGGGTTATAGATATTTTCTGTTACCCGGTTAGGCGGGTTAGTCTACGGTACGAGATACCGAACGCGGTAACGGTACGGATTACAATCCCTGCTTAAGACCCGTTTATGAATACCGCCCTAATATATCGCCCATTTATAGTATTAATGTAGTTATGGAGATACCGCACTGTCAGTACAGTATTTCCTTGTTGAGGGCTCGCTGGTCGGGACCGGCGTTGAACCCACATCATGAACAGAGCCCTAATTCCAATTGTTCGTTTCTCGAAGGCGTTCGCGTTCCATCTCGCGCTCGCCTTCGCCGGACAAGAGTGAGACAGAAGTGGTGGGGATAGCGAAAAGTCCGTATCCTGTACAGCAGTCAGGTCCAGGTGGGCGGTCCGAGGACGCTAGCATCCATAGCGTCTTGTACGTGCTGCGTGGAAGAGGGTGCTCGAAGCCAATGAAGCGGCGGGCATGCCACGGATATGGAATCCTCTAGTAGTGTGCGTGTAGGCTCGTACCCTTAAGGTGAAGTTTCACGGCGCGTGGCTCGTCGACTCGCGCTGGCCAAGCCGACTCGCCGTACCAGGACGAGCCGAGCCACGAGCCGTGGAACTTCACCTTTAGGGCCCAAGAGCACACTACTAGAGGTTTCCATATCTGTGGCATGCTCGCCGCTTCATTGGCTTCGAGCACCCTCTTCCACGCAGCACGTAGAAGACGCTATGGATGCTAGCGTCCTCGGACCGCCCACCTGGACCTGACTGCTGTACAGTGTACACCAAATCGAACCCGTAACGAGACAATACTGTATATCAGGGATGAGAGTAACAGATGACGCCACCCTTACTCACATATGTTTAGGGCTGCTTAAAATACAAAAGCTGTGTTTTAAAATGGATAACGTGATATCTAAAAGCAAATTATTTACTTCCTAATGAAATATCTGATCATTCAATCATATTTGTAGACCTTTTATTCTTGTTTCTTACTTCTTCCTCATTTTATTTTCTCGATGCCGACACAATACAAACGAATAACCAATGTTTAATTCTAATATTTTGTTGTATTTGAATGTAGGTACTTGTTCCTTTAATATTTTATTATATTTTATAACTTCAGAAAATAAGAATGTCACTTTATTTTTTTACTATTTTTTTTTAATTAAAAGGTTAAATTAACAACTTTTAATTGAAAATTGAAAAATTTTCGATATGTGTTATCCCTCCAATAAGTGAAGCATCTCCCCCTAAACCAGAACATTTTCAACTTCAATTGTTTAAAGGTGATATACATATATGGAATATTCAATTTTTCGAACGAAAATAGCAGATGTTCTACTAATAATACCTACCCTCGAAAACATTTTCCGTTACGAAGTTTAGGCACAGTGTTAATTTTTCAAAATGTGTGACATCTCTCCCATAATTACCCTATTTTATATACTTTATATTGTTTACAAACGATTTTCAATTAATTTATTTACATTTACTTTAGAAAACGAAAATGGGTACATAATATAAACTTGGACAGAAAAAGATATGGAGAGTTTCACACATTGATGTGCGAACTGCGAAAGGATGAAAAACGCTTCTACATTTATTTCCGGATGACTATGGACTGTTTTGATGAAATTTTGGAACTTATCAAGGATGAAATTAAAAAATCTTATACAAATTATCGGGAACCTATCTCACCTGAAGAACGACTTGCAATTGCACTGAGGTAAAAAAAATTATTATTTTGAATTATTATAATTATGTTTTAATACTAAAATTGAAATACAGAATAAAAATAAAGAGTAATGTAAAATGTAAATAGACCAGAGAAGAAATAGAACTCCAAAATATGAGAATATAAGTACTAAATATTTTGAGGACAAGATTGAGAGATGTAAATGAATTTCCACGTGATGATATTACGACACTGGCAATTCCGTAAAATTTATTATTTCCGTAACATAGTATTTTGCCCAATATGTAACCTGGTATATTACAAAAAATAAAACATTTTACGAATTAAATGACCCCACAGAGGTGGAAACATTTGTCAGTGTGGTAATATCATCAGATGGATCTTCAGTTGCATCCGTTAACCTTAATTGAACAATGTTAGTACGATCACGAAAAGAACTACTATCGGAACTGTCAGACATATGTACATAATTCGTAGTAATTGTAGTTTGAGAATGATGCATATCTGAAGGTGTCAGGTTCTCCTGATTCAGGAGTTCTTGTTGCATGACTACTTCTGCAATCTTAAGTTTGGCAATAGCTTGCCTTCTTGCCGAAAACATTTTTATAGTTTTTGCATAACCTAAAAAAACGTGGTCGATGCCATCGTATTGAGGCTTTACTTTTTTGTCCAAATAATGCTGTATCAGCTGTCCGACAGGTGATAATGCTTCTGACTTCTGCTTGTTCCCTGTTTGTCTCGAATGTCTTGATGGGGCTTCAGGAGGTTCGTTGAGGACATCTGAAGATGTTGACTGTTGAGTGAATGGTGTGGACTGTTACGTGAATGATGTTGACTGTTGCGTGAATGATGTTGACTGTAGCGATAATGATGTTGACTGTTGCGAGAATGTTGTTGACTGTTGCGAGAATGGTGTTGACTGTTGCGAGACTTGTTTGATTGTTGCGTGAATGGTGTTGAGTCCGGTAACTCACTATTGCTGGTACTAAATTGTGCGTAGGTTTCTGTGTTTTCTGTATTTGCTGTATCCTGAATAAAATTGTTGTCGGAATATTCCGATCGAATATTATGATTTTCGAAATCCTCGGCAGATTCTATAGTGACTTCGCTATCGATATCGCTGACATTGGTAGAAGTAGTAGCATAAGCCAAATAACGATCGAAACCTTTCATTTGATTGGCCCATATCCATTTCTTATTGCTATTCGCTGCCTGTCCAGTTTTTGGTTTGTTACGCCTAATATATTTGGCATAAGTGTCCCTTAAATTTTTCCATTTTTTTTTGCTCTGTTCACCAACAATGAAAACATTTTATTTCTCAGATTTCTTGCCACCGGCGATACATTCTACACAATTGGTCATAGTTTCCGGGTCGAATTTGCAACAGTGAGTGCAATCGTGACAGAAGTTTGTGAAGCGATATGCCGAAAAATGGAAAATATATATTTAGTCGAACCTACAACGCAAATTTGGAAACAGTCTGCGGAAGAGTTTAAGAATTTATGGCAATTTCCTAACTGCATTGGTAGTGTGGATGGCAAGCATGTAACCATCAAGTGTCCAGACAAAACTGGATCCAACTACTGGTGCTATTTAAATAAATTTTCGTTAGTGCTCATGGCTATTGTTGGTCCAGATTATAAATTTATATGTGTCGATATTGGTGGTTATGGTAAGAACAGTGATGGTGGAATTTTCGAAGTTTCCAACATGGGAAGGAGATTAAAAATGAATTTAATGAATATTCCTGGACCAATAAATCTTCCCGGACAAAATGAACCCTGCCCTCATGTTTTAATTGGAGATGAAGCTTTTGCTTTAAACTCATATCTAATGAGACCGTTTCCGTATGCGCAATCTAGGTTAGATATTCGTAAAGATAATTATAATATAAGACTCTGTCGTGCAAGAAGAGTGGTGGAAAATGCTTTTGGCATATTGGCTCAAAAGTGGCGAATATTTTTTAGGCCTCTAGAAACAAAAGTAATCACTACAATTCTAGTTGTGAAAACGGCATGCATATTGCACAATTATTTACGATGTAAAAAAGATGATGATGAGTGGCTGCAATATTTAGAGCCACCAGAGCCCGAAGTTGGAGCTTTTATTAATTTAGAAAATAATCCAAGACGAGCAGCAAGATTAGCATTTTCCACCAGAGAAAAATTTGTCAATTATTTTAATTCTTAATTGACGCAAACTGTTAAGTTACATAATAGGTTCTACATAGAGCGAATTCCACTCACGCCCAAATCGCCCGTGATTTTCATCAAGGTAGGTTTTCCCATACGCGACTGGACGCAACGTCAAGAATTTCAAAGTCGATTTTCTCGAAAATGAAGCGTGATATAAAAAAAGTTACTGTTTCTTTTCGACTTACAACAAGTAAATATGTCGAGAAAAAAGAATAAAATTTTTTGATATCGCGCTTCATTTTCGAGAAAATCGACTTTGAAATTCTTGACGTTACGTTCAATCGCGTATAGGAAAACCTACCCTAATGAAAGTCAGTCGTTGCGGGCGATTTAGGGGTAAGTGGAATTCACCCATAATAGATTATTAATAAATATAAATAGTTTTGTATGATTTTGTATCATAAATAAAGTAATTATTTGTTTACAACTAGATAATTATTGTTGTCTGTATTATCAGTAGTACTACAGTAAAAAGCAACCACAATATCAGGTACTTACCACATTCATTTAATTCTTTTCCAATTTCAACCCATATTTTATCCTTCTTCTTTATATTCTTGTAATCCTCGTGGGATAAATCGTATAGAATACGATAGTTTTTGACCAATTGTATCAGCTTTTCAGTATTGGACATTGTTTCATAAACAAACGCAACACTCGAAAACTAAAAATGTTTTTTATTATTCACTATCCCTATGTCACGCTGTGGCTATTAAAATGCGACTGATCGCCGGTCGTGCGCGAAGCCGTCTCGCGCCAAGCCCCGATTTTCAATTGGTTTTGAACTCTGCGTCTATTGGTCGATTGCAATCTCGGGATTTGCCTTACATGGGCATTTAGCGGTTATTCGGAGTGCATAGCAAGTTCGTGGAAACGAGCGCGGACCAAAACAAACGGTCGCGAAGCACGACCTCTTCTCGCCCTTAGGAGAGCCGTTGGGAAGCCACGTGGAGGGGCCAAGCGTGGCGCAGCCAGTCAGTTATATTCTGTACCTATGAACCACGGCGTGATTATTTATCCGTACAATAACTCTATAGTCAAGCATATCAAATTTTAACTTTCTTCGACGTCGAATAATTTTCTGGGGCGCGGTCGTGCCGCTCGCGCCGAGGACAGTCATTTTAATAACTATATTCGACAAATAAAATTGACCCGGGTTTACTTTTATTCGTTATTCGAAATTTTTATTTAAATAAAAATTTTGTCAATCTCTATTTAGTCTGCTGCACATCGCAGTGTTGATTTTGCGAGAGAAACTCGTGCCCGTGTAAGTACTTACGGTACGTATTTGCGATTGCCGCCCCTTTTTGATTCCGCACTCTCTTGTTCTGTTGCGTCGCTAGGAGATCGCCACATCGATAGACGAGATATGGCAATCAAGACAAGCCCGATATGTTACCTACAATTGGCAGTGAAAAAATGCCTTGGAGAGCGGAGAAATTTCGCCGCGGAAAAAACGCCTTGGAGAGCGAATCGATATCGCCGCGGAAAAAACGTTGCGGATCCGCAGTCGCAGCGAAAATGTTTCGCGCTGGTCTGAACAGCCCCATAAGCCGCCACGCATAGTAAATTGCCGCGGATCCAACGCGGTAAAATATTCGCGTGTCCGCCGCGGAAAAAAACGCTAAGGATCCGCCGCCGCAGCGGAATCGTTCCGCGTTGGTCTGAACAGCCCCATAAGCCGCCACGTATAGTAAACTGCCGCGGATCCATCGCGGCAAAAAATCCGCTGCCGCCGCGAATATTCGCGTTGGTTTGGGGGAGCCTTAACACGAGCGACGTTCGCTCTACTTTAAGGGAATGGCGACGTTCGCCTAACACGAGCGACGTTCGCTCTAATTTAAAGAATTGGCGACGTTCGCTCTACTTTAAGGGAATGGCGACGTTCGCCTAACATGAGCGACGTTCGCTCTACTTCGGTGAATTGGCGACGTTCGCCTAACACGAGCGACGTTCGCTCTACTTTAAGCGAATGGCGACGTTCGCTCTACTTTAAGGGAATGGCGACGTTCGCCTAACATGAGCGACGTTCGCTCTACTTCGGTGAATTGGCGACGTTCGCCTAACACGAGCGACGTTCGCTCTACTTTAAGCGAATGGCGACGTTCGCTCTACTTTAAGGGAATGGCGACGTTCGCCTAACATGACCGACGTTCGCTCTACTTTAAGGGAATGGCGACGTTCGCCTAACATGAGCGACGTTCGCTCTACTTTAAGGGAAGGGGTGAAGTATCCCGACTCCCTTGCCTATCTGCCTCGTCGTTGTCTGTATCGTACTGTACTGTTTTTTGAAACGTGTTTTTCCCCGGGATCTCGCCCATAGTATTCATAAACGCATACAACGAATTAGCGTCAGCGTGTCGAGCCGACCGTACCGTTCGTGCTATGTTTTCGTTTTTTATTCCACCAATAACCAAGTCAATAACATATTTGTCAGGCATGGTGATATTTAATAACCTTATCTTATTTAATTTTTGAAAACAATAGTCACCTAATGATTGCTCAGGCGTAGACTCATAATTCGCCGCGTCTTTGAATAATTTGTCAAAAGGTACTAACTTACGAAATAGCTGAATGAGTGCCTCCTTCGTATCAGCCCACGTGGCCGTTACCTGTCTGGTGGTGTCATACCACGTACGAGCATGGCCTCGTAATCGTCCTGCTATCAATCTCATGATGGATCGTTCGTCCCACTTGTATTGCTGAGCCAGCTTGTCTACGAGTTCCACCCATCGTTCTACGGTCAGATCGTCTTGTGCTGGATCGAATACCGGAATCATTTTTTCGTCCCCAGCTTGCACATTCGGGGTTGTCCCGACGGTCGGGTGCGCTGTAACTCCTGGACCATTTTCTCCAACTGTTCGATGCGCTCCTGTTGTCGAGCTTCGCTCGACGAACTACGGGGATTCTTCCTCCTTTTACTCGGCCCTGCCGAATCCGGACTTTCACGTCGCGAATGATGGCGGCCCATACTTCTCTTTTCTTTATCCGATTATGTGCACCATTTGCACCTCACTTCACTAACCGCGTGACGCGTGACTGTATCCCACTTCTGAATTGTAAGATCAATATACGTGAAAGAGAAAAATAGAACGTACTATTAAATAATGCGCGTTTATTCTGTCGCTTTGGAATCCGTGGTACACTCAGCTCAAACGATTGTGGCCGTTCGAGATTCGATTCCATTCGAGGTTACCAGGGCGGTTTTTTTTACATCGCTAACATTCTACAGTATTTCATGAACATGGTGAGGACACTGCCAAGCCACAGGGTCCCGTCTAGAACAGTTCTAATTCATGTTGAAACACCACTGTGGCAGATATAGCGTGAAGTAAACGGATGATTATTAATGAGACACGTTCGCGCAGTCCTGTCACAAAATTTAATTTACATTGCTTCGGTTATGTTTATTTTCCCGCTGTTAACATAAAATAATGGATAGTAGATTTTGAAATAAATGCGTATTCCTTTGCTCTACACATTTCCACTAATAATGAGCGTCTTAGATTTTAATGTATGAAGACTGCTACGAATAAAATACCACAAGGCTTTATTCATCTCAGTACTCTGCTTTCCTAACCCCTGCCATCTCTACGAAATACCTATGTAACATTCGTTTCCATTCTTTTCTTTACTACCCTACCATCCCGCTTTATTTATTTGTGTCTTCCATTATAAATCCGTTGATTTATTTAGTTTGGACATTAGAACTTTATGGTTTAAAGTATCAAAATTATTATGATTTTTTTTGAGGTTCATTCCAATAAAAAAGTCATGTGACATTTATTCATGGTGTTATTTACGCTACAGCATCGCGAACATAGCCGATCGCGCAGATTATTACGATCATAGGCAGATACCGCCACAGTGGTGTTTCAACATGAATTAGAACTGTTCTAGACGGGACCCTGTGGCTTGGCAGTGTCCTCACCATGTTCATGAAATACTGTAGAATGTTAGCGATGTAAAAAAAACCGCCCTGGTAACCTCGAATGCAATCGAATCTCGAACGGCCACAATCGTTTGAGCTGAGTGTACAATGTGACACGCGTGTGTCGTTTCTCGAACTCGGATCGTGAAGAAGTGAATGCTTAGTCTCCTCGCTTGCATCGCGCGTCTCTTGTTTACATCCCCATGCCCGGCCGATCGTCCACCAGGGCGGGCTATCTTTGTAAGATGAGAAGGTGACGCCGCCGATCACGTCTCGCCGTCGAAGATTCTTCTTACCCGTTAATTTTCGTTTTACTTATTTTCTTACACTCGTGTCACTTAAAAATTTTTAACTAGTTTCCTTATTTCACACTTGACAGGTTATAATTGTTTGACACTAAGGTCGGTATCATATATATTGGCCGGTGAGTTTCGTGAGCGGTATTCTCCCACCACACAGTTTGCCTGCCTCGGTGCTCCTTTTCTCAACGTTTTCTGACTCGCTCTCGTTCCATCTCGCTCTCGCCTTTACAAAACAAGAGTGAGCCAGAAGTGGTGGGGTTAGTGTCAAGCTTCTGGGGTGTAGGCCAAACCGAGCTGTCAGCGTAGAAATACACATATCAGAATAGATGTGCGTTAGCAACGAAAAAATTCAGGAGCTTTATTGGTCAGAACATTCATACTTTCTCGATAGCTTCTTCTCGTATTGGTCTACGCATAGCTTCGTAACGCACACAACTATTACGCTAAGAATAAATAACAGCCAAACGGCTAGGTTCAGGCGGAGCCGAGCAGCGTTCCCGTGACCCCACCGTACCCCGCGATGGCCATGAAACTCCAACAGACAAATCCACGATCGTCAGATGGTGGTGGCTGATTTCTCCTCGATCGCTGCTCGCGAAACGAAACTCACCGGCCAATATATTTGATACCGACCTTAGCTACTTAGGTTACGTTTACCTCGACAGTTCTGCTCTCTGCTAGCTGTCACGTGACAACGATTTGTTACGCGATTGGCCGAAAGTGCCGAAACCTTCAGCGAATCAGCGACGTGGATATTGGAGACATTTCCTCTCCCTTTCATGTTCCCCTCTTGCCTATAGTCGTTTCATCCTAAGAAAAATCCTGTTCCGCGCAGGGATGATTCTGAGGAGGCGGTGGTTGACCGACTCCCCACTTAACCGCTTACGATTTTCTCCGCCTTACCGTCTGTTACCTCTTTGTCAACCGTTCCGCACGCGACGCCTTCATATACACGGTGGCACTATTATTCCCGAATACGCACGGTAACCTCCTACGTTTTATAAAAATTGTTTTGCTGTTATTTTGATATAAATCCTAAAAAAGACATAATAAATGGTATTCTAAATAGACTATTTAGAACACCTCCTAAACTGATGTTATATCTGTTCGGAACCAAAGAATTACCGGGTAGATACACTGCACTCCTGCAGTATTGACATTGACATCGGTCACGTCACGCCCTCGGAGGGGCAGGGAAGTCAGCAGCTAAAGTGCTGCGAGCAATAGCCTGCGTCGGGCCCGTAGGCGGTAGTGGGGGCTGCGCAGAATGGCCACGAAACGGTCGGGGCATAGGATTTTTCTTAGGAACGAGTATAGCACACGTGTTAAAGTAACTATATTTTCAAAACATATGTTATTTTGAACTTTATTTCTGTTTTTATAGAATTCCAAAGAATTCTGATACTTGTGAAGCTGCAAAGGCCACCATACACGCTGCTTCTTGCTGTTCGATTTGCTGGTACAGTCAAAAGTGAGAATGCAAGACTTGAGCGTGTGTGTCCACAAATCGGTCAATTTAGTATGTGCGTACTGTTAATTTCCTGGCATGAACGCAATTACAAGTTTTGACTGTACAAGCAAATCGAACGGCAAGTAGAGACATTTTATTAAGACACATTTTATGCTCCAAATATTACTCTTTATTACATATAACAAAATTGTGATTTTGGTTTGCGCTAGTCTTTTAGTGTATTGTAAATCAATAGCATTTTCAATTGTGAATAATGCAGAGAAAACATTTTCAATATTTTGAGATCTTTCAATGAATTTGTAACAATGTTATAAACATCTATTGTAAGTGCAAATATTTTACATATTCTGTACCTATATTTTGTATAATATGTATAATCTATGTGTACTACCTACATGTTCTACATACTTCATATCTATTTTAAGTGGTATATTCTGTGTATTCGACCTTGTACTGACATTTTCATGTATCTATTTTAAGGGGCAACATACACCTAGATATATTAAAAAAATCGATTTTACAAAAATATTCTTATTGGATTGTATATCCATTTATCTGTGCTCTGTGAAAATGTGAGTGGAAAATTCGTAAAATTGACGATGTTACGCCTATGGGAGCCCGCAGCCGTGTCTCCCCTTGCGCCCAGGTATACGGCCACTGGGCAATAGTAGAGTCCAGGATACTACGAAAACGAGCCAGAACGGATGAAATGGAGGTGTCAACAGCTCAAGAAGGTGAATTTTATGGTCCAGGCATTGATGATTCAATGTAAGTATGAAAACTTATATTTATGCCAATTTTACGTACGCTAAAAACTACGCGTTTTTCTCAAAACGATGTTTTTCAAAACGGTAACCATTATATATCAAAAACTACTGAACCGATTTACTTGAAATTTTATACAGGCATTCTAGATATAAGTATCTAGTTTTTCACGTAGGATTTTGTTTCTAAATACAATAGTTTACTTTTTATAAATTAAAGACTCTCATATTTTGCACTTAAAAATCGACTTTTATGAATAAATATCTGCCATTCTGCAAAAAATTGAAAAAACAAAAATCGGCTATGACAAGTACTAGTTTTTTTCGTCTCCTTTAGGAAGAATTTTTTCTTTTTTGTTTCAGATAAGAAAGATCCAAGTTACACCGGTTACCGCAGATACCTTCACTGAAAAATCGTTATGCAGAAATGGCCACCCTGCTGTTCCTATTAAAAATTTCTTATTAAAAATTTAGCATTTTATAGACAGGAATATAACATTTGCAATGTACTCAATGTTTTTTTTAATAGAAACATCTATTGAGCACAAAAAAATCTGAAAATCCAGCCTACATTTCTACCTCCTAGGTGTATGTTGCCCCTTAAGTAAACGAAATACAGTAATGCCTCGTTAGAATCACGACGATCGGGGCTGGCAGCGTGATACTAACGCGATGCGGATACTATTTCGTGCCGACGACAACTTCGCGTCGACTCTTTTGTTCTCTCCCGCAAATATCGGATTCTCTCACTCTCGACTGAAGGATGCCATGAAATGGTGGGGATGGTGAGCGTGATTATAACACATGGTAAAAACGTGACACTAACGACGAATTACTGTACATTGTTATCGAGTTTGGTAATATTTTGAAAACAATTTACATCCATAAATTTTTATTTAATCGAACCAGTACCGACCTCCTAAAAACGTCCTGAAAACGTTTTAAAAACGTCCAGAAAACGGTCTGGTTTGTGAAAATGGACGTTTCTAGGACCTTTTCTGGACCTTTTCTGGACGTTTTTAAGACGTCCCGAACGTCTGACCTGGACGTTTTAAAAACGTTTTTAAAACGTCTTTGTGCTATCTGGGTATGGATTCAATTAAAATTTTTAGTTGTAGGAGCTAAATTTTGTTAAATTTCGTTGAAGTAACCTTCGATTTTTTGGATTCAATTAAAATTTTTAGTTGGAGGATCTAAATTTTGATAAATTTAGTTGAAATTAACTTCGATTTTTTTTTAGTCAACTAAAATTTTTAGTTGTAGCAGCTAAATTTTGTTAAATTTATTTGAAATTAACTTCGATTTTTTTTTATATTTGTAAATCAGGGTTGACCAACTGGCGATTCACGAGTTGCCGGGGGCTCCTCCGCCTTGCGGCCACGCTGAACGGCCCCCTGAAATTCGCAGTCGAATTCGTCCGTGCCTACACAGACATAAATACATTCGATTGCTACGGCCGGCCACGGCCATACGTTTACATATAATTATAAATTATATGTAATTATAAATTATAAATTATATGTAATTATAAATTATAAATTATATGTAATTATAAATTATAAATTATATGTAAACATATGGCCGTGGCCGGCCGTAACAACCGAATGTATATTATAGACGAATTCGACTGCGATCGTCAGGGGGCCGTTCAGCGTGGCCGCAAGGTGGAGGAACCCCCTGCCCCCGGCAACCCTTGAGTCGGCAGTTAGTCAACCCTGATTCTGGCACATGTACGTTTTCTAATTTTTTATTCTCCTCTCTACACTTCCGCTGCTTCTCTATTGAAGTCAATCTCGCGGAAGTCCGAGTTGCTATCTATTACGCGTGTTTTCTTTATATCCTTGTCTTCAATTTCATTTATTCCATACTTCGAATGTTAGTCGACTATCCTTCTTTGATGTCGAGAAGAGCATGTTGTAAAATCTCTTTTGAAACGTTTTAGTGAAATTTACTTCTGCATTAAATTGTACGTGTATTTGTTTATCATCAAGCCCAAGGACTTAAAATGATACAGACATTTATATTCTTTGATCTGGAAACAACTGGATTAATTAAAAAGGATTCCATGCCAAGAATCATAGAAATGTCATTAATAGCGGTATCAGAAAATAATATACGCAGTGGCATGGACTCTTTACGAAGCGTTTTACAGAAGTTAATTCTTCCGATCCGTCCAAATATAAACATTACCAAAAAAATTGAAGCTATTACAGGTATATTACCTTCTACGTTAATTTTAATTTTAAAAAATTATGATCTAAATCATTTGTTCCCAATCCGCAGATCGCAAAGTGTTTTCTAGAGGGTCACCATGGTTTTTCAGAATTTTTTTTATTATCGAGTTAGAATTATATTTCGAAATACCTATTTTTAATGGTTTTTCGTTACCTTATTAAATTTACCTTACGCATAGGGGGTCGCGGGTTCTTTGAACATTATAAGAGGGGATTGCGACTTGAAAAGGTTGAGAAACACTGATCTAATTCCTCCATCGTTATACGTACGATGTTACAGGTATAACTAATGAAAGTTTAACGGAAGCTCCGTCTTTTAACTGCGAGATGACTGAAAGATTTCATTAAGCTGCAAAAGGGTCCAACTTGCTTCGTAGCTTACAATGGGAATACATTCGATTATCCAATATTTTTATGGGAACTTGAAAATATCAATAAGGTATTTGTATGTTTCCATCACGGTGTGAAAATATTTATACATTTATAGATAACTCAGGGTCTCTATTAAAGGTTCTCAGCAAAGATATTCTCTGCATCGACATGCTCCCTCTAGCTAGGGATTTCTTCTCGCAGCGGGAGAATCCAGTAAGGCCAATGAACAATGCGCAAGGTATTAATCGTATCTCTTGTAATAACGACGATATTAACATGTTGAACGATGGTTACGATGCAATCTTGTTTGACACATTAGATTCTGCTATGAATTCAAGCTCGAATAGTTGCGACGAAAACGAAACTGCTGCACAGGAACATCACAATCATAGAGGTAACAGTCAACAAAGTTGTTATAAAAGTATGCAAAATGCCAATGAAAAGACACTGGAATGTAAAAAAATTTCAGAATTGTGGTGTCGCAATGCAATGTTTCGGAATACAGAAGAAAAGAGGAGAAAGTTAGATTTCACGTCTAGTAAACCAGCTGATTTTAAATTATCAACAATTTATGAACACCTTTGTCATAAGTATCCAAAAAATGCGCATAGCGCAGAGGGAGATTGCTTTAGTATGATACAATGTGCTATTAAGTTTGGCGACTTTTTCCTTGAATGGGCTGAACAGAACGCAATACCTTTGATTAGTTATACAAAATAACTATAAGCGAAATATATTTTATTTACGAACTTTAAGGAGTACCTTTTACAGTACACATCTCGCATGTGTTTTACGTATTTAATTTTATGGAAACTTAAAATGCAATTTTATTTAAGGACGAATATTTATTAAAGAGGCATATAAATAAGAAAATGAGTCTTTATGTTAAAAGAATGTTCGAGAATTTTATTTTTTTAAATGTAAATATACAAACTTAAGAGATCAACGCATGAAATTATAAAATTATACACCTTGACTGCGTTCGTTCTTCATTGTTACTTAAATAAACATTTATTACATGTGCCAGATATTCATGTTTAACAGTATGTTTCGGGGAGTGAAACGGTTCGGAAAGTAACTGTTTCAAACTGTTATATGTCGGTTCTGACTGAAACCCCAGATAGCACAGGACGTTTTAAAAACGTCCATTTTACGTCCATTTTACGTCTGAACGTCCACGGCTTGATTTGTAAAAATGGACGTTCTTAAAACGTTTTCTGGACGTTTTATGGACGTTTTAAAAACGTCCAGAAAACGATTTAAAAACGTGCTTTACCGACGTTTTAAAAACGTACTTTACGGACGTTTTAAAAACGTACTTTACGGACGTTTTAAAAACGTACTTTGCAGACGTTTTGAAAACGTATTTTGCAGCCGTTTTAAAGATAGCCATGTTTAAAGCGTTTCAAAGAGTTTCTCGGAGTGTGGTATGAAGTAGCGTCCCTGATAACCAGATCGGGTGGCAGGATCTGCCAGCAGCTGCGGCGCAACCTACGTCCGCATTCGACTACGGATCTGCCGGGCAGAGCCTGCCGGCAGACGGACGGCAGATCCTGCCGTTCGCCTGACATAGTGATCCTTAGCCTGACACGTATAACAGCGCCATCTGAGGTTCAGAATTGGTAAAGAATTCCCTACGCGTGACGTCACACGGCCGCCCTTACAGGTGTATCCCTACCCTTACATAACTATCAAGAAGATACTGCAATTTATTAAATAATTAATTGTATTTATTTCAAAAAGTATTTATTTTGTTACGTATGTGGAATTTTCCCATACGCCGCTCTCAACAATTTTTCGAGCTCGCGTCTGCGAAGGGAAAACGCCCTAAGAGCCTTTTTGTTTATCACATATCACTAAGGGGGTCCTGATCTCGACCATCTGGAATACGACCATGGGAACGGGAGTGACACGACGACGACCCCAAAGGATTTCCTTATATGGAGATTTCTAATGAATCCCCACTCATTTTGGGACTATATAAACCCTTTGGTTTCAACCCTCGTTGGTTAAAAGCAGTACAGTCACGCGTAGAGTAACGTCGTGTCACGCTCGTACAGAGTTGGTTATATTCAGTTAGATCGAGCTAAAGTCTCCGTCAGAATCATAGTTAACCTCATAGAATCTGCGAGTCCGGTTTATATTCTATTTGGCACTTCGAAATAGCCACTCTTACGCCCCGCATCGCCAGTGCGTCAACACCGTGCAACTAGTGGTAACTTACACACTTTATTTAATTATTTAATCGCGACACTTACATTTGTACAATAACTGATTATTGAATATACGAATGGTGTTCACGTGTAAATCGAGTAGATTCGTTAAACCCATCTTTTACCCAGTGATCCTTATAATATTAGTAGCACTCACCCACTGATATAACTTTACCGCTCGAGTTGTATCAAATATTAATTAAGAGTTACGAGGCATTACTAACATTTCCCGCGACTCCCTGATTTAGCATCAGGTTCGTTCGCAACCTTTCATCCAAAACAAGGAATCTTCTCCAACCCAGTGGCTCCCCGATTTCGCATCGGGTTCGTCCACGAAACCTCACCCTCCTACGGCTCCCTGATTTCGCATCAGGTTCGTCCGTATCCTACAGCTCCCTGATTTCGCATCAGGTTCGTCTGTAAATCTACCAACTTCCTAACAGCTCCCTGGTTTCGCACCAGGTTCGTCTGTGAATAATCCAACCTCCTAACAGCTCCCTGGTTTCGCACCAGGTTCGTCTGTGAACATCATCCTAGTGACTCCCCGATCTCGCATCGGGTTCGTTCACGACGTTTCACCCTCCTGCGGCTCCCTGATTTCAAATCAGGTTCGTCCGCGTGTGACTCCATTCCTAGAGGCTCCCTGATTTCGCATCAGGTTCGTCCGCGCACCTAACTAACAAACTCATAAACCATATTCCTTGGGAAATACCCTTCTCGCCGGCCTCTCGCGTTGCCGCAGCCCCGGCTCGTAACAATTTAATTTCTTAATAAAGTGTGATTACAATTGTTACAAAATAATATAAATCCAAAGAGGAACTTTCAATATTAACATTAACAAATCAATATACAGTACGTCCCTTAACCAGTGCTGCGTAGTAGGGGTGATATCACTGTCACGTCCCGGGTGAGGTCTTTGGGGACGTCGACAATGGGGAAGGAAAAGATAGGCGCGAATCTAGAATCCAGCACTCTGAGGTTTGAGGGGTGATATCACTGTCACGTCATTTGCACATTCAAGATGATCGAGTCTAGACTCGAATTCATTTATCCTATTAGTGAGTCCAGATAGAGTTGTGGAAAGCTTATCCATTCCGGCATTATATTCGCGCTTCATCTCCTCACGAAAATTCGAAAGCTCCCGGGAGATAATTTGTTGGATAGCATCCAGAAGGGTGTTTTTATTCGAGACAGTATCAACACAGACCAGGTATAGAATAGACCTTTCACTCTATTGTCTTCCGTGTCACTCGATTTTGGGGCTCAAGAGCCCCATTACCATTTCCGTGTCGCATCCAACCTTAACGGCTAAGCATGAAATAAGAGTGCAGCGCTATAAGCGGTAGGAATGGAAGTTATAATAGCGGTAAGAATTTACATACAGGGTGTCCCGATGTCAAATTAATACAGCATTTTTAAAAGGCAAATAAATTTCTTAATTTCTTTATTAATCAGCAACTCTACAGACTTATACAACGGAGAAGCATTGTACAACTTCGCTCACGACGTAACGAATCTCTGCTATCTTATAATTCCCTAATAAATTATTTGCGGACATGGGTTTATATAACTTTTTCAATTGTTTTCAACCGTATGCCCGGGATACTCTGTATACAGAGATACACTTTCCTTTATCATTTTGAACCCTTCCTATAATAACTAATTAAAAAATGATTAATCAATTATGGTAATCTTATGATATGTGTCTCGTATCAAGCAGCAGAGTAGTGGTGGACCCATGCCTACATATACGCGTAACTCTACACAATCAAATCGTTCCGAAGTCTTTAACAATTTTTCCTGACCAAAGGGTTGCTTTCCTTCATATGGCTTCTTTCAAACATTATCCCTTTTCAACGTGCAGAGTACGTTGATGTAAAAAAAATTGGTAAATTTGTCGAAAAGCTACCTATTCACCGATTTCAATGACCTTCACATATGTTTTCAATGTCGCCATTCTGAACGACATTTCTCTTTAAACTTTTTAATTCTAGTGTTAAGTAAAGTTTTTTGCGAATATTTCGTAATCCAAAGCCGACCGCCAAAAAGTTTAAAGGGAAATGTTGTTCAGAATGATGACTTTGACAACATATGTGAAGGTCATTGAAATCGGTGAGGAGTTTCGAGAAGTTTACCAAAAAATTTAACATTACTTTTCAATGTTATAAACAATTTCGCGGACAATTTTTTTTACAAATGTCTACCGAACCAGAGGTGTAGATTCACCCTCCAAGAGCAACGACCAATAAATTTTCTACACACTGTGCAATGAATGTGGAGAATGAGTAGATAGGAGTCTTCTGTGGGAGCGAGTACTGTTAGAAAGAGTGACATGTGATGTGATTTCGGTGTGACTGATTTTTGGGGTGTGTGATTGTGGCAAGAGTGAGGTGTCAGGCAGCGCGCAAAGAATGGTTGAGGGCCTCAGCCTGATGGGGTCGCGTCGCGGCAACAATAATCTGTATAGACGGTCATCAGGTAAGTGGTTGGGGAAAACCCAAATGGTGTAAACGATACTCCTGCAGGTCAAGATACTAAATGTCATTTTCGCTTCTTCTTTTGGAACCATTTTAGCTTCCGACCTTTTGCCTGCCGTCTAACATCTAGACCAGGCCTTCCCAAGTATAGAGCTGTACTTGAATATTCGGGTAGCTTGAAATCCGAACCAATCCGGGACTCGGTTTCCAAGCCGAACCAGGTACCCGAAAGAACCGAGCGGCTCGGATAGAACCAAGTACTTGAATTTTTCCAAACGGCCCGAAAGAAATCGGGCAGCTTGAAAAGCAAGCGAGCGGGCCGTAAGAAGCCGGGTGGCTTGGAAAGAAACGAACGGTCCGAATGAAGGTCGAGCAGACCGCTCGTTTCATTCCAAGCCACCCGGCTTCTTACGGCCCGCTCGCTTGCTTTTCAAGCTGCCCGATTTCTTTCGGGCCGTTTGGAAAAATTCAAGTACTTGGTTCTATTCGAGCCGCTCAGTTCTTTCGGGTACCCGGCTCGGTTCGGTTTTTCAAGCCGAGTCAGGCTCGGCTTGCTTTTTCTGGGTACTTGAAGAGCTCTACCCAAGTAGGGGAAATGTTCTCCCGAAACACATGTTTCGGTTCTCCCTCCAACACTGCGCCTTCAGCTAAGGTAGGACGATTCCTACTGTCCTCTCTCTCTCTCTCTGCTTCGAAGCGGCGTTACTGTCTCCTCTGAGAGAAGGAGTGTTGGAAGGAGAACCGAAACATGCGTTTCGGGAGAACATTTCCCCTATTTGGGAAGGCCTGATGTAGACATCGAAAAAATAGTTTGGAATGGTTTTAAGAAAAAATGTTTTCAACAAAAGTTACTCGTTTTCTAACGTGGATTACGAAAATAATTGGTTCCACCCCCGTTTTAAATACAAGGAGAGATGATGCGAGCCAGTATCAATACAGATTTAAAAGCACAGGAAATTTGAAAATCCTGGGCATTTCTCCCTTCTTAACGGTATTCCAACCCCTTCGAGTGTCAAAAACCATAAAATTCACCGGTGTTCGGCGGGTTGCCAGCGACTGCTGGACAGCAGTGTTGCCCGAGCTTCGAGAATTTTTGGATGGTCTCGTTCAAAGTAACGTCGCCAAGAGTTGTGCGGAATTTCCCGGCCCAGGTAAGCGAGCCGCGCACTCCGCTTTTATGATCGGTCTACCACTCGCACCCCAGATTATTGTAATAAGGTTTGAAAACAATGTCGACTGTCAATGTTCCATTTTTCAGAATAACAATGAGTATCTACAGTTCTATTTCTGTACGATTGTTCACTTTCTATTTAGACGCGCGCTTTGCATTTTAGTGAACATTGAAAATACTTAGGGATGGTAAAGACCTTTCACGCCTTCACGTGGCCCATCCCGTTAACTCTATAACTTCAATGTTTTGATGTTTTAACATTAGCAGATTCACTTTGAAGTAACGGGGGAACTAAGGTGAAAGAAAGGCACTTGTGGTGTACATACTATTGTTTAAATGTTGCGCGAATAATCGTTCAATTGGTTTATTACACACGCCTCACATAGCATGTTTATATTTTCAAGAGTAAAAAAATGCTCTTTCACGTTCGTATGTATTGTTTTACTGTATTATTTCCGCATTCAACGGCTGGCTATCCGAAATGAACTGAGCATAGCTTCGAATATGTTTCATAATCAAAGTAATAGGATGGACAATGTTGAATATCTCAGAAACAGTAAGTTTCAGGATTAATGCACTTTAGTACTTTCATACTCAGAATTCGCTATTCTATTGAATTTGACGATAAAAAATTTGACAGTCCATTTGAAAAAATAAAATTGGCCTCACATCCAATCTATCCCTGTAAATAAACTAGTTTCACCGTGTTTTGTGTTTCTTACAACGAGACAACTTCTATAAATAATATTTTCGCTTATTACTTGAAATAATAGATATTTAAGGGGAACCGAGTTAGTGGGACACCCTGTATAACACAGCTTCTATACTTTTCTCGGTGATACCGGCAGCTTTACCTGTGTCAATGCTAGAAATACATTATGTTTGCCGCACCCACCGCTCAAAAATCCGAGAGGGCGCTCGAAAACCAGTGGTTGTTTCAGAATATCGGTACTTCAGAACGGTGACACCGAAGACAAAAGAGTGAAAGGTCTGTTCTATTCTATACCTGGTCTGTGGTATCAAGGTCCGTGATCTGCGATGCCGACTGAAGTAAAGGAGGATTTCGGGCTGAGCAATCGAGTAATTCACCGGGTGCCCAGAGGTGCTCAGTGCGGGCCAAACATGAAGAGCCAGGATGCGAGATGATGCCAAAAGTGGAGCACTTAACCGGTTTGGTTACCATCTTAGCACAACCTTTGCACGTCTTACCAGCATATTGCGACATGACGAAATGACAGGAGTAGGTAGAATCGCAGGTAAAAGGAACACAACGGAAATATCAGAGTGGAACTGATGACTCCAACTAGATGAGCACCACTGGAGGGTCCAAGTGTAGTGCACACAAACGAAGCAGGCGCGTGTGAATGTGAACTCCGGATACGAGAGAACAACTGTGTGCGTGCAAAACAAAGCAAGACGAAACGGTTCCACGAAAGTCACTCAAGATTCCAAGAAAAGTTTGCCAGAAATGCCGGAATTAAGATATTTTTGTTAAAACACGGCAGTTGTACACAGATAAAGGACAGACCGCACAGGCGATAACTAGACGAATGCACTCGTAGAACTCTAAGATCAAAACTCGATCTAGAACACTTTTAGAAATAGATACTAGGCGCAGCACAAATGAGTAGCCTGTTATGGGGGTAGACACGGGTAATGCAGCGCGCTGTATACCGACACAATCTGGCCCGAAACATGGGTTTGGAAAGTTACGCTTGATTTCCTTATATGAGCGAATTTTGGGCTGGGTGAGGTCTCATTCGAAAGAGGAAGGTTCAATGCAGCCCGCTCAAGCCATGGTTCAACGAAATTATGATGATATCTGATAATATGAGTGTCCAAAGTAGAGAAAAAATACGCTTGCAGATTCCAAGTATTTGTAGGTGACTAAAAGTTTTATGACTCAAACAATGGCTACAGCGGGCCGCATTGAACCTTCCTCTTTCGAATGAGACCTCACCCAGTCCAAAATTCGCTCATATAAGGAAATCAAGCGTAACTTTCTGACTGCATTCCCAAATACGAGTTCCGCCATATTGGCGATAATACAGAGCAAGTCACGTGACAAATTTAGTTGAGCTAGTGGACACGAGATGGCGCCTACTCGGGAGGACTGCCAACGTGGAATCATAGCAAAATATAAATGGATACATGTGCCACAGTAAAAGCGTGATGTAGTCAATGTATGCATTTTCGGACGATTGTAGGTTAGGTTATATGCATTTTAGGCATATTTTGACTAGGAACCAGTGGTGGGTTTACTACGTTATATCGAATTTACTACGTGACACGCGTAAAAAATGAAAATAATTGTATAAAATGTAGAAAATGTCAAAAATTTAAATACAAACTATTAACCTCTACCTATTGCATTGAATTTTACTGCACAATATTTTAAATGACTTTGAAAAGAAAGATTGGAATATAATTATAACAAAATTATAAATAATATTAAATTTTTGTAGTCATATCTTTGGTGTGCATAAGATACTCGAATTTTTACGTATATCAACATGGATTCTGAAGAAATTGATAAAGCTTTAGCAGTTTGTTTCTTTGGATGTACCATTCTGTTTAGTATTATTGAATCTGACCACTTTAGGAATATTATTCATAAATTGAAACCAGCTTATAAAATTCCAACTACGAACAACATTGTCGAATAATTTACATAACGCAAAATTGAACAATAGTAAATCCAACAATAAGTATGTTGTTGCAATTCTGAATTTAATGAATACGATATGTCCATGCAGGTTATCGCATTCCACAGTCTACAATGTTTTTTCAAACAATATAATTTTATACAGTAAAATACATGAATGTAATAAAATTGATGCAATGTTTCACGTCATCGAAAAATGTCCAACGTTCATGGGGAATTCAATTGTCAGCCATGAATAATTTTCTCGTATTTATTCGTACTTTCTCGACTACAGAACGAATAAATACGAGAAAATTATTCATGGCCGACGGATGTAAGGCCTTCGAATAAAAAAATTATTGACTACATATATGATAAATATTTGTTTATTACTATAAGAACTTTAATTAAAATAAAAAACATTTTTGGCTCCTCTTCCTCTGCCTCCTCTTCCTCCTCTTCCTCCTCTTCCTCCTCTTCGTCCTCTTCCCCCTCTTCCTCCTCTTCCTCCTCCGTATTTGAACTCTCGTAATTCTTTTTTCAGCTCACTAGACTGCAATATGAAAAATAAACATAAATCTTATGTTAATTACTACAATAATGTCTAGATATTTTCACACTTTCATGAGAATGTAAGAAATGTTTGCGGGAGATCGCCTACGTATCTACAGGGTGTCCGCGGGAAAGGTGTACAGCTGGATATCTCCTAAAGTATTGTCGCTAAAAATCTGAAAAAATTAGGGAACGCATGGTTCGAGGGGGCCAACTTATTAGCCCGAACGAATTTTTTTTATTATTATTATTTTAAAAGATACGATGGTCAAGTTCGGTTTTTCAAATGGAACTATTTTTTCTGAAGACCTGAGTTGATAGTGCGTTAAAAGACAAAATCAATAAGCTATAATGTATACACTTTATTTCCACTGGTTTTTTACTATTGCGCTTGCAAATTTACTGATTTTCACTGGGAAAAACGCCTCTGGAACAGCAAGGACCGGGGTCTGTTTTACTGTCGTCACGGGTAGCACTGCCTGTTGAAATAGATACTGTTACGATTTTGGTTGGGCATAATGCGTATTTACTGAACGGCAACGATAACAGAACGTTAACAGCGGGTAACGATTACAATCAGTCAGGCGGAGTACAATATCGAGGCGTCTGCTAGCAATGGCGGCTGGCTTTCGAGTGACAGCTTGACAGGCGATCGCCTTCTTCTCGCTGTCCTCTTGTCCCGCTCGCGAGCACCAGTGTGCCTTGGATTTCCATCCAAGGGGTGTTCGCAACACTGCTCCCCCCTCCGGAGAAGCGGTCGTCCCGGCCGCTGCAGTCCCTTCAACTCCCGCAGCCGTACCCTGGTCCGGAAGGGTGGAAAGGTCGCCGCGTGGCCCCTTCCGACCGGCGCCTCGGCATTCGCCTTCCCGCCCAGGGAAAAACCACTCCGAAAACCCTGGGCAAGGCGTGGGCACGTGGAATCCTCGGTCCTCGTCCGTTGTCATCGCTGCTTCCGCGGCTGTCCCCCGTCGTCCTGCTGCAGGCTGGGTCGCGCGCAACGGCTCCTTGCGTTTCGCACGCAACAGCTCCTTGCGTCTCGCGCGCAGCAGCTCCTTGTGTCCACACACGCAACAGCTCCTCGCGTATCGCACGCGACAGCTCCTTGCGTTTCCTCGAGATCCCTCGACGGCGGATCCTCCGGGGCTCCAACGGCGGAATCCCGCGCCGCTCCGGAACGTCCCTGGGCGGCTCCGCTCCGTCCAACGCCCCGCAGCGGTCTGGTCGCTCCGGCGCTGCGACCTGGTTCGCCCTCGACGGCAACCTGATTCGTCCTCGACTGCATCCTGGTTCGCCCTCGACGGCAACCTGATTCGTCCTCGACTGCATCCTGGTTCGTCCTCGACGTCCTTCCAGCAGTCCTGAGTGGCCCTTCGCTCTTCGAAGTTCCCTTGCGAAGAAAACGTTGCCCACATTAGTCGGGAACCGAAGACAACCCATGGGGGCCGCACGAGCCGGAAAACCAGAAAGGAGGGCCGAGCGCGCAAGCAGAGGGTCGCAGCTAGTCGCAAGCATGCAAGCGGCCCAGCCCCCAGTCCAGCCACCCGTCTCGTCAACCCTGGCTGTCTTCTCTCTTCTTTCCTGCTCGATGGCCCCATTCCTCTTCTTGGCCTCAGGTGCTGAACCAGGGGACCGTCCTGTGCGTCCTGCCAGCGCTCCCGTCTTCGCGACACCCCCTCCAGCCGATCCAAGCAACGCTTGTCCGCCTGGTGGTTGGGGATGCCATTTCCCTCCTGCTGTCCACCCTCCTCTCCTACTTTCTCCTGGGTACCCCGCGAGAACCTCCATTCCGGCCGCGCCGGGGGCTCGTAGGGTCTCCTCCAGGGGGCTAGCGGGGCGCTTTCGCGTATGTCCGCACCCCGCTGCGGACTGCCACGCTATTATGGCACATTCGGGGAATTCGGGAGCGCGTAGCCAGGCCGCGGCGGCAGTCCCCCGACACCTTGTCCCTCGTTGTGGGGTATCGTGCTTCCTGAAACAGACTCAAGAGCGGGGGCCGGGCTGCGAAGGCAACCTCCGCAGCCCAGCCCACCGGATTAGCTTAATCTAATCTTCTTCCTTGAGTCCAGTGAAAGTCCTGCGACGTCTTCACTCCTCCTGGGCACGTTTCCTTTTCCTCTTCGTGGTTGGGACAACCACACTCGTTCTCTTCCAGGACTTCGTCTTCGGACAAATGCTCGAGGTGTTCAACGTTCTGGTCACCCTGGGCTCCCTCTCGTGAGCGGGGGGCTCGCCAGCTCTGCGACGGTATTCGCCCTCGAACTCCCTCCGTCGCAACGCGTCGTGGATCTCTCGACGGTATTCGCCCTCGAACTCCCTCCGTCGCAACTTCGTACTCAGCTACCCCGCCACGGTATTCGCCCTCGAACTCCCTCCGTCGGGTCTTCGTACTCAGTCATGCTGTGACGATATTCGCCCTCGAACTCCCTTCGTCACAGCTCTGCAACTCTGCGCACCTCGGGCGCCTCCTCGTTGCAGCAGATCCGCACGCTCACACGGCAGCGCTAGCCCGGTTCCAGGTGTGGTCGACCGGTGCTTCCCCCAAAACGAACGAGCCCAGATCCCACCGTTTGCAACGGCCTCTCTTCGCTCTTGGAGCCGTTCCTCTCAATTCCTCGATCCGAAGCAGTTCCTCTGGAGATGTCCGGTCCTTCCACACCGCCAGTAGGTTTTCTTAGTCCCGTCGTTCATTCCTTCGGGTTCCTCGAATCCACGTTGCCTCGCCGGGAACCTTTCAAAAGTGTTAGAGAATTCAGCCTCGCGGTCTTGCGTGTACCGTTCCCGCGACTCGTCCGCGGGGCCGCGAGATATCGCCTCAACGGCCTCTATCTCCAGAGCTCTGGTCACGGTGGCTCTTAGAGACGTGTACCCGCCGAGTCGCAGTTCTCGCTGCATAACCGAGCTGGACAACGCTGTCACGAACTGGGACGCGGCAAGTTTGTCGCGGACTTCCGCGGGGCAGTCGGCAAATGCGGACTGCGCTAAACGTTCAATTTTGGTGGCAAGCGAGGAGATGCTCTCACCCCGCTGCTGCCTATGGCTCTGGAAGAGCACGTAGTTCAGATTAGACAAGTTCTTCGCCCCGTAGCGGAATTCTAGCGCCGAAACCAAATCCGCGTATCCCTCGCGCTGGGCGGCGGAGAGCGTCGTGAGGACGCTCCTCGCCGGCCCCCCGAGGGAAGCAACCAAGGCCGTAGCCTTCCTTTCGTCATCCCACCCGTTAGCACGCGCGATAGTCTCGAACTGCACTTTGTACTCTTCCCAGGACGTTTCCCCATCGAAAACTGTCGGTTTCACGGCGTACCCCGTACGGAGTACGCGCGGCTCCGTAAGGGGGGCAGCGGCGGGCGCAACGACGGGGGCGGAGACATGCGTCGGGGTAGCACTATTTACACCATTATTTACATCACTATTTACATCGCTATGTGCATCATTATTTACAACCGCGACTGCCTCCCCACTCCGTGAACCCGCGCCGCTGTCAACCGAGCCGCGGGTACCCTGCAACAAGGAGAGTACGACCTGGATGCGATCTTCCATTCCCGTCAACCGGGCCTCGAGGGCCGCCTGTGCTCTTCGGTCGGCGGCTTCCTTTTCCTCCCTGAGACGGTCCTCCCGCTGCCAGCGGGCCTCGTTGACCCTTCGCAGTTCCCGCATCTGTCCCGCGATGTTGAGCTGGAGGCTGGTGAAAAGCTCCCGCAGGGACGGGTCGCCCGATGCTCCGGAAGGAGGGTCCGCAGGGGCCGCGGAAGCCGCGGAAGCGCGAGTGGGCATGCCGCTCCGGGCGGGCATCCCACTTCTGACACCAATGTTACGATTTTGGTCGGGCATAATGCGTATTTACTGAACGGCAACGATAACAGAACGTTAACAGCGGGTAACGATTACAATCAGTCAGGCGGAGTACAATATCGAGGCGTCTGCTAGCAATGGCGGCTGGCTTTCGAGTGACAGCTTGACAGGCGATCGCCTTCTTCTCGCTGTCCTCTTGTCCCGCTCGCGAGCACCAGTGTGCCTTGGATTTCCATCCAAGGGGTGTTTGCAACAATACCTACCTGCCAAAGGTCTACCCCGGCCCACGGGCTGGACAATTCTTTTCCGTCAAAAATGCTACTTAGGTAGGTACATCTGCGGTATCGAGAAGCGCACCGTTACTTTTATTTCGCACTTGCTTCTACGCTCGGATGACCGGTTCTTTTGGGAAGGATGCACGTTCGATTGATTAGGTTAGAAGGTGTGAAAGTTGCTAGACTAAATATCAACCATAGGGAGCAGATTGTATCAGAACCAATCGGATTTGCATCCCTCACAAACGATTGCTCTCTCGAAGAGGCCCTCTTCACAGCAATACTACCTCCCCAATGCTCACCTTCTCTCGCACGGAATACCTCAACGCATGCTTCTGTTTTAATATCGGAGCTCGTGTTTATACTCGAGAGGACCATGCGTGGACAGCGGGCTACCCAATTTCTTCCCGTGTCTGTCCACAAGGAGTATTGACGGTGGATTGTAGGAGCGTAGATGTCCGGATGCCAGTTATTGAATTCAAGAGACGATAGAAACACTTTATTACAAAACACACATGTACTATAATTAAAGTAAATCGTATTCCTCTCGGGCAGGAGTCGCCCGACGCTCGTCAACGAGATACGGCCGGTACCCCGTGGCGAGGGCTACCCTTCGCAGTGCCTCTCCCGATTTTTATGGTTTTTTCCGGAAAAAGGTACGAATCCTGGGCCGAGCGTAGCGAATTAGGGTCGAACCTCGTCCGTCGAGGGTGTCACATCCTTTACAGCGTATCAAGAAATTCTTTTCTTCATCGTATCGAAAGGAAAGTGTCGCCGATGAATTCCTTATGTTTTTCCGATGAAAATCATACCAAATATCATGCAAATGGGGCTACTTTGACAGAGGCTATTTGTACACCTGATGTAAAAGTTGTCCGATTTGCACGACATTTGGTATGATTTTCATCGGAGAACCCCAAGGAATCCATCGGCGACACTTCCATATCCATACGATAAAGTATAAGGAATTATTTTATTTCTTAAACAGATACAGAGTAATTCTGGAGCAACGCCCGTCAAGGAGATGCGGCCCCTGGTACCCCGTGGCGGGGACAGTCCTTCGCAGGGCCTCACTCGATTTTTATGGCTTTTTCCGGAAAAAGGTACGAATCCTGGGTCGAGCGTAGCGAATTAGGGTCGAACCCCGGCAGTCGAGGGTGTCACATCCCTTACAGCGTATTAAAAAATTATTTTCTTCGTCGTATCAAAAGGAAAGTGCCGCCGATGGATTCCTTATTTTTTTCTGATGAAAATCATACCAAATATCTTGTAAATCGGACAACTTTTACATAGAGAATACAAATAGGTTATGTCAAAGTAGTCCGATCTGCACGATATTTGGCATGATTTTCATCGGAAAACCCCAAGGAATCCATCGGCGACACTTCCATATCCATACGATAAAGAATAAAGAATTATTTTATTTTATAAAAAGATACAGGGTAATTCTCTAGGTACGCCTGTCATCCCGTGGCGAGGACAACACCCCGCAGTGCCCATCGAATTTTATGGCTTTCGGTCCTCGAAGGGTTTGGAATATCATTAACACGTGAGATTTTTATGACTTTTTCCGGAAAAAGGTACGAATCCTGGGTCGAGCGTAGCGAATTAGGGTCGAAGCCCGGCAGTCGAGGGTGTCACATCCATTACAGCGTATTAAAAAATTATTTTCTTCGTCGTATCGAAAGGAAAGTGTCGCCGATGGATTCCTTATGATTTTCCGATGAAAATCATACCAAATATCATGCAGATCGGACTACTTTGACACAACCTATTTGTATTCTCTATGTAAAAGTTGTCCGATTTAAAGTATCCGCGTTTCTGAAAACGTGGCTGCAAAGAGCACAAGTAGGGCTGTATCCTCAATTTTTTTCAAATTTTGAAATAGCGCCCTGCTGGTATAAAATTGCATTTGTTTAAAACAATCGCAGAATAAATGGTCAAAACTTTTTTTTTAAGTGACATAATTTTTATTAGGTACTCTTACTTCCCCGGTGTAAGCACCCAAAAGCTCATTCTTACCTTTCTATTAGTTCAACAGTTATAATTTAATGAAAAAAAGTAAATTTCCACGATCTTGAAAATTTTGAAAAATCCTTTGAAATACGTTTATGTATCACTAAAGACCAGAATATATGCAAGTTTCACAAAAATCCCAAATGGATACTCCGAAAAGTGTCCGATTTCGCGTTGAATGGCCCAGAATTGAAATGCGAAAAGTATTCTTTGACGCGGTCAAATCCACGCGTGCCGGCATACACACACAGCCGCGTATCGCAGCGCAGCATGTCTCCTTGCGGCTGCCTTCGCTTGCGAGTAGCGCAGACGGTTGTGCAGATGTGTGCGTGTGAAAAGAAAACGGGCCAAAAGTGCATGTCCTTCGGTTTGCGTAGCGAGGGAATCGCGTTGTCTAATGCCGCGTTTACACCAAGGCGAACACGAACAAAAACATTGATCGCAAACGTTTTCGTCTGATCTTGCCGTGTCCACACCGCCGCAAACACGAACAAAACTCAGTGTACGAATCGTATGTGAACGTTTTATTCTATTTACAGCGGTGTAACGTTCGGTTGTCCGGGGACGACTAGCGTTAGCAGGTTCTCGAGTGGAGAGCGGCGTCCCTCGAGAATAGGATAGGTGGGGGCTCGTTGGTAGAACAAAGAATTTAAATTCAACTTAAACTTAACAATGACTTTATTAGAAAAACAACACTTAAACTAACAATAATTATAATATTACTTACAACTACGATTATATATCTTATGTTTTTTTGTGTTTTTTATGTTTTTTATCTTATATTATATGCTACGTGGCTAAGTATTTATTGCAGAGCACAGCCGCTACCGTTTCCGGAGCGATCTAGTACTCTTGGCAATGTCTGTAGTAAGAACAGCCGCTACCGTTTCCAGAGCGATCTCATTCTTTTGACAGAGTTTTGGTTCTATGCTCTAACAGACCTCGCTTTTACCAAGTGCATCAGCCGCTACCGTTTCCAGAGCGATCTCAATGCCTTTGTAGGAGCAAGGTACTATAGTTTTCAAATGAAATAGTCCAAAGAGGTGCACCAGTAACTTTTATACACTGGAGATCAGCCGCTACCGTTTCCGGAGCGATCTCAATCTCACTGGTTGAAACTTAAGCTTCCTCTAGGTCTAAACATTCGTCAACTAATGAGCGTGTTTTTGAATGTAGCCTTGAACTGAGCGCTCCGCTGCGTGCGCCTCCTTATATACTGGAAAATTGGCGGGCTGGCGCATGCGCAGTGAGTCGATATTCGTTATTTTGCAGTTTTCTCGCTTATTATATTATATTTTGTTTTGTGCTTTTGACAGTACTTATATTTAATTATTTCTAATGTTTCTATAATATTTGTTTCTTTAATCTATGCTTGGTTTAATATTAATGTATAAAAGTTTGTACAATAGGTATGCGCGGTAACATAGGCTGGTTGCGTGGTAACGTAGTACTATTCTGTTTTACCGACGGTCGGTATTGACCGGTTCGAGTCCCCGTGGGACGTTACACCTCCCCCCTGGGGGATCTCTCGTTCTCGAGAGATTTGTATAAAGGCGGGTAACGGAATAAACGATTTATTTTAACTATATGAGTTTTTTATTTATATACTCGGCTTATAAGGGCTGGCTGCGCCCGTTCCAAATAGTCATAAGATTCTCCAAATTCTTCTTCGAGGGTCTTCTTTAGGGAGAGTCCTATACCATTCCCAATCCAGATCCGGAATGTTAATTTTTATTAGTGTTGGCCATCGAGGTGGTGGTATTTCCGGAATCTTGAAGTTGAAGTCCGGAGGTTTCGGGATTTTGAAGTCCGGGGTCTTCGGATACTCCGGCGTTGTGGGAAGAGTGTCCGGTGGTGTGGTTGGCGGAGTGTGTGAGGATGTAGTTGGTGGTGTCTTGAGTTGAAGATTTTTGAATTTGTTAGATTTTGGAAGGATTTAGAATTTCTTAGGGTATATTACCATTTTCTGTGGAGATATTGGGAGTGGTGATATTAGCGGAGGTATTGGTATCATCTCCCTGAATATTTTTTTTAATTCTTCGTTTTTTTTATTTCTGAAGTGTCGATTGCCTGACCGTTTCGGCATCTTTGCTACGAATGAATAAAACATGGCGCAAGCGCGAGTTTGAACGTGTTTGAGGGTCTCTTATAGTGGCGCCCTCTAGCGGAATTTTTTTTAATTTTTTGCGTTTGCAACCATATATGCAACTATGTATTAATGTGACGATGCTACTTTTTAGGTTATTAGGATTTTTAGGTTACTTGGAGATTTAGGTTATTGGGTGTCTTTTAGGAGGTTACGGTTATTAATATTAGATTTTCTTTTTTTTTTTTTTTTTGTTATAAATATATAAAAAGGTTTTATTAAATAAGTACATGAACGCTTAAAACTAGGTGTAAGTATTAACTACATTCTGTTTGTGTGTGTGTGGTGTGTAACTGTAAAGTGTAGTGTGAGAAAATGTTAATAAAAATACGTTTTTAGTTTGATTCCATGCATTCCTTGCATTGGCTTGCCGGTCTAGCGATATACAAGGTCCGGTGGCATATCCGGCACCTTCGCCACTTTATTAAATTACGTGTGGCTATAAGGTGTTTGCCGAGGGGTTCTTCGTCCACTATTTCATACTTTTGTGTGCATATTACACAAATAAAACCACTCTTATGGTTAAAAATTCCTTCGTCGTAGAACCGTTTTAAGCACGTGCGTGTTTCCATTTTGAAATCTTTCTTGTGTCTGGACACGACCAAATACTTTGTAACAATGGTGAAATCCTTTGTTCGTTGTTCCTTATATAGACTTCCTCTGCAGGGTTGCAACTTTGTGTAATGAATTTCGCTTTTGTTTCGCTGGACTAATGTGAATGCTCCTCTTTTGTTTATAATTTTATTTAACTTTTATTTAAGAGTTTTGTTAAAACATTTTATTTTCCTTCTTTATGCAGTGATGTTTTGTTGAGTTTCCTCTGGTAGATAGGCCTTTTTTACCCTGTTCATATGTACGATTCTAGTTTGTTTTAAAGTTATTGCTATCTTCAGATTACTATTCCCTATGACTTCAGTAATTTGGTATGGTCCGCTATATTCGGGTCCCAGTTTTTCGCGCCTTGGATTTAATAACCAAACCCAATCTCCTGCTTCATATGTTTGAGGTTGTATCTTCCGGTCGTAGTAATGTTTTTGTCGAACTTTTGATTCTTCTAAATTATTTCGCGCCATTTGTCGGATGTGGTGTAGTTTGTGTATTAATTCGTCGACATAGTCTGGATATGTCTTGATATTATCTGTTGGAGGCATACTTGAAGGAAGACGTGCTTTTTTGCCGTAGACAAGTTCGTGAGGCGTAAATCTCGTGCCTTCATGAGTGCTTGTATTGTACGAGAACATTGCTTGAGGTAACCATTGGTCCCATTGTCTTTCCTTTGATACATAATGTCTTAAATATTCAATAAGAACGTGATGACTCCTTTCTAGTGATCCATTGGATTGAGGATGGTATGCAGAAGTTCGATATTGTTTGATGTGGAATGTCCTAGCTAATTTCTTCATAAGGGAACTCATAAAATTTGGCCCTTGATCAGTCAGAATTGCTTTAGGACTTCCGTATTTGCAGATGAAATGTTCTGTAAATGCTTTAGCTATGTCTTTTGCAGTTATGTTTGTTAATGGTATTGCAAGAGAATATTTGGTTAGGTTGTCTTGAATTGTAAGTATATAGCTGTTTCCATTTTTTGTAAAAGGTAATGGTCCTACTATGTCCATTGAAATTTTATCAAAGGCATCTAATGGTGTATCTGTTAATACCATTGGTTCCTTATTTTTTACTCTTACTAATTTGGTTTTTTGACATTCTAGGCATGTCTTGACGAATTGTGCTATTTCGTATTTCATGTTTTTCCAATAATATATGCATCTTATTCGATGATATGTCTTAGTATTTCCTTTGTGTCCTCCTATAGGTGTTTCATGGATTTCCTTGATAATTTGTTGTCTATCTTGTATGGAAGGAGTTATAAGAGTTCCTTTGCAAAAAATGAACTGAATTTCTTCATTTATGAATATTAGTTCTATCAAATTTCGTAATTGTCTAAGTGAGACTTTATTTTCCTCTCCTGATATATACACTTTTGTGGCTTGTTTAAGTGTCAGGTATGTGTAGAGAGTTTTTAATGATGTGTATATATCTTCCTCTGTTGGGTAATTTGGTGTTACAAGTCCAACGATTGTTCGTTTTCCACTTCTTATTGTTACTGACTCTCCGATATTTAATGGAAATGGAAGTTTGTGAGCTCTTATATTTCTTTCTTTATATAAATTTTCTCCATTTTGTCCTATTGGTTTGCCTTCTGTGTTTATAAATGTTATTATAAAATTGCTTCCCATCCATAGATGATCTTCCACTTCAATATTTTGTTTTTTGACAGGTATATTGGACATTACTCTTGGTTTGCCTGTGGTATGGTGTGGAGGTGATGTGGGTGGCACAGATAATGGCAGGGGAGTCAATGGTGGGAGGGATAATGGTGGGAGTGTTAATAACGGGGATGGTGGTGGTGAAGGGGGAGTAAGTATTTTCCCTTGTTTGATTTTAATGGGAGTTATGGGAGCTGTGTCTGTACTTGATTTTAATTTTTGTTTTTTCCTTTTAGGTGTATGGTGAGTACTTTTATCTGTGCTTGACTCTGCATTGATTTTGGGAGGGTCCTTATAATTGTGTCTTGGCACTATAGTTGTCTCATCTATTTCTTCTATTAAGTCCTCTTGAGGTTTCTTGATATAAGGCTTTTTTATTGCTTGTGTGTTGTCTTGTATTGGTTCTTGAGGTATTATTCTTTCTTGAGGAGTTATAGGTACCGAAATTTGGGGGGGTATATGTACTTCAACAGGTACTGTAATTTGGGGGGGTATATACGTTTCTATAGGTGTATGTATTTGAGGAATTTCTATACTTTGTTTTTTTGTATCTGGTTGCGATGATGAAGTATTTCTTTTTATTTTTCGTTTTAACAGTTGTCGTTTTATTCCTACTGCATCACTTTCGTCGTATGAAGAGTCGGAATCTGTCGAACTAAGTTTATGCTGTTTATGTGGAGCTGGGTTTCCTGAGGTCGAGGCGGTTGTTTCTCTTTGTCGCGTGTTATGTTGATGAAACTGTTTTTGTTTTTTGTTCTCGTGTGAGTTTGTTTCTGAATGTGCTCGCTTTGCGTTTAACGGTAATGCTATTGGATTTCTGGATAAAGCATCCGCGTTCGTATTATATTTTCCTGGTTTATAAAGAATTTTGTAATCGTATTCCGCAAGTTTTAGTTTCCATCGCATTAATCGTGACGTTGGGTTTGAAAGGGTTTGTAGCCATTCTAAGGGTTTATGATCTGTTACTAGATAGAATTTTCTACCATAAATATAAGGTCTAAAATGAAATACCGCGTATAATATTGCTAGAAGTTCTCGTTCTGTCGGTGAGTAACGAGTTTCTGCGTCATTTAGAACTCGAGATGCGTAGGCTACCGGTAAGTCTTTCCCTATTTCTCCTTGACTAAGAACTGCACCTACAGCAATACCTGAGGCGTCTGTCGTTATGTTGAATGTTTTTTCGAAGTCTGGATATTGTAGTATGGGTTCTTTGCAGAGAGCTTCCCTTAAGGTTTCAAACGCCTTTTGTTGTTTGTTTGTCCATTCAAATTTATAATCCTTCTTGGTGAGATTAGAAAGTGGTCTTGCAATTTTTGAAAAATCTTTTATAAATCTTCTGTAGTATCCGCTTAGTCCTAAGAACTGTTTTACATTCTTAACGGTTGTTGGTGTTGGGAATTCCTTAACTGCTACTATTTTCCGTGGATCAGGTTTGACCCCGTATTCTCCTATTATGTGTCCTAAATATGTAACTTCTTTCTTAAAAAATTCACACTTATCGGGTTGAAGGTGAAGATCTGCTTCTCTTAACCTGTCCATTAATCGTTTGAATTTGGTTGCATGTTCTGTCAGAGAGCTGGCGTATATAACTATGTCGTCTAAATATACGAAAAGCTCTACTCCTTGAAGTCCTGTTAAGACTTGGTCCATGAGCCTTTGAAATGTTGCTGGTGCATTCTTAAGTCCAAACGGCATTCTATTAAATTCGTAATGCCCGTATATTGTAGAAAATGCTGTTTTATGACGATCATCTGGATGCATGGGAATTTGATGAAACCCAGATGCAAGATCAAACACAGAAAAATATTTGGCGCTTCCTAACTGATCTAGTATGTCAGTTATATTTGGTAAAGGATAAGCGTCTCCAATTGTTTTTTCATTTAATTTCCTGAAGTCAATTACTATTCTTGGTTTTCTGATTCCTTCCGAGTCTTCTTTTTTTAATACTATCCATATGGGTGAATTATAAGGAGATAAAGAAGGTTGTATTATTCCTTTCTCCAGTAATTCTTTGGTTTGTTTCCTTACTTCTTCTTTAAATGATTGAGGATATCGGTATTGTTTTGTAAAGACGGGGACATCATTTTCCGTTATAATTTTATGGTAAGCTTTATTTGTTGCTTCTAATTTTTCTCCTGGAATGTGAAATCTATCCGCATGTTCTTTTATTAATTCCTCGATACTGGCTCGTTCCTCTGAATTTAAATGATCTAGCCTTAATAACTGTAGCAATTGGTGAGTTCTGTTGGTTTTTATATATTTTTCTGCGTCTTCTTCCTTTATAGGTACTTCTATAAATGGTTCTAATTCAACCGATGGTACAGGAATTTTAATGTCTTTTGTGGATGTATTTATTGCAAATAGACATGCCATGCCGTTATTATTTGACACAATTGCGTTTCCCATATGTAAATTAGGATGAATATTAATTTTGGGAATATATCCTGTGCTGGTATGTGTATTAAGAACTCGTACATATATTTGACTTCTTGTTCTGGCTGGTATTGTGACCATTTCAGGATCGATGAATGGAAGAGTTTCTTGTCCAATAGTTATTGCTGATCTCATATAGTCAATAGTTGCTCCGTTGGTTTGAAAGAAGTCTGTTCCTAATATTCCATCCTGTTTGATAGGAAGGTCGTTTACGACGTGGATAATAACTTCTGTGCTTAAAATTCCTATTTTGATATATCCTATAGTGTTAAGTAGACCATCTGTGATGCCATTGAGGTCAAAGAGGGTATCCGTGAAGATTGGAATGTCGGGAGAAACAGCACATCTTTTGATTACGTTTAGGTCTGATCCCGTGTCAATCATTAGTGTTGCCTGTCCTCCATTAAACCCTATATCAGAAAGAAGGATGCTAGGTGGTTTCCTTATTTGTTCTGTTTTGAGTCTGAGTATGGCCTGTCTACGTACCATACGGGGTTGTGCCTCTTATTTTTCTTTTTTATCAAAATATATCTTTTTTCTGCATTGGTCTATTGTGTGGCCTCGGAATTTGCAGTATTCACAGGATATGCTATCGTATGCTCGGTTTCTGCATTCTTGTATCGTATGACCCGGTCTCCGACAATAATCGCAGTATATATTGGATTGAGGAGTTCTGGTCGTGTAACTCTGACTTCTACAATCTTGCGTCGTGTGACCTGTTCTTCGGCAGTTGCTGCAATATTCGTTGGACTGTGGGGCTCTGGTGGCTTGGCTCCTACAATCTTGCGTCATGTGACCTGTTCGTCGGCAGCTGCTACAATATTCGTTGGGTCTTCCATTGTAGCTTCGACTTCTACAATCTTGTGTCATATGCCCTGGCTTTCGGCAAAAGTCACAGAATGTGTCGTTTTGGTTTTTATTAAGGCTCCTACATTCTTGTATGGTGTGTCCTATTTTTTTGCAATGTTGACAGGTTTTTTGTCGCCAGTCGGTGCGTGATGTTTGCTGACTACTGCAGTTGGTGACGTCATGGCCGTATCCGAGGCAGTTTATGCATTGATTATTTTGTGTTACTCCGGTTGCTATTTTTGTTCTTATTTGATACTCGTTATATTCTGCTTCTGCTTTGATAGCATAATTGATAGCGCGGTCAAGACTACCGAAGTTGTATTCATGTATTCTATTATATATTTCGATCCTTAAACCCGTTAGAAAGGCTTTAACAGCATTTAGTTCTGCATTTATATTAAATTGAGCTTCATGCGCAGGTACTAATATTGTGTTACAATGTCTGATTTGTAAAAGTAGATTAGATACGCGGCTACTATAATCTACTGTTGTTTCGTTTGGTAATTGTGCAATTTTTGATAGTTCGCCGTATAACTGAATTGATGTGTGTAACGGAGCGAAACGTGAGGTTAATACAGATATAAGATCGTTGATGGTGTTATACTCTCCGCTTAAAACTACTCTCGAAGCTTGTCCGTACAGCTTATTTTTTATGAGTTGTACTAATCCGTATTCTGCGTTAGGATTTACCATGCGTCGTGCATGTCGACAACTTTTAGTAAATTGGTGTAGTGGTATATTTCTACCATCGAAAGAAGGTACTGTGTCGGCTGTGTCACGTAAGCTAATGTGTGGTAAGTGAGGATATGCATTCGTAGCTGTATTCATATTAATTTGTGGATTTGAAGTTCCTGGAATATTTTCAATTTCTGATGTTTCTGAAGTTTCTGGAGTATTTATATTTTCGGGATCTCTTCGAGTCTCCGTAGTGATTGCTAAATTAGCCATTTTTTCTCCAAGTGTGTCAGGCATTGTAAAGTTTTAAGTTTCTACGGAATTTAAGAAAAATTTTCTAAGAAAATACTCACTTTTGGAGTGATTTTACTAAGCGAAAATATTCTTCTCAACGAGATATCCCACCGCTGTCACCAAAAATATCCGACCTGTAACGTTCGGTTGTCCGGGGACGACTAGCGTTAGCAGGTTCTCGAGTGGAGAGCGGCGTCCCTCGAGAATAGGATAGGTGGGGGTTCGTTGGTAGAACAAAGAATTTAAATTCAACTTAAACTTAACAATGACTTTATTAGAAAAACAACACTTAAACTAACAATAATTATAATATTACTTACAACTACGATTATATATCTTATGTTTTTTTGTGTTTTTTATGTTTTTTATCTTATATTATATGCTACGTGGCTAAGTATTTATTGCAGAGCACAGCCGCTACCGTTTCCGGAGCGATCTAGTACTCTTGGCAATGTCTGTAGTAAGAACAGCCGCTACCGTTTCCAGAGCGATCTCATTCTTTTGACAGAGTTTTGGTTCTATGCTCTAACAGACCTCGCTTTTACCAAGTGCATCAGCCGCTACCGTTTCCAGAGCGATCTCAATGCCTTTGTAGGAGCAAGGTACTATAGTTTTCAAATGAAATAGTCCAAAGAGGTGCACCAGTAACTTTTATACACTGGAGATCAGCCGCTACCGTTTCCGGAGCGATCTCAATCTCACTGGTTGAAACTTAAGCTTCCTCTAGGTCTAAACATTCGTCAACTAAAGAGCGTGTTTTTGAATGTAGCCTTGAACTGAGCGCTCCGCTGCGTGCGCCTCCTTATATACTGGAAAATTGGCGGGCTGGCGCATGCGCAGTGAGTCGATATTCGTTATTTTGCAGTTTTCTCGCTTATTATATTATATTTTGTTTTGTGCTTTTGTCAGTACTTATATTTAATTATTTCTAATGTTTCTATAATATTTGTTTCTTTAATCTATGCTTGGTTTAATATTAATGTATAAAAGTTTGTACAATAGGTATGCGCGGTAACATAGGCTGGTTGCGTGGTAACGTAGGACTATTCTGTTTTACCGACGGTCGGTATTGACCGGTTCGAGTCCCCGTGGGACGTTACAGCGGTGTGGACACGGCAAGAACAGACGAAAACGTTCGCGAACAATGTTTTTCTATCACGCTACGTCCCTCTTCGTAACGCGAAGATAAATTAGAATGATATTCACAGTATTGCAATAATTATAATATTTTCATAAATAAAGCATCGTAACATTTGTGATGTTTCCCTAATGATAAATGACACCAAACACGATATAATTTGGATAATACATATTTAGCGGTAATACGCGTCGGCCGCAGAGAAGGACAGCGAATGAAGAAGATAGGGACAATCGGCGGTCCTTTCTTCCACTCGCTCTCTTTTCCTACGTTCCGAGGCTTTACTGTACTATATCTTCTTTTACTGTGCCTGCTTTTCTTTTCTAATGTATGTGTTTCTTATTTCTATGTATGCACCACGTTTTACTGATTATTGACTCTTTACGTGCAGGCAACGATTAAAAGCAGCCGCGTGCCTCACGGTAGGTCAGGGCGCCGTGGCGGAAGCAGGTACGCGTGCAGGTACCTCGTACGAAGAAACACTTCCAAGCACATCTGCTACGTGTGATTTTCCTACGGACAGAATACACGAAGAAGACGTAGGAAATTTTGAAGATTTTCCAATTATGGAAGCAATTATAGAAGAAGTACATTTCGATACGGACGCAGAAGATATCGAAGAAGAAATACATTTCAATGCGGACGAAGAGGAAATTGTAGAACAAGTGCATTTCGAGTCGAACGAAGAAGAAATTGCACAAGAAATAGATATCGACACATATATCAACGAAGAAACGGATCAAGATGTTGGAAGTGATCCCGATTACTGGGTGGTGGAGACTGCAGAGCCAGAACAGCCGGAAAACCCAATTTCAAAAGGAATCGACTTCGTTGATTTTCCGCATGTTTTCGAGCAAATCAAAAATCTTGGAAAACATTCGACTACTGGCTGTGGCATCGAACATTTTCAAATAGTTAGATGTGAACGGAATGGATTAGAAAATGTGTATCATGTAGAGTGCAAAATGTGCAAATACACAGAGCGTATATCCTGTCTTCGGAAGAGTGATGCCACTATGGATATCAACCGCGCCGCTGTTGCCGGAACAATGATGACGGGCGGCGGATATAATCAACTGGAGAACATACTGACGGCCGTGAACGTGTCCTGTATGACGAAAAGGATCTACGAGAACTGTCAGAATGACCTTATCGATGCCCTCGAAGTGGCCGCACAACGCGAAATGGAAGATGCTGGAAAAGAGGGAAAAGCATTAGCTATAGCAAGAGGCGACGTATATCCAGAATCCAATGTACCGTTTATCCCAGTTGTCGCAGATGACAGCTGGATGAAAAGGTCATACCGCGGAGGAGATTACAATTCTCTTTCTGGCGTAGGAGCCATCGTGGGATACCACACGAAGAAAGTGCTGTACATTAGTGTGAAGAATAAATTCTGCATGACCTACCAAATAGCAGCTACGAAGAAGGAAGAACCGCGCGAGCATCGTTGCTTCAAGAACTGGGGTCGTAATCAGAGTTCAACTGGCATGGAAAGCGTTGCTATTGTCGAAGGCTTCAAATGCAGCATAGATATGCACGGCTTAGTATACTCTATACTAGTTGCCGATGGCGATAGCAGTGTGTACAAGAAGATATTGGATAATGATCCATATGGAAAGTACATGGTGCGGGTACGAAAAATAGAATGCACCAATCACCTGCTACGCAATTTCTGTAGAAAAATAAGGGAAATCGGAGCAAAAGGCCGCTATAAAGAACTAAGAGCTGTCGTAAATAATAATGCTCTCCGTCTGCGTACTGGTATAAAGAAAGCTGCAGAATACCGGTTCCAAGAAAAAGTAACACTCGATGAACGGATCAAAAATTTGAAGGTAGACTTGAAAAATGTACCGAGTCACGTTTTCGACGAACACAAGGAGTGTCAGAAGTGAGCATACTGCTGTAACAAATACTCTGATCCCAACAGAGTAAACCACGTTCCACAACTGCAAAAAGATGGTATTTATCAAAGTATCGAAGAAGCGATGCAGCCACTTTTCACTACAGCTGAAAGTTTGCTGTACGGTCTAAATAACAATGCTATTGAAAGTTTTAATAATATAATTGCTAAATTCATCGGAGGCAAAAGAATAAACTTTGGACGAGGGGGCTCGTATCAGGGTAGAGTCTCCGCCGCTGTCGTCCAATATAACACAAAAGAGGCGTTTAGCAGATTGTGTACGGCAATGAATGAAGAGCCGACAGCCGTGGTAAGAAACCTGGAAGGACGTCGGAAGCGTGCTGCAGAAAAAGCAATTGAATATAAAAAAGAAGCGAAAGCATCCTCCTTCCGAAATAAAAAACAATCGTGCGACCAGTATTACGGCCCCAGCGCAGAAAAACCAGATATGGAAGAGACAGTATACTCTTCCGAGTGTGAAAGGCACGCGGCTATACTCCATGAGTGGCAAACGATGCGAGACAAGATCGAAATGGAACCTCGCGATCAGGCGAATAGCGAAAAGTGGATTGGTTATAGGAAAAAATTATTAACTGCATCCAATTTCGGCAAGATATGCCGATTACGAAAGACTACACCACGGGCAAATACTGTGAAGAGTATAATGTACCCGCAACTCCAAAATGTATGTTCTCTCGAATACGGAAGGGAAAATGAGGCAAACGCCTTGAGACAAATGGAAGAAGAATTAGAAATCAATATTCTATCGTGTGGCCTCTTCATCGATGACACTGTGCCTCACTTAGGTGCAACTCCTGACGGCCTCGTGGGCGATGATACCATCGTCGAAGTAAAATGTCCTGAATCGGCGAAGGATTTATCGCCTGCAATAAAGCAACTTCCTGCAATACCGCGTATTTTCCAGGGTGATGGAATGAATAAAATTCATCACTACTATTATCAAGTGCAAGGACAATTGCACATAACGAAAAGGCAACGGGCTTTATTCTGTTTATGGACGCCGAAAGGAATGAAGGTTACAACAGTATCAAGAGATGATACTTTCTGGGCAACAGAGATGGAGGAAAAACTGAGGAACTTCTATGAGGACTGCATGTTGCCAGAAATTATAGATAGTAGATACAATCGACAACAGCCGATTAGAGATCCTCCGTACATAAAAACAGGAGGAGCAGGTACGAGTACACAAGAGAGTACATAAAACGATTGATGACAACATCGCAATAGCACCGGCGAGTGCATTCAGCACATATGAAGAGCTGTCGAATAAGCAATTGCTATTCAAGGTCACTATTGCACCGGCGAGTGCAATCAGCACATATGAAGAGCTGTCGAATAAGCAATTGCAATCCAAAGTGACTATTGCACCGGCGAGTGCATTCAGCGCATATGAAGAGCTGTCGAATAAGCAATTGTAATCCAAAGTGACTATTGCACCGGCGAGTGCAATCAGCGCATATGAAGAGCTGTCGAATAAGCAATGTTCCAAAATGTAAGTACGAAAGTATGTAGAAGATACATACGGAGAGTGAATAGGACCGTCTATGACGGGGGTGGTGGTGGGCCTTTTCACACTCTCCTAATAATCAATACCTATATGTATTGTTTCATATCAAGTGGAAATGAGATGTATAAAAGCGTAAGTATGACACATACTTTTATTATGCAAATAATTGGATTAATTGGAAATCATCATGAATGTTTCTCTCATATGTATATGAATTTGCTTTAGATATTTCCACCAACCAGTATTAACGTTGAAAATCATGCTCTATGAAGCGAGGAAAGGAAGGCCGTCTTTTCCGCGAGCATAAAGATAAGTAAATAACATACATACATTTACATTTTATTGCATTCAGATTATAACTCGTTCTAACTTTTTATCACAGGTTCTATGACGACCAACTGTAATCGAAAGGGGTCAGTGCCATTGCAAGAAAATATTTATGAGAAATAGCAAATAATAATAATAATGGATTCTTCAGGAAGTGTAAGTATCAGTTCTTACATTCAAGTGGTATAAACACAAAAAATATTTTTTATTAAATTTATTTATTTTTGCAGATCAAACCAGGGTGTACATATGTACACTGGGCTGAGGAATATCGTTACAACTACCACAAATGTAGGGTGGAAGAGGTACCCCTCCCATGACGCTGACCGGGCTAGTGAAAATGTGCAGGAGCGGATTTTCTGTCATCTGGAGGAGCAGATTTTCTGTCCTCAAAGTGACAGGAAATATAACCTATATGCTATACCCAATTTCCTAAAGATACTGTTGCGGCGTAATAATAAATGTTTCGGAAGGATTATGAAAAGTTCACAAATGTAGCGCAATAGAACGAAATAACCGCTAAACATTTATTGTCATATAGCATATACATAGGTTATATTTTCTGTCACTTCGAGGAGGGGACCACATAATATTCACGCGTTGGATTCAACATCCAACACATCTTTATATATGTTTGTTCATAACTGCTTTCTGCATAGGATGTGTATTTCATGTTCTGTTTCAGTGTTTTGCTAATTAAAAAATGTCTATCCTAACAAACTTCATTTTCTGGGGACATGCCCTCATCTATTTTTCCTTTTCACTTATAATTCATTACTGCCAACATAGAATATTGCAGCATAAGCACATTTCAAGTAATGTAGAATGAATTTTCCACGTTTGCAGTACCAGCCGACTTTCCGTTTAAATTTTTATATATACAACGCAACAGCTGACAATTTCTTTCCTTATTCAGAATAGAATACGGAAATAGCAAACAGCTCCCTCTCGCGTGCATCAGGCAGTGGCCTATCTATGGGTAATACCATTTCAGTGCAGAAAAAATCTGCTGTAATACCGACCTGCCGAATCGGCCAGACCACGTGACGTGTCTACCCCTTTAAGGGGGGAGACCACTGTAAAAAATCTGAAAAATCGATTTTTTCATTTTTACATTTTCTGAAAGACGCACATTTCAAGAATGCTGTCTCCAAATTTTATGAAGAAATTCGCAAAATTGACGGAGATATAGTATTTTCTGTGAAGCGGGGTCAAACGCGTGACTGAGCCGCGCGGAACATTGAACGCGTTTTCCTCAGAATGACATTTTTCAACCGCGTTGACAGTCTACAGAGAAAACTATATGTTCAATTAACATGATCAAGGACATTTATTGTACGAAAAACCCGTCTCTATTACTTGACGATCAGTTTTTTTTAATTAACGACCTGCTTCTATTTTTTTTATTAACATTTCCCCAATTTTGTACCCCGAAAACGTGATTTTTTTTTCAATGGTCCGCCATTTTGTAATTCCTTGCGATTTTTACTTTTTTTGATCGTCACGTAATAGAGGCAGGCTTCTAGTTTCTAAATATTATTGTGTTTTTGAATTCGGATTAACCATATGGCCTGGGCACTGTCAACCCGACTAGCATGTTTTTGCCACAGCGCAAATTTTGACGAAGAGTATACAGGACACGGATTTATGAATTTGATTGAAAAATTTGATTTTTTACCCTTCAATATGCACATATTAACTATACTAAGCAATAAATTGATTTGCTTGCATTGTTTGGTTGAAATAAATTCCCAAAAACACCCTAACTTTTCGGACCATTAAATTCGGAAAAATCGATTTTTTATTTTTTACATTTTCTGAAAGACGCACATTTCAAGAATGCTGTCTCCAAATTTTATGAAGAAATTCGCAAAATTGACGGAGATATAGTATTTTCTGTGAAGCGGGGTCAAACGCGCGACTGAGCCGCGCGGAACATTGAACGCATTTTCTTCAAAATGACATTTTTCAACCGCGTTGACAGTCTACAGAGAAAACTATACGTCCAATTAACATGGTCAAGGACATTTCTTGTACGGAAAACCCGTGGCTATTACGTGACGATCAGTTTTTTTCAATTTTCGACCTGCTTCTATTTTTTTTATTAACATTTCCCCAATTTTGTACCCCGAAAACGTGATTTTTTTTTCAGTGGTCCGCCATTTTGTAATTTTTCACAATTTTGACTTTTTTTGATCGTCACGTAATAGAGGCAGGCTTCTAGTTTCTGAATATTATTGTGTTTTTGAATTCGGATTAACCCTATGGCCTGGGCACTGTCAACGCGACTAGCATGTTTTTGCCGCAGCCCAAATTTTGACGAAGAGTATACAGGAAACGGATTTATGAATTTGATTGAAAAAAAATTTTTCTTACCCTTCGATATGTACACTATTAACTATACTGAGCAATATATTGATTTACTTGCGTTGTTTGGTTGAAATAAATTCCCGAAAACACCCTTACATTTCGGACCGTTACAGTGGTGTCCCCCCTTAAGGGGGTAGACACGGGTAATGCAGTGCGCTGTATACCGACATAATCTGGCCCGAAACATGGGTTTAGTAGAATACGTTGTTTGTCCTTATATGAGCGAATTTTGGGCTGGGCGAGGTCTCATTCGAAAGAGAAAGGTTCAGTGCAGCGCGCTCTGGTCATGGTTCGGCGAGCTTGTGTTGATATCTAATAATATGAGTGTTCAAAGTAGAGCAAAATTCGACAAAATACACCTGCATGAATCCAAGTATTTTTAGGTCACTAAAAGAGTTTTGTGACGCAAACGAGGACCAGAGCGCGCTGCACTGAACCTTCCTCTTTCGAATGAGACCTCACCCAGCTCAAAATATGCTCATATAAGGACAAACAACGTATTCTACTAAACCCATGTTTCAGGTTAAATTGTCGGTATTACAGCGCTGTGCATTGCCCGTGTCACGTGGCGTGTTTACCTCCTTAAGTATTTTTAGGTCGCTAAAAGAGTTTTGTAACTCAAACGATGTGCAGAGCGCTCCGCGTTGAATCTTCCTCTTTCGAATGAGACCTCGCCCAGCCCACAATCTGCTCATATAAGGACGAAAAATGAAAAATCCCAAACCCATGTTTCAGGTTAGATTCTCGGTATTACAGAGCGGTGAATTGCCCGTGTCACGTGGCGTGTCTACCCCCTTAAGCTATTTACTACGTCTTATTCTACGCGTAGAAAATTCACTTTTGTACGTTAGGTAAAATACGCACCCACCACTCAGCATCACTGTGCATGAGGCCTTGCTTGTTCGCACTCGCAGCGCGGCCCGGTGCGCGGCCACGTTAGCGCGGGAGCTCCAGCGGAAGGCTCGCGCTATGATTGGTCGGTTTTTTTTGTTAATATCTCGTTAACTAAACCTCGGAAAACATTTTCGCAAAGGAAAAAGTTGTTTGTAATTGTTGGAGATTCGGTAGTTCCGATCTCCGCCACATCCAACTCATGGCAGCACCTCCTGGACAGCACAGCGCTAAGCCCGATCCACAATCGATACGCCAATCAGGTGTCAGCGACAGAACGCTCAGCCAATCGCATTTCCCCACGTCGCGCGATCCTCCAGAATTTTGGAGAAGACGACTAACGGAAATCGATCGGCCATATTGACATTCATTCTTGTTCACGCAGAGTACAAGTACAGACGCGTCGGTTTATCTGAACGTTTACCTCATTGTAACTGGTGAATTCTCGCATAATTGCTCACAACCATTGCTCATTTCGTGATTTCTCACCGCTCACACGTTAATTTCTCAGTCTCAACCTCATCGCGGCGATTGTGGATCGTGGCTAGTCACGCGCCCACGTGCTCGGCTCACCGCGATTTGTCTCAGTGAGACAATAGTTTTAGATTCGTAAGATAAAGTGCTCACGCTCACGCTCACGTGCATTTTCTTAATTTTCGACTTCACTCCGCGAGTGTAAAATAAACATTGACGCTCTTCTCACCATATACTGGCTATTTCTTACACCTAACCTAACCGGTATCACACCTCGATCACTCTTTCTCAAACAGTAATAACCCCCTGAGTCACCACCTTCAAGGAACCGCAGCATTTTTGGGACACCCTGTATAAAGATTGTGAGTAAAAACGTAAAGGCGTGTACGGGGTGCACCGTTTGATGGTGAACATAAAATATTGAAAACCGCTCCAACGATTTGGATAAAAATTTAATGAGAGATACAGAAAATCATTCCCTACGATTTGTCGGGAACAGATGTTTGAAGAAAAAAAAATAATACAATTTTTATGTTGAAAAATGCGATTTTGTAGATTTCTTGTATGAAAAATATTTATCTTTTTTTTTTAAGAATCTATCTCGAAAATCTGCTCCCAACACATCGTAGGGAATGGTTTTCTGCATCTCTCATTAAATTTTCATCCAAATCGTTGGAGCGGTTTTAGGGATTTTATATTCACTATCAAACGGTGCACCGTATACACTCCTTCACATTTTTACTCACAACTTTTATGAACATAGAGATATTTAGACCTTTCTTGTTTTGTGTTAAAGCTCATAGAATAACGATTAAAAATAGAAAAAACATTCTCTCTACTGATATATATCTTTCTTACCACTCTTCTAACTCTCTTTCAACCCGGTCTCAATCTCTCATCTCCATACCTACGCATCGCACCACTAAATTCGAATCTTCTTTTTCCTATACTGCAGCACATTACTATAATTCTCTTCCTGCTACTATTCGACAATTAGACTCTTACAATTCTTTCAAACACGCAGTGCGGCAACACATTCTCCAACACTTTTAATTTTAATTTTCTTACTTACTTCTACTCATTGCGTCTCTCATACTTTAAGTCTTAAGTTAACTTAGTCTAGTTTATTCTAATGTTGTTAAGTTTGTTAAGTTTGTTTGTGTTTGTCTCTATTTTTAATTAGTTTAGTTTATTGTTCACGGTTAGGCTTCATAACAGTGTTACCACTGCAGCCTCGCCTTTACTCTTTTACCTTATCGGCTACGCCAATGTAATATAGGTTTCTTCTTCTTATTGAGTAATGAAGACGTTTAATAATAATAATAATAATAATATATCACTTTAAAATTTGCGTTTGAAAAAACGCCTGTTTTAGGGCTATCGAGGGTAACCTACCCCCTTAATAGTACTTAATAGTACTATTTGACTTTTCCTTAAATTGTGACAAAATCTACAGCTTAGTTAAACATTATTATTCATTTATTATTGAATTTTTCCTGAATTTCTTGGGGTTGAGGGCCACTGTGCATGGTGACAAAAATGGGCTCAGAGCGAAACGAAAATTCGAACGGCAATCAAGAACGTGGTACGATCTTTAAGAATTTTAGTCATTCTTCGGCCTGAGCTAATCCGTATATTGCTCTGCCGGTTCGTCGACTCGCGGGGCAATACGGTCATAAACCGCAACCCTGGCGACAAATTCTGACCGATCAGCCTGATTAATTTTTGGGGACTAGGGACGGTAACCCCAGTCAGCCCCCTCAGTTTTTACTTCAATATGCCAGATGTAAGAAAGGTGCCATCAACGTAGCAATTAAAAAGGATCACCCAACATTAATACGCCTCGCGGTTCAGCAACTTCTAACAATTACTCGAGCTAATTTATAAATAAATATGAAAAATACCCAGAATATGTAAAATTACAAATATATTTTTAAAATCCTGTTAAGATCTATCGATTGTGAAGACTTAATACAAGAATTTGCAAAATTAAAGATAAGAAAACAATATTTTAACTAAAAGTTAATTGTGCATTATCTTTTTTACCCTCCCCCCCCCCCCCCCACTACCGCTGTACAACCACGAGGGGCCCCTGAAGGTTTGATAGCCCCGGGTCTCAAAAATCTTAATCCGGGCCTGGGTATTGGTTACTATAAATGGTATCATTCCCTATTCAAATTACACAGTCCAACAAAATGAAACTTTTTTTCTGTTCCGCAATATCCATTGGGTGATTCTTGTAGAGTTTTTCGCCCTGAACACGAATCCGTAAGCAAAATTGCTCTATCACCCTCAGATTTTGAAAAACACGAGCTTTTGTAAAAACATACGATTTTGGGCAAAAGTGAGGTATTACGTGAAAACTAAAAACGCTAGAAAGTTCAACTTAGTCTCAAAAGATAGAGGAGAGTTTGCTGAATATACCAGTGTACATACAGTATTTCCTCGCTGTAGGCTCGCTGGTCGGGACCGGCGTTGAACGCACATCCTGAACAGAGCCCTAATTCCGAGTGTTCGTTTCTCGCTTCTTTCTGGCCGAAGGTTGGAGCCAGATGGAACGCTTTGCGTGCGTGGCGAGTGTGCGCGACGGGCGCGAACCCTCAGATGGAATCGTGACTGATCGACGCATGCGCGCTACGGTCAGATAGCCAGGCACGGCACGCGTCTTTTTTGCGCCCTAGGCGAACTTGTCCAATTTATCCCTTTATTATAATACATTTATTTGAGATTATTGGTGACCTTACTCTGAATTTTTATTCGTAGTTTAAAACAGTTGCAGCACAATTAGTAATATTTTATTTTAAAGTTTATTTTCAACATTACCAGCAATGCAAATACCAGTTTGCACCTCTTGTCGACTTTCCGCCCTAGGCAGCCGCCTAATTTTGCTTATAGGGACCAGTCAAACTTACAGGCAGCGATCAGTATCTACATAGTCAAAGCAAATACAAATATAACGCGTCTAAGACTAAATAAATCATTTATATGGTCTTTTGAAAAATGAAATTCTTATATTTTCTACTTTATGTACATATTTGTAACAAGTTTGTCAAATTTCATAAATGAAAGGAAGGACAACTTTGACCTTCGTACAATTAAAATTTTCACTAAAATATTAATACATAGATACTCCATTATTGTACATGTCTATACGTAATATAGGAAATACATATATGAATTAACGTATTTACATATTTGTAAGGCATTACATATATATTATTTACCATTGTTCGTACGTAATAAGCACCTGGTTCCTCTTGTCTGATAACGATCAATTCTTCAGGGCCAATCTGCATCCTCCTCGAACGATTTTCTTACAGGGGAACACTAGATAACAAACAATAACAGAGATGGATTGTGTACTTCATCCGCACTTAATACTCTATTACATGGTACATTTGTCAATTGGAATGATGTTTGCACTTCGTACCAATATTCAGATTCTTCCATCCCATCCATAGTTTTTTTCTTTTCAGCCCCTGATTCCATATGTTTGCGAATAATGGCTCATGCTGTAAACAAGTTATGTAGAATTAATCCTTACTGCCAACAGTGAAACAGGTCGTCATACATGCTTAAGAAATGTAACGTATCTTTTTTTCGAGATTGGTGGCCAGGCCGTATCTTTGCAGATCCTGCGACGTTGACGCTGTCCTTTGCCACTTGAGTGGTGCGATGCTCAAACGCCGTATCTTCCCAGCGGTCATCCCTTCCATAGGTCATCGTGTTGGCCATTTCCTTCTTTTCAGCCCCTGATTCCAAACCTTTCCGAAAAATGTCTCATGCTGTAAACAAATTATGTAGTATTAATCCTTACTGCCAACAGTGAAACAGGTCGTCATACATGCTTAAGAAATGTAACGTATCTTTTTTTCGAGATTGGTGACCAGGCCGTATCTTTGCAGATCCTGAGACGTTGACGCTGTCCTATTCCAGTTTAAGGATACGGTATTCAAGCGCCGTATCTTCCCAGTGGCCTATAACTTTTGAATTCTTGTAGCCCTGATTTCAGTTCGAATCCTGGAAAAACAGAAATTTTTTTCATTTCGTCAGCAATACAGACTCGAGAGCATCGTGTAAATGAAACAAAACTCTATTTCGCAGCTTACCTTCGGGGATTTCATTTCTTTTTACTCCGCAGGAAATGGTTTCGTAAACTTATGATCGTATCTTGGATGAATTCGTGTTCGTCCTGGGTGTGCATTTGCAAATTGTCAAACAATTTCTGCAAATGCTTTATTCGGTTGTCTTCGGATGAAACCTCTTGAAGCAAGTTTTCCTGTTGGACATCTTCTTCTTGCTGTGTTTCTGGTACCGGCTCTTCTTCTTCTTCTTGCTCTGTTTCCGGTACCGGCTCTTCTTCTTCTAACGGTTCTTCTTGCCGTGTTCCATTCTGTTGATCATTGATTTCTTCTATTTCCTCTGCGGATAAAGTTTCGGTTTCCTCGCATGTTTCTAAATATTCGATGACTATTTGTTCAGTGGGTGCTTCTTCTAGTATAGCGCCAATCATTGCTTGCAGTTGAGCATCTAACGGATCAGTAGGTTCCACTTCCGTGACTAGTGTGCCCGGAGGGATGGTCCGCACAAGTTTGTTCCAGGCATTCGCAATATTTATAGGCTCGACATCTCCCCACGCTTCATGAACGAAGTTTATACAATCATTTAAATCGTACTTCTCGTGAAATTCCTGTATTCCGCCGGGATAGTCAAGGATTCGCCGTAACATTTTGTGGCGGAACGATCTTTTCATTTTTGCGATAATGCCTTGATCCATTGGCTGTAGAATGGAAGTGGTATTGGGGGGCAAGAACATAATCTCAAAATTATCATTCTTGCAATTGGTCGGCTCCAGCTGGTGTCCTCCAAAGTTGTCCAACAATAGAAATATTTTGCCACTTCCCCCACTCTCTAATTGTCGTTTTCTCACTGCGGGCTTAAAATGGTTTTCATACCAATCTGCGAATACTTCTCGGTCCACCCAGGCGTTTTTCTGCGATTTAAATATCACTGGTAACCTTTCCCTTACATGCTTCAGGGCCCTTGGATTTTTAAATTTATATACGAAGAGGGGAATCAGCTTGTGGGTTCCTGTTGCGTTAGCGCACAAGCCCACGCTTACACGGTCTTTCTTCGCCTTCTTTCCAGAGATCCTTGCTTCTTTGCCATGGACCAAAGTTTTCGTGGGTACAGACTTCCACGCCACACCAGTTTCGTCCATATTATATATGTTTTCTAACGGGATGTCCTCTTCTTGTATTTTACGTATAAAAGATGCTGTAAATTCTGCAGCAGCCGCCACATCGGCACTTCCTTTTTCACCGTAAATATTAACTAGGCGGATGTCGTGACGATTCTTGAATTTCGCCACCCATCCCCTACTAGCCTTAAATCCTGTTGTTCCTGCAAATTGTGTCGCCATTTCAATAGCCTTCTCCTGCAGCAACAGGTCGCTGATTGTGTCCCCTAACGCTCTTCGTTCTAAAAACCACGTACCAAGACGATTTTCCAATTCATCGTACTTCGGTTTCCGCAGTTTCTTCATTCTTCGGATGTGAACACCCTTGTTGTCAAACCGGTGTAACGCCAATTTATTTCGCCGAATGCGGTGAACGGTCGTGGGATGAACACGATATGCCGTTGCAAGTGCGTTAACCGATTCACCATTATCAAGTTTCTGCACTATATCCAGCTTCTGCTGTATGGAAAGCGCGGTAAGTTTTTTTCCACGATTGCACGCCATTTCTTTCACTACAATTTTCAAACACCTCCAATACACTTTACAAACACCTTCACTACACTTTCAAAACACTTTTCAATTTCTTGAATAAAACTTTCGTCACAATCACCTTACCTACTCGACAAACGTCGATCGCGAACTGTGAACTGTCAGCGGGGCACGCGCTCGAACGATGCAACAAGAGGACTCTAGCTGTTACGCTAAAGTTTCCTTTGTCGCGAGGACAGTTACCAAGCGTTTGGCTCCTTTCCGTTGTTTTAACAGCTCGCAATCGTTCGAGCGCGCGCCCCGCTGACAGTTCACAGTCCGCGATCGACGTCTGTCGAGTAGGTTAGGTGATCGTGACGAAAGTTTTATTCAAGAAATTGAAAAGTGTTTTGAAAGTGTAGTGAAGGTGTGTGAAAAGTGTAGTAAAAGAAATGGCGTGCAATCGTGGAAAAAAACTTACCGCGCTTTCCATACAGCAGAAGCTGGATATAGTGCAGAAACTTGATAATGGTGAATCGGTTAACGCACTTGCAACGGCATATCGTGTTCACCCTAAGACCGTTCGTTGCATTCGGCGAAATAAATTGGCGTTACACCGACTTGACAACAAGGGTGTACACATCCGAAGAATGAAGAAACTGCGTAAACCCAAATATGATGAATTGGAAAATCGTCTTCTTACGTGGTTTCTAGAACGAAAAGCGTTAGGAGACACAATCAGCGACCTGTTGCTGCAGGAGAAGGCTATTGAAATGGCGACACAATTTGCAGGAACAGCAGGATTTAAGGCTAGTAGGGGATGGGTGGCGAAATTCAAGAATCGTCACGACATCCGCCTAGTTAATATTTATGGTGAAAAAGGAAGTGCCGATGTGGCGGCTGCTGCAGAATTTACAGCATCTTTTATACGTAAAATACAAGAAGAGGACATCCCGTTAGAAAACATATATAATATGGACGAAACTGGTGTGGCGTGGAAGGCTGTACCCACGAAAACTTTGGTCCATGGCAAAGAAGCAAGGATCTCTGGAAAGAAGGCGAAGAAAGACCGTGTAAGCGTGGGCTTGTGCGCTAACGCAACAGGAACCCACAAGCTGATTCCCCTCTTCGTATATAAATTTAAAAATCCAAGGGCCCTGAAGCATGTAAGGGAAAGGTTCCCAGTGATATTTAAATCGCAGAAAAACGCCTGGGTGGACCGAGAAGTATTCGCAGATTGGTATGAAAACCATTTTAAGCCCGCAGTGAGAAAACGAAAATTAGAGAGTGGGGGAAGTGGCAAAATATTTCTATTGTTGGACAACTTTGGAGGACACCAGCTGGAGCCGACCAATTGCAAGAATGATAATTTTGAGATTATGTTCCTGCCCCCCAATACCACTTCCATTCTACAGCCAATGGATCAAGGCATTATCGCAAAAATGAAAAGATCGTTCCGCCACAAAATGTTACGGCGAATCCTTGACTACCCCGGCGGAATACAGGAATTTGACGAGAAGTACGATTTAAATGATTGTATAAACTTCGTTCACGAAGCGTGGGGAGATGTCGAACCTATAAATATTGCGAATGCCTGGAACAAACTTATGCAGACGATCCCTCCGGGCACACCAGTCACGGAAGAGGAACTTATTGATCCGTTAGATGCTCAACTGCAAGCAATGATTGGCGCTATAATAGAAGAAGAACCCACTGAACAAAGACTTATAGAATATTTAAACACATGCGAGGAAACAGAGATTTTATCCGCACAGGAAGTCAATGATAAAGAGAACGAAATACAGCAAGAAGAAGCGTTAGAAGAAGAAGAGCCGGTACCGGAAGCAGAGCAAGAAGAAGAAGAAGAGCCGGTACAAGAAACACAGCAAGAAGAAGAAGAGCCGGTACAAGAAACACAGCAAGAAGAAGAAGAGCCGGTACAAGAAACACAGCAAGAAGAAGATGTCCAACAGGAAAACTTGCTTCAAGAGGTTTCATCCGAAGACAACCGAATAAGGTATTTGGTGGAACTACTTGAGGATTTGCACATGCACGCCCAGGACGAACACGAATTCATCCAAGATACGATCATAAGTTTACGAAACCATTTCCTGCGGAGTAAAAAGAAATGAAATCCCCGAAGGTAAGCTGCGAAATAGAGTTTTGTTTCATTTACACGATGCTCTCGAGTCTGTATTGCTGACGAAATGAAAAAAATTTCTGTTTTTCCAGGATTCGAACTGAAATCAGGGCTACAAGAATTCAAAAGTTATAGGCCACTGGGAAGATACGGCGCTTGAATACCGTATCCTTAAACTGGAATAGGACAGCGTCAACGTCTCAGGATCTGCAAAGATACGGCCTGGTCACCAATCTCGAAAAAAAGATTCGTTACATTTCTTAAGCATGTATGACGACCTGTTTCACTGTTGGCAGTAAGGATTAATACTACATAATTTGTTTACAGCATGAGACATTTTTCGGAAAGGTTTGGAATCAGGGGCTGAAAAGAAGGAAATGGCCAACACGATGACCTATGGAAGGGATGACCGCTGGGAAGATACGGCGTTTGAGCATCGCACCACTCAAGTGGCAAAGGACAGCGTCAACGTCGCAGGATCTGCAAAGATACGGCCTGGCCACCAATCTCGAAAAAAAGATACGTTACATTTCTTAAGCATGTATGACGACCTGTTTCACTGTTGGCAGTAAGGATTAATTCTACATAACTTGTTTACAGCATGAGCCATTATTCGCAAACATATGGAATCAGGGGCTGAAAAGAAAAAAACTATGGATGGGATGGAAGAATCTGAATATTGGTACGAAGTGCAAACATCATTCCAATTGACAAATGTACCATGTAATAGAGTATTAAGTGCGGATGAAGTACACAATCCATCTCTGTTATTGTTTGTTATCTAGTGTTCCCCTGTAAGAAAATCGTTCGAGGAGGATGCAGATTGGCCCTGAAGAATTGATCGTTATCAGACAAGAGGAACCAGGTGCTTATTACGTACGAACAATGGTAAATAATATATATGTAATGCCTTACAAATATGTAAATACGTTAATTCATATATGTATTTCCTATATTACGTATAGACATGTACAATAATGGAGTATCTATGTATTAATATTTTAGTGAAAATTTTAATTGTACGAAGGTCAAAGTTGTCCTTCCTTTCATTTATGAAATTTGACAAACTTGTTACAAATATGTACATAAAGTAGAAAATATAAGAATTTCATTTTTCAAAAGACCATATAAATGATTTATTTAGTCTTAGACGCGTTATATTTGTATTTGCTTTGACTATGTAGATACTGATCGCTGCCTGTAAGTTTGACTGGTCCCTATAAGCAAAATTAGGCGGCTGCCTAGGGCGGAATGTCGACAAGAGGTGCAAAATGGTATTTTCATTGCTGGTATTGTTGAAAATAAACTTTAATATAAAATATTACTAATTGTGCTGCAACTGTTTTAAGCTACGAATAAAAATTCAGCGTAAGGTCATCAATAAACTCAAATAAATGTATTATAATAAAGGGCGTTATTTCATAAGTTCGCATAGGGCGCAAAAAAGATTTGAGCCGTGCCTGCGTCAAGATTTTGCGAAACGATTCCCGTGCTCACACGTGGGCTCGTGACCATTGCGCACGCCCGTCGCGCACGCAAAGGACGCAGTGTGACGGCGTCCGAAAAGGTGGCCGTTCCAATGAGCGGCTGGAGTCGCCAGCGACCGCGACTGGCGGCTACAGCCGCCAGCGACTGTAGCCGCCGTACACTGGTACAATGGAAAAGCATTCATCCCAACTCCTATGGGCGGCTGCGACTGCTGCGGCCGCGCCAGGATTGCTATAGCCTATGCGCGTCTGGTTCATGAGCAGCCTAGGCTACTTGAGACACAACACAATGCCATGAGTGTCTGTTTTCCGCCATAACGGCAGAATCTACTAGTCGCACAGCGACTGTCGCTCTACTGCTCCAGAAGCAGTCTAGCGACTCTAGCCGCTCTGCGGTCCACCGCGTCGCCGGCCGCTCATTCGAACGCCAGCCTTGAAACGAAAACATTTTTCTTGAATATTTATATTTTTTGGTCAATTTTCTGGCACCTAGATGAACTGGTAAATTTGCCAATTATAACAAACCGTGTATCAATATATTGATACAAAGTGTTTTTTAAAAATATAAATATTTTTCCAATTATAACAAACCATGATTTGGAAACATTCATTTCTTTTAATTTGTGTTTTAATGCGGTATGTCAATGAATACATTTAAAATTATTTTAACCTCAGTTACTTCCAATGATACATTCTGTTATTGTTATTCAATTTTCCATTTTTTGTAGTAAAAAAATATATGGAAATTCTTGAAAGCATTGTTTGTTTGAATGAAGAGAGAGTTTAGATACAGCAAGCGGCCTGACGCCGTATCGCCAAAGAATAGCAACTCTCTTATATTTGTAATAAACAATTTGTATCAATAAAGCGAACGAACGTTTGCGCCGATCTGATGATCAATTATCTCTCGAGTATAAACACGTGTTGCATTATCAAATACAGAAGCACGCGCTGACGTATTGAGTACTAGAAAAGGTCGGCCATAAAGTGCGTATCGACTTTGCGAGGATTCCTCGCGAGGCACGCTTCGCAGAGTTGGATATCTGGAAATTGCATACCGCGATCATGATCACTTTGCGACACAGCCTCGTGCTGCTAATCATCCATATCTGGGGGTGAAAAACACGTTTGCCCCAATATCTCGGAAAATATGCACCATACAGAATAATCTGTTTGGCGAAAGTGATGTACTTCTTTATAACGAATCCAGTCACGCAATCAGATTATTAAAAAGTATTCTTTTTGACTCCTTTTTCTTATAAATTGTTGGTCCATTTTGGCGTAAAATTTTACCGTAATATTTCGGGCCTAAATGAAACCAGATGTTTCTGAACAACTAGCCAGGTTAATCAGCCAGAGGGTCTCATTAGAGTCGCGGTTTATGATCGTATTGTCCCGCACTTCGACGACGGGCAACAGTGCTTACGGGTGGGAAGTAACCATTTACCTGTACCTGCCATCCGCTGACAGAGCAATATACGGATTAACGAAAAGGCCGCTTTTTATTATACTTTCAAATTTTATTATCTTTTGGACCTTTATATTGTGTTCTGTATTTTGCCTTTATCTTGTGTCCTTCATTATCCCAAAGGAAGCAGCCTCTGGAAGGTAACAGTTGTGAGCGGAGCAAAAATTAATTTATCGTTTATGGTCGGCAATTTGGTATTTTCGAAGACGGCTTCGACAACATCTGTTTGCCAGATTTTCAAAGGGTAATCAGGAACGTAACATTGCCGTCTTTTAGAATTCAGATATTATTCGCTGTGAACAAAAGCGTGACATTTTATTAATCCGCGGGTGTCGGCTGAAACAGTAAACAGCTGGATATTTCTTAACGTATTGGAGGTAAATAAAAAAAATTATTTGTATACAATTGCATAGTTCGAGGGGGTAAATTTACTAGCGCAGACTAATTTTTTCTTCGATTGTTGTTTTAAGATATATTTCCACAACATGCGATTTTTGCTCTTGCGGCCGCGAGGCACCTTTGATTATATCCGAAAACCGATAGTCGCCTCGCACGCAAGGCTGCTTTGGAATAAAAGTAGCCCACAGACTACCTTTCCAATAAGTTTACTCTCCTGCTTCTGTAATACTAGCGATCCTAGGGGGGGTGTAGCAAAAGTATCACAATTAAAAAATATTAAATTATACGTCACTAGAAAGGAATAGGTTTATCATATTTTTTGCCACAATTTTAATTCCGATATTTTAAAAGAAATACCCAAATGCCATTGACTTCTTCATTCCGGCAGATAAACAGAGTACGATGTACATATAAGAAAAATGGCTAGTCTTTCACTGTCTTCGACGGTCCTCGAGACCTCATACAACAATAGACCCTCTTTTCAAGTGCTCGAAAAGGGCCTTCTTGTGGTGCGGCGCGTCGTTGCAGCAGTGGTGGGGGCCATGGCGTCGACGCTTAGGTATAGGAAATACCATTTGCGACGACGCCAGTTGCAGTCGCTGGCGGCTGTAGCCGCCAGTCGCGGTCGCTGGCGGCTCCAGCCGCTCATTGGAACGGCCACCTAAAGACGGAGCGAGACAAAACATCAACGCGTCGTTTGTCTCGTACCGCCCTTGCTCGCTTCCAGTGCCTCTCGCTCGCTCTCGTTCCATCTCGCTCTCGCCTTCGCCGGACAAGAGTGAGACAGAAGTGGTGGGGATAGCGAAAAACCCACATCGTGTACACCAAACCGAGTTCACAATGAGACAATACTGTAGTTGTTAAATTTGATTGTTTAGAATTGTTGTAAATGGCCATCAAAGTTTGAAAAAGTGTCGATGTGCATGGTTTCCACGCAATATATTTGCATTTTTACGAAAAATTGTTTACCTAGCCCGAAAACGCTACCCAGCATCGGATTCTGTAGACATTTCTGAAGAAGAAACCATGCAGGAAAATTGTCGCAACGTTTTTTTAACTCGAACTAGTCGAGAAAATATCTATCGGCAACGCGTTCACGGTGTTTTGCCGCCTGACGGCCATTGCTCGCCTGGCGTGACTCGTCAGGGCCGTTGCTACGCGTAATCGACGCGTCGATGGTACCGTACAGTGGGCACCGACTTTTTATATGTATCAGCCTTATTTCTTTCGTGTATTCATGGATGCTATTCACACATTTAAACAAACTTTTCTCGATCAGTCTCTGTTATAAACAATTTCGATATTCAATGCATGAATACCTACATATGACTTGTTAATATGGAACCGTATAAAAACAAACACAATTATTTATGAAATTACAAGATTTATATTATTATGGTTTTACCAGATTTAGAACACTTTTCCAGATATTGTAACATTTGAAACTCATTAAACAGTATTTGAAGGCAACACGAAGCCTATTTAAATATCATTTAGGCATCTTTTTTAAATAAATCCATTATTCAATATTTCTGAAACAGAGTTTGAGATACGAAAGTAAAATAATTTCCTGAGGTTTAGTGAAGACGGGGAAGTAAGAGTTCGTAGCTATCGCAGGAACTCTTTCGATATATAAACATCGCTTGACGCCTCTCCCTAACGCGCGATACAATTGAAATTGATTAGAAGGTTCTAGACAATTCTGTGAATAGCATCCATGAATACACGAAAAAAATCAGGCTGATACATATAAAAAGTCGGTGCCCACTGTACGGTACCATCGACGCGTCGATTACGCGTAGCAACGGCCCTGATGAGTCACGCCAGGCGAGCAATGGCCGTCAGGCGGCAAAACACCGTGAACGCGTTGCCGATAGATATTTTCTCGACTAGTTCGAGTTAAAAAAACGTTGCGACAATTTTCCTGCATGGTTTCTTCTTCAGAAATGTCTACAGAATCCGATGCTGGGTAGCGTTTTCGGGCTAGGTAAACAATTTTTCGTAAAAATGCAAATATATTGCGTGGAAACCATGCACATCGACACTTTTTCAAACTTTGATGGCCATTTACAACAATTCTAAACAATAAAATTTAACAACTATGTACACTGGTATATTCAGCAAACTCTCCTCTATCTTTTGAGACTAAGTTGAACTTTCTAGCGTTTTTATTTTTCACGTAATACCTCACTTTTGCCCAAAATCGTGTGATTTTACAAAAGCTCGTGTTTTTCAAAAACTGAGGGTGATAGAGCAATTTTGCTTACGGATTCGTGTTCAGGGCGAAAAACTCTACAAGAATCACCGAGTGGAATTTGCAGATCAAAAATCGTGTTGGACAGTGTTATCTTTGTAAAAAGAAATGAGATCCCTATAAAAAACTTCACAAAAGTAAAAAAAATACGCCAAGTACATGAAAAAGTCGAGGACTGAAAAGAGTATTATCAAGTCAAATAAATTACAAAAAATAGAAGATAATAATATGTATAATATAATATTAAAAATTATCTGAAGTCATTCCAAACTATGCAAATTATCTTTGTAAAAACAAGTGAGATCCCCATAAAAAAACTTCAAAAAAGTAAAAAAATTACGCCAAGTACATGAAACAAATAAATCACAAAAAAGAAGATAATAATAATAATTACAAAATAAAAAAAAATGTGAAATCAAAATGAGCTGCAAGTACATAAAGGTGCTTTCCAACTGCGCCTAAGATGACACAACTACATATACAGTATTGTCTCCTTATGGACTCGGTTTGGTGTACACGATGTGGGTTTTTCGCTATCCCCACCACTTCTGTTTCACTCTTGTCCGGCGAAGGCGAGAGCGAGATGGAACGAGAGCGAGCGAGAGCCACTGGAAGCGAGCGAGGGCAGTACGAGACAAACGACGCGTTGATTTTTAGTCTCGCTCCGTCTTTCGGACGCCGTGACACTCCGTCCTTTGGGTGCGCGACGCGCGTGCGCAATGGTCATGAGGCCATAATGTGAGCACGGGAACCGTTTCGCAAAATCTTGACGCAGGCCCGGCTCAAGAATTTTTTGCACCTATGCGAACTTGTGAAATAACGCCCTTTATTATAATACATTTATTTGAGTTTATTGATGACTCTAATCTGCAAAATTAGGCGACTGCCTAGGGCGGAAAGTCGACAAGAGATGCAGAATGATATTTTCATTATTGGTATTGTTGAGAATAATCTTAAGTTGTACTATAAGTGGGTTAAACTACGAATAAAAATTCAGAGTAAGGTTATCAATAATCTCAAATAAATGTATTATAATAAAGAGCGTAATTTGAAACGTTCGCCTAGGGCGCAAAAAAGACTCGTGCCGTGCCTGGCTATCCGACCCTCGCGCGCATGCGTCGAGCAGTCACTATTCCATGCTCGCACCCGTCACGCACGCCCGCGCGCACGAAAAAAGTTCCATCTCGCTCCCTCCTTCAGCCAGAAAGAAGCGAGAAACGAACACTCGGAATTAGGGCTCTGTTCATGATATGGGTTCAACGCCGGTCCCGACCAGCGAGTCCACAACGAGGAAATACTGTACACAGCTAAAATGCTGTGTTCATACATTACATTACTCATATCGAGGACATTTTATTTAACCCATCAAAAAGAATCCCATTTAAAAACATTGTCGTAAATTAATTAATAGCTTTACAAAATTAATGATATACAAAAATTGCGCCAATTATATCAATGGCAATTTATACAAAGAAAAAAAAAATGGGGGTGTGGTGGTGTGAGAGTGGGAATGGAGTGATAGAAGAGTCGTGCGGAAGCGGAGGTCCGGGAGGCGGGTGTGCGTGTGTGTTGGGCGTTGAGTTGTGCGGAGAGATTTGTAAATAGTGTGTACAGTAGATAAGTAAGTTAGGTGTAAGATAGGTTAAGTTAATTTTAAGATAAGCTAAGTTAGGTTAAGGTAGGATAAGGTAGTATAAGGGGTTTTGTAAAGTGGGGGAGAGTAGAGAAAGGAGATTGTAACCCCTAGGGGAACAATAATAAAGGAATTACAAAGAAAAAATGTATTAAATAATATTAAGCAGATATATTTTTATACAAATAAATATTTTAATACGAATAAATATTTTATTCAAAATACTTGGCGCTGCGAAACCGAAAAAATGTTAATTGTCTTAGTATTAATAATTTACAATAACTCCCTTACAATCGAAAATACATAAACATATTGTTACGTTTTGGGTAAGGCATATCGCGTATTTACTGAACAACAACGACAACAGAACATAAACAAGGGTAATACAAGAACGGGTAACGAATACAATCAGTTAGCGCAAAGAGATATCGTGACGTCTGCAAGCAAGGGCGGCTGACTCTCGAATGACAGCTTGACAGGCGATCGATCCGATCGCCTTCTTCTCGCTGTCTCTTGTCCCGCTCGCGAGCTCCAGTGGGCCTTGGATTCCCATCCAAGGGGTGTTCGCAACACTGCTCCCCCCTCCGAGAAAGCGGTCGTCCCGGCCGCTGCGGTCTCCGCAACTCCTGCAGCCGTACCCTGGTCCGGAAGGGTGGAAAGGACGCCGTGTGGCCCCTTCCGTCCGCTGCCTCGGCATTCGCCTTCCCGCCCAGGGGAAAACCACTCCAAAAACCCTGGGCAAGGCGTGGGTACGTGGGCCTTCGCGCCTCTGCCCTCCACTTGCGTCTTCGAACTTGCGGGCTTCCTTCTTGCGCGGCCTTCCTCTTCTCCGACGGCGCATCTTCTTCTTGGGCAGAGACAGGTGGGGCTACCTGTTCTTCCGTAGGCCGGGACTCCTCGTTCGTTCAGCCGCCGGGAGACACAGCGTATCCCGTGCAACGGCTCGTCAGTCCAGGTTTCCCAGGTTTCCCTCGGCGGCAGCTCCTCCGGGGCTCCAACGACGAAATCCCGCGACGCTCCGGATCATCCCCGGGCGGCTCCGCTCCGTCCGTCGCCCCTCAGCGGTCCGACCGCTCCTGCGCCGCAACCCGGCTCGACCTCGACTGCTTCCTGGCCCGTCCTTGACGTACTTCCAACAGTCCTGCGCGACCCCTTGTTCTTCAAAGTTCCCTTGCAAAGAAAACGTTTCTCTCATTAGCCCGGGACCGAAGACAACCCGTTGGGGCTGCACGAGCCGGCAAACCAGAAAGGAGGACCGAGCGCGCAAGCAGAGGGTCGCAGCTAGTCGCAAGCATGCAAGCGGCCCAGCCCCCAGTCCGGTCACCCGTCTCGTCAACCCTGGCTGTCTTCTCTCTTCTTTCCCGCTCGACGGCCCCATTCCTCTTCTTGGCCTCAGGTGCTGAACCAGGGGACCGTCCTGTGCGTCCTGCCAGCGCTCCCGTCTTCGCGACACACCCTCCAGCCGATCCAAGCAACGCTTGTCCGCCTGGTGGTTGGGGATGCCATTTCCCTCCTGCTGTCCACCCTCCTCTCCTACTTTTTCCTGGGTACCCCGCGAGAACCTCCATTCCGGCCGCGCCGGGGGCTCGTAGGGTCTCCTCCAGGGGGCTAGCGGGGCGCTTTCACGTATGTCCGCACCCCGCTGCGGACTGCCACGCTATTATGGCACATTCGGGGAATTCGGGAGCGCGTGGCCAGGCTGCGACGGCAGTCCCCCGACGCCTTGTCCCTCGTCGTGGGGTCTCGTGAACCTGAAACAGAACCAAAGGAAAAGGGGGCCGAGCCACGGAGGCAGCCTCCGCAACCCGGTCCACCGGATTAGCTTAATCTAATCTTCTTCCTCGGGTCCAAGTCCTGCGTCGTCTTCACTCTTCCTGCAGTGGTCCCTCGTACTTCGCAAGGCGGCGCACGTGGACCACCTTGCACTTCTTCCTGCGTGACCGTTGGATCCTGTAGACGACGTCGTTGATCCTGTCCACCACTGTGTAAGGGCCTTCCCAATCCGCTTGCAGTTTCGGGCACTTCCCCTTCACTCTTCGTGGTTGGAACAACCACACTCGTTCTCCTGGCTGGAACTCCACCGCGTGAACCCGGTTGTCGTACCACGACTTCATCTTTGAACTGTAGACGTCCAGACGGCGTCGAACGAACTCGTCGATCTTCGTCATCTTCCCTCGAATCCATTCGGAGTATCCTTGCTCGACGTCCTCTTCTTGTTCAACTTCCGGGGGCAGTCCTCTCCATAACTGCAGGGGTAGACGTAGTTCCTGGCCGTACAGGATCATCGCTGGGGTCAGTTGTGTAGCCTCGTGCCGTGCTGACCGGTAGGCGAGGAGGAACATGGGGATCCATTCGTCCCAGTCCCGCTGGTGCTCCGAAACGAACATCGCAAGATATTGGAGCAATGTCCTGTTCAGGCGTTCTACCAGCCCGTCGGATTGAGGGTGCAGGGGAGTTGTTCGTGTCTTCCTGACTCCAAGCAGCCTCAGCAAAGCAACTCCTGACACCAATGTTACGTTTTGGGTAAGGCATATCGCGTATTTACTGAACAACAACGACAACAGAACATAAACAAGGGTAATACAAGAACGGGTAACGAATACAATCAGTTAGCGCAAAGAGATATCGTGACGTCTGCAAGCAATGGCGGCTGACTCTCGAATGACAGCTTGACAGGCGATCGATCCGATCGCCTTCTTCTCGCTGTCTCTTGTCCCGCTCGCGAGCTCCAGTGGGCCTTGGATTCCCATCCAAGGGGTGTTCGCAACAATATACATATACATATTAGAAACGCAGTCAGATTTTTATTCTACATGTATTTAATTCTAATATACGTAGCATATGCACACGCACACATACACACATTCGCGAACGCACGCACAAGAAAGAAAGAAAAAGATTAATGCAACTTATACGTATTTATTCTGTTTAGCAATACCAGTTCGGAGAGCAGCGCCAAGTATTTTGAATAAAATATTTGTTCGTATTAAAATATTTATTTGTATAAAAATATATCTGCTTAATATTATTTAATAATTTTTTCTTTGTATAAATTGCCATTGATATAATTGGCGCAATTTTTGTATATCATTAATTTTGTATAGCTATTAATTAATTTACGACAATGTTTTTAAATGGGATTCTTTTTGATGGGTTAAATAAAATGTCCTCGATATGAGTAATGTAATGTATGAACACAGCATTTTAGCTGTGTATATGTAGTTGTGTCATCTTAGGCGCAGTTGGAAAGCACCTTTATGTACTTGCAGCTCATTTTGATTTAACATTTTTTTTTATTTTGTAATTATTATTATTATCTTCTTTTTTGTGATTTATTTGTTTCATGTACTTGGCGTAATATTTTTACTTTTTTGAAGTTTTTTTATGGTGTGTCTCTCTACAGACGTCTTTAAGATGTCTTTCTCCGGACGCCTTTGATGTCTTATGGGCGTGACAAAGACGTCTTTAAGACGTCTTGTGGATGTCTTAAAGACATCTTTCAGATTACATCGTAATTGAAATTACATGTAATTGCAATTACTTTTTAATCGGAATTACTCTGTAATTGTAATGAAAGTAATTGATTACGTAATCAATTACACTTGTAATTGATTATGCCCAACTCTGTTTCCACCCACTGTTGCGGACACAGACGACTACAGTTCTGATGTCAGATTCTGCTTTCTCGTGCCACACTCTGCTACCAATCTGATGTCAGATTGCAAACAGATGGGTATCTGGGTTGGTGTCAGTTTTTTGTGTCCTTTTTTAACATGAGCTATTTGTTTCCAGATACAAGTACATAATGGAAAAGAACGTAACGGTATCCATGAAAGTTAAACCTACACCGAGTCACGCCCCCTTCTGGACCATCGATAAGAATGTATTAAAGATGCAAGGAACAACTGAGTACGCCTTTGGTATGCATTCATTCATCATTGTTCTACATTTCTAATATAAGGAGGTACTTGCGCATAGACCTGTTCTGCGCTACTATCTAGAGACGCGGTCGCGTCTCGACGCCAAGTATATGTTTCGACACCCTGTATATTGCAGCCGCGATTCAACGCGCCGTTTCGCGTTGATTTAAATGCGTTTACGCGCTCTCGCAACCACATTTAAATCAACGCGAAACGGCGCGCTGAATCGCGGTCGCAACATTGTAACTGTCGCTACCGCTATCATTTACTCGTCGCTCGACTAATCCAACCTAACCTGATAAACCAGCATTTTTCTGATGTAAACCGCATGTAAGCTTTCGAATAAGACCAAATTCAATAAAATCGGTCCACGCATGACAAAGAGTAGTATGGTAAGGACAGTTCTAACGCTGGTTCTCTGAGGGGAGCGCGGGGGCGGGGGGGGGGGGGAGTGAGGGCGCGCGGGGGAGTGCGGGTGGAGGGAAACCTTGGCGCGGGGTGAGCGGGGAGAGGAAGACTGGCTGCGCGCGCACGAGCCGCGGAGTGGGGGAAGCTGCAATCGCGGAGGGGATCAGTTCGGGCCGAGCCGCCGCGGAGACCTCTCCAGACCTGGCCCACTCTCAGAAATTTTTTCAGATATAGGGGAAGACCCTCAAAATTTTTTCCCCAAATCTTTTTTTCAAATCCCTATCCACCCCAGAAATTTTTCAGAGAGAGTGAATGACCCCCAAAAAATTTTTCCAAACCAGATCCGCCGTCGGAATATTTTTTCCAAACTCCGATCCATCACGGAATTAGCGAGCCAATATGTAGCAGACATATTCCTTCCCCCCAACGCAGGGAAATAATAATTTTTAAATCACCGATCTACAGAACCATTATGTAGCAAAACAGACATATTTTTTCAAACAGATATGTAGCATGCATTCTAAAGCTAACAGTAATTCCAACGTCGCTGCGTATCGCACAATCTCACGTAATATCAATCCTCAGGACACCTGCATGCGATGATGTCATTCGGTGGCGCGAAGAATGAAATATAATACAGGAACGCTGAATCTTAAAATTAGGTGGCGTCAGCTGAAATTTCTTTCCATACCAACAGACATACAGACATTTATTTCCAACGCAGAGAAATAATAATTTTCATCAACGATCTACCGAACCACTGTGTAGCAAGTATTCTAAAGCTAACAGTATTTCGAACGTCGCAGCGTATCGCGCGATCGTGTGTAACTTGACTCCTCTGGAGCAGCCGTGTGGGATGATACCTACCATTTGACAAGAGACAAGAGTCAGCGGTGCGACACCGGATCGATCAAATTTATTATTTCTTGTCGGCGTCGATCGACTCGCGTGATCGTATGATCCGCGAGTAAAAGTGCCATTGCTGGCACTTGTGACCACTGACAAGAGTCAGCGGTGCCGCGCTTTACAGCGCGGTGCGACGCCGGACCGATACAATAGTTACACTATTTTCGGAGGGAGACCTTTTTCGCTTTTTCAAGCTTTTCGGTTTTTCTTTCGCTCTCTCTGCTAGTAAAAATTTGTGGCTCCCGAATAGGCATGCACCTATTGTGCCGACTATCTATTAATTCGGGTAGCATGCATCCTAAATAAAATTGAACCAGTTTTGGCTCCATTTCTTTTTTCCAAAACGCATCATCTCTCTCTACTTTTATAGATTTCAGCCCCTTCGGGGTCCAAACGCAAAATATACAGTACTTTCTGTCAGTAATATGTAACTGACCTTGTACTTGATAATAATAGTGATGCGCTTTGTTCATTGAAATACCTGTTTTACGTATGAACATGCGTCGGACAATGGGTACTTTTTCCATAGCTTCTTCTGGCGTAAAGTTTTCCGCTGATTTGGGGCATTTAATTTCCAAAATACCCTCTTCACCGATGATTCCATCCGGTGAAGCTCCTAAGTAGGGGATGCACCTATCGATGAAAAGTCCACATTCCGCAATATCTGTGTATTGCTTCTTCAATTCTTCGCGAGCAATTTTCTCGCATTCTTTTCCGTATTCCACCGCAGGTGCACTAATTATCCTCGGGTACAGAATTGATTTCACTGCATTTGCGCAAGGCGTGTCACGTCGGCGACGGCACACTTTTCCAAAATTGGAGGCTGTCAACAATTTGGACTTGTACTGCAACCATCTGCGGTTCTTTGCTTGTCCGATGGTTTCGTCTTCAATAGCATGTCTTTGCCTTTGCCAATCACTGAGCATTTGCATATGCTTTTCTCGCTCCAGTTCATACATTTCGGGTGGCATGTCTGGTTTCTGTGCATTTTGTCCATAATCAGAATCTTTCTGCGAGGGCAATTGCTTGCGTATATATCGCGCAGCCTTCGTTTCCGTCCGTTTTGCAGTTCTCTTTTCCTTTTCTTTCTTCTTCTTTTCTTCCATTTGGCGCACAACATCGGGCGTTTTTTTCTTCATTACCGCATTCAATCGCGAGTGCACTTGGTTACTGTTGTACTCCACGACAGCAGCAGCACATCTCCCTGTATACGATCCTCTTTCGGCGAAATTTAATCTTTTTCCGCCAGTATACTTAGCAATTAGTCCGTTCAAACTTTCCACAGCGTTATTAGTAGTATTATAGAGTAAGCTCTCCGCATGAGCTAACAGTGGACGAAGTATTTCTAGTACATCCTGGTACACTCCAATTGTCATCAATTCTGGAACGATGTTTCTTTCATTCTCTTTATTCTTTCCATCGCAGAAATATTTGAGTCGTGCACACTCTTTGTGTTCACCAAACACGTGGCTCGGAACATTCTGTATGTCGTCATACAAATTCTTCGTTTTCTCCTCGATTGACACATTTTGATTGTATCGAAACTTAGCGGCTTTTACGACGTCCGTACGTATCCGGCGAATGCTGCTTTCCACAGCTTGCCTCAATGGTCCAGGTGTAGTCTTCTTCACAATCGCTTTCATTTTGTTGCAGAAGTTTCGCAACAAATGATTCGTGCATTCAATTTTTTTTACGCGAATCTGTCTCTTATATGGGTCAGCATCAATAATCTTCTTATACACGCTGCTGTCCCCATCACCAATCAGAGTAGAATAAACGAGCCCACGTTTTTCTACGCTAGTATTGAATCCTTCTACTATAGCATCGCTTTCCATAACAGTCGATGCTCGCGATGTGTTCCAGTTTTTGAAACATGTGTGCTTTCGCGGTTCTTTCTCGTTTTTCGTAGCAATCCGACAAATTCTGCAAACTTTATTTCGAACACCGTAAAATAAAACTTTTTTCGTGTGATAGCCAACTATCACGCCGACTCCAGACGCAGAATCGTAACATCCACTGCGGTAGGAACTCTTCATCCAGCTTCCGTCGGCCACAACGGGGATGTGAGGGATCCTTGATCCGGAAAGAACGTCGCCTCTTTCAATCGCCAAACGTTTTTCTTCTTCAGCCGCTGCTAACATCTCTTCTTCTGCAGCGGCAATTGCAGACTTGACGAATTCATCTTGATTCTTCACGAAGTCTCTCTTCGACATGCAACGTATGTTCACTCCTGCAAAAGTGTGTTCCAGCTGGGCATAACTGCCTCCACATAAAATTGTTGCATTAACGGCGCCCTGATTGCTATCCACTTCTTCGGCTTCGTCCGATTGATTGCGGATTTCAGCTTTGTAATGGCATAATGTGCACATTACGCTGAAGATGCTCTTGAAGCCACACCGTTTCACACCAGTTATTCGTAGGTGTTCAATGCCACAGTCTTCCCTACGTTTTGCATGCTGACCTATTTTCTGCAATTGAGCAAGCACATTTGCGAAATTCATTATATCGTTGCTGTTTAGGAGACGCGATTGCTCTTGCGGCTCGTTCTTCGCAACTTTTTCTATAACGAAGTTTTCTTCTTCGTTACTTTCTATATCAAAGTCTTCAAGCGCCTCTTCAGTTTCTCCCGAACTGGCCGTATCAGTATCTTCATCAGATGGCAAGTACATTATCTCTTGATGTGGATGATTTCGTCCATCGGATGTTGATGGTCCCTCTACTATACGCTCCTCGGCCACTTCTTCTGGACGTTGTCCTACGTCAGTGTCGTCTGCCGTTTTTGCGTTTTCTTGTTTCTTCTGAATGGCTGAAGACCTTCTCTTTTGGCGATGTACTTTCCGTTTCGAAAATCTTCTTGCGGACGGACGTAATTTTCGCGGACGAAACGGAGAATTATTGTCCATATCTTCTTGCACATCCTGCATGTTCACATTTAGAGTGTCACTCATTATACACTAAACCAACAAACACAACACAAACACAATACAACACAACGCAACACAACTCAAAATCCTACTGCCCGTTACAAAAAAATGTAAACGCGAACCGTGAACTTGAAACGTGAATCCGAAGATTTGTCTGTGATGCGTTCTGAAACAAATGACGCTTTACAAACCAGGCAACGGCAGAGTCAGTCAGGAATCCACGGGCTCCAGCTACCGCTGCTGGAGGGGGAAACACCTACAGGAGCGGTGGTTGTGTGTGCGTGAACTGCGTCTGCATCAGTCACGGACACATAACCACCGCTCCTGTAGTTGTTTCCCCCTCCATCAGTGGTAGCTGCAGCCCGTCGTTCCCTGCCAGTCAGTCCGTTTGAAGTGCCTTAGAGAGAGCGAACGTGAACGGACTTCGATTCTGGACGAAATGCCGAATGCGGAAAATGTAAGTATTATATTGTATACTGTAATACTGAGTGACTCCCTGGCTAGAGTATTCCAAGGCGATGCCGCCAATAAGCCATGCCTCGCTGAGTTTCGTGAATTTCGATGCTCGTGACGAGATTCACTACGGCGTATTAAAAAATTCTTTATTTTTCATCGCATCGATATGGCAGTAATACCAACGAATTCCTGGCGTTCTCCCGATTAAAATCATGTCATGTAAATCGGACTATTTTTAACGAAGTTAGCGTGGGGCCATTTTCATCGGCACAACATTGATTGACGCCATTTTCGTAAAGATCTGTTGAGAAATGCAGAACGTGGAATTCGTCACTTCCACGAAACTCAGCGAGGCGCGGTTTATTGGCGACGTTGTAACCGAGAGCTGGCTACATAGGAGTCAACGTGATTCGATGCAGTCACAGTTCTTATTGTTGGATTAGTGTTGCCGAATACGAAATCGCCGGTCTGTCGCGTCAGTCCGGGGAACTAACGCGGGGGTGGACGATCAAACAGGTAAAATTTCTAGCGTAATAACGTCATTCTGCGGTTCTGAAATTTCACATACTTATTGTTTACGCATTTAATGAACGATATGCAAAATGGCAGACCACTAAGTGGGGGATAAGACCTTGGCAGACGTCGATGAAAAGCGAGATACGTGTCTTGCGCGCTAGTGCAAGGGAGAAGTATACATCTGTTTCTTCTTTGCACTAAGTAGTGGGACGAAACGAAAAAAGAAGAAACAGATGTATACTTCTCCCTTGCACTAGCGCGCAAGACACGTATCGCGCTTTTCATCGACGTCTGCCAAAGTCTTATCCCCCACTTGGTGGTCTGCATTTGCATATCGTTCAGTAAATGCGTAAACAATAAGTATATGAAATTTCAGAACTGCAAGAATGACGTTATTACGCTAGAAATTTTACCTGTTTGACCGTCCATCCTCGCGTTAGTTCCCAGGACTGACACGGCAAACCGGCGATTTCGTATTCGGCAACACTAATCCAACAATAAGAACTGTGACTGCATCGAGTCATGTTGACCCCTATGTAGCCAGCTCTAAGACTATTGTCGTTGAGGACTCTAGCGAGAGAATCACGCTGTACAATCTTACTTTTTTTTTTTTTTTTTTTTTTTTGAAGAGGGGGAAAATGCATTACGCATTCCCCGACATTTGTTGTCGGGGTTATGTGGGACTCCCCGCCTATAACACAGGCGGGATACCCACTAAAAACCCCCTCTGGTGGTCTCCACGGTGGGCCTCATGGCGGCGCCCGGAACTTCTGGTGTAGTCCGTCGGGCGCCGCTATTGTTACCAATGAGGCCCCGCTAACATCCCCCCACTCCCAAATTAAGCTTTGGAAGGGGCGGAAACCACCGACTGGGTGTCCACTCAATCTGAGTGAACTCCCCGGTCTCCAGACGCTGCTCTTAGGGTGCGTGCGTCTCGCGCAAAAACTTAGGACTAACTTAAGCCTAGCTTAAAAGCTAACTTAAATCTACCACCACCATAAAAATAAAAACGCGGTAAAAACGCGGATAAAAACGCGGTAAAAAAAACCCGGATAAAAACAAAAACGCGAATAAAAACGCGGTAAAAAAACCCGGATAAAAACAAAAGCCGATAAAAACGCGGTAAAACGCGGTAAAAAACGGCTCCCCGCGTAGGGGCACCGTCAGGGGGGGATGTCACCCCCCCCCCCACTCGCGATCATCGGGGGCCGACCCTCTTTCTCTTTTTAGCGAGCCTGGTGCGCGCGCGGGCCCTCTCGGCCGCAGCCTCCTGGGCCAGCCGCACACGCTCCGCTCGGAAGAGGCGGTCGGCCTCTCGTTCCGCCTCCTGACGGGCCCCCATGACGGAGGCCGCAAACTCGCGGAACGCTGCCCATCTCTCCGAGGAGGAAGTGGCAAGGGGCACCAACGTGGAGACTTCCACCGGTGCCCCGAGGCAGGCGGTCAGCACTTCGCGCTGGGGGGCGTACTCCGGGCATGCAATGAGCACGTGCTCTGCGTCATCCCGGGCCGCCCCGCAGACCAGACACGCCTCGGAGGGTACTTTCCCAATTCTATGTAAGAATTTCTGGAAAGACCCGTGCCCCGTCAGCAATTGCATGGACCAATAGTCCGACATTGGTGAGGGGCCCGAGGCGTCGACGAAGGTACCGACCGCCGGGACCAGGCGTCTCACCCACCCAGTGGGTGGGGACCTGTCCCATTCCGCCTGCCACTCCTCCATAGCCGCTGTTAACGCAGCGGCTTTGTGGAGATGGGCGCGTGCCTTTAAAATGGCCGGGTCGCCGCCAAGGGTGGGGTTCTCCCTGTCCAACGCTTTGGCACAAAAAATTGCGCGCCCCATTTTGGCCTTAATGTACAGCGGCATACGCCCTGCTAAAACGCATAGCGAAGCAAAGGACACAGTCCTGTATGCCGCTGTACATCGGATCAAGGCCGTGCGCTGAGCACGGCGGAGAATTGCTCGTGCATTCTCATTGGCCAGCGCAACAGCCCAGACCGGTGACCCGTATAAAATGATGGACTCCCACACCGAGATGTAGAGTCTCCGGGCATGGGCGGATGGGCCTCGGGTGTTGGGCAGGATCGCTGATAGCGCTCCTGAGACCCTATCCGCCCTTAATGAAACCTCCCCCAGATGGGCCCGATAATTGCGGAGGCAATCAAAGATCACCCCCAAATACCGGACCCTGGCCGCCGTGGTGACAATGGCGTTCAGGATCGGAAGACGTACTGTCTTCTCGACCCTGTGGCCAGTCAGGAGGATGGCCTCCGTTTTTTCCGCTGCCAAGGAAAGGCCGGTTTTCTGGAACCAGGCTCCAATCCTCGGCAGCACGGAAGCCACCTGCAACCTGACCTGAGGGAGGTCCCTACCCGAAAACAAAAGGGCGAGGTCGTCGGCGTACGCTATCGCACGCCCCGCCCCGCCCATATCCAACTCGGTGAGGAGTCCATCATACACGGCGTTCCACAGAAAGGGTCCTAAAACGGACCCCTGTGGAACGCCCGCATAAATATTACGGACCACGGTGCCCTCATAGGAGTGCACCGTGATCCCGCGATTATTAAAATAATCCCGAAGGAGCGCCCGAACATAACGGTCGACACCCCTCCTATCCAACTCGTCCAGAACCACCTCCCAACGGAGGGTGTTGAACGCGTTCTGAACGTCGAAGGACAGGAGAAGGCAGATGTTATTATGGGCCCTGGAGAGTTCGGCAAACCGAGCAACCTCGGTGGCCGCCTCCATGGTGCCAACACCGCGGCGAAAACCATATTGATTTTTATGGAATGGATCCCTGCCGAGCTGGGATTCCAGGATCTCCTTCATAACGTACTCCCATACCTTGGATAAGGCTGGGAGTACGGAGATCGGCCTATAGGCCCTCGGGCTTAGGGGATCCTTACCCGGCTTCGGGATCAAGATGACTCTTGCCATCTTCCACGAAGCCGGGATTCCACCGCACTGTAAAGTGTCGGCAACCATCTCGCGTATCAGATGTTTATGTGCCCTGGCCACGCAGGCCACGACCCCCGATGGGACTCTATCGAGTCCGGGGGCCTTGTTGGGCTTGATACGCGAGAGGGCCCTGTAGACCTGCTCGGGTGTAACCTCCGGGGTTCCCCTCCAAAAAGAGGAGAGGGGTCGCATGGGGGGGGGGACGCGACACGAGGGGGGCGTGCGTACGCGCAGGCCCAACCGCTGGTGCGGGGGAAGGGAGGGGAGGGAGCGGGGCAGTGGCAAAAAGGGTATCAAGTACCCCGCCAACCTGCTCCCGCGTCATAACCATGTTAGGTTTTCTCCCCCCCAGTCTAGCCATAACTATCTTGTATGGCTTCCCCCACGGATCGCCATCGACCGTGCCGTACAGCTCCCTCCAGAGCTTCTCCTTGGAGCGCCAGATCAAAACTTGAACTGAACGCCTCGCCAAGGAGAAGTCCCGCCTCAGTTGTTCGAGGCGGGGGGAGGAGGGATCTAATCTCCTCCTACTTCTCTGGAGGAGCCTACGGGCACGATGCATCGCTGACCTAGCAGCGGCGATATCCGCGTTCCACCACCGGTTGGGCTTCCGGGTCCCCCTTGGAAGACACCTCTTCCTGAGGACCCGGGCACTGACCCCCTCTAAACGGCGCTGCAAACCCTCCGCCCTGGGAACCTCGTCCGTAAAACCGGGCGGTTCCGGCGGAGGGGGAGGGGCAGACACGCCCACAGGCGTGGCCAGCGAGGAGGGCGGAGTCGGGAGGGCGTTCCGCAGAACGCGGAAACCCTCCAAGATCGACTCCGGGGCAACGTCCTTCATTGAGTATGGAGTCCAGCCGTCGCCAGGTGGACGGCGAGCCACACCCGGTTTTGCCAGGATGTGGCGGACGTAAAGGTGGTCGGAGGCGGTAAAGTGCCGAAGCACTTCGCTCTTCCGGACCAACCCGGCCAGACTCCTGTCAACGGACAAAACATCAATGAAGGACGAGCCCCTGCCCGTCCGGAACGTACAACGTCCCCGGACTCTAATGGGCACCAGGCCCAACCTCGCCAGCAGAGCCATGCACGCGCGGCCCCTCCTATCTGCGACCCTTCCCCCCCATGCAGGGGATTTAGAGTTGAAATCCCCCGCAAGGATTACCCCTCTCCCCGGGGTTAAAAGTCCTAACACTAAAACTTCGAGCTCCTGAAGGAAGCTCAGGAAGGCGGGGCCCTTTCTGCTCGGCCGGCAGTAACAGCTCACCACGACCGTGTTATCCACGATCGCGGTGGCTATGCCTTCGGCAGCAACAGGGGGGGTGAGGGAGGCAAACCTTCCCTTGAACCCGGTCACCCAGATCGCCGCATCCCCCGTGGCATCCCCTATCCACTCAGGTAACATCCTGAATGGTTCGGAGATGACCACGAGGTCAACCCCAAGCAGGCAGGCATTTTGGATCATAAGGTCCTGTGCGAGCCTGCTCCTACCGAGATTGATCTGCAGGATCTGGATCATTGACCGGGTCTACCTGGTCTTGGCCCCCCCCCCGCAGCCGAATTTGCCCTAATGGCCGGGCAGGCCAGCGACGCTGTAATATGCGCCGCCTTAGGGCCCGTTACCCCCACCGCCGAACAAATCAAGCATTTGGCCACGCCCTTGCAGGCCGCAATGGCGTGGTCCGAGGCCCCGCACCTCCTGCAGAGCTCCTTCCCCTTGGGGACCGTGGGGCATGCGGCGGCCAGATGCCCCAGCTGGTGGCACGCGATGCATCGCGTGCTCTTCACCAGGGGTCTGGCTCGCACCACGGTCAAACCCGTCCTAAAACGGACGGGTTCCGCGCCCTTCGGGAGGGCGGTGGTGGGCACCTCCACCACCGCGGTCTGGGTCCCATTGAGAGTGCTTCTCAAAGAACGGACCGCCAGACCGGCCACCTCCACCTTAAGGGCCGCGCCCAAGTCCTCCAGGAGGGCCGGGGCATCGACCATAGGGTCGATGTCCCTAACCTCGAGGGCCGTCCTGTCCTGGAGGGGGGTACAGACCACCTTCCCGGACGAGAGCTTCGCGAGCTCCTTCGCCACCAAGGCCGAACTGGCCTTGGGACCAAGCTCTAGAAGCACGTGCCCCAGGCGCGTGCGTTTCACGGCCCTGACATCGGTCAAGGCCGCACGCCCCAAGGTCACGGTCGTCCGGTAGGTGTCGATAAACTGACCCCCCTCCGGAACCCTCACTAAGACCGCCTCCGGGCGGGTTCTCGCCAGCCTCGCCCTTTTCTTGGGCGGAGCGGCCTGAGCCCGAGGCTTCGCCGCGGATGTAGGGAGGGAAGCCACCGTCTTCCCCATACCAGGGCGGGGTGTACCCGCCTTCCCACTAATTGGGATAGACCCCGGCTTTTTGCCACTCGGGGGGGGGGGGGGGTTGGCGGGGAGTACTCCCCTTCGGCCCCACCTTCAGGAGCGCCCCCGGTACCCGAGTACCCTGAGCCCCACTCTGGGGGGGCAGGCGGCTCCTTAATCCTTTTCTTCTTCTTTTTCTTCCTCGAGACCTTCTCAAAAGGAAGGTCACGAGGAGGGCCGCCCTCACTTGGCTCACCATCCACGCCTTCAACGGGGGGGGGGGGGGGTGGAAGACCACGTCCAACCTTCCCGGAAGGCCCCGCCTCTTCCCCAACAGGGGGGGGGGGTCGTGGGTTAGCCCAGGGCCCGAGGATTTAGGGGTAGCGACGGGGGCCGAGGACACAGCCTCAGAGAAGAGCCTCTTCTTAGTACCCGCCGTCGCCACCTCATTGGGGGAGGACCTCAGCCTCTTCCCCTTCCCCTTAGATTGTGGGGTCTTCGACCCACCCCCCTTCTTAGAGGGAGGGGTCTTATCGCCCACCACAACCCTGGGGCTGGCACCCTGAGCCTCCCTGGAGACCGAGATATCCGGTCCCCGAGGGTCCACCACCTCAACCGTCTGGTGGCCATGTCCGCGGTCATGGGCCTTCGGATGACCGGCAACCTTGACTGAACCAGCCCCTTCGGCTGGTTCTTTGCCGGCTTCCCCTTGGCCTTGGCCTTCGAGACCACCGCATCGTGGTAGGCCTGGGTCTCTACCACGGCCGTCGACGCCACCTCGCAGCGGCCGATGATACCGTCGGTCAGGGTAGCTACCACCCTAGCGGCTATGTTCTCCTTCGGGCGATGTGCAAGGAATTAGTTCCGGGCATATCGGCTGCTGGGGGATGCTGCTCACCTGGCTAAGGGTCGGCCGCAGTCCGGGAGTTGGATCCTACGGGGGGTTCTGAAACCAAATGGAAGGAACTTGACACAAAGGATACGAGCCCTACATCCGATTCGTTACTCACCTAATGGTGGAGCCCAATCTGGTGCCAGGATGTCCCGTGGAGGTACCTGAAAGAAGAGGAGAAGTTGACTCCAGGCTGATTGCCTGCCTGGACTGAGGATGAAGGCTGGGTAGCCTTCTCTACAAAGTATGGGAGGACCACTGTGGCGCGTATGGTCCCTCTGGCTATGCCAGAAGCAGCGCCTGGGCCATCCATCTGGGCCCGTGTGGGAGAAAACCCGCTGGGCGGTGGGGTCGTCGCCCCTAAGACACATTCATGGGAAAATGTCTGAATTTAGCCTGGCCTCGGATGTAACACAGGCGAATGAAGGTGTTAGACCATCCTCCCTCTCTTGCGCTGGCGGCAGCGAGGAGCGAGTACGAAAAAATAAGCCCGTCGACACCGAGCTGATGCAGCGGGCCGGTGCCGCCGGGGCGAAAGCCCCGGAAAGAGCTACAGCAGCAGACTCTGGCAAAAACAATATGGATTTTGAGAAAGATATTGAATGGATTGATACGAGGGGAGGTGGAGAGATCCGGGTCCGACTGGGCAGGATCAAACCGGTGAGGGATGACCCTACACATGTCATTGTCCCGGAGACCCCTTCACCTAAGGGAAGGGTGACCAGTGGTGGGGTGCAACCCCTACAGGAAGATAATGGAGGGCCCATACCTGGAAGCTCCGAGGTCCCACCTGGGGGCATCTTTAAAGGGAGGTCCCTGATGAGGACCCCCCCATTTATGATTCCGAATAGGACGCAAGTCGGGACTCCGGAGGGGGATAGTGGACAGGCCACGGTGGCAATCCAGACGATGGATCTCGAGGAGCCTAGTGGTATGGGAGAGGACCAGCCGGGTCTAGGACCAGAGACGTTTAAGAGGCTGGTGCAGAGGGAGTTAGTTGTATCCATTGACAGATGCAGTAGTGTTGAGGAGTACTCCAGGCAAAGGGCTAACTCGGCCTCGATGGTGGAACGCGGTAGCAGGGACCCTGACCTGGGCCTGAGTAAAGAGGCACTGAGCAGGGCAACTGTGATGGCCCCGCTCTCACTAGGATCAACGGCCAAGGTGAGAGAGATCCAAACGGAGATCCAAACGGAGGGCACTGTACCAGATGCAGGCCCTGATTATCACCCACCCGCTCAACTATCTAAGGCTGCTGGCCTGTTGAGGGATATCATCCAGGATTGCAAAAGGGCCACAAAGGAATTCAATGAAAGGAAGGCATCATCCAAGGTGGCCTCTATGAAGTGGGTGCTGGATTTCCTGGGGAAGGTAACCAGGAGAGGTGAGAAGGCGGAAAGCTTGGTTGCGGAGGTTTTGACAACTGGGGAGATCGCCAGGCGGAAGGAGGCTCCCATTAAGAGGACTGAAGAGCGGGGAGTCCAATGTGCACTCCTAGCTGATAGGGATGATGGTGGGAGTCTTCCTCAGGTTGCGCCCTCCATCGGGGAGGCCCAGGGATCCACGGCGGCTGAATCCGGTAAGGGTCAATCGCAGGTGGGAGGGGATAGGCATAAGCAGCAGAAGGCTAAAAGACTAAGGACCTCTCCGTCCCCGCGGCAGGAGACTAATAAGAAAAGGGCCTTTGACGGGACCGGGGTGTACGAACCCAGTCAGGCCAATGTGACAGAGAAAAGGATCGACTTGACAGAACCGGAAACCCCCATAGACAGTGTCCAGGTGGGGAGAGGACAGTCGGGGGGGAATATGACCCCCTCAGGGGATGAGGGAAGACAGCCTGTGGGGCTAAGAGAAGAAAATGAGAGGATCGTCAAGACCAAGGGGCAGATCAGGAGGGACCGAAGGGAGGTTAAAAGAAAAGACCTCCAGGCCCAGAGGGCACAACAGGAGTGTCTCCAGCAGAGCCAACGGCAACAACTGCAGCAAAGGCCAGTGCAGACGCGGCAGCAACAGCAGGAGGTTTATCTGCAACAAAGAACGATGATGACGCAGAATAGACCGCAGCCGCAATTAGAGCAGGGACAAGGAGGACAGGGACATATGGTACAAACATATGCTGAGATCGCTAGGGTGCCGGCACAGGGGACTACCAGTATACCTCAGAAGGCAAGGGATAGACCAAAGGTCAGGAAAAGACCGGAGGCTATTCTTGTTAAGGTGGTTCCACCTCAAACGTATATTGAGGTTTATAGGACCCTGGTTACCAAGGGGAAAGATGTGCTGAAAACGATCAGCGCCATGAGGAGGACTAGGGTTGGCCACATCTTATTGGAGTTAAAAAAAGAGGCGGAAACCCCTATTATAATGGCTGACCTCCAGCGAATAATGGGAACGGAGTTGGCGATTTCGGCACTCCAGGACAAGACAGCGTTTGAGGTCAGAGAGGTGTGCCCACTTGCGGACACCTCTAGCCTTGGTGAGGACCTGGGTGGGGCGCTAAAGGTAGACCCAGGGCTCATTATGGTCAAATCCCTCAGGATGGGTCCTGGGGGGAAACAAGTTGCGGTGGTGGAGGTACCCACAAACTCGCTGGGGCAGAACCTAGACAGGATTAGGTTCAGGTCAGGCCTGTCGATGGCAAGGATCAGGGTAATACAAAAGAACACCAGATGCTTCAGATGTCATAATCTGGGGCATCTGGCTAGGGACTGCCGAGATGAGATAGTAGGGGCAGAAAGGTGTAGGAGGTGTGGGGAAATGGGCCACAGTATTGCTAACTGCGGTAATGCACCTCGATACATTATCTGTGTTGGCAGAGGATTGGGGGGCAGTAGAATAGCGCATGTGACTGCCTCACTTGCCTGCCCGACAGGAAGGAGAACCCAGGCTTCGGGGGGCCGCAGGACTGATACCCCATAATGCCTCAAGGACTATATAATCGTATTAGTAGGACAAGGACGGGAGTTAGACCCGCAAAGCCATTTAAAAGCCTGCAGATAAACCTTAATAGGTGCAGGCTGGCCCAGGATATATTAATCCAGAATGCCTGGGAAATGGGGGTTGACGTGGTTATAATATCCGAACCATTTAGACAACTCCCAGAATGGGACAATGATGAGACGGGAGATGCCTCGATCTAGGTCACTGGCTTTAACGGCAGATTTGCCTCTGCATCTAGGAAAGTGAGAGCTGGTGGAATCGTGGCAGTTGAGATAGCTCGTATAAATATCATCAGCTGCTACTGCTCTCCGAACAAGAAGACGGATTTCCCAAAATATCTGGACGATCTGGAAGGCGTTATCAAGGAAGCCTGGTCACCGGGTACACGCATCATGGTGGCAGGCGACTTAAACGCGAAGGCAATAGCCTGGGGCGGAGGTAAGTCCGATAAGAGGGGCCACTTGTGCATGGGGCTTCTTGGTAGGCAAGGTTTGGTCCCCGTAAGACCTAAGGGGAAATTCACCTTTTTGCGTAATGGGGGCAAGTCTCTGATTGACGTCATGGCGATCGACAGACGCACGGCGGCTGCTCATACGAGGAGCACCATACTCCCGCAACCTACGGAATCAGATCATAGATACGTCCTCCATACCTTCTCCGGAATAAGGCCACCGGCCCCCGGTCCGACCTGGGCTCCTTATGACGTGGAGTCATGGGATCCGGAGAGGATATGGGAGGAGTATGATATGGAAAGATCTAAGATATTCGGTGATGAACGAGAAGAGACCTCCGAACCTACTGCCTCGAGAATACAGAAGGCTTTAGAAAGAGGGGCAGAGAGGTCACTTACGAGGAAAAAGATTCCGAAGGGTACGAGGAAGCCCAACCCGTGGTGGACCCAAGAAATTGCAGCTTCCAGGAAAGAGATGCATTTAGCAAGGAGAGCCCACCAGCGTAAGAGAAAGAGGAAAAAGAGTGCGCTGGAGGTGGCAGAAGCAAGACGGACATACACAATGGCCAAAAGGAAACTCCAAGTAACCATATGGAGGGCAAAAGAGAGGGGCTGGTCGGAATTGATCGACACGGTGGACGCCGACCCCTGGGGCAAACCCTATAAATTGGTTATGGCCAGAGTGAAAGGCAGGCAGCCTAGGAAAGCTCTACCCATGACTAGAGCTAGGGGAATCGCGGAGGAACTCTTCGTCACAACGCCGGTAGAGAGGGCTGGCACGTACACGGGATCCCTTCGGAGATGGATCCAAACCAAGGACCGGGGTACGAGGGACGCAATCACGCTTGACCTGGTACGCGAGGTGGTGGCCAAACTAAAGCCAAGGAAGTCACCTGGAATGGATCAAATCCCGGCAGAAGTGGTGAAGAGTGTGGGGACGAGATACCAGGAAGACTTCAGACAGCTGATCCGGGACTCTATCGAGAGAGGAGAAATACCGACCGCCTGGAAAACGGCAAGAGTTGTTCTCATCCCCAAGCCGGGAAAAGATCCCATGGGTAAAGGAGCCTACAGGCCCATCAGCATCCTCCCAGCCCTGAGTAAAGTCTGGGAGTATGCTGTCAAGGCCCTGATGGAACGAGAGCTCGGTCCGGACCCCTTCCACCAAAAACAATATGGCTTCAGGAGAGGATCGGGCACGATTGATGCCTGTATGGAGGTCGCCAACTTTGCCAACAACTGTAGAGCAAAGAACAGGACGTGTGTCTTAATCGCAATAGACGTGAAGAACGCGTTCAATACGATAAGGTGGCCACTGATACTTGGGGAATTGGAAAGGAGAGGTATCTCTAACACACTCCTGAAGATAATGCAAGACTACCTCCGAGATAGACGCGCAATAATCCACGCCGATGACGGTACCGTGGAGATTAAGATAACGGCTGGAGTGCCACAGGGGTCGGTGCTAGGGCCGTTCCTGTGGAACATAGTGTATGATGGTGTCCTGGGAAAGGTCAACCAGCTCCGAAACACCGAAGCGGTAGCGTACGCGGATGACCTGGCCATCTTGCTCACCGCCAGGAATCGAACCCGGATGGAGACCCTTATGCGAACGGCCATGGAGACCCTAGCCTGCTGGTTCGATAGCACGGGACTGCAAATCGCCAAGGATAAGACCGAGGTGATTTTCCTCAGGGGCAACAAAGAGGGAAGAGAGGTGGACATACAGCTCTTGGGGGAGACTGTCTCCATTAGAAGGGAAGTCAGGTACCTGGGGGTGGTGCTGGATAACCAGCGAAACTACAGACCCCACCTGAGTGGGGTTATTAACAGGGCAGAGCTAGTGGTGGGGACCTTGGGAATGCTCCTACCCAATACAAGAGGGCCATCGCAACGATCGAGACTCCTATATTACTCTGTGTGGGAGTCGATTGTCTTATATGCATGCCCGGTGTGGGCACCAACCCTGGCGGTACAAACCAGGAGAAACCTAATCAGGAGGGCCCAGAGATCAGCGATGATTAGGACGACCACGGCGTATCGTACCACATCTTTCCACGCCCTATGCGTTCTGGCCGGCAATATGCCGATAGATATTAAGGCCGGCATGTGGAGAGAGGTATTTATCAATAACGATAAGGACAGGAAAGATCCGGCATACAGGGGGAACACGCAGGCCCTGAAGACTAGGGGGAACACCCACCGAAAGGTGGCAATGGATAACGCCATGAGGACATGGCAGGAGGAGTGGGAGTCTGTTCCCCAGTCAAACTGGACCAGAAAGCTGGTGAAATCGGTGGGGGCCTTCTCGGGTGAAAAGAGAAAGAGTTTCTGCATGGACTACCACACAATGCAGATCCTCACGGGGCATGGGGCCTTCCAGGCGTTTAAGAAGAGGATCGGGAAAGTAACGAGCGACAGATGCCTGGACTGTCGCGAGGAAGTCAGGGACGACGCCGAACACGTGCTGACTGTGTGCCCTACGTATGACGGGGAAAGAGCAGCCCTGAAGGCCGCCTGCGGGGAGGACCTGAGCGTGGATACGGTCGTGGAGCGCGCCACGAAGGACGAGCGAAGTTGGGCGGCTCTCAAGCGCTTCTCCGCCGACGTAATGAAAGACAGGGAAAACAAGGAAAGAATATTGGAAAAGAAGGCGAGGGAGGAGCGCCTACGAATAAGAAAGGAGGAGATGGCCGCGAGGAAAAGGGACAGAACCAGAATGGCCAGAAAAAGAAAAAGGAAAGAGCACGCGACTGAAAACGAGGAGGCGCGAAAACCGCCGAGAAGGAGGAGGCGATTATTATAATAATAAGCGCCAGAGAACTTAGAGGCCGGGATATGGTACTGAAAACGTAGTGGCAGTATATGCCACCGGCGTATAGGAATTGTATAGGAATTGTGTATATAAGTAATGTAATATATGGGAGATTACCTTGTACTAACCTAACTAAGTTGGTGACCAATAATTGTGTGACTCGGTGTGGGCGTCGGCACTTATGTGTTATTTATTTACGTATTTATTTATTTAACTATCTATTTATTTATTTATTTATTACGTACGTACGTCCACGACAAGAGGAGAGGATTTTCTCGCGAAAGCGAACCCGAGGAGGCCCACTGCATGATGCAGGGCCGAAGAAAGTAGTCCAGTCAAGTACTCGGAGGCCCAGGGTGGAACGCAGAGGAGGCACCTAAAGAGGGGGGTTTTTAGCGGGTAGTCCATAAGATCGGAGAGTCCCGCATAACCCACACACCAGTGTTGGGTATGCGTAAATGCATTTTCCCCCCTCATAAAAAAAAAAAAAAGGTAGCTACCCTGGCCTTCGTCACCCCGCCCGCTGCGACGGTGATCTCGAGGTCCCGGCATTGTGCAACCAATTGTCTGAGGATTGCTCCCACCTCCTCAAGCCGGGCCTCAAGCTTTTCCTCCGATGTCATGCGCTTGGCGCGAGGCAGCGCCTCGGACATCGGAGTCGTCGTCGACGGGGGGGGGGGGGGGGAGTTCGGGGGCATTGGGCGCTGATACAGGGCCCCCCCATCATCCCCCACCCTACCCAGGACTTCCACACTCCTGATGGTGGGGCCACCCGCTGGCACCCCCAGTGGCCCTGAAAAGGGCCGATTGTCGGGGTCCTTAAGACCCCCGCTCTTGCTAGGGGGGGCGTCCTTAGGCGCCCCCAGTGGCCCTGAAAAGGGCCGATTGTCGGGGTCCTTAGGACCCCCACTCCTGCTAGGGGGGGCGTCCTTAGGTGCCCCCAGTGGCCCTGAGAAGGGTCGATTAGGGGGGATTCCCCCCTCAATCCCACCCATAGGGTGGATACTACTGGGCTCCTGCTGCAGCCTCGGTGCTGCAGCCGCCCCACTCCTGACGAGGCCCTCCGATTGCGAGCGACGCTCCGGAGGGGTCCTCGCCAGGGTCCGCCCCCTTACAATGCCGGTATCCGCCGGCGTAGTGGGGGTCTCCGGGATAACTGTATCCCGGATCGCTTTATTCGTGGGGGGGGGGGGGGGTGAGAGTCACCCCCGCCGCCTCGAGCAGCGCGACCCTACTCCTCCACTTGGTCCCGCTGCCCGGCTCCACCTCCACCTCCACCCCATGAGCAACCTCCGGGGAGTCCCCCAGAATAACGAGGGGGGGAGACCCCTCCGAATGCTCATGGGTCCGTTCCATGCTCAACTCATGGTCAGTGAGAATGCCAGGTCTTACCGCTGTAACTTTTTCCCCGGGGTGCAATGGCGGTAATAAATCACCGCCACCCGGGGTGGCACTGGCCCGCCGCATCAGCGCAGTGCCATCGGGCTTACTCATACCCTGCGAACTGCCGACAACATCCACAGGGGCTGATCTTATATCAGCACTCGCCGCATAGTCATCCGAGGCGCGGCTCATGTAAGACATAAAATCATTAAGTGTCTTAAAGGGCGACGACCCCACCGCCCAGCGGATTTCCACCCGACTCGTGGCCCCGATGAAATGGCCACAGCGGCACAACCGGCTAATGCCGGGGGGACCCCGACGCCGCTGGTCCTGTCTCCGTTTATCCGGAGAACGAGACCCCCCATGGGAAGGTGTTAGGCCCATGGGGGGCCCCCAATCCCTCCCTTGAAAACAAAGTGCCCCCCCAAGACCCGCCCGCCCCCACCCCAAGCACCGATGTGGTGAAAACCCCACCGCCCGGGGCCTGTTAGGGCTCCCCAGCCCTATACCGGTACCCCGTGCTTCTACCGGCAACCCCCCTTTTCTTTTCAGGGCTGCGGCAGACGAGCGGAGCAGGAGGGCGGACGGGCCCCGGGACACCAGCCCAGGAGACCCCAGGACAGGTAGGTATGGGCCCAGAAAAAAACGGCCCACCATCTGAAAGCATGCCCCCCCTCCTGATCTTTTAGCCACGGGGCCCAGGTAACCCTGCTCAAGGCCACCCGGGAACCCCGCCGCGGCGGAGGGGACATCAGATGGAGGCCGCACCGCCCACCCACCATCCCTTCCCGGAGGAACGGATGTTTTTATAAAAATGTACTCCTTTAACAGGACCGCAAGGAGGGTGGTCAACCCTTAGCCAGGAAGGTAGCATCCCCCGTCCGGCCCCTAGGTGGGGTAAATCCCCCACCCAGGACCCGAAGGGGAACATAGCCACCTTCCCAGAGCTCCCCCACCACGCTCAAGGTGGTTGACCCTGGAGGGAGTGACCCTGGAGGGAGGCTGTACAATCTTACTATTTGCCATAAAATAATACATTCATCATTTCATTTCCAGATGAAAGATGCTCTCCCGACGCCACAATCCCCACAAAATACTGAGGAGGTTGAAGAGAGAAAGAGAGAGGAGGAAGAGGAGGAGGTGCAAAGGAGAGAGAAGATGGAGAAGGAGGCGGCAGAGAAGATGAAGAAGGATATGGCAAAAGTAAGTTATGTTGAATGTGTGTGTTTCTCTGAACTTTGTTTGGTATAAATGACGAATATTTTTTTGATCCGAATATTTTTTGAAATTCACTATATGAGCCGTTGTTTTTGAAAGTGGTATAAGTCCATTTTTTTAGACAAAATTGTTGGAAATTGCTTCACAAAGGTTTAGAATTAACGCCACTTTATGAACACTACTATAGTTTATTAAGTAAAACAATACACAGTGTATCCGCGTATCAGTGTGAGTTAGTAAATGTGAAAGTATACAAGAGAATGAATTGACTTGACGAATCAGAACAGGCTGTGCACGGTCTTGTAACATTTCTTAGACTGACTACGGTCGTCGCTTCTCGCTCCAGGCAGGACCCTTCGCCCCCACCCTTTTTCCCGAATAGAGGAAACACAGCCCCTTGTACCTAAGACCCTAACGGTGTGAATCGTTGAACTCCAACACCCTTCCTCAACGATAATCACTTATCCGCATCTAATTATTTGCTAATTAATCCGCAACATTCCGCCAAATATCTTAACTTTATCTTTCCCAACGGTTTCGTTAACATATCCGCTGTCATCTCACTTGTAGGGCAATACTCGTAGTTCATAATTCCTAGTTTCTTCAATTCTCTGCTATAATGAAACTTAGTATCTATATGTTTGGTCCTATTACTAAATTTCTTATTTTCTATAAGTTTGAGACAACTTTGATTGTCTTCGTAAATTGTTGTCCTTTCCTCTGTTTTCCCATGAAAATCTTGCAACAGATTGCGTATCCATACTCCTTCCTGCGATGCTTCAGCCAGCGCAACATATTCAGCTTCGGTAGTAGATAAGGCCACACATGATTGCTTCCGGCAGGCCCAACTTATCGGTGCTCCAAAATATTGAAAAATATACCCGCTGTTAGATTTTCGGGCTGCTCTATCCTGAGCCCAATCTGCATCTGCAAAACCAACTAATCCCTTCCTACCATCTCGCTGACCTAGTCTCAATTCGTAATGTATTGTTCCCTTTAAATAACGCACAACTCTCTTCACTTCCGTCCAGTCAGCCGTAGTGGGTTCCTTATTATGCTGACTTAAAATCGCAACGCTTGCTGAAATATCCGGTCTAGTATTAACAGCTAGGTACAATAACGCACCAATTAATTGCTGATACTTATTACTATCTGGCATTATTGATAGACCATCCCTATATTTTATATAACCCGAATCTAATGGTATATTAGAGTTTTTCGCATCCTGCAAGTTAAATCTGTTCAAAATTTTCTTTATATATTCTGTTTGTCTCATGCAGTAAAAACCATCTTTATCTCTTCTAATTTCTACGCTTAAATAATGGTTTAATAGACCTAAATCACTAAGATGAAAATGATTTTTTAAACAATGCGCTATCTTATCTATATTATTTACATCTTTTGCCGCTATCAAAATATCATCTACATAAACTATTACATAAACAACTTCACCTTTGTCACTCTTTATATACAAGCATGGATCTGTATTACTTTTTCGAAACCCGAATTTCCTTAATAAGTCATCTAATTTATCATTCCATACCTTTGCTGCTTGCTTTAGACCGTAAATACTCTTTTTAAGTTTGCAAACATAATCCTCTTTACCTGGTATGACATAACCATTTGGTTGCTTCATGTATATGGTCTCTGTCAAAACCCCATTGAGAAATGCTGTCTTCGCGTCGAAATGCTTAATCGACATATTATTCTGACCTGCAATTGCTAAAAGAGTCCTTAAAGTTGTTTGTCGCACAACAGGTGCAAAAACCTCGTCGTAGTCGGTTCCGTACTTCTGCGAGAACCCACGTGCGACCAGTCGAGCCTTATATTTTTCAATGTTTCCCTCGGCGTTCCGCTTTAATTTGAAAATCCATCTACATGTGACGATGTCCCGATCCTTTGGTTTAGGCACAATGTCCCACGTACCATTATCTTTTAAGGATTTAAGCTCCTCTTCAATGGCATTCTTCCATTTGTCCTTATGTGGTCCTGATAAAGCCTCTTTTATATTTCGTGGTCAACTGTCCTCGATTTTGATTTCTTTTACAGTTGCCGCCATGTACCTGTCTGGTGGCACACCTCTGTTTGTCCTTTCAGAACGTCTACATTTCATTTGGTTTACGTCTTCATTGTGTGTATTTGTTTGAACTTCGCTATCAGTTTCATCTGCGGAACAGAAATTTTCTTCCGTGCTGTCTTCTGTTGATGACTCCTCTTCAATAATGTTTACTTGCACGCTCTCCTGATTATCTCCATCCTGAGATTCAGATCTTGTAAAAATAATTTCATCGTGCAGTATCTCATTACTATTTACCCTTTTTTTCGCGAATTCCATCTAGAAAAATCACGTCTCGACTAATTTTAATTCGGTTAGTATCAATATCCAATAATCGATACGCCTTCGATTCTTCCGAGTATCCGACAAACGTGTATTTTTCTGCCTTGTCATCTAACTTTCTTCGCTGTTCCTTATGAACATGCACATATGCTTCGCAGCCAAAAACATGTAAATTTTTTACATCTGGCTTTTTTCTAAACCATAGTTCGTATGGAGTCCTTTCTGTTGCTCTAGTGAGTAATCTATTCTGTAAATAATTGGCTGTACATACCGCTTCACCCCAATACTTCTTTTCCATATCTGCATCAAGTAGCATGCATCTGGACATCTCCAGCAACGATCTATTTTTGCGTTCTGCAACTCCATTTTGTTGCGGTGAATATGCTGCTGTAAATTGAGATTGAATTCCTTCCTTCCTTAAATATGACTGCAAATCTTCATTGATATACTCCCTTCCTCGATCCGACCTTATAACTTTAGGTTTCTTGTTAAATTTCGTTTTTACCATTTCGATAAATTCTTTAATAAACGGTGCTGCTTCACTTTTATAAGTCATCAGGAATACTTTTGTATATCTTGAAAAATCGTCAATAATTGTTAAAATATACCTCTTATTTCCTGGCGTCATAGTCTGCATGGGTCCACAGACGTCTGTATGAATGAGATCTAAAGTTGATCGAGTCCTATTTGTTGCTTCTTTGGGAAAAGGTATACGTGCCATTTTGCCCTTTATACAGCATTCGCAGATTTCGCGCGTCCCACAGTCGTTAATCTTGATACCTGTCGCTAGACCTTTTTCGGCCAACTCCTTAATTGCAGCCGGATGACGATGTCCAAAACGCCGATGCCATGAATGCTGACAGTCGTCCGTATGCCCCGTATTTATGGCCTCATTGACCGCACAGGCCTTTTCGACCGTTTCCAACTCGTATAACTCCGAAAACATTCTAGCCGTTGCCTGCAGTTCCCCGTTCCTAAGAATTTGACACTGCTTTTCTTCAAAGATAACCTGGTACCCATCCTTCGTTAGCCTCTTGACTGACAATAGATTGCAGCCAAGGGTCGGAACATGCAACACGTCCTGCAATGAAATTTCGACAACTTTCCCAGAGTCCGCACCGTACTTAATGGTTCCTGAACCGATGCCTTCCACTTCAGCCGTCTTTTCTTCGTCTGCAAGACAAACGTGTCCCTTCCTGCCAGAGTCAAGTTCAACAAAAAAATCCTTCGAGGTTGTCATGTGACTCGTTGCACCGGAATCGACGATCCAAAAACTTTCTTTTCCCTTTGTTGCATTTACTTTGAAACAAGCTTCTCTCAACACTGCATAAAAACAAAATTCCGAAGAAGTCTTTTCATCGGATACTTTATTTGTTTTTTCTTGTTTGCTTTTCCAAGCCTTATATTTAACGCATTCACTCTTAAAATGTCCTGGTTTTTTACAGAAAAAACAACTTTTTTGCTGTTGCGCACCGCTTTTATTCTTAAATGCAGTTTTCATAGCTGCCTCTGGAAAATTTTCTTTTGCATCCTTTGCGCTCTTACGCCTCTTATATTCGTCTATTAGTTTACTTTTTACGAATTGCGTGCTAATTTCACTATCCTGCCTACTCTCTAATGCCGTCACTAAACTATCGTACGAATCCGGTAAACTTCCTAATAATAATGATGCTATGAGATTATCAGGCAAATCCTGTCCAAGAGCTGAGAGTTGATTGATATGATTGGAAAAAGTCGTAATATGGTCTTCCATATTCCCACCTTCCTTTAGCACCATTCTGCATGCCCGTTTTAACAAAAATACTTTACTTGTTAAGGTGACTTTCTGGTGGTATCCTTTAAGTGCATCCCAAGCTTCTCGTGCAGTCCTAGCAGTCCTTATGTGTTGCAATTGGTTATCTTCTACCAATAATCCAATTGTCGCACGTGCTTGGTCATCCCTGTTCGACCATGCAGCGTATCCCGCATCCGTCGGAGCGATCGCGTCCTGTTTGATTACGTCCCACAATTTTTCTTTAATTAGTAACAGTTCTACCCTGTAGCTCCATACTGAATAATTTTCTCCATTCAGTTTTTGTACGGCGAAACGAAATCCTGCATTATCTGCCATGGTTTCACTTGATGTTTCTCCAACAAACAATCAAAACGCTAATGTCCTTAATTGTTCTTATTGTCTTTAGTCTTTACACAATCACACTACACCTTCACTAAAAAACACTGGTTCCTGGGCCCATAACCTGTTGGAAATTGCTTCACAAAGGTTTAGAATTAACGCCACTTTATGAACACTACTATAGTTTATTAAGTAAAACAATACACAGTGTATCCGCGTATCAGTGTGAGTTAGTAAATGTGAAAGTATACAAGAGAATGAATTGACTTGACGAATCAGAACAGGCTATGCACGGTCTTGTAACATTTCTTAGACTGACTACGGTCGTCGCTTCTCGCTCCAGGCAGGACCCTTCGCCCCCACCCTTTTTCCCGAATAGAGGAAACACAGCCCCTTGTACCTAAGACCCTAACGGTGTGAATCGTTGAACTCCAACAAAAATACTTCATTATGCTAATTGTAAAGGGGAAATAAGATTGAAATATTAATAAGTTTGTTATTATTAGTTATCTTAACGAGGTAATTTACTTTTCATACTAGTTTAATTATAAATTCATTATAATATAACTGAAATTATTTTTTAATAAACTCGACTATTCGTTTACTTGTAAGTAATGAAGACGCGTATGTCATTGTTTTAATTATTTTTTACATTAAAAAGATACATTTCACACAAGCCAACTTCAATTAAAACATAAATTTCCAATTGCTACTTGTTATATTTTTTATAATATGTTATTATTGAAAGTAGTAGAAGTCGATCTGTACCTACAAAATCGTTTATTTTCTTTAACATTTTTATTGATTAGTATATCATAATAAAATTTAGCAACTTTATAGTTTTAACAACATTACCAGAATTGCTTAACGAATGCGAAGATTTTTAAGTTGATTCAAACGCAAACCCTTAAATATCTCAATGTCTGAATAAATGGATTTATACCACTTTCAAAAATAACCGCTCATATGTAGGCGTAAAACTAGAAAATGTCATTTTTATGGTACTGTTTCAGATGAAAAAGGAGATCAAACGCCTTAAATATTCGCGTGGTGGAGGGCGTGGCGGAGGGCGCCGAGGAGGCCGCCGTGGAGGCCACGGCGGCAACCCTATCATTATAAATAATTTTTAATTGTCAAATTTTAAAAATATATCATTTATAATTTCTGAATGACTGTTCATTTTGTTTGTTTTAATGAAATGTAAAACTTTCACATTTTCTATCGTGTCGGCATGAACGTTTTCAGTAACATACTGCTGAGATTTTCAAGATGCAAAACACGGTATAAATCGGATTATTTTTAGCATTATTAGATTACAAATGTTACGCATTTATATTTAATTATCTAGTACAGTTCTAGAAATAATCCGATTTATACCGTATTTAACTTCGTTTGAAAACGTCACGTTTTACATTTTATCAAAACTGTATGCCTCTCCAATCGAGATTACAAGCCGCCGCCGAACAGCCCAAGTCCTTGCTGGTCGGGACCAGCGTTGAGCCCGTCTCGTGAACAGAGTCCTAATTCCGAGTGTTCGTTTCTCACTTCTTTCTGGCCGAAGGGGGAAGCGAGATGGGACGCTTTGCGTGCGCAGCGGGCGCGAACGCAAAGGACGGAGTGTCACGGCACTCGAACGACGGAGTGAGACAAAACATCCACGCGTCGTCTGTCTCGTACCGTCCTGGCTCGCTTTCAATGGCTCTCGCTCGCTCTCATTCCATCTCGCTCTCGTCTTCACCGGACAAGAGTGAGTCAGAAGTGGTGGGGATAGCAAAAAGTCCACATCATGTACACCAAACCGAGCCCGTAATGAGACAATACTGTAATATCTTTTATTTGAGTTTATCCAGATAATATCTTTGCCCATTTCTGTTCTCCAGCCGCTTCGCCGTGATTCGTTCAAGCCTCCCTTACGACAAAATAATAATAGAGTAAATGACTTTCGATACGTCTCGGCAACTATGTCTTTCCTACATTTATCGGCTAGATTGGACTTCCACCGGTTTTGATGGTACAAGGCACGAATATACCATCAACGCCGGTGGCGGAGAATCCTTGAAGCTTCATTCTGTCATTTCTCGAGTCTGTCTCAGTACACGATTCATAAATTCATTATTATTTCGACGTACGGTGGTTATTAGCGCTCATACGCACCAGACCACCCTGCACGGATGTCTGCTGAAGGCAACTATACCCGCAAAAACTTCTTTCATGCCGATTCCAGGGCGAAAGTTGTAATTTACGGTTTGTTTACTACATCTCGTATACGCAGGGTCGGCGGAACCATTATGCAAGTTACGCGCCGCATAAGGGCGCCAGCCGAATGGGACGCTAAAAAACTGTCTCGCACGCTTAATAATATAGGAATCCAACCCCCACATAGACGAAATGTTCACCCCGTAAAGATAAAACATATTAAATAGGAAACAGGTGCAAAAATTTGGGGCGCCAAAAATTTTCCTGCATAAGGGCGCCAACTAACCTCGCGTCGGCCCTGCGCATACGTCACGCTGGTGCTACGTGCTGCATTACACCATTAGCGCCACCAACGGACAAGCCCTGAAGTTTCATTCTGTCAGTTTTCGATTCATAAATTCATTATTATTTCGACGTACGGTGCTTATTAGCGCTCATACGCACCAGACCATCCTGCACGGATGTCTGCTGAAGGCAACTGTACCCGCAAAAACTTCCTTCTGGCCGATTCCAGGACGAAAGTTGTAATTTACGGTTTGTTTACTATACGCGTATATGTACACGCTCAACTTAGCTTGTGTGAGCGTACGCACACATTCAAGGCCCGGTGAGACGGCCCCCTTAAGGCCATTCCGAGCAGAACGTTATATACACCGCATCCTACCTCCTTGTCAACTCGCCGAAAGTCGCCGCCGCCGCGAAACGACGCGATCGGAAGTTTTGTATAAAAATAATCCACAGCTTTGAATAAACTTTGTTATTATTTAAACACTGCCTTTGCTCATTCGCCGAACCCGGACATACCGACTGAGTCGGCAAACAAATCCCTTCTCCGTCCCACCGACAATCGTCTCGCAACCAAGGACGGTTACAGATGTGCTAAATTTTAATAAATTTAGTTATAAGTAACTTCGATTTTTTTATTAATTTAAAATTTTTTAGGTGAGGAGGCTCTGATCAGTATAATAGCGATGTTGTTTCTATTTCCAGATTATGTTGTGTTGAAGTGTATAATTCTCATATATATGATTTAATGGATGCCCGGCGACTAAAATTAACATCCTACAGTCGTGCCATCTGCAAGATAATTACTTCTGGAAAGGAAGCCATTACTGATTTTCGCAACGCCCACAAACGGCGAATTGTTGCTGCTACAGCGGGAAATAACAAAAGCAGCCGGGGGCACGCGATTTTTACAATAGTAAGTATATTACAGTAGTAGGGCTATGCCGATTCCAATTCAAATTTGAGTTTGAATGACCTTGAAACTCAAATTTGAGTTTGACACGTGTTGAATGTACAGTGCTGTCTCTCAAATTGCACGCGTTTTCGGATTCTCTATACACGCGAAGCTATCCCCACTACTTCGTTTGTAGTCGCCGCGCCGCCGCATCGGGTATCGGATGTCAAAGAGAAAGCCGAAGAAAGGTTCATAACCTTTCTCAATAGTGACACATCTGACACTCTGACCGTGTGAACCGTCATACGATACTCGGTTCCGCCGAGCGACGAGCAAAAAATCCAGTTCTCGCTGCGCCATCCCCCTTGAGCACTCGAGCGTGAAATCAAAGGAAGCCGAATAAACTACTCGTCTCTCAAATTGCGTGCGCCCGGTCCCGACACACGCGGCTATAGAGAGACAGAACTGTAATATAATACTTTGGGAAGCGCCGAATCTTAGAATTATGCGGTGTCAGCTGAAATTTCTTTCCAAACCCAACAAAAACTTTTATAAGAGGGACATCTTCTGTTAAAAATGTCGTATGAAAATCGTTTTACGATGGAAACTAATAAAAACTTGGTAGAGACTAATTTAAACGAATTAAAGTCGGTAATAGATTATAAAAGTTTTTGTGTCAACTACAGGCCTCGCCCGCTAATAATTCCTTAAAACCGAAGCTGAAAATCTGAGCACTGAATTGATTTGTGGCCAATAAAGGAATGTCAAGTATAAAAAGTGACAGAGGAATCAGTGTTCGAACGGAGAACGAGAATACAATTGGAATTAGCAAAGTTGATTTCACAATCTTTGCGTGAGAACTTTTTTCGTGAATTAAAGGGAATTAGCTTCTTTCATACATGAGTCATGTTTATGGGGGGGGATTTCATCACTTTTTTCATAATTTGTAAATTTTTGTTGTGTTGATCTTATCAAGCTAATGTACCGCCGGTCACTCTCTAGGAAATTTCACCACAAAGAAAACGTATATATGCGAGGAAAAAAATTTATTACTTAATAAATTATAAATAAATTAACAATATTAAGTTAATAACCTCCCGTCGCTATCGCGCGAGATCTTCTTTACCATCGTGACGTTTCAAAAATGTTAACAACTAAAGTCCAGTTCAAATATATTGGCCGGTGAGTTTCGTTTCGCGAGCAGCGCGCGAGGAGAAATCAGCCACCACCACCTGACGATCGTGGATTGGCAGTTGAAGTTGCTGGGTAGCCGAGGGGTATGGGGGGGTAACGGGAACGGTGCTCGACTCCGCCTGTCGTCACAGCTACGTTAGCTGTGGGGCTGTTGTTTATTCTTAGCGTAATAGTTGTGTGCGTTACGGAGCTATGCGCAGACCAATAGGAAATGAAGCTAACGAGGAAGAATGACCAATATAGCTCCTGAATTTCTTCGGAACGAACGCACACCTATTCTGATGTGTGTAAAACCACTTCTGTCTCACTCTTGCCCGGCGAAGGCGAGAGTGAGCGCGAGGCACTGAAAGCGAGCGAGGACAGGACAAGCCAGATAACGCGTTGATGTTGTGTCTCGCTTTGTCCTTTGGGCGCCGTCACACTCCGTCCTTTGCGTGCGCGATGATCGCAAGGGCTTACGCCTTGCGGTGAGCACGGGAACCGCTTCGCAGAATCTTGACGCAGACCCGACTCAAGTCTTTTTTTGCGCCATAGGCGAACTTCTCACATTACGCTCTTTATTATAATACATTTATTTGAGATTATTTATGGCTGTACTCTGAGAAATTAGGCAACTACTAGGGCGTAAGGTTGACAAAAGGTACAAAATGGTATTTTCATTGTTGGCATTGTTGAAAATAAATTTTTAAATGAAATACTACAAAATTGTACTACAACGGTTTTAAACTACGAGTAAAAATTAAGAGTACGGATATGAAGAAGCTCAATTAAATGTATTATAATAAAAATGGAGGAATTTGGCAAGCTCTCCTAGGACGCAAAAAAGACTCGTGCCGTGCCTGGCAATCTGATTGTTGCACGCATGCGGCGAGGAGTCACGAACTCACGATTCCATCTGAGCGTTCGCGCCCGCCGCGCACGCCGTGAAGCGTTCCATCTCGCTCCCCCCTTCGGCTAGAAAGGAGCGAGAAATGACCGCGCGGAATCGTACCCGCCGTCTATGTGCTCAAAGTGGTGGGGATGCTTCGCTGCATGTGTGCGTACCTCACGGACACTAATTCCCACCGGGCAACGAGTAGGCATAGCCCTAGAGAGAGCGAGAACGCAGAGAAAAGGAGCACCGAGGCAGGCAACCGGTGTGGTGGGAGAATACCCCTCGCGAAGCTCACCGGCCAATATATATGAACTGGACTTTAGCAGGTTATGATTTAATGACAGCCAAGTGACATTTATAAATTATGCTTTCGAGGCGACACCTACTGGCGTCAAGTGGAGGAGGAAAACGTGACGTCACAACTCGTAATCCTAAAAGTATCATTTTTATAACTATTAATTCAGAATAAATCTTATATCTTTTAGACAAATAGCTTGATACATTAAGTAAAACGACATATGGGTTCGAAAAAAAAAATGATTCGCTTAATCATGTAAAAACATCGGCACTATGTCATAAAATAAGATAAGAAGGCTAAAATAGCTCCGACGACCTGTCAATTTCGCTATCTTTCGTGTATAGAGACATGGTCGCTCAGTGTGCCTATGGGTAGAGGGGAAGGGGGAATTAGCTTCCAGACGCGACCGCGTCTGTTGATGTCAAGGGCTTCCTCATATCTGCAATTTTGATCACTTCTTTACGGTAGCACAGTTTTTCGCATGAAATGCATGAATTTTTAGCAGTATCTAATGTTCTTTTGGTAAATTGTTTAAAAGCATTTTTATATTTAGACATTATGTTTTGTTCATTTAGATTTTTTATTTCGTACGATTTCGGTATCGTAGTTCTACTCTTCTATATCGCTTCTTTACTAATTTTTTTGAGATATTCTATATCAGTGTCATCCAAACTCTTGTCAAGATTCTTTATATTATTGCACTGTTCCAAAATTCTACAAATAATTCTCTTTAAAACTCTTACATTGACAAAATGGGGAGCTAAAAGTAAAACTGGTAAAAATGTCGAAGAGCATGTATCAGGTTCAACATAACAAAGAAATGAATGTCCTAATTTGCGGGACATGTAACTTCTAGTGCAAGATAACAAGTTTTTGGCAAATTTATAAACACTCTTTACTTTGAGCCTGTCAGCAGTCTCCAACAATGCTTGATATCTTTGTATAATGGATTCGTTATCAATTTTGCAAATATCATCACACATCCATATTTTGCTTTCTTTTTTGTTATTGTCGTCTAATAATGGTAATACGTTCGTAACTTGGCCTTTCTCATTGAGAATAAGAAGTTTAGTTTCAATTGGCAGAGGTTCTAAAACTTTGTCAATATTCACACCATTTGCTTTTTTCGCCTCTGTTTGATCTTCCAATTGTGTAAATTTATTTTCATGTTCATTTACCTCTATGTCGTCGTCCTTTTCGTTTTTATCTTTCTGATGAGAATCACATTGAGAATTCTTTATCAGGAATTTGTGTTTGTATGCCGCCTCATAAAAGTACGGTTCAGAAGACGGTAAATGCTTTGAAAATCCACATAATGCTTCAGTTCTATCCGAAATATTGCATTCTGGACAATTGTTAGCCCGAGTCAAAGCAACCTCAGCTTTTTCTTTCAAGAGTCTTATATTTTTTCTCAAATAGAATAAGTAGCTTTTCCTTTTCTGCATACACCAATTATACATTTTCATAGCTTCAAATCGACTACTCACTACACATTTCTTTTTCATTTCTGAAAGAAGAGATTTGGAAATATTCTTTATATATCTGTCAGAAGAAAGATGAAACTTTATGGTGTAATTGTTTTTTCGTATCTTTCCGACTTGTGCAATGCGATGTTTTTTGCATATATTGTATTTTTTTTCCAGCAATTTTATTCGTATTTTTTTTTCCTATAATAGTTGCGATCATGATTTTTTCTATCATTAATCTCGGGATTATTTTTTTGTGAATCAGTTTGCAAAATTTGTTCCACCATATTAGAAGGAGTCTTCATTAATTTGTTATCAATATTTCTTTGATCATTACAATATTGAAGTACAGGAAACATGTCTATGGTACTATTTTTTAACATTTTGATCAAATGGTCACGCATTTTATTACGATCATATTGCACTTCTGTAGGTTTTACTCTTAATGCTAGTGACACGGCATTAGCTATTGCGTATACGCCACAATCATTGAAATTTGTTTGCATCTGTACCGAGTGAAGAATGACACCTTTTTCTTCGAAAGGATAAAATGGAAATAATCGTTTTAGGATAATTTCATGGTGTCGATGTACAATTCTTTTGTTCAGAGAATCATATATATAAATCAAATTTGTATCATAATCACAGCAAACCCAATGGCCACCTGTGCTATCAGACCAATTTTCGGTCGCTTGGCTGTATAAAATTTGTATATGTTCTTTTGATTCGTCTACTGGGATTATTGCATCTGGATGTTGTAGTAAAAGCGGATCTATGGGTTCATAACCATAAAATTGTCGAAGAATATTGTGAAAATGGCTTATATGAGTGTCTTCTAACCACTCCCCTATCTGAATGATCTTTTCATCTTTTTCTGACAATTCCCTTTTTCTCAATTTCCTCGCTCGTGGAATTGTTTAATGGAAATGGGTTATAAAATAAACAGCAAACACAATATATTCTATTAAAACTCAGCTTTATTTACTAAGCTTGGAAGGACGTCGTATCAAGCTGAAAGCTAGACTCGAAGTGAAGAAAGCGCAAAGGCAATGTGAAAAGTCCGTTACCCACTTAAGTAAAAAAGGACAAGGCCTGCGTTCTGTCTCTTACCCTGGCAGTTAGGTATAAGGAAAACTCGGCAGACCCATGGGTCCTCTCACCTCTGGCCCCTGGTTTACTGCTTTCCCCAGTGGTTCTCACACATAACCAAATTCATTTATGTTCTTTGGAACGTAATTATTACGAACAATCCAACATTGTTGTAGAGTTATTTGTTCTCGAAATCAAATGCTTACAAGAACGTTTCAAATCAGTTACTATTTTATCATTCATAAATTTATTCTCATCAGCAAACAGTTTTTTGTTATCCTCAGTCATTATATTATCGTTGGATGGCTGTCTAACATCTACCTTGATTTTTCGATTTCGAATATTTTTGCCTAACCTTTCGTAACATTTATTCCGTGCAACTTGTAACGGCAAAACTTGTTGAGGAGTTTTAACATTAAGATCTTGCGGAAAATGTTCGAACTGTATTTCTTCCGTCAACAATTTCAAGAGGTGATTTCGCATAAGTGTTGTATTATAGTGAACATTTTGTGGTTTAATACCAAATGCTAATGAAACGACAATTGCTATAGCCATGACTCCACAATCTCTTGTATTTTTTTGTGTTTGAACCATCGGAAAACGCACGGTTTTTTCCGTAATTGTAATATGAGGATACAATTTTTCTAAAAACAGTTTTTGCTCTTTATGTAATGGATCCGCAAAATTCTGCAGCGTATCGTATATGTAAATATTTGTCCCGTCATAGTAACTGCATGTCCAACAATGTTGTGGACGATGCAAAATTTGAATGTGATCTAAATCTTTCCTAACAGGTTTGATTTCTAAAAGGTTATGTCTAAGATAGGTAGGTCGAATTTCGTAATTAGCGACTTTGTACAATAAGTAAGAAAAAACCGACATATGTGAATCCTCAAGCCGGCCATCGTTTGACTCACATCTTATAGCTTTCTTATCCTCTTCGGTTAAATATTTCTGAGGAACATTAAAATTTAGATCCTGTGTTCTAGATATCAGATCTTTATTTTCTACATATACATACATTTTGGTATTTTTATATATATATATTAACTAACTTTAAACTTTATTAAAAGTTTTTATATTCGAGACTTGGCGCACTGCAGCCTATCGAATGATGTTATAAGATAAGGCGCGTATGCAGCCTGTATAAAGTTTACTCGGAATAGCGCACAACAGCTGACCGAGTGTACTTTATTTAATTTGGAAATATTCCAACCTGTAAAAAACAAAAAATTTGTAATAAACACTATTATATATCATACGTATTATTATTCATAAATGTAAAGGTCACTTACCAAATATAATATTTGTACTTTTATTTCTCCTACTGAGAAGAATAGAATGTCCTTCCAGGGGACTTGATACTAAAAAGATACACAAAAGCCGAGACATCGAGGGAAAAAAGTTATCGATGTGGCGTGGAATGACCCAGAAATTAGCACTAAGGTTACATAGTCACAATTTTGAACTCTAATCGAGATTTTACTGTAGGTCCTACATTTTTAGAAGTTTGTTGACAGTCTCGAACGTAGGAGAAGAGAGCGAGTGGAAAATGGACTGCCGATTGTATCCATCTTTTTCATTCGCTATCCTTCTCTGCGGTCGAATCTTATTACCACTAAATATGTATTATCCAAATTATACCGTGTTTGGTGTAATTAATCATTACAGAAACATCACAAATGTTACGATGCTTTATTTATGAAAATATTATTATTATTGCATTACTGTGAACATCATTCTAATATATCTTGGTGATACGAAGAGGAACGTAACATGATACAAATGTTCCTCTTAGACAACGTGATTCCTTCGCTATGCAAACCAAAGAAAATGCACATTTGGCCCGTTTTCTTTTCATACGCACACATCTGCACAACCATCTCCGCTACTCGCAACCGAATGCAGCCACAAGCAGACATGTCTGCATTGCGATACGCGGCCGTGTGAGTGTATCGCAACGTGTGCACTTGACCGCGTGTGAAAAGAATACTTTTCGCATTTCAATCCAGGGTCATTCCACGCGAAATCGGACACTTTTCGGAGTGACATTTGGGATTTTTGTGAAACTTGGATATGTTGTAGTCTTTAGTGATATATAAACGTATTTCAAAGGATTTTTAAAAATTTTCAAAAATTGTGGAAATTGACATTCTTTCGCCTCGTGCTATAGCTAATGCTTTTTCCTTTTTTCCAGCATCTTCCATTTTGCGTTGTGCGGCCACTTCGAGGGCATCGATTAGGTCCTTCTGACAGTTCTCGTAGATCCTTTTCGTCATACAGGACACGTTCATGGCAGTCAATATGTCCTCCAGATGATTATATCCCCATAAAAAAACTTCAAAAAAGTAAAAAAATTACGCCAAGTACATGAAAATCTAATAACTCACAAAAAATAGAAGATAATAATATAAATCACGAAAAATAGAAGAAAATATACAACAAATAAATCACAAAAATAGAAGATAATAATATCACAAAAAATAGAAAAATATACAATACAAAAAAGATGTGAAATCAAAGTGAGCTGCCAGTACATAGAGGTGCTTTCCAACTGCGCTTAAGGGGGTAGACACGTCACGTGGTCTGGCCGGCGGGGCCGGTCGGTATTACAGCAGATTTTTTCTGCACAGAAATGGTAATACCCATAGATACGCGGTTGCCTGTGCACGCGAGAGGGGGCTGTTCGCTATTTCCATATTCTATTTTGAATGTGGAAAGAAATTGTCAGCTGTTGCGTTATACTTGTAAAAATTTAAAGAGAAAGTCCGCTGGTACTGCAAACGTAGAAAATTCATTGTACATTTACTTGAAATGTGCTTATGCTACAATATTCTACGTTGGCAGTAAGGAATTATAAGTGAAAAGGAAAAATACACGAGGACATGTCCCCAGAAAATGAAGTTTGTTAGGATAGGGTCAGGTTTTAATTAGCAAAACACTGAAACAGAACATGAAATACATATCCTATGCAGAAAGCATTTATGACCAAACATATATAAAATTGTGTTTGATGTTGAATCCAACGCATAATTATTATGTGGTCCCTCCTTGAAGTGACAGAAATTATAACCTATGAATATGCTATATGACAATAAATGTTTAGCGGCTGTTTCGTTCTTTTGCGCTACATTTGTGAACTTTTCATCATTCTTCCGAAACATTATTATTACGCCGCAACAGTATCTTTATGAAATCGGGTCTAACGTATAGGTTATATTTTCTGTCACTTGGAGGAGCGGTTTTTTTTGGTTACTTGGAAGAGCGGATTTTCTGCCCTCGAAGTGACAGAAAATATAACCTATATGCTATACCCGATTTCCTAAAGATACCGTTGCAGCGTAGTAATAATGATTCGGAAAGATGATAAAAAGTTCACAAATGTAGCGCAAAAGAACGAAATAGCCGCTCAACATTTATTGCCATATAGCATATACATAGGTTATATTTTCTGTCACTTGGAAGACAGAAAATCCGCTCCTCAAAGTGACAGAAAATATAACCTAAGTATATGCTATATGACAACAAATGTTTAGTGGCTATTTCGTTCTTTTACAAAACATTTGTGAACTTTTTATCATCCTTTCAAAACATTATTATTACGCCACAACGGTATCTTTAGGAAATCGTATATAGTATATAAGTTATATTTTCTGTCACTTCGAGGAGCCGATCACATAATAATCACGCGCATCTAGCGTGCGCATTTTCAGTAGCGGATTTCATGAACGAATTCTGAACTAGATATATTATGAAACACAATGTTTACGAGGTTTATTACTATTTTATTTGTAAAAGATGCTTCAATTCTTTTAATGTTCCTGTCCATATAACTGTTGACTATTAACAAATAATATAAAAAAAAGTACTAAAAAATATTGGGAAACACCGAATTTATGAAATTTTTCCGCGAATCCTGTTATGTGCCCCACTGTTGGGCGTTACCATCGCAGGCCACACCGACGCAAAGGATAAAATAATGATTACACGAGAGTACACACGACTGAACTATATTGTTACATAAATAGAGCAATATCGGTTACAAAACAGTTAGGTACAAGACAGTCTTCTGGTCTTCTGGGCCTATACGCGGTGCTCGGAATACTGCTCTCCCCTCTGGAAGAGCGGACGTCTCGGCCGCATTGAATCCTCTTCGGAATCTTCGTACCCCTGCCTGAAGAAGTGGTCGTGCAGCCCCGTGGCTTCTTCAGACATCCGCCTCGGCATTTACCTTCTCGCTCAGGGGAAAACCACGGAAAAACCCTGAGCAAGGCGTGGGTACAACGGGAATTCTCGATCTGCCACGATGAAACGCTCCAACTTCTGCTTCCGCGACGTCTCTGGAACTCTGCAGCTTCCTGTCCCACGACGTCTCGGGAACTCGACAGCTCCTTGTCCCACGACAAAATCCACGGGGAGCTCCGAGCGCATTCCTCTTTCATGTGTCCCACGACGAAATCCACGGAGAGCTCCGGGTCCAGCAGTCAGGCACAGGTACCGCGGGGCTTCTAATTCTCCCTCGACGAAACGCCCCTGGTCCTTGTCCCGCGACGTCCCTGGAACTCCAGTCTGGAACGTCCCACGTCGACTGCAACGCTCCGACGCTGCATCCTCCTTCGTGCAGCCTCCGGAACCCCGTGCAGACTCCAGCGCTGCCTCATTTGCAGGCAGTCTCCTACAGAAGGACGTCCGGCGACGTCTCCACTGCTTCGGCGACGTTCCCTCCTCCTCGTCGAATCCTTGGTCGCGGTCGACCCTCTCCCCCAGGGACTCGTCCTCGATGTCCTTCCGGTGGCCGTACGAGCTTAAGACTTCAATCCCTTCACGGCTCCGGATTTCATGCAAAAGAGACGGAGAAGCATTAACATTTACTTTCATTTGAGAGAATCCGTTGGAGCTGAAAGAACCGGGAAGATGGAAAGGCGAGACAGAACCGATAACAGGGGATCACAGCTCATGAGCATGTTATCGGCCCGTTCCCCGATCAATATGCCCAGCACGCCAGCTCGTCTGCATTTTCTTTCTTCTGGGCTTCCTGTCATCTTCTCCCTCTCTCAGGCCTTGGCTTTCAGATGGCCCCATTCCTCTTCGTGACTTCTGGTGCAGACCCAGGGGACCGTCCTGTGCGTCCTGTTAACGCTCCCGTCTCCGCGACATCTCCTCCAGCCGATCCAAGCAGTCGCACCGCTTGTCCGACTGGTGGTTGGAGATGCCATTTCCCGGCTGCTGTCCACCCTGTCGACGCGAACCTCTTGGTTTGCACAAACCGGGGAGGAGCCAAGATTCACGCCAACAGGGCTAGAGAAGCGGTTTCACGTATGTCCGCGCTCCACTGCGGACCGCTACTCTGTCGTAGCACAGACGGGGAATTCGGGAACGCGTATCCAGGCCGCGGTGGCAGTCCCCCGACACCTTGTCCCTCGTCGTGGGGTTTCGTGCTCTCTGAAACATTTTAAAGAAACAGAGGGCTGGGCTACGAAGGTAGCCTCCGCAGCCCAGTCCAGTAGATTAGCTTAGACTAATCTTCAGACTCTTCGTTCAGAACTTCAAACTCTCTCCTCGAGCGAGAGACTTCCTGGATCTTTGGTCGGCGAACAACCCATCCTGTTTAAACAACTCCACTCTTCGGGGCTCTCTCACATGGGGAATTCGGCCATTCTGCGACGATGTTCACTCTCGAACTCCCTTCGTCGCAGCTCAGTAACTCTGCGCACTCCAGGCGCCTCCACGTTGCTTATTCGACAGCTCTTCATATGCGCTGGATGCACTCGCCGGTGCCATAGTCACTTTGAATTGCAATTGCTTATTCGACAGCTCTTCATATGCGCTGGATGCACTCGCCGGTGCCATAGTCACTTTGAATTGCAATTGCTTATTCGCCAGCTCTTCATATCCGCTGGATGCACTCGCCGGTGCAATAGTGACTATGAATTGCAATTGCTTATTCGACAGCTCTTCATATCCGCTGGATGCACTCGCCGCTGCAATAGTGACTATGAATTGCAATTGCTTATTCGACAGCTCTTCATATCCGCTGGATGCACTCGCCGGTGCCATAGTCACTGTGAATTGCAATTGCTTATTCGACAGCTCTTCATATCCGCTGGATGCACTCGCCGGTGCAATAGTGACTATGAATTGCAATTGCTTATTCGACAGCTCTTCATATCCGCTGGATGCACTCGCCGGTGCCATAGTCACTGTGAATTGCAATTGCTTATTCGACAGCTCTTCATATCCGCTGGATGCACTCGCCGGTGCTATTGCAATGTTTTCATCCATCGTTTTGTGTACTTTCTTGTGTACTCGTACCCGCTCCTTTTTATGTTATGTACGGAGGTTCTCTAATCGGCTGTTGTCGATTGTATCTGCTATCTATAATTTCTGGCAACATGCACTCCTCATAGAATTTTTTGAGTTGTTCCTCCATCTGTGTTGCCCAGAATCGATCATCTCTTGGTACTGTTATAATTTTCATTCCTTTCGGCGTCCATAAACCAAAATAAGCCCGTTGCCTTTTCGTTATGTGCAATTGTCCTTGCACTTGATAATAGTAATAATGATTTTTATTCATTTCATTTTTCTTGAAAATACGCCGTATTAGAGGAAGTTGGTCTATTGCTTCATCAGGTGATAAAACCTTCGCCGATTCAGGACACTTTACTTCGACGATTTCATCACTGCCCACGAGGCCGTCAGGAGTTGCACCTAAGTGAGGCACAGTGTCATCGATGAAGAGGCCACACGGTTGAATATCGAGTTCTAATTCTTCTGCCATTTGCTTCAAGGCGTTTGCCTCATTATTCCTTCCGTATTCGAGAGCAGATAAATTTGGAAGTTGCGGGTATAGTATCTTCTTCACAGTATTTGCCCGTGGTGTCGTCTTTCGTAATCGGCATACCATGCCGAAATGGGATGCAGTTAATAATTTTTTCCTATAAAACATCCACTTTTCGCTATTTGCCTGATCGCGAGTTTCCTCTTCGATATTGTTTCGCCTGGATTGCCATTTAAGGAGAGTAACCATGTGCCTTTTACACTCGGAAGAGTATACTGTCTCTTCCATATCTGGTTTTGCTGCGTTGGGGCCGTAATCCTGGTCGCACGATTGTTTTTTATTTAGGAAGGAGGATGCTTTCGCTTCTTTTTTATATTCCCTTGCTTTTTCTGCTGCATGCTTTCGACGTTCTTCCAGGTTTCTTACCATGGTTGGCGGCTCTGTATTCATTGCCGTACTCAATCTGCTAAACGCCTCTTTCGTGTTATATTGGACGACTGCAGCGGAGACTCTACCCTGATACGAGCCCCCTCGTCCAAAGTTTATCCTCTTGCCTCCGATGAATTTGGCAATGATATTATTAAAACTTTCAACAGCATTGTTATTTAGCCCGTACAACAAACTGTCAGCTTTAGGGAAAAGTGGCTGCATCGCTTCTTCGATACTTTGGTATATACCAGCTTCACTCAGCCGTGGAACGTAGTCTACTCTGTCGGGATCAGAGTATTTCTTACAGAAGTATGCTAACTTCTGACACTCCTTGTGTTCACCGAAAACGTGACTCGGTACATTTGTCAAGTCTTGCTTCAAATTGCTTATCCGTTCCTCGAGTGTTATTTCTTCTTGCAACCGGTATTCTGCAGCTTTCTTTATACCAGTACGCAGGCGGAGAGCATTATTTTTTACGACAGCTCTTAGGTCTTTATCGCGGCCTTTTGTTGCGATTTCGTTTATTTTTTTACTGAAATTGCGTAGCAAGTGATTGGTGCATTCTATTTTTCGTACCTGCACCATGTACTTTTCATATGGATTACTGTCCAATATCTTCTTGTACACACTGCTATCGCCATCGGCAACTAATATATGGTATATTAGGCCGTGCATATCTATGCTGCAATTGAAGCCTTCGACAATAGCAACACTTTCCATTCCAGTTGAACTCTGATTACGACCCCAGTTCTTGAAGCAACGATGCTCGCGCGGTTTTTCCTTCTTCGTACCTGCTATTTGGCAAGTCATGCAGAATTTATTCTTCACGCTGATGTACAGCACTTTCTTCGTGTGGTATCCCACGATGGCTCCTACGCCAGAAAGAGAATTGTAATCTCCTCCGCGGTATGACCTTTTCATCCAGCTACCATCCGCGACAACTGGGATAAACGGTACATCAGATTCTGGATATACGTCGCCTCTTGCTATAGCTAATGCTTTTTCTTCTTTTCCAGCATCTTCCATTTCGCGTTGTGCGGCCACTTCGAGGGCATCGATTATGTCCGTCTGACAGTTCTCGTAGATCCTTTTCGTCATACAGGACACGTTCATGGCGGTCAATATGTCCTCCAGTTGATTATATCCGCCGCCCGTCATCATTGTTGCAGCAACAGCGGCGTGGTTGATGTCCATAGTGGCATCACTGTTCCGAAGACAGGATATACGCTCTGTGTATTTGCACATTTTGCACTCTACATAATACACTTTTTCCAATCCATTCCGTTCACATCTAACTATATGAAAATCTTCGATGCCACAGCCAGTAGTCGAATGTTTTCGAAGATTTATTATTTGCTCGAAAACATGCGCAAAATCAACGAAGTCTATTCCTTCCAAAATTGGGTTTTCCGACTGTTGTGGTTTTGCGTTCTCCACCACCCAGTAATCGGCATCGCTTCCAATATCTTCATTCGTTTCTTCGTTGATGTCTGTTACGGAAGGTATCTCATCGCCAACTGGCAGCTCATTATCTTCCGGCACCGATTTCAGTACTTCTTCTGTAATTTCTTCTTCGTCCGTATCGAAATATACTCCTTCCACAATTTCTTCTGTGTCGGTATCGAAATCTACTTCTTGTAAAATTTCTTCGGTAATTCGGACATCTTCAAAATTTCCTACGTCTTCTTCGTGTATTCTCTCCGTAGGAAAATCATCCGCAGCAGATGCGCTTGGATGAGTTTGGTACGAGGTACTTGCTTCCGCCACTGTACCTTGAACTACCGCGAGGCACGCTGCGTTCTTCAATCGTTGTCTGCACGTAAAGAGTCAATAATCACTAACAAGTGGTACATACAAAGAAATAAGAAAAACATACAGCAGAAAGTAAAAGAAGATATACAGTAAAATCTCCATGTAAGCGAAAGCCTCGGAACAAAGCAAGTTTAAAACCCGTGCACGTGTGAGACAATACTAACGCAATCAAAATTTAAGATTAAAACTTTTGTATTTTTGATGCCATTTTCATAACACTTCTACCAACATGTTTGTTAGAATCTCCTGATTCAAATGATATCAAACACGACATAAATCGGACAACTTTTACTTATCGTCGATACGAATCATTTATATTTATATAATATAATTATCCACACCATAACGTGTTTGGTGTCCTTTTAATCAGAAAATCCTCACAAATATATTGGTGAAAAATTTATAAAAAACTGAGAAAAATAAAATACTTATAATTGTGAACCTCGTTTGCATCGGTGCCCTAGTAGCATTTGTTGTTGGCATACAGTTGGGCCACGCACATAATTTTAGTTGGCCAACAGTTAGATTTGGCACTTTTTTTTCAGGTTGGGCCAACAACAGAGGGCCAAGGTAGGTTTTCCTACTCTTGCCCTACTATTTATAGGGCTTACCGTAAAAGCCCCATTGAAAGTTTCTTTCCAGAAGGCGTCTTAAACAACTTCAAAAGACGTTGTAAAGACGTCTTCTTCAGGTCTGGATTAGGAAAAAAAAATTTCGCGTTGAGGAGGGGAATTGAACTCAGACTTTCCGCTTAGAAAGCAACCGCTGTTTGCAACTATCCAATACACTTACTTGTAAACAGTTCTAATTTTTAGGTACATAACAAGTATTAAGTGTTTCTAAAAACTATGCAGTGACGCGAAATATTCTACAAAATATAATTCGACCTTTAGACTTGTTCCTTAAGATTTCACATTCGTCTTAAGACAGACGTCCTCTTTACGTATTTATAAATAAGGAAAGAAAAACCACAACTTGGAATATAATAACAGGTGTTTGGATGTAGCAAATTTTCTGACGTTTGTAAGACGACATTTAATCATCGTTGTAAATTGTTTGTTAATTAACCAACCATGGTTGGCATTACTACGCATAGTAATTATAGGCCCAACATTGAATATTCGTTGGCAAACTGTCGTAAGTTTTTTGCCGTAAGCCCTATGTTGGGAATTTGTAGGCAAACTCTAACTATATCCCAACTAATTCCCAACTGTCGGCTACCGTTGGCCAACCGAAAATGCTACTAGGGTGTTGTCCCTCACCGATTTTCGATTTCGAATCGGGTTACACGATCGCACAGTGGTTCCAAAGTGTCTTTCTGTGGTCAAAATTTCGTATCTAATATCAAATACCTGAATTGCGACCAAAACGTGTTTTTTTCTATCTTATTTTCTGACAAAGTTGGATGAAAACATTAGCAGAACAATCTTTGGGTCAGTTTTGATAAGATTTTGCTTATGTAAGTAGTTTTTTTACGTAAAATCTTCAATTGGCACTAGGGAATAGCGGAAACATAAAACAGGCGATTTGTTGACACGTCAGAATGTTTGAAATAGAACTTTACAATGGCTGAAAATTTGGAATGTCTGGTGCGTTTACTACAACCAGAACCGTCTAAAATATCAATTTAATGTATGATTATAGAACCTAATAGCGTTCAAATATATTGAAGAACGTCAAAAACCGTGATTTATTTTTTAAGAAAAAAAGATAGAAAAAAACACGCTTTGGTCGCAATTCAGGTATTTGATATTATAGCAAATTTAAAACCCGACAAAACGAGACAAAGCAATCAAAAATTGGCTGAGAATTGACGGAGATACGGAATTTTGACCGCAAAAAGTCACTTTGGAACCACTGTGCGATTGGCGTATGAACCGTATTACACGCTTCATTGGTTCCAAAGGGGACCACCCCAACTAGGGGTGATAGAAATTAACACTAATGTTACATATTATATTAGGGACATTCCACGCGATATCGGGCACTTTTCGGAGTAGCATTTGGGATTTTTGTGAAACATTGATATGTTGTAGTCTTTAGTGATATACAGGGTGTTTCTCTACCTGTGGTCAATACTCCAAGGGATGATTATACCGGCAAAAATAAGACGAAAATCAAGAGTGACGAAATTGCGGTAATGGTTTCGTTTTCGAGGAAATTGACTTTGAATTTCACCTAAATACGCGTGAATCATAGGCGCTTGAGGGACACGCGGAGGTGAGCGGAACGCGTCAGCTGTCCGTAGGACGTTCCGCTCACCTCCGCTTGCCCCTCAAGCGCCTGTGATTCATATGGAGTGGCTAAGCGGTGCGGTACTAGCAGCGGCCAAGCGGCTATACCTGATATTATTACATGGTGTAACGTCCCACGGGGACTCGAACCGGTCAATACCGACCGTCGGTAAAACAGAATAGTACTACGTTACCACGCAACCAGCCTATGTTACCGCGCATACCTATTGTACAAACTTTTATACATTAATATTAAACCAAGCATAGATTAAAGAAACAAATATTATAGAAACATTAGAAATAATTAAATATAAGTACTGTCAAAAGCGCAAAACAAAATATAATATAATAAGCGAGAAAACTGCAAATTAAGAAATATTGACTCACTGCGCATGCGCCAGCCCGCCAATTTTCCAGTATAAAAGGAGGCGCACGCAGCGGAGCGCTCAGTTCAAGGCTACATTCAAAAACACGCTCTATAGTTGACGAATGTTTAGACCTAGAGGAAGCTTAAGTTTCAACCAGTGAGATTGAGATCGCTCCGGAAACGGTAGCGGCTGATCTCCAGTGTATAAAAGTTACTGGTGCACCTCTTTGGACTATTTCATTTGAAAACTATAGTACCTTGCTCCTACAAAGGCATTGAGATCGCTCTGGAAACGGTAGCGGCTGATGCACTTGGTAAAAGCGAGGTCTGTTAGAGCATAGAACCAAAACTCTGTCAAAAGAATGAGATCGCTCTGGAAACGGTAGCGGCTGTTCTTACTACAGACATTGCCAAGAGTACTAGATCGCTCCGGAAACGGTAGCGGCTGTGCTCTGCAATAAATACTTAGCCACGTAGCACATAATATAAGATAAAAAAACATAAAAACACAAAAAATATAAGATATATAATCGTAGTTGTAAGTAATATTATAATTATTGTTAGTTTAAGTGTTGTTTTTCTAATAAAGTCATTGTTAAGTTTAAGTTGAATTTAAATTCTTTGTTCTACCAACGAACCCCCACCTATCCTATTCTCGAGGGACGCCGCTCTCCGCTCGAGAACCTGCTAACGCTAGTCGTCCCCGGACAACCGAACGTTACAGGTCGGATATTTTTGGTGACAGCGGTGGGATATCTCGTTGAGAAGAATATTTTCGCTTAGTAAAATCACTCCAAAAGTGAGTATTTTCTTAGAAAATTTTTCTTAAATTCCGTAGAAACTTAAAACTTTACAATGCCTGACACACTTGGAGAAAAACTGGCTAATTTAGCAATCACTACGGAGACTCGAAGAGATCCCGAAAATATAAATACTCCAGAAACTTCAGAAACATCAGAAATTGAAAATATTCCAGGAACTTCAAATCCACAAATTAATATGAATACAGCTACGAATGCATATCCTCACTTACCACACATTAGCTTACGTGACACAGCCGACACAGTACCTTCTTTCGATGGTAGAAATATACCACTACACCAATTTACTAAAAGTTGTCGACATGCACGACGCATGGTAAATCCTAACGCAGAATACGGATTAGTACAACTCATAAAAAATAAGCTGTACGGACAAGCTTCGAGAGTAGTTTTAAGCGGAGAGTATAACACCATCAACGATCTTATATCTGTATTAACCTCACGTTTCGCTCCGTTACACACATCAATTCAGTTATACGGCGAACTATCAAAAATTGCACAATTACCAAACGAAACAACAGTAGATTATAGTAGCCGCGTATCTAATCTACTTTTACAAATCAGACATTGTAACACAATAGAAGTACCTGCGCATGAAGCTCAATTTAATATAAATGCAGAACTAAATGCTGTTAAAGCCTTTCTAACGGGTTTAAAGATCGAAATATATAATAGAATACATGAATACAACTTCGGTAGTCTTGACCGCGCTATCAATTATGCTATCAAAGCAGAAGCAGAATATAACGAGTATCAAATAAGAACAAAAATAGCAACCGGAGTAACACAAAATAATCAATGCATAAACTGCCTCGGATACGGCCATGACGTCACTAACTGCAGTAGTCAGCAAACATCACGCACCGACTGGCGACAAAAAACCTGTCAACATTGCAAAAAAATAGGACATACCATACAAGAATGTAGGAGCCTTAATAAAAACCAAAACGACACATTCTGTGACTTTTGCCGAAAGCCAGGACATATGACACAAGATTGTAGAAGTCGAAGCTACAATGGAAGACCCAACGAATATTGTAGCAGCTGCCGACGAACAGGTCACATGACGCAAGATTGCAGGAGCCAAGCCACCAGAGCTCCACAGTCCAACGAATATTGCTGCAACTGCCGAAGAACAGGTCACACGACGCAAGATTGTAGAAGTCAGAGTTACACGACCAGAACTCCTCAATCCAATATATACTGCGATTATTGTCGGAGACCGGGTCATACGATACAAGAATGCAGAAACCGAGCATACGATAGCATATCCTGTGAATACTGCAAATTCCGAGGCCATACAATAGACCAATGCAGGAAAAAGATGTATTTTGATAGGAAAGGAAAAGAAGAGGCACAACCCCGTATGGTACGTAGACAGGCCATACTCAGACTCAAAACAGAGCAAATAAGGAAACCACCTAGCATCCTTCTTTCTGACATAGGGTTTAACGGAGGACAAGCAACACTAATGATTGACACAGGATCAGACCTGAACGTAATCAAAAGATGCGCTGTTTCTCCCGATATTCCAATATTCATGGATACCCTATTTGATCTGAATGGCATCACGGACGGTCTACTTAGCACCATAGGATACATCAAAATAAGAACTTTAAATACAGAAATTATGATCCACGTCGTAAATGACCTTCCTATCAAACAGGATGGAATATTAGGAACAGATTTTTTCCAAACTAACGGAGCAACCATTGACTATACCAGATCAGTAATAACTATTGGACAAGAAACTCTTCCATTCATCGATCCTGAAATGGTCACAATACCAGCCAGAACAAGAAGTCAAATATATGTACGAGTTCTTAATACACATACCAGCACGGGATATATTCCCAAAATTAATATTCACCCTAATTTACATATGGGAAACGCAATCGTGTCAAATAATAACGGCATGGCATGTCTATTTGCAATAAATACATCCACAAAAGACATTAAAATTCCTGTACCATCGGTCGAATTAGAACCATTTATAGAAATACCTATAAAGGAAGAAGACGCAGAAAAATATATAAAAACCAACAGAACTCACCAATTGCTACAGTTATTAAGGCTAGACCATTTAAATTCAGAGGAACGAGCCAGTATCGAGGAATTAATAAAAGAACATGCGGATAGATTTCACATTCCAGGAGAAAAATTAGAAGCAACAAATAAAGCTTACCATAAAATTATAACGGAAAATGATGTCCCCGTCTTTACAAAACAATACCGATATCCTCAATCATTTAAAGAAGAAGTAAGGAAACAAACCAAAGAATTACTGGAGAAAGGAATAATACAACCTTCTTTATCTCCTTATAATTCACCCATATGGATAGTATTAAAAAAAGAAGACTCGGAAGGAATTAAAAAACCAAGAATAGTAATTGACTTCAGGAAATTAAATGAAAAAACAATTGGAGACGCTTATCCTTTACCAAATATAACTGACATACTAGATCAGTTAGGAAGCGCCAAATATTTTTCTGTGTTCGATCTTGCATCCGGGTTTCATCAAATTCCCATGCATCCAGATGATCGTCATAAAACAGCATTTTCTACAATATACGGGCATTACGAATTTAATAGAATGCCGTTTGGACTTAAGAATGCACCAGCAACATTTCAAAGGCTCATGGACCAAGTCTTAACAGGACTTCAAGGAGTAGAGCTTTTCGTATATTTAGACGACATAGTCATATACGCCAGCTCTCTGAAAGAACATGCAACCAAATTCAAACGATTAATGGATAGATTAAGAGAGGCAGATCTTCACCTTCAACCCGATAAGTGTGAATTTTTGAAGAAAGAAGTTACATATTTAGGACACATAATAGGAGAATACGGGGTCAAACCTGATCCACGGAAAATAGTAGCAGTTAAGGAATTCCCAACACCAACAACCGTTAAGAATGTAAAACAGTTCTTAGGACTAAGCGGATATTATAGAAGATTTATAAAAGATTTCTCAAAAATTGCAAGACCACTCTCTAATCTTACTAAGAAGGATTATAAATTCGAATGGACGGATAAGCAACAAAAGGCATTCGAAACTTTAAGAGAAGCTCTCTGCAAGGAACCTATACTACAATATCCAGACTTCGAAAAAACATTCAACATAACGACAGACGCCTCAGGTATCGCTGTAGGTGCAGTTCTTAGTCAAGGAGAAATAGGGAAAGACTTACCGGTAGCTTACGCATCTAGAGTTCTAAATGACGCAGAAACTCGTTACTCACCGACAGAACGGGAACTTTTAGCAATATTATACGCAGTATTCCATTTTAGACCTTATATTTATGGTAGAAAATTCTATCTTATAACAGATCATAAACCGTTAGAATGGCTACAAACTCTTTCAAACCCAACGTCACGATTAATGCGATGGAAATTAAAACTTGCGGAATACGATTACAAAATTCTGTATAAACCGGGAAAATATAATACGAACGCGGATGCTTTATCTAGAAATCCGATAGCATTACCGTTAAACGCAAAGCGAGCACATTCAGAAACAAACTCACACGAGAACAAAAAACAAAAACAGTTTCACCAACATAACACGCGACAAAGAGAAACAACCGCCTCGACCTCAGGAAACCCAGCTCCACATAAACAGCATAAACTTAGTTCGACAGATTCCGACTCTTCATACGACGAAAGTGATGCAGTAGGAACAAAACGACAACAGTTAAAACGAAAAATAAAAAGAAATACTTCATCATCACAACCAGAAACAAAAAAACAAAGTATAGAAATTCCTCAAATACATACACCTATAGAAACGTATATACCCCCCCAAATTACAGTACCTGTTGAAACGCATATACCCCCCCAAATTTCGGTACCTATAACTCCTCAAGAAAGAATAATAACTCAAGACAACACACAAGGAATAAAAAAGCCTTATATCAAGAAACCTCAAGAGGACTTAATAGAAGAAATAGATGAGACAACTATAGTGCCAAGACACAATTATAAGGACCCTCCCAAAATCAATGCAGAGTCAAGCACAGATAAAAGTACTCACCATACACCTAAAAGGAAAAAACAAAAATTAAAATCAAGTACAGACACAGCTCCCATAACTCCCATTAAAATCAAACAAGGGAAAATACTTACTCCCCCTTCACCACCACCATCCCCGTTATTAACACTCCCACCATTATCCCTCCCACCATTGACTCCCCTGCCATTATCTGTGCCACCCACATCACCTCCACACCATACCACAGGCAAACCAAGAGTAATATCCAATATACCTGTCAAAAAACAAAATATTGAAGTGGAAGATCATCTATGGATGGGAAGCAATTTTATAATAACATTTATAAACACAGAAGGCAAACCAATAGGACAAAATGGAGAAAATTTATATAAAGAAAGAAATATAAGAGCTCACAAACTTCCATTTCCATTAAATATCGGAGAGTCAGTAACAATAAGAAGTGGAAAACGAACAATCGTTGGACTTGTAACACCAAATTACCCAACAGAGGAAGATATATACACATCATTAAAAACTCTCTACACATACCTGACACTTAAACAAGCCACAAAAGTGTATATATCAGGAGAGGAAAATAAAGTCTCACTTAGACAATTACGAAATTTGATAGAACTAATATTCATAAATGAAGAAATTCAGTTCATTTTTTGCAAAGGAACCCTTATAACTCCTTCCATACAAGATAGACAACAAATTATCAAAGAAATCCATGAAACACCTATAGGAGGACACAAAGGAATTACTAAGACGTATCATCGAATAAGAAGCATATATTATTGGAAAAACATGAAATACGAAATAGCACAATTCGTCAAGACATGCCTAGAATGTCAAAAAACCAAATTAGTAAGAGTAAAAAATAAGGAACCAATGGTATTAACAGATACACCATTAGATGCCTTTGATAAAATTTCAATGGACATAGTAGGACCATTACCTTTTACAAAAAATGGAAACAGCTATATACTTACAATTCAAGACAACCTAACCAAATATTCCCTTGCAATACCATTAACAAACATAACTGCAAAGGACATAGCTAAAGCATTTACAGAACATTTCATCTGCAAATACGGAAGTCCTAAAGCAATTCTGACTGATCAAGGGCCAAATTTTATGAGTTCCCTTATGAAGAAATTAGCCAGGACATTCCACATCAAACAATATCGAACTTCTGCATACCATCCTCAATCCAATGGATCACTAGAAAGGAGTCATCACGTTCTTATTGAATATTTAAAACATTATGTATCAAAGGAAAGACAATGGGACCAATGGTTACCTCAAGCAATGTTCTCGTACAATACAAGCACTCATGAAGGCACGAAATTTACGCCTCACGAACTTGTCTACGGCAAAAAAGCACGTCTTCCTTCAAGTATGCCTCCAACAGATAATATCAAGACATATCCAGACTATGTTGACGAATTAATACACAAACTACACCACATCCGACAAATGGCGCGAAATAATTTAGAAGAATCAAAAGTTCGACAAAAACATTACTACGACCGGAAGATACAACCTCAAACATATGAAGCAGGAGATTGGGTTTGGTTATTAAATCCAAGGCGCGAAAAACTAGGACCCGAATATAGCGGACCATACCAAATTATTGAAGTCATAGGGAATAGTAATCTGAAGATAGCAATAACTTTAAAACAAACTAGAATCGTACATATGAACAGGGTAAAAAAGGCCTATCTACCAGAGGAAACTCAACAAAACACCACTGCATAAAGAAGGAAAATAAAATGTTTTAATAAAACTTTTAAATAAATAAAATTAAATAAAATTATAAACAAAAGAGGAGCATTCACATTAGTCCAGCGAAACAAAAGCAAAATTAACTACACAAAGTTGCAACCCTGCAGAGGAAGTCTATATAAGGGCCACCGGACAAAGGATCTTCCATTGCAATCGAGAGTATTCACTGAGACAAGTGTTACATAAAGATAACAAAAGAAAAAAAAAAATGGAAACACGCACGTGCTTAAGAAGAGTTTATGACGAAGGAATCTTTAACCACAAAAGTGGTTTCATATGTGTGATATGTACACAAAAGTACGACATAGTGGACGAGGAACCCCTCGGGAAGCATTTATTAGCCACAAGAAATTTAATAAAGTGGCGAAGGTGCCGGATTTGCCACCGGATATTATATATTGCCAGACCGGCAAGTCAATGTAAGGAATGTATGGAGTCAGACTAAAAACATAATTTTATTAACATTTTCACACACTACACTTTACAGTTACACACCACACACACACAAACACAATGTAATTAATACTCACACCTAGTTTTAAGCATTTATGTACATTTTTTTAAATAAAACTTAATATTTTTTCTATTAATAATGACTTAAAACCTATAAATAACCTATAATCTCCAAGTAACCTAAAAGTCCATAATAACCTATAAACCTGTCACATTAATACATAGCTGCATATATAGTTGCAAACGCAAAAAATTAAAAAAAATTCCGCTAGAGGGCGCCACTATAAGAGACCCTCAAACACGTTCAAACTCGCGCTTGCGCCATGTTTTCTTTCATTAGTCGCCAAGATGCCGAAACGGTCAGGCAATCGACATTTTAGACACAGAAAAAGCGAAGAAATAAGCAAAATATTAAGGGAAATGATAGAAATCCCTCCCCTACTTACACCACTCCCAATATCTCCAAAGAAAATGGTAATATACCTATAAAAAATATACTTTCCTTCCAAAATCTAACAAATTCAAAAATCTTCAAGACACCACCAGCCACACATACTCCGCCAAACACACCACCAGACACTCTACCCACAACGCCGGAGTATCCGAAGACCCCGGACTTCAAAATCCCGAAACCTTTGGACTTTGACTTCAAGGTCCCGGAGCCACCAGCACCAAAATGGCCAGGATTAATACAGATCCACGTCCCCGAACCAGACTGGGAATGGTACAGGACTCTTCCTAAAGAAGATCCTCGAAGGAGAATATGGAGAATTTTAGGATTATTCGGTACAGGAGCAGCAAGCCCGTACAAACCAAATTCAGAAAACATATAAATAAAAACTCATATAGCTAAAATAAATCGTTTATTCCGTTACCCGCCTTATACAAATCTCTCGAGGACGAGAGATCCCCCAGGGGGGGAGGTGTAACGTCCCACGGGGACTCGAACCGGTCAATACCGACCGTCGGTAAAACAGAATAGTACTACGTTACCACGCAACCAGCCTATGTTACCGCGCATACCTATTGTACAAACTTTTATACATTAATATTAAACCAAGCATAGATTAAAGAAACAAATATTATAGAAACATTAGAAATAATTAAATATAAGTACTGTCAAAAGCGCAAAACAAAATATAATATAATAAGCGAGAAAACTGCAAATTAAGAAATATTGACTCACTGCGCATGCGCCAGCCCGCCAATTTTCCAGTATAACAGGAGGGGCACGCAGCGGAGCGCTCAGTTCAAGGCTACATTCAAAAACACGCTCTTTAGTTGACGAATGTTTAGACCTAGAGGAAGCTTAAGTTTCAACCAGTGAGATTGAGATCGCTCCGGAAACGGTAGCGGCTGATCTCCAGTGTATAAAAGTTACTGGTGCACCTCTTTGGACTATTTCATTTGAAAACTATAGTACCTTGCTCCTACAAAGGCATTGAGATCGCTCTGGAAACGGTAGCGGCTGATGCACTTGGTAAAAGCGAGGTCTGTTAGAGCATAGAACCAAAACTCTGTCAAAAGAATGAGATCGCTCTGGAAACGGTAGCGGCTGTTCTTACTACAGACATTGCCAAGAGTACTAGATCGCTCCGGAAACGGTAGCGGCTGTGCTCTGCAATAAATACTTAGCCACGTAGCACATAATATAAGATAAAAAAACATAAAAACACAAAAAATATAAGATATATAATCGTAGTTGTAAGTAATATTATAATTATTGTTAGTTTAAGTGTTGTTTTTCTAATAAAGTCATTGTTAAGTTTAAGTTGAATTTAAATTCTTTGTTCTACCAACGAACCCCCACCTATCCTATTCTCGAGGGACGCCGCTCTCCGCTCGAGAACCTGCTAACGCTAGTCGTCCCCGGACAACCGAACGTTACACATGGGGTTCTCGCAAATGGTAAATATTTGGAAAAAACTGAAACAGGAAAACTTTTACTATTTTTTATACCCAACATAATACGGTATGTTAACTTTTGGTGTTCGCGATATTTTCCGTGAACCGAAGGTGATGTGCAGTTTTTTAAATGGAATGCTACATATTTGATTACCCGATATGAAAGTGACTGTCAAGACAAATTCAACCATATATGGGATACTATAACTTTCAAGGCCACGCAAGATCGGGAATGAAAGACATAGATAGTTCAATATTGTAGCACGCACGGCTTAGCCAGTTCAGCCGGAATTGGACGACGCAGCGTTACATTCAATTAATTTTCATGCGACCAATTTTAAAGTGTCCGCGTTTCTGAAAACGTGTCCGTAAAGACCACAAGTAGGGCTATATCCTTATTTTTTCAAATGTGTAAATAGTGCCCTGTTAGTATAAAATTGCATTTGTTTAAAATAATTACAGCATAAATGGTCTAAACTTTGTTTTTTTTTAAGTGATGTAGGATTTCTCCTGTTGTTCGAATTCTTTCACGAATGGGACGCGGAGCTGGAGGTCTTATAAAGAATTGAGGCCCCGTTGATATTAAAATAAATTCGGTTTTATATAAGTAGGTCAAAATGGTTGAAAAAGATGCAATATATAGGGTGTTTCTCTACCTGTGGTCAAAATGCTCTAAGGGGTGATTATACCGGAAAAAATAAAACGAAAATCAAGGGTGACGATATTGCGGTAAACGCTTCGTTTTCTCGAAAGTGACCATATTAATTAAAAAACTAGGGGTTTCTCGGAATACAGAAAGCGAATATGAACTGCATTTTGTAGAGAAAAATTATTTACGACCACGTTATTTAGAATGAATTACACATTTTAGCTCCTAACATCATATTTTTTTTGAAGATAGAATTATTTTAATTATATTTAAAAATTATGTAGAGTTGCAAATATTTGCCGCTATAACTTTTGAATATGTACTCTATAAAGCAAATAGAATAAATAGCACAAAAAATTTCAGGTTCCATGAGGTTCCTGGATATCTAGAACTTTTCCAACGAAAGTTATTAAAAAATTCCATCATTTTGATGATTATATTTTAATTCTGTTCGTTGGAAATTAAAATACTCATGGCTGAAGCTTGATTTGTACCTCTGCAATCCATTATTCAAAAAACTAACAATTCGCGATACAATTCAGCACTTTTGATATACATATACATAGCTTATACTGTCGCATTCTAACAATCGGGGTTACTATGTAAGCGGCCGACTCGCCGAGCCGACTCGCCGTCTGACTTCACCTATAGACTGGGCTTTTCAACTAGACAATTTCGCTAAAGGTACACGTATGGGCGTACATATTGCGGTCAAAAATCCACAAAAGAAGAAGCAATGTGTACATATTTCGTATTCAACAAGTACAGTATTATCTCGTTAGCGGCTTGGTTTGATGCATACATGTACGAGCCATTCCACGTCAAAACGGATAGAGGGAAAATTTAGTTTCACCGATTCTCTTCAAAATTACAACACTTGTCAATAACCTTGCAGAAACAAAGTAGGTGTTGTGCCCTGCGTGATGGCTCGCAAGGCTGGTACGGGATTTGGTGATATCGTAGGTTCGGGAGTGAACAAAAGATTAGGATCTACTGGGTGAACTACACCAAGTTGGTTAAATTTAGAGACTAAGTCTTTATTCAGAGACTAACTAATACTAGACTGAGGTTTACAGGAGTGTCAGCCGTGTTAACAGGTCGAGTGTCAAGTCTAGAATTCTCCTCTTTGTGGAATCGCATTGGTTTTATATCCTTCTTGGGCGTGGTACGCGTTACTATGCTCGGTCGCAGCGAGGCGTTCACGTGTTGCTGACATTGTAAGATTGGTCGCTAGCCGTCTTAGCTTCGAAACATCTCGAACGTTTATATAACGTAATATAATATGTGTAATATGTCTAACACGTGGGCTTGGGCGTTGCCTGGGCACAACATCCCTTCCCCCTAAGGGAGGAAAAGCCATAGCTTTTTCTTACGATACGTCTTAACAATATTTGTCTACATTTGACTATAATATATTGGTATACAATGGTTATGATGTGTCAAAGGGAACTGGTGGAAGAAGTTCCTTCCTTACTAACTATATTAATTATCGCTTCGGGTTTTTGCGTGGTTTTGTCGTGACTTGTGTTTTCCGTTTTACAATGTCGCGGTGTTCTCGCTTTGAAATGTACAATACATTTATAGAGTGCAATGATACATAATGTAATTGTTATGAATCCCGTTATCGATGATAGCGTAAAGAAGCTGTAGTGATACTCGGTTGGTATAATCTCGGGTTTTTCTAGGTCGTTTTGTAAGTCGTCTAATTTTTTGCTAACTTTATTCAATTCTTCTGGGTGTTTGATTATTCTTTTTAGCTCGAAATTTGTGTTACGATATGAATTTACAGTGGTTTGTGGCAGTGTGAATTCGTCTAGTGATAAATTGTAACCAGGTAAGTAGTTCCATATTTTTTCTATACCGTATTGTTTTCCGGTTTCTATCGTAAATTCGGCCGTAGTGATAGTACATTTATTTCTTATTGTTATTATACCAGAGTCCTTAATACTATACATATTTGTGCCTTTATCGTCGCAAGTCGCTGCTAATTGTATCGGTTTTGGTGTGACGTAAATCCATGCGCCTGGTTGTTGTAATTCTATTAGGATTGTATGGTTCAAAGTCATGATTCGTATCTTACAATTGTTCGGTTTTTCTGTTAGTTTGGTGTACAACTGTACTTCGCAGGGTCCGTATGGTATCGCTTTGAATATCGGGTGGTTAGATGTGCAGAGATATAAATCGTTTATCGTTTTACATTTCGATAAGTCCTGTTCGCTTAACTGTATATAATCTTGCACCGAGGTGTCAAGTACTACGTAGGAATTGAGGGATTCTATGTACGCGTAGAATGATTCGTTTATCTTAGTGGGCACTGGGTGTACTTTGCTTAATTTGAATTTTTTCGCGTTTAGTAGTGGGATATCTAGTATTACAGTAATTGATTTAGTGTCCGAAAATGCAGAGAGTGTAAGGATTTCATATAAAACGTGCATGTTTTCTAATTTTATACTTATGGGGAAGTCTAGTCCTTTCGGTATATAAGCTAGTGCAGAAGTGAGGTAGGTTATGATTTGCGCTGGTGGTATTAATCGGGGGTTTAAAATCCCTTTCTTTATATCCATCATAATTCATAAATTCTAGTAGGTCTTGTGTGTCGCGTAGGAGTGTTTCTGCCACGCTATTTATTAATATGAGGTTTTCGTCTATGGTTTCTCGAAATCTAGTTATGTCGGTTGCGAAGTCTTTCTTGTGCGTGCGCGAGATAAATTTTTGCTAACGTAGGGCAGATCTTCTTTGCAGGAGCTCGATTGGCTCGTGGTTTCTTATGTCGTTATAGTCTTCATTATGCTTTCGTTGTGGGATGTACCTCGCGAGATCGCGATGTTTCTGTTGGTGGGTGTTATACTGTTTAGTGTCTCCGTGCGTGAGGTTGAGGTGGTTGTGTTAATTGTTTTAAATTTTTCTTCTAGTGGTTGGAATATCCGGCCCCGCCGGGATTTATCAATATAGAATATAGACGGGCGGTACGTGAATACCGCATGCATCAGCGTCAATTCGAGGCGGAGAATGCCGAGTTTTTGGACGGCGAGGACGCGTGGGGCGTGCGCGCCATGTTTGGTGAGTTACTTTTTATTTATTTTTCGTTGCCTTGTGTTGTTTGTTTCTAGTGGGATTTTCTGTTTTAATTCATTCGCATCCGGTTATTATTCCAGAACGCCATGGAGATTGGTTTTACGGGCCCGTTCCTCGGCGTGTATCATGGACGATGTTCGAAGACGTAGATTACTAGCGTCCTCGCATTGTATATAGAAATTATCTCCCTTTTTTTTTTGTTTAAATATAATTACCCTTCTTCTGATTAATTCTTATAGTTGTTCGTGTACCGTTACTTCCCTTCACGATTGCGACCTTTTCCTATGCTCACTATTCGATAAAGTGTTTTAGTCTGTTTGCGTGTACGCGAAGCGTTCGTCGTCCTTTAATTATGGTATAGTTATTATTATCATGTACGCCTTGGATCGTGTAAGGACCGATCCAAGCGGGGGTTAATTTCTTTGATCTTCCGCGTCTCACGGTCTCGTCGTGTAATAGTATTTGGTCTCCTATCTTGAAGGATTTTTCTGCTGTCTTTTTATCGTATTGCCTTTTAGATTTGTCTTTGTTGATCTCTAAGGTTTCGCGCGCAATGTTGTTTGTGGACCGTAGTCTTTCGCGTAGTTCTTCAGCGTATTTGTCGTACGTATACGTTAGTTGCGGTGCCTGGTTTAGTGAGGTCGGCAATGTTGCTTGTCTCCCGAATACGAGTTCGTAGGGTGTGTAGCCAGTAGACGAGTGTGGGGTTGTGTTGTAAGTAAACATTGCATACGGTAGCCATTCGTCCCAATCGGTCTGGTCTTCCGTGATAAAGTTCTTTAGGTATTCTGCTAACGTACGATGGCTTCTTTCTAGGGCTCCGTTTGATTGAGGGTGATATGCCGTGGTTTGTATTTTTTCGATTTTAAGCAATTTACATACGTTTTTGAACACTTGGCTAAGGAAATTGGTTCCTTGATCGGTTAACACTCGTTGTGGAATTCCGTATTCGCAGATTATTCTTGTGACGAATTCTTTTGCTACTGTGTTTGCTTCCTGATCTTCGAGGGGTATAGCTTTGCTGAATTTGGTTAACAAGTCTTGAAAGGTTAGTATGTATTTGTTTCGTCTACTTGTCTCGGGTAAAGGTCCTACTATATCCAGTGCGCATTTTTCGAATGGTTCTGTGGGAGTGTCTGTAATTACCATGGGAGCTTTGGTTATTCTTGTTAATTTATTTTTCTGACATTTTTCGCATTTGGAGATGTATTTTTCAACGTCTTGGCGCATTCCTGGCCACGAATGATTTAATTTTATACGTTCCAGGGTTCGTTTTATTCCTAAATGTCCGCCTAAGGGAGTGTCATGAAATTCGCGCAGTATTTGATTTTTATCGTCCTCCGTATATGTTATATCGCTCTTTTCTTCTTTTGACTGGGATTCGTTTTCTTCGTCGGCGTTTTCGCTGGCGACGGCTAGTGTTTCTGTGTTGAGTTTTCGCTTCGTCCCTCGCGTAATCGCGAACATTCTACTGAGGGCGTCTGCGTTTTTATTTGTCTTTCCCGCTTTGTATTCTATGGTGTAATCGTATTCTGCTAGCTTCAATTTCCATCTCATTAATCTTGAGCCGGGATCCTTTACGTTAAAAAGCCAAGTAAGAGGTTTATGGTCTGTTACGATTTTAAATTTTGTGCCGTATACATAAGGTCTAAAATGTTGCGTTGCCCATACTATGGCCAACAATTCTTTTTCTATGGTGCTATAATTTTCTTCTGCCTTATTTAGTATTCTACTTGCGTATGCTATGGGTAGGTCTTGACCTATCTTTCCCTGTGATAATACTGCTCCTATTGCTTTTCCGGAAGCGTCTGTTGTAAGAACGAATGGTTTCGTGAAATCGGGGTATTGCAGTATCGGTGCTGTTGTTAACTTTTCCTTTAATATCTCGAAGGCTTCCTGCTCTTGTGCAGTCCATCTGTATGCTTGGTCTTTCTTTAATAATTGCGTCAAAGGTTTCGCGATTTGTGAAAAATGTTCTATGAATCTCCTATAATATCCGGCTAGGCCTAAGAAGGATTGTATATCTTTAGTTCTTTTGGGTATTGGAAAGTTTTTTACCGCGTCGAGTTTCGTAGGGTCTGGTTTGATACCGCTCTCACTTATCACGTGACCAAGGTATATCGTTTCCTTTCGTAGAAATTCGCATTTGTTGGGTTGAAGTTTCAGGCCACTCTCGCGTATACGTTCGAATACTAGTTCTAGACGATCTTGGTGTTCTTTCAGTGAACGCCCATAGACGACAATATCGTCTAAATACACGAAACATTTTATTCCTTGTAATCCAGATAATACGGTATTCATTAGTCTTTGGAATGTCGCGGGAGCGTTTTTAAGCCCGAACGGCATTCTATTATATTCAAAATGGCCGTATGGTGTCGAAAATGCCGTTTTCTCACGATCTTCCTTTTTCATGGCTATTTGATGGAATCCTGACGCTAAATCTAAGGTTGAGAAATATTTTGCTCCTCCTAATTGATCTAGAATGTCCGTTATATTCGGTAGGGGGTATGAGTCGCCTACCGTCGCGTCGTTCACTTGCCTCAAATCTGCTACTACTCTGAGTTTGCGTTTTCCTGAAGCGTCTGGTTTTTTAGGAACTACCAGCAATGGGACGTTCCACTGGCTGACGCTTGGACTAATTATTCCTTCTTCTACCATTTCCTGAACTTGTCTATTTACTTCTTCTTTATGCGCTTGAGGTAATCTATACGGTTTTACGTATATAGGTTTAGTATCTGGGATTAGGGTAATCGAATGCTCTGCCATCGTGGTGTATCCTAATTTGTCTCCTTCTAGGCAGAATATTTCATTATACTTCTCACATAGCTCGAGTAAGCTGGTTTCTTCTTCTTTATTTAGGTGATCTGTTCTAAGGTTTTCGCGCAGGGTTTGCATTCTATTTCTCCCGTGTACGGCGTGTACTATGTACGTCGGTGTGTCGCGCTCCTTGTCGCAATTCGCGTCAGTCGGGTCAGTTTCATAGCCCGTCAGTGTTTGTAACGTCACTGTTGGCATATTGATAAGGACTTCGTCCGCGGTAGTGTTCATTACGCTTATTGCACATTTCCCGTTCTGGCCTACTGTTAACGAGTTTCCTATAAATACTCCTGGTTTAATAGATTGTCTTTCCACTATACCTTCGCCTTTATCAGTTGTTCTAGCTAGGAGAATGGTTTCAGATCGCGGTTTTAAAACTACGTTCCTTCCTGAGTAGGGGAATTGTATTCCGTATATCTCTATTCCTAGGTTTGCCCGGATGCATACTTCGTGTTTGGCCATAAAATCTTGTCCTAGGATTCCGTCTGCTTCTAATGGGAAGTCGTCTTTAACTAATCGGCAAGGATGCGTTACTGTTTTATTTCCGATTTCTATGTTTAATTGTACTAGACACAGCGTTTTGATTTCCATAGGGGCTATTCCTCGCAAGGATACTATTTCGTCTTCGGCTTGAACATCGCCCTTTACTTTACCTATCTTTATTAATGTAATATCGGCTCCTGTGTCTACTAACATATTCGCTCTTTCCTTTTCTAGTTCCGGCGCTCTAATTTCGATCGTATTTTCGAGTTGGGATGTCACTACCAAATTTGCTCGGTACGATTCTACCCTAGATCCTGCGTTTGTTTGTCTGTCATCGGCTGTCCCGCGGCTTGTGGTAGGGGAATTTTGATTTTCGTTGGATGATTCTCGACCCGGAGTTCTATTAAAATTTTGTCTGGTATCTTCGCGTCTGTAATTCGTATTCGTATAGCGCGGTCTGTAGTCTCGTCCGTTTGCTCTTTCCCTAGCTCTGCATTCTTTGATTAGATGTCCCGGTTTTTTACAGTAATGGCAGACCATGGTTACGCGCTGAACTTCCCTTTTTACTGTCGTCTGTTGCGTCGGGGAGTTTTCTCGAGGCATACTTAATCGCGTATAGCAATTTCTTGCTAAATGTCCCAATTTATTACATCGATCACAGCGCGGTACGTTTGGTCCTTCCCTTCCCTTGGGGTGATTACCGAATTTCCTGTAATTTCGCGAGGTGTTTAAACCCATCGCTTGTTCCTCTTCTATAGCGGCGGCTATTGCTGCGTTCAACGTTGCATAGTTACGAGACCTTATGATCGTTCTTAGTTTTACATTTAACCCGAGGGTGAAAACGTCTAGGGCGCGCTCTTGTACTGATTCTGTTAACGCGTTATTTACTTCATCGCTGTTCCCTGGTTTTACCGATAATTCAGATAGTTCTCCAGCTAATTCTTCTACTCTACACGCGAATAATTTTACGCTTTCGCCTTCTCGTTGGTGGCAGGCATGGAATTCTGCCCCAACTGCTCCTATGGACCTTTTGTCTACGAATAAGGAAGTTAGGATGTCTTTTAATTTATCAAAAGTATCTACTTCTTTGTACTCTAGTACCTTGGCTGCTTTGCCTTTAATTTTCGTACCTATCACCGTTTTCAAGAATCTTGGCAGATCATTCTCGGGCACAAATTCTGCGGCACTTGTATAAGACTTCAGAAATTCTGCTAGCTCGTCCGACGATTTTCCTATGAATTTATCTACTAACGACAGCGCGGTGGATAATCTTTTTACGTCCGGTAGTGGAACCAAGAGGCTGCTTCCAGCATTTAGTGACATTTTTCTATCTTCTGTCTCTTCTATATCTAACAAGCTAAAGTCCGCTAGCACTATCGGGAATTCTCTATTCGGCGTTACAAAGTTTTCTGGGGACGATTCGGCACTTGAATCGTCGTTTTTCTTAACGCTTAATCGTAACGGCGACGGTCGTCGTGTTCGGCGAGACGGTCGTGAATAGTCTATAGAAGGTAGGAGATCTAGTTCCTCTCGTATGAAGGTTAGTTTTTTATCAAAAAATGATTCGAATGATCTTGACAAGCTTTTCTGACCCGGAAGTTTGAATTGATTTGCGCGTTCGTCTTCTATAGACATGCATGTACCGTTTCTATATTTTGATAGGACTCTGGTTTACAATAATTAGTTTCACGGTATTCGGTTACTCACAACGCTACTCTTTTCCACATGTCGACGGCTCGGTCAGGCGTCCTCTCGTCCGTGAACCGTAGATGGTGATAAGAGACGAATCGGATCCAGCAAGGTCGATCCGTACAGCTGTTCACTGCGTGCTCCGACGGCTGCTTCCTTCGCACGGCTCTCCGTCCGTCCTTCAGGTGCGGCTTCGACTCGTTCCTCGGTCCCCAAAGTACTTCTCGTGCGTCCTGGTCCTCGGATTTGCGACGTCCTCGAAGATGGGTTTGGTGTTAGTCAAATGGTCAATTCACCCGTTCACTCTCAGGCGGATTTCACTCGTCACTAGGCTCGTCGGCGTTCGGACTGCGTCGAACGTTTTTCTCAAAGGCCGTTCCTCGGTCCTCTGTACTACCTCGGTAGAGACGATTGCCAGTTCTAGCCTGTTCGATTGCGATGATCAAATAATATTGTCGGAGGTAGTTCAACCTCTGTCGACGTTGATCAATCGGTTGCGTCAAGGCTTGGTAAAATTTTTTACGATGCACTATCCCACCGCTGCCACCAATTTGTTGTGCCCTGCGTGATGGCTCGCAAGGCTGGTACGGGATTTGGTGATATCGTAGGTTCGGGAGTGAACAAAAGATTAGGATCTACTGGGTGAACTACACCAAGTTGGTTAAATTTAGAGACTAAGTCTTTATTCAGAGACTAACTAATACTAGACTGAGGTTTACAGGAGTGTCAGCCGTGTTAACAGGTCGAGTGTCAAGTCTAGAATTCTCCTCTTTGTGGAATCGCATTGGTTTTATATCCTTCTTGGGCGTGGTACGCGTTACTATGCTCGGTCGCAGCGAGGCGTTCACGTGTTGCTGACATTGTAAGATTGGTCGCTAGCCGTCTTAGCTTCGAAACATCTCGAACGTTTATATAACGTAATATAATATGTGTAATATGTCTAACACGTGGGCTTGGGCGTTGCCTGGGCACAACATAGGTATATTGAATTTTAAAGGCCTATGTCAAATAGTTTTCGAAATATTGAATCTAAAAGTCTTAAAAATTGGAACAGAATCAGCTGCCGCGTCATCACTTTAACTCTAATATCTCGGTTATTTTTAAAGATAATGTCTCCATCATGGGCTCATTTTAAAGCTGAAGGAATGCTTTCTCAACCCGTATTTAGAATATTTTGTTTATTGTTAATAAACTTGACGGCAATCGATGTCAAAGTTTCAAATCGCGATTTTACGCCGTTCCGCTCCACGGTGCAGCTTGAAAAAATACCGTTCGATTCGTTGAACCCTCAGCTAATAAATGGGGTTTTCAAAAAAGTGGAGAAATTTTGGGAACAGTCAACAAAAAAATAAAACTGACGATAGTGCACATCTCTTGGAACTGCACGGATCCCATGGTCAGGCCGCACGCACGCGTTTTCAAAACAATCGCTTGGCGTAGGAAAGTATTTATATACGATGCGACAAAACAAACTTTTCGTTCAGTAATAACAGGTAAAAAAGAAAAGGCAGAATCACTAAAAGCGACCTACTATTGCTAATCTTTTATATGGCAAGCAGATATTTCTATTAGTTTTCTCGAGAATACCGAAACACTGAACGAAAAGTTTGTTTTGTCCCATCGCATATAAATACTTTCCTACGCCAGGCGATTGTTTTGAAAACGCGTGCGTGCGGCCTGACCATGGGATCCGTGCAGTTCCAAGAGATGTGCACTATCGTCAGTTTTATTTTTTTGTTCACTGTTCCCAAAATTTCTCCACTTTTTTGAAAAACCCATTTATTAGCTGAGGGTTCAACGAATCGAACGGTATTTTTTCAAGCTGGACCGTGGAGCGGAACGGCGTAAAATCGCGATTTGAAACTTTGACATCGATTGCCGTCAAGTTTATTAACAATAAACAAAATATTCTAAATACGGGTTGAGAAAGCATTCCTTCAGCTTTAAAATGAGCCCATGACGGAGACATTATCTTTAAAAATAACCGAGATATTAGAGTTTAAGTGATGACGCGGCAGCTGATTCTGTTCCAATTTTTAAGACTTTTAGATTCAATATTTCGAAAACTATTTGACATAGGCCTTTAAAATTCAATATACCTACTTTGTTTCTGCAAGGTTATTGACAAGTGTTGTAATTTTGAAGAGAATCGGTGAAACTAAATTTTCCCTCTATACGCTGTGGGCTTTTCGTTATCCCCACCACTTCTGTCTCACTCTTGTCCGGCGAAGGCGAGAGCGAGATGGAACGAGAGCGAGCGAAAGGCATTGAAAGTGAGCGAAGGTGATACGAGACAGACGACGCGGTGATTGTTTGTCTCGCTCCGTCTTTCGGACGCCGTGTCACTCCGGCGCACGCAAAGCGTTCTATCTCGCTTCCCCCCTACGGCCAGAAAGAAGCGAGAAACGAACACTCGGAATTAGGGCTGTACTCATGATTTGGGTTGAACGCCGGTCCCGACCAACGAGTCGCTAATGAGACAATACTGTAACTACATATGCTCAACATCGAATCGCAAAGCATCGAAAATGAATATTATTAATTAATTAAATAATGACGAACATACGAATTGGAAAAGAATGACTGGGGCAAGAGGGGTAAAGTAATGACATGCGTCGCGGTGCGCATAGCATCGAATATGTGTACGTAAAGCGTCAAAAATAGCTGTGTTGATATACATATTTGAAGAATATGAATAATACTATATTATATAGAATTGTAGCGGACTGTAGGCCGGGAGAAAGTTTATTTATTTCTTAGGCCTAAAACGGTCGGTCGCTCGAGTGCCTACCGCGGGTGGTTGAGTTTAGGGGCTAGGGCAATAAAAGTAACGATTGCCAGAGCCCCAGTGAAACCTTGAAGACAGCATGTCCACTTCCGCAACCTTGGGACGCGTGGGAAATTTGTTTTCCCTGTCCGTTGAGTTTCGGGCGTTCGTGCAACGCCGACGAAAAAGGGCAGAACCTTTCGAGACATTGTACCGAACGCTTCGTGCTCTTCAGATATTCATTTTTTATAAGTTATTTGTATTTCGTTAGTTGTTGAATATATGTAGTTATCGTTACATATATACTGAGTTTTATTTAACATTCACCCCCAGTATCCAAAGTGGTGACCCCGACGTGATTAGTGGTAAACGCGATACTGTTGGTTGTACGTGATAAGTACAGTGAGTGATAATGGCTGACGAATCTGAAGATACGACTCTCCCGACTGCTACGGAAGATCAGGATTCGGAGCATGTTAAGGTTGTTACGGCTGCTCCCATTCGGGTTCCTGCTTTTTGGCCACAGAAAGTGGCGCTATGGTTCCGTCAACTAGAGGCGCAATTCGTCATTGCGCGGATAACCAAGGACGAGACTAAATTTGGATATGTGGTGTCACAACTCGATGGAAAATATGCTGAAGAAGTCGAGGATATAATTTGTAATCCACCCAACTCTAAAAAATATGAAGCCATCAAAACCGAGCTAATAAAGCGCTTGTCAGATTCCGACACAACTCGCGTCAGAAAATTATTAGAGACGGAGGAGATCGGTGATCGGACACCCACACAATTTTGGAGACACCTAAAAGAGTTGGCAGGCGCGGCAGTGAAGGAAGACTTTCTCAACGAGATGTGGAAGAATCGTCTTCCGGTTAAGACGCAGCTGGTTTTAGCGGCGACGTCCGATAAAGACGGGGCGAAGTTGGCCGAAATTGCGGATCGGGTGCATGAGATACCGGGTGAAAGAGGAAAGATAGCTTCCACCTCACAAACCTCGGAGATGGACCTGCTTCGCGAAGAACTGCGGCAAATGAGGTTGCAATTAAATGCAGTTGTCAATGGGCAAAGGAAACCGCGCGGGCGATCGCAGTCCAAGGACCGTCGCGGGAAGAGACCCCCTAGCAAAAATCGCCAACAGCAGGATAACAACACGCGGGATTTATGTTGGTACCACCACAATTTTGCTGAAAAAGCGGCAAAGTGTGTACCCCCGTGCACGTGGACCGGACCCAAGCCGGAAAACTAAAAGGACCGTCGCACATTAACGCGGCCGAGTTTGACGGTCCCAAAACCGGTCGCATTTTTCTTACGGATCAGTATTCCAAGACACAGTTTCTGGTGGATACAGGTGCCGATTTGTGTGTGTTCCCCCGATCGCGAGTGCGTGGCCGCCTGTACAAAGACGATTACGTGCTATACGCGGCGAACGGCACTCATATTACAACGTACGGCACCATAAATTTAAGACTAAACATTTCATTGCGTCGTGAGTTCGTGTGGAGTTTTGTTGTGGCCGACGTAGGCGGACCAATTATTGGCGTGGATTTTTTAAGCCATTATAATTTATTAGTCGATTCGCGAAATAAACGTTTAATCGACGCGACGACTAATCTATTCGCGGTCGGACAGTCCGTCGGCAGTACCGTTTCGTCCATAAAAACAGTTGTGGGTGACTCAGTGTATCATAGTCTTCTGATCGAGTATCCCGATCTTACCAGACCGGCTGTTTTTGGCAGAGAGACGGTGAAGCACAACATCGAACATCACATCGTGACGACACCTGGACCACCGGTTTTTAATAAACCACGACGCCTAGCTCCGGATCGATTGCAAGCAGCGAAGGCCGAAATCGACCTGATGCTGCGACTAGGGATTATGCGAACATCCAAGAGTTCCTGGTCTTCACCGTTACACCTGGTGATAAAGATGAAGAAGCCGAAGAAGGGGAACAAGGAAGAAAGAGTCATCCGACCATGTGGTGATTTTCGAGGAGTCAATGCTCGCACCGTTCCTGATAGGTATTCGCCCCCCCACATAGAGGATTGCGCGCAAGGTTTGCATGGAAAGAACATTTTTTCAAAGATAGACTTAGTCCGCGCATATAATCAAATTCCGGTCGCGCCGGAAGATTGTGAGAAAACGGCTATTACAACTCCATTTGGATTATTTGAATCAGTTTTCATGCCGTTTGGGCTGCGAAACGCGGCACAGACATGTCAACGATTTGTAGATCAGGTAATTCGCGGATTAGACTTTGTATACGCTTATATTGATGATTTCCTTATTGCGTCGGAAAATGAAACCGAACATAAGGAACATCTCAGAACTCTTTTCGAGCGTTTGAAAGAGTACGGTATAGTAATAAACCCTGCAAAATGCGTTTTCGGTGTTAAAGAAATTAATTTCTTGGGGTATACTATTAATCGAGATGGTATGAAACCTTCGGCAGAACGTGTAGAGGTGATAGTAAATTTCACGAAGCCCGCGACAATAAAATTGCTTCGAAAATTTCTAGGTATGGTTAATTTTTATCGACGGTTCATACCTGGCGCCGCGAATTTGATGCAGCCCTTGAATGACCTGCTCAAGGGATCTAAAAAGGGCAATACACCTGTACCGTGGTCAGAGGCGGCAGTGAAAGCTTTTGAAGATGTGAAAGCGGGGCTTGCTAATTCTACGATGCTTGTGCATCCTGTACCTGGTGCATCAATTAATATTACAGTAGATGCATCAGATTATGCAATTGGAGCTGTTTTACAGCAGTTCGTGAATAATATGTGGCAGCCTCTCTCTTTTTACACAAAAGCTCTTTCTGCTGCCCAGCGGAAATATAGTGCCTATGACCGCGAACTATTAGCAATTTATATAGCAGTTAAGCGATTTAGACATTCGGTTGAAGGCCGCGATTTTTCGATTTATACGGATCATAAACCGCTGGTATTCGCTTTTAAACAAAAGCTTGAGAAATGCTCGCCGCGCCAGTTCCGTTATTTAGATTTTATTGGTCAGTTTACAACGGATATTAGGCATATTAAAGGCGTCGAGAATACCGTAGCGGATGTATTGTCGCGAGTTGAGGCTATAACACCAGCCCCAGATTATAAGGCACTCGAGCAGGTACAAGAGCAAGATTTAGAGCTTAAGGAAATTTTAAAATCTGAGTCGTCCGTACTTCGGCTCAGGAAAGTCCATTTTCCGGCGTTTGAGGTTTCTTTATATTGCGATACGTCTAACGAAACAATTAGACCCTTTGTCCCAAAATCATTACGTCGTGCGTTTTTCGATTCCCTTCACAGTCTTTCTCATCCAGGCATACGGGCGTCGCAAAGGCTAATTACCGAACGTTTTGTTTGGCCTGCAATAAATAAAGATTGCCGGGAATGGGCAAGACATTGTATTCCTTGTCAACGTGCGAAGATTACACGACATGTTACAACTCCGGTAGTAGATTTTAAAGATTCTGGCAGGTTCGAACACGTGCATATTGACATTGTAGGGCCGTTGCCAATATCCAAGGGTTGTAGATATTGTTTAACGTGTGTAGATCGTTTCTCTCGCTGGCCAGAGGTTATACCCATCGCGGAAATTGACGCGGAAACCGTTGCAAAAGCTTTTCTTAGTATTTGGATTGCTCGTTTTGGCATACCGTTGAGGATTACAACAGATCAAGGACGCCAATTCGAATCTCATCTATTTAAAGAACTATCGCAGTTAATTGGCGCGACACATTTAAGGACTACCGCGTATCATCCACAAGCAAATGGGATGGTGGAAAGGTTTCATCGGCAACTCAAGGCGGCTATAAAATGTCACGCGACCGAAAACTGGGTAGAAATTTTACCTGTTGTCCTGCTAGGTATTCGGTCGGCTTTTAAGGAGGATTTAAAGGCCACGACGGCAGAAATGATTTATGGTACAGGTATGCGATTGCCTGGCGAGTTTTTCATGTCAAATGGTGTTGAGGGATCTTCCGATTTTGTTACTCAGTTACGGGACCGTATGAGACAACTTAGACCCTCACCCGTTAAGCGACACGGCACAAAGAAAACTTTTATTTTTAAAGAACTCGCAACGTCATCACACGTATTTTTGCGCCATGATGCTGTCAAAGGTCCTTTACAATCTCCTTATGACGGACCGTTTGAGGTGTTACAGCGCGGTGATAAGAATTGTGTTATTAATATTAGAGGGAAACAGATTAAGGTTTCCAACGATAGGTTGAAACCAGCTTTCATTTTTGCAAACGATGATAATTGTCAACCGTCAAATACACCTCAAACGGACAACAATGACTTACACGAGGACGTACAAATGACACGACCGGACAAAAACGATTTACGAACACCAGATAACGGTTTTAAAACACGATCTGGTAGACGTGTTCGATTTCCCGAGCGGTTACAAGTTGGGATCTAATTGAATCGTGTCGTATCGCATTATATCGTAGTGTAAGTGTATTATATTTTGTAAGTACTATAAAGGTATCATATTAGTGTAATGTAGGCTATTCATCCACATTATTTAGTATTATGGTTTTACTTTATTTTATGACTGATCTCTATATATGATGTAACGTCAATCTTATGAATGATTCGTACATATAAAATTATAGATCAGTTTTGGTTTCTTACCCCTGTAGCGTTATCACTAGTAAGGGGGTAGTGTAGCGGACTGTAGGCCGGGAGAAAGTTTATTTATTTCTTAGGCCTAAAACGGTCGGTCGCTCGAGTGCCTACCGCGGGTGGTTGAGTTTAGGGGCTAGGGCAATAAAAGTAACGATTGCCAGAGCCCCAGTGAAACCTTGAAGACAGCATGTCCACTTCCGCAACCTTGGGACGCGTGGGAAATTTGTTTTCCCTGTCCGTTGAGTTTCGGGCGTTCGTGCAACGCCGACGAAAAAGGGCAGAACCTTTCGAGACATTGTACCGAACGCTTCGTGCTCTTCAGATATTCATTTTTTATAAGTTATTTGTATTTCGTTAGTTGTTGAATATATGTAGTTATCGTTACATATATACTGAGTTTTATTTAACATTCACCCCCAGTATCCAAAGAATAAAATACCGTGCTACTACTACTACTACTGCTACATCTCAAACTGTAACTTCATACAAATCTGTACCATAACACATAACTTACCTTTCTAGACGTTTTTTATTTTTTCTGGACAAACGCTTTACAGATAGCATAGGGCGCTTCCTTTTTATATCACCCTTCAAATTGCGCTGATTTCTTGCATCTGCGACTTCATTCCTTGATTCCATGGCAATGGAATGATCACACACACACACACACACTTATCGACACTACAGTAACGAACCACGCAGGAATGGAACAATTCACAAATTATGAATATTCCATATGTATCAATATCTGCGCAGTAAATAAAAGCCCGATTGCTTTCTGCGTCTTCACTGTAGTGCAAACGGCAGAAAACTGATCAGCTAGCGTTGTCGCTACGTTACGGATGCTGAGATGCAGAACAAAAGATAGTGGAAAAAGGACAGATATATGCGTTCTATTCCTCTCTTTCTTATTAGGATTGATGTATGCTGATACATTTACATAGAGTATGTACTTCCGGGAATACTTTTTGGTGCAGAAATGTGCACAGGAAAGGATTTTTGATTATCCTGTGTATATACTTTTCACGTATCATCTTTGCGCGTTTGAACCTTTACGCGGGCCGAGACGTGTCGCTCGGTCCTTGGTGCAAGTGAAATACAAAATATTGAGTGAGTGAGAAAGACAGTTTGCGCTCTGCCCAGCGATTTCAGGAAAGAATCGCAAGTTGTGTAGTAGGATCACCTACAGGAGTAGCGGTAATGTGTGCGTGAACCGCGCCGGCAATTGTTTTTTGGCAACGCAGGCCCTTGAGGCTAGCAAAGGCTCAATCGTCAGAAATACGAGTGACTGCCGAACAGTAAAGATCGTAAGTACCTTCACGCTTATTACTCCTATCTTTTACATTATATCTGCCGGTTATTCTAAAAGTGGTCTAATAAGACTGTATTTAGACATATTCCGGGTAAAGAGTCATTACCGTCATAGTATTGTTGTAATTTTTTGTGCAAAATCTATCGTGTGAGCTGTGATTGTTTGAGTTTCCGCGTGTTTCTCAAGCCGCGTATCGCCATTGCGAGGCTGCCTCGCGTGGCACACCTCGCGGAGTGGAGAGTCTAAAGATTACCCCGATTATTATTACTTTACGAGGCATCAGCCGTCGATTTTTCGACGTGCTGAAAGGTGCCTCGCGGTCCCAAGATGAAAAATCGCATGGCTCGGGCGACGCAAATATGATGCTGGAGGTAGAGCGAGACTGTCGCACGAGCCTGCCTCGCAAAGTGATCATAATCGAGGTAGTTTCCAGATTCTTCACTACGCGAGGCGTGCCTCGCGTGGGAGACTCGCAATATCGATACGCAGCTCCATGCTCGGAGATTCGTGTATTCATTCTCACGTAGAATAAGAAAGTTGTTATAATTCACCCGCGAAATGTCTAGAAAAGGTATATACATTCGGGTGGAATGTAGGCTTCCTTTAGTTGAAACTGAAAGCAAGTGATAAAAATTAAACCGTTTCTAAACATTAGAAGTGGAAAAATCGAAAATTTTTAAATTCAAGGCTCTGATGCAATAAGGGGACTAGCATTCGAAAATGCGAAAAAGTATTGTCCAAACGCTATTAAACTGGATTTTAAAAAATATAGTGTCGTAAAGCTCGTCACGGCACACATTTTTTCTTTTTACGGTTTCTTTATCGAATCATTAGTATTCGAGCTAAAAATTATAAACCAAACAAATTTCTTCGACCAAAGTCAATACCTTTTTAAACAAAAATTGCGATAACTTGAGAAATTATTATCGGATTGTTATGAGACTTGAAACATAAAACTCGGAAAACTTTAGCGAAGCCGTAAAACGTATGCACAAAACCCTCGTGATAAATAATGTAATAACATTTAATTAAAAATTAATACTGGACATAACCCATGTTTTTCAACGTTCGCCGTTAAAAAGTATCCAGGCAATTTTGACGTACATATAACTTGCAGCTACAAAGTGTTTCCTTAATATACAAGGAACATTTTCACCAATTTTCACACTCAATAATAAATAATTGTAGAAGATATGGCGATATATATAAATCTCGCGCGACACCAACAGTCAATGCGAGTGCTAAAACAGCTGATTGTAAGTAGAGCATTATACGCGGCGGCTGACTGTTGGTGCCGCGCGAGATTTATATATATCGCCATATCTTCTACAATTATTTATTATTGAGTGTGAAAATTGGTGAAAATGTTCCTTGTATATTAAGGAAACACTTTGTAGCTGCAAGTTATATATACGTCAAAATTGCCTGGATACTTTTTAACGGCGAACGTTGAAAAACATGGGTTATGCCCAGTATTTCTTTTTAATTAAACATTATTACATTATTTAACACAAGGGTTTTGTGCATACATTTTACGGCTTCGCTAGAGTTTTCTGAACTTATGTTTCAAGTCTCATAACGATCCGATAATAATTACTCAAGTTGTCGCAATTTTTGTTTAAAAAGGTATTTGGTCGAAGAAATTTGTTTGGTTTATAATTTTTAGCCCGAATACTAATGCTTCGATAAAGAAACTGTAAAAAGAAAAAATGTGTGCCGTGACGAGCTTTACGACACAATATTTTTAAAATCCACTTTAATAAAATTTAATTTTCCAATTTTTCTTAGCGTTTGGACAATACTTGTTCGCAATTTCGAGCGCTAGTCTAAATAATAAATCCCCTTATTGCATCTGAGCCTTCAATTACAGATATTGTGAAACTTGATAACGTCATAATTACAAATTTTGGAAATGTCTGAATTTCAACGCTATCGAACTTCGAAATTTGAGCATTTAGAAATCTGAAGATTCTCCTCCTGCGCTAAATCTTGGCTAAAGGAAGCTTATATTGTACCCAAATGTACCAACTTGATAAACGTGTACTACTTTCTGAGTTGGGCAAAATGTAATATAATTATAAATTATAAGTTACGATTAAAATGTAATTGTGTAATTGATAACACATTATTTTCTTATAGTTGACAAAATTGTTGTCAACTACGTAAATTAACAATTAATTTAAATTTTGTCATAAAATTATGTTAAATTCACATAATTACAGAATATAATGTGTAGGTAATTCATTACACAATTACATTTTAATCGTAATTTCTAATTTGTAATTAAATTACATTTTAGCTAACTGTGGCTCTTTTACAGCACTATCAAATCCATTACGTTCAATAGTTTCACTGTTTCTTCGACTCTTTTTTAGATGTCTGGAACAGAAGGAGGCGAAAATATGGCGGGTGACAAGCCTCCGTCCCCGGGACGGAAGCAAACAAGCAGCAAGCCTCCGTCCCCAGGACGGAGGCGGACAGGCAGCAAGACTCCGTCGCGAAGACGGAGTCCAACGAGTAGCCGGACTCCGTCGCGAGGACGGAGTCCGCGAAGAGAGCCGACTCCGTCCTCGCGACGGAGTCCGCACAGCGAGCCGACTCCGCGCCCCCGGTGGATGGAGATCGCGTTGCGATTTCAGAAGCAGGTATGTAGATACGTAAACAATCTCGTGCAAGCATTTCTTACATTCTAATGAAAGTTTTAAGATTTATGTTTATTTTTCATATTACAGAATAGCGAGCTCAAAAAAACATTGAGGAATTGGAAGTATGGGGGAGGAAGGGGAGGAAGAGGAGGAAGAGGAGGTAGAGGAGGACGACGAGGAAGTGGAGGAAGAGGAGGAAGACGAGGAAGAGGCGGGGGCAATATCAATAATTTTTATTTTAATGGCTGATTTTTTATTATAAATAATAAAGGGTATTGGAAAGCCATATATTTAGTGGATAATTTTTTTATTCCAAGGTCTTTCATCCGTCGGCCATGAATAATTTTCTCGTATTTATTCATAATTTAGTCGGGAATCATATATTTAGTCGAGAAAGTACGAATAAATACGAGAAAATTATTCATGGCCGACAATAATTCAATTCCCCATGATTAACCCTGCGTTGACACACCTCCTTTTTCGATCAAGTTTGATACACTTGGGTGGCTCACATCCAGAACAATTTTTGAATGCCACTCTCATCTAAAGAATCCAATTGTTATGAAAAAAATCATGGGTCAATTTCAGGGTCTCTAGAATGTATTACAATAGTTTTTTGATTGACATTTTATCAGGTTTGCCTCAATTACTATTAGCGAATTCGGTACCTCGCACTGACTCTGTGCTGGTGCCAAAATGTGCCAAAAAATGACTTGGATTGGTTGATTCTTATAGAGCTAGGCAATCCAAGTCATTTTCTGGCACCAGCACAGAGTCAGTGCGAGGTACCGAATTCACTATATAATTGTATACAGTTCGTGACAGTTCCTAGTCGATGTATGCCTAAAATGCATATAACCTAACCTACAATCGCACCAAAATGCATGCATTGACTGCATCACGCTTTTACTGTGGCACATGTATTCAGCTGACGCTTCAGTTTTGCCATGATTCCACGTTGGCAGTCTTCCCGAGTAGGCGCCATCTCGTATCCACTAGCTCAACTAAATTTGTCACGTGACTTGCTCTGTATTATCGCCAATATGGCGGAACTCTGATTTGGGAATGCAGTCACGATTTTTCGTTTTTCGTCCTTATATGAGCATATTTTGGGCTGGGCGAGGTCTCATTCGAAAGAGGAAGGTTCAATGCGGAGCGCTCTGCTCACCGTTTCAGTCACAAATCTCTTTTAGTGATCTAACAATGCTTAGATTCTGCTGGTGTATTTTGTCGACTTTTGCTCTACTTTGAACACTCATATTATTACATATCAACACAATTTCGTTGAACCATGAGCAGAGCGCTCCGCGTTGAACCTTCCTCTTTCGAATGTGACCTGACCCAGCCCAAAATATGCTCATATAAGGACGAAAAACGAAAAATCCCGAACCCATGTTTCGGGCCAGATTTTGTCGGTATGCAGCGCGCTGCATTACCCGTGTCTACCCCCTAAGATGACACAACTACATATACACAGCTAAACTGCTGTGTGCATACATTCCATTACTCATATCGCGGGCATTTTAATTATCCCATCAAAAAGAATCCCATTTAAAAACATTGTCGTAAATTTTAATTAATTAATAGCTTTACAAAGTTAATGATATACAAAAGTTGCGCCAATTATAACAATCGCTATTTATACAAGGAAAAAATGTATTACATAATATTAAGCAGATATATTTTTATACAAATAAATATTTTAATACGAATAAATATTTTATTCAAAATACTTGGCGCTGCGAAACCGAAAAAATATTAATTGTCTTAGTATTAGTAATAATTTACAACAACTCCCTTACAATCGAAAATACATATTTATATATATACATATGCATACGAGTATTCGAAACGCAGTCAGATTTATTCTACGTATATTTAATTCTAATATCCTACGTAACATATGCACATACACACAATCACGAACGCACGCACAAGAAAGAGAGAAAAAGATTATTGGAATTTATACATAGTTATTCAGTTTAGCAGCACCAATTCGGAGAGCAGCGCCAAGTATTTTGAATAAAATATTTATTCGTATTAAAATATTTATTTGTATAAAAATATATCTGCTTAATATTATGTAATACATTTTTTTCTTTGTATAAATAGCGATTGTTATAATTGGCGCAACTTTTGTATATCATTAACTTTGTAAAGCTATTAATTAATTAAAATTTACGACAATGTTTTTAAATGGGATTCTTTTTGATGGGATAATTAAAATGCCCGCGATATGAGTAATGGAATGTATGCACACAGCAGTTTAGCTGTGTATATGTAGTTGTGTCATCTTAAGCGCAGTTGGAAAGCACCTCTATGTACTGGCAGCTCACTTTGATTTCACATCTTTTTTGTATTGTATATTTTTCTATTTTTTGTGATATTATTATCTTCTATTTTTGTGATTTATTTGTTGTATATTTTCTTCTATTTTTCGTGATTTATATTATTATCTTCTATTTTTTGTGAGTTATTAGATTTTCATGTACTTGGCGTAATTTTTTTACTTTGTTGAAGTTTTTTTTATGGGTAACTCATTACAAATACTCTGATTTAGATATAAAATCTCTAATCTGTTCGCTTTCTGTTTAGAAAATTCAAAGTACGAACGCGAAGGAGGAAGTGATAAAGGCAGAGTTGAATTTTGTTGATTTGGCGGGTTTTGAGAAACTGGATTCCTCGCACATCGCGGAGAGCGCCGCCATTCATAATTCGTTGATGACTTTAAAAAGGGTGATCAGCGAAATTCGTAAAGGACATTCCTACATACCGCATAGTAATAGCAGCCTAACGTCCGTTTTAAAATCTAGTCTAAGCAAACATTCGCTAATTGGTCTGGTTTGCACAATTTCTTTGTGCGATAGAGACGGCACGAAGAATACTTTAGAGTAAGTATATATAATCTACTTTTTTTAGAAATCTCTCTATTAGAGTTTTCGTTCTTGTTCTCTATTCTTTACTTGACTATTCCGCTACAGCACATTTTGTTGCAGAAAAGTTGCACCAAACTTGCAGTACATTGCAATGTTGCCGTTTGGTTGCAGGTTACATTGCAATATTACTGCAAAATTGTGGAAACATTGCCGTGTAATATTGCTATGGCCACGCTTGTGCAATGTTTCAGGAATATTGCGCACAAATTGCCGTGCAATATTGCAATGGCCACGTTTGTGCAATGTTTCTGGAATATTACGCACACATTGTCGTGCAATATTGCAATGGCTACGTTTGTGCAATATTTCAGGAATATTGCGTACACATTGCCGTGTAATATTGCAATGGCCACGGTTGTGCAAGATTTCGGCAATAAATCCGGAATTACGCGAACGATCTTGAAATCTCGGCACGCAGAATATAGTCTAAGATTCCACGGGAATATACCACCTCCGAGGGAATATATGCGAACGTGAACAATATCTTATATAAATAATTACTACAATTATTCGATTAACAATATAGAGTTTAAACAAATTCATTAACTATATGCAGCGATAAAAGATATTTGTAGAAAATGTGTTGTTACACGTGCCAATTACTGCCAGTGTCCCTATCGTTGACATTTAATTTATTATGCGTAATGAAAAAGTTCCGTATTGTCGAGTGAAAATATCTAAGTCCGGATATCTTGCGGATTTATTGCCGAAATCTTGCCGTTTAGTTGCGTAACCTTGCAATATATGAGCAGGATTTCGAAAATAAATCCGCAAGATATCCGGAATTACGCGAACGATCTTGAAATCTCGGCACGCAGAATACAATCTAAGATACCACAACCCACCACCGAGGGAATATATACTGACGTGGACAATATCTGATATAAATAATTAAATAATTGTATTAATTATTGTATTAATTATTTATGTCAGATAATGTCCACGTTCGCATGAATCTTCCTATCCTTTCTAATTCTCCTCTCCTTTTTTCTTTTTCCCCCATAAGTACAGTATTGTCTCATTGTGGACTCGGTTTGGTGTACACGATGTGGGTTTTTCGCTATCCCCACCACTTCTGTCTCACTCTTGTCCGGCGAAGGCGAGAGCGAGCGAGAGGCACTGGAAGCGAGCAAGGGCGGTACGAGACAAACGACGCGTTGATGTTTTGTCTCGCTCCGTCTTTCGGACGTCGTCACACTGCGTCCTTTGCGTGCGCGACGGGCGTGCGCAATGGTCACGAGCCCACGTGTGAGCACGGGAACCATTTCGCAAAATTTTGACGCAGGCACGATTCCATCTGAGGGTTCGCGCCCGTCGCGCACACTCGCCGCGCACGCAAAGCGTTCCATCTCGCTCTACCCTTCGGCCAGAAAGAAGCGAGAAACGAACACTCGGAATTAGGACTCTGTTCAGGATGTGGGTTCAACGCCGGTCCCGACCAGCGAGCCCACAGCGAGGAAATACTGTATTTCGGCTTATCTCCTGGTTTCCTTGCCACCTCCCTTAAGGGAAGAGGTCACTGAAATTTTGAAATCCGAAAATATTTGAGACATGCGGAATTCCTCTTAAGGGAAGGAAGTAGGTTTGAAGTAAAGCCCTTATGCCAGTCGGGACATAGTTTTAATCACTGGTTTTCATAGAATTTACATTACGTTACAAAAATCAATCATAACTTCAAAAACCTTCTTGCGCAAAGTGTGTGATGCCACAGCCTCCAGGTTTTACAGCGAAGAAGGGTCCATAGTAAAGTAAAAAATTGTGTATCGAGAAGTTTCTATGTCTCATACTTTTTAAGCTAAAAATGATTGAATTTATTAAATGTAAAAATGCAAAAGGGTATAGCCGGTTAAGACGGCCAAATGTGCCCTTGAACCGAATTCGACTCACGATGGGTCATTCGAAAGCTTATAAAAAAAGAAACATTTGTGGCAAGTTTCAACTTTATATCTCCACCCGGAGGGTAGTAAAGGGCAAAAATAGAAAATCAGGTTTTTGCCGAATTTCTCCTATACTAGGGGATGAAAAATTTTGAAAAAAATCAGAGGCAATTCTGTTATCGGGGCACATATTAGAGAATTGTTTCAGATTTTTAAATTGAAAAACCGAGCTGTGAAAAATAAAAAACGCCAAAAAATGCTGAATAATGCCGGTTGTGTATCGAAGCAGTCTTGGCACTATAATTATATTTTTACTGTAAGTACGTATCATTGTTACTATTGTCCTGAATTTTTTCAGATTTCTCAATTTGGTGCGCCGCAGTTAAAAAAATTAAAAACCGAGTTTTTCGTCGTTTTTTCCGTCTGAGAGTAACTAATAGGTCGAATTTTCGTACATACTTTATGGAATACGTCTTTTATGCAATCTTCAAGGTCTTCACACGAAGTAAAACAGCGTAGAAATTAAAAGAACTAAACATGCCATGCCACTACAGTCTAAAATGTGTAGCATATTTTCAACGGCGTCGATGGCGCAGTGGTAAAGTGTTGGACTGCTGAATCGCTGCGAACTTTTTGAACGTCGGTTCGAGCCTCGGAAATTCTAAGTCCCGCGCACAGTCATTTTTTTTCACATTAATTATGTATTTTTTCGATTTCTAACTATATGACAATGGTCAATATTTATTCACAATGTTTTTAATGATGTTGAAATATACGTAAAATCAACGTATATTAAACGTTGAAATATACGTAAAAATACTATTAAAAACTTTGTAAATAAATATTGACCATTGTCATATAGTTAGAAATCGAAAAAATACATAATTAATGTGAAAAAAAATGACTGTGCGCGGGACTTAGAATTTCCGAGGCTCGAACCGACGTTCAAAAAGTTCGCAGCGATTCAGCAGTCCAACACTTTACCACTGCGCCATCGACGCCGTTGAAAATATGCTACACATTTTAGACTGTAGTGGCATGGCATGTTTAGTTCTTTTAATTTCTACGCTGTTTTACTTCGTGTGAAGACCTTGAAGATTGCATAAAAGACGTATTCCATAAAGTATGTACGAAAATTCGACCTATTAGTTACTCTCAGACGGAAAAAACGACGAAAAACTCGGTTTTTAATTTTTTTAACTGCGGCGCACCAAATTGAGAAATCTGAAAAAATTCAGGACAATAGTAACAATGATACGTACTTACAGTAAAAATATAATTATAGTGCCAAGACTGCTTCGATACACAACCGGCATTATTCAGCATTTTTTAGCTTTTTTTATTTTTTACAGCTCGGTTTTTCAATTTAAAAATCTGAAACAATTCTCTAATATGTGCCCCGATAACAGAAATGCCTCTGATTTTTTTCAACATTTTTTGTCCCCTAGTATAGGAGAAATTCAGCAAAAACCTGATTTTCTATTTTTGCCCTTTACTACCCTCCGGGTGGAGATACAAAGTTGAAACTTGCCACAAATGTTTCTTTTGTTATAAGCTTTCGAATGACCCATCGTGAGTCGAATTCGGTTCAAGGGCACATTTGACCGTCTTAACCGGCTATACCCTTTCATCAAAATTTTGAGGAAAAGCAAGCGCAGCGCAAAGAGTTTTGCAGATTTCTTCATGCCGGTACACAATCTTTTTGCTTTCATGTTACTCTTGAAGCACGCCAAGCTGTAAGAGAATCGGACCAACAGTTTTGCGCAAGGAACATTAAATATATTAAAAAAGTAAGTTTTGAGATAATTGCATTTTAAATCTAAAGAGTAAATTCCAGACCACTTCCCTTTTTGTATAGTCTAAAATCCACCTGGTTGATACACATCCTCATCAATCTTGCGTCTCTTTATGTTTTGTTTCTTCTTAAAGCGCTTTCTTGTACTGGATTGCTGTTATGTACTGCAGGTTTCTCTTCTGTTGTCTCTGTCTCTTGCTATACTTATAACTGTTTTAGAACAACTTGCCCAGCTGTTTGTTTCCTCACTGTCAATGAGCGTACATAACCCATATCAAATTCTGAAACAGCACATGCCACAGCTACTTCAAGTCTTGCCTCCGATACAAATGTTGTCTTCGGGCAGAATCTGACAACTTTTGCATGGAGAGATTAATTTGCATTTTGAGTGCCTCCCTTACAGCACCTTGCCATCAAATTTTCATTTGACAGTGTTTCGTATCAGGGTTTCACTTTGGTTGCTTGCCCTTAGGACATGTGGCATGGTTAGGATTGCTGTCTACAGAGCTACAGTGATCTAAAGTAGCCATCACAGCATCTTCCATGGCCTTTACATTTGGCATATTTTTTACAATAGCATTTCTGTAACACTAGAAGTAAATTTTGCAACCCGACAGAAAATATCAAATTGATAAAATATACATATGTTTTCTGCAATCACTTTATAACCTATAATAATAGCACGCTTCACTCTACTCTTACTTTTGCGATATTTTCGGCTAATGAGGTCCATTTCACTCGTTTTATACCAGCTAATTTCACTGCACCATAAAATCTCACTCTGTAGGGTAAGTGTGGGTATTACTGCGGACTTTTAAGGTAGGTTAACTTTAGAACCCTCGATACGGCGTTCAAATGAATGAAAGCTCCTCCTTCTTTTTTTAAAAGAAAGGTGGGACCTTAATAATTCCATAAAAAAATATAAAGGCGGGGTAATAAGCACAGTTAATTAAAAACAAAGAGATTTGTCGATCAATGTCATTGCATGAATTACTGCGGACATGCATGTATTACTGCGTGCCAGTTACTAACGAAATACCAGTTACTGCGCATGTATTACTGCGGTCTGATGTCAGGCAAAACATAACCTTAGCATCTTTGCAGGTTACGTAGACAGACGTGAATACGGTCGGAAGAAAGGTTAGGGGCCCAGTCGTCGGTCCGCAGTAATACATGCACATAGTGTCAAGTACTGCACCTAATACTGCGGTGCGAAATAAAAATTAAAACTAAAATGTAGACGACTGATTTACTGTTTTTCTGAAAAAATAACTGTTATTCTATCGAGCATTCCGCTACAGTAGATGTATTACTGTTAATAACAAAAATATAAATGTTTTTCCAGTAGGTGTTCATGACCGCCATATCGGGAATTGATCGAAGTTTCGCCTTGACGAATTTCAAACTACGATAAAAGAATTAATAATAACTTTGCTGTACATACTTATTAATAACTATTTGTAATAGAGTTGAAAATAATTTTATCAAAAATTTTCAAGAGATTATGTACTTTCCAACACTAAATATGATGAGTTTTAGAATATCCGCAGTAATCGGGACATCCGCAGTAATACCCACACTTACCCTATTCTCACGTAAACCGAAGTTTTGAAAGATTTAAAAAAATATGGTGTCTAGCGCCCGGAGAGACTGACCTCTGTCGGCAGCCACTGACCCTTTTGGGCCCGCTTAGAGATTTACCTACTGTACATGGCGGAGTTATTGGCCGCGTTACAAATGGCCGAGGGATACGCAGCCTGACCACGAACTCAATCACATACTGTACTTTGTAAGAAAGCGTTCGTAGTTTAGTAGGCGGTGTCCAATGGATTCTGTTACAGAGCACGCGTGCGTATTAGAATTGTGAAATGCATTTTGGCCATTGGTGAAAATAAACAATGTCAAGGCCACGCAGTTAATTTATATTTCCCGAAACACTAAGGTCGGGGCCAGATATATTGGCCGGTGAGTTTCGTGAGGGGAATTCTCCCACCACACAGTTTGCCTGCCTCGGTGCTCCTTTTCTCAACGTTTTCTGACTCGCTCTCGTTTCATCTCGCTCTCGCCTTCACAGAACTAGAAAGAGCCAGAAGTGGTGGGGATAGTGCCAAGCTTCTGGGGTGTAGGCCAAACCGAGCTGTCAGCGTAGAAATACACACATCAGAATAGGTGTGCGTTAGTTACGAAAAAATTCAGGAGCTTTATTGGTCAGAACATTGATACTTTCTCGATAGCTTCATCTCGCATTGGTCTACGCATAGCTTCGTAACGCACACAACTATTACGCTATGAATAAATAACAGCCAAACGGCTAGGTTCAGGCGGAGCCGAGCAGCGTTCCCGTGACCCCACCATACCCTGCGAGGACCACGCAACTCCAACAGACAAATCCACGATCGTCAGATGGTGGTGGCTGATTTCTCCTCGATCGTTGCTCGCGAAAACGAATTCACCGGCCAATATATCTGGCCCCGACCTTAGTCAGCGATTGAACATACTCAAAGAGATAAATAATAGAGAAATATACCGAAAAACGAAGGTTTTGGTTTTCATCTCTTTCACAAGGTTTTAGAAAAATAGGTTTTTCTGGTAGAAAGGCAACACTGAATGTCAAACCACGTTGTGTACGGTTGAACAAGGGTTCAGACTTGCCAAAAATGCAAAAAAAAAAAATTCTTAAAAATGGTCGAAATCGCGATTTTTTCAGTGACCTCTTCCCTTAAGGGGGTAGACACGTCACGTGGTCTGGCCGATGGGACCGGTCGGTATTACAGCAGATTTTTTCTGCACAGAAATGGTAATACCCATAGATACGCAGCTGCCTGGTGACGCGAGAGGGAGCTGTTTGCTATTTCCATATTCTATTTTGAATGTGGAAAGAAATCCTTAGCTGTTGCGTTGTACTTGTAAAAATTTAAACAGAAAGTCTGCTGGTACTGCAAACGTAGAATTTCATTGTACATTTTAATTACTTGAAATGTGATTATGCTACAATATTCTACGTTGGCAGTAAGGAATTATAAGTGAAAAGGAAAAATAGATGAGGGCATGTCCCCAGAAAATGAAGTTTGTTAGGATAGACATTTTTTAATTAGAAAAACACTGAAACAGAACATGAAATACACATCATATGTAGAAAGCAGTTATGAACAAACATATATAAAATTGTGTTGGATGTTGAATCCAACGCGTGATTATTATGTGGTCCCCTCCTCGAAGTGACAGAAAATATAACCTATGTCTATGCTATATGACAATAAATGTTGGGCGGCTATTTCGTTCTTTTGCGCTACATTTGTGAACTTTTTCTCATCTTTCCGAAGTATTATTATTACGCCACAACAGTATCTTTCGGAAATTGGATATATATATATAGGTTATATTTTCTGTCACTTGGAGGAGCGGATTTTCTGTCCTCGAAGTGACAGATAATGTAACCTATATGCTATACTCGATTTCCTAAAGGTACTGTTACAGCGTAATAATAATGCTTCGGAAGGATGATAAAAAGTTCACAAATGCAGAGCGAAAGAACGAAGTAGCCGCTCTACATTTATTGTTTATTAATTTCCTTATTGTGGTCCGAATTATATCATTCTTGGGACCAATTTAATCCAGAAAACACAAGGAATTGATTGACGTAACTTCCGCAAAAACCTGATTAAAAATTGCAGAACTTCAGATTCGTCACAGTTTAGTGTGCAACATTATATAGCCCCTTTGGTTTCGAGCGTCGAAGCCTACGAAACGCAGCGAGACACATGATTGTTGGCGAGCATCGCGTTTGACAATTCTAGCTAGCGAATCACCCCGTATATGAGGTAATGGTTGGGCTCGGATTATCGGGAAAGACCTACCCACCTCGCCGTTTTGCTTTCTCGCTGCGAGCGAGGAGCTTCGGGCCCGAGTAGACCACCCGTCGACAGCCGAAAGCAATAAAACCGAGGGACAAAACAGATAAAATGTTCATGTTTTTGATAACTGTTGATGAAAGTATTACCAATGGAGTTTTTAGGGTTTCTCGATAAAAATGATGCCAAACATGGAGCAATTCGGTCCATTTTTAGTGAACGTAGTGTATGTCCTAATCATGTATTCATAAGAAAAAATAGACTGAATTCCTTCGCGTCTCGACTCATTTTCGTGGACGTAAACTCACCAATCCATCGGTGGTAACACTCTTATCAAGGTGTAATGAGAAATATGAACATTTTCATATTCAGTACTGGATGACTCAAGTCGCCGTCGATCGAGGGTCTCTCGCTGGTGCGCCGCTATTTCACTCGCACTTGGTTTACGTCATTCAGTCTCCTTGTCACGCGGTTCGGGTGAGGGCCCTGATAAATGTGAATTTATTTGGGAAACCAAAGTAGCGTCATTTGCGACACCTATTCGCGAACAGACATATGTCCTATGTATGAGAAAAAGCAATAATGACTTGAATCAAAACTTGAAGCAACATTTCAATAGGGAAATGCATGAAACTCTGGGATCAGGAATTCCCAACCAAGTGATGCCTATGAAAGAACCGACGAAATTCAACACTAGTTCGTCGTCTAAATTTTACAATTAAAGTATTTATTTGACGTGAATATAAAGTTTGTCAGCACAGTCTTTCTCGATTTGAGTTCTATAGAAGGCTGACTTTCCTTCGTCATGGAAAGTCTCCTCTTGTCCTTCACGCTGGCAATCATGCGACTCGCTGAGTTTCGAGGGTTTCGACGCTCGAAATTAGCGGGGCCACACAATGTTGCGCACTAAGCAGTGACAAATCTGCAGTTCTGCATTTGTAATCAGATCATAGTGAAAGTGACGTCCATCGATTCCTTATATTTTAAATAAGAAAATTACGTGAAAAATTATTTGCAGAATTGCAGAATTGCCGATTTAAATTAATTTCCATCAATTTAATCGGTAGAATACCAGGAATCCATTTGTGTCACTTTCATATTGATACGATGACAAATAAACAAATTCTGTTTCTAGTAAAGTCTCATTAGCCGCTCGCTGGTCGGGACCGGTGTTGAGCCCGTATCGTGAACGGAGCCCTAGTTCCAAGTGTGAGCTTCTAGCTTCTTTCTGGCCGAAAGGGGAAGCGAGATGTTCGCAAGCGATTGCGGTGAGCACGGGAACCGCTTCGCAAAATCTTGATGCAGGCCCGGCTCAAGTCTTTTTTGCGCCCTAGACGAACTTGTCAAATTTCGCTCTTTATTATAATACATTTATTTGAGTTCATTGATGTCCTTACTCTTAATTTTCACTCGTAGTTTAAAACCGTTGTAGTACAATTTGTAGTATTTCATTTAAAAATTTATTTTCAACAATGCCAACAAAGAAAAGACCATTTTGCACCGGTTGTCAACCTTACGCCCTAGCAGTTACCTAATTTTTCAGACTAAAGTCATAAATAATCTCAAATAAATGTATTGTTACGTATGTGGAATATTCCCATACGCCGCTCTCAACCGTTTTTCGAGCTCGCGTCTGCGAAGGGAAAGCGCCCTAAAATCCTTTTGCTTATCAAACACCACTAATGGGGGTCATGATCTCGACCATCTGGATCCCGACCATGGGAACGGGAGTGACACGACGACGACCCCGAAGGATCTCCTTATATGGAAATTCCTAACGAATCCCCACTCATTTTCGGGACTATATAAACCCTTTGGTTTCAACCCTCGGCGGTTAAAAGCTATAGAGTCACGCATAGAGTCACGCTCGTACAGAGTTGATTAAATCTAGTAAGATCGAGCTAAAGTCTCCATCAGAATCATAATTAACCTCATAGAATCCGCGAGTCCGGTTTATGTTCTATTTGGCACTTTGAAATAGTCACTCGTACGCCCCGCATCGCCAGTGCGTCAACACCGTGCAACTAGTGGTAACATACACACTTTATTATATTAATCAATCGCGACACTTACATTTGTATTATAATTGACTATTCAATATACGAATGGTGTTCATATGTAAATTGAGTCGATACGTTAAACCCTTCTTTTACCCAGCGATCCTTATAATATTAGTAGCATATACCCACCGATACAACTTTACCGCTCGAGTTGTATCAAATATTAATTAAGAGTTACGAGGCATTACTAACATTTCCTGAGACTACCTGATTTCACATCAGGTTGTTCGCACCCCTAACCATAACAAGACATCTTCACCAACCCAGTGGCTCCTCGATTTTGCATCGGGTTCGTCCACGAAACCTCGCCCCTCCTACAGCTCCCTGATTTCGCATCAGGTTCGTCTGTAAATCTACCAACTTCCGAACAGCTCCCTGGTTTCGCACCAGGTTCGTCTGTGAATATCATCCTAGTGACTCCCCGATTTCGCATCGGGTTCGTTCACGACGTTTCACCCTCCTGCGGCTCCCTGATTTCGCATCAGGTTCGTCCTCGCCGTCAATAATCCTAGCAGCTCCCTGATTTCGCATCAGGTTCGTCTGTGCACCTAACTAACACACTCATAAACCGTATTCCTTGGGAAATACCCTTCTCGCCGGCCTCTCGCGTTGCCGCAGCCCCGGCTCGTAACAGTATTATAATAAAGGGCGCAATTTGACAAGTTCGCCTAGAGCGCAAAAAAGATTTGAGCCGGGCCTGCCTCAAGATTTTGCGAAGCGGTTCCCGTGCCAACGTAAGCGCTTACGACCATCGCGCACGCCCGTCAGGCACGCAAAGGACGGAGTGTCAGGCGTCCGAAAGACGGAGCGAGACAAAATATTAACGCGATGTCTGTCTCGTACTGTCCTCGCTCGCTTTCAGTGCCTTCGCTCGCTCTCGTTTCATATCGCTCTCTCCTTCGCCGGACAAGAGTGAAACACAAGTGGTGGGGATAACGAAAAGACCGTATCGTGTACACCAAACCGAGCCCGTAACGAGACTTTACTGTAATCTATGAGACATCACCAAGCAAGGGCGATCTCACGCGGCTCGGGCCACAAAGGTTCTCGACGGTTTTCGAGCTTCTACGATCGTATTCAGATATACCCTTGGGTGGCCACGGAACTCCAACTGACAAATCCACATCGTCAGATGATGGTGGCTGATTTCTCCTCGATCACTGTTCACGAAAACGAATCGACCGGCCAATATATCTGCATACGATCTTAGGATAAAGATACGATTTAAAAAAAAAAAATTATTCGAAGCCCAAGATGAAAGGCCTTCGAATAATCAAAGGAAACTAAATACCCGAAGCTAAATAGAATTTTAGATTTAGGGTACACACACCCTCCCCGAAACCTCGTGTCGATCGGCCACTGGGGCCATTCGAAAGTATATTCTTTTATTTAAATAATGCCCATCTCTGCATAGTACCGTAAATTACAAAAAAAATCAGGGAGTCAACTGTTGACCGATTTGGAGACTTTTCCTTATTACATGTTATATACAACAGTCAGAAGAATAATAATAAGAGCAGTAATTACAAATAATTGCTGTAACTTCCACATTCTGAAAATATGATATCAGTAAATCAATATTTCCAGTATTGGTAAAAAAGTTTCAATCTCTCTTTTTTTATTTTAAATGATGTGATCATATAATTATAACATAAATTCGGCAGCGATTTCAAGTAATGTATGTGTCGCGGTAAAAGCGTTAATTTAGTAAATGTATACAATTCCTAGCAGTTCCTAGTCAATGTATGCCTAAAATGCATATAACCTAACATACAATCGTCCAAAAATGCATACTGTGGGATATAAAATATATTTAATATAAACAGGAAAGATATATATATATATATATACAGGATTGAAAGAAACTAAAACTAATACAGGCTAACCGACTACAACACAAAACAACTCGACTCAACACAACGACTCAGTACATCTCACTTCGCCGGTTGTTCCAACTCTGCCCTTTCCCGGTAAGCCCGTTTTTCCGAAAAAGACGCCACACCCCACCACGCACGCTTTCCAAGTCGCCCTCATGCCCAAACATGGACATCGCTTCGCCGCGCGCTTTCTCGCCCTGACAAACCCTTGCGCGTGTAGCTGGGCCCGGTGACGCGTTGGGTTTTCTCCAACGGGCCTGTCTCCTCCGAGGTTCTCAACGTCTCCCTGAACTTATTCCGATACTACATTCGGCCATCCTGATATGTCATCTGCCCTCAGATGTCTTTGGTTCTACCCTACGCTGATTCACTATCCTCGGACAGGTCGTCTTCCTCGTCGGTGACCCACGGCTTCATGTGGTCGGCAGCCGTAGACGTCATCCGCGGACCCTCGTGTTCTCCAACCTTTTCCACCACGTAACGGTTATTCCTCAATACCCTTTTTACGCAGTAAGGCCCAAAATACTTCGCATGGAACTTCAAACCTGGACCAGCTTGCGTTCTTTTAATTGCTATCAGCTGGCCCTGCCTGTACTTCGTGGCTTCCTTGCGACTCTTGTCAAACGATTTTCTGTCCTGCGCTTGAATCTCCGCGATTTTCCCCTTCGCTTGTAACCGCATCTCGTCACGCTCTTCTTGAAACATAGCGATCCACTCACCCTCTATCAACTTTCTGATCTCAGGATCCTCACGCATTCTTACATGTGTACCGAACAACAAACGAAAAGGCGTTGTATTGGTACTCCTACTCGGTGTTGCGTTTAGATATTTCTGAGCTGATTCGAGGTATTTGTACCACTCCTCCGGCTTCGGCGCAGCTAATTTGGTCAGCAACGATATGAGCGTCCTATTGACCCTTTCTATCTGTCCGTTCGCTCGCGGCATCCCCGTTGTTATCAGCACGTGACAAATCCCTTCCTCTTTACAATAATTCTTAAAGGTGTCAGACGTAAAACTCGTACCGCGATCGGAAATAATTCGCTTAGGATTACCGAATATTACAGACTGCTTCCTTAAACGGTTAACGACTTCAGCAGAACTCGTCGACTTTGTCGGATACAACCAAACAAACTTCGTGAACGCGTCAATAACAGCGAAAATATGTCGATAAGACTTCTTTGTAGACTGCAACGGTCCAAGATGGTCAATGTGGTACGTATCAAACGGCACTTCCCCCTTATCAATACTACACAAAAACCCCTCCTGCTTACCGTGTTTCCGCTCGGCTAGAATACAATTTATACAATTTCGTACAACCTTTTCTACCTTCTGACGCATTCCCTTAAACCAATAATCTCTCTTTAATAACGCCTCAGTCTTAATCACCCCAAAATGACCGCGTTCGTGTACCCGGCGAACTACCTGTACCTGCATCGGTTTAGGTACGAGCACCAGCGGGGTGTCATTTACTACTCTGTACAACACGTCACGACTTACAACATAGCCATTCTTTCGGTATTGCTCAATATTGTCACAAATTTTCCGCAATTCGTCATCTCCTCGTTGAGCTTCACGCAACCTGACAATAATTCCGTCGTCATCTTCCTCTACTAGTGTAACAAACCCCAAAACTGCCCTTTCTTTTTTCATTAATAAACTTAGTTAATAATCACTTAAATACATATATTCTTATTATATTCTTATTATTCTTACGTTTATAAAGAGTGTTTCAGATTAATATTAATATTAGCTCAGGATACCGCGAGACGCGAGCGTGACGAAAGAGAGAATTGAGTGTAAAGGAGTGGGAGAATCGAATGCATGCGCGATCCTCAGTCGATCAGCGGATCGACGAGAGCAAGGATCAGAAGCAGTGATTGTAATTGGTGCATGGCAAATAAGAAAGGGAACCGAGCGTTCCACGTGCGCGCCTGCGCATTAACTAGTCGCTTAGTAGACCGACTAGAGAACAGATCGAGCGAGACGAGAATGATTGATGCGTAATAGCCAAACTCCGTTCCTATTGGTGCGCTCCCAGAACTCCGAATATGTATAAATACGGGCAAGAAAGCCTAGAGAGATTCATTCAGATTTACGAATTCAATCCAAACTTATTACTAAGGATCATTTAAAGCTAATAGCTGATCCCAACATAAATTAATGCTCCAACTTTGGAGGCCGCCTTGCTGGACACTTGGTCGAGCCGATCGTATTAAACTAAGGCCATAGTCGCCTGGTTTGACGAGAGGTTTTCTGCCTCGGAGGCCGCTTTGTAGGCCACTTAGTTGATGAAGCTAAGTTATTACTATCAATTAATCTCAGGTTAGTAATATTACTCCTGAGCGACGAGGGAACAAGACTATTCCAGGTGGCAATACCGCCCCTGATGAACCAATGAAACAATTCAAACGTTCTCAACTAAAACATATTCAATCTCCTAGATTTATAAGCAAATTCCTACATCGACCGAGAGTCATTATCCACAAACTAATTCCTACATCGACCGAGAGTCATTATCCATAAGATAATTCCTTTCATTCGACTAAACGTCATTATTAGTTATTTAAGTTACACTCATTCAAATCGACCGTTCAAACGGGCATTTCTTTTGTAACCACCAAGAGTCGCAACCCAAGACGATCAGCTTTACTTTTTGTAACGACCTAGAGTCGCAACCTAATTAATTTCTTTAATTTCTTTAGTATTAAGGCGTTAAGTTACATTTTCATGTATCATTTAGAAGTGTTTTCTTGAATAAACACTATTAAGTTAAATTCTTGTTCTGGAATTTTAATTCTTTATCGCACGCCACTCGAACCAATCCCGAAGTCCTGTAAGAAGCGTTATTTCACGCTCAAAACCGTTACACTAGCATAATCGTAGGCAACGGGTTTCTCCTCAGGGCGTCGACATGAACCATACTTCTACCCGGCCTATGCTCAATCGTATACTGGAATTCCTGGGGCAAAAGAACCCATCTAGCTACTCGCACACACAAATCTTTCTTATTCATTGTCAACGTAAACGCCTGACAATCGGTAACAATTTTAAATGAAATTCCTAACAGGTAAACTCGAAACTTTTTCAAGGATTTAATGATCGCTAAAACTTCAAGTTCATAACTCGGGTATTTCTCCTCGGCAGGCGTAGTTTTCCCACTCGCATAATACACAGGGTGGAAAACACCATCCTCGGTATCGCGCTGCAATAAAATTGCTCCATATCCTAAACCAGACGCATCAGTGTGCAACTCTGTCTCAGCGCCCGTACGATATAATTTTAATACCGGTGCATTACTCAACGCTAACTTCAATTTATTAAACGCTTCCAGTTCCAACGCACCAAACCTAAACTTAACATCTTTTCTCAACAAATCCGACATTGGACGCGCTATAACTGAATAACGATGGATAAATTTTCTAAAATATCCTGTTAGGCCTAAAAAACTCTGAACGTCCTTCACACACTGAGGTTTCGGGAATTTAGCTACGGCTGTAGTTTTATGTTCTGATGGCTGAATGCAAGCATTTTCGACAATATGCCCTAAGTATTCCACCCTCGTTTGCAAAAGATTACATTTACCCCAATTCACTACTAATCCGTATTGACTCGCTACGCCCAATACAGTTTCAATGTTTGCAATTGCACCTAGAACATCATTAGCTAGAACTATTATATCATCCATGTAAACGCGAACCATTCCTACCGCCATCAATTTTCTGAACACGGCATGTATGAACCTTTGGAAAACGGCTGGCGAATTACAGAGTCCGAAAGGCACTTTCAAAAACTCGTAATGACCGTTGGGTACAACAAAAGCGGTATACTTCTGACTACCTTCTTCAATGGGCACATGAAAAAACCCATTCTTTAAATCAAGTGTGCTAAACACTTTCGCGCCCTGTAGTGAATCTAACTCGTCCTCTATTAACGGCAAAGGGTACCTGTCCTTTACTATTTTCTTATTCAGGTATCTAAAATCAATGCAAATTCTAATTGTACCATCTTTTTTCACGACCAACACTATCGGACTCCCATAATCCGAGTAAGACGGTCGTATAATCCCATTCTCTAACCACGCCTTTATTTGTTCATCGACTATTGCCTTTTCCTTAGGAGACAATCTTCGTGGTCTTTGGTAAACAGGCACATCATCAATAAGAATAATGCTCATCGTAACCCCTACTTCGCGTGTTTTATTAGGCTTATAATTTTCGACTAAAACTTCTATTGCCTCTCTATGCTCAGGAACTGTAATATGCGACAAATCTACTCCATTCACTGCAGGTTCAACACTAATGCTATACACTTCTGGCACGTCTAGCTTCCTAATAGAAATTTCTCCCCCTTTCATAACTAACTCTACGGAGTCTAGAAAATCTGTACCAATTATTAAACCGTGTGACGTCAACACGTCAGGTACAACATGTATGTCTATTGGATACACTACATGATCTATCGTTATGTGTGTTGAAAATACTCCTAACGTATGATGGCTTTCCACCGCAACGCCGCGAAATTGCAAAATCGTATTACTTAGTCTAGGCGCGCCAATTTTTACATAATGATCTGCTCGTATTAAATTCAAATCACTACCCGAATCTATTAACGCTACCAACTCACAATTTTCAATCTGAACCTCCTTAAGGCTTCCGATGTACTACTCACATCCTTTACAGGTTTACTCTCACCTTTACATTCAAGCGCAACATACCCATACTCCTGACACTTAAAACACTTCACACCTTTACTTTTCGTCGGACAAGTCGCAATTAAATGGTTCCGCTCCCCACATAAGAAACATTTTCGTACATCTCCTTGTATCACAGCTCCAGCACCTTCTCGGACCGCCTTCTTCGTCTTCTCTTCAGTTCGCCTGCTCTTCACTCTTGCATTCTCCTTCATGACTTCGTAGGACTCGAACTTCTCCTTCAGCTCTCGTACGCTTTTGGCTCCGTACAATATCATTTTATTGCACTCATCGTCTTGAATCCCTTCAATAATATATTTAATGGTCGCGGCAACTTGTATGTCTGCTTGTTTGGCTATCTCCAGCATCTGGTAGATGTACTCCTGACATGACTCATTTGTTTTCTTGGTCCTACGCGACAATTCTTTATGTATCTTATGCACGTCTACTACTTGTGCGAACTCGGATCTCAACGCTTGCTTCATCTCAGACCACCTACGGCAACATTTCTCATAGTTGACGTACAACTTAGCCGATCCGCGCAACAATCGCTTGGCATATACAACTTTCTGAACATCACTCCATTTGCACAGTTTCGCCATATCTTCAAATTCTTCGAGCCAGCAACGGACGTTTACCTTATCATCACCGCTAAACGTACCCATAGACTCCTCAACGTCCTTAAATGTCAGCATTTGCGTTTGCCTTGTGCATTTTTTAACATCAACTTCACCTTCGCTTTCGTCAGAATCAACTTCATCCTCATCTTCATCTTCATCTTCGCCATGCTCGGCTTCCAATGTAAGAGCAGCTCTCAGCCGATCCTGCAGCTCCTTCTTCTTTCCGGATACCTTCAGCTTACGGCTCCGCAACTCGTTTCGTTTCGTTTCGTTTCGTTTCAGGGTGGGAGGGAGGGAGGGAGGGAGAGAGTGAGGGAGGGAGAGAGAGAGGGAGAGAGAGAGAGAGAGCGCAACGAGGATAAATACCATATTAAGAAGGTAGTTAGGAAAGCGAACATGATACTAGGAAAAGTATGGGAGGATTGCGTATCTGCGCAGTAGGAGAAGCCACGTGCCATTATCCTTACTCTACAGACTGATCGAAATAATGAGATGGCCGAAGATGGTACTAAGTTCAACAAACGCAAATTAACCAATGAAAAATCTTTTCTCAACTCGGATTTTCACCCATATGATGACCTGCAGGTGGACTTTGTCGTGGATAAACACGCCATCTTGTTTCATATGTACACAGAATTCCGTAAAATGTATTACAACTGCAACGATGGATTATTCACCTTGGCTGAATTTTTAGAATTTAGTCTCTTCGTGGAGATTGATTACTCGTGACAAAATGAGTCAATCAAAAATGGCACCGTGGACGTGCGCATAGAATTCGAGAGTAAAGAGAATGTGCCGGCAAATACTACGGCCTACTGTCTGATTGGGTATGATCGTGTGGTTGAATACAATCCACTGACAAACGTGGTGCGCAAAATTAATTAAAGTAGTAAGGCTAAGGGGATTCTAACTCAGGTCCTCTGAGGGGAGCGCGGGGGCGGGGGGAAGTGAGGGCGCGCGGGGGAGCGCGGCGGAGGGAAACATGGACGCGGCGCCTGCGGGGAGTGGAAGGTCGGTTGCGCGCGCACGAGCCGCGGAGTGGGGGAAGCCGCGATCGTGGAGGGGATCAGTCCGGGCCGAGCGGCCGCGGAGACCTCTCCAGACCGGACCCACCGTCGGAAATTTTTCAGAGGAGGAATGACCTCCGAAAAGTCTTTTTCAGACATGACCCGCCCTCAGAAATTTTTTCCCCCTAATATTTTACCCCCCCCAACACAGAGAAATAATAATTTTTTACAAACCATGTACTTGACAGGTGACGAGGAAGGGAAAGAAGATGGTGGTGCTCTTCATCGACCTAAAGGCGGCCTTTGACTCGGTGGACAGGGAGGTGTTAGTAAAGGCGATGAGGAAGAGGGGAGTGAGGGAGGGGCTGGTAGAGAGGTGTGAGGAAGTGCTGAAGGAAACGGTAGGTAGGGTAAGGGTGGGAGACGAGTTGGGTAGGGAGTTTTGGACGGCTAGGGGAGTAAGACAGGGGTGCCCTTTGAGCCCAACCATGTTTACGCTACTCCTGGCGGACTTGGATGAGGAATTGGAAAAGGGTGGGTGGGGAGGGGTGAGATTGGGGGGGAGAAAGGTGTATACGCTGGCGTATGCAGATGACGTGGCGGTGGTGGCGGAAGACGAAGAGGGATTGAAGGGAATGATGGCGAGGTTACAAAGGTATTTGGACGAAAAGGGGCTGCAGCTGAACGTAGAAAAATCAAAAATAATGAGATGTAGGAAGGGGGGAGGGAGGTGGAAGAAGGTAGACTGGAGGTGGAAAGGTAAGGTGGTGGAGGAGGTGAGGGAGTATAAATACCTAGGGTATACGGTGATGGCGAATGGGGGACAGGAGGCACAGGTAAAGGATAGGGTCAGGAAAGCGGCGGCGGTGATGGGGCAGGTGTGGGGTATTGGGAAGAGGAAATTTGGGAAGGATTGGGGGAAAAGAGTCTGGCTGTTTGACAAGTTGGTATGGGCGACGGTAGGATATGGAGTAGAAATATGGGGGTGGAAGGAGAGGGACAAGGTGGAGGGGTTGCAGGAGAGGTATCTGAGATGGGTGTTGGGAGTGGACTGGTGCACTCCGGGGTACATGATAAGGGAGGAGCTGCAGCGGGGTATGTTGAAGGGAAGGGCGGGGATGAGAGCGTGGGATTATGAGAGGAAATTGGATGAGGGGCAAGGGGGGGAATTGGCGAGGGAATGCTGGGAGGAGATAAAAGGTAGGGCGAGAAGGGGAAAGGTACTGGGGGGATGGGAGGAGGAACGAAAAGGGTTTTTTGAGGAGAAAGGGTGGAAAGTGGAGGAAGTGGAATTGGTGAGGGGAAAGGGGGAATTGAGGGGGGAAGAGTTAGTAGGGAGGGGAAGGAGGATAGAGGAGGAAAAAAGATGGGAAAGGATTAGGGAATCTAAATATAACCGATGGTACGGGTTGGTAAAAGGGATAGGGGTGCCAGGGTATCTAAAGAGGGGGTGGGGGGAAAGCAGGTGGAGGAGAGTAGCAAGGTACAGGCTGGGGAATGAGATGAGAGGAGGGAGATACTGGTTGGATGAAGAAGAGAGGAAATGTAGGGTATGTGGTTGGGGTGAGGAGACGTGGGAACACGTGTGGGAGGTGTGTGCGGACTGGGGGGAGGGGCGAGGATGGCAGGAAGTGGTAGGGGAGGTGCTGAGTGACGATGGAGGGGGAGAGGTATGGATGAGGAGAGTGGAGGAAAGGAGGGGGGGTGGAGTGGAAGAATGGGAGATAAAGGATTGAGAGTAACAGGAGGCGATCGGAAGCGGGGGTCGGCTGGTAGGGAAGGGAGAGAGAGGGGAGGCGAGCGGGGAGAGCGTGCGTGCGAAATGCGAGGAGGTGGCGAGAGAGCGAGAGGGAGGATAGGGTAGGATAAGATTAGGATAAGTAGATGTAAGAGCGGTTAGAAAATAAGGTCTAGAGAGATAAGTTGTAAAAGGATTGTAATCCCCAAGGGGAAACAATAAAGACTATACAAACCATGTACTTGGAGGAGGGAAAGAGACAGTATTATTTTAAAGCTAAACAATCTGCGCGTGATTTAAACGATGGATCGTAATCGTTGGGGAATTGTTCGCCGGCACGTTAGTCCGCGGAGATTCTGACGGCAGCGTGTCGATTAAATTTCACTAATTCTTTAATTTCCAATTGTAAGGAAACTGTTTATTGAAACGCGGAATCTTAAAATTAGGTGGCGAGGAAGACGAGTAAATGAAATCGAGACAGAATATATGTTTAAGAATATATATATTGTTACAAAAAACTATTAAAGATAAAATAAAATAGTAAAAATAAAAAAAATTGAAAAAATTATGGCGGTGTCGGTAGCGATGGGGGCGACGGCGGCGGCGTAAATTCGCCCTCCGCCCACTCGGGTGGTGGCGGGTACCATACATTTCTATCAATCACCTGCACACAGATACAAACGTCGATATAATACTCACACATTAAACATATTAAAACATGAAACATACATAACAATACAAAGTATTACATACCACTGGAGGCGGCGATGTCGTCGGCGAGGACTGCGAGGACGGCGAGGACGGCGTCGGCGGCGTCGGCGGAGGCCACCAGGGTGGTGTGCTACATGATGGCGATGACGACGTCGCCGATGATGACGACCCCGGAGGCGTCCACATCATGGGTGGTGGCGATGTTGACCCCGGAGGCGTCATCACCCACCCCTGCAGCGACTGCGGCCTGCTGACATCAATCCACCCGGTTTCTCGTGGTGATGGAGGCCGCGGTCGCCGCAGGGGCCCCACCTGCCTGTAGGGCACCCACGGTTGTCTCAGCCTTTCCGCCATGGCAGGGCCGGCCGCCAATCCCGCCCGTCGCCGCATCTCCTCCTGATTAGGGGCTGCAGATGCAACATCCTCTAGCATCCGCGCCAACATCCCCAAACGCCTCATGAGGAACTCATTGTTCTAGAACATACACACAAACGTCGATATAATATTAATACTTCAAAACGGACAAAAAAGAAAAAAAGAAAAAAAATACAAAGTATTACATACGATTGGAGGCGGCGGCGATGGCGATGGCGATGGCGATGGCGACGGCGACGGCGACGGTGACGGCGATGGCGATGGTGACGGCGTCGGTGTTGGCGGTGGCGAGTTCTGGAAAATAGAACCCACGATATAACACTAACACAACAGCCGTCTGATTTGATCTCGCTCGATTTCAACGGTTAAACGCGATAAATGTTAAAATATATTTTAAAGTACATACCTCAAAGACGTCGGAGCATGGCTCCTCGTCCCACTCGGGTGCGATGCGTTGTTGTACCATTTTTGTCAATTTGATCGCGCACAAAAAAAATGTTCTAAACTGCATTCAATGAAGATTTGAATGCAACTGGTCTCGCTGCGTCTCCAAGCTCTCGCATCTAAACTCATAACTCGAAATCGAGAAGTGCATAGCTTTGCAAAAGTAGAATGTCTTCGTTCTCCCACCTACATTTTTTTTTTCGCTGATTATCCTCCAGCACTTATCTTCATCACTGCCCATCCTCTCCTTTTTCACACGCGTCTTCTTTCCCTTCTTCTTTGACGCATCATTCAGCTAGACCATATCACTTTGAACGGTTTTGAACGGCTATTTAACATGAATCGTACCACTTTGAACGTGTATCGATCGGGTATTGAACGGTTTTGAACGGCTTTGAACGCGAATCGAACGGGTATCGAACGGTATTGAACGGCTTTTAACGGGTATCGAACGTAAATCGTACCACTTTGAACGTGTATCGATCGGGTATTGAACGGTTTTGAACGGCTTTGAACGCGAATCGAACGGGTATCGAACGGTATTGAACGGCTTTTAACGGGTATCGAACGTAAATCGTACCACTTTGAACGTGTATCGATCGGGTATTGAACGATGTTGAACGGCTTTGAACGGCTTTGAACGCGAATCGAACGGTATTGAACGGCTTTCAACGGGTATCGAACGTAAATCGTACCACTTTGAACGTGTATCGATCGGGTATTGAACGGTTTTGAACGGCTTTGAACGGGTATCGAACGGGTATCGAACGGTATTGAACGGCTTTCAACGGGTATCGAACGTAAATCATACCACTCTGAACGCGGTATCAAACGGTATTGAACGGGTATCGAACGGTTTCTACATAATAATTACAACTATCGTCTTAATCTAGCGTACATGCAGGAGGTTGGAGGTTGGGGAGGGTGAAGAAAAAAAACATTTATGTATAAAAAAATTGGTTATATTTTATTTAAGCATTTCCCTCTGGTGTTTAGACCACCAGTTGAATATTTTAAATACATTTTGCAAGGCACAGTGCTTTGCGTGTCTGCCACATCGCAGAGTATCAACTACATTTAGCTTATTTAGGGATTTGATATCCTCGTAGTCAATGTCCAGCGTCTCGATGATTACGTCCGCTCTGGTATTTTCGTCGAGGAAATCCGCAAGCCAGTCGCGTTTCTGCAACCCTTTAACGTATACTATATGAGATGTGTCATCTTCTTCGTCGATCGCATCAGCTACAGCTTTCGTAATTAGCTGTTTAGCCATACTGTACGGAACGTCTCCATCGTTCCACCGTAGTCCGTGATGTTTTGCCGTCAACCACCGAATGCTTGATTTGTCGGATTTTGTAAGAAGGAATTGTGACATAGGACTCCCAAAAATATAGTGCGAGAGAACTGTTCCCTTGCGTAGGACAGCCACTTCCTTCGCGACAAATCTTCCATCGACGATGAACCCTTGCAGGTCAACGAATGTTGGTACAGCCATTATAGGTACAATTTAGAGGTCCGTTCGTTTCCGAGACAGACAGGAGAATGCAGTCTTTCTCGTAAAGCATCTCGATTTTCACGATGAAATTTTGTATGATTTTGACACAGGAGATGGCGCGCAAGTAGCGTGGCAATTTAATTCATTTTGCGCACTACGTTTGTCAGTGGATTGTATTCAACCACCCGATCGTGCAGAATCAGACAGTAGGCTGTAGTATTTGCCGGCACATTCTCTTTACACTCGAATTCTATGCGCACGTCCACGGTGCCATTCTTGATCGACTCATTTTGTCGCGAACAATCAATCACCACGATGGGACCAAATTGTAAAAATTCAGCCACGGTGAATAATGCCTCGTTGCAACTATGTCCATAATACGATTTACCGAATTGCGTATACATGTGATACAAGATGGCATGCTTATTCTTGTCAAAGTCCAAGTTCATGTCATCGTATGGGTAAAATTCCCAGTTGAGAAAAAGTTTTTCATTAGTCAATTTACAGTTGTTGAACTTAGTAACGTCTTCGCTCGTCACATTCTTTCGACCAGTCTGTAGAGCAAGGATCACGCATCGTGGCTTCTCCAGCTGTGCGGATGCCTTTACGGCCCACGAATGCTTGTTTGTGTTTTGCAACATAGGATACTCGTACAGATCCCACGATTGAAAACAAATGCTCAGGTTTTGTCCACTTTCCAAAGTACGTAGCAACGATAGCTTATTAATGTCGTTCAGCGTCACATGAGGCATCCGCCATTGTAGTTTAAATAATTTAATTTCTGGTTCCAACACCGATGATCCTATCAGAGCATTGTTGTCGTTGCGCGACCGTATTAAAATCAATTCGTGACGCGCATTAATAATCATGTGTTTGTAGTTCTCACAAAATCCTAGCAAATATTTGAGTGGGATGCAAAAATTGAAATGATTTTTGACTATTGACCCATCGCGTCGTTTCAAGCCCCATCCGGCATTCTCCATATTTTTGTTTTCGTCCGATGTCAGCGATACATACTTTTTAAGCGTGCTAGTTATTCCAACGTTTCTGTTGCGATCAATCTCCACGCCATTCAGCTCGTATCGAATCTCATCGAATAAGAACGCCACACAATTATTTCCCAACATCACCGTTAACGCATCATTTGGCTTATTTATCTTCAATTTCCCCTCCACATAGAGGAAACTTTCACACGGTAATGTGTATAAATCCTGCTGTTGTATCGGTATTCTTATCTCATCGCTGTATCCAAACGTTGTGTTGACGTATGGGTTGTATGTGTGAGTCTCGAGTTTGACGATGCGATCATCAAACGTCGGCTTCCCTCCAATGCTTAGAATATCAGCCATTTTTTTCCAACTTAAATGCGCACAATGAATCCCAAAGATTTCAAAAATGCAATGTTCACAGCACTGAGCCTCTTCTTTTTAGCGTGATCAGAGCTGTTGCAGTTGTTGGTGTTGTAAACAATTTCACTTGGAACAAACGGGTTTCTGGAGTCGTTCAATACAAGCATTTCTTTCGCACCACACGTATTATCGTCGTCGTCGCACGTGCAGTCTGATTGTAATCTCTTCACCTCTAAAATCGAGCAACCGTCCGTCTTGATCCACAACGCGTATCGTCAGATCCGTAACGACCCGTGCGGTGATTGGAAGGTAAATGATCTGTGCGGGCGTTTCTGATATCTTATATCCTGGTGGAACTCTCGGAGAAAATTCATGTATCGTATGTACACGCCTCCCATTGTTGTACGCACCAGCGGTCACGCTACATTCTATGCGAATAATGTTCACGTTCATGATATTAATTGGATCGTCCGATTCGTGCCATCGTTCTGGTGCTAATACCCGATTCGTCGAGAATCCTAGTAGCGATCCAATGTTGTTGGGCTTTGTAAAGTCTACGGTGAACCGACAGTAAAGCTCGCTTTTCATGGTATTGTTGTTGGGACGCAACACTATAGGATACAGATCGTTGTCACCGTCATCGTTGTCGTCATCGGTGCCACCAAGATTTTTAGGATACCGCTCGAGTAATCGCTGCTTCAGGTACTTCGCAATGGCGTCTAGTTCGTAGGAGCCGTGGGGAATCGTAATGTATTCATAAGCGCTGTCGGGGCTGTTGTTTACGATGAAGTAGAATTTATCGTTGCTCGAGTCGATGTTCGGTATTGTGTGATAAGTTTCAAAGGTTGTTAGACCAAGCTCGTAATCATCGTCGCTCAAATCTATGGGTGGAAAGTAGCTCACCGCGAGGGTGCTACTCTTGCCGGTTAGAGTGAATGTTAACGACATATTCCGCCCGAACTGCTCGACCAGTACTGAATCAGAGTGGTGGGAAATCAATCCTTAAGGGAAGAGGTCACTGAAATTTTGAAATCCGAAAATATTTGAGACATGCGGAATTCCTCTTAAGGGAAGGAAGTAGGTTTGAAGTAAAGCCCTTATGCCAGTCGGGACATAGTTTTAATCACTGGTTTTCATAGAATTTACATTACGTTACAAAAATCAATCATAACTTCAAAAACCTTCTTGCGCAAAGTGTGTGATGCCACAGCCTCCAGGTTTTACAGCGAAGAAGGGTCCATAGTAAAGTAAAAAATTGTGTATCGAGAAGTTTCTACGTCTCATACTTTTTAAGCTAAAAATGATTGAATTTATTAAATGTCAAAAATGCAAAATTTCATCAAAATTTTGAGGAAAAGCAAGCGCAGCGCAAAGAGTTTTGCAGATTTCTTCATGCCGATACACAATCTTTTTGCTTTCATGTTACTCTTGAAGCACGCCAAGCTGTAAGAGAATCGGACCAACAGTTTTGCGCAAGGAACATTAAATATATTAAAAAAGTAAGTTTTGAGATAATTGCATTTTAAATCTAAAGAGTAAATTCCAGACCACTTCCCTTTTTGTATAGTCTAAAATCCACCTGGTTGATACACATCCTCATCAATCTTGCGTCTCTTTATGTTTTGTTTCTTCTTAAAGCGCTTTCTTGTACTGGATTGCTGTTATGTACTGCAGGTTTCTCGTCTGTTGTCTCTGTCTCTTGCTATACTTATAGCTGTTTTAGAACAACTTGCCCAGCTGTTTGTTTCCTCACAGTCAATGAGCGTACATAACCCATATCAAATTCTGAAACAGCACATGCCACAGCTACTTCAAGTCTTGCCTCCGATACAAATGTTGTCTTCGGGCAGAATCTGCACACTTTTGCATGGAGAGATTAATTTGCATTTTGAGTGCCTCCCTTACAGCACCTTGCCATCAAATTTTCATTTGACAGTGTTTCGTATCAGGGTTTCACTTTGGTTGCTTGCCCTTAGGACATCTGGCATGGTTAGGATTGCTGTCTACAAAGCTACAGTGATCTAAAGTAGCCATCACAGCATCTTCCATGGCCTTTACATTTGGCATATTTTTTACAATAGCATTTCTGTAACACTAGAAGTAAATTTTGCAACCCGACAGAAAATATCAAATTGATAAAATATACATATGTTTTCTGCAATCACTTTATAACCTATAATAATAGCACGCTTCACTCTACTCTTACTTTTGCGATATTTTCGGCTAATGAGGTCCATTTCACTCGTTTTATACCAGCTAATTTCACTGCACCATAAAACCTCACTCTGTATTCTCACGTAAACCGAAGTTTTGAAAGATTTAAAAAAATATGGTGTCTAGCGCCCGGAGAGACTGACCTCTGTCGGCAGCCACTGACCCTTTTGGGCCCGCTTAGAGATTTACCTACTGTACATGGCGGAGTTATTGGCCGCGTTACAGATGGCTGAGGGATACGCAGCCTGACCACGAACTCAATCACATACTGTACTTTGTAAGAAAGCGTTCGTAGTTTAGTAGGCGGAGTCCAATGGATTCTGTTACAGAGCACGCGTGCGTTTTAGAATTGTGAAACGCATTTTGGCCATTGGTGAAAATAAACAATGTCAAGGCCACGCAGGTAATTTAGATTTCCCGAAACACTAGTCAGCGATTGAACATACTCAAAGAGATAAATAATAGAGAAATATACCGAAAAACGAAGGTTTTGGTTTTCAGCTCTTTCGCAAGGTTTTAGAAAAATAGGTTTTTCTGGTAGAAAGGCAACACTGAATGTCAAACCACGTTGTGTACGGTTGAACAAGGATTCAGACTTGCCAAAAATGCAAAAAAAAAAATTCTTAAAAATGGTCGAAATCGCGATTTTTTCAGTGACCTCTTCCCTTAAAGGGTATAGCCGGTTAAGACGGTCAAATGTGCCCTTGAACCGAATTCGACTCACGATGGGTCATTCGAAAGCTTATAAAAAAAGAAACATTTGTGGCAAGTTTCAACTTTATATCTCCACCCGGAGGGTAGTAAAGGGCAAAAATAGAAAATCATGTTTTTGCCGAATTTTTCCTATACTAGGGGATGAAAAATTTTGAAAAAAATCAGAGGCAATTCTGTTATCGGGGCACATATTAGAGAATTATTTCAGATTTTTAAATTGAAAAACCAAGCTGTGAAAAATAAAAAACGCCAAAAAATGCTGAAAAATGCCGGTTGTGTATCGAAGCAGTCTTGGCACTATAATTATATTTTTACTGTAAGTACGTATCATTGTTAGTATTGTCCTGAATTTTTTTCAGATTTTTCACTTTGGTGCGCCGCAGTTAAAAAAATTAAAAACCGAGTTTTTCGTCGTTTTTTCCGTCTGAGAGTAACTAATAGGTCGAATTTTCGTACATACTTTATGGAATACGTCTTTTATGCAATGTTCAATGTCTTCAGTTGCAGTAAAACAGCGTAGAAATTAAAAGAACTAAACATGCCGTGACACTACAGTCTAAAATGTGTAGCATATTTTCAACGGCGTCGATGGCGCAGTGGTAAAGTGTTGGACTGCGGACTTCCGGTTTAGCACGCGTCCGAGACACACGTACGCGCTGAGCCTCGGCAGAATTTCTGCATTGTATTAAAAAATAGTGAGTGGACATACAAATTGCACAGCTAATCTGTTAACCAGTGTTGTGAATAGTATAAGACAAGTGAAATTTCGCCCCAGGAATGCTTCGGGCAACCCTGAAACCTGCTGAACACCATGTCGTCGCAAGCACCTCAGGGCGCGAAGCGCAACATCTCGGCAGTGGCTGAAAACAAAGAAAACACTTCACCGGACAATACTCTCAGGCCCAGATTATCTAAAACCCCAAAACTCAACTCACTACAGCTTGACAAGCTCTACAATGATTTGCGTAAAGAGAGTAATCTCTCCACTAAATCAATAGTGAAGCCTAACCTAAAAACAGCCCGCAAGCATGGCCCGCCACCATCTTCCCAAATCCAACAACAGATGGCAGACCTTTCTCAACTGGACACCACTCAACCATCATCTTCTAACTGGGAACTGCCCAAGAAAACCACGAAAATCAGCACAAAACTCACGAATGAGCAAGCTTCTGCACCAGAGAGCAATCGATTCCAACTTCTTTCAAATGAAACTGATATGGATGTCGAAGACAATACACCCATTCTTGGCCCTACCACCACTAACGCTAATTCAAAAATAATTAAGCAACCTCCCATCTACACCGTCAACACTGATATTAACGCTTTGATTGTGGCTATAACGTCGGCAAGTATCCCAAAAACGGCATTTATTATAAAAGAAACTTCAAAAAATAACCATATAGTATATGCATCATCCGCAGAGCATTACAAAACGATTACAGAACTACTAATAAATAGTAAAACTCAATTCTACACTTACACACCTAAGAATATGAAGCCCGAATCCATTATAATTAAAGGAATTAAAGGTAGCTTCACTATCGATGCAATAAAACAAGAAATCTCAGACCTCAAAAATTCCAGAGGTGGAAATCATCAACCTATCCAAGTTTGAATTTGATAAAACACGTACAGATGCGTATCACTACCTCCTGCAGATCTCAAACACCAGCAAAACAAAAGAATTATTCAAAGTTAAATCTCTTGCGTTCCAAAGAATCCGATGGGAACATCTAAGGAAACCAAATATATTCCAGTGCAGAAAATGCCAACGACTCGGACACGCAAGCAAAAACTGCTACTTACAATACAGGTGTGTCAAATGCGCCAATTCCCATGAGCCTGGCTGCTGCCCTATTCCAAAAGATGACAATAAACTACAACTGAAGTGCGCAAACTGTGGACAGGAAGGCCATCCAGCCTCGTACAAAGGTTGCCCATATATTAAATTCGCGCAACAACAAAAAAAAATCGCTAATGAAACAAAAACAAAAACACACATAAAAAAAATCAACAATATCAACTCAACAATACGGGAAGACTGGACTTTCGCCCAAGCAGTAGGTAATAGAAGTCAAGAACAACCGCAACCCCAAAGAAGGACAACACATTGGACCCCACAACCGCAAGCCCCTGAGACGTCTTTCAACCCGGATAGTCATCCCCATCACCAAGAGCGACCACAAGTATATATACATCCCCCATGGTTATCAGACTTTAAAAAAGAAATTACCGAAATTATCACCTCTCAATTTAGAAGTCTTTCAGAAAGAGTAAATGAAAACTCACACAAAATAGAATTCATTCTAAATGCGTTAAATTCTAACAATAATGTCTAATCCTCTCAATATCTCCAAACATATTAGATTAGCTGCGATCAATGTTAACTCTCTGATCGCTAACCACCGTAGATATGAACTAGTGCAATTTACAGAAACTCATAACCACGACGTAATATTCATTACGGAAACAAAACTTAATAGGAGTCATATTGTATCTTTTAAAAATTATAACCTTGTTAGGAGAGATAGACCTAACGCGGTGCAGGGTGGTGGCACTGCGATCCTTATAAAAAGAGAAATACCCTTCGAAATAGTAGACCTCCCATCTGCAGCTAATAATGAGATACTTGAATCCGCTATTATAAAAATCAAAATGAACAATAATAAATTCTTATTCCTGGGTAGTTTATATGCAAAAAACGACAACAGGAACCTTTTCATCAATGAGATTAACCAACTCTTCCAAGATCTTAATTTAGACAACAACAGAAACTATTTCATATTAGCTGGAGATCTTAATGCCAGGCGCAAGGCATGGGGAGACCACGCTGACAATCAGCGCGGTAAATATATGCGACAATGGTCAACTTCATTCGATGCTCAGTATAGGCTTAAAATTATAACGCCGGCTTTCCCAACTTACAAACCTGCTGGAACCTTCCTCGATGTTTGCTTAGCGGACGCTCGCCTAGTTTGGGTGGATGCTCTTAACGATAGAGCTCGTACGCTCCCGTATGATAGTGATCACGCAGCCATATCCCTGACCTTCAAATCTCAGGACGACTCATTCATTCTAAACGGACCAGCATGCCACGGAATAAAATACAACTATAGAGCCACAAAATGGGAAGCTCTTACTCGCAAAATATCAGACCATTACATACAAGAGATACCTCTAGACACTAATCTCTCAATAGATGAAATCAATATCCAATTACAGTACATCACAGACACCATCTCCCAATCGATGGCTGAAATAATCCCAACCTATAAACACTCAGACAGCATTAATAAATATCTAAACCGTAAAATTAGAAAGTTACAAAAAGATAAAAAGTACATTGTCTCTCTTTTGCATAAATTGCACATATTAGACCCTTCAGCTCGTCTAAGAGTAACGCGAGAGGCAAAAATCACACAAAAAAAACTATCAAAAGCTCTACAACGCGAGTTTAAACTGTCTATAGAGGGTTATTGGACCAACCACATCAAGAATATCGATTTCAGGAAGTCAGACTCCTTCTTTCCAAAAGTAAATGCAATTTTTCGCCCTAAATCATTTGCTAGTATTGATAACATACATGTCCACGAAGATGAAATCGCTCTATTAAATAGAAGTGGCTGCTGTCTAGACAATATACAAAAATCAGGGAACGAATATGTATTCACCGAGCGTTTTGATAAGCTTAACATCATAGGAGCACATTATGAATTCATCAACTCGCCCCGCTTCATTAATAATAACGCTAGACTCAAACAGATAATAGATCTTGAAGCTGAGGCAGTAAAATTAGAATTTCACAATAATAGAGAACAAAATAAGACCTTAGTACAATTTGATGCCCTCAATCCAGCCAGTAATCCTACTCTAGCAGGTGAATCACTACAGCCTTTTTGCAGCCCAGCATCATTAGCTTATAAATTTAATCATCTCCCAAACAAAACCTCGGCTGCCCTCGACGGAATCCCACCAATAGTACTCAAACACTTGCCAGCTAAAGTAATATTCAACCTAACTATACTCTTTAACAATGCCATAAACAATTGTTACTTCCCCAGTTTCTGGAAAGAAGCGAAAGTCCTTCCCATCCTTAAAAAAGGAAAAAACCCCAATAGCCCTTCTAGTTATCGCCCAATCAGCCTCACGCCCAGCCTGAGTAAAATTTTTGAAATGGTATTGAACGATGCATTAACAGAGCACTGCACAATAAATAAAATAATACCTGTTAGCCAATTCGGCTTCAAGCACCACCACTCTACAACTCACGCCATCCACAAAATGATGGCAGACATAAATGGTTTCGTTGCCAAGAGCCGACTTGTTGGCACAGCGCTTCTGAACGTTGAGAAGGCCTTTGATTCTGTCTGGTTGAACGAGCTGTTGGTCAGAATGTGCAAAAATGATTTCCCTCGCTGGCTGGTTCACATGGTCTGGGATATGGTTAGCGGAAAAAGCTTTGTGACTTGGGACGGCGTAAGCGTATCTCCGGGTAGATTCTGGGTCGTGGAGGGTCTTCAGCAGGGAACAGTTAACTCACCAATTTTATTTAATATCTTTATTAGTGAACTACCAAAATTATTTAATTTTAACACGCTCGGCCATCCGACATTGTTGTCCTTTGCGGATGACTTGGTGGTATATGTGGCTGGCAACCGGGTAAGCACCATCCGTGATAATCTGGAGGTGGCTGTAAACAAGATAACAAATTATCTAGCGTCTTGGAATCTCAAAATTAATCCAGCAAAATGTGAGACCATACTTTTCCGTAAGCCCTTATCTAAGTTATCCACTCGATCCTCCGTAGGCCAAAACAGATTCCAAATATCAATCATTGCACCGAATAACAACACCGGAACCCCCATCCCGCACCGGAAGACTGTTAAGTACCTGGGTGTCCACCTAGACTACCTACTTAGAGGAAATAAGCACATCGACATACAATTAGAAAAAGCAGGAAGAGCATTGCTAAGTAATGGTAGAGTCTTCCATAATAAGTATCTATCCTCCAAAGCCAAAACAATCCTGTATATGTTGCTGGTGCGACCTATCCTGACATATGCGGCGCCAGTATGGTGGAATTTTAATCATACTTGTGCCGAGAGACTGCGCTGCTTTGAACGCAAATGCCTGCGAGCCTGCCTGGGTCTTTACCGCTCTCAAAGCTCAGATTGGCAGCACTATGTGAGCAATCAAACCCTATATAATAAGGCTGAAATTCCAAGAATAGACAACCTACTTCTAAAAATTACCCGTGAATATTTCGCAAAGCTCCCAAACATAGACAACGATTTTCTTAAAGCAATTTCAATTAAAGACGACGAAGCAGCCTCCAAAGAATTCGCTTCAGGTTATATGACTCCTCAGGCTTTCCTCTCCTGTGATGCCCTTGGTCTTATCCAAAATGAGTGTAATATTCCATGGATATACCACTGGCGAAGAAATAAAGCCGACAAAAGAATTGCGCTCACCATAAAGGACTCACTTTACGACACGAATAAATTTAAATATTCAATTAAAATTCCTGATAAGGATTTACGTGACTTTCACAGACTGAACTACCAAAAATACTGGTGGCTTAATGGCAACTGCCCCTTTTTGTCTGAACTGTCTGATCGCAGACAGGTTCATTCTAGTCACTCATTAAGCTAAGAACATCGGGTCCCTAAATCCGATGGTGTGTAAATTTTTGTAAATAGTGTATATATTCCTAGTACTATAAGTCCTTCTTCTCTCTCTGCGTCCTCTATTCTTTATTAGTTCCCGATCGATATTGTGGTTTTTTCAGGAAATTTTCCACTACACTTAAGAAGCAATACTCTAAGACTGATAACACAACGATGTTCCTATTTTAAGCATTATATTATTCATAAGTTAACTGTGTTAGTTTAACAGTGAGTTACAGAAGCACTGTACAAACTGTTATATTTCGATACCAAAGCGACTGAGTGGCAATTTTTCTATGTTTATTGTATGCCAAAAATGTATTATTACTGTTATTTCTTTGTTCCATTCCTCAATAAACACTTTCAAAAAAAAAAAAAAAAAAATAAAGTGTTGGACTGCTGAATCGCTGCGAACTTTTTGAACGTCGGTTCGAGCCTCGGAAATTCTAAGTCCCGCGCACAGTCATTTTTTTTCACATTAATTATGTATTTTTTCGATTTCTAACTATATGACAATGGTCAATATTTATTTACAAAGTTTTTAATAGTATTTTTACGTATATTTCAACGTTTAATATACGTTGATTTTACGTATATTTCAACATCATTAAAAACATTGTGAATAAATATTGACCATTGTCATATAGTTAGAAATCGAAAAAATACATAATTAATGTGAAAAAAAAAGGCTGTGCGCGGACTTAGAATTTCCGAGGCTCGAACCGACGTTCAAAAAGTTCGCAGCGATTCAGCAGTCCAACACTTTACCACTGCGCCATCGACGCCGTTGAAAATATGCTACACATTTTAGACTGTAGTGTCACGGCATGTTTAGTTCTTTTAATTTCTACGCTGTTTTACTGCAACTGAAGACATTGAACATTGCATAAAAGACGTATTCCATAAAGTATGTACGAAAATTCGACCTATTAGTTACTCTCAGACGGAAAAAACGACGAAAAACTCGGTTTTTAATTTTTTTAACTGCGGCGCACCAAATTGAAAAATCTGAAAAAAATTCAGAACAATACTAACAATGATACGTACTTACAGTAAAAATATAATTATAGTGCCAAGACTGCTTCGATACACAACCGGCATTTTTCAGCATTTTTGGCGTTTTTTATTTTTCACAGCTTGGTTTTTCAATTTAAAAATCTGAAATAATTCTCTAATATGTGCCCCGATAACAGAATTGCCTCTGATTTTTTTCAAAATTTTTCATCCCCTAGTATAGGAAAAATTCGGCAAAAACATGATTTTCTATTTTTGCCCTTTACTACCCTCCGGGTGGAGATATAAAGTTGAAACTTGCCACAAATGTTTCTTTTTTTATAAGCTTTCGAATGACCCATCGTGAGTCGAATTCGGTTCAAGGGCACATTTGACCGTCTTAACCGGCTATACCAGGGGGCTACAACTCTGTGCACGACTTTAAGGCAGCGTTAGTACTGCCATCTGGACTAAGGACCGTTGTCCCCGAACTAAAATTCAATATGGCCGTTCATGAAGTGTGTGAGTGATCGTTAGTGTGAGCCATTCAGGCGTAAGCATTGGTGTGGAAAGCATCGTGGCGCCTGAACGTGCTCACACTAACGATCACTCAGGGCGGTATTCTCAGTCGTTGCTTAAGACTTAAGATCGTCTTAAGCATTTGGTATCCTTTACTAGTCTATGAGATTAGTAGAGGATGCCGCATGCTTAAGACGATCTTAAGAACAAGCAACGACTGAGAATACCGGTCTCACACACTTCATGAACGGCCATATTGAATTTTAGTTCGGGGACAACGGTCCTTAGTCCAGATGGCAGTACTAACGCTGCCTGAAAGTCGTGCACAGAGTTGTAGCCCCCTGGGCTATACCCTTTGGCACCGATCGTTCGTAGAAAGCGTAGACATAGTTGTCCGCAATTGCTCTGATCATACTTCTGATAGGACGTTCGATTGTATTCAATTTTCACAGCATCCTTATCCAGATATTTTACCAATTCCATCGGCGGTCGAAGATTCCCAAAGCTGTCGAAATATATAGCTCGACACCCTCTCTTCGCATACGCCACCCAATGAGTCCCCGGCCCCTCGGCATTGTCCAAATTTACGATACCGCTCTCGTTTCGACGTACTCCACCAGCTGGTAACGCGTTGCGCATAAAAACACCTCTAAAGAATGGAATACGCATACGTTTTGCCAACTCCTCCAATTGCACATCGGTAGTTACGCCCACAGGCATTTTTATTTTCTTTTCGACGTTTTTTTTTTCGTTTAGATATTCCCTGTCCGCGCTTGTACGGCGCGAGATAAAGTCCGCGACCTTCCATGGAGCGATTATGGCGTTGCATTTCCTGCAGCTGACGTTGCGCCGCCTTATTATCGTTTACCGCCTTGGCGATCCCCGCCGCTCCACCAGCCAATGATCCGAGAACACCCAACAGCGGTAAAAGTGGTAATATACCACCCCGTTTTGCCACCGGAAGAATCCGCTTTTGCGATGCTCTCTTTGGAGTCCTTTTGCGAGTTTTTGTTTTCATCCCCATTCCGATCTTCGTCTTGGCCTTCATAGCTGCCCAAACAGCTGTAGCAGCACCTCTTTCACCCAGAGTCGAGTCTCGCGCAACGATGCGTTTTCGCGCTTTGTCAGCGAGAACGTTATCTGCCGCGTGCCTTTCGCTGAGGTCGTTGCTACGCGAATACGCAATATCGTGTTCGCGACACGCTGCGTCCAACGGATTGATACCTCGATCCCCTCTAGCCAATCGTTTTGCAAGATGAGTTCCTGGACCGCAAAACTGATATCCCGGAATGTGTAATTCGATTGGTAGCGCGTTTATCACCCGATTTAACAAACCACGACCTTTCTTTACTGTCGTCGGTGACATTCGCTACAGTTTTTAATCAATGGTGCCGGACCGTCGATATGCGTTCGCTGCCAAGGGCGATTATAATGTTCCAAGCACCGGCGATACTGTCGAACCTCGGAATTGGCTTTTATATGCTCGGGGAGCCTGTCCCACAACCGATCAATGTGTCTGCCAAACTCTCGCAGTAGAATAATCTTTGGTATATATTTCAATTGTTCAGAGGTTAGGTCTCGAATATCCGACAGGATCAGAAGCATATTGAATACTGAGCTGTGGTGTTTCGACGTGGACCTATAAATAGGGTGCATCACCACCTCGACGTATCAAAATCATTTTTCACGGTTCGCGGGGAGGATGCGATTCGTGCGACAACCTGTAACCATACGCGTGACAAATTTTGATGATAAATCACGAGTGATGTCTTCGAAAACAGGACGCAGACATGGTAGCATGCTACCAAACACTATCCGCTGCCTCATTTGTGGTCCATCAAATTGTGGAAAGACCAACGTGCTGATCAGCTTGTTGGAAAGTCCTTACGGCGTCCACTTCGAGAACGTGTACGTGTATTCCAAGTCGTTGCAACAGCCGAAATATCAGTACTTGGAGAATTTATTGACTCCGATAGATGAAATTGACTACTTTACGTTTTCGAATAACAGTGACGTCATCCCACCGAGCGAATCGCTTCCGAATTCCATTTTTATTTTTGATGACGTGGTATGCGACAAGCAAGATACGATACGAGAGTACTTTGCAATGGGGCGCCACTCGAACGTTGACTGTTTCTATCTCTGTCAGACGTATGCAAAGATTCCCAAACATCTTATACGCGACAATGCGAATCTGTTGATTCTGTTTAAGCAGGATGGTACCAACTTGAAACATGTGTACAACGATCACGTAAACACCGACATGTCTTACGAGGATTTCTGCGCTTTGTGTCGTAATTGTTGGCAACGGGATTATGGTTTCGTGGTGATAGACAAGGATAGCGCGATGTCCAATGGACGTTATAGAAAGGGATTTAACGAGTTTGCCATACCATGAGATGGTCAATCGTCGTCAACACGTCGGTGGGAAAGCAACGTCTGCGGTACAGCGATGATCGATATCGATACTCTGGAGATTAAGGATCGCGAGAGAATAGCGAAGGAAATTGCAAAAACCAGCGAAGCCATTCGTCGGAAACATCAGGCTTTGAAGACTGGCAAGATGGAGGAAGATATCGCGTTGGAGAAATACTTCAAACCTATCGTCGAACCACTAAAACATATTGTGGAAAATACCGCAGAGATGGAAGCTGAAACATCGCCGCTGATGAGCACAGACGTTGAAGGGAATGAAACATTAACGCCTAAAAAAATCCTTCTGAAAGGGAACACATCGCGCAAGAGAAAGAGGAAAGAGCACATGTCAACGGAATATTCACCCATAACCTCGACACCAGTTCAATCGAAGCGGAAACGACAGAATGTCGTATCAAGCGATTCTCCGGCTCCACCCACGCCAATAAGTACATTACCCAATGTGCAATCGCTCTCAACCGTTGATGATGACGTTTTCGAAACTAGCCCCAATGAGTCGTTTGTAACATCTATTAGACAGCAATTCCAAACATCCGAGGGACAAGAGACGTTTCGCAGTCATTTCGGCCCGCTGGAGCAAAAATACATGAGCGCGATCCTAAGTGGTGATAAGGATACAACGATGGACTATGTGTACGGCGTGTACTTTGGCAATAGTGGAACGAGGCTTGGGGATAAGGCTTTCGATATAGACATGGATGATAACATAATCATAGATGGTGTAAAATACAGAGGAACACCCGGTCTTTACGAACTGATTTTCAAGAGAATTCCCGATGATGCTGTATACACCGATGCCGATAAACAAAAATATAAAAGTATACTGCTGGCGACGAACGCCCACAGACGCGGTCATGGTGCTAAAAATCCCATATTGAGCAACAAGGGACGCAAGTACAAATATGTAATTGCACCGCTACTCCCTCGCGCATCGACTAGCAGGGCAGGGAAAGGTCTAACGGTACCGCGCGCCATGGTGGTAAACGATAACAAGATCGATTACGTACACTGGAACGATCCCAACGAGTTGGTGGATCGAATGCGTTTGCTTGAAGCGTCGCGTCAGGCGGGTAACAACTCTCATGATCCCGAAATTCTATCGATTATCGAGGAACTCCGCGAGGTAGGCCTCATTATAAATTAAACCGCACGCCGATGATGTGCGCTGTATGCATCGAGATGCCGATCAACAAATTTGGGGTATCACTCGAGAAGAGTGGAGCAGCTAGAATGGACTATTACAAATGGAACGGTTTGCTTCGAAATTACATGCGAGATAACGCCCTTTGCGTGGCTGGTGCCGACTTTGATGCGAAATCACGCAAGACACGACGCGTAGCTCAGCCGGTGGCCGACACCGATGTCGTCAATAAACTATACGTGGAAAAGAACATTAAAGTTTTGAGAGAGCAGCAGGAAGAATTAGCGAGGAAGCTGGTTGTGTTTCAAAGAGATATGCTAACGTTGCAAAACAGCGTTCAAAAGATATCGGAGGCGTTGAATTCTATCCCACAACCGGACAATGAAACTCGTAAAGTTAAAGAGGCTATAACCGCTTTTGCTACGGAGCAGCAACTTGTCCAGAATTTCCTCGGACCGACGAGAAGCACATAATAAATGTACGCGATAATTATCGCGTCATTCGTGTCCAAGACACCTCTGCGATCAAACATGCAACCATTATCGAAATCCAAGAGTAATGATGAAAACCATAATCACAAGAAGCTACAACTCGTTGAGGAATTGCACGCTCCAGCTCGAAGACATTTCCCGCGGAGACGCGTCGTAGTGCACGGATACGATGATTTGTGGCAAGCTGACATTGTAGAAATGCGTCCATACTCGCGTTTCAACCAAGGTCACCACTACATACTTACCGTCATCGATGTGTTGAGCAAGTATGCATGGGCGGTGCCGCTCAAGACTAAAAGTGGTGCTGAGGTGACTAAAGCGTTTGCAAAGATATTTAGAGATCGATATCCGAAAAATTTGCAAACCGATCAAGGAAAAGAATTTTACAACGCCGATATGCAGAAACTCTTGACAAAGCACGATATTAATCATTATTCGACGTATTCGGTGATGAAGGCCTCCGTCGTAGAACGTTTCAATCGAACTTTGAAGAACAATATGTGGAAATTGTTTACGATCAATGGAACCTATAGATGGACCGATGCGCTATCGCGTCTGCTTGCAGAGTATAACGCACGAAAACATAGAACCATCGGAATGCGTCCTTGCGATGTTACCCCTGTGATCGCCGACAGGCTGCTAGCCATCGTGTACAGCAACATAAAGATCGCTGCTCCAGCGAGATTCAAGTTGGGCGAGTTTGTGCGCGTGAGCAAATTTAAAACCATCTTCGATAAAGGCTATACGCCGAATTGGACAACGGAGGTGTTCAAGATAGTCAAAGTACAGGCAACTAATCCTGCAACGTATCTGCTCGCCGATTCCTGTGGAAAACCTGTTGCCGGCGGATTCTATGAACAGGAGCTGCAACGCGTCACCGATCCTGATGTGCATCTAGTGGAAAAAATTCTGAAACTTTTCAATAGGTTCCATTTAAAACAAATGCCGCGGAACTTTTTTAAAAATGTTCTCACATTATAAGTTCTCAGAAGAACCGATAAAATAAAAGTTCTTGAAAATAAAAGTTCTAGTTGGAATGGAACTTATAAAATATAAGAATAAAAATTTCTGTATAACAGGAACAGATATTTTGTTCACCGATATTAAAAAAGTTCTCAATCGTTGTAACAAACACTAAATACTATTCAATGGATGGTACTACAAGAATATTAAATACTTCATTCAGTTAAATTGATATTTTGAATGTGTTATTTATATGTAATACTTACCTACGTAGATGTTTTAGAATCGTTATAATAAAAGTTCCATGAAAACAAGTTATATTAGAACGTTTATTAAAAAAGTTTTCATAAGATAAAGAAAAGTACTAAACTATTAGGTACGAGTTTTATTTAACAATATAATATCATATTCTTCAAATGTTTATTTAATAAAAGGTATAAAAATCATAATATAATTCAGGCATGGAACTAAAGTGAACGCAGCGGCCGTTTTTTGGAGGCAACGCCTCCTTTCTCCCGCCGCGCGTCTTCGTCCCCGCGGCGGGCCTAGGAGCTTCGAGCGCCTCAGACCCGTACCATATGAACCGCGCGTGGCGCATTGGGGCGACATTGTATCAATAGGTTTCCACATCGACCCAGAGACCACGATTGTCGATGCGTTTTTGTTTTGTCAACGCGCCACGCGCGGTTCGCGTGGTACGGGCCTGAGGCGCCCCACGAACCTGGGCCTCCGCGGGGGCCAAGACGCGCGGCGGGAGAAAGGAGGCGTTGCGTCCGAAAAACGGCCGCTGCGTTCACTTTAGTTCCATGCCTGATATAATTAATGGTTTCATAACAAGTATTGAACAGAAGAGATCTTGTCGAGAATATTTAATTTAATTTTACATTTAATTTAATTTTACATTTAATTTAATTTTACAAGCAAAATATTTTCTAGGTTTGTAGAACTTAAATTACATCTATGGTCGTTTAATATAAACTTCAATGTTGAAAAGGCACGTTCAACGCTAACTTGAGTAGCAGGGACACCATGAATTACTTTTGCTGCTTTGTAAAGGTGTGGGAATTTGTATTTCATTTCTTCCCAATAATCTAACAAATTACTTTCTAACGAAATAAGTTTTGGTTTGTACTCGTCAATATTTCTGAAGGCCGCAACTAATTCGATGTCCTCAACGTCCGAGTCTGATTCATCGGTTCCAATTTCTTGCAAATAATTTTCTAAAAGTTTGTTACTTGTTGATGATTTACGTAACTCAGTATCATGAACGGATTGAGTACTTGAGTTGCCTGAGGTACTTAAATCAAAGGAAGATAATAGGGAATTCGAACTTGAAGACATCGGAGGAATGCAGTCTGAAAGCGAGTCTGAAGGTGGAGATACCAATGCGTTATCTTCTAAACATTTAACATTTCTTTTGACTTGTAAGATTTTAGAAATAACTTTTTTCAAATGATTTCTTGCTAAATCTTTTTGTTTGCTATCCAAACACCTTGAAATCCTTGGATCTAAAAATATCGCAGTTGTAGCTGTAGTAGTATTTAACAATGCAGGTTCTCTGTTTTTTACTGCCAGTTCTAATTTTCTTGCTAAGCAACCCTTCTGTTTCTCCAGTATTAATTTAAGAGTCATAAAGTGTTTGCAAAAATCTCCTAGAAGTAGCTGACTATTTTGCAGTTTTACAGTCATTTCTTTTATCGGCAGAAAAGTGTCAATAATTTCAAGGACGCTTTTCCAATCTTCGTCGCTCATTTTCAGTTTCGGATGCTTACGTTCATTTTGTAGACAAAAGGTTTTGTATTTTAAGAGTATTTCTAACATTGTTATCGTAGAATTCCATCGTGTTGGAACGTCAATAATAGGTTTAATAAATCCCATATTTGAAATGAGATGCCTGAAAGTGTGCAAATGTATAATCAGGAGTACCAGGAAATTTCGTCATTTGAAAATCATTCACAATCAAAATAATTGTATACAAATTTTGAGCGAACTCTCTAATAATTTCAAGTACAGTAAAATTTTCACGCTACAATTTCAAATTAGTGAAAAAAAAATAAAAAATAGAATTAATCATACTTACATATATGTTGGCGTACGTAAAATTTTGCATATATTCCTCGCATTTTTTATAACGTTTTGAACTACGTCATCTTTTCGAAACACTTCATTCACAGCTAACTGTAATGTATGTGCTGCACACCGTACTGTTCCAAAACAGTCAAAATGTATAGCATCCAAAGATTGAGTAAATGTTTCATTTTCGTTTTCATTTTCTTGCAAAATATCAGAACTGCAATCTTCTCGTAACAGATCGACTGCTTTTATTAAATTGCTTCCGTTATCCGTTGTAACATTATAGATCTGGTTCACATCGATATTATACTGTTGCAGTATATGTAAAATTTCGGTTTTCAATATTTCTGCGGTGTGTCTATCATTAAGTTGAATCATTCCAAGGGTCTTAATTATTACTTTCTTTGAATGAATGAGTTGAATGTTTACTCCCATCACGGATCGGTTTAAGCGAGTAGCCAGATCAATTTTTAGAGACATAACTTTACCTGTACATAATTTTTCAATTTGTTTTTTTATATATGCAGTTTTTGTAGCAATAATGTCGGTTATGTTGTGAGAATTTATTATTCCAACATTTAGAGCTTTAAAAATTGGTTCCACAATTACTCGGAATGGTTTTGAATCTAATAGTGTAAATGGACGGCCTTCTTTGGTTACAAGATTCACGCAACAGTCGGTTATTGTAGCTTCATTCATTTCTATTTGTATTTTTTTCATTTTCATAGGAGTTTCTATTTTATCTTCCTCGTCTTCCGTTTCTTCGTTCATTAATTTCTCATATGTTTCATTATGAAAATATATAAAATGTTTTCTTAAATTGGTCAAAAAGGAGCCCGAAAGTAATTTGGCGCACTTCCTACACTTACTTTTCCTGGTTTCGGGATCATAAGTATAGAATCTCCTAATCACGGTGTTTTTCTTACGTCCCATATTGGTAGAAAATATCCGTTATACACTGATGAATTATAGAAATTTAACTGTATTGTAACGCAATAACAAAGCAACTAACCAACGATGATGGCCAAGAAAGAAAATATTTATGATGTGAAACTATCCACATAATTATGATCTGTAAGCAATTTCAATATAAGAAAACTGTCCATTCACACTGTTAGATTCACAGTATAAAGGTACGAATACACGACGACATTTTTGTGTCTAGATCAAGTGTATACATCAAGTGTCGGCGTGGGGACAGTGTCCTAGACTGGTGTAGACGCTAAGTGTCTTGATGTAGACACAAAAGTGTCGTCGTGTATTCGTACCTTTAGATTCAAAAGAATTCCGAGTAATTGTGGAACCAATTATTAGAGAGTCCGCTCAAAATCTGTATACAATTATTCTGATTGTGAATGATTTTCAGATGACGAGATTTCCAAGTACTCCTGATTATTTATTTGTACACTTTTAGGCATCTCGTTTCAAATATGGGATTTATTAAACGTATTATTGACGTTCCAATACGATGGAATTCTACAACTGCAATATTTTTAGATCCACGGATTTCAAAGTGTTTAAATACGATAATGTATTATGACTATAATACTATCACGCTGAATTGCAAAACATAAATAGTATAATAATACGTAGATGTATACCTATTCATATATTCTATTACTGAAATATAAATATTGTATATTATATTAGAGATTTTCAATGTATTTCGGTTCATGTAAGTTAAAAAAAATATTATTTAGGTATTATTCTTGACAAGTTCTCTTTTCCGTTCAATACATCTTATGACACCATTAATTACTTATGTTATGATTTTCATACCCTTTATTAAATAAACACATGAAGAATATTATAACATATTGTTAAATAAAACTTGTACCTAATAGTTGAGTACTTTTCTTTATCTTTTGAAAACTTTTTTAATAAATGTTCTAATGTAACTTGTTTCCATGGAATTTTTATTATATAGGTTCTAAAATATCTGTTCCATGAGAACACTTTTTAAAGAAGTTCCTGAAGGTAGCATTTGTTTCAGTAAAAATTCCACAGAAACAGATATTTTCCGAATCGAAACAAATAAGTTCTAACAGAATTTTTAAAAAACGAGGGTCCGAGAACTTTTTCGATCCCTGGGAAAAAGTGCTGCGTAGAAAGGGGGATAAGGTATATGTCAAGTGGCTGGGGTTTGATAAATCACACAATTCGTGGATAAATAAAAATAATGTATTGTAAAATAATACATGGTTCAATAAATACAATGATACATATATGTAAATGTGTAAACAATTTTTTTATTTTAACACATTAATCCCACTATTTATAATACAATAATCCCACTATTTATAATACAATAATCCCACTATTTATAATACAATAATTCCACTATTTATAATAAATACAATAATTTATATTTTACAATGGGATATTATAATGTCCCCAGGGCAGAGTGTCGGTCGAATCGGGTACGATATGCCGCTTGTCGTCGTATGGACTTAGAGCGATTTTAGATTCCGAAATGGTGTACACTTTATGATATTTAGACCGTATACATGATTGTCTGCGAACCATTTCGATCTCCCTTTGCAAACACTTCGCGTAATCGTCGAAAGTTATCGTTCTGGCTATGACGTTGGTCTTGACGCCTTTCGCCTTTTTCGTATCTCTTTTGCCGTCTACGCGAAGTGCATACATTTTCGCTCTAAGACCTACGAATTCGGTCATTATCGCACCGTTATTTTCATCCTTCATCAGCCCTGGAACCTTCTTATTTTCGCGCGGCATATTATATGGATTGTCGATAGGATAATCGCTTGTGTCGAATCTACTGATATTGTGTTTCATAGTCTCGTAGATATCGTCGCATCGAATATGATAAATGAGGCTGTCTGTGTCGGTGTATAGAATATTACAATTTGGTCCGTGCTTGGGAGACATGTACTCGTAGTGAAATTCATACAAACAAATTTTCGATATGTCCAGAATGCACATACCCACGTATATCGGTTTGTTGAATTTCACCTCGAGTTTTCGCAATTCAACAGCTATTAAATTTTCCGAAAAAACACTTCTGCTGTGGAAATTCGGTTTCGCGATCATTGCCTCCGCGCCATATCGCCCTTCCCAACGTGTTAAAAGTTTTACATCCACGTGATTTCGTACATTTTCCATAGTTTTACCGAATACCGCGTTGTTCATCAATTTGTACAAATTTTTTTCAAAGTCATTTGTCGCGCTTGTTCCGAACCGTGTATTGAGTTCGATGTAATCGCGGAGCCAGGGAGATTGAGCGAATTGGAGCACGCGGTGTATCTTTGTAATACGAAGACCATGACGTTTGCACTGCTGCAGGTTGCGGTAATGGATAACGTAACGCTGCTTATCGTATACCGTCGCGAGTAATTTGTCCTGCCTGCTGCCAGGTGGTTTGACACGCGTCGGGCAGAACGGTAGATCGGCATGAGCGTCGTGCAGACGTTGCGGATATTCCAGATCTACCTCGAGAATGTACCCCGTGGGCGAATCGACTTTGATTGAAGACACATCAAACTTTGCAACATCTTCGACCCATTGAAATTTAGCGTATGGTAGGGGCTGACACATTGCCCACCCATACAAATTATTCACATCAAAGTACATCAAGTACGATGACTCTTCCAATGCGTTGTAAGATGGCATGTACTTGTTATTGGCATGTGCATATCTTCCGGAACATTGGCTTAAACCCCCACGTATACCGCGTTCGATAAACATGACCATATCGACGTCGGTGAGCAATTCGAATGTAATTTTGGTATGCTTTAGCATTGCATCCCACGTGAAACCTGGTAGAGTATAATAATGCGCCGAATCTAGTCCATAACTCTTGATACAACTTTCGCGAAAATTTTCAAAAATGTCTGCCAATAACAAGACATCAGTTTTCAAATACAAGTCGCTGTATTCGCCCAAGGTTCTAATCCCGAAACGCTGCCAGATAGTCTCAGCGTGCGCGTAATCGCTCTCGGATACAGTCTCGCCCGTTAACGAACTGTAGAATGACTCGCGCGGCGGTAAGCATGGATCCTGCAGCTTGTTCGCGCAATCAAGGTATTCGTATGGAAAGACGCCTTTTCGCGTCAATAAATTGAAATCTTCGGTGGATAATGTTTCAAATTTGGATCGTAAAATTTTTAATTGATCTGTGCTAAGGAAAGATGCTAATTTGTCGAGACTGGTATTGAGAAATTTGTACGAATCGATGAATCGTAATTTAATATTATTTCGCGAGTCTGATTCAGCCGTATCTTCGACATTTTTTGTGAATGAAATATATTTTTCTTTAGTTATGGGCAATACATCAACGTGACCCTCGAAAGCGGTAGCTATTTCCTCGATAATGAAATGTGAATCGTAGCCGGATAAATTATGGAAAACTATGGGGATGTAAAACGCGTTTTTATAATTTAAATTGCACTCCGAATGTGCCGGGCCTCTAAACCGCCCGGAAAGATGGCAATGATCGCGAACTCGTACATCGTCAGCCTTGAATGGTTCTTCGCAAATATGACAGTGTGTTGCATCGCGAAATGTCGTCAACTGTTCCAGAGTTAAATCCAGCATGGGAACATTACTGGTCAAGATGGGTTTGGCGAAGGTTGCAAATTTTTTCAGTTCGTATACGAACCATGAAACACAATCCGCGTCGCGGCAACATCGATACGTCGATAGCGATGTATCGTAGGAACAATGCATATAATATGCAATGCTATGCACTTTATGGTGCTGATACGCGTGTAACTTATTATCTAGATCACCCACTCGATTGTCTTCTGTTTTTTCGATGATACACTCCAGATCTGCATATACCACGAAGGGGAGCCGCTCCTTCCTGCAGTGGTTTTCGAAGCTGAGGAAATTTTTTCCTTCGCTGGGCAGCAGGATGGCGCAGTCATTCATCTTCCCGCAGTCCAGCGAATGGTTCTCCAGCTTCTCGGCAGATCCGAAATAGTGCATACACCTGTAAACACAAATTTGTTTATTTAATTGTTTCGCGAGACATTTCAATATTTCACAAGTATTCTATACGTACCGATCACAGATGAATTTCTTTTCCTTGTGTCTGCTCAGCTGCATGCCCACCAGTCGGGACAAGTTTTTGATTAGCACAAAGTGCCCTACATCACCGTGCTCTTGATTCGGCGTGTATAGCAAGTTGACGTGCTGATCCCTCTTTTGGCTGGTGAGACGCAGCGGAAAGACCGTCGACCCTTTCTCCTCGTCGAAGGTGTACACGTTGACGGAGACGCTGTTCTGCCGCTCAAACTTCCCTATTTGCTCCAGGGACATTGGGAACTCAATGCCCTGGAGATTTAGCACGGAAGCATAAGGCGGGTATGAACTTGGGCGATCGGCATTTCTTTCGGCAGGATGGAGAGCGGCGACCACTGCCCACGCGAAACACGCATTGTCCTGGGATTGCACGCTAATTGTGGCTTTCCTCAAAGACAATCGCGGCAACTTGACGTAACATCCCGCGCGCAGCGGATTGTACTTATTAACATTGACGGTCAGGTTGAGGATTCGCGTCAATGCCCATCCACTGTCGCGTTCCTGGAACTCTTCCAGCGATGCCAGGGTGGGTTCGATGACGCATCGTTGGTACCACTCCTACAGATCGGATGTGTGGAAGAGTTCGCAGTTTCGGGTGTTGATGCTTTTACAAGCATGCTTGTCACCCGCCACAAATTCGCCGTTGAACACAGTGTTCACTTTGAGGTTTCGATGTTTCCTCAAAGCGTCCCGCACATGCTCCAGCACGATGGTCCCTGCATCTTGGAGGAAGTTGCGCGGCTCGATGTAGTTCGAATTTAGCACGGCACCAGTTAATACGCGGCTATCGAACGCAGTGTCTATTTCGCGCCACAAAAGTCCCGTACTCGAATGACCGGCACCTTCGCGCACGAAGCGTCCGCGCAACGAATATTTCAGTCCTTCGAGACGTGCGATTCGAGCAATCAACGATTGCTGAACACCGATCGATAATCGTGGGCGTTTCACGCGACTTTGTTCTTCCAACGATTCGATGCACGCGTTGCACCGTTCTTCCCACGCGAGGTACTCTTCCCGAGAAATCAATCGCGTGGATTGATCCAACAATTGGCGTTCTACTTGCGCGAATTCTTCCATGATTGTAAATGGAACGTAAATATAATGTGACTTTTCCACGCAACACGTTGCAACGATTTAAGGCTTTGTACAGTTTAGAGCATATATTTATATCCTCATCATGATTTGATATCTCTGTCTAACTCTTTTAGCGCACCCCCTCCATCGAATGTATTAGTTTCTGCTAATACTGTATAATTCATTCTTTTTGGCGTGCCACTCCCCAAATGCATTAGTTTCTGCTGATACAGCATAATTCTTTCTACGATTCACGCGTATGAGGAATTAGCGGGCATGATCATCCGACATAGTTTCTGCTGATACAGCATAATTCTAAGATTCGACGTTCCCAGAAATATTATATTACGTTCAGCACGTGTCGAGACTTTTATCCTTGAGGATGGGACTTAAATTACATATTACATATGCTGCGGCGTTAAGATTTCAGCACATTATGGAAAAATTGGTAGCTTTATAATAAAATGTGGTGGCGGGGGGAAGCAATTGCACCTCTATTTAAGCCAATCTCTCGGATGTCATTCAATCAATCGCTCAATAGTCTCAGTGCCTTTCAACGGAACAAATTGTGCTCTGAAAACAAAATGTGCAGTACCGGTGCCGAAGGAAACGTTGAACGCATAAATTATTACGTTCCGATCGTGCGAGATGATGGCGTGGCTCAATGCGGGGAGGATACAGTTGTTTGGTAAGGGTTAATTTTCACATCTTAAAATTTTTATGTTTATTCCTAATACGCGCGAGCAATTTCATAGCTTTGATCGTTCTCTTAGCCCGCACCGAACATCGCGTATCATGGTCAGAAGATATGCATTAACATCCACGGGTAGCAAATACTTGGAAATTGGGATCAGAGTACGACCTACGATTGATGTAGAAATGGTTCTCGGCGACAATCGTGGGATGTTTCTCACGTTATCATGGGATACATGGGGTTCGCTATGCGGCAGTCGTACAACCATTGAAGAACGTGCACGATTACCTGAATCACCTTCGATGCAAATGGATCAATTAACTGTGGATTTTTGTGAAATCTATAATTCCCCGATTGTAAGGATGGCACTGCATAATAAGTCGCTGTATTTCAAACCGAATACGGTAACATTTTTATTAAATCTTGAACCATGTATAGACTATGTGTATGCGCGGCTGTATCAAAATGTAAGAGATGTGCAGACGAAATTTGAAACTTTTGTTAAAGTGCTACAGCAAAGCGGTATTGCCTGTGAAACATTAGATGTGTGTCGTGCTGCTAAAATCATACGTGATTGCGAACATTACTGTGAGGAATATTATGTAGATTGCGAACTGGTAGCATGCGCTATCAATGATATTCTAGCTGATGCTTGTAGGAAAAAATGTTAAAATTATATTCTTTTAATTTTAAATAAATTTCTTAAACACATATTATTTGTCAATTTCATTTACTCGTCTTCCTCCTCGCCACCTAATTTTAAGATTCGGCGTTTCTGCTAACGTTGCATTATTCTATGATTCGGCGTTCCCAGAAATATTATATTATGTTCAGCACGTGTCGAGACTTTTATCCTTGGGGACTCAAATTACATATGCTACGACGTTAAGATTTCAGCACATTATGGAAAAATGTGGCGGCGGGAGAAGCAATTGCACCTCTATTTAGGCCAGTTTCTCGGATACCATTCAATCAATCGCTCAATAGTCGCATACGTTCGTGTCCACACAATTATTAACTGCTTCCATTCAATAGACTTCGTCATAGTACTAACAGTCGAACTGGGACAGTTTTTGAAACACTTTTTCATTTTTGTTTATGTTAAGTGAAATTGCTTTGAAGATTGCTATGGAAGGAGAACAATCGATTAATACCGTAAGTTTCCATTACCATATTTTTAGTGAATCATTGTGTTGGGAGAATTCGCAACTTTTGAGAGTTGTAAGGAAATATTCTGTTTCAGATTATGTCTATACCCGTGGATTTGTATCGGGAAGTTGCTGCTGCGATCCCCAGTCGCGCATCCCATCCCAAAATATATGTAACGTGTCTGGATGTCGCTGTGCAATGCGAAGAAATTCGAGGTGATGAATTTCACAAGGCAGAAGATCTTTACGATGAGGATGAGGATGATGATGAGGATGTTTATTTGAAGGTGTTCTACAATGGTGACTGTGAAAACAACTATTTACCGCGTAGTGAATACGGGTGTATGCATTTTTGGCTAGATGTGCATAGGCGAACTTCATTCATCATTGGTGAAGATGATCCGGATGATGTGGCTCCGTCGAGCTGGGAGAAGGCCCCACAATCTGTTGTATGGCGGAAATGTACCAATGCGGGACAAATCGACGACATCGCAATTAATAACAATGCAATATCGGGGATTGAAGTTCGTGACAATGCAGTTCAGGTTAACGAGTCTGATTTTAATACGAGTACGCCATCGCAAGTTGATATATTTTTTACTGATGATGATTTATTTACTGAAATCACCGACAATGCATTCTTTACGAACGATATTGATGATGCTATATTCAACGATGATGTTGACCAGTGGGATTGATAACTCCATCCCAATCATCATCGTCGCCATTGCCATCGCCATCACCATCGCCGCCTCCGGTGGTATGTAATACTACTTTACACTGATTTATGCATTTTTGATGTGTGAGTATTATATCGACGTTTGTATCTGTGTGCAGGTGATTCATGGAAATGTGTGGTACCCACCACCGACGCCGCCGCCATCGCCCCCATCGCCACCGACACCGCCATCGCCCCCATCGCCATCGTGGCCATAATTTATTTTTTTATTTTTATGTTTTTACTATTTTATTTTATCTTTAATAGTTTTTTGTAACAATATATATATTCTTAAACATATTTCATTGCACCATTTCATTTACCCTCCTTCTCCTCGCCACCTAATTTTAAGATTCCGCGTTTCAATAAACAGTTTCCTTACAATTGGAAATTAAAGAATTAGTGAAATTTAATCGACACGCTGCCGTCAGAATCTCCGCGGACTAACGTGCCGGCGAACAATTCCCCAACGATTACGATCCATCGTTTAAATCACGCGCAGATTGTTTAGCTTTAAAATAATACTGTCTCTTTCCCTCCTCCAAGTACATGGTTTGTAAAAAATTATTATTTCTCTGTGTTGGGGGGGGGGGGGGGTAAAATATTAGGGGAAAAAAATTTCTGAGGGCGGGTCATGTCTGAAAAAGACTTTTTTCGGAGGTCATTCCTCCTCTGAAAAATTTCCGACGGTGGGCCAGGTCTGGAGAGATCTCCGCGGCGGCTCGGCCTGGAGTGATCCCCTCCACGATTACGGCTTCCCCCACTCCGCGGCTCGTGCGCGCGCAACCAGTCTTCCACTCCCCGCTGTCCCCGCGCCTATAAGTTCCCCCTCACCGCAATCCCCCGCGCGCCCTAACTTCCTCCCGCCCCCGCGCTTCCCTCAGAGGACCTGATCTAGAACTCTCCTTGCCTTACTACTGAAACCTATTTCAATATACAGTATTGTCTCCTTATAGGCTCGGCTTGGTGTACACGATACGGACTTTTCGCTATCCCCACTTCTGTCTCACTCTTGTCCGGCGAAGGCGAGAACGAGATGGAACGAGAGCGAGCGTGATGCACTGAAAGCGAGCGAGGACGGTACGAGACAGACGACGCGTTGATGTTTTGTCTTCCCAATAATTTTGTCTTGACAATAAGTGTCAAATTTTGTTAAATTTACATGGAATTAACTTCGATTTTAACGGTTTATGTAACAAATTTTAGTTGGAAGTGTCAAATTTTGATAAATTTAGATGAACGGTTTATGCAAAAAAATTTACTTGAAAGGGTATATTTTGATAAATTTAGATGGAATTAACTTCGATTTTAACAGATAATGCAAAAATTTATACTAGGAAGTGTCAAAATGTTTTTTCTTGCTCCGTCATTCCGACGCCTGACACGCAAAGCGTTCCATCTCGCTCCCCCCTTCGGCCAGAAAGAAGCGAAAAACGAACACTCGGAATTAGGGCTCTGTTCACGATACGCACTCAATGCCGGTCCCGACCAGCGAGGCCTCAGGGAGACAATATTGTACTTCGTTCCATCGCTATTAAATATTAAATATTCAAATTTGTTTAAACTTTTAGATTCGGCCAGGATGTAATGGGTATCGAGGGTCAGCCCAGGAAAAACATTTGTCACAATATGCCATTAATAGTCGATATTCAGAAACAAGTCAACAACTTGAGGAAAGATTTAACTGTATGTACTTCAATTTTTATGTCATTGATTATTCTAAGTAGGTATCCTAGGGGTATTCTCAATCAATGGGTGGCGAGGGGGTGAAGCGGGGCGAGGGGTACCGCGCGCGCGCGCGTGCACACGCACACACTGCATTTTGGTATGGCGCGCCAAAAACATATAATGGTCGAAGGCGAAGTTCCAAGTGTTACGTGAGGGCGTTAATTTTTATGTGACCGAGCGGTTGAGTCTAATTTTTCTCACGCAACGCTTAACAAATAAAACGAAATAGTTATAATTTTGACATAATCAGAGTTGTGACTCTAAAATCAGGATTTGTTTTGGGATACGTTCTCGCATCAACCAATACAGGTTGATCCGTCTGGAAGTAGCAATTCGAAGGAAAATGGTTCAAGAGAATGACGCCGGATTTACGTAAAAATTACCATGTATTACAATAATATGTAAAAAGGAAAAAATCAAAGGTGGTACACAAATGGGGAATCGATACATGGGTTTCGAAAAGAGTCATAGATGACTCGCGAATATAAAGGCGCGAGTTGAACAATATTGGTACGGAGTTTCTTTTATACGTAATTATTTTACGGACGACAATTGGCCGAGGGAAACCCCACAACTCCCTAAGTGAGTTGGATCAACATATAACGCAATGTCTTAATATTTCAAAACGAACGGTTTCGGAGAAATTAGTGTGATCGCAATATAATTACACACAATAATAAAATTTAACAAACACGGTACACGCTGAAAAAGGAATTAAACAAATCATTAAAATTTAACAAACGCGGTACACGCCGAAAAAGGAATTAAACAAATCATCGAGGGAAAACCCACAACTCCCTAAGTGAGTTGGATTATTTGTATATTCCGAAACATGACATAATTAAAATGACTTACCGATTCGGTGTGAAGATTATTTAATTCGCTTTAGAATGGCTTACTCAATTTTCCTTTCTCTCTCAATTTCTCTCTCTTTCTCTCTCTGTGTCCTAGACGTTCCCGTCCACGGGATGATAAGCGCAGGAGCGTCGCGCAACACACCAAACTCAAAATTGGTTCACTATATATATATATTTTCGCGTTTAATATTCAAAAGTTTATATATAGTGAACCGATTTTGAGTTTGATTTTCATATATATATATATATGATTTAAAATAGTACAGTTTGAATGAGTCTTTACGGGGACTGAGTCCTTCCACGCACTACAAGACACACGGGAACTTCGGCTCAAAGACTATTTAACAAATAGTTATGTCCCTCGGACAGAACGACCGCGCACTACGCGACTTGCTAGCCGTCTGTCTTAAATAGTGAAAAATAGGTAATATTGAATAAGATGAGATATAATTATATACAGTCTCTACGAGGGAACTGAGTCTTTCCGTTGTCACAAGATCACTCGGAACTCCAGCTCGAACGCCTATTATACAATATGGCAATATGTCCCTCGGACAGAACGACCGCGCACTACGCGACTTGCTAGCCGACTGTCTTTAATAAACGCAAAAATATATATAATTTAAAACGCTACAATTTGAATGAGTTTTTATGGGGGCTGAGTCCTTCCACGCACTACAAGACACACGGGAACTCCGGCTCATAGACTATTTAACAAATAGTGATGTCCCTCGGACAGAACGACCGCGCACTACGCGACTTGCTAGCCGTCTGTGACGAGCGATCACGGGGTAGGCCCGAGCACTCGGGACTTTGAAACAAAGAGCGCCAAAATTGCTGACTCTGCACCTCATGCACACGGGCCCAACCGTCGCTCGGACGTTCCCAGCATCTCAGTGCCTAGGTTGTTATCGCGTCCGGCGTTCTAAGAACGTCGACGGTGTCGGAAGATTTTCGCATCGAAGAACGCAGTGGCGTAGCGGCTCGTATAAAATTATTATTATAATTTGGTTTGTAAATCATTAACAATTGATCGAGGGAAACTCCCACAACACTCAATGGTAGGATCAGATGTCAATGATAATATAACAAAATTTAACAGGGAAGAAAAATATAAGGTGGTCTACTACAATGCTTAGGTTTCAGAATGCTTATCACAACGCGCATTCTAAGAACGTCGACGGCGTCAGAAAATCGTTGACAATAATCCTCCATGAGAATATGCCGTGGCGTGACAGGCTACAAGCAGAATTAAGTTATAACTATTAAGAATTTTCACAGATAATCGACTATTGATTGAGGGAAGTTCCCATAACACGTGATGGTTGAATCAGTCGTCGACATCTGTGAATTGACTATTCAATGAGAATATCGCAGAAATTTAGAAATGAATTCGAAAAAGTAACCGGCACGTAACACAAGAATACTGCTCAGGATCGGTGCGCGCGTCATCTCTGAACAGCGAAATTCAAAGCGGGCCGACGCGTTTCAGGTTGCGATAATGATCGAAGATAAACTGTCGAGAAGAAAAATATGCCAGCGAACACGTATCATCAGAATATGATGTATTCAAGAAGAAAGCGATGTAATCGAATACTGTTGTCGGAGGAAGATACGATACTGCGTCTATGTTCGGTTTCGTGAACCAGTTATCGCACTGTTGTTCTCATATATTGTTGGTTCAAGAATTTCTGTTTTCTCGTTTTTATCCGTTAGCTTATTTAGATTTAAGTAGGCAAAGGTAGACTTAGGATTTCTTAGTGTAATTAGATTTAAGTAGAAATAAGGTGTAGGATTAAGTGGTAATATTATTTATTCTTTTCAAGTAGCGATAGTTATCAGCTTGGTTTCCTTACCGATGGGCGCGTGCTCGCGCACAGGACAGAACGGAAGGTCCGCGTGCTCGTGAACGTTCCGCGGATACTCCAGATCCACTTCCAGCAGGTAGCCCTCCGGTCCATCGTCCTTCGGCAAGGAGTTCACATTCAAATCGGTCACCGCCGCCTCGTCCAGCCATCGAAATCCGCCGTACGGCATCGCCTGCGACATTGCCCATCTGTACAGGTTGTTCACGTCGAAGTACATCAAGTACGTGGATGGTTGCGACGCGTCGTACATCGACGGCAGCAGGTACTTGTTGTTGGCGCGCGCGTACCTGTGCGAGCACTGGCTCAGGCCACCGCGTATACCACGCTCCACGAACAACAGCATGTCCACGTCGGTGAGCAGTTCCAATTCGACGCGCCTGTATTTTAACATCGCGTCCCACGTGAACGCCGGTAACATACAGTAATGCGCGGGGTCTAGTTCGTAGCTCGCCATAGAGTCACTGCGAAAGTTTTCGAACACGTCCACGAGCAACAGCACGTCCGTCTTCAAGTATAAATCTCTGTACTCGACTAATGTCTGTATACGAAAACTGTTCCACACGTTCGTCGCGTGCGCGTAATCAGACTCCGACATACCACTATCGTTCAGTCGATTGTAGAACGCGTCACGAGGCGGTAGTCGCGTGTCGTTCAACTTGTCGTATAGTGCGCGATACTATTTTTGCCGAATATATAATTACATATACATTGACTGAAAAAATAAATCCCCAAGAAATGACATATACCAGGCATGGAACTAAAGTGAACGCAGCGGCCGTTTTTCGGACGCAACGCCTCCTTTCTCCCGCCGAGCGTCTTGGCCCCCGCGGCGGCCCAGGTTCGTGGAGCGCCTCAGGCCCGTACCGCGTGAACCGCGCGTGGCGCGTTGACAAAACATTATTGATACAATGTCGCCCCAATGCGCCACGCGCGGTTCATATGGTACGGGTCTGAGGCGCTCGAAGCTCCTAGGCCCGCCGCGGGGACAAAGACGCGCGGCGGGAGAAAGGAGGCGTTGCCTCCGAAAAGCGGCCGCTGCGTTCACTTTAGTTCCATGCCTGACATATACTATCTTCTTACAAAACATTTACGAAGTAAATAAGACACAGAAAACAATTTGAATACACGAAATTTATATAAAATTTTAGAAAACTCATAATGAGGGGTGATCCATTGCGACACATTTTTTGACGATAAAGTTTTATTAGTTTAATAATTAACTTTGACACTTGTATAATTTTAAGAAGTAATAAATAGTAATTTGGATTATTCTTCCTTTATTTTTAATTACTTTTAGTAGACGAGATGGCATATCTAGGGTTAATTTTTTTAAAACTTCCCGTTTCTCGGCCATTCATTTTTAAGCTGCTGCACGTATAGAATTCCAAAGTTCTTTTTGGTTATGGTACTCTGGACCATCATAAACAATGTCGGCGAGCATTTTCCAAACATTTTCCACAGGATTTAAGTCTGGACTTTTGGCAGGCCATTCGAGAACTGCAGAAAAATTTCTTTCGAGCCATTGTTTTGATAATTTGGACACGTTTATCGATGTGTTGTCCTGTCGAAACACGTAATTCCTGATACCTAATTTTTGTCCAGAAATTGGTTCACTTTTTCTGCTAAAAAATTAATGTATTTATACTATCTATTCTTCGCTGCAGTGTTTCCAATAAAATGTTTCCATCGGGCAAAAGTCCTGTCCAAACCATGAGTGATCCACCACCCATTTGCCGCCTATTTCGATATAATGTTCTATCTACAGGCTGTCCCACGGTAGAGTGGACAGCTGGATATCTCCTAAAGTATTGTAGATAAAAAAAGAAAAAAAATATGTAATTAAATGGTTCGAGGGGGCTAATTTATTAGCCGAGACGAATTTTTTTCGATTATTATTTTAAAAGATACGATGGTCAAGTTCGGTTTTTCAAATGGAACTATTTTTTTTGAAGACCTGAGTTGATAGTGCGTTCCAAGACAAATTCAATAACGTTTAATGTATACACTTTATTTTCACTGGTTTTAAAGATATTGCGCTTGCAAATTTACTGATTTTCACTGGAAGAAAACCCTCTGGAATAGCAAGGACCGGGGACGGCCCTTGCTGGCGCCACGGGTGGCATTGCCTGTTGAAACAGATACCTACCTGCCAGAGGTCTACGCCAGGAATGGCAGGCCCAAAGGCTGGACAATTCTTTCCCGTCAGAAATGCTACTTAGGTAGGTACATCTGCGGTATCGAGAAGCGCACCGTTTACTGTTATTTCGCACTTGCTTCTATAGTGCCTATACGAGCTATAGTGACTTAGGTGTGAAGTCACACGCGGGGTCTTACCCGACACCCAGCTGGGGACTGGCCGCTAAACGTGCCCTCACTACTACCTCTTGCAGGACTGTATTTAGAGAAGACCAGGCCTTAGGGCCTTAGTGCCCCGGTGTTGTCCTGGTCTTCTCTAAACACAGTCCTGCAAAAGGTAGTAAGGGGGCACGTTTAGCAGCCAGTACCCAGCAGGGTCTCGGGTAAGACCCCGCTGTGTGACTTCACACCTAAGTCACTATAGCTCGTATAGGCACTATACGCTCGGATGGCCGGTTCTTTTGGGAGGGATTCAAGTTCGATTGGTTAGGTTAGGAGGTGTGAAAGTTGTTAGACTAAATTTCAACCATAGAGAGCAGATTGTAATAAAACCAATCGGATTTGCATCGCTCACAAACGACTGCTCTTTTGAAGAGGCCTTCTTCACAGCAATACCTCCTCCCCAATGCCCGCCTTCTCCCGCACGGAATACGTCAACGCATGCTTTTGTTTTGATATTCAAGCTCGTGTTTATACTCGAGAGGACCACGCGTCGACAGCGGACTACCCCTTTTCTTCCTGTGTCTCTCCACGAGGAGCATTGACGGTGGATTGTAGGAGCGTAGATGTCTGGATGCCAGTTATTGCATTCAGGAGACGATAGAAACACTTTATTACAAAACACACATGTACTATAATTAAAGTAAATCGTATTCCTCTCGGGCAGGAGTACTGATAATGATCGAACTTGCGCCCCTCTTCGCGCAGACCGATTACACGAAGGGTAGTCGGGTCACACACTGCACAAATGATACAGGGTAATTCTGGAGCAACGTCCGTCAAGGAGATGCGGCCTGGTACCCCGTGGCGAGGACAGCCCTTCGCAGTGCCTCACCCGTTTTTTATGGCTTTTTCCGGAAAAAGGTATGAATCCTGGGCCGAACGTAGCGAATTGAGGTCGAGCCTCCGCAGTCGAGGGTGAAATATCCATTACAGCGCATTAAGAGTAAGATCCAGGACATAAGGGGTAGAAACGTCACGTGATTTGGCCGATTTGGCAGGTTTTTTCTGCACAGAAATGGTAATACCCATAGATACGCGGCTGCCTGGTGAACGCGAGAGGGAGCTGTTTGCTATTTCCATATTCTATTCTGAATGTGGAAAGAAATTCTCAGCTGTGACAATAAATGTTGGGCAGCTACTTTGCTCTTTTGCGCTACATTTATAAACATTTTATCATCCTTCCAAAGCATTATTATTACGCCACAACAGTATCTTTAGGAAATTGGATATAGAAAATAGGTTATATTTTCTGTCACTTGGAGGAACGGATTTTCTATCACTTGGAGGAGCGGAATTTATGTCCTCCAAGTGACAGAAAATATAACCTATATGCTATACCCGATTTCCTAAAGATACTGTTACGGCGTAATAATAATGCTTCGGAAGGATGATAAAAATTTCACAAATGTAGAGCAAAAGAACGAAGTAGCCGCTCTACATTTTTTGTTTATTAATTTCCCTAATTATGGTCTGAATTATATCATTCTTGGGGCCAATTTGATCGAGAAAACATAAGGAATCGATTGACGTTACTTTCGCAAAGATCTGATTAGAAATTGCAGAACTTCAGATTCGCCACTGCTTAGTGTGCAACATTGTCTAGCCCCGCTGGTTTCGAGCGTCGAAGACCACGAAACTCGGCGAGACACATGATTGTTGGCGAGCATCGCGTTTGACGATACTAGCTAGCGAATCACCCCGTATAAATGCTAATAAACGATAGTGTGAAGTACGCAAATGGTTGGGCTCGGATTATCGGGAAAGACCTACCCACCCCACCGTTTTGCTTTCTCGCTGCGAGCGAGGACCTTCGGGCCCGAGTAGACCACCCGTTGACAGCCGAGAGCAATAAAACCGACGGACCAGATAAAATGTTCATGTTTTTGATAACTGTTGATGAAAGTATTACCAATGGAGTTTTTAGGGTTTCTCGATGAAAATGATGCCAAACATGGAGCAATTCGGTCCATTTTTAGTGAACGTAGTGTGTGTCCTAATCATGTATTCATAAGAAAAAATAGACTGACTTGCTTCGCGTCTCGACTCATTTTCGTGTACATAAACTCACCAATCCATCGGTGGTAACACTCTTATCAAGGTGTAATGAGAAATATGAACATTTTCATATTCAGTACAGGATGCCTCAAGTCGCCGTCGACCAAGGGTCTCTCGCTGGAGCGCTATTTCACTCGCACTCGGTTTTACGTCATTCAGTCTCGTTGTCAAACGGTTCGGGCGAGGGCCCTGATAAATGTGAATTTATTTGGGAAACCAAAGTCGCGTCATTCGTGACACCTACTCGCGAACAGATATATGTCCTATATACGAGAAAAAGCAATCATGACTTGACTCCAGACTTGAAGCAACATTTGAATAGGGAAATGCATGAAACTCTGGGATCAGGAATTCCCAACCAAGTGATGCATATGAAAGAACTGGCGAAATTCAACAATTGTTCGTCGTCTAAATTTTACAATTAAAATATTTATTTGACGTGAATATAAAGTTTGTCAACAAAGTCTTTCTCGAGATTCAGTCCTATGTATAGAAGGATGACTTTCCTTCGCCATGGAAAGTCTCATCTTGTCCTTCACGCTGGCAATCATGCGACTCGCTGAGTTTCGTGGGTTTCGACGCTCGAAACTAGCGGAGCCATACAATGTTGTGCACTAAGCAGTGACAAATCTGTAGTTTTGCAGTTTTAATCAGATCTTTGCGAAAGTGATGTCCATCGATTCCTCATGTTTACTGGATCAAATTGGCTCCAAAAATTATATTATTCGGACCATAATTAAGGAAATTACGTGAAAAATGGTTTGCAGAATTGAAAACCCGTTTCGTTAAAAATAGTCCGATTTAAATTATTTTCTGTCAATTTAATCAGAGAGGACCAGGAATCCATTTGTGTCACTTTCATATTGATCCGATGAAAAATAAACAAATTCTGTTTCTAGTAAAGTCTCGTTAGCCGCTCGCTGGTCGGGACCGGCGTTGAGCCCGTATCGTGAACGGAGCCCTAATTCCAAGTGTGTGTTTCTCGCTTCGTTCTGGCCGAAGAGGGGAGCGAGATGGAACGCTTTGCGTGCGCGGCGGGCGTGCGCAATGGTCGCAAACGCTTACAGTGAGCACGGGAACCGGTTCGCAAATCTTGACGCAGGCCCGGCACAAGTCCTTTTTGCACCCTAGACGAACTTATCAAATTGTGCCCTTTATTATAATACATTGACAGTTCATTGATGTCCTTACTCTTAATTTTTACTCGTAGTTTAAAACCGTTATAGTACAATTTGTAATACAGTACTTCATTTAAAAATTTATTTTTACCAATGCCAACAATGAAAAGACCATTTTGCACCTCTTGTCAACCTTACGCCCTAGCAGTTACCTAATTTTTCAGAGTAAAGTCATAAATAATCTCAAATCAATGTATTGTAATAAAGGGAGGAATTTGACAAGTTCGCCTAGAGCGCAAAAAAGACTTGAGCTGGGCCTGCCTCAGGATTTTGCGAAGCGGTTCCCGTGCCAACGTAAGCGCTTACGACCGTCGCGCACGCCCGTCAGGCACGCAAAGGACGGAGTGTCAGGCGTCCGAAAGACGGAGCGAGACAAAATATTAACGCGATGTCTGTCTCGTACTGTCCTCGCTCGCTTTCAGTGCCTTCGCTCGCTCTCGTTTCATATCGCTCTCTCCTTCGCCGGACAAGAGTGAAACACAAGTGGTGGGGATAACGAAAAGACCGTATCGTGTACACCAAACCGAGCCCGTAACGAGACTTTACTGTAATCTATGAGACATCACCAAGCAAGGGCGATCTCACGCGGCTCGGGCCACAAAGGTTCTCGACGGTTTTCGAGCTTCTACGATCGTATTCAGATATACCCTTGGGTGGCCACGGAACTCCAACTGACAAATCCACATCGTCAGATGATGGTGGCTGATTTCTCCTCGATCACTGTTCACGAAAACGAATCGACCGGCCAATATATCTGAATACGATCTTAGGATAAAGATACGATTTAAAAAAAAAAAATTATTCGAAGCCCAAGATGAAAGGCCTTCGAATAATCAAAGGAAACTAAATACCCGAAGCTAAATAGAATTTTAGATTTAGGGTACACTCAGCTCAAACGATTGTGGCCGTTCGAGATTCGATTGCATTCGAGGTTACCAGAGCTGTTTTTTATACATCGCTAACATTCTACAGTATTTCAGGAATATGGTGAGGGCACTGCCAAGCCACAGGTTCCCGTCTAGAACACTACTAATTCACGTTGAAACACCACTGTAGCGGTATCTGCCTATGATCGTCATAATTATATAAATCTGCGCGATCGGCTATATTCGCGATGCTGTAGCGTAAATAACACCAAGAATAAATGTCACATGACTTTTATTGCAATGAACCTCAAAAAAAATCATAATAATTTTGGCACTATAAACGATAAAGTTCTAATGTCCAAAGTAAATAAATGAACGGATTTATAATGGAATACACAAATAAATAAAGCGGGATGGTAGGGTAATAAAGAAAAAAATGGAAACGAATGTTATATAGATATTTCGTAGAGATGGCAGGGGTTAGGAAAGCAGAATACTGAGATGAATAAAGCCTTGTGGTATTTTATTCGTAGCAGTCTTCATACATTAAAATCTAAGACGCTCATTATTAGTGGAAATGTGTAGAGCAAAGAAATACGCATTTATTTCAAAATCTACTATCCATTATTTTATGTTAACATCGGGAAAATAAACATAACCGAAGTAATGTAAATTAAATTTTGTGACAGGACTGCGCGAACGTGTCTCATTAATAATCATCCGTTTACTTCACGCTATATCTGCCACAGTGGTGTTTCAACATGAATTGGAACTGTTCTAGACGGGACCCTGTGGCTTGGCAGTGCCCTCACCATGTTCATGAAATACTGTAGAATGTTAGCGATGTAAAAAAAGCAGCCCTGGTAACCTCGAATGCAATCGAATCTCGAACGGCCACAATCGTTTGAGCTGAGTGTACACACACCCTCCCCGAAACCTCGTGTCGATCGGCCACTGGGGCCATTCGAAAGTATATTCTTTTATTTAAATAATGCCCATCTCTGCATAGTACCGTAAATTACAAAAAAAAATCAGGGAGTCAACTGTTGACCGATTTGGAGACTTTTCCTTATTACATGTTATATACAACAGTCAGAAGAATAATAATAAGAGCAGTAATTACAAATAATTACTGTAACTTCCACATTCTGAAAACATGATATCAGTAAATCAATATTTCCAGTATTGGTAAAAAAGTTTCAATCTCTCTTTTTTTATTTTAAATGATGTGATCATATAATTATAACATAAATTCGGCAGCGATTTCAAGTAATGTATGTGTCGCGGTAAAAGCGTTAATTTAGTAAATGTATACAATTCCTAGCAGTTCCTAGTCAATGTATGCCTAAAATGCATATAACCTAACATACAATCGTCCAAAAATGCATACTGTGGGATATAAAATATATTTAATATAAACAGGAAAGATATATATATATATATATACAAGATTGAAAGAAACTAAAACTAATACAGGCTAACCGACTACAACACAAAACAACTCGACTCAACACAACGACTCAGTACATCTCACTTCGCCGGTTGTTCCAACTCTGCCCTTTCCCGGAAAGCCCGCCTTTCCGAAAAAGACGCCACACCCCACCACGCACGCTTTCCAAGTCGCCCTCATGCCCAAACATGGACATCGCTTCGCCGCGCGCTTTCTCGCCCTGACAAACCCTTGCGCGTGTAGCTGGGCCCGGTGACGCGTTGGGTTTTCCCCAACGGGCCTGTCTCCTCCGAGGTTCTCAACGTCTCCCTGAACTTATTCCGATACTACATTCGGCCATCCTGATATGTCATCTGTCCTCAGATGTCTTTGGTTCTACCCTACGCTGATTCACTATCCTCGGACAGGTCGTCTTCCTCGTCGGTGACCCACGGCTTCATGTGGTCGGCAGCCGTAGACGTCATCCGCGGACCCTCGTGTTCTCCAACCTTTTCCACCACGTAACGGTTATTCCTCAATACCCTTTTTACGCAGTAAGGCCCAAAATACTTCGCATGGAACTTCCCAAGTAGGGGAAATCTGCTCCTGGAACACATGTTTCGATTCTCCCTCCAACGCTGCGCCTTCAGCTAAGGTGGGACGATTCCTACTGTCTTCTCTCTCTGCTTCGTAGCGGCGTCACTGTCTCCTCTGAGAGAGGGAGTGTTGGAGGGAGAACCGAAACATGTGTTCCAGGAGCAGATTTCCCCTACTTGGGAAGGCCTGGTGTACACCAAACGGAGCCCGTAACGAGACTTTCCTGTAATCGATGACACATTGCCAAGCAACGGTGATCTCGCGCGGCTCGGACCACAAAGGTTCTCGTCGGTTATTCGAGCTTCTAAGATCGTATTCAGATATACCCTTCGGTGGCCACGAAACTCCAACTGACAAATCCACGATCGCCAGATGGTGGAGCCTGATTTCCCCTCGATCGCTGTTCACGAAAACGAATCGACCGGCCAATATATCTGCATACGATCTTAGGATAAATATACGATGAAGTATGAAAAATTATTCGAAGCCCAAGATGAAAGGCCTTGGAATAATCAAAGGAAACTAAATACCCGAAGCTAAATAGAATTTTAGATTTAGGGTACACAGACCCTCCCCGATACCTCGTGTCGAACGGCCACTGGGGCCATTCGGAAGTATATTCTTTTATTTAAAGAATGCCCATCTCTGCATAGGACCGCAAAGAATTACAAAAAAATTAGGGAGTCAACTGTTGACCGATTTGGAGACTTTTCCTTGTTACATGTTATATACAGTAGTCGGAAGAATAATAGTAAGAGCAATAATTGCAAATAATTGCCATAACTTCCACATTCTGAAAATACGATATCAGTAAACCAATATTTCCAGTATTAGTAAAAAAGTTCCAATCTCTCTTTTTTTATTTTAAATAATGTGATCATATAATTAGAACATAATTCGACAGCGATTTCAAGTGATGCATGTGTCACGGTAAAAGCATTAATTTAGTAAATGTATACAATTCTCAGCAATTCCTGGTTAATATGTATGTGGCTAAAATGCATATAACCTAACTTACAATCGTACGAAAATGCATGCGTTGACTGCATCACGCTTTTACTATGGCACATGTATCCAGCTAACGCTTCAGTTTTACTATAATTCCACGTTGGCAGTCCTCCAGAGTAGGCGCCATCTCGTATCCACTAGCTGAACTAAATTTGTCACGTGACTTGCTCTGTATTATCGCCATTATGGCGGAACTCGTATTTCGGAATGCAGTTACGAAATTACGTTGTTTGTCCTTATATGAGCAGATTTTTGGCTGGGTGCGGTCTCATTAGAAAGAGGAAGGTTCAATGCAGCGCGCTCTGGTCATCGTTTGAGTCACAAAACTTTTTTAATGACCTAAAAATACTTTGATTCTTGCGGGTGTGTTTTGTCCACTTTTGCTCTACTTTGAACACTCATATTATTAGATATCAACATAATCTCGTCGAACCATGACCAGAGCGCGCTGCAGTGAACCTTCCTCTTTCGAATGAGACATCACCCAGCCCAAAATCTGCTCATATAAGGACAAACAACGTAATTTCCCAAACCCATGTTTCGGGCCAGATTGTGTCGGTATACAGCGCGCTGCATTACCCGTGTCTACCCCCATAACAGGCTACTCATTTGTGCTGCGCCTAGTATCTATTTCTAAAAGTGTTCTAGATCGAGTTTTGATCTTAGAGTTCTACGAGTGCATTCGTCTAGTTATCGCCTGTGCGGTCTGTCCTTTATCTGTGTACAACTGCCGTGTTTTAACAAAAATATCTTAATTCCGGCATTTCTGGCAAACTTTTCTTGGAATCTTGAGTGACTTTCGTGGAACCGTTTCGTGTTGCTTTGTTTTGCACGCACACAGTTCTTCTCTCGTATCCGGAGTTCACATTCACACGCGCCTGCTTCGTTTGTGTGCACTACACTTGGACCCTCCAGTGGTGCTCATCTAGTTGGAGTCATCAGTTCCACTCTGATATTTCCGTTGTGTTCCTTTTACCTGCGATTCTACCTACTCCTGTCATTTCGTCATGTCGCAATATGCTGGTAAGACGTGCAAAGGTTGTGCTAAGATGGTAACCAAACCGGTTAAGTGCTCCACTTTTGGCATCATCTCGCATCCTGGCTCTTCATGTTTGGCCCGCACTGGGCACCTCTGGGCACCCGGTGAATTACTCGATTGCTCAGCCCGAAATCCTCCTTTACTTCAGTCGGCATCGCAGATCACGGACCTTGATACTGTCTCGAATAACAACACCCTTCTGGATGCTATCCAACAAATTATCTCCCGGGAGCTTTCGAATTTTCGTGAGGAGATGAAGCGCGAATATAATGCCGGAATGGATAAGCTTTCCACAACTCTATCTGGACTCACTAATAGGATAAATGAATTCGAGTCTAGACTCGATCATCTTGAATGTGCAAATGATCCCGCAGAAGAGGAATCCATCATCGCCGAAATTGAAGAAAGGCACAAGAGATCTAGGAACGTAATAATACGGGGACTGGTTGAAGATGGCACCGGCACCAACCCTTCGAACTCCACAGCCCAACAACCCAATGCTGATAGCGAGCGAATAAAACGGATTTTGGATTCCACTACCACATCAAATATTACTGTAACCCGAGCGTTCAGGCTTGGGAAGAGAGCTAGCGGTACGATCAGACCTATCTGTGCAGTGCTGTCGTCTCCAGATGAAGCCCGCCTAGTGCTTAGAAACAAGTCCAAGGTCGATGATCCTATCCGCATTTATTCTGACCTAACGTCCAAACAGCGAGTCTACTTGCACAGCCTAAGAAATCAGTTATCAGTTCTTCATGAAAAAGGTGAAACGGACTGGACCATCAGATACTCAAATGGTGCTCCTAAAATCGTTAAACGTCAAGCCACATCTCCAAAAAACCCATTGTAAAGCCTTTAGTATATGACCAATATGTTCGCGGCTTACGAACCAAGCTACTTGATCTCTCGCGCTCCATTGTATGTGCTGCGGTACATTACGACATCATAATTTTTACTGAAACGTGGTTAAACAGTAATTTCTCATCGTCTGAGCTGGGACTCCTTGGGTAAGCGGTCTATCGTTTAGATCGGAACATCATTACTAGTGCACATTTGCGTGGTGGAGGCGTCTTGGTGGCTGTCAAGGACACGCTTCCTTGCACGCTCCTTCAATCGGCAACAACCAACGTTGAACACCTATTTGTTAAAGTCGGCCTCGGATCATCGAATCTTGTTGTTGGTGCTACTTACATTCCGCCTTCTTCAAATGCCTCCATATACCGTGACCATTGCTACGCGGTGGACGACATTATGACTAAAAATCCGCGTAGCTCACTTTTACTCTTTGGGGATTACAACCTTCCTCATTGCGAATGGTACCTCGACTCCACCAGCATCATCAAGTCATCTGTAGCTAGTAATACACCTCTTAAGGAATCGGAAGCCGCCGCGTACTTAACTGAGCTCTTAAACTTTCATAGTCTGCGCCTATGTAATCGAGTCACTAATTTCCTTAATGCTCGGCTTGACTTGTGTTTCAGCAATATAACGAACTTGAGTATTGTTAAGTCCGTAGACGCGCTTCTTCCGATTGACACTTATCACCCCGCCTTATTCACTAAAGTTGTTCCGCATGTCCTTATCCCAGAGCCCACCCTCAGTGGTTTACGTTACAATTATAAACTAAGTGACTATGCCTCGATAAATAACTTTTTAGGTTGTGTTATTTGGGATAACGACATGCAAGGTCTGTCAGCTGATGACTCCGTTGATTTTCTCTATCATTAGCTTTATACCGTCATCAATTTATTCGTTCCTAAATATGTTAAAAGTCACTCGATCAGTACTTATCCTGCGTGGTTTACGTCAGAATTAAAGCAGCTAGTTCGCAATAAAAAAGCCGCGCACATTAAGTATAAGAAATCATGTCTTCCCTGTGACTATATCCACTTTTCTAATCTCCGATCCGAATGCAAGCGTGCGTCCGCTATATGCTATCAGAAATATTGTAATCGCCTTAAATATAGTATCAACAGTGATGTCAAAGTCTTCTGGAACTTTGTTAATAGAAGCACCTGTTCAAGTAGTATCCCTACAGTAATGAAGTACGGTAACGACTCAGCAAGCTCCAATGAGCACATCGCAAATCTATTTGCCGGTTATTTTGAATCGGTCTATACAACTCCTGTTGCTGCACATACTACTACTGTGCAATGCTGCTCCGTTGACGTTAAATCCATGTCAATAAAAATTAGCGAAGTATTTGATAAAATCATTGGCTTGAATATAAACAGGGGTCCAGGTGAAGATGGCATTCCGTCAGTTTTCCTAAAAAACTGTCCGTACGTTATATCCCGTCCACTTTGGATAATATTCAACAAATCACTATCTACTGGTCACTTTCCGTTGCTTTGAAAATGCAGTTTAGTAACTCCGATTTACAAAAATCCGGTGACAATTCCTACGTAACCAATTATAGGCCTATCTCAGTTTTGAACGTCATGGCAAAGATTTTCGAAAGTATTATTACTGATAAATTATCTTCTTTGGTGTCTTCAGTTATATCCGACGATCAGCATGGCTTCATTGCGGGAAGATCAACTGTCACCAATCTGTCAATTATCTGCAGTTTCCTAGCATCATCTTTAGATATGGGTTACCAAGTGGATGCGGTATACACTGATTTTAGTAAAGCGTTTGATACGGTTGACCACAATATATTGTCTCTAAACTATCTTCCATTGGTTTTCGCGGTACCATGCTCAGTTGGCTTAAAAGTTACCTGTGCGATCGAACGCAAATTATAAGAGTCAAGGATGCATACTCCAAACCTGTTTTGGTCACATCTGGCGTCCCGCAAGGCTCGCATCTTGGCCCATTATTGTTTACCCTCTTCATTAATGACATAGTCCGTGTTTTCAACAATAGTAAATTTTTACTGTTTGCCGATGATCTAAAGATCTTCAAAATCGTATCTTCCGAATCGGATGCGCTGAGCTTGCAATCTGATCTGAGCATGGTCGAAGACTGGTGTCGTCGCAATAATCTCCGTATCAATGCTGATAAATGTCATGTAATACATTTTTCACGTGGTAAGTGCGCTTTTACGTTCGATTACTCCCTAAACGATACTGTTCTTCTGCCAGTTAATGCCGTCCGCGATCTCGGTGTCATCATAGACTCCAGCTTGACTTTCTCTCAACACATAGACCTCATTTCCCGCTCTGCTATGAAGAAGGTGGGTTTCCTGCAGAGATTTTCTGCCAATTTCTCTAATCCTTATACGCTCAAAACGCTGTATTTCTCTCTCGTATTACCACTTCTCGAATATGCATCGGTTATACGGCTATCGGTTAATTCGACCTAAATACTCTAGTACTTTTTTAAAGAGAATAGAAAGATGCACCGATTGGCATATAATAAAATATACAGTTGCATTAAAAACATTTAGGTGATCATGATTTTTTATCGAATAAAAAGTTTTTATGAATATTTACTTTTGCAATTTGTTGTCAACTGAATACTGACTAACTTTTGTTCGAAACATTTTTTTATCAAATTATTTTTACCACGTGCATTTGAAGTTAGAATTTTTCATTGAAATATATTTTAAATATATACTAATCTTTCCTCAAATCGCTGTCAATCATGTCCGGACACTCTTTTATTTTTAAAAGTACCAAAATGTGGTCATAAATTCCATAAATTTTTTTGTTTTGGTCCAAAGAAATCCACTTTTCAAAGATATTAGATCTGCATACTTCTTTTTAAAAAAATTTATTTCTCAAATAATTGCAGGTAGTAGCAGATAAGGGGGTCATTTTCATAAAGTATAAAGTTGGGGGAACCAAATATAAAAAAATCACGGATATGTTTTGTTACGTATTTTTTAAAAAGTCGGTTGAAATCAAATTTTCATTCTTGGGACTAAGATGTTTTCTAATGATCAGCAAGGCCATAAGCCTAAATAATAATTTTGAAGCACACATACCCATAATACTAGAATCCATGGTTAATAAAGTGAGCCAAGAATAATAAATATTCTTAAGGTCTAAATCAGGCATGGAACTAAAGTGAACGCAGCGGCCGTTTTTCGGACGCAACGCCTCCTTTCTCCGGCCGCGCGTCTTGGCCCCCGCGGCGGCCCAGGTTCGTGGAGCGCCTCAGGCCCGTACCACGTGAACCGCGCGTGGCACGTTGACAAAACAAAAACCCATCGACAATCGTGCTCTCTGGGTCGATTTGGAAACCTATTGATACAATGTCGCCCCAATGCGCCACGCGCGGTTCATATGGTACGAGTCTGAGGCGCTCGAAGCTCCTAGGCCCGCCGCGGGAACGAAGACGCGCGGCGAGAGAAAGGAGGCGTTGCCTCCGAAAAACGGCCGCTGCGTTCACTTTAGTTCCATGCCTGGTCTAAATAAAAAAAAAAAGAATGTAACTACCGTGTATGAATTTCGAGTGACGCTTGAAGTCCTTAAATTCCAGATTAAGATGGTAAATAACATCGTAAACAACTACGTTAACCTAGCAAGCATAACCGAACTCGATTCCTGAACATCTTAATGTAAATATCAGATGATTAATATCACCCTGCAAAATATTTGAATTTTCAATTTTTGTCCATGTATCAACGGACTGCGCAGTGAGACAGAATTCCAAGAAGCAAGGAAACCAGTCAGAATTCAAAAGTTGTGGGGGGATTATGTATTTTTTAATATGTTATACTTTCGCAGTAATGTATCCACACTTTTTGTGAACAGTATTTGGTATATAGAATAACATGGATAAGGTTTACAAATATTTCTGCATGTTTCGCCTTGTGTGACAAAAGTCGGCTCAGACCGAGGCGGAAATTCGAATTATCTTTTACAGCCGGTAATTTAGAATTTTTCGAAGCGAAATTTCTTCGTTCGTTTACGGTAGGCAATTGCTTGTTTTTGAAACGTTCTTCGGGAACTATTTGTGTACCTGCTTTCCAACAGGGACAATCGACACCGTGCCGTTTTTTGCAAGGATTTCAATTTTCTTCGCACTGAGTTAATCCATTGATTGCTCTATCACCGGGTGCTACAGGGGGACTTGGGACCGGCATGTACCGTTGTCTACCACTGGCTCGCGAGACCATACGGTCATAAACCGCGATCCTGGCGAAATGCTTTGACCGATCAGCCCGTTTAGTAGGGTAAAGGCAGGTAATATGGAACATCTGATATCAAAAGCTTGTCAAAAGTAGGGGACTTTGTTTTTTTTAATCATGTGGCTATTCACGAGGCGTACCAGTGTACCAGTGGACCATAAAATTAATTTTCGTCACGGTCAACGTCCCGATCATTATTATTCTTTTATACTGTAGCGAAACACGGTTTATTGCATGCCGAACGTAGAGGAAATAGCTTGTAGCAATTGGGGATTATCTTAAAAATTGTTCAGCTGTTCTGGAAGCTACTTGGCAGATGTTTCCTAACTACTTTATATTGTGTTGGGGGCCAATGGTCTAGTGTCATAAAGCTGTAGTAAACCGTGTGTCGATACGAACACTGCACTCTCCATGGCATATTTAGCAAATTCTTTTAGTTTTATTGGAATTATTGACGTTAACTCAAGACGAATTGACGTTGTTTTCTTAAATAACGCCAAACTTGTATATTAACACTTTTTGTATCAATTTCCTTCATAATATTCGGCATTGTTAAATGCGAAACACAGGATGTTGCATTTTTTTTCTATTTCTTGGGATTCACCCCCACTGTGCGACATAGAATACACGCATTTAATCCATTACTGCCAAATATCCGCAGTAGCAAGGACAAGATTATGTTGATTATAAAAAAAACAAAAAATTTGCTTGGAAGTTCCCGGAAGGCAACTAAAAAGTCGATGATTGCTGACGATTTTTCAATTGGTTTCTTATGCAAAAAAATTAATGTAACTGTGACGAGACACTATTTTTCGCGCGCTATTATTTCAACTCCCCCCCATAAATCACTCCATAACTCCACCGAAAGTCCCCAAACTTCAACTCTCACCCCTTTTTCCCAATCGCCGATCACCTTGACGATGTACCTTAGCAGTCCCCATCTCAAGACGATCGGTACGAAATCCCCTTTCCTTATTCGCCCTATGAGGCACGATCTCTTCCCTCATATTTAAATTTAAACAAGTCCCTCGCCCCGCAAACTCCTTATCTCGAGACCACGTCTCACCCCCTCTCCATGACCAAAGAAGTCAAAGCCACACTCACCCCTTTCCAATCAAACCTCCAAAAAACCCATCCAATAGGTTGAGTATCTCCCCATCAGAAACCTACGTAAGACCCCGAAAGTCTTATTGCCACGAATATTTCATCCACGTGTCCTTAACTAATTATAGACGCATATCCTATAAAAACCCCGGAAGTCCTATTGCGACGCATATTTCGTAAGTAGGCCAAGGTCCATACCGCGCGTACCCTTCATACCTAACAATCATGTAAAATTCATATAAATACAAGGGCCCGGGAGACAGAGGTCCTCTTTCTGCAGAAACATCACGCGGAGAGTATCTTTACAATTATCAAGTGTTTAGAATCAGTTTCAACAAACTGCTCATCGACATTTATCGTAAGCAATTAATATTAAATATTGTTACACGGTATATCACCCTCATTTATTTCTCATGTATTATTGCTAACTCTTACCATTTATATTACTATTTCATGCTTATTGCTTTATATTGCCATCATTTCTAACCTTTATTGTTTTATACCATTATTACCCGCTTATTGCGACGGTCTATTATTTCATGTCTATTGTTTTATATCTATACCACGATTTATATTCCTGTACATCATATTCATACATATATATTTATAAATAACCATTTATATAATTGTTTTGTGTTAACGCTAAACGCCTAACGCTTTATTATAAACTAAATTACCTGCACAATAATATGCATGGCTTATTTGATGCTACTAACTGAATAAACCAGTTTCATTTAATTCACGCTTCGAGTTATTGTGTTAAATCCTCGGAACGAAGGTTCCCTTCCAAAACAAACGGCTGCAACAGCTGATCGGGCTGCGCGAACACCGGAGTTCTTATAATATTTACCGGGCTTACTTTTACATAGCTCGCGTTCGACCAACGTCTAGACGAATTTCGCGGAATAGCACGGGCGGCTTCTTATGTCAATGCAACCGTAAATCCGATTACCAAAACTATAGTAAAAACCACAAGTGGTCTAACGGGTGTCTCCCTGGCGCGCGGTTACCTTTAAACCTTCCCTGGTCGATTAGCGTGCAGGATTTAAGATCCTCGCCTGATTTTCCCCTAAACCTAGTGTGTAGGATTTTACGTTCTCGCCTGATTCCCGAAAATCCTCAGTGTGTAGGATTTTACGTTCTCGCCTGACTCCTGAAACCCTCAGCGTGCAGGATTACACATTCTCGCCTGATTCCCGAAAATCCTCAGTGTGTAGGATTTTACGTTCTCGCCTGACTCCCAAAAACTCTCAGTGTGCAGGATTACACGTTCTCGCCTGATTCCCGAAAACCCTCAGTGTGTAGGATTACACGTTCTCGCCTGATTCCCTAAAACCCTCAGTGTGCAGGATTACACGTTCTCGCCTGATTCCCGAAAATCCTCAGTGTGTAGGATTCTACGTTCTCGCCTGATTCCCGAAAATCCTCAGTGTGTAGGATTTTACGTTCTCGCCTGACTCCCGAAAACCCTCAGTGTGCAGGATTACAGATTCTCGCCTGATTTCTTACCCCACATTGTCATCGTCCCCAAAGACCTCAACCCAGGACGTGACATAATTTTGGTGACAGCGGTGGGATTCCGTTAACTGCCAAATAGGGAAATAGATTCTCTGAAGGCGCGGTACCCACAATTGCCCATGTAATATGTGCATTCAACACCCCAGCCGGTGTGAACCAACCTATTGCAGTCGTAGGTTACAGAGCATTTGGGCATATTTGAACGCCCTGACTTGCATTTCCGGAGGCATTGCCACAACCAAGGACGGCAACGAGATTTGCTTAAGGTGCTCTAACCTAGCACCCGCAGACTCCGTAGAAGTATACTGGACCCATTACTATTATACATATAGAACCCCTGTCTATTGCCCTCTGTGCACAAAACCATTGGTTCCAGAGCGTCCCATAAGAGACTGCGTCGAGTGCTTCGAAAGCTACCTCCTTTCCAATAAAAGCTACAGACGATTCGATAACCACCAACAATAAATATAAAATACCCAGATTCCCACATAACGAGCACTTGGCTCAAAATAGATTTGGTCCCTTGACGCGGGATCCGTTAACTGTAAAAGGGAAATAAACTCACTTGCGTACGGTATCCATAAGATTCGGACGCCTAATATGCACAATTCCCGTCGATATCAAGGGACAATACAATACCCGAGTCGCAGATTCCGGGGCGTGTTGTCAGATTCGAATACATTGATCTGTGTTTCCGGGGGCGTAGCAACGACCACGGAAGGCGAAAATATTTGCCTAAATTGCTTTAATTTAGACCCGGTGGAAATGGACGAAATTTACCAGGAACACTACCACCAATCAAACGATATATTCCCTGAATGCCCTCGTTGCAGAAACCTCTTGCTCCAAGTGCGACCCATAAACAGTTTTAACGTATGCACCGAGCATTATCGCCTCTCGAGCAGGAGATATAATAGATTCGATAATAATTTCCCGGGTAGAGAGCACCGTAGGGTTTAAATAGCGGCTGCCGGAAGGCCGAAACAAAGAAACTCACTTAGGAAGAATAGAGACCAACGAATTAAATATGTCTGTGTACGGTGAAACCGACGATTCTTGCGTAATGGACCAAGACACAAGCCCCTCCACTAACGCCATAGACGTCGCGACCGCCGAATTAAAGGAGCGAGTACAATTATTACGGGAAAAACAAGCCGAGATTGAAAGGGTATACGCGAAACTCATTATAAATAAGGAACCCAATACGGTTTCGGGTGTTGCTACCGGATCGAGCGGCCCTACGTTGGAAGGTCTTTCGAGTCAAATACAAGCCATAAACGGAAGGATGGAAAAGCTTCTTGCACCCCCGCCATTCGCAAATAATTTTGCCACACCGGCTTCCTCCCGTTTCGATAGGAAACCGGCATTAAATCATAATGGGGCCCCGGAAGTCTCAAAACGAAACGATGTTCCGGACCAGGATCCATTACCCCAGATCAAATTAAAAGACGCGATCGAAACAGTCCCAACTTTCAACGGGCATAATATACCCGTAGAACAATTCGCGAGAGCATGCAACAGGGCTAAGGCTCTGGTTCCCTCGCAAGCCGAACCTCAGCTGGCGAGGTTGTTGCGCAACAAGCTGCAAGACCATGCCTGCTTGGCTGTTGAGGATAGGGTCTTCGACTCCGTAAACGACCTAATCAAACAACTTAAACGCACCTTCGCTCCTGCCAAAACATCAGATCATTATCGTGGAGAACTCGCGAATATTACAAAAGGAACCAACGAGCACGTATTGGAATACATCGCACGCGTTAAGGACCTTCGATTCGCCATCCTGGAAGAGGAGAGAGAGTACTATCGCGATTTCGCACGGAATCATCCCGAGGACCTAGATCGGCTAACGTTAGATTCATTCGTCGACGGCCTCCCGCCCTACATAAGGACAAGGTTATTGCAACACCCGTTCGAAACGCTCGACGAAGCTTTCGATCTGGCTGTGCTCGTCGGCAAAAAGATCGACAGGGACCGCATTAGGTTTACAGAACAAAAGGCTCCAAAGTCAACGTGTCAACTCTGCAACAAGGCAGGACACGACGCACGGTCCTGTAGGAACAATCAGAATACGACCCCCCAACCTTCCGAGAGGTACGACCCAAATCGCGTTGCAGGATACGGGAACAAAACGCCCAGCCCTCTGCTCCCTTATTGGGACAAAACGCGACCTCCTCCTCCAAGACCTACAGAATTGCGTATCTGTACATACTGCAAGAAGCCCGGACACCTGATCTCAGAATGCAGGAAACGAATCTTCAATCACAATGAACAGAACAGTAGAAACTTCCAAGAACGAGATTCGGGAAACGCTCCGCCCCTACGGTCAAATATGGATGCGTACCGTGGAACGGGCCAAACGGGAGCGCGTCCCATAATAGTACAAACGGAGCCAGGAATGGAGGAATTAGGATCGCCACCGCATGGTTAAATACTGGTGATGAAGCCCCGTCTGTAATAATTCACTCCCTAGACTTCGAAGCAACACCAGAATTAATGATTGATACCGGGTCCGAGGTGAACTTGTTAAAAATACAAGCCGTGAAAAGACCTCAAGATATAAATAGGGAGAGGCAGGTGCAACTTAGAGGCATCGCAAAGGACCTCGTCACCACCCTTGGGACAATAAAGATAAATTTGTTGGGCAACGACGTCACGTTTCACGTAGTCGAAAACGATTTTCCAATCAACCCACAAGGAATACTAGGTACGGAGTTCTTCATAAAACAGAATGTCTCAATACACTATTCCAAGAAACAGTTAGACTTCCACGGAAATTCCATTCCGTTTGTAAACAAGGTTCAACACAGACTACCCGCAAGGTCAAGAACCACTTTCTTCGTCCACGTATCTAACCCGGACATAAAAGAAGGTTACTTACCCCGGCTAGATTTAGGCATGGGGATTCACGCTGGTAATGCACTTGTCCGTAATCAGGACGGCAAGCCATACTTGCAGATAATAAACTCCAACGAAACAGACGCAACGGTCACGATACCCACCGTTGAATTAGAAGAATTCGAAATGATAATTCCAGAACACAAACAAAAACGACCAAAAGAGACTACGACGTCCAGAAACGTCACTCCTATTTCCGCCCTAATAAAACCTAAGTCCCAATTCTACCTCGAGGCACCCGCGAAGGTGCACTCCCTATCATCCCCTGCCAATTATGTCAAACCAACCCTCCACCCAAATTTCCCCGAGTCTCGTACGGTTGCATCGGAAACTGGAACATCGACGAATCCTGGAGAAACCCCTTCAAGGACGGAACAAATACTCGGATTAATCCCAACGGAACATATGAATCCGGAGGAGAAACTCCATGTCCAAGGAATTCTAACAAAGTACCATGACCTTTTCCATCTACCAGATGAGAAGTTGGGTCATACGAACGCTATCCAACATGAAATCCAGACGACGGACCCAATGCCTGTCAACACGAAACAGTATCGATTCCCTCCAATACACAAAAAGGAAATCGACAAACAAGTACATAAGTTACTAGAAAATGAAATCATAAAGCCGTCATTATCACCCTACAATTCGCCGGTCTGGATTGTGTCCAAGAAGCCAGGACCCGATGGCGAACCCCTATGGCGAATGGTAATTGACTTTAGGGACCTAAACAAAAAGACAGTTCCCGACGCATACCCGCTTCCAAATATCACCGAAATATTGGACCAATTAGGAGGAGCAAAATACTTTTCTGTATTCGACCTCGCCTCAGGATTCCATCAAATACCTATGAAACCGGAAGACGCGCCAAAAACAGCATTTTCCACGCCTCATGGACATTACGAATTCGTTAGAATGCCGTTTGGGCTTTGCAATGCACCAGCTACTTTCCAACGTTTAATGGATCACACATTAACGGGACTTCAGGGTACGGAAATGTTCGTCTACTTGGACGATATTGTCCTCTATGCAAGTTCCCTCACCGAACACTTGATCAAATTCAAGAAACTCGCCCACCGCCTACGCGAAGCGAACCACCAAAGTAACTAATACCCGTCTAAGGGCAAAGCCTACAAGGATTCAGCCACATCGAAAGGTACGCGGAACTCCGCCACCTATAATCGAGACGCCGGATCCTTCCCCAGAAAACCTACTTGAACCAATGAGTAGCGTAGAAGAGGAAAATCAGGAAGAGGAAAAGGAACAGACAAGTATTCCTTACCAAATCATTTCGCCTCCGCAATCCCCAACACCACAAGGACAAGATAACCCCGACTCCGAGGTGGAATCTAACGCGTCGGACGAATCGACAGATTCGGAGTTTTCTATAATTGAGCCAAACGACAATCTGGATACAGCCTATGAAGCAGATCCTGATAAAGACATCAGAATAATACCTTTAATTAGTCGCGACCCACTATCCCTGCGGAAGGAGACGCTCGTTTTCTTTCTAAGCTCGGAAGGTAAGGCTTGCGACGATGGAGCTAAACAATTGTTGGAAGCTGGAATCCAAATAGGAACAGGCGACCTCACACTTGGCAGAGCCCATGTAACGTACGATAAAGGACAAATTCTTATAGGGCTAGTCATTAAAGAGACACAAAATACTCCCTTAACCACCGCGATGTGGGACGAAGCCCTTTCGTCCCTTAAGGATGTATTAAACGAACTCGTAATATATTCATTCAGCATATCCAAAACAACAGCCATCGACCAACTAAGCTGGCAGAATATCATTACAGACATCCTAGAAGTCATCAACGAAGAAGACATCAGTGTCACCATATGTTTACAATTAGTCCGCATTCCCGAAGAAGCGGAACGACAAAATATTATCACAGAAAACCATGCATCCGCTCTAGCCGGACATAAAGGAGTAACAAAAACGTATAAACGAATCCGTCACCATTACTTTTGGAAGGGCATGAAGAAAGCCGTGGAGGACTACATCCGAAACTGCTCGGATTGTCAACGAAAGAAACTCGTCCGTGTTAAAACCAGGCAACCAATGATCCTCACCGACACGCCTGGACGCGCCTTCGATAAAATTGCATTAGACATAGTAGGGCCATTACCCACTACCAGAACAGGCAATACCTACATCTTAACCATGCAAGACTTACTGACGAAATACTTCGTGTGCGAACCTCTCAAACAATCCACTTCAATAAAAATTGCTGATGCATTTATAAAACGATTTATCTGTCAATTCGGAGCTCCCAGAGCCATCCTCACGGACCAAGGAGCGAATCTCACCGGCAATTTGATGAAAGCTATTGCGCGAAAATTTAAAATCGAACAATTTAGAACCACAGCCTTTCACCCACAGACCAACGGTTCTTTAGAACGATCGCACCTCGTTTTAACTGAGTATTTGAAAATGTTTATTAGTAGACACAGTGACTGGGACGAATGGGCCGACTTGGCCGCGTTCTCTTATAATACCAGCGTCCACGAGGGCACTGGTTATACTCCATACGAGTTAGTATTCGGGAAAATAGCCCGGGTACCAAGCCGGACTCCGGTACCCGAAGATTTTGAAAACGAAACGTATAATCACTACCTCTCGAATTTAAACACGAGGGTGCAAGAACTGCAAACTGCTGCAGCGGAAAAATTAAACCAATCTAAACTCCGCTACAAAAAATACTACGATAGGCACATAAACGAAGAGACCTTCAAACCGGGCGACCCAGTTTTCGTCCTAATAGAACCGCGAAAAGGGAAATTTGGCGACCAATATTCTGGTCCCCACACTATATTAGAGGTAATCCCTTCACAGAACCTTAAGATCTCGTGGAAGGGTAAAACAAAAATAATTCATGCAAACAAAGCTCGTCTTGGTCGCATGCGGGAGAACCCCGGTTGACCCACATTCATAACATGCATATATACACGTACTAACACATATAAATCTTAGATCGTTAAACGTAACGCACAAATGCCGCATAAACGGGCCAACAAGCCTAACCGGCCCCGCCAGATAGGAGGGAGCCTCAAAAGAAGGCTGTCCCACCTGAGGTGGCTGCGCCGCAAGGCACTAATGGAAGGAAGGAGCCTATCGCCCCTCCTTCCAAAAGTAACCTCCACCGTCGTCATCAGGGAAGCTGAACCAGAGGTTACGACCCTGGATGACGACGTCCCCCTGTCAACGCCGATGGATCTGGCAGCGTTCCAGGGAGCAGCAACTCCACCGCCCCGGAATAGCCCCATAACAAGTGCGTCACGAGAGGACGTACTCAATCGCCCACCTCCTTCCCAAACACCAGTTCCTCGCCCAACAACCCCTACTCCTTCCGCCGTCCCACCTTGGCCAGGAGTAGTGGAGATCGTGGACACGGGGTCAGCCACCAAGGTCCCAGACCACGAGGTGCTGACGCCCGAGTTCCTGCGATGGTTCGATGACCGATACCAAAGTGGTCAGGACCTCACTTTCTACCTGGACGATGAAACCCTCCAAAACCTCTCCTATTCCTATCCACCGTAAAAAGTTCCCAAGTCCCACCAGATCTTCCTTCCACCCCAATCCCTATAAACAATCCCTACAAATAATCCCCGTACTCCCGTTGGAGATAATTTCACTATTAATTTTTTCAGTCCTAAGCTAGATAAGCATTCTTTTATTTTTCCTTTTTTTCTAATAGTTTTTGTTTTATCAATGTACATTCAGCACTCACACATTCTGACGTATCCACACCCTGCGCCTTATTGTTAAGAAATGTAAGAATTTCTTCATATAAAGGGGAAGGTGTGACGAGACACTATTTTTCGCGCAGTATTATTTCAACTCCCCCCCATAAATCACTCCATAACTCCACCGAAAGTCCCCAAACTTCAACTCTCACCCCTTTTTCCCAATCGCCGATCACCTTGACGATGTACCTTAGCGGTCCCCATCTCAAGACGATCGGTACGAAATCCCCTTTCCTTATTCGCCCTATGAGGCACGATCTCTTCCCTCATATTTAAATTTAAACAAGTCCCTCGCCCCGCAAACTCCTTATCTCGAGACCACGTCTCACCCCCTCTCCATGACCAAAGAAGTCAAAGCCACACTCACCCCTTTCCAATCAAACCTCCAAAAAACCCATCCAATAGGTTGAGTATCTCCCCATCAGAAACCTACGTAAGACCCCGAAAGTCTTATTGCCACGAATATTTCATCCATGTGTCCTTAACTAATTATAGACGCATATCCTATAAAAACCCCGGAAGTCCTATTGCGACGCATATTTCGTAAGTAGGCCAAGGTCCATACCGCGCGTACCCTTCATACCTAACAATCATGTAAAATTCATATAAATACAAGGGCCCGGGAGACAGAGGTCCTCTTTCTGCAGAAACATCACGCGGAGAGTATCTTTACAATTATCAAGTGTTTAGAATCAGTTTCAACAAACTGCTCATCGACATTTATCGTAAGCAATTAATATTAAATATTGTTACACGGTATATCACCCTCATTTATTTCTCATGTATTATTGCTAACTCTTACCATTTATATTTGTTGTAAAGAATAATCGGAACGGCACTAGAAACAGTTTTAACGAGTAGTTTAAACCGCGATTTATTCTGTGATGATTAAAGCGAACGAAACAATAATTTTGTCTATTAATTTAACACGACAGTTATAATTCAAGAGTCCGACTGTTACACAATTATAATTAGATATTTACAAGAGTCAAGCGCACCTTAAAGTTAAGAAGAGTCAAAGTTGAGAGCAGGATCAGAGTGGCCGATTCCCAGAAATCCTGGCCAATTTCTAGGAATCGCTGGCACCCCCTTCCACGTATCGCGAGTCGATGGAAGGGGAAGCGATCTGCGCTCCACATGAGTGAGCAGGCAATTGCCAACTATCTGATTAGCAAAAGTGCCCAAGAGGTGTCGTTACGGTGTTAATTTTCGAACATTCTCCCCGGCATTCATCACTCGATGAATCAGATACGGTGGACAGTCAATAAGTGGCTCGATAGATCGGGCAGAAGTGGCGCCGCTCAGTTCATGTGGAGGCGTCCGGCGACTCAAGTGGATTTATTGATCGCGATTTTGTGCAGTGGAATTCTTTAGTGAACATGCATTTTCAGTACTATCGGTAAGTGGAAGAAAGACTAGTTTGGCAATAGGACGTACAAATTCTGAATGCGCGGTTTTAACAGTGACCACGCGAGTGAGGTTATCCGAACCAGGGTGTAATTTAACTATACGAGCAAGGGGCCAACGGGCAGGTGAGGTTATCTCGCTTTTAATTAAACATAAATCACCGACGCGGGGCTGGGAACGTTGCTGGGTCCATTTGTTGCGGGCCTGGAGTGACTGCAGATACTCAGTGGTCCAACGTTTCCAGAATTGCAGCCTCATCTGCTGCAGCAAGTGCCATCGCGACAGACGGCTGAGAGGAGCGTCCTCGACGGCAGGATCTGGCAAACTCAGTAGGGCGTCGCCAATCAGAAAATGTCCTGGCGTCAGCACCGAGAGGTCCCGGGGGTCGTCCGTCATAGCCTGCAGTGGCCTTGAATTCAGGCAAGCTTCTATTTGGTGGAGGAGTGTAGACATCTCCTCGAAGGTGAGATTCTGGTCGCCGATCACCCTCCTCAGGTGATGTTTGGTTGACTTGACTGCGGCTTCCCAGAGTCCCCCGAAGTGAGGAGCAGCTGGTGGATTGAAACGCCACTCGATGCCATCCTTCAATAGCATGGATTGAATGAGGCCTCGTCCAGCGTCTCGGTGGGCTAGCATCTCCCGCAGCACGCGGTCAGCGCCGACGAAATTAGTCCCTTGGTCACTCTGGATGGTACGGCACAGGCCTCGCCGGGAAGTGAACCGTCTCAGAGCGGCGATGAAGGCCTCCGTGCTACAATCGGACACAAGTTCTAAGTGAATGGCACGAGTGCTTAAACATATAAATAACGCCACATAGCCCTTGTGCGTGCGCTGGCCTCTGCCCCTAACCGCAAGCAGTGATACGGGCCCCGCATAGTCCACTCCGACGTGCAGGAAGGGTCGTGCTGGGTTTACGCGGGAGGCTGGCAGATCACCCATCAATTGCTGTCCTGGTGTAGCTTTCCATCTGATGCAAGGGGGGCAGCTATGGATTATGGCCTTCACGCGTTGTCGGCCCTGAAGAATCCAGTACTGTTGACGTAGGGTAGCCAAGGTAAGCTGCGCTCCGCCATGCAATGTTCGTCGGTGCGCCTCGATGACCAATAGTTCAGTCAATCGACTGTTTCCAGGTAGCACTACAGGGTGCTTAGCGTCCATCGCTAGAGATGAGTGGTGTAGCCGTCCGCCCACTCGTATTAGACCTTGTTCATCTAGATATGGATTGAGTCGCAGCAGCCGGCTGCGACTCGGTAGAGGACGACTCAGCTGTAGGTGCTGAATTTCTCCACCAAAGTGCTGCTGTTGCACCAGAGACAGCCAGCGGATCCGGGCTACCTCGATTTCGTCTGGCAGCAAGGAGTTCCCTCTCCTCCTGGCGGGACTGTGAGGTAGCCACCTCAAGCACCACGCAGTAATTCTAAACAGAGAATGAATAGAGGAGTATTGATTTAAAAGGGCCTCAAATGCCGCAGGTTCACCCGACGTCACATTAACTGTAGTCTTTGCTTCCAGATCTGTCAAAGGTAGCGAGGGTTGAGTTGCGGTCGTCCAACCAGTAGTAGATGACAGCCATCGTGGTCCAGTCCACCACAAAGCAAAGTCGGGTAGCTGGAGGGGCTGCAAGCCCCTGGAAGCGCAGTCGGCAGGGTTGTCCTGACTGGCTACGTGATGCCACTGTGCGCCAGGTAGTGTCCGCTGGATCTCTGATACACGGTTGGCCACGTAGGTTTTCCAATGCGATGGGTGTCCTTGTATCCAAGCGAGAGTGATGGTGGAATCACTCCACAGATGTATGGCAGTTCCAGTCAGGCCCAGGCTCTCGCAGGTGAGAGCCATTAAATTTGTCAGCAGCACGGCAGCGCACAATTCTAGTCTGGGAAGCGAGATCCTTTTTAACGGAGCAACCTTGGTCTTTGCAGTGATTAGCTGGGTGTGGATCATTCCATCGGGCTCCACGACTCGGAGATAGATTACTGCAGCATAGGCCCGTTCCGAGGCGTCAGCAAATCCATGGAGCTCTCGTTGTTGCGACGTGGGTTGTAGTCCGAGCCAACGTGGGATGGTGATGCGATTCAGGGCAGGCAGGTCGGAGAGAAACCGCATCCAGTAATCGGCGTCTGACTGAGGCAAAGGTGAATCCCATTCTAAACGTAATAACCACAGGGATTGCATAAAGATTTTGGCAGTAACTGTCACTGGGGACAATAATCCTAATGGATCGAATATTTTCGCAATTTTAGATAGAACCAGTCTCCGTGTTATGTTGCTCCCCGGCGTGGTGGGCTGTACTAAGGCTCGGAAGCAGTCGTCCGATAGGCTCCAATGAACGCCCAAGGCGGTGTGGGTCTCACCGGCCTGCCACTTGCATTCGGGAACTGCATCTTCGGAGGGTACTTGTGCCATTAGAGCTGGTTTGTTCGAGGCCCACTTCCTTAGATTAAAACCGCCCGCCTTGCATAGGAGGCGTAGCTCTGTCTGTAACTCGATGGCCTCTTGTTCCGTGTCAGCGCCTGTCAAGACGTCGTCCATGTAAACGTCTTGCTGTAAAATGGCCGCCGCTTTTGGAAATCGCGTCTGCTCGTCCAACGCCAGCTGACGTAGCGTGCGAATAGCCAGGTAGGGAGCACAAGCTAATCCATAGGTAACCGTGTTCAGTTGGTATTCTTCTATATTACGGCTCGCATCTTCTCGCCAGAGTACCCGTTGATAGCAGCGATCATCGGGATGGAGCAGGATCTGGCGATACATTTTCTCAATGTCCGCTGTGAGGCAGACTCGATGAATGCGCCATCGGAGAAGCAGGCGTTGAAGATTTGGCAATAAATTGGGGCCCACCATCAAGGCATCGTTGAGGGATTGTCCCGACGTCGTGGTGTACGAGCCATTGAACACCACTCTTAGTTTGGTGGTCGTGCTGCTCTCTTTCAGCACTCCGTGATGAGGCAGGTAATAAGCTGACCCTGATAAGCAATTATTTAACTTAGTCATGTGCGTGAGTTGCATATACTCACTCATGAATGTGCAATAAGCCTCGGCGAATGTCTGGTTCCGTTTGAATTTGTCATTCATCCGTTGCAGCATTCTTCTAGCACCTTGGTAAGAATCGCCGAGCTCCGGTGCCTCACAAAATGGCAGGCGAACCATATAGCGCCCGGGCGGCAAGCGCTGGTGTGTAGTCCTGTAATGGTCCTCGCACCTTTGTTCTTCGGCGGTATAGGCAGGTGATACCGCTATTTCTTCCTGTTCCCAGAACCGTCGCACCAAAGATAGCAGGTCCTCTTCGGTGGGGCATGGTAGTGTAGTGAAGCAGTGTCTGTCTACCGATTCGCCCTTGGCAATCGGTATAGTAGGGCCAGACACAATCCATCCCAGCGTGGTGTTCTGGCAGATGGGCTCTCCTGGGCGACCCCTAGCAATGCCGTCTAGCAGTATGAGGGCGAAGGCGTCGGCTCCCAGTAGCAGATCAATAGGACCAATGGCGTCGAAGGCTGGATCGGCTAACGTAAGGTCCTTTATGTGTTGCCACGTGGCGGCTCGGCTCACGGGGCGAGGTTGGTAGGACGTGATTCGCGGCAGCACGAGAGCGGCGATCACGTGTTGTTCCTTTTCCTTATAATGAGCTGTAAACGTTATTTGTACCTTTCCTTTTACTCTTTCGGGTGGCTGGTTCCCGATGCCCACGAGACTCATGTCGGCTTGTCTTCTGGGTAGACGGAGCTGCTGCGCCAGTGCCTCCGTTACGATGGAAACTTCACTGCCCTGGTCGATGAGAGCACGAACGAGCTTGGATCCTCCATTGGGATGCGACACTCGTACCATTGCTGTGGCCAGAAGAACCGTGGGTAACATGCTCGTATTACCACTTGTGGTGTTGGAAGTGAATTCTTTGTTGAACGTGGAGTCGGCACAGTCCATGTGGATGGTAGTGTGATGTTTGCCGTTGCACTTCTGGCAGCGTCTCTCCGATGGGCAGTCCTTAACATGATGCTTACCCAGACAATTATAACATAGGCCCGCGGTTTGTAATGCTACGCGGCGCTCCGCAACCGTTTTAGTTTTGTAGGCGCGACAATATAATATAAAATGGTTGGCCTGGCAAAGGCTGCATGGTTCCAAGGGGCGCTTAGCCTGGCCCACCTGGTGCACTCTGCTCGACTTCTGGCTGTCCGCTTGCTTCGAAGATCTGCTCTCCTTTCCTTTACGTTCTTCTTCCCAGGCCTCAATGGAATTAACTCGTCCCTCCAGGAAGCCTTGTAATTCTTCAAACGTTGGCGGTGTCTTCGTTTCGCCAATGCGGCTTTCCCATTCGCGTCTGGATGATGGGTCCATTTTCGAAACTAGGAGATGAACTAGCCAGTCGTCGCTGGCATTGGCAGGACGCTTTATGGAGGCTAGGGCTTTGACCGCATCGCAGGCGGTGTAGAAAAGTCGCTTGAGTTCGGGACCTGATTCCCGCGCGATGGTAGGATAACCGAAAAGTGTGTTCAATTGCGCTTTTACCATCAGTCTTAGATTATCGTACCGGTCTTGCAGTAATGCCCACGCCGCGTCGTAATTCTCTTCGCTTTCGGGAATGTTGCGAAGGAGTAGAGCGGCGTCGCCCTTGAGCGCGCCCCGTAAATAATGAAGTCGCTCGGCATCCGTTAATGATGCGTCACGGACTACCAGCGATCGAAATAATCCCTTAAAGGATGGCCATTCCTTGTGATTGCCGTCGAAAGTCGGTAATGGAATCTTGGGAAGTGAGGACGAATGACGAGTGGCCACAGCAGTAGAATGGTCAGGCGTTCGTTCGCCAGATGCCAAGCGTTCCATCGTGACATTCACGATCCTCTCCGAGCTAAGAATCTCTTCTAATTTGTCCATGATCAAGACTTCCTGTGCCAGGAACGTCTCCTCTGTTCGCGTGGGCTCTCCCAGTGACCAGTAAGCGTTGTCCTTTACGTCCGGGTCGGACACGTTGGCCAGAAGTTTATCGTGTTGTGCTTCGAATTTTTCCCAGTTCCTCCGTAACGAGTTTAGTCGCGATGTCACGTTAGTTTTCGTGAAGTTATTAGCACCCATCTTCTTCAAATTCTCGAACGCGTGCCCGATTCTATGGTGAAGGTCGTGTTGACTTTTGATCAAATGAGCCATTGTTTTTAGGTGGCGGTCACGAACGACGGTTGGGCGAGACTAGACAACGTTCGAGTGGAGGTCACACGCGACGGTTGGGCGATACTAAACAACGTTCGAGTGGAGGTCACACGCGACGGTTGGACGTAACAATGATCGACAAACTGTATCCACAAGCACCGGCTCCGGCTCGAAGGACCAAAAATATGTTGTAAAGAATAATCGGAACGGCACTAGAAACAGTTTTAACGAGTAGTTTAAACCGCGATTTATTCTGTGATGATTAAAGCGAACGAAACAATAATTTTGTCTATTAATTTAACACGACAGTTATAATTCAAGAGTCCGACTGTTACACAATTATAATTAGATATTTACAAGAGTCAAGCGCACCTTAAAGTTAAGAACAGTCAAAGTTGAGAGCAGGATCAGAGTGGCCGATTCCCAGAAATCCTGGCCAATTTCTAGGAATCGCTGGCACCCCCTTCCACGTATCGCGAGTCGATGGAAGGGGAAGCGATCTGCGCTCCACATGAGTGAGCAGGCAATTGCCAACTATCTGATTAGCAAAAGTGCCCAAGAGGTGTCGTTACGGTGTTAATTTTCGAACAATACTACTATTTCATGCTTATTGCTTTATATTGCCATCATTTCTAACCTTTATTGTTTTATACCATTATTACCCGCTTATTGCGACGGTCTATTATTTCATGTCTATTGTTTTATATCTATACCACGATTTATATTCCTGTACATCATATTCATACATATATATTTATAAATAACCATTTATATAATTGTTTTGTGTTAACGCTAAACGCCTAACGCTTTATTATAAACTAAATTACCTGCACAATAATATGCATGGCTTATTTGATGCTACTAACTGAATAAACCAGTTTCATTTAATTCACGCTTCGAGTTATTGTGTTAAATCCTCGGAACGAAGGTTCCCTTCGAAAACAAACGGCTGCAACAGCTGATCGGGCTGCGCGAACACCGGAGTTCTTATAATATTTACCGGGCTTACTTTTACATAGCTCGCGTTCGACCAACGTCTAGACGAATTTCGCGGAATAGCACGGGCGGCTTCTTATGTCAATGCAACCGTAAATCCGATTACCAAAACTATAGTAAAAACCACAAGTGGTCTAACGGGTGTCTCCCTGGCGCGCGGTTACCTTTAAACCTTCCCTGGTCGATTAGCGTGCAGGATTTAAGATCCTCGCCTGATTTTCCCCTAAACCTAGTGTGTAGGATTTTACGTTCTCGCCTGATTCCCGAAAATCCTCAGTGTGTAGGATTTTACGTTCTCGCCTGACTCCTGAAACCCTCAGCGTGCAGGATTACACATTCTCGCCTGATTCCCGAAAATCCTCAGTGTGTAGGATTTTACGTTCTCGCCTGACTCCCAAAAACTCTCAGTGTGCAGGATTACACGTTCTCGCCTGATTCCCGAAAACCCTCAGTGTGTAGGATTACACGTTCTCGCCTGATTCCCGAAAACCCTCAGTGTGTAGGATTACACGTTCTCGCCTGATTCCCTAAAACCCTCAGTGTGCAGGATTACACGTTCTCGCCTGATTCCCGAAAATCCTCAGTGTGTAGGATTCTACGTTCTCGCCTGACTCCCGAAAACCCTCAGTGTGCAGGATTACAGGTTCTCGCCTGATTTCTTACCCCACATTGTCATCGTCCCCAAAGACCTCAACCCAGGACGTGACATAACTAGGTAATTATTTGTTATTATTTACCAGAATCGATACTACTCATTTGGGGCCCCAAATTTTTTTTTCTTTTATATCACCAAAAATTAAAGGACTCGATTTAAAATTCTGTACGAAAAATACACATAAACATAGACACGTGTTCACACATAAATCAGAAATAGGCGTCATGATATTTTTACCTTTTTTAGGTGTTCATATTAGTAGTCTACAGGTAACATATAAAAATACATACTCCCATAACGTTTGAATTCTCACTTGTTTACTTATTTCTTGGGATTCTGTCCCACTGTGGCAACGGGTCGCAGTGCGACTGGTCGCTGGACTCCCTCCAGGAGCAGTCTAGCGTCTGGTGGACGCAGTGCCCAGTCTGCGTCTAGATTTAATGGGAAACAGACCCTCTCGCATTGTGTTGCGTCTCGAGTAGCCTAGGCTGGTACTCAAACAGACCCGCGTCAGGCACCTATGTCTGGCGCATACCCGGCGATCGCAGACGCTTGTAGGAGAACAGATGCATGCTTCCCCATTGCACCAGTATACTGCGTCTGGCCGCTGCGACTAGTCGCAGCGGCCAGACGCAGGTAGGAGATCCCGCCTTTAGGAGATCCCGCCTATAGGATGCTGCTCGAAAGGGTACAGCATAAATTTCTCCGTTTTGCAGTATTCAAAACTGGTTGTCCTATGTCCTACAGTAATCACGACTATACTCAATTAATGGACAGGCTAAAAATTGACTCGCTCCACAAAAGAAGACTAGTGGCCGATCTGACTTTTTTATTCAAAATTCTCAACGGCCATATTTGCTGCCCCGAGATCCTCAGCAAATTGTGTCTAAATGCGCCTGAACGAACGTTGAGATCATTTCCCTTGTTCAAACCCGCTCTCCTAACGACTAGCGTAGGGCATGCCGATCCCATAAATAGGATATCCAACCTGGCGAACAAACATAGCTCTGAGTTGAATTTCTTTAACAATGCACTAGCGCCCTTTCTAACAGCGGTGCGCAAAATAACTCCCGTTCAATAACAATATGCGGTTGCATTGCAACTTAAAAGTTTGTATTCGTATTATTCCTCACACAATCATTTCTCATTGACTGTATTGTTGTTTACTAAGGGCTAGTCCCGTTTAAATAAATAAATAAATAAAATAAAGTAAAATTAAGAAATTCTTTTCTCCATCGCATCGAAAGGGAAGTGACGCCAATGGATTACTTATGTTTTTCTGATGAAAATCATATCAAATATCATGCAAATCGGACTACTTTGACACAAGCTATTTGTATTCCGTATGTAAAAGTTGTCCGATTTACACGACATTTGGTATGATTTTCATCAGAAAACCCCAAGGAATCCATCGGCGACACTGCCATATCCATACGATAAAGAATAAAGAATTATTTTATTTCCTAAGCAGATACAGGGTGATTCTGGAGCTACGCCCGTCGAAGGATGCGACCTGGTACCCCGTGGCGAGGACAACCCCCCCCCCCCGCAGTGCCTCGTTGAATTTTATGGCTTTCGACCCTCGAAGGGTTTGGAATACCATTAAGAGTTGAGAAATGTTCAGGATTTCAAATGTTTGCTTCTTTTCTTAATCGCATCGATATGAAAGTGGCACCGATGGATTCCTTATGTTTTTCCGATGTAGATCATACCAAATTTCATGTAAATCGGACTATTTTTAACCAAGTCAAGTCAGCTTGAAAGGATATAAATCGATTTTCCATGGAATTTCCTTCATTATGGTCCGAATTACGTCGTTCTTGGTGTGTGTTTCATCGGCGAAACATGAGGAACCAATTGGCCTCGTTTTCGCAAAGATCTGATGAGAAATGCGGAAATCGAAGATTTCTCACTTCTTAATAGGCACTCGAACCCCTTCGAGGGTCGAACGCCATAAAATTCAACGAGGCACTGCGGGGGGGGGGGGGGGTTGTCCTCGCCACGGGGTACCAGGTCGCATCCTTCGACGGGCGTAGCTCCAGAATCACCCTGTATCTGCTTAGGAAATAAAATAATTCTTTATTCTTTATCGTATGGATATGGCAGTGTCGCCGATGAATTCCTTGGGGTTTTCTGATGAAAATCATACCAAATGTCGTGTAAATCGGACAACTTTTACATAGGGAATACAAATAGCTTGTGTCGAAGTAGTCCGATTTGCATGATATTTGATATGATTTTCATCAGAAAAACATAAGGAATCCATTGGCGTCACTTCCCTTTCGATACGATGGAGAAAAGAATTTCTTAATGCGCTGTAATGGATATTTCACCCTCGACTGCGGGGGCTCGACCTCAATTCGCTACGTTCGGCCCAGGATTCATACCTTTTTCCGGAAAAAGCCATAAAAATCGGGTGAGGCACTGCGAAGGGCTGTCCTCGTCACGGGGTACCAGGCCGCATCTCCATGACGGACGTTGCTCCAGAATTACCCTGTATCATTTGTGCAGTGTGGGACCCGACTACCCTTCGTGTAATCGGTCTGCGCGAAGTGGGGCGCAAGTTCGATCATTATCAGTACTCCTGCCCGAGAGGAATACGATTTACTTTAATTATAGTACATGTGTGTTTTGTAATAAAGTGTTTCTATCGTCTCCTGAATGCAATAACTGGCATCCAGACATCTACGGCCCTACAATCTACCGTCAATGCTCCTCATGGAGAGACACGATATTGCTGTGAAGAGGGCCTCTTCAAGAGAGCAGCCGTTTGTGAGGGATGCAAATCCGATTGGTTCTAATATAATCTGCTCCCTATGGTTGAAATTTAGTCTATCAACTTTCACACCTCCTAACCTAACCAATCGAACTTGCATCCCTCTCAAAAGAACCGGCCATCCGAGCGTAGAAGCAAGTGCGAAATAACAGTAACGGTGCGCTTCTCGATACCGCAAATGTACCTACCTAAGTAGCATTTGTGACGGGAAAGAATTGTCCAGTCTTTGGGCCTGCCATTCCTGGCGTAGAGCTTTGGCAGGTAGGTATCTGTTTCAACAGGCAATGCCACTCGTGGCGCCAGTAAGACCGTCCCCGGTCCTTGCTATTCCAGAGGGTTTTCTTCCAGTGAAAATCAGTAAATTTGCAAGCGCAATATCTTTAAAACCAGTGGAAATAAAGTGTATACATTAAACGTTATTGAATTTGGCTTGGAACGCACTATCAACTCAGGTCTTCAAAAAAAAATAGTTCCATTTGAAAAACCGAACTTCACCATCGTATCTTTTAAAATAATAATCGAAAGAAAAATTCGTCTCGGCTAATAAATTAGCCCCCTCGAACCATTTAATTACATATTTTTTTTATTTTTGTTTCTACAATACTTTAGGTGATATCCAGCTGTCCACTCTACTGTGGGACACCCTGTAAATCTACCCATGAGGATCAGGAATCTGGGCCATCCTAATTGAACTTTTTTTCGTCCGAAAAGACTGTAGATTCCCATTTGTGAGATACTTTTAGCCATTGCTCTGCTAGTTCCAAACGTTTAGCTTCGTGTTGTTTCGTTAACAAAATTTTCTTTTCTAGTTTTTTAAATTCAAACTTTAGAGATTTTAACATTGGGTGTAAGGTTCTAATTGAGCACGAAAGTTTTAGATTAATCCGTATTTTTGTGGCAGTTACTCTTCCATTCCTGGAATTTAGTATCCTCACTTGCCGTTTAATTCTTGTTTTTTCTCGAGAAGTCAATAAAGTAGATAGGCTATGAGAGTCCTGGGACTGCTTGGTGAGGGGGTGAGGCGTGGCGGGAGTACCGCGCTCTTCGGCGAGATGGGCGTGGGGGTGAGGCGAGGAGGGTGGTACCGAGTTTGTTGACGAGGGGGATGACGCCACAGGGGAGGGGGATTCCAAAATGGCGTCGGCTGAGTTCGTGGACGAGGGGGCTGACGTCACAGGGGAAGGGGGATTTCAAAATTTTCAAAATGGCGTCGCGCGCGCAGGTAGAGCTCGTAGGGGATGGGGTTGACGTCACAGGGGAGGGGGTGGATTTTCAAAATTTCAAAATGGCGTGGCGCGCATTTCGTATTGGCTCATGCAAAAATCTGAATAATTCACGACACAAAAACGAGTCCACGGTAATAGTCAATGTTTGAGGACACAACACTTTGTACACATCGACCGTGCCGTTCTCAATGTCCTGCAGAAGCGTTAACTTCCGCCCGTTAACTACGACCCGCCCGTCAGCGTTAACTACGACCGCGGTAAAGTACTTCACTCGCTTGCGATGCACGTCCCTCCCCGCCTCACCCCCTCGCCCATCTCGCCGAAGAGCGCTACCCCCGCCCCGCCTCACCCCCTCACCGCGCAGTCCCAGAACTCTCATAGCCTATCTACTCAATAAATATTTTCTTCCTCGTTTGGATTTCTCTCCTTTATAGTTATTTCGAATCATATATTTGACGGAGCTTACAGGTATTCTTATAAGTTTTGCAACTTTCGTATAATTTTTATGAATTTCATAAAGTTCGCGAACTTTCTGTATTATCTCGTTTGAATACATCTTTATTGCCAAAAGTAAATCATAATACGGTTAATAATATACAGGGTGTCCGCGGGAAAGGTGTACAGCTGGATATCTCCTAAAGTATTGTCGCTAAAAATCTGAAAAAATTAGGGAACGCATGGTTCGAGGGGGCCAACTTATTAGCCCGAACGAATTTTTTTTATTATTATTATTTTAAAAGATACGATGGTCAAGTTCGGTTTTTCAAATGGAACTATTTTTTCTGAAGACCTGAGTTGATAGTGCGTTAAAAGACAAAATCAATAAGCTATAATGTATACACTTTATTTCCACTGGTTTTTTTACTATTGCGCTTGCAAATTTACTGATTTTCACTGGGAAAAACGCCTCTGGAACAGCAAGGACCGGGGTGGGTCTTACTGGCGCTACGGGTGGCACTGCCTGTTGAAATAGATACTTACCTGCCAAAGGTCTACGCCAGGAAAGGCTGGACAATTCTTTTCCGTCAAAAATGCTACTTAGGTAGGTACATCTGCGGTATCGAGAAGCGCACCGTTACTTTTATTTCGCACTTGCTTCTACGCTCGGATGACCGGGTCTTTTGGGAAGGATGCACGTTCGATTGATTAGGTTAGAAGGTGTGAAAGTTGCTAGACTAAATATCAACCATAGGGAGCAGATTGTATCAGAACCAATCGGATTTGCATCCCTCACAAACGATTGCTCTCTCGAAGAGGCCCTCTTCACAGCAATACTACCTCCCCAATGCCCACCTTCTCTCGCACGGAATACCTCAACGCATGCTTCTGTTTTAATATCGGAGCTCGTGTTTATACTCGAGAGGACCATGCGTGGACAGCGGGCTACCCAATTTCTTCCCGTGTCTGTCCACAAGGAGTATTGACGGTGGATTGTAGGAGCGTAGATGTCCGAATGCCAGTTATTGAATTCAAGAGACGATAGAAACACTTTATTACAAAACACACATGTACTATAATTAAAGTAAATCGTATTCCTCTCGGGCAGGAGTCGCCCGACGCTCGTCGACGAGATACGGCCGGTACCCCGTGGCGAGGGCTACCCTTCGCAGCAGTGATGCCAGAACCGTGGGTTTTCGCCCACGGACCCTACCACTACTCCACGACCAAGCGTACCCCCTCCTAGCGCCTGTACCGCACCACACAAGCATACCCGTCCCTCCATCCGTGTGCCGTACGCGCTGCCTGGCCGGCGCTCTCCGGCGAGAATTCGTTTTCCCGACATCGAAGCGCTTGAGTCGCAAGCAAAAAGTCATGAGTTCAAATCCCGGTGCGGATATTCTACATTTTTTCTTTATTTATTCTCTAATTTCCCTTCCTATATTCTCAAAAGACTAACGACATGAAAACTGTTAATTTTCAACGTACCCTACGGCAGGGTACGCTTGTAATGGTGCGGTACAAGCCAGAAGGAGATCGCATCTTTAGCAACAAATCAAGCTTCGAAAATGGTTTATAAATTAACAGTTTTCAAGCCTTTAGTCTTTTGAGAATATAGGAAGAGAAATTACAGACTAAATAAAGAAAAAATGTAGAATATCGGCACCGGGATTTGAACTCATGACTTTTTGCTTGCGACCCAAGCGCTTCGATGTCGGGAAAACGAATTCTCGCCGGAGAGCGCCGGCCAGGCAGCGCGTACGGCACACGGATGGAGGGACGGGTATGCTTGTGTGGTGCGGTACAGGCGCTAGGAGGGGGTACGCTTGGTCGTGGAGTAGTGGTAGGGTCCGTGGGCGAAAACCCACGGTTCTGGCATCACTGCTTCGCAGTGCCTCACTCGATTTTTATGGCTTTTTCCGGAAAAAGGTACGAATCCTGGGTCGAGCGTAGCGAATTAGGGTCGAAGCCCGGCAGTCGAGGGTGTCACATCCCTTACAGCGTATTAAAAAATTATTTTCTTCGTCGTATCAAAAGGAAAGTGCCGCCGATGGATTCCTTATGTTTTTCTGATGAAAATCATACCAAATATCTTGTAAATCGGACAACTTTTACATAGAGAATACAAATAGGTTATGTCAAAGTAGTCCGATCTGCACGATATTTGGCATGATTTTCATCGGAAAACCCCAAGGAATCCATCGGCGACACTTCCATATCCATACGATAAAGAATAAAGAATTATTTTATTTTATAAAAAGATACAGGGTAATTCTCTAGCTACGCCTGTCATCCCGTGGCGAGGACAACACCCCGCAGTGCCCATCGAATTTTATGGCTTTCGGTCCTCGAAGGATTTGGAATATCATTAACACGTGAGATTTTTATGACTTTTTCCGGAAAAAGGTACGAATCCTGAGTCGAGCGTAGCGAATTAGGGTCGAAGCCCGGCAGTCGAGGGTGTCACATCCATTACAGCGTATTAAAAAATTATTTTCTTCGTCGTATCGAAAGGAAAGTGTCGCCGATGGATTCCTTATGATTTTCCGATGAAAATCATACCAAATATCATGCAGATCGGACTACTTTGACACAACCTATTTGTATTCTCTATGTAAAAGTTGTCCGATTTACAAGATATTTGGTATGATTTTCATCAGAAAAACATAAGGAATCCTTCGGTGCCACTTTCCTTTCGATATGATGAAGAAAATAATTTTTTAATACGCTGTAATGAATATTTTACCCTCGACTGCGGGGGCTCAACCCCAATTCGCTACGTTGCGCCCGGGATTCGTACCTTTTTCCGGAAAAAGCCATAAAAATCTCACTTGTTAATGATATTCCAAACCCTTCGAGGGTCGAAAGTCATAAAATTCGATGGGCACTGCGGGGTGACGGGCGTATCTGGAGAATTACCCTGTATCTTTTTATAAAATAAAATAATTCTTTATTCTTTATCGTATGGATATGAAAGTGTCGCCGATGGATTCCATGGGGTTTTCCGATAAAAATCATGCCAAATGTCGTGTAAATCGGACAACTTTTACATAAGGAATACAAGTAGCTTGTGTCAAAGTAGTCCGATTTGCATGATATTTGGCATGATTTTCATCAGAAAAACATAAGGAATCCATTGGCGTCATTCCCCTTTCGATACGATGAAGAAAAGAATTTCTTAATACGGTGTAATGGATATTACACCCTCGACTGCCGAGGTTCGACCCAAATTCGTTACGCTCGACCCAAGATTCGTACCTTTTTCCGGAAAAAGCCATAAAAATCGAGTGAGGCCCTGCGAAGGACTGTCCCCGCCACGGGGTAGCAGGGGCCCCATCTCCTTGACGGGCGTTGCTCCAGAATCACCCTGCATCATTTATGTAGTGTGTGACACGACTACCCTCCGCGTAATCGGTCCGCGCGAAGCGGGGCGCAAGTTCGATCATAATCGGTACTTCTGCCGGAGAGGAATACGATTTACTTTAGTTATAAGACATGTGTGTTTTGTAATGAAATGTTTCTATCCTCTCCTGAATTCAATAACTGGTATCCAGACATCTACGCTCCTACAATCCACCGTCAATACTCCTCGTGGGGAGACACAGGAAGAAAAGGGGTTGCCCGCTGTCCACGCGTGGTCCTCTCGAGTATAAATTCGAGCTTCGATATCAAAATGAAAGCATGCGTTGAGGTATTCCGTGCGAGAGAAGGTGGGCATTGGGGAGGTAGTATTGCTGTGAAGAGGGCCTCTTCGAGAGAGCCACCGTTTGTGAGGGATGCAAATCCGATTGGTTCTGATACAATCTGCTCCCCATGGTTGATATTTAGTCTAGCAACTTTCACACCTTCTAACCTAACCAATCGAACATGCATCCCTCCCAAAAAAAACGGTCATCCGAGCGTAGAAGCAAGTGCGAAATAAAAGTAACGGTGCGCTTCTCGATACTGAAGATGTACCTACCTAAGTGGCATTTTTGACGGAAAAGAATTGTCCAGCCCGTGCACAGTGGGGAAATTTCGCGATTTTGTGGCCAAAACCCCAAAAATGAAATTTTTGAATGCGACAAAATAAATGCAAATGTCAATTGAAGAACTCTATCCATTTTCGTGGTCAAAACCTCGAAACTTATTTTTAATATATAAAATTTGGCACTTTTACGTTCTGATATATGAGAAACTAAATTATGCGAAAAACAACACTTACAAACATTACGAACGATAAAGATTTTTTATTTATTTACATTTATACACTTAAACCTATGGTTCATCAGGGCATCGAAGAAGGGTTATTGCTTCTGACGACAAACCTTTTAATTTTTTATCGGGCAATTTTCTTAAATGACTAATTACTGGATCTGACGATAATAAAAGCCAATTGAAAACATCCTCCATAGTTTTTTCTCTTGAGCATTTTCGAGAAAAATTTTCTCGGTACTTTTTAATATCTTTATTTCGTGCTTCTTGAGCTGCCTCCGAAAGCTGTCCAATTGGAAGCACAGCATTTTCGATTATGTGAGGACCATGAATTAAAATTTTGTGTAGAGTAGTAGGCATCATGTACCAAGGATATAATGCTACAAATAACTTTGCCGTTTCTACAGCATACATTTGAAATTTGTTTACATCTATTGCGTAACCACTTGATATTACTTGTAAAATAACATGAAATCTATTAATAATATTTACATCTAAGCCGGTTATTTCTGCAGATACAACTGAATTTTGAAAAAAGCGACGAGCTGTATTCCCGTCATTTGTATTTCCGTATCCGGGTTTCGGGGAATCAACAATTAGACCTAACTTAAGCTTGAACCCTTCTTGAATTTTGATTTTACGCTCTTTAACAGCTTTCTTATCTTCTTCAGAGCGTTTTTGCCATTTTTGTATATGAAGCTTATATGACATATGTAATAAACATTCAAATAAACGAATCCACGCATGTAGAGAAGATATTCCATATTGTAGATTAGAATCTTTCACTTTTTGCTTCAGCATACTATCAATATCGTTGAATTTTTTTGCTGTAGCACCACATAAATAACAGCGAAGGGTAGACTTTGTAGATGACACAGCATTACATACTTTGCCATCCACCATTGTAAACAGCATCTTGTACGATATTGAAATATTTTTGGCATTTAATGTAGTTGTAAAAGGAACAAGAGATTGAATTTGTTCGTTTATATAGTTCATTTCATTCACTGTTATTTCAGTGCTTTCGTGTATAAATTGCACTCTTATAGGGCGACAAAAACGAGACGACGACGGTCTAGGATTCTTCCAGATAATTATTTCCTTTGTACGATTTTCTTTAAATGACACGAGTTCTAAGGGGACAAGTGACGTTAAAAATACACTCGAATCTGATATTGAATTGTCACTAAATTTTTGTTTGTATTCGCTTTGTCCTGAACTTCCGTCGCATCCCCATTTACAAATTAAAATCATATTTTCTATAGTTTCTGGGGCTAGGCTATCAAATATTTCATTCTGAACAATTAAAATACGCTTTATCGTGTGATCTAGCAACGACTGTAATTTAACTTCAGCACTATGTTCGGTTATTATTATTTGTGAACGTGGTGGATAACAACGAATTTTGGCTTCCCGAACTGTCTCATAATTTGGATACAGATCACAGTTGGTTTCTTTTATTGAGGCTCTGATCGTATTATACTGATGCCTAGATAATTTTGCTTCTACTATTACTGAAAGAGCTTTATCAGCAGGTAATCGGGCTGTAAATTTCGTATTAAGTGCTGAAACGTAACATTTAGCTTGCGCAGGATTTTCTGCAATATCCTTGACTATTTTCGCTGCATTATTATTGTTACAAGAACGGAGGTTCATTTGTGCGGCGTATAACAATTCTGATACACTTTTTTCTTTACGCAGTTCTTCAGTTTTTCGACGCTTTGTGCGATTGCTAGCTTCCTCAAAATTTTTCAAAGGCCGACCACCTATATTTACTTCCACTTCCTGATATAATGGAATTGATACGTGGCCAGATAACCACTTTTCGTGTTTCTTAAAGAAAAATGTATTGTTGCGCGAACATGCTTGCCACATGGTTCTGAATTTATAAAATAATTTTGATAAGTTCGAAAATGCGTTGGAGTGAATGGAAACTTCACGATTATTATTTGCCTTTAATTTTTTTTCTAACTGTCGCACTTGCTCGCGAATATTCTGTTTCAAATAAATGTGTACTGTTGTAAATAATTCTTTTTTCGTCAGTATTATTGAATTTTGACAAGATGCTAAAATGAAACAAACAAACATACATAATACAAACAATCCGACAGAGGATCGAAGCTGAATAAAATTGTTTAAAAAAGAATAAAAAGGTTTGTAATGTATAACATGTGACACAGTCTCGGTCACAGTTATGTCGTATGTTATACATGACACACTGGATCGTGTTTAAAAAAATGCATATAATTACAAGATTAGCAGCTATTAGCAGTTAATAATTGCATTTATAGAATCACAAAAGTTCAACGTAAAATAGGAATCATAACTATTTTATGTATTGAAAATTGATTCTTATATAAAAAGGTTATTTCTAAAACACTACTTTAAAAATTGTGTAAATTATGTATTAAAAACCGAAACATAATTATTTTGAGGACAAAAATATATCTTACGCACCACCAGGAATTGAATCCATGCCTTCAAATTATTTTCTGAACTTTTGATAACACAATATAAGTATTTGAAGCCACTTGAAAATCTGGAATAATTCTTTGCGATCGGGCTAACCTCCCATGAACATAAACATTTGCGAATCTATACGAGCGTTGTATTAAAACATTTAGCAGTAAAATTGGAGGCATTCGATGCCCAAATTAGTTCTTCAATTGACATTTGCATTTATTTTATCGAATTCAAAAATTTATTTTTGGGGTTTTGGCCATAAAATCGCGAAATTTCCCCACTGTGCCGTGGGCCGGGGTAGACCTTTGGCAGGTAGGTATCTATTTCAACAGGCAGTGCTACCCGTGACGACAGTAAAACTGACCCCAGTCCTTGCTGTTCCAGAGGCGTTTTTCCCAGTGAAAATCAGTAAATTTGCAAGCGCAATAGTAAAAAACCAGTGGAAATAAAGTGTATACATTATAGCTTATTGATTTTGTCTTTTAACGCACTATCAACTCAGGTCTTCAGAAAAAATAGTTCCATTTGAAAAACCGAACTTGACCATCGTATCTTTTAAAATAATAATAATAAAAAAAATTCGTTCGGGCTAATAAGTTGGCCCCCTCGAACCATGCGTTCCCTAATTTTTTCAGATTTTTAGCGACAATACTTTAGGAGATATCCAGCTGTACACCTTTCCCGCGGACACCCTGTAGAGTACATATTCAAAAGTTATAGCGGCAAATATTTGCAACTCTACATAATTTTTATACATAATTAATATAATTCTGTCTCCAAAAACGATGATGTTAGGAGCTAAAATGTATAACTCATTCTAAATAACGTGGTCGTAAATAATTTTTCTCTACAAAACAGAGTTCATATTCGCGGTAATTATGCAGAACAGGTGTTTCTTCACCGATTTCAATTATTTTTGGATATGTTGTCGGGGACATGATTCTGAACAACTTTTTCCTATACATGTTACCGCCGCTCGACCTTCGTTGCCGAGATATTTGCCAAAAACTATCGGTATTATTGTTAGCGTATGCGCCAGCATGAGACAAAACTAATGACGAACCTTTGTTTCCGAGATATTTCCGAAAACTTCTATTAATTTATTCCGACGCCACGGACACAGCGATCAACTTGAGGTGGTTGGTCATCTGGGGGATGTGTTTATATTTGCCTCTAGACACCTCGGGGCGCGATAGCACGTGGAAGTGTGATTGAAAAAAATTATGTACCTACTTTCTTTTTGAAAAAAATTATTTTCTTTTTTTCAATCACATTTCCACGCGCTATCCACCTCGGGGCGCTTTGCAAATATTATTGAATATTATTGAATATTATTGAATATTATTGAATAGTATTGAATATTATTGAATATTCAATATTGCACAATAATATCGACCGTCTACAGGCCGCTAAACGGGGGATATTAAAAAAACTGAATTCTATATGTATTTTCGTCTTATTTTGGCCCATAGAATCACCCCCTATAGTATTGACTATCAATATAGTAACAGGTATCTATCCTGTATAATAGTGTTTCTGGTTTAAATCTGCAAACTCTCATCGGCTCGCTACCACGATTTACGCGACTGCAAGCGGGAGGCGCGCCCCCCGCGTTGATCTAGCCCCGTCCAATACTAATATCCAGAACAAGTTGGAAAGTGGAATGCGTTATTTCGGAATAAGTCTACCGAAATATTAAAAGTTTTTTATTAATATCTCGGAAACTAATGTCTGAAAGCGCAAAAGGGCAAAATGTTTGTTTAGCAATACAGTATTGTCTCCGCATGTGCTCGATTTGGCGCATACGGGTACGGGTTTGTCGCTATCCCCACCACTTCTGTCTCACTCTTGTCTGGCGAAGGCAAGAGCGAGATGGAACGAGAGCGAGCGAGAGCCACTGAAAGCGAGCCAGGACGGTACGAGACAGACGACGTGTTGATGTTTTGTCTCGCTCTGTCTTCCGGGCGCCGTGACACTCCTTCCTTTGCGTGCGCGATGGTCGCAAGCACTTACGGTGAGCATGGGAACCGCTTCGCAAAATGTTGACGCAGGCTCGGCTCAAGTCTTTTTTGCGCCCTAGGCGAAGTTGGCAAATTGCGCTATTTATTATAATACATTCATTTGAGATTATTTATGACGTTATAAAATTAGGCAACTGCTAGGGCGTAAGGTTGATAAGAGGCGCAAAATGGTCTTTTCATTGTTGGCATTGTTGAAAATAAATTTTTAAATGAAATACTACAAATTGTACTGCAACGGTTTTAAACTACGAGTAAGAATTAAGAGTAAGGATATGAAGAATCTCAATTAAATGTATTATAATAAATGGCGGAATTTGGCCAGGTCGCCTAGGTCGTAAAAAAGACTCGTGCCGTGCCTGACTATCTGACCGTCGCGCGCACGCGTCGAGCAGTCACGATTCCATCTGAGCGCCCGCGCCTATCGCGCACGCCCGCCGCGCACACAAAGCGTTCCATCTCGCTCCCCCCTTCGGCCAGAAAGAAGCGAGAAACGAACACTCGGAATAGGGCTCTGTTCGCGATACGGGTTCCACGCCGGTCCCGACCGGCGAGCACATACGGAGACAATACTGTATTTGTATTCCTTCAGGTTATAACTTATTAGATACCTATGTGGTCCTGTGTGTCGCATACAACAGGGCTGGGCAACTTGTTCGCCGCCGCGGGCCGTACAGTCCCCACTACCAGTCAGCCGGTTCCCCCACCATCAGCGGATTAGCCGCCACTCCGTATCCCCTCCTTTTACCCCTACGTCGCGGTAGGAGCTACGAGTGCGGTCATATACTGTAGGAGCAGCAGCTACATGCGGCCCGCGAGCCACCAGTACAGTGTAGTGTAGGAGTTAAAAGAGTATGGTGGGGGTAGTTCTCCTGCGGCCCAGCAGAGCAGGCAAGTCGGGGAACGGGCCGCATGCGGCCCATGGGCCGCGGGTTGCACAGCCCTGGCATACAATATTGTACCATTTCAGTTATATTATTACCAACTCTCTCTCTACAGTATTCTCAACTTTCAAGCAGGGTCATTCCACGCGAAATCGGACACTTTTCGGAGTAACATTTGGGATTTTTGTGAAACTGGGATATATTGTAGTCTTTACTGATATATAAACGTATTTCAAAGGATTTTTAAAAAATTTCAAAATTGTGGAAATTTACTTTCTTTCATTAAATTATAACTGTTGCATTAAGAGACAGATAAGAATGAGCTTTTAGGTGCTTACACTGGGGAAGTAAAAGTACTTAATAAAAATTATGTCACTTAAAAAAAGAGTTAGGCCATTTATGCTGCGATTGTTTTAAACAAATGCAATTTTATACTAGCAGGGCTCTTACTTCCCCAGTGTAAGCACCCAAAAGCTCATTCTTATCTGTCTCTTAGTTCAACAGTTATAATTTAATGAAAGAAAGTCAATTTCCACAATTTTGAAAATTTTTAAAAATCCTTTGAAATACGTATATATATATCACGAAATACTACATCTTATTCAAGTTTCACAAAAATCCCAAATGTTACTCCGAAAAGTGTCCGAATTCGCGTGGAATGACCCAGGATTGAAATGCGAAGAGTATTCTTTCCATACGCGGTCAAGTGCACACGTGCCTGTATACATACTCGCACAGCCGCGTATCGCAACTCAGACATGTTTGCTTGTGGCTGCCTTCGCTTGCGAGTAGCGGAGACGGTTGGGCAGATGTGTGCGTGTGAAAAGAAAACAGGCCAAATGTGCATTTCCTTCGGTTTGCATAGCGAGGGAATCACGTTGTCTAAGAGGAACATTTGTATCACGTTACGTCCCTCTTCGTATCACCAAGATATTTTAGAATGATGTTCACAGTAATGCAATAATAATAATAATACTTTCATAAATAAAGTATCATAACATTTGTGATGTTTCTGTATTGATTAATTACACCAAACACGGTATAATTTGGATAATACATATTTAGTGGCAATAAGTTTCGGCCGCAGAGAAGGATAGCGAATGAAAAAGATGAAGACAATCGGCAGTCCTTTTTTCCACTCGCTCTCTTCTCCTACGTTCGAGACTGTCGACAAACTTCTAAAAATGTAGGATATACAGTAAAATCTCGATTAGAGATCAAAATTGTGACTATATAACATTAGTGTTAATTTCTATCACCCCTAATTGGGGTGGTCCCCCCTAGAACCAGTGAAGCGTGTAATATGGCTCCTGCGCCGATCGTGTAACCCGATCCGAAATCGAAAATCGGTGAGAAACAACACCGATGCAAACGAGATTCACAATTAAAAGTATTTTATGTTTAGTTCATTTTTATAATTTTTTTGCCAACATATTTGTGAGGATTTTCTGATTAAAATGACACCAAATACGATATGGTTTGGACAATTATATAAATATAAATGATTCGTATCCACGATAAATAAAAGTTGTCCGATTTATGTCTTGTTTGGTATCATTTTAATCAGGTGATTCTAACAAACATGTTGGTAAAAGTTTCATGAAAATGGAACCAAAAATACAAAAGTTTTAATTTTAAATTTTGATTGCGTTAATATTGTCTCACACGTACGCGGGTATTTAAACTTGCTTCGTTCCGAGGCTTTCGTTTACATCGAGACTTTACTGTATATCTTCTTTTATTATGCCTGCTTTTCTTTTCTATTGTATATTTTTCTTATTTCTATGTACTTATGTATCACGTGTTACTGATTATTGACTCTTTACGTGTAGGCAACGATTAAAAAGAGCAGCGTGCCTTGCGGTAAGTCAGGGCACCGTGGCGGGAGCAGGTACGCGTGCAGGTACCTCGTACGACGAAACACTTCCCAGCACATCTGCTGCGTATGATTTTCATACGAACATAATACACGAAGAAGACGTAGGAAATTTTCAAGACTTCCCAATTATCGAAGGAATTGTAGAACAAGTGGATTTCAATACGGACGCGGAAGATATTTTAGAGGAAATACATTTCAATGCGGACGAAGAGGAAATTAAAGAACAAGTACATTTCGAGTCGAACGAAGAAGAAATTGATTTCGACACAGAGAGGGATGAGATACATTCCGAAAGAGACATCAACGAAGAAACGAATCAAGATGTTGGAAATGATGCCGATTACTGGGTGGTGGAGAGAGCAAAACCAGAACAGCCGGAAAATCCAATTTCAGAAGGAAGAGACTTCGTTGATTTTCCGTATGTTTTCGAACAAATAAAAAATCTTCGAAAACATTCGACTATTGGCTGTGGCATTGAACATTTTGAAATAATTAGATGTCAACGGAATGGACTAGAAAATGTGTATTATGTAGAGTGCAAAATGTGCAAATACACAAAGTGCATATCCTGTCTTTGGAAGAGTGATTCCACTATGGATATCAACAGCGCCGCTGTTTCCGCAACAATGATGACGGGCGGCGGATATAATCAACTGGAGGACATACTGACTGCCATGAACGTGTCCTGTATGACGAAAAGGATCTACGAGAAATGTCAGATTGAGCTAATCGATGCCCTCGAAGTGGCCGCACAACGCGAAATGGAAGATGCTGGAAATGAGGAGAAAGCATTATCTATAGAAAGAGGCGACGTACACGCAGAATCCAATCTACCGTTTATCCCAGTTGTCGCGGATGGCAGCTGGATGAAAAGGTCCTACCGCGGAGGAGATTACAATTCTCTGTCTGGCGTAGGAGCCATCGTGGGATACCACACGAAGAAAGTGTTGCACATCAGCGTGAAGAATAAATTCTGCATGACTTGCCAAATAGCAAGTACGAGGAAGAAAGAACCGCGTGAGCATCGCTGCTTCAAGAACTGGGGTCGTTATCATAGTTCAACTGGCATGGAGAGTGTTGCTATTGTCGAAGGATTCAATTGCAACATAGATATGCACGGCCTAATATACCATATATTAGTTGCCGATGGCGATAGCAGTGTGTACAAGAAGATATTGGACAGTAATCCATATGGAAAGTATATGGTGCAGGTACAAAAAATCGAATGCACCAATCACCTGTTACGCAATTTCAGTAAAAGAATAAACGAAATCGGAACAAAAGGCCGCAATAAAGATCTAAGAGCTGTCGTACAGAATAATGCTCTCCGCCTGCGTACTGGTATTAAAAAAGCTGCGGAATACCGATTGCGAGAAGAAATACCACTCGAGGAACGAATTCAAAATTTGAAGCAAGATTTGAAAAATGTACCGAGTCACGTTTTCGGTCAACACAAGGAGTGTCAGAAGTTGGCATACTTCTGTAAGAAATACTCTGATCCCAACAGAGTAGACTACGTTCCACGACTGAGAGAAGCTGGGATTTATGAAAGTATCGAAGAAGCGATGCAGCAACTTTTCGTTAAAGCTGACAGTTTGCTGCGCGGTCTAAACAACAATGCTGTTGAAGGTTTTAATAACATCATTGCTAAATTCATCGGAGGCAAAAGGATAAACTTTGGACGAGGGGGCTCGTATCAGGGTAGAGTCTCCGCTGCAGTCGTCCAATATAATACAAAAGAGGCGTTCAGCAGATTGAGTACGGCAATGAATAAAGAGCCGCCAACCATGGTAAGAAAGCTGGAAGGACGTCGGAAGCGCGCATCAGAAAAAGCAAGGGAGTATAAAAAAGAAGCGAAAGCATCCTCCTTTCGAAATAACAAACAAACGTGCGACCAGGATTACGGCCCCAACGCGGCAAAACCAGATATGGAAGAGGCAGTATACTCTTCCGAGTGTAAAAGGCACGCGGATATACTCCTTCACTGGCAAACGAGGCGAGACGAGATCCAAGTGGAAACTCGCGATCAGGCGAACAGCGAAAAGTGGATTGGTTATAGGAAGAAATTATTAACTGCATCGAATTTCGGCAAGGTATGCCGATTACGAAAGACTACACCACGGGCAAATACTGTGAAGAGTATAATGTACCCGCAACTCGACAATTTACATTCTCTCCAATACGGAAGGGAAAATGAGGCAAACGCCTTGAAACAAATGCAAGAAGAATTAGGAATGCATATTCTACCGTGTGGCCTCTTCATCGATGACACTGTGCCTCACTTAGGTGCAACTCCTGACGGCCTCGTGGACCATGATAAAATCGTCGAAGTAAAGTGTCCTGAATCGGCCAAGGATTTATCACCTGCTGAAGCAATAAAGCAACTTGATAATATTAGGCGTATTTACAAGGGTAATGAAATGAATAAGAATCATCATTACTATTATCAAGTGCAAGGACAATTGCACATAACGAAAAGGCAACGGGCCTATTTTTGTTTATGGACGCCGAAAGGAATGAAAGTTACAACAGTATCGAGAGATGATCGATTCTGGGCAACAGAGATGGAGGAAAAACTGAAGAAGTTCTATGAGGACTGCATGTTGCCAGAAATTATAGATAGTCGATACAATCGACAACAGCCGATTAGAGAACCTGCGTACGTAAAAACAAGAGCAGCAGATACGAGTACACAAGAAAGTACATAAAACGATGGATGACAACATTGCGATAGCACCGGCGAGTGCATCCAGCGCATATGAAGAGCTGGCGAATAAGCAATTGCAATCCAAAGTCACTAATGCACCGGCGAGTGCATCCAGCGCATACGAAGAGCTGGCGAATAAGCAATTGCAATACAAAATGACTAATGCACCGGCGAGTGCATCCAGCGCATATGAAGAGCTGGCGAATAAGCAATTGCAATCCAAAGTCACTAATGCACCGGCGAGTGCATCCAGCGCATATGAAGAGCTGGCGAATAAGCAATTGCAATCCAAAGTCACTAATGCACCGGCGAGTGCATCCAGCGCATACGAAGAGCTGGCGAATAAGCAATTGCAATACAAAGTGACTAATGCACCGGCGAGTGCATCCAGCGCATATGAAGAGCTGTCGAATAAGCAATTGCAATCCATAGTCACTAATGCACCGGCGAGTGCATCCAGCGCATATGAAGAGCTGTCGAATAAGCAATTGCAATCCATAGTTACTAATGCACCGGCGAGTGCATCCAGCGCATACGAAGAGCTGGCGAATAAGCAACGTGGAAGCGCCTGGAGTACGCAGAGTTACTGAGCTGCGACGAAGAGAGTTCGAGAGCGAACATCGTCGCAGAATGGCCGAATTCCCCATGAGAGAGAGCCCCGAAGAGTGGAGTTGTTTAGACAGGATGGGTTGTTCGCCGACCAAAGATCCAGGAAGTCTCTCGCTCGAGGAGAGAGTTTGAAGTTCTGAACGAAGAGTCTGAAGATTAGTCTAAGCTAATCTACTGGACTGGGCTGCGGAGGCTACCTTCGTAGCCCAACCCTCTGTTTCTTTAAAGTGTTTCAGAGAGCACGAAACCCCACGACGAGGGACAAGGTGTCGGGGGACTGCCACCGCGGCCTGGATACGCGTTCCCGAATTCCCCGTCTGTGCTACGACAGAGTAGCAGTCCGCAGTGGAGCGCGGACATACGTGGAACCGCTTCTCTAGCCCTGTTGGCGTGGATCTTGGCTCCTCCCCGGTTTGTGCAAACCAAGAGGTCCGCGTCGACAGGGTGGACAGCAGCCGGGAAATGGCATCTCCAACCACCAGTCGGACAAGCGGTGCGACTGCTTGGATCGGCTGGAGGAGATGTCGCGGAGACGGGAGCGTTAACAGGACGCACAGGACGGTCCCCTGGGTCAGCACCAGAAGCCACGAAGAGGAATGGGGCCATCTCAAAGCCAAGGCCTGAGAGAGGGAGAAGAGGGGCAAGAAGCCCAGAAGAAAGAAAATGCAGACGAGCTGGGGTGCTGGGCAGATTGATCGGGGAACGGGCCGATAACATGCTCATGAGCTGTGATCCCCTGTTATCGGTTCCGTCTCGCCTTTCCCTCTTTCCGGTTCTTTCAGCTCCAACGGATTCTCTCAAATGAAAATAAATGTTAATGCTTCTCCGTCTCTTTTGCATGGAATCCGGAGCCGCGAAGGGATTGAAGACTCAAGCTCGTACGGCCACCGGAAGGACATCGAGGAAGAGTCCCTGGGGGAGAGGGTCGACCGCGACCAAGGATTCGACGAGGAGGAGGGAACGTCGCCGAAGCAGTGGAGACGTCGTCGGACGTCCTTCTGGAGGAGGCTGCCTGCAAACGAGGCAGCGCTGGAGTCTGCACGGGGTTCCGGAGGCTGCACGAAGGAGGATGCAGCGTCGGAGCGTTGGAGTCGACGTGGGACATTCCAGAGTGGAGTTCCAGGGACATCGCGGGACAAGGACCAGGGGCGTTTCGTCGAGGGAGAATTAGAAGCCCCGCGGTACCCGTGCCTGACTGCTGGACCCGGAGCTCTTCGTGGATTTCGTCCTGGGACACACGGAAGAGGAACGCGCCCGGAGCTCCCCGTGGATTTCGTCGTGGGACCAAGAGCCGCAGGGTTCCAGAGACGTCGTGAGACAGGAAGCTGCAGAGTTCCAGAGACGTCGCGGGACCAGAAGTTGGAGCGTTTCGTCGTGGCAGATCGAGAAATCCTGTTGTACCCACGCCTTGCTCAGGGTTTTTCCGTGGTTTTCCCCTGGGCGAGAAGGCAAATGCCGAGGCGGATGTCTGAAGAAGCCACGGGGTTGCACGACCACTTCTTCAGGCAGGGGTACGAAGATTCCGAAAAGGATTCAATGCGGCCGAGACGTCCGCTCTTCCAGAGGGGAGAGCAGTGTTGCGAGCACCGGGTATAGGCCCGTGCATAACCTGCTGGTGCTCGTAGCTGAAGATAGAAGAAGGTCGGCCCCCTTCGAGAGGACAATCTGGACGACGACCAGAAGACTGTCTTGTACCGAACTGTTTTATAACCGATATTGCTCTATGTAACAATATAGTTCAGTCGTGTGTACTCCCGTGTAATCATTATTCTATCCTTTGAAAAAATCTCATAACTTCGGTGTTTCCCAATATTTTTTAATACTTTTTTTTTATATTATTTGTTAATAGCCAACGGTTATATGGACAGAAACATTAAAAGAATTGAAGCATCTTTTACAAATAAAATAGTAATAAACCCCGTAAACATTGTGTTTCATAATACATCCAGTTCAGAATTCGTTCATGAAATCCGCTACTGAAAATGCGCACGCTGGATGCGCGTGATTATTATGTGGTCGGCTCCTCGAAGTGACAGAAAATATAACCTACATGCTATACCCGATTTCCTAAAGATACTGTTGTGGCGTAATAATAATGTTTTGAAAGGATGATAAAAAGTTCACAAATGTTTCGTAAAAGAACGAAATAGCCACTAAACATTTGTTGTCATATAGCATATACTTAGGTTATATTTTCTGTCACTTCGAGGAGCCGACCATATAATAATCACGCGCATCCAGCCTGCGCATTTTCACTAGTCCAATTCAACATCCAACACAATTTTATATATCATGTTTGTTCATAACTGCTTTCTGCATAGGACGTGTAATAAGTGTATTTCATGTTCTGTTTCGGTGCTTTGCTAGTAAAAAAATGTCTAACCTAACAAACTTCATTTTCTGGGGACATCCCCTCATCTATTTTCCCTTTTCACTTATAATTCCTTACTGCTAACGTAGAATATTGTAGCATAAGCACATTTCAAGTAATTAAAATTTACAATTAATTTTCTACGTTTGCAGTACCAGCCGACTTTCCGTTTAAATTTTTATAAGTAAACGCAACAGCTGAGAATTTCTTTCCTTATTCAGAATAGAATACGGAAATAGCAAACTGCTCCCTCTCGCGTTTACCGGACAATCGTCGATCTATCGGTATTACCATTTCTGTGCAGAACAAACCTGCTGTAATACCGACCTGCCGAATCGGCCAGGTCACGTGACGTGTCTACCCCCTTAATAGCGGTATCAGAAAATAATATACGCAGTGGCATGGACTCTTTACGAAGCGTTTTACAGAAGTTAATTCTTCCGATCCGTCCAAATATAAACATTACCAAAAAAAATTGAAGCTATTACAGGTATATTACCTTCTACGTTAATTTTAATTTTAAAAAATTATGATCTAAATCATTTGTTCCCAATCCGCAGGTCGCAAAGTGTTTTCTAGAGGGTCACCATGGTTTTTCAGAATTTTTTTTATTATCGAGTTAGAATTATATTTCGAAATACCTATTTTTAATGGTTTTTCGTTACCTTATTAAATTTACCTTACGCATAGGGGGTCGCGGGTTCTTTGAACATTATAAGAGGGGATTGCGACTTGAAAAGGTTGGGAAACACTGATCTAATTCCTCCATCGTTATACGTACGATGTTACAGGTATAACTAATGAAAGTTTAACGGAAGCTCCGTCTTTTAACTGCGAGATGACTGAAAGATTTCATTAAGCTGCAAAAGGGTCCAACTTGCTTCGTAGCTTACAATGGGAATACATTCGATTATCCAATATTTTTATGGGAACTTGAAAATATCAATAAGGTATTTGTATGTTTCCATCACGGTGTGAAAATATTTATACATTTATAGATAACTCAGGGTCTCTATTAAGGCTGCCGTCTCAAGTTTGTTATGGTCCGAATCGATCGAAGCGTCCCCAGTAAACAAACGGAGCCTAATGAAACTACTGCGGTCGGTAAAAAAAAGTTGTACAGAGGTGACATCTCCAGGTACTCTATGTAGACGAATTTTTGACGCATAGTTGCCACATTTTCTGTTCTCGTCGTCTCCGCCGCGCTGTTGCCACAGCTTCTTTTACTGAGAAGTCTTGAAGGAATACGGCAGGAGAGCTGCGTCTAGCGTCAGAGCCTCGCTGAACGTAGCAATAAAGGTCCACGCACACATATCCGTTCCGTGTCAGTGCCGTCCCGGCGGAACTGACTCGGGACGGGCAAGTGTGTCTAGACCTTTATGAAAGATAGAGAGGTCCAGGAGTGTAAGAAGGAAAGATGGAAAGATACCAAACCTGACATAATTTGAACTATCATTATTAACGATATTAGACGTAAAATTTATTTGCAGAATTGAAAGCCCGTCACTTTCATATTGATACGGTAAAAAATAAAGAAATTCTGTTTCTGCATAATTGATGATAAATTGCCGAGCAACTCCAGGCGACAGGTTAGACGGCTAAACGATACAATGTCGCTCGGCTCGAGCTTCGGGGACCTCAACAATGAACGTTTCAGTAACATATGTACTTCTGAGATTTCCCAGATGAAAATGAATTTAAACACGGTATAAATCAGATTAATTTTAAACTATTTTATTCAGATTCGATCCCCGGTTTGTTTGTATTTTTGTATGTTTGATGTATATATATATATGATTCAAATCTGGCAACACAAATTTAACCAACTTCCAACTATCGAGTTGTCTTGAAGCTTTGCAGGCGTGTGTAGTTTGGATGACAATACAATATTGAAAAAAAATAACCCTGAAGGGGTGAAAAAATTACCCAGTCATCAATAAATATTACCCATAACCACAAAACGACTTGGAATGTGTTCTTTACGAAAATGACAAAAAAGCTGCTGCGTTCAGGACGCTAGTGGAATCACGATTTCCGTAATAAATACGCATAATTTATATCGAGAAATGATTCGTTACGTTCAAATAGGAAACAAATTGTTGTACAAAAAAATAATTATTAGCCTTTAGTGCATTTTAATTAAGTTTTCACTGCATTTTGAATAAAATCGTTGAATATAAATTTGTTTTTTAGCATTTTTAGATTAGAAATGTTACATTTATATTTAATTATCAAGTACAGTTCTAGAAATACTCAGATTTATACCGTGTTTGAACTCATTTTAATCTGGAATATCTCAGCAGTATGTTACTGAATACTGAAAACGGCACGTTTTACATTTTATCAACACTGTATGCCTCTCCAACCGTGATTACAAGCCGCCACCGAAAAGCTCAAGTCCTCGCTGGTCGGGACCGGCGTTGGCCCGTCTCGCGAACAGTGTTCGTTTCTCGCTTCTTTCTGGCCGAAGGGGGAAGCGAGATGGGACGCTTGGCGTGCGCGACGGGCGCGAACGCAAAGGACGGAGTGTCACGGCGTCCGAAAGAATCGCCGCGATTCATTCAAGCCTCCCTAACGACAAAATAATAATAGGGGAAATGCGGCAACAGCGCGATTCGACTCTCGATACGTTTCGGCAACTATGTCTTTCCTACATTTATCGGCTAGATTGGACTTCCACCGGTTTTGATGGTACAATGCACAAATATACCATCAACGCTGGTACGGAGAATCCTCGAAGCTTCATTCTGTCATTTCTCGAATCTGTGTAGTAAACAATCCGTTTCAACCGTCTTACGTCGTGGAATCGGCAAGAAGGAAGTTTTTGCGGGTACAGTTGCCTTCAGTAGACATCTGTGCAGGGTGGTCTGGTGCGTTTGAACGCTAATAACCACCATACATTGAGATAATAATGAATTTCTGAATCGAAAACTGACGGAATGTGCTACATGGCTGCAGTTCACCATTAGCGCCACCAACGGAGAAGCCTTGAAGTTTCATTCTGTCAGTTTTCGATTCAGAAATTCATTATTATCTCATTGTACGGTGGTTATTAACGTTCAAACGCACCAGACCACCCTGCACAGATGTCTACTGAAGGCAACTATACCCGCAAAAACTTCCTTCTTGCCGATTCCACGACGTAAGACGGTTGAAACGGATTGTTTACTACGTCGCATATACGTACACGCTTGTTCTAGCTTGTGTGAGCGTACGCACACATTCAACGCCCAGGGAGACGGCAGCCTTAAAGGTTCTCAGCAAAGATATTCTCTGCATCGACATGCTCCCTCTAGCTAGGGATTTCTTCTCGCAGCAGGAGAATCCAGTAAGGCCAATGAACAATGCGCAAGGTATTAATCGTATCTCTTGTAATAACGACGATATTAACATGTTGAACGATGGTTACGATGCAATCTTGTTTGACACATTAGATTCTGCTATGAATTCAAGCTCGAATAGTTGCGACGAAAACGAAACTGCTGCACAGGAACATCACAATCATAGAGGTAACAGTCAACAAAGTTGTTATAAAAGTATGCAAAATGCCAATGAAAAGACACTGGAATGTAAAAAAATTTCAGAATTGTGGTGTCGCAATGCAATGTTTCGGAATACAGAAGAAAAGAGGAGAAAGTTAGATTTCACGTCTAGTAAACCAGCTGATTTTAAATTATCAACAATTTATGAACACCTTTGTCATAAGTATCCAAAAAATGCGCATAGCGCAGAGGGAGATTGCTTTAGTATGATACAATGTGCTATTAAGTTTGGCGACTTTTTCCTTGAATGGGCTGAACAGAACGCAATACCTTTGATTAGTTATACAAAATAACTATAAGCGAAATATATTTTATTTACGAACTTTAAGGAGTACCTTTTACAGTACACATCTCGCATGTGTTTTACGTATTTAATTTTATGGAAACTTAAAATGCAATTTTATTTAAGGACGAATATTTATTAAAGAGGCATATAAATATGAAAATGAGTCTTTATGTTAAAAGAATGTTCGAGAATTTTATTTTTTTAAATGTAAATATACAAACTTAAGAGATCAACGCATGAAATTATAAAATTATGCACCTTGACTGCGTTCGTTCTTCATTGTTACTTAAATAAACATTTATTACATGTGCCAGATATTCATGTTTAACAGTATGTTTCGGGGAGTGAAACGGTTCGGAAAGTAACTGTTTCAAACTGTTATATGTCGATTCTGACTGAAACCCCAGATAGCACAGGACGTTTTAAAAACGTCCATTTTACGTCCATTTTACGTCTGAACGTCCACGGCTTGATTTGTGAAAATCGACGTTCTTAAAACGTGCTTTACCGACGTTTTAAAAACGTACTTTACGGACGTTTTGAAAACGTATTTTGCAGCCGTTTTAAAGATAGCCATGTTTAAAGCGTTTCAAAGCGTTTCTCGGAGTGTGGTATGAAGTAGCGTCCCTGATAACCAGATCGGGTGGCAGGATCTGCCGGCAGCTGCGGCGCAACCTACGTCCGCATTCGACTACGGATCTGCCGGGCAGAGCCTGCCGGCAGACGGACGGCAGATCCTGCCGTTCGCCTGACATAGTGATCCTTAGCCTGACACGTATAACAGCGCCATCTGAGGTTCAGAATTGGTAAAGAATTCCCTACGCGTGACGTCACACGGCCGCCCTTACAGGTGTCTCCCTACCCTTACATAACTATCAAGAAGATACTGCAATTTATTAAATAATTAATTGTATTTATTTCAAAAAGTATTTATTTAATTTCTTAATAAAGTGTGATTACAATTGTTACAAAATAATATAAATCCAAAGAGGAACTTTCAATATTAACATTAACAAATCAATATACAGTACGTCCCTTAACCAGTGCTGCGTAGTAGGGGTGATATCACTGTCACGTCCCGGGTGAGGTCTTTGGGGACGTCGACAATGGGGAAGGAAAAGATAGGCGCGAATCTAGAATCCAGCACTCTGAGGTTTGAGGGACTCGGGCGCGAATATTAAATCCGTCACGCTGAGGGTTTTGAGGAACTTAGGCGCGAATATTAAATCCGTCACACTAGGGTTTGAAAGGAACTTAGGCGCGAATATTAAATCCGTCACACTAGGGTTTGAAAGGAACTTAGGCGCGAATATTAAATCCGTCACACTAGGGTTTGAAAGGAACTTAGGCGCGAATATTAAATCCGTCACACTAGGGTTTGAAAGGAACTTAGGCGCAATTTCCTGGCATGAACGCAATTACAAGTTTTGACTGTACAAGCAAATCGAACGGCAAGTAGAGACATTTTATTAAGACACATTTTATGCTCAAAATATTACTCTTTATTACATATAACAAAATTGTGATTTTGGTTTGCGCTAGTCTTTTAGTGTATTGTAAATCAATAGCATTTTCAATTGTGAATAATACAGAGAAAACATTTTCAATATTTTGAGATCTTTCAACGAATTTGTAACAATGTTATAAACATCTATTGTAGGTGCAAATATTTTACATATTCTGTACCAATATTTTGTATATGTATAATCTATGTGTACTACCTACATGTTCTACATACTTCATATCTATTTTAAGTGGTATATTCTGTGTATTCGACCTTGTACTGACATTTTCATGTATCTATTGTAAGTAAACGAAATACAGTAATGCCTCGTTAGAATCACGACGATCGGGGCTGGCTGCGTGATACTAACGCGATGCGGATACTATTTCGTGCCGACGACAACTTCGCGTCGACTTTTTGTTCTCTCCCGCAAATATCGGATTCTCTCACTCTCGACTGAAGGATGCCATGAAATGGTGGGGATGGTGAGCGTGATTATAACGCATGGTAAAAACGTGACACTAACGACGAATTACTGTACATTGTTATCGAGTTTGGTAATATTTTGAAAACAATTTACATCCATAAATTTTTATTTAATCGAACCAGTACCGACCTCCTAAAAACGTCCTGAAAACGTTTTAAAAACGTCCAGAAAACGGTCTGGTTTGTGAAAATGGACGTTTCTAGGACCTTTTCTGGACGTTTTTAAGACGTCCCGAACGTCTGACCTGGACGTTTTAAAAACGTTTTTAAAACGTCTTTGTGCTATCTGGGTATGGATTCAATTAAAATTTTTAGTTGTAGGGGCTAAATTTTGTTAAATTTCGTTGAAGTAACCTTCGATTTTTTGGATTCAATTAAAATTTTTAGTTGGAGGATCTAAATTTTGATAAATTTAGTTGAAATTATCTTCGATTTTTTTTTAGTCAACTAAAATTTTTAGTTGTAGCAGCTAAATTTTGTTAAATTTATTTGAAATTAACTTCGATTTTTTTTTATATTTGTAAATCAGGGTTGACCAACTGGCGATTCACGAGTTGCCGGGGGCTCCTCCGCCTTGCGGCCACGCTGAACGGCCCCCTGACATTCGCAGTCGAATTCGTCCGTGCCTACACAGATGTAACGTCCCACAGGGACTCGAACCATTGAAATACCGACCGTCGGTAAAGTAGAACTGTACTACATTATCATACAGTCAACCTATGTTACCGCGCACAAGCGTTATACATACTTTTATATGTTAATTTCAAACCAAGCATGGATTAGAGAAACAAATGTTATAGAAATGTCAAGAATAATTAATTATAAATACTGACCAAAGTGCAAAACAAAATATTATATAATAAGCGAGAAAACTGTAAAATAACGAAAACCGACACACTGCGCATGCGCCAACCCGCTAATTCTCTGGTATGAAAGGAGGCGCACGCAGCACTCAATGCGCTCATTCGAATAGAGATACGTTCTTGCGACCGATGAATGCTAGTTCCTAGAGGCAGCTTACGTACTATCCAGTAGAATTTCAGCACGCTCCGGAGACGGCAGCGACTGGTTCTCAGTGTGCAAAGGTACTGGGTGCTCCTTTTTGGATCTTTCATTTAAAGGTTGAGAACTTTGTCTTCACGGAGGTTTCAAGCGTTGCTCCTACTAGTAGGCAGCAGCTTAGCCGTTTAGTGAAGGCGAAGTCTATAGAACAGTAGAGTAAGAATTCTGCCACGAGTATCGGGAACCGCTCCGGAAACGGCAGCGGCCGCTCTCACAGCAGAATCGTAGAACATAAAACTCTGTCACGAGTTTCGGGAACCGCTCCGGAAACGGCAGCGGCCGAACTTACGGCAGTAGCACATACATCCAGTTTTTGCAGCGTATTAGAATTAATTAGCATAGATAAAAAACATAAAACATAAAAAACACAAAAACACAAAATATATAATCGTAGTTGTAAGCATTACTGTTGTTATTAGAAATAAGTGTTGTTTAATAAAGCCATAGTTAAGTTTTAAGTTGGATTTCACTCCTTTACTCTACAAACGAACCCCCACCTATCCTATTCTCGGCGGACGCCGCTCTCCGCTCGAGAACCTGTTAGCATTCAGTCGTCCCCGGACAACCGAACGTTACAGGTTGGATATATTTTTGGTGACAGCGGCGGGATATCTCGTTGAGAAGAATATTTTCGCGTAGTAAAATCACTTCAAAAGTGAGTATTTTCTTAGAAAATTTTTCTTAAATTTAGTAGAGACTTAAAACTTCACAATGCCTGATACACTTGGAGAAAAAATGGCTAATTTAGCAATCACAATGGAGACTCAAAGAGATCCCGAAAATACTCCAGAAACTTCAGAAACATCAGAAATGGAAAATATTCCAGGAACTTCAAATCCACAAATCAATATGAATACAGCCACGAATACATATCCTCATTTACCACACATTAGTCTACGCGACACAGCCGACACAGTACCTTCTTTCGATGGTAGAAATATACCGTTACACCAATTTACTAAAAGTTGTCGACATGCACGACGCATGGTAAATCCTAACGCGGAATACGGATTAGTACAACTCATAAAAAATAAGCTGTACGGACAAGCTTCGAGAGTAGTTTTAAGCGGAGAATATAACACAATCAACGACCTTATATCAGTATTAACATCACGCTTCGCTCCATTACATACATCAATCCAATTATACGGAGAACTATCAAAAATTGCACAACTACCAAACGAAACAACAGTAGATTATGGCAGCCGCGTATCTAATCTACTTCTACAAATTAGACATTGTAATACAGTAGAAGTACCTGCACATGAGGCTCAATTTAACATAAATGCAGAATTAAATGCTGTTAAAGCTTTTCTAACGGGTTTAAGGATCGAAATATATAATAGAATACACGAATGCACCTTCAGCAGTCTTGATCTCGTTATTAATAAAGCTATCAAAGCAGAAGCTGAATACAATGAATATCAGATAAAAACAAAGATGGCCACCGGAGTAACACAAAATAATCAATGTATAAACTGCCTCGGATATGGCCATGACGTCACCAACTGCAGTAGTCAGCAAGTCTCACGCACCGACTGGCGACAAAAAAATTGTCAACATTGTAAAAAAATAGGACACACCATACAAGAATGTAGGAGCCTTAATAAAAACCAAAACGACACATTCTGTGACTTTTGCCGAAAGCCAGGGCATATGACACAAGATTGTAGAAGTCGAAGCTACAATGGAAGACCTAACGAATATTGTAGCAGCTGCCGACGAACAGGTCACATGACGCAAGATTGCAGGAGCCAAGCCACCAGAGCCCCACAGTCCAACGAATATTGCAGCAACTGCCGAAGAACAGGTCACACGACGCAATATTGTAGAAGTCAGAGTTACACGACCAGAACTCCTCAATCCAATATATACTGCGATTATTGTCGGAGACCGGGTCATACGGTACAAGAATGCAGAAACCGAGCATACGATAGCATATCCTGTGAATACTGCAAATTCCGAGGCCATACAATAGACCAATGCAGAAAAAAGATGTATTTTGATAAAAAAGAAAAAGAAGAGGCACAACCCCGTATGGTACGTAGACAGGCCATACTCAGACTCAAAACAGAACAAATAAGGAAACCACCTAGCATCCTTCTTTCTGATATAGGGTTTAACGGAGGACAAGCAACACTAATGATTGACACAGGATCAGACCTGAACGTAATCAAAAGATGTGCTGTTTCTCCCGATATTCCAATATTCATGGATACCCTATTTGATCTGAATGGCATCACGGACGGTCTACTTAGCACCATAGGATACATCAAAATAAGAACTTTAAATACAGAAATTATGATCCACGTCGTAGAAGACCTTCCTATCAGACAGGATGGAATATTAGGAACAGATTTCTTCCAAACTAACGGAGCAACCATCGACTATACCAGATCAGTAATAACTATTGGACAAGAAACTCTTCCATTCGTCGATCCTGAAATGGTCACAATACCAGCCAGAACAAGAAGTCAAATATATGTACGAGTTCTTAATACACATACCAGCACAGGATATATTCCCAAAATTAATATTCATCCTAATTTACATATGGGAAACGCAATCGTGTCAAATAATAACGGCATGGCATGTCTATTTGCAATAAATACATCCACAAAAGACATTAAAATTCCTGTACCATCGGTTGAATTAGAACCATTTATAGAAGTACCTATAAGGGAAGAAGACGCAGAAAAATATATAAAAACCAACAGAACTCACCAATTATTACAATTATTAAGGCTAGATCATTTAAATTCAGAAGAACGAGCCAGTGTTGAAGAACTAATAAAAGAACACGCGGATAGATTTCACATTCCAGGAGAAAAGTTGGAAGCAACAAATAAAGCTTACCACAGAATCATAACAGAGAATGATGTCCCCGTCTTTACGAAACAATATCGATATCCTCAATCATTCAAAGAAGAAGTAAGGAAACAAACCAAAGAATTATTGGAGAAAGGGATAATACAACCTTCTTTATCTCCTTATAATTCACCCATATGGATAGTATTAAAAAAAGAAGATTCGGAAGGAATTAGAAAACCAAGAATAGTAATTGACTTCAGGAAATTAAATGAAAAAACAATTGGAGACGCTTATCCTTTACCAAATATAACTGACATATTAGATCAGTTAGGAAGCGCGAAATACTTTTCTGTGTTTGATCTTGCATCCGGGTTTCACCAAATTCCCATGCATCCAGATGATCGACATAAAACAGCCGTCTCTACAATATACGGGCATTACGAATTTAATAGAATGCCGTTTGGACTCAAAAACGCACCAGCAACCTTCCAAAGGCTTATGGATCAAGTTCTAACCGGACTTCAAGGAGTAGAGCTCTTCGTGTATTTAGACGATATCAACAGACGCGGTCGCGTCTGGAAGCTAATTCCCCTTCCCCCCTCTACCTATAGGCACACTGAGCGACAAAGTATCTATACACGAATGATCGCGAAATTGACAGGTCTCCGAACCTATTTTAGCCTTATTATCTTGTTTTATGACATAGTCCCGGTGTTTTAACATGATTAAGCGACTAATTATTTTTTTTTCGAACCCATTTGTCGTTTTACTTAATGTATCAAGCTGTTTTTCTTAAAGATAAAAGATTTATTCTGAATTAATAGTTATCAAAATGATACTTTTTTTACGAGACAGTCGGATAGCACGTAGCGCTAGTACTTGACGCCCGTAGATGTCGCCATTCTCGTTTTACTTCTCCAATTCACGCAGGTAGATGTCGTCTTTCGTAAGCTGATGTGGGGAGCGCGCTGGCGAGTTTCCTCTCTGCGTTCCCCCACTCCTCCAACAGGTGGAAAGTGGGGGGTCGTCGCCTCGGGCGACGAGAGGAATCGCCATGTTAGCTCTCTTGCCACGGAAGCCTCGTGGAGTTCAGTCGTCGGTGAAATATATCCATTTTATGGTTACGCTTATAACACGTGTTGTTCTTCCACCACCTTCGTCAGTTAGTCAGATAAACTCGATGTTATACGCATCAATTCCGGACTTCCTCTACGGGTAGTCCTACAGTGGTGACCCCGACTAACAATTGCAAGTGGTGCACGTGGTTACAAACATCGCATCCGCGTGGGCAAGCACGTCTAGTGGACGCCTTGTCCTGGAAGCATCCAGCGCTGAGTCTTGGGGCTCGTCCTCGAGTTGACACCTCGGCTGCCTAGGGACCCGACCTCCAGTCCATCCGTGTCGGATCATCGGATCTGCCCTGGATCATCGCATCTGCGTGGGATCATAAGATCTATTCCGGACTGTCGCATCCGTGTGGATCATCGCAACTGTTGGGACCTGCGATTGGCAGATTGCGTGAAGCCAACGTCACCGGAGCCTTCTCCGTTGTTTGCGTGCAGGCGGTCTGGTCGGCGTGTTCAACATCGTCGGTGCCGTACATCAACGTGGCACCGAGGCGCAGTATCGTCGCTACCGATACCGCGTATCATCCAGAACATTCGCCAGGGATCATATCGTAAGGTACCAGCGGAATCCAAACACTTATTCGCGTGATTTCGAGGTTCCAAGACGCACGTCATAACACCGCCATTGTAGACTTTAGCGTGTGCGGGAAGTGGCTACACCGCCATTGCAGACCCGGTATTCCGGATCCGACGCGTTGTTTCGCGCGCGTAGGCTATCAGCGCGCGTCGTCACTTAATCAGCGTGGTGCGCCACTGGTGCTGATTCCGCGGGCGAATCGTTTATACGCCTACGGTTCCGTTTACCGAGCAGAGCATTCATCATGTCCCTTGCGGAAGAGAACGGCGAAAGCCCGATCGCGTTGAGCGAGCTGGCGGCCCAGTTGGTAGAAACGCAACAACGTTTAGCCCAATTTGAGGCCGAGCGACTCTCTGTACAGCAGCCGGACGATGCGCTCCGCGTCGACGCGTATAGGTCTCCGAAATTACCACCCTTTTTCCGGGCCGATCCGAATGTGTGGTTTATGCAGGTTGATGCATCCCTGCGTAATGCACGAATAACAGTGGAAGGCACCAAGGCGGATTTCGTTTTAGCCGCGGTGGACTCGGAAGTTGTAGGTTGTGTTAGAGATATCATTTCAGAGTCTCCACCGCCGGGAGACATTTACCAGCGGATTAAAGCCCGCATTATCGCGACGTACGCGAGCTCCGCGGAATGTAACCTGCGTAAGCTGCTTAAAGGTCAGGTACCCACCGACGGCAAGCCGTCGCTCGTACTGAGCCGGTTACGAAACCTCAACAGTGGTCAATGCGATGATACCGTGATTAGGTCGATATTTTTGGATCAATTACCTTCGAGCCATCGGGCAATTCTCGCCGCAACCGGTACGGATGATCTTGAGCGGCTCGCGGAGATCGCGGACTAAATCGCGGACCACTCAGGTCCTGTCGAGACACATATAGCATCAGCTGCCAAAACTCCGACGTCTCCAGCGTTGGAGGACGAGGTCACTCGCCTCGCGGCATGCGTGGCGGCATTAACGAAACAAGTCGAAAAATTAACGACACAATCTGAGAACAGATCGCGTTCGCGACAACGTTCAAGTAGTAAAAATCGGAAGAATTCGCAGAAACGTCACAAGTCTGGACTCTGTTACGCTCACAGGGAATACCCCGATAATCCGACGTCGTGTCGAGAGTGGTGCGATCAGTATGCGTCCTGGAAATCAAAAAACTAAACCGTCCTTCCTGCGCGGAGACGTCCCAGGAAGGGGTGACTTCGGAGAATCGTCTCCACGTGCGCGATCGCGCAACAGGTCAGCAATTCTTGATCGACACGGGAGCTGATATTTCGTTGCTTCCGGCGAACCCGAAGATTGACGTTAAGCCTTCGGGTCGCAAACTTTTCGCCGCGAACGAGTCCCGAATAGATAGAGACCGGGGCAAATCGGCCACTGGGATAAATCGGCCACAGGAAGTTTTACCTAGTAGAAGTTAAAATAAAATCTCGTGTTTGCTTTTGTAAACGTCTTTCTATGTGTCTACAGTACCAACGGAATTTGATAGCATTTGAGATTACGTTGCACTGTGTAGAAGGCAAAATACGTTTTCGGCAGTGATAACAAATTTTCGTGACTTATGCAAAATTTATCTTTATTCTGTAATATTCATGTTCTGAAGTTTGAGGTGAGTATTTATTGATTAAAATAGCGGTACTGATTACGATTTCGATGATAGTTTGAGTTATTTTCGAAAATCTCTATTGTGTTTGAGTGATTGAAGTTAAAGTTTACGTCTGGGGCAAAACGGCCATGTAACACCCGGGGCAAATCGGTCACTCACTGATGATGTCGAACCATAGTAAATAAGTAGTTTTATTAACTTTTGTGCTAAAAATATTCATCGATGCAGAGCTGTCGGTGGATTCGACGCTCAACAATGGAAAACAGTTAACGGTTTCGGGATGAGGTGAGGAGTCGCGTGGCATGGCGGAAGCGCCGCTACGCAGTGCAGTTCGATCTTTGGAAAAAGGAAGTTATATCCGTGCGTTTAAATATTGATCGAAGCGATTATAGCTTGAATAGTTACGAGGAGAAATGAATATCGTTTACATTTTTCAGCAACGTTAATCAACATCCAGCCGGAATAAAAGGTGGCCGTTTTGCCCCGAAGGAGTGGCCGATTTACTCCGGCATTTTTCGAAACGGCGATTTTACACTATATTACAAATTCTCTGGAATGACTTTAGAAACGGGAAGTAACGAAAATTTGTTGTAGCATTTATGTACTATAGGGATTACTCTTTCGGATAGTATAATTCATATAGGTAATTGAAAAATTAATTTTTTTTTGTTAAATTTATCAATGAAAAAAGTGGTCGATTTGCCCCGGTCTTCCCTACATATTGATATCGGTTGTGGAGCAGCTGTATTTTTACAATTAATTTCTTTAACAAATGTTGCCATTTTCATCACAATAGTTTTATAATCGTCCGATTAATTTTGTCGTTGTCAATACATTTCGATGCTGATGTACCATCACGTATCATGCATCAATATGAACCGTTTTGAGGATGAAGACCGTTATAAAATACGGCACCTAGTAATTTATAACTAACTATGAAAAAAGTGATGAAATCTCCCCCCCCCCCCCCCCAATAAACATGACTCATGTATGAAAGAAGCTAATTCCCTTTAATTCTCGAAAAAAGTTCACATGCAAAGATTGTGATACCATCTTTGCTAATTCCAATTGTATTTTCGTTCTCCGTTCGAACACTGATTCCTCTGTCACTTTTTATACTTGACATTCCTTTATTGGTCACAAATCAATTCAGTGCTCAGATTTTCAGCTTCGGTTTTAAGGAATTAGCGGGCGTTGTATAAGAAAAAAACCTTGATGATGACTACCAAGTTTTTATTATTTTCCATCGTAATACGATTTCCATACGACATTTTTAACAGAACATGTCGCTCTTATAAAAGTTTTTGTGTCAATTACTGGCCTCGCCCGCTAATTCCTTAAAACCGAAGCTGAAAATCTGAGCACTGAATTGATTTGTGACCAATAAAGGAATGTCAAGTATAAAAAGTGACAGAGGAATCAGTGTTCGAACGGAGAACGAAAATACAATTGGAATTAGCAAAGATGGTATCACAATCTTTGCATGTGAACTTTTTTCGAGAATTAAAGGGAATTAGCTTCTTTCATACATGAGTCATGTTTATTGGGGGGGGGGGGGGGGGGAGATAGTCATATACGCCAGCTCTCTGAAAGAACATGCAACTAAATTCAAACGACTAATGGACAGGTTAAGAGAAGCAGATCTTCACCTTCAACCCGATAAATGTGAATTTTTGAAGAAAGAAGTTACATATTTAGGACACATAATAGGAGAATACGGAGTTAAACTTGATCCACGGAAAATAGTAGCAGTTAAAGAATTCCCAACACCGACAACCGTCAAGAATGTAAAACAGTTCTTAGGACTGAGTGGATACTACAGAAGATTTATAAAAGATTTTTCAAAAATTGCAAGACCACTTTCTAATCTCACCAAGAAGGATTATAAATTTGAATGGACAGACAAACAACAAAGGGCATTTGAAATCTTAAGGGAAGCTCTCTGCAAGGAACCGATATTACAGTATCCAGACTTTGAAAAAACGTTCAACATAACGACAGACGCCTCAGGTATTGCTGTAGGTGCAGTTCTTAGTCAGGGAGAAATAGGAAAAGACTTACCGGTAGCTTACGCATCTCGAGTTCTAAATGACGCAGAAACTCGTTACTCACCGACAGAACGGGAACTTTTAGCAATATTATACGCAGTATTCCATTTTAGACCTTATATTTATGGTAGAAAATTCTATCTTGTAACAGATCATAAACCGTTAGAATGGCTACAAACTCTTTCAAACCCGACGTCACGATTAATGCGATGGAAATTAAAACTTGCGGAATACGATTACAAAATTCTTTATAAACCAGGAAAATATAATACAAACGCGGATGCTTTATCCAGAAATCCAATAGCATTACCGTTAAACGCAAAGCAAGCACATTCAGAAACAAACTCACACGAGAATAAAAAACAAAAACAGTTTCATCAACATAATACGCGACAAAGAGAAACAACCGCCTCGACCTCAGGAAACCCAGCTCCACATAAACAGCATAAACTTAGTTCGACAGATTCCGACTCTTCATACGACGAAAGTGATGCAGTAGGAACAAAACGACAACAGTTAAAAAGAAAGATAAAAAGAAACACTTCCTCATCTCAACCGGAGATTAAAAAACAAAGTAGTAGTCTCTTTATTTGTTCCCCTAGGGGTTACAAACTCCTTCTTACCTCCTTACATCCTCCAATACAACCTTTCTACCTCCTATTCTTAACCTAACTTAACCTATGCCTTAACCTACGCCTTATCCTATTCCTTAACCTACGCCTCTCGCCACATCCTCCCCGCCGCCAGACGCTCGCACGCTCGCTCCTCTACCCTATCCTCTGCGCTCGCCGCCTCATCCTCTCTCTCCCTACCCCTGACCTCCGCTTCCGCTCGCTCGTCACTCACTTCCATTTGCCCATTCATTCCTCCATCCACTTCCTGCACATTCTCCCCACCCCCCCTCCATTTCTCTATTCTCCTCAGCCACCCCTCTCCCTCTCCCTCATCCCGCAACACTTCCCCCACCATACCCTGCCACCCTCTCTCCTCTCCCCAGCCCAAGCAAACCTCCCAAACATGCTCCCAGGTCTCCTCCATCCACCCACACATCCTACACAGCCTTTTGTCCTCCCCTTCCCAGTATCTCCCCCCCCCTCATCTCATTCCCCAGTCTAAACCTCGCTACTCTCTGCCATCTGCCCTCCCCCCATCCTTTCTTGAGGTAGCCCGGAATTCCTTTTCCCTTTACAGCCCCATACCACCTGTTGAATTTTGCACCCCAGATCTTTCCCCACCTTTCCTCCTCCTGTCGCCTTCTATCTCTCTCTACTAGCTCCTCCCCCCTCCCTCCCCCTCCCTCCCTTAGCCTTTCCACCTCCTCCACCTTCCACCCCAATCCCTCGAAAAACTGCTTTCTCTCCACCTCCCATCCATCCAGCGCCTTACCCCTTCTCGCCCTTTCCTTTATCTCCCCCGAGCATAACCTAGCCAACTTTCCTCCTCCCCCCTCTTCCAACTTCCTCTCAAACCCCCAAGCTCTCAAACCAGCCCTTCCCTTCAACATCCCCCTTTGCAACTCCTCTCTCACCAGATACCCCGGCGTGCTCCTCTCCACTCCCAGCACCCACCTCAGATATCTCTCCTGAAGGGCTTCCATTTTCTCCCTCTCCCTCCACCCCCACACTTCCACTCCATATTCTATTACCGGCCACACCAGCTTGTCGAAGAGCCACAATCTCTTTCCCCAGTCCTTACCAAACTTCCTTTTGCCTAGTCCCCACACCCGCCCCATCACCGCCGCCCCCTTTCGTAGTCTCTCCTCTATATGCGCCTCCTGTCCCCCGCTCCTCATCACCGTGTAGCCTAGGTACGTATACCTTCCAACCTCCTCCAGCTCCTTCCCTTTCCACCTCCACTGCACCTTTTTCCATCTCCCCCCTCCTTTCCTACACCTCATTATCTTCGTTTTACCTATATTCACCTCCAGCCCCTTCCCTTCCATGTACCTCTCCAGCCTCGGGATCATCCCCCTCATTCCCTCCTCGTCCTCAGCCAGTACCGCTACATCATCAGCGTACGCCAATGTGTACACCTTCCTGTCCCCCAGGTCACGCCCCCCCATCCCCCTTTTTCCAACACCTCATCTATGTCCGCCATTAACAGCGTGAAAAGACTAGGGCTCAGGGGACATCCCTGCCTTACCCCCCTGGCCGTCCAAAACTTCTCCCCCTCCTCTTCCCCTATCTTAACCCTGCACACCGTCTCCTCTAACACCTCCTCGCACCTTCTCACCAGACCCTCTCTCACCCCCCTCTTCCTCATCGCCTGCAACAAAACCCCCCTGTCCACCGAGTCAAACGCCGCCTTCAGGTCCATGAACAACACCACCATCTTCCTCACTTTCCTCCCCACCTGTCTGTTGATCAAATAGTTTAATACGTAGATGTTGTCCATGCACCCCAGGCCCCTCCTGAAACCTGTCTGACTCGGTGGCAGAAGCCCCTTCTCCTCCACTTCTTCCCTCAACCTCTCCGCCAACACTGACGCGTATACTTTATACGCCGTTTGCGTAAGCGTTATCCCCCTGTAGTGCTCTGCCTTGTCGCCCGCCCCTTTCTTCAGCACTGGGAGCACCACCCCCTCTCTCCATCCTTCCGGCCACCCTTCCCCCTTCCATACCCTGTTACATAATCTCCACAGCCATTCCTCCACCTCAGTTCCCCCTAGCTTCCACACCTCATTTTGAATCCCGTCCCCTCCGCCCGCCTTCCCCTCCTTTAACCTCCTAATCACTCTTCTTAGTTCCTCCCTTCCAATCTCCTTCTCCCCATCCTCTCTCCCCTCTCCTCTCCCCCCTTCTCACCCTCCACTCCACTCCACCTAGCATTCCCTTGAAGTGTTCCTCCCAATCCACCATTTTGATCCTTTCATCTACGGTCTTCCTCCTCTTCCTTTCCCTATTTAACACTTTCCACACCTGTCCTTCCGCCCTTACCCCCTCCAGTTCTTTTTCCCATCTCACTATCCCTTCTCTCTTTTTCTCCTCACATAGTCTCCCATATCTCCTCTTACTCTCCCTATATTCCCCCCCCCCTCCCCCCTTCCCTCCTCCATCTCCTCAACTCTTTCCTTACCACTCTTTTTTCCTCCTTACACTCCTCGTCCCACCACTCTCCCTTCCCTCCCCTACTCCTTCCTTTTCCCATCTTATCTATCGCCCGCTTTATTCTTTCCTTCAGATCCCTTCACTCTTCCTCCACTCCCCTCCCTTCGTCTGCCTTATTCCCAAATTCCCTTACAAACTCCCTCCTCCCCTCCTCCGTCCAGTTCCCTCGCTCACAACCCCTCGCCCTTCCCTTTCTCCCTCCTACCCTCTGCTCCCTCCCCTCCCCTTTCAACCATAACACTACCGGGTGGTGGTCAGAGTCCACCCTCTCCCCTACTTCCATTCTTTCCACTCTCTCCTTCGTGTCCTCATTTCCCAGCACATAATCTATAACCGAACTTCCCCTACCTCCTGTATATGTCCACTCTCCCTTCTCGTCTCCCTCCACGTTTCCGTTCAGTATTTCCCAACCCCTCTCCTCCATATACTTACATAGCAATTTTCCCTCCCCGTTAACCACCTTATCCCTTGACTCCCTGCTTTCCCCGTTGTCTCCCCCCTCCTCTTCCGTGTCCCGTACCTCTCCCCCCAACCTCCCAGTCCTCGCGTTAAAGTCCCCCCCTATGACATTCCTTACTCCAACCTCCCTTTCCTCTGTCCACTCCTTTAGCTCTTCCAGTTTCCTTTGCAAATCCTTGTTCACATACACGCCTATTATTCTCCACCACTCCCCACCTATCCTCACCTTCCTCACCATTAGCCCCTCTTTCTCTCTGCACACACCCTCCTCCATACCCAGCCCTATTCTCACCCCCATCATCATACCTCCTATGGCCCTTCCCTTCTTGCTTCCCCTCTTTGCCCATTGACTTTCCCATACATACCCCCTTGGCAATCTTTTCTCCACGTGTCCCCAGTCCTTCTCCTCTACCCACGTTTCGCTTAAAACCATGATGTCCCATTCCTCCAACCCCTTCCAGAAGTCCTCATCCTTATTCCTCATTCCTGCCACGTTCCAAAACGCTATCTTGCAGCATCCACCCCCATCGCACCCACTCCCCTCACCCCTATCCCCTCCCCGCCCTCCTAGTTTCCCTGGTTCTCGTACCACTTGTCCCTCAGCTCGTCCCACCTTCTCATCTTCCCGTCCACCCACATCTTCATATATCCAACCTGAACCCTCTTCCCCCTCTCCCTTTCCAAGTCTGCCTCCCTCTCAATCCTCCATCTCACCCTCCTCTCCTCCTCCGTGAGGTCGTCCTCAATCCTCTCTCTCCTACCCCTCAAGTTCTTCTTCGCCTCCATCACTTTGCTCTTCTCCCCTCTACCCATCAGCTTCACCAGCACCATACCCCTTCCCTCCTGTCCCTTCTTTCCTATCCTCTCTACTTCTTTAATTCCCCCTACCTCTAGTTCCATCCTTTCCCATAACTTATTTACCTCCTCCCTCAACACCTTACCTTCTACTTCCAGCCCCCTAATCACCACATTCCCTCTCCTCTCCACTCGTTCCTTTTTGTCCTGCCTCAACTCCAGTCTCCTCAGTCTAAGCCTACTATCCTCCATTTCTCCCTCCTCCGCCTTGCTCTTCCCGCCACTCCTCTCCCCTTCCTTTTCCCCTCTCTCCACTTTGGCCATCCTCTCCTCCATTCTCCCCTCCCAAGCTTCCAATCTATCCACTTTTCCCTCCAGGTCCTCCCTGCACCTCTTTTCCTCCCTTAACCCCTCCACCCATCTCCCTCTTTCCTCCCTCCACTCCTTCTCCACTCTTCTTCTTTCTTCCCTCTCCTTTTTCATTTCCTCTTTTACCTCCCTTAACTCTTCCCTCTCCTTTCTCAGCTCTTCTTTCACCCCCCTTAGCTCCGACATCATCTCTCTAATAAGACTTTCCATGCCTTCCCCCTCCTCCTTCGCTCCCTTCCCCTTTTCTATTTCCCTTTCTGTCGGCGATCTCACCGTCTTCCCACACTTGTTGAAACCCGCGCTCATTCCTTCCCCCTTCCTTCCCTCCTCTTCCTCCCTTTCCTTTCTCTTTTTACCCCCCCCCCCTCCCTCCACGCTACCCACACTGCTTCCTATACTACTCACACTATCCCTTCTAGTCCTTCCACTCCCCCACGCCCCTCCTTCCTCTCTTCCTTTTTCCTCCCCCTTACCCCTCTCCCTACCCTCTTCTCCTTCTTTCAACATCTATTCTCCACCTCGTACTTCCCCTTTTCCCCACACTTCCTCGCTTCCTTCCTACTAACTATTCTTCCTCCTTCAAAGGCCTCCTCTATTCAACTTCACTCTTTTTGCCTATTTGAATCTCCCGCTTTCCTTCCTACTACCTGTCCTCCTCTGCCTACAGAGCTCGCCACCTGTTTTCTTGCCGCTGTCTTCCCGCTCCAATCTCTCTCGCTCCACTAACCTCAAAAACCTTCCGTACTACCTCCCAAACCCCGTTCGCCCTTACCGCCCACCTTCCTCCCTTCACCCCACACACCTTCCCCGCCCTTCACAACCTTCCACACACCCTCTCTCCACTCTCCTTCACTCCCTTCCCTACACTTCCACTACTCAGTCGCACACTCTTACTCCACAACACTTTCTCACACGCGCCCGGAAACGGAAGTCTAAAAAAAAAAAACAAAGTATAGAAACACATATATTCCCCCAAGACACAGTACCTGCTGAAGTACATATACCCCCCCAAATCACAGTACCTATACAAGTACATATACCCCCCCAAATTTCGGTACCTGTACAAGTACACAAGACTCCTCAAGAAAGAATAATACCTCAAGAACCAATACAAGACAACATACAAGCAATAAAAAAGCCTTATATCAAGAAACCTCAAGAGGACTCAATAGAAGAATTAGATGAGACAACTATAGTACTGTTACGATTTTGGTTGGGCATAATGCGTATTTACTGAACGGCAACGATAACAGAACATTAACAGCGGGTAACGATTACAATCAGTCAGACGGTATACAATATCGAGACGTCTGCTAGCAATGGCGGCTGGCTTTCGAGTGACAGCTTGACAGGCGATCGCCTTCTTCTCGCTGTCCTCTTGTCCCGCTCGCGAGCACCAGTGTGCCTTGGATTTCCATCCAAGGGGTGTTCGCAACACTGCTCCCCCCTCCGGAGAAGCGGTCGTCCCGGCCGCTGCAGTCCCTTCAACTCCCGCAGCCGTACCCTGGTCCGGAAGGGTGGAAGGGTCGCCGCGTGGCCCCTTCCGACCGGCGCCTCGGCATTCGCCTTCCCGCCCAGGGAAAAAACCACTCCGAAAACCCTGGGCAAGGCGTGGGCACGTGGAATCCTCGGTCCTCGTCCGTTGTCACCGCTGCTCCTGCGGCTGTCCCCCGTCGTCCTGCTGCAGGCTGGGTCGCGCGCAACGGCTCCTTGCGTTTCGCACGCAACAGCTCCTTGCGTCTCGCGCGCAGCAGCTCCTTGTGTCCACACACGCAACAGCTCCTCGCGTATCGCACGCGACAGCTCCTTGCGTTTCCTCGAGATCCCTCGACGGCGGATCCTCCGGGGCTCCAACGGCGGAATCCCGCGCCGCTCCGGAACGTCCCTGGGCGGCTCCGCTCCGTCCAACGCCCCGCAACGGTCTGGTCGCTCCGGCGCTGCGACCTGGTTCGCCCTCGATGGCAACCTGATTCGTCCTCGACTGCATCCTGGTTCGTCCTCGACGTCCTTCCAGCAGTCCTGAGTGGCCCTTCGCTCTTCGAAGTTCCCTTGCGAAGAAAACGTTGCCCACATTAGTCAGGACCCGAAGACAACCCGTTGGGGCCGCACGAGCCGGAAAACTAGGAATGAGGGCCGAACGCGCAAGCAGAGGGTCGCAGCTAGTCGCAAGCATGCAAGCGGCCCGACCCCCAGTCCAGCCACCCGTCTCGTCAACCCTGGCTGTCTTCTCTCTTCTTTCCTGCTCGATGGCCCCATTCCTCTTCTTGGCCTCAGGTGCTGAACCAGGGGACCGTCCTGTGCGTCCTGCCAGCGCTCCCGTCTTCGCGACACCCCCTCCAGCCGATCCAAGCAACGCTTGTCCGCCTGGTGGTTGGGGATGCCATTTCCCTCCTGCTGTCCACCCTCCTCACCTACTTTCTCCTGGGTACCCCGCGAGAACCTCCATTCCGGCCGCGCCGGGGGCTCGTAGGGTCTCCTCCAGGGGGCTAGCGGGGCGCTTTCACGTATGTCCGCACCCCGCTGCGGACTGCCACGCTATTATGGCACATTTGGGGAATTCGGGAGCGCGTGGCCAGGCTGCGGCGGCAGTCCCCCGACACCTTGTCCCTCGTTGTGGGGTATCGTGCTCCCTGAAACAGACTCAAGAGCGGGGGCCGGGCTGCGAAGGCAACCTCCGCAGCCCAGTCCACCGGATTAGCTTAATCCAATCTTCTTCCTTGAGTCCAGTGAAAGTCCTGCGACGTCTTCACTCCACCTGGGCACGTTTCCTTTTCCTCTTCGTGGTTGGGGCAACCACACTCGTTCTCCTCCAGGACTTCGTCTTCGGACAAATGCTCGAGGTGTTCAACGTTCTGGTCACCCTGGGCTCCCTCTCGTGAGCGGGGGGCTCGCCAGCTCTGCGACGGTATTCGCCCTCGAACTCCCTCCGTCGCAACGCGTCGTGGATCTCTCGACGGTATTCGCCCTCAAACTCCCTCCGTCGCAACTTCGTACTCAGCTACCCCGCCACGGTATTCGCCCTCGAACTCCCTCCGTCGGGTCTTCGTACTCAGTTACGCTGTGACGATATTCGCCCTCGAACTCCCTTCGTCACAGCTCTGCAACTCTGCGCACCTCGGGCGCCTCCTCGTTGCAGCAGATCCGCACGCTCACACGGCAGCGCTAGCCCGGTTCCAGGTGTGGTCGACCGGTGCTTCCCCCAAAACGAACGAGCCCAGGTCCCACCGTTTCCAACGACCTCTCTTCGCTCTTGGAGCCGTTCCTCTCAATTCCTCGATCCGAAGCAGTTCCTCTGGAGATGTCCGGTCCTTCCACACCGCCAGCAGGTTTTCTTCGTGTCGCCGTTTGTTCCCTCGGGTTCCTGGAATCCTCGTTGCCTCGCCGGGAACCCTTCAAAAGTGTTAGAGAATTCAGCCTTCCGGTCTTCCGAGTACCGTTCCCGCGACTCGTCCGCGGGACCGCGAGATATCGCCTCAACGGCCTCTATCTCCAGAGCTCTGGTCACGGCGGCTCTTAGAGACGTGAACCCGCCGAGTCGCAGTTCTCGCTGCATAACCGAGCTGGACAACGCTGTCACGAACTGGGACGCGGCAAGTTTGTCGCGGACTGCCGCGGGGCAGTCGGCGAATGCGGACTGCGCTAAACGTTCAATTTTGGTGGCAAGCGAGGAGATGCTCTCACCCCGCTGCTGCCTATGGCTCTGGAAGAGCACGTAGTTCAGATTAGACAAGTTCTTCGCCCCGTAGCGGAATTCTAGCGCCGAAACCAAATCCGCGTATCCCTCGCGCTGGGCGGCGGAGAGCGTCGTGAGGACGCTCCCCGCCGGCCCCCCGAGGGAAGCAACCAAGGCCGTAGCCTTCCTTTCGTCATCCCACCCGTTAGCACGCGCGATAGTCTCAAACTGCACTTTGTACTCTTCCCAGGACGTTTCCCCATCGAAAACTGTCGGTTTCACGGCGTACCCCAAACGGAGTACGCGCGGCTCCGTAAGGGGGGCAGCGGCGGGCGCAACGACGGGGGCGGAGACATGCGTCGGGGTAACACTATTTACACCATTATTTACATCACTATTTACATCGCTAGGTGCATCATTATTTACAACCGCGACTGTCTCCCCAACCCGTGGACTCGCGCCGCTGTCAACCGAGCCGCGGGTACCCTGCAACAAGGAGAGTACGACCTGGATGCGATCTTCCACTCCTGTCAACCGGGCCTCGAGGGCCGCCTGTGCTCTTCGGTCGGCGGCTTCCTTTTCCTCCCTGAGACGGTCCTCCCGCTGCCAGCGGGCCTCGTTGACCCTTCGCAGTTCCCGCATCTGTCCCGCGATGTTGAGCTGGAGGCTGGTGAAAAGCTCCCGCAGGGACGGGTCGCCCGATGCTCCGGAAGGGAGGTCCGCAGGGGCCGCGGAAACCGCGGAAGCGCGAGTGGGCATGCCGCTCCGGGCGGGCATCCCACTTCTGACACCAATGTTACGATTTTGGTTGGGCATAATGCGTATTTACTGAACGGCAACGATAACAGAACATTAACAGCGGGTAACGATTACAATCAGTCAGACGGTATACAATATCGAGACGTCTGCTAGCAATGGCGGCTGGCTTTCGAGTGACAGCTTGACAGGCGATCGCCTTCTTCTCGCTGTCCTCTTGTCCCGCTCGCGAGCACCAGTGTGCCTTGGATTTCCATCCAAGGGGTGTTCGCAACAGTACCAAGACACAATTATAAAGACCCTCCCAAAATCAATGCAGAGTCAAGCACAGATAAAAGTACTCACCATACACCTAAAAGAAAAAGACAAAAATTAAAATCAAGTACAGACACAGCTCCCATAACTCCCATTAAAATCAAACAAGGGAAAATACTTACTCCCCCTTCATCACCACCGTCCCCGTTATTAACACTCCCACCATTATCCCTCCCACCATTGACTCCCCTGCCATTATCTGGGCCACCCACATCACCTCCACACCATACCACAGGCAAACCAAGAGTAATATCCAATATACCTGTCAAAAAACAAAATATTGAAGTGGAAGATCATCTATGGATGGGAAGCAATTTTATAATAACATTTATAAACACAGAAGGCAAACCAATAGGACAAAATGGAGAAAATTTATATAAAGAAAGAAATATAAGAGCTCACAAACTTCCATTTCCATTAAATATCGGAGAGTCAGTAACAATAAGAAGTGGAAAACGAACAATCGTTGGACTTGTAACACCAAATTACCCAACAGAGGAAGATATATACACATCATTAAAAACTCTCTACACATACCTGACACTTAAACAAGCCACAAAAGTGTATATATCAGGAGAGGAAAATAAAGTCTCACTTAGACAATTACGAAATTTGATAGAACTAATATTCATAAATGAAGAAATTCAGTTCATTTTTTGCAAAGGAACTCTTATAACTCCTTCCATACAAGATAGACAACAAATTATCAAGGAAATCCATGAAACACCCATAGGAGGACACAAAGGAATTACTAAAACATATCATCGAATAAGAAGCATATATTATTGGAAAAACATGAAATACGAAATAGCACAATTCGTCAAGACATGTCTAGAATGCCAAAAAACCAAATTAGTAAGAGTAAAAAATAAGGAACCAATGGTATTAACAGATACACCATTACATGACTTTGATAAAATTTCAATGGACATAGTAGGACCATTACCTTTTACAAAAAATGGAAACAGCTATATACTTACAATTCAAGACAACCTAACCAAATATTCCCTTGCAATACCATTAACAAACATAACTGCAAAGGACATAGCTAAAGCATTTACAGAACATTTCATCTGCAAATACGGAAGTCCTAAAGCAATTCTGACTGATCAAGGGCCAAATTTTATGAGTTCCCTTATGAAGAAATTAGCCAGGACATTCCACATCAAACAATATCGAACTTCTGCATACCATCCTCAATCCAATGGATCACTAGAAAGGAGTCATCACGTTCTTATCGAATATTTAAGACATTATGTATCAAGAGAAAGACAATGGGACCAGTGGTTACCTCAAGCAATGTTCTCGTACAATACAAGCACTCATGAAGGCACGAAATTTACACCTCACGAACTTGTCTACGGCAAAAAAGCACGTCTTCCTTCAAGTAATGCCCCAACAGATAATATCAAGACATATCCAGACTATGTCGACGAATTAATACACAAACTACACCACATCCGACAAATGGCGCGAAATAATTTAGAAGAATCAAAAGTTCGACAAAAACATTACTACGACCGGAAGATACAACCTCAAACATATGAAGCAGGAGATTGGGTTTGGTTATTAAACCCAAGGCGCGAAAAACTAGGACCCGAATATAGCGGACCATACCAAGTTACTGAAGTCATAGGGAATAGCAATTTGAAGATAGCAATAACTTTGAAACAAACCAGAGTTGTGCATATGAACAGAGTGAAAAAAGCACATTTACCGGAAGAGATTACAGAGGGCGCCACGGTAAATACTGTTGTAGGGATCCGTTGTGGTTGCCGACGCTCCACCAGAGGGCTACGCGCCGCGAGGATATCTTCCCGCTTCTGGTCGCTGGTCCTCCCGATAGTATATAAGGAAGTTCCGTCCCAGTCCTGATACCCAGCGTGTCTAAGGCAGGGTCCCGCCAGTCAGCCTTACTGATGAGTCCTCTGGCGGGCCCGGGACGAAACGCTCTCTTTCCTTCTCTCTGAAGGTGGTGACCCCTTTATCCGGGTTAGTCACCACTGGATCTGACGGTGGTCGTGTCAGATCCCCCAAACTGTCCAGGCGACTATATAAGGAGAAACAAATTGAAGACTTCTTCATTTCAAACCAATGTAGCAAGCGACTAACAACATGGAAAGACTTGTGTGCTTCACGCAAATGTTCAATGAAAATGTATATTATTACCAAGAAAAATGGGTACTTTGTGAAAATTGTACACGAGGGTATAAACATAAAGGAAAGGCACATGAGCATTTATTAACATTAAAAGATAAAAAAAGATATGAATACTGTCTCTTTTGTCGTAAAGTATTATATAAAGAAAAGAAAGCAATTAATTGCACCTTGTGCATCTTACAAATGTATCTAACAACACCAATATCCATAAATAATATGGAACTAGGATACGTTTATCCTATTGTTAAAGAAAGGATTTTAAAAAGTCTATAAATTTGTACGTATATCTAATAACTTATAAATATTATAATACCTTAAAAAACACAAGAGAATCAATTACATTAGTCCGGCGAAACAAAAATGAAATTAACTATACAAAGTTGCAACCCTGCATAGGAGTCTATATAAGGAATGGAGAACAAATGATTCCATCATTCTTACAAAGTATCTAGAAGTAAGACATACGAAAAATTTCTTTTATAATGGAAAAACACACGTGCTTACGGAAGTATCACGAGGAAGAGGTATATTACTACAAACAAGGACTTGTGTGCACCAGGTGTACAGAAAAAGTGGTACTAAAGGATAATGTACCATTGGAAAAACATTTAATTGCAAAGAAAAATTTAATACGCTGGCGACGATGTCAATTGTGCAAGAGGACAATGTTTATTGCACAGCCGGCAAGAAATTTCGACATCTGCAAGGATGAAGTTCCATAAACATACCCTTCATTCTTTCTATAATCAACACATAACACTTTACAATTACACACACACACACACACACACACACACAATGTAATAAATACTTACACCTAGTTTTAAGCATTTATGTATTTTTCTTCTTTCTTCCTATTTAATAAAATTTCTAATATTTTTATATAAAAACCTATAATCTCTCTTAAAAACCTAACAAATAATCCATCCTAACCTATTAATAATTCCTAATAACCTGTCAATAAGGTAACCTAAAAAAGTAGCATAAAAAGCGTATCACTACATAGCTGCATATAAGGTTGCAAACGAAAAGTTTCTTATAAAAACCCGCTAGAGGACGCCACTATAGGAGGCCCTAACGTTCTCGTTCAAACTCGCGCATGCGCCATGATTACTATACTCTACCAAAATGCCGAAGCGTTCTGGCAGTCGCCACATAAAGGCAAAGAAAAATAGAGACGAGTTAGAAGAAATATTCAAGGAGATGATCAACATTCCTCCTATGATTACCCCACTCCCAACAACTCCGGAGAAGATGGTAAAGTACCTTAAAAAATTTCCATTCCTCCACTAAAACTAAATTCAAAATCCTCACTTCAAGATGCCAATTCACACTCCACCAACCACACCACCGGATACCTTACCACTAACGCCGGAATTTCCGAAGACTCCGGATTTTAAGGTCTCGGATATCAAAATCCCAAAACCACCGGACTTCGAGTTCAAAATTCCAGAGGTTCCACCACCAAGATGGCCAGATTTAATAAAAATTGACGTCCCACAACCTGACTGGGAGGCCTATAGAAGTCTTCCAAAAGTAGACCCACGGAAAAGAGTCTGGAAACTACTAGCCTTATTTGGGACAGGGGCTGCTAGCCCATATAAACCTATATTTTAATAAATAACTATATATATATTTAAATAATCGTTTATTCCGTTACCCTCCTCATACAAATCTCTCGAGGACGAGAGATCCCCCAGGGGGGGGGGGGGAGGTGTAACGTCCCACAGGGACTCGAACCATTGAAATACCGACCGTCAGTAAAGTAGAACTGTACTACATTATCATACAGCCAACCTATGTTACCGCGCACAAGCGTTATACATACTTTTATATGTTAATTTCAAACCAAGCATGGATTAGAGAAACAAATGTTATAGAAATGTCAAGAATAATTAATTATAAATACTGACCAAAGCGCAAAACAAAATATTATATAATAAGCGAGAAAACTGTAAAATAACGAAAACCGACACACTGCGCATGCGCCAACCCGCCAATTCTCTGGTATGAAAGGAGGCGCACGCAGCACTCAGTGCGCTCATTCGAATAGAGATACGTTCTTGCGACCGATGAATGCTAGTTCCTAGAGGCAGCTTACGTGCTATCCAGTAGAATTTCAGCACGCTCCGGAGACGGCAGCGACTGGTTCTCAGTGTGCAAAGGTACTGGGTGCTCCTTTTTGGATCTTTCATTTAAAGGTTGAGAACTTTGTCTTCACGGAGGTTTCAAGCGGTGCTCCTACTAGTAGGCAGCAGCTTAGCCGTTTAGTGAAGGCGAAGTCTATAGAACAGTAGAGTAAGAATTCTGCCACGAGTATCGGGAACCGCTCCGGAAACGGCAGCGGCCGCTCTCACAGCAGAATCGTAGAACATAAAACTCTGTCACGAGTTTCGGGAACCGCTCCGGAAACGGCAGCGGCCGAACTTACGGCAGTAGCACATACATCCAGTTTTTGCAGCGTATTAGAATTAATTAGCATAGATAAAAAACATAAAACATAAAAAACACAAAATATATAATCGTAGTTGTAAGCATTATTGTTGTTATTAGAAATAAGTGTTGTTTAATAAAGCCATAGTTAAGTTTTAAGTTGGATTTCACTCCTTTACTCTACAAACGAACCCCCACCTATCCTATTCTCGGCGGACGCCGCTCTCCGCTCGAGAACCTGTTAGCATTCAGTCGTCCCCGGACAACCGAACGTTACACAGACATAAATACATTCGATTGCTACGGCCGGCCACGGCCATACGTTTACATATAATTATAAATTATATGTAATTATAAATTATAAATTATATGTAAACATATGGCCGTGGCCGGCCGTAACAATCGAATGTATATTATAGACGAATTCGACTGCGATCGTCAGGGGGCCGTTCAGCGTGGCCGCAAGGTGGAGGAACCCCCTGCCCCCGGCAACCCTTGAGTCGGCAGTTAGTCAACCCTGATTCTGGCACATGTACGTTTTCTAATTTTTTATTCTCCTCTCTACACTTCCGCTGCTTCTCTATTGAAGTCAACCTCGCGGAAGTCCGAGTTGCTATCTATTACGCCTGTTTTCTTTATATCCTTGTCTTCAATTTCATTTATTCCATACTTCGAATGTTAGTCGACTATCCTTCTTTGATGTCGAGAAGAGCATGTTGTAAAATCTCTTTTGAAACGTTTTAGTGAAATTTACTTCTGCATTAAATTGTACGTGTATTTGTTTATCATCAAGCCCAAGGACTTAAAATGATACAGACATTTATATTCTTTGATCTGGAAACAACTGGATTAATTAAAAAGGATTCCATGCCAAGAATCATAGAAATGTCATTAATAGCGGTATCAGAAAATAATATACGCAGTGGCATGGACTCTTTACGAAGCGTTTTACAGAAGTTAATTCTTCCGATCCGTCCAAATATAAACATTACCAAAAAAATTGAAGCTATTACACGTATATTACCTTCTACGTTAATTTTAATTTTAAAAAATTATGATCTAAATCATTTGTTCCCAATCCGCAGGTCGCAAAGTGTTTTCTAGAGGGTCACCATGGTTTTTCAGAATTTTTTTTATTATCGAGTTAGAATTATATTTCGAAATACCTATTTTTAATGGTTTTTCGTTACCTTATTAAATTTACCTTACGCATAGGGGGTCGCGGGTTCTTTGAACATTATAAGAGGGGATTGCGACTTGAAAAGGTTGGGAAACACTGATCTAATTCCTCCATCGTTATACGTACGATGTTACAGGTATAACTAATGAAAGTTTAACGGAAGCTCCGTCTTTTAACTGCGAGATGACTGAAAGATTTCATTAAGCTGCAAAAGGGTCCAACTTGCTTCGTAGCTTACAATGGGAATACATTCGATTATCCAATATTTTTATGGGAACTTGAAAATATCAATAAGGTATTTGTATGTTTCCATCACGGTGTGAAAATATTTATACATTTATAGATAACTCAGGGTCTCTATTAAAGGTTCTCAGCAAAGATATTCTCTGCATCGACATGCTCCCTCTAGCTAGGGATTTCTTCTCGCAGCAGGAGAATCCAGTAAGGCCAATGAACAATGCGCAAGGTATTAATCGTATCTCTTGTAATAACGACGATATTAACATGTTGAACGATGGTTACGATGCAATCTTGTTTGACACATTAGATTCTGCTATGAATTCAAGCTCGAATAGTTGCGACGAAAACGAAACTGCTGCACAGGAACATCACAATCATAGAGGTAACAGTCAACAAAGTTGTTATAAAAGTATGCAAAATGCCAATGAAAAGACACTGGAATGTAAAAAAATTTCAGAATTGTGGTGTCGCAATGCAATGTTTCGGAATACAGAAGAAAAGAGGAGAAAGTTAGATTTCACGTCTAGTAAACCAGCTGATTTTAAATTATCAACAATTTATGAACACCTTTGTCATAAGTATCCAAAAAATGCGCATAGCGCAGAGGGAGATTGCTTTAGTATGATACAATGTGCTATTAAGTTTGGCGACTTTTTCCTTGAATGGGCTGAACAGAACGCAATACCTTTGATTAGTTATACAAAATAACTATAAGCGAAATATATTTTATTTACGAACTTTAAGGAGTACCTTTTACAGTACACATCTCGCATGTGTTTTACGTATTTAATTTTATGGAAACTTAAAATGCAATTTTATTTAAGGACGAATATTTATTAAAGAGGCATATAAATATGAAAATGAGTCTTTATGTTAAAAGAATGTTCGAGAATTTTATTTTTTTAAATGTAAATATACAAACTTAAGAGATCAACGCATGAAATTATAAAATTATGCACCTTGACTGCGTTCGTTCTTCATTGTTACTTAAATAAACATTTATTACATGTGCCAGATATTCATGTTTAACAGTATGTTTCGGGGAGTGAAACGGTTCGGAAAGTAACTGTTTCAAACTGTTATATGTCGGTTCTGACTGAAAGCCCAGATAGCACAGAACGTTTTAAAAACGTCCATTTTACGTCCATTTTACATCTGAACGTCCACGGCTTGATTTGTGAAAATGGACGTTTTAAAAACGTCCAGAAAACGATTTAAAAACGTGCTTTACCGACGTTTTAAAAACGTACTTTACGGACGTTTTAAAAACATACTTTACGGACGTTTTAAAAACGTCCTTTTCCGGACGTTTTAAAAACGTACTTTGCAGACGTTTTGAAAACGTATTTTGCAGCCGTTTTAAAGATAGCCATGTTTAAAGCGTTTCAAAGCGTTTCTCGGAGTGTGGTATGAAGTAGCGTCCCTGATAACCAGATCGGGTGGCAGGATCTGCCGGCAGCTGCGGCGCAACCTACGTCCGCATTCGACTACGGATCTGCCGGGCAGAGCCTGCCGGCAGACGGACGGCAGATCCTGCCGTTCGCCTGACATAGTGATCCTTAGCCTGACACGTATAACAGCGCCATCTGAGGTTCAGAATTGGTAAAGAATTCCCTACGCGTGACGTCACACGGCCGCCCTTACAGGTGTCTCCCTACCCTTACATAACTATCAAGAAGATACTGCAATTTATTAAATAATTAATTGTATTTATTTCAAAAAGTATTTATTTAATTTCTTAATAAAGTGTGATTACAATTGTTACAAAATAATATAAATCCAAAGAGGAACTTTCAATATTAACATTAACAAATCAATATACAGTACGTCCCTTAACCAGTGCTGCGTAGTAGGGGTGATATCACTGTCACGTCCCGGGTGAGGTCTTTGCGGACGTCGACAATGGGGAAGGAAAAGATAGGCGCGAATCTAGAATCCAGCACTCTGAGGTTTGAGGGACTCGGGCGCGAATATTAAATCCGTCACACTAGGGTTTGAAAGGAACTTAGGCGCGAATATTAAATCCGTCACACTAGGGTTTGAAAGGAACTTAGGCGCGAATATTAAATCCGTCACACTAGGGTTTGAAAGGAACTTAGGCGCGAATATTAAATCCGTCACACTAGGGTTTGAAAGGAACTTAGGCGCGAATATTAAATCCGTCACACTAGGGTTTGAAAGGAACTTAGGCGCGAATATTAAATCCGTCACACTAGGGTTTGAAAGGAACTTAGGCGCGAATATTAAATCCGTCACACTAGGGTTTGAAAGGAACTTAGGCGCGAATATTAAATCCGTCACACTAGGGTTTGAAAGGAACTTAGGCGCGAATATTAAATCCGTCACACTAGGGTTTGAAAGGACTTAAGGTCGGGGCCATATATATTGGCCGGTGAATTCGTTTTCGCGAGCAGCGATCGAGGAGAAATCAGCCACCACCATCTGACGATCGTGGATTTGTCTGTTGGAGTTGCGTGGTCCTCGCAGGGTATGGTGGGGTCACGGGAACGCTGCTCGGCTCCGCCTGAACCTAGCCGTTTGGCTGTTATTTATTCATAGCGTAATAGTTGTGTGCGTTACGAAGCTATGCGTAATCCAATACGAGATGAAGCTATCGAGAAAGTATCAATGTTCTGACCAATAAAGCTCCTGAATTTTTTCCTAACTAACGCACACCTATTCTGATGTGTGTATTTCTCAGCTGACAGCTCGGTTTGGCCTACACCCCAAAAGCTTGGCACTATCCCCACCACTTCTGGCTCTTTCTAGTTCTGTGAAGGCGAGAGCGAGTCAGAAAACGTTGAGAAAAGGAGCACCGAGGCAGGCAAACTGTGTGGTGGGAGAATACCCCTCACGAAACTCACCGGCCAATATATCTGGCCCCGACCTTAGGTGCGAATATTGAATCCGTCACACTGTGGATTTTGAGGGAAGACCAGGCGCGAATAATGAATCCGTCACACTTAGAATTTCTGGAGGTGATCAGGCGCGAATATTAAATCCGTCACTCTAATCGACCAGGGAAGGTAAATGTGTATTTAGAGAACACCCGTTACGGCACTTCGTATTTGTTTTGGTTTGCGAAATCAAGAGACACGGTAGTGTCTCGCGCCAAGTATATATATATATATATATATGCGCAGCGCAAGACACGGAGTGGCTATTATAACGCGACGACTCGCTATCCAGGACCCTGAGATTTCCGAATCTCAATAACGGCTGATTCGATGAGGTTTTGAATGGTCTTAATGGATAGCTTGGGTTTGATTTACATAAGAAGAGTGTCTTCGTTTTGTTCCTACGGGCCTTATGAGCTGAGATATTTCGATGTAAAGTTGGAATTTGCTGATTTTTATGTTCTTAAAATTCAGCATCGTCATAGTCATCGTCCTACACTTCTAGGCAAGAGGGGAGTATGAAAGGGTGAGGAAATGTCTCTCAGGCACGTTGTTCATTGGATGCGGGCATCGGCCAATCGCGTAACAAATTGTTGTCACGTGACAGCTAGGCAGAGATATTATAATATAACCTACCAAGTGCTAAGTGTCAATATAACCTACCAAGTGCTAAGTGTCAAATAAAGTAAATTGTCCGATTTTTGAAATGTCACGAGTTTTTACACTAATAGGAGACTGAATTATTGTCTCAATTAACAAGGTAAGTCGCCAAAATTTTTCAAATAGATTTCTTATGTAGAGTCGCAGACTTGGAAGTTGTCCGGAGATGGTTCGACTGAGAAGCATCTCCTTTCGCACAAGTTTCTGGAAATTTGTACCATGCATGTACAAAATAATATATATATTGTAGTAATTTAAATTGCCAGATATTTGTATTTGTATATCAGCAATTTAGAGTTTTTATGTAAAGCTTATTATATTATATTATATTATAGAAATGAAGGGGACGCACAGGACTTCGATAAAAATGAAGGGGATGCACAGGCTTGGATAATAGAATTGAAGGGAACGCACAGGTTTGGATGGATAGAAATGAAGGGAATGCACAGGCTTGGAGGTTGTCCAGAGAAGATTAGATAGATAGACAGAGCATCTTGTGTCGCACAAGTTTCTGGAAATATGTCAAATAAGGTAAATCGACAAAATTTGTCTAAAGACATAGCATTAAGAATTATTAAGAAAATAGATACTGATGACGATAATTCTAAAACTGCCGGACTTTCAAAGGAAATTGTAATTAAGATTGGAGCAAACGTTATGATAAGGCGTAACATTGATGCTACTTTGGGTCTTGTGAATGGTACCATAGCTAAGGTAATTTCAGTTGTACAAGATATGTCTACCGATTATGTAGAGAAAATTAAGCTCCTTCTACCATCAAGATTAGAGTATTTCATTGAAAGAGTAAGCGTTAAATTTGAAGTAGTGGATAGAGCATTTGTTATTAGAAAACAATTTCCATTGTGTCTGAGTTATGGAATCACAATTCATAAAAGTCAAGGATTAAGTTTACAAAGTGCTATTATGGACATAGGCAACTCTATATTTAATTGTGGCCAAGCTTATGTTACATTATCACGAGTAACGTCTTCAGAAGGGTTGCATTTGATTAATTTTGATCCTTCGTCAGTAATAGCTGACGAAAAAGCTATTAGAGAATATAATCGGCTAAGATATAAGTACAAACCAGACGCAGACATAATTACTGTTTCAAAAAAACGCTATTCGAAAGTGGAAGATGTTCCATGGATATTGCCAAAAGTAATTGATTCTGTCCAAGAAAATTGTCAAACTCAAAAATTATTACACAAAAATGTTTCTTGGGTTTTACATGGTTTTCAAAATACAGATAAAGTTTCATGTTATGCAAATGCAGTATTACAATGTTTAATGCATTTGAGTGCCATTAGAAAACAATTGTTTAATTGTAATGAATCATCAAATGTTTTGAAGATATTAATGCATCGATATGAAAATGGAATACGCAATTTAAATACATATACAGTACGGCAAAGTTTAGGAGAACATTTTTCAATAAACGTAAAACGAGATGTATTCGAATTTCTAATAACCCTGTGCACAAAATATGATTGTATAAGACAATTGGTAGAGCATCAAGTAACGTCTACTACTCAATGTAAATCTTGTGATTATACAAAAAGAATTACTACTAATAATTTAATTGTTTCAATACCTATTAACAATTTGAAAAAAAAGCTATAATCTTAACGATTTATTAAACGTTACATTTTCACTTTGGTATAAATCAGATAACGGATCATGTGAGCATTGTACAGGAAATGATATTATGTTTAAGAATGAATTAATATTGACGAAAGATATAGTTATTATTCGTTTACTATTATTTTCATTACAAGATGATAAAATAGTCAAAGCAACACGAAAAATTAACATATGTGCTATTCCCACAACCAAAGTATTAATAGCTGGACAATCATATAAAGTTATGAATGCTATATTTCATAGTGGTTCATGTATTGAGGATGGCCATTACACCAGTATATGTAAAGAAGAAGGAATGACTAGTAGTTGGATTGTAGCTGATGACGTGCAAATTAAAAAAAGGCAATGGCCCAAAGGTGCTAAAGATATTTATATTTTGTTCTTACAAAAAAAGGATAATAAATAAATAAGCCAACAAAAATTACCACGCTATGGAACATCAGTATAGCGCACAGCACGGTTTCACACCCAAGAAAACTACAAAATGTGTGAAATCCCCACAAAATTACCTTTTTACAAAAGGTACAAAAACGAGCGCCTAGTATATATATATCCCATTTAAAAACATTGTCGTAAATTAATACCCATCAAAAAGAATCCCATTTAAAAACATTGTCGTAAATTAATACCCATCAAAAAGAATCCCATTTAAAAACATTGTCGTAAATTAATAGTTTTACAAAACTAATGATATACACTAATTGCGCCAATTATCACAATGGCTATTTATACAAAGAAAAAAATGTATTAAATAATATTAACCAGATATATTTTTATACAAATAAATATTTTAATACGAATAAATATTTTATTCAAAATACTTGGCCCTGCTCTCCGAATTGGTGTTGCTAAACTGAATAGATATGTCTGAATCAACAAGTCTGGTCTTGTATTATTTATATTAACCAAGACAATTAACATATTTTTCAGAGAGCAGGGCCAAGTATTTTGAATAACATATTTATTCGTATTAAAATATTTATTTGTATAAAAATATATCTGGTTAATATTATTTAATACATTTTTTTCTTTGTATAAATAGCCATTGTGATAATTGGCGCAATTAGTGTATATCATTAGTTTTGTAAAACTATTAATTTACGACAATGTTTTTAAATGGGATTCTTTTTGATGGGTATTAATTTACGACAATGTTTTTAAATGGGATATATATATATACTTGGCGCTCGTTTTTGTACCTTTTGTAAAAAGGTAATTTTGTGGGTAGGATTTACCGCAGGGATCCGAACCGCCTAGTAACCCTAACCCTTACCCGGTTAACCAAGGAAGGTTTCTGTAACCCATAGTAACCGCGAGGGAACGGTTCTTAAATTCTAGAAGAAACCGAAGTAACCCGGTTAACCCGCTACGGGTCGGTTACTAGCGAAATAAGACAGTCTTGTCTAAAATAGACAGTCATTTAAGGCAGGAAGCTACGCTCGACAATGCGGCCTGGTACCCCGTAGCGAGGACAAGCCCCTGCAGTGCCTCACCGATTTTTATGGCTTTCGACCCTCGAGGTTTGAATACCATTAAAACTTCAGAAATGTCCAGGATTTCCGCATTTCTCATCAGATCTTTGGGAAAACGTCACCGATCGATTCCTTATGTTTCGCCGATGAAACTAACACCAAGAACGACGTAATTCGGACCATAATGAAAGAAATTCCATCGAAAATCGATTTATATGATTTCAAGCTGACTTCGTTAAAAATAGGGTAATTTACATGACATTTGGTATGATTTTCATTAGGAAAACATAAGGAATTCATTGACGTCACTTCCATATCGATACGATAAAGAATAAAGAATTTCTTACTACGCTGAAATGAATATTTCACATTTTCACCACATAACTGCGGGGCGCCGACCCCAATTAGCTACGGCCGGCCGAGGATTCATACACGATTCAGAAAAAAATAATTCTTTAGTCTTTATCGTATCGACATGGAAGTGATGTCGATGGATTCATTATGTTTTTCCGATGATAATCATACCAAATTTCATGTAAATCGGACTATTATTAACGAAATTAGCCTCAGATAATGGAAATGAATTTTGCATGGAATTTCCTTCATTATTTTCCGAATTATGTCGTTCTTGGTGTCAGTTTCATTGGCGAAAGATCTGATAAGAAATGCGGAAGTCGAAGATTTCTCACTTTTTAATAGACACTCAAACCCCTGTAGTATTCCAATATTACTGTAACCACATTAACCCGGTTAACCCGGTTAGTCGGGTTACAGAGGAATTCTGTTACCCGGTTAGGCGGGTTAGTCGACGGTACGGCGTACCGAACCGGGTACGGGTTAGGGTTCGGTTCCCTGAATTTTACCGTGGCATTTGTGTAAAAGACACCACGTTCAGTTCTTCTGTATATTGCACGGCTCATGCAGCAGTGTGTTTATAAACACTGGGAGCGCTCTCGCGAATCAGCTATTGCGGCAGCTTGGTTTCGTTGGGAATCTTTATCATTCGGGGATACACACAATAATTCGAGATGTAGTTGAAAACAAATAGGTTTATTTCTTTAAACCGGTACGTGTTGTTTGAACGATAATTAATCACAGTATATGGTATGAACATGAAATACAATAATCGATAATTAGATAGTATGATATAGGTATTGATAATCCCCCCAAAAAACTTTAAAAAAGTAAAAAAATTACGCCAAGCACATGAAATCAAGTAAATCACAAAATAAAGAAAATAATACTAATAAATACAAAGTAAAAAAAAGATGTGAAATCAGAATGAGCTGCAAGTACATAATGGTGCTTTCCCGCAGCGTGCAAAGGGGACATTCCACGCGAAATCGGACACTTTTCGGAGTAACATTTCGGATGTTGCTGAAATCTGAATATATTGTAGTCTTTAGTGATATTTAAACGTACCTCAAAGGATTTTTCAAAATTTTGAAAAATGTTGATTTTACAGCTGTTTGATGGTAAGTGCTAACTTTTTTTCATTAAATTATAGCTATGGAAGTAGTAAACGGATGGAGATGAGCTTTACGGTGCTTATAGAGAAGACATTGAAGTTTTAAGAAAAAATTATTTTAGTTTAAAAAAATAAAAATTTGAACCATTTTTGTGCAATTATTTTAAACAAATGCAGTTTTTTAATATCGGGCGCGATTTTAAAAATGTAAAAAAAAGGAGAATATAGTTCTATCCTTCCCCTTGATGGACTAATTTTCAAAAGTATGGACGTTTTAAAATTGGCCCTGTAAAAATTGCCGAAAGTTGACGCTGCGTCAAATCACACCGGCTCGACTGGCTGAGCCGTGCGGTACACGCAGCGGCCAAGTCCTATTCTTATACAGTTTTCTCGAATACGGTAAGTAATTGTAAAAAAACTGAAGAAGGAACACTTTTACTGTTTTTTATACACAGCATAGTACGGTAATTCAAATTTTGGTGTTCGCAACATTTTCCTTGAAACGAAGGTGACACTCAGTTTTTTAAATGGAATACTATATATTTGATTATCCAATATGAAAGCGACTGTCAAGACAAGTTCAACCATATGGTATAGTATGACATTCAAGCCTACACATGGTTAGGAATGAAAGATGAAATATCTACTAGTAACTAGATAAATAGTTCGATATATTTATTTAATTCCTAATCATGTGAAGGCTTGAAGGTCATACTATACCGTATGGTTGAACTGTTTCGTTTTGGCTGAAGGTGTGCGTGTAACGCGTGTATACGTATTATGTGGACGAAAATTTGGCTTGGAGAATCAGAAGAAAAATATCGGAGATATCGGATCCGACCGATCCATGAGACGATATTACGATATCTCTGTCATGCGTGGACCGATTTTATTGAAATTGGTCTTATTCGAAAGCCGATATGCGGTTTACATAAGAAAAATGCCTTTAAATTTACAAAATATTGCAGGCGTGATGAGATATTAATGTATAAATGTCAGAATTAGGTTAGAGTGTCTCCGCGACGAGTAAAGATATACACGGTAGCGACATCGACAGTCGACATATACAGGGTGTTTTTTTTCATGTACTTGACGTCGAGACGCTACCGCGTCTCTAGATATAAAATGGTATACATTTATACAAAATAATAAATGACTAGCAATAAGTTTTGAATTGCAATAAACGTTATTAACACAAAGTAATATGAAAATATATAATATCAATATAGAAAGTATTAACGAAATGATATATATATGTGGATAATAGACGTTAATAATACTAATATATATAAACAATAATTGGGTTTAATAGTATGGAGATGAATAATTACATATAATAATAATAATAATTGCTTACAGTGGATGCCGTTGAACACTGGCTTTAACACTTTGAAATATTTTAATAAGAATGAATATTGACTCACTGATGAGTTCTCAATAATAAATCTTTAACACCGTTTAATTGATACTTTGAATGACACTTCGTCAAAAGATCAGCGATGAAAGAGAGTTTAACGCAGCTAATTAACACTTGTCAAATGGACAGAATAGCGATGAAAGAGGACGAGGCCTCTCAGGACCTCGTATTTATGTATTCTTACAGGAGTATTGCGGGGCTACGCGCGGTAAAGACCTTGACACATTTCGGAATAAGACGCAGTAGAACTTTTGGGCTTTTTATAAACGGTATAGCTATTAATAGACATATTTATGTCACGTACGCCAAATATGCGTCGCAATTAGATTTCAGGGGTTTTTATGACTGCGAAAGGAGATACTCAACTCATCGAATGGATTTTTGGGTTTTTAATAGGAAAGGAGTTAGAGTGGCTTGGACTTCATGAGTCGTAAAGAGGGGATTGAGACTTGGTCTCGATTTAAGAGGGATTTGTAATGAGGGACTTGTTTGAATTCGTTTTGAAGGGAATGATTCGTGCCTTGTAGGACGAATAGGCGAAGAGGGTTTTGTAACGATTATCTCGTGATGGGGATCTCTAAGATACATCAGCGAGGTGGAGTTTGTATCGATCATCTTGTGTTGGTGACCGCTAAGGTATAACATCAAGGTGATCGACGATTGAGGAGATGGGGTAGGAGTTGAGTTTGATAGAGTGAATTTGAGGTTTACTAATGGAATTTGGAATAGGAAACGCGTGAAAAATCGTGGGACGTCACATCACAACATTTATTTAATAACTTCGCCTTCTTTTTTGTGTAGAATCATCATATTTCCTGTTGTGTTTGCGCTGAAAACATATAGAACATTAGTATAAAATTAAACGTAACGTATGAATAAACAGGATACATGCGATACTTACTTCAGTTCCATCTCCGCACAGCACACACCCTCAGCGATCATGCATGCTCCTGCGAACATTAACATTTATAAGAAAACATGTGTTAAATTATTATTTACGAAACAAGACGCTAAATATTCGCACTTCGCGCATAACCCTATTTTTCTGTCTTGCACATAATGTGACTCTCGATTTCCGCGACGTAGATAATTAGTAAATTATTCAATTCCATAATTACGTTTGCCTTCTGGATACGTCGGGATGATTTGTCTGGATATTGATGCTTAGGAACACGTGGAATATTCTTGGAGTGTTCGTCTTTACTCTTTACGCACAACGGATACCACATTGAATAAACGGTATGTAATTGTAAGTGTTTGAGAATGGAATTAGTTTCTCACGCCGCCACGCATTCTCATGGCAGCACCTCACGGACAGCGATCCAGCAACGCGGATCGCTGGGCTAGCAGCCAATCAGCGGCCATCGATCAACCGTCGCCGAGATCGATGAACCAATCAGCGGGCGCGTCGGGGTTCTAGAAGAACGGAGAAGACGCGGTTGCGTTCGTCCGCCATTACCTCACTCTCTGTGTGCGAATTGTACCAAACGGAACGTTGTTTTTCTCGCATCGCGATTTCAGCAATTTCCTTGCAATCCCACGCTCTTTTCAAGTACAGTTATTGTGTCATCTCATCTCACCATTCCTCATTATTAAAAAAAGGCAGCGCTTAAAAATAACTCTCGCCTCGCGAATTAATTCAATTCCGCGAACGCCACGTGGCACTCACGCGAGTAGTTTCAAATATCTTCTCGTTATCTTCTCAAAAACAGTGATAAATAGTATCACGGTGGTAAAACGCATCAAGCGTATTGACAATAGTGTGATTTCAAATAAACAGACAAAGTTTTTACACCGCAAACTGTGTCTCTGTGCTTCCTAACCTGTCTTAGACTCATCTCCTTCCCTATCACGTGCTTTCACAAACATTTTTTGGTCCTTCGAGCCGGATCTAAGACAGGAACTGGTGTGTGAACTCTCAACTCAGTGTTAGTGGTGTGAACTCTCAACAAGTGAATCTTCAGCATGGCAGGTGACAAGCCGGTCAAAACAACCACACGATCTCAGGCGTCGTCGCGGCCAACCACACCCACTCTCCAGCTCCCAACAGGGTCTGCAGGGAACCCTCCTATCACAGGGCCAGAGACGAGAGCCTCGTCTCCCTCTGGCGTACCGTCAGAGGTCCTGTCAAGAGCTGAAACTCAGCTCACGAGGTTGGAATCAATGACAGCCCTGAAAAACGACTCCCTAGCTGTGCCCCAAACACCTCTATCACAGAGCTGAAGATATACAGCCAGCAAAGCGACGAGCTGCTCAAGGCGTTTAACAAGGAGCACGCCTATTTTGATGCAGCTTGGCCAAGGATGCATCGCGATCACCCGTACTACACTGAAAAGTGGCTGTTTAGGATGCAAGAGCTGGCGTTGGACGTCAAGATACAGGTCGGAAGGCTCACCGAGGAGTTAGCCCCATTCCAACCTTTGGGTGCCTCCAGCTCAGCGAGCACAGCGTCAGCCCCAGGGAAGCTCCCTGAGCTGGCGTTACCAACATTCGCAGGGGACTATGCAAAATGGCCTGCGTACTGTGAACTCTTCTCAGCTCTTATCATCGCACGCAAAGACCTCACAGATATTGAGAGGCTCCAGTATCTGTTGTCCAGTCTGTCAGGCGAACCAGCTCAGAAGGTGGAAGCTCTGCCTCTGAAGGGAGCCTCTTTCAACCCAGCCTGGGAATTGTTGAAAGAAGCCTACGCCAACAAACGCCATCTCATCCAGGTGCAGCTGGACAAGCTATATGAGGCAAGGCCCACAAATATAAAGGTGCCTGCTGCGCTGAAGCAGCTGATTTCAAATGTGGAGGGAGCGCAAACATCACTCAACTCACTTGGCGTGACCACGAGTCTGGGTGACACCATTTTAACCCACCTCGTGGCACGTCAGCTGGATAAGAGCTCCAGGGAAGCGTGGGAAACTTCCATGAGCTCCAACACGGAATATCCCACCTTCCAGAAGATTAAGGAGTTTATCAACAACAGGGTGAGGGCACTGGAAAGGGCGGAGACTCCACCCTCCCAAGGTGCCACCAGCTCATCTGTCAAGGTCTCCTCCAAAACAACAGCTCAACGAGCTTCAGCCCACACGGCGTCTCAAGCCCCTTCAAAGAGGAAAAGCTTTCCTTGCGACCTCTGCCGAGGCGACCATTTCATTGTGATGTGTCCGACGTTCAGAGGCATGACAGTGCAGGAGCGGAGAAAGGTTGTGGCAAACAACATGCTGTGTTACAACTGCTGCGGTCGACATTCTTCTGCACAATGCAAGTCACCGCACAAGTGCAAGGAGTGTGGCATACAGCACCACACCATGCTGCACATTCCGACCGTGAAGCCAGCACCACCACAACAACAAACTGAGGCAACGCCGTCATCATCCCAGCAACGCTGAAGCTTCGCCGCAGTCGTCGAATCATCTTCTCAGCTCACCCCTGCACTCTCTTCTCAGCAACAGTCTCCCATTGGACATCCAACATGCAGCCACCCTACACTCCTGGCAACTGCCCAGGCTCATCTCAGCTCACCGATGTCAACTCAGCTGGTTCGTATACTTATTGATTCTGGATCCGAGCTTACCTTCGTTAAGGAGGACCTCCTTACCGAACTTAACATCAAGCGATCCCAGTCATCCATATCAATCATTGGCATTGGAGGGAAGAAGTCCACGCAGACAAGAGGAGTCGCCTCACTAACGCTGCGATCAATCCACCGACCGTTGTCAATTTCCCTTCAAGCCCATGTTCTCAGATCAGTGTCTTCGAGAGTGCCCTCAGCCGAGGTGCCCAACCAAGATTGGCCACATCTTACTGGGCTCGCGTTGGCAGATCCTGTCTTTTTAAAACCACGACCTGTCGACATTATCATCGGAGCTGACACATATGGACAAATCATAAGGCCCAACATAATCAGAGGCACGCCATCTATGCCGATCGCTCAGCTTTCGATCTTTGGATGGCTGATACTTGGACCAGTTGCCTCCGTCACCACTCTCAACCAGTCATCGTATCACACTTCACTTGTACAAGAGGGCGAGCCGTCCGTACGTGATTTATTGGAGAGGTTCTGGATTAAAGAGGAGCTCCCGATGGACAATTCATCTCAACTCAACTCTGAAGTTGAGTCTCTCAAATCGCCACCCAGTGTATTGGGCAATTCATATCAGGCAGCTCGTGCATGTTTGAAACGCACTCTCGTCAAGCTTAACAGGAACGATGAGTATCGCAAACTTTATCAAGAATTCATGTCAGAATACGAACACCTCAATCATATGGTAAGAGCACCAACAAATTCAGTTCACAATAATTCAATCTTTTACCTTCCTCATCATGGAGTTCTCAAGCCCGACAGCAAAACCACCAAGTTGAGGGTTGTCTTCAATGGCTCGTGTGCAACATCATCTGGGTACTCTCTCAACGACCTCATGCACACAGGGCGTAACCTTCTGCTCAACATTTCAGACGTGCTGCTCTGGATTAGGCAACACAAGTTCATCTTTGCCATAGACATCACCAAAATGTACCGACAAGTTCGAGTTCATGAAGACGATCAAGATCTCCAACGCATACTGTGGGTGGACGAGGAAGGGAAGGTGTTACAATAAAGAATAGCGGATCGGTGCACAGAAGCTCGTACTCAATTAGCAAAGCACAGAGTTTATTCAAAGCGATTAGGACAGCAAGACAACGTATCTTGTAGAGTTTGTAGATTTAAGTTACAGTTATAATTCGAGTATATTTACAAGGTCAGACACAATAAATTAACAGTTATTTACTCAACACTTTGGAACAATTATTTCACGCACGTTGGTTTAGTTATTACTAAAAGAAGCCTTAGTTTTAAGTGAAGCGTGCGAAGCAAAGTCGCAACGCGTAGCGATTCGAAGTAGTTTCGAAAGAAAGCGCAAGCAAGGTGCGTAAGCAAAGTACGTGTCACTAGCAGAGAGCGTCAGAATTCCAGGAAATCGGCAGTGATTTCCTGGAAGGAAGAAGAGTCCCCCTTCCATCGATCGCAGGTTGATGGAAGGGGCAGTGATCGACGCTCCACATGAGTCAGCGGGCCGTTACCATTGCCTAATTACCGGTAGGCCTGGGAGATGGCGTAAATAGTGTCGCTTTCGCGAACATTCTCCCCGGGATTCATCGCCCGATGAATCTGAATCCAAAATCGACGTACCGGTCAATAAACGTGGACATGGCATAGTCTGTTCGCGTAGCAGTGGCGTGCTGAACTCATGTGGAGGCGTCGCGCAACCCCAGCGTTGAGGCAATGTGTATCTCGCGGCAGCAACGGGCGCGAGCAGCAATGAGAATCTCGCGGCAGCCACGGGCGCGAGCAGCAAAGAGTTATCTCGCGGCAGCAAACGCACGCGAGTAGCAATGAGAATCTCGCGGCAGCAACGGACGCGAGCAGTAATGAATATCTCGCGGCAGCAATGGGCGCGAGCAGCCATGTGCATTTATCTCGCGGCAGCAATGGGCGCGAGCAGCCATGTGCATTTATCTCGCGGCAGCAATGGGCGCGAGCAGCCATGTGCATTTATCTCGCGGCAGCAAACGCACGCGAGCAGTGGTGATTATCTCGCGGCCGCAACGGGCGCGAGTAGCAAAGATTATCTCGCGGCAGCAACGCACGCGAGCAGTAGCAAGGAGTATCTCGCGATGGCAAACGCACGCGAGCAGTAGCAAACGGAATCACAATCGAGCTAGCGGTTGTGACCGAAACTTTCGCCTAAGTAAGGCACGTCTTAGGTGATCGGGAGACGAGACGTATGACGCGTTCGTGAAGCAGTGGTGATCGCGTGTGCGCCATGGACGTCATCGTTGCGGTAAGGTAGCGGTGATGTTGACGTTTGGGGATGACCCCTCGAGTGTCCCTGCTAATCTGAACAGGTAAGAAGGTATACATGTAAGCATATGTACAACGTTATTAATACGAGAAACTAATTTCATAAAGGAGTGGTTAATCGGTCGTGTCCTCTTTGCAGCGGGTCTGAAGGGATGGCAGATATCCCGTGGGTCTGGAGGGATGGCAGATATCCCGTGGGCCTGGAGGGATGGCAAATATCCCGTGGGCCCACTGCTCCAGACTAGTGGTCGCCTCGAAGCCAGCAAATGGACGAAGCGGCCGCGGGATGTCATCGAACAGCGAACAGGAACGGCCCGAAAAGCGTTGCCGGTTATGCGGAGTGTGCTGGTCGAGAAGGGCGTCCCTCTGTGCCCTGGCAGCTCTCCTCCAGTGCGTCCACGGTGTCGGCTCGTGCTTCGAGGAACTCCTTCATCTCGTCGAATGTCGGAGGTGTTTTCGTCTTGGCAATACAGCAAGCTTTGCCCCCTTCCAACGCTCCGATGGTGGTGATGCGGTTTTTCACAAACGCCCTGAGTTCCTCAAAAGTCGGAGGGGTAGTCTGGGCATTGCGCAGGTAATGTAGACGCTCGGCATCCGTCAACGTTTGATCCTGGACCACCAGGGATCGGAATAGCCCTTGGAACGACGGCCAGTCTTTATGTTTGCCTTCGAAGGTAGGTAACGGTATCTTCGGGAGCGAGGACGTAGAACGAGCGGCCACAGCAGTGGAATGGTCACTTGCTCGCTCTCCGGAGGCCAGACGTTCCATCGTACGATTTAGTATCTGCTCCCTTTTCGCCGATTTTCAAACGCGTCAGCGATTCGACGGTTAAGGTCGCGTAGACTTTCAATAAGGCGGCTCATTGTTTGGCAGGTGGAGGTCACATGCGACGGTTGGACGACACACCCGAGTAGAAAAACTGTTTGCGGAAGAAGTTCACACGCGACGGTTACGGCACTACCGAACGTTTGAACTGTTTCACAGGCACCGGATCCGGCTCGAAGGACCAAAAAATGTTACAATAAAGAATAGCGGATCGGTGCACAGAAGCTCGTACTCAATTAGCAAAGCACAGAGTTTATTCAAAGCGATTAGGACAGCAAGACAACGTATCTTGTAGAGTTTGTAGATTTAAGTTACAGTTATAATTCGAGTATATTTACAAGGTCAGACACAATAAATTAACAGTTATTTACTCAACACTTTGGAACAATTATTTCACGCACGTTGGTTTAGTTATTACTAAAAGAAGCCTTAGTTTTAAGTGAAGCGTGCGAAGCAAAGTCGCAACGCGTAGCGATTCGAAGTAGTTTCGAAAGAAAGCGCAAGCAAGGTGCGTAAGCAAAGTACGTGTCACTAGCAGAGAGCGTCTGAATTCCAGGAAATCGGCAGTGATTTCCTGGAAGGAAGAAGAGTCCCCCTTCCATCGATCGCAGGTTGATGGAAGGGGCAGTGATCGACGCTCCACATGAGTCAGCGGGCCGTTACCATTGCCTAATTACCGGTAGGCCTGGGAGATGGCGTAAATAGTGTCGCTTTCGCGAACAGAAGGAAATAGTATTCAGGCTTACGACTGTCACTTACGGAACCAAGGCTGCACCGTTCCTGGCTGTCCGAGCATTGCTACAACTGGCGGAGGACGAAGGGCACCGCTTTCCATTGGCTGTACCCTCCATAACTCACGCACGATATGTCGATGACATTTTTGGCGGCGCTGACACAGGTGAGCAACTCATCAATATTGCACATCATCTCATCGACCTGTGTCACGCGGGAGGTTTTCCACTAGCCAAATGGCATTCAACGTATCCTGCATTACTTGAAGAAATATCCTCCATCGCAAGAGCCTCAAGCTCAATCATCTCACTCGACGACTGCCACACTAAAATTCTAGGGTTGCAATGGAACAGTTTCCAAGACAACTTTACCTTCTCATCAAAGCCAAATTCAACCTCAAGTCCAACGAAGCGCAGCATCCTCTCAGAAGTCTCGCAGGTATTCGACCCACTTGGCTTCCTTGCACCTGTTATAATTCGAGCGAAGATACTTCTGCAGGAATTATGGCTACACAAACTTCGTTGGGATGATCCATTACCACTGCAAGTCACTTCTCATTGGTATGCCATCAGAGACGACCTCACACGCCTGGCCAGGCTCTCCATTCCTAGGTGGTTCAACACCTACTCAACTTCAATTGTGGAACTCCACGGATTCTCTGATGCCTCTCAACTCGCCATGGCAGCGGTAGTGTATATTACCGTAATTTCACCGTCCACAAATCTCAAGGTGTCGACACTAGTGTGCTCCAAGACGAAGGTAGCACCTCTCAAGAAACTTACAATCCCGAAACTCGAACTCACAGCAGCATTGATGCTGGCAAAGCTTACCAAGTACGTTCAAGCGACTCTTCAGTTCAACATTGCATCTACTCATCTGTGGACGGATTCGCAAGTGGCACTTACATGGATCAACTCTCACGCCTTCAGTCGACTGACTGCATTCATCGACGAACAAGGAGTCATACGAGTTGGAGGCAGACTTCACAACGCTAATATAGCTTATGAAGGTAAACATCCTGCAATCTTGCCTCGCAGTTCACGTCTGTCCGATCTGATTATAGACCACGCCCACAAGCAAACTCTTCATGGAGGCACTCAGCTCACTCTCGCCCACATCAGACAAACCTACTGGATCATCGGAGGCCGAGCTCCAGTGAAGTCTCACATCCTGCGGTGTGTGGTGTGTGCTCGACAAAGGGGGATCCGTGCCCATCAACTGATGGGCCAACTACCTCTTTCTAGAGTCACACCCTCACAGCCATTCACCAACACTGGAATCGACTACGCTGGTCCTATCACTCTCAAAACGTGGAAGGGGCGAGGAGCAAAAACACAAAAGGGCTGGATCTGTGTTTTCGTGTGCATGACGACATCAGCTGTTCATCTCGAGCTGGTAACAGACTACTCATCAGAAGGGTTCATCGCAACGTATCGACGCTTCTCAGCCAGACGAGGAATTCCACACACGATTTATTCGGACTGTGGAACCAACTTCATCGGCGCCGATGCAACTCTCAAGAGAATGTTCACCCAGGGCTCACAGCAACATCAAGAATTGGCTTCTCTGTTCCTCAACGACAACACAACATGGTGCTTCAATCCACCAGCCGCCCCCCACATGGGTGGAAAGTGGGAAGCTGTCGTCAAGTCCATCAAACATCATCTTAGACGGACTGTCCATGAGACTGTACTTACATACGAAGAATTCAGCACTCTTCTCACGCAGATTGAAGCTATGCTGAATTCACGACCTCTCGAGCCTCTCAGTGATGACCCTGAGGACCTTGCTACATTGACTCCAGCACATTTCCTCATCGGTAAACCGTTAACAACGTTGCCTGAACCGTCAGTGGAGCACTCTTCTCCTTCACCATCAGCAAGATGGCAACTTATCCAGAAGAAGATGCAGCAATTCTGGTCTCAATGGTCAGCACATTATCTACAACGTCAGCAATCCATCTCCAAGTGGCATCATGCATCCAATGACATCAAGGTCGGGTCATTGGTTCTCATCACTGACGAAAGGCTTCCTCCGAGCAAATGGCCACTTGCACGGGTCCTCACGCTGCATCCTGGAAAGGATGGTCTCACCAGGGTCGTGACTGTCAAGACCGCGACCACCACCTTAACTAGGCCAATCGCAAAGTTGGCAGTTTTGTTTGTTTCAGATTAACATCAGCAACGGCGTTGCTGAGGGCGGGAGAAATGTTTGAGAATGGAATTAGTTTCTCACGCCGCCACGCATTCTCATGGCAGCACGTCACGGACAGCGATCCAGCAACGCGGATCGCTGGGCTAGCAGCCAATCAGCGGCCATCGATCAACCGTCGCCGAGATCGATGAACCAATCAGCGGGCGCGTCGGGGTTCTAGAAGAACGGAGAAGACGCGGTTGCGTTCGTCCGCCATTACCTCACTCTCTGTGTGCGAATTGTACCAAACGGAACGTTGTTTTTCTCGCATCGCGATTTCAGCAATTTCCTTGCAATCCCACGCTCTTTTCAAGTACAGTTATTGTGTCATCTCATCTCACCATTCCTCATTATTAAAAAAAGGCAGCGCTTAAAAATAACTCTCGCCTCGCGAATTAATTCAATTCCGCGAACGCCACGTGGCACTCACGCGAGTAGTTTCAAATATCTTCTCGTTATCTTCTCAAAAACAGTGATAAATAGTATCACGGTGGTAAAACGCATCAAGCGTATTGACAATAGTGTGATTTCAAATAAACAGACAAAGTTTTTACACCGCAAACTGTGTCTCTGTGCTTCCTAACCTGTCTTAGACTCATCTCCTTCCCTATCACGTGCTTTCACAAACAGTAAGGTATTCAAGAAATTGTTTGTCAGGATGTTAGGTTGGATTCTTCAAGATTTATTTAACAATTGCGTCTTCGCGAAACACGCAGTTGGAAATATGGCACAAATATCGGATAACTCGTACGCCTTCACATAACGAAAGATTTAAACACGGTGGAGCACTTGCTCCCGAGTACATAAATTAACACGCACTTCGTGATTTATGATGCCTCGATTTGCTAAAATAAGTATTGGATAATACGGACAGATTAACGGAATCTCGATTTCCACTAGTTTTAGACGTAATTGCAATGCTCTCACACAAATCTCACACAGGATAGTAAAGTTCGCACGTGGTTACTAGAACAACGTTCGCAAGAAGAATCCTACGCACCGCCTCGTGACTCAAGACGCTCTCTCCCCTCTTAACCTCGAAGCCCCTAGATGAGCGCACCTCATATCTAATTTCCTCCTTTCGCGCGCCATCTATTGCGCGAATCTTACAGTTTCGGCCAACCTGACACTGTTGTTCGACCCCGAACAACCATACAATTTCAAAAATAAAACGCTTTACAATCCTTCAAATAGCTTTGAAATCTAACAAAATATACATATTATTTCTATAAAATTATTTCAAAAATCAAACTAAAAAATTTTTTTTTTTTTCACAATTACTGTTCTTAACTTAACTATATACAATGTAAATTAAAGTTTTATTCGCTTAAATTTTGTGGTTGGGATTGCGACTCATCATCGGTTTCCTTATTTACATTATCATCTGTCCCTCCCGCGTTTGCGTCATTTTCTGATGCAGTATCTTTAATTCGAATCCAAGGCTTTATTTTATCTGCAGACAGAATTGTATTATACGGTTTCGACGATACGTTATATCCCGGTATGTCCGTAATCACAAAGCGATTTTTCTTTAAGATTGCTTTTACCTGGTACGGTCCTTTGTATTTTGGCTCTAATTTTGTATTTGTGCCTACTTTGTGTTGTAACTTTTTTACTAAAACAAAATCTCCTACCTTGTATTTCGTAATCTTTTTGTGTCTTTTATCAAATTGTACTTTATTATATTCTTGTAATCTACGGTTGACGTCTTGTGCTGACAGCTGAGTGTTTATTCTTTGCTGAGAGTAATCTCTATCTAATTTTCGTAACTCATCTATCACTGTACACAAATTTTCATCTTTTATTTTTCTTTGTTCAAAACCAAATAAAGCTTTGCTAGGAGTTGAATTTATAGCTTTGTTAAGTGTATTGTTGATAACATATTGGACTGATTTAATTTTCTCTTTCCATTCTGTTGGGTCTTTTACTATCTTAGCCAGGGTTGACTTTAAAAATCGGTTAACCCGTTCTACCTGTCCATTAGCCCACGGGGAAGCTACCGCAGTTAACACATGAGTGATTCCTCTTTCTGTTACAAAGTTTGCGAAATTATTAGACGTGAAAGCTGTGCCCCTATCACTAATGATTCTCTTAGGATGTCCCAACAAACTGAAAACGATTTCCAAACAGTCTAGCACTTCATCTGTGCCTGTAGATTTAGTGGCGAACAGCCATACAAATTTAGTAAAAGCATCTATTATTATGAATATATGTTTAAAATTATCTATAGTTTCTGCTAAGGGTCCAAAATGGTCTATATGTACCGTTTGAAAAGGAATTGTTTCTTTTTCGTAAATTAACATTTCTCCTTCTGGTTTCCCTGCTGCGATAGAATATGATAGGCACTGAATGCAGTTATCAATGTAATTTCTTACCTTGATTTTAAGATTTGGAAACCAATAATGATTCAAAATTCCATATAGAGTTTTGTCCACTCCTACGTGTCCTACTTCATCATGATACAGTCGGATAATGTTATTTACCATTGCTTCTGGTACCACAAATAAATCTTTATCTTTGTATTCTTTAAATAAAACTCCATCAATTAGTTTGAAAATTTTGCTGCCATATAATTCAATTTGTTCAGCAATTTTTTTTAATTTAGGATCTGCTAACTGTTTAAATAAAAGTTCATCTTCTTGCGAAATAACATTAACCGTTAGTATATAACGACTTAGAAAATCTACATGCGTCATTTTGTCTGACGACCTATGTACAAGTTCGAAATTGTAGTTTTGAAAGGTTAAAGTCCACCTCGCTATTCGTGGATTTATATTTATTTTCTTTACCGCTAACGCTAATGCATTACAATCGGTTACGATTCGGAATGCTATTCCCTGTAGATAAACGTGAAAACGCTCTAACGCTTTTACGATTGCTAACGTTTCTAGTTCGAAACTATGATATTTTTCTCCGGTTCATTTGTGGCTTTACTAAAATAGGCGATAGGAGCCATGTCGCCCGTTTTTTGTTTTTGTAACAGTATTGCCCCGTATCCTTGATTACTCGCATCTGTTTGTAACTCTGTTTCCACTGAGGGGTTATATATACGCAAAACAGGAAACGAAATTAATTCCCCTTTTAACAGATCAAACGCTTGCTTACATTCATCATCAAAATTAAAGATTTTATCCTTTTTCGTTAACTCGTGTAAAGGTCTTGCCTTTAACGCATAGTTTTTAATGAATTTTCTAAAATAATTTGTTAAACCCAAAAATCCCTGTACTTGTTTAACGTTTTGAGGATATTTAAAGTCGGTAATGGCTTGTGTATGACGCTTATTTAAAGTAATACCATTCGCTGATACGACATAACCTAAAAATTCAATCTTTCTTTTTAAGAACATGCATTTGGACAGATTCAGTTCTAACCCGTATTTTTTAAGAGTGATTAGCACTTCACGTAGAACTCGTAAATTTTCAGATATCGTGGTTGAATGTATCAAAATGTCATCTATATAGAGCAAAATCTTACCACTACGCAGTAGTTCATCTAATATATAAAGGAGCCTTTTTTGAAATTCCGCAGGTGCCTCAGAGTACCCAAAAGGCATCTTCACATATTCATATTGACCGTAGGGCGTTGCGAAAGCGAAATACTTTGTATCATCCGGATGGATTTCAATCTGGTGGAAACCGTCTCGTAGGTCCAACTTTGTGAAAATCTCCTTTCCGTACAATTGATCCAACTGGTCTTCAATAATTGGAAACGAGTATTTCTGAGGGTTAATTCGCTGGTTTAACGGCCGCAGGTCTAGTACCATCCGTTCCCTTCCGTCCTGTCTGATAACTAAAACAACCCTCGCACAGTATGGTGAGATACTTGGTTTAATTATACCTCTTTTTAATAAACCGTCTGTAATTTTTCTTAACATTTCCTTTTCATGAACAGACATCCTTCTGGGAGCGTATCTGAAGAAAGAAGTGTCTTTTAAATGTACTCTAATTTTGTATTCTGTTGAGAAGTAAAGTTATCGTACGTCGATAGGCTCACTGCAGTTGCGTGAGAAAACCTCTATACTATGGCGCCAGAGCGCACCACTCGCGTTACTGCTGTTCATTCGACAGTTGGTCTGTGACCGTTGCCCACAAGAGTGTTCATAAAATACAGTGCAATTATACTCAAGCTATCTTTCTCTTTAATAACGTCCCTCTTTCCTTTCGATAATTACAACAGGTTATGGGCCCAGGCAAGCAGCCTGCGTAAAACTTGATTGTCGAGGCTAGAGGGCGATAGAGAGAAAACGGTTATCTCGATTTCATTTTTCGTGGTGGTCGACACGTGGTCGCCATTGTAGTGTGCCGGTAATAAACGCGTGCGGAAAAAGAATCAAACGAGAATGGCGGAATCAACTCTGACTAAGAATATCAAGAAGTTTGATGGCACGAATTTTCAAGCGTGGAAATTCCGAATGAATTCGATGCTTATCGCGAACGCGATTCAAGACATTGTACTGGGCGCGCGAGTGATGCCTGCAGACGCGGACTCGGTCGATGGCAAAAAATGGGTGAAAGACAACGCGACGGCCATGTGCATAGTCTCCTCGTCGATAGAGGATTCTCAGCTCGACTGTATGCTCAACTGTACTACAGCGAAGCAAATGTGGGACAAACTGGCGAGAATCCACGAGCAGAAGTCAGCGTCGAACAAGATGCTCCTGCTACAAAAGTTCCACGGACATCGCATGGATTCAAACGAGTCGGTTGTACAACACGTTTCCCGGATACAAAACATGGCGTCTCAACTGAAAGATCTGGGAGAAGCGGTGTCGGGCACGGCCATAATGGGCAAAGTTCTTGGAAGCCTACCAACAAAGTACAACGCTCTTCAGACAGCATGGGACAGCGTACCCGAAGCAAGTCAAACCCTTGATAATCTTTTGGAACGACTATTGAAGGAAGAACGAAGACTCGAAGGCGAAAATGACGTCACTCAAGCGCTAGCCGCTGTTAGTCTTGGCGAGAACAAGAAGAAAAGGTCCGCCGCAAATCAAAACAACAACAGTGAGAAGAACCGCGAAAGTAGAAATACGTGTGTCGAGTGTTTCTACTGCAAAAGAAAAGGACACCTTGCTCGAGATTGCCGGAAAAAGAAAAGGGACAAGAAAAATACCGGTGAAAATCCTAGCGAGTGTGCGTTCGTCGCTTCGACAAGTGAACAAAAGCAACAAGTGAAATCGGAGACAGTGTCGAGTAGTGAGGTCGTAGAACGACTCATGGCAGTCGACACAAGCGATGTCTGGATTACCGATAGCGGTGCGTCCAGACATATCACTTACCGACGGGACTGGTACAGTGAGTTTGAACCAAGCAGTGGCGAGTCAATATCGCTCGGGGACAATGGCGTGTGCGACATTACCGGTAGTGGCACTGTGCTCATTGACAGACTAGTGAACGGTAAATGGTGCGGAGCTCGAATTGAAAACGTGCTCTACGTCCCAAAGATTCGAAAGAACCTGTTTTCGGTCGGCGTTTGCACTGAAAAAGGTTTCGATGTCTTGTTCAAAGGAAAACAAGTGACAATTAACCGTGACGGTGAAGTTTTCGGTGTTGGTGTACAACAAGACAATCAGATTTACCGAATGCTTTTCAAAGCAAGAAAGTCAAGTGTTGCGAGCGAAGCAAATATGTCAACAGTCAATTTGTTTGTCTGGCATGAACGAATGGGACACGTGAACAATAAAGTTTTGCGCGAAATGACGCAAAAGGGGCTAATTCGCGGTGTGAAATTAGCGGACATTGACAATTTCTTCTGTGAATCGTGTGCTCTCGGAAAAGCACACAGGCTACCGTTCAAGAAGAACGAGATAAAACGAAACACAAAACCGGGAGAATACATACATTCGGACGTCTGTGGACCATTCTCAACAGAGTCGATCGGTGGTGCAAGATTCTGTATAACTTTCAAGGACGATGCATCGGGATTTCGGTATGTTTACTTCCTGAAACACAAATCTGATGTTTTCGACACTTTCAAGAAATACGAAAGGTTGATTGACAACAAATTCGGCAAGCCTATGAAGGTGTTACGTACGGACAATGGACGAGAGTATTGTAACCGTGAAATGAAACAATATCTCGAGGTTCGTGGTATCGAGCTGGTAAACACGGCACCTTACACTCCCCAGCAGAACGGGAAAGCCGAGCGCGACAACAGAACGATTATCGAAAGTGCGCGCACGATGATAACGGCAAAGAAACTTCCTCTGTCGCTCTGGGCAGAAGCAGTCAGTACAGCAGTGACCGTGCTCAACCGAGTATTGGCAACCGGTAAAGAGAAAACGCCATACGAGATCTGGTTTGGAAAAACACCAGATGTATCCCATCTTCGAGTGTTCGGATCGGATGCGTACATGCACATAGACAAACAATTTCGCAAGAAATTAGATCCGAAGGCCACAAAACTCATTTTTGTTGGGTATCAGAACGACTCGATGAACTATCGTTTGTATAACCCTCAGAACAAGAAAATATCTGTATCGAGAGACGTCACGTTCAACGAGAAGTCGCAGCCTGGGGCAAAGAAGGGAGAAGAACTCAAATACATCCTCCCAACGGACGAAAATGAAGACACAGCAGAACCCTGCGAACAGCGAGAGGAGGAAGAACGTCAGGAAGCTCAAGGAGAACCTGAAAGAAACTTGGAACGGGCAGTTACTCGAGAAGAAAATCGAAATCAACCGGAAAACAATAGACAACTGCGGGACCGAGCAAATATCCGACCACCAATAAGGTATGAGGTCGACTTCGCTGAGTATAATCCACCAAACACATTTCAGGAGGCTATGAACAGTGCCGAGGCAAAAAATTGGGCCGAGGCGATTCAGGAGGAGTTCGCCGCACACGACCAGAACGAGACGTGGTCGATCGTACCAAGGAAATCGGACTGGAAGCCCATAGATTCGAAATGGGTGTTCAAGGTCATACGAGACACGTCAGGCGACGTATATCGGTACAAAGCGAGACTTTGTGCACGAGGATTTCAACAAAAAAGGGGACTCGACTACACGGAGACCTTCTCGCCAGTCGTGAGATACGACTCGCTAAGAGTTCTACTGGCCATGGTGGCCGAACAGGACTTGGAGCTCACACAGTTCGATGTGAGAACAGCCTTCCTCCACGGCGAGCTGAAGGAAGAGATCTACATGGAGATACCGGAAGGACTCAACGTCAAGAAAGAAGACAAACGTGGCTTCGTGTGCAAACTGAACAAGTCGTTGTATGGCTTGAAACAAGCACCCAGGTGCTGGAACGAAAAGTTTCGTGAGTTCCTGGAAAAATATCGGTTTCGGGAAGCGGAAGCAGACAAGTGTATCTTTCGAGGACAGGTAGAAGGTGTAGATGTATTTTTAGCGCTTTTTGTAGACGACGGACTCATTGCAGCGAAAACAAGTAAAGCCCTTGAGTCGGTGATAAAATCGCTTGAAAACGCGTTCGAAATTACGATCGGGGATGGAAAATTATTTGTCGGGGTACAAATAGAAAGAAATCGAGTAGAGAAAACCTTGTTCTTGCATCAAGAAGCGTACGTAAAGAAACATCTTATTAAATTCAAGATGATCGATGCAAAAGCGGCAACTGTTCCAGCCGACCCGCACGCGCGACTAGTTCCAAACGTTCGCGATGACGAAAACCGAAATACAGTACCGTTTCGAGAAGCAGTGGGCTCGTTAATGTTCCTTGCAGTTGTGACGCGGCCGGATATTGCATATTCGGTGAATTCAGTCAGTAAATTTCTTAGCAATCACAACGAGAGCCACTGGCAAGCTGTAAAACGAATCTATCGGTACTTAGTTGGAACAATGCAAGTCGGGATAATGTACAAAAGCGGCGGGAGTAACTCGGAGTTACAGGGGTTCTCAGACTCGGATTTCGCAAGCGACGTGGAGACGCGTAGATCTACCACGGGGTATGCGTTTTGTCTATCAAACGGAATTGTGACATGGTCGTCCCAACGACAAAAGCTAGTCACACTCAGCACAACGGAGGCTGAGTACGTCGCGGCAGCAGCGGCTGCAAAAGAGGCCATTTGGCTGAGAAAATTGTTAAACGATCTCGGGTGTCTACCGGCAACTGCGACAGTTCTGCGAGTAGACAATCAAAGTGCAATCCGGTTAATAAAAAATCCGGAGTTTCACAAGCGAACGAAGCATATAGATATTAAGCATCACTATGTTCGCGAAACTGTAGAAAGCGGAGAAATCTCGGTAGAATATGTTCCTACGGATCAGCAGCTGGCTGATGTATTTACTAAAGCACTTCCAAAGAGACAGTTTCAGTATCTATGTAATGGTTTAGGCATAGGATCCTTGACGCACTCAAATGGCGGGAGTGTTGAGAAGTAAAGTTATCGTACGTCGATAGGCTCACTGCAGTTGCGTGAGAAAACCTCTATACTATGGCGCCAGAGCGCACCACTCGCGTTACTGCTGTTCATTCGACAGTTGGTCTGTGACCGTTGCCCACAAGAGTGTTCATAAAATACAGTGCAATTATACTCAAGCTATCTTTCTCTTTAATAACGTCCCTCTTTCCTTTCGATAATTACAACATATTCATCCTGAACAATCTCGACCTCCAATTTCTCAATCTCATTTAACATATTAATTAATTCATTTTTACTATTTGGATCCAAATCTGAATCCAGGCTTTCTAATACAATGTCTATCTTATCGGGTTCATTTATAACATTAATAGTTGAAATATTACTTATGATATTCTCCTGGATTTCAGGATGTTCAAAGACAAAATTCCCTTCTTGAAATATAAGTCTAATTTTGTTTTCTTTAAAGAATTCTCTGCCCAGAAGTATATCATAGTCCATTGTGCTGTCGTCTACGACCAACAATGTTACATCACTCCACTCATTATGTGGTTTTCCTAAACAAATCTGATCTACAATCTTTCCGTAAATGGTTATTACTGAACTATTCACGCCTTTCAAACTCAAACGTTTACTAACTTGTAATAATTTGTTATTAAAGAGATGTTTTTCAAAAATGGATTTTTTAATCAAGCTTACTGGACTGCCCGTGTCCACTAATGCAAAAAAATTTTCGTGGTTTCCTAAACTAAAAACTGAGACGCAGGGCGAACCCTTTTCTACCAGATGAATTCTGCCTGATAATTCCAGCATCGCAGCTGATGACTCCTCTCCGATTTGTACTGCTTCGGTGGAATCCTCGTCCTTCGCCGATAGTTCTTCCGTCAACAGATTAAGCGTTGGCGCCGGTTCCGCTTTCTTGGAGCGGCAGGTGCTGCTTCCGTGCCCCTTCTCCCTGCATTTGAAACAGGTCATGTTCGCCGTCCGGCAATCCTTCGCCAAATGACCTATACGCTGGCAGTGGTCACATCTCTTGTCTGTTATAGTTGAAAATTTCGGAGTCTCTTTGGCCACCGACTCAGATTCCGGAACCACGCTGTCCTCGGTGATTCTTCGGATGTGTTCGATGAATTCTGGGATACTGGTCGCCCAGGTATTCAGCGCAAATTTTCTCAGCGCGGGATCCTTAACCCCGTCGGCTAAAAGTTCTACCTTTTCTCTCTCTGTCAGCTTAAGGAGTTGCATTAATTTTAACTTGTCCTCAGCATAATCTGCGAATTTTTCTGATTTGGACTTCCAAATACGGCTGCTTACTCTTGCCAGGGTTGTGGTTACTGTCTCCGTGCGCTGGAAATACGCCCGTATTTGCCGCTTGAAATCCTCCCAAGTGGCTACTGTACTTACTTCTTGGCGATTGTACCAGTTCAGAGCCCGTCCACTCAATTGATTTACTGCCGCCATTACTAGTACTTCTCCACCGATTTGATGTATTTGACCGATACTGTCTATCCTTTCTAACCAGATTTTTACGTCGTCTTCCTCCGAACCTGCGAAGGTCGGTATTAATTTGGCGGTGAATTTTATTTGACTCCAATTTTGAAGAGCATTTGATTGTGAACTCGTGCTTGGAGTGGGGGAAGGTCCCGCAATTTGTCTTGTCGTTTCTCGTCGCAGAAACGTCGAATTGTTGGCTTCCAACGCCTGTAGAACTGCCTGCACTATGTCTTGAATATTGGCCGAGGCCATGTGACCGGACGTTGGATCCTGACTTGCTGGGAGTGACCCTATGCTCCTTGGATTCTGAGCACCTTCCTCTTCCATCGTTCGATCATCCAAAGTTGTCGGACCTGTGATCGTTATTGATTCCGGCCATCCATTTCTTTCGAAATGGTCGGTCAAACGGTCAAACAATACCACTCGCGCACCTTTAGTATCTAGGTTGTGTTGTCTACCTAGCTCACGTAAGCCTTCAATGTTCAATTGTTCTAGTTGCACCCGGTTCATGACGACCTTTTCTTCTCGAACGTTCGTTTATGAATTTGGCCGCTTCCGGCAATAGTTTTTCTGTCACCGAATGTAAAGATGGCGTCTTCCGGCACCAGTTTTTCAGTTATACGGATTGACACCCGTGACTTGAAAAATTTTAATTTTCACGCACAGCTTTTAATTAACGTTCACTGATAGCGCGATCCGATCACTCCAGGGTATGGAGAAAACTTTAGACCGATTAGTTCCCGGCACTTGGGACTGTATCCCACTTCTGAAAAATACTGTAAGGTATTCAAGAAATTGTTTGTCAGGATGTTAGGTTGGATTCTTCAAGATTTATTTAACAATCGCGTCTTCGCGAAACACGCAGTTGGAAATATGGCACAAATATCGGATAACTCGTACGCCTTCACATAACGAAAGATTTAAACACGGTGGAGCACTTGCTCCCGAGTACATAAATTAACACGCACTTCGTGATTTATGATGCCTCGATTTGCTAAAATAAGTATTGGATAATACGGACAGATTAACGGAATCTCGATTTCCACTAGTTTTAGACGTAATTGCAATGCTCTCACACAAATCTCACACAGGATAGTAAAGTTCGCACGTGGTTACTAGAACAACGTTCGCAAGAAGAATCCTACGCACCGCCTCGTGACTCAAGACGCTCTCTCCCCTCTTAACCTCGAAGCCCCTAGATGAGCGCACCTCATATCTAATTTCCTCCTTTCGCGCGCCATCTATTGCGCGAATCTTACATAATAGAATGGCAGTGACAGTCAGTGCCGACAAAATCGAAGAATATTCCACGTGATCCTAAGCATCAATATCCAGACAAATCATCCCGACGTATCCAAAAGGCAAACGTAATTATGGAATTGAATAATTTACTAATTATCTACGTCGCGGAAATCGAGAGTCACATTATGTGCAAGACAGAAAAATAGGGTTATGCGCGAAGTGCGAATATTTTGCGTCTTGTTTCGTAAATAATAATTTAACACATGTTTTCTTATAAATGTTAATGTTCGCAGGAGCATGCATGATCGCTGAGCGTGTGTGCTGTGCGGAGATGGAGCTGAAGTAAGTATCGCATGTATCCTGTTTATTCATACGTTACGTTTAATTTTATACTAATGTTCTATTTGTTTTCAGCGCAAACACAACAGGGAACATGATGACTCTACACAAAAAAGAAGGCGGAGTTATTAAATAAATGTTCTGATATCACCCCTACTACGCACCACTGGTTAAGGGACGTACTGTATATTAATGTATATATTGAAAGTTCCTGTTTGGATTTATATTATTTTGTAACAATTGTAATCACACTGTAATCACATATATTTAAAAGAAAAGAAATAAATACTTTTTGAAATAAATAGAATTAATTATTTAATAAATTGCAGTATCTTCTTGATAGTTATGTAAGGGTAGGGATACACCTGTAGGGGCGGCCGTGTGACGTCACGCGTAGGGAATTCTTTGCCAATTCTGAACCTCAGATGGCGCTGTTATACGTGTGAGGCGAACGGCAGGATCTGCCGTCGATCTGCCGTCCGTCTGCCGTCCGTCTGCCGGCAGATCCGTAGTCGAGTGCGGACGTAGGTTGCGCCGCAGCTGCCGGCAGATCCTGCCGCCCGATCTGGTTATCAGGGAAGTAAACGAAATAAATTGTTATCGAGTTTGGTAATATTTTGAAAACAATTTACATCCATAAATTTTTATTTAATCGAACCAGTACCGACCTCCTAAAAACGTCCAGAAAACGTTTTAAAAACGTCCAGAAAACGGTCTGGTTTGTGAAAATGGACGTTTCTAGGACCTTTTCTGGACCTTTTCTGGACGTTTTTAAAACGTCTTTGTGCTATCTGGGTGATTAAGAAGTATTATATAGAATGCGCAATGCGGGTGGCAGTCGTGGGAAAGATGCCCTAGTAGCATTTTCGGTTGGCCAACGGTAGCCAACAGTTGGGAATTAGTTGGGATATAGTTAGAGTCTTGCCTACAAATTCCCAACATAGGGCTTACGGCAAAAAACTTACGACAGTTTGCCAACGAATATTCAATGTTGGGCCTATAATTACTATGCGTAGTAATGCCAACCATGGTTGGTTAATTAACAAACAATTTACAACGATGATTAAATGTCGTCTTACAAACGTCAGAAAATTTGCTACATCCAAACACCTGTTATTATATTCCAAGTTGTGGTTTTTCTTTCCTTATTTATAAATACGTAAAGAAGACGTCTGTCTTAAGACGAATGTGAAATCTTAAGGAACGAGTCTAAAGGTCGAATGATATTTTGTAGAATATTTCGCGTCACTGCATAGTTTTTAGAAACACTTAATACTTGTTATGTACCTAAAAATTAGAACTGTTTACAAGTAAGTGTATTGGATAGTTGCAAACAGCGGTTGCTTTCTAAGCGGAAAGTCTGAGTTCAATTCCCCTCCTCAACGCGAAATTTTTTTTTCCTAATCCAGACCTGAAGAAGACGTCTTTACAACGTCTTTTGAAGTTGTTTAAGACGCCTTCTGGAAAGAAACATTCAATGGGGCTTTTACGGTAAGCTCTATAAATAGTAGGGCAAGAGTAGGAAAGCCTACCTTGGCCCTCTGTTGTTGGCCCAACCTGAAAAAAAAGTGCCAAATCTAACTGTTGGCCAACTAAAATTATGTGCGTGGCCCAACTGTATGCCAACAACAAATGCTACTAGGGTGTTGGGCAGAGCTCGAGGGCAGGAAGAGGATACCTATTAAGGGGGTAGACACGGGTAATGCAGCGCGCTGTATACCGACACAATCTGGCCCAAAACATGGGTTTGGGAAATTACGTTGTTTGTCCTTATATAAACAGATTTTGAGCTGGGCGAGGTCTCATTTGAAAGAGGAAGGTTCACTACAGCCCGCTCTGGTCATGGCTCAACGAGATTGTGTTGATATCTGATAATATGAGTGTCCAAAGTAGAGAAAAAATCGACAAAATACACTCGTGGATTCCAAGTATTTGTAGTTCACTAAAAGAGTTTTATGACTCAAACAATGACCAGAGCGGGCTGCATTGAACCTTCCTCTTTCGAATGAGACCTCGCCCAGCCCAAAATCTCCTCATATAAGGACAAACAACGTAATTTCCCAGACCCATCTTTCGGGCCAAATTGTGTCGGTATGCAGCGCGCTGCATTACCCTTGTCACGTGGCGTGTCTACCTCCTTAAGTATTTTTAGGTCACTAAAAGAGTTTTGTGACTCAAACGGTGAGCAGAGTGCTCTGCATGGAATCTGCCTCGTTCGAATGAGACCTCGCCCAGCCCAAAATCTGCTCATATAAGGACAAAAAACGAAAAATCCCAAACCCATGTTTCAGGTTAGATTGTCGGTATTACAGCGCATTGCATTACACGTGTCACGTGGCGTGTCTACCCCCTTAAGAACGTCCATTTTCACAAATCAAGCCGTAGACGTTCAGACCTAAAATGGACGTAAAATGGACGTTTTTAAAACGTCCTGTGCTATCTGGGATGTTTGAAGCGTTTCAAAGCGTTTCTCGGAGTGTGGTATGAAAAAGTTATTAAGAACAATGGTTCAGTGCACCGTGCCTTTGTGCAAAAACAGATCAGATTCTGAAAATTGGAAGAAAAGGAATGATGGTAACAGTAACAACCGGAAAGTTACTTTCCACAGGTATTGAGGTTATTTTATTAATTCATAATGGAACAAATTATTATATTTAATACGTTCACTACCGCCTTTTAAGGAAAAATATATAAAGGTATACTGGGTATAGTCGTTTCATCCTAAGAAAAATCCTGTTCCCCCCAGGGATGATTCTGAGGAGGCGCTGGTTGACCGACTCCCCACTTAACCGCCTACGATTTTCTCCGCCTTACCGTCTGTTACCTCTTTGTCAACCGTTCCGCACGCGACGCCTTCATATACACGGTGGCACTATTATTTCCGAATACGCACGGTAACCGCCTACGTTTTATAAAAATTGTTTTGCTGTTATTTTGATATAAATCCTAAAAAAGACATAATAAATGGCATTCTAAATAGACTATTTAGAACACCTCCTAAACTGATGTTATATCTGTTCGGAACCAAAGAATTACCGGGTAGATACACTGCACTCCTGCAGTATTGACATTGACATCGGTCACGTCACGCCCTCGGAGGGGCAGGGAAGTCAGCAGGTAAAGTGCTGCGAGCAATAGCCTGCGTCGGGCCAGAGTTGGGCATTATTCGGCTAAATTTTTATTCGAATAAGTATTCGAATAAATTTGTGCGAATAAATTTTTATTCGAATAATCTTCGAATAAAAAAATCGAATAAAATGACATTATTCGACAATAACGAATAATTCTGTATTTGATTGAAAACTTATCCGAATAATTTCTTATTCGAATAAGAATTTAGTCGACCCAACGGACGAATAAAATGATCACGTGATTTCGGCGATGTATCATGACACCGCTGACTGACACCCGTGAGACCTAATGTTTTAGGTTAAGTAACTCTTGTCATAGCTCGCACTTTGTAGGAAGATGTAAGACCGCGGTACTACATAGAGTGGCGTTTTGATTTATTTTAAATAAAATTCGCTCACGGCAATCCATTTAAACTAATGAAAAAATCAATCTCCTTTTAAAACTACTCTTTGCTCAAATAAGGCATCGCTTAGCCTATTTGCTTTTCCTGAATTGATAATTGTGGCGAAGGAAAATAATCGTTCCACCGGTGCTGATGAAGGTAATGTGGTATTATACTGTAGAAATATGTGTTTGATTGGTGGGAAATTATTTAAAATGCTGTACTCGTTATTAGACTAAGCGATGCATTATTTGAGTATAGAATGGTATTAAAAGGAAATTTGTTGGATTAAGATACAATATAAAAACACATTTTATGAAAAGAGTGTATATTTTTTTCCTAATCCTTCTAATATAATTCAATTATAAGTAACTTGTTTCCAATTTAGTAATTAGCCAAAAAACATAGCATAAGTTGCTCTATAACTAACTTGGAATATATGCATATGTGAATATTCGCATGACTATTTGTATGCATTTAAAAACGTTCAATGAACGGTTATGTTGGACACAGTACAGACTTCCATCGATAGATGCCGGGTATCACATTTATTCGTCGTTCATTCAGGTCGAATAACGAATAAGTTCTTATTCGAACGAATCTGGCTAGAATAACGGTACAGATTTATTCACGAATAACGAATAATTTTTCGTCGAATGATATCGTCATTTGTTATTCGCGGATAAATCTTGGGTATTTATACGAATCCGTATCCGAATGAAAATTTAGCCGAATAATGCCCAACTCTGCGTCGGGCCCGTAGGCGGTAGTGGGGGCTGCGCAGAACGGCCACGAATCGGTCGGGGCATAGGATTTTTCTTAGGATGAAACGAGTATAGAAGTGTAGGACGATGACTATGAAAGATCTTAACATGAAATTCGGCAAATTGCAACTTTACATCAAAATATCTCAGCTCCTAAGGCACGTAGGAACAAAACGAAGACACTTTTCTTATGTAAATCAAACCCAAGCTATCCATTAAGATCATTCAAAACCTAATCGGATCAGCCGTTATTGAGATTCGGTAATCTCAGGGTTCTTGATAGCGGGTCGTGGCGTAATAGATACACTCTGTGTCTCGCGCTGCGCATATATCTATATATACTTGGCGCGAGACACTACCGTGTCTCTTGATCCCCCCGCGGAGCCCGAGGTGGCCGAAGCAGTCACCACTGGTGACTCACCAGTCACGACGTCACGACGCGTATTCGATTTGCTCGTACACTCGTCTTTACTTTATTCATTGGTCGCTATTACAAGACTCGAATTTGTTTCATTCTATGAATGAACAGTTGGGTATACATTAGGCCAACATGAAGAAATTATGCACACATACAGAAAGTCTATGAAATTTGAAATGAAGAATTCTCAAAACCACTATTAATATGCTTTCGTTTACAGTACGAAACAAAGAATTCGTAATTCTTATGTCAGTACGATTGCTTCAAAATATCGTGTCTCTGGTTTACGTTTCGGACCACCCACGAAATACAGCGTTTCGTCGATACTTGACATCTTTGTAAACCTTGAATCTCGCTATCTGCTCCATTTGTGAGACTGTTCGGAAACGAACGACACTTCAGGACTGCCCGCTGGCAGGCAGTTGAAAGGGATAATTTGCGTGGTAAGATGCCAACATGCGTCTTGCACTAAAGAAAAATAACTTTTATCAGAATATTCTACATTTTTAACTTGTTCAAGTGACTTAATGACGTAATGTTAAACAGATACAAAAATACGTTTAAAAACGGGTGGTTGCTTCTTGGATGGTCAAATAAGCCTCATCTGCGTGCTTCGTAAAATACTTCATGAAGACTTTATCGATGGATGGGTAAACAGAGTCAGTAGAGAAAAAATATGTAGTTTATTGGACGCCCGGTTTGAAGTCAGTCGGTTGTATTGGTGTACCGACGCGTGTATCTAGATTTGGTCTCATTAACGGGCGTAACTTCCGTCGCTGGCGACCGTGACACTACACGTCCGAATGTCTCACGGCAACTTAATGATGTAAGACCGGTTCGTTCATGTAGGGTAGAAAGTCTTAGTCAAATTTTGATAATAATAATGTATATCTCACTTTTAACAAATACAAAAAAATATTACGTTTAAAACGGGGTGTTACAAGGTTGGGTGTTCAAACTAGACTGCTTCCCTCGCTTCGTACCATCTTTTTCACAAATCTTTTCGGTGGAGGGGTAGACAGACTCGGTAGGGAAACAAACTTTCTTATTGGGGAAATTGACATTAGTCAGTGCTATTGGTGAGTTGGAAGAGAAACGGGGATGGCAACGAGTGACCGCCTACAAGATACAGCGGACACTCTCCAGAGTAAAAAAAACCTAACCGCTAGCCCTTGCACTTTCACGGTCAGCGGGAGATTTCCGGACCACGCGCGGGTAATAAACTCATAAAGTCCTTAGACCTTGGGAACATTTGGTGACTGCAAGGAAATTTCGTTAATAAAGGTGGGATCAGACGGCGCGTGAATCGGCGATTCACGCGCCGTCTGATCGGTCATGGCTCGGCTCGCCCAAGCTCGCCAAGCCGACTTGGCGAGCAAGACGAGCCGAGCAAGATCGCCAAGCCACGAGCCGTCTGATCGGTCATGGCTCGGCTCGCCCAGGCTCGCCAAGCCGACTTGGCGAGCAAGACGAGCCGAGCAAGATCGCCAAGCGACGCGTCGTCTGATCGGTCATGGATCGGCGAGTCGGGCTCGCCGAGCCGACTTGGCGAGCTAAACGAGCCGAGCAAGATCGCCAAGCCGTTGGTTTCATAATATTGTAAGTCCGGGAGAGTCCGACCACTTTTTGGAAAAGAAATTGTAGCATCGTTGTTTGGTAGTTCCTGAATAATCTACTATATTACAGAATTCTTTCAAATTTCGTACAAAACTAATTTGGAATACAAGAAACCCTTGTACAAAGTTTAAAATCGATTTACCGCATAGTTATCGATAAATTGTTAATTAAAGTTGATGCATTTTAACACGGTGGCATATGGCAAAGTCAAAAAAGGAGGGTTATAGTTTCAGTTTTTCTTCTGAAACAGGAAAACCATATTTAAGAAATGTACCAAAATTGGCACAAAAGAACATCGAAATGTCAGGAAATGAGTTTATTAATTTCTGTAAAACGGACCGCTTAGTTTCCTCGTAAATGCCCATAAAAACATAGGATCACGTGCAAATTTTTTAGAAACTACGTAAGCTGTCAACGTGGCAACGTCGCACAATCGATATGTTTAGACATTTAAATATCGAACGAAGATTCAGATTCATTGAACGTTTTTTCTGACATTTTGGTTACAAAAACGCTCCGAATGAATGTGACGTTGTCAGACCTGCTGCTCCAATTCACTACGCTAACCAATTTAATATTCTATTTTTGTAGTACAATTATTTATATTAACATTGAACTTTTTAAAATATATATACATGATGTTAAAAATTATTATTATTATTTCCATAGTATCATACTACTTTATATTTATCATTTATTGCCCAACTATACTTTGATTAACCTTCCGGTACTCGCGCCTATTTTTGTAACACGAGCACTCGCGTCGTGCACTGAGTGCATGGTCACGTATTATTAATCTGCCGGCAGCGTTTTTGGTTGAAAAAACCAGTTGTGTACCCAGCACCCCTATGTATTCTTCCAGCGGACATTTTTGTATAATGCCACGTACTTGTCAGGTTCAAATTCAGTTTGGAAGTGTTTCTGATTGAATGAAAACGAAAGTATCCGCGTATCTTGCCAGCGACCGCGCCCGTGTGCTCACAAGTACGCCTCCAATTGCTTTGAATTTTTAATATGTTTTGGAGGACCGAAAAATAACATATACGTATTTTTTTATTTTGGCCTGTTTGCATGTTTAGGGGGTGCAACCACCCCTCGAAAGTTTTCAGGTGTTCGCCTCCGATTGTACTGGTTTTTGGATATGTTTTATGGAATCGAAAAATACGATACACGTGTTTCTTTATAGCGGCCCGTTTTCATATTTAGGGGTGAAACCACCCCTCAAAATTCATAAGGGGTACAAAATTTTGTTGAGTCAAATTTCATATGGAAAAACATATCCAACAACCAAAGCAATCGGAGATGATCACCTAAAAATTTTATACCTTGGGGGAAGCTTTAACCCCCTAAACATGCGAATAGGCCAAAATAAAAAAACACGTATATCTTATTTTTCGGTTCTCTAAAACATATCCAAAAATCAAAGCAATCGGAGGCGAATACCTGGAAAACCATTGAAGGGGGGTTGCACCCTCTAAACATGCAAACAGGCAAAAATAAAAAACACGTATATCTTATTCTTCAGTTCTCTAAAACATATTCAAAAATCAAACCAATCAGAGGCGAACACCTGAAAACTTTTGAGGGGTGGTTGCACCCCCTAAACATGCAAACAGGCCAAAATAAAAAAATACGTATATGTTATTTTTCGGTCCTCTAAAACATATTCAAAAATCAAACCAATCAGAGGCATACTTGTGAGTACACGGGCGTGGTCGCTGGCAAGATACGCGGCATACTTTCGTTTTCGTTCAATCAGAGACAATTCCAAACTGAATTTGAACCTGACAAGTACGTGGCATCATGCAAAAATGTCCGCTGGAAGAATAAGGTAGAGGGCCCTATTTCTACTCATGTTAGGTTAATGCGAGTATTAGAAACCTGTAAAATATATTTTTAGCGAAGTAATGTTAACCAAAATTGGTTGTTTTTACAGAACGTAACGTAATTATTAAATAAAAAAATAAGAAACGCATTTCAAAGAATTTAGCTATGAATAATTCTTAATAATGTAAAACGCTGAGGATGTCCCCATTTCTGCTCACTCAAAACTAGGAATGTACGCATTTCTACTCACGACGTGTACCAATTTCTACTCATTTATTTCAATATTGATGCTTGTTGATTTTTCTTGTTTTATAATAAATATTTTAGTTGTTATACAGTTTGTAACTATATTATTTCAAATATGCGTGTTATTTATCATTAACACTGAATAAATTAATAATACTTTTTCATAAATACTAAATATGTATGTATGTATTGCTTTATTGAGTTCCCGACCTGTTGCAGTGCCAATGTTTTTCGTTGAAAATGAAAATAAATATTTGAAATTATCGCACACTATAATTTATATATAGGTACCCTAAATTGCTTGGGCAATTTAATGTGCATAAAACGACAAAAATGTGAAAAACAACGATGCTACAATTTATTTTCCAAAAAGTGGTCGGACTCTCCCGGACTTACCCTACCATAAATTATTGGTCCCCGAATTTAAGACATAATCTGAGGGACATTTGAACAATGTTCCTAAAGATAATCTTCCATTTTCAACACTGCACGTAGACCATTATGGTCCCGTAAACAAAAAGCACCCTTCAAAATTATACGTTTTCCTCGTATTCGACGCTTTCACAAAATTATACGCGACAAAAACCACCACTACTAAGGGTGTTATAACTTGTTTAAAACAATATTTTTGCAGTGATAGTAGACCCAATATTATTATTTCTGATAGAGACAGTCCGTTTACCGCCAAATAATTTACAGATTTTATGCAGGAAATGAATATATATAACATATAAAAATCGCAACAGGATCACCTTTACTGGAACATTTGCCTCAATGTTAGCTAAACTAGTCGAGGGTTCGTCGGGAAAATATTGGTACAAGGTTTTGGAAGATGTGGAGTACAATACGATCAACGCGTTAACGGGAGAAATTCCAAGCATTTTATTTCTAGTCAACGTATACACTATACTATCTTATAAAGTATGTAATTATTCTAATTGGGTGTATGCATATGCAACGGGCGAATCTATTCTAGGTGTGGTGGATTCTGTGGGTGTTTCAAGTGGGGAAGAATGACTATTTGGTGATGCTGCATTATGTGACGGTATGGCTAAGTAATTTGGTGAATTTGATGGGTAATGTGATACTGGTGATTCGTAATGCGATGTTGGTGGGGAAGGAAATGATGTTGGTGGGTGAGAAAATGATGTTGATGGGGGAGGAAATGATGTTGATGGGGAAGGAAAAGATGTTGGTGGGGAAGGAAGTGTTACTGATGGGGAAAGAGATGATGGAGAAGAATAGGGGTAAGCTGCTGCGAAGTGATGTGATGGGTAATGAAATATCGAATTGTTTCGTGAATGCGGGACTGACTGCGTGTAATTGCTACTTCGTTTTAGTGTAAACATTAATTTGTCGATTTCATACATCGCGATATCTTTTGTATTTTCATCTAGATCTCTTAATTTAAGGGTCAATAACTCGGCATACACCGAACAGTTATCTCGGACAACCGTTTCTGCTTCCGAGAGTCGTTTCAGAACTTTGTAAGCGTCCTTCATATGTGTTTCGATGTTCGCAGTTGTGGAGTTCCTTTTCCTTGTCGGCAATCTGACTGAGGATTGGGTGGCGCTTTGGTTTGTTTGCGCCGATGTCGACGGCATTTCCGTATCAACGGTTTCGTCGACATTATACATTGCGTCCTCTTGATCGGACATATTATCCTCGTGTAACGTTCGGTTGTCCGGGGACGACTAGCGTTAGCAGGTTCTCGAGCGGAGAGCGGCGTCCCTCGAGAATAGGATAGGTGGGGGTTCGTTGGTAGAACAAAGAATTTAAATTCAACTTAAACTTAACAATGATTATAATATTACTTACAACTACGATTATATATCTTATGTTTTTTTGTGTTTTTTATGTTTTTTATCTTATATTATATGCTACGTGGCTAAGTATTTATTGCAGAGCACAGCCGCTACCGTTTCCGGAGCGATCTAGTACTCTTGGCAATGTCTGTAGTAAGAACAGCCGCTACCGTTTCCAGAGCGATCTCATTCTTTTGACAGAGTTTTGGTTCTATGCTCTAACAGACCTCGCTTTTACCAAGTGCATCAGCCGCTACCGTTTCCAGAGCGATCTCAATGCCTTTGTAGGAGCAAGGTACTATAGTTTTCAAATGAAATAGTCCAAAGAGGTGCACCAGTAACTTTTATACACTGGAGATCAGCCGCTACCGTTTCCGGAGCGATCTGAATCTCACTGGTTGAAACTTAAGCTTCCTCTAGGTCTAAACATTCGTCAACTAAAGAGCGTGTTTTTGAATGTAGCCTTGAACTGAGCGCTCCGCTGCGTGCGCCTCCTTTTATACTGGAAAATTGGCGGGCTGGCGCATGCGCAGTGAGACAATATTTCTTAATTTGCAGTTTTCTCGCTTATTATATTATATTTTGTTTTGCGCTTTTGACAGTACTTATATTTAATTATTTCTAATGTTTCTATAATATTTGTTTCTTTAATCTATGCTTGGTTTAATATTAATGTATAAAAGTTTGTACAATAGGTATGCGCGGTAACATAGGCTGGTTGCGTGGTAACGTAGTACTATTTTGTTTTACCGACGGTCGGTATTGACCGGTTCGAGTCCCCGTGGGACGTTACACTCGTCCATCTCTATGCTTACATGTAATTCCTAAAACAAACCGCAAATTCCTGTTTATAGTTGGCTGAAACCCCACACGAATGGCGGAAGTTACTAACAGACTTTCACAACAAATCAAATTTTTTTCAATACGCAGGCACAGTTGATGGAAAACACATAGGTAGGTACTTATGCAATCTGTTGTTAGCAGCGGATCAGATTTTTTTAATTACAAACGCAAATTCACTATTGTACAGGCTGTCTAAAAAGTAATGGTGACTGCTTCGAGAAGTGATCTAATAGTCGGAAAATTGTTTATAATAAAAATTAATCTTAAAAGATTTATATACAGGGTGTCCCAGCTAACACTGGTGTTACGAGCCGGGGCTGCGGCAACGCGTGAGGCCGGCGAGAAGGGTATTTCCCAAGGAATATGGTTTATGAGTTTGTTAGTTAGGTGTGTGGACGAACCTGATGCGAAATCAGGGAGCCACTAGGATTATTGACGGCGAGGACGAACCTGATGCGAAATCAGGGAGCCACTAGGATTATTGACGGCGAGGACGAACCTGATGCGAAATCAGGGAGCCACTAGGATTATTGACGGCGAGGACGAACCTGATGCGAAATCAGGGAGCCTCTAGGAATGGAGTCACACGCGGACGAACCTGATTCGAAATCAGGGAGCCGCAGGAGGGTGAAACGTCGTGAACGAACCCGATGCGAAATCGGGGAGTCACTAGGATAAAGTTCACAGACGAACCTGGTGCGAAACCAGGGAGCTGTTAGGAGGTTGGATTATTCACAGACGAACCTGGTGCGAAACCAGGGAGCTGTTAGGAAGTTGGTAGATTTACAGACGAACCTGATGCGAAATCAGGGAGCTGTAGGATACGGACGAACCTGATGCTAAATCAGGGAGCCGTAGGAGGGTGAGGTTTCGTGGACGAACCCGATGCGAAATCGGGGAGCCACTGGGTTGGTGAAGATTCCTTATTTTGGATGAAAGGTTGCGAACGAACCTGATGCTAAATCAGGGAGTCGCGGGAAATGTTAGTAATGCCTCGTAACTCTTAATTAATATTTGATACAACTCGAGCGGTAAAGTTATATCAGTGGGTGAGTGCTACTAATATTATAAGGATCACTGGGTAAAAGATGGGTTTAACGAATCTACTCGATTTACACGTGAACACCATTCGTATATTCAATAATCAGTTATTGTACAAATGTAAGTGTCGCGATTAAATAATTAAATAAAGTGTGTAAGTTACCACTAGTTGCACGGTGTTGACGCACTGGCGATGCGGGGCGTAAGAGTGGCTATTTCGAAGTGCCAAATAGAATATAAACCGGACTCGCGGATTCTATGAGGTTAACTATGATTCTGACGGAGACTTTAGCTCGATCTAACTGAATATAACCAACTCTGTACGAGCGTGACACGACGTTACTCTACGCGTGACTGTACTGCTTTTAACCAACGAGGGTTGAAACCAAAGGGTTTATATAGTCCCAAAATGAGTGGGGATTCATTAGAAATCTCCATAAAAGGAAATCCTTTGGGGTCGTCGTCGTGTCACTCCCGTTCCCATGGTCGTATTCCAGATGGTCGAGATCAGGACCCCCTTAGTGATATGTGATAAACAAAAAGGCTCTTAGGGCGTTTTCCCTTCGCAGACGCGAGCTCGAAAAATTGTTGAGAGCGGCGTATGGGAAAATTCCACATACGTAACACTGGACAGAGCTATATCTCCTAAAGTATTGTTACTAAAAATCTGAAAACGGGGGTACCAGGGTCCGCATCTCCTTGACGGGCGTTGCTCCATAATTACCCTATATCTGTTTAAGAAATAAAATAATTCCTTATTCTTTATCGTATGGATATGGAAGTGTCGCCGATGGATTCCTTGGGGTTTTCCGATGAAAATCATGCCAAATATCATGCAGATCAGACAACTTTTACATAGAGAATACAAATAGGTTGTGTCAAAGTAGTCCGATCTGCATGATATTTGGCATGATTTTCATCGGAAAAACATAAGGAACCCATCGGCGACACTTTCCTTTCGATACGATGAAGAAAATAATTTCTTAATACGCTGTAATGGATGTGACACCCTCGACTGCCGGGGTTCGACCCTAATTCGCTACGCTCGACCCAGGATTCGTACCTTTTTCCGGAAAAAGACATAAAAATCGAGTGAGGTCCTGCGAAGGGCAACCCTCGCCACGGGGTAGCAGGCCGCATCTCTTCGACGAGCGTCGGGCGACTCCTGCCCGAGAGGAATACGATTTACTTTAATTATAGTACATGTGTGTTTTGTAATAAAATGTTTCTATCCTCTCCTGATTTCAATAACTGGCATCGAGACATCTACGCTCCTACAATCCACCGTCAATACTCCTCGTGGAGAGACACAGGAAGAAAAGGGGTATCCCGCTGGCCACGTGTGGTCCTCTCGAGTATAAACACGAGCTCCGATATTAAAACAGAAGCATGCGTTGACGTATTCCCTGCGAGAGAAGGCGGGCATTGGGAAGGAGGTATTTCTGTGAAGAAGGCCTCTTCAAGAGAGCAGCCGTTTGTGAGGGATGCAAATCCGATTGGTTCTGATATTCCGATGGTTGATATTTAGTCTAGCAACTTTCACACCTTCTAACCTAATCAATCGAACGTGCATCCCTCCCAAAAGAACCGGTCATCCGAGCGTAGGAGCAAGTGCGAAATAAAAGTAACGGTGCGCTTGTCGATACTGCAGATGTACCTACCTAAGTGGCATTTCTGACGGAAAAGAATTGTCCAGCCCGTGGGCCGGGGTAGACCTTTGGCTGGTAGGTATCTATTTCAACAGGCAGTGCGACCCGTGACGAGAGTAAAACTGACCCCGGTCGTTGCCAGTCCAGGGACGGTTTTTCCACTGAAAATCAGGAAATTTGCAAGCGAAATATCTTAAAAACCAGTGGAAATAAAGTGTATACATTATAGCTTATTGATTTTGTCTTTTAACGCACTATCAACTCAGGACTTCCAAAAAGTTAGTGCCATTTGAAAAACCGAACTTGACCATCGTATCTTTTAAAATAATAATCGAAAAAAAAATTCGTTCGGGCTAAAAAGTTGGCCCCCTCGTACCATGCATTCCCTATTTTTTTCAGATTTTTAGTAACAATACTTTAGGAGATATAGCTCTGTCCAGTGTTAGCTGGGACACCCTGTAGGGGAGAGTCGTACAGTACCGACCAGCGCACAGTGGAGTATTTGGCCCTAAAAGCTGGCCAAAAGTCGATTTGAAAAATTTTGTCCAAACTGAAAATTTTTTTTCCTGATATAGTTGAATGTATGAAGAACAATGTGGCAATATTGTTTTTTTTATTTATTCACACGTAAAGAGTTATTATTTGTTAGAAGTGAAGAGTTTTCATAGTACACGTTTCTCTCTTGATCAGTCTCTGAAACACCGTTCGCTAAACAGTCATTTTTGTATGTCGTAAACAAATTATGTCAATTTTTTCTTACAGAAGCCGTTCATGTAGATATGTACTATACTTTCAGATGATATTTACTTTCTTATTACCTATCTTTTTGTGATTATTGATGTTTGAAAATCACGAATAATTCAGTGAGGTATATTACAGTTCGAACATTTCATTAATGATTTTGTTATATTTAGGTGTGAGATCGAGTGTTTCTTTTGGTGTCATTAAATTGAGTAAAGGTTTCTCTTTACAATAGAAAAAAGATTGGCTGCCTATTCGTGCCATTTTGGTTTTCCGAGCATTTTCTTTGTCGCAACGCACTGAGCAATCACATGGCATGTCGCGTTGCGTTCGCGTTGTCCACTGCTAACTGTACTTTTACACCAGTTTATTATTACTATACGCACTGGTCGTTGTTGATGGTTTACTGATCATGTGTAGTGTTAAAACCATAATTCATTTTATAAATATTTTATGCATCTGCTTATGTACTAACACCCATAAACGTCTGCAAATCCCAGAACCTTACAGTAAGACATGTAATGCCAATAAACGTATAAAACCAACAGATGTGACATAAACTCAAACATTATGTTTTATTGTTAACTGTATTAAATGATCACACTATATCCTCACATGAAACCATTGTATTTCTTGACACATATGTAACTCAGAATACGAAAATCTCAATACGAGGAATGACACAATAAAATAAATCTTGTAAATAAATCAACTTATTTCTAAATTTTTTTACGTCCTGTGCATATTTTTGTAAAATTCTATGAAATTATTACGTTGCGTCACTTCTAACTACATTTGGCTGCATTTAAACGAAACAAATAATTTTCCCCAGCTTTTAGGACCAAATACTCCACGGCTAGCCGTGGACATCATCATCTGATTGATCTCGAATTATTTTATTGTGACACAAATATATTTTTTGAGATCAATAAAGTATTTCTGTTTTTCATTAAACAACAAAAAATAATTTTGGCCAATTTTCTGCAATTATTGACGCCATATTGGAGCTGTCATTTTGAATTTTGATGTTTTGACATCAGATTCAAAATCAGCGACCCCAAAAACCCCTATATACCAAGTTTGAACAAATTCTAAATTATCTAGAATTTTGGCCAGCTTTTCAGGCCAAATACTCCACTGTGCAGCGTATAGAATCGACCAAAGCTAGGTCTCGCTTCTTCGACTAGATATTAACACTTTATTTGAATTAACCAATGGAAATCACAATTATCATAACCTATTTCGGGGCCATATAGTTTACACCATTGCTCTCGATGTTCTGAGGCATTAAACGTATACGTTGATATTCAGTGGGTTAAAAGTTATTTTTTAAAGCCGATCTTCCGTTTTTCGTGTAAGTAAATGATTATTTCTATTATGTGTACTATCTCTAGTCTATTAAGTTTAATAATATGTCCTAGTTTTGCAATATTTTTTGTACATAATACACCATGATCTAAATTCTAAAATATTTCCCAGCGTTTGTCGTACAGTACCGACCAACAGATTCTGAGAGACCAAATTTTTCTTATCAGTAAGTTCAATCTGTTAGCAACTCAGATTAATTTATAAGATGTTCATTAAGCCTTCCTTCCACCTTTTCCGGCAGAAAAATAAAGTACATAAGGATAGGTATGACAATCTAACAAACCGGAAGCTCGGATTTAATGAAAAATTTATCCAGTGTGTTATCTGCAAGCAGAGTTGAGTATTACCTAAATAAAAAATCATGTAAATAAGGATCATATAAAATTTACTTTAACTTTTGATTATTTGACGAACAAAGTTAATTTTTGTATTCGACGAACAAAGTTAATACTTACTTATATTCGACGAACAAAGTTAATTTTTGTATTCGACGAATAAAAGTAATTTTTTTATTCGTTATTTGAAATTTTATTTAAATAAAAATTTTGTCCATCTCTGTTTGCGAGGAATCATTTGATAAAGATTGGGTGCAGTGCACCGAATGTGACGGTTGTGCACATTGCACAAGTCGAATGCACAAATCAGGAAAATATTAATTATTTTATTTGCGTGTTTGTACAAATAACATTGGAAAAGAATCTTGTATTGTACTAATTAAATGTCTTTATTAACATTGTTAATCATTTAGGCCCAAAAATCTACTAATTTAATAGTTTGTCGGTACTGGACGACAATTTTTCATTTTCTAGAAATTACAACTTTTTTACTTCTGCGAATTATCAATTCTTATTAATCACTTTCACAAAAATAATTTGTCCCCTCTTACCAAGTTCTATCTATACTACAAACACGTTTTTCAATTTCTGATTTTTATCGACTCTACCCCAAGATATAACAAAAAAACTTAGAGCGGTCGGTACTGCACGACTCTCCCCTATAGTGATAACTATGCACAATCTTAACTAGGCACTGTCCCATGACAACATGGACTTCACATTAATTTTAAAATTGACAAAATTGAAGGGCTGGCCACACACGGGGAGATTATCGGCGGTTTTCATTCGTCGCGTTTCAAGTCTGCGGATTTAACTGCACGTTAGTGATGCTTGTCTATGATCGATTTATACTATCAAGGTTCTCGTGACAAACTTCAACCGCGTTCACCATTAACGTGCAGTTTTTGTTTGCAGATAAAACCGACAGAAAAAAACAGTTTGCATGACAACTGAGAAAACTTTCAGCAAAACGAAATTCCACAGTTTCGATCAAATCCGCGGATAAACCAGCGGTTTTCATCCATTAACACGCAGTTTTATCTGTGACCGATTTATCCAACGTGATTTGTCTGTGAACTTACGTTGTATGTTAGTAGGTATTTGTAGTTTTGATCCGCCGCGGACTTTGATCGCGGGTTTGTCCGTGACGGACGAAGACCGCGAAGAAACCTCCCCGTGTGTGGCCAGTTAATGTTTTATATTACATATGTAGAAAAATGATTAAAATATAACATACCTCCGAATTTTGCGGTGGATTTGGTGTATAATTCCCTTGCAGGAATGTCATATATTTATATGCAAACCAATTCGGTGTGTAAACTTCGTCTGTTCCGGAACCAGTTCGAATGCTCGCGGTCACTCTTTTTAATAATTTTCGGTAATGTGCCATCAACGAGTCCTTCTTCGTTTTCAAATCTTCTACTGTGAATCTAACCGATAATTTGCTCTGTATGCGCCTCCACGCATCATGCACCGAATTTCTCGATTTATGTGCGACATTATTCGGGTTCCATATGCACGGCTCACTTTCATAATGTTGCAAAAATTCGATAGTTAACGGGGCTGACCACATGGTGATTAAAGTGCGTGCGAATGAGTTCACTGAATTAAATGTGGACGCAAAATGTGAACGAAAACTGACGCTCGGACACTGGTGGATCACGGTCACAGGGCGCGGACAAGAATTTCGTGTGGGTACTAGCGACTTCCCTCATTCGGCGTTACTTTGATACTAACTCATCCCTCATTTTGACGGCTTAACGAAACCTTCGTTTTTCCAATGACCACCACCCTGGCGGAGTTTAGTTGGAGGTGGCACAAGTAAGAAAACTACCTGCGTGTACAGTTTATGGTAAAGCACCGCCATCCATGATGGCTCATCACGGTTTTCCCCACGGCTATCGCGAAACACCCTTGCCGTGACCGTTCGAACCTACATCGGTTTACAAGTCTTTGCAGATGTGGCAGTAGGCCACCGTGTTTTGAAATTACCTTATTTCTTTTTCTTTCAAATACAAAGGTCAAGAATTTTTCTTGCAACGGGCCAGGGAAATCACATATGATGACTTTCACGAACGGTGGTCCGTGGAGGTGCCCCCTTCTTCAGCCTACATACACGTCACTCGGGTAGGAATGAATCGATACTGACAAGGTATCGATACTTTGACTCATTACTTGTATCGAATGAAAGTATCGATACTTACTCGGTAACAAAAGAAAAGTATCGATTTTTTATTCATATACATATAAAATCGATGACTTTTTTGTACTAGGTAGGGTGGTCACACGGCATTCTGTGATCTCAGCTATACAAAAAATCAAGTTGGATAACTCTTCCTTTTTTTTTCTACCGAGAAGGTATCGCAACCAGGGATTGTAACCTGCGCCGTACCCTAATCCGAAGCCGGTTAACCAAGGAAGGTTACTGTAACCCATACAAACGGTTCCATATCAAAACGACGGCTCCATATCAAAACTACACAGTACAAAACTACACGTGCAATTTAGGACACATCAAAATAGTGCACAGAAAGTAGTGCACATACAATTTAGAACACATGAAATTTATAGTGCACATACAATTTAGGACACATGCGACTTAGGACATATACAATTTAGGACACATGCGACTTAGGACACATACAATTTAGGACACATGCGATTTACAACACATGTGATTTATAGTGCACATACAATTTAGGACACATGCGATTTAGGACACATTCAATTTAGGACACATGCAGTTTACCGCACATTTTTTTAGTGCACATCAGGATAGCGCACAGCAAGATTTCACGCGCAACCCTCTTCTCGTCGCCATCGACTGTTTCACAGCCGACGTATTAGTACAGTATTGTCTCATTGTGGACTCGGTTTGGTGTACACGATGTGGATTTTTCGCTATCCCCACCACTTTGGTCTCACTCTTGTCCGGCGAAGGCGAGAGCGAGATGGAACGAGAGCGAGCGAGAGGCACTGGAAGCGAGCAAGGGCGGTACGAGACAAACGACGCGTTTATGTTTTGTCTCGCTCCGTCTTTCGGACGCCGTCACACTGCGTCCTTTGCGTGCGCGACGGGCGTGCGCAATGGTCACGAGCCCACGTGTGAGCACGGGAACAGTTTCGCAAAATTTTGACGCAGGCACGATTCCACCTGAGGGTTCGCGCCCGTCTCGCACACTCGCCGCGCACGCAAAGCGTTCCATCTCGCTCCACCCTTCGGCCAGAAAGAAGCGAGAAACGAACACTCGGAATTAGGCTCTGTTCAGGATGTGGGTTCAACGCCGGTCCCGACCAGCGAGCCCACAGCGAGGAAATACTGTATTGGTTGGGGTTAGATCAAGGCGGGGTGCCCGCCCGCTCGCGGGCGTGTAAAGCATGGTAGCGAACCGATGTGAATTTGGGGATTTGCAAAATGTGACTGCGGTTACAAGTATTGCGTGATGGGGTCAATATCGCCATTGCTGTCAAGGTCATCATTCTGAACATTTTTCCTTAAAGTTTTTGGTGGTTGGCTTTGGTTTACGACATATTCGCAAAAAACATAACTCAAAATTACAATTCCGAGTTTAACACGTACCCACATCGGTTCGCTACCATGCTTTACGCGCCCGCGAGCGGGCGCGCACCCCGCCTTGATCTAACCCCAACCAATACTAATACGTCAGCTGTGAAACAGTCGATGGCGACGAGAAGATGGTTGCGCGTGGAATCTTGCTGTGCGCCATCCTGATGTGCACTAAAAAAATGTGCGTTAAACTGCATGTGTTCTAAATCGCATGTGTCCTAAATTGAATGTGTCCTAAATCGCATGTGTCCTAAATTGAATGTGTCCTAAATCGCATGTGTCCTAAATTGTATGCGCACTATAAATCACATGTGTTCTAAATCGCATGTGTCCTAAATTGTATGTGTTCTAAATCGCATGTGTTCTAAATCGCATGTGCACTACTTTCTGTGCACTATTCTGATGTGTCCTAAATTGCATGTGTAGTTTTGTTCTGTGTAGTTTTGATATGGAGCCCTTCAATATGACGCCAGGGGTGTACCGCGTTCCTCATATAGAGTAATAAAAATTTACAACAGTCGGTATGCGGACGACCCGCTAAATGTACATATTTAAAGTTAAGCTCTTAATCTTAAATAGTTTATATGAGCATCGTACTAAAATACCCTTAGAATTAAGTTTTCTCTGTTCTATATTGTCCATCCATAATGGAACTCTGCTACGCGTTTCGCTTTATACCTGCCAGTTTTAAATATTTTCGACATCTTTAGACAATAGGTAATGATGACGAAGTCTGGTCGACAGTCGGTTTCGTCCTCGAGGTACCACCGAAGCACCGAACAACCGGGTCATAAACCCGCACCCTCGGCAGACGCTCCCGAATTCGGCGCGGTCAACTTAATCCTCGACGTCGCATATTTATTACTTTCACGTGCACGCATCACTCTACCAAGGAGTGTCTGATATTGAAATCAAATTGATTATTATTTGGAAACATGGTTTTCACTGTATAAGGCGGTATCTCCTAGCCTACGTCTGGTCGATGCGTCCAAACACAAGACTGCTTCAGCAGCAGTGTAGATGCAAACGCACTGCGTTCCATCGCCACAGTGGGACAAAATCCCAAGAAATAGGAGAAAAATGCATTAGCCCATTTATTTGCACTCATAATAAAGGATTCGAACCCTAACTCGTGCCGAGTTGGGTACTCAGAATCGTAGAATAACCCGCGTAACCGGGTAACACAAGACATCTATAACCCGAGTAACCCGGTTAGACGCAGGTTACAGTATGGCCCGGTGCAGACGAACAGTTTGCGGCAATATGACAATACTGTCGCCAAATATGCATACATTTTATATATCTCTACATATACATATATATGTATGTACTGCTAGAACACAACGTTGTATTGTCGCGGCGGCAAACTGACACAAACCTCTTGTCTGTACGGTAATACGGTGAAAACCATAGTTGTAACCATGTTTCCAAATAGTAATCACTTTGATTTCAATATCAGACACTCCTTGGTAGAGTGATGCATGCACGTGAAAGTAATAAATATGCGAGGTCGAGGATTAAGTTGACCGCGCCGAATTCGCGAGCGTCTGCCGAGGGTGCGGATTTATGACCCGGTTGTTCGGTGCTTCGGTGGTACCTCGAGGACGAAACCGACTGTCGACCAGACTTCGTCATCATTACCTATTGTCTATAGATGAAATCAGACGGCACGTGGATCGGCGAGCCGGTTCGGCTCGCCGAGGATCGCCAAGGGTAAATCGGCGATTCATAGTGTTCTCACGGAATGGAATCTGCACACTAATACAGCTTTCAGTATTGCTGCGGCATTAAATTGATTTGCACAAAGTTCCAGAGTAAACAGGGAACAAAATATTTTGGAATATTGGGATAAACACAGATTTTCCGAACTGCGAATACTTACAAATATTACACACGCAGTTCCAGCAACTCAAGTGTCCGTGGAAAGATTATTTTCAACACTCAAATTTATACTGATATTCATACATATATACAACTTACTTAAATCTATAAACGGGATTTTTAAAATATTTATTACAGTCTCGGATGAAAAGTTGAAAAAACGAACTTCACTATTTTCTTCGCTATTCCGTCCAGTTGCAATTTATTTCAAAACGACGTAACATGTCATCTGGCAAACTAATGTTTCTATCTTTTCAAAAAAGTCGAAATCGTTTGGACCAATTTTAAAAAAGTTATTCAGCTTTAAAGGGCGTTCGATTACTTTCGTGAGCCAGTGTATGTCTGACTTGTCTTGAGTGGTTGTCCAGACTACACTGTCTTATGCCACTAGTAACCCGATTGGAGCGGGTTACTTCGCTCTTTCTAGAATTTAGGAATCGTTCCCTCGTGGTTAATGTGGATTACAGCAACCTTCCTTGGTTAACCGTGTGTGGGTCAGTGAAAATGCTGAATATTAATAAGGAAGTTCATAAAAAAAAACGTTAATATACAACTTATATGATGGTTATTTTTAAATTGGGCAATTCCCGGGCGCTCAGTCCTAGTGGACCATTGTGCCCGAGCCCTTGTGGGCAGTCCTAGTTTGGAGGGCTTGCCGCCAGTCCGGCCTCTCGTGCGAACTTGAGAAGCCCGCTCACGGTCGTGTCCTCCAGGTTTGTAGTGCGGGGGAAGGCAGCTCCCAGCAACAACTGTCTCTGGGCCGCCATATCCACGCACTGCGTCATTAGGTGGAGCGGCGTTTCGTCGTCCTCCCCGCACCGCGGGCACCTAGGTCCCTCGACGATCCCCAGGCGATATGATGGTTATACGTTATTTAAAAAAAAAAATACGGTCAGTTCGTCAATAATTAGCATCAATAATTCCAATAAAACGAAAAGATTTTAATAAATATATAAAGAAAAATGCAGAAGTATTTGTAAATCTGCACCAATGTTATCCTATATACCAAATATTGCTCACAAAGTCTTAATACATTCCTGCGAAATTAAAAAACTATTTTGGCACCATCCAATCGGCCAATTGGGTGAAGAGACCCAAGAAGCCAGAAATAAAAATTTTAAAAACTATAGAAAAAAATTGTAGCTCAAAATATTCCCATTGTAATACATAGAAAGATGTTTTAAACTTTGTGTCGATTTCTTCAGATCCAGTAATACATAGTTTTATATATTTGCCAAGGGAAAACCAAAAAATTTTTTTTATAAAGTAAGTTAATAAGATTCTTAATCTTAATAATTCTTGACTAGCTTGATAATTTTTTATTCAGATCTTGGGATCGGGGCCCACTGTGCGCCGGGATAAAAGTGGGCTTAGAGCGAAGCGAAAATTCATTCGTTGTTTACAATTGGTAATTTCATATTTTAGCAAAAACGTTTGCCAAATTTCTAAAGAGCAATTAAGGATTTGGTGCCGCCGTTAAGAATTCTTCAGTCTAAGTTAATCTGTATATTGCTCTGTCGGCGGTTAGTACATACGACGAGTTCAGACCCGCAGGTACTGTTGTTAACGGCCGACTCGTGGGACAGTACCTACGGTCATAAACCGGGACCCTGGCCAAATGCTCTGGCCGATCAGCCTAATTAATTTTTGGGGCCCAGGTATGGCATTTTCCTCCTTTACTTCGTCAAGAAGGAGAGGTAAAGAGAGTTCCTCCTCCGGCGGCGAATTCACAGGGGGGAAGATGCCCCCTCTTCGAGCAACGGTGTTTCCAATTTGTGTTTCATAATTATATTAGAACAACAATTACTTTCATATTATTTGCTCTTGTTTATACATTAAAATGAAAAATATAAAATAGTTGAACGAAGAAACCTTGCTGAACGCCGCAGCCAGACACAGCTAAGAGATGCCGCCCTAGATATTTTCTGTTACCCGGTTCGGCGGGTTAGTCTACGGTACGAGATACCGAATGCGGTAAGGGTACGGGTTACAATCCCTGATCGCAACCGAAAAAAATTATCGATATATGTATTTCATTATTAAATATATTTTCAAGGATGTCGAAAAGAACAGTTTAGGAAAGGTATGGAGGCCCCGCGAGGCCCGCGAATTTGAAAGACTGGCGGGCCAAGTGCATCTATGTTTGCTTTCATCTTTCATGTAGAATGTCGATACTCGCCCCATTCGATACGAGTATGTACTTATTAAAATTACTTGTTATCCAAACGAAAGTATCGAATATGTACTCGTATTTACTTGTATCTTAGAGCATATAAACATGGAGAAAGCATGCAATGGGCGGAAATTTAGACAGCGGTAGAAAGAGAAAAATATACACGAGGAACACCCTCTCTCTTTCTAACACATAAAAAAACGGTGGTGCTAGTGTCACGTCCCGGGTGAGGTCTTTGGGGAACAATGACATGAAGGAGGGAAAAGACAGGCGCGAATCTAGAATCCAGCACTCTGAGGTTTGAGGGACTCAGGCGCGAATATTAAATCCGTCACGCTGAGGGTTTTAAGGAACTTAGGCGCGAATGTTAAATCCGTCACACTAGGGTTTGAGAGGAACTTAGGCGCGAATATTAAATCCGTCACACTAGGGTTTGAGGGACTCAGGCGCGAATATTTAATCCGTCACTCTGAGGTTTGTGAGGAACTTAGGCGCGAATATTGAATCCGTCACTCTGAGGTTTGTGAGGAACTTAGGCGCGAATATTGAATCCGTCACACTTAGTCTTTCTGGAGGTGATCAGGCGCGAATGTTTAATCCGTCACTCTAATCGACCAGGGAAGGTAAATGTACACTTGAGGAGGACCCGTTATAGCACTTCATATTTAGTTTTGGTTTATGGGATAGGATTTACGTTTGCATTCGTGCGAAAGAAACTACGCTTATGTTTCTTGGATTGCACGGCTCATGCGATCATATGTTTGTAAACACTAGAACCGTTCTCGTGCTCACGAGCGAATCAGCTGTTGCGGCAGCTCGGTTTCGTTCGGAATCTTTATGACTCGAGGATACACACAATAATTCGAAACTTGGTAGAAAACAAAGCTGTTTATTAGCTTTGTTAGCACATTTTTATAAAGCACAATATGAAGTTCATAACCATTTGAAATTATATACAGGTACTGGCGAGTGTGAATAAGCGCGATAAGCTTCAGTAAGTTTATAATATGAAATGCAGTAAGCGTTAATGCAAGAAAACGATATAAGATAATAAGCGATTATAAGGCAAATACATATAAACAAAATAAGCATTAACGTGATAATACAAAGTAATAGAAATGTCAGTAATACGAAAGTAATAAATGAGCGTAATAAGCTTGGATAGATAATAATAGTAAGAAATAGTATATAAAATAATAAGTGAATAGCAATAAGCTTTAAAATGCGATAAGCGTTATTTATGCGGGGAATATAATGAGGGTGATATAGTAATAATAATTACTTACAATAGTTGTCGTTGAACACTGATTTGAAAATGTTTAACGCGGTTAATTACACTTGTCACTTGAAAGAATGTTTAACGTAGCTAATTACTTGTCGCATGGACAGAATAGTGAAGAAAGAGAGTTTAATGCAGGTAATGAACACTTGTCAAATGGACAGAATAGCGATGAAAGAGGACGAGGCCTCTCAGGACCTCGTATTTATGTATTCTTACAGGAGTAGCGCGGGGGTACGCGCGGTAAAGACCTTGACACATTTCGGAATTAAGACGCAGTAGGACTTCCGGGGTTTTTGTACACAATATGGCTATTAATAGACATGTTGTTGTCACGTACGCCAAATATGCGTCGCAATTAGGTTTCTGGGGTTTTTATGACTGCGAAAGGAGATACTCAACTCCTCGAATGGATTTTTGGGTGTTCAATAGGAGAGGGGTTAGGGTAGTTTGGACCTTTTTGAGTCGTAAAGAGGGGTTGAGACTTGGTCTCGGTTTAAGAGGGATTTTGTAACGATGGGCTTGTTTGAATTCGATTTAGAGGGAATGATTCGTGCTTTATAGGACGAATAGGCGGCGAGGGTTTTGAAACGATCATCTCGTGATGGGGACCGCTAAGGTACATCAGCGAGGTGGAGGTTTGTGTTGATCATCTTGTGTTGTTGACCGCTAAGGTGCAACATCAAGGTGATCGGCTATTGAGGAGATGGGGTAGGAGTTGAGTTTAATAGAGTTTGGTGGAATGATTTTGAGGTTTATAAATGGAATTTGGAATAGAAAGGCGCGAAAAATCGTGGGACGTCACACCTCCCCCCTTATATGAAGAAATGCGTAGCATTTCTTAACACAGGGTAAGGGTGTTTTGAAATGCGGAAAGAAAGAAATAATAAAATAATGGTGATTTGTTTGAATAACGAAAAAAAACAAAATAATACATTTGGTCTATTTGGCAAAAAGAAAATAAAGATAATAAGATATGTTGTAATAATAATAAAAAAGAATTGCTCGAGGAAATAAATAAAATGAAGAAATAACGAAAATAAAATCTTTGTGATTTGGTATGAGAAGAACGAAAAATAAAATATGTAGCCTATCTGGCGAAAGAAAGAAAAAATAAAAAGATATGTTTGATAATAAAAAAAAATAAACGAAGAATATGTATATATGTATTAAATTAATTTTAAGGAATATTTACAAGGGAAGGATAGGATTAAAGGAAGGATTAGTAGGGAGGAAAGGAATATTCGAGGAATTGGAACATGGGATCGTCCAGGATGTACGCAAGGTCATAACCGTCCTGGTAGCGGTCATCGAACCACCTTAGGAACGCGGGTGTCAGTTCTGTGGGATTCGGAATCTGAATCTCTAACACCGTGTCCAGGATGTCCACGACACCTGGAGGTGGAGGGATGGTGTTAGGAGCTTGGGAGGTGGAGGGTTGGGGAGAGGAACTGGCGAGTACCTCCTCGTTTGTTGGGGGAGGGCAATATGGCGGCGGCGGCTCCATCGATGTCCTCGGGGGGGGGTCGTCCAGGGTGATGACCGGGATTGGGATTATCGGTGCTGCCTCCCTGATGGTCACCGAGGATCTGATCCTTGGGAGAAGGGGTGAGAGGCTCCTGCCCTCTTTTATCGCCTCCTTCCGCATCCACCTTATATGGGCGAGCCTCCTCTTGAGGCCACCCCCTCTGGCTTTAGCCCCGTTGGGTTTTTGGGCCCTTTTATGTGGCATTGTATTTTCCTAGGAAATGAAAGAATTAATACATGTTTTATATTTTGATTAGGGTCAACCGGGATCCTCGCGTAATCGACCAAGACGCGCTTTGTTCGCGTGTATAATTTTTGTTTTTCCTTTCCACGATATTTTTAGATTTTGCGAAGGGATAACTTCCAATATTGTATGCGGACCGGAGTATTGGTCTCCAAATTTCCCTTTCTTTGGTTCTATTAACACGAAGACAGGGTCGCCCGGTTTAAAAGTCTCTTCGTTTATATGTCGATCATAATACTTTTTATATCGAAGCTTTGATTGATTTAATTTATCCGCAGCGGCGGTTTGTAATTCTTGCACCCTCGTACTCAAGTTCGAGAGGTATTGGTTATAGGTTTCGTTTTCGAAGTCTTCGGGTACTCGTTTTTGGCTGGGTACCCGGGCTATTTTCCCGAATACTAATTCGTGTGGAGTGTAACCAGTGCCCTCGTGGACGCTGGTATTATAAGAAAACGCGGCCAAGTCGGTCCATTCGTCCCAGTCACTGTATCTACCGATTAACAGTTTTAAGCATTCGGTCACAACGTTTTGCAATCTCTCTAAAGGGCCGTTAGGCGGTGGGTGAAAGTCTTTGGTTCGGAATTGTTGCATTTTACATTCCCGTGGTACTGCTTTCGTGAAATTGTGAGTATTTGCTACTTGGTCGGTGAGGATGGTTCTAAGAGTTCCGAAGTGATAACTGAATCTTTTAATATATACGTCAACGGTTTTGATTAATGTTAATAGGGTGAGAAGCACGCACACAAAATATTTTATGAATAAGTTCTGGATGGGTAATTTATACGTATTGTCTCCTTTTGTTGTAGGTAGTTTCTCACGTATGTTTTCTGGGGAGGATTGTAGTGGAGTTTCTGCAGATGATGTTTTCTGGCGCATCTTTCTGTGCATTTGAATTCTTCTGGATTTCCTTCTTAGGTGAACGCTGGGTGTGGGAATTGCAGGGTCGACGGGGTTGTTTCCACTCGGTGCCACATGGATTGGTGAATTGAAGAACCTAGGCCTCTTGGAGCTGCTTGGCTTATGTTTTGAACTGTCTTCCAAGTCATCGTCCGATTTTTCATGCGGTCGCTTGGAGCATTTTCCGCTTGCAGGGGGTTTACTCGGAGAATCTTCGGCGTCTTTATCGCTTTTCCCGGGATTCGGGTGATTTTCGGAGATTGATTTTTGTAAAATTCTCTTGTTATTCGGGATACAGGGGGTGTAAGCGATTGGCAGGTTTTTTCCAACGACTATCTGGTTTAATATTCCTCGTATGGTATTTTCACGGGCGTCTGTAGTGACGCGGATTTTCGGGGATTGCAGGATAAGTTCCTTCTGCGAAGCTAACCTTAAGTGGTCAAAAGCCGTTTTCTGGGACGGTCCCCACTCGAATATTGTGTCTTTCTTTAATAGTTGGGTCAATGGGCAAGCAAGTTTAGAAAATTCTGGGATAAACGTCATGTAATATCCGGTCAGTTCGAGGTAATTTGTAACTCTTTTGGGTGTGCAAGGTGCTGAGTAGTTCAGGACGGTTTGGATTTTCTGTCGGTCCGGTTTTAGTGTAACCGCGAGAGACTCATGGGAGGTTATGGGAAGGGTTGATTTTGCGTCATGCGTAGGAGGTGAGAGTAAGTGCACCTTCTCGGATGCCTCGAGATGGTGGCTCGACGGATCCTGGGGTAAGAGGGACTTGATTTTTGTTAGGGCTGGGATAGGAGTGACGCATTTAGACGTCTTAATCTCTTTTGGCGGTACCCTTATTGTTCCAAGTGTGGAAACAGGGTCCAGAGAGATGCCACTTAATAGCACTTGTGTTGGATTAACATCCTGAAATTTTGGCACATCTACCTCAGTACTGGTGTTGATCATTACATTGACTGTTTTCCGGAAGTCTGGTGAGTGAATTCTCACAGACGGGGCCTGACCAACCGTGTTTATTTGAATGCTACCGGTTCTTACGGTATTGCTAGTATTTTCGGCTGAATCGTAAGTGGGTACGCTCCTGTTTGGCCTACTCCACTGTTCGTATCCGTCGGTGTCCGACGGGGCACTTTCCGATTCCATTTCCCACAAGGTCCTAGGATCCTTGGTGATGGGCTTGATGCGTTTTCTGCATTCTGAGATTAGATGTCCGGGTTTTTTACAATACGCGCAAATACGTAGCTCCGTAGGCCTTGAGGGAGGAGGTCGATTTCTGTCCCAGTAAGGGAGCAAAGGGTTAGCCGTCTGATTACCATATCCTGTAACGCGATTTGGAGGATATCTTTCGAAAGTTTGTGAAGTGGTACTTTGGTTATTTCTGCAGGTCCGCGCATCGTGTCCTGTTTTATTACAGAGTTGACACGTTAATTTTGGGGCCTTTTGTTCTGAAAACCTTTGTCGATCCTTTTCTATTTTCTTGTCTACGAGTATAGCTAACTCGAAGGCTTCCTCGAGCGTCTCGAAATTATTTTGGAGAAATCTATTTCGTATATATGGAGGAAGACCGTCCACAAATGAGTCTAGCGTCAATCGATCTATGTCTTCGAGGCGATTCTGTGTAAAGTCACGATAATATTCGCTGTCCTCTTCTAAGATAGCGAATCGGAGATCCTTAACGCGTGAAATATATTCCAACATGTGTTCGTTGGTTCCTTTAATGACGTTGGCGAGTTCTCCACGATAGTGGTCCGACGTTTTCGCAGGGGAGACGGTACGTTTAAGTTGTTTTATCAAATCATTTACGGAGTCAAAAACCCTATCCTCAACGGCCAAGTACGCGTGATCTTGCAGTCTATTTGTCAACAACCTCGCTAGCTGAGGTTCAGCATGCGAGGGAACCAAAGCCTTAGCCCTATTGCAGGCTCTCGCGAATTGCAAAATGGACATATTATGACCGTTAAATTTTGGAACCGTTTCTACGGCGTCCTTTAATCGTATCTGGGGCGATGGACCCTGATCCGGAACATTATTACTATTCAATGCCTCAGGAGTTTTATTGAAATTCAATACCGGTTTTCTATCAAAACGGGAGGAAGCCGGTGTGGCAAAATTATCCGCGACTGGCGGGGGTGCAAGAAGTTTCTTTATCATTGCTTCGATACTCTGCATTTTATCGGACAGGCTTTTAAACGTGGGTTCGGGTGGTCCGGTGCCTACGCCCGTATGCGTTTTAGTTTCAAGGTTTTCCGAAATTCTCGCGGGCAAATTGTCGAGCTCGGCTCGTTTCTCGCGTAATTTTTGTAATTGTTCCATTATTTCGGCGGTCGCGGCTTCTACAGTTTTAGTGGGAGGGCCCGCGTCTCGATCCATTACGCTAGAGTCCTCGGTTTCGCCGTACACGGACATGTTTAGGGTCTGTTATTTTCGTTATTGATAATTATCAAACCGTCAATGGTTGTCGCTACGCCTCCCGAAATGCAGGTCAGCGCATTCAAATATGCCGTCAAACTTTGTAGTCTGCGGCTCCGGTATGATTGTTGACACCGGCTGGGGTGTTCTAAGTACATGCTTAATAAGCGTTAGTGGGTACCGTATAGTAGAGATTGTATTTCTATTAACAGCAAACGGATCCCACCGCTGTCACCAAAAATATGTCACGTCCCGGGTGAGGTCTTTGGGGAACAATGACATGAAGGAGGGAAAAGACAGGCGCGAATCTAGAATCCAGCACTCTGAGGTTTGAGGGACTCAGGCGCGAATATTAAATCCGTCACGCTGAGGGTTTTAAGGAACTTAGGCGCGAATGTTAAATCCGTCACACTAGGGTTTGAGAGGAACTTAGGCGCGAATATTAAATCCGTCACACTAGGGTTTGAGGGACTCAGGCGCGAATATTTAATCCGTCACTCTGAGGTTTGTGAGGAACTTAGGCGCGAATATTGAATCCGTCACTCTGAGGTTTGTGAGGAACTTAGGCGCGAATATTGAATCCGTCACTCTAATCGACCAGGGAAGGTAAATGTACACTTGAGGAGGACCCGTTATAGCACTTCATATTTAGTTTTGGTTTATGGGATAGGATTTACGTTTGCATTCGTGCGAAAGAAACTACGCTTATGTTTCTTGGATTGCACGGCTCATGCGATCATATGTTTGTAAACACTAGAACCGTTCTCGTGCTCACGAGCGAATCAGCTGTTGCGGCAGCTCGGTTTCGTTCGGAATCTTTATGACTCGAGGATACACACAATAATTCGAAACTTGGTAGAAAACAAAGCTGTTTATTAGCTTTGTTAGCACATTTTTATAAAGCACAATATGAAGTTCATAACCATTTGAAATTATATACAGGTACTGGCGAGTGTGAATAAGCGCGATAAGCTTCAGTAAGTTTATAATATGAAATGCAGTAAGCGTTAATGCAAGAAAACGATATAAGATAATAAGCGATTATAAGGCAAATACATATAAACAAAATAAGCATTAACGTGATAATACAAAGTAATAGAAATGTCAGTAATACGAAAGTAATAAATGAGCGTAATAAGCTTGGATAGATAATAATAGTAAGAAATAGTATATAAAATAATAAGTGAATAGCAATAAGCTTTAAAATGCGATAAGCGTTATTTATGCGGGGAATATAATGAGGGTGATATAGTAATAATAATTACTTACAATAGTTGTCGTTGAACACTGATTTGAAAATGTTTAACGCGGTTAATTACACTTGTCACTTGAAAGAATGTTTAACGTAGCTAATTACTTGTCGCATGGACAGAATAGTGAAGAAAGAGAGTTTAATGCAGGTAATGAACACTTGTCAAATGGACAGAATAGCGATGAAAGAGGACGAGGCCTCTCAGGACCTCGTATTTATGTATTCTTACAGGAGTAGCGCGGGGGTACGCGCGGTAAAGACCTTGACACATTTCGGAATTAAGACGCAGTAGGACTTCCGGGGTTTTTGTACACAATATGGCTATTAATAGACATGTTGTTGTCACGTACGCCAAATATGCGTCGCAATTAGGTTTCTGGGGTTTTTATGACTGCGAAAGGAGATACTCAACTCCTCGAATGGATTTTTGGGTGTTCAATAGGAGAGGGGTTAGGGTAGTTTGGACCTTTTTGAGTCGTAAAAAGGGGTTGAGACTTGGTCTCGGTTTAAGAGGGATTTTGTAACGATGGGCTTGTTTGAATTCGATTTAGAGGGAATGATTCGTGCTTTATAGGACGAATAGGCGGCGAGGGTTTTGAAACGATCATCTCGTGATGGGGACCGCTAAGGTACATCAGCGAGGTGGAGGTTTGTGTTGATCATCTTGTGTTGTTGACCGCTAAGGTGCAACATCAAGGTGATCGGATATTGAGGAGATGGGGTAGGAGTTGAGTTTAATAGAGTTTGGTGGAATGATTTTGAGGTTTATAAATGGAATTTGGAATAGAAAGGCGCGAAAAATCGTGGGACGTCACACTAGAAAGAGACGAGGTGTCCCGCATGTATATCTTTCTCTTTTTATCGTCGTCTATATTTTCGCCTATTGCATGCTTCCTCCATGTTTATATGCTCTAAGACTTGTATCAATTCATCCCTACACTTGGAGAACCTAGGTCTTATTTTTAGAAACCTACGTCTACCCCAGTTACTTTGATCAACTCGACCGATGTAGCTGATTTTTTTAAAGCAACAACATTCTGAACCGCCTAGCCTAAAATAAAGAGACACTTCGCACATCAGAAGTTGTCTTTGAACCATAACCCATTTTAACTAGCCTTCGGAGTACTAATTTTTCCCAGCAGCAAATGCAGCAGAAAGTTTGATAAAAATGTAGTAGAATTCTTTAATTGCTATATTCGTGGCACCTTTCTCAAGCCGGATCCAGACTTGAATGCGTATATGCTGAGCAAGGCCGAACACGCACGAATGCCGCATGCGGAGGGGTCGAAAGTGCCCTGTGTCTTTCGTCACCAACTTCTGTGCTTAGCTACCGCAATCGCAAAGATGGCATCGAAGAAACATCTCCTTATTGCGAGCGCAGCGTTTCTTTTAACGTACAAACTATTAAAAGAAAAGCGAACTAAAAAAAAAGTAGAGAGACGATGGTGGATTACAGAACTTTATATAACAGAAAAGAAGAGGGACACAATATTCTGAATCAATTAAATGAATTCATATAGATCCATCCTTTACGATTAAAAAAAAACCGCAAGATCATGCCTTCAATAATTTAGGTCATTAAAATTCATTTCTGAAGGTGGGTTTCATAAAAATCGCCGAAACCAGGGAACTTCGAAGATTTGTATTTTTTAACAATTTCGAAACTAGAAAAATGAGGACTTAGCCCTCCCAAATTTCATATGAAGTCCAATTCAATATTTCAATATCATGAAAACCCGGGACATCGAGGATTTAAGAAAAGTATCGCATCTGCTTCTATCAACCACGCTGAGCGCAATAGGTACGCTCCAAACTTCCTTTGATGTGTGGAAGAAAACCGATAACGGTCGACTCAGGTCATGTGCCTTCGTCGGCATTCGCGAGTGGGGCCGCAATACGTCGAGTCACCACGAATGACACGTCCATACTAGCATGCGCGTTCACGCTCACCCTTCCTAACGGAGAAGCATGCGGCCTGGCTACCGTTTCACCTGTCCACATGAGAATATTCGTGCGCGTTCGGCCTTGCTCAGCATATACTCATTCAAGTCTGGATCCGGCTTTAGGTACATCTGGCATACTTAGGTAAAAAGGGGAGAGGCTGATTTGTGTACCACCCCTGGTTGCTGACAAAAATAATTAAGTTGATTTCGCCAGGGTCCCGGTTTATGACCGTATTGTCCCCCGAGTCGGCGAACGACAACGGTACGTGCAGGTCAGAAGTGTACTACCCACCGATAGAGCAATAAACGAATTAACTCAGGCCGAAGAATGCCTAAAATTCTTAAAGACAGGCACCACGTTCCTGATTGCCCTTTAGAAATGCTGGCAAGGTGGGTTTTTGGGGGAAAAAATGTAAGAAATTACCGGTCCTAAACTAGGAATGAATTGTCGCTTCGTTCTGAGTCCGCTTGCGTCCGGGTTACTAGTAACATAAGACAGTCTAGTCCGGACAGACACTTAAGGGGATACATACTCTGGTCATCCGGCCGAAAAACTGAGCAATTTATATGAATTTTTTACGGAACGACTAACAAATATAATCGTGCAAAAATTTTAACATAATATTCATCTACTTGAAGAGTGTACAAACAAATTTTTTGGTAACTCTTTATGCAAAAATTGTGCTTCAATATAACGCCTTGAACAAGAGACACCTCTGTGGCGGGTCAGATTTAGGAGGGTGCGAGTTTGCGGCCCTGTTGTTCGGTGCTTCGATGGTATCGCACGTGTAACGTCCCACAGGGACTCGAACCATTAAATACCGACCGTCGGTAAAGTAGAACTGTACTACATTATCATACAGCCCACCTATGTTACCGCGCAAAAGCGTTATACATACTTTTATATGTTAATTTCAAACCAAGCATGGATTAGAAAATCAAATGTTATAGAAATGTCAAGAATAATTAATTATAAATACTGACCAAAGCGCAAAACAAAATATTATATAATAAGCGAGAAAACTGTAAAATAACGAAAACCGACACACTGCGCATGCGCCAACCCGCCAATTCTCTGGTATATAAGGAAGCGCACGCAGCACTCGGCGCGCTCATTCGAATAGAGATACGTTCTTGCGACCGATGAATGCTAGTTCCTAGAGGCAGCTTACGTACTATCCAGTAGAATTTCAGCACGCTCCGGAGACGGCAGCGACTGGTTCTCAGTGTACAAAGGTACTGGGTGCTCCTTTTTGGATCTTTCATTTAAAGGTTGAGAACTTTGTCTTCACGAAGGTTTCAAGCGTTGCTCCTACTAGTAGGCAGCAGCTTAGCCGTTAGTGAAGGCGAAGTCTATAGAACAGTAGAGTAAGAATTCTGCCACGAGTATCGGGAACCGCTCCGGAAACGGCAGCGGCCGCTCTCACAGCAGAATCGTAGAACATAAAACTCTGTCACAAGTTTCGGGAACCGCTCCGGAAACGGCAGCGGCCGAACTTACGGCAGTAGCACATACATCCAGTTTTTGCAGCGTATTAGAATTAATTAGCATAGATAAAAAAACATAAAAAAACACAAAAACACAAAATATATCATCGTAGTTGTAAGCAGTATTGTTGTTATTAGAAATAAGTGTTGTTTAATAAAGCCATAGTTAAGTTTTAAGTTGGATTTTACTCCTTTACTCTAAGAACGAACCCCCACCTATCCTATTCTCGGCGGACGCCGCTCTCCGCTCGAGAACCTGTCAGCATTCAGTCGTCCCCGGACAACCGAACGTTACAGGTTGGATATATTTTTGGTGACAGCGGTGGGATATTTCGTTGAGAAGAATATTTTCGCGTAGTAAAATCACTTCAAAAGTGAGTATTTTCTTAGAAAATTTTTCTTAAATTTAGTAGAGACTTAAAACTTCACAATGCCTGACACACTTGGAGAAAAAATGGCTAATTTAGCAATCACAATGGAGACTCAAAGAGATCCCGAAAATACTCCAGAAACTTCAGAAACATCAGAAATTGAAAATATTCCGGGAACTTCAAATCCACAAATCAATATGAATACAGCCACGAATACATATCCTCATTTACCACACATTAGTCTACGCGACACAGCCGACACAGTACCTTCTTTCGACGGTAGAAATATACCGTTACACCAATTTACTAAAAGTTGTCGACATGCACGACGCATGGTAAATCCTAACGCGGAATACGGATTAGTACAACTCATAAAAAATAAGCTGTACGGACAAGCTTCGAGAGTAGTTTTAAGCGGAGAGTATAACACAATCAACGATCTTATATCTGTATTAACCTCACGTTTCGCTCCGTTACACACATCAATTCAGTTATACGGCGAACTATCAAAAATTGCACAACTACCAAACGAAACAACAGTAGATTATGGCAGCCGCGTATCTAATCTACTTCTACAAATTAGACATTGTAATACAGTAGAAGTACCTGCACATGAGGCTCAATTTAACATAAATGCAGAACTAAATGCTGTTAAAGCTTTTCTAACGGGTTTAAGGATCGAAATATATAATAGAATACACGAATGCACCTTCAGTAGTCTTGATCTCGTTATTAATAAAGCTATCAAAGCAGAAGCTGAATACAATGAATATCAGATAAGAACAAAGATGGCCACCGGAATAACACAAAATAATCAATGTATAAACTGCCTCGGATATGGCCATGACGTCACCAACTGCAGTAGTCAGCAAGTCTCACGCACCGACTGGCGACAAAAAAATTGTCAACATTGTAAAAAAATAGGACACACCATACAAGAATGTAGGAGCCTTAATAAAAACCAAAACGACACATTCTGTGACTTTTGCCGAAAGCCAGGGCATATGACACAAGATTGTAAAAGTCGAAGCTACAATGGAAGACCCAACGAATATTGTAGCAGCTGCCGAAGAACAGGTCACATGACGCAAGATTGCAGGAGCCAAGCCACCAGAGCCCCACAGTCCAACGAATTTTGCAGCAACTGCCGAAGAACAGGTCACACGACGCAAGATTGTAGAAGTCAGAGTTACACGACCAGAACTCCTCAATCTAATATATACTGCGATTATTGTCGGAGACCGGGTCATATGATACAAGAATGCAGAAACCGAGCATATAATAGCATATCCTGTGAATACTGCAAATTCCGAGGCCATACAATAGACCAATGCAGAAAAAAGATGTATTTTGATAGGAAAGAAAAAGAAGAGGCACAACCCCGTATGGTACGTAGACAGGCCATACTCAGACTCAAAACAGAACAAATAAGGAAACCACCTAGCATCCTTCTTTCTGATATAGGGTTTAATGGAGGACAGGCCACACTAATGATTGACACAGGATCAGACCTAAACGTAATCAAAAGATGTGCTGTTTCTCCCGACATTCCAATCTTCACGGATACCCTTTTTGACCTCAATGGCATCACAGATGGTCTACTTAACACCATAGGATATATCAAAATAGGAATTTTAAGCACAGAAGTTATTATCCACGTCGTAAATGACCTTCCTATCAAACAGGATGGAATATTAGGAACAGACTTCTTTCAAACCAACGGAGCAACTATTGACTACATGAGATCAGCAATAACCATTGGACCAGAAACCGTTCCATTCATCGATCCCGAAATGGTCACAATACCAGCCAGAACAAGAAGTCAAATATATGTACGGGTTCTTAACACACAAACCAGCACGGGATATATTCCTAAAATTAATATTCACCCTAATCTACATATGGGAAACGCAATCGTGTCAAATAATAACGGCATGGCATGTCTATTTGCAATAAATACATCCACAAAAGACATTAAAATTCCTGTACCATCAGTTGAATTAGAACCATTTATAGAAGTACCCATAAGGGAAGAAGACGCAGAAAAATATATAAAAACCAACAGAACTCACCAATTATTACAATTATTAAGGCTAGATCATTTAAATTCAGAAGAACGAGCCAGTGTTGAAGAACTAATAAAAGAACACGCGGATAGATTTCACATTCCAGGAGAAAAGTTGGAAGCAACAAATAAAGCTTACCACAGAATCATAACAGAGAATGATGTCCCCGTCTTTACGAAACAATATCGGTATCCTCAATCATTTAAGGAAGAAGTGAGAAAACAAACCAAAGAATTACTGGAGAAAGGTATAATACAACCATCTTTATCTCCTTATAATTCACCGATATGGATAGTATTAAAAAAAGAAGATTCGGAAGGAATTAGAAAACCAAGAATAGTAATTGACTTCAGGAAATTAAATGAAAAAACAATTGGAGACGCTTATCCTTTACCAAATATAACTGACATATTAGATCAGTTAGGAAGCGCGAAATACTTTTCTGTGTTTGATCTTGCATCCGGGTTCCATCAAATTCCCATGCATCCAGATGATCGACATAAAACAGCCTTCTCTACAATATACGGGCATTACGAATTTAATAGAATGCCGTTTGGACTCAAAAACGCACCAGCAACCTTCCAAAGGCTTATGGATCAAGTTCTAACCGGACTTCAAGGAGTAGAGCTCTTCGTGTATTTAGACGATATAGTCATATATGCTAGCTCTCTGAAGGAACATGCAACCAAATTTAAGCGACTAATGGACAGATTAAGAGAAGCAGATCTTCACCTTCAACCCGATAAGTGTGAATTTTTGAAGAAAGAAGTTACATATTTAGGACACATAATAGGAGAATACGGAGTTAAACCTGATCCACGGAAAATAGTAGCAGTTAAAGAATTCCCAACACCAACAACCGTCAAGAATGTAAAACAGTTCTTAGGACTGAGTGGATACTACAGAAGATTTATAAAAGATTTTTCAAAAATTGCAAGACCACTTTCTAATCTCACCAAGAAGGATTATAAATTTGAATGGACAGACAAACAACAAAGGGCATTCGAAACTTTAAGAGAAGCTCTCTGCAAGGAACCTATACTACAGTATCCAGACTTTGAAAAAACGTTCAACATAACGACAGACGCCTCAGGTATTGCTGTAGGTGCAGTTCTTAGTCAGGGAGAAGTAGGAAAAGACTTACCGGTAGCTTACGCATCTAGAGTTCTAAATGACGCAGAAACTCGTTACTCACCGACAGAACGGGAACTTTTAGCAATATTATACGCAGTATTCCATTTTAGACCTTATATTTATGGTAGAAAATTCTATCTTATAACAGATCATAAACCGTTAGAATGGCTACAAACTCTTTCAAACCCAACGTCACGATTAATGCGATGGAAATTAAAACTTGCGGAATACGATTACAAAATTCTGTATAAACCGGGAAAATATAATACGAACGCGGATGCTTTATCCAGAAATCCAATAGCATTACCGTTAAACGCAAAGCGAGCACATTCAGAAACAAACTCACACGAGAATAAAAAACAAAAACAGTTTCATCAACATAACACGCGACAAAGAGAAACAACCGCCTCGACCTCAGGAAACCCAGCTCCACATAAACAGCATAAACTTAGTTCGACAGATTCCGACTCTTCATACGACGAAAGTGATGCAGTAGGAACAAAACGACAACAGTTAAAAAGAAAGATAAAAAGAAATACTTCATCATCACAACCAGAAACAAAAAAACAAAGTATAGAAATTCCTCAAATACATACACCTATAGAAACGTATATACCCCCCCCAAATTACAGTACCTGTTGAAGTACATATACCCCCCCAAATTTCGGTACCTATAACTCCTCAAGAAAGAATAATACCTCAAGAACTAGTACAAGACAACACACAAGCAATAAAAAAGACTTATATCAAGAAACCTCAAGAGGACTTAATAGAAGAAATAGATGAGACAACTATAATACCAAGACACAATTATAAAGACCCTCCCAAAATCAATGCAGAGTCAAGCACAGACAAAAGTACTCACCATACACCTAAAAAGAAGAAACAAAAATTAAAATCTAGCACAGATACAGCTCCCATAACTCCCATTAAAATTAAACAGGGAAAAATACTTACTCCTCATTCACCACCTCTCTCCCCGTTTTTATCTCTCCCACCATTATCCCTCCCACCATTGACTCCCCTGCCATTAGCTATGCCACCCACACCACCTCCACAACACACCACAGGCAAACCAAGAATAACATCCAACGTACCTGTCAAAAAACAAAATATTGAAGTGGAAGACCATTTATGGATGGGAAAGGATTACATAGTAACATTTATAAACACAGAAGGCAAACCAATAGGACAAAATGGAGAAAAATTATATAAAGAAAGAAATATAAGAGCTCACAAACTTCCATTTCCATTAAATATCGGAGAATCAGTAACAATAAGAAGTGGAAAACGAACAATCGTTGGACTTGTAACACCAAATTACCCAACAGAAGAAAATTTATACTCATTATTAAAAACACTTTACACATACCTGATACTTAAACAAGCCACAAAAGTATATATAGCAGGAGAAGAAAATAAAATCTCGCTTAGACAATTACGAAAATTGATAGAACTAATATTCATAAATGAAGAAATTCAGTTCATTTTTTGCAAAGGAACTCTTATAACTCCTTCCATACAAGATAGACAACAAATTATCAAAGAAATCCATGAAACACCCATAGGAGGACATAAAGGAATTACTAAAACATATCATCGAATAAGAAGCATATATTATTGGAAAAACATGAAATACGAAATAGCACAATTCGTCAAGACATGTCTAGAATGTCAAAAAACCAAATTAGTAAGAGTAAAAAATAAGGAACCTATGGTATTAACAGATACACAATTAGATGCATTTGATAAAATATCTATGGACATAGTAGGACCATTACCTTTCACAAAAAATGGAAACAGCTATATACTTACAATTCAGGACAATATAACTAAATATTCACTTGCAATTCCATTAGCAAACATCACTGCAAAAGATATAGCCAAAGCATTCACAGAACATTTTATCTGCAAATACGGAAGTCCTAAAGCAATTCTAACTGATCAAGGGCCAAATTTTATGAGTTCCCTTATGAAGAAATTAGCCAGGACATTCCAGATCAAACAATATCGAACCACAGCATACCATCCTCAATCCAATGGATCACTAGAAAGGAGTCATCATGTTCTTATCGAATATTTAAGACATTATGTATCAAAAGAAAGACAATGGGACCAATGGTTACCTCAAGCAATGTTCTCGTACAATACAAGTACTCACGAAGGCACGAAATTTACGCCTCACGAACTTGTCTACGGCAAAAAAGCACGTCTTCCTTCAAGTATGCCCCCAACAGATAATATCAAGACATATCCAGACTATGTCGACGAATTAATACACAAACTACACCACATCCGACAAATGGCGCGAAATAATTTAGAAGAATCAAAAGTTCGACAAAAACATTACTACGACCGGAAGATACAACCTCAAACATATGAAGCAGGAGATTGGGTTTGGTTATTAAACCCAAGGCGCGAAAAACTAGGACCCGAATATAGCGGACCATACCAAGTTACTGAAGTCATAGGGAATAGCAATTTGAAGATAGCAATAACTTTGAAACAAACCAGAGTTGTGCATATGAACAGAGTGAAAAAGGCACATTTACCGGAAGAGATTGCAGAGGGCGCCACGGTAAATACTGTCCAGGCGACTATATAAGGAGAAACAAATTGAAGACTTCTTCATTCCAAACCAAAGTAGCAAGAGACTAACAACATGGAAAGACTTGTGTGCTTTACGCAAATGTTCAATGAAAATGTATATTATTACCAAGAAAAATGGGTACTTTGTGAAAATTGTACACGAGGGTATAAACATCAAGGAAAGGCACATGAGCATTTATTAACATTAAAGGATAAAAAAAGATATGAATACTGTCTCTTTTGCCGTAAAGTATTATATAAAGAAAAGAAAGCAATTAATTGCACCTTATGCATCTTACAAATGTACCTAACAACACCAATATCCATAAATAACATGGAACTAGGATACGTTTATCCTATTGTCAAAGAAAGGATTTTAAAAAGTCTATAAATTTGTACGTATATCTAATAACTTATAAATATTATAATACCTTAAAAAACACAAAAAAATCAATTACATTAGTCCGGCGAAACAAAAATGAAATTAACTATACCAAGTTGCAACCCTGCAGAGGAGCCTATATAAGGAATGGCGAACAAAGGATTCCATCATTCTTACACAGTATTCAGGAGCAAGCCACACGAAATCTTTTTTTTTTCCCAAAATGGAAACACATACGTGCCTACGTAAATATCACGAGGAGGAAATTTTTTACTATAAAAAAGGACTCGTGTGCACTCGGTGCACAGAAAAGGTACAAATAACGGACCACAAACCGCTAGAACACCACCTGATAGCATTGAAAAATTTGATCCGATGGCGACGGTGCCAAATCTGTAAAAGAACAATGTTCACTGCAAGGCCAGCAATAGATTGTACTTATTGCAGCACGGAAATTCCGTAAACTATTCTTATATATACCTTCATTCATACACTTTACAATTACACACACACACCACATAATGTAGTTAACACTCACACCTAGTTTTAAGCATTTATGTATTTTTTTTTCTCTTCTCTTATTTAATAAAAAGTTTCTAATATTTTTATATAAAAACCTAAAATCTCTCTTAAAAACCTAACAAACAATCCATCCTAACCTATTAAAAATAACCTGTCAATAAGTAGCATAAAAAGCGTATCACTACATAGCTGCATATAAGGTTGCAAACGAAAAGTTTCTTGTAAAATCCGCTAGAGGACGCCACTATAGGAGGCCCTAACGTTCTCGTTCAAACTCGCGCATGCGCCATGATTACTATACTCTGTCAAAATGCCGAAGCGTTCAGGCAGTCGCCACATAAAGGCAAAAAAAAATAGAAACGAGCTAGAAGAAATATTCAAGGAGATGATAAACATTCCTCCGTTAATCAGCCCACTCCCTACATCACCAAAAACAATGGTAAAATACATTTAAACTTCCATTCCTTCAATAAACTAAATTCAAAACTTTCAACTTAAGACACCGCCAACCACACCATCTTGTACTCCACCGAATTCTCCACCGGATACACTACCCACCACACCGGAATTCCCAAAGACTCCAGACTTCAAGAATCCGGACATTAAAAAGCCGAAGACACCAGACTTTGACTTCAAAGTCCCGGACGTACCCCCAACCAGATGGCCAGCCCTACTAGCAATAAATATTCCAGACCCGGACTGGGAATGGTACCGATCTCTTCCAAAAGAAGACCCAAGGAGAAGAATATGAAGAATCCTTGGATTATTTGGGACAGGGGCTGCTAGCCCGTATAAACCTATATCTTAATAAATAATTATATATATTTAAATACATAGTTTATTCTGTTACCCGCCTCATACAAATCTCTCGAGGACGAGAGATCCCCCAGGGGGGGAGGTGTAACGTCCCACAGGGACTCGAACCATTAAATACCGACCGTCGGTAAAGTAGAACTGTACTACATTATCATACAGCCCACCTATGTTACCGCGCAAAAGCGTTATACATACTTTTATATGTTAATTTCAAACCAAGCATGGATTAGAAAATCAAATGTTATAGAAATGTCAAGAATAATTAATTATAAATACTGACCAAAGCGCAAAACAAAATATTATATAATAAGCGAGAAAACTGTAAAATAACGAAAACCGACACACTGCGCATGCGCCAACCCGCCAATTCTCTGGTATATAAGGAAGCGCACGCAGCACTCGGCGCGCTCATTCGAATAGAGATACGTTCTTGCGACCGATGAATGCTAGTTCCTAGAGGCAGCTTACGTACTATCCAGTAGAATTTCAGCACGCTCCGGAGACGGCAGCGACTGGTTCTCAGTGTACAAAGGTACTGGGTGCTCCTTTTTGGATCTTTCATTTAAAGGTTGAGAACTTTGTCTTCACGAAGGTTTCAAGCGTTGCTCCTACTAGTAGGCAGCAGCTTAGCCGTTAGTGAAGGCGAAGTCTATAGAACAGTAGAGTAAGAATTCTGCCACGAGTATCGGGAACCGCTCCGGAAACGGCAGCGGCCGCTCTCACAGCAGAATCGTAGAACATAAAACTCTGTCACAAGTTTCGGGAACCGCTCCGGAAACGGCAGCGGCCGAACTTACGGCAGTAGCACATACATCCAGTTTTTGCAGCGTATTAGAATTAATTAGCATAGATAAAAAAACATAAAAAAACACAAAAACACAAAATATATCATCGTAGTTGTAAGCAGTATTGTTGTTATTAGAAATAAGTGTTGTTTAATAAAGCCATAGTTAAGTTTTAAGTTGGATTTTACTCCTTTACTCTAAGAACGAACCCCCACCTATCCTATTCTCGGCGGACGCCGCTCTCCGCTCGAGAACCTGTCAGCATTCAGTCGTCCCCGGACAACCGAACGTTACACACGGATGAGACCGACAGTCGACTCAATTTCGCGACCTTTACCTATTTTCGTAAATATTCAAATGCTAGTAAGTATTTAACTTTAGGGACGTAAACGTAATGTATTTAAATGTTGAATCATAATGCTGATTAATACCAATAGTAGCAGAAGCCAACATTCATTATCGTTTGGCAATTTCTTATTTTACGAAACGAAATTCATTTTATTCGTTTACAGTCGGGCAATGCTTATTTCCAAAGCGTTCATCGGGAAACATTGTTCTGCCAGATGTCGAATAGGGGGCTATGGAGATCGTGCCGTTTTTCAGGTATTTCGAACATTTTCGCTCCGAGTTAATCCGTATACTGCTCTGCGGCGGGTTGTACATTTGGAAACCACCCCTACTCGCAGCACAATACCGTCATATACCGCGACCCTGGCAGGACGCTTTGGCCGATCATCGTGTTTAATTTTTATGAACCAGGTATAGGGAAGTTATGCATACACATCCTTAAGGGGGGAGACCACTGTAACGGTCCGAAATGTAAGGGTGTTTTCGGGAATTTATTGTCAGTATAGTTAATAGTGTACATATCGAAGGGTAAGAAAATTTTTTTTTCAATCAAATTCATAAATCCGTTTCCCGTATACTCTTCGTCAAAATTTGGGCTGCGGCAAAAACATGCTAGTCGCGTTGACAGTGCCCAGACCATATGGTTAATCCGAATTCAAAAACACAATAATATTCAGAAACTAGAAGCCTGCCTCTATTACGTGACGATCCAAAAAAGTCAAAATCGCAAGGAATTACAAAATGGCGGACCATTGAAAAAAAAATCATGTATTCGGGGTACAAAATTAGGGAAATGTTGATAAAAAAATATAAGGAAGTCGTTAATTAAAAAAAACTGATCGTCAAGTAATAGAGACGGGTTTTTCGTTCAATAAATGTCCTTGATCATGTTAATTGAACATATAGTTTTCTCTGTAGACTGTCAACGCGGTTGAAAAATGTCATTCTGAGGAAAACGCGTTCAATGTTCCGCGCGGCTCAGTCACGCGTTTGACCCCGCTTCACAGAAAATACTATATCTCCGTCAATTTTGCGAATTTCTTCATAAAATTTGGAGACAGCATTCTTGAAATGTGCGTCTTTCAGAAAGCGTAAAAAAGAAAAAATCCATTTTTCAGATTTTTTACAGTGGTCTCCCCCCTTAAGTCTTTCGATTTTAGACGATTAAACGGTGGCCCTGAAAACAGCTGTATGTCATGGCTGAAATCAGAAACAATAAAATTTTCTTATAAAGTATGTCAATAGCTATCGTCCAACGAAGCCGATTTTGAAAATTTTGAAAAATAAAGAAATCGTGAGAGATCAAAGGTAAAGTTAGATTTTTCTAAGAGAACAGTCCACCTTTTTTCTTTATAAATAATAAACGGGGAACAGGAATAAAAGAACCCTTGTTGGACGATGTGGAATCTTATTATGATCCTGCGTGCACAATTGGAAGTGAATTGGTTGAACGTAGCGCCAGTTTTTAGGCAGACCGTTTAGCTGCTTAAAGTCGAGAGACTTTTGGATGTGTATGCATAACTTCCCAAAAACAATAGTTTTTTAACTGAAACTTTTTTTTTTGAGTAGTTCCTAATACTACGTAAAGATAGTAAAAAAACGGGAAATCTGCATCAAACCGTTGACTTGTAAAAAAATCCACAAAATGTACACATTTTCCGAGGGTTCAAACGGGTATACCCCCTTAATGCATCAGATGTGAGAAACATGCCACCGATCGATTTCAAATTTTGCACATATCATTTTTTCTCCCAATGGCACAATCCTGGGGGGTGTCCCCGTCAAAAAATATAAAAATTATTTTTCAACAAGAGTAACTAAGGTCCACCCTACTGTACAGTGATGTTTCAGTGCCGAGGACTCAGGTAGCAAAGACCCCCCCCCCCCCCCCCTTCACTAAGAAGTAGATTCGTATTTAAGCAGGAGAGGTAAGCGAAACACCACATTTCGCTCATTGACTTAGCAGTTGTACGTAACGTGTATTAGCAAAATGGTATGGAGCGAAGAAGCCATTTTAAATTTCATACAGTGCTATAAGAAGGAACACATTTTGTGGGACCCAAAATATCCAGTATATTATCACAAAATGAAGAAAGAAGATGCGTGGAAAAAAATCAGTAGAGACGTGGGATTCTCTGTTCAGCAGCTGAAAAAGAAGATGGTGTGTTTGCACTCAACACTCAGACGGGAACGAGCCAAAGAGAAAAAAAGCATTGGATCTGGAGAAAGTGAGTACTTTTAATTCAAATATCACTGTACTTACGCAGTGCTTACATTTTACTTTAAAAATTGGGAGAATTGAATGAAATATGTAAAATGTATCAAATGCTTCTTACATCCTTACATTTAGGCTGGGGGCACACGAACTCTTTTTTAAGGACGTCACAATAAATTGCAGTATATTAGACTTACGCTAATGTGTGGTGTTTACGTACGTCCGACAAAACTGACGTCCGTCGCGACAGACGTTAAAAAAAAACGTTCGTCTGCCCCCAGCCTAAAAGCACTTAATATTACCTTTATAAGTACCCGAACAAAATACCGTAAACTGGAGAAACATTAACAGAACGGGGTAACAGTGGCACTTAAAGGGTGCAGTCCAGTGTCATCGCTTAAAACATGTAGGATTCCTTTGCAAGAGAAACTGATTTATACATATTTTAAGATGATTTAAAAAAATTTACCGGTCTCGGGACAGTGTTATTAAAACTTCGAGGATATTCTTCGGAATGGCCCTAGTGGCCGATTGACACGACGTTTAAGGGGAGGAGTAGGAAAGGGATCGAGCTATTCCACGTCATGCTTTAATTTTATAAGCGTCAGAGTTATACCTGTTTATTCGGAAAGATGAAACTGAATTGTTTTTTATCCTCTTAAAATATGTTTAAATGAATATCAAAAAGATTTTTTACTCCGTGGGTTACAGTTGTCTTGCAAAAGACTGTTGTGACCGGACCGACACCCAAGCGTGTCAACACCGCGCACATACCGATTGCCACAATCGAGCGGCCGGAATCCGGCACAACCGAGTAAGCAATCTCGGAAGCGCACCGAGCCCCGTCAGCGCATGGCGAAACAGCCCAAAACCAGGGCAAAGACGGAGACCCCGATGGTCCCCGCTTCGTCCCGACTAAACTTATAAGAATATGTACGAGCAATGCGAGCTCAGACTTGATAAAAGATTTGGATCGGGATTGATACCCGACTTTATACGAGACTCATGCCCAAGTAGGCACAGTGTAGTTGTCACCCAGATCGGGACAGAATAAACTTGTTAACCTTACGGTGAGTTCCAACTCTTTAACCCGCAACGATCCCCTACCTTCGGTTTCAAGCCGAATCCTTCCGTCCCGGCATATTCACCCGAACCCTCGGAGCCCGTGGACGACGTATCGCCAAGGACGCCCAGGAGCACCCCGAGATTCGTACCTAGAACCTCGACCCCAGGCGTCCCGGCACAACAATTGGTGGCAGCGGTGGGATTCTGCCAACGTAAGGACCAAGCCTGACCGACGGTGACAACAGGACTTAGCAGGGACAACAATCTCCTTAACCAGGGAACCAGTCACCTCGCAGTACCGACGGACGCCTTCAGAGGACGCCGCCAGGACAGTCCACCACACAAACTTTGACGAGCGATGCAGCACCTGTGCTACATACTGTAAGTGCGAAATACCACTCTCAGCAAAACTCAGGTTGCACGCCGCAAACCTCATGCGCCGAGCGAAATCGTTAGACGAGAATATCGAGCGCAACTTAGAATTAGCCGAGCGAAAGGAAATCCTCTCGCCTAGAGCAATTCGCCGAAGTGCTCCGCGTAGATTCTTTAAAGTCCGTACGCCAAAACCCTCCGGCGAAGCTATCTTCAACGCAACGTTCGAAGCACTTCGTGAAATCGGAGAACGTACGCGACTTGCTCTAGACGTAGAAACCAGCGCGGAACGTAGCATTCCGACCGCGTTACCAACTACGTCAAATCACGCCGGACACACAACCGCCCGGAGACTATACCCGTATAACGAGGCAGATTATAGTTTAATCCTAAGCGGAACCCTAGCAACCGATACTAACATGCCGCTCACCCCTTCGGAAACTGCGAACCAGAACGCGGAACAAAACCCCGCCGGACGCGACGACCGACTAGCGAACTTAGAAAAACTAATCACGGAGCTAACCACCTCCCTAGCTAGCGTAACCGAAGGAGTGATAGCGATAAATGATAGGTTGGGAGCAATAGAGGCAAGGGACGGTCTACCCCAGGACTCAATAGATAGAGAAATAAGTAGACTAAGGGAAACAATGAACTCGACACACGCGACGCCCGGCCCCTCAGGCAGAACCGCGGTCCACTTTCACGACTGTCGCAATCCAGGGGAGGAACCGAGGCGCTCCAGCCGATTCGTTCCCACCGACCTCGAGATAAATGACCTAACCTACGCGCCGAACGTAGCAAGTACTCGAGAAATATTCCAGACCATAAAAACCTTACCCCTGTTCAACGGAAAGGACCCCAAGGAACTACCCGGTTTCTTGACCGCCTGTAAATATGTGTACCACACATATCAAACGGCGGAAGAGAAAGCCCAGATCCTACGAGGGATAATCGCGCTACGGGTTGGAGGTGACGCCCTAGACGAAGTACAAACGCGCCGCGTACTATCCATACAGGACTTGGAGGACGTGTTAACCTCAATTTACAAACCGTCCCGTACAGCTTCAACTGTACAAAGGGAATTGTTATATAGTAGGCAGGGCCCCAAGGAAAGCGCCCATCAATACGGAAATCGTGTATCAAAATTACTAAGGGAATTAATAGCAACCGGAATCGACGATAAGGACAGCCTAATAGAAAAAAACGCAACCGTAAAAGTATACAAAAGACAGACACTAAGTATATTCGAGGACGGACTCCGCGACGACCTAAGGATCTTAGTAAAATCACGGAAACCCGCTGACCTACAAGAAGCAATCACGATAGCCATTGATGAAGAACGGACTAATACAAAACGACCAGCGACGCGCGAAACAAATTCCTCTTCAGACACACAACAGGCAGCCCCACAGTACTGCGACTATTGTAAACGATCAGGGCACGACACTAAAGAGTGTTGGAAGAACAAAGATAAGGAAAAACAAAATGGGAAAAAATTTTTTTCGGAAAACAATCGCCAAATACGAACAGTGATAGCCAAGGGGAAAAACGAGAAATCAACAGGGCGTAAACCAGAGAGTGAACGACCGGCCTCTGAGGAAAAACGACCGTCGCGGTACGGAAGCGCTCATAGCGCACATTCCTCGCAAAGCAGCCGCGATAGCTCAGAGTCGTCACAATGCGACTCACCTACTGGAGAACCCGCGAAAACCTACCGCTTGACCCAAATAGGATCCCTCTCCAAGGATGGATTCGCTTCGGATAGGATAGAGGTAAAAATAAAAGAAAGCAGGAAAAAGAATAACGTTATGTTAATAGATAGCGGAGCAGAAGTATCTCTAATTGCCAAGAGAGCTCTCCCAGGAGACGTAATAATGGGACAAAGCGATGTCCTACTTATTTCACTCTCGGGAGGAAAAACAGAAACGCTAGGAAAAATAGATGCCACGTTTGACATGAACGGGAAGGAAGTGATACATCCCTTGCACGTAGTAGAGGGAAACACCCTAACATACGTAGACGGGATACTAGGAGTAGATTTCCTCAAGGAAAATAGATTAACCATAAGTTATCCCAAGCAGAGCATATTAGTAGACGGAGAACCGTGGAAAACACTAAGTACGAGTAGGGAACTAACAATACCCACGCGTACACAGAAGGTAGCAATGATTCTGCCTGATAGTAAACAGGATAAATTAATAGAAACTCAGCAGCTAGCGGACAACGTGTATTTAGAGGCGAAGAAAATAACCGCGCCGCGAATTCAACTAAGCAAAATAACGGATCGCGAGTTAATGCACTGCAACGATAGCACCGCAGCTGTTCGCGCCTTGACCGCGAAAGAATCACTGACAACGCGTAATACTCGAGTCATAGGTCAGGTTTCCCGCGGACACATGAGTAAGGAAGAAAAAAAAGAGTATGATGAAAAAGCACGCGAAATAGAATTTAGGAAAGGAGACAAAGTCTGGCTCTACGACAAATCCAGACGTCGAGGGAGATCCCAAAAATTAAATAATCAATGGGTAGGCCCCTGCATAATAATAGAAAAGAACTCGAAAGCTAATATAAAATTGAAAAAGGGAAGGAAAACCCTACGCGCACATGTGAATAGACTAAAACACTTTACCGAATAAAAACCGTTGGAAAATACAACGAAATTTAGTATCACATTGTATTACAAATAGTATTAAAATAAGTAAGATGATTATATAATTTAAGAAACATTGTATACCAAGTGTTAACTATAATTATTATAAACGAGAATGTGTAAAATATTAAACAGCCTAACGTACAGTCGGGATGTCAAACTGTTAACGGCACTACTGTACGACATGAATGCGAATACGCGAATATTGTCATCGGTCACCGCGTATTTTGACAGAACTACGTTAATCGCAGTAATAACCGTCCCCCTCATTTCCGCGCAAACATTCACAGTAATCGAGGCAACGCCAGCCCCAATCCACATCCACGGAAACTCATACGCGGTGTTAATTATAAGAACGCCTATACTCGTCATCGATGCAAGCAGTAATCAATACGTGCTCACCGAACAAGACGAATTAAAGGAATGTAAACGGGTAGCTGCGCAATATTACTGCGAACAACCGATGCTCACACACAACGTAAATAACGATCCCGAATGCGAAGCAAGCCTATGGCTGCAACCCGCGGATAAAGCCCCAAGAAATTGTAATATCCGAAGTAGGGACATAGTACTAAGGAAGCGTCGAACAACATACAGCCAAGATTTCGAAGTACCAACAGCACCACGGTACGACGTAATAGCAGCGTTAAATGCGACGCAAAGGGGCGAACCAACGCAACCCCTCTCGCGGTTTCAGCTAGATAAGCTCCTGAAAAATCCATCTGAATTTTCAGCACTATATGACCAACTCAACCAAGTAGAAAACGAGTTAGACAATAATAACCCCCAACCAGGACTAGCGACCTGGCAAATCGTGCATCCAACAACAACGACAATTGTACTAGTAATACTTACTATCTTAGTCATATATTTGTTAACACGCGATTACCAACTACGCCGTAAAATACAAATCCCTACACCACCAAAAGCGACGAAGCGAAAAAGACCAGCCGAAGAAAGTGAATACACCGAAGCATTAACGATATAGGGCGCCGGAGAATTTTGTAAACCGCTAGGAATAAAAAATCCCCCTAAGCACCCTTCCCGTAAGGGGGGGGGAATGTTGTGACCGGACCGACACCCAAGCGTGTCAACACCGCGCACATACCGATTGCCACAATCGAGCGGCCGGAATCCGGCACAACCGAGTAAGCAATCTCGGAAGCGCACCGAGCCCCGTCAGCGCATGGCGAAACAGCCCAAAACCAGGGCAAAGACGGAGACCCCGATGGTCCCCGCTTCGTCCCGACTAAACTTATAAGAATATGTACGAGCAATGCGAGCTCAGACTTGATAAAAGATTTGGATCGGGATTGATACCCGACTTTATACGAGACTCATGCCCAAGTAGGCACAGTGTAGTTGTCACCCAGATCGGGACAGAATAAACTTGTTAACCTTACGGTGAGTTCCAACTCTTTAACCCGCAACGATCCCCTACCTTCGGTTTCAAGCCGAATCCTTCCGTCCCGGCATATTCACCCGAACCCTCGGAGCCCGTGGACGACGTATCGCCAAGGACGCCCAGGAGCACCCCGAGATTCGTACCTAGAACCTCGACCCCAGGCGTCCCGGCACAACAAGACCCCTACTTTTTTTAAGGGATTACACGAAAATGTACCCTTAATTAACATGTATTGAAGCAGGAAAGGAACAGAAATATTAATTATCCACTCGTAGTTCAGCCGCAAAATATTCTGTGTTAGAATATGGTCATTCCACGCCAAATCGATCACTTTTGTCCCTTGATGTCTCGGATTTCTTTTACACTTCAATATGTTGTAGTCCTCGTGGAATTAGGGAGGGTTTAAGTCATCATTTCGTCGATTTCGAGTTCGTTTAAAAAACACAAGGCCTTGAATTTTGCGATTTTTGCCGTGAAAATGAGTTGTACTTCTGAATTTTTATCTCGGAAACTATTTGCCGTATTTAGTTGATTCTTACGGCATTTTAATGTGGAAAGATCGGCCTTTCTGAATAATTTTTTTCCAGATCGAAAAATTAATTTTGCAATACAGTAATTCGTCGTTAATGTCACGTTTTTACCATGCGTTATAATCGCGCTCACTATCCCCACCATTTCATGACCTCCTTCAGTCGAGAGTGAGAGAATCCGATATTTGCGAGAGAGAACAAAAGAGTCGACGCGAAGTTGTCGTCGGCACGAAATAGTATCCGCATCGCGTTAGTATCACACTGCCAGCCCCGATCGTCGTGATTCTAACGAGGCATTACTGTATTGAAAATTATAAAAAAAATGTTATTTTGCAAATTCGGGCTCGAGGTCGTGATTTTAAAAATCCCCCCAAAATACTACGATATTCCTTGAAATTTTTTCAATAAAATAAGCCTATCGCCAGGGTGGCTATTACGGTCAACTGACCTAACCGCTGCCATGCCATATTACTTCAATGAGGTTTAAAAACAATATCGATGGATCCCGTACCTACTAGTCTGAGTGGTGCAATTTATACAGTAATGCCTCGTTAGAATCACGACGATCGGGGCTGGCAGTGTGATACTAACGCGATGCGGATACTATTTCGTGCCGACGACAACTTCGCGTCGACTCTTTTGTTCTCTCTCGCAAATATCGGATTCTCTCACTCTCGACTGAAGGAGGTCATGAAATGGTGGGGATAGTGAGCGTGATTATAACGCATGGTAAAAACGTGACATTAACGACGAATTACTGTACCTGCAAAAGAACTTTACTAACCCACTCTTGGCCAATGATTTTTTTTATAATAATCAGATTTCTAAGTATCAACTTGTCCTAGAGTGGATTATTTGTTAAAAAATTGTCATTGCTCGATAGAAACCACGGTAAGGTGCAAAATAACAATTTTTATAATTTTCAATATTGCAAAATTAATTTTTCGATCTGGAAAAAAATTATTCAGAAAGGCCGATCTTTCCACATTAAAATGCCGTAAGAATCAACTAAATACGGCAAATAGTTTCCGAGATAAAAATTCAGAAGTACAACTCATTTTCACGGCAAAAACCGCAAAATTAAAGGCCCTGTGTTTTTTAAACGAACTCGAAATCGACGAAATGATGACTTAAACCCTCCCTAATTCCACGAGGACTACAACATATTGAAGTTTAAAAGAAATCCGAGACATCAAAGGACAAAAGTGATCGATTTGGCGTGGAATGACCCAATGGGATACTTAAAGCAAGTGTAAAAGTTTATATTACACAACATAATGTTACAGAAATCTGACAATGTTCCCTAGTTTATGCTATGAGAATGCATTCACAATGTAAAAATATAATACATTTTTTTCTGTCTTTGCAGGAGGACGCGAAGTATATACAAGCTCCTGGTATGCGTACAAAGAATTGGATTTCATTGCGTAAAACAACGAGATTTAATTCATCCAGACAATCGACGTCGACAAAAATAAAATTGTAGTCTGCTTCAACAGCAGCCATTAGTTTAATGCCGAAATTATGTTTATATTTATAATAATCAGTGCGACTGTTTAGTGGACACTGTAGCACTGTACACACGTTAACGTGATAAATGAGGATATACAACGTTTCATTTAAAGCAATTAAGTTGTCCCTGAATTCTCTCCCATTTGTCCACCTACAGAAAAAGTATCCCCACCACATAATTCACCCACTCCATGTCAAACAACTTTCGTAAGACCAATTTTTCAATACCTTCATTCACACTCTAAAATCTAGGTAGGTACCTACTACATAAAGAACAACTGTATTCAATTGCACTTCATTCAATTGAATATTATGAAATACTCAAATGTGGAAGTATGTAAGTAATTATTCCAATTCTAGTTGTTGCAATATTTCAATTCTCTATATTTGTTCCATCAAGTTCAATTTCTTCGAGGTTTTCGAGACATTCGGCAAATACCCACAAAAATTTCGAGTCACGAGATTCTGTCTAAACTGTCGAAGATCGCTAGAAATATACGTTCCACACGTGTTATGACCAACAGTCATTTCTAGAAGGTCGTAATATTTAGGAATATTGGGATAAACACAGTTTTCTCGAACCGCGAATACTTGCAAAATAAAATGAATTTCGTTTCGTAAAATAAGAAATTGCCAAACGATAATGAATGTTGGCTTCTGCTACTATTGGTATTAATGAGCATTATGATTCAACATTTAAATACATTACGTTTACGTCCCTAAAGTTAAATACTTACTAGCATTTGAATATTTACGAAAATAGGTAAAGGTCGCGAAATTGAGTCGACTGTCGGTCTCATCCGTGCGATACCATCGAAGCACCGAACAACAGGGCCGCAAACTCGCACCCTCCTAAATCTGACCCGCCACAGAGGTGACTCTTGTTCAAGGCGTTATATTGAAGCACAATTTTTGCATAAAGAGTTACCAAAAAATTTGTTTGTACACTCTTCAAGTAGATGAATATTATGTTAAAATTTTTGCACGATTATATTTGTTAGTTGTTCCGTAAAAAATTCATATAAATTGCTCAGTTTTTCGGCCGGATGACCAGAGTATGTATCCCCTTAAGTGTCTGTCCGGACTAGACTGTCTTATGTTACTAGTAACCCGGACGCAAGCGGACTCAGAACGAAGCGACAATTCATTCCTAGTTTAGGACCGGTAATTTCTTACATTTTATCCCCCAAAAACCCACCTTGCCAGCATTTCTAAAGGGCAATCAGGAACGTGGTGCCTGTCTTTAAGAATTTTAGGCATTCTTCGGCCTGAGTTAATTCGTTTATTGCTCTATCGGTGGGTAGTACACTTCTGACCTGCACGTACCGTTGTCGTTCGCCGACTCGGGGGACAATACGGTCATAAACCGGGACCCTGGCGAAATCAACTTAATTATTTTTGTCAGCAACCAGGGGTGGTACACAAATCAGCCTCTCCCCTTTTTACCTAAGTATGCCAGATGTACCTAAAGCCGGATCCAGACTTGAATGAGTATATGCTGAGCAAGGCCGAACGCGCACGAATATTCTCATGTGGACAGGTGAAACGGTAGCCAGGGCCGCATGCTTCTCCGTTAGGAAGGGTGAGCGTGAACGCGCATGCTAGTATGGACGTGTCATTCGTGGTGACTCGACGTATTGCGGCCCCACTCGCGAATGCCGACGAAGGCACATGACCTGAGTCGACCGTTATCGGTTTTCTTCCACACATCAAAGGAAGTTTGGAGCGTACCTATTGCGCTCAGCGTGGTTGATAGAAGCAGATGCGATACTTTTCTTAAATCCTCGATGTCCCGGGTTTTCATGATATTGAAATATTGAATTGGACTTCATATGAAATTTGGGAGGGCTAAGTCCTCATTTTTCTAGTTTCGAAATTGTTAAAAAATACAAATCTTCGAAGTTCCCTGGTTTCGGCGATTTTTATGAAACCCACCTTCAGAAATGAATTTTAATGACCTAAATTATTGAAGGCATGATCTTGCGGTTTTTTTTTAATCGTAAAGGATGGATCTATATGAATTCATTTAATTGATTCAGAATATTGTGTCCCTCTTCTTTTCTGTTATATAAAGTTCTGTAATCCACCATCGTCTCTCTACTTTTTTTTTAGTTCGCTTTTCTTTTAATAGTTTGTACGTTAAAAGAAACGCTGCGCTCGCAATAAGGAGATGTTTCTTCGATGCCATCTTTGCGATTGCGGTAGCTAAGCACAGAAGTTGGTGACGAAAGACACAGGGCACTTTCGACCCCTCCGCATGCGGCATTCGTGCGTGTTCGGCCTTGCTCAGCATATACGCATTCAAGTCTGGATCCGGCTTGAGAAAGGTGCCACGAATATAGCAATTAAAGAATTCTACTACATTTTTATCAAACTTTCTGCTGCATTTGCTGCTGGGAAAAATTAGTACTCCGAAGGCTAGTTAAAATGGGTTATGGTTCAAAGACAACTTCTGATGTGCGAAGTGTCTCTTTATTTTAGGCTAGGCGGTTCAGAATGTTGTTGCTTTAAAAAAATCAGCTACATCGGTCGAGTTGATCAAAGTAACTGGGGTAGACGTAGGTTTCTAAAAATAAGACCTAGGTTCTCCAAGTGTAGGGATGAATTGATACAAGTCTTAGAGCATATAAACATGGAGGAAGCATGCAATAGGCGAAAATATAGCGCCACGAATATAGCAATTAAAGAATATAATCCATCATCAATACACCTCGCGTCCAGGCACAGGAAGAAAAAAGAGGGAGTTCGTTGAGCGGTCGTGGTCCCGCTTCCGCCATCCTCCCTACAAATACGAGAGGGCTCACTTATCTCTCCATCAGAAACACTCGTTGGGATATCAAAACAAAAGCATGCGCTGACGTATGCGCTGCGAGAGAAGGTAAACCATGAGGAGGAGATTACCCCACATTATGGCCAATCGATCCTACATTCGTTTGAAACGGCAGCTTCCACCAACGCGTGTTTATAATCGAGAGATAGGTAAGTGATCCCTCCCGAATTTGTAGGGAGGATGACGGATGCAGAGCCACGACCGCTCAGCGGACTCCCTCTTTTTTCTTCCTGTGTCTGGACGCGAGGCGTATTGATGATAGATTATATTTTGTAATTGCTATATTCGTGGCATTTTTCTCACAACCTTATGCCAAATTAAATGGCCTTATGTTACACCTTGTTTATTTCGTCCGACCAAATGATATCCTAATATGAATATAAATATAAGCCAATGCATGAAAAAATATCCACTTTTTGAGTCAAGTGTGCTGGCACATGCCCATATCGTTTTTGTCCTTTTTCGAGTTCCGGGCGACGCAGAAGGCGACCAGTATGGCGAAAGGGTGCGTTCCAATTCACGCAGTGAGTGCAGAGATCGCAGGGTAGTCGCTGCGCATATTCATATCGTTCCGTTTCGTTACTGCGGTTCATGCGTTCTTAAAATTTCAAAATGCTACTATGGAGAAAGAAACGTGATTTACAATAACCTCGATACTATCAAGTAATAGTGATGAAAGCGAAAATGAAGATGATTGGAAATCGAGAAATTCAAATAATCAAATATTGTAGAAACAAACACGCATGCGCGCTACGCAGTGACTGCTTCACCTCTGAAATTTCTGCGTTTGCTGCACGTCCGCTGCACCGGAAGTGGCATCGTATTGGTGGAAAGTTAAGAAAATTCTAGGGAATTCTACGATGCCACCAATACGATCCCACCAATGTAATGCACTCACTGAGGTAAAGTGGAACGCACCCAAAGTCGGTTGCAGGTAAGATTACCTGACCCCCCCCCCCCCACTACTCGGGGTTTCGCTGCTTTTCGGAACCCCACTCATTTATACCGGGACGCTAATGAATGTGACCGATGACGAGATCATTCGTCCTTTGACTTCCGACACGAAAAGAGTTCCGAAAGAATAGTACGTACAGTACTAAAACGCGAAGCAAGTCCCGTGACACGGAGTGAAAAATCGTCGAAATGAGTGATCGACAGCAACGCGATGCTACTTGCGCTGTAGCATATTACTATATGCTACTAGGCTATCAATTTTTGACGAAGAAAAAAAGCAAGCCAAAACGCTGGTGGGTGAGGTCCTTGTATGCAAGTCGGGATAGGTAAGTGTCACAAACTTTAGTGTTTTTAATGTTGAAGTGAATGAAATAATTCAAAAAACAATCTTTTCTTTGGGAGGGGGGGGGGGGGGTCTTTTTTCTGAGCAACATTTCTGATTTTGATGAAACTTGGATACGTAGTAGATAGTGTTTAGTGACAAGAAACGTATCTCGAAGGACTTTTCACAATTATAATAATTATTCATCTTACAGCTATTTGAAATATAGTACTGACCTTCTTTCAATAAATTGTAACTGTTGAACTAGCAAAGTGATTAAAAGTCAACCTATTCGAACTATTTGGTTCAGTTCTGTCCTTGTGTGACTTCATATCGGGTAATTAAATATACGTACACTAGGCGGCAAAATTGGCTTCCCTCCGGAAATTTGGCAACGTTGCATGTCACTAGGCATAACTCAGTAATTCTAGTGACATGCAACGTTGCCAAATTTCCGGAGGGAAGCCGATTTTGCCGCCTAGTGTATATATAGCATTGTATTTAAAAACCCGTAGGTCACCTTGGGTTTACGAAAAATATTGTGAACACAAAAAATTAACATATCGTATTGTGTTGTGTATGAAAAACAGTAAGACTATTCCACTTTTTTTTTAATATCTGTCGCGAGAACCCTGTATGTGTAGAAAAATACACAGCCGATACACAGTGGGCCTGATTGACATTTTTTTTTTAAGATATCGGAATGAAATTTGCGGCAAAAACTTTTTGTTGTTTGGAAGATATTCTTTCTCAATTTTAAAAAATGTCGCTCTTTTCGCCACTGCATATAGAATTATATTTTAATAGATTATTTACATTAGTTACTAATAAAATGAGATTTTTATCACGAAACCCTGGTCTTCAATTGTTTGTATGTCTGAACACTTGTCCGTTAAATGGACAAACAAGATTATATCTTTTTTTCTAATTGTTCAATAGCGCCGTGCTATTATAAAATTGCATCTGTTAAAAACAATTTTAAAGTAAGTGGCCATAAATTTGTGTCTTGTAACTGAAATAATTATTCTTAGACACTCTTATGTCTCCACTGCAACCACCCCAAAGCTCATTTTTATCATTTTGTTAGTTCAACAGTTACAATTTAATGAGAAAGGTCAGTAGTATGTTTCGGAGCCGTAGGATCAACAATTTTTTTAATTTTAACAATCCTTCGAGAGACGTTTAGAGGAACTGCAGTAGGGTAAACTTGGGTAAATTGGTGATAGTTTTGAAATTTCTTTAATAACTGCTAATATTTACATATTCTGAAAGTGAGTCTAGGATATAATGATAGGCCAGACATCAATCATAGGTTAACAGAAATTTACTAATTATATTTAATTGAAAATATACAAAATTACGTTGTCATGACATATTCTGGTTATTCGGTGAAAGCTCTGGTTATTCGGTGATAGTACTCGCTGACCCTATATATGTTCACCAGCTACTTGTTTAAATTATTTTATATTATTTTACATTATTTTACATTATTTTAAATGATTGTACATTATTTTATATTATTGCATATTATTTTATATTATTGTTATTTTGTGCATAATCAATCGTTTCATGATTGTTAGATGTCTGGGACGTAAGGAAACGTCGTTTCTGGTATTGACCATCAGAATTTCTCAAACAGCGCAATCAGAAACACAGTATCAGGCGCACGAAAAATAAGAATTTTGTCAATTTCATAAGCAAAAATAGCACTGATGCCTTAATGTATGATAATTTCCAGAGTAAGACTTGTTAAACTGTCATTTTACCATCACTTACCTTCAGTTTGACCTTTCCATTTATCATACATATAGAGCACGTATAATACATAAATAAGCGATCGTCCGCAACTAGCGCGGAAAATTTCACAAATCATGCGCTGCTGGAACAAAATGCTCTCTCACTCTATCACACTAACTTCAATTGACTAATTATTTTACCATAACATAAACTAGAAGACCAAAGCTATCTGTTAGCCTTTGTTCCATCTAAATTGAGTCAGACAATTTCGAATTACAGATGAATGAAAAAGTATCACCGAATAACCTGTATCACCAATTTACCCGAGTTTACCCTATATTTGGAATACCAGTTTGTTTAAGACAAATAATAAAAAATTACGGCACAGGATGGGAACAAATAAAACTGCATTATATCACAGGGCAACTAATAAACTTTAATATTTGAAACTATCAGTAATAATAAAGGAAAAGAGTAAGCGGATCTTTGGTCGAAATGGAAAATGACAGGAAGTATTACTTTATAACCCTTAAAAAAAATCGAAAAATCGCAACATAGGAACAATCTTAGGTAAATATAAATAGACAGCGCTGGCTCAAATCGACAAGGCGGTAGCCGTTAAGGGGGTATACCCGTTTGAACCCTCGGAAAATGTGTACATTTTGTGGATTTTTTTACAAGTCAACGGTTTGATGCAGATTTCCCGTTTTTTTACTATCTTTACGTAGTATTATGAACTACTCAAAACAAAAGTTTCAGTTAAGAAACTATTGTTTTTGGGAAGTTATGCAAACACATCCGAAAGTCTTTTGATTTTAGACGGTTAAACGGTGGCCCTGAAAACAGCTGTATGTCATGTCTGAAATCAAAAACAATAAAATTTTCTTATAAAGTATGTCAATAGCTATCGTCCAACGAAGCCGATTTTGAAAATTTTGAAAAATAAAGAAATGGTGAGAGATCAAAGGTAAAGTTAGATTTTTCTAAGAGGACAGTCCACCTTTTTTCTTTATAAATAATAAACGGGAAACAGGAATAAAAGAACCCTTGTTGGACGGTGTGGAATCTTATTATGATCCTGCGTGCACAATTGGAAGTGAATTGGTTGAACGTAGCGCCAGTTTTTAGGCAGACCGTTTAGCTGCCTAAAATCGAGAGACTTTTGGATGTGTACACTCAGCTCAAACGATTGTGGCCGTTCGAGATTCGATTGCATTCGAGGTTACCAGGGCTGTTTTTTTTACATCGCTAACATTCTACAGTATTTCATGAACATGGTGAGGGCACTGCCAAGCCACAGGGTCCCGTCTAGAACAGTTCTAATTCATGTAGAAACACCACTGTGGCAGATATAACGTGAAGTAAACGGATGATTATTAATGAGACACGTTCGCGCAGTCCTGTCACAAAATTTAATTTCCATTTTTTCGGTTATGTTTATTTTCCCGATGTTAACATAAAATAATGGATAGTAGATTTTGAAATAAATGCGTATTTCTTTGCTCTACACATCTCCACTAATAATGAGCGTCTTAGATTTTAATGTATGAAGACTGCTACGAATAAAATACCACAAGGCTTTATTCATATCAGTATTCTGCTTTCCTAACCCCTGCCATCTCTACGAAATACCTATATAACATTCGTTTCCATTTTTTTCTTTACTACCCTACCATCCCGCTTTATTTATTTGTGTATTCCATTATAAATCCGTTCATTTATTTTCTTTGGACATTAGAACTTTATCGTTTATAGTGCCAAAATTATTATGATTTTTTTTTAGGTTCATTCCAATAAAAGTCATGTGACAGTTATTCTTGGTGTTATTTACGCTACAGCATCGCGAATATAGCCGATCGTACGGAAGCGCCTACGCGCCACCTTCCTGCACAAGCGTGTAGTGTTGTTTCTGAGGGCACCACCGACCCACTCACCGAGCGGTGAGTGGCAAATTTCGGCTCTGTGCCACCCATCCACCGAGTGGTGTGTGACATAGCAGCGCCGTGGCCGGCGAGTTGAGGTTATGTGTCATGCGATTCTGATTGGTCGATTCCCTCAGAGCCAACGAATATTTTAGTCCTACCGCAATCAACCAATGAGAATCGCATAACACATAACCTCAACTCACCGGCCACGGCGCTGCTATGCCACACACCACTCGGTGGATGGGTGGCACAGAGCCGAAATTTGCCACTCACCGCTCGGTGAGTGGGTCGGTGCTGCTCTCAGAAACAAACACTACACGCTTGTGCAGGAAGGTGGCGCGTAGGCGCTTCCGTACGATCGCGCAGATTTATATAATTATGACGATCATAGGCAGATACCGCTACAGTGGTGTTTCAACGTGAATTAGAAGTGTTCTAGACGGGAACCTATGGCTTGGCTGTGACCTCACCATGTTCATGAAATACTGTAGAATGTTAGCGATGTAAAAAAAAACAGCCCTGGTAACCTCGAATGCAATCGAATCTCGAACGGCCACAATCGTTTGAGCTGAGTGTATGCATAACTTCCCAAAAACAATAGTTTTTTAACTGAAACTTTTTTTTTGAGTAAGGTAAATGTCCCCATTACTGACCAATTATTCATTTATATTGTTTATTGCAACACAGAAAGCAAAATATCAACCAGAAAATTCAGAAATTATAATTAGAGGTATTTCATTTATAGTTGCATACGTTATTTAAGTAGCCGTACATTCATCTTTAAGTAAATTCACATGTAAATTTCAATGTGAGGTTATACTACAGATATTATTAAACTCGCAAATTTTACAATAAAAATACATGGACCCATCCAGTAACTTACTCAAATTAACTAGAAATATATACAGAATGATAAAATAAACAGAAAATATTCATTTTCTTTCATTATTGTAGCAGAGAATCAAAAGGTACAAGTTGGTCAATAAAGGGGACATCAGGTCCAATATAATTTTCACCATCATTTTTGTATAAATAGTCAAATATCACTCTAAAACTAATTTGATTAAGAAACTAGAGATTTCAAAAAATACAATGATCCATACTTTACTCAAACATTGTCCTATATTAGTAAAAAATTACTATTTCGAACCAGTCGCACTCTTAAACGGTCGCTAATGGGGACATTTACCTTAGTTCATAATACTACGTAAAGATAGTAAAAAAACGGGAAATCTGCATCAAACCGTTGACTTGTAAAAAAATCCACAAAATGTACACATTTTCCGAGGGTTCAAACGGGTATACCCCCTTAAGGGAAGAGGTCACTGAAAAAATCGCGATTTCGACCATTTTTAAGAATTTTTTTTTTTGCATTTTTGGCAAGTCTGAACCCTTGTTCAACCGTACACAACGTGGTTTGACATTCAGTGTTGCCTTTCTACCAGAAAAACCTATTTTTCTAAAACCTCGCGAAAGACCTGAAAACCAAAACCTTCGTTTTTCGGTATATTTCTCTATTATTTATCTCTTTGAGTATGTTCAATCGCTGACTAGTGTTTCGGGAAATCTAAATTAACTGCGTGGCCTTGACATTGTTTATTTTCACCAATGGCCAAAATGCGTTTCACAATTCTAAAACGCACGCGTGCTCTGTAACAGAATCCATTGGACTCCGCCTACTAAACTACGAACGCTTTCTTACAAAGTACAGTATGTGATTGAGTTCGTGGTCAGGCTGCGTATCCCTCAGCCATCTGTAACGCGGCCAATAACTCCGCCATGTACAGTAGGTAAATCTCTAAGCGGGCCCAAAAGGGTCAGTGGCTGCCGACAGAGGTCAGTCTCTCCGGGCGCTAGACACCATATTTTTTTAAATCTTTCAAAACTTCGGTTTACGTGAGAATACAGAGTGAGGTTTTATGGTGCAGTGAAATTAGCTGGTATAAAACGAGTGAAATGGACCTCATTAGCCGAAAATATCGCAAAAGTAAGAGTAGAGTGAAGCGTGCTATTATTATAGGTTATAAAGTGATTGCAGAAAACATATGTATATTTTATCAATTTGATATTTTCTGTCGGGTTGCAAAATTTACTTCTAGTGTTACAGAAATGCTATTGTAAAAAATATGCCAAATGTAAAGGCCATGGAAGATGCTGTGATGGCTACTTTAGATCACTGTAGCTTTGTAGACAGCAATCCTAACCATGCCAGATGTCCTAAGGGCAAGCAACCAAAGTGAAACCCTGATACGAAACACTGTCAAATGAAAATTTGATGGCAAGGTGCTGTAAGGGAGGCACTCAAAATGCAAATTAATCTCTCCATGCAAAAGTGTGCAGATTCTGCCCGAAGACAACATTTGTATCGGAGGCAAGACTTGAAGTAGCTGTGGCATGTGCTGTTTCAGAATTTGATATGGGTTATGTACGCTCATTGACTGTGAGGAAACAAACAGCTGGGCAAGTTGTTCTAAAACAGCTATAAGTATAGCAAGAGACAGAGACAACAGACGAGAAACCTGCAGTACATAACAGCAATCCAGTACAAGAAAGCGCTTTAAGAAGAAACAAAACATAAAGAGACGCAAGATTGATGAGGATGTGTATCAACCAGGTGGATTTTAGACTATACAAAAAGGGAAGTGGTCTGGAATTTACTCTTTAGATTTAAAATGCAATTATCTCAAAACTTACTTTTTAATATATTTAATGTTCCTTGCGCAAAACTGTTGGTCCGATTCTCTTACAGCTTGGCGTGCTTCAAGAGTAACATGAAAGCAAAAAGATTGTGTATCGGCATGAAGAAATCTGCAAAACTCTTTGCGCTGCGCTTGCTTTTCCTCAAAATTTTGATGAAATTTTGCATTTTTGACATTTAATAAATTCAATCATTTTTAGCTTAAAAAGTATGAGACGTAGAAACTTCTCGATACACAATTTTTTACTTTACTATGGACCCTTCTTCGCTGTAAAACCTGGAGGCTGTGGCATCACACACTTTGCGCAAGAAGGTTTTTGAAGTTATGATTGATTTTTGTAACGTAATGTAAATTCTATGAAAACCAGTGATTAAAACTATGTCCCGACTGGCACAAGGGCTTTACTTCAAACCTACTTCCTTCCCTTAAGAGGAATTCCGCATGTCTCAAATATTTTCGGATTTCAAAATTTCAGTGACCTCTTCCCTTAAGGGGGTAGACACGGGTAATGCAGCGCACTGTATACCGACACAATCTGGCCCGAAACATGGGTTTGGAAAGTTACGCTTGATTTCCTTATATGAGCGAATTTTGGGCTGGGTGAGGTCTCATTCGAAAGAGGAAGGTTCAATGCAGCCCGCTCTGGTCATGGCTCAACGAGATTGTGTTGATATCTGATAATATGAGTGTCCAAAGTAGAGAAAAAATCGACAAAATACACTCGTGGATTCCAAGTATTTGTAGGTCACTAAAAGAGTTTTATGACTCAAACGATGACCAGAGCGGGCTGCATTGAACCTTCCTCTTTCGAATGAGACCTCACCCAGTCCAAAATTCGCTCATATAAGGAAATCAAGCGTAACTTTCTGACTGCATTTCCAAATACGAGTTCCGCCATATTGGCGATAATACAGAGCAAGTCACGTGACAAATTTAGTTGAGCTAGTGGACACGAGATGGCGCCTACTCCGGAGGACCGCCAACGTGGAATCATAGCAAAATTGAAGGCAGGGTCTGGCGATCTCCAGCTATCGAGGCACACCTACAGGAGCGGTGGCAATGTGTGCATGAACTGCGCACCGCTCCTGTATGTGTGCCCCGATAGTTGGAGATCGCCAGGCCCTGATTGAAGCGTTAGCTGAATACACGAGCTGACGGGCCACAGTAAAAGCGTGATGCAGTCAATGTATGCATTTTCGGACGATTTTAGGTTAGGTTATATGCATTTTAGGCATACTTCGACTAGGAACTGCTAGGAATTGTATACATTTACTAAATTAACGCTTTTACCGTGACACATATATCACTTCAAATCGCTGTCAAATTTATGATATAGTAATTGAGGCAGTTAGAGCAACAAACGGACTAACCCACATTAAAAAATTTGTTTTCCTATTATATATGATTAGTAGAGTATATTGGAATACGTTATTGCTACTAAGTCAATTTCGAAAAAAATGTGGGTTACATAGTCCGTTGTTGCTCTCACTGCCTCAATTATATGGCAAAATACCAAAGATGGGCATTACGTAAGCCTTTAGTGCTCAGACACTTTTCCTGGCGGAAAAAAATTATTTATTGCGATTAGTTAACTGAAAAATGGTGCCAATATATGCATTCATTATTCTTTTCCCTAAAAAAAAAGTCAGTCACACTGGGCGTGTACGGAGTAAAATGTGGCTCAATATTTAAATACAAAGTTTGTGTTTTAAATGCATGTTTACTATAATGTGTAAGAGATCCTAAAAGTATAAATGAATAAGACACAAGTATATCTTGTGTAAACATTTCTAAACAATATACTCGTGTTCTATTCATTTATATTTATAACATCTCTTACATTACACCGCAACGGTATCTTTAGGAAATCGGGAATATAGCATACAGGTTATATTTTCTGTCACTTTGAGGAGCGGATTTTCTGTCCTCGAAGTGACAGAAAATATAACCTATGAATATGCTGTATGACAACAAATGTTGAACGGCTCTTTCGTTCATTTGCGCTACATTTGTGAACTTTTTATCATCCTTTCGAATCATCATTATTACGCCGCAACGGTATCTTTAGGAAATCAGGAATATAGCATATAGGTTATATTTTCTGTCACTTGGACGAGCGGATTTTCTGCCCTCGAAGTGACAGAAAATATAACCTCTACGTTCGACCCGATTTCCTAAAGATACCGTTGCGGCGTAATAATAATGTTTCAGAAGGATGGTGAAAAGTTCACAAATGTAGTTCAAAAGAACGAAAGAGCCGTTCAACATTTATTGTCATACAGCATATTCATAGGTTATATTTTCTGTCACTTGGACGAGCGGATCTTCTGCCCTCGAAGTGACAGAAAATATAACCTTTACGTTCGACCCGATTTCCTAAAGATACCGTTGCGGCGTAATAATGATGATTCGAAAAGATGGTGAAAAATTCACAAATGTAGCGTAATACAACGAAATAGCCGCTAAACATTTATTGTCATATAGCATATTCATAGGTTATAATTTCTGTCACTTCAAGGAGGGACCACATAATAATTATGCGTTGGATTCAACATCAAACCCAATTTTATATACGTTTGTTATAGTCGCTCGCCAACTCTCGTGGTGAAAGGTCGTGTTGACAGAGCTCACGCGCTATCAGTGCTTGCTTCATAAATAGTAGTGGTAGTGTTTACGTGCCCAGTCTCAATAACATTCTACAAGTGTTTGCTTTCAGTACCTAGCTGCGTGGCAGGGGCGCAGGCAAGGGGCACAACGCCAAAAATAAAAAGTTCTTCGGCCAATAATCGGCTCGGACATCATGATCAATCAGCAGCAATATCGTTGCAGTCGTTTCAAATAGCTCAGACTCTGGGTACATCGAAATCAAGTCTGATGATGAATAGCACTAGTGTCCCCCCACCAGGGACACAACAATCAATACCCCAGTCATCCCTCAACTCATATCCTCTTCTGTCCACAACTCTTACATCTCAAAACATAAACATTAACAAAAAGAACATCAGTCAAAATTCAGACCACACTAACCTTGCTTCGCATAGTGACGACGTGATTATGATAAATGGTCAAGAGACCCATGCTAATAAAAATTTATGGCAAAGTGTCAAAAGGAGGAAGAGAGCTAACCCTACAACCATCGATGACTATCAAATAATCAGCACAGCCAGCAAATATCAACAGTTAGATGAGATAAATAACGGACAAACCCAGGATGCAAATAACAATACCGATTCCGACAACAATGACGGTAAACCAAGTGTCCCTAAACCACCACCGATCTACATCTATGGCGTAAAGGATTATAAAGCCATGATTAACAACCTGACACAGATTACACCAAAAGACCACTTCTACACGAAAACTCTAGGGAATAACACAGTTAAAATTAATCCAATTACCACTGAGACATACAGACAACTGATCCATCACCTTCGTGAGCAAAATATTATCCATCACACTTATCAACTGAAGCAAGATAGGTCATATAGGGTTGTCGTTAGGGACCTTCACCATTCTATTCCGACAAGTGAAATAATAGAGCAACTAGCTGAAAAAGGACACATCGTCAGAAACATAATGAATGTTAGACACAGAGTAAGCAAGGAACCACTCCCCATGTTTTTTGTTGACCTGGAACCATCAACTAACAACAAACAAATATTCGATATACAATACATATGTCATACAAAAATCAGAATTGAACCACCTAGAAAAAAGAGTAATATAATACAATGTACAAGATGTCAAGATTATGGTCACTCCAAAACCTATTGTCTAAAACCATACAACTGCGTTAAATGTGGACAAAATCATGACTCCAAAACTTGTAAAAAAACAAAAGACACTCCTGCCAAATGTGCACTATGCGATGGAGATCATCCAGCGAACTACAGAGGCTGCGGTGTATATAAAGACTTAAAAAATGCCAGAATCCGAGCTGCAGGAAGTACAAACGCTAGACATCCTCCCTTTGACCAGCCTAGAAGTAATCTGACCTCATCTCAACACATGAGAACGTACAACAATCAACAAAACAGCAACCCAAGCTATGCCCAAAAAACCAAGATAGGGCTCACTGAAAATACAGAAAATAATAACCTCGACCTAGCAGACAAATTAACAAATTTCCTAAATGAATTTAAAAACATGTTCAGTCAACTTCTCAGTCAAAACACCATGATCCTAAACATGCTTACAACCGTCATTAACCAACGGACACATTAATGGCTACAAAGACACTCAGAATTGCTGCCTGGAACATCAACGGAATTGCAAACCATACTCAAGAAATCATACTATTTCTAAAAATCAACAAAATTGATGTTCTCTTAATCTCAGAGAGCCACGCAACAAAGAGAACAGTGATTAAAATTCCATTCTTCTCAATCTATTACGCGAACCACCCTGATGACAGAGCCCATGCCGGTTCAGCAATTATTATAAAAAATAGTTTGAACCACACCGAGTTGCAACCAGTCACTACAAACAAAATACAGTCTGCAATGATTAAAATTCAAGCATTCCCATGGCCTTTGACAATAGAATCCATCTACTCTCCGCCACGACATACTATCACCACTGAAGAATATATAGAATACTTTGATAAAATTGGATCTCCATTCATTGTAGCCGGGGACTGGAATGCTAAGCATACGCTCTGGGGTTCTAGAATCATCACAACAAAAGGACGCAAACTACTACAAGCAATCCAACTTAGAAACCTAGACTTCATGTCTACCGGTCAACCAACGTATTGGCCAACCGATCTAAATAAACTTCCTGACCTGCTAGACTTCGCCGTCACCAAAGGTATATCCCATATCCATTCACAAATCGAGGATAATTGTGACTTAAGCTCCGACCACAGTGGCCTAATTATAACATTAAGCACAGATATTATTAGGTCACAACCCATGCTTAAACTGTGTACTAATAAAACTGACTGGGAAGAATTTCAGCGTATCATCAACACAACAATCAGCTTAAAAATCAGTCATAAAGATCCACTGCAGGTTGAAGAAGCTATCGAGTATCTAACCGACATTTTACAGAAAGCAGCATGGGAAGCTACACCAACGGGTAATAATTATTATCCGGAATCAATAGACATACCTCTGCACATTAGGGAACTAGTTAAAGAAAAGCGGAAAGCTCGCGGAAGGTGGCATAGGACTAGAAACATCCAAGACAAACGTCAACTAAATAGACTGACGCATAAACTCCATTCAGCCTTAGCTAAATCAAGAAACGAGTCATTTAAACATTATATCTCAAATCTGTCACCAAATGATTATTCAATATGGAAAGCCACAAAAAAGTTCAAAAGACCTGTCTTAGCCATCCCTCCAATTAAAAAACCTGATGGTAGCTGGGCCCGCTCCGATGAAGAAAAGGCAAATGTATTTGCTGACCACCTTGCACAAGTATTCTCACCTCTCCCCTGCGACAACATCAGGGACGAAACTGAAGTTACAAACTTTCTTAACACTCCTCTACAAGAGTCACCACCGATAAAATCCTTCTCACCGGCCGAAGTACAGAAAGAAATAAAAAACATGAATTCTCATAAGGCACCAGGATATGACCTAATAGTTGGGGAAATTCTGAAACATCTACCCAAGAAGGCACTTGTCGCACTAACTACTATCTACAATAGCGTGCTGCGGCTGTGTTACTACCCCATACAATGGAAGTATGCCCAGATTATTCTAGTAGCAAAACCAGGTAAACCACCTACAGAAACAACGTCATATCGACCGATTAGTCTCCTGCCGATTATGTCTAAGGTTTTTGAGAGATTACTCCTTAAAAGGCTAAAAGAAGTGAACTCCTTGGAGAACCTAATCCCAGAGCATCAATTTGGTTTTAGGGAAAAACACTCCACCATACAACAATGCCATAGAATTGTTCATAAAATTATGGACAGTCTTGAAAACAAGGAAATGTGTGCTGCAGTTTTTCTGGATGTTCAACAAGCCTTTGACAAGGTATGGCACAATGGGCTTCTTTACAAGTTAAAAAGAAACCTTCCTAACGGTTATTACCTCTTACTAAAATCATACCTCTCTGATAGATACATTCGAGTGAAACAAAACAATTCTCTCTCAAACTATTGTCAGATAAAGTCTGGAGTACCTCAAGGTAGCGTTCTAGGTCCATACTTATATCTCATTTACACAGCTGATATCCCAGTCTCGGAAGAGACTGTTATCGCAACATTTGCAGACGACACTGCCATACTCTCTCCACACAAAAATCCGATAACTGCCTCAGAAAATCTTCAAAACCACATAAACGGTCTGCAATCATGGCTAAGGAAATGGAGAATTCAAATTAACAGTAACAAATCCACCCAGATCACATTTACCCTAAGAAAGAGCACTTGCCCATGTGTGACAATAAACAACTCTCCCATCCCCGTTAAAACTGAAATTAAATACCTTGGACTCCATCTAGATCAAAAACTAACTTGGAAAACCCACATTAAGGCTAAAAAGCAGCAGCTGGCACTAAAAATGCAACAAATGAATTGGCTAATGGGTAGGAAATCACAGCTCTCAATCGAAAATAAAGTACTGATTTACAAGACAATAATAGTTCCAATCTGGACATACGGAATCGAATTATGGGGATGCGCCAAACCATCCAATACAAAAATCCTGCAGACGTTTCAATCAAAGACTCTCCGAACAATAGCAAATGCACCGTGGTATATTTCAAATCAAACATTACACAACGATCTAAGTGTACCTCTGGTCCAAGATGTAATCAAATTACACGCAACAAAATACAGAAACCGAAACTTAAACCACCAAAATCATCTTGTCAATGACTTATCAATTCAGCATACCGAAAGAAGACTCAAGAAGACCTGGCCAGAAGACCTCTTTAGATAAGCTCGGTTAAACCATCGATGGATGGTTTCCGACTCGAGCCACACAACATTTATCACATTTACTCATTACTCTTATTAATAAATAATGCAGAGTAGATTGTAAATTTGCAATTACAATAAAAAAAAAAAAAAAAAAAAAAATATACGTTTGTTCATAACTGCTTTGGGCATAGGATATGTATTTCATGTTCTGTTTTAGTGTTTTGCTAATTAAAAGTTGTCTATCCTAACAAACTTCATTTTCTGGGGACATGTCCTCGTGTATTTTTCTTTTTCACTTATAATTCCGTACTGCCAACGTAGAATATTGTAGCATAAGCACATTTCAAGTAAATGTACAATGAATTTTCTACGTTTGCAGTACCAGCAGACTTTCTGTTTAAATTTTTACAAGTGCAACGCAACAGCTGACAATTTCTTTCCACATTCAAAATAGAATATGGAAATAGCAAACAGCTCCCTCTCGCGTGCACAGGCAGCCGCGTATCTATGGGTATTACCATTTTTGTGCAGAAAAAATCTGCTGTAATACCGACCGGCCTCGCCGGCCAGACCACGTGACGTGTCTACCCCCTTAAAGATATGTTCGTCATTACCCCACGACATCAAAAAATAAAAAGGAATCTATTTCACGGGTCAGAATCATGATTCAAGCCACGCCTTGGTCACAAAATGATGGTAAAAAGTGCTTTATTTCAACTTCAAAAAATCCCAATTGTATCATTAATTCAACAGTCATTACACGCAATTGAAAATAGACAAAATATTACTTGAAACCTGATGAAAATAATGAATTGTGTTTATCTTGACTAGCATGAGCGTTCTGTATTTATTACTTTCTGCCCGGCGTTCGATACGACCTAAACTATTAGCTAGTGGAGAGGAAACATCAGTTTTTATTTATTAAAACCCTGTAACTATCGCGTTCGTGATTACCCCACTCTCCCCTAGTTTATTAGATACTTCGGTTTCGGTATTTCAAATTACCAACAGTATTCCAAATATGCTGCACTTCCCTATATATCACTAACGACTAGGTACAACATATCCAGGTTTCATCAAGATCATACATGTTACACCGAAAAATGCCCGATTTCGCGTCTAATGGCCCTTTTATTAATGTTTACTTTCATTTATATCAACAATTCTATTTATCACAGGTATATCATGACAGATATGCTGGGAGATTTATCTCGGCAACCGTCTGGACATTTTGAAAATTTTTGCAAAATGTCGGCTACAGATTTTGAATATTTCGTCAACAAACTAGGCCCCGTAATCTCAAAACAAGACACCTCAATGCGAAAGAGCATATCCGTGAAAGAGAGGTTGGCTGTGACGCTACGTTTTTTAGCGACTGGTGACAGTTTTAGAAGCCTGTCATTTTTATTTAAATTTAGCCCTCAAACTGTTTCCATATGTGTGGAAGAAGTTTGCAAAGCACTGATTGCAGAACTGAAGGAAGAAATACGGGTATGTTAATTAATTTTTAAAAAAAAATTCAATACAATTTATTATACTGTAATATTACAAACTCATTTAATTGGGTACATTCATGCAATTTTTAACCCAGACCACAATTTCCTTTTATAGTTGCCTGAAAACCCAAATGAATGGCGGAAGATCGCAGCAGAATTTGAAACCAAATGGAATTTCCCTCATTGTGTGGGTGCAATCGACGGGAAACACATACTAATGCAGTCTCCATTTAAAAGCGGTTCCGAATTTTACAACTATAAAGGAACTTTTAGCATCGTCCTTATGGCTGTAGTGAACGCCAACTACGAATTTATTTACGTGGACATTGGATGCCAAGGCAGAATTAGTGATGGGGGTGTTTTTAACAACACATCACTGTTTCAAAAAATGGATGACAATGTGTTAATGATGCCTGAGGATGAACTAATTCCTCTATGTGAGAAACGACTGCCATATGTATTTGTGGGGGATGATGCGTTTGGGCTTACCAGACACCTGTTAAAAGGATACCCTGGCGTTTACGACAAAGGCACTATGCAACGCATTTTCAACTATCGCCTATCACGGGCTCGAAGAGTAGTAGAAAATGTGTTTGGTATAATGACATCAGTTTTTCGTGTATTTCGAAAACCACTGTTATTGCAGCCGAAAAAAGTGACACAAATCACAATGACTTGTGTTTTGTTGCACAATTTTTTACATCGAAGCGCAACTTCCAGCGGTCATTATATACCTCACAATTTGGTCGATGCAGAACTGAATGGGGAGTTAATTCCTGGTACGTGGAGAAGTACCGAAGAAAGTATGAATTCGTTTGAACCGTTGCAAAGTGTTCCCAACAATCCACAATTGGATGCAAAAAGCGTTAGAGACTGTTTTGCTGAATATTTTAGTACCAACGGCGCTGTTGCATGGCAACATAGTGTTTAAGTTAATGTTAAGTCAATTTTAAAAGTGACAAACTTTAAGGAGGACGACCACTGTGACTGCCGGAAAAGTAAGCCGTTTTTAATTGTTTTTTTTTATAATTTACAATTTTCATATAAAATTTGTATTACCTATGTACCTTTAGTACAGTATGAGTGCACATTCCGTTGCACGTACGGAGTGTTTCATTGAAAACAAATTTATTTAAATACGCTCGAAACACTGTCCCGCATATTCGCAAATTTTCGTAACTTTTTCTTCTAAAGCACACTAAGTTTACAAAAATAATTTGTTTAAAAAATCTGTACGTGCAACAGAAAGTACACTCATACTATACTAAAGGTAGGTACTAAAGATTTTATATGAAAACTTTCCTATCCTTTTGAAGAATTTTTTATCATAACCTAAAAAAAATCTTATAAAAACGGCTTCAGGGAACATCCCGACCCCGAAAATTCAAAAAATTCTGAAACTTTGTGGATATGTAGGGGATTTGCTTCTGCTTACAACGCAATTTTTTCACTGCCCAAAATCACTGGGGGTGAAATTGACCCCTGAACATTCGGCTATTTTCCGATTTTCTGTTATAACTCGCGAACTGTAAGAGATAGAAGAAAAGTTTCAAGACAAAAGTTACTTCTTTTAATTAAATCTATCATTTGGTAAAAAATTATTTTACAATTCACGAGTTATAACAGAAAATCGAAAAATAGCCGAATGTTCAGGGGTTAATTTCACCCCCTTAGAGTGATTTTGGGCAGTGAAAAAATTGCGTTGTAATCAGAAGGAAATCCCCTACGTATCCACAAAGTTTTAGAATTTTTTTAATTTTCGGGGTCGGGATGTTCCCTTGTTAGTTTTCCGGCCGTCACAGTGGTGTTCCCCCTTAAGGGAAGAGGTCACTGAAATTTTGAAATCCGAAAATATTTGAGACATGCGGAATTCCTCTTAAGGGAAGGAAGTAGGTTTGAAGTAAAGCCCTTATGCCAGTCGGGACATAGTTTTAATCACTGGTTTTCATAGAATTTACATTACGTTACAAAAATCAATCATAACTTCAAAAACCTTCTTGCGCAAAGTGTGTGATGCCACAGCCTCCAGGTTTTACAGCGAAGAAGGGTCCATAGTAAAGTAAAAAATTGTGTATCGAGAAGTTTCTACGTCTCATACTTTTTAAGCTAAAAATGATTGAATTTATTAAATGTCAAAAATGCAAAATTTCATCAAAATTTTGAGGAAAAGCAAGCGCAGCGCAAAGAGTTTTGCAGATTTCTTCATGCCGATACACAATCTTTTTGCTTTCATGTTACTCTTGAAGCACGCCAAGCTGTAAGAGAATCGGACCAACAGTTTTGCGCAAGGAACATTAAATATATTAAAAAAGTAAGTTTTGAGATAATTGCATTTTAAATCTAAAGAGTAAATTCCAGACCACTTCCCTTTTTGTATAGTCTAAAATCCACCTGGTTGATACACATCCTCATCAATCTTGCGTCTCTTTATGTTTTGTTTCTTCTTAAAGCGCTTTCTTGTACTGGATTGCTGTTATGTACTGCAGGTTTCTCGTCTGTTGTCTCTGTCTCTTGCTATACTTATAGCTGTTTTAGAACAACTTGCCCAGCTGTTTGTTTCCTCACAGTCAATGAGCGTACATAACCCATATCAAATTCTGAAACAGCACATGCCACAGCTACTTCAAGTCTTGCCTCCGATACAAATGTTGTCTTCGGGCAGAATCTGCACACTTTTGCATGGAGAGATTAATTTGCATTTTGAGTGCCTCCCTTACAGCACCTTGCCATCAAATTTTCATTTGACAGTGTTTCGTATCAGGGTTTCACTTTGGTTGCTTGCCCTTAGGACATCTGGCATGGTTAGGATTGCTGTCTACAAAGCTACAGTGATCTAAAGTAGCCATCACAGCATCTTCCATGGCCTTTACATTTGGCATATTTTTTACAATAGCATTTCTGTAACACTAGAAGTAAATTTTGCAACCCGACAGAAAATATCAAATTGATAAAATATACATATGTTTTCTGCAATCACTTTATAACCTATAATAATAGCACGCTTCACTCTACTCTTACTTTTGCGATATTTTCGGCTAATGAGGTCCATTTCACTCGTTTTATACCAGCTAATTTCACTGCACCATAAAACCTCACTCTGTATTCTCACGTAAACCGAAGTTTTGAAAGATTTAAAAAAATATGGTGTCTAGCGCCCGGAGAGACTGACCTCTGTCGGCAGCCACTGACCCTTTTGGGCCCGCTTAGAGATTTACCTACTGTACATGGCGGAGTTATTGGCCGCGTTACAGATGGCTGAGGGATACGCAGCCTGACCACGAACTCAATCACATACTGTACTTTGTAAGAAAGCGTTCGTAGTTTAGTAGGCGGAGTCCAATGGATTCTGTTACAGAGCACGCGTGCGTTTTAGAATTGTGAAACGCATTTTGGCCATTGGTGAAAATAAACAATGTCAAGGCCACGCAGGTAATTTAGATTTCCCGAAACACTAGTCAGCGATTGAACATACTCAAAGAGATAAATAATAGAGAAATATACCGAAAAACGAAGGTTTTGGTTTTCAGCTCTTTCGCAAGGTTTTAGAAAAATAGGTTTTTCTGGTAGAAAGGCAACACTGAATGTCAAACCACGTTGTGTACGGTTGAACAAGGATTCAGACTTGCCAAAAATGCAAAAAAAAAAATTCTTAAAAATGGTCGAAATCGCGATTTTTTCAGTGACCTCTTCCCTTAAGCGCCCTATTACTGTATATTATTAATATTATTATTATTATTATACAAATATTATTATTATACAAATATTATGAAAATACACAAGAGTCGCCAAACTTGCTAAAAAATTAAATACTATTACTGTATATTATTAATATTATTATTATTATTATCATTATTATTATTGTTAAAATTAAAAGGTGCCTGAACATGCGAGGGGGCCAATTCAATTGAGACGTTATGGGTTATGATAATAATGATGATATAATTATTCACTTTATATCGGTATTAAATCTCTGTTTGTTGCTACCATGATGTGCTCTTATCAGTGTTCCTTGTACAACTAACTGTGTGTACACGACACCTGCCTCGAGAGCGCTATACCCCCACTCACACTCAACTTATACAGTAGCGCTCGGTCATACATAACTCAAATTTACTCGTATTCCAACAATTATTATTATTATACAAATATTATTATTATTATTATACAAATATTATGAAAATACACAAGAGTCGCCAAACTTGTTAAAAAATTAAAAACTTGGACCCCGATGGGGGTCGATCAAATATTAACCCATTCCAAAATTTTTTTCCCCTCAATTCGTCTTCTCCAGAGGCAACTTTTCCGCATTAGGATGTTTCAAGTTTCGCAAAATTGATTTTGTCGCCCCACCATAGGGTAAATCCGGGAGACGCGGTCGGGTCAGAGAGTTGGTCGAATCGCCATATTTCAGACTCTCTACGAAAAAATGCGTTAAAGTGCAGACCAATTACTTCTGTAGCAGTCAAAGAGTTGAATGAGTACCGTCATTTCGCTTCCTTCTGTTTTTCTGGATTTATGGGCTTTAAAAGGTACCTAAATGGAGGTGAAATTTAACATCTTTTGTCAAACAGCGGTGTTCAGAATCGTATTTAGGAGACACTTCTAACTTTATTTACGCTTAATGGTTGAGATAATAAGATAGTAGAGATATTGAGGGACAATGCAGCCAAAATATTTGGCTATATTAACTCTTCCTCTTAAAGCTAACGAGAAGACCATCTCTCGCTACGGAAAGGAGAGATAGTCGAGTTATGATATTTTTTCTTATTTTTGTTTATTTTTTATTATTATTTTATTGTTTTTATTTAGTTTACTAGGGGGGCTTCGCCCCCCTAGCGCCTTCGGCGCCCGGCCCCCCTTCGTTACTGGTACACCTTTGGTAAAACTCACAGTTTCGTTAAGCAATCGGCGTTCCCTAAATTTTCACATACGTTCTGTAGATGTTGTTGTTTGCGGTTCTAATGGCGATGCAACCCATTCTGCTCGCAAATCTTGACGCCGTTTCCTACTGTCTCTTTTTCGTTCAGCTGGTGTTTTCGTTCTCTTCTTAAAAGACGATGTTCCCTGTTCTCCCTGTAGCTGTCCTGGTCGTTCCCGAAATTCTCCGGCACGTCGTGCGGATTTTTTCATAGGATTTTTTATTACAGTAAACCTTTACCGCATCTTAATGGTTTACAGTAAATCTTTTACGCGTCTGAATGGTTTACAGTAACCTCGTTACAGAAAACGTGACACAGAAAACGTGACATAGAAAACGTGACATAATCGATTAAAAACAATTGAAGTCGACACATTATGATTTTATAGTTATAGGGTAGATTATTCACTTTTGTATTCATTTGCCTTGCTAATCGCCAGTAGGTAGTTCAGTTTTTCTTTGATGTGTTCTTTACTCGTTTAGCGTAAACAAATTAAATATCAATGAATCTGTACTTGAAATCCACTCATGAATAATTTTGCTCTATCCTTTGTTAATTTTCCATGAATAATTATGTGAGTGGTCTCTGCTAACGACGAAAACCATTTCTCCCGGCACCTCGGGAGAGGTGGTCAGATGTCATAACTTCAGTTTTCAACCTTATTTACAGTAAATATTGTCTTAAGTTTTTCTGAATCAGTATGAAATTCTGAACATATAGGTTTGTTCTGATAAATTAAGTAATTTCTATATTAGCTTTAATATCCATTTTATATTAGTGTTGTGCCGGGACGCCGGGGGTCGAGGTTCTGGGTACGAATCTCGGGGTGCTCCTGGGCGTCCTTGGCGATCGTCGTCCACGGGCTCCGAGGGTTCGGGTGAATATGCCGGGACGGAAGGATTCGGCTTGAAACCGAAGGTAGGGGATCGTTGCGGGTTAAAGAGTTGGAACTCACCGTAAGGTTAACAAGTTTATTCTGTCCCGATCTGGGTGACAACCACACTGTGCCTACTTGGGCATGAGTCTCGTATAAAGCCGGGTATCAATCCCGATCCAATTCCTTATCAAGTCTGAGCCCGCATTGCTCGTACATCGTTCTTATAATGTAATCGGGGCGAAGCGGGGACCATCGGGGTCTCCGCCTTTGGCCTGCTTTATAGTGTGTTGCCATATGCTGACGGTCTTTATGCGCTTCCGAAATCCCTTACGCGGTTGTGCCGGATTTCGGCCGCTCGATTGTGGCAATCGGTATGTGCGTGGTGTCGACACACTTAGGTGTCGGTCCGGGCACAACATTAGGTCAACCGCGTCTCCCGGATTTACCCTATCGACCCCAGCTCTCCAAGCCACGCGTCATCTGATCGGTCATGGCTCGCCAAGCGACGCGCCGTCTGATCGGTCATGGATCGCCGAGTGGGGCTCGCCGAGCCGACTTGGCGAGCAAGACGAGCCGAGCAAGATTGCCAAGCGACGCGCCGTCTGATCGGTCATGGATCGCCGAGTCGGGCTCGCCAAGCCGACTTGGCGAGCAAGACGAGCCGAGCCAGCTCGCCAAGCCACGCGCCGTCTGATCGGTCATGGATCGCCGAGTCGGGCTCGCCAAGCCGACTTGGCGAGCAAGACGAGCCGAGCCAGCTCGCCAAGCCACGCGCCGTCTGATCGGTCATGGCTCGGTTGGCAAGCCGACTAGGCGAGCAAGACGAGCCGAGCAAGATCGCCGATTCACGCGCCGTCTGATTCCACCTTAAGGGGTAAAGCTTGTAATTTACAACGGACAGAAGGTCGGAGGGCTGCGACGTCTATTGACATTACGAGTCTATTATCCGGCTTCGAGGAAGAAGTCTTAAAATCTGATTGGGAGTACAATGTAAAGATGTTCATTACTCAGATGGGAAGTGCAAGCACGCAACAATTGGTGAGTTGGGAAAAAAAGGATGGTAACGATTGACCGCCTACAATTCACAGCAGACACTTTCGAGAGTGAAATCCTAACCGCTAGCCCTTGCATTTCACGGTCGGCGGGGGGTTTCCTGGACCACGCGCGTAAAATAAACTCGTAAAGTCTCTAGACTCCGGAAACATTTGGTGGTTGTAAAGAAATTTAGTTAATGATAGATGAAAGTTGGAATTTGCAACGGTTAGAGGGAAGAAGTACTGCACTGTCTGTTGACCTTACGAGTTTATTATTCGGCTTCGAGAAAAAAATGTAGAACATGACTGATATTGAATTCAAGACCACAACAAGGAGTTGCAGGGAAATATAATACGCAGGTCGAAGTTTGCTTAGTGGAGACATTAGGTGATAGTCATTTAGGTCTTTTTCAAATGGCACGTGGTACCTATGTTTTTATATAAAATTATAGGTGGTAATGAGACGAATTCAGCCATATTATTTTGTGTATGTTTTTTTGAAGAAATTGTAAGTCGTACAGTATTGAAACCACAAATACAACATTTTTAGAGTTTAGTAAATTTTCTTGGTTTCTCGGGGAATTTTAGTGCCTGTGTAAGTGTTTGCAATATAGGAAGAGATGGGGAGACTTGAAGAAGGACTTTTGTCACCTACCCCCTAAGATCTTAAGTGGTTCGCGCATCCAGGACAACGTTTCTTCGAGTTCAAATTTTTCGTCAGTCTCTCAAGAAACTTCTAAGCGTATCGACCAGAGAAGCGAAAACTATGTCGGGACAACAACATACTGACATCTTAGAAAAAAACGATAATAAATTATACTACCTGACGGAAAATGTTGCGGGTGCCAGTGCCGTGTGGGAAAAGTTTTTATTAATAAAAGCGTGCAAAAAAATTCTTCAGCATCGAAGTAAAACTGGCACATCTAATTTGACTAGACACGTGTGCAAAAATAGTGAGGTGCTAGTAACAAACAATGCTTCGATTTCAGCTGAAGATAAGAAAAATATAGTGAAGAGCTGCGTGACATATTGCACGAAAGATTTGCGCTCTTTTATGAGTATAGGTGGACCTGGCTTTACGTTACTAGCGCAAGAACTGATTAACTTTGGGTGTAAATACGGCCGCGTGTCTGCAGAAAATGTTCTTCCACATGCAACAACAGTATCACGTCATGTGTTAGAATTAGCGGATGAGGTGAAGAACAATATTTTCACGGAGGTGATAGATGCAGTTCGACGTGGTAAGTATCTGTGCGGCTACAACAGATTTCTAGACGGACAAATACACGAAAACGTCTTATTATACCGTAACCGTCCATTATGTGAACGAATCGTGGAAGTTAATCGAAAAAGTGTTATTTACAACAGGCTTTCCAGATGAGAGTAAAACCGTAGATTTGAAATATTCGGGATACCTTCAGATATAGTGCATAAAATTACGTTTGTGACAGACCAGGGAAGCAATATTATAAAGCCTTAGAAACTGTCGAACGATTGAATTGTTCTGCACATTGCCTCGAATTCCGCATTACACAATGCGTTCAAAATGGAATCCCTTAACCCGGGAGTAGGCGCGCCAAATAACTTACGTTAGTAGGCGCGCGTCGGTCATTTCGACCGATGATAATGTACAGTATTGTCTCATTGTGGACTCGGTTTGGTGTACACGATGTGGGTTTTTCGCTATCCCCACCACTTCTGTCTCACTCTTGTCCGGCGAAGGCGAGAGCGAGATGGAACGAGAGCGAGCGAGAGGCACTGGAAGCGAGCAAGGGCGGTACGAGACAAACGACGCGTTCATGTTTTGTCTCGCTCCGTCTTTCGGACGCCGTCACACTACGTCCTTTGCGTGCGCGACGGGCGTGCGCAATGGTCACGAGCCCACGTGTGAGCACGGGAACCATTTCGCAAAATTTTGACGCAGGCACGATTCCATCTGAGGGTTCGCGCCCGTCGCGCGCACTCGCCGCGCACGCAAAGCGTTCCATCTCGCTCTACCCTTCGGCCAGAAAGAAGCGAGAAACGAACACTCGGAATTAGGGCTCTGTTCAGGATGTGGGTTCAACGCCGGTCCCGACCAGCGAGCCCACAGCGAGGAAATACTGTAATCAGAAATAACTTAATACAATGACTAAAATATTATAAATAATGCATAACATTGTATTTTACTTATTTCAGAATAGTTATACGTAAATAATTTTCATTCTTATGATAAAATATATATTGATCTGTTAACGAAATAAATAATAATAAATTAAAAAATACAATATAAAATATAAAATAAAATATAAAGTAAGTAAATATATAATAAGTAACTGTCAATGAAATACATAACTAATTATTCCTCGCTTGATAAAGTAGAGTCGCTCGTATCATTATAACATTTGTTCATTACAAATGAATGCGTTACATTTGGTCCATTGTTTTCCCTTTTTCTATTTTTTATATAAAAATTTGTGCGAATGCAAAATATAAAATTATATTTTCTATTTATTAATTTGAATTTATCACTTGATTTTTAATTTTTCATAATAGCAATTATCTAATATATTTTGTAGTTATATTGCTTTTTCAAATTTGTTTTAAAAAAATATACTTATAAATTTATGATTTTATAAACGTATTACATTTTCATATTTTCCTTAAATTAGAAACTGCATCTTGAAAATAAAGAATAAATACTTACGTTTCCTTCACTGAAAGTACATTCCTCCTCTACATCTGATATCTCTATATCCGCACAATCAATTTCCGAATCTGTATCGTGATCGGATGGTATAACATAATCGAAATGTTTTGCGGAATCACTGACCTCATCTTCACTGTTTTCATTCATTAAGAAATCTCGGAAATTAGTATTAGCCATGATTGCCACACAGTACGCGTTGTATGCGACACACGAAATGAGACTAACATTATCAGGCGCGCTATGGTCGAAAAGACCAACGCGTAACAATGTATGTTTTAAAACCTACACGAGTGCACTAAGTGTCGCTCCGCAACATAAACAAGTCGAGACCAGCTTCAAATGAGAATAGCTTCACGGAAAAAGTAAACAGTCGAACGCTATGGATCATGATTCATAACATACGAAATCATTGGTCGAAAAGACCAACGTGCCCCTACTCCCGGGTTAAAAACCACGCTCCAAATACATTACACATATTAGAAACAACCAAAAGTATTGTTACATATTTGAAACGTTCTGGACTTGCTTCACGTCTTCCAGCAACAGTCCACCAAGAAGTGGAAACAAGGTGGAGTTCCAAAATAATGATGTTACGATCATTTGTAAAACAATACGACCCCATTTCGGAAATTTTGTCAGAAGCTAAAGAAAGCAGCCGATTGGAAGATTACATTGTAATTAAAGTTCGGCAACTGATTACATTTTTAGAGCCTTTCGAAAAATGTATTGACGAAGTACAAGCAGATAAATCACCTACACTACATTTGGTAATGTTATGGCTTCATAAATTACTAAAACATTGCGAAACCAATGACGCCGACAGTATAGAAATACAACATTTAAAAAAGGCAACCAGAAATAATTTGGAAACTAAATTCAAGTTACATAAGTATCAAAAAATTGCAACATTTTTTATGCCTACATTTAGAAAATTACGCATGTTATCCATTGAAGACAGAACAGCGGTGTCTAGCAATGTACAAGAATTAATTTCGCAATAGACAATACACCTCAGCAAGCATCTACATCAACAGCAACTCCCACAGCTAGTACCGAACAGCGCCGTCAAAAACGATTAAAAACAGTTTTTCATGAATGGGCTGATTTAGATGATGATATACAAAATTCAGACGAGTTCAGTATATATATGTCTTTGAAGTACATGGCAAATGACGATATTTTGCAGTGGTGGAAAGAAAACTCACATATATTACCAAAATTAAGCATACTAGCGAGGAAAATATTTGCTATTCCAGCGAGCAGTGCTTCAAGCGAAAGATGCTTCAGCTCATGATGTAAGGACATAAGGTGTGCTCTTGCGCAAGCCTTCCAGATTAGCCAATAACGTGCCCTTCCCAAGATCCTCCATATTGGATCTCAACCAATAGAATAGAATCAATTTGTCAACATTTCAATAACGCGTCTATACACATACATATGCATTCATATCCATATGTATTTTAATATGGCGGAAATTGGGAATGCGCAATAGAAGACGAAAATGAGCTGCCGGTCGAGCACACCTTATGTCCTTACATCATGGTAGAGGATAACTAAATGTGGTATAATGGACTACGCTCGGATTGGCTGCACCATAGTGCCGAAATTCGTGATTAGTTAAGGCTCTACGTCCAGTTTGCGCTCGTTTTCAAGGTCTGAGACAGGGTTTTATGGACTCCCGCGTGGGAACACACCTACAGGAGCGGTGGTAATGTGTGCGTGAATTGACGCCAGCGCGAAGCCAGCCAAGTGGCGACAACGCGAATGAATGTGACGTCACAGACGTGCCGACGTCAGCGCCAAGCGAGTAACGCCGCGGCCAACCACCGCTCTCTGTAGGTGTTTCCTTCTGGCCAATAGCAGCTGTGGCCGGTGGACCCTGCCTGAAATTTAGAATAGCCACGCCGGGTTCCAGGGAAGCGCACTTTTTACCTTCAAAAAGTTAGCCCCTCATTGGTGGATATATCAATTTCTTTTTTATGCAATCGTTTGTACATCATTGTTCAATAGTTTATATTATTTGTTCATCAAATGCCGATTTATAATAAATTAAATAAATTTGGCTGAAATTGTTTTATTCATTTGGCCCCTCATTACATTTCTTTCATTGTTTGTCAATAATTTTATCTGGAATCGATCGGCCGTCGTTTGTACATCTTTGTTCATTCATTTTTATTACTTATTGATAAGGAATTGTCTTTTAATTAACATTTTTCATGAATATCTATTGCGTCATCACTAGACCCCACAACGGCGCATGCGCGTGAATGAGCAAAGTGGATATACCATTGAGTTCTATACTAACTGGAGAGTGAACAGAGCAATGGCGGCCGATCAGACAAGGAACACAAATTAGTGGGTAGCTCTGTCTCTGTCCCGCGCGGCGTCTATACCGGTCTATATGGTCTATACCCCCACCACACTCAAATTTACTACAGGATAGTAGGGATATAGAGAGGGATAGTAGGAAGAAGAAGGATACATTCACCCACTATTTTCATTTCTCTCTGATCGCTGTCGCTTCTACTTCTTCCCACTACTGTTCACACTCCAGCAGTTAGTATAGAGCTCAATGGGATATACCTCGTCTAGAGACTTTATATGCTATATGACAATAAAATTTATTGTCGTGCCTCCATCACAAGATCGCATATTCACGGGCCGTCTGATCGGTCATGGATCGCCGAACCGTGCTCGCCAAGCCACGCGCCGTCTGATCGGTCATGGATCGCCGAATCGGGCTCGCCAAGCCGACTTGCCGAGCCTGGACGAGCCGAGCAAGATTGCCGATTCACGCGCCGTCTGATCCCACCTTTACACACTAGGGGTGTAGCTGTCAGGGATCGGTGGACTCGGGCTGTCCCTAGACACCTACAGGAGCGGTTGCAATGTGTGCGTGAATTAGGGTGCGTTCCAATTCATGCATTATGCGCATAGACCGCAGCGCAGACGCTGCGCGCATGAATAGCGTTCCGTTTCCAGCAGCGCATGAACCGCAGTAACGAAACGGAACGGGTTTCGATGCGTCTGATGCTCGTGAGGTAACGCGGGAATGTTCAAACTTATTTACAAATAGCTATGCAGTTGGATGGATTACGGTTAATTTAATTCGAGACTTCTGGACGGTGGTCGAAGCACGCTTCCAAACTACATCGGTTACTTCGTCCTAAGGATCGGGGACCGCCTCCTAACGAAATTTGATGGCTTTATTGGTTCCTGGATTTTCTCAACCCGAGTTTTTCTATTCTTCTTGAACAGCGAAAATTATTGAAAGCGAGGACGATACCATATTTTATGAGTTTTGCAGGACGAACTGCTGCTTACCCAGCGTAATTTGGTAAGCAGATGTGTAATGGAAAAATGAAGTTATTTATTATCCGCGTCCGGGGTAAATTCAAGGTTTTGAAGGCTATTGAATAGAACCGCAGGCTCTCGTACGTCTTTTGGATTAGAGTATAGCTGTAAAGTTAGCATTATAAGAGCACATTCGAAAAACTTAGCAGTAGAAGCCTTTAAGAAATAACAATGTGCGCTACGTATTTGCTTCCTTCCTCATCTTTCGTTTCGACCCTGCCTGAAACCTTCTAGGGATGTGTTGTTCGCTTCGAAATTGAGTCCGTTGTGTTGGTTGCAATTCATACAGCGAGTGCAGAGATGGCAGTACCAATTTCGTAGAATTCCCTAGAATCCTCCAACTTCTAGCGCATAATGTGTGCAGCAAGTGCAGAAAATAAAAGCATGGGCAGTCAATGCGCATATTACGCGCATGCGTATTTATCGCTTTACGTGTGCTTCTGTATTTCGAATTCGAATACTGCAAACAAGGGAAAGTAGGGTACTTCCGGCTATATAAGAAAGAAACGCTATAAAATTTGAGCAACTTACACATTTGCTAGTTTTTTTATATGAATTGATAGTTTGAAGTGTCTAATTTTTATTAGTATGACCGAGAAAGCATAAATTTACGTTGTAAAAAAGTTGGAAGCAATATAAAAAAAATGTTCATTTGATTATTTTTTTGTTTTAAAATGAATTACCACATGAATCACAAATGTATTCTTCAGGGGTATTCCATCCTGAACATTTTTCATGTGCCCATGGACCACATGCTCGATTCAAAATTTACTTTTTTCGTCCTCAGTTTCCTTTTACCTCTATTTTGGGTTTTTATGTGGAAGCGTGTAAAGAAATATTCCTGGCTTCATTCTGCCTTATTCGTAATTGTTTTATGTCTGTTGCATTTAAGCCAGAAAAAAGTAATGTTAAAAGCTGGGTACCATTACCCTTCAATTTGGGGCAGTCTTACCTCACAACACATGTTGAAATAGTTGAAGCAATACACTGCATTGAATTTTCATATCACCAAACGCCAAATGTGAGTTTGAAAGTATGTATAAACATTTCTCCATTTAATGAGAATAATATAAATAATTTATATTTATTCCAGGTACTAATTTGCCTTACTTAAATTTTTTTCAAAAATATGTAAAATACTTACTTATTAATATATCGTTAATTAATTACAGCTAATAATAATAATACATTGCTTCCTGCAACTTTCCGAGAAGTATTATTTTGGTCTGATGAAAAGGGAGAAAATTCCAGCCGTCGCGACTTCTGATACATGGAGAGAATATCAGAAGCGAAAAATAGAGATGAAAAAAGAAAAAGAGGAACAAATAGAAGAAAGAAAGAAAGAAAATGGGACTTGAAAAAGTAAAAATCAAGAAAGAAAAAGATGAGGAGAAAATTAAAGTAAAAAAACTGAAAGATTTGGTATTGGTAATTTGAAAATTATTTTCGTTATAGATTTTGTTATATTTTGTATTTTTGTAAATAAAAGACATTTTAAAACTTTAAATACTTTTGTTTATATCTGTTATCCAAAATATAATTATTAGACATTTCAATTGGAAGCTGAATCGCACGTAGATATGTAAGCAGAAAATAGACAATTTTCGCTGAGCAGAAATAGAAATTTTATACTTCATATTAAATTGTTTTTAAAAATACTTCTTGTTTATTGTTGCATAAATAAATAATAAAAATCGATTTTTATAATAGCAAAACTCTTACAGGATTAGAAATAGGGACATTGACCTTATACCCGATTCCTTAAAGATACCGTTGAGGCGTAACAATGATATTTTGGAATGAAGTTAAGTTATAAAATATTCACAAATGTAGCGTAAAAGAACGAAATATCCAATAAACATTTATTGTCATGTAGCATATCTATAGGTTATATTTTCTGTCCTTTTGAGGGGGGGACCACATAATTTTGACGCGCGGTACGAAGAGTAGCCCGTTTCATTTTTTTCTTACGGATAACTGCATGTAGAAAAAATGAAACGTGCTACTTTTCGTAACGCGCGTCGATTTGGTGTATGTTTTTCAAAGTGTACGTAAAGAGACAAATACGCATGCGCGCATCAATTGCACGCTTCATGCGCTAGAGGTGGGAGAATTCTAGGGAATCCTATGCGCCACCAACGCGACCAATGCACGCATAGACTGAAACGGAACGGTTTTCTCTGCAGTCTATGCGCATAATGCGTGAATTGGAACGCACCCTTAGAGTGGACTCGCTGCTAGCGTAGCTGCATCCAGCAGTGATGCCAGAACGGTGAGTTTCGGCCACTGATATGTATATACTACTGGATAGCGTATCCTGTGTTAAAACCGTGTGCCGACTTGAAGATCCCGGCGCCATTTTAATCTGAGTAAGATTCTCATTTTGCAGCGGTAAATTTGAACGGTAATAAAGGGAGATATACGTAACGAATAAGTGCATGTGAAAAAATATTATTTTAAATAAAAGATGTAATAAAAAATAAACGTACATAAAACAAAAGGAAATGTATAGATAGCCCAAAATAAGAAAATAGATAATGAACTGATTAAGTTCAAGATAAAAACACAGTAAATATAAATATGAAAACATTTTTATTAAATGCAATAAAAGTACACATTTAATAAGATATAAAATTATATGACAGATATAAAAATTGACGTAAATTTAAAATATATATCGTGTAAAACTGTGCAATTCATATTTAATACTTAAGAAAAATATACAATACATACAATAAATTCCGACTATAAAAATATATACAATATAAATATGAAAGTATACATTATGCAATAAAATACAAATAAATATTACTTATTTTTTATGGGATTAACGGAAATAACTACTCCTATGATTGAATAGTAAAATAAAATATAATTATTCAACTTAGTATTGTAATACAATTTTAAGGTCTTCTTAATTTTGGTGGATCTTATTACGATTACAATGTGCTTGCTTACAAAGTCTACACAAGGTTGCCAACATAAAACCTAGTTCTTATTACTAAATACTCCTAACAATTTTTAAAAGAAGTGGTGTAAGATTAGGTTAATAATTATACATCATATCTTTACTATTTATAAAGAGAGAGCCGATTTTTATGTTCGCGCAAAACTCAAGACCTATTGAACCGATCTTCCTCAAATTTTGACACGTTATTCCTGTGTTACGTGTTGTAGCGGGAATTTTGAAGTCTGGATGCGGATGGGTTCGCTGCCCGTGGAGCGCTAATGCGCTCTGCTCACGTTCGCGCTTGGTGTTGGTCTTCAGCTTCTTCCAGTGTTAATTAGGTTGAATAAATTGACTCAGAACTATTCGAGTTATAAGTTGGTATTGCGTTTATATATATTTATATATTTCAAATGTATGACAAATTAAAGAATACGTCTAATCGACTTGGACGTTGGCCAACGAATCCCCTACAAAGATGCCGTCGTTCGGGATTAAAAAGTGTAACATGTTCTTGTTAATAAAGTTAACCAATTGTAAAGATAGTTTCTTAATTGATTGTCTAACGAATCGCTTGATTGGTTCTTCGTTCATTAAAAACAAGCGTTTTACATGATATCCATGATTTAGTAACGAAGCAACCAAAACCAATATTTAATCAATACCATTAACGAGCGTCTCTAAGTAATATTCCCTGGAATGCTTTGTTCATAGTTTCAGTTGCTTCATTTTACAGTTTAAAATTTGGCGCGTCTAAACTTGACCATGCAGAGCCATCTACATTAGACTATATTCATGTGTCACCACATGAGATCGTAACACTCCTTCACCCTTACGGAGAAAAGGTGTTTCCATGAAACAACTTTTCTAAATCTATAATTCTTCAATTCGTAGTACACTTACAATTGCATTTTCCAAGATCGTAACACTCTTTTCCCGTAATTTGAACATAACATAATAACAAGAACGAACATAATTTAAATTAAATTTAAACTTCAAAGCTTACTAAGAACATCTGTAACATATAAATTGTAGAACTATATATCTTCGGTTGACGTACCCGGTCGAATACATGCTAATTTTAATTTATTTGTATGCACAATTTTAAATTTATTAAAATCTAACATTATTTCAACGGTTAAATCATTAATCTTTCTACTAATTTTATAAGGACCTAGCCAATTACAATCAAGTTTGGTTCTCGGTTCTTTTAATATATACACATCATCACCTACATTAAATTTACAAGTGTTCGCATTTCGATCATAATAACTTTTACTTTTCTCCTTAGCTCGTTTTAAATTTTCCGCGGCAAGTGTCTGAGTAGTGGTTACTTTAACAAAAAGATCATCTAAATATTGAACGAAGGTACGCGATACCTTTTCTTTAGCAAATTCAGAAGGGATCACCGCTCTTACCCCAAAAACTAATTCATGAGGTGTGAATCCCGTAGCTTCATGTATCGAAGTATTGTAAGAAAATATACCGAATCTTATCCATTCATCCCAATCACTCTTGGTGCAATAGTGTCTTAAATAATCAACGAAGACTCTATGTGCTCTTTCAAGGGAACCTAAGGACTGGGGGTGAAACGCCGTGGAGGTTATCCTTTGTATTTTAAATATTTGGCAAAACCTTTTCATAACCTGACCAACAAAATTCCTGCCCTGATCGGTATGTATAACCCTTGGACACCCAAACCTACTAATGAACTGTTCAGCTAAAGCAATTGCTACAGTTGTTGCTTCCATATTAGCCAATGGAATGGCGTCCGAGTATTTGGTTAGGTTATCTTGCAAGGTGAGTAAATATTTATTTCCCTTTTTGGACAGAGGCAGAGGGCCTACAATGTCCATTTGAACCTTTTCAAAAGCTCGTTTTGGCGTGTCTGTAATACACATAGGTTGTTTTACCTTTGCAGAGTGGATTTTATTTCGCTGGCAAGTGGGGCAAGTACGGACAAATTCTGAAATATCCTTCATCATTCCTGGCCAATAATAATGCTCCCGCATGCACTTTTGGAGTTTCCCGATACCTCTATGACCTCCAATTGAAGATTCGTGAGATTCCTTGATTATTTTTAGACGATTAGGCTTAATTGGGATTATTATTTCACCCGTACATACAGTGATTTCAAATTTAGTCTGGGTGAAAACTTGTTTAAATAAATCTTCTACTTGATTCCATTCGGAATTATTAAAACTATCAGGGTCCTTTGAAATACTAAAAGTCCATGTACTTAGTGAATTCAAAAGGTTTTTAAGTGCTGTCACGTCCCGGGTGAGGTTTTTGGGGAACAATGACATGAAGGAGGGAAAAGACAGGCGCGAATCTAGAATCCAGCACTCTGAGGTTTGAGGGACTCAGGCGCGAATATTAAATCCGTCACACTAGGGTTTGAGAGGAACTTAGGCGCGAATATTAAATCCGTCACACTAGGGTTTGAGAGGAACTTAGGCGCGAATATTAAATCCGTCACACTAGGGTTTGAGGGACCCAGGCGCGAATATTTAATCCGTCACTCTGAGGTTTGTGAGGAACTTAGGCGCGAATATTGAATCCGTCACTCTGAGGTTTGTGAGGAACTTAGGCGCGAATATTGAATCCGTCACTCTGAGGTTTGTGAGGAACTTAGGCGCGAATATTGAATCCGTCACACTAATCGTTTCTGGAGGTGATCAGGCGCGAATGTTTAATCCGTCACTCTAATCGACCAGGGAAGGTAAATGTACACTTGAGGAGCACCCGTTATAGCACTTCGTATTTAGTTTTGGTTTATGGGATAGCATTTACGTTTGCATTCGTGCGAAAGAAACCACGCTTATGTTTCTTGGATTGCACGGCTCATGCGATCATATGTTTGTAAACACTAGAACCGTTCTCGTGCTCACGAGCGAATCAGCTGTTGCGGCAGCTCGGTTTCGTTCGGGATCTTTATAACTCGAGGATACACACAATAATTCGAAACTTGGTAGAAAACAAAGCTGTTTATTAGCTTTGTTAGCACATTTTTATAAAGCACAATATGAAGTTCATAACCATTTGAAATTATATACAGGTACTGGTGAGTGTGAATAAGCGCAATAAGCTTCAGTAAGTTTATAATATGAAATGCAGTAAGCGTTAATGCAAGAAAACGATATAAGATAAGCGATTATAAGGCAAATACATATAAACAAAATAAGCATTAAAGTGATAATACAAAGTAATAGAAATGTCAGTAATACGAAAATAATAAATGAGCGAAATAAGCTTGGATAGACAATAATAGTAAGAAATAGTATATAAAATAATAGGTGAATAGCAATAAGCTTTAAAATGCGATAAGCGTTATTTATGCGGGGAATATAATGGGGGTGATATAATAATAATAATTACTTACAATAGTTGTCGTTGAACACTGATTTGAAAATGTTTAACGCGGTTAATTACACTTGTCACTTGAAAGAATGTTTAACGTAGCTAATTACTCGTCGCGTGGACAGAATAGTGAAGAAAGAGAGTTTAATGCAGGTAATGAACACTTGTCAAATGGACAGAATAGCGATGAAAGAGGACGAGGCCTCGCAGGACCTCGTATTTATGTATTCTTACAGGAGTATTGCGGGGGTACGCGCGGTAAAGACCTTGACCCATTTCGGAATTCAGACGCAGTAGGACTTCCGGGGTTTTTGTACACAATATGGCTATTAATAGACATGTTGTTGTCACGTACGCCAAATATGCGTCACAATTAGGTTTCTGGGGTTTTTATGACTGCGAAAGGAGATACTCAACTCCTCGAATGGATTTTTGGGTGTTCAATAGGAGAGGGGTTAGTGTAGTTTGGACCTTTTTGAGTCGTAAAGAGGGGTTGAGACTTGGTCTCGGTTTAAGAGGGATTTTGTAACGATGGGCTTGTTTGAATTCGATTTAGAGGGAATGATTCGTGCTTTATAGGACGAATAGGCGGCGAGGGTTTTGAAACGATCATCTCGTGATGGGGACCGCTAAGGTACATCAGCGAGGTGGAGGTTTGTGTTGATCATCTTGTGTTGTTGACCGCTAAGGTGCAACATCAAGGTGATCGGCTATTGAGGAGATGGGGTAGGAGTTGAGTTTAATAGAGTTTGGTGGAATGATTTTGAGGTTTATAAATGGAATTTGGAATAGAAAGGCGCGAAAAATCGTGGGACGTCACACCTCCCCCCTTATATGAAGAAATGCGTAGCATTTCTTAACACAGGGTAAGGGTGTTTTGAAATGCGGAAAGAAAGAGATAATAAAATAAAATATGTTGTTTGAAATAACGAAAATAAAATGTTTGGCCTGTTTGGCGGAAAAGAAAAATAAAAGGATATATATATAGTAATAATAATAAAAACAAAATGATCTCCGAATGGGGTCCAAAAGAAATAAATGGAATATCTATATATATAAAAAAAAAATAGAAAATAAGAAATATTTATAAGGGGATATTTACAGGGTAAGGGATTATATACAAGGAATATGTACAAGGGAGGATAGGATTAAAGGAAGGAAGGAATTTTTGAGGGATTAATAGGGAGGAAAGGAATATTCAAGGAATTGGAACATGGGATCGTCCAGGATGTACGCAAGGTCATAACCGTCCTGGTAGCGGTCATCGAACCACCTTAGGAACGCGGGTGTCAGTTCTGTGGGATTCGGAATCTGAATCTCTGACACCGTGTCCAGGATGTCCACGACACCTGGAGGTGGAGGGATGGTGTTAGGAGCTTGGGAGGTGGAGGGTTGGGGAGAGGAACTGGCGAGTACCTCCTTGCTTCCTGATGGAGGGCAATACGGCGGCGGCGGGGTGACGGCATCCATAATGGCCTCCATGTCCATTGGTGAGGCAGGGGGGGAGTCGTCAATGACGATGACTGGGATCGTTGGTGCTGCCTCCCTGATGATCACTGATGAGGTGATCCTTGGGAGAAGGGGCGAAAGGCTTCTGCCCTCCCTGATGGCTTCCTTGCGCATCCACTTGATGTGGCCCAGTCTCCTTTTGAGGCCTGCTCCTTTGGGTTTAGCCCCATTGGGCTTGTGGGCCCTTTTGTGTGGCATTTTGATTTCCTAGGAAATGAAAGAATTAATACATGTTTTATATTTTGATTAGGGTCAACCGGGATCCTCGCGTAATCGACCAAGACGCGCTTTGTTCGCGTGTATAATTTTTGTTTTTCCTTTCCACGATATTTTTAGATTTTGCGAAGGGATAACTTCCAATATTGTATGCGGACCGGAGTATTGGTCTCCAAATTTCCCTTTCTTTGGTTCTATTAACACGAAGACAGGGTCGCCCGGTTTAAAAGTCTCTTTGTTTATATGTCGATCATAATACTTTTTATATCGAAGCTTTGATTGATTTAATTTATCCGCAGCGGCGGTTTGTAATTCTTGCACCCTCGTACTCAAGTTCGAGAGGTATTGGTTATAGGTTTCGTTTTCGAAGTCTTCGGGTACTCGTTTTCGGCTGGGTACCCGGGCTATTTTCCCGAATACTAATTCGTGTGGAGTGTAACCAGTGCCCTCGTGGACGCTGGTATTATAAGAAAACGCGGCCAAGTCGGTCCATTCGTCCCAGTCATCATATTTACTGATATACATTTTTAAATATTCCGTTAAGACGATGTGCGATCGCTCTAAAGAGCCATTCGTCTGTGGGTGAAAGGCTGTGGTTCGAAATTGTTCGATTTTGAATTTTTGTGCAATAGTTTTCATGAATTTGCTAGTGAAATTTGCTCCTTGGTCGGTGAGAATGGCTCTGGGAGCTCCGAATTGGCAGATGAATTTCTTAATGAACGCATCTGCGATTTTTATTGACGTCGACTGTGTAAGGGGTACGCACACGAAATATTTTGTTAATAAATCTTGGATCGTTAATATATAGGTATTTCCTTCTCTAGTAGTGGGTAACGGTCCCACTATATCTAACGCAACTTTGTCGAAGGCTCGTCCAGGCGTGTCAGTAAGAATCATTGGTTGTTTAGTTTTGACACGGACGAGTTTCTTTCGTTGACAATCCTCGCATTTTCTAATATAATCTTCTACAGCTTTCTTCATTCCTTTCCAAAAGTAGTAGTGTCTAATACGATTATATGTTTTGGTCACTCCTTTATGTCCAGCTAATGCAGATGCGTGATGTTCTGTAATGATGTTTTGTCTTTTTGATTCTTCGGGGATTTGGACTATTTGTAAACATATCGTGACTTCAATGTCTTCCTCGTCGATGACTTCGAGAATGTCCGTAATAATATCTTGCCAGGTCAATTGGTCGATATTCGCTGTTTTAGCTATACTAAATGAATATATTACGAGTTCATTTATTGTATTTTTAAGGGAAGATAACGCTTCGCCCCAGGTTGTGGTGGTTAGGGGAGTATTCTGCGTTTCTTTTATGACTAACCCGATAAGAAACCGTCCCTTATTACACGTTACATGGGCCCTTCCCAAGGTGAGTTCGTTCGTTTCTTTTAATGCTCCAGTTTCTATTAGTTGCTTGGCCCCATTGTCGCAAGGTTTCCCATCTGCGCTTAAGAAGAAGATAAGTGTTTCTTTTCGTAAGGACAACGGGTCACGACTAGTTATTGGTATTGTTCTAATGTCCCTATCGGGGTCCGCTTCATATGTTTCTTCCGGAGAATTGTCCAGTTCGATTAACGACGATTCTGAGTCAGTAGTTGATTCGTCTGATGCATTAGATTCTACTTCGGAATCAGAGTCTTCCAGTTCCAGTGGTATTGGAGATTGCGGAGGTGACACGGTTTGACGTGGAATATTTAATTCCTGTTCTTCTTCCTGTTGGATTTCATTTTCTATGCCACTCATGGGTTCTGATGCGCTTTCTGGGGTGACGTCGGGTGGTATAATTACAGGTGTTGGGGTTTTTCGTGCCTTTCGGTGTGGTTGGATCCTCGTGGGTTTAGCCTTTGGGCGGATGTTAGTTTCCTTAGCAATTCGAGGCTTTTTGCTAGGCTCCCAATCATCATCGGTTTCTTCCCGTGGTCGTATAGGACACGTTCTCTTTACAGGAGGATTACGAGATAGGGCGTCAGCAAGTTTATTGCTCTTCCCTGGTTGGTAGCGAATCTCGTAGTCGTATTCTGCTAATTTTAAACGCCACCTGACGAGGCGTGACGTTGGGTCTTTTACCCTATGTAACCAGATTAAGGGTTGGTGGTCAGTATATAGAATAAATTTCTTCCCATATAAATAGGGTCGGAAATGTCTAACGCAATACACAATGGCTAGAAGTTCCTTTTCTATGGTTGCGTAATTTATTTCTGCTTTATTTAAGAGACGGGAGGCATAAGCGATTGGTAGCTCTTTTCCATCGATATTTTGACTCAATATTCCTCCTATAGCATATTCAGAAGCGTCAGTGGTAACATGAAATTCCAGGTCAAAATTCGGATATTGCAGGATAGGTTCTTTCTGCAATGCTAATCTTAAGTGGTCGAAAGCCGTTTTCTGGGACGGTCCCCACTCGAATATGGTATCTTTCTTCAACAGTTGGGTCAACGGACGAGCTACTTTAGAAAAGTCTGGGATGAATTTCCTATAATATCCGGTCAAACCAAGGAATTGTTTGATTCCTTTTGCTGTACTTGGTGGTGGGTAGTTTCGGACGGCTTCAATTTTCCCTGGATCCGGTTTTACCCCTTGCTTGGTGATTATGTGACCCAAATATGCGACCTCTTTGTGTAGAAATTTACATTTTGAAGGCTGAAGTTTAAGATTCGCCTCTCTTAGGCGTTGAGCAAGTTTTTTAAATTTTATTAAATGTTCCGTAAGGGAACTTGCGTAAAGGACAATATCGTCCAGATATACGAACATTTCCGTGCCTTGTAGTCCCGTAAGTGTGTGGTCCATTAGACGTTGGAAAGTTGCTGGTGCATTACATAGTCCAAACGGCATTCTGACAAACTCATAATGTCCATGAGGTGTAGAAAAAGCCGTTTTAGGTGCATCTTCCGGCTTCATGGGGATTTGGTGAAATCCAGAAGCAAGGTCGAATACGGAGAAGTATTTTGCTCCTCCTAATTGGTCTAGTATTTCATTAATGTTTGGGAGTGGGTATGCGTCAGGAACGGTTTTTTCATTTAAGTCCCTGAAGTCAATTACCATTCTCCACAAGAGTTCCCCATCAGGTCCCGGTTTTTTGGACACGATCCAAATAGGCGAATTATAGGGTGATAGTGATGGCTTTATTATTTCGTTTTCAAGTAACCTTTTTACTTGTTTGTCTATTTCCTTCTTATGTACAGGAGGGAAGCGATATTGTTTGGAATTTACGGGCACTGGGTCCGTTATTTGGATCCCATGTTGGATAGCGTTTGTATGGCCTAACTTCTCGTCTGGTAAATGGAAGAGGTCATGGTATTTACATAATATTCCTTGGACATGCAATTTTTCCTCCGGATTCATGTGTTCCGTTGAGATTAATTTGAACACTTGTTCCATTCTTGTCGCGGTTTCTTCAGAAATTGTTTGTATTTCCTCACCCGACGCCATAGTAAGAGACTCCTGGAATTCTAGGGGAAGGGTTGTTTCGGCATAATGCCTTGGGGATGAGAGCGAGTGTACCTTCGCGGATACCTCTGAATGATGGATCGACGGATCCTGGGGAAAGAGGGACTAGATAGGAGTGACGTGTTTAGACGTCTTAGTCTCTTTTGGTCGTCCTTGTTTGGGTTCTGGGATCACAATTTCGAATTCTTCCAATTCAACAGTAGGTACAGTGATTGTTGTGTCCACTTCATTAGAATTTATAATTTGTAAATACGCTTTGCCGTCCTGATTACGCACGAGGGCATTACCTGCATGAATTCCAGTGCCTAATTCTAATCTAGGTAAATATCCTTCTTTTACTGAATTTGCTATATTTACAAAACAGACCGTTTTTGATCTGGCGGGTAATACGAGTTGATGTCTATCTACAAACGGAATAGAGTTTCCTTTGAACTCCAACTGTTTCTTTGAATAGTGAATTGAAGCATTCTGCTTTATAAAGAATTCAGTTCCAAGTATTCCGTGTGGTTTGATTGGGAAATCATCTTCAACTACATGAAATGTGACGTGGTTGCCCAATAAGGTTATGGTTATTGTTCCAAGGGTGTAGACGAGGTCTTTAGCGATGCCTCTTAATTGCACCTGTTGGTTGATATTTATATCTCGAGGTTGTTTTAATGTATGAATTTTCAATAGATTGACTTCAGACCCAGTGTCAATCATTAATTCTTGGGCCATAATAAAATCCGGTGATTGAATAATTACGGACGGGGCTTCTTTGACGGCGTTCACCCATGCGGTGGCGATTCTAGTTCTGTTATTCCTGATCCCGCTTGTATTGTCATCGGGCGCGCTGCTGTTTGGCCCGTTCCACAGTACGCGTCCGCTGTTGACCGTAGGGGCAGAGCGTTTCCCGAGTACCGTTCTTGGGAGGTTCCAGGGTTTCCCTCATTACGATTAAACATGCGTTTTCGGCATTCTGAGATTAGATGTCCGGGTTTTTTACAATACGCGCAAATACGTAGTTCCGTAGGCCTTGAGGGAGGAGGTCGGTTTTTGTCCCAGTAAGGGAGCAATGGGTTAGGCGCCTGATTACTATATCCTGCAGCGCGATTTGGAGAGTACCTTTCGGAAGTTTGTGAAGTTCTGCAAGTCCGCGCATCGTGTCCTGTTTTATTACAGAGTTGACACGTTAATTTTGGGGCCTTCTGTTCTGAAAACCTTTGTCGATCCTTTTCTATTTTCTTGTCTACGAGTATAGCTAACTCGAAGGCTTCCTCGAGCGTTTCGAAATTATTTTGGAGAAACCTATTTCGTATATATGGAGGAAGGCCATCCACAAATGAGTCTAGCGTCAACCGATCTATGTCTTCGAGGCGATTCTGCGTAAAGTCACGATAATATTCGCTGTCCTCTTCTAAGATAGCGAATCGGAGATCCTTAACGCGTGAAATATATTCCAACATGTGTTCGTTGGTTCCCTTAATGACGTTGGCGAGTTCTCCACGATAGTGGTCCGACGTTTTCGCAGGGGAGAAGGTACGTTTAAGTTGTTTTATCAAATCATTTACGGAGTCGAAGACCCGATCCTCAACCGCCAAGTATGCATGATCTTGTAATTTATTTGTCAACAACCTCGCTAGCTGAGGTTCAGCATGCGAGGGAACCAAAGCCTTAGCCCTATTGCAGGCTCTCGCGAATTGCAAAATGGACATATTATGACCGTTAAATTTTGGAACCGTTTCTATAGCGTCCTTTAATTTGATCTGAGGCGATGGACCCTGATCCGGAACATTATTACTATTCAATGCCTCAGGAGTTTTATTGAAATTCAATACCGGTTTTCTATCAAAACGGGAGGAAGCCGGTGTGGCAAAATTATCCGCGACTGGCGGGGGTGCAAGAAGTTTCTTTATCATTGCTTCGATACTCTGCATTTTATCGGACAGGCTTTTAAACGTAGGTTCGGGTGGTCCGGTGCCTCTGCCCGTATGCGTTCTAGTTTCAAGGTTTTCCGCAATTCTCGCGGGCAAATTGTCGAGCTCGGCTCCTTTCTCGCGTAATTTTTGTAATTGTTCCATTATTTCGGCGGTCGCGATTTCTATAGCACTTTTGGAAGGTCCCGCGTCTTGGTCTATCACGCAGGGGTCGTCGATATTGCCGGATTCGGACATTTTTGAATTCGATCGATAAATTTAAATGGTTTAGGAGATTTCTGTATTTAGGCGTCCGGCTACAGCTATTCAAAACCTATGGTAATCTCTACCCGGGTAGTTTAGATCAAATCTGTTATAATTTTTCTTTATTTGTCGGCAATGCTCTGTGCACGCGGCACGATTGTTAATAGCCCGTAATTTAAACAGAAGGTTTTTACAACGAGAGCATTCAGGAAACGTATCATTAAATTGGTGGTAGTGTACTTGATATATTTCATCTACCTCCACTGGATTCGAATTAAAACAATTTAGGCAAATTTTTCTGCCTTCCGTGGTCGTTACTACGCCTCCAGAAACACAAATTAATTTATTTGAGTCTGATAATACGGCCCGTAGTCTACGGCTTGGGTAATATAACGAGTTTTGAGTTTGACGAGTATCGCTCATGTTAAATAACGGGTATTTCTAATACCGCACGTTAAAAATCTATAAATTTTGCTGGTAGATGATGATTATAATTTTAGTTTCTGTATGAAAGGAAATAACGTTCGGTGCACACGGCACAGTTAGTTGCGGGACGTGTTTGTAGCAAGACCGCGTTGCACCGAGGGCAATTAGGGAACGTATAAGGCGTTTGATAATAATGAATTTGATACGTTGTCACCGTATTTGTTGGGTCTCGTAGGGAACAGTCTAAGCAAATTTCTTCGTCTGCGTTATTTGCTACTATGATCCCGGAGACGCAGACCATCCACTGTATAGAGCCCGTTGAGTTTTGAAATTGGTGGCTCTCGTAAGCTGGTTTCCACGGGTTTACGCGTTCTAAGTACATCTTAAGTGTCGGGACTTTCTGTCCTCATCATTAATAGTTATCGAACCGTGTGTAGCTCCGATTTGAGAGGAGGTAGCTTTCAAAACACTCGGTGCAATTTCTTATGGGGCGCTTTGGAATTATTGGTTTTCTGCACCGAGGACAATAGACTGTTGTTCTATACGTATAATAATAGTGCGTCCAATACACTTCTACGGTGTCTGCGGGCGCTAAGTTAGAGCAACTTAGACAAATTTCGCTGCCGTCAGCGGTGGTAGCTATGCCTCCAGAAATACAAGTCAAAGCATTCAGGTACGCCCAAATGCTCTGTAGCCTACGGCTTCCGTAAGATGGTTCACGGCGTCTAGGGTGTTCAATACACATGCTTAATAGGCCTTGGTGGGTACCGTACAGTAGAGGTTTGATCCTATTAACAGTAAACGGATCCCACCGCTGTCACCAAAAATATGTCACGTCCCGGGTGAGGTTTTTGGGGAACAATGACATGAAGGAGGGAAAAGACAGGCGCGAATCTAGAATCCAGCACTCTGAGGTTTGAGGGACTCAGGCGCGAATATTAAATCCGTCACACTAGGGTTTGAGAGGAACTTAGGCGCGAATATTAAATCCGTCACACTAGGGTTTGAGAGGAACTTAGGCGCGAATATTAAATCCGTCACACTAGGGTTTGAGGGACCCAGGCGCGAATATTTAATCCGTCACTCTGAGGTTTGTGAGGAACTTAGGCGCGAATATTGAATCCGTCACTCTGAGGTTTGTGAGGAACTTAGGCGCGAATATTGAATCCGTCACTCTGAGGTTTGTGAGGAACTTAGGCGCGAATATTGAATCCGTCACACTAATCGTTTCTGGAGGTGATCAGGCGCGAATGTTTAATCCGTCACTCTAATCGACCGGGGAAGGTAAATGTACACTTGAGGAGCACCCGTTATAGCACTTCGTATTTAGTTTTGGTTTATGGGATAGCATTTACGTTTGCATTCGTGCGAAAGAAACCACGCTTATGTTTCTTGGATTGCACGGCTCATGCGATCATATGTTTGTAAACACTAGAACCGTTCTCGTGCTCACGAGCGAATCAGCTGTTGCGGCAGCTCGGTTTCGTTCGGGATCTTTATAACTCGAGGATACACACAATAATTCGAAACTTGGTAGAAAACAAAGCTGTTTATTAGCTTTGTTAGCACATTTTTATAAAGCACAATATGAAGTTCATAACCATTTGAAATTATATACAGGTACTGGTGAGTGTGAATAAGCGCAATAAGCTTCAGTAAGTTTATAATATGAAATGCAGTAAGCGTTAATGCAAGAAAACGATATAAGATAAGCGATTATAAGGCAAATACATATAAACAAAATAAGCATTAAAGTGATAATACAAAGTAATAGAAATGTCAGTAATACGAAAATAATAAATGAGCGAAATAAGCTTGGATAGACAATAATAGTAAGAAATAGTATATAAAATAATAGGTGAATAGCAATAAGCTTTAAAATGCGATAAGCGTTATTTATGCGGGGAATATAATGGGGGTGATATAATAATAATAATTACTTACAATAGTTGTCGTTGAACACTGATTTGAAAATGTTTAACGCGGTTAATTACACTTGTCACTTGAAAGAATGTTTAACGTAGCTAATTACTCGTCGCGTGGACAGAATAGTGAAGAAAGAGAGTTTAATGCAGGTAATGAACACTTGTCAAATGGACAGAATAGCGATGAAAGAGGACGAGGCCTCGCAGGACCTCGTATTTATGTATTCTTACAGGAGTATTGCGGGGGTACGCGCGGTAAAGACCTTGACCCATTTCGGAATTCAGACGCAGTAGGACTTCCGGGGTTTTTGTACACAATATGGCTATTAATAGACATGTTGTTGTCACGTACGCCAAATATGCGTCGCAATTAGGTTTCTGGGGTTTTTATGACTGCGAAAGGAGATACTCAACTCCTCGAATGGATTTTTGGGTGTTCAATAGGAGAGGGGTTAGTGTAGTTTGGACCTTTTTGAGTCGTAAAGAGGGGTTGAGACTTGGTCTCGGTTTAAGAGGGATTTTGTAACGATGGGCTTGTTTGAATTCGATTTAGAGGGAATGATTCGTGCTTTATAGGACGAATAGGCGGCGAGGGTTTTGAAACGATCATCTCGTGATGGGGACCGCTAAGGTACATCAGCGAGGTGGAGGTTTGTGTTGATCATCTTGTGTTGTTGACCGCTAAGGTGCAACATCAAGGTGATCGGCTATTGAGGAGATGGGGTAGGAGTTGAGTTTAATAGAGTTTGGTGGAATGATTTTGAGGTTTATAAATGGAATTTGGAATAGAAAGGCGCGAAAAATCGTGGGACGTCACACCTCCCCCAGGGAAGATTCGATATAATCAAAATTTAAACTTTCCGCAGAGTTATCCTTGAAAAATAAAAGGAAAATGGAAGATTGATCACCAGGAAATGCCATAGCATCGCCAACCTCAAGCCGATATTGTCGCATCTGTTGTAAGGTGAATCTATTTCTTTTTAACAAGTCAATCGTAACCTTGGAAGTAATATTACCATTAAGTGGTAAGAAATGAGCAAGATTGCCCCTCCGCATATATAAATGATCCTTTACACAATGAATAGTGGGAAGAGGGAAAAGGTCAATGGGGTGAATAGTCTGTCCATTCCCGCTTACATTATTAGTCATAACATGATTCTTTTTAGATTCCATACTTCCTAAACGGGATGACTCGTTTATCTCGGACTCTACTGAGGTCTTTTTACTGAGGGTTTCCCGTGCAGCTTTGATCGCAGAACAATTCGGTATGTCAACCTCAGACATTTCAGCCTCTGGATTTCCACTTCCAGGCATAACAATTTCTTCTTGTATCTCTTTAGAACAACAACAACAACAACAAGGTGCCCCTCTACCTTGACGATCAACACTCTGGAGCCCCATGCAAGTCACCGCAGGGGTCGACGAGTCACAAGGTCTCCTCTGAGCACTGAGAGCCCCGGGCTCATATCGAACACAGGCCGACGTCCTAGTCTCCTGAAGCGCGATCCAGAGGCTTGGAGTCAACGTTAGCCGACAGGAGGGTCGAAACGACGGCACCATGTCCGACTGGGAGAACCCTCCTAAATTCACAACTTCACTTTCAAACGTAGGTGGTTCTAACATATTAGTTCGTAAATTCAATGCCTCAGAATTATCAGCTTCTATCTTCTCGCGCGCCAAGAAGACAGATGCCACCATTACTTCTATTTCATTACACGTATTTTTGTCGTCTGTTCCATTCACCATTGGATCCGGAAACGGTGTCATGTCTGTACAGACAAGCACCCTCTCCGGGTCCGCAGAGTCAGAAGGGATCGTATCGTCGGTTGGTGCGTTTAGCGATCGAGGGACGATGCTTTGGCAAGGGTCAACAGGGTTTCGCGAGAGCGCATCTGCGTTAGAGTTGACTTTTCCCGGTTTGTAAACTATATTATAATCATACTCATTTAGACGAATTCGCCATCTCATTAATTTGGATGTGGGGTCCTTAGCGTTATGCAGCCATACTAGAGGGCGATGATCAGTAATCAAGGTAAATTGTTGGCCGTACAGGTAAGGTCGAAAATGCTCTACCCCGAACAATACTGCTAAAAGTTCCTTTTCAATTGTAGAATAATTGGTTTCAGCTCCGTTCAAAGTTCTGGAGGCATACGAGATAGGGAGATCTTTGCCGACCTCACCCTGACTCAACACAGCACCTACAGCATAGTCCGAAGCATCAGTAGTCACAAGGAAAGGTTTTGTGAAATCGGGGTACTGCAGCAGGGGCTTCGAACAAATTATATCTCTCAGCTGTTCAAAAGACCTTTGAACTTCTGAAGTCCAACAAAAAGGTATATCTTTCTTTAGTAAGCTAGTCAGGGGTTTTGCAGTTTTAGCCATATTAGGGATGAATCTCCTATAATAGCCCACGAGCCCCAAGAATTGTTTCACATTTTTCTTTGTTTTAGGTATAGGAAATTGCTTTACGGCTGAGATTTTTCCGGGATCCGGTCTCACCCCCGCGCTCGAAATTACATGACCCAGGTAAACTATCTCTCTTTGTAAAAATCGACATTTTTGTGGCTGTAAAGTTAACCCGGAATTTTGTAGTCGCGCTAAAAGTACTTTTAATTTCCGATTATGTTCTTCCAGTGAATCCGCGTAAATGACAATGTCGTCCATATAGACGAAAAGTTCAATACCCTGTAACCCGGTTAATATCAAATCCATTACTCTTTGAAAGGTTGCGGGCGCATTCTTTAGACCGAACGGCATCCTATTGAACTCGAAATGTCCGTGCGGGGTTGAAAATGCAGTCTTAGGTTTAGATATCGGGTCGACCGGTATCTGGTGGAACCCAGAGGCCAAGTCTAAGGTGCTAAAATACTTAGCCCCTCCCAATTGATCCAAAATCTCAGTAATATTGGGTAATGGGTAGGCGTCGGACACGGTTACTTCATTCAATTTCCGATAATCAATGACCATTCGCCACTTAGGTTTTCCTGAAGAATCAGATTTTTTCGGAACTATCCATACCGGTGAATTGTACGGGGAACATGAGGGCTGTATTATTTTGCTACTTAGTAAGGAATCTACCTGTTTATTTATCTCATCTTTATGGACTAAAGGGTATCTGTACTGTTTAGTTTTAATAGGAACTTCGTCAGTAGTAATTATGGTGTGCTGTGTAACATCAGTAGACCCTAAATTATCCATCGGAAGATAAAACTGGTATACGAATCTGTTTATAACTTCTAGAATACTACTCTTCTCAATCTCGTTTAAATGGTCTATTTCGAGCAGCTTAATCAACTGAGCTAATCTCTGAGCGCGATCCTTGGATTTGTCAACGTCGGAGTCGAAATTGGTTGTTTGTGATAAACCAGGAAAGGGCTTAGAATCGAATTCTTCCAACTCAATAGGAGGTACCGTTAGGACGATATGGTCATATGTAGTATTTATAGCGTATAGTTTTACAGAGCCATTTCGTTGACTAGCCAGACATTCGCCTATAAAAACACCGGGTCCGGCGTCTAATCTCCGTACATAACCTGAGGGATTATCACCCTTGGCAGGTACCGCGATTAAAGTTCTAGTTCGGGGGGGTAAATTGAGTGGACAATTAACACCGAAGGAGGGTTCTCCTTTACCAAATTTCAACACACCAGATAAGTTTTCCTTAAATTCAATAATTGCCTCCTGTTTTTGCAAAAACGAGATACCTAGGAGCCCGTCACATTTAAGGGAGAAATCATCACTTACTATTTGGAAATGGATGGGAGTGTTATGGATTAAAACAACAACCTCGCCCTGCGTTTTGATCATCCCTGCTCCAATACCCGTAAGTTCATAGACCCTTCCACTATTAATTTGTAAATCGGAGACTAATCCTGCGCGTTTTATTAGATTCAATTGTGAACCGGTGTATACCAGGAATTTAGCGGAGCCCTGAGAAAAACGATCGCTCTCAAGAGAGATAACAGGTGGTCGAGCGGCGTCGACTACATCGAATCTGTGGCAGACACGATAGACACGGCGCGTGCAATGAGGGGTTTGGTCGACACCGCGCCTTTTTGCTGACTCCCCTTCAAGTTTAAATTTTGGTGAGTTTTTAAAGGTGTTGAGTCGCACTGGTCCACCCCGGAGGAAGAATCGCGTTGATTTTGTCCCGAATTAAAATTTCCCCGGTCATCCCTAGTAGGTGAATAACGCCGGTTCTTTTTTGAATTAAAATCCCGTTGCACTCTACCGCGATTTGAGTTACGCCGATACTCGGGTATCGCGGGTACAAACGAGTTTTGTGAAGGTTCAAAACCCCGTTTATAGCATTGTGCCTCCAAATGTCCCGTTTTTCTACAATAATTGCACCTTTTGAAATTACGAGTTGAGGGGGCATACTTGCTATTATTTTCCAGCTGGCAATCTGACCGATAATGGCCAAATTGGTTGCAATTAAAGCATCTAATGTTTTCATTTGAATTTACCGCGAACACCGTAGACCTATTTGCAGACAATCTGTGGCTCACACTGTTAGTCACATTCTTTCTTTGTCTAGCACACTTAGTAGCTAAACGAATAGCGTCTTTTAATCCTACCACCTCCTGGTTTACTATGGACATCATCATTGCGTCATCGCGTAGACCTCCTAAGAATCCTGATACCGCTTCCTCCTCAAGTACGGATTTAACACCGTTAAACTCGCCGGGTTTTGACTTCTCCTGAGCTATTTCTACCCCATTATCTAGCATTTCATACACCCTAGCACCAAATTCTTCTATCGTTTCCCCGTCCTTGCGCTCTATGTTCCTTAGATCATCCAACGCGGCTTTGATGTTAAAACTGTCCTTATACGCAACTTTCATTAAGTTAACTAATTCCTCCACCGTATTCGGCACCGCATCCCCAACAATTCTATTATAGTCGCGACTTTGCATCTTGTTACGCATGATTGCCAGTAAATTATATTTATTTCCCCTTTTTACGAGAGAGTCAGCTAATCTACACTGATTTATAAATTTGCTTACAGACCCCGGTTTCCCGTCGAAGAAAGGAATAAAATCAGCGGTCATTTTGAGTGGCATACGCAAATCTCTGTCCGACGGCCCACACGAATTGTCCGGTGCATTAGTGTCAACGAAGCTAATATCGTTACCCGAATCAGATTCGCTACTTCCCAAGGGAGTGGAATTTTGGAACGGCACTATATCTGAAGATGCAGTAGTGGGGGCAGAGGCAGCTAAATTAGGTACTGCTACTACATCTTCCACCGCGAAACAATTACCACTACTCAGACGCCTCCTGAGATTTCTCACCAATTTTCGCGTGAGCGGCGGCATTTTAAACGGAAAAATATAACAATTCTAACACGCGATATTAAAAATATAAGTATAAGTTTTGAATATGACTTACAGATACAACAGTGTAACTTAAGGAATTAAGGTAAAGTCTCGTTCAATTCGCTGCTGGTTCGCTCAACTTCCTTCCTTTGATGGTCTGGTAGCTCTGGTGTATTCAGCGACGACTCCGTTGTTTCAGCTGCTCCTGGCTCAGTGAAAAGAGTTTCCTTCAATCCTGGATCCCTCGAAGATTCTTCATTCTGGGTTGATGCTGGATCCGTCGTTGATTCTCCGTTCCGCGTGTGGTGAGTTCTGGTGTCCACATTGTTCAATGAAGCTCCATACAGCGACGGATGAACGTTAACTGGCGGCTCCGTGGTTTTGAACAGCTTCGTTGGAATAGATTTAGCCAAGTGCGTGTGACTCCGGGAAAACTAGCACGGACGTCCGAAATCACTCTCCTCTGGTATTTACCCTTGTTCCGGGGAAAACCGTGCCCAAAAACCCAGGAAAGAGGGATGCACTCACTGCGCCTGTGAGCCGGCAAATTTGGAGGTATCCCACGGCTGTCACCAAAACTGTTACGTGTTGTAGCGGGAATTTTGAAGCCTGGATGCGGATGGGTTCGCTGCCCGTGGAGCGCTAATGCGCTCTGCTCACGTTCGCGCTTGGTGTTGGTCTTCAGCTTCTTCCAGTGTTAATTAGGTTGAATAAATTGACTCAGAACTATTCGAGTTATAAGTTGGTATTGCGTTTATATATATTTATATATTTCAAATGTATGACAAATTAAAGAATACGTCTAATCGACTTGGACGTTGGCCAACGAATCCCCTACAAAGATGCCGTCGTTCGGGATTAAAAAGTGTAACATGTTCTTGTTAATAAAGTTAACCAATTGTAAAGATAGTTTCTTAATTGATTGTCTAACGAATCGCTTGATTGGTTCTTCGTTCATTAAAAACAAGCGTTTTACATGATATCCATGATTTAGTAACGAAGCAACCAAAACCAATATTTAATCAATACCATTAACGAGCGTCTCTAAGTAATATTCCCTGGAATGCTTTGTTCATAGTTTCAGTTGCTTCATTTTACAGTTTAAAATTTGGCGCGTCTAAACTTGACCATGCAGAGCCATCTACATTAGACTATATTCATGTGTCACCACATGAGATCGTAACACCTGCATACTCTAGGACGGACATAGTCTATGTAGCATGTCTCAGAAACGCGTCATTAACATGTAATTTATATGCAAAGATTTCCCGTGTACGACTGTTTGGCCGACCACGTGACCCCTATATACGACAGTCTACTTGCGCGCGCATGCGCATATTCAGCCCGCGCGATACCTCGCTCGTAGCAGTACCGCGATGTTACCGCCAGGTGGCGAAGCTTTTCGAGCGCTTTCTCGCGAGAGAACTGGATTATCGCGGATATATATGTCAGAATGATCGTCGGGGTACAAATTGGTTTTGCAAATTTATTATCACGTGGTATGCAAAACAGTACACATGGAATGTTTACATATAATTACATGTTAATAACGCGTTTCTGAGACATGCTACATAGCATATGTCCGTCTTAGAGTATATAGGAATAACGTGTCAAAATTTGAGTAAGATTAGTTCAACAGGTCTTGAGTTTTGCGCGAATATAAAAATCGGCTCTGTTTTTATATAATAGGTATAGAAAAGATATTAATTCTAATAAACACGTATCAGTCACGCTACGATCTCGGGCGAAGCCGAGACGGGGCATGCTAGTACATTATATACGTACAATTTAAAAACCAGAATTAGAAATTGTTATACTTACTAATATGATGTCCTTGACCAGATGAACCAATTTCTTTAATCTGTAAGAAGTGTAGAAAATACATAAATATGCAACACAGTATCGTTAAAAAAACACAATTGAAGGTTTTGATAGTATGTATGTATGTATGTATGTATGTTTATTGAATCCCTTTCGGGTTACAAGAACCTCCGTCTCCTTCCTTACATCTTCTTCCTTAACACTACTTACATCTACTTAACTCTACTTAAAGCTACTCCTTACAATTATCCCTAACTACTTCTCTATTTACATCACTTCGCTCGCCGCTTTCTATCTCTCGCATGCCCCCTCTCCACGCATCGCTCTCTCCCCCGCCTCCTCCGTACCTTATGCTACTCTTTTCACATTCATCCTTCCTTGCTCCCGTTTCCGCGTTCACTCTCTGTCTTTCGCCCTTCTCCTCTCTTCCTCTTTTCCATTCACTTATTTCCTCCCCCCTTCCTCCCCCCTCCTTTCTCCCTATCTCTCTCTTTCTGTCCTCCTTGCTCCCCCTCTCTCTCTTCTCCCTTTTCCCACCCTTGTTGTCTGTTCCTGTCTTCTTCCAGAACTCTTAACCACACTTCTCCTCCCCCCTCTTCCCCCAGCACCTCCCTTACATTTTCCTGCCAACTACCAACGTCTCCCCTTTTCCTGCACCTTTCCCAAACATGCTCCCATGTTTCCTCCTCATTCCCACACACTCTGCATAGCCTTTTTTCTTTTTCCTCCCAATATCTTGCTTCTTTCACCCCGTTCCCCAATCTGAACCTTGCAATGCTTTTCCATCTCTCCTCCTTCCATCCCGTTTCCATATATTCTGGGAACCCTTCCCCTCTCGTCCACTTATACCACCTGTTATACCTGGACTCTCTTATTCTTTCCCATGTTTGTTTTTCGTGTCTCTCTCTATATCTTTTCTCTATCTCCTTATATCCCTCCCTCCCTCTTTCCCTTAGTCTAATCATCTCCTCTACTTCCATTCCTATTTCCTTATAGAACTCTCTTCTCTCCTCCTCCCATGGGGACACTCTTCCTTCTTTGTTCTCTCTCTTCTTTACTTCCCCCCAACGCTTTCTTGCCCACCCACTCCCCCCTCCCTCTTCTAGCCTTATCTCAAAATTCCACGCCCTTCTTCCTGCCCCTATCCTCAACTTCTGTCTATCCGTCTCTTTCCTCACCATGTACCCTGGTGTTATCCTCTCCACTCCTAGTACCCACCGGATAAATCTTTCCTGCATCACTTCCAACGCTTTCCTTTCGTGCCATCCCCAAATCTCCACTCCATAACTCGCTACTGTCCACACTAGTGCGTCAAAGAGAAACAGCCTCCTCTTTACATCTCCTGCAAATTTTCTCTTTCCTATTCCCCACACTTGCCTCATTGCTACCGCTGCCTTTCTTGCTCTCGCTGTCACCTGTCCGTCTTGTCCCCCATTCCTTCCTATCTCGTAGCCCAAATATGTGAATTTCTTCACTTCCTCTATCTCTCTTCCTTTCCACCTCCAAGTCCATTTTTTCTTTCTCCCCCCTCCTTTCGCCATTCTCATTATTTTCGTCTTCTCAACATTCAGCGTTAGTTTCTTCCTATCCAGGTATCGTTCTAGTTTGCCTATCATTCCCCCCATCTCACTTTCATCTTCCGCTACCAGCACCACATCGTCCGCATACGCTAACGATCTCTCCTTCTCTCCTCCAATCTTTACCCCTCCCTATCCTCCTTTCTCTAGCTCTTCCTCCAAGTCCGCTGTTAAGATGTTGAACAGATGCGGGCTTAGAGGGCACCCCTGTCTTACTCCTCTCGCCGTCCAAAAACTCTCCCCCTCTTCTCCGCCTATTCTTACCCTGCTCTTAGTCTCCACGTACACTTCCTCAATCCTTTTCCTTAAGTCTCCACTCACCCCCCTCTCTTCCATCGTCCTCCATAGCACTCCCCTGTTTACAGAGTCAAAAGCAGCTTTTAAGTCGATGAACAGTGCTATCATTTTCCCTCCTGGTCTCTCTATCCTTCTGTTTATTATATAGTTTAGCACGTAGATTTTATCCATCGTTCCCATCCCCTTCCTGAACCCTGTTTGATTGTCCGGTATCATTCTCCTCTCCTCCATCTGCCCCACCAGCCTCTGCGCCAGCACTGCCGCATATAGTTTATATAGCGTTGGCATTACCGTCACTCCCCTGTACTCCTCTACTCCTCTCCCCTCCCCCTTCTTAACTATTGGTATCACTAACCCCTCTTTCCACTCCTCCGGCCACCCTTCCCCTCTCCATACCCTATTTAATATCCCCCAGACCCACACTTGCACCTCTACGCCTCCATACCTCCACACTTCGTTTGGAATTTGGTCCCCTCCTATTGCCTTCCTATCCTTCAACATCCCCAATGCTTTCTTTACCTCTTCCCACGCTACCTCATCCGTCTCCCTCTCTCTTCTCTGCCCTACTTGTCCCCTTACTACTTTCTTGTCTACCCCCCCTAACACCTCCATGAAGTGTTCTTTCCATTCCTTCATTTCTATTTTTTCGTTTACTCCCTTCCTAGTTTTCCTCCCCCTGTTCACTATTTCCCATACTTCACTCTCCCTTCTTACCCCTTCTGCTTCTTTTATAAACCTTTCCGCTTCCTCCTTTTCCTTTTCCTCGCATTTTCTTTGATAATTCCTTTTCCTTTCTCTATACTCCTCTATCTCCCCTCCACTCTTTCTCCATCTTCTCAGCGCCCTTCTTGCTTCGCTCTTCGCTCCCGCGCACTCTTCGTCCCACCATCCCTCTCTCTTCTTTTCTCTTTCTCCCCCTCTCTCCCCTAATCCCCCTTTCAATCTCTGCAACCCTTCCCACATCTCTTCCATTAGCCCTAATCCCTGTTTCTCCCTATCCCTGCCACTATCTCTCTGAATCTTTCCCGCCCACTCTCGTTCCACACCCCCCTCACTGCTGTCTTTTTGCTTCCTTTTCCCCTTTCTCTTGTTCTTCCTTCCTCTCTTATCCTTACTATCATCGGGTGGTGATCTGACTCAATTCCTTCTCCTACTTCCAACCTCTCGATCCTATCCCCTATTCCTACCTCTCCTACCACATAGTCTATTACTGTTTCTCCCCTGGCCCCCGTATATGTGAACTCTCCTCTCTCATCCCCTTTTGTGCACCCGTTCAGTATTCCCCACCCCTGTTCTCCTAACCACCTCACCAATTTTCGTCCCTCTGTATTCATTATTCTATCCTTCGAATTCCTCCTCTCCCATCGCTCCCCCTCCTTCAGTTCCTGTCCTCGCGTTAAAATCCCCTCCTACCAATAAATATTCCTTTATTAAAATAAAAACCTCCCCTTCGTCTCTCCCCTCTGCCCATTCATACATATGTTCTAACTTTTTCTCTATATCTCCACTGACGTATATCCCTCCAAACAACCACTCCTTTGCTCCTATTTTTGCCCTCACCTCTATAATTCCTTCTTCCCCTACTTTTATCCCCCCTCCCTTACTCCCCTCTATTAATTCTTTCCTTATCCCCGCTATCATCCCCCCCTTTGCTCTTCCCTTATTACTGTGAAGATGTTTTCACTTCCATAATAAGATGTATAGATGGCAGAGTTAATTATAGGGAACCCTAGTAGGTCATGTAACTATGTTTACTTTCATATACTGTTTATGTTTTTGGTTCATGGTCAAGTTCAGAGTCGAGAGAGAAACGTCGCATAAAGAGGACGAACACGTGTTAACGATTATCATATATATATCTTGAATAAATGTTTATTTGTGCTGTTAAAACAAAACGTTCAATCTGACTCATTTCATCGCCCTAAATCCACAAATGGTAGCAGAGCGTGGTTGGCGAAATGAGTCAAACATAGTGGTAGATCGAAAACAATAGAAGTGCAAAAGGCAATTCGTTGCAAACATGGCTGATGGGTGGAATCTCGCGAACATTGAGCCACTTGATGACGCGAATTACTTTCTATGGAGTGAGAAAGTTGAAGGGATCTTGAGAGCCAAGAAGCTTTGGAAGAAGGTAATGGGAATTAAACCCTTAGACAAACCCCAGGAAAATGAACCCGAATACGAAAGAAAGTTAAAAAGATGGAATGAGTGGGACGATGATAATTACGCAGCAAGAACAATAATCATTAACACAATGAGTAAGTCACAAATATTAAGGTACTGTAATGAGAAGAATGCAGATAGATTATGGTTCTTAATTAAACAAAATATGGCGGCTAACACAGAAGAGATAAAAGCAAGGTCATTGAATGAGCTAACTAACCTAAAAATGAAAAAGGAAGAAAATATAGATACATTCATAAGTAGAGCTGAAGGTTTAAAAAATCAATGCGTTCAACTGGGTAAAAGCATTGAAGATTATGAACTAAAAATGTACATACTCAGGGGGTTAAGGCCTGAATTTGAACAAAATGTAAGAATACTGGAGACTCAAAGGAACATGAGTATAAACGACGTAAGATTCGCTCTGAAACAAGAAGAATTAAGAAAAGACCACAAGAAGGAAGAAAAATTAGTAAGAGAGCAAGAAAATGTAAGAAGAGTAAGAGAAAAACCAAGAAATGATTTTAATTGCTATAATTGTGGGCTGAGAGGACATACAGCAGGTGAGTGTCACAACAGAAAGAAATGCTATAATTGTCAAGGCTTTGGCCATGTTGCAGCAACTTGCAGGGAACCAAAAAGGTTTATGTCATTTCGTGGAAGAGGAAATAGAGGTGGTTCCCAAGGAAATTATCGTGGAAGGGGAACATGGCGAAGCCAAGGACAAAGTGAAGCCACAATGAAGACAAATGAAGAAGCAGTCAGGAGGGTGAAAGAACAAACACCTAGAAGCACGTTAACTAATAAAATAAATACTGATATAGGTAACCGAAATGTCAATCAAATGTGGCTATTAGATTCTGGGTCCACAAGTCACATGACTGATGATGAAAGGATATTTGATAAGATAAGCCAGGAAGAAATACAAGTTTCCTTGGCGGATAAAGAAGGTAAACAATTAACCTCTAAGGGAATTGGGGAAGTAGTGATAAGGCAATCGTCAGGTAGAAACAATGTACGACTAAAAAATGTATTATGTGTACCTGAGATAAATACAAATCTACTTTCAATTGCAAAAATTACAGATAATAATTATATTGTAAAATTTAATAAGTTTGGAGCCATCATTTACAGAGAACCAAAGTAGAAATGACTGCCGCTCGCATTGGAAATGCATATTATGTAAGATCACAAATAATGAAGGAAAAAGTGGCCACCACGTCGGGGTACATAGACATATGGCATCAAAGATTGGGACATGCCAATACACAGGTAATAGAAGAAATGAAAAAGGAGGATCTTGTCATAGGATTGGAAGAAGATAAAACAAAAATGCATTGTGAGCCATGTACCGAAGGAAAGACATGTAGGAAACCTCATCACAGACTAGAAGAAAGAAGAACAAAGAATATAATGGAATTATGGCACATGGATTTGATAGGTCCGATCAAACCTTCATCGCGTGGTGGAAAAAATTATATATTGACTGTTGTGGATGACTATTCAAGAGTATTATTCGTAGAATTACTAAAGGAAAAGGGACACGCTGCTGAAGAATTAAAAAACCTGATTACATTAAAAGAGAATCAAACAAACAAGAAATTGAAGGCTATAAGATCGGACAACGGAGGAGAGTTTATGGGAACGAATTTAAAAAATTGGTTCACAAAGAAAGGAATAAAACATGAACTGAGTCCTCCAAGAACACCACCATGTAATGGGGTGGTGGAGAGGGCAAATAAATCCATTATTGAAACAACAAGGACAATAATGTGTGATGCAAAGATGCCTTTAGAATTTTGGGCTGAAGCGGTATGCACAGCAGTGCATGTGAGGAATAGAGTAAAATCATGCGTCCATGGGAAAACTCCATACGAAGTATGGAATAATAGAAAGCCGAATATTAAACATTTGAGAAGATTTGGATGCATGGCTTACGTGTTAGATAAAGGAATACCTAAGAAGAAATTCGAACCGAAAACAACCAAAGGAATTTTTGTAGGTTATGAAACCAATAACACATATCGGATATATATACCAGAAACAGGAAGAATTAGATGTGATAACGATGTAAAATTCGACGAGAGGAGGAATGGATATGAATTGTTGTATGATCAACGTATTGAAGACAAAGGCAATGGCGATTATTTGGTTGTAATAGGAATAAATTATGAAAATAATGAAGAAGATGAAACAGAGCCAATCAACGAAGTGTATGAAGAGGGGAGCGACTATGAAGATGCAATCATGGAAGATTCAGATAAAGAAGATGGACTGGAAATTGAAGATGTTATGGATATAGAGGAAGAAGAAAATATTGAACAAAACCAAGCAATTGTAGGAACAGCAGAAGAACCAATTGAGATAAGAAACAAAGGAAGACCAAAAGGAGCAACGAATGAAGTAATGAAGATGAAGAGGTACCTTGAACAAAAAATTATGAAGACCAGCGAAAAAAATTGGATACAAGGAATTCTGAGAGAATCAAAAACCAAAAAGCAATGAAAATTAGTGACAAGACGATTCCAAATTCAGTAGAAGAGGCACAAAATTCCAACGAATGGCAACACTGGAGGAAAGCCATGAATGATGAAATGGAATCTATGAAAGAGCACAACGTGTGGGATATAGTAAACCGTCCGAGGGAACAAAGAGTTATAAAAAGTAAATGGGTCTTCAGTGTGAAGGAAAAACCAGAAATTAACCAAAAGCGATATAAAGCTCGACTTGTCGCGATGGGATGTGGGCAACGCCCAGGGTTTGATTATAACGAAACATTTGCACCGACTGTTAGAGCTGAGACAATTAAATTGTTGTTGAGTATAAGGGGGTAGACACGTCACGTGACATGTGCAATGCAATGCGCTGTAATACCGACAATCTAACCTAAAACATGGGTTTGGGATTTTTCGTTTTTCGTCCTTATATGAGCAGATTTTGGGCTGGACGAGGTCTCATTCGAAAGAGGCAGATTCCACGCGGAGCGCTCTGCTCACCGTTTGAGTCACAAAACTCTTTTAGTGACCTAAAAATGCGTAAGGAGGTAAACACGCCACGTGACACGGGTAATGCAGCGCGCTGTATACCGACACAATCTGGCCCGAAACATGGGTTTAGTAGAATACGCTTTTCGTCCTTATATGAACGAATTTTTGGCTGGGCGAGGTCTCATTCGAAAGAGGAAGGTTCAGTGCAGCGCGCTCTGGTCATCGTTTGAGTCAAAAATCTCTTTTAGTGACCTAAAAATACTTGGATTCTTGCGGGTGTATTTTGTCGACTTTTGCTCTACTTTGCACACTCATATTATTAGATATCAACACAATCTCGTCGAACCATGACCAGAGCGCGCTGCACTGAACCTTCCTCTTTCGAATGAGACCTCGCCCAGCCAGAAATTCGTTCATATAAGGACGAAAAGCGTATTCTACTAAACCCATATTTCGGGCCAGATTGTGTCGGTATACAGCGCGCTGCAATACCCGTGTCTACCCCCATAAGTGCAGAAAAGGGAAGAAAATTAAAAATTTATAACGTCAAAACAGCATTTCTACATGGGAACTTAAATGAAGAGATTTTTATGGAGATGCCTTCCGGATATAAAAATCATTCCGATAAGGTATGTAAACTAAAAAGGAGTATATATGGATTGAAGCCGGCCAGTCGATGCTGGAACGAACACTTCACTGAAACGTTATTAAAAATAGGATTAAAACAAAGCAAAGAGGACCCATGCTTGTTCTACAAGAAACAAGGTGAAGATTTCTTATATTGTGGTGTACACGTTGATGATGTACCTATGGTGTCCAGTACAGATGAATTTGAAAAGGTATACACCGATGAGATGAAAAAATATGTTGAGATCAAAGATCTCGGAGAAGCAAGAGATGTATTGGGAATGCAAATAGAACAAAAACACGATAAAATATTGGTGCACAAAAGGGCATACATAAAAAACTTATTAGAAATGTATAAAATGAAAAACTGTAAAGCAGTAGCCACGCCAATGGATATCAATCAAAATTTTGATGAACACGAGGGCAGTGAAATGTGCGATCGGACAGAGTACCAAGATCTAATGGGGCGCCTAATGTATCTAAGCGTAACAACGAGGCCAGACTTATCTTTTGCTCTGAGCTGCCTTTCACAATACAATAATCAACCAAAGAAAATGCACATGAATGGATTGAAACGAATACTTCGTTACCTGAAGGGAACACTTGAGTACTGTCTGGAATATAAGATGAATAGTTCAAAAAGGGGTATTGAATGCGAAACGGATGCATCGTGGGACAGAACTAGAGATGCCAAATCATTTAGCGGGATACTAATGTATTATAATGGGAATTTGATCCATTGGAAGAGCAAGAAGCAATCGACAGTTGCACTATCATCCACTGAAAGTGAGTTGGAGGCATTAGTAATAGGAGTGAAGGAGACGACTTGGAGCAGTATGCTACTAGAAGAAATAGGAATGCCAAAGGTCAAAAAGAAGGAAATAAGATGTTGTAACGAGTTATTGTCGGTAGGACGACGATCTTGCCCCCCCACCACGCGCCCGGCCGCCAGGACGCGTACCGCGCTCTGCCAACGGTCTTGCCCCCCACCACTCGTCCGCGGGTTCCAAGAATCGGCGCGAGATGGGTAATTAGCAAGTACCTTTCTCGCTGCCGAAATCCGCGGACGGGGACATATAGGCCGGGGGCACAGGCCTATTTGGCAGAGACCGCCTAGAGCGAGCGTACCGACAAGTACACCTCTCCCAGAGACCTCCTGTGCGATTCCACGTTCTTGTGACGAAACACTCGTTCTTGCGAAAGACAAGCGCCCGTGTTCTCACCAGTTCTCGTGTGTCGACAGACTGTGTCTCTGTGCCTTTTTGAATTCACTCCCTCCCCGGTTCCCAGAAGGACAGCGTGAGCCATCCTCTGGACGCAGGCCGTTATCATCTATCGATCTCCCGAACAGAGTCATCTCCGTTCTCGAGAACGTCCCCGCAGCCTCCGATTCACCCACGGGTTGTGCCCACTGGGTGCCCGGACTAAGGTTTCCCCGACCAGGGTCTAACGGCAGGGTTGGCCCGCCAAGACACCGAACGGTCAAATCATCTATCCCCTCCTCCTCCGCCGAATCGTTTCCGCCGACCGCGATACGCGCCGCGGTACACACCGAAACCCGCGATAGGTTAAGCCGTATTCATTCTGTGTGCCAGCATAGACCTGGCCGGGCTCACCTGTACTCTAGCGTAAGAAATAAACAACCGTTGCCTAACTCACCCTGCCTCATTCTCTCGGCCACCCGTCCGGTAGTTAACCCGATCGAAACGAGGTTACATTTGGCGCCCAAACAGGGACTCGAGAACCGTCGCCGAGCGAATGGTCAGGGTGACCTGGGTATACGGACTACCGAAAGCCGAACTCGCGGCGTGGGCAGAACAGCACGGGATCAACAACACCGGGGATCTCGACACTTTGCGAGCTCGAGTAGTGGCCCACCTCAGAGCCATGGCCAAGGACGGCCCCAGTACCGATGTCCCAATTCATGTCGATCCTCCAAGCGACGAGGAGGAGACAAAGCTAGCAGCGCCCCTCCTGAGCTTCTCCCCCAGGCATGGTATCAAGCACCCATCAGAGGCAGCAGCGACTGCAGCCACCACCGACACGTACCACGTAATGGAACGAGTACGACGATGGGGCGGCCACTACGATGGGGGAAAAGGAGCCGAAGACTTCCTCGACCAGCTGGACGATCTGCGAGACAGCTACGAAGTCACGCCAGAACAAATGTTGCGCTGTCTTCCGGGGATACTAAAAGGCTCGGCACTGCAATGGTTCCGAAACGAAAAAGCCGACATCCCCACATGGGACGCATTCTTGGAGGCCTTCCGACTCACATTCTTGCCGAGGCGTCAACAGCACGAGTTGGAGATGGCCATCCACCAGCGACGCCAGCGACCGAGCGAGAACGCAAGAGAATTCGCCACCGCTCTCCGGACGCTTATGCGCCGCCACGGGCAAATGTCCGCCTCCACCCAATTGAATTGGCTATACTCCAACCTCCGAACGGAGTATCGCCACTACATTAAGCGGGCGGACTTCGACTCACTCTCCGGACTCCTCGGGTTAGCCGCCGATTTCGAGGCACTGCGCGAAGAAGGACCTAGCAGTGCCTCAGCCCCACCGGGGATTCCGCCGCCTCCGAAACCCAGCCTCGCCGAGGTCAGCAGCCGGTACGACAGCAACCAGTGTTGCTGGAACTGCGGCCAGCGCGGCCACTTTCGCCGTGACTGCCGCCGGCCAGGGCGGCGATTCTGCAGCCGCTGTGGGACAGAAGGCCGGCTCAGCCGAGACTGCAATTGCTCCCCGGTAGCGGGAAACGCCAACGGGTCCGGTGGACAAGGCCACCACCGGACCGCCCAAACCCAACAGCCTCAACGGCCCCAGACGCCGATAGCCGTCCCCATGTCCCCATAAACCTCTACGGCCGGGAGTTTCGGGCTCTAGTGGACACAGGCGCCTGCCTGTCCTACATCAGCCGGGAAGTAGCGGAATGGTGCGAGCAAAACGGCGACCAGCGGACAAACACCGATCGTTGGGTAAAAGTTGCCAACGGCGCCACCGTTCCGCTGGACGGAGAAGTAGAGCTGAAGGCCGTCGTCGGGGAGTGCGCCCTTTCCATCACATGCGGAATCCTACCCAGTCTCACGCAGGATATGATCCTGGGGATCGACGCTCTCAAAGCACTCGGATTTACAATACGGGTACGGGGCATGCAGTGGAGCCCAAAAGACGAAGCCGCCGCCATCGACTCAAAGCCCGGCCTGCAGGGTTGCACGGCGGAACAGACAAAACGACTCGAGTCGTTTCTCGTCAGCCCGGGCTAACACACATGGCCAAACATCGCATCAGGTTGAAGGCCGGGGCCGAACCAGTGAAACATCGGTACTCACCACGTAACCCCGCCATGCAGGCAATCATTGACGAAGAGGTGACACGCATGCTCGCGGAGGGCATAATCGAGCCATCGTCCAGCCCATGGAGTTCACCGGTCGTGGTAGTGAAAAAGAAAAACGGAAAGCGCCGATTCTGCATCGACTTCCGCATGGTCAACAAGGTCACAGAGAAGGACGCGTACCCGCTGCCCCAGGTACAGGCTACGCTAGAGAAGCTGCGGGGCGCGAAATACCTCTCCACGATCGACCTGGCCAACGGCTATTGGCAGGTACCACTCGACCCCGAAAGTCGCCCAATAACTGCCTTCACCGTACCGGGAAGGGGGCTATACCAGTTCCGGGTGATGCCCTTTGGACTTCACTCCGCGCCGGCCACCTTCCAACGACTACTCGACCAGGTCATCGGCCCGCAGCTGGAACCGCGGGCATTCGCCTACCTTGACGACATCATCGTGTTAGGAAACACCTTCGAGGAACATCTCGAAAATCTCCGCGAAGTGTTGCAACAACTACGGGCGGCCGGACTCAGGCTAAATAAAGAGAAATGCCAGTTCTGCCGCACCGAGTTGCAGTATTTGGGCCACACGGTCACCGAACAAGGAGTCACAACGGACCCCGATAAAGTACAGGCCATCGCCAAGATACCAGCCCCCACCAACCTCAAGGAGCTGCGGCGATTTTTGGGCATGGTTTCCTGGTACCGACGGTTTATACCAAGGTTCACCGACATTGCCGCCCCCCTGAACCACCTACTACAGAAGAAGATACGGTGGACATGGGGCGAGGACGAAGAAATGGCGTTCGAAACGCTCCGGCAACAACTTGCAACCGCCCCCGTACTCGCGTGCCCGGACTTCACCCTACCCTTCACCCTCCAAACGGACGCAAGCAACGAGGGGCTCGGCGCAGTCCTAACACAGGACATAAACAACGAAGAACGCGTTATCGCATACGCCAGCCGCGCGCTAAACGCCGCCGAGAAAAATTACTCCGTGACGGAGAAGGAGTGCCTCGCGGTCCTGTGGGGCATCAGGAAAATGCGGCCGTACCTAGAGGGGTACCGCTTTACCGTCCTAACAGACCACCAAGCGCTAAAGTGGCTGCGTACGATAGATAACCCCTCCGGTCGGTTGGCGCGCTGGGGCTTGGAGCTACAGGAGTATGACTTCGACATCCAGTACCGAAAGGGAGCCAACAATCTGGTCGCCGACGCCCTTTCCCGACAGCCTGATGAGAACTCCCGAACAGCCGAAGTCGCCAAAATGGAGGCGCCAACCGGATGCGCCTGGTACGACCGCATAAGAGCAGCCGCCGAAAGCGAACCGCACCGCTACCCGGAGTATCACGTCGTGAACGGGCGGTTATACCGACACATTTCGGACACTCACGGCCCTCGGTCCGCGGGAGAATGGAAGATGTGCGTACCCCAGCCACTCCGGAAAGCAGTGCTACACGAAAATCACGATGTACCCACCGCCGGACACTTGGGAGCCAGTAAAACGGCCGCGCGACTGGCACAGAACTACTTCTGGCCGGGAATGGCTCGCGACGCAGCACGATACGTGCGCCGCTGCCAGAGGTGCCTAGAGTACAAGGCGCTACAGCAGGCACCCGCAGGCGGAATGCAGACGACACCGGCCGCCAATCCTTGGGAAGTCGTCGCAGTGGATCTAGTCGGTCCCCTGCCACGGTCAGCAAAGGGATACACAGTGCTGGCCGTGATGCAGGACAAATTCAGTAAGTGGGTCGAGCTACAGCCACTGCGACAGGCGACCGCCCCCGCCGTCACCAGGGCCTTCAAAGAACGGATCGTCCTCCGTTTTGGATGCCCACGACGAGTGATATCGGACAACGGCCGGCAATACGAGAGTAAGGAATTCACGGGAATGCTCCGCAACTATGGGATCGAACATCGACGGACGCCCCCGTACACCCCGCAGTGCAACCCAGTGGAGAGGGTCAATCGAGTCATCAAGACAATGGTCGCACAACTGACCAACGGAGACCACCGCCACTGGGACCACTGGCTACCGGAAATCATGTTCGCGTATAACACCGCGCGCCATGACTCCACCGGCTACACCCCAGCCTACCTCAATTACGGACGAGACCCGGCCATCCCTGGGGCGATCCGCCAGCCGACGACTGCGGTCAACGAGGAGGACGTCGAGGACTCGAGCGCCAACCGCGTCGAGGAATTGGAACGCCTGCGAGAAGCCATTCGCCTCGCCCGCCACGCACAGGCCCAGGCTACGGATACGCAGAAACGGACGTACAACCTCCGACGGCGGGACTGGCGCCCGCGGATAGGAGACAAGGTAATGCTGCGAGAGCACCCCTTGTCATCCGCAGCCAAAAACATCGCAGCCAAACTGGCACCGAAATTTTCAGGGCCCCACACGGTGAAAGAATACGTGGGGCCAAATCTAGTCCTGCTGCAAAACGGAAGGAAGCGACCACGGAGAGCCCACATACAGGACCTGAAGCCCTGTGAAGGAGAAGGAGGAGGCGTCCCGGATGGGACACCAAGTGCGGACGCACCCGACCTGGCTTTAATTCCCCCCCCAGTCACCACCGAAGCCAACGACAACACCGTTCGAGGAATTTCAAAAATAAATTTAAAGGACACACAACAGGTGGCTTCGACAATCAACACCGCAGGGACACTCTCTCGCTGGAATAATCAGCGTGAAGGAGCCTATAAGCCTCGCGAAGAGTCGGAGGGGGCAATAACAACCAAACATGCCGCCGAAAACACGAATCGCCCACGAGGCCACCGAGCAGGCAGCCGTATCCCTCCGGACAGCCAACGCCCAACGACCGATGGAGTGCCAACTACGGAAGCGACCGGGCTCGATGTCACGAGTCGCCCCAGCAGCCAAAAGACGGCTGGATTTCAACGACCCACCCCCACCGGCACGAGGCCCACCAGCCAGGCTGCAGCCACCGCCACGGAGACCCTCCTCGACGATGGGTATCACTGTCGTCGAGGAGGTCGAGAAGAGTCGGCTGCCACCTCCGCTTCAGCCAGCACCGCCGGCGCCGCCACTCCCGCAGACGCCGCCAACCCAGGCACCACCGAAAGAGACGGGCCTCGCCGCATCACTGCTGGAGGCGCTCCTTCAAGCACCGCCGCCACCCTGGAAGACAATGGCGGCACCGCCGCCGCAGCCCGGGGGACAACCACCGCAGCGGCCATCAGCGCTGCCACCGAAACCCGTGGCACCGACACCGCGGCCGACGAAGGAGGAGCCGGCTCGCAGCAACCAGCCACCGAAACCCCCGGCCCTTATGGGCCTCGACATCCCACTTCCCCCAGCTCCACCATCGTCGATACAGCCCACACCAGCCCCCACCCCATCGCCACCGATTCCGCCAGCACCGACGTCGACACCTACGCCGATGGAGTGGTGTACACCGCCACCACCTCCGCCGCCACCGACACCGACGGGGACGCTGCCACGGACCGCTATACCCTCCGGCCCTGTTCCCCCGTCGGCCACCGGAGTGCCGTGGCAACGACAGCCGGGAAGCCCGACGGAGGTCCGGCTCAATCTCCCGGCGTTCCAAGTCGGCCGGCGATATCGAATCCCGGCGCCCGGAGGCTATATAGAGCTGAAGCTATTGCGAAATCAGCAAATGCGCGTCCGCTTCAGCTCTCCGCCCCACCCCCCCTCCGAATAGTCCCTGTAGCATTAGCATTACTTTTAATATTATTGTTATACGTAGGATAAGTAATTATGCATTAGGAATAAGGTAATTTAGTAAAACCGGTAGATTTAAGTTACTTCAAGTTAGAAAATAAGGTAGTAGACTTAAGTTTGTACACCGTAAGCAAAACACCTACACAGAGGTCAATGGGAGAGCGGGGGTAAGATCGCGTCCTCCGAAAGGAGAAGGTGATGTAACGAGTTATTGTCGGTAGGACGACGATCTTGCCCCCCCACCACGCGCCCGGCCGCCAGGACGCGTACCGCGCTCTGCCAACGGTCTTGCCCCCCACCACTCGTCCGCGGGTTCCAAGAATCGGCGCGAGATGGGTAATTAGCAAGTACCTTTCTCGCTGCCGAAATCCGCGGACGGGGACATATAGGCCGGGGGCACAGGCCTATTTGGCAGAGACCGCCTAGAGCGAGCGTACCGACAAGTACACCTCTCCCAGAGACCTCCTGTGCGATTCCACGTTCTTGTGACGAAACACTCGTTCTTGCGAAAGACAAGCGCCCGTGTTCTCACCAGTTCTCGTGTGTCGACAGACTGTGTCTCTGTGCCTTTTTGAATTCACTCCCTCCCCGGTTCCCAGAAGGACAGCGTGAGCCATCCTCTGGACGCAGGCCGTTATCATCTATCGATCTCCCGAACAGAGTCATCTCCGTTCTCGAGAACGTCCCCGCAGCCTCCGATTCACCCACGGGTTGTGCCCACTGGGTGCCCGGACTAAGGTTTCCCCGACCAGGGTCTAACGGCAGGGTTGGCCCGCCAAGACACCGAACGGTCAAATCATCTATCCCCTCCTCCTCCGCCGAATCGTTTCCGCCGACCGCGATACGCGCCGCGACTCGCGCCACGATACACACCGAACCGTGCGCCGCGGTACACACCGAAACCCGCGATAGGTTAAGCCGTATTCATTCTGTGTGCCAGCATAGACCTGGCCGGGCTCACCTGTACTCTAGCGTAAGAAATAAACAACCGTTGCCTAACTCACCCTGCCTCATTCTCTCGGCCACCCGTCCGGTAGTTAACCCGATCGAAACGAGGTTACAATGTGATAATTTAAATGCTGTAAAGTTGGCCAATGGAGGGAACTTCAAAACAAAATCGAAGATGCTGAACAGAAGATGTCACTATATCAGAGAATTAATGAAGGAACATGGAATTGAAGTAATGCATGTACCGAGTGGAGAGATGACAGCAGACTGCTTAACAAAACCATTGAGCGGACCGACCTTATTGAAAAACATAGAAAAATTTATGATGATTCGATGTCAGTAAAAACAAGGAGGGAGAATGTGAAGATGTTTTCACTTCCATAATAAGATGTATAGATGGCAGAGTTAATTATAGGGAACCCTAGTAGGTCATGTAACTATGTTTACTTTCATATACTGTTTATGTTTTTGGTTCATGGTCAAGTTCAGAGTCGAGAGAGAAACGTCGCATAAAGAGGACGAACACGTGTTAACGATTATCATATATATATCTTGAATAAATGTTTATTTGTGCTGTTAAAACAAAACGTTCAATCTGACTCATTTCATCGCCCTAAATCCACAATTACTACCTCTCCTTGCTGCCTGCATTTCCCATACAAACCCCTTTGGCAGATTCCTCTTTATCGCCCCCACCCCTTCTCCGCCACCCATGTTTCCATCATTATTATTATGTCCCACTTACCTAATCTCCCCCAAAATTCCTTATCCTTCTTCCCTAGTCCCGCTACATTCCACCATGCTACCTCCCACCCCGTTCTCGCCTTCTCCCCTCGCTTTGCCCCCTGTTCTTTTTTCCTACCTGTTCCTACCCTCCCTTTTCCAGCCCCCCTGCTCTTCCCCCTGCCTGCCTTTCCCCTCTTCCCTATCCGTTTCGATACTCCACTCTCTCCCTTTTGTGTCCCTCAAGGTCTCATTTCTTTCATCCCACCTCCACCACTCTCCCTCTATCATTATCCTACCATATCTCACCCATACTCTCTTTCCTTTCCTTCTCTCCCCCTCTGCTATTTTCTCCAAGCTTCTCCTCATCTTCCTTTCCCGCCATGTCAAGTCATCGTCTATTCTCTCTTTTCTGCCTGCCAACTTCTTCTTTGCCTCTATCACTCTTCTTTTTGTTTCCCCGTCCCTCAGCTTCACTATCACCATCCCTCCTCCCCCTTTTACCTTTCTAACTGTTTCAATTCCTTTCTCTATCCCCATCGCCCTGAATAGCTCCTCCACTCCCTCCTTGTCCCTCTCGCCTATTTCTGTCATCCCCCTCACCACAATGTTCTTCCTTCTCTCCTCCCTTTCTTTCTCCTCCACTTTCCATTCTAACTCCCTAAACCTTTTTTCCATCTCCTCGTTCACCCTTTTCCCACCTCCCGCCCTACTCTCCTCTACTTCTAACTCCAGTTTTTCTAACCTCGCCTCCAAACTCCCCCCTCCTTTCCCTCCTTCTCCCTCTACCCTTTCTATCCTCTTCCCTAATTCTCTCAAATCCTCTTTTATCTCCTCCCTTTCCTTTTCCCACTTTTCTCCCCTCTTCCTCATTTCTTCCTTTAACTCTTTTATCTCTCTTTTTAGCCACCCCTCCTGCTCTTTTGCCCTTTCTTTTGCCTCTTCCCTGCTTTCTGCTATCTCCTTCCTCATATGTCTTAGCATCTCCATTATCTCTTCTTCCTCCTTCCCTCGTTTCCCTACCGGTGACCTCGCTACTTTCTTGCTTGCACCAAACACGTTTTCCCTTTCGTCCTCTACGCTTGCCTCCTCTTCCTGCCTCTCTCTTTTTCTTCTCAGTATCTCATCTATTGTTCCTGTGCTATTTCTTCTCTCCTGCTTGAATCTTTCCGCACTCGACGGCCTGCCCTTTTTCTTAACTTCTTCCCCCTTCTCCCTTCCCTCTATCCTCTCGTCAGCCATGCCTACTATCTTTCCCTCCTCCGTTTCTGTCCTCTCTCTCTCTCTTCCCTCCTTCACTTCCTTCGTTCCTCACTTCCTTTGTTTACTTTGTCGCCCCTTTCCTATTCCTTCTCCTGTCTCTTCCTTATCTGTCGCCTTCTCTTCCTTACCACCCGATGTCGCCTCCTGCCTCTTCTTCTCCGCGCCTAAACCTCTTGTCTTCACCCGTTTTCATACCTAACCTCCAACTACTCTTCTCGCCCTTTTCCTCTACTCCCCCTCTCTCCTTCCTTCTCCCTTACCACTCCCTCCCTTGTCACTACTCCACCTTTCCCCCTCTCCACTCTTTCACCTCTACGCTCCACTCCAGAAATCCACTCACATTCACTTCCAGCACTGCACTCTCTTTCACTCCTCTCTCATTCGCACCGGAAACGGAAGTCCGGTTTTGATAGTATCTAAGCTTAGAAATATTATTTATTTCGTATATCCATGCTTTAATAAAATATACAAAACAGTAAAACAATACTTTTTCCACAACCAAGTAAGCTCTTTCCACCACATTGCATACAAACCCAACAAATGAAATACATGCTATTCCATAAACGTTTCATTAAAGCTATTATAGCAGCTGATAGGCATTGAAGCAGCTATTACGCATTAAAACAGGTTTTAGGCATTTAAACCAGTATCTAAACTTAAAAATATTAATCATTTCGTATATATGTTACGTATGTGGAATTCTCCCATACGCCGCTCTCAACCACTTTTCGAGCTCGCGTCTGCGAAGGGAAAACGCCCTAAAAGCCTTTTTGTTTATCACATACCACTAAGGGGGTCATGATCTCGACCATCTGGATCACGATCATGGGAACGGGAGTGACACGACGACCATACGGATTTCCTTATATGGAGATTTCTAATGAATCCCCACCCATTTTGAGACTATATAAACCCTTTGGTTTCAACCCTCGTTGGTTAAAAGCAGTACAGTCACTCGTAGAGTAACGTCGTGTCACGCTCGTACAGAGTTGGTTATATTCAGTAAGATCGAGCTAAACTCTCCGTCAGAATCATAGTTAACCTCATAGGATCCGCGAGTCCGGTTTATATTCTATTTGGCACTTCGAAATAGCCACTCTTACGCCCCGCATCGCCAGTGCGTCAACACCGTGCAACTAGTGGTAACTTACACACTTTATTTAATTATTTAATCGCGACACTTACATTTGTACAATAACTGATTATTGTGTAAATGTAAGTGTAAATCGAGTAGATTCGTTAAACCCATCTTTTACCCAGTGATCCTTATAATATTAGTAGCACTCACCCACTGATACAACTTTACCGCTCGAGTTGTATCAAATATTAATTAAGAGTTACGAGGCATTACTAAAATTTCCCGCGACTCCCCGATTTCGCATCGGGTTCGTCCACGAAACCTCACCCTCCTACGGCTCCCTGATTTAGCATCAGGTTCGTCCGTATCCTACAGCTCCCTGATTTCGCATCAGGTTCGTCTGTAAATCTACCAACTTCCGAACAGCTCCCCGGTTTCGCACCAGGTTCGTCTGTGAATAATCCGACCTCCTAACAGCTCCCTGGTTTCGCACTAGGTTCGTCTGTGAACATCATCCTAGTGACTCCCCGATCTCGCATCGGGTTCGTTCACGACGTTTCACCTTCCTGCGGCTCCCTGATTACAAATCAGGTTCGTCCGCGTGTGACTCCATTCCTAGAGGCTCCCTGATTTCGCATCAGGTTCGTCCTCGCCGTCAATAATCCTAGCGGCTCCCTGATTTCGCATCAGGTTCGTCCGCGCACCTAACTAACAAACTCATAAACCATATTCCTTGGGAAATACCCTTCTCGCCGGCCTCTCGCGTTGCCGCAGCCCCGGCTCGTAACATATACATGCATTATTAAAATATACAAAACAGTAAACAATACTTTTTCCACAACCAAGTAAGCTCTTTCCATCACATTGCCATTAGTTGCATGTACTTCATGACGAATCAAGAGTCTTTTGTATGCAGATACAAATTGCGAACTGGTGGGATTTGGGAACCACCCGCCGCAACTTCTAATAGCACAAAAGAATAATTCTAAATGATCTTGACTGAACTTAAACGTTAAAAGATATTTGAGCTGATTAGTTTCTGGCTTTACATAACAGTCAAAATTTTCAATGATGGAAGTGACTGCTGTAATAAGGCCCACAAAGGTTACATGTCTTCTAGTTTGCCACATTGGAACACGTGTGACGTCAGTGAGGTCTTTCAAGTATGCCACTTCTGCCAAAATAGCTTCACGCCAATACTCCTCATTAGATGCTCGTAAAGGAGCTTTATAGCCTTTCGCAAAGGGGTTTCGAGAATTCAAAAAATCAAAGACTCTATCGAGACACCGTATGAATCTGACAGTCGCTTCACTGCCCTGAAATTCTCTTAATTGTAAGACATTACAACAATATTCGATAGAATCGGCAACACTACTACTTAGTGTTTGAGCAGCTAAAGATACCTTCATTTTCATTTTCCAATATCTAATGTGTGCTGTTCTAAGTCTATTTCCAGCGCGTAAACCTTCTTCATCTTGAATTCTGGCTAACGATTCTATAAAGTCCCATCGAATTAACTTTCCCTGGCCGTCTTTGAAAACTTTTAAGTCGCCTAAACAATTTCTCGCAAGCTTTAACATGTGGCAAGCATCGAATATAATATACACCTCTTTTTGGGTAGAAGGATGCAGAAAAAAAGGTTTGGTATTGGACATACTAAAATCCCCACCAAGAGCTCGCATTGTTGCAAAATTTTGCGCTGGTCCATCTAATGTCACGGACACAACTTCAATATCTACATCGTGAAGACGAATCAAAGCTTCAGATACGAGACCCGACTTGGTCTGTTTCCATATGTGATGCAGAGAGTTGAGAATTGCTGTTGAGTTCTCCAGCAGGTGTTTCTAAAAATAGTATTGTTGCGAACACCCCTTGGATGGAAATCCAAGGCCCACTGATGCTCGCGAGCGGGGCAAGAGGACAGCGAGAAGAAGGCGATCGCCTGTCAAGCTGTCACTCGAAAGTCAGCCACCATTGCTAGCGGACGTCTCGATATTGTATTCCGCCTAACTAATTGTATTCGTTACCCGCTGTTAATGTTCTGTTATCGTTGCCGTTCAGTAAACTCGTGTGATGCCCTACCAAAATCGTAACATTGGTGTCAGAAGTGGGATGCCCGCCCGGAGCGGCATGCCCACTCGCGCTTCCGCGGCTTCTGCGGCCCCTGCGGACCCTCCTTCCGGGGCATCGGGCGTCCCGTCCCTGCAGGAGCTTTTCACCAGCCTCCAGCTCAACATCGTGGGGCAGATGCGGGAACTGCGAAGGGTCAACGAGGCCCGCTGGCAGCGGGAGGTCCGTCTCAGGGAGGAAAAGGAAGGCGCCGACCGAAGAGCACAGGCGGCCCTCGAGGCCCGGTTGACAGGAATGGAAGATCGCATCCAGGTCGTACTCTCCTTGTTGCAGGGTACCCGCGGCTCGGTTGACAGCGGCGCGAGTCCACGGGTTGGGGAGACAGTCGCGGTTGTAAATAATGATGCACCTAGCGATGTAAATAGTGATGTAAATAATGGTGTAAATAGTGTTACCCCGACGCATGTCTCCGCCCCCGTCGTTGCGCCCGCCGCTGCCCCCCTTACGGAGCCGCGCGTACTCCGTTTGGGGTACGCTGTGAAACCGACAGTTTTCGATGGGGAAACGTCCTGGGAAGAGTACAAAGTGTAGTTTGAGACTATCGCGCGTGCTAACGGGTGGGATGACGAAAGGAAGGCTACGGCCTTGATCGCTTCCCTTGGGGGGCCGGCGAGAAGCGTCCTCACGACGCTCTCCGCCGCCCAGCGCGAGGGATACGCGGATTTGGTTTCGGCGCTAGAATTCCGCTACGGGGCGAAGAACTTGTCTAATCTGAACTACGTGCTCTTCCAGAGCCGTAGGCAGCAGCGGGGTGAGAGCATCTCCTCGCTCGCCACCAAAATTGAACGTTTAGCGCAGTCCGCATTCGCCGAATGCCCTGCGGAAGCCCGCGACAAACTTGCCGCGTCCCAGTTCGTGACGGCGTTGTCCAGCTCGGTTATGCAGCGAGAACTGCGACTCGGCGGGTTCACGTCTCTAAGAGCCGCAGTGACCAGAGCTCTGGAGATGGAGGCCGTTGAGGCGATATCTCGCGGCCCCGCGGACGAGTCGCGGGAACGGTACTCGGAAAACCGGAAGGCTGAATTCTCTAACACTTTTGAAAGGTTCCCGGCGAGGCAACGAGGATTCCAGGAACCCGAGGGAACGAACGGCGACACGAAGAAAACCTGCTGGCGGTGTGGAAGGACCGGACATCTCCAGAGGAACTGCTTCGTATTGAGGAATTGAGAGGAACGGCTCCAAGAGCGAAGAGAGGCCGTTGGAAACGGTGGGACCTGGGCTCGTTCGTTTTGGGGGAAGCACCGGTCGACCACACCCGGAACCGGGCTAGCGCTGCCGTGTGAGCGTGCGGATCTGCTGCAACGAGGAGGCGCCCGAGGTGCGCAGAGTTGCAGAGCTGTGACGAAGGGAGTTCGAGGGCGAATATCGTCACAGCGTAACTGAGTACGAAGACCCGACGGAGGGAATTCGAGGGCGAATACCGTGGCGGGGTAGCTGAGTACGAAGTTGCGACGGAGGGAGTTCGAGGGCGAATACCGTCGAGAGATCCACGACGCGTTGCGACGGAGGGAGTTCGAGGGCGAATACCGTCGAGAGATCCACGACGCGTTGCGACGGAGGGAGTTCGAGGGCGAATACCGTCGAGAGATCCACGACGCGTTGCGACGGAGGGAGTTCGAGGGCGAATACCGTCGCAGAGCTGGCGAGCCCCCCCCCCCCCCCCCCCCCCGCTCACGAGAGGGAGCCCAGGGTGACCAGAACGTTGAACACCTCGAGCATTTGTCCGAAGACGAAGTCCTGGAAGAGAACGAGTGTGGTTATTCCAACCACGAAGAGGGAAAGGGGAAGTGCCCAACACTGCAGTCCGACTGGGAAGGACCCTACACGGTGCTGAGCAAGACCAACGACGTCGTCTACAGGATTCAACGTTCGCCTAGGAAGAAGTGCAGGGTGGTCCACGTACGACGCCTTGCGGAATATGAGGGACAATTGCAAGAGGAGTGAAGACGTCGCAGGACTTTCACTGGACTCAAGAAAGAAGATTAGATTAGGCTAATCCGGTGGACTGGGCTGCGGAGGTTGCCTTCGTAGCCCGGCCCCCGCTATTGAGTCTGTTTCAGGGAGCACGATACCCCACGACGAGGGACAAGGTGTCGGGGGACTGCCGCCGCGGCCTGGCCACGCGCTCCTGAATTCCCCAAATGTGCCATAATAGCGTGGCAGTCCGCAGCGGGGTGCGGACATACGTGAAAGCGCCCCGCTAGCCCCCTGGAGGAGACCCTACGAGCCCCCGGCGCGGCCGGGATGGAGGTTCTCGCGGGGTACCCAGGAGAAAGCAGGAGAGGAGGGTGGACAGCAGGAGGGAAATGGCATCCCCAACCACCAGGCGGACAAGCGTTGCTTGGATCGGCTGGAGGGGGTGTTGCGAAGACGGGAGCACTGGCAGGACGCACAGGACGGTCCCCTGGTTCAGCACCAGAGGCCAGGAAGAGGAATGGGGCCATCTTGAAGTCAAGGCCTCAGGATCGGAAGAAGACAGAAGACGGCCAGGGCTGACGAGACGGGTGGCTGGACTGGGGGTTGGGCCGCTTGCATGCTTGCGACTAGCTGCGACCCTCTGCTTGCGCGCTCGGCCCTCCTTTCTGGTTTTCCGGCTCGTGCGGCCCCAACGGGTTGTCAACCGGTCTAATGAGGGCAACGTTTTCTTCACAAGGGAACTTCGAAGAGCGAAGGGCCATGCAGGACTGCTGGAAGGACGTCGAGGACGAATCAGGTTGCCGTCGAGGGCGAACCAGGTCGCAGCGCCGGAGCGACCAGACCGCTGCGGGGCGTTGGACGGAGCGGAGCCGCCCAGGGACGTTCCGGAGCGGCGCGGGATTCCGCCGTTGGAGCCCCGGAGGAACCGCCGTCGAGGGATCCCGGAGAAACGCGAGGAGCTGTCGCGTGCGATACGCCAGGAGCCGTTGCGTGGGAGACGCAAGGAGCTGCTGCGCACGGGACGCAAGGAGCTGCTGCGCACGGGACGCAAGGAGCTGTTGCGTGCGATACGCAAGGAGCCGTTGCGCGCGACCCAGCCTGCAGCAGGACGACGGGGGACAGCCACAGAAGCAGCGGCGACAACGGACGAGGACCGAGGATTCCACGTACCCACGCCTTGCCCAGGGTTTTCGGAGTGGTTTTTCCCTGGGCGGGAAGGCGAATGCCGAGGCGCCGGTCGGAATGGGCCACGCGGCGACCTTTCCACCCTTCCGGACCAGGGCACGGCTGCAGGAGTTGCAGAGACTGCAGCGGCCGGGACGACCGCTTCTTCAGAGGGGGGAACAGTGTTGCGAACACCCCTTGGATGGAAATCCAAGGCCCACTGATGCTCGCGAGCGGGGCAAGAGGACAGCGAGAAGAAGGCGATCGCTTGTCAAGCTGTCACTCGAAAGTCAGCCACCATTGCTAGCAGACGTCTCGATATTGTATTCCGCCTAACTAATTGTATTCGTTACCCGCTGTTAATGTTCTGTTATCGTTGCCGTTCAGTAAACTCGTGTGATGCCCTACCAAAATCGTAACAGTATTTTACAATAATGTGCATTGTATTCCAAAAGTAAAATAAAGAATATATAAAAAACACAAACAATCTTACTGTTAATTAGCGGCAACTTAAATATCGTAGGAACCGCATTGCTCTTGAGAGTTAACGTACAGGCATTACGACCTGTTTTACGAAAACAATCTGTTTCAAAATGCTCACTACACAGCACACTTGTCTTATTTGGAACAAAGTCCTTTACAGCCATTGCTGCAATCCACTTCTGAAGCAGTTCTGCATTATTTAATGGAAATCTGCAAAATAAGGAAGTTATGTTTCAAATTAATGCCAAACACTGAAACAATAGTAATGAACTTCTAACGAGTTATTGTCGGTAGGACGACGATCTTGCCCGCCCCCCCCCCGCGCGCCCGGCCGCGAGGACGCGTACCGCTCTGCCAACGGTCATGCCCACTCGTCCGCGGGTTCCGACAATCGGCGCGAGATGGGCAATTAGCAAGTGTCTTTCCCGCTGCCGAAATCCGCGGCCGAGGACATATAGGCCGGAGGCATAGGCCTATTTGGCAGAGACCGCCTAGAGCAGGGGGGCCAAGCTTCCCTCTTACGAACGTTGAAGCAGAGTTCGTAGCGCCTCCTACCAATAAGGTGCGTACTAAACTGTGAATGTGTGAATCGGTGTGAATCGGTACGTATGAGTATGCATATACGTGTAATGCATCGCTTTATAACCTATCCACGGATCGTCGCGCTAGCGACACGTATGCAGTAGATAGAAGGATAAACATTGAAATTGAATATTTCTTCCTTTCATAGGAAACGAAAATATATTCAATTTCTTTGTATATCCTTCTATCTGCTGCATACGCGTCACAGACGCGACGATCCACGATCCAGGGAAAGTGAGGACGCCATTTGACCAACGTCGAAAGGTTGTGTATCGTGCTCACGGATACACCTAGGTATGTGTGTGTGATGTACCAAGCGCCTCCTACCAATAGGGTGCGTACGAAACGGGAACATCAGCCAAACAATGACGGCTTGGCCCCCCTGGCCTAGAGCGAATCGTCCTCCGCTTCGGATGCCCCCGACGGGTAATATCGGACAACGACCGTCAATACGAGAGCAAGGAGTTCACGGAAATGCTGCGGAGCTATGGAATCGAGCACCGGCGGACGCCCCCCTACACCCCCCAGTGCAACCCAGTGGAGAGGGTCTATCGCGTCATCAAGATAATGATTGCCCAGCTGACCGACGGAGACTACCGCCACTGGGACCATGGCTGCCCGAAGTTATGTTTGCGTACAACACGGAACGCCATCACTCTACCAGCTACACCCCGGCCTACTTAAATTATGGCCGGGAACCGGCGATCCCCGGGGTGATCCGCCAACCAACGACCGCGATCAACGACGGGGACACCGAAAAGCAGAACGCAGACCGCGCCGAAAATATTGAACGCCTGCAGGAAGCCGTGCGCCTCGCCCGCCACGCACAGGCTCAGGCCACGGAGGCGCAAAAGCGCACGTACAACCTCCGGCGGCCGCGGATCGGCGACAAAGTAATGCTTCGAGAGCACCTGTTGTCATCCGCGGCCAAGAACTTCGCAGCCAAACTGGCACCGAAGTTCTCAGGACCCCACGTCGTTAAAGAATACGTGGGGCCGAATCTAGTGCTGCTGCGAAACGGAAGGAAGCGACCGCGGAGGGCCCACATACAGGACCTGAAGCCCTGCGAAGGAGAGGGAGGAGGCGTCCCAGATGGGACACCGAGTACGGACGCACTCAACCTGGCCTAAATCCCCTCCCCACGAGTAAACACCGAAGCCAACGACAACCCCGTTCGAGGAATTTCGAAAATAATTTTAAAGGACGAGCAACAGGTGGCTTCGGTAATCAACACCGCGGGGACACTTTCGCGCTGGAATAATCAGCGTTTTTTATTTTGCGCCTTTTGCGCAGCCGCGATGCGGGCGGCCTCGGCTCTAGCGAGTCGAAGGACTCGGTCCGCCTCGCGTTCCTTGTTTTGCCGATCCGTCATAATGACAGTGGCGAAAGCAAGGAACGCATGCCACTTCTCGGAGGAGGCAGTGGCCGCGCCAATGAGGGAGTGGGCCTCAATTGGGACCCCCAGGGCTGTGGCTAACGCCGCACGTTCGGTGTCATAGGATGGACATGACACCAGAACGTGCTCCGCGTCGTCGATTGCTTCACTGCAATCGAGGCACGACGCGGCGTGTGCCTTCCCGATCCTGAAAAGGAATTTCCGAAAGCACCCGTGGCCACTCATCAGTTGCATAGAGAGATACTCTGCTGCAACTGACGGGCCTGGCGTAGCCACAAAGGTGCTGACCCTGGGGACCAAGCGCCTGACCCAGTTAGACGCTCGGGCCAGGTCCCATTCCCTCTGCCACTCCTTCATAGCCTCTTCCTGGGCATGGGTCTTATGTAGGCGGACCCTCGCCTTCCGAACCTCCGGGTTGGCCCTTAAAACAGGGTCAGCCCGATCGGTCGCCTTGGCCGTAAAAACGGCACGATCCATCTTGGTCTTCAGGTACAGTGGCAACCGCCCTGCTAAAACGCAGAGCGAATAAAAGCCAACTGTCCTGAAGGCCGCGGTAAATCGGGTGAGGGCGGTACGCTGGGCACGGCGCAGGAGAGCCCTGCAGGCCCCCGTCCACGACACCGCCCACACCGGCGCGCCATATAAAATGACGGACTCCCACACCGAGTAATAGAGTCTTCTCGTTGAGAGTGACGGGCCCCGGGTGTTGGGCAGTAGACCTGCCAATGACAGTTCTCGGATGGCGGCCATTGGAGTCAGGTCGCTGTGTTAACGCTCCCGTTCTTTTTGTGAAATTTTTTCATTTTTTGAGTGTGAGAGTGGGTCCGCTACTGTGAATTCAACATCTTCTGTTACACTGATTGTGGGGTGACACGTGATATTTATTTTTTCTGGCCCTGAAACGTCGCGGACGTCTCCCGCACGTTTAATTTGGGGCCAGATAGCTGAAATGTCGACGCAGGGAGCGAAGCGTGACTTCTCGTCTTTAGACGAGAACAAAGAAAATAGTGCTACTAATTCAACTCTTAGTCGCAAATTAAAAAAATCATATAAAACGCAACCGATCCCACTGGACAGGCTGCACAAAAGCTTCTTAAAAGAATATGGGGCCCCCCAAAAATGTTTGGTTAAGCCTAACCTCAACCCGGCTAGGAAAAGCGGCCCAGTCACGCCCTCTAGTGTGACGTCCGAGGGCCCAGGACCCTCCTGTCTCGCTTCCTCCCCGGCAGAGGGCTGGATCTTCCCAAAGAAGACTAGCAAGCCATCAGAGATGCCTACTACCCTACAACCCTCCGAGCAGGAGAAGAATCGATTTCAATCACTGGATCCGGAGAATGACATGGACCACGATTTGGAGGATCAGGATATTTCTGGACCAGCGTTAAATGTAAATAGAAAAGTTGCAAAACCTCCCCCCATCAATACGCTAGAGTCTTCTATAAATAATTTAATCAAAGTGGTGACTTCACTGAACATCAGTAAACCTGATTGTTTAATTAAAGAAACGGATATTGGGGCCAATTCCATCTACGTCAATAACTTAGAACATCACAAACTTATCTGTAACAAGCTTATTGAGCTAAAAATCCAATTTTATACTTACACTCCGAAGCATCTCAAGCCTAAATGGATAGTGCTCAAGGGCATTAGAGGCTCCTTCGAACCGGATGACATCAAACTTGAGATTTTGGATTTACAGCTTCCCGACGTTGAGATTATTATATATATAGTTTATTTTTGTTTCCCCTTGGGGATTACAATCCGACCTATTCTACTTCCTCTTACATCTACATTTCCCATAAACCTATTCCTTCCATCCATTCCTTATACTCATTCCTTAACCTATTCCTTATCTCTAGTCCTTATACCTAGACCTTATACCTACGCCTTACATTTATTTCCTTAACCTACTCGCCTCTTATCCTACCGGTCTCTTAGCTTATTCGCCAGCTTGCCGCTCGCCCGCTCTCTCTCTCTCCCGCTCGCCCGTTCGTCCGCTCGCTCCCTTCCCTCCGCCGCGCATGCCCCCCATTCCTCCCTTCCTTGCCCCTTGACCCCCGCTTCCGCACGCCGCCACTCACTCTCATTCCTTCTCCATCACTCCCATACTCCCCCTTCCCCTCTCCTATCCTCCACTCTCCTCATCCACTTTTCCTCTCCTCCCTCGTCATCCATTACCTCCCCCACTCTCTCCTGCCACCCCCCCTCCTCCCAACCCATGCACTCCTCCCACACATGTTCCCATGTTTCCTCTCTCCATCCACATATCCTACACTTCCTCCTTCCCTCCTCCTCCCAATACTTCCCTCCCCTCATCTCATTCCCCAGTCTAAACCTCGCCACCCTTTGCCACCTGCTTTCCCCCCATCCCTTCTTCAGGTACCCTGGCACCCCCACCCCTTTTACCACCTTATACCACTTATTGTACTCCGAGTCTCTTATCTTTTCCCACCTCTCCTCCTCCTGCATTCTTCTCTCCCTACCCACCAACTCCTCTCCCCTCAGCTCCCCTCTTCCCCTCATTCCTTCTATCCCCTCTACTGTCCATCCCCTCTCTTCATAGTATTCCTTCCTTTCCTCCTCCCATCCCCCTAGTGCTTTTCCCCTCCTTGCCCTCCCTTTAATCTCCTCCCAACACCTCCTTGCCAGCTCCCCCCCACCCCCCTCCTCCAGCTTCCTTTCGTACCCCCATGCCCTCATCCCCGCTTTCCCCCTCAACAACTCCCTCTGCATCTCCTCCCTTACCAAATACCCTGGAGTGCATCTCTCCACTCCCAGTACCCACCTCAGGTACCTTTCCTCCAGTTTCTCCACTCTGCCCCTTCCCTTCCATCCCCATATCTCTACCCCATAACTCACCGTAGCCCACACAAGTTTGTCGAAGAGCCATACCCTCCTCCCCCAATCCTTCCCAAATCTCCTCTTCCCTATCCCCCACACCTGTCCCATTACCGCTGCCCCCTTCCTCACTCTCTCCTCTATGTGCGCCTCCTGCCCCCCATTCCTCATCAACACATACCCTAAATATTTAAATTTTTTCACCTCCTCCACCACCCCTCCCGTCCACCTCCACGTCACCTTCTTCCATCTCCCCCCCCCCCCCCTTTCTACATCTCATTATCTTCGTCTTTCCCACGTTCAGCTGTAATCCTTTCCTATCCAGGTACCTTTCCAATTTTCCCATCATCCCTCTCATTCCTTCTTCCTCTTCCGCCAGCACCGCGATATCATCCGCGTATGCCATTGTGTATATTTTCTTCCCCCCCACCTTCACCCCTCCCCACCCCCCCTTCTCCATCTCCTCATCTATATCCGCCAGCAATATCGTAAACAGGCTGGGGCTCAGTAGGCACCCCTGCCTCACCCCCCTTGCCGTCCAAAAATCCTTTCCCTCCTCTTCCCCCACCCTCACTCTGCATATCGTCTCTCCTAACACTTCCTCGCACCTCCTCACCAGCCCTTCCCTCACTCCTCTCTCCCTCATTGCCCTCACCAGCACCTCCCTGTCTACCGAATCGAACACCGCCTTCATGTCCACAAAAAACACTATTAGTCTCCCTCCTTTTCTCTCCACCTGCCTGTTAATCAAATAATTCATAACATATACGCTATCCACGCATCCCATCCCCCTCCTAAAACCCGCCTGACTCGGTGGCAAAATCCCCTTTTCCTCCACCTCCTTCCTCAGCCTCTCCGCTAACACCGAAGCATACACCTTGTATGCTGTTTGCGTCAGTGTTACCCCTCTATAATCGTCTACCCTTTTTCCCACCCCTTTTTTCACGACCGGCACCACCACTCCTACCTTCCATTCTTCCGGCCATCCATCCCCTTTCCATACCCTATTACATACCTCCCATAACCATTCCTCCACTTCCTCCCCTCCGTACTTCCATACCTCATTCGGTATTCCGTCCCCTCCCATCGCCTTTCCGTCTTTCAATCCCCTCAGCACCCTTCGTATCTCCTCTATCTCTATATCTCCCTCCTCATCATCTCCCCTGCTTCCTTCTACCCCCCTTCTTACCCTCCACTCCACTCCCCCCAACAGCTCCCTGAAGTACCCTTCCCACTCCTCCTGTTTTATCTCTTCATTTACCCCCCTTCTCTTCATCCTTTCTCTATTTACCACCTTCCATACCTGTCCCTCATTCCTTATTCCCTCCAGCTCCTTCTCCCATCTTTCCACCTCCTTTTTCTTCTTCTCCTCACACAGTCTCCTATATTCCTTTCTACTCTCTGCATACATTTTCCCATCCCCTCCTTCCCTTCTCCACCTTTTCAGCTCTTGCCTCACCCCCTTTTTCTTTTCTCTACACTCCATATCCCACCATCCGCCTTTCTTTCCCCTTCTCTGCCCACTCCCTACCTCCCCCATTGCCCCTTTTACTCGTTTTTTCAACTCCGCCCATTCTTCCTCTATTCCTTTCTCTCCCACTTCTCTTTTCCCAAACTTCTCCACGAATGCCTCCTTGCCTTCTACTGTCCATTTTCCTCTCCCCTCTCTCCTTGCCACCCCTTCCTTCAGCTCTTCCTCCTGACCCCCCTCTTCCCCCCTCAGCCAAACTATTACCGGGTGGTGGTCCGAGTCTATTCTCTCCCCTACCTCCATCCTATCTACCCCCTCCCTCATTTCTTCATTTCCCAGAACGTAGTCTATCACCGAGTTCCCCCTCCCCCCTGTGTATGTCCATTCGCCCTCCTCGTCCCCCTCTACGTTTCCATTAAGAATTCCCCACCCCCTCTCCCCCAAGTACCTACATAGCTTCCTCCCATCTCCATTCACCACCTTATCCTTCGACCTCCTGCTTCCCACTTCTCCTCCCCCCTCCTCCACCTCCTCTCCCATTCTTCCCCCTTCCTCTCCTGTCCTCGCATTGAAGTCCCCCCCAATCACCACCCTCACTCCCTCCTCTCTCTCCTCCGTCCATCGCTCCATTTCCTCCAGCTTCCTTTGTAAGTCCTTATTTACATACACCCCAACAACTCTCCACCCCCCCCCCCAATTTCACCTTCCTCATCAATATCCCTTCACCTTCCTTTTCCTCTCCCTGCCCTACTTCCAATCCCTTTCTCACACCCATCATCATCCCTCCCATCGCCCTTCCTTTTTTACTCTCCCTCCTGGCCCATTGCTTTTTCCACACGTAACCCTTCGGTATTCTCCCCCTTACGTACTCCCACTCCCTTTCCTCCATCCAAGTTTCGCTCAATATTATTATATCCCATTCCTCCAGGCCTCTCCAAAAGTCTTCGTCCTTGTTCCTAACCCCTGCCACGTTCCAGAAAGCTATCTTATACCCTCTTTTTCCTCCTATCTCTTTCCCCCCTTTCTTCACCATCCCCTCTACCCTTTCCCTTACCCCTCGTTTCCCTGCTCCTCCTACCACCTTTCTTCTAACTCATCCCACCTTCTCATCTTTCCGTTAACCCACATTTTCATGTATCCTGTCTGTACTTTTTTCCCCCTCTCCCTTTCCCTTTCCGCCTCTCTTTCCACCTTCCACCTCGCCCTCCTTTCCTCCTCCGTTAAATCATCATCTACTCTTTCTCTCCTCCCTTTCAGTTTTCTCCTCGCCTCCATCACCTTCCTCTTCTCCTCCCTCCCCTCCAGTTTCACCAGCACCATCCCGTTCCCTGTTTTCCCTGTTCTCCCTACCCTTCTCACTTCCTTTATCCCCCCCTCATCCACCCCCAACCTTGCCCACAACTTCTTCACCTCCTTCTCCACCTCCTCCCCTTCTATCTCCATCCCCCTTACCACCACATTATTTCTTCTCTCCTCCCTCTCCTTCTTATCCTGTCTCAGCTCCATCCTTCTCATCCTTAGCCTACACTCCTCCATCCCTCCTCCGCCCTCCGGCTCCCTTTCCCCCTCCCTTCCTTCTCTTTTTCCCACCTCTCCATCTTCTCTATCATCATCTCCATCCTCTCTTCCCTCTCTCCCATTCTCTCCACCTTTTCTTCTATCTTTTCCCTCCTCTTTTTCTCCTCCCTCCTTTCATCCCCCCACCTCCTCCTCTCCTCTCTCCATTCCTCCATCACCTTTCTTCTTGCCTCCCTCCCTTTCCTCATCTCCTCTCTCATCTCCCTCATCTCCTTCTTCATCTCCTCTTTCTCCTCCCTTATCTCCTTCATCAACTCCCTTATCATACTCATCACACTTCCCATATCTTCTTTCACTTATCTTCCCTCCCCTTTCCCCCCTCCCCCCGGCGACCTCTTCGTCTTCACACATTTCTTGAACCCAGCCCCCTTTGCCTCCTCCTCCACTCCATCCTCCCCCTCCCTCTCCTTCCTCTTTTTCCCCCAGTACAAGTCCAAGCTACCCGCCCCGCTTCCCACGCTACTCGCACTACTTATACTGTCCCTCCTCCGCCTTTCTTCCCCTTTCATCTTTCCTTTCTCCTTCATTGCCTCCTCACCTTTCCCCTCACCTCCTTCTGCCCCCTTTCCCTCCTCCATTTATTCTCCTCCTCTCTTACCCCCTCTGCCCTCTTATCTTTTCCCTTTTGCCCTTTTTCCTCTTCCTTTCTTTTCCTCCTCTTCCCTTTCCACTCCTTTTCAAAAGGAGTCCCGCCTCTCTAACAACTCTTTCCTCGTTCCTCTCCTGTACGCCAGATCCCTTTCTACTCCTTTTCAAATCTCCCGCCTCTCTGACACTCTTTCCTCGTTCCTCTCCTGTCCACCAGATCCCTCTACCTGCTCCTCTACCTTTCTCTTCCCGCCAGCCAGCACCTCTCTCTCTACCTAACCTCCAATTCTCTCACTTATCCCTCCTCGTGCCTCACACCCACACTCCCTGACCTTCTCCCTCCACCCTTCACAGCCCCACACCTTTCCCCCACCTTCTCCACACACCCTCTATCCACCCCCACACCACTTTCTCACACTCTTCCGTCACTCAACCAGCACTCCCAACACACACTTCTACCACGCTCGCGTCCGGAAACGGAAGTCCGACGTTGAGATTATTAGTCTAACCAAATTCATTTTCAATAAGACATTTCCGGATAGGTATCATTTTTTGGTACAACTATCGAGCAAGAGCAAAACGGCTGAGCTCTTTAAAATCAAAACGCTTGCATATCAGCGTGTAAAATGGGAGCACCTCAAGAAAGCGAATCTATTCCAATGTAGAAACTGTCAGCGCCTGGGTCACGCAAGTAAAAACTGCCATTTACCTTATAGATGTGTGAAATGTGCGCAATCACACCCTCCGGGAGCTTGTATCATTGGCTCCGAGGACAATAGAGCATCGCTAAAATGTGCCAATTGCAATATGTCAGGGCATCCGGCGTCGTACAAGGGCTTCCCCTTCCTAAAATTTGCAGCAGCAAAGAAACAAGAGCACAAAACTCTCAAACAACGCACGAGCCTTCAAAAATTAGCAATATATCGTCCACTATCAGAGGGTCAGTGTTAGCAAAAGTTTCTTAACAGCGCACGTCGTAGGATGGGACACTCGCGACTCGTTGTAATTTTAATCTTAAGAGTTTAATTATAGTTCTAATGTTCGATTTACAATATTTACAGTTTATATAATAAAGGTTCGTTATGCACAATAAACGATTAATTGCAGCCCTATTGGCTTAGCGGCACTATTTCCTACGCGGTAGGCACGTTTTATAAAGCAGCGGTAGGCACGTTTTATAAAGCAGCGGTAATGCACGTGGATTCGGCCCGAATCCTATCGTAAGCGAAAGCGACAGTATAAGCGTTAGCAAGCGTAAAGCAATTGGATGTTACCTGGTGCTCGGTTTTAAGACAAGTAGATCGAGGAAATCGCTCGCTATTTCCTCGAATCCGCTCGCTCTCCCCCTTCCATCGATCACCGATCGATGGTAGGGAGATAGGATCGAGGCTCCACATGAACAAAGGGGGGGGGCAAAAGATACGTAGCACGACGTCTGGGTTGACTCGATTTCGGGAGATGGCGCAACCTGTACTATTTCTTGAACATTTCCCGCCCACCATTCATCATTCGATGAATGAATGTACTATAGGAACGCGGTTTAGCCGAGAAGCTATGGTGTGATCAGTTACGACTCGCGGCGTGGTCCCCCTGTTCACGTGGAGTTCGCTCACTGATTTAGATCCGGTTGTGAACCAGTGCTGTGTACTTGTAGTGGAATTCGTCGAATCTGTAGTTCGCGTGACCAATTTCGCCAAAACTGCAGCCTCATTTGCTGCAGTAGATGCCATCTAGATAAGCGTGACCTGGGGACGTCTTCCACGGGTGGATCGGGAACAGCGAGGAGTGCATCGCCTATCAAGAAATGCCCTGGTGTGAGTGCCGTAACGTCTCCTGGATCGTCGCTCAGGGGTTGCAGTGGTCGTGAATTCAAGCACGCCTCAACTTGAGTAAGTAGCGTCGTCATCTCTTCAAATGTGAGGTGCTGATCTCCTACGACCCTTCGCAGATGATGCTTAGCTGACTTGACGGCCGCCTCCCAGATTCCCCCGAAGTGCGGGGCAGCGGGTGGATTAAATCGCCAGGTAATGCCGTCGTTAAGTAAGTGGGCCTGCATAACCTCACTTTTGCAGCGGAGATGTTCCAGGCTCTGTCGCTCCCGTGCTGCGCCCACAAAGTTGGTGCCTTGGTCGCTGTGAATGGTCGAGCAGAGTCCCCGTCTCGAGGTAAAGCGCCGCAGTGCCGCGAGGAAGGCTTCTGTGCTATAATCAGACACGACTTCTAGGTGAACCGCACGAGTGGTTAAGCATACGAATACCGCAACATAACCCTTATACGTCCGCTGGCCTCTGCCCCTAGAAGCCAATAAGGTGAGTGGTCTAGCATAGTCTAGGCCCACTTGGAGGAAGGGCCGCGCTGGAGTGACTCGGTAAGAAGGCAGATTTCCCATCATCTGTTGGCCGGGCGCAGCTCGCCAACGTAGACAGGTAACGCAGCGATGAATGTGTGCCTTGACTCTCTGTCGACCACCCAGGATCCAGTACCTTTGGCGTAAGGCAGCCAAGGTAAGTTGCGCTCCACCGTGTAACGTTCGCCGATGAGCCTCATCGATCAACAATTCAGTAAAATGACCCTCTTTTGGTAGGATGACGGGGTGCTTCTCCCAGGATGGTAAGGCAGCATGCTTCAACCGTCCGCCAACCCGTAGCAAGCCTAGGGAATCTAAGAAGGGAGTGAGTCGTAGTAGCTTACTGCGACTCGCAAGCTGGGCTCCCTGTTGCAATTGATGGTGGTCCTCCTGGAAGTCCCGACGTTGGATTACCCTGATCCAGTGTAAGCGGGCAGCCTCTATCTCAGCAGGCGACAGGCAGGGGCTCCTACCGTCTTGGGTTGATCGACGAGGAGACCAGCGCAGGCACCATGCTGTTATCCTCAGCAAGCGCTGAATAGAAGAATAATTATTTAAGAGGTAATTGGGTGCTACCTCCTTGTCGCTGGTGGTCAGGTTGGTCACGACTCTAGTTTCCAGGTCTGTACTCTCCCCCTGGGTACCAGGGTCGGTCAGCCAATGAGGGAAGCCGGTAAGCCAAGATGGGCCCCTCCACCATAAGTTGAAGCTCGGTAGTTGGTTGGGCGGCAAGCCCCTTGAAGCGCAGTCCGCAGGGTTCTCGCTCCCTGCTACATGATGCCAACGTGCGTCCGGTAGTTCCCGCTGGATGTCAGCTACGCGATTTGCCACGTAAGTCTTCCACCTCGTCGGATGGCCGCGAATCCAGTCCAGAGTTATCCTTGAGTCACTCCACAGGTGCGTCGGGACGTTGTCCAGCTGCAGAATCCTCTTCGTGACGGTTACCAGACGACTCAACAGGGCGGCAGCACACAACTCGAACCTAGGGAGCGTGACTCGGTGTAGAGGAGCCACCTTCGTTTTGGCAGTGACCAGGTGCGCCTGCGCGTGGTCGTCGTGGTCCACGACGCGTAGATACACCACGGCGGCGAAGGCCCTTTCCGAAGCATCAGCAAATCCGTGGAGTTCCAAGTGATTGACCCTGGGCTGTAGTCCTAGCCAGCGTGGCACGCGGACCTCTGCCAGGCTCGGCAGGTCCGCCAGAAATTGGGTCCATTCTCGTCCGGCCGCTGGCGGTAGAGTGGTGTCCCAATCTATTTTCAACAGCCAAAGTGATTGTAAAAATATCTTTGCCGTTACAGTTACCGGAGCCAGGAATCCTAGAGGGTCGAAGTTCCGAGCGATGCGTGAGAGGACGGTGCGACGGGTGACCGCTGGGGTAGCGTTATCCTCTGCTACCCGGACTCGGAACTCGTCTTCGCGCACGCTCCAGTGGACACCCAGGGCCGTGTGGAGTGCGCCTTCCTCCCAGTTGACGGCCGCTGGGACTTCTTCGCCTGGGATCTCCTTCAGCAAGGTGGGTGCGTTGGATACCCACTTCCTCAAATTGAAGCCGCCCGCCTTGCAGAGTAGTCGCAGCTCCTTTTGTATCTCGCGGGCTTCCTCTTCTCCGTCAGCTCCAGTAAGCACATCGTCCATGTAAACGTCCCTTTCCAGGATCGTAGCAGCCCGTGGAAACCTGGAGCGTTCATCCTGAGCCAATTGTTGCAGCGTGCGAATGGCCAGGTAGGGAGCACAAGCCAAGCCGTAAGTAACGGTATTTAGTTCGTAATCTCTGATTTCTTCATCCTCTTGTCGTCGCCAAAGCAGCCTTTGAAAGCGGCGATCCTCAGGGTGCACGATAATTTGGCGGAACATCTTTTCTATATCGGCAGTCAAGCAGATCCGATGTACCCGCCACCGCAGCAATACCTGAAGAAGGCCCGGCAACAGATTAGGTCCAACCAGCAGAAGGTCGTTCAGTGACTTCCCGGAAGTGGTCGCGTAGGAACCATTGAACACCACCCTTAGCTTCGTGGTAGTGCTGCTCTCCTTGAAGACCCCATGGTGCGGCAGGTAGTAGCACTCGCTGTCTGGATAGATAAGATTTGTTTTAGACATATGGAATAATTCCTCGTACTCACGTAGGAACGAGTGATAGGCTTCCTTGAAGTCGGTGTTCCTGCTGCACTTAGTTTCCATTCGGTGAAGCATTCGGACGGCCCCGGCTCGGGAATTGCCCAATCCTTGCGTCCCCTTGAATGGCAAGCGCACCATATAGCGCCCGGACGGGAGACGCTGGTGAGTAGTCGCAAAATAATCCTCGCACTCCTGGTCCTCAGCACTGAGGTTAGTTGTCACGCTGACTTCTTCTTGTTCCCAGAATCGTTGGACCATAGGTCCGAGATCTGCCTCCATCGTGCACTTCAGTGTGACGAGCCCACTCAAAGCACGTGGGTCGTCGCGGCTAGAGGTAGTAGCTAGGCCAGAAATAATCCAACCTAGAGACGTCCTTTGGGAAATGGGTTCACCCTCTTCCCCCTTGCGAATTCCGTCTTTCAGGATCAGTGAATAGACGTCGGCGCCCAACAGTACATCAATTTGAGTGCCATCCGTGAATTCAGGATCGGCCAGTGGGAGCCCTTGGAGATGGGGCCAAACATTCCTCCGCTGCTTGACCTGAGGAGTGTAGGCCGTGATCCGTGGCAGCACCAACGCCGTGGTCGTCTGCCTCGAGCCATCACCCCCATGTGATGAGAACGCCAATCGGATGGTTCCACGCACTCGCTCCTTCCGCTGGTTGCCGATGCCGATTAGGTGCACATTAGAAGGTCGCCTTGGTAATCGCAGTAATTGCACCAAGGCCTCCGTAACCAACGGGACTTCGCTGCCCTGGTCAATCAGGGCTCTGACTAATCTTGGCTCGCCGTCCGGTGAGTGCGCTACGATCCTGGCGGTAGCTAGTAAAACAGGTGGAAGGCACACCGCGTCGCGAGGGAGGCTCTCCCTTGTCTCGGACATCCCCAAGTTTACTGAAACTCCCGTGCTCTCAGCGGGAGCACGACTGGGGATCCCCTCGTGAATTGAGGTATGGTGCCTTTGCTGACACTCCTGACACCGCTTTTCGCATTTACATTCCGCGACGCGATGTCTTCCCAAGCAGTTAAAACAAAGACGTTTAGCTATCAGGACCTCCTTCCGCTCTGTCGGATTCTTGACCTTGTAGTCCGCGCAAAACAAAATAAAATGACCCGCGCCACAGAGACTGCACTGGTCAGAAGAGCTCTTTGATTTGCTCACCTGGTGAACCTTGGCAGTTTTAGGTGTCCCGCTGGGTTTCGGATTTCGCCCCCCTGAGGCCTTCTGCTGCTCCTCCAAGGCCTCCACCGTATTTACTCGACCCTTCAAGAATGATTTCAACTCCTGGTATGTCGATGGAGTCTTGGTTTGGCCAAGTTGAGTCTCCCATTCTCGCCGAGACTGGGGATCCAGTCTATTCACTACCAAGTGCACCAGCCAGTCGCCGCTGGAGTCAAAGGGTCTCTTCAAGGCAGCGAGAGACTCGACTGAATCGCACAGCGTGTAATAAAGGCTTTTGAGTTCAGGCCCTGACTCTTTTGAAAGTATAGGTAAGTTGAAGATGGCCGCCATCAACGCCTTTATCGCTAACCGCTGGTTATCGTACCGGTCTTCTAGCAATTTCCAAGCGGCTTCGAAGTTCTCTTCGCGCACCGGCATATTAAGAAGGAGTTTAGCAGCATCACCGGTAAGGGCCCCTCGCAGGTAATGTAGTCGTTCAGCATCCGATAGCGTGGTGTTCTGAACCACGAGGGATCTAAAGAGCCCTTGGAAAGATGGCCAACCTTTATGCTGTCCATCGAAATTTGGTAGCGGGATTTTCGGTAGCGAAGATTTGGACCGAACGGCCGTAGAAGCGAGCATAGAATCGTCCCTGCTCGCACGCTCAATGCCTCGGACCACGGCCTGTTCTAGCTTAGTAATTTCCTCTAATTTATCCATAAGTAAGGCCTCCTGCGTGAGGAACTTCTCTTCGGTATCGGCCGGCTCGTCTTCTTTATAGTACTTGTCGTCCACGATGTCCGGCTCATCGGCCATGGCGATCAACTGATCGTGCTGGGCTTCGAACTTGGCCCAATTCTTACGTAGAGCCCCTAATCGCGAAGATACGTTCCCCTTTGTCAAATTATTTGCTCCTAGCTTCTTTAGATTATCGTACCCGCGCGAGATTCTGCCGTTAAGGTCGCGTTGGCTAGCTATTAGATGACTCATTGTTCTTATTTCAGAGGTCACGCGCGACGGTTACCCACAACACTCGCGAGGAATCCCGAACGTTCCAGAAACACAGAATCCAACGTTTCTTAACAGCGCACGTCGTAGGATGGGACACTCGCGACTCGTTGTAATTTTAATCTTAAGAGTTTAATTATAGTTCTAATGTTCGATTTACAATATTTACAGTTTATATAATAAAGGTTCGTTATGCACAATAAACGATTAATTGCAGCCCTATTGGCTTAGCGGCACTATTTCCTACGCGGTAGGCACGTTTTATAAAGCAGCGGTAATGCACGTGGATTCGGCCCGAATCCTATCGTAAGCGAAAGCGACAGTATAAGCGTTAACAAGCGTAAAGCAATTGGATGTTACCTGGTGCTCGGTTTTAAGACAAGTAGATCGAGGAAATCGCTCGCTAATTCCTCGAATCCGCTCGCTCTCCCCCTTCCATCGATCACCGATCGATGGTAGGGAGATAGGATCGAGGCTCCACATGAACAAAGGGGGGGGGGGGGCAAAAGATACGTAGCACGACGTCTGGGTTGACTCGATTTCGGGAGATGGCGCAACCTGTACTATTTCTTGAACAGTCAGTCTCCTATGCCCAAGCGGCTAGTACAACCATGCCTCACCGTCTGGCTGCGAAACCAAGGACACCCGCACCTGCACAACGTAATGAGACGACATTACCACCTCCTTTGACAAGTGGAAGTCAACGACCTCAGGACCATCCTGACTTCTTTACCCCTCCCCAATGGGTTAACAAACTTATGGAAGACATCACAGCGGCCGTGACGAGTCAATTCCAGTCACTTGCAACGCAAATAGTGTTACGTATGTGGAATTTTCCCATACGCCGCTCTCAACAATTTTTCGAGCTCGCGTCTGCGAAGGGAAAACGCCCTAAGAGCCTTTTTGTTTATCACATATCACTAAGGGGGTCCTGATCTCGACCATCTGGAATACGACCATGGGAACGGGAGTGACACGACGACGACCCCAAAGGATTTCCTTATATGGAGATTTCTAATGAATCCCCACTCATTTTGGGACTATATAAACCCTTTGATTTCAACCCTCGTTGGTTAAAAGCAGTACAGTCACGCGTAGAGTAACGTCGTGTCACGCTCGTACAGAGTTGGTTATATTCAGTAAGATCGAGCTAAAGTCTCCGTCAGAATCATAGTTCACCTCATAGAATCCGCGAGTCCGGTTTATATTCTATTTGGCATTTCGAAATAGCCACTCTTACGCCCCGCATCGCCAGTGCGTCAACACCGTGCAACTAGTGGTAACTTACACACTTTATTTAATTATTTAATCGCGATACTTACATTTGTACAATAACTGATTATTGAATATACGAATGGTGTTCACGTGTAAATCGAGTAGATTCGTTAAACCCATCTTTTACCCAGTGATCCTTATAATAATAGTAGCACTCACCCACTGATACAACTTTACCGCTCGAGTTGTATCAAATATTAATTAAGAGTTACGAGGCATTACTAACATTTCCCGCGACTCCCTGATCTTGCATCAGGTTCGTTCGCAACCTTTCATCCAAAATAAGGAATCTTCACCAACCCAGTGGCTCCCCGATTTCGCATCGGGTTCGTCCACGAAACCTCACCCTCCTACGGCTCCCTGATTTAGCATCAGGTTCGTCCGTATCCTACAGCTCCCTGATTTCGCATCAGGTTCGTCTGTAAATCTACCAACTTCCTAACAGCTCCCTGGTTTCGCACCAGGTTCGTCTGTGAATAATCCAACCTCCTAACAGCTCCCTGGTTTCGCACCAGGTTCGTCTGTGAACTTTATCCTAGTGACTCCCCGGTTTCGCATCGGGTTCGTTCACGACGTTTCACCCTCCTGCGGCTCCCTGATTTCGCATCAGGTTCGTCCGCGTGTGACTCCATTCCTAGAGGCTCCCTGATTTCGCATCAGGTTCGTCCTCGCCGTCAATAATCCTAGTGGCTCCCTGATTTCGCATCAGGTTCGTCCACGCACCTAACTAACAAACTCATAAACCATATTCCTTGGGAAATACCCTTCTCGCCGGCCTCTCGCGTTGCCGCAGCCCCGGCTCGTAACAATAGCAACAAATACTACAAATATTGAATTTTTATTGAACGCGATATATGCCAACAATAATGAATAATTATCCTGTTAGTTCGCAAATTAGAGTTGCAGCTATCAACGTTAACTCGTTGATAGCTCATTATCGCAGACTTGAACTTCTCCAATTCCTCAAGGATCACGACCATGATTGCATTTTCATTTCTGAAACTAAGCTGAACCCCACTCATAATTTGGTAGTCGAAAACTACAATTTGGTCCGTAACGATAGACCCAACGCCATTCAAGGTGGAGGTACGGCCTTACTAATCAAAAAAGGAATTCAATTCGAGGAGATCCACTTGCCGAAGTCCTCCCCTAACGAAATTCTCGAACATTCTATAGTTAAAATTCCGATTAGTGGCAACAATTCATTGGTTCTCATTAGCGCCTATGCCAAAAATGACAAGAGAAGAGCTTTCATTGAGGAATTGGACAGTCTATTTGTTAGTCTTAAATTGTTTAGTTGTAATGTTTTTTATATCTTGGCCGGAGATCTCAATGCCAGAAGGAAGGTATGGGGAGACAGAGTTGAAAATCCCAGAGGTCGCTTCCTCGGTCAATGGGAGTCGACTTTTAACTGTGAATACAAGCTTAATTTAATTACGACAGCTGTCCCATCGTTTAAGCCGGCCCAAATATTTCTAGACATATGTTTAGCGGACGCAAGACTAAAACTATTGAACGGTATTGGTGGCAAGGCCCATACGCTGCCCTATGATAGCGATCACCTGGCGCTTTCTCTGGTATTTGAATTGCCGTGTAGAGGTATGCCATTTTCTAGAGCAGACGAGGGCCCATATCGTTATAATTTTCGTTCAGCTCGACGGGGTGACTTTACTAAGGGGATTCAAAGGGAATATGTGTGCGATGTCCCGAGCGACCGCAATTTAACGGTGGAAGAGATTGATCGAGGTCTTTCGGACATCAACAACGCGATTGTTCGCTCCATATCCAGATCCGTGCCGATCATTAAATCCTATAGTATCACCTTAAGATACCTTAACCGTAGGATTCGTAAACTTCAGGAGGATAAAAGGGCTCTTGTCTCTCTTTTACACAACCTTCACATCATTGACCCCCATGCCCGACAGACTTTTACTAAAGATATCAAAGCAGCCCACAAAAAGATTGTTACAGCCTTAAAAACCGAATTTAGATCGGCTTCCGATTCTTATTGGAACAATGTTATAAAAAATATTGATTTCCGGAATTCAGACACCTTTTTCCCGAAAATCAATGCCATATTCCGTCCTAAACAGAGGCTGGGGGTCAAAGAATTGCGAATCCATCGGGACAATGGGCAGCTGTTGAATAGGAGCGGCTGTGATAGAGCTAACGCGGGATTAATTGAGGATAACCTAGTCTTCACGGCCCCGGGCGATAAGCTTAACATTTTAGGGGCGTATTATGAATCTATCAATTCTCCTCGCTACCTCAATAGTGACTCTAGATTAAAAGAGCTGGTTGACACCTCCGTAGCCACCCTTAGAACAGAAGCCAATGAGTTTAAGACCAATGGCGAGGGCATTGTTCGTTTTAGTGAGGTCTGTTCGGCGATCAACCCTTCGATTGATAGGCCCATTCCCTTTTTGCAGCCCCCCTTCGTTGGTGCTTATACTAAAAAAGCTTCCAAACAAGACCTCTAGTGGACTAGATGGCATACCACCGATTTGCCTTAAACACCTCCCTGCTAAAGTAATCATTAACTTCACAATCTTGTTCAACAACGCTATAAACCTGAACTATTTACCCATTGCATGGAAATCGGCAAAAGTTTTGCCAATTCTTAAAAAGGGGAAGATCCCGTCTGACCCGTCTAGTTATCGGCCCATCAGCCTCACTCCCAGTATCAGCAAGGTTTTTGAGTCTATCATCAACGATAAAATTACATCCTTCTGTTCTGACAAGGGGAGGACACCATGAGGCACACATCGATTTTGATGAGCCTTGGCACGACTGTATGTACAGTGAGAAAAAAGCTAACGGTCCCTCGGATTTCGGCGGACTCCCCTCTGGAGGAGCGGGTATGCTCCGCCTAACCGTGATCCGGCTGGGGAAATGTCGCCCCCCAGACGTAGCCCGCGCCCTTAGGGGCCCGGGTATAGACTTCGCAACGGCAGGCCACCTCTACCGTTGCGCGACTCCCTTAAAGTGGTTACTCGTGGGACACTTATGGAGTCAATACTACGCGGTGTAGCGCATACACCACCGGCTGGCGACCGGTCAACAACGCCCCCGACCGGAGACCGGGTAATGTCGCCGTCTAGCGAGGACCGGTGCACGATCGCTTCGTGCGGGTCACCGGCCTCGTACGAGGACCAGTATACGATCGCGGTTTCGCGGGTTGCTGGCCTCGGGGAGGGAGGGGAGGGGACAGGTCATGGGAATGACCTGCCCACGGGAGAGGGAGCGTCCAACGCCCCTGCACCCGGGCGCGTCCAGTGCGCCGGAGAGATCACCGGGGACGGTCGGGTTGGTGGCCCGAGCACCGTTACACCGGGGTGCGCGTCGGGAGACCACTCTATCCCGACGCAAGACATAGATGGGGAGTGGGAGGACATCCCCGTCCCGAGCGAGGCGAAAGCCTCAGCCCCACGAGTCGGGAGCGCTCGGCGTGCGGTGCCACGTGTCACCAGGGGTGCACCGTACGTGAGGAGCGTGGAGATTCCGACGGCGGAGGAGGCGTCCCATCTCCTCGGCCTGCGGGAGGAGGTCGCGGCGCTCATGGGTCGGCTCGACCCGGGCGCCGTTCCGATCGCGGCCACCCCGCGATGCGCGTCGCCGGCAGGGTCCGCCCGGTCGACGACGCTGGCGCTGGAGGTCGAGGCTGCGCGGTGGTTCCCCCGCGTAGTCCTCGACAGATGCGACGCGCCCGTCTCGAGGCCGGTCGTCATCTCCTCGGACGAGGAGGGGGAGGAGAGGAGACCCGGGGCGAGCGCGGGCGCTCGTGGGGCGGGGTCGGCGTCCATGGACGGGCCCGGCACGAGGGCAAGAGGGGGGTTGTCCCCCTAGTCGCGTCGGAGACCGAGGAGGAGGGGCCGACGGAGGTGTGCCCCGGCGACGTCCCCTTACCGTGTTCGTCGGATGGCCTCACCGACGGGGGTGGGAGGCCCGGCTTTGTGCCGGGCAAGCGCGGACGTAAGCCGGGGGTCTGGACGGACCCCCGGCGGCTCGGCCCGGGCATGAAGGCCCTGCCGACTCGCTCGGACCTAAGAAACTGGGCCGAGACGATGTCGGTGGGGGGCCTTGCCGGACAGGCGCAGCGCGAGCTTGACGCGGTCGCCGCAGTCGTGAGTGCCACTGGTCACATGAAGACCACCGACATGCGTGCGATCCGCGTCGCCATAAGGCGCGCTTCGGCGTTGGCCGCGGAGCTCACCGGCAGGGCGGAGAGGGGCGAGAACCCCGACAGGCCGGCCAGGGAGGTGGTCTTCCGCCAGGGGCAGTGGGAGAAAAAGTCCCACAGCCTGGCGGCGCAGGTGCGGGCCCTGACGGAGCAGGCGCACACCCTGGGAGAGTTCCTGCACGTCAGGGAGCGGGAGCTCGAGTTCCTGCGGGGGAAGTATACCCGCCTGGAGACGCGGGCGAGGGCCAAGGGCGTGGACGTGACGGAGGCGGAGGCTATGCCCTTCCACCCGTCCGTCCCGCTGCCCACCCGCGCCGAGCTCCTCCCGTCCTGCGTGCCCCCCTGGACGGACGACGGCGGTGCCGTGCCGGGGGCTGCCCCGGGTCCCTCGTCGGCGGCGAGGCTTGGCCCTCTGCCGCGCGAGCCGACGGAGAGCGGCGCTCCCGCGGCGACGCAGGGGGTAAAGAAGAAGAGGAGGAGGGAGCGTTCCCCCCTGCCCCCGACCCCGACGCCGGGCCCGGCGTCCGGTGGCGGCGGAGCGAGCGCTCCTGCCGAGCAGCCGTGGGACGCGGTGCTGCGGCGGATGGAGGGCCTGGAGAGGCGCGTCGACGCGCGCCTCCTGGCCCTGGGCCGGGTAATGGTCGGTCCGACTTCCGGGCCGGCCGCTCAGCCGACGGCCCTGGCCCTCCAATGGGCCGAGATCGCCGGGGGCGCCTCTGCCGGGAGCGGGGTTTCCGCCCCGTCCCGTAAGGGGGGCAAGCCGAGCGGGGCTGCGCGGGTCGCGGGCGCTGGCGCGACTGCCAGCGGCCCTGCGGGCGAGCGAGGGGTTGTTCCCCCGCTTACGGCCCCCCCCCCGCTCGACCTCGAAGGGGAAGAAGGCGACCGGTCCCCCGGGGCTCCCGGCTTCGGTGTTGCCCGATGTCCGGGCGAAGACGGGCGCTCCCGCGGCTGCGAAGCAGCAGCAAAAGGGGGCCGCCAAGAAGAAGGCCGGGAAGGCGAGGGCAGCCGCCCCCGCGACGCCCGTGGCGTCGAACACCCCGGCCTCGGCCCCCGGCCCGTGCGGCGTTGCCGCGGAGGGCACATGGGCGCAGGTGGTGGGCCGCAAGGCGAAGAGGGCCGCTAGCGGTGCCGGTGCGGGGGCTCGGCCGAAGACGGCGGCCCCCCAACAGGCTCGCACACCCGGGTCTCCCCCAGTTGCGATCCCGCGCGCTCCCAGGACGGCGGCGGTGACGATCACCGCCCCCGTGGGAGGGGAGGAGAGTTTCTCCGCGCGGGTCGCGGGCGCGATGGCGGCGATCAACGTCGCCGACCTCGGCATCGCAGCGATGCGGCCGAGGCGCGCCGTGACCGGGGGGTTGATCCTGGAGATTCCAGGATCGCAGAGCTCGGCCAAGGCTGCCGCCCTCAAGGCGAGGCTGGCGGAGCAGCTGGGGGGCACCGGCATCAAGGTGCAGTGCCCCCAAAAACTGGCCGAGTTCCGGGTGTGCGGGCTCACCGAGCTCGCGACCGTGGAGACGGTTCGGGGGGCAATCGCGGCCCAGGGGGCCTGTCCGGCGGAGGACGTCACGGTCGGCGCTAAGCGACCGGACACCGCCGGACTCTTCTCCCTCTGGGTCCGCGCGCCCGTGGCAGCTGCTGCCAAACTGTTAAGGGCGTCCACCGTCGTGGTGGACTCCCTGATGGCCCGCGTGGTACCGCTGGCGCAGCGGAAGCTACAGTGCTTCCGCTGCCTAGAGTTCGGCCACGTCAGGGTCAAGTGCAGCAGCCCCACGGACAGGAGCGGCGCGTGCTACCGGTGCGGTAAAGACGGACACGCGGCCCGCTTCTGCGAGGCCCCCCCCGTCTGCCCGCTCTGCGCGGCGGCGAACCTGCCCAGCGGGCATAGAATGGGGGGACCGGCTTGCCGGCCCCCTCCCGTGACCCGCGCTGCGGCCCGGGGCCGCAGGGGCGCGAAGCCCACCCCGGCATCTTCGTCCGCCGCGGGTGTCCCGCCCGCGATCCCCGCGCCCTCCGCATCTCCGCCCCCGGCGTCCCCGTCGGAGGCTATGGAGACAGCGCCGCTGGCCTCGGCATCCGTGGCCGGTGCGGGCGCGGGGAAGAGAAAGGAACGAGAAGAGGCGGACGCTCCTACCAGCGGCCTCTCTTCCCCGGCTCGCGGGGGGTCCCCCGTGGTAGGCGGGGGACGGAAGAAAAAGGGAAGGGGGGGGAGCAGCCCAGGGCTCCCCCCGGCGTGTCCGCCGCCGGTCGGGAGGGAGGCCTTTTAAAGGCCACGGTGGTCCCTCCGACGGCGAGCGCGACAACGAGGGAGGAGGACGCGGCCGAGGCGCTGGGGTTGGCGCGCTCGGTCGCGGCCTCGTACGGAGGTGCCCACTTCCCGGACGACGAGGAGAAGCGTCCGGCGCCCCCGATTGCCAACGGGGGCGCGGTCCAACCAGAGGAGGTGTCGGGGGGGGCCGACCTTGAGACTTGCTAATGTCTCGAGGCCCCCCGATACTCCTCATGAACGCGTGCCACTCCATGCGAGCGCACGACCTGCTTGAGCAGGCTCGCATTGAGATGGGCGTTGGGCTGGCCGTCATCGCCGAGCCGTATCCGCTGGCGGACCGATGTTCTCGGTCCACCAACCCGGATCGGCAGGTGGCGATGACGTGGGAAGTGGGAAGAGGAGCCCCGTCGTGCGTGGTCGCCCAGCACGGACGGGGCTGGATGGGCGCGAGATGGGGAGGCTTCCTCGTGGTCGGCTGCTACCTGGCACCGAGCCTGAACGTCCCGGAGTTCGAGGACCGGCTGAGCGAGGTGGGGGCGTTTCTAGCCCCCCAATTAGCTCGGCCGGTGGTCCTTCTGGGGGACTTCAATGCCCACGCTCGCGAGTGGGGCTCCCCCAGAACAGACTGCCGGGGCGAGGTGCTCCTCGAGTGGGCGGAGGCGATGGGGTTCGTCCTTAAGAACCCCTACGCGGTCACGACGTTTCGCGGGTCGCGGGGCGAGTCGGTTATCGACCTCGTCTGGGTTAACCCCGCGGCCGCGGCGTTGACGTCGGACTGCTGGGTGGCGGAGGAGTCAGAGACTGGCTCGGACCACATGTACGTCATGCTGGCCACCTCCGCCGCCACGCTTCCTCCCGCTCGTGCCGGTAGACAGCCGCCGCGCTGGGCGCTCAAAAAGCTAGATGCTAGCGCGGCCCAGATGGCGTCCTCCGTCGTCGCCTGGCCTTCCCTGCCGGGCGACGTCCTCGACGACCCCTCCAACGGCGCCCTATGGCTCCGGCGGGCGTTGCAGCGTGTCTGCGACGCCACGATGCCGCGAGTCGGGCCGCCGGGCGGGGGTCGGAGGTCGGTGTACTGGTGGTGCGAGGAGATCGCCGATCTCCGCGCGACGAGCGTCCGCGCTCAGCGCCAGTACACCAATGCCCGCCGTCAAGACCGACGGCGGGTGACGGAGGACCAGCTGCAGGAGCTGCGCTCCGTGTTTTCCGCGGCGCGCAGAGAGCTCCGTGCAGCCATAGTCCGGGCCAAGACCCGTTCGCACGAGGAGTTCCTCGAGACCCTGAATCGGGACCCTTGGGGGCGCCCGTACAAGGCCGTGTCCGTGAAACTCGGTCCTTGGGCGCCCCCTGTCACGGAGGGTCTCGAGCCCCGGTTTCTCCTGGAGGTTTTGTCGGCGCTGTTTCCCCCTCCCCCGGTTCCGGGGGAGGGTGGCGTCGACGCTTCGGGGGATCCGGAGCTCGCGTGGGGCACCGCCATAGCGGATGCCCCCAGGGTCTCGGACGAGGAACTCGAGTCCGCGGTGCGTCGAATGCGTTCGAAGAACGCTGCACCCGGACCGGACGGTGTGCCCGGGCGTGTCTGGGCCTGCGCGATGAGCGCCCTAGGGAGCGGCCTCAGGCGCGTCTTCGACGCGGCCTTGAGGACCGGGAGGTTTCCCCGCGCGTGGAAAGAGGCGAGGCTGGTGCTGCTGCGAAAGCCTGGTAAGCCCGCAGATTCACCCTCGGCCTATCGGCCGATCTGTCTCCTCGACGAGGCGGGCAAGCTCCTGGAAAGGATAATAGCTACCCGCCTCATGGACCATCTCGGAGCTGCGGAGTTCCCGGATCTGTCCGACCGCCAGTTCGGTTTTAGGCGGCAGCGATCGACCGTAGATGCCATCCTACTGGTTCGGTCGCTGTCGCGCCGGGCGGTCGAGGGGGGCGGTGTCAGCGTGGCGGTGTCTCTAGACATCGCCAACGCGTTCAACACCGTCTCCTGGGCGGCGATCGAGCGGGCGCTGGTATACCATCGCGTCCCGCTCTACCTTCGCCGCCTGATCTGGGACTACCTCCGTGGCCGAGTGGTCTCCTACGTCGGGCGAGACGGGGACGGGGTGGCTCGCGTGCACCGCGGCGTGCCACAGGGGTCCGTTTTAGGGCCCCTGCTATGGAACCTGGCGTACGACGCGGTGCTGCGGGTGGAGTTGCCATCGCCTGACGTGTCGTTCGTGTGCTACGCCGACGACACGCTGGTGGTGGCCTCCGGGCCGAGGTGGCTGGCAGCACTAGACCTCGCGGAGAGAGCACTGCGGCTCGTCATCCCCGCGATAGAGGCGCTCGGTCTGCGAGTCGCCTCCGATAAAACGGAGGCGGTATGGCTCGCGGACAGGGTGGGAACTGGCATTCCCGTCGGAGCGTCTCTAAGAGTCGGGGAGGCCTGCATCAGGGTCGGCCGATCGATGAGGTATCTCGGTCTGACCCTGGACACCTACTGGCGATTCGCGCGTCACTTTCGGGTCCTGGGCCCCAGGTTGGAGCGACAGGTGTTCGCCTTCGGGCGCATCCTGCCCAACCTGGGAGGCCCGCACGAAACAGTTCGGCGACTATACGTGACGGTCGTCCGGTCCATGGCGCTCTACGGAGCGCCGGTCTGGGCCGGCGACCTGGGGGGCTGTCGCGTGGGGCGAGACCTTCTGGCAAAGGTTCATCGCCGCGCAGTCCTCCGTGCCGTGCGGGCTTACCGCACGGTGTCACACGCCGAGCTGTCGGCGCTGGGTGGGTCCCCACCATTCCATCTGCTCGCTGAGATGGAAGCGGAGGTGTACTTCGCCTCGCACGATCTCAGCGGAGCGAGGGACCCCCTGGCGCCGGTCGGACCCGACGCGCGGGACCAGGCCCGGCGACGCATGGGAGCCAGATGGATCGACTGGCTCTCTCTCCCGGAACATCGGGGGGGACCCGTCGTCGGGGCGCTGCTGCCCATTCTCGGGGAATGGGTGGGGCGTAGGTACGGCAGGCTTACCTTCCGCCTGACACAGATGCTCACCGGAGTCGGTTGCTTCGGTGACTTCTTGTGTCGCATCGGGCGGGAGGAGGCGCCGCAGTGCCACAGCTGCGGCCGGGGCGACGTGGACTCGGCGGATCACACTCTGGCGAGGTGCGCGGAGTGGCTCGATGACCGCCGAGTCCTGGAGCTGCAGCTGGGTCCCGATCTCTCGCTGGCGACGGTCGTGCGTCGCATGGCGGGAGATCGGGACTGTTGGGACGCCGTCGCCTCCTTCTCCGAGGCTATAATGCTCGAGAAGGAGGAGGCGGAGAGGGACCGCGAGAGGGCGGGCCGGGGAGGCCCGAGCCAAGCGGTCCGGAGGAGGCGGCGCGGGAGAGGGAGATGACCCGGGGCCGGGGGAGGTCGCGCGGCGACTTAGTTGCGTAAGTCGCCCCGCTCCCCCGGATATCAGGCCCCGGGTCGCGCCGTCCCGCCGCTCCCCGCTGTAGGAGATCGGGATGCGGCCGCGCCGCGCAACGGGCGCGGCCGTTACGCCCCCCGGTGCGTCGCCCCCTCTGTGTCGGAGGGGGACGCGCGCCGGGGGACGTCGGGAAGGAGTCGGGAAACGCGGCGGCCCCCGTTGTCGCGAAGGGCCGCCGCGGACGACGAAGCGACGGGGGTGACCGCCGCGGTCGGCGAGTCGTGGCATCGGACTCGCCAGGGCCGCGGCGGCGTCGCGAGGCACGGAGAACGGGGGGGGGGGGCCGTCTTAAAGCCCCCCCCCCCCCGCCAGGGGAGCGGCGGCCGCCGCTCCCGTCTGAGCGATCGAGCTTCCCCCGGGGTACGCAGTGTGCCCCGGCCCGGCCGCGCGCTACCAAGCATTGCGCGGCGACCGGTTGGGAGCTCGATCGCGGGGTCGCGGGGCGGGGGTGTCGGGGGACACCACCGCCCTAGCAGCAGCGACCCCGGAAGGGGCGACTCGGGCGCGTGATCCGTCGCGAGTCGCCGGTCCCGGAGAATATTGCTGGGGGAGGTTGTCATACTCCCCCAGGGACGACCCCGTTCAGGGGACCTAGCGCGGGGCTGCATTGAAGCGCAAGGGGGGAGGGTAGCGAACGTATCGCTTGTTTGATCTCGCGTCCAAATCCCTCCCCTCGGGCGCGCAGCTCCGCGAGCGAGGTAGATCACCTTGGTGGTTTTAGTGGGTTCGAGTCCCACATAACCCCCTGCCCGCCCCCGCGGGCGGGGGGTATCCGTGGGGATTTCCACCAAGTAAAACAAAAAAAAAAAAAAAAGGATGCCAACAACGGGAGTGGATGGCTCTGGAAGGGCGCCCCATCGGCATTCGGCTTGCCGGCATGTAGTCGATGGGGAACTCTGATGGGTTCCATGTTCCCTCAACTGGGTCGTCGACTCTGGTGGTACCCCCCGGGCCCTCTGGTCGTCCGACGGGGGCGCGAGCGGAGGCGGAAGACCCGGGTTCGTCCCCGGTAAACGGGGCAGGAAGCCCGGGGTCTGGACGGACCCCATGAGGCTGGGCCCCGGCATGAAGGCCCTGCCGTCGCGGTCGGAGCTCCGCGACTGGGCGGAGACCATGCCGGTCGGCGGCCTCGCGGGCCAGGCCCAGCGAGAACTGGACGCGGTCGCCGCGACGATAAGCGCGGCGTCCCGCTTGAAGACGACCGACGCCCGGGCCATCAGAATCGCCATCCGCCGGGCGTCGGCTGTCGCCGCGGAACTTACGGGAAGGGCGGAGCGGGGGGAGAACCCCGACAAACCGGCACGGGAAGTGGTCTTCCGTCAGGGTGCGTGGGAACGCAAATCCCACCAGCTCTCCTCACAAGTGAGGGCCCTCACGGAGCAGGCGCACTCCCTGGGGGAGTTTCTACACACGAGGGAAAGAGAGCTCGAATTCCTCCGTGGGAAATATGCGCGTCTAGAGGCGCGCGCCACGATGGCTGGCGTGGACGTGACGGAGTCGGAGGCATTGGCCTTCCGTCCCGCCGTCCCTATCCCCACGCGAGAGGAGCTAATTCCCTCGTGCCTGCCCGCCTGGAACGACTCCTGTATCCAGGTGGAGACGGTCCCCGCGCCGGGCTCCTCGTCCGCGGCTAGGTCCTCCCCTATCCGGAGGACATCGGCGGCGACCGGGGGAAAGAAAAGGAGGAGGGTGGTTTCCCCCCACCCTTCCTCAACCGACGCCTCCCGCGATGCCGGCACCAGGGCCGCTGAGCAGCCCTGGGACGCCGTGTTGAAGCGCATGGAGGAGTTAGAGAGGAGGGTGGAGCAGCGCTTCCTCCACCTCGGCGGGATCCTCGGCCGTGGCGAAACGGCGACGAGGTCTGCCGACCCCCCATCGCCCAGGAATGGGCAAAGATCGGGGGGAAGACGTTCGCGGGAGGTAAGCCCGCCAAGCGTTCCGCTGGCGGGCTGGCGACGACACCCGCGAATGGGCCCGGGGACATCATTCCCCCTCCCCCCCTGTTCGCCTCCTCAGGTGCCGGGGGGGCCGCGCCCCCTCCACCAACCCCAAGTCGCGTTCCGGCGCGCGACGGCGCCGGGCGCAAGAAGACGAAGGGGAAGGGCTCGGGGTTAGCCGCTCCCACCGGGGCCCCTCGTTCGGCTCCGCGGCTAAACGGCCCGGCGAGGAGGGCCGCCAAGAAGACGGCCGCGGCGGAGAAGACGCCGGCGTCGGGTGCGGTTCGTGCCCCGACGCGGACGCCTGGAGCCCCTGCTGTGCCCCAGGACACATGGGCCAAGGTGGTGGGTCGCAAGGCCCGAAGAGCAGCAGCGAGAGCTGCGAGTGGCGGCACCGGGGGAGCAGTGCAGCGGAGAGGCGTCACGACGCCGGCTCCGACAAGGCCAAGCGCTCCCGGCAGAGCCCCGGTCGCGATCCCGCGCGCCCCCAGGTCCGCGGCGGTGGCCATCACCGCACCGGCTGGGGGAGAGAGCGACTTCTCGACGCGGGTCGCAGACGCGATGGCGGCGATCAACGTCGCCGACCTCGGTATCGCGGCTATGCGACCGAGGCGCGCCGTCACCGGGGGTCTCGTTCTTGAGATTCCGGGGGCGCAGAGCGCGGCCAAGGCCGCGGCTCTCAAGGAGGAGCTGGCGGAGCAGCTGGGGGGCACCGGCATTAAGGTGCACTGCCCCCAGCGCAAGGCCGAGTTCAGGCTCAATGGCCTGACGGAGTTGGCGTCGGAGGGCGCGGTGCGCGCTGCCATAGCGACGCAGGGGGGGTGCTCGCCGGCCGATGTCGCGGTCGGCGAGAAACGCCGGGACCCGACGGGGCTGTTTTCCCTGTGGGTCCGCGCGCCCGCGGCGGCGGCGTCCGTGCTTGTCAAGGCGGGGAGAATTGTCGTCGACTCCCTCGCCGCGCGCGTGACGCCGCTCGCGCAGAGGAGGCTGCAGTGCTTCCGGTGCCTGGAGTTCGGCCATGTTCAGGCCAAGTGCTCCAGCCCGGAGAGCCGACGCCTCCTCTGCTACCGGTGCGGAGTCGAGGGGCATCTAGCGCGACACTGCGTCGCCGCGCCGAATTGCCCGCTCTGCACCGAGGCGGGCCTGTCCGGGGGCCACAGGACGGGCGGCCCGTCGTGCCGCCCGCCCCCCCCCCCGAAGACGGGGAAGGGCAAGGGGAAAAAGGAGGGGGGAAAGGCCGCCGTAACGGCTGCCCCGACGCCCTCGACGTCGGGGGCGCCCGCCGACGTTCCCCCCGTGCCCGCCGAGGCGCCGGAGGCTATGAACACCGCCCCTCTGGCCTCCACCTCCGCGGCCAAATCGGGGCCCGGGAAGCAGTGATGCCAGAATGAGGACGGGTCCTCTCGAGAATTTCCCCCACCACGCATGCACACTACGCCGGAGCGGCGATCCGTGAGCTCGGACACGCCACTCCGGCGTAGTGTGCATGCGTGGTGGGGGAAATTCTCGAGAGGACCCGTCCTCATTCTGGCATCACTGCCGGGAAGAGAAAGGACCGCGAGGAGCCCGAACGCCCGGCCAGCGGGGCGTCGTCGCCGACGTTGGGTGGCTCCCTCAAGGGGTCCACGAAGAAGAAGAAGGGGAAGGGGCAGAGCAACCCAGAAGTGCCCCCCCCCCTAGCGGACCCCAGCCCGTGGGGAAAGGAGCCTTCCGCAAGGTGCGGAAGGACGCCCCCCCCCCCCGAGGCTACCGAGGGAGCCGGGACGTTAACGCGCGACGAGGCGCGGGGCCTCGCGGCCTCCGTGGCCATGTCGTACGGGGGCGGGCTGGTCCCGCCCGACGACGAGGGTGACGTCGGTACCCCCCTCCCTGTGACGGAGGGGACAGCCCGACCCGAGCAGGATCCGGAGGAGGCCGGCATCGTAGCACCGAGCGATGCCTAACGGCCCTCCGATCCTGCTAGCCGACCTCAACCACTCCATGCGAGCGCACGACCTGCTGGAGCAGGCTCGCGTGGAGTTGGGGGTCGGGCTGGTCGTCGCCACCGAGCCGTATCCGGTTCCGGACCGATGCTTTCGGTCCACTAATCCGGATCGGCAGGTGGCGATGATGTGGGAAGTGGCCAGGGGAGCCCCGCCGTGTTCGGTCGCCCGACACGGTAGGGGCTGGATGGCCGCGCAGTGGGGGGGATTCCTCGTGGTGGGATGCTACTTCGCGCCGAGGCTTTCCGTCCCGGAGTTCGAAGACCGGCTTCACGAGCTGGGGACATTTATAGTCCCGCATCGAGCTCAGCCGGTCGTACTCCTGGGGGATTTCAACGCTCACGCCAGTGAGTGGGGTGCCCCCAGGACGGACTCCAGGGGCGAGGTGCTCCTCGAGTGGACGGAGGCGATGGGGTTCGCGTTGAAGAACCCCTACGCAGTCACGACGTTCCGCGGCCCGCGGGGAGAGTCGGTTATCGACTTGATCTGGGTTAACCCCGCGGCCGCCGCCATTACGTCGGACTGCTGGGTGGCGGAGGATTGCGAGCCGGCTTCCGATCACATGTATGTGATGATGGCCACCTCCCCCCCCCCCCGCCTCCTCCCGAGTCGGTAGGCATCCCCCGCGATGGGCGCTCAAGCGGCTAGACGCCGAAGCGGCCCTACTCGCTTCCTCCGTCGTCGCCTGGCCTCCGATGCCGGGCGACGTCCTCGATGACCCCGTTGCCGGTGCGCTCTGGTTCCGCGGCGCGTTGCAATCTATCTGCGACGCCACTATGCCGCGGACCGGACCGCCGGGTGGGGGTCGGAGGACGGTGTACTGGTGGTCCGCCGAGATCGCGGATCTCCGCGCGGCGAACCTCGTGGCCAGACGCCAGTACACCAAGGCCCGTCGTCAAGACCGCCGACGGGTCTCGGAGGAACGGCTCCGCGAGCTGCGCTCCGCCTCTTCGGCGGCGCGCCGCGAACTTCGCGGAGCCATAGCCCGGGCTAAGGATCAGTCCTGTCGGGAATTCGTCGCGACCCTCAACGAGGATCCTTGGGGGCGCCCGTACAGGGCCGTGTCTATCAAACTCGGTCCTTGGGCGCCCCCCGTCACGGAGGGCCTCGATCCCCGGCTCCTAGAACAAGTTCTAGAGGCGCTTTTCCCCCCTCCCCCGTTACACGGGGAGGGTGGCGCCGACGACACCGGGGATCCATGGTTGGCCAGGGGCGCGGATACCGCCGACGCCCCTGGGGTCAGCGGTGAGGATCTCGCGTCCTCGATCGCGCGTATGCGCGAGAGGAACGCGGCTCCGGGTCCCGACGGAGTGCCCGGGCGAGTATGGGCCTACGCCTTGAGCGCCCTAGGTGCCGGTCTCAGGCGTCTCTTCGACGCCGTCCTGAGAACCGGCAGGTTCCCCCCTGCGTGGAAGGAAGCGAGGCTGGTCCTCCTCCGGAAGCCCGGTAGACCCGCGGAGTCACCCTCGGCCTATAAGCCGATATGCCTCCTGGACGAGGCGGGCAAGCTCTTGGAGCGCATCATTACTGCCCGCCTGTGCGCGCACCTGGAGGCCGTGGGCCCGGACCTGTCCGACCGCCAATTCGGCTTCAGGCGGCAGCGATCGACCGTAGATGCCATCTTACTGGTCCGATCGTTGTCGCGCCGAGCGGCCGAGGGAGGCGGTGTCAGCGTGGCTGTGTCGTTGGACATAGCCAACGCGTTCAACACCGTCTCCTGAGCGGCGATCGAGCGGGCGTTGCTGTATCACAACGTCCCGCTCTACCTTCGCCGCCTGGTCCGGGACTACCTCCGCGGCCGGGTCGTGTCGTACGTCGGCCGGGAGGGTGACGGGGTGGCTCCGGTGCACCGCGGGGTTCCGCAGGGGTCGGTTCTAGGGCCCCTGCTATGGAACCTGGCCTACGACGCGGTAGTGCGGGTCGAGATGCCGTCGCCGGGGGTGTCGTTGGTATGTTACGCCGACGATACTCTGGTGGTGGCTTCCGGGCAGAAATGGAGGGACGCGATCAGCCTCGCTGAGAGAGCACTGCGACGCGTCGTCACCTCGATCGGGACGCTCGGTCTGCGAGTCGCCTTGGAGAAAACCGAGGCGATGTGGCTCGCGGACAGGGTTGGGAGCGGTGTCCCCAACAGAGCGTCCCTGATGATCGGGGATGCCTGCATCAGGGTCGGCCGATCGATGAAGTATCTCGGTCTGACCCTGGATACCTACTGGCGATTCACGAGCCACTTCAAAACCCTCGCCCCCAGGTTGGAGAAGCAAATATTGGCCTTTCGGCGAATCATGCCTAACCTGGGAGGTCCGCACGAGGGTGTTCGGCGTTTGTATGTGACGGTCGTTCGGTCGATGGCGCTGTACGGCGCGCCTGTTTGGGCCGGCGACCTGGAGGGCTGCCGCGTTGGCCGTGAACTCTTGGCCAGAGTTCACCGCCGAGTAGTCCTCCGAGCCGTGCGAGCCTATCGCACGGTGTCGCATGCCGAACTGTCCGCTCTGGGTGGGTCCCCCCCATTCCACCTGCTCGCGGAGATGGAGGCGGAGGTTTACTTCGCCGTCCGAGATCTCCGCGAAGCTGGGGACCCAATGGCAGACGGACAAGAAGTGGCGCGGGTCCAGGCCCGGCAACGCATGCGGGCCAAATGGCTCGACTGGCTAGCCCTCCCCGAACATCGGAGGGGTCGCGTTGTCGGGGCGCTTCTGCCCATTATGCAAGAATGGGTGGAGCGCGGGTATGGCAGGCTAACCTTCCGCCTGACGCAGATAATCACAGGAGTCGGCTGTTTCGGCTCCTATCTGCGTCGCATCGGGCGGGAGGAGACGTCGCGGTGCTTCAGCTGCGACTCGGGCGACGAGGACACGGCCGACCACACTCTGGCCAGATGCCAGGAGTGGCTGGACAATCGGCGTGTCCTCGAGGCGCGGCTGGGCCCCGATCTCTCGCGTCGGATGGCGGGAGACGGGGCGAGTTGGAAGGCCGTCTCCGAGTTTGCGGAGGCGGTCATGCGGGAGAAGGAGGAGGCGGAACGGGAGCGCGAAATAACGGGCCACCCGTCCCATCTCGCGGCCCCCAGATGCCGGGGGAGAAGGGGCAGATCACGCGGCGCCGGGGGAGGTCAGGCGGTGACGTGAGCTAACGCGTCACCCCGCTCCCCGACGGCGAGTCTCCGGGTCTGGGGGTCCATTCTCAGGGTCAGTTTCGGGAGGGTGGTGGCCGGGCCACGCGGTGCCGTCGGGGTCGCGTCGTGTGTGGTCGCGACGCCCGACGGCAGAGTTAGAGTCAGGGGTCCTCGTTCCAGGGGACCCCACCGGGGGGCAGCCGAACACCTGCTGCCCCCCCGGGAGCCGCGCCATTGGCGCCGTTTATGGATTAGCGCGCTCCCGCGTTAGTAGCGATCGAGCAGCGGTAGGGTGAGTTCGGCGGTCAGCGGTTCAGCCGACCTTGTGCCGACTCCTCGCCCGGCCGCGGCCCTTCGGGCCGCGCCCCGGGTAGCCGCTCGATTGCGGGGGTCGCGGGGTGGGAGTGTCGGGGGACACTCTCACCCCCTAACAACATCATGCGACCTCCCAGAAGAGACGACGCGGGCGTGTGATCCGCCCGCGTCGTCGGCGACTCGGGAAGACCCCGCCGCTATGCGGGGTTGTAGAGCGCGAAGTTCGTACCAGCGCTGAGGGGAGGGCAAGCGAACGTATCGCTAGTTTGCTCTCGCGTCAAGTCCCTCCCCTCGTGCGCGCGACTCCGCGCCCGAGGAAGATCACCGTGGAGTTTTAGTGGGTGCAAGCCCCACATAACCCCGTCCCTCCCCCGGGGGGCGGGGTATCCGTTAGGGATTTCTCCACGTCAAAAAAAAAAAAAAAAAAGGATGCCAACAACATTGCCAGGCCCGGCGACGCATGGGAGCCAAATGGATAGAGTGGCTCTCCCTCCCCGAACATCGGGAGGGACGCGTCGTCGGGGCGCTCCTGCCCATTCTCGGTGAATGGGTGGGGCGCAGGTATTTTTTTATTTTATTTTTATTTTCCGTCTTTATTTCACCAACCTAAACACAAAAATGGCGAAAAGGCGAGGCTCAGCTAAGCTGTTATTAGGCCTAACCTCATAAAGCATACAGACGAAGCGCATATCTTGAAAAACATGAAAAACATGAAACGAAAGAACTAAAACTAAGACTAGAGACAAAAACAACTAAACTAAGCCTAAAACTAAAACTAAAAAATAGAACTAGAAAGAAAGTAGAAGTAAAGTAAAGTGAAGAAAGAAAGAAAAAGTAAAGGAGGTAAGAAGCAGAGGTGGAACAAGGGTATGTCAAATAAGCGGATGATCTAGCAGATAAGCGCTTACCGCAGCTTTAAAGGATGACAGGGTAGGGAGTGAAGAGATACTCGGAGGAAGAAGGTTGAAGTAACGAGAAGCAACATAAGAGAAAGAGCCGCAGTATTTGCATGTGCGATGTATCGGCACAACCAGCAGAGATTCCGACCGCGTAACACAGCTGCCGGTAGTAGAAACGTCGGAGTTCCTCTTAATTAATTCACGCAGGTAAGAAGGGGTGTCATCACGAATAATTTTATAGACCAAGCAGCACAGATGGAGAATCCATCTGAGTTTCATAACCAGCCACCCTGATTCCTTAATAAGCGGAGTAACATGATCGTATTTGCGAGCCAAGAAAGTGAAACGAAGACAAGAGTTTTGGACAGATTGGATTCTCGCGAGCGCCGCTTTTGTAAGACACGGACAATAAACAACATCAGCATAGTCAAATAAAGATATGACAAGAAGTTGCGAGACAAGCAACTTCTGACGACGCGAGAGAATTTTTCTGAGCGGATAAAGGAGTTTCAGGCGAAGCCGAGCACTGTTTATTTTAGACGACACATGATGAGTAAATTTCCACAAGGAGTCAAACGTAACGCCAAGAATTTTTACGGAGGAGAGCACTGGAACCAAAATATTGTTTATTTTGAGACGGAAAGAGTTGACAGATTGAAGGAGAGGAGTGGAGCCAGCTAGAAGGATAGACGATTTGGCAGGGTTAAGACAGAGGCCATGGGAAGTAGACCATTCATGAATCTTAGCTAGATCAGCCTCGATTTGAGCAGCAGCCAAGACAGCATCGCCAGGATGGAAGGATAAGAGTAGTTGAGTGTCGTCCGCATACATGTAAGTTTGACAGAAGGTAGCAACACGTGGGAGTTGAGACACATAAATGTTAAACAATATCGGACCAAGGACCGAGCCTTGTGGAACTCCACATGACGTCGATCGTACAGTGGAATAAGTTGGTAATGGATTAGTAAGAACAACTTGCTGCGAACGACACGTAATAAATGAGCGAAACCAATTCAGCGCAGTTTCATGAACACCAATTCCTTGCAGCATAGCCAATAGCAGATCGTGATTGAGCGTGTCAAATGCCTTAGTAAAGTCAAGAGAAACAATGCAAGTCAGGCGACGCGAGTCAAAAGCTTTTAAGACGGAGTCAGATAAGTGTACTAGCGAGGTTGTCGCACTAAACCCTGCGCGAAAACCTGATTGGTGCTTCGGAATAGCTGCTGTAGCACATAGATACTGTGTGAATTGCTTATGGCAGAGTTTTTCAAAGATTTTGGAGAGAAAAGGAGTGACCGAAATGGGACGAAGTGCATTGAATGAGCTAGGATTCGCGGCTTTCGGGATTGGGTGAACAGAAGAGTGTTTCCATATGGAAGGGAATGCGCCGGCAGAAAGAGAGGAATTAAAAATATGCACAAGAGGATCCAGAAAGAATGGAAAAATATAGGAAAGCATCTCAACCGTAATGTCGAATGGCCCGGATGCCGTGGGTTTAGTGGACCGCAGTACCGCCAAGATATCATTACCAGTGATAGGTTCAAATTTAAACTGAGAGCCACCAGTAGCAGGAAGCGAATACTTCGCGATAAGGTCCAAGCTAACCGGAGTTGCAGGGATGGCGTCAATGAAATAGCTGTTGATCGCTGTGGGGTTAGAGAAGCGTGGCGGAAGTGAAAGCGACCGAGAGGAAGAGTGAGCACCAGAGCAGGAAAGAAAATTCCAAAAGGATTTAGAAGAGGATCGGGTCGAAATGAGTTGGCAGAAAGCCGACTTTTCAGCCTTAACTGCCATTGTCGTGTAGTTTCTCAGCTGCTTATAGTAGTTCCAGTGCGCCTCTGAACGAGTACGTTTAAATCTCGATAGAGCTTTATTCCGGAGTACCATGAGCCTCTTTACATTCGAAGTGAGCCAAGGCGCCCTCGGTTTTGTAACGCGTATTCGCTGTACTGGGGCGTAGGTGTCAAAGACATTAGCTATAATACTAGTAAAAGCTGAAAGTTTCAAATCAACATTGGGCGAATTGTAAACTTCATCCCAGTTGATTCGAGCTACAGAATGATTGAATTGTTCTTCAAGCATCTTACCCAGGCTACGCCGCAGTACAAAACGTTGTGGAGGCTGAGGCTTGGAAATATCCAGTACGGCGTAAACTAGGCAATGGTCGCTGATATCACTGACTTCAAGGCAACCAGAAGAGATGATTTTAAGATTATTACTAACCATGATTAGGTCCAGGATGGTAGCACTAGAAAGTGTTATACGAGTTGGCTCGTTAATTAACTGTTTCAGACCGAGGGAATGCATAAGGTTACTGATGTCAGTGAAACCTGTCGAGCAAGTATTACCTAGGTCAATATTAAAGTCTCCCATGCACACAAGAAAGTCGGTTGACAACGCACTATCGCCAAGAAAAGACTCTAAAGTAGCTATTGCTGCGGGATGGCATTTCGGCGGCTTGTAAACCGAAAAAATTGAGAAGGATGAGCGCGAGATATTAACCCTGATCCCAACAACATCAAGGGATTTATCGCAATTGTATGACTCCGGAATCTGTGTACAAAGCATTTTAAACCGCAGGTTTGATTTTACAAAAATAGCCACCCCACCCCCTCTAACTGAAACATCCAACTTTCTATCCCCTCGGACTAGCGAATAACCAGCAATGTCAAAGCTCGTCGAAGGATCCCGCGGACAGATCCACGTTTCACTTAAAGTTAGAATATCAATATTAGTCCAGGAAATGAGATCAATGAGGTTATTAAGATGGCACGCAAGAGAGCGAACGTTCAAATGCGCGATAGAAAGATTTGGACAAGCGTTTGAGTTAGAGAAGATGAAATTATGATTGTCATTGACAAAGTTAGAAGTCAACCGAGAGCAATATAGGCTCCTACGATAGGGAGTCTGAGGCACAACATTCATTATATCCGGCAGAAGTCAATTGTTGGCATTTGGCACGTCGTACTGCACAGAAGAGTTCAGCAGGGGCGTCCCCGTGGTCGGCCCAGTTATGGTTGTATTGGTCGACGCAGTCCCGAGTTGAGAAGCCTGAGCCAGAAGAAACCGCGCGGCCTTTGCACTGCTGTCTTTGCGGACGTAAGTAACACCTCTTCTCATCCAGACATATTGGTAGTTGTGAACCTTCGCAAATTGCTTCGCCTCTGCAAAGATTCGGCGCTCCTCCGCTGATGACCTTTCATTTATATAAATTAGGGTGTCCGGCCAACTCGGGATGACTTCAGCAGCTTTTAAGTCTTTTTTTGCTCTTTTCTTGTTTAGCCAGGAGTCACGAACGAAAGCAGACATGAATCTCACTATCACTGTTTTAGTTTTAGATTTTTTGCTATTGATGCAGGTAGCTGCGGCTACATCAGTAGTGGCAAAGGTGACATTAATGGCAGCGGCAAGAGAAGAGATAACTTCCATTAAGGAGTCGGTGGAGAATTCTGGTAAGCCCGTAATGGCCAGTTCGTGGAGCCAGCTGGCTTCTTCAAGCCGCTGTAGACGCCGCGACATGGTAGAGATGCTCCCTACAGATGCAGCATCAGTTGGTGGCGATTGGTGGGGATTATCACTTGCAGCAAGGCGCCGTTCGATGTTGTCACATCTCATCGAAAGTTGATACTGGGCTGATGAAAGCCCATCCACACGGCGAGAGATATCCTTAACTGACAGGTGCAAGTTCTCGACACGCTCCATGCATTCATTCAGAGTAGAGGTAATGTCGTCAAGCTTAGAAAGGCTATGCTTTATCTCGTTGAGGCAACAAAGTTGACCCCGTATGTCAGAGAGAGTGGCACCAATATTGGATAGATCATCCGGGTTATGCGACCGACGAGCCGAATGGCTAGTACTTGGCTGGGACGTAAAGCCATCTATTCTTGCAGATACAGATTGCGTCGAAAGATTATTGTTTAAACCACAGCTGGAACACAGACCAGACTTAGGCAAGAATTTCGAGCAGTGTTTACAGGAAGGCATGATGAGGCAGTGTCGATAAGGCAGTGATTAACGTATGATTAACAATCCAAACAGTCAAATATAGATGGCACCTGACACCTGTTTGACGAATAACACCGGCCCAGTGAGTTAAACTTCGTATAGAGTGGACACAAACACACACCGGCTTGGCGATGAGAAAAACTGTCACAAAAACACTTCGACAACAGGTGATAATGGATCCCGACCAACGGATTCCAAGAATTGTCGATCAATTTCGGCGAAATGTACGGGAACCGCGGGGAGAACCAGCACTACTGAATTCAACCCAAAACCACTTGAACACAGGAGCACAGTGAACAATCGTCGAACTCACGGAAAGAGAGAATTGCCTAAGAAATTAGAGAAAATAGCAGAGAGCAGATTGCCTGATTACACTCGTAAAGCGCTACCTAGCGGACGTTCCTACCTAGCGGACGTTATGGTAGGCTTACCTTCCGCCTGACACAGATGCTCACCGGAGTGGGGTGCTTCGGTGTCTTTCTGTGTCGCATAGGGCGGGAGGAAACGCCGCAGTGCCACAGCTGCGGCCGGGGCGACGAGGACTCGGCGGACCACACTCTGGCCAGGGGCCCGGAGTGGCTGGACGACCGCCGGGTCCTCGAGCTGCAGCTGGGTCCCGACCTCTCGCTACCGACGGTCGTGCGTCGGATGGCGGAGGAGCGGGATTGCTGGGCGGCCGTCTCCTCCTTCTCCGAGGTGGTGATGCTCGAGAAGGAGGAGGCCGAGAGGGACCTCGTAGGAGGAGACGCGGCAGATAACCCGGGGCCGGGGGAGGCCGTGCGGCGACCTAGTTGCGTAGGTCGCCCCGCTCCCCCGGTGAACAAATCCACCATTGGCCCCGGGCCAAGCGTAGCCGCGTCTCCCGAGTGAGTGGAGCGGGAGGAACGGCCGCACCCCGCAACGGGTGCGGCGGCAAACCCCCCAGGGGGTCTTGGGAAGGGCGGCGGCTCCCCTCGGTGGGGGCCCCAAGAAAAGGGAAGGTGAACAGGGGGCCCGCGAACAGGGCCCCCCACTCAGGAGTGGCGAAAAGAACGCCGCTCCCAATGGAGCGATCGAGCTCGCGGGGCTAGTCGGGCGGCCGAAAGTGGGCCGCCCTGCAGGCACGCTGCCAGCCGCTCGCCCGGGGTGTCCTCCGGGGTTACACCCGGCAGCCTTTTTCAAGGCCCCCTCGGGACGCGGCGGCTTGGGCGGCCCTCAAGGCCGTCAACGCCCCGGCCCGGCCGCGCTACTTTCGTTGTCGCGCGGTCGGGTAGTAGCAGCGACCCCGGAAGAGGCGGCGCGGACGCGTGGTCCGTCTCGCGCCGCCAGCTGAGAGAGAACATAGCTGGGGGAGGTAGGATACTCCCCCAGGGAATAGCCCCCCCCCCCGGGGGCTGTTGTGCGCGGAGTCGCACGAAGCGCAGGAGGGGAGGGTAGCGAACGTATTGCTAGATTGATCTCGCGGCAAGTCCCTCCCCTCGGGCGCGCGACTCCGCGCGCGAGGTAGACCACCTTGGAGGTTTTAGTGGGTTCGAGTCCCACATAACCCCCTGCCCGCCCCCGCGGGCGGGGGTTATCCGTGGGGATTTCCTCCAAGTAAAAATAAAAAAAAAAAAGGATGCCAACAACATCCCAATAATTTTCCATTGGCGTCGGAACAAAGCCGATAAGAGGATTGCGTTTACTCACGAAGATCTTGTTATCAACCGCGATAGATTTAAGTACTCACTCTCTATTCCGAAAGTTGATCGCAGAGACTTCAGCCGTCTAAATTTTCAAAAATTCTGGTGGCTTACAGACACGAGTGCACACATGGCAGAGCTAGTCGCCCGCCGTGACTACCTCCAGAACAGGAGAGGTTGAATTATGAAGTCTGAGTAGTTCTTAATAGCACATATATTGGGTGTAACCGTCTGGGATTCCGGTGCTTACGCTCTTCTGTATATATTAGTTTTTTAAGGTTATTTGTAAGTTTAGCATAGTTTTTATTTAAATTTAGGGTTGGCGTTAGATTGGGTAAGGGGTTTTTATCTTCCTTCTGGCTGGTTTTTCCCCTTAATTAAGTTTCCACATCCTTATGGGGCGTTAAATGTGCAATTCTTTTCTAGAATTTACTGCTCCCAAAGTGTAATACCAAAGAATTTTCTTCCAATATTGTTCAGCTAAGAGTTTCCCCAACGTGGAACAATTAGTCTTCTAAAGTGGAAAAAAAAGAGAACGTTTGGCAATTTTTCTAATGTTTGTTAACGCCTGTTACTTTTGTTGACTGTACATTATTCTTGTTAATAAACATTTAAAAAAAAAAAGGCCTGCCAATGCTCCGGAGACCCTTTTTTTTTTTTTTTTTTTTACTTGGTGGAAATCCCCACGGATACCCCCGCCCGCGGGGGCGGGCAGGCGGTTATGTGGGGCTAGAACCCACTAAAACCACCAAGGTGATCTACCTCGCGCGCGGAGCTACGCGCCCGAGGGGAGGGATTTGGACGCGAGATCAAACAAGCGATACGTTCGCTACCCTCCCCCCTTGCGCTTCAATGCAGCCCCGCGCTAGGTCCCCTGAACGGGGTCGTCCCTGGGGGAGTATGACAACCTCCCCCAGCAATATTCTCCGGGACCGGCGACTCGCGACGGATCACGCGCCCGAGTCGCCCCTTCCGGGGTCGCTGCTGCTAGGGCGGTGGTGTCCCCCGACACCCCCGCCCCGCGAACCCGCGATCGAGCTCCCAACCGGTCGCCGCGCAATGCTTGGTAGCGCACGGCCGGGCCGGGGCACACTGCGTACCCCGGGGGAAGCTCGATCGCTCAGACGGGAGCGGCGGCCGCCGCTCCCCTGGCGGGGGGGGGGGGGGGCTTTAACACGGCCCCCCCCCCCGTTCTCCGTGCCTCGCGACGCCGCGGCCCTGGCGAGTCCGATGCCACGACTCGCCGACCGCGGCGGTCACCCCCGTCGCTTCGTCGTCCGCGGCGGCCCTTCGCGACAACGGGGGCCGCCGCGTTTCCCGACTCCTTCCCGACGTCCCCCGGCGCGCGTCCCCCTCCGACACAGAGGGGGCGGCGCACCGGGGGGCGTAACGGCCGCGCCCGTTGCGCGGCGCGGCCCCATCCCGATCCCCTACAGCGGGGAGCGGCGGGACGGCGCGACCCGGGGCCTGATATCCGGGGGAGCGGGGCGACTTACGCAACTAAGTCGCCGCGCGACCTCCCCCGGCCCCGGGTCATCTCCCTCTCCCGCGCCGCCTCCTCCGGACCGCTTGGCTCGGGCCTCCCCGGCCCGCCCTCTCGCGGTCCCTCTCCGCCTCCTCCTTCTCGAGCATTATAGCCTCGGAGAAGGAGGCGACGGCGTCCCAACAGTCCCGATCTCCCGCCATGCGACGCACGACCGTCGCCAGCGAGAGATCGGGACCCAGCTGCAGCTCCAGGACTCGGCGGTCATCGAGCCACTCCGCGCACCTCGCCAGAGTGTGATCCGCCGAGTCCACGTCGCCCCGGCCGCAGCTGTGGCACTGCGGCGCCTCCTCCCGCCCGATGCGACACAAGAAGTCACCGAAGCAACCGACTCCGGTGAGCATCTGTGTCAGGCGGAAGGTAAGCCTGCCGTACCTACGCCCCACCCATTCCCCGAGAATGGGCAGCAGCGCCCCGACGACGGGTCCCCCCCGATGTTCCGGGAGGGAGAGCCAGTCGATCCATCTGGCTCCCATGCGTCGCCGGGCCTGGTCCCGCGCGTCGGGTCCGACCGGCGCCAGGGGGTCCCTCGCTCCGCTGAGATCGTGCGAGGCGAAGTACACCTCCGCTTCCATCTCAGCGAGCAGATGGAATGGTGGGGACCCACCCAGCGCCGACAGCTCGGCGTGTGACACCGTGCGGTAAGCCCGCACGGCACGGAGGACTGCGCGGCGATGAACCTTTGCCAGAAGGTCTCGCCCCACGCGACAGCCCCCCAGGTCGCCGGCCCAGACCGGCGCTCCGTAGAGCGCCATGGACCGGACGACCGTCACGTATAGTCGCCGAACTGTTTCGTGCGGGCCTCCCAGGTTGGGCAGGATGCGCCCGAAGGCGAACACCTGTCGCTCCAACCTGGGGCCCAGGACCCGAAAGTGACGCGCGAATCGCCAGTAGGTGTCCAGGGTCAGACCGAGATACCTCATCGATCGGCCGACCCTGATGCAGGCCTCCCCGACTCTTAGAGACGCTCCGACGGGAATGCCAGTTCCCACCCTGTCCGCGAGCCATACCGCCTCCGTTTTATCGGAGGCGACTCGCAGACCGAGCGCCTCTATCAGGGGGATGACGAGCCGCAGTGCTCTCTCCGCGAGGTCTAGTGCTGCCAGCCACCTCGGCCCGGAGGCCACCACCAGCGTGTCGTCGGCGTAGCACACGAACGACACGTCAGGCGATGGCAACTCCACCCGCAGCACCGCGTCGTACGCCAGGTTCCATAGCAGGGGCCCTAAAACGGACCCCTGTGGCACGCCGCGGTGCACGCGAGCCACCCCGTCCCCGTCTCGCCCGACGTAGGAGACCACTCGGCCACGGAGGTAGTCCCAGATCAGGCGGCGAAAATCAGGCGGCGAAGCTCCGGAGACCCTGTCAGCTCTCGCCGCAACTTCCTCCAGATGGGGTCTAAAATTCCTAACGGAATCAAAGGTGACCCGGAGATACCTGACCGTGGCAGCAGTGCGGATATCCGCACCTAGAATATCCAGGTCCAAGATTTTCTGGACCCGGTGCCCGGTCAGGATGATGGCCTCGGTCTTCTCTGCGGCCAGGGAAAGCCCGGTTTTAACGAACCAGGCCTGAACCCTGGCCATTGCAGATGCCATCATCTCTCGCATCTGAAGGACGTTGGCTGCCGAAAACAACAGGGCAAGATCGTCCGCATATGCGGGGCGCAATTCAGCGCACCCTTCATAACGATGGTGAGGGCAGCAGCCATCACCGCCGCACTCCCCTTGGGCTCGAGCTCCAGGAGGACGTGGCCAAGGCGCGTCTTTTTGACGGCCTTGACCCCCGTCAGGGCGGCCCTACCCATGGTCACAGCAGACCTATAGGTCTCTATGCAGGTGCCGCCCTCCGGTACCCTAATGAGTACCGTCTCCGGTCTCCTTCTTTGGGGCCTCTTCTTACGGGCCCTCTTTACTGGGACCTCCGGTTGGGCCGAAGGTTGCGCCCCAGGCACCGGGGAAGGGGTGTCTTCCCCCCCTGGGCCTTCGACCCCACCTGAGGGCTCTGGACCCCCGTTGGGGGGGGGGGGGTCAGGGCTGGGGAAATCCCTAGACGCCAACGGGGGGAGGGACCCGCAGGGGAGGGGGGGGCCTGATGGACGTGGCCTTTCGAAGGGGTGAACTGCGTTCGCCCCTTCCCCCTCTTCACCCTGTAGGTCTCCCCACCCCCGGTGATCTCCTTGTGGGGGCCCCGCCCCCGGAGGGAGTGACAACTCCCACCGGGCCAGGGGCAACCAGGGGTTGAAACGGTTCCGAAAATAACTGTTTCAAACTGTTATATATCGGTTCTGACTGAAACAGTTATGATAGAACCGATATTCTGAATAACCGTTATAAGGAACCGAAATTTCTGGCTATATCGATTTCGGTTATGGTTCTGCAGAACCGATATTATATCGGTTCCGTAACGGTTATATATCGGTTTTATAACAGTAATGTATCCTATCGGTTACGCATCGGGTATGCGTAGCACGTTCCAACATATTTACGATTAATGTCACATTTTTTAATATATTAATTATACGTTTGAATTATAACAAACTTATAGAAAATGACAAGCAATGACTACGTTCGATATTAAAAAACGGATTGATAAACAATCGAGTATTTTTGATTTATTAATACCTAACCTAACCTAACCAATATACAAACCCACGTGTATTATACAAAACTCTTGCTATAGGCTCGCGCTTAAATGGAAGGAACATTGGCAATTTTCTGTAACATTTTGGTATATAATATAAAAATTAACATTATCACATTTGCTTTACGTATCTAATTATAACATTGTATCTGTTGTGATTTTACTGCAAGGGTCAAAATGCATAAAGTTTTTATCTTTTTCGTTCCTTAATAAGTACATTGTGACGTCCCACGATTTTTCGCGCGTTTCTCATTCCATAAACCTCAAATTCACTCTATCAAACTCAACTCCTACACCATCTCCTCAATAGCCGATCACCTTGATGTTGCACCTTAGCGGTCGACAACACAAGATGATCAACACAAACCTCCACCTCGCCGATGTACCTTAGCGGTCCCCATCACGAGATGATCGTTTCAAAACCCTCTTCGCCTATTCGTCCTGCAAGGCACGAATCACTCCCTCTAAAAACGAATTCAAACAAGTCCCTCATTATAAATCCCTCTTAAATCGAGACCACGTCTCAATCCCCTCTCTACGTCACAACAGAGCCCAAACACTCTAACCCCTTTCCTATCAAACACCTAAAATCCAATCGAAGAGTTGAGTATCTCCAATACCGTTCATAAAAACCCTAGAAGCCTAATTACGACGCATTTGGCGTACGTGACACAAAATATGGTTATTAATAGCCATACCGTTTATAAAAACCCCGGAAATCACACTACGTCTTATTCCGAAATGTGTCAAGGTCTTTACCGCGCGTACCCCCGCAATACTCCTGTGAAAATACATAAATACGAGGTCCTGCGAGGCCTCGTCCTCTTTCATCGCAGAAGCTTTGACAAACTGTCATCAAAAAGTATTCATAAACGGTGTTAAAGATCTATATTCAAAGTGTTCAATTCAGTGCTACGACAATCATTGTAAGTCATTTTAATTACCATTATTAAGGAATATCACCCTCATTATATTTCTCTATATAAATAACGCTTATTACTTTCCTATATTATAAATTTTACTTATTACTTTATATTAATAATATTCATCTCATTCTAAAGCTTATTGCTATTCATTTATTATTCTGTATTATCATCTTAATGCTTATTTTGTTTATATTTGTCTTATAATCGCTTATTACACATATCATTTTCTTGTGCTAACGCTTATTGCATTTCATATATTATACTTTACTAAAGCTTATTATATTTCATATATTATCATCGATCTATTCTCATGTATTTCATGTTCATATGCTCGTATCGCTAATAACTGCCTTTTATATAAATGTTATCCGTTAATGCTAAGAATATCAAACATTATCATTAACAAACGTCTCGATAAAACAATTAAACATATTTGTTTTCAACTACGTCTCGAATTATTGTGTGTGCTCAAGTCATAAACCTTCCCAACGAAACCAAGCTGCCGCAACAGCTGATTCGCGAGAGCGCTCCCAGTGTTTATAAACACACCGCTGCATGAGACGTGCAATATACAAAAGAACTAAACGTGGTTTCTTTTACACTAATGCAACAGTAAATCCTATTTCGTAAACCAAAACAAATACGAAGTGCCCTAACGGGTGTTCTCTAAATACACGTTTACCTTCCCTGGTCGATCAGCGTGACGGATTTAATATTCGCGCCTACCTCCTTTCAAACCCACAGTGTGACGGATTAAATATTCGCGCCTGGCTTTCCCTCAAAACTCTCAGCGTGACGGATTTAATATTCGCGCCTGAGTCCCTCAAATCCTAGTGTGACGGATTCAATATTCGCGCCTACCTCCTTTCAAACCCACAGTGTGACGGATTAAATATTCGCGCCTGGCTTTCCCTCAAAACTCTCAGCGTGACGGATTTAATATTCGCGCCTGAGTCCCTCAAATCCTAGTGTGACGGATTCAATATTCGCGCCTACGTTCCTCTCAAAACCCCTCAGTGTGACGGATTTAATATTCGCGCCTGAGTCCCTCAAAACCTCAAGGTGCTGGATTCCCGATTCGCGCCTGTATTCTTCCTTCCCCATTGTCCACGTCCCCAAAGACCTCACCCGGGACGTGACAACATGTTAACTACCAATGTTATTTCGTGGTGTCAATTTTCCCCAGTTTACCATAACGTCGAGAGGATTTTCTCTCTCTCTCTCTCTCTCTCTCTCTCTCTCTCTCTCTCTCTCTCTCTCTGCAAGAAGTGGTGGGGATAGCGACGAACGCTTACGCATGGTTGAGGCGAGCCCAGCCCATAGGCAGAGTTTACTGTATAACCGATATATAACCGTTACGGAACCGATATAATATCGGTTCTGTAGAACCGGAACCGAAACCGATATAGGCCAGAACCGTTTTCACTCGTAACTGTTTCAAGATTATTTCGGTTCTAATAACTGTTTCGAGAACCGAAACCGATATCATAACTGTTTTCAACCCCTGGGGGCAACCCCACTCGGGCCGGGCACCGCCTTAGGGGCCACCACCTCCGCGAAAAGTTGCTTCTTGGTGGTGGCTCCCTTTGCGAGCTTCTTCGACTTGCTGCCCTCTTTCTTAGAGAATGAAGTCTTCGAGCCGAAGATAACGGTGTGCTCCACCGTCTGGCAACCCCTGTCCTTAGTCTGAACAGGGGGGGCCGAAACCTGGGGGGAGGGGGAGGCGGGTAACACGTGACTTTTTCCCTCTGCCCCCTCCCCCCTGAGCCTTCCATCGCTGAATCGACTGCGTAATAGTCACTTCCGCCGCGATTGAGGAGACCTCCTTGAATCCCTGGGCCACCACCTGGACGACCCTGGTGACCGTGGGATTCAACTCCCCGGACGCAAGCTCCGTGAGGACGCTCACGACCTCGTTAGCGACCTCGGCCAATCGGGCCAGGAGCCTGCGGACCTTAGAGTCCGGGGACTCCACGGTCACCTTCTTTTTTGGGGGGGGGGGACCACCGGGACCACAAAGGTCCCAGGGGTCTCACAAGGAGGGGGGGGGGGGCACAGATGACGTGTGCCCCCCAGGCTGGTCCACGGCCCTGGGCGCCGACTTGGACCTCGCTCTCAAAGCGTCCACCGAGATGCGGGTGAGGGACACCGTGGGGGTGAAGCAGACGTTGTTCGCGCCTCCCCCGTGTACCCTCTCCCCACTCCTGCCCCTGCCCTTCTCCCCACTCTGGGGACCCTCTTAAGGGTCCTGCCCCGGAAGATGCTCGTCGGGGGGGAAGCAGGGGGGGGGGGGGTCTCCGGGATGACCGAATCCAGATCTATACAAACCAGATCATCGGTCACCCCGGTGGGGCCCTGCCCGGGGGTAGGGTTGTCGAGAGCCTCTCTCAGGCTCCGGTTCCAAAACTCCTCCAGGGTGCCCTCTCTCGCATCTCGGGGGGGTCTGCCCACCGGAGTCTGCGACCTCGTCACAGGGGTCGCATTCCGGGGTGTCAGGCTAACGCCCGGCACGAGCTCGGGGGAGTCCCTCCCAGGCTTCCCCCCTCCACCGCGTTCCTTCCTAGGGAAGGAAACCCCTTCCATGTCCATCTCGTGTCCAGGGGTATTGCTAGGTTCAGCGGCTGTGGCTTCTTCTGGAGGGTGCACCGGTGTCTTAACACCGCCCCCAGTGACGCAGGCCCGCCGCTTCAGCTCTGCGCCATCGGGCTTATTGCTTCCTCCCTTCCCGCTGCCGACTAGGCGAGGAGGCGCTGGTCTTGTACCAGAACTCGCGGTGATTTTATCATCCGAGGCACCGCTTTTTTGTGACATAGACCATGTGAGTGTCCTAAGGGCGACGGCCCTACCGCCCGGCGGATTTCCTCCCAACTCAGCCCGGTGGTTGGCTATGCAGCTCAGTAAAAGCTTGACCCTGAACGCTGCTGGGTCCATATCCCCGATGGGCCCCCCAATCCCACAACCCTGACCTTCGGGGGTGTGCCCGGACCCAGAAAACATCTCCCTCTATCACAACAAGGAGGAGCAGCACCCCCCCCTCCCCGGAGGGCCCCGCCCGTCCCACCGAATAGCGGGGGGGGGAGGGAACCACCAGAGGGGGAGGGCGCCTCTCGACCACTCCCCACTCCAAGATGTGTTTTTTTTTCCAGGGAACCGGGTCGCACGGAATTTCTCGACTTTATTTTTCAGGGACCCACCGGGGAACTATTGGTCGACCCTTAGCCAGGAATGGGGCATCCCACCACGGCCGTTGGGCAGAGGACGAATCCGCCGCCGAACGCCCGAGGAAGAACATCGCCGCCATTCCCAGAGCCCCCTCACCAGGCTCAAGGTGGTCGACCCTGGAGGGGGCCGACCCTGGAGGGGGTAATTGTTCAATATCTGTAACAATTGAGCCAGCCTTCCGACATCAAGATCGTTATCCCGAATATCTTCCTCGACTATCAGCCTCCTTTCACTAAGATCAACAATGTCATCCCTAGCTTGTCATTCATTCTGTCTAAGTCATTAAGGCTGCCGTCTCAGCCGGCGTTGAATGTGTGCGTACGCTCACACAAGCTAGAACAAGCGTGTACGTATACGCGACGTAGTAAACAATCCGTTTCAACCGTCTTACGTCGTGGAATCGGCAAGAAGGAAGTTTTTGCGGGTACAGTTGCCTTCAGTAGACATCTGTGCAGGGTGGTCTGGTGCGTTTGAACGCTAATAACCACCGTACGTTGAGATAATAATGAATTTCTGAATCGAAAACTGACAGAATGTAACTTCAAGGCTTCTCCGTTGATGGCGCTAATGGTGAACTGCAGCCATGTAGCACATTCCGTCAGATTTCGATTCATAAATTCATTATTATCTCAACGTACGGTGGTTATTAGCGTTCAAACGCACCAGACCACCCTGCACAGATGTCTACTGAAGGCAACTGTACCCGCAAAACCTTCCTTCTTGCCGATTCCACGACGTAAGACGGTTGAAACGGATTGTTTACTACACAGATTCGAGAAATGACAGAATGAAGCTTCAAGGATTCTCCGTACCAGCGCTGATGGTATATTCGTGCATTGTACCATCAAAACCGGTGGAAGTCCAATCTAGCCGATAAATGTAGGAAAGACATAGTTGCCGAGACGTATCGAGAGTCGAATCGCGCTGTTGCCGCATTTCCCCTATTACTATTTTGTCGTCAGGGAGGCTTGAATGAATCGCGGCGAAGCGGTTGGAGAACAGAGATGGGCAAAGATAATATCTGGATAAACTCAAATAAATGATATTACAGTATTGTCTCATTACGGTTTTGTGTACTTGATGTGGACTTTTTGCTATCCCCATCACTTCTGTCTCGCTCTTGTTCGGCGAAGGCGAGAGCGAGCGAGGACGGTACGAGACAGACGACGCGTTCATGTTTTGTCTCGCTCCGTCTTTCGGACGCCGTGACACTCCGTCCTTTGCGTTCGCGCCCGTCGCTAGACGGGCTCAACGCCACACAGTGGGGCAAAGTGACGAAGTTTGTGTCAAAATCAAAGAACTTTTGATAGAAATGAGATAGAGCGATGATTTTTTTTTTAAATTAAAGCTGAAAGATTGCAGAATAAGGGAAAATTAAAGAAATTACGGTACGAACGTTTTTTAACTTTGAAAATCTGTATTAAACTTGAAATCGATTTTTTCCAAAATTCTGAGGTAGTAGCCAAATTTTGCGAACGGATTTCAAATCAGCGTGACAAAATCTACAGGAAATGATGTACAACATATCAAGAAAAAAATCTAACCGTACATGGTATTGAATAAATCACAATTTTGATGTAATATTTCAAGTTTATCACAGATTTTCAAAGTTAAAAAACGTTCGTACCATAATTTCTTTAATTTTCCCTTATTCTGCAATCTTTCAGCTTTAATTTAAAAAAAAAATCATCGCTCTATCTCATTTCTATCAAAAGTTCTTTGATTTTGACACAAACTTCGTCATTTTGCCCCACTGTGCGCCGGTCCCGACCAGCGAGGACTTGAGCTTTTCGGCGGCGGCTTGTAATCACGGTTGGAGAGGCATACAGTGTTGATAAAATGTAAAACGTGACGTTTTCAGTATTCAGTAACATACTGCTGAGATATTCCAGATTAAAATGAGTCAAACACGGTATAAATCGGATTATTTCTAGAACTGCATTTGATAATTAAATATAAATGTAACATTTCTAATCTAAAAATGCTAAAAATAATCCGATTTATATCGTGTTTAAATTCATTTTCATCTGAAAAATCTGAGCAGTATATTACTGAAACGTTCATGCCGATACTATAGAAAATGTGACAGTTTTACATTACGACAATCATTGAACAATCGTATTGTTTCTATTATATAAACTTTATTGTATTTCATGTATTTCAATAATTATTAATTATGATGGAGCGGCCTCCTCCACGGCCTCCTCCACGGCGCCCTCCTCGGCGCCCTCCGGCATATTTTAGGCGCTTTAGTTCCTTCTTCATCTGAAACAGTAGCATAAAAATTACATTTTCTAGTTCTACCCGTATAGGCTGAGCGCTGGCTACATAGGGGTCAACGTGACTCAATGCAGTCACAATTCTTATTTAAAACTGTTGGATTAGTGGTGCCGAATACGAAATCGCCAGTAGTAAGGCTAGGAGAGTTCTAACTCAGGTCCTCTGAGGGGAGCGCGGGGGCGGGGGGAAGTGAGGGCGCGCGGGGGAGCGCGGCGGAGGGAAACATGGACGCGGGGCCTGCGGGGAGTGGAAGGACGGTTGCGCGCGCACGAGCCGCGGAGTGGGGGAAGCCGCGATCGTGGAGGGGATCACTCCGGGCCGAGCGGCCGCGGAGACCTCTCCAGACCAGACCCACCGTCGGAAATTTTTCAGAGGAGGAATGACCTCCGAAAAAAGTCTTTTTCAGACATGACCCGCCCTCAGAAATTTTTTTCCCCTAATATTGTACCCCCCCTCCCCCCCCAACACAGAGAAATAATAATTTTTTTACAAACCATGTACTTGGAGGAGGGAAAGAGACAGTATTATTTTAAAGCTAAACAATCTGCGCGTGATTTAAACGGCGGGTTGTAATCGTTGGGGAAATGTTCGCCGGCACGTTAGTCCGCGGAGATTCTGACGGCAGCGTGTCGATTAAATTTCACTAATTCTTTAATTTCTAATTGTAAGGAAACTGTTTATTGAAACGCGGAATCTTAAAATTAGGTGGCGAGGAGAAGGAGGGTAAATGAAATGAAAACAATGAAATATGTTTAAGAATATATATATTGTTACAATAAAAATATGTTTAAGAATAAAAAAAAACATAAAAAAATAAAAAAAATTGAAAAAATTATGGCCTCGGTGATGGCGGTGATGGCGGTGATGGTGGTGGTGTGTCCCACCACGGCGGCGACGGCGGCGGCGTCGGTGGCGGGTACCACACATTTCTATCAATCACCTGCACACAGATACAAACGTCGATATAATACTCACACATCAAAATGCATAAATCAGTGTAAAGTAGTATTACATACCACTGGAGGCGGCGATGGTGATGGCGATGACGATGGCGACGATGATGATTGGGACGGAGTTATCAATCCCACTCGATAACATCATCATCATCATCATCAAATAAAGCGGTTAAAGCTAAATCCGCAGGAACTTGCACAGGATCAGTTTGAACTTCAGCAATGCCAGCCCAAAGCCCCGATATTTTATTTTTATAATCATTGTTATGATCAATCACTGTATTTACGTTTCGCCAAACCACACGCGTTGGAAAATACAGATGACGATTCTGCATAAAAGTCTCAAAATCGCCGTCTACATGTGCATCCTCTACATTTCGATTCAGCCAATATTTTTCATCCTTGTAGTCCTCATGCTCATTCGCTGGGTTACGAAATACTCTTAAATAACTGTCACCATCATGATTAGCTTCCGCCTCACACAGTTCCGCACATCGAATTTCCTCCGTTTGAACCTCGACATTTCTACATACGACATACAATTTCGGGCTGTATGAATGGAAAATAGTCGCAGCAGCGGTGATCGTAGCGGAAGCTGGTTTATCGGAATTGATTGGTAACGACGTAATCTGAAATCGATTTCTATTATAATTCTCAAAGTTACTAACACAACGATTCACTAAAAATATGGTAATGGAAACTTACGGTATTAATCGATTGTTCTCCTTCCATAGCAATCTTCAAAGCAATTTCACTTAACATAAACAAAAATGAAAAAGTGTTTCAAAAACTGTCCTAGTTCGACTGTGTATGCGACTATTGAGCGATTGATTGAATGGTATCCGAGAAACTGGTCTAAATAGAGGTGCAATTGCTTCTCCCGCCGCCACATTTTTCCATAATGTGCTGAAATCTTAACGTCGTAGCATATGTAATTTGAGTCCCCGAGGATAAAAGTCTCGACACGTGCTGAACGTAATATAATATTTCTGGGAACGCCGAATCATAGAATAATGCAACGTTAGCAGAAACGCCGAATCTTAAAATTAGGTGGCGAGGAGGAAGACGAGTAAATGAAATTGACAAATAATATGTGTTTAAGAAATTTATTTAAAATTAAAAGAATATAATTTTAACATTTTTTCCTACGAGCATCAGCTAGAATATCGTTGATGGCGCATGCTACCAGTTCGCAATCTACATAATAATCCTCACAGTAATGTTCGCTTTCACGTATGATTTTAGCAGCACGACACACATCTAATGTTTCACAGGTAATACCGCTTTGCTGTAGCACTTTAACAAAAGTTTCAAATTTCGTCTGCACATCTCTTACATTTTGATACAGCCGCGCATACACATAGTCTATACATGGTTCAAGATTTAATAAAAATGTTACCGTATTCGGTTTGAAATACAGCGACTTATTATGCAGTGCCATCCTTACAATCGGGGAATTATAGATTTCACAAAAATCCACAGTTAATTGATCCATTTGCATCGAAGGTGATTCAGGTAATCGTGCACGTTCTTCAATGGTTGTACGACTGCCGCATAGCGAACCCCATGTATCCCATGATAACGTGAGAAACATCCCACGATTGTCGCCGAGAACCATTTCTACATCAATCGTAGGTCGTACTCTGATCCCAATTTCCAAGTATTTGCTGCCCGTGGATGTTAATGCGTATCTTCTGACCATGATACGCGATGTTCGGTGCGGGCTAAGAGAACGATCAAAGCTATGAAATTGCTCGCGCGTATTAGGAATAAACATAAAAATTTTAAGATGTGAAAATTAACCCTTACCAAACAACTGTATCCTCCCCGCATTGAGCCACGACATCATCTCGCACGATCGGAACGTAATAATTTATGCGTTCAACGTTTCCTTCGGCACCGGTACTGCACATTTTGCTTTCAGAGCACAATTTGTTCCGTTGAAAGGCACTGAGACTATTGAGCGATTGATTGAATGACATCCGAGAGATTGGCTTAAATAGAGGTGCAATTGCTTCCCCCGCCACCACATTTTATTATAAAGCTACCAATTTTTCCATAATGTGCTGAAATCTTAACGTCGCAGCATGTAACTTGAGTCCCATCCTCAAGGATAAAAGTCTCGACACGTGCTGAACGTAATATAATATTTCTGGGAACGTCGAATCTTAGAATTATGCAGAATCAGCAGAAACTATGTCGGATGATCATGCCCGCTAATTCCTCATACGCGTGAATCGTAGAAAGAATTATGCTGTATCAGCACAAACTAATGCATTGGGGAGTGGCACGCCAAAAAGAATGAATTATACAGTATTAGCAGAAACTAATACATTCGATGGAGGGGGTGCGCTAAAAGAGTTAGACAGAGATATCAAATCATGATGAGGATATAAATATATGCTCTAAACTGTAGAAAGCCTTAAATCGTTGCAACGTATTGCGTGGAAAAAGTCACATTACATTTTCGTTCCATTTACGATCATGGAAAAATTCGCGCAAGTAGAACGGCAATTGTTGGATCAATCCACGCGATTGATTTCTCGGGAAGAGTACCTCGCGTGGGAAGAACGGTGCAACGAGTGCATCGAATCGTTGGAAGAACAAAGTCGCGTGAAACGCCCACGATTATCGATCGGTGTTCAGCAATCGCTGATTGCTCGAATCGCGAGGCTCGAAGGACTGAAATATTCGTTGCGCGGACGTTTCGTGCGCGAAGGTGCCGGTCATTCGAGTACGGGACTTTTGTGGCGCCAAATAGACACTGCGTTCGATAGCCGCGTATTAACTGGTGCCGTGCTAAATTCGAACTACATCGAGCCGCGCAACTTCCTCCAAGATGCAGGGACCATCGTGCTGGAGCATGTGCGGGACGCTTTGAGGAAACATCGAAACCTCAAAGTGAACACTGTGTTCAACGGCGAATTTGTGGCGGGTGACAAGCATGCTTGTAAAAGCATCAACACCCGAAACTGCGAACTCTTCCACACATCCGATCTGCAGGAGTGGTACCAACGATGCGTCATCGAACCCACCCTGGCATCGCTGGAAGAGTTCCAGGAACGCGACAGTGGATGGGCATTGACGAGAATCATGAATCTAACCGTCAATGTCAACAAGTACAATCCGCTGCGCGCGGGATGTTACGTCAAGTTGCCGCGAGTATTGTCTTTGAGGAAAGCCACAATTAGCGTGCAATCCCAGGACAATGCGTGTTTCGCGTGGGCAGTGGTCGCCGCTCTCCATCCTGCCGAAAGAAATGCCGATCGCCCAAGTTCGTACCCGCCTTATGCTTCCGTGCTAAATCTCCAGGGCATTGAGTTCCCAATGTCCCTGGAGCAAATAGGGAAGTTTGAGCGGCAGAACAGCGTCTCCGTCAACGTATACACCTTCGACGAGGAGAAAGGGTCGACGGTCTTTCCGCTGCGCCTCACCAGCCAAAAGAGGGATCAGCACGTCAACTTGCTTTACACGCCGAATCAAGAGCACGGTGATGTAGGGCACTTTGTGCTGATCAAAAACTTGTCCAGACTGGTGTGCATGCAGCTGAGCAGGCACAATGGGAAAAAATTCATCTGCGATCGGTACGTATAGAATACTTGTGAAATATTGAAATGTATTGTAGAAAAAATTAAATAAAAAAAAAAAAAAAAATTGTGTTTACAGGTGTATGCATTACTTCGGATCTGCCGAGAAGCTGGAGAACCATTCGCTGGACTGCGGGAAGATGAATGACTGCGCCATCCTGCTGCCCAGCGAAGGAAAAAATTTCCTCAGCTTCGAGAACCACTGCAGGAAGGAGCGGCTCCCCTTCGTGGTGTATGCAGATCTGGAGTGCATCATTGAAAAAACCGAGGACAATCGAGTGGGTGATTTAGATAATAAGTTACACGCGTATCAGCACCATAAAGTGCATAGTATTGCATATTATATGCATTGTTCCTACGATACATCGCTATCGACGTATCGATGTTACCGCGACGCGGATTGTGTTTCATGGTTCGTATACGAACTGAAAAAATTTGCAAATTTCGCCAAACCTATCTTGACCAGTAATGTTCCCATGCTGGATTTAACTCTGGAACAGTTGACGACATTTCGCGATGCAACACACTGCCATATTTGCGAAGAACCATTCAAGGCTGACGATGTACGAGTTCGCGATCATTGCCATCTTTCCGGACGGTTTAGAGGCCCGGCACATTCGGAGTGCAATTTAAATTATAAAAACGCGTTTTACATCCCCGTAGTTTTCCATAATTTATCCGGCTACGATTCGCATTTCATTATCGAGGAAATAGCTACCGCTTTCGAGGGTCACGTTGATGTATTGCCCATAACTAAAGAAAAATATATTTCATTCACAAAAAATGTCGAAGATACGGCTGAATCAGACTCGCGAAATAATATTAAATTACGATTCATCGATTCGTACAAATTTCTCAATACCAGTCTCGACAAATTAGCATCTTTCCTTAGCACAGATCAAGTAAAAATTTTACGATCCAAATTTGAAACATTATCCACCGAGGATTTCAATTTATTGACGCGAAAAGGTGTCTTTCCGTACGAATACCTTGATTGCGCGGACAAGCTGCAGGATCCATGCTTACCGCCGCGCGAGTCATTCTACAGTTCGTTAACGGGCGAGACTGTATCCGAGAGCGATTACGCGCACGCTGAGACTATCTGGCAGCGTTTCGGGATTAGAACCTTGGGCGAATACAGCGACTTGTATTTGAAAACTGATGTCTTGTTATTGGCAGACATTTTTGAAAATTTTCGCGAAAGTTGTATCAAGAGTTATGGACTAGATTCGGCGCATTATTATACTCTACCAGGTTTCACGTGGGATGCAATGCTAAAGCATACCAAAATTACATTCGAATTGCTCACCGACGTCGATATGGTCATGTTTATCGAACGCGGTATACGTGGGGGTTTAAGCCAATGTTCCGGAAGATATGCACATGCCAATAACAAGTACATGCCATCTTACGACGCATTGGAAGAGTCATCGTACTTGATGTACTTTGATGTGAATAATTTGTATGGGTGGGCAATGTGTCAGCCCCTACCATACGCTAAATTTCAATGGGTCGAAGATGTTGCAAAGTTTGATGTGTCTTCAATCAAAGTCGATTCGCCCACGGGGTACATTCTCGAGGTAGATCTGGAATATCCGCAACGTCTGCACGACGCTCATGCCGATCTACCGTTCTGCCCGACGCGTGCCAAACCACCGGGCAGCAGACAGGACAAGTTACTCGCGACGGTATACGATAAGCAGCGTTACGTTATCCATTACCGCAACCTGCAGCAGTGCACGCGTCATGGTCTTCGTATTACAAAGATACACCGCGTGCTCCAATTCGCTCAATCTCCCTGGCTCCGCGATTACATCGAACTCAATACACGGTTCAGAACAAGCGCGACAAATGACTTTGAAAAAAATTTGTACAAATTGATGAACAACGCGGTATTCGGTAAAACTATGGAAAATGTACGAAATCACGTGGATGTAAAACTTTTAACACGTTGGGAAGGGCGATATGGCGCGGAGGCAATGATCGCGAAACCGAATTTCCACAGCAGAAGTGTTTTTTCGGAAAATTTAATAGCTGTTGAATTGCGAAAACTCGAGGTGAAATTCAACAAACCGATATACGTGGGTATGTGCATTCTGGACATATCGAAAATTTGTTTGTATGAATTTCACTACGAGTACATGTCTCCCAAGCACGGACCAAATTGTAATATTCTATACACCGACACAGACAGCCTCATTTATCATATTCGATGCGACGATATCTACGAGACTATGAAACACAATATCGGTAGATTCGACACAAGCGATTATCCTATCAACAATCCATATAATATGCCGCGCGAAAATAAGAAGGTTCCAGGGCTGATGAAGGATGAAAATAACGGTGCGATAATGACCGAATTCGTAGGTCTTAGAGCGAAAATGTATGCACATCGCGTAGACGGCAAAAGAGATACGAAAAAGGCGAAAGGCGTCAAGACCAACGTCATAGCCAGAACGATAACTTTCGACGATTACGCGAAGTGTTTGCAAAGGGAGATCGAAATGGTTCGCAGACAATCATGTATACGGTCTAAATATCATAAAGTGTACACCATTTCGGAATCTAAAATCGCTCTAAGTCCATACGACGACAAGCGGCATATCGTACCCGATTCGACCGACACTCTGCCCTGGGGACATTATAATATCCCATTGTAAAATATAAATTATTGTATTTATTATAAATAGTGGAATTATTGTATTATAAATAGTGGGATTATTGTATTATAAATAGTGGGATTATTGTGTTAAAATAAAAAAAAAATTGTTTACACATTTACATATATGTATCATTGTATTTATTGAACCATGTATTATTTTACAATACATTATTTTTATTTATCCACGAATTGTGTGATTTATCAAACCCCAGCCACTTGACATATACCTTATCCCCCTTTCTACGCAGCACTTTTTCCACTAGATGCACATCAGGATCGGTGACGCGTTGCAGCTCCTGTTCATAGAATCCGCCGGCAACAGGTTTTCCACAGGAATCGGCGAGCAGATACGTTGCAGGATTAGTTGCCTGTACTTTGACTATCTTGAACACCTCCGTTGTCCAATTCGGCGTATAGCCTTTATCGAAGATGGTTTTAAATTTGCTCACGCGCACAAACTCGCCCAACTTGAATCTCGCTGGAGCAGCGATCTTTATGTTGCTGTACACGGTGGCTAGCAGCCTGTCGGCGATCACAGGGGTAACATCGCAAGGACGCATTCCGATGGTTCTATGTTTTCGTGCGTTATACTCTGCAAGCAGACGCGGTAGCGCATCGGTCCATCTATAGGTTCCATTGAGCGTAAACAATTTCCACATATTGTTCTTCAAAGTTCGATTGAAACGTTCTACGACGGAGGCCTTCATCACCGAATACGTCGAATAATGATTAATGTCGTGCTTTGTCAAGAGTTTCTGCATATCGGCGTTGTAAAATTCTTTTCCTTGATCGGTTTGCAAATTTTTCGGATATCGATCTCTAAATATCTTTGCAAACGCTTTAGTCACCTCAGCACCACTTTTAGTCTTGAGCGGCACCGCCCATGCATACTTGCTCAACACATCGATGATGGTAAGTATGTAGTGGTGACCCTGGTTGAATCGCGAGTATGGACGCATTTCTACAATGTCAGCTTGCCACAGATCGTCGTATCCGTGCACCATGACGCGTCTCCGCGGGAAATGTCTTCGAGCTGGAGCGTGCAATTCCTCAACGAGTTGTAGCTTCTTGTAGCCATGGTTTTCTTCTTTACTCTTGGATTTCGATAATGGTTGCATGTTTGATCGCAGAGGTGTCTTGGACACGAATGATGTGATAATTATCGCGTACATTTATTATGTGCTTCTCATCGGTCCGAGGAAATTCTGGACAAGTTGCTGCTCCGTAGCAAAAGCGGTTATAGCCTCTTTAACTTTACGAGTTTCATTGTCCGGTTGTGGGATAGAATTCAACGCCTCCGATATCTTTTGAACGCTGTTTTGCAACGTCAGCATATCTTTCTGAAACACAACCAGCTTCCTCTCTAATTCTTCCTGCTGCTCTCTCAAAAGTTTAATGTTCTTTTCCACGTATAATTTATTGACGACATCGGTGTCGGCCACCGGCTGAGCTACGCGTCGTATCTTGCGTGATTTCGCATCAAAGTCGGCACCAGCCACGCAAAGGGCGTTATCTCGCATGTAATTTCGAAGCAAACCGTTCCATTTGTAATAGTCCATTCTAGCTGCTCCACTCTTCTCGAGCGATACCCCAAATTTGTTGATCGGCATCACGATGCATACTGTGTGCATCATCGGCGTGCGGTTTAATTTATAATGAGGCCTACCTCGCGGAGTTCCTCGATAATCGATAGAATTTCAGGATCATGAGAGTTGTTACCCGCCTGACGCGACGCTTCAAGCAAACGCATTCGATCCACCAACTCGTTGGGATCGTTCCAGTGTACGTAATCGATCTTGTTATCGTTTACCACCATGGCGCGCGGTACCGTTAGACCTTTCCCTGCCCTGCTAGTCGATGCGCGGGGGAGTAGCGGTGCAATTACATATTTGTACTTGTGTCCCTTGTTGCTCAATATGGGATTTTTAGCACCATGACCGCGTCTGTGGGCGTTCGTCGCCAGCAGTATACTTTTGTATTTTTGTTTATCGGCATCGGTGTATACAGCATCATCGGGAATTCTCTTGAAAATCAGTTCGTAAAGACCGGGTGTTCCTCTGTATTTTACACCATCTATGATTATGTTATCATCCATGTCTATATCGAAAGCCTTATCCCCAAGCCTCGTTCCACTATTGCCAAAGTATACGCCGTAAACATAGTCCATCGTTGTATCCTTATCACCACTTAGGATCGCGCTCATGTATTTTTGCCCCAGCGGGCCGAAATGACTGCGAAACGTCTCTTGTCCCTCGGATGTTTGGAATTGCTGTCTAATAGATGTTACAAACGACTCATTGGGGCTAGTTTCGAAAACGTCATCATCAACGATTGAGAGCGATTGCACATTGGGCAATGTACTTATTGGCGTGGGTGGAGCCGGAGAATCGCTTGATACGACATTCTGTCGTTTCCGCTTCGATTGAACTGGTGTCGAGGTTATGGGTGAATATTCCGTTGACATGTGCTCTTTCCTCTTTCTCTTGCGCGATGTGTTCCCTTTCAGAAGGATTTTTTTAGGCGTTAATGTTTCATTCCCTTCAACGTCTGTGCTCATCAGCGGTGATGTTTCAGCTTCCATCTCTGCGGTATTTTCCACAATATGTTTTAGTGGTTCGACGATAGGTTTGAAGTATTTCTCCAACGCGATATCTTCCTCCATCTTGCCAGTCTTCAAAGCCTGATGTTTCCGACGAATGGCTTCGCTGGTTTTTGCAATTTCCTTCGCTATTCTCTCGCGATCCTTAATCTCCAGAGTATCGATATCGATCATCGCTGTACCGCGGACGTTGCTTTCCCACCGACGTGTTGACGACGATTGATCATCTCATGGTATGGCAAACTCGTTAAATCCCTTTCTATAACGTCCATTGGACATCGCGCTATCCTTGTCTATCACCACGAAACCATAATCCCGTTGCCAACAATTACGACACAAAGCGCAGAAATCCTCGTAAGACATGTCGGTGTTTACGTGATCGTTGTACACATGTTTCAAGTTGGTACCATCCTGCTTAAACAGAATCAACAGATTCGCATTGTCGCGTATAAGATGTTTGGGAATCTTTGCATACGTCTGACAGAGATAGAAACAGTCAACGTTCGAGTGGCGTCCCATTGCAAAGTACTCTCGTATCGTATCTTGCTTGTCGCATGCCACGTCATCAAAAATAAAAATGGAATTCGGAAGCGATTCGCTCGGTGGGATGACGTCACTGTTATTCGAAAACGTAAAGTAGCCAATTTCATCTATCGGAGTCAATAAATTCTCCAAGTACTGATATTTCGGCTGTTGCAACGACTTGGAATACACGTACACGTTCTCGAAGTGGACGCCGTGAGGACTTTCCAACAAGCTGATCAGCACGTTGGTCTTTCCACAATTTGATGGACCACAAATGAGGCAGCGGATAGTGTTTGGTAGCATGCTACCATGTCTGCGTCCTGTTTTCGAAGACATCACTCGTGATTTATCATCAAAATTTGTCACGCGTATGGTTACAGGTTGTCGCACGAATCGCATCCTCCCCGCGAACCGTGAAAAATGATTTTGATACGTCGAGGCGGTGATGCACCCTATTTATAGGTCCATGTCGAAACATGACGGCTCAGTATTCAATATGCTTCTGATCCTGTCGGATATTCGAGACCTAACCTCTGAACAATTGAAATATATACCAAAGATTATTCTACTGCGAGAGTTTGGCAGACACATTGATCGGTTGTGGGACAGGCTCCCCGAGCATATAAAAGCCGATTCCGAGGTTCGACAGTATCACCGGTGCTTGGAACATTATAATCGCCCTTGGCAGCGAACGCATATCGACGGTCCAGCACCATTGATTAAAAACTGTAGCGAATGTCACCGACGACAGTAAAGAAAGGTCGTGGTTTGTTAAATCGGGCGATAAACGCGCTACCAATCGAATTACACATTCCGGGATATCAGTTTTGCGGTCCAGGAACTCATCTTGCAAAACGATTGGCTAGAGGGGATCGAGGTATCAATCCGTTGGACGCAGCGTGTCGCGAACACGATATTGCGTATTCGCGTAGCAACGACCTAGGCGAAAGGCACGCGGCAGATAACGTTCTCGCTGACAAAGCGCGAAAACGCATCGTTGCGCGAGACTCGACTCTGGGTGAAAGAGGTGCTGCTACAGCTGTTTGGGCAGCTATGAAGGCCAAGACGAAGATCGGAATGGGGATGAAAACAAAAACTCGCAAAAGGACTCCAAAGAGAGCATCGCAAAAGCGGATTCTTCCGGTGGCAAAACGGGGTGGTATATTACCACTTTTACCGCTGTTGGGTGTTCTCGGATCATTGGCTGGTGGAGCGGCGGGGATCGCCAAGGCGGTAAACGATAATAAGGCGGCGCAACGTCAGCTGCAGGAAATGCAACGCCATAATCGCTCCATGGAAGGTCGCGGACTTTATCTCGCGCCGTACAAGCGCGGACAGGGAATATCTAAACGAAAAAAAAAAACGTCGAAAAGAAAATAAAAATGCCTGTGGGCGTAACTACCGATGTGCAATTGGAGGAGTTGGCAAAACGTATGCGTATTCCATTCTTTAGAGGTGTTTTTATGCGCAACGCGTTACCAGCTGGTGGAGTACGTCGAAACGAGAGCGGTATCGTAAATTTGGACAATGCCGAGGGGCCGGGGACTCATTGGGTGGCGTATGCGAAGAGAGGGTGTCGAGCTATATATTTCGACAGCTTTGGGAATCTTCGACCGCCGATGGAATTGGTAAAATATCTGGATAAGGATGCTGTGAAAATTGAATACAATCGAACGTCCTATCAGAAGTATGATCAGAGCAATTGCGGACAACTATGTCTACGCTTTCTACAAACGATCGGTGCCAAATTTAAGGATTGATTTCCCACCACTCTGATTCAGTACTGGTCGAGCAGTTCGGGCGGAATATGTCGTTAACATTCACTCTAACCGGCAAGAGTAGCACCCTCGCGGTGAGCTACTTTCCACCCATAGATTTGAGCAACGATGATTACGAGCTTGGTCTAACAACCTTTGAAACTTATCACACAATACCGAACATCGACTCGAGCAACGATAAATTCTACTTCATCGTAAACAACAGCCCCGACAGCGCTAATGAATACATTACGATTCCCCACGGCTCCTACGAACTAGACGCCATTGCCAAGTACCTGAAGCAGCGATTACTCGAGCGGTATCCTAAAAATCTTGGCGGCACCGATGACGACAACGATGACGGTGACAACGATCTGTATCCTATAGTGTTGCGTCCCAACAACAATACCATGAAAAGCGAGCTTTACTGTCGGTTCACCGTAGACTTTACAAAGCCCAACAACATTGGATCGCTACTAGGATTCTCGACGAATCGGGTATTAGCACCAGAACGATGGCACGAATCGGACGATCCAATTAATATCATGAACGTGAACATTATTCGCATAGAATGTAGCGTGACCGCTGGTGCGTACAACAATGGGAGGCGTGTACATACGATACATGAATTTTCTCCGAGAGTTCCACCAGGATATAAGATATCGGAAACGCCCGCACAGATCATTTACCTTCCAATCACCGCACGGGTCGTTACGGATCTGACGATACGCGTTGTGGATCAAGACGGACGGTTGCTTGATTTTCGAGGTGAAGAGATTACAATCAGACTGCACGTGCGAAGACGACAACGATAATACGTGTGGTGCGAAAGAAATGCTTGTATTGAACGACTCCAGAAACCCGTTTGTTCCAAGCGAAATTGTTTACAACACCAACAACTGCAACAGCTCTGATCACGCTAAAAAGAAGAGGCTCAGTGCTGCGAACGTTGCATTTTTGAAATCTTTGGGATTCATTGTGCGCATTTAAGTTGAAAAAAATGGCTGATATTCTAAGCATTGGAGGGAAGCCGACGTTTGATGATCGCATCGTCAAACTCGAGACTCACACATACAACCCATACGTCAACACAACGTTTGGATACAGCGATGAGATAAGAATACCGATACAACAGCAGGATTTATACACATTACCGTGTGAAAGTTTCCTCTATGTGGAGGGGAAATTGAAGATAAATAAGCCAAATGATGCGTTAACGGTGATGTTGGGAAATAATTGTGTGGCGTTCTTATTCGATGAGATTCGATACGAGCTGAATGGCGTGGAGATTGATCGCAACAGAAACGTTGGAATAACTAGCACGCTTAAAAACTATGTATCGCTGACATCGGACGAAGACAAAAATATGGAGAATGCCGGATGGGGCTTGAAACGACGCGATGGGTCAATAGTAAAAAATCATTTCAATTTTTGCATCCCACTCAAATATTTGCTAGGATTTTGTGAGAACTACAAACACATGATTATTAATGCGCGTCACGAATTGATTTTAATACGGTCGCGCAACGACAACAATGCTCTGATAGGATCATCGGTGTTGGAACCAGAAATTAAATTATTTAAACTACAATGGCGGATGCCTCATGTGACGCTGAACGACATTAATAAGCTATCGTTGCTACGTACTTTGGAAAGTGGACAAAACCTGAGCATTTGTTTTCAATCGTGGGATCTGTACGAGTATCCTATGTTGCAAAACACAAACAAGCATTCGTGGGCCGTAAAGGCATCCGCACAGCTGGAGAAGCCACGATGCGTGATCCTTGCTCTACAGACTGGTCGAAAGAATGTGACGAGCGAAGACGTTACTAAGTTCAACAACTGTAAATTGACTAATGTCAAACTTTTTCTCAACTCGGAATTTTACCCATACGATGACATGAACTTGGACTTTGACAAGAATAAGCATGCCATCTTGTATCACATGTATACGCAATTCGGTAAATCGTATTATGGACATAGTTGCAACGAGGCATTATTCACCGTGGCTGAATTTTTACAATTTGGTCCCATCGTGGTGATTGATTGTTCGCGACAAAATGAGTCGATCAAGAATGGCACCGTGGACGTGCGCATAGAATTCGAGTGTAAAGAGAATGTGCCGGCAAATACTACAGCCTACTGTCTGATTCTGCACGATCGGGTGGTTGAATACAATCCACTGACAAATGTAGTGCGCAAAATGAATTAAATTGCCACGCTACTTGCGCGCCATCTCCTGTGTCAAATTCATACAAATTTTCTTCGTGAAAATCGAGATGCTTTACGAGAAAGACTGCATTCTCCCGTCTGTCTCGGAAACGAACGGACCTCTAAATTGTACCGATAATGGCTGTACCAACATTCGTTGACCTGCAAGGGTTCATCGTCGATGGAAGATTTGTCGCGAAGGAAGTGGCTGTCCTACGCAAGGGAACAGTTCTCTCGCACTATATTTTTGGGAGTCCTATGTCACAATTCCTTCTTACGAAATCGGACAAATCAAGCATTCGGTGGTTGACGGCAAAACACCACGGACTACGGTGGAACGATGGAGACGTTCCGTACAGTATGGCTAAACAGCTAATTACGAAAGCTGTAGCTGATGCGATCGACGAAGAAGATGACACATCCCATATAGTATACGTTAAAGGGCTGCAGAAACGCGACTGGCTTGCGGATTTCCTCGACGAAAATACCAGAGCGGACGTAATCATCGAGACGCTGGACATTGACTACGAGGATATCAAATCCCTAAATAAGCTAAATGTAGTTGATACTCTGCGATGTGGCAGACACGCAAAGCACTGTGCCTTGCAAAATGTATTTAAAATATTCAACTGGTGGTCTAAACACCAGAGGGAAATGCTTAAATAAAATATAACCAATTTTTAATACATAAATGTTTTTTTTTCTTCACCCTCCCCAACCTCTTGCATGTACGCTAGATTAAGACGATAGTTTTAATTATTATGTAGAAACCGTTCGATTCGCGTTCAAAACCGTTCGATACCCGTTCAATACCGTTCGATACCCGTTCAAAACCGTTCAATACCCGTTCAATACCTGTTCAATACCCGTTCCATACCGTTCGATTCGCGTTCAAAACCGTTCAATACCCGTTCCATACCGTTCGATACCCGTTCAAAGCCGTTCGATTCGCGTTCAATACCTGTTCAATACCCGTTCCATACCGTTCGATTCGCGTTCAAAACCGTTCGATTCGCGTTCAATACCTGTTCAATACCCGTTCAAAACCGTTCAATACCCGTTCAATACCTGTTCAATACCCGTTCAATACCGTTCGATACCCGTTCAAAACCGTTCGATTCACGTTCCATACCGTTCGATACCCGTTCAAAACCGTTCAATACCCGTTCAAACCCGTTCAATACCCGTTCCATACCGTTCGATTCGCGTTCAAAACCGTTCGATTCGCGTTCAATACCTGTTCAATACCCGTTCAAAACCGTTCAATACCCGTTCAATACCTGTTCAATACCCGTTCAATACCGTTCGATTCACGTTCCATACCGTTCGATACCCGTTCAAAACCGTTCAATACCCGTTCAAACCCGTTCAATACCCGTTCCATACCGTTCGATTCGCGTTCAAAACCGTTCGATTCGCGTTCAATACCTGTTCAATACCCGTTCAAAACCGTTCAATACCCGTTCAATACCTGTTCAATACCCGTTCAATACCGTTCGATACCCGTTCAAAACCGTTCGATTCACGTTCCATACCGTTCGATACCCGTTCCATACCGTTCAATACCCGTTTAATACCCGATCGATTTCCGTTCAAAGTGGTACGATTTACGTTCGATACCAGTTCGATACCCGTTCGATTCGCGTCCAAAGCCGTTCAACATCGTTCAATACACGTTCAAAGTGATATGGTCTAGCTGAATGATGCGTCAAAGAAGAAGGGAAAGAAGACGCGTGTGAAAAAGGAGAGGATGAGCAGTGATGAAGATATGTGCTGGAGGATAATCAGCGAAAAAAAAAATGTAGGTGGGAGAACATAACTTTTGCAAAGCTATGCACTTCTCGGTTTCAAGATATGAGTTTAGATGCGAGAGCCTGGAGATGCAGCGAGACCATTTGCACTTCAAACTGTCAAAGCTAACAGTTCAGAACATTTTTTTGTGTGTGACAGTTTTTTGAGTTGAAATTTAAAAAGGGAATACAACGTATTGCACCCGAGTGGGATGAGGAGCCATGCTCCGACGTCTTTGAGGTATGTACTTTAAAATATATTTTAACATTTATCGCGTTTAACCGTTAAAATCGAGCGAGATCAAATCAGACGGCTGTTGTGTCAGTGTTATATCGTGGGTTCTATTTTCCAGAACTCGCCACCGCCAACGCCGACGCCGACGCCGTCACCATCGCCGTCACCGTCACCGTCGCCGTCGCCGTCGCCATCGCCGCCGCCACCTCCAATCGTATGTAATACTTTGTATTTTTTTTTCTTTTTTTCTTTTTTATCCGTTTTGAAGTATTAATATTATATCGACGTTTGTGTGTATGTTCTAGAACAACGACTTCCTCATGAGGCAGTTGGGGATGTTGGCGCGGCTCCTGGAGGACGTGGCATCTGCAGCCCCTAATCAGGAGGAGATGCGGCGACGGGCGGGATTGGCGGTCGGCCCTACCATGGCCGAAAGGTTGAGGCAACCGTGGGTGCCATACAGGCAGGTGGGGCCCCTGCGGCGACCGCGGCCTCCATCACCGCAAGGAACTGGGTGGATTGATGTCAGCAGGCCGCAGTCGCTGCAGGGGTGGGTGATGACGCCCCCGGGGTCATCATCGCCACCATCCATGATGTGGACGCCGGGGTCGTCATCATCTGCCACACCACCCTGGTGGCCTCCGTCGACACCGTCCTCGCCCCCATCGCACAATGGTCTCAAATCCCGAAAACGTGGCCAAAAGGTCGAAAATGAACTTTTAATTTCGGGATTTTTAGCCGTTGGGTTGGGTACAGTGATAATCTGGCCATAAAATACCGGCAAGGGAAACGGCAAAATGTTTATGGTTTGACCGGTAAGTCAATTCAAAGTTAACCTCTGTTATTGAAACGTTTTCTGTGCGCGCCGATACAAACTCGAACACCGATTTTGAAAGTCAATAACTCCTGAAAGAGTTCATCAATTTCCATTGCGAAAAATGGATACTACTCCACGAAGTAAGTAGAATATTTGTTTACTCTTAAGTAACCGTAACTGTTAGCGTTTAGGTTGTACGACTGCAAAATTACTTGGAGAACGTAGAAGCAAAACTTGGCCCACGTATTTTATAAATTTAGTTGAAAAGTTGTAACTTCCACGAACTTCCACCGAAATTTTTGTTCTGGCCTATTGCTAATGCTTATACCTTGCAAATTTTTAAAAAATTGACTGCCACTAGGTGCCACCCTGCTCATACGAGAGTAAAATTGCTCGCCTCAACGAGTTTGAACTATTTGACGATTTTGTAACATTTAGATGACATTTATTATACATCCTGATGGTACAAAGTTGTACAAGAATGATTTGACTTTAACGTGTGACTTTAATAGCGAAGACAATATTTTATAAATCTTTCCTTGAAAAAGGTCTAAACCACGGACCGAAACGTCGGGAAATTATTAAATTTAAAAAAAATTGAAAATTAGCTATTAAACTTGTAAAACTGACCGAACCAGTGCGCCGAAAACACTAAATCGTTTTATTATAAAAATACGGTCGATATTTAAATTACTTTATTAAGAATGATTTTCTCTGCTTCTTATTTATCGCCAGAAACGGTGAATTTGTTACTACAGCCATCCATAAATGCGGTAATAGATACGGATGATTGCTCCGAAATAGACATATTGTCTGATGATGACTCAGATAGCTCAGAAGAAAACTCGGACACGGAAATTTCATTTTCATAATATGTTTATCGATTATTCTTGTTTACTATTTGTATTTGTGTAATATTTATTGTTGTCCGTCATATTATATTCGCCATTTTCTTTTTTAAAGTTTCAAGTTTAGATTCGTAATCAGCGACCCCAAAAACCCCAGAGTACCGATTTTTGCCTAAATTGAATAATATTTGAGCTTTTGGCCACGTTTTCGGGATTTGAGACCACTGTGCATCGCCGTCCTCGCCGCTGTCGCCCCCATCGCCGACGCCGTCCTCACAGCCGTCCTCGCCGCCGACGTCGTCCTCACCGTCTTCGCCGCCGTCCTCACCACCGCCGACGCCGTCCTCACCACCGCCGACGCCGTCCTCACCGTCTTCGCCGCCGTCCTCACCACCGCCGACGCCGTCCTCGCCCCTCGAGTGGTTCGGGGGAATCCTAACACCGCGACCGTCACCGCCCCTCGATCCGCTCAGGGGGCTTTTGATGCCACCACCGCTGCAGCCCCCCGAGTGGTTCGAGGGGTTGTTGCCACCATCGCCCCCATCGCCACCACCCGAGTGGGCGGAGGGCGAATTTACGCCGCCGCCGTCGCCCCCATCGCCACCACCCGAGTGGGCGGAGGGCGAATTTACGCCGCCGCCGTCGCCCCCATCGCCACCACCCGAGTGGGCGGAGGGAGAATTTACGCCGCCGCCGTCGCCCCAATCGCCACCAAGGCTATATGTTTTTCAATTTTTTATTTTATGTTTTTATTCTTTTTTTATTTTTTATGTTTTTTTACTATTTTCATTGTAACAATATATATATTTTTAAAACATATTTCATTGCACCGTTTCATTTACCCTCCTTCTCTCCTCGCCACGCTGCCTCTTTCCCTCCTTTCAAAGGAAGAAATTTCCGACGGTGGGTCCGGCCTGGAGAGGTCTCCGCGGCCGCTCGGCCCGGAGTGATCCCCTCCACGATCGCGGCTTCCCCCACTCCGCGGCTCGTGCGCGCGCAACCGTCCTTCCACTCCCCGCAGGCCCCGCGTCCATGTTTCCCTCCGCCGCGCTCCCCCGCGCGCCCTCACTTCCCCCCGCCCCCGCGCTCCCCTCAGAGGACCTGAGTTAGAACTCTCCTAGCCTTACTACTATCGCCGGTCTGCCGTATCAGTGCGGGGAACTAACGCGGGGGTGGACGGTCAAATAGGTAAAATTTCTAGCGTAATAACGTCATTCTTGCAGTTCTGAAATTTCATATACTTATTGTTTACGCATTTAATGAACGATATGCAAAATGGCAGACCACCAAGTGGGAGATAAGATCTTGGTAGACGTCGATGAAAAGCGTGATACGTGGCTCGCGCGCTAGTGTAAGTGAGAAACAGATGTATACTTTTCTCTTACACTAGCGCGCGAGCCACGTATCACGCTTTTCATCGACGTCTGCCAAGATCTTATCTCCCACTTGGTGGTCTGCCATTTTGCATATCGTTCATTAAATGCGTAAACAATAAGTATATGAAATTTCAAAACTGCAAGAATGACGTTATTACGTTAGAAATTTCACCTATTTGACCGTCCACCCCCGCGTTAGTTCCCCGCACTGATACGGCAGACCGGCGATTTCATATTCGGCACCACTAATCCAACAGTTTTAAATAAGAACTGTGACTGCATTGAGTCACGTTGACCCCTATGTAGCCAGCTCTTAGACTAGTACATATGGGCCGTTATTTTTGAAAGTGGTATTATAAGTAAAAATGTTAAAGAAAATTAGCGATTTTTTAGCTACAGATCGACTTATACCACGTTCAATAATAATACACAAACATTCAACATAACTTACTTTCGCCATATTTTTTCGCAATTTCTCCGCCTCCTCCTTCTCCTTCTCTCTCTCTTTCTTCTCCACCTCTCTCTCTTTCTTCTCCACCTTCTCTCTTTCTTCTCTCTCTTTCTTCTCTCTCTTTCTTCTCCCTGTTCAAAGTTTCTTCCTCCTCAGACACCGTCGGGAGGGCATCTTTCATCTGGAAATGAAATGATGGATGTATTATTTTATGGCAAATGGTAAGATTGTACACAGAGATGGGCAAGAAATTATTTCAAATAAAAAATTGATTTCGAATAGAAGACAAAAATTTTATTCGAGACTCATAAATAAATATAAAAATAACTCTGGGTTATTTTTATTTGATGACAAATAAAGATAAAGTCTCTTTTATATGATACGTTATTTAAATATTTTTTTATTTAAATAACGCCCATCTCTGATTGTACAGCGTGATTTTCTCGCTAGACCCTTCAAAGACAATGCCGCGAATAAGCCGCGCCTGGCTGAGTTTCGTGGAAGTGACGAATTTCACGTTCTGCATTTCTCATCACGACGTGCGTTACGAAAAGAAGCACGTTTCAATTTTCTTACGAAAAGTAGAAAAATGTCCCCGAAGAATAGCACGTTTTGGATTTTACAGCAGACTACAGAAACTATCACGTTTTAGCGCGTGGTCAGTTTAAAATGAAAATATGAAAATTTTAATCACGTGGCAAACCGTTCAAACGTGTTAGTTTTCGTAAGAAAATTGACACGTGCTACAGTATTTCCTCGCTGTAGGCTCGCTGGTCGGGACCGGCGTTGAACCCACATCCTGAATAGCGCCCTAATTCCGAGTGTTCGTTTCTCGCTTCTTTCTGGCCGAAGGGTGGAGCGAGATGGAACGCTTTGCGTGCGCGGCGAGTGTGCGCGACGGGCGCGAACCCTCAGATGGAATCGTGCCTGCGTCAAAATTTTGCGAAACGGTTCCCGTGCTCACACGTGGGCACATGACCATTGCGCACGCCCGTCGCGCACGCAAAGGACGCAGTGTCACGGCGTCCGAAAGACGGAGCGAGACAAAACATCAACGCGTCGTTTGTTTCGTACCGCCCTTGCTCGCTTCCAGTGCCTCTCGCTCGCTCTCGTTCCATCTCGCTCTCGCCTTCGCCGGACAAGAGTGAGACAGAAGTGGTGGGGATAGCGAAAAACCCACATCGTGTACACCAAACCGAGTCCACAATGAGACAATACTGTACTTATCGTAACTGGCGTCAATCGATGTGGTGGCGATGAAAATGGTACCACGCTAAGTTCATTAAAAATAGTCCGATTTACATGACATGATTTTAATCGGGAGAACGCCAAGAATTCATTAGTATTACTGCCATATCGATGCAACGAAGAATAAAGATTTTTTTAATACGCCGTAATGAATCTCGTCACGAGCTTTGACGTCCACTAGCCAGAGAATCACTCTGTATAATAGTATACAATATAATACTTACATTTTCTAGATTCTGCATTGTTGTAGATTGTCGTTCCTTGCCTGGCTGTAACGGATTGACGGGCAGGAATCGGCAGGCCCCCGTACCGCTGATGGAGGGGGAAACACCTACTGAGCGGTGGTTATGTGTGCATGACTGAAGCAGGCGCTGAAGCAGGCGCAGTTCATGCACACTAACCACCGCTCCTGTAGGTGTTTCCCCCTCCATGAGCGGTAGGTCGAGCCCCGCCGATTCTCGGTTATTTAGGAGCCCGCGACTATCCCCACAATTTCTTGGAATTCTTTTGTCGAGAGTGAGAGAATCCGAGAACGAGCGAGAACGGATAAAAAAGTCAAGCTATGCGTGCGCCAGAGATGGGCATTATTACCTATTGAATACTTCAATCATGGGGATTCAACTATGATTGTCAACGATATTACACATAAAATTTATTTGCAGAATTGAAAGTCCCGTTTCGTTAAAAGTAATGCAATTTAAATTGGTGTCACTTTCATATTGATCCGATGAAAAATAAAGAAATTCACTTTCCGTATAATCGATCACACATCGCCAATCAACTCCAGTCGCCAGTTTAGACGGCTGAACGATACAATGTCGCTCGGCTCGGGGCTCGCGCGGCAACGATCAAAGGCTCTCGCGAGTCTCGAGGCTCGCCAAGGTTAGTCGAGCTACAATCGACTAAAATACGATTGAATACGAGAACACTGTTCATTCATCATGATTGAATCCCCATGATGGAAGTATTCAATCATGGCCAACGATTAGGGTTGCCATCCGTACTTTAAAATAAAGTATCTTACATTATTATAGGTAAATGTACTTTATACTTTTGAATAACAATAAAGTACGCGAAAATACTTTATTTCACAATTAATGATATTACGTGAAACGTAACGCAATATTATTATCTTCTATCTTTTCCTGCTACTTGAGCATTTACTGAGAGAGTTTTCTCTGTCATGAATGTGAAGTGGCGGGATGAAAGAAGCAAGGCCTCTCTCAATCTAATAAAAAACGAATTATTTATATATTTCAATATGAATATTGAGTGCAATGATGCCATTGAGATATTTCAAAATAATAAAAATTTACTCTATAATGCTAAAAGCAATAGAAAATATGCTTGAAAGAAATAAAAACTAATAAGATTAAAATGTACTTTTAATTTGTTGAGCGGACTTTTTTGTATACCCCACAAAAACAAATGTACGTTATTTTTCTGTAAAAAAATGTGGCAACCCTACCGAGGATTGAATCCCCTTCATTTCAATCATGAGCGCTTCGATTAAAAACTAACTCGGGTTAGTCTTATTCGTGAGTCTTCAAATAATTTTCTGCCCATCTGTGGCGTACGCGGCGCACAGTGGAGTATTTGGCCCTAAAAGCTGGCCAAAAGTCGATTTGAAAAATTTTGTCCAAACTGAAAATTTTTTTTTCCTGATATAGTTGAATGTATGAAGAACAATGTGGCAATATTGTTTTTTTTATTTATTCACACGTAAAGAGTTATTATTTGTTAGAAGTGAAGAGTTTTCATAGTACACGTTTCTCTCTTGATCAGTCTCTGAAACACCGTTCGCTAAACAGTCATTTTTGTATGTCGTAAACAAATTATGTCATTCTTTTCTTACAGAAGCGGTTCATGTAGATATGTACTATACTTTCAGATGATATTTACTTTCTTATTACCTATCTTTTTGTGATTATTGATGTTTGAAAATCACGAATAATTCAGTGAGGTATATTACAGTTCGAACATTTCATTAATGATTTTGTTATATTTAGGTGTGAGATCGAGTGTTTCTTTTGGTGTCATTAAATTGAGTAAAGGTTTCTCTTTACAATAGAAAAAAGATTGGCTGCCTATTCGTGCCATTTTGGTTTTCCGAGCATTTTCTTTGTCGCAACGCACTGAGCAATCACATGGCATGTCGCGTTGCGTTCGCGTTGTCCACTGCTAACTGTACTTTTACACCAGTTTATTATTACTATACGCACTGGTCGTTGTTGATGGTTTACTGATCATGTGTAGTGTTAAAACCATAATTCATTTTATAAATATTTTATGCATCTGCTTATGTACTAACACCCATAAACGTCTGCAAATCCCAGAACCTTACAGTAAGACATGTAATGCCAATAAACGTATAAAACCAACAGATGTGACATAAACTCAAACATTATGTTTTATTGTTAACTGTATTAAATGATCACACTATATCCTCACATGAAACCATTGTATTTCTTGACACATATGTAACTCAGAATACGAAAATCTCAATACGAGGAATGACACAATAAAATAAATCTTGTAAATAAATCAACTTATTTCTAAATTTTTTTACGTCCTGTGCATATTTTTGTAAAATTCTATGAAATAATTACGTTGCGTCACTTCTAACTACATTTGGCTGCATTTAAACGAAACAAATAATTTTCCCCAGCTTTTAGGACCAAATACTCCACGGCTAGCCGTGGACATCATCATCTGATTGATCTCGAATTATTTTATTGTGACACAAATATATTTTTTGAGATCAATAAAGTATTTCTGTTTTTCATTAAACAACAAAAAATAATTTTGGCCAATTTTCTGCAATTATTGACGCCATATTGGAGCTGTCATTTTGAATTTTGATGTTTTGACATCAGATTCAAAATCAGCGACCCCAAAAACCCCTATATACCAAGTTTGAACAAATTCTAAATTATCTAGAATTTTGGCCAGCTTTTCAGGCCAGTCTCGCTCCGTCTTTCGGACGCCGTGTCACTTCGGCGCACGCAAAGCGTTCCATCTCGCTCCCCCCTTCGGCCAGAAAGAAGCGAGAAATGAATACTCGGAATTAGGGCTCTGCTCACGATGTGGGCTCAACGCCGGTCCCGACCAGCGAGTTCTCAGGGAGACAATACTGTATTAATGTAACTAAAAGTTGTATTTCCGAATATTTTGTATATAAACAATTGTAAATTAATATTGTATAAATATTAATATACCCCGCTTGTATAAAGCGGGGTGGTGGGGTATTAAGGAAAAGAATAGAAAGTCTTGTGGTATTTTTTTCGTAGCAGTCTTCATAGATTAAAATCTTAGACGCTCATTATTAGTCGAAATGTGTAGAGCAAAGAAAGATGCTTTTTTTTCTAAATCTTCTATCCGTTATTTTATCAACAGACGCGGTCGCGTCTGGAAGCTAATTCCCCCTTCCCCTCTACCCATAGGCACACTGAGCGACCATGTCTCTATACACGAAAGATAGCCTTATTATCTTATTTTATGACACAGTGCCGGTGTTTTTACATGATTAAGCGAATCATTTTTTTTCTAAAAGATATAAGATTTATTCGGAATTAATAGTTATAAAAATGATACTTTTAGGATTACGAGGTATGACGTCACGTTTTACTCCTCCACTTGACGACAGTAGGTGTCGCCTCGAAAGCATAATTTATAATAAATGTCACTTGGCTGTCATTCAATCATAACCTGCTAAGTGTTAGTTGTTAACATTTTTGAAACGTCACGATGGTACAGAAGATCTCGCGCGATAGCGGCGGGAGGTTCATAGGAGGCAAATTTTTGCAAAAGTGAGAGCGAATTTTAATGTCGCCGGGCTTCGATGGGGTTCGGATGCGATGCGCGGTTGGCAGTGGCTCGTCGATCGCAAGGCCGGGGAGAAACAGGAGAGAAGCGATGCGTGGTTGCGAGGAGACGGCCGTTTGCTCGCGTTGTAAGAAAGCGATAGACCGTACCTGGGATATTTCAAAGTCTTTGTGTACCAACCAGAGTATTACCATTTATATTTTAATAAAACTCTAACAGTTCAGAAGTGGGATACACACACGTGCGAAGCTAATTTTCCAATACATTCTTGTGAATACAAGTGTGTGTGTGTTGTGGAAACGGCGTAGTGCAGCCCTTACGAGTGGGTAAGATGCCATATAAATCAAGAAAACGGGATCTTGGCAAGCGGTCAAAAAAGGCTTGTCGAGATAGCGGGCGGAAGTGGTCACTTTCATCTCGTGAGGAGAGTCGATCAAGGACGCCGGAGGTTCGAAATAAGGAAAGATACAGAGAATCAAGCAGCGGGGGACGACACCGCTCGAGGAGTCCGCACGTTCGGAGGGTACGTGGAGCCAACGCGTCGAAGCGTCAGGGAACACGCAGCAGGAGTCGATCGAGGGAATATCGACCGGATGAAGAAGCGAGCAGAAATCTGGGTAACGGTACCTCGACATCGGGTGAGTCCGATATTGCAAGGTTGACTTCGGCGTTGACAGACGCTATTAGAATGGGTTCGAGATAGTCTAAACGTCATGCGAATGAGAGAGTCATACCAGAGTTCGATCCGGAGAAAAGAGACTTGTCAGTGTTGGAATGGTTAAAAAAAATTAATGAGTTTGCTAAAGTATTTAATTGGGACGATACCGATAAAGTCTTTTTCGCTGCAATTAAATTACAAGGTATGGCACGAAAATGGTATGATGGACTCACGAGCTCCCCTGTGACTTGGAATGAATTTTCGAGAGCGATCATCCAGCAGTTTTCCGGGGAGGAAAATTTCGGAAAACTGTGGGAGGCGGTTGCCTTGTATAAGAGTATTCCGGGCCAAAGTTTACAGGCGTATTGTTTCGAAAAGATAAAAAGAATAAACAAGTTAAATTTAGAAGTTCCCGAAGAGAAAATTGTCGAATTGATTGTACACGGTATACAGGACGATCAAATAAGAATGAGTTTGACTACGGCTAGGAAGAATACAATTCCAGAACTTACGCGGTGTCTAGAATCACTTACGGCAGAGATAGCTAGTAGCGCGAAACCGGCAAAGGACAGGAAACGGTTCGCACCTCAGGAAGGAGCGAAAGATAAGGCTAAACGTTTCGATTCGGAAGCATGTTTCCGCTGCGGGAAAAGAGGGCATAGGAAAATTAACTGTCCAGATTTAGGAAATAAAGAAGTAAAGGGGGATAATAGAGGGTCGAAAGGGCAAGACACAGCTAGAAACGTGGAAAGTTCCGCGGATTCGACTGACAAAAACAAATTAATAAAATGTGGGTATTGTAGTATTCCGGGTCATACAGAAAATCAGTGCTATAAGAAACAGCGTAAAGAGAGTAAAGGGAAGGGTGAGAAAAATGCATGACTGCCTGAGGAGGGCGCACCGACGTCGGGCGTAGACCACGAAAGTCCGTCGGCTCAGGTGCTAGAGGTCAAGACAGGGAACGTGAATAGACCAGTGAAGAAATGCTTCTTAGGGAGGGAACAGAAATTATGTACGATTGATTTAGGTAGGGATTGTTCGATAATTCGCGAAAGTGTAGCTCGACAACTGAATCTAACCTTCAAAGAAACAAAAAAAAAAACGTTAAGCGGATTCAATAATTCGTTAGTCGTACCAATAGCTTGGTCGAAAATCAATATCCTTATTGATGATATACGATTTAAAATAAAAGTATTGATCGTGGCGGACGCTCAATTGTCGAAAGAGATCATTATCGGCCGGGACGTTTTACGCAAGGCAGGGGTCCAGGCGATATCGGATTCTTCCGGTGTAACATTTACTATAAATGACCTAGTCCTAGACAATATGAACAACAAGCTAGGGGTTGATATGGTTGATCTCAGTGATAGGAGGCCTATAGTGGAGGAAGATATTCGGGATAGCGATCTCGATGTTGAAAGGCTGGCTCAGTTGATACAAGTATTGAACAAGTACAGGAGCTGTATTTCGTTTAATTTCGCGGAGTTAGGCCGAACAACGGCCGGCGAACTGAAAATTGAATTGACAGACGATGCACCGGTCTTCCATAAACCATACCGTTTATCAAAAACCGATAGGGATAAGGTTAAGGATTTAGTAGCGGAGTTGGAAAGGAATGGTATTATCCGTGAGAGTACATCGCCTTACGGTAGTCCGGTGATACTTGTTAGGAAAAAGAATGGTGAGATTCGTATGGTAATAGATTTTAGAGCTCTTAATCGGAAAACCAAGGTTATGAAGTTCCCGTTGCCGATTATCGAGGACCAAATAGACTAGCTTGGCAGTAAAAAAATATTTACTACACTCGATTTGAAATCGGGGTTTTATCAGGTTCCCATATGTCCCGATTCAATAGAAAAAACCGCGTTTGTTACCCCGGACGGACAATGGGAGTTCTTGCGTATGCCGTTTGGGTTAGTTAACGCCCCTCCAGTGTTCCAAGCAATGATTAAACGAGTGCTTAAAGACCTTGCACTTGTATATATGGATGACATATTAATTCCGTCCGAGACTATGGGGGAGGCGTTTACGCAATTGGAAGAAGTTTTAAAAGCTTTGAGAGCGAATAACCTGACGCTGAATTTGGACAAATGCAGATTTTTCCAAAAGAAGATCGATTATCTTGGTCGTGAAATCTCAGAAGAAGGAGTGCGTCCGGGGGTAAATAAAGTTGAAGCTGTTTTGAAAGCGGCCGATCCTTCTAATGTAAAACAGATTCGGCAATTCTTAGGGCTTGCCGGTTATTTCCGTAAATTCATTCAGGGATTTGCTCGTCGGGCGGCTCCACTAACAGACCTTTTACGTAAGAACGTCCCCTGGAGCTGGGGTCAGAGAGAATCTGACGCGGTTGCGGAAATAAAGCGTGCTTTAGTGGATAGGCCTATTCTAGCAATATATGATCCCATGCTACCAACGGAGGTGCATACAGATGCTAGTGCGGTTGGATTAGGTGCCATTCTGTTTCAACGACACGGGAATGAGAAACGAGTAGTCGCTTATTACAGCCGTAAGACCACTCCCGAGGAGCGGAAATATCATTCGTATGATCTAGAGACATTAGCGGTCGTTGTAGCATTAAAAACATTTAGGGTGTACCTATTAGGAATCCAATTCACCGTGGTAACCGACTGTAGCGCGATTCGTGCTACGGCGTATAAAAAGGATATCCAGCCTAGGGTAGCTCGCTGGTGGGTGTACTTGCAGGACTATAACTTCGATATTGTCTATCGTCCGGGTGCAAAGCTGGCCCACGTAGATTATCTGAATAGAAACCCTGTAGAGTGCGGTGCTATTGATATAACAGAGACGGAATGGATTAAGGTGGCACAAATACAGGACCCCAACCTCGAGGTCATTCGGCAAATATTAGCCGAGGGCGACCTACAGCCCAGTACAAAACAATACTTTGATAAGTACGTCCTCAAAGCTGGTGTCATATTTCGGAAAACGGAAAAGGGTAATAGATGGGTTGTGCCCAAAATGTCACGATTTAACGTAGTAAGGTATTGTCACGATGAACAAGGGCATTTTGCTCTAGAAAAAACATTAGAGAAAGTACAGGAAAATTATTGGTTTAAGGGGATGAGAAAATTCGTGTCCAAGTATGTTCGGTCATGCCTCAATTGTCTTTATTATAAAACTGCGGGTGGTCGAAAGCCGGGGCTGTTACACCCTATTGAGAAAGTTGCAATACCATTCCACACGATACATCTCGATCACGTCGGTCCGTTTGTTCGAAGTCGGCGTAAAAATACACAAATTCTAACCATTGTTGATGGCTTCACAAAGTTCTGTTTACTCGAACCCGTTCGCGATACGTCGGTTAAGGAGGTCTTGAAGGCCCTGAGCCAACTTATTGCGATTTTCGGGGTACCGTCCCGCGTCATCAGCGACAGAGGATCGGCCTTTACGTCTCATACGTTTAAGGCCTTTTGCGAGGAGCACGGAATAAAGCATGTGCTTAATGCTGTAGCCACACCACGCGCAAATGGTCAGTGCGAAAGAATGAATCGAACTCTCCTGAGTTCTCTTGCAGCCACTTGTGCGGGCGAGACAGAGGATTCATGGGACGAAAAGGTGAAAAAGGTCCAAAGTGCGATCAACTGCACTACCAATCGGGCGACCAGAAAATCGCCTACGCAGCTCCTGTTTGGATATCAGCCGCGTAGTATGGCGGATGCGAGGCTGTTGGCTCAAATCCAGGACACCCTGGACCAGGTCGATCTCCAGGAGATGCGCGACGCGGCGAAGGCTGCTACGGACGTCGACCAGGCAGAGCAAAAAAGGCGGTTTGATGTGAGGAGGTGCAAACCTCCCAAGTACGTAGTAGGAGACGTGGTCATGGTGGCATCAAACCCTGGGGCAACCGGAGGGAGCAAGAAGCTGTTGGCAGTGGCAAAGGGTCCCTACAAGGTTACCGCGGTTTTACCCAATGACCGGTATGAGGTACACGACTTGCGGGATCTGAAGAAGTCCCCTAACAGTCGCAGCGTGGTAGCCGTTGACAGCATGCGGAGATGGGTCACGTTTGATGCCACTCAATAAGCAGGGTGAGTCGAAGAGGAGCTACGGTCGCTGCAGTTGTCATACGACGAGCCTTATGTTGGTCGGAGTCCGTGGCTTTGAGGAGTAATTCTGGGTCAGAGTTACGTTCGATGATAAGCGCGGGCGAGGCCGGGACCCAGGTCGAGTCCAGGTATTCCATGTATGGAGCGTGGTCGACTCCGTATTAGGTGGAGGCCTGGGCGGAGACCAGGACCAGAAGTAGTCGGAGTCGGGATTAGCACGGAGTTGAGGAGGCTGGTCGCCCACTCAGCTGGTTGGTGCCCCTGGCAAGGCTAGCGACCGTAAGAAATGCTGCAAACGATCCTTAGGACGTCCAGCCTATCCGTATCCAAAATGACGTATCTCGTGTGTTTGTATCGGGTCGAGCCGTGGATACCACGCAGAACTGATCACTCTGGAGTGTTGGTCATCGCCCGAGTCGATCAAACATCACGGTATTATGCATCCCTGAAAATGCTAATCGAGTTGGACTTTGTATATTGTTACAGGATAGGCCTGCTCAAGGAGACGTCGAGGGCGACGGCTTGGTCAGTTTGGCCGAATGAGAGCGAATTTTAATGTCGCCGGGCTTCGATGGGGTTCGGATGCGATGCGCGGTTGGCAGTGGCTCGTCGATCGCAAGGCCGGGGAGAAACAGGAGAAGAAGCGATGCGTGGTTGCGAGGAGACGGCCGTTTGCTCGCGTTGCAAGATAGCGATAGACCGTACCTGGGATATTTCAAAGTCTTTGTGTACCAACCAGAGTATTACCATTTATATTTTAATAAAACTCTAACAAAAGATTCAACAACACGCATCTGAATTTCTTTTAGCATTATGCAGTAATTTACAAGGGCTCCAAAAAATAGTTCAATTTGAAATAACAACATATGTACACTGCAGAACATGTTCTCATAATGAAACAACCACTACCAGCCATTATATTCTCCCCTTGACAGTTAAAGAATTGTGTTTAAAGTCAAAGAAAGGTATACCTTTACAAGATTATGTTAAGAATTAAAAAATTTATAATTGATTTATAATTGATAAAGTAATAAATTTCTTAATTAATAAAATTAAAAAATTATGAAAAAAGTGATGAAATCCCCCCCATAAACATGACTCATGTATGAAAGAAGCTAATTCCCTGTAATTCACGAAAAAAGTTCGCACGCAAAGATTGTGAAATCATCTTTGCTAATTCCAATTCGCACGCAAAGATAGTGAAATCAACTTTGCTAATTCCAATTGTATGCATTCTTGTTCTCCGTTCGAACACTGATTCCTCTGTCACTTTTTATACTTGACATTCCTTTATTGGCCACAAATCAATTCAGTGCTCAGATTTTGAGCTTCGGTTTTAAGGAATTAGCGGGCGTGGCCTGTAGTTGTCCCCTAAACTTTTTTAAGAGGGACACCTTCTGCTAAAAATGTCCTTTGAAAATCGTTTTACGATGGAAAATAATTAAAACTTGGTAGAAACTAATTTAAACGAATCAAAGTTGGTAATAGATTACTAGCACATTCAGCAACCTGCACTAGTGATATGAAACATTTTGTTTTTAGTCGACTTCATAGTTTTTTCTTATATAACGCCCGCTAATTCCTTAAAACCGAAGCTGAAAATCTGAGCACTGAATTGATTTGTGGCCAATAAAGGAATGTCAAGTATAAAAAGTGACAGAGGAATCAGTGTTCGAACGGAGAACAAGAATGCATACAATTGGAATTAGCAAAGTTGATTTCACTATCTTTGCGTGCGAATTGGAATTAGCAAAGATGATTTCACAATCTTTGCGTGCGAACTTTTTTCGTGAATTACAGGGAATTAGCTTCTTTCATACATGAGTCATGTTTATGGGGGGGGGGGGGGGTATATAAAAATGACCATGTTTCCGAATAGTCATGCAACTGCTGAAACCTTTCTTTCGCCGACATTAAACAGGTGTCCAGCAATTCATTAAAAAATTCTATTTCGATTTTTTTCTGTGGGGATTGAATGGGTTCATCCGTGGCCATTTCACCAGCCTGACATTTTATGCGTCGTACGCGTTTCATCGGTGTAAAAGCAGGTTCGACAACATTGCATCTACAACAAGGTCATTAGCGACTATTGACTCGGTTTATTTGTTTAAAACGGGCGCTCGGTTAAAAATTGTGGGACGGCTCGTAGGATAAAGCGTGTGGTTCATAGGTCGTCGAGGATTCCGGTAGTCTTGCAGAATGATATCAGTGTGTTTTGGTACGAGGTTGAGGTATTTGCCTCGTTGAGGTTGTTCGAGATATTTGATCCTCTTCTTTCTTGGTTGAACTTCCTGCAATCGAGGATGACGTGGTTGGCGGTTATAGGAATATTGCATGTTTCACATATCCTGGGGTGGCTGTTACTGAGAAGGTGTGAGTGTGATAGTTTGGTGTGTCCAGTTCTTATTCTAGTTATTGCGACTTGTTGCTTTCTATTGAATTCCGGATTAGTGGTTAGGTCATAGAAGTTATTGATTGATTTATGGATTGGGCTTGCTTTGTATTTTCTCCATGTGTGATTCCAGTCCTGCTTCCACAGTGATTTAATGTGGTTAGTAATGTCCACGGAGGTGTTGAATATAGATTGATCGACCACTTGCAGGGTAGATGCGATTTTCGCTTCCAGATCAGCCATGACATTTCCGTAGATATCCTTATGGGAAGGGACCCACGCTATGATTATTATTTTGCCAGCTTTAACTAATTTATCGCATATTTCTTGGATTACTATATGCATTTCCGTGGTTTTCTTCGTGCTTTGGGTTTTTAGAACAGTAGACAGTGAGTCCGAGAAGATGATGATTTTGTTGTATGGAGAGTTGTCAATGTAATTTAACGGCGCGAGAATTGCGTACGTTTCAGCTGTTAGAGTACTATTAAAGTGGTTTAGGCTGTGTTTTATTGTGTCTTTTTGGGTGAAAACTGCCGCTCCTGTTCCAACTTTATTCTTCGAGCCGTCGGTGAAGATATGGGTGAAATCAGGATATTTATCACATAGGGTATTGAACTGTCTTTTCCATTCCTCTACCGTTAACTTTTCTTTTTTGTTTATTTCAAGTGATAGTTCGAGGATAGGTGTATTTAGTGCCCATGGGGGGACATTGTGGAACCTTGTTTTTTCCATATCCGGTAGGGTATATTCGAGTTCGTTTAGGTAGCTTTTAATTCTTTGGCTCGGGGTTGATTTGCAGGCGTGGTATTTTGCTTGATGCTGGTTCCTCAGGGAAATGTCCCTGTGAATAATCGGGTTTGTGGATGTCAAGGCTCTTACTGCATACTTTATACTTAACAGTTTTCTTCTGTGTTGCAGCGATGTTTCGCCAGCTTCGATCATAATGCTTCCGATGGGGCTTGTGTGGAATGATCCCGTTGCTATTCTTAGCCCTGTATTGTGGATTACTTCCAGTTTTCTTAGTTCCTTCGGTTTGGCAGAGTTGTAAATTACAGATGCATAATCTAGTTTAGACCGGACAATCGCTTTGTATGCTTGTAGAAGGACGGTTTTGTCTGCACCCCAGTTGTTGTGTGCTAGTGCTTTAATTATTTTGATTCTCTGCTTACAGTTATCGGTAAGGTTGTTTATGTGTTTGTTCCATGTAAGCTTAGAGTCAAAGAATACTCCTAGGAGTTTTGTGCATGTAACCACTCGTAGTTGGTTTGTTCCAAGTTTCAACACAGGTGTATGGTTTTCGTGGCGGTTAGAAAACACGATACACTCCGTCTTAGTGGGTGAAAATTTAAGACCATTATTTGTGGACCACCCATGTAGTTGGTTGAGAGCCAGTTGTATCATATGTTGGGAGGGGTTGACAGATTTCCCTTTACATAGGATGGTAATATCATCTGCAAATACCCGTGTGATAACTGGGGGGTTAGTGATTTTGCAGGCATTGTTAATAATTATTAGGAATACTGTAACACTGAGTACTGCGCCTTGTGGTACACCATTTTCTATTGCGGTATTCTGTGATAAGGTGCCATTAAACCGCACTTGTATACTTCTGTTATATATAAAGTTTTTTATGAAATTCCATATATTGCCGCAGATCTCTATTTCTTGTAGTTTGACTAGGATTTGGTGTCTCCAGACCATATCGTATGCCTTTTCAATGTCTAGACTGACTGCCAAGACGTGTTGGTTGTTGGCAAAGGCTTCACAGATATGAGTTTCCAGATTGACGAGGTGTGATGTGGTAGAGTGTCCCACTCGGAATCCAAATTGGTTAGGTGCAATAAGTTTATTATGCTCGAGAAACCATCTTAACCGGGCATTGATGATTTTTTCTAGAATTTTACACGTGTTACAGGTTAGGGCAATTGGTCTGTAGCTGTCAGGTTTAGTGGGGTCCTTGCCGGGTTTGGGTACCGGGACCACAGTGGCTTTGTTCCATATTTTTGGAAAGGTGTTGTTTAGCCATATAGTGTTAAATAAATCGAGGAGTGTTTTTATGCCGATGGTAGGTAAATTTTTAATCAAGTCGTTGGGGATATTGTCAGGCCCTGGGCTGGAGCTTTTAAGGTTTTTTAGTACTTCATTGAGTTCGCTTATTGAGATGGGAGCGTTGAGGTATGGGTACTTGGTATCGTTGGATCCAATGATTTCTTTTCTCTCTTGTTCTAGTTTGTGTCGTCTAAAATCTTCGGAATAGTTCGCAGAGCTGGAGTTTTTTGAGAACGTTGATGCAAGGATATTTGCAATTTCTTCTGGGTTACTTATAATGTCGTCGCGGTTATTGGTGATGAATTGCGTACTACCGGCTTTCCGGTTACCTCTGAACGCATTTATTTTGTTCCAAATTTCTTTGGTTTTGGTGCTGTTAGTTATGGTTGAAAGATAGTTGGTCAAACTATTTCTTTTACTTTCTTTTATGGTTTTCCTGGCAGCCGCTCGAAGTCTTTTAAATTGGATTTTATTTTCTTCCGAGTTGTGTTTTTTGTAGCGGTTAAAGGCTTGTTTTGACTTATGCAAGGCTTCTTTGCATTGATCGTTCCACCACGGAGCGGGCTTGTGGCTTTTTGGTGGGGAGGTTTTTTCAATGGATTCATTGGCAGCTTTAATGATGAGATTGGAGAATAATTCGGTCGCAATATCAATTTCATTCATCTTGTTCGCGATGTAGGACTCCCAATTGGCTGTATTAAATTTCCATCTTGGGTTAAACCAGTCAGGTCCAGGTGGGCGGTCCGAGAACGCTAGCATCCATAGCGTCTTCTACGTGCTGCGTGGAAGAGGGTGCTCGAAGCCAATGAAGCGGCGAGCATGCCACAGATATGGAAACCTCTAGTAGTGTGCTCTTGGGCCCTAAAGGTGAAGTTCCACGGCTCGTGGCTCGGCTCGTCCTGGTACGGCGAGTCCGCTTGGCCAGCGCGAGTCGACGAGCCACGCGCCGTGAAACTTCACCTTAAGGGTACGAGCCTACACGCACACTACTAGAGGATTCCATATCCGTGGCATGCCCGCCCCTTCATTGGCTTCGAGCACCCTCTTCCACGCAGCACGTAGAAGACGCTATGGATGCTAGCGTCCTCGGACCGCCCACCTGGACCTCACTGGGTTAAACAGATATGTATTGTGTTTATTTGGAATGTTTTTAAGCTGTATACTGATTGGAAAGTGGTCACTGTCACATAGATCGTCTATTATAGTCCATTCGAGGTTATGGGCATAATTGGTGCTACTAATTCTTAGGTCAATGCAACTAAAGGTCCCGTTTGCAACATTAAAGTGTGTGTATTGTTTAATGTTGAGAAGAGTGAGGTCATCGTTTTCTAATATTGAACCTATTTTATGTCCTCGATGGTCATTCTTGGTGGAGCCCCATAGGGTGTTATGGCTGTTAAAATCACCGACTATTATAAACGGTTTTGGTAGTTGCGAGATGAGGTCTTTTATTTCGCTTGTTTGGAAGTCGTAGCTATTCGGGAGATAAATATTGCACAGGCATAGTTTGATTGGGCAGGTCATTTGAATGGCGACTGCTTCTATATTTGTTCGGAGATAGACTTCGGTGGCTACTATTTCTTCTTTAACGTAAATAGCTACCCCTCCACTGGCATGGTTGGAGACCGTGCGATTTTTGGCGAAGCATTGATAGTTTTTGAGTGGTCTAATGGTATTGTTTTTAAAGTTGGTTTCTTGGATGCAGAGGGCAATAGGTTGATAGTTTTTAATTAGTAGTTGTAATCTTTCCAGCCGGGCATATAAACCATTAGTATTCCACTGGATTATGTTATTCATGGTATTGTTGTTAGTTATTAAGACGTCGTAAAATGGGTAGGTGTATTGAATTTTTCTAAGAAGTGTCAGAGTCGATATCAGTTGACCAACTTGCCAGGTTGTCGATTGTTGAATTTCCGCCAAGTTTTTTACATAGTCTATGGATTCTGTTTTTTATGCTACGTTCTTTTAGTAGGGGGTATATAGTGTTACGTGAGGGCGTTGTTCAATTAACAAGTAACAAGTCAACAATAATTGACTGAGGGAAATCCCACAACACTAAATGGTTGGATCAATAATCATGTCTTGTTGTTAATTTTGAAAGAGACCGAGCGGTTGAGTCTAATTTCCTCAAGTAACGCTTAACGAATTTTAAAGGGAAAAGTTATAATTTTAACATAATCAGTGATTATTACGCAAAAATCAGGATTGCTTTGGGGCGCGGCTTTCGTCTACAACCCGTACAGGTTGTCCAATCAGGATGTGGTATTTTAGAGGAGACTGGTTCGAAACAAAATTAGACAAATTAAGGAATAATATACCATGTATTACAAAATAATATATATAAAAGGAGTTTTGAAAGGTGGTATAAAATAGGGAAAATTACATGGATTTGTGTTACGCCAAATTATATATATATATAAGAAATAACAATAGTAGAACAAAAATTATTGATCGAGGGAAGGGGGGGGGGGGGGGGGGGAACCCACAACACTAAATGGTTGGATCAATAATTGAGCAGGTTTAACAAAATTTTTTAAGGAAGCGGTTCAGGAAAAATCGCAATTTGACAAAACGCGGTGTTCCCACATAATAAGAATGAACAAGGAACGACAATTGATCGAGGGGGAAACCCACAACTCACTATGTGAGTTGGATCATTTATCGGCTCCGTACAAAATTGTAATGAAACGGGCTCACCAAAGTAGGGTAGAAACTGTCTAAATTTTAAAGTGTCGCTTACTCTCTCTCTCTCTCTGTGATCTGTATCGCTGGCCTGCTTATGGGTGTTGTAACGCAGCACACGTCGCACGATACACTAGCACTAAGTGTTTATATTGTTTATAATAATAATATTTTAAGGAACGGTATTAAAAATGGAAAACGTATAAAATCGAGTCTCTACGGGGACTGAGTCCTTCCACGTTCACTACGACACGGTGGAACTCCGGCTCAAAAACTATCTTAGCGAATAGCAATATGTCCTCGGACAGAACGTCAGCGCACTATGCGACTTAACAGGCGACTGCCACGAGCGTTTGCAGGGTAGCCCCGAGCACTCGGGACTTTGAAACAAGGACCGCCAAATTGCTGACTCTGCACCTCATGCACACGGGCCCAACCGTCCTCGCCTCGGACCGTTCCCAGCCTCGCAGTGCTTAGGTTTTCGAGTGCTATCGCATCCGGCGTTCCAAGAACGTCGATGCTGATAAAAGATTTTCTCAAGGAAGAAACGCAGTGGCGTAACAACTTGCATTTAATTATTATTATAATTCAGTTTGTAGATCATTGACAATTGACCGAGGGAAACTCCCATAACTCGCAATGGTTGAATCAGTTGTCAATGACGGTGTAATGGAAATTTAGAAGAAAGTAAAATATAAATGGTCTACTACAATGCTTAAGTTTCCGAAACCTTATCGCAGCGCGCATTCTAGGAACGTCGACGGCGTTGAAAGATCGTTTATAATACTCTTTCGTGAGAACTTGCCGTGGCGTGACAGGCTTAAAGCTAATTTCGATTGCAACTATTAAGAATATTCACAGATAATCGGCAATTGATTGAGGGAAGTTCCCATAACACGTGATGGTTGAACCAATTGTCAATATCTTTAATTTTGAAAAAGTAGTCGGCACGTAACAATAGTGTTCAGCGTTTGTATTAGTCCAGGTATGTCTTCTGTGTAGTCGAGGGCTATTACAGTTGGGTTTGGTGATCCGAATGCATTTTCTAGGAAGCTTTTGATTTGTTGGTAGTTAAGAGTGTGTTTGTTTGGGGGGTTTTCAATTTCCCCTTTTGCTGGTTTGAGCATTTCTTCTATTTTTTTTGGGGGGGGGGCGGATATTGTAGACCGTATTAGTCTTTTCTTATTTTTGGTTGTGTGTTTAGTTATGGTGTCGGCAAGTGGTGTTGGTGTTTTGAATTTCGTTTCATTGGAGTATGTTGATTCGGCCGGGGGTTCTGATGACGTTTCTGATAATGGTCTTTTGAGTCGCATTGGTTCGATTTCCATTCCAGTTTCTTTTCTTGTTGGTTCTGTGACTTGGATATGCATGCTTGTAGTTCGGATTGTCTCTACTGGTTGGGTTTCCAAGAAGGCTTCTTCATTAGTAAATGGATATATGATTTGAGTAAGTGTGCGTACCGGTGAGGTTTGATTTGTGGTTGTATTGGTTTGACTTATTATGATGCTACTTTCGTTTGATTCGGAGTTATTGGGACAGTGCTTGGCGACATGTCCCTCCTGTTTACAGACGAAGCAGTTTAATTTGTCAGTGGTGGTGAAAATACGGTACACTGTGTCGTCTAGGGTGATGGTAAATGAGTCGGGTATCTTTTTGGTGTCTTCCGGATTGACGTAAACCTGTCTTCTAAAACTCAGAATGTGGGAGTACTCGGCTTCTGTCATTCCTGCTTTTAAGGGTGTTATTTTGGAGCAGGTTCGTATGTTATTCTTTTTGAAGGTGTCTTCAATCGCCTTGTTCGGTATTACTGGTGAAACATTTGATCTAGAGACGCGGTAGCGTCTCGACGCCAAGTACATGAAAAAAAAAAACACCCTGTATATGTCGATCGAACTGTTCCCTGCCGCTACCGTGTATCTTTACTCGTCGCGGAGGCATTCTGACACTTATTTTCATTATATCTTAATTACGCCTGCAATATTTTCTAAATTTAAAGGCATTTTTCTTATGTAAACCGCATATCAGCTTTCGAATAAGACCAATTTCAATAAAATCGGTCCACGCATGCTAGAGATATCGTAATATCGTCTCATGGAAATGTCATTTCTGGTAAGAAAAATTTTTCTTCTCCAGTCGAAAATTTCGTCAACCAAATAAGTTTCGTCAACCAAATACGTATACTACGCGTTACACACACACCTATCAGATTCGCACACATGTTTCGTTCGTCGACTGTCGGGATCATTCCGCAGAGTATATACCCTTATATACCCCTATACTCTTATGTACCTACCCTTATACCCTTATACTCTTATATATACCCTTACACCCTTATATACCGGTATACCCATATACCCTTATACCCTTATACCTTTATATACCCTTATATACCGTTACACCTATCACCATTTACCCTTATACCCTTTACCCTTGCACCCTTTACCCTTGCACCCTTTACCCTTGCACCCTTTACCCTTGCACCCTTTACCCTTGCACCCTTTACCCTTGCACCCTTTACCCTTGCACCTTTTACCCTTGCACCCTTTACCCTGCACCCTTTACCCTTGCACCCTATACCCTTGCACCCTTTATCCTTGCACCCTTTACCCTTGCACCCTTTACCCTTGCACCCTTTACCCTTGCACCCTTTACCCTTGCACCCTTTACCCTTGCACCCTTTACCCTTGCACCTTTTACCCTTGCACCCTTTACCCTTGCACCCTTTACCCTTGCACCCTTTACCCTTGCACCCTTTACCCTTGCGCCCTTTACCCTTGCGCCCTTTACCCTTGCACCTTTTACCCTTGCACCCTTTACCCTGCACCCTTTACCCTTGCACCCTTTACCCTTGCACCCTTTACCCTTGCACCCTTTACCCTTGCACCCTTTACCCTTGCACCCTTTACCCTTGCACCCTTTACCCTTGCACCCTTTACCCTTGCACCCTTTACCCTTGCACCCTTTACCCTTGCACCCTTTACCCTTGCACCCTTTACCCTTGCACCCTTTACCCTTGCACCCTTTACCCTTGCACCCTTTACCCTTGCACCCTTTACCCTTGCACCCTTTACCCTTGCACCCTTTACCCTTGCACCCTTTACCCTTGCACCCTTTACCCTTGCACCCTTTACCCTTGCACCCTTTACCCTTGCACCCTTTACCCTTGCACCCTTTACCCTTGCACCCTTTACCCTTGCACCCTTTACCCTTGCACCCTTTACCCTTATATACCGTTATAATTATTATTATATGCACTGGGAAAAGTTTTTTAATAAAAACTATCAGACAGTGGATCAAGCAGAGTCTCGGAAAAGACACAGCCGTAACTGCTCCTACTGGAATCGCAGCTTTTAATATCGAAGGTCTTACCATACACCGATTATTTCAATTACCTGTAGAACATGGACATACAGCCCAGTATAGGCAACTTAGCGATGCAGCCCTTCAAATTGTACGAGATCAACTCAAAAATGTTGCTTTAGTAATCATCGATGAAATTTCGATGGTTTCTAACGTAACATTCTTGTACATACATTTACGACTTACAGAAATATTTGATACTGCAGATTCCGATGATGGTTGGTTCGGAAAAATACCTATTCTGTTATTTGGTGACTTATTACAACTTCCTCCTGTTCACGAAGAACCTGCTTTTATACAATTATCCAATAAGAGTATGGAGAAAAATGTTGGAGGATTAGGTTCTTATAATTTATGGTCTGCCTTGTTTAGCTATGACGAATTGACAATAAACATGCGACAGCAGGGTGATAATATTTACAGAGATATCCTGTCGAGAATTCGCACCGGAGTAGTGACCGTTTCGGATACAAAGCTTTTAGAATCGAGGAAATTAAATTTCAAAGCGACAAATTGTAATGACCGATTAAAGGAATTAAGTGATTACATGCTTAATGTGGGATCTAATACGGTGTGTTTACTTCCCACATGTCTACAGTGTGATGTTTTGAACGCTGCAATGCTCAGTCGATTTCCGTCCGAAGAAATCCATTTGATTGCTCATGATACAATGAATTGTGCACCGTACTTGAAAAAAAGGTATCAAAGGTACTAAACGATAATGACGATGATAGCACCCGAACGGCAGGACTTGCAAGAGTCGTAATTGTTAAAGTAGGAGCGCAAATCATGATTAGAAGAAATATTGATGTTACACTAGGTCTAGTCAACGGTACCATTGCTAAACTTGTTTCAGTTACACGAGATGTTGATAATGACGTTGAAAAATTGAAAATTATATTACCCACGGGGCAAGAACATATGATAGAACGGGTAAGTGTTAAATTTGAAGTAATGGATAGAGCGTTCGTTATTAGGAAACAATTTCCGATTTGCCTCAGCTATGGTATTACTATTCACAAAAGTCAAGGACTAAGCTTGCAGAATGCGGTCATAGAAGCAGGTAATTCAATATTTACTTGCGGACAAATTTACGTTGCTCTTTCCCGGGTGACCACTTTACAAGGACTGCATCTTATCAATTATGATCCATCTTCCGTAAAGGCACAAGAATCGGCTATAATAGAGTATAATAGATTGCGAAAAAAATATAGACCTGATCTTATGACTATTTCAATATCTAAAAACCGCGTTTTCAATGTTCGTGATGCTGTTTGGGCAGTACCTAATTATAATGTATCCGAATGTCAGAATACTAATGATCACATCGCGAATACCATTCAATACAACGTAAGAGGTCTCCCCAATTCTGATGGTGTGTCTTGTTATGCGAATGCCACAATCCAATGTATGTTATATTGTTCATCCATAAGAGAAAAATTATTTACGACTGAAAAAGCTGATCATATTATAAAAGTCTTCATGGACCAATATAAATCGGATCAAAATCCAAACACAATATCATTACGGCAATTCGCAGGAGAAAAATACGTTCACAATCAGCTACATGATGCAGCTGAGTTTATTACCTCTCTTTGTGATCGTGAGATTCTGATTAAGAATGCAGTACAACACGAAATTACAATGGTATTAAAATGTTTAGAGTGTAATTACACAAGTACTACTATCAGTACAAATTGTGTGGTACATCTTGCACTGCCCAAGATGTTAAAAAAAAAATCATTTGAATTTCAAGATATAATAAAATACAATTTCACAGGATGGAAAAATGTGGAAGATCGTTGCAATAATTGTGATAATTCAAATTCAAACACAATGAAGAAAATCGATATAACTGCTTCCAAACAAATTCTCATTGCAAAATTACATTTGTTCGATCACGATAGTAGTGGAACAACAACGAAAGTGGAAAATTTCTACATTAAAGCAATGCCTACTACTAAAATACAAATGGGAGATCACTGTTATAAACTTAAGGCAGCAATTTTCCACCACGGTAAAAGTATTGCTGATGGTCATTACACGAGTATGGTAAGGGGTAAGGGCACAACGTGGGTATCCGTTGATGATTTACGAGTAGAAAAACAAGCTTGGCCACGAAATGCTAAAAATGCATACATATTTTTCTTAGAAAGGTGCTAATTGTGGTTATTATTACACTTCAAAGTTAAATACGTTCGGTGCCAAAGGCTGCTTTCAGCGCCATAATCTGTTTCGCGCACCATGTATTGTACACAAAGTACTATACAAATAATACATATAGATCGGCAATGCGGTGCACATGGTTTTTTTTCGTAGTTGTTGAATTTACGTAGAATTTATACATGAAAAAGTCGAGGACGGAAAAGAGATTATCAAATAAATCACAAAAAATTGAAAATAATAATAAATATAATATTAAAAATTATCAAAAGTCATTGCCTATGCAAATTATCTTTGTAAAAAGAAGTGAGATCCCCTCCAAAAAACTTAAAAAAAGTAAAAAAATTGCGCCAAGTACATGAAAAAATCACAACAAAAATAGAAGGAAATATACAATCACAAAAAAAAGAAGAAAATATACAATACAAAAAAGATGTGAAATCAAAATGAGCTGCCAGTACATAAAGGTGCTTTCCAACTGCGCTTAAGAAGACACATCTATATACACACAGCTAAAATGCTGTGTTCATACATTCCATTACAATGTATTACATAATATTAAGCAGATATATTTTTATACAAATAAATATTTTAATACAAATAAATATTTTATTCAAAATACTTGGCGCTGCGAAACCGAAAAAAATGTTAATTGGCTTTGTAAAAATTAATAATTTACAATAACTCCCTTACAATCTAAAATACATAACTATATACATATTAGAAACGCAGTGAGATTTATTCTACATATATTTAATTTTAATATCATATGTATTTATATATTTAATTTTAATATCATATGTAGCATATGCACACGCACACATACACACATTTACGAACGCACGCACAAGAAAAAAAGAAAAAGATAATGCAATATATACATATTTATTCAGTTTAGCAACACCAATTCGGAGAGCAGCGCCAAGTATTTTGAATAAAATATTTATTTGTATTAAAATATTTATTTGTATAAAAATATATCTGCTTAATATTATGTAATACATTGTAATGGAATGTATGAACACAGCATTTTAGCTGTGTGTATATAGATGTGTCTTCTTAAGCGCAGTTGGAAAGCACCTTTATGTACTGGCAGCTCATTTTGATTTCACATCTTTTTTGTATTGTATATTTTCTTCTTTTTTTTGTGATTGTATATTTCCTTCTATTTTTGTTGTGATTTTTCCATGTACTTGGCGCAATTTTTTTACTTTTTTGAAGTTTTTTGGAGGGGATAGGATAATACGTTCCGCTGGTATAATCATGGGTCTTATGTCTATTTTATTGTTATTAATTGTTATGGATTTGTGATTATCAGTGAGGCTAGCAACTGTTTCTTTTTTGTCTAGGTAGATGCAAATTCTCCCATTAATTTGTCATCGTTAAAAAGGCAGCCAAAAAAACTCGCACACACCGATTTTCTAAAAGTGCTGTATATTTTGCTAAATATAAAAAAAACAGCAACGAAATTCAAAATTCTAGCCGTAGGGATCGATAGAGAATTTAATTGGGAAGAATTTAAAAAAAAATCGACAAGTTTACTAAAAAATTACGACCTGTACGGTGATTTGAACAAAAAGTGTGATTATGTACCACTGTGCGGCGCTCTCCGTGGAGAATTCATTTCATCGATGTTTGAACCTCAATGCGAAGATTCTATTTTTTTCATTAATTATTTTCTAACTTCTCTTTCTATATTCTCAATAGAATAAAAACTTGAAAACTGTTAATTTACCAAGCATTTTCGCAGCAGGCTAATGTACGATGTTGGTCTTCTGCCTTTTGTATACATAAACAGAAATTATTCCTTGAGATGCTACTTACAAAATAAGCACCGTTCTAGGATGAACTCCTTAAAATTCACGTCACAATGAGCAGTTATAGAATCGGTGATTTCCGTTTCAGGTAAGCGAGCCGCCCGCTCCGCTATTACGGTCGGCTTATCCCTCGCACCCCAGATTACTGTAATGAGGTTTGAAAACAATATCGACTGGTCTCGTACCCGTCGCAATAATGTCATTTGTACCTACAGAAGAGTTTTATTAACCCACTCTTGGCCAACGACACTCTTTTCCTATTAATCAGGTTTATACTCGGTTATGCTCGACCTATCCTTATCCTCTCCTGATGGAAGATGCCCACCACCTTCTCGTGGTTTCGATCGAGCATTGTGACGTGAATTTTAAGGTGTTCATCCTAGAACGGTACTTATTTTGTAAGTAGCATTTCAAGGAATTATTTCTGTTTATGTATACAAAAGGCAGAAGACCAACATCGTACATTAGCCTGCTGCGAAAATACTTTGTAAATTAACAGTTTTCAAGTTTTTATTCTATTGAGAATATAGAAAGAGAAGTTAGAAAATAATTAATGAAAAAAATAGAATCTTCGCATTGAGGTTCAAACATCGATGAAATGAATTCTCCACGGAGAGCGCCGGTCAGGCAGCGCGTACGGCACACTGACAGAAGGTAGGGTACGCTTGGAGTGGTGCGATACAAGCCAAAAGAGGATCGCACTTTAGCAGCAAATCAAGCTTCAAAAATGCTTAGTAAATTAATAGTTTTTAAGCCTTTAGTCTGCTGAGAATATAGAAAGAGAAATTAGAGAATAATTAAAAAAAAAAGTAATATCCGTACCGGGATTTGAAGTCTTGATTTTTCGCTTGCGCGCCAAGCGCTTCGAGTCGGGAAAACGAATTCTCGCCGGAGAGCGGTGGCCAGGCAGCGCGTACGGCACACGGATCGAGGGACGGGTATGCTTGTGTGGTGCGGTACGGACGCTAAGAGGGGGTACGCTTGGTCGTGGAGTGGTGGTAGCGGCCGTGAGCCGAAACCCACCGTTCTGGCATCACTGGTGGTACCGGTGGTGGAGTGGCCGCGCTGTACCAGCGGCGTCGGCGGTGGCGTCGCGACTGGTGGTGGAGTGGCCGCTGGTGGGCCTGAACAGTGTCCACGGGAAAGGGCCTGATAGCTACTAGCTACCGTCTATTGCGCATGCCCGCGACGAGCTGTGACGTCAAACCAATCAACGCCAAGCTGGTAAACGAACCGAATCGACGCCAGCGCCAAGGAATACGAAACGGCTTGAACGCGAAGCATTCAGCATTACACACACCCGCGTGCTTCACACATAATTACCGATTCGTACTAGGGCTGGGACTACTCGAATAATTTAATATTCGAATTATATAAGCTAGGCCACAAGTACGACTGGAATTTTGAAAGCGTGGCGTCACTCGCTGGGCTTCGCATTCAAGCCGTTTCGTTTTCCTTGGCGCTGGCGTCGATTCGGTTCGTTTACCAGCTTGGCGTTGATTGGTTTGACGTCACAGCTCGTCGCGGGCATGCGCAATAGACGGTAGCTAGTAACTATCAGGCCCTTTCCCGTGGACACTGGGCCTGAACGGCCGTGCTGTACCAGCGGCGTCGGTGGTGGTGTCTCGCACGGTGGTGTGACTGTGGGTCGGTGGGCGATCCTCGCTCGCCCGGACTTGGTCTCCTCGGTCGGGGTTCGCTGCAGTGCCTTGGCTGAGACCATTGCCACGCATTCCACCGGGGGTGCTATCGGCTTTCGGTGTGGTGCTTGTAGTCGTGGCGGGGGCCCTCGGTGTTGTGGCGTTCCAGGATCGACCCGCACCCTGTGGGTGGCGGGCCAGGCGCGATTCTCCATGATCCGTGCTCGGCGTGGGAGTCGTTCCGGGGGCCCTACTGTGGCGTGGCTCACCGGTACGGTAGTTTGGCTGCTTGATCTTTCGGCGGTACGCTTTGACGGCATGTCGATGTGGACTGTTATCGTTTTCGTCCTTACGCAGGGTATTTATTGTCTCGCTGGTGTCTTGGTCCGCACCAACCATCGGTGTTTCGCATGGCTTTAAATTGCTTATATGCGTGCGTATTGCTTTTCCGCGCGCGCCCTTCCGGACCACAATATTTGGTCCCATGAACTTGGTAACTGTATACAGGCCGCTAAACTTGGGTGCGAGTTTTGCATTGAATTGTTTTTCTGCTGTGCTAAGGTGGTGCTCTCTCTTCATGACGTCGTCACCAATCGTGGGACGCCAATCTCGTCGGCGGAGGTCATAATGGTGCTTCTGGTTTTGATGTGCTCGAGCTAGACTCCATCGGGCGAGTTTTATGCTATCATTTATGTCCGCGAGTCGCTGTTGCCATTTTTGTCTATCCTGGCGCGTGGGCTCCTCCACGGGTTCTCCTTTGGTCTGGACGGGGTCGCCGGGGACTGCGAGCTCTCGGCCAAAATTTAGGGCGGCCGGCGTGCTACCCGTGGCTTCATGTCGCGCTGTGTTATATGCGAACGCGATTTCCGAGAGCCAATAATCCCACACTGTATGATCGTTGTCGGTAAATTGCACAATCATTGTTTTGATGACGCGGTTCGCTCGTTCCACGGGATTACATTGTGGTGTGTACGGCGGCGTTTTTCGATGGTTGATGGCATACTCGTGCAGTAACGTAGTAAACTCCTTGCTTTCGAATTGTCTGCCGTTGTCTGTAATGACCCGTCTAGGGCATCCGAAGCGCATCACTACGTGTTCGCGGAAGGCCTTGGTGACGGCCGATGCGGTAGCTTGTCGTAGGGGCTGCAGTTCAATCCATTTGGTGAACTTATCTTGCATGACCACGATCACGGTGTGTCCTTTCTTGGACCGGGGTAGCGGGCCAACCAAGTCGACTGAAACTACATCCCACGGATAGGCTGCGGGCGTGGTGTACATGAAGCCCGCCGGTGCGCGCTGTAGTACCTTGTACTGTTGTCACTTGGTGCATTGTCTGAAACATTCCCGGGCAATAGTACTTTTGTGCTACTCGCGCGGTTGTTTTATTAATGCCGAGATGGCCGGCGGTGGGCGCGTCGTGATTCGCCTCTAATATTGCGTTTCTCTGTGTCCGGGGAACACATTGCTTCCACTCGTTTTCTGGATGGCCACCGGTGGTGTCGGGGAGATGCCGGTACAGTATTCCTGCCCTGAGCTGGTATTCCGGGTGGAGGAGCGGTGTCTCCTGCACGGCCCTTTTTTTTGCTTCATACCTTTTGCAGTGGGTGTCCGCTTCTAACTGGGCGATTTCGCCCTGGCGGGAGAGTGCATCAGCAACCAGGTTATTCTCCCCCTTTCGATATTCTATAGTATAGTCGTACTGTTGGAGCTTGAGGCTCCATCGTGCTAAGCGTCCTGAGGGGTTGTCGATCGTTTGTAACCACTTTAGTGCTTGGTGGTCGGTTAAGACGGTGAATGCATAGTCTTCGAGATAGGGGCGCATTTTTCGAATGCCCCACACTACGGCCAGGCATTCTTTTTCGGTGACTGAGTAATTCCGCTCAGCTGCATTTAGTGTGCAGCTGGCATAGGCTACTACTCGTTCTTCGCCGTTGTGATCTTGTGTTAGGACCGCACCGAGGCTGCTCTGGCTGGCGTCGGTTTGGAGCACGAACGGCCGGTCAAAATCGGGGCAGGTCAGGACGGGAGCGGTGGCTAACTGCCGTCGGAGCGTTTCAAAAGCGGCTTGGGTCTCTTCGGTCCATGTCCACCGGCTGCGTTTTTGTAGTAGTTGGTTCAAGGGTGTTGTTGTATCGGAAAACTGTGGGATGTACCGCCTATACCATGATACCATGCCTAGGAATCGTCGTAGTTCTCGTAGGTTCTTCAGCGATGGTGTGTTCCTGATTGCTTCGACTTTCTCAGGGTCGGTTTTAACTCCTTGGTCCGAGATGATGTGTCCGAGGTATTGTAATTCGGTTTCACAGAATCGACATTTTTCCTCGTTCAGGCGGAGTCCGGCTTTCTGTAACCGTCGTAATACCTCCCGGAGGTTCCGTAGGTGTTCCTCGAAAGTCCGTCCCAAGACGATGATATCGTCCAGGTAAGCAAAAGCCCTTGGTTCCAGGCTAGGGCCGATGATGCTGTCGAGTAGTCTTTGAAATGTGGCGGGGGCCGAGTGTAGGCCGAACGGCATGACACGGAATTGGTATAGTCCTCTTCCGGGGACGGTAAAGGCCGTTATCGGGCGGCTTTCTTTTGCCAGTGGTACTTGCCAATTCCCGTTTGCCAGGTCAAGCGTGGAGATATATCGCGCCTCCCGTAATTTGTCGAGTGTGGCTTGAACCTGTGGTAAGGGGTAAGCGTCTTTCTCTGTAACGGCGTTAACTCGTCGGAAGTCTATACAGAATCGTTTCTTTTTCTTGTTGCCCTTCATCGCAACCATTACTATCGGCGAGCTCCATGGGCTTCTGGACGGCTCGATTATTCCGTCTGGTAACATCTGATCGACGGCTTCGTTGATCAGCGCCTGTATGGCTGGGTTTCGTGGCGTGTACCGCTGTTTGATGGGCTCGGTCGCTTTTAACCGGATCCGATGTTCGGCGAGGCAAGTTGTCCCCTTTAGCTTCCGGAGTAGGGGCAACTCTTCGTCCAAGAGTTGCTGTAGGGTGGTCTCTTGGTCCGGTGTGTATCTGCGGATGCCGGGGTGGTCCACTGCCGCAGTTTCGGCGTGGCGGCTCCATCGCTGCGTTCCAATTTGGATTTCCAGACCCATCTTTCCAAGAACGTCTATCCCCAGGAGCGCGGCTTGTGATAGGCCGGGTAATACGGCGTAAGAGTGCTGGTGTCACGTCCCGGGTGAGGTCTTTTAGGAACGATGACATGATGGAGGGAAAAGTCAGGCGTGAATCTGTAATCCAGCACTCTGAAGAATTTTGAATCGGGAAATCAGGCGCGAATATTAAATCCGTCACACTGAGGGTTTGATAGGAACTTAGGCGCGAATGTTAAATCCGTCACACTGAGGGTTTGAGAGGAACTTAGGCGCGAATATTAAATCCGTCACACTGAGGGTTTGAAGGAACTTAGGCGCGAATATTAAATCCGTCACTCTAATCGACCAGGGAAGGTTTAACAGGTAAATATACACTCGGAGAACACCCGTTATAGTACCTTGTATTTGTTTTGGTTTCGGTAATAGGATTTACCGTTGCAGTTATATATAAGAAACCACGTTTAGTATTTTCGTGGATTGCACGGCTCATGCAATAATATGTTTGTAAACACTAGAACCGTTCCGCGTTCACGAACGGGAATCAGCTGTTACGGCAGCTTGTTTTGGTTTGGAATCGTTATAACCAAGGATGCACACAATAATTCCATACCTGATTGAAAACAAATAGGTTTATTAACTTTGTTGAAGCTTTATAGCGTTTAGTAGTATTAATGCGTGGGACTTTCAGCATTAACAGATAACATTTATATAAATGATGGTTATTAGCAATATAAGAGTATGAACATGAAATACATGAGAATAAATCGATGATAATATAACGCAATAAGCGTTAACACAAGAAAATGATATAAGTAATAAGCGATTATAAAACAAATATAAACAAAATAAGCATTAAAGTCATAATACTAAATAACGAACGTTAATAATACGAAAATAATAAATGTTTGCAATAAGCTTGGATAGACAATAATAGTAATAAATGGTATACAAAATAATAAATGATTAGCTATAAGCGTTGATATAGAAAATAAGGTGAATAATAATACAAAAATATAAATGAATAGCAATAAGCTTTAGAATGAAATAGTATAAACGCGTATAAGCGTTAATGACAATGATAATACAAAATAATAGAAATGCAATAAGCGGGGAAATATGAATGAGGGTGATACTCCTTAATAATAGTAGTTATAATAGCTTACAATGATTGTTGATTGTCGATCACTGATTTGAATCTTTAACACAACTAGTTAACACTTTAGAATATACTTTGTGAAATGAACTGCGATGAAAGAGGAAGAGGCCTCTCGGGACCTCGTATTTATGTACTTTTACAGGAGTATTGCAGGGGTACGCGCGGTAAAGACCTTGACACATTTCGGAATAAGACACAGTAGGACTTCCGGGGTTTTTATAAACGGTACGGCTATTAATAGATGTATTTGTGGCGGTTCCACCTTCCCACCAGCAGGGCGCGCCACCAGCGCCTGAGCAACGGGCGCGCTCTCGCGAGAGGAGCAAGCAACTTCTGAAGCCGCGTGCGGTATTCAGCACAGAAGTGCGCTCCACCTTCGAGCGCCTCGATATTCTATGCCAGCGTCTCGGCATAACGAACGCGGCCATTCCTACGTGATAATCGTAACGATCCCGCTTGCCTCATTTTTGTTGTAAATCTTTATTGAAAATATATACACTGTTATTGTTACAAGGTGTTTTCATTACATAGATTCGGATAGTTGGTTAGATTGGACATTTTTGACCCGCGATCCCTGACGATCCGAATATTGGTGACCCCGACGTGATCGCGAAGAACGCCAGTGAGTGCAGTCGCAGAACGTGTGCACCAGGGTGTCCGTAAGACTGATTCGCGAAAGAAAAACGCAATCGCGTGCGTCGTAAAAACTTTTTGAGAAGTGCGTCGTTATCATCATGCCGTTGACCCATTCTCCTCACGGGTCTAATTCAGCCCTCAACGACGGAGAGAGCGGTTCGGGACTGTCGCTGCCGACTTCTCAGGGCGAAGAGCCACCGAAATTGACGCCCCAACTCAGCGGCACGTGCAAGTACCGCAATGTGGCGGGCACATGCATGTTCCTCATCCCGGCGGCCATGCTGGACCTTCGCAGAGCGGCGAAAACGTCGTATTCACGGAGGGTCGTCACGTTGAGGCGATCCAGCAATGCCGGATTCCCCCCTTCTGGAAAACCAGCACTGAGCTCTGGTTTTTTCAAGTCGAGTCGATTTTTCAAACTAATTAGGTTCGATCGGACGACGGAAAATACCACCTCGTCATCGGTGCGCTTGACGCCGAAGCACTCCAGGACGTTGCTGACATACTTCAAAACCCCCCCGTTCGAGACAAGTATAAATTCCTGAAGTCTCACATTATGAGTCGCTTGGCCGAGACGAAGGATCGCCAGCTACAGCGAGTGTTAAACGAGCTAGAGCTGGGTGACAAGAAGCCCTCGCAGTTGCTGCGACAGATGCGTTCCCTTGCGGGCGATAGGGCCTCAGAGGACGTCTTGCGAATTAAGTGGCTTGACCTGCTTCCAGCGTCCACACAGCCTCTCTTGAAGATTTTCCGGGCCACGAGGCTCGATGAATTGGCCGCAGCAGCGGATGAGCTCATGGAAGGGCCGCAAGTTACGGGTTCAGCGGTCATGGCCACAGCTATTGGCACTCCGCAGGTACCTCCACCGTGTCGACCCCCGGATGTTCAGCAGGTGGAAAGCTCTGCTCTCGGTGATGATCTAGCGGACATTAAGCGATCTTTAGGGGAGCTTATTACTCTCCACCGCGAGCTCGCCACTCTAATTAAGAGTCAGGGCGACAGATCTTCTAAGCAAGAGACTAAAAATCAGACTCGTGCACGTACCCGGTCGCCCTCCCCATTGAAAGGGGGCCCTTGTTGGTTTCATAAAAAGCATGGGGCACAAGCCTACCGCTGCCTTCTGCCGTGCAGCCTCAATCACCTTCCCTTGGCTACGCCGCCACCCCCAAAAAACTAGTGGCCTCGTTGGCAACTGGGGCGAAGGTCGACGAGAATAACAATCCATCGTCCAATCAAGAATGTCGACTCCACTTATTTGACAGGAATTCCAACCTAAAATATCTGATCGACTCAGGGTCCACGTTGTCTTTGGTTCCAAGACGTTACTGTGCAGGTAGACTTGTGCCCACTGATTTTAACCTAACTGCGGCCAATGGATCGGTCATAAAAACGTATGGGCAGAAGGTGCTTTTACTCAATCTCGCGCTTCGTCGAGAGTTTCGATGGGTATTCATTATTGCGGATGTCCGACAAGCCATTATAGGCGCTGACTTTCTTTCGCATTATGGCCTCTTGATTGATTTAAAGGGCCGGTGTTTAGCAGACCCCCTCACTAGGATTTCCGCGCAGGGACTACTTCATCCGGCTGTTGTGCACTCGGTTTCGGCAGCATCCAAGGAGACCCTCATTGATGCCCCTGATGACGCCAAGTATGCTGGGCTTCTTCGGGCATACAGTGATCTTTCTCAGCCCAAAACGGCAATAGTTCCGGACACAATTTCCCCAGTTGCGCACCATATTGTGACGACTGGACCACCGGCCTTTGCACGCCCACGACGTCTCACCGGCGACAAGTTGGCGGCTGCAAAGAGACACATCGAGCTTCTGCTATATCACGGCGTCATTCGCCCGTCTAGCAGCTCGTGGTCGAGCCCATTGCATCTCGTCAAGAAAAAGAAAATAAAGAAGAATTTGGAAAGGGAAGATGAAACAGAGGAGGTTACTTGGGACTGGCGTGTGACCGGCGATTACCGTGACGTCAATGCCCTTACTGACCCGGATCGATACCCGATTCCTTGTCCGGAGGATCTTCTGCAGGGTCTCCATGATGCTGAGGTTTTCTCCACAATTGATCTCGAACGCGCGTACCACCAAATACCAGTGGCGCCCGAAGACATCGGAAAAACAGCTCTGACAACGCCTTTTGGACTCTTCGAGTTTTTGGGCATGCCGCCTGGACTCAAGAATAGCGGCCAGACACTGCAGCGTCACATGGACAACATCCTCAGGGGGTTGGACTTTGTAAGGTGTTACATCGATGACCTCATAGTCGTTTCCAATTCCCACGACGAACACATCAGACACCTCGAGGTTGTTTTCAATATTTTACGACAACATAACCTTACAATCAATCATGAAAAGTGTCACTTTGGTAAAGACGAGGTTACCTACCTTGGATACATCGTAAACAGGTATGGCTACCGCCCCCCCGTTGACAAGGTGGAGGCTATTTCCTCATACCCTCAACCTGAAACAATCTCCGACTTGCGCCGGTTTATTGGTATGTTAAATTACTACCGTCGCTGCATACCGCATGCTGCGGAGATGCAGGCACCATTGTGCGTATCCCTGAGAGACGCCAAGAAGAAGGACAAGCGGAGGATACAGTGGACCACTCACACCGAGGAATGTTTCCGGGCCTGCAGGGACAGCATCGCAATGGCTGCTCGTATTGCCTTCCTTTCGCCATCAGCTCAGCTGGCTCTCACCACCGATGCTTCCGACGTCGCCATCGGCGCGGCCCTCGAGCAAAGGGTGGATGGTGCTTGGACACCGCTTGGTGTCTTTTCTCGGAAGTTGAGCAACACCGAGAAGGGTTATAGCACTTATGATCGTGAGTTATTGGCCATCTTCGCATCAATTAAGTATTTTAAACATATTGTCGAGGGTCGGCCTTTCATCATCCGAACGGATCACCGCCCATTGGTGTACGCCTTTGCACAACGGCTGGACAAGGCTTCCCCGACGCAGCAGCGTCATCTGGATTTTATATCTCAATACACTACGGAGATTACCTACGTAAAGGGTGAGGACAACCTTGTTGCCGATGCGTTATCTCGCATAAACGCGGTGGATATGCCTACCATTTTGGATCCGGCTACAATTCAGGCTGCCCAGGAGAGCGACGATCAATTGCAGACAGTACGCTCGAACACGTCCCTCGCTCTCCATTCACTGTCTATCGGTTCGGATACTGTTTGGTGTAGCGTCACGGCTGGCATCGTGAGGCCATATCTTCCTCAGAGCCTCCGTCGACGGGCTTTCGATGTCATCCACGGTCTGGCCCATCCCAGTGGTCGAGTTACTTCCCGAAGACTTCGGGAGAAGTTTGTTTGGCCGGGAATCGGACAGGATGCGGTTCGTTGGGCGCTTGAATGCGTCCCATGTCAGCGCGCGAAAATCCATAGGCATAACAGGGTCGTCCCGGACAACATTAAAGTTCCGGACAGCCGTTTCAACCATATACACATGGATCTGATTACTATGCCGCTGGTTGGGGATCTGCGTTATTGCCTTACTGTCATCGATCGTTTTTCGAGATGGCCAACGGCTGTTCCCCTGAGGGACATACAGGCGAGCACTGTGGCTGCGGCTTTCTACGAGCACTGGATCTGTTTTTTCGGCACGCCGCTTACTATCACCACGGACCAGGGAACGCAGTTCGAGTCTGCCCTTTTCACCGCCCTGGCGCGAATGGTCGAGGCCCGAAAAATTCACACGACGCCGTACCACCCTCAGGCCAATGGATTGGTCGAGAGGTGGCATCGGACCGAGGACGCACAAAGATGCCTTGTCCTTTTCGACGCCACACTTTTCAAACATTCAGTCTGTCAGTCTGCGCCTCGTAGAATTGATACGAGGGTTGTAAACCTTTAAAGTTACGGTACTTCCCGTGAAAATCCAGGCAATTCACTCGAGTCACGGCCAAGGGTCTACAGACAGCCGCAATAGTAAACAGATGGCCGTGCGGCGACCGCCTCAAGAGCCGATTATTCATTACCATTCCCTTTCCGCTGCACTTTTCAAGAACCATTTCCACATCGCGTCCCACCAATAGCAAATAGTTTCGACCACCTCTTTTTTTTCTCTACGACACACCCTCTGAAGGAGGTTCTATAGTCTTGCTCCGTGATGGCAAGCTCCTCTGGGTTTAGAAGCCAACGAGAATCTAACGCATTCACTTCGAATCACACTGTTGTATACGTACATATATTACCAAGGGCTATCTCACCTACAATAAAGTTACTTATTGTTAATTATTTAAACAGGGTGTCTAGATTTATTTGAACGACACACCTTTCCGAAACATACAACCACCAGTGAGCTCTTGTGACCGTAAGACGTCGCGAGAGTAAGTGGCATTGCGTCGAGGAGACTTACAACCTCCGGCAAAATCGACGCTATGCTCGCTACAGACCCTCAAGGCCGCTTTGATGTGTAATCCGTCGATTCCTTGGCCTCAACTGTTGCCAACTGTCCTCCTGGGACTGCGTACGGCTTTCAAGGAAGACCTCGGAGCTTCCCCTTCGGAGATGTTGTTTGGTGTGGCTCTCCGCGTCCCGGGGGAGTTTTTTGTAACGAAGGATGCCCCTTAAAATCCACAAGGCTTCGCCGAGAAGCTCTCTCAACACATGCGGACCGTACGGCCGGTGCCCACGAGCCACCATTCTACTAATCAGGCCCTTTTGTTCAAGGATCTCTCTGCCTGTTTTCATGTTTTCAAATGGGTCAATTCAGTTTGACGCCCTCTGGAGCCTCCCTATGCCGGTCCTTATGAAGTAATCAAGCGGATCAGCGACCGAGTCTTTCTCATCAGGGTTGGAGCGGACGAAAAATCTATATCCGTGGATTCCCTGAAGCCAGCTTACATCGCCCAAGATGGCGTCGTGAGCCAGTTGCCGCATCAGCAAGCGCCGCCAACGCCCCCGCAGCAAGTTCCACAACAGCTGCAGCAACAGCAATCCCCACCGGCTGACTCCCAGTCGTCTTCTGCTGCCAAACGAGTTGTGTTTTCGCTCCCTTCTCCTTCCTCCAAGGTCTCTGGGGGGGGGGGGGGGGAGTGGATGTGGCGGTTCCACCTTCCCACCAGCAGGGCGCGCCACCAGCGCCTGAGCAACGGGCGCGCTCTCGCGAGGGGCGCAAGCAACTTCTGAAGCCGCGTGCGGTCTTCAGCACAGAAGTGCGCTCCACCTTCGAGCGCCTCGATATTCTATGCCAGCGTCTCGGCATAACGAACGCGGCCATTCCTACGTGATAATCGTAACGATCCCGCTTGCCTCATTTTTGTTGTAAATCTTTATTGAAAATATATACACTGTTATTGTTACAAGGTGTTTTCATTACATAGATTCGGATAGTTGGTTAGATTGGACATTTTTGACCCGCGATCCCTGACGATCCGAATATATTTATGTCACGTACGCCAAATATGCGTCGCAATTAGATTTATGGGGCTTTTATAACTGTAAAAGGAGATACTCAACTTGTCGCGCACCTTCGATTCGCGTTACGCGACATTTAATATTTATTTTTATGCCGGTTCACTGACGCGTTCGCGATACGCTGGAAAAGGTCTAAAAACGCACACGTAATTGATCCTCTGGCAAGGGAAAAGGTTTCTTTAATGATTCTCCCGTGGAGAGAATGGCTTAATACAGTGCTACCTGGTAGCTCGCAAAATTGTCTCTGACGACCGCACGTCTTCGCAGCGACGAAGCGATCGCCTTCCGCATTTCTACGTGACGTAGGTCCGGTCTTATTGGCAGTCCCAATTCTCGCGTGATTGGGGAAAGCCAATAAGCGACGACACATATTGTCGACGTGATAGCGCGTGTAACGTCCCACGGGGACTCGAACCGGTCAATACCGACCGTCGGTAAAACAGAATAGTACTACGTTACCACGCAACCAGCCTATGTTACCGCGCATACCTATTGTACAAACTTTTATACATTAATATTAAACCAAGCATAGATTAAAGAAACAAATATTATAGAAACATTAGAAATAATTAAATATAAGTACTGTCAAAAGCGCAAAACAAAATATAATATAATAAGCGAGAAAACTGCAAATTAAGAAATATTGACTCACTGCGCATGCGCCAGCCCGCCAATTTTCCAGTATAAAAGGAGGCGCACGCAGCGGAGCGCTCAGTTCAAGGCTACATTCAAAAACACGCTCTTTAGTTGACGAATGTTTAGACCTAGAGGAAGCTTAAGTTTCAACCAGTGAGATTCAGATCGCTCCGGAAACGGTAGCGGCTGATCTCCAGTGTATAAAAGTTACTGGTGCACCTCTTTGGACTATTTCATTTGAAAACTATAGTACCTTGCTCCTACAAAGGCATTGAGATCGCTCTGGAAACGGTAGCGGCTGATGCACTTGGTAAAAGCGAGGTCTGTTAGAGCATAGAACCAAAACTCTGTCAAAAGAATGAGATCGCTCTGGAAACGGTAGCGGCTGTTCTTACTACAGACATTGCCAAGAGTACTAGATCGCTCCGGAAACGGTAGCGGCTGTGCTCTGCAATAAATACTTAGCCACGTAGCATATAATATAAGATAAAAAACATAAAAAACACAAAAAAACATAAGATATATAATCGTAGTTGTAAGTAATATTATAATCATTGTTAGTTTAAGTGTTGTTTTTCTAATAAAGTCATTGTTAAGTTTAAGTTGAATTTAAATTCTTTGTTCTACCAACGAACCCCCACCTATCCTATTCTCGAGGGACGCCGCTCTCCGCTTGAGAACCTGCTAACGCTAGTCGTCCCCGGACAACCGAACGTTACACGCGTAACAACAATTCAAGACATAGGTATGCCCAAAACAGTAAACACGACGGTTACAAGTAACCTCTACGCTTATGACTGAGGACAAGCGCGACAATATCGTACGTCTATTTCGAACATGCCGCCCGCTTCGTATCCTTATGATACGAAACAAGAACAGGGTCGCACGTATCAAATTACAGGAAGGAACCGCGGTACAATGAAGAGGCGCCTCCCCTGGTCAGAAAATCATTTTATAACGCTTGTATATAACAGTCTGAGGGAGCGTCCTACGAAGAACAAAAATCTCATTTTTTATAAAACTTACTAGCTATGAAACGGAAGGGGTTAGAGGAATGGGAGGTGGTGATGATGAGTGAAACGTGGGTAGAGGAGAGGGAATGGGAGTATGTAAGGGCCAGATTGCCGAAGGATTATGAGTGGGAAAAACAGTGGGCCAGGAGGGAAAGCAAGAAAGGAAGAGCGATAGGGGGAATGATAATGGGGGTGAGAAGGGGAATCGAAATAGGGCAGGGGGAAGAAGGGGGAGGGGAAGGGGTAATGGTAAGGAAGGTGAAATTGGGGGGGGGGTGGAGAGTTATAGGGATATATGTAAACAAGGACTTGCAAAGGAAGCTGGAGGAACTGGGGGAGTGGATAGAGAAGAGAGAGGAGGGAGTGAGAGTGGTAATTGGAGGGGACTTAAATGCGAGGACAGGGAGGGAAGGGGGAAGGATATGGGGGGAGGGAGAAGAGGAGTGGGGAGCAGGGGGGAGCAGGAGGTCGAAGGATGGGGAGGTGAATGGGGAGGGGAGGAGACTATGTAGATATTTGGGGGAGAGGGGGTGGGGAATCATGAACGGAAACGTAGAGGGGGGTGAGGAGGGAGAATGGACATATACAGGGGGGAGGGGGAATTCGGTGATAGATTATGTAGTGGGGCATGAGGAAACAAGGGGGAGGGTAGAAAGGATGGAGGTGGCGGAGAGAATAGACTCAGATCACCACCTGGTGGTGGTATGGTTGAGGGGGGAAATGGGGGAGCAGGGAGAGAGTAGGAAGAAGGGTGGGGGGAAGAGAGGGGGGAGAGGAAACTGGACAGCGGAGGGAAGGGAGGAATTCGCAAGGAAGTTTGGTAAAAGGGACCAAACGTAGGGAGAGGAATTGAGGAGGAATGGGCGGAACTGAAGGGAAGAGTGAAAGGGGCAATGGGGAAGGCAGGGGAAGGAGGCCAGAGGGGAAACAATGGGGGGTGGTGGGACAGAGAGTGCAGGGAGGAGAAAGGGAGGGTGAGGGGAGAGCTTAGGAGGTGGAGAAGGGAAGGGGGGATGGGAAGGATTATAAGGAGAGGAAAAGGAATACAGGAGGATATGTGAGGAAAAGAAGAAAAAGGAGGTGGATAGGTGGGAGAAGGAGGTAGAGGGGATAAGAACGGAAGGACAGGTTTGGAAGGTGGTAAATAGGGAGAGAAAGAGGAGAAGGGGGGTAAATGAGGAGATAAAAATAGATTAATGGGACGAGTATTTCAGGGAGTTGCTAGGGGGGGTGGAGTGGAGGGTAAGAAAGGGGGTAGAAACAGGGAGGGGTGAGGATGAGGAAGGGGATACAGAAAAGGAGGAGATAAGAAGGGTAGTGAGGGGGCTGAAGGATGGGAAGGCGATGGGAGGGGATGGAATACCCAATGAAGTTTGGAAGTATGGGGGGGTAGAGGTGGAGGTATGGTTGGGGAGGTTTGCAATAGGGTGTGGAAGGGGGGGAGTAGATGGCTCTGGAAGGGCGCTCCATCGGCAGTCGGCTTGCCGGCATGTAGTCGATGGGAAACTCCGATGGGTTTCATGTTCTCTCAACCGAGTAGACGACTCTGGTGGTACCCCCGGGCCTTTTGGCCGCGGGGTGAGGATCCAGAGTCAGCTCGGAGCGGAGAACTTGGACAAAGTTGGAGGCCCGACCGGGGTAAGACCATGCACCGCACCTCCACGTCGGTGCTCCCGGAGTCCCTACACGACATAGTCGGGTAGGGGCGCGGACGCGGGCATGGCATTCTTCGCCGCACGCCGGATCTCATCCGCGTGCTGGGCAGGACCGCAGTCTCGGAGCGTTGTCCCTGACTGCGGTGTCTCCCCCAATTTATTGGGGAAGCCTGGAAGCGTATCGCTTCCGGGAGTATCGTAATCCGTGGCGGTGGAACGACGACCCCTCGGCGAGAGAGTCATCTCTCGCGAGGGTATGCGAAGCCGCCACGGACCGATGATCTTGCCTTAACCGGCCGGGTCGCGAGGTAAGGAAATACCTCTATAATCAAACCCCCAATCCTGAGCCCCAACGGTGGTGTCGGGGCACGTGTCCCCTCTCGCGAGGGGCACGTGGGCGGAGCGGGTATGCTCCGCCTAACCGTGATCCGGCTGGGGAAATGTCGCCCCCCCAGACGTAGCCCGCGCCCTTAGGGGCCCGGGTATAGACTTCGCAACGACAGGCCACCTCTACCGTTGCGCGACTCCCTTAAAGTGGTTTCTCATGGGACACTTATGGAGTCATTACAAAACGGTGTAGCACACACACCACCGGCTGGCGACCGGTCAACAACGCCCCCGACCGGCGACCGGGTAACGTCGCCGTCTAACGAGGACCGGTGTACGATCGCTTCGCGCGGGTCACCGGCCTCGAGCGAGGACCAGTCGTCGATCGCGGTTTCGCGGGTTGCTGGCCTCGGGGAGGGAGGAGAGGGGACAGGTCATGCGAATGACCTGCCCGCGGGAGAGGGGGCGTCTAACGTCCCCGCACCCGGGCGCGTCCAGTGCGCCGGAGACACCACCGGGGACGGTCGGGCTGGTGGCCCGAGCACCGTTGCATCGGGGTGCGCGTCGGGAGAGTACTCGATCCCGACGCAGGACCTGGGAGAAGGGGAATGGGAGGACATCCCCATCCCGAGCGAGGCTAAAGCCTCTGCCCCACGAGTCGGGAGCGCTCGGCGTACGGTGCCGCGTAACACCAGGGGTGCGCCGTACATTAGGAGCGTGGAGAGCGTGACGGCGGAAGAGGCTTCCCGGCTCTTCGGCCTGCGGGAGGAGGTCGCGGCGCTAATGGGTCGGCTGGACCGGGGCGCCGTTTCGATCGCGGCTTCCCCGCGATGCGCGTCGCCGGCAGGGTCCGCCCGGTCGACGACGCTGGCGCCGGACGTCGAGGCTACGTGGTCGACGACACTGGCGACTGACCTCGAGGCTGCGCGGTGGCTCCCCCGCGTGGTCCTCGAGAGATGCGACGGGCCCGTCCCTGGGCCAGTCGTTATCTCCTCCGACGAGGAGAGGGAGGAGAGCAGACCCGGGACGAGCGCGGACGCTCGCGGGGCGGGGTCGGCGTCCATGGACGTCGACAGCGAACCCGTCCTGGGCCCAGCCCGGCGCGGGGGCAAGAGGGGGGTTGTTCCCCTGGTCGCGTCGGAGACCGAGGAGGAGGGACCGACGGGGGAGCGCCCCGTCGACGCCCCCTTACCGCCATCGTCGTCGGATGGTCTCACCGACGGGGGTGGGAGGCCCGGCTTTGTGCCGGGCAAGCGCGGACGCAAGCCGGGGGTCTGGACGGACCCGCGGAGGCTCGGCCCGGGCATGACGGCCCTGCCAACGCGCTCGAGCCTCCGGGACTGGGCCGAGACGATGTCGGCGGGGGGCCTCGCCGGACAGGCGCAGCTGGAGTTGGACGCGGTCGCCGCGGTCGTAGGTGCCGCTGGCAATATGAAGACCACGGACATGCGTGCGATCCGCGTCGCCATAAGGCGCGCGTCGGCGGTGGCTGCCGAGCTCACCGGCAGGGCCGAGAGGGGCGAGAACCCCGATAGGCCGGCCAGGGAGGTGGTCTTCCGCCAGGGGCAGTGGGAGAAAAAGTCCCACAGCCTGGCGGCGCAGGTGCGGGCCCTGACGGAGCAGGCGCACACCCTGGGAGAGTTCCTGCACGTCAGGGAGCGGGAGCTCGAGTTCCTGCGGGGGAAGTATACCCGCCTGGAGACGGGGGCGAGGGCCAAGGGCGTGGACGTGACGGAGGCGGAGGCTATGCCCTCCCACCCGTCCGTCCCGCTGCCCACCCGCGCCGAGCTCCTCCCGTCCTGCGTGCCCCCCGGGGCGGACGGCGGTACCGCGCCGGAGGCTGTCCCGGGTCCCTCGTCGGCGGCGAGGCCTGCCCCGCTGCCGCGCGAATCGACGGAGAGCGGCGCTCCCGCGGCAGCGCGGGGGGGGGGGAAGAAGAGGAGGAGGGAGCGTTCCCCCCTGCCCCTGACCACGACGTCGGGCCCGGCGTCCGGTGGCGGCGGAGCAAGCGCTCCTGCCGAGCAGCCGTGGGACGCGGTGCTGCGGCGGATGGACGGTCTGGAGAGGCGCGTGGACGAGCGCCTCCTGGCCCTGGGCCGAGTAATGGTCGGTCCGACGCCCGGGCCGGCCGCTCAACCGACGGCCCTGGCCCTCCAATGGGCCGAGATCGCCGGGGGCGCCTCCACCGGGAGCGGGGTTTCCGCCCCGTCTCACAAGGGGGGCAAGCCGAGCGGGACTGCGCGGGTCGCGGGCGCTGGCGCGACTGCCGGCGGCCCTGCGGGTGCGCCCCCGCGTACAGCCGGCCCCCCACCCCGCTCGACCTCGAAGGGGAAGAAGGGGACCGGTCCCTCGCTGCCCCCGGCTTCGTTGCCCGACGTCCGGGCGGAGACGGGCGCTCGCGGGGGAGGTGTTCGGCCCGCGACTGCGAAGGGTGGGGCGGGTTCTCCGCCCCAGCTCACCCCCCCGCAGGGGAAGCAACGGCGCAAGGGGGCCGCCAAGAAGGCCGGGAAGGCAGGGGCAACTGCCCCCGCGACGCCTGTAGCGTCGGGTACCCCGGCCCGAGCAGCGTCGCAGCGGAGGGCACCTGGGCACAGGTGGTGGGCCGCAAGGCCAAGAGGGCCGCGCGGAAAGCGGCCGGGGCGGCCGCTAGCGGTGCCGGTGCGGGGGCCCGACCGAAGTCGGCGGCCCCCCAACAGGCTCGCGCACCCGGGTCTCCCCCGGTTGCGATCCCGCGCGCTCCCAAGACGGCGGCGGTGACGGTCACCGCCCCCGTGGGAGGGGAGGAAACGTTCTCCGCGCGGGTTGCCGGCGCGATGGCGGCGATCAACGTCGCCGACCTCGGCATCGCAGCGATGCGGCCGAGGCGCGCCGTGACCGGGAGGTTGATCCTGGAGATTCCAGGATCGCAGAGCTCGGCCAAGGCTGCCGCCCTGAAATCGAGGCTGGCGGAGCAGCTGGGGGGCCCCGGCATCAAGGTGCAGTGCCCCCAAAAACTGGCCGAGTTCCGGGTGTGCGGGCTCACCGAGCTCGCGACTGCGGAGACGGTTCGGGGGGCTATCGCGGCCCAGGGGGCCTGTTCGGCGGAGGACGTCACGGTCGGCGCTAGGCGACCGGACACCGCCGGACTCTTCTCCCTCTGGGTCCGCGCGCCCGTGGCAGCTGCTGCCAAACTGTTAAGGGCGTCCACCGTTGTGGTGGACTCCCTGATGGCCCGCGTGGTGCCGCTCGCGCAGCGGAGGCTACAGTGCTTCCGCTGCCTAGAGTTCGGCCACGGCAGGGCTACCGGTGCGGTGGAGAGGGGCACGCGGCGTGCTTCTGCGAGGCCCCCCCCCCCCGTCTGCCCGCTCTGCGCGGCGGCGGACCTGCCCAGCGGGCACAGAATGGGGGGACCGGCTTGTCGGCCCCCTCCCGTGACCCGCTCTGCGGCCCGGGGCCGTAGGGGCGCGAAAGCAACCCCGGCATCGTCGTCCGCCGGGGCGGTGCCGTCCGCGCCCGCGATCCCCGCGCCCTCCGTGTCTCCGCCCCCGGCGTCCCCGTCGGAGGCTATGGAGACCGCGCCGCTGGCCTCGGCTTCCGTGGCCGGTGCGGGCGCCGGGAAGAGGAAGGACCGCGAGGAGTCGGACCCTCCGACCAGCGGCCTCTCTTCCCCGGCTCGCGGGGGCTCCCCAGTGACAGGCGGGGGACGGAAGAAGAAGGGAAAAGGAGGGAGCAGCCCAGGGCTCCCCCCGGCGTGTCCGCCGCCGGTCGGGAGGGAGGCCTTTCTAAAGGTCAAGGTGGTCCCTCCGACGGCGAGCGCGACGACGAGGGAAGAGGACGCGGCCGAGGCGCTGGAGTTGGCGCGCTCGGTCGCGGCCTCGTTCGGAGGTGGATCCCACTTCCCGGACGACGAGGAGAAGCGTCCGGCGCCCCCGATTGCCAACGGGGGCGCGGTCCAGCCAGAGCAGGTGTCGGTGGGGGCCGACCTTGAGACTTGCTAATGTCTCGAGGCCCCCCGATACTCCTCATGAACGCGTGCCACTCCATGCGAGCGCACGACCTGCTTGAGCAGGCTCGCGTGGAGATGGGCGTTGGGCTGGCCGTCATCGCCGAGCCGTATCCGCTGGCGGACCGATGTTCTCGGTCCACCAACCCGGATCGGCAGGTGGCGATGACGTGGGAAGTGGGAAGAGGAGCCCCGTCGTGCGTGGTCGCCCAGCACGGACGGGGCTGGATGGGCGCGAGATGGGGAGGCTTCCTCGTGGTCGGCTGCTACCTGGCACCGAGCCTGAACGTCCCGGAGTTCGAGGACCGGCTGAGCGAGGTGGCGGCGTTTCTAGCCCCCCAATTAGCTCGGCCAGTGGTCCTCCTGGGGGATTTCAACGCCCATGCTCGCGAGTGGGGCGCCCCCAGGACGGACTCCCGGGGCGAGGTGCTGCTCGAGTGGGCGGAGGCAATGGGGTTCGTTCTGAAGAACCCCTACGCAGTCACGACGTACCGCGGGCCGCGGGGCGAGTCGACCATCGATCTCGTCTGGGTTAACCCCGCGGCCGCGGCGGTAACGTCGGACTGCTGGGTGGCGGAAGACTGTGAGCCAGCCTCGGATCACATGTACGTGATGCTGGCCACATCCGCTGCCCTGCCTCCCCGTGCCCCTCGAGCCGGTAGACAGCCACCACGCTGGGCGCTCAAGCGGCTCGATGCCGACGCGGCCCGAATGGCGTCCTCCGTCGTCGCCTGACCTCCGTTGCCGGGCGACGTGCTCGACGACCCCGCGACTGGCGCCGTTTGGCTCCGGCGCGCGTTGCAGTCCATCTGCGACGCGACGATGCCGCGAGCCCAGGCCTCGGGTGGGGGTCGGAGATCGGTGTACTGGTGGTCGATGGAGATCGCTGATCTTCGCGCGGCGAATCTGCGCGCTCGACGCCAGTACACCAATGCCCGCCGTCGGGACCGACGGCAGGTAACGGAGGACCGGCTGCAGGAGCTGCGCTCCGCGTTTTCCGCGGCGCGCAGGGAGCTCCGTGCGGCCATCGCCCGGGCTAAATCCCGTTCGCACGAGGAGTTCCTCGCGACCCTGAACGAGGACCCTTGGGGGCGCCCGTACAGGACCGTGTCTATCAAGCTCGGTCCTTGGGCGCCCCCTGTCACAGAGGGCCTCGAGCCCCGGTTTCTCCTGGAGGTTTTGTCGACGCTGTTCCCCCCTCCGCCGATTCCTGGGGAGGGTGGCGTCGACGCTTCGGGGGATCCGGAGCTGACATGGGGCACCGACATAGCGGATGTCCCGGGGGTCACGGACGAGGAGCTCGAGTCCGCGGTGCGTCGAATGCGTTCGAAGAACGCTGCACCCGGACCGGACGGAGTGCCCGGGCGAGCCTGGGCGTGCGCTATGGGCGCCCTAGGGAACGGCCTCAGACGCGTGTTTGACGCCGCGCTGAGGACCGGGAGGTTCCCCCCCGTATGGAAGGAAGCGTGGTTGGTGCTGCTGCGAAAGCCCGGAAAACCCGCGGAGTCACCTTCGGCCTACCGGCCGATTTGTCTCCTGGACGAGGCGGGCAAGCTGCTGGAACGCGTTCTGGCTGCCCGCCTCCTGGACCACCTGGGAGCCGCGGAGTTCCCGGACATGTCCGACCGCCAATTCGGCTTTAGGCGACGGCGATCGACGGTAGACGCTATTCTACTGGTGAGATCGCTGTCGCGCCGGGCGGCCGAGAGGGCGGTGTGAGCGTGTCGGTGTCATTGGACATCGCCAACGCGTTCAACACCGTCTCCTGGGCGGCGATCGAGCGGGCGCTACTTTACCATCGCGTCCCGCTCTATCTTCGCCGCCTGATCCGGGACTATCTCCGCAACCGGGTGGTCTCTTACGTCGGTCGGGACGGAGACGGGGTGGCTCACGTGCACCGCGGCGTGCCGCAGGGGTCCTTGCTAGGGCCCCTGTTATGGAACCTGGCATACGACGCGGTGCTGCGGGTTGAAATGCCATCGCCAGACGTGTCGCTGGTCTGCTACGCGGACGACACGCTGGTGGTGGCTTCCGGGCAGCGTTGGGCGGCAGCGCTAGACCTCGCCGAGAGGGCACTGCGGCTCCTTATCCCCGCGATGGGGGCGCTCGGTCTGCGAGTCGCCGCTGAGAAAACAGAGGCGATATGGCTCGCGGACAGGATTGGGTCCGGTGTTCCCAACAGAGCGTCCCTGAGGGTCGGGGTTGCCTGCGTCAGGGTCGGCCGATCGATGAGGTATCTCGGCCTGACAATGGATACCTACTGGCGGTTTACGCGCCACTTTCGGGTTCTGGGCCCCCGGTTGGAGCGGCAAGTATTCGCGTTCGCGCGAATCATGCCCAACCTGGGTGGCCCAAACGAGGCGGTTCGGCGACTATACGTGGCGGTCGTCCGGTCCATGGCGCTCTACGGAGCCCCGGTGTGGGCCGGCGACCTGGAGGACTGTCGCGTCGGGCGAGACCTTCTCGCGAAGGTGCATCGCCGCGCGGTCCTCCGTGTCGTGCGGGCATACCGCACGGTGTCGCACGCCGAACTGTCGGCGCTAGCTGTGTAACGAGTTATTGTCGGTAGGACGACGATCTTGTCCCCCCCCCCCCCCCCCACCGCACGCCCGGCCGCCGGAACGCGTACCGCGCTCTGCCAACGGTCTTGCCCCCCACCACTCGTCCGCGGGTTCCGAGAATCGGCGCGAGATGGGTAATTAGCCAGTACCTCTCTCGCTGCCGAAATCCGCGGACGGGGTCATATAGGCCGGGGGCATAGGCCTATTTGGCAGAGACCGCCTAGAGCGAGCGTACAAACCAGTACACCTCTCCCAGAAACCTCCTGTGCGATTCCACGTTCTCGTGACGAAATACTCGTTCTTGCGAAAGACAAGCGCCCGTGTTCACACCAGTTCTCGTGTGTCGACAGACTGTGTCTCTGTGCCTTTTTGAATTCACTACCTCCCCGGTTCCCAGAAGGACAGCGTGAGCCATCCTCTGGACGCAGGCCGTTATCATTTATCGATCTCCCGAACAGAGTCTCCTGCGTTCTCGAGAGCGTCCCCACAGTCTCCGATTCATCCACGGGTTGTGCCCACAGGGTGATCGGACTCAAGACTCTCCGACCAGGGTCTCACGGCAGGGCTTGCCCGCCAGGACACCGAACGGTCAAATCGTCTCTCCTCTCCACTCTCGCCGCCTCGTCACCGATTTCGAATCGCGCCGCGACATACACCGATTCTCGCGCCGCGACCCACACCGACCCGTGCGCCGCGATACACACCGAAACCCGCGTTAGGTTAAGCCGCATTCACACTGTGTGCCAGCATAGACCTGGCCGGGCTCACCTGTACTTTAGTTTAAGAAATAAACGACCATTACTCAGATCACCTTGCCTCATTCTCTCGGCCACCCGTCCGGTAGTTAACCCGAACGAATCGGGGTTACAGCTGGGTCCCCTCCTTTCCACTTGCTCGCCGAGATGGAGGCGGAGATTTACTTCGTCTCCCACGGTCTCGACGGAGCGAGGGATCCGCTGGCGCCGGAAGAACCCGAGGCGCGGGGCCAGGCCCGGCGACGCATGGGAGCCAAATGGATAGAGTGGCTCTCCCTCCCCGAACATCGGGAGGGACGCGTCGTCGGGGCGTTCCTGCCCATTCTCGGTGAATGGGTGGGGCGCAGGTATGGTAGGCTTACCTTCCGCCTGACACAGATGCTCACCGGAGTGGGGTGCTTCGGTGTCTTTCTGTGTCGCATAGGGCGGGAGGAAACGCCGCAGTGCCACAGCTGCGGCCGGGGCGACGAGGACTCGGCGGACCACACTCTGGCCAGGTGCCCGGAGTGGCTGGACGACCGCCGGGTCCTCGAGCTGCAGCTGGGTCCCGACCTCTCGCTACCGACGGTCGTGCGTCGGATGGCGGAGGAGCGGGACTGCTGGGCGGCCGTCTCCTCCTTCTCCGAGGTGGTGATGCTCGAGAAGAAGGAGGCCGAGAGGGACCGCGAACGGGCGGGTCTTCGACCCGGCCGCGCGGGCCCTCGTAGGAGGAGACGCGGCAGATAACCCGGGGCCGGGGGAGGCCGTGCAGCGACCTAGTTGCGTAGGTCGCCCCGCTCCCCCGGTGAACAAATCCACCATTGGCCCCGGGCCAAGCGTAGCCGCGTCTCCCGAGTGAGTGGAGCGGGAGGAACGGCCGCACCCCGCAACGGGTGCGGCGGCAAACCCCCCAGGGGGTTTTGGGAAGGGCGGCGGCTCCCCTCGGTGGGGGCCCCGCGAAAAGGGAAGGTGAACAGGGGGCCCGCGAAAAGGGCCCGCCACTCAGGAGTGGCGAAAAGAACGCCGCTCCCAATGGAGCGATCGAGCTCGCGGGGCTAGTCGGGCGGCCGAAAGTGGGCCGCCCTGCAGGCACGCTGCCAGCCGCTCGCCCGGGGTGTCCTCCGGGGTTACACCCGGCGGCCTTTTTCAAGGCCCCCTCGGGACGCAGCGGCTTGGGCGGCCCTCAAGGCCGTCACGCCCCGGCCCGGCCGCGCTACTTTCGTTGCCGCGCGGTCGGGTAGTAGCTCGATCGCGGGATCGCGGAGCGGGGGTGTCGGGGGACACCACCCGCCCTAGTAGCAGCGACCCCGGAAGAGGCGGCGCGGACGCGTGGTCCGTCTCGCGCCGCCAGCTGAGAGAGAACATAGCTGGGGGAGGTAGGATACTCCCAGGGAAGAGCCCCCTCCCTCCGGGGGGCTGTTGTGCGCGGAGTCGCACGATGCGCAGGAGGGGAGGGTAGCGAACGTATCGCTAGATTGATCTCGCGGCAAGTCCCTCCCCTCGGGCGCGCGACTCCGCGCGCGAGGTAGACCACCTCGGAGGTTTTAGTGGGTTCGAGTCCCACATAACCCCCTGCCCGCCCCCGGGGGCGGGGGGTATCCGTGAGGATTTCCTCCAAGTAAAAATAAAAATAAAAAAAGGTGTGGAAGGGGGGAGTAGATGGCTCTGGAAGGACGCTCCATCGGCAGTCGGCTTGCCGGCATGTAGTCGATGGGGAACTCCGATGGGTTTCATGTTCTCTCAACCGAGTAGACGACTCTGGTGGTACCCCCGGGCCTTTTGGCCGTGGAGTGAGGATCCAGAGTCAGCTCGGAGCGGAGAACTTGGACAAAGTTGGAGGCCTGGCCGGAGTAAGACCATGCACCGCACCTCCACGTCGGTGCTCCCGGGGTCCCTACACGACATAGTCGGGTAGGGGCGCGGACGCGGGCATGGCAATCTTCGCCGCACGTCGGATCTCATCCGCGTGCCGGGCAGGACCGCAGTCGCGGAGCGCTATCCCCGACTGCGGTGTCTCCCCCAATTTATTGGGGAAGCCTGGAAGCGTACCGCTTCCGGGAGTATCGTAACCCGTGGCGGTGGAACGACCACCCCTCGTCGAGAGAGTCATCTCTCGCGAGGGTATGCGAAGCCGCCACGGACCGAAGATCTTGCCTTAACCGGCCGGGTCGCGAGGCAAGGAAAAACCTCTATAATAAAACCCCCAACCCTGAGCCCCAGTGGTGGTGCCGGGGCACGTGTTCCCTCCAGCTTGGAGGGGCACGTGGGCGGAGCGGGTATGCTCGGTCTAACCACGATCCGTCTGGGAACAGCCGCCCCCAGACGTAGCCCGCGCCCTTAGGGGTCCGGGCAAACGGCTTTGCAACGGCAGGTCGCCTCTACCGTTGTACGACCTCCCAAGCGACTACTCGTGGGCACTCATGGAGTCGCTACTTTGTCAGGGCGGTGCCCTTTATACACCCTCGGATGGCGACCGAGCTCAAACGCCTGAGGACCGCTGTTCGATCGCTTCGTGCGGGTCGTCGGCCTCGCCCCAGGACCGCTGTACGATCGCGATTTCGCGGGTCGCCGGCCTGGGTGAGGGAGGGACGGTGGCGGACGCTTCGGGGGTCGACAACGGGAGTGGCAATCCAGCCTCCTCCCGCGACGTCGTCTCCGGGGTAGGGCGGGCGGATTGCCCGCTCTTTAGCGAGCCGAGGGCGGACTCCCCCTCGGCGCGGGAACCGGAAGGGGACGGAGAGTGGGAGGACGTCCCTGGTCGTCAGGATGCCCCGGGGTCCTTGGCAGGCCGCTGGAGGAGCGAAGAGGGAGGGTGCGACGAGGGGGCGTGGCGGATGGAGGGGAGCGCTGATAAGGGCGCGAGCGGGACCATGTCCATTGCGGCGGGGGTGGTCGGGTTCCCCCCTGCTACGCGCGTAGGCGGCGAGGAACGACCGCTGCGGGAGAGGCGCGAGACGGCGGCGACGACGCGGCGCGCTCAAACTCGCCCCGACAGGAGCGCGCCATACGTCCGGTCCGTGGCGGAGGTCGCCACCCAGGACGTCAGACACCTGGATGGCCTCCGCAAAGAGGTGGCCAGCCTCATGGGGAAGTTCGACGGGGGCGCCGTCTCCCTCGGCCCAGTACCGCGCCTGTCGGGGGCGAGCGTCGGTGCGGCGGCCGAGGCCCGCGTCGTTCTTGCCAGGTGCGACGCGATGGTGGCCAGGAGGAACAAAGGCGACGACGACGTCACCGTAGTCGCCCCGGACGTTAGGAGGACGAGCGAGGCGGGCGAGCACCTCGATACCGCGGGGCCCTTGGACAGGGGCGGGGAAATGGCCACAGCGGCCATGGAGGTCGACGCGGCGACCGGCGAGAGCGGCTACGTCGAGATCGTCGCGAGCGGGATGCGGCGCCTGTCCCGCGTCATAATCTTGTCGGACACGGACGAAGACCAGGTCCCCGACAGGAGCGGTGTCACGAGCGGGGCCATCAACGCCCCCCTACCGGCATCCGATGGCGTCGGGACGGGCGACCGCGTCAGCGATGGGGGCGCGAGCGGAGGCGGAAGACCCGGGTTCGTCCCCGGTAAACGGGGCAGGAAGCCCGGGGTCTGGACGGACCCCAAGAGGCTGGGCCCCGGCATGAAGGCCCTGCCGTCGCGGTCGGAGCTCCGCGACTGGGCGGAGACCATGCCGGTCGGCGGCCTCGCGGGCCAGGCCCAGCGAGAACTGGACGCGGTCGCCGCGACGATAAGCGCGGCGTCCCGCTTGAAGACGACCGACGCCCGGGCCATCAGAATCGCCATCCGCCGGGCGTCGGCTGTCGCCGCGGAACTTACGGGAAGGGCGGAGCGGGGGGAGAACCCCGACAAACCGGCACGGGAGGTGGTCTTCCGTCAGGGTGCGTGGGAACGCAAATCCCACCAGCTCTCCTCACAAGTGAGGGCCCTGACGGAGCAGGCGCACTCCCTGGGGGAGTTTCTACACACGAGGGAAAGAGAGCTCGAATTCCTCCGTGGGAAATATGCGCGTCTGGAGGCGCGCGCCACGATGGCTGGCGTGGACGTGACGGAGTCGGAGGCATTGGCCTTTCGTCCCGCCGTCCCTATCCCCACGCGAGAGGAGCTCCTTCCCTCGTGCCTGCCCGCCTGGAACGACTCCTGTATCCAGGTGGAGACGGTCCCCGCGCCGGGCCCCTCGTCCACGGCTAGGTCCTCCCCTATCCGGAGGACATCGGCGGCGACCAGGGGAAAGAAAAGGAGGAGGGTGGTTTCCCCCCACCCTTCCTCAACCGACGCCTCCCGCGATGCCGGCACCAGGGCCGCTGAGCAGCCGTGGGACGCCGTGTTGAAGCACATGGAGGAGTTAGAGAGGAGGTTGGAGCAGCGCTTCCTCCACCTCGGCGGGATCCTCGGCCGTGGCGAAAAGGCGACGAGGTCTGCCGACCCCCCATCTGCCCTCGCCCAGGAATGGGCAAAGATCGGGGGGAAGACGTTCGCGGGCGCCACCGAGGCCCCGCCGCGCGCGGGAGGTAAGCCCGCCAAGCGTTCCGCTGGCGGGCTGGCGACGACACCCGCGAATGGGCCCGGGGACATCATTCCCAATCCCCCCCTGTTCGCCTCATCAGGTGCCGGGGGGGGGGGGGGCACGCCCCCTCCACCAACCCCAAGTCGCGTTCCGGCGCCCGACAGCGCCGGGCGCAAGAAGACGAAGGGGAAGGGCTCGGGGTTAGCCGCTCCCACCGGGGCCCCTCGTTCGGCTCCGCGGCTAAGCGGCCCGGCGAGGAGGGCCGCCAAAAAGACGGCCGCGGCGGAGAAGACGCCTGGAGCCCCTGCTGTGCCCCAGGACACATGGGCCAAGGTGGTGGGTCGCAAGGCCCGAAGAGCGGCAGCGAGAGCTGCGAGTGGCGGCACCGGGGGAGCGGTGCAGCGGAGAGGCGTCGCGACGCCGGCTCTGACAAAGCCAAGCGCTCCCGGCAGAGCCCCGGTCGCGATCCCGCGCGCCCCCAGGTCCGCGGCGGTGGCCATCACCGCACCGGCTGGGGGAGAGAGCGACTTCTCGACGCGGGTCGCGGGCGCGATGGCGGCGATCAAGGTCGCCGACCACGGTATCGCGGCTATGCGACCGAGGCGCGCCGTCACCGGGGGTCTCGTTCTTGAGATTCCAGGGGCGCAGTGCGCGGCCAAGGCCGCGGCTCTGAAGGAGAAGCTGGCGGAGCAGCTGGGGGGCACCGGCATTAAGGGAAGAGGTCACTGAAAAAATCGCGATTTCGACCATTTTTAAGAATTTTTTTTTTGCATTTTTGGCAAGTCTGAACCCTTGTTCAACCGTACACAACGTGGTTTGACATTCAGTGTTGCCTTTCTACCAGAAAAACCTATTTTTCTAAAACCTTGCGAAAGAGCTGAAAACCAAAACCTTCGTTTTTCGGTATATTTCTCTATTATTTATCTCTTTGAGTATGTTCAATCGCTGACTAGTGTTTCGGGAAATCTAAATTAACTGCGTGGCCTTGACATTGTTTATTTTCACCAATGGCCAAAATGCGTTTCACAATTCTAAAACGCACGCGTGCTCTGTAACAGAATCCATTGGACTCCGCCTTCTAAACTACGAACGCTTTCTTACAAAGTACAGTATGTGATTGAGTTCGTGGTCAGGCTGCGTACCCCTCGGCCATCTGTAACGCGGCCAATAACTCCGCCATGTACAGTAGGTAAATCTCTAAGCGGGCCCAAAAGGGTCAGTGGCTGCCGACAGAGGTCAGTCTCTCCGGGCGCTAGACACCATATTTTTTTAAATCTTTCAAAACTTCGGTTTACGTGAGAATACAGAGTGAGATTTTATGGTGCAGTGAAATTAGCTGGTATAAAACGAGTGAAATGGACCTCATTAGCCGAAAATATCGCAAAAGTAAGAGTAGAGTGAAGCGTGCTATTATTATAGGTTATAAAGTGATTGCAGAAAACATGTGTATATTTTATCAATTTGATATTTTCTGTCGGGTTGCAAAATTTACTTCTAGTGTTACAGAAATGCTATTGTAAAAAATATGCCAAATGTAAAGGCCATGGAAGATGCTGTGATGGCTACTTTAGATCACTGTAGCTCTGTAGACAGCAATCCTAACCATGCCAGATGTCCTAAGGACAAGCAACCAAAGTGAAACCCTGATACGAAACACTGTCAAATGAAAATTTGATGGCAAGGTGCTGTAAGGGGGGCACTCAAAATGCAAATTAATCTCTCCATGCAAAAGTGTGCAGATTCTGCCCGAAGACAACATTTGTATCGGAGGCAAGACTTGAAGTAGCTGTGGCATGTGCTGTTTCAGAATTTGATATGGGTTATGTACGCTCATTGACAGTGAGGAAACAAACAGCTGGGCAAGTTGTTCTAAAACAGCTATAAGTATAGCAAGAGACAGAGACAACAGAAGAGAAACCTGCAGTACATAACAGCAATCCAGTACAAGAAAGCGCTTTAAGAAGAAACAAAACATAAAGAGACGCAAGATTGATGAGGATGTGTTTCAACCAGGTGGATTTTAGACTATACAAAAAGGGAAGTGATCTGGAATTTACTCTTTAGATTTAAAATGCAATTATCTCAAAACTTACTTTTTTAATATATTTAATGTTCCTTGCGCAAAACTGTTGGTCCGATTCTCTTACAGCTTGGCGTGCTTCAAGAGTAACGTGAAAGCAAAAAGATTGTGTATCGACATGAAGAAATCTGCAAAACTCTTTGCGCTGCGCTTGCTTTTCCTAAAAATTTTGATGAAATTTTGCATTTTTGACATTTAATAAATTCAATCATTTTTACCTTAAAAAGTATGAGACGTAGAAACTTCTCGATACACAATTTTTTACTTTACTATGGACCCTTCTTCGCTGTAAAACCTGGAGGCTGTGGCATCACACACTTTGCGCAAGAAGGTTTTTGAAGTTATGATTGATTTTTGTAACGTAATGTAAATTCTATGAAAACCAGTGATTAAAACTATGTCCCGACTGGCAGAAGGGCTTTACTTCAAACCTACTTCCTTCCCTTAAGAGGAATTCCGCATGTCTCAAATATTTTCGGATTTCAAAATTTCAGTGACCTCTTCCCTTAAGGTGCACTGCCCCCAGCGCAAGGCCGAGTTCAGGCTCAATGGCCTGACGGAGTTGGCGTCGGAGGGCGCGGTGCGCGCTGCCATAGCGACGCAGGGGGGGTGCTCGCCGGCCGATGTCGCGGTCGGCGAGAAACGCCGGGACCCGACGGGGCTGTTTTCCCTGTGGGTCCGCGCGCCCGCGGCGGCGGCGTCCGTGCTTGTCAAGGCGGGGAGAATTGTCATTGACTCCCTCGCCGCGCGCGTGACGCCGCACGCGCAGAGGAGGCTGCAGTGCTTCCGGTGCCTGGAGTTCGGCCATGTTCAGGCCAAGTGCTCCAGCCCGGAGAGCCGACGCCTCCTCTGCTACCGGTGCGGAGTCGAGGGGCATCTAGCGCGACACTGCGTCGCCGCGCCGAATTGCCCGCTCTGCACCGAGGCGGGCCTGCCCGGGGGCCACAGGATGGGCGGCCCGGCGTGCCGCCCCCCCCCCCCCGATGACGGGGGAGGGCAAGGGGAAAAAGAAGGGGGGAAAGGCCGCCGTAACGGCTGCCCCGACGCCCTCGACGTCGGGGGCGCCCGCCGACGTTCCCCCCGTGCCCGCGGAGGCGCCGGAGGCTATGAACACCGCCCCTCTGGCCTCCACCTCCGCGGCCAAGTCGGGGCCCGGGAAGAGAAAGGACCGAGAGGAGCCCGAACGCCCGGCCAGCGGGGCGTCGTCGCCGACGTTGGGTGGCTCCCTCAAGGGGTCCACGAAGAAGAAGAAGGGGAACGGGCAGAGCAACCCAGAACCGCCCCCCCCCCCTAGCGGACCCCAGCCCGTGGGGAAAGGGGCCTTGCGCAAGGTGCGGAAGGACGCCCCCCCCCCCCCCGAGGCTACCGAGGGAGCCGGGACGTTAACGCGCGACGAGGCGCGGGGCCTCGCGGCCTCCGTGGCCATGTCGTACGGGGGCGGGCTGCTCCCGCCCGACGACGAGGGTGACGTCGGTACCCCCCTCCCTGTGACGGAGGGGACAGCCCGACCCGAGCAGGATCCGGCGGAGGCCGGCATCATAGCACCGAGTGATGCCTAACGGCCCTCCGATCCTGCTAGCCAACCTCAACCACTCCATGCGAGCGCACGACCTGCTGGAGCAGGCTCGCGTGGAGTTGGGGGTCGGGCTGGTCGTCGCCACCGAGCCGTATCCGGTTCCGGACCGATGCTTTCGGTCCACTAATCCGGATCGGCAGGTGGCGATGATGTGGGAAGTGGCCAGGGGAGCCCCGCCGTGTTCGGTCGCCCGACACGGTAGGGGCTGGATGGCCGCGCAGTGGGGGGGATTCCTCGTGGTGGGATGCTACTTCGCGCCGAGGCTTTCCGTCCCGGAGTTCGAAGATCGGCTTCACGAGCTGGGGACGTTTATAGTCCCGCAACGAGCTCAGCCGGTCGTACTCCTGGGGGATTTCAACGCTCACGCCAGTGAGTGGGGTGCCCCCAGGACGGACTCCAGGGGCGAGGAGCTCCTCGAGTGGACGGAGGCGATGGGGTTCGCGTTGAAGAACCCCTACGCAGTCACGACGTTCCGCGGCCCGGGGGAGAGTCGGTTATCGACTTGATCTGGGTTAACCCCGCGGCCGCCGCCATTACGTCGGACTGCTGGGTGGCGGAGGATTGCGAGCCGGCTTCCGATCACATGTATGTGATGCTGGCCACCTCCGCCCCCCCCCCCCCCGCCTCTTCCCCGAGTCGGTAGGCATCCCCCGCGATGGGTGCTCAAGCGGTTAGACGCCGAAGCGGCCCTACTCGCTTCCTCCGTCGTCGCCTGGTCATCGCCGATGCCGGGCGACGTCCTCGATGACTCCGTTGACGGTGCGCTCTGGTTCCGCAGCGCGTTGCAATCTATCTGCGACGCCACTATGCCGCGGACCGGACCGCCGGGTGGGGGTCGGAGGACAGTGTACTGGTGGTCCGCCGAGATCGCGGATCTCCGCGCGGCGAACCTCGTGGCCAGACGCCAGTACACCAAGGCCCGTCGTCAAGACCGCCGACGGGTCTCGGAGGAACGGCTCCGCGAGCTGCGCTCCGCCTTTTCGGCGGCGCGCCGCGAACTTCGCGGAGCCATAGCCCGGGCTAAGGATCAGTCCTGTCGGGAATTCGTCGCGACCCTCAACGAGGACCCTTGGGGGCGCCCGTACAGGGCCGTGTCTATCAAACTCGGTCCTTGGGCGCCCCCCGTCACGGAGGGCCTCGATCCCCGGCTCCTAGAACAAGTTCTAGAGGCGCTTTTCCCCCCTCCCCCGGTACACGGGGAGGGTGGCGCCGACGAGACCGGGGATCCATGGTTGGCCAGGGGCGCGGATACCGCCGACGCCCCTGGGGTCAGCGGCGAGGAGCTCGCGTCCTCGATCGCGCGTATGCGCAAGAGGAACGCGGCTCCGGGTCCCGACGGAGTGCCCGGGCTAGTATGGGCCTACGCCTTGAGCGCCCTAGGTGCCGGTCTCAGGCGTCTCTTCGACGCCGTCCTGAGAACCGGCAGGTTCCCCCCTGCGTGGAAGGAAGCGAGGCTGGTCCTCCTCCGGAAGCCCGGTAGACCCGCGGAGTTACCCTCGGCCTATAGGCCGATATGCCTCCTGGACGAGGCGGGCAAGCTCTTGGAGCGCATCATTACTGCCCGCCTGTGCGCGCACCTGGAGGCCGTGGGCCCGGACCTGTCCGACCGCCAATTCGGCTTCAGGCGGCAGCGATCGACCGTAGACGCCATCTTACTGGTCCGATCGTTGTCGCGCCGAGCGGCCGAGGGAGGCGGTGTCAGCGTGGCTGTGTCGTTGGACATAGCCAACGCGTTCAACACCGTCTCCTGGGCGGCGATCGAGCGGGCGTTGCTGTATCACAATGTCCCGCTCTACCTTCGCCGCCTGGTCCGTTACTACCTCCGCGGCAGAGTCGTGTCGTACGTCGGCCGGGAGGGTGACGGGGTGGCTCCGGTGCACCGCGGGGTTCCGCAGAGGTCGGTTCTAGGGCCCCTGCTATGGAACCTGGCCTACGACGCGGTGCTGCGGGTCGAGATGCCGTCGCCGGGGGTGTCGTTGGTATGTTACGCCGACGACACTCTGGTGGTGGCTTCCGGGAAGAAATGGAGGGACGCGATCAGCCTCGCTGAGAGAGCACTGCGACGCGTCGTCACCTCGATCGGGACGCTCGGTCTGCGAGTCGCCTTGGAGAAAACCGAGGCGATGTGGCTCGCGGACAGGGTTGGGAGCGGTGTCCCCAACAGAGCGTCCCTGATGATCGGGGATGCCTGCATCAGGGTCGGCCGATCGATGAAGTATCTCGGTCTGTCCCTGGATACCTACTGGCGATTCACGAGCCACTTCAAAACCCTCGCCCCCAGGTTGGAGAAGCAAATATTCGCCTTTCGGCGAATCATGCCCAACCTGGGAGGTCCGCACGAGGGTGTTCGGCGTTTGTATGTGACGGTCGTTCGGTCCATGGCGCTGTACGGCGCGCCTGTTTGGGCCGGCGACCTGGAGGGCTGCCGCGTTGGCCGTGAACTCTTGGCCAGAGTTCACCGCCGAGTAGTCCCCCGAGCCGTGCGAGCCTATCGCACGGTGTCGCATGCCGAACTGTCCGCTCTGGGTGGGTCCGCCCCATTCCACCTGCTCGCGGAGATGGAGGCGGAGGTTTACTTCGCCGTCCGAGATCTCCGCGAAGCTGGGGACCCAATGACAGACGGACAAGGAGTGGCGCGGGTCCAGGCCCGGCAACGCATGCGGGCCAAATGGCTCGACTGGCTAGCCCTCCCCGAACATCGGAGGGGTCGCGTTGTCGGGGCGCTTCTGCCCATTATGCAAGAATGGGTGGAGCGCGGGTATGGCAGGCTAACCTTCCACCTGACGCAGATAATCACAGGAGTCGGCTGTTTCGGCTCCTATCTGCGTCGCATCGGGCGGGAGGAGACGTCGCGGTGCTTCAGCTGCGACTCGGGCGACGAGGACACGGCCGACCACACTCTGGCCAGATGCCAGGAGTGGCTGGACGATCGGCGTGTCCTCGAGGCGCGGCTGAGCTCCGATCTCTCGCTACCGACGGTCGTGCGTCGGATGGCGGGAGACGGGGCGAGTTGGAAGGCCGTCTCCGAGATTGCGGAGGCGGTCATGCGGGAGAAGGAGGAGGCGGAACGGGAGCGCGAAATAACGGGCCACCCGTCCCGTCTCGCGGCCCCCAGATGCCGGGGGAGAAGGGGCAGATGACGCGGCGCCGGGGGAGGTCAGGCGGTGACGTGAGCTAACGCGTCACCCCGCTCCCCGACGGCGAGTCTCCGGGGCTGGGGGGCCCTTCTCAGGGCCAGTTTCGGGAGGGTGGTGGCCGGGCCACGCGGTGCCGTCGGGGTCGCGTCGTGAGAGGTCGCGACGCCCGACGGCGGAGTTAGAGTCAGGGGTCCTCGTTCCAGGGGACCCCACCGGGGGGCAGCCGAACACCTGCTGCCCCCCCCCCCGGGAGCCGCGCCATTGGCGCCGTTTTATGGATTAGCGCGTTCCCGCGTTAGTAGCGATCGAGCAGCGGTAGGGTGAGTTCGGCGGTCAGCGGTTCAGCCGACCTTGTGCCGATTCCCCGCCCGGCCGCGGCCCTTCGGGCCGCGCCCCGGGTAGCCGCTCGATCGCGGGGGTCGCGGGGTGGGAGTGCCGGGGGACACTCTCACCCCCTAACAACAACATCATGCGACCCCCCAGAAGTGACGACGCGGGCGCGTGATCCGCCCGCGTCGTCGTCGACTCGGGAAGACCCCGCCGCTACGCGGGGTTGTAGAGCGCGGAGTTCGCACCAGCACTGCGGGGAGGGCAAGCGAACGTATCGCTAGTTTGCTTTCGCGTCAAGTCCCACCCCTCGTGCGCGCGACTCCGCGCCCGAGGAAGATCACCGTGGAGTTTTAGTGGGTGCAAGCCCCACATAACCCCGTCCCTCCCCCGGGGGGCGGGGTATCCGTCAGGGATTTCTCCACGTCAAAAAAAAAAAAAAAAAGGGGTGTGGAAGGGGGAGGGTTGGCTGGAAGATTGGAGGGTAGGAGTGGTGGTGCCGGTGGTGAAGAAAGGGGCGGGAAAAAGAGTAGACGAATACAGAGGAGTGACGCTGACACAGACTGCATATAAGGTGTATGCGTCTGTGTTAGCGGAAAGATTAAGAAAAGAGGTGGATGAGAAAGGGATTTTACCACCAAGTCAGGCGGGATTCAGGAGGGGAATGGGGTGCATTGACTGTGTCTACGTGCTGAACTACCTCATCAACAGGCAGGTCGAAAGGAAAGAGGGGAGGTTGGTAGTGATGTTCCTAGATATGAAGGCAGCATTTGATTCAGTGGATCGGGAGGTGCTAGTTAGGGCAATGAGGGAGAGAGGGGTGAGGGAGGGGTTAGTGGGGAGATGTGAGGAGGTACTGAAGGAGACGGTAAGTAGGGTAAGGGTGGGAGAGGAGGAAGGGAAGGACTTCTGGACGGCAAGGGGGGTGAGGCAGGGGTGTCCTTTGAGCCCCAGCCTGTTCACCTTGATGTTGGCGGATTTAGATGAGGAGTTGGAGAAAGGGGGTTGGGGTGGGGTGAAGGTGGGGGGAAGAAAAATATACACGTTGGCATACGCGGACGATATCGCGGTGCTGGCGGAAGACGAGGAGAAGATGAGAGGGATGATGGGAAAGATGGAGAGATATTTGGATAAGAAGGGGATGCAAGTGAACGTAGAGAAAACAAAGATAATGAGGTGTAGAAAGGGGGAGGGAGGTGGAAGGGAAAGGTGGTGGAGGAGATAAAGGAGTTTAAATATCTGGGGTACACGCTAATGAGGAACGGGGGCAGCAGGCACACGTAGGGGAAAGGGTAAGGAAGGGGGCAGCAGTGATGGGTCAGGTGTGGGGGATAGGGAAGAGGCGGTTTGGGAAGGACTGGGGGAGGAGAATATGGCTATTCGAAAAGTTGGTATGGGCTACGGTGAGTTATGGAGTGGAGGTATGGGGGTGGAAATGCAGGGAAAGAGTCGAGGGATTGCAGGAAAGATATTTGAAGTGGGTGTTGGGGGTGGAAAGGTGTACTCCAGGATATATGGTCAGGGAGGAGATGCAGAGGGAGTTGTTGAGGGGGACGGCGGGGATGAGGGCATGGGGGTATGAAAGGAAGTTGGAGGAGGGGGGTGGGGGGAACTGGCAAGGTGGTGCTGGGAGGAGATTAAGGGAAGGGCGAAGAGGGGGAAAGTGCTGGGGGGGGGGGAAGGAAAGGAAGGAGTATTATGAGGAAAGGGGGTGGACAATAGAGGGGATAGAAAGAGCGAGGGGAGGGGGGAGCTGAGGGGGGAAGAATTGGTGAGTAGGGAAAGAAGAATGCAGGAGGAGGAAAGGTGGAAAAGGATCAGAGAGTCGGAGTACAATAGATGGTACAGGGTGGTGAAAGGGAAAGGGGTGCCAGGATACCTGAGGAACGGGTGGGGGGAAAGCAGGTGGCAAAGGGTGGCGAAATTTAGATTGGGGAATGGGATGAGGGGAGGGAAATATTGGGAGGATGAAGAAAAGAGGAAGTGCAGGGTATGCGGGTGGGTAGAGGAAACGTGGGAGCATGTATGGGAGGAATGTATGGGTTGGGAGGAAGGAGGGTGGCAAGAGAGGGTAGGGGAGGTGCTGGATGATGAGGGGGGGGGAGAAGTGGATGAGGAGTGTGGAAGAAAGGAGAGGGGAAGGAGTGGAGGAATGGGAGAGGAAGGAATGGGAGTGAGTGGTGGCGTGCGGAAGCGGAGGTCAAAGGATAGGGAAGGGGGGTGAGGGAGGTATACGTGACGGAGAAAAGCGTGCGAGCGGGAGAGCGAGACGACAGGCGTATAGGATTAAGGAATAGATTTAAGGAGTAGATTAAGGATTAGGTTAAGGTAAATGTGCAGAAGAGAGGAGGGAGAAAGGATTGTAATCCCCAAGGGGAAACAAATAAACATATCTATCTATCTATCTACTAGCTATGAAACATATATACAATTAATTACATGGCTCTCGTCGATCCTTCTAAGATCGACGAGGGCAGGCGACAGATCTGGGTGATCGGGCGTTTAAACGCCGACTTGGCAGTTCGAAGTGTGACAACTCGAACGCGGTTATCCGTGCCAGGGTGTACCTTTATGCGCGCAAGCTCCCACTTCGAAGGAGGTAGGAGATTGTTTTTTAACAGAACTAGTTCGCCAATCTTAATATCGGCGTTGGAGGCAGGCCACTTGTGCTGGGTTTGAAGGGAATGCAAATAATCCGCAACCCAAGAGCGCCGGATCTGTTCCTGCATTGCCTGGACGCGCTGCCAACGCGAAAGACGACTCGAATTAACCTCGAGCACCGATTGTTGCGGTACACTCACGAGCGGACACCCTATCAAGAAATGACCAGGGGTCAACGCCGAGAGATTATTATTATTATTATTATTAAACGTCTTTATTGCACAATATAAAGGAGGACAAACGGCAGATATACATCGACAAAAGCACAGGCGAAGTTCAGTCTGAGACTGTTTTACAACTTAACCTAAGACGGTAACTTAACCTATTACTATTAATACGGAACAAACTAATCTAGGCTTAATATAAAATAGTAAGATAATAACCTACCCAAGGCTTGAATGAAGTCAGGATAGAGAATTACAAGAGACACAGAAATAGAACAGACTAACCAAAGGCAAAGACAAAGAGGGCAGAGAGACATTACAACGGGTGAAGTAGCAGAAAAGACTTACACGAGCATCTAAAAGAGGAGAGAGTCGGAAGTGCACGGATTTCAGAAGGGAGTGAGTTATAATAATGGGGACCGATATAGGAGAAGGAAGCACGAAGGGAGTTTGTACGATGATAGGGAATGGAGAGCAGGTCTTGGGAACGCGTAGAGTGAGCAGAGTGAAAGGAAGCATTGGTAGGGAGAAGGTTAAACAAGTATGGAGGGGAGCAATCGCGAAGGATTTTATAGATGATGGAACAGAGATGGAGAATCCATCTCTGTTTCATTGGGAGCCACCCGGATTTTTCCAGGAGAGGCGAGATGTGGTCAAATTTACGAGCACAATAGGAGAATCGGAGGCAGGAGTTCTGCACGAGTTGGACACGATAGGCAAGACTGGCAGAAATACGAGGACCATACACGACATCGCAATAATCGAAAAGAGAGATGATAAGTGATTGAGAAAGGAGAAGTTTCTGGTGAGTAGTAAGGAGATATCGTGAGGGGTAAAGGATACGAAGACGAGTATACGCTGCACGACAAAGATCAGAAATATGATTTTCGAAATGAAACAGAGGATCAAAGCGAAGCCCAAGACTTTTAAGAGAGCTGCATGGGGCGACGGTAGCTGAGTCGAAGGAGAGAGAGAAAGGCGGGAGCTTGGCTAGCCGAGTAGGGGTACCGACTATAATCAGGGAGGTCTTAGAAGGGTTAAGGGAAAGTCCGTGCATTTTGGTCCAAGTCAAAATATCTCCTAACTCCTGTTCAAGCTCAGCGGTAGAAGTGTCGACATGAGCAGCACTAACCGAAGTAATAAGCTGCAAGTCGTCTGCATACATGTGTGCGACCGAGAACTTAGGAACATGTAGAAGGTCCGCAACATAAATCAGGAATAGGAGCGGACCAAAAACAGATCCTTTAGGGACACCACGCAGGATGCAACGCGAGGCGGAATACAGAGAGCCACCGGCATTGACGACAACGACCTGCTGACTGCGAGCCGTTAGATAGGAGCGAAACCAGCTAAGCGCGAGCGAAGAGAGGCCAATATGATGCAGCTTGGCAATCAGCAGATCGTGATCAAGCGTATCAAAGGCTTTAGAAAAGTCCAGTGATGTAATGATGGCCAAACAACTGGAGTCCATCGCACGCAGAATAGTATCCGAGATATGTAACATAGAAGTCGTGGTACTGAACCCACGTCGAAAACCTGATTGGTGGTGCGGAAGGACACCACACTGCTCCACAAAGTGCTGAAGCTGCCCACAACACAACCTCTCGAAAAGTTTTGACAAGAACGGGATTAAGGATATAGGACGAAGCGAGCTTAAGTCCTGCGCCTTGGAGGAAGCAGGAGATTTTGGAATAGGATGCACTATTCAATGTTTCCAGATAGAAGGGACAGCGCCCGAAGATAAGGATGCATTAAAGATGTGGAGGATCGGATCAAGACAGCAAGGAATGCAGTAGAGGACCATTGTGCCAGAAATGTCGTTAGGACCGGCGGAAGTAAGCTCGATGTTCTTAAGCGCGAGATACAGGTCGTTGAGCGAGAATGGAGAAAAGGAGAAGGTGTTAGCGGAGGAGGAAGACAGGAATGTTGCGACAAGCTCTAGCGGGACGCTGGTAGGAGGGAGAGTATCGAGGAAGTGATTGTTAATAATGTTAGGGTCGTTTAAAGAAGTAAAGGAGGAGGGACGTCGCCTAGGAGAGTGAAGTCCGGAAAGAGAGATGTAATGCCAAAATTGCCTGGAGGAAGACGTCGAATTAGACAGGTGAAGAAAGAAGGCACGCTTTTCCGCCCGGATAGCACAAGTACAGAGATTACGCAGCGTTTTGTAACTAGACCAGTGTAGTGCCCTACGGGACCTTTTGAATTTAGCTAAAGCTCTGTTACGCATCTTAATGAACCTTTGTATATTGGCCGTCATCCACGGCGACGGGGGTTTTCTTACCCGGATTTGCTCAATAGGCGCGAAACGGTCAAAAAGTGAGGTTAGAAGCGCATGGAGGATGTTCGCTTTATCGTCCGTGGAGGGAGCATTGTAAAGAGGTGACCAGTCAATACCTTGTAGAGCTGTATTGAACTCATCGACCGGGATTGCTTTTAAGTTCCTTCGTTGCAAATATTGATGCGAGCGCGTCGGCTTAGGAAGGTCAAGAACGGCGTAAGTTAAAGCGTGGTCACTGATTTGACTAGCGTCCAACACGCCGCACGCAGTCGGCTTGAGATCACAAGAAAGCATAATTAAATCAATAAGTGTAGAAGATGATTCCGTGATGCGCGTAGGTTGGGTGATAACTTGTTTAAGGGAGAGAACTGTCATAAAATGGATTAAAAACCTTGTATCCGTATTGCTCGCCAAGTTCATGTTAACATTAAAATCACCCAAGCAGATAAGGTGATCAGCATTGCAGTGCGTGTCAAGGAGAAAGTTGAGTAGTGCGTCAAGAGACCCAGAGGGGCAGCTTGGGGGGCGATATACTGCCAAGAATAAGACACGTATACGGTTAAAATTAAAAGAATACCAGCGATATCAAGAAGCGGGTCACAATTGTACATTGTAGGCACCCTATCGCATACGAGATCAAAGCGGATGCTTGACTTAACATACACCGCAATGCCGCCACCGCGGCGAAGGAAATCGGAATGCCTATCCACGCGTAACAATGAGTAACCGGGTATTATCAGAGACGATGAGAGTATGCCCTCGTGCAACCAAGTTTCAGATAAGGCCAAAACATCAAAATTATACTTCGCAAGCAGGTCAACAATATCCATGAAATGCGAGGTGAGTGACCTTACATTAAGATGCGCAATCACTAGGTGGTTAGCATACGTAGAGATGACGTTAGAAAGCGAGGCGTCGTCCGATGACAGGTCAGTAGAGTCAGAGGAGGGTGGCGTGGCAGGCATCGAGAGAATTGGACTGTGAGAGGTGGAAGCCGACGACCAGGAGCATGAATCCGCCGACGCCGACCGGTAGTATGATCCAGAGCGATTTTGAAGTCCAGGTGAAGAGCGTCATTGAACAAGGGGGGGAGATCCAGCAGAATGTGCAAGAGACGGAGTGAAGTGCTGCGTCTGCAGCTGTGGCTGTAAAGTGTGAGCCTGCATCGAGCCAGCCATCATCCCGGACGAAGAGAAGAGTTGCTGCGTAGAAGAGATGCCAGGTGCGTTGGAATTAATGGAAACAGTTTGGAGTCCCAACTGAACCATTTGAGAAAATTGCTGCGGCGAGGTATATTTGAACGGCCGCGAATTAACGTTCACTTTGACAAAGACAACTCCTCGCTTCATCCACACGTAACTGCAATTATGTGTTTTGCCCAGGGCCTTGGCCTCCGCCAGTCTGCGTCTCTCCTCTTTAGTAGAGCGCTCATTGATAAAAACTAACGTCTTCGGCCATGGAGGATGAATGTCCGACGCCAAGAGGTCCTTCCGATTCTTCTTGCCCAACAGCCACGCGTCCCGTGTAAAAGTAGATAGGAATCGCATCGTAATGGGCCGAGCCATGTTCGCTTTAGCCTTGATTCTGGCGAAGTGGGCGAAATCAGTTGGAGAGCAGGGAACATTGATAGCCGCGGCCACCCAGGAAATGGTAAGTAGAAGATTTTCGTTCGGCACCTCTGGGACACCCGTGATGATCAGCTCGAAGTCTCTATTGGCCGTAGCAATGCTTTCAAGACGCCGGGCTATGTCCTGCGACGGAGGAAGCATATCCTCGGGGAAGGTCGAGATCTTGTTTTCGAGACGCGCTATCCTTTGCTCCTGCTGTGCGCTCTGCTTTACAAGAGATTGCTGCGATGCATTGGTGGAATCGACCCTATTTGTTAAGTCCCCCACAATAACTTTCATCTGAGCGAATTCAGCGAGACATTGATCCAGCTTCTGATTCACTTGAGCAAGCCCGCCGAGTTTCACATTAATATCGGCAAGTAGGTCCAGAAAGGACGATGAATTGGGATTATCGACCTGAACGTGGGGCAGATTGACAGTACAAGATGAGGGGCCAGTCTGTGAGGTAATCGAAGTGCTGGAATCTGTTATAGCATTGTTTATGCCGCAAGCCGAGGAGGTACCAGTTTTCGGCAAAAATTTTGAGCACTTCTTGCAACGATTCATCCTATAACGTACACAGCTGTCCCGGTCGATCAGGAAGGAAGAAGAGTTCAGCGTATGCCAGTAGATGTCCTTCGTTTCTGTGTATAATGCCTTCGGAGACAGTGACGACACGGAGTCACGAACAGCGGTGCAAAAACAGCGGCAAAAACTCCGAAACAATAGTCGTAACGGCTCGGTAATTTAGATCAAGACGAAGACGGAAGGAATAAAATCACTTAAATTAGTACTTAGGAGAACTTCCGTTTCCGGGCGCGTGTGAGAAAGTGTTGTGGAGTAAGAGTGTGCGACTGAGTAGTGGAAGTGTAGGGAAGGGAGTGAAGGAGAGTGGAGAGAGGGTGTGTGGAAGGTTGTGAAGGGCGGGGAAGGTGTGTGGGGTGAAGAGAGGAAGGTGGGCGGTAAGGGCGAACGGGGTTTGGGAGGTAGTACGGAAGGTTTTTGAGGTTAGTGGAGCGAGAGAGATTTGAGCGGGAAGACAGCGGCAAGGATACAGGTGGCGTGCTCTGTAGGCAGAGGAGGACAGGTAGTAGGAAGGAAAGCGGGAGATTCAAATAGGCAAAAAGAGAGAAGTTGAATAGAGGAGGCCTTTGAAGGAGGAAGAATAGTTAGTAGGAAGGAAGCGAGGAAGTGTGGGGAAAAGGGGAAGTAAGAGGTGGAGAATAGATGTTGAAAGAAGGAGAAGAGGGTAGGGAGAGGGGTAAGGGGGAGGAAAAAGGAAGAGAGGAAGGAGGGGCGTGGGGGAGTGGAAGGACTAGAAGGGACAGCGTGAGCAGTATAGGAAGCAGTGTGGGTAGCGTGGAGGGAGGGGGGGGGGGGTAAAAAGAGAAAGGAAAGGGAGGAAGAGGAGGGAAGGGAGGGGGAAGGAATGAGCGCGGGTTTCAAGAAGTGTGGGAAGACGGTGAGATCGCCGACAGGAAGGGAAATAGAAAAGGGGAAGGGAGCGAAGGAGGAGGGGGGAGGCTTGGAAAGTCTTATTAGAGAGATGATGTCGGAGCTAAGGGGGGTGAAAGAAGAGCTGAGAAAGGAGAGGGAAGAGTTAAGGGAGGTAAAAGAGGAAATGAAAAAGGAGAGGGAAGAAAGAAGAAGAGTGGAGAAGGAGTGGAGAGAGGGAGGGGTTAAGGGAGGAAAAGAGGTGCAGGGAGGAACTGGAGGGAAAAGTGGATAGATTGGAAGCTTGGGAGGGGAGAATGGAGGAGAGGATGGCCAAAGTGGAGAGAGGGGAAAAGGAAGGGGAGAGGAGTGGCGGGAAGAGCAAGGCGGAGGAGGGAGAAATGGAGGATAGTAGGCTTAGACTGAGGAGACTGGAGTTGAGGCAGGACAAAAAGGAACGAGTGGAGAGGAGAGGGAATGTGGTGATTAGGGGGCTGGAAGTAGAAGGTAAGGTGTTGAGGGAGGAGGTAAATAAGTTATGGGAAAGGATGGAACTAGAGGTAGGGGGAATTAAAGAAGTAGAGAGGATAGGAAAGAAGGGAAAGGAGGGAAGGGGTATGGTGCTGGTGAAGCTGATGGGTAGAGGAGAGAAGAGCAAAGTGATGGAGGCGAAGAAGAACTTGAGGGGCAGGAGAGAGAGGATTGAGGACGACCTCACGGAGGAGGAGAGGAGGGTGAGATGGAGGATTGAGAGGGAGGCAGACTTGGAAAGGGAGAGGGGGAAGAGGGTTCAGGTTGGATATATGAAGATGTGGGTGGACGGGAAGATGAGAAGGTGGGACGAACTGAGGGACAAATGGTACGAGAACCAGGGAAACTAGGAGGGCGGGGAGGGGATAGGGGGGAGGGGAGTGGGTGCGATGGGGGTGGATGCTGCAAGATAGCGTTTTGGAACGTGGCAGGAATGAGGAATAAGGATGAGGACTTCTGGAAGGGGTTGGAGGAATGGGACATCATGGTTTTAAGCGAAACGTGGGTAGAGGAGAAGGACTGGGGACATGTGGAGAAAAGATTGCCAAGGGGGTATGTATGGGAAAGTCAATGGGCAAAGAGGGAAAGCAAGAAGGGAAGGGCCATAGGAGGTATGCTGATGGGGGTGAGAATAGGGCTGGGTATGGAGGAGGATGTGTGCAGAGAGAAAGAGGGGCTAATGGTGAGGAAGGTGAAGATAGGTGGGGAGTGGTGGAGAATAATAGGCGTGTATGTGAACAAGGATCTGCAAAGGAAACTGGAAGAGCTAAAGGAGTGGACAGAGGAAAGGGAGGTTGGAGTAAGGAATGTCATAGGGGGGGACTTTAACGCGAGGACCGGGAGGTTGGGGGGAGAGGTACGGGACACGGAAGAGGAGGGGGGAGACAACGGGGAAAGCAGGGAGTCAAGGGATAAGGTGGTCAACGGGGAGGGAAAATTGCTATGTAAGTATTTGGAGGAGAGGGGTTGGGAAATACTGAACGGAAACGTGGAGGGAGACGAGAAGGGAGAGTGGACATATACAGGAGGTAGGGGCAGTTCGGTGATAGATTATGTGCTGGGAAATGAGGACACGAAGGAGAGAGTGGAAAGAATGGAAGTAGGGGAGAGGGTGGACTCTGACCACCACCCGGTAGTGTTATGGTTGAAAGGGGAGGGGAGGGAGCAGAGGGTAGGAGGGGGAAAGGGAAGGGCGAGGGGTTGTGAGCGAGGGAACTGGACGGAGGAAGGGAGGAGGGAGTTTGTAAGGGAGTTTGGGAATAAGGCAGACGAAGGGAGGGGAGTGGAGGAAGAGTGGAGGGATCTGAAGGAAAGAATAAAGCGGGCGATAGATAAGATGGGAAAAGGAAGGAGTAGGGGAGGGAAGGGAGGGTGGTGGGACGAGGAGTGTAAGGAGGAAAAAAGAGTGGTAAGGAAAGAGTTGAGGAGATGGAGGAGGGAAGGGGGGAGGGGGGGGGAATATAGGGAGAGTAAGAGGAGATATGGGAGACTATGTGAGGAGAAAAAGAGAGAAGGGATAGTGAGATGGGAAAAAGAACTGGAGGGGGTAAGGACGGAAGGACAGGTGTGGAAGGTGTTAAATAGGGAAAGGAAGAGGAGGAAGACGGTAGATGAAAGGATTAAAATGGTGGATTGGGAGGAACACTTCAAGGGAATGCTAGGTGGAGTGGAGTGGAGGGTGAGAAGGGGGGGAGAGGAGAGGGGAGAGAGGACGGGGAGGAGGAGATTGGAAGGGAAGAACTAAGAAGAGTGATTAGGAGGTTAAAGGAGGGGAAGGCGGGGGGAGGGGACGGGATTCAAAATGAGGTGTGGAAGCTAGGGGGAACTGAGGTGGAGGAATGGCTGTGGAGATTTTGTAACAGGGTATGGAAGGGGGAAGGGTGGCCGGAAGGATGGAGAGAGGGGGTGGTGGTCCCAGTGCTGAAGAAAGGGGCGGGCGACAAGGCAGAGCACTACAGGGGGATAACGCTTACGCAAACGGCGTATAAAGTATACGCGTCAGTGTTGGCGGAGAGGTTGAGGGAAGAAGTGGAGGAGAAGGGGCTTCTGCCACCGAGTCAGACAGGTTTCAGGAGGGGCCTGGGGTGCATGGACAACATCTACGTATTAAACTATTTGATCAACAGACAGGTGGGGAGGAAAGTGAGGAAGATGGTGGTGTTGTTCATGGACCTGAGGGCGGCGTTTGACTCGGTGGACAGGGGGGTTTTGTTGCAGGCGATGAGGAAGAGGGGGGTGAGAGAGGGTCTGGTGAGAAGGTGTGAGGAGGTATTAGAGGAGACGGTGTGCAGGGTTAAGATAGGGGAAGAGGAGGGGGAGAAGTTTTGGACGGCCAGGGGGGTAAGGCAGGGATGTCCCCTGAGCCCCAGTCTTTTCACGCTGCTAATGGCGGACATAGATGAGGTGTTGGAAAAAGGGGGATGGGGGGGCGTGAAACTGGGGGACACGAAGGTGTACACATTGGCGTACGCTGATGATGTAGCGGTACTGGCTGAGGACGAGGAGGGAATGAGGGGGATGATCCCGAGGCTGGAGAGGTACATGGAAGGGAAGGGGCTGGAGGTGAATATAGGTAAAACGAAGATAATGAGGTGTAGGAAAGGAGGGGGGAGATGGAAAAAGGTGCAGTGGAGGTGGAAGGTATACGTACCTAGGCTACACGGTGATGAGGAGCGGGGGACAGGAGGCGCATATAGAGGAGAGACTACGAAAGGGGGCGGCGGTGATGGGGAGGGTGTGGGGACTAGGCAAAAGGAAGTTTGGTAAGGACTGGGGAAAGAGATTGTGGCTTTTCGACAAGCTGGTGTGGCCGGTAATAGAATATGGAGTGGAAGTGTGGGGGTGGAGGGAGCGGGAGAAAATGGAAGCCCTTCAGGAGAGATATCTGAGGTGGGTGCTGGGAGTGGAGAGGAGCACGCCGGGGTATCTGGTGAGAGAGGAGTTGCAAAAGGGGTTTGAGAGGAAGTTGGAAGAGGGGGGGGGAGGAAAGTTGGCTAGGTTATGCTGGGGGGAGATAAAGGAAAGGGCGAGAAGGGGTAAGGCGCTGGATGGATGGGAGGTGGAGAGAAAGCAGTTTTTCGAGGGATTGGGGTGGAAGGTGGAGGAGGTGGAAAGGCTTAGGGAGGGAGGGGGAGTGAGGGGGGAGGAGCTAGTAGAGAGAGATAGAAGGCGACAGGAGGAGGAAAGGTGGGGAAAGATCTGGGGTGCGAAGTTCAACAAGTGGTATGGGGCTGTAAAGGGAAAAGGAATTCCGGGCTACCTCAAGAAAGGATGGGGGGAGGGCAGATGGCAGAGAGTAGCGAGGTTTAGACTGGGGAATGAGATGAGGGGGGGGAGATACTGGGAAGGGGAGGACAAAAGGCTGTGTAGGATGTGTGGGTGGATGGAGGAGACCTGGGAGCATGTTTGGGAGGTATGCTTGGGCTGGGGAGAGGAGAGAGGGTGGCAGGGTATGGTGGGGGAAGTGTTGGGGGATGAGGGAGAGGGAGAGGGGTGGCTGAGGAGAATAGAGAAATGGAGGGGGGGTGGGGAGAATGTGCAGGAAGTGGATGGAGGAATGAATGGGCAAATGGAAGTGAATGAAGAGCGAGCGGAAGCGGAGGTCAGGGGTAGGGAGAGAGAGGAGGAGTCGGCGAGCGCAGAGGGTAGGGTAGAGGAGCGAGCGTGCGAGCGTCTGGCGGCGGGGAGGAGGTGGCGAGAGGCGTAGGTTAAGGAATAGGATAAGGCGTAGGTTAAGGCATAGGTTAAGGCATAGGTTAAGTTAGGTTAAGAATAGGCCCCCTCCAGGGTCGACCACCTTGAGCGTGGTGAGGGGGCTCTGGGAAAGCGGCGATGTCCTCTGTCGGGCGCTGGGTGAGGAACTTTGTTCCTTGCCCGGGGGCCGTGGGAGGATGCTGCCTTCTTGGCTAAGGGTCGGCCAACCAACCGCCCCCTCCTCGGGGGCGCGTGCGCGCGTCGTGGGTGCGGGGTTGGGGTTGGGTCCGGGCTGGGTCTGGGTGGGGTACGCGCGTGCGTGAGGTGGCCCTGTGGCCGTGACCCGCGGATCTCTGGGTGGTAGCTGTCGGTCAGGCCCTCTGTGGCCTGTTCGGCTCCTGGTCGTGCGGGATGCCCGGGCCCAGGGATGTTGCCGCGACAGCTGTGGCGGTCTGCGTGGTCCCGTTGCCCTCGGCCCCGTTCGCTTCGTGTCTGGCCTGGGCCTTGCGTGGGCCCGGCTCTTGCCCCTCTCCTGGGGGGCGCGCGCGCGCATTTCCATCGCTCCGGGGGGGTGCGACTGGGTCGGAGTGGCCCTGTGAAGGGCCGCTGTACAGGGCGCGGTGGCCGCAGTGACCGCACTATGGTGGGGTGCATGCTGCGGCAGGGGGGGGGGATGGGAAGTCGCGATCGATCGCGCGTGGGGCGAGTTCGGCAGTTGGGCTGCCCTTCTGGCATAGCCAGCCGCTCGACCGGGGGCCGGTTGGGTTCTGACCTTCGGGTCCCCGACCGGTTTGTGACCCCCCGGGGTTTGCGGTATTTGGGCGCCCTGTGGGCTTGCCGACCGCCCCCGCCCGGAGGTTCGTTCCCACGGGGTCGACGCCGGGAAGTGCGCGATCGGTCGCGGGGTCGTGGGGCGGAGGTGCCGGGGGGCACCACCCGCCCTAGTTTAGCAGCGACCCTGGAAGAGGGTGGCGCTGGCGTGTGACCCGCAGCGTTACCCTGGCGATAGCGGGGAAGTCTCCCGGGGAGCTTCTCTCCCCCTTGGGAAAGTGCCAACTCTGGCAAACGAGCGCGGGGATCCGGGGTCTTGGAGGATGGCCTAGCGAACGCATCGCTAGTTTGATCTCGCGCAAGAACGGCCATCTTCCTTGCCAGATCCTCCGCTCTAGGCGGTTACCGTGCAGGTTTTAGTTGGTTGGAGCCCAACATAACCCCGAGCCTCCCCCGAGGTTCGAGGTATCCGTTCCGGATTTCCTGCACGTAAAAAAAAAAAAAAAAAGGGTTAAGAATAGGAGGTAGAAAGGATGTATTGGAGGATGTAAGGAGGTAAGAGGGAGTTTGTAACCCCTAGGGGACCAAATAAAGAGACTACTAGTACTTAGGAGAGATTCAGAAGCGAGACCCGGCGGCTAGCACCTTATGAGCACACGCACTAAACTTAGGCACAGCACAAATAGTTGAGCGATAGAACCACTACAGAAAATCACGATTAGCAGTGAGAGCGAGATAAACCGTCGTGCACCTTGACTGACAGGTCGTCGAGAGATCCGAGGGATCATCGGTAAGAGCGGCTACCGGTCGCGAGTTTAAGCATCCCTCTACTTTACAGAGAAAGGTCGAGAACTCCTCTTTCGAGAGCACGTGATTGCCGATCACTCTCCGAAGATAATGCTTTAGGCTTTTTACACCAGCCTCCCAAAGCCCACCGAAGTGGGGCGCCACAGGAGGTATAAAGTGCCATGTGACTACATCACACGCGAGAGAATCGTGAAACATTTGGTCCCTGAGGACCGCCTTGAAACTTCTGCTGAGCTCACGATCCGCACCATGAAAATTAGTTCCATTATCGCTATACATATCGGATGGTAGTCCTCGTCGTGCTACAAACCGATCGAACGCGGCTAAAAACCCATTAGTGGTATAATCGTCGACGCTTTCCAAATGAATCGCTCGAGTGGCGAGACAAACAAAGACAGCGACGTAATGTTTGGTGGTACGCTGACCGCGGCTGACGCCCCTAATTATGTCCATCGGACCTGCATAGTCCACACCCGTATGAGTAAATGGCGGTGACGGAGTCACCCGAGGACTGGGAAGATTCCCCATCAATTGCGTGGCAACTTGAGCCGAGTGACGCACACACGTCACACACTTGTGAATGTGTGATTTAACAAGAGAGCGAGCAGAAATTATCCAATAACTTTGTCTCAGGAGTCTCAAAGTCAACTGAGTACCTCCGTGAAGGCAACGACGGTGAGCCCAATCAATTAATAATTCAGAAACTCTACATCTTGGCAACACCACCGGGTGTCTTTCATCATAACTGAGAGCTGAATGGACGAGCCGCCCGCCCAGCCGAATTAATTTTTCTTTCCCTATAATCGGGTGAAGTAGTCTCAATGGACTCTTCTTGGAAACTGAATCTCCTTTTTCTAGAGTGGACAACTCCGTGGAAAAGTGAGACGATTGTACTGATCGTAACCAAAAGACGGTTGAATCTTTAATCTCTTGCGCGGTTAACGCGCCAGTGGTGAGAAGCCGGTTTTCTAACTTATTTCTCAAATTCTGAATAAATCGTTTTAAGAATGCCGTTACCCGGAGAAGGCGAGTCCAACTGGAGAATTCCTCCAGGAGGCTCCATTCTTGTACAGACGCAATTTGATGCACGCCTTGGTGTCGAGTTTCTGAGAGCAACACCTCGGAGAAGTCCTCGACAGCTGAGGTTCAACCTCCTCATAGCAAGCCCAGGAGGCCGGATGCTCTTGCAGCCATAGGGGCTCGTGCCACCACAATTGGTGATCTACTAATTCTGACGCGGGAATCCCTCTTGAGGCACAACCGGCAGGATTGTCTTTGGATTTGACATGCAGCCAGCGCATCGCGGGATATCTTTGCTGCACTTCAGACACGCGATTAGCTACGTAAACCTTCCATTTTGAAGGATGTTGTCGAAGCCAAGCAAGGGCTATCATGGAATCCGTCCACCCATATAAGGGGACCTTATCCAATTTCAACGAATTCTGTACCCAGGCCACTAGTCTACTCAACAGCACAACGGCGTTGAGTTCCAGTCGAGGAATACTGATCGTTTGAAGGGGAGCTACTTTAGTCTTGGCAGCAACTAAACTGACTTGAACATTTTGTAACGGATCAAGTGACCGTCTTGTATACCGGTCCAACGCGGAATTCGTATCTTCTCTAAATGAAGAAGATCTGACGAGTAATTGTGCCATTGAGACTTCAAGTCCGAAGGGAGGAGAGCGTCCCACTCGACCCGTCGGAGCCACAGCTCCTGCATTAAGATCTTTGCCGTCATAACGACAGGGGAAGCCCACCCCATTGGATCATAAAGACGCGAACTTGTAGATAGCACCGAACGCTTTGTAGGCGTCGCCGATAAAGGCGGGGTGATTAAAAATTGAAACGCATCCTCGCGTGGTGACCAAGACAACCCTAACACCTTGAGGGTGTCTCCCTGGTTAATCAAACGATCAGACATTTCGCGCTGCTCCTCCGGAATGTCGGACGACAACTCCAGTGAGTTGGCGGTCCATTTTCGAAGAGGGAACCCTCCACACTCCAACGTACCAACGAGTTGGCGTCGAATCTCGCGCAAAGTGACAACGTCGTTTGCACCGAACAAAACATCATCTACATATATGAAGTCTTCGCAAATTGGAAGCGCTTTGGGAAAGGCCTTCCCTTCATCTCGCGCCAGCTGCTTAAGTACTCGCATTGTGAGGTACGGTGCTGGAGCTAAGCCATAAGTAACGGTAAGCAGACGGTACGACTGCACCGGGAACTCGTTGGAAGGACGCCAAAGTATTCTTTGAAAATCGACATCGTCCCGATGGACAGAGATTTGGCGAAACATTTTTGCAATGTCCGCTGTGTAAACAAAACAATGCTGCCGCCATCGAGTGATAATTGCAGCGATATCTTGTTGCAATTTTGGCCCTATCATCAAGTGATCATTAAGGGAAGTTCCGTTACTGGTCTTGTACGAGCCATTGAAAACTACTCGTAACTTTGTGGTTGAACTGGATTCACGCAACACTCCGTGATGCGGAATATAAACCGGGTCGTGCCAAGGACAACTTTCCGGAGGAACACGCTCCATGTGACCCAAGAACACATAATCTTCAAAAAAATCCCGATAAAGACTCGAGATGCTTGGCTTCGACTTCAACCTGGTCTCTAATTTCACGTATAAAAAGGAGGCCCTTTTGAAAGGCGGCCCTGATTTGAACGGTAGACGCACCACGTAACGTCCCTGGGAATCACGAGTGTGCGTCTCTACGAAATGTCTTTCGCACATTTCTTCATCCTCCGTGAGAGGAGGGGGAGCAGAAGGAAGACCTTCATCCTCCTAGAACCTTTTGAGAAGCGAATTTGTGTCTTCGCATGCCGTGCAATTCAACGTAACCACTGTCTCCCCATCCGAGAAACTCTTCCCAGAGGGGCCGGACAGGACCCAACCAAAGATCGTGAGCTGAGCAGTAGGTGTCCATAAAGGACCTTGACGCAAGTCATTTAATAATAACGAACCGTACAGATCAGCACCGATCAATACGTGAATAGGCTGACTATTCGAATAATCACTAAAGCAAACCAGTTCCCGGCCTTTCCACATACAGCCCGATAGTACAATCCTAGATGATGATTTGTCCATTGCCAACTGTTTTGCCTCATATTTTGAATCCATATATGTAAATAATAGCGCGTGCGATCAAACGTTTAACTACTCACACGACATAAATACTTCTAAATTATCGATAGATATTAGTGAGGTTTATGAGTGTCTTGACAATCTTAAAACAAACACTGGTCCTGGTAGTGATGGTATTCAGCCTGTATTCTTAAACTCGTGCAAATTTGTTATGTCCAGAATACTTTGGTTAATTTTCAATAAATCTTTGAGTGCTGGCATTTTTCCTCATCAGTGGAAATTATGCATCATTACCCCAATACATAAAGGTGGTGATCAATCATTGGTCTCAAACTACCGGCCTATCAGCATTCAAAACGTGATGCCTAAACTTTTTGAAAACATAATTGCACGCAAACTCTCTTCTCTCTGTAATAACCTAATTATAATGGAGCAACATGGATTTATCTCTGGCCGTTCTGTCCCCACTAATCTGTTGACATATCATCATTACCTAACCAACTCCGTTGAAAAAGGCTATCAGGTCGACGCTATATATACAGACTTTCGGAAAGCCTTCGACTCCGTAAACCACTCTATCCTCCTTGCGAAATTAAAGGCCTATGGTATATCCGGTAGCGTACTATCATGGCTGTCCAGTTTTATTTCAAATAGGACCCAGAGCATAAAATTTTATAATTCTCTCTCCAGGATCGTTGAAGTCAGCTCTGGTGTTCCACAGGGATCTCACTTGGGACCTCTATTATTCAATCTATTCATAAATGATATTGGTGAGGTCTTCAAATTTTGCAAGTATCTATTATACGCGGATGATTTGAAAATATATCACAGCTTGGACAGCCCAGATAGTACGCAGCTGATACAAAACGACCTCAATAGACTTGAAACTTGGTGTGTTAGAAATAAGTTATTCTTCAATATACCCAAATGTTGCGTCCTAAGATTTAGTTTAAAAAAAAAAAAGAGTGTATAACATCATATAGCTATACTATCAATGGACTGCCTCTGATACCAGTTAATAGTGTGCGAGATCTGGGTGTTCAATTTTCAGCCAACCTATCTTTTGCGGATCACTTCCGAATAATTGCAAGTCAGGGACTCAAGATCCTTGGTCTTATCAATAGAATTTCCAGATATTTTAAAGGGACAAATACAATAAGGATGCTGTACTGCTCTCTGGTTCGTCCTATCTTGGAATTCAGCTGTATAGTGTGGGCTCCATATTACAAGAATCATGTCGCAACAATTGAGAGAGTACAACACAAGTTTCTTCGTTTGGCGGCTTTTCGAGGAGGCTATCCTTTACCAATCACGTGCCACAACTATAATCCGGTTTTATCTAAGCTGGGTCTTCTGTCACTCGAGAAACGTCGGGAGATGTATGATGCAATGTTTGTGTACGCGGTTGTACGTGGATGCGTGACGTCATCTGTTATTCTCGAACAGATCAAATTTTATGCACCTACCAGGGAATTAAGACAGCGTACATTATTCTATCTCGAACCGCATCGCACATTGTATGGAAAATTTGGCTGTATTGATCGTATTTGTAGACATGCCAATAACATATGTAACTCTGTGGATTTCTTTTGCGACACACCGGCTGAATTTAAGAGATCGGTTATGCTAACTCTGCATTCTCACCCTTGTCCATAATGCTCTTTATTTATTTATTTACTTATTGTCCTGTTTTTTTTTTGTCTCCTACATATGTTTACATGTACTTTACTAAAGGGATTTACCCGTGAATAAATGATAATAATAATAATTTGGATCTGCGAGGGGCAGATCCCTCAGGTGGGGCCACACTTCGGTCGGCCTTTCTCGCGAGGCTGCATATGCGGTAATACGTTGATGCACGTAACCCGCGAACGGAAAGGATGGTCCGCACCCTGTGGTCGCCGCAAGGACTAGATCGACGCACGACTTCGCTACGCCTCCGAATGTTTCGCCGAAACAATGAATTCGCAAATTCGCGCGGCGGCGTTTGGTTCGCATCGTTTGACAAAGAGACTCGGAAATAAAACTGTATGTTGATCCTTGATCCAACAAAGCCCGCATATTAAAAACGCGACCTTCTGCCGTGCGTAAGCTCACCCACGCAGTGGCCAGCAACACTTGGGAAGGGGCTTTCACCTGTTCACGTGGGGCGAACACGGACTGAACGGAAGCGGACGAGCCCACTTCCGTATTACAGGACTGAATCAGGTCCAGTAGGAGTTGGTCTCAATCTCCTCCTGGGTGGCAGTCTGCGAGATCCTGACGAGGAGAGCCTCGCACTTTTCCCAAAGCTTCTCCAAATTGGCAAACCTTCCCTCCGTTTTGGGAAGGGTCAGGTTGGCCTTGGACAGCTTTTTGAAGTTGATCAGCACCCGCTTCAGCTGGTCAAAGTGGATCCTTTGCTCGGTGAGGAGGCTCGACAGATTCGGTGCCATGGCAGTCACGGTCAACATCTTACTGATATGGCCGGACGACCACAGTTGATTTGGACTACGCCCTTTTCAACCCTGCGACAGCTCGCGGCACACGCGAGGAACCGGCTTGAACCGGACTCGCGAAAGTCACTGATTGTGCAAGCCTTGGAAGGCAGCTTGCACCACGCCCGAGATCGCAGTTATTGCGACGGCTCGCGGCACACGGGAGAAGATTCATTCGCGTATTTCACGAACTTCGTACACACAAGAGATCCGGCTCGAAGGACCATTATGTCGCGCACCTTCGATTCGCGTTACGCGACATTTAATATTTATTTTTATGCCGGTTCGCTGACGCGTTCGCGATACGCTGGAAAAGGTCTAAAAACGCACACGTAATTAATCCTCTGGCGAGGGAAAAGGTTTCTTTAATGATTCTCCCGTGGAGAGAATGGCTTAATATAGTGCTACCTAGTAGCTCGCAAAATTGTCTCTGACGACCGCACGTCTTCGCAGCGACGAAGCGATCGCCTTCCGCATTCCTACGTGACGTAGGTCCGGTCTTATTGGCACTCCCAATTCTCGCGTGATGGGGGAAAGCCAATAAGCGACGGCACATATTGTCGACGTGATAGCGCGTAACAACAATTCAAGACATAGGTATGCCCGAAACAGTAAACACGACGGTTACAAGTAACCTCTACGCTTATGATTGAGGACAAGCGCGACAATATCGTACGTCTATTTCGAACACAACTCATTGAATGGATTTTTGGGTGTTGTATAGGAAAGGGGTTAGAGTGGCTTGGATTCAGTGAGTCGTAAGGAGGGGATTGAGACGTGGTCTCGATTTAAGAGGGTTTTTGTAACAAGGGACTTGTTTGAATTCGTTTTGAAAGGAAGGATTCGTGCCTCATAGGGCGAATAGGCGAATAGGGTTTTTGTAACGATCATCTCGTGATGGTGATCTCTAAGATACATCATCGAAGTAGAGTTTATATCGATCATCTTGTGTTGGTGACCGCTAAGGTGCAACATCAAGGTGATGAGCGATTGAGGAGATGGGGTAAGAGTTGAGTTGGAGGGACATTGATGGAGTGATTTTGAGGTTTACTAATGGATTTTTGGAATAGAAACGCGCGAAAAATAGTGGGACGTCACACGGGACTTCCTGCCCGTTAATACTGGTGGGGAGGGTCATTTCTCCGTTGAGCCGTACCTCCGCGCCATCGGCGATGCTGGCCGTGAATGAAAGCAGTGATGCTTCGGACATGCCACTCCGGCGTAGTGTGCATGCGTGGTGGGGGAAATTCTCGAGAGTACCCGTCCTCATTCTGGCATCACTGAATGAAAGGCTCCCCCAAACCAACGCGAATATTCGCGGCGGCAGCGGATATTTTGCCGCGATGGATCCGCGGCAGTTTACTATACGTGGCGGCTTATGGGGCTGTTCAGACCAACGCGGAACGTTTCCGCTGCGGCGGCGGATCCTTAGCGTTTTTTTCCGCGGCGGACACGCGAATATTTTACCGCGTTGGATCCGCGGCAATTTACTATGCGTGGCGGCTTATGGGGCTGTTCAGACCAGCGCGAAACATTTTCGCTGCGACTGCGGATCCGCAACGTTTTTTCCGCGGCGATATCGATTCGCTCTCCAAGGCGTTTTTTCCGCGGCGAAATTTCTCCGCTCTCCAAGGCATTTTTTCACTGCCAATTGTAGGTAACATATCGGGCTTGTCTTGATTGCCATATCTCGTCTATCGATGTGGCGATCTCCTAGCGACGCAACAGAACAAGAGAGTGCGGAATCAAAAAGGGGCGGCAATCGCGACTACGTGCCGTATGTACAGTTACTCACAAAATTGAGCGTACACTTATATTGGTAGTGAAAATTGGCGGAAGAATGAATAAAAACGTACATATTTGAGTGTGAAAATGCAATATATATTTACTCGTACTGTTTAGAGAACGATTGATGAATTTTGTTTTTAAAAAACATCAAGTATTTGTGTATATTTAATTGAAAACGTAAAAATACAGGTATTTTACTGACACAAAATTGAGCATACACATAACAAATTTTACAAATTACGCGGTCTGCATAAGTTGAGTGAGGGTATTATTGAAGAGAAAGTCCCGTGAAATGGTTCTCTATATGCGGTTGCTAAGAAACTAAAAACAAATGACTACTTGTTATCTGTTTATTGAGTTTTAACGAAATGGCTAGCAGGAGGAAAGAAACAGATATTTCTACTCGTCAATTAACTATAAAATTATATTGCCAAGGGAAATCTTTGCGCGAAGTGGGTAAAATTGTGAGTAAAACCCATTCCACAATTCAGAAAATTGTAAATCATTATAAGTACGAAGGAACAGTTCGTAATAAACCTGGACGAGGAAGAAAGAAGATATTATCGGACATCGATAATAGATTTATTTGCAGACAAATTAAAATAAATCCAGGAATTAATATGAAAAATTTAACAAAGGAGGTTTCAACACGTATTAAAAAAATATATATCGGTAGAAACAGTCCGAAGAACTTTACGTAAAGAAGGGTATCACGGTAGAGTGGCCAGGAAGAAACCTTACATATCTAAAGCCAATAGAGAAAAACGTTTACAGTTCGCTAAAACCTATATAAATTGTGATGACAGTTTTTGGATAAGTATCATATTTTCCGATGAAACCAAAATAAATTTATTTGGGCGTGATGGGAGAAAGCAAATTGTGTGGAGGAAGCCCAATACAGAACATCATGTTCGCAACACATGTCCAACAGTGAAACACGGAGGAGGCTCGGTTATGGTATGGGGGTGTATAGGCACCAATGGTACCGGAAATGTAGAATTCATTGAAGGTATAATGGACAAAATGAAATATTGAAATATTTTAAAAAAAAATTTAAAACAATCGGCACAAAAGTTACAAATGCCGCGTGTATACCACTTTCAGCAGGACAACGATCCGAAGCACGCATCGTATTTTGTGCAAGAGTGGTTATTATATAATATGCCAAAATGATTAAAAACCCCTCCCCAGTCACCCGATCTTAACCCGATCGAACATGTCTGGGGAGAACTGAAATCGAAATTGTTAAATCACAATTGTACAAATAAAGAAGAGCTAAACTTAAAATTACGCGAAGAATGGGACAATATTTCGCCTTCCTATATTCGAAAACTCATCGAATCCATGCCACGGCGGTTACAGGCTGTTATTGAAGCGAAAGGTTATGCAACAAAATATTAATATCTATTTATTCATCTTTATCTTTACTATTTATAAAGAGAGAGCCGATTTTTATGTTCGCGCAAAACTCAAGACCTATTGAACCGATCTTCTTCAAATTTTGACACGTTATTCCTGCATACTCTAGGACGGACATAGGCTATGTAGCATGTCTCAGAAACGCGTCATTAACATGTAATTTATATGCAAAGATTTCACGTGTACGACTGTTTGGCCGACCATGTGACCCCTATATACGTCAGTCTACTTGCGCGCGCATGCGCATATTCAGCCCGCGCGATACCTCGCCCGTAGCAGTACCGCGATGTTACCACCAGGTGGCGAAGCTTTTCGAGCACTTTCTCGCGAGAGAACTGGATTATCGCGGATATATATGTCAGAATGATCGTCGGGGTACAAACTGGTTTTGCAAATTTATTATCACGTGGTATGCAAAACAGTACACATGGAATGTTTACATATAATTACATGTTAATAACGCGTTTTTTAACGCGTCTTAGAGTATATAGGAATAACGTGTCAAAATTTGAGGAAGATCAGTTCAACAGGTCTTGAGTTTTGCGCGAATATAAAAATCGGCTCTGTTTTTATATAATAGGTATAGAAAAGATATTAATTCTAATAAACACGTATCAGTCACGCTACGATCTCGGGCGAAGCCGAGACGGGGCATGCTAGTATATTATAATCCCTAAATATCAATATGTACGCTCAATTTTGTGTCAGTAAAATACCTGTATTTTTATGTTTTCAATTAAATATGCACAAATACTTAATGTTTTTTTTTTTTAAAATGTACTAATCGTTCGCTCAACGATACAAATAAATATATATTGCGTTTTTTACACTCAAATATGTTCGTTTTTATTCATTCTCCCGCCAATTTTCACTACGAACATAAGTGTACGCTCAATTTTGTGAGTAACTGTAAGTACTTACACGGACAGGACTTTCTCCCGCAAAATCAATTAATCAACGCTGTCATATGCAGTAGACTAAAGAGAGATGGGCAAAATTTTTATTTAAATACAAATTTCGAATAACGAATAAAAGTTAACCCGGGTCAATTTTATTTGTCGAATGAAGTTTTTTTTTCATTCGAGGAATAAAGTTAATTTTTTTATTTGTTCAGTATACGCGATCTTTGTTAAACGGTAAATGGCTGGATCATATGGTTGTACCTATTGTCTTGACCTTCTACAGGTTAAGGCCACTGTATCGAGTCAGCTGTGTCTCACATAGACGAGACACCAATACACATGTAGATTTTTTTTTTACTCATCGCTCCCTCGGAGAGTATACTGGAATCCGTCTTCAGTCTGAGTTCAATCGCACCGCGTCACGTACGACTCTATATTTCCATATCTAAGGATACTATTTCTTAATTGTCAGTGTAATGTGAACTTTTCAGTGTGCGTCATTAAAGTTTAAACGTGTCTCTGAAGTGCTATTATTTCCTATACGGAATTCTATCGCCTAACTGCAAACATTATTCGTCGAGCGTTTCAAATTCAGCGGCAAATAAATTTTTCAACCCCAACTGTAACTGTAACTTTAACTTTAATCTTCTTCGTCTTTGAACAATTTTCCGGCACACGTTCGAGCTGTCGAAGATCGGGGATTCAGGCCTGACGCGCATGATAAGCGGCATTGGATTTTATCGAAAAATAAACACGGTTTGCCGGAGTGGCAGATTCTCAGAAGCCAAGGAACACATACGGACGGCTGAGTGACTTTGTACGAAGGTCGCTAACGTAAACAATGCCCGCTTCAGAAGTATGACGAGGGGGGAGAACGTGGAGGAACGCTCGCGAGGAGTCAGCCGTTCGGTACGGTGCAGCGGTGGATCGAGAATATCGAATAAAAAGTATAGATTAGTTCGATTTACTGAGTCGTTCCTGACTTGTTCCTATCACGCATGTTACAATGTAGTATCTTCCGATGCCGGCCCTCGGCACAACACTTGGAACGGAACTGAATGTTACAGAGCAAAAAACCTACAGATCAACCTCAAATATTCACAGCGGCAGCAAAATATTCGCACCGGTGTGAGCACACACACGGATTCCGCTACCGCTGCCACTGCGAATTATTCCGTTGCCGCTCCGCACCGCGAATATTCGCGTCGGTTTGGGGGAGCCTTTAACACACTAATTGTAAGTCGGTGCGGCGCGTTTCGAACTACAAAGTTTCGACTTTGCGTGTATCAGACAAATTGCAATTTGCAACTCGCACGATTTCGAAATAGTGGAAAGTGGGAATATCATTGTAAAAATAAATACAATTTATTATTATTAGTTAGTTATATGCGATTCAATATTATTATTTAAATAAATCACTATTATTATTGTTATTATTATGAAATGACTATTATTTTTATAGTTTTCAGTTGTTCATAAAGTAATTCGCATTTTTAAAAAATCCCGAAAATCTCGGGATTAGTGATATCAAATCCCGGGTTTTTCGAAATCAAAAAAACAGCCGGGATCCCGGGATCTCGGGATCCCGCATCCCGGGGTTGAATTCCCTAATTGAGACCAATTGAGACTGAAAAATCGAGTGGTGTTATAATGGCCATAACTACTAAGAATTACTTTAATATTGATCCGCTAAATGGGGATAATTCAGTCAGTCTGAATCTGGTCTCCGAGGTGACAGGTTGTCTGTTGTGATTACGCGAGCGTTAGCATGTGTTTGACGGTGTGACTCTGTTTAGCTGGTGGGACCGTTATATCTGGAATCATTTATGATCCCTGCGGAGTGTCTGTTTTTGAAGTCAGTGTTTATCCCTTGACTCACACGTGTTTTGTGCTGCCTAATTTTTAACCGGTCGAGCAGTGATATACTTTTATTGACCGTGTTGGCCTGACCGCTGTCTATCACAGTTTTTCGGTTTTCGGTTTCGAAATGCCGGGCGGTTCCAAGAAATGTAAGGGTTGTGCGACCCCCGTTTCCCAACCGGTCACCTGTCCAGGATGCAAGATGACATGCCATCCGGGATCCTCTTGTCTCAGTCGCTCTGGCCATCCTTGGTTCGACAAGAGTCTTTTAAATTGTCGTGGTGGTTCTCCAACGGTTCAAACTGCCGTTATCCAGACCAATGCCTCGCCGGCACAATCAATGACTGCGATACCCACAGACACACTTCAATCGCTCTCTGCGTTACCCTCGGCTGATATGATTAGGGACATAGTGGGCGATCTGATGGACTTGAAACTTGCCGCGTTTCGTGAAGAAATCGTAAATGGTATTAAAGAGGACTTGTGTGTTATGAGGTCGGATATTAAGTCGCTATCCGAGCGTGTCAAGGCGATTGAAGAGAAGCCGGCCATCTTCGCCGAACAGGTGCCCGCTCCTTCTGCGGATGATGTCATCGAGGAGTGGTACGATAGGGAGTCGAGGTCCAAAAACATTATCATCTTTGGGATGCCTGAGCCTCATGAATCCTCGCCTGAACGTATCAGATCTGCCGATGTGGACGCTGCTCGTGCTGTTTTGTGCGAGATTTGCCCCCTTGATACCCATGCTTTCGGCGTACAACGACTTGGGAAACCGGGCAAGTCAACTTCCAGGCCTCTCTGTGTTCGACTCGACTCTGCTAACGAGGCGAAAAGGATCCTCCAGTGCAAACATCGCTATAAAGGCCCGTATAAAATCTCGGACGATAAAACCAGGCAACAACGTGGGACTCTTTCGCAGCTCAGAGGGAAGCTCCGTGATCTTCACGATTCGGGGGAGACCCACATGACCATACGTTACATCCGTGGTGTTCCTAAAATTGTGTCGGGTAGACCACATAAGGACTTTTCGCAAAAAAACTTATAATGAACCCTTTTGTTTATGTGCAAAATGTCCGTGGTTTGCGTACAAAGTTGTCTACTCTTGTCAATTCCGTTCTCACATCAGCAATGTCGTATGATGTTATCATTTTCGTCGAGACCTGGCTTACGCCTGCGATATCTTCTATCGAACTAGGGTTGCGTAATTACACGGTGTACAGGTGTGACAGGTCCCAAAAAACAAGCGTCTGTACAAGAGGCGGCGGGGTCCTTATCGCGGTCAAGAATTCGTTGCCGTCGTGTCTGGCCGCAGTCAGCTGTACTGATGTCGAACAAGTGTTCGTCAGAGCGCACCTTCCTAATAATAAACACATATTATTGGGGGCCGTTTATATTCCGCCGGCATCCCAACCTTCACTCTATTCTAATTATGTGGACGCAGTCACTGAATTATACCACAAACACAGTGATGACACCTTCTGTCTCTACGGTGACTTTAATCTCCCCCACGCGGTGTGGTACAATGACTCGGTCCAATCGTGTTTTAGAAGGTCGGGGGTACCGTCTATTGAGTCAGCGGCTATTGACCTCCTCCTTGGCTGTGCTAGTTACTGCAACCTTACCCAGGTTAACACAGTTTTTAACGAATTTGATGTGATGCTCGATCTCATTTTTGTTTCCTGTCCGGGCGGCATTGTTGACCGAGTCATTGATGCCCTCATTGAACCTGATGCCTATCACCCACCTTTGTACATTGTCTTCAATGGCTTGACATCGGGTCCTGACCTTTCTGGCGGAAATTCTGTATTTAGGGACTTTAAGCAGGGTGATTTTCCCAGTGTATTGAATTACCTTAACCTGGTAGATTGGGACGCTGAGACAGGCGAAACCGACCCAAGTGTTGCCCTTGAGCGCTTATACGGCCATATGAACCAGGCAATCGTAGCCTTTATTCCGCTCCGATCTGTGACTCGATCTACCTTTCCGCAGTGGTTTTCCCCTGGCTTAAAGTCCCTGATCCTACATAAGAAAAGGGCACATAGAGCCTTTAAGCGTTCTGGCTCCACGTGCGACTATATTAATTTTTCCAGCCTTCGTTCCAAATGTAAAATGGCCCTTTTGCGTGATCACCGTACTCACATTGATAGCGTTGAAAGTGCAGTGCTAGACAATGTTTCGAGCTTCTGGAAATTTGTAAACACTAAGAGGGGTGGCCATGTAATACCTGAGAAGATACATCTTGACTGCACTTATGTTTCGACGCATTTGTCCGCCGTTAATCTTTTTGCTGACTTCTTTGGCTCTGTATACAGTCCTTAGTCTGGTGCGTCGCCTGCCTTGAATGCCGCTCTGTCCTCTAGCAGCGATTTAAATATACACACGATGTCCATTTCCATAGGCCAAATCTACTCCAAGCTTGAGTCGCTTGATGTGACGAAGGGGCCGGGGTTTGATGGGATCCCCCCTCGGTTTTTATGGGAGTGTCGCTTCATACTTGCTAGGCCCCTCTGGCATATTTTTAACTCTTCGTTATCTTTGGGGACTTTCCCGGCAATCTGGAAGACTACTTTGGTTACCCCGGTGTTTAAGGCAGGCGATCGCTCGGATGTTAGAAATTACAGGCCGATTTGCAAATTATCTGTCTTGCCTAAGATCTTTGAGGAAATCATCACTGAGCATCTAACGCCCCGCCTCACTAACGTCATTTGCGATGAACAACATGGTTTTGTTCCTGGGCGATCGACGACCACCAACCTGGCGGTATACCACTGTTTCGTTTCTGCTGCATTGAACGCTGGCCTTCAAGTTGATACAGTGTACACCGACTTCCGTAAGGCCTTTGATTCGGTGGATCATTGTTTCCTTCTTCATAAAGTAGCCTCTCTCGGGATTAACGGGCCTGTCCTATCATGGATTGTCAGCTACCTTGAAGGCCGTACGCAGATCATTAAGGTGCGGGACCAGTTATCCTATCCAGTTAGCGTGACCTCTGGCGTCCCCCAAGGATCTCACCTCGGTCCTCTCCTGTTCATTCTCTTTATTAATGATCTCAAGGAGGTTTTCTTGCACAGTAAGTTTTTAATGTATGCTGATGATTTGAAGGTGTTCCGCACCATTGGGTGCTCTGTCGATGTTGAATTGCTGCAGGCCGACCTCTGTAGATTCGAACAGTGGTGTACCGCGAATAGGATGCAATTAAATACCGGGAAATGTGTTTTATTTAGGACTCATAGGGCTGTCAGTGGCATTCCTTCGGCGTATAAGCTGGGTGATACTATGTTGACAGCAGTCGCGGAAGTCTTGGACCTTGGTGTTACATTTACGATGGGCCTTGATTTTCGTAATCACTATCGGATCATAACCTGTAAGGCAATGAAAACCCTCGGGTTTATTGCTCGTTTTGCGAAACACTTTAAAAGGATCAGGACATTAAAACTGTTATACGTTGCACTGGTAAGGCCACTGGTCGAATATGCGTCGGTTATTTGGAGCCCCAAGCATAAGCTATATGCTAGCTTAATCGAAAGGATCCAACACAAGTTCCTTAGGCTTATCTAGCAGCCCTATGGGGTTCAATGACCATGATTATAGTCTGGCCCTGATTAAGACGAGGCTTTCTACCCTTAGCGACCGCCGTGTCTGTTCTGACATACTGTTTCTGTTTAAAGTTTTACATGGTCAGATAAATTGCCAAGAACTGCTAGCATTGATTTGTTTTCATGCTCCGCAACGGTTACTACGTACTAGGCCCCTTTTTGTATCATGCGCCCCGGAATATCGTCATTACACTGCCGACCCCATAAACCGCGCTATGGATGAGTTTAATCAGTGCCCAGCGGACATAGATTTATTTCATGCCTCCCTCTCGACGTTCAGGAACCAGCTTCTTAGTAGACTGCCACCTCAGTAATATTGCTTTACCCTCACCGGGTTCGCCGTGTTCTGACTGTCTATCTTGTTTATTGTGTTGTTATGTTTTGTAAAGTTACATTTTATATTTTCTATGTTTCTGTTTATATATTTCACGTTGTCTATATTTTGTATTCAAAAGGGTTCTCCCGTTGATTAAATAATAATAATAATAATAATTATGTGACCTGGAAATTTAGAGTCACGACGTTGCTTGTTGAACAAGAAGTGATTGAGATGATTGGAAAAGAATATGTAGAATCTGACTACACGGATGAGCAAAAGAGAAGAGAAGCCAAGAAAAAGGATGACAAATGTAAATTATTGATTGTTCAAAGTGTGGGGAATGGCCAAATTGACTTAGTCAGAGACAAACAGACTGCATTCGCAATGTGGGAAAGCCTAAAAGAGATGTACGAGAAAAAGGGCTTACCAGGGTAACTATTTCCGAGAGAAAAAATTGATAACAATGAAGTTAAATAAAGGGGAAAATCTGGAAGAATTTATTTTGAGATTCGAACAAGTGCTGCACCAATTAAGGGCAACGGGTGCGGAAATAAAAGATGAAGACGCTATATGCAACCTACTTTTAGCCTTACCTAAATCTTATGATACAGTAGTCACGGCACTGGAAAATATGCAAACTGGAGGCTTAACGTTTAGCACGGGAAAATCAAAACTCAGGGCAGAGACAGAGAAAAGAGGCGTAGACTACAAGAACAATATAGAGAGCACGTCAGGTTCAATATAAACCAACAGCGTTCATGTCAAAGAGACCAGGAATATGTTACGGCTGCGGAGAAAGAGGGCATTTCAGAAGAAATTGTAAGCAATTGTAAGAAGCTACGAGCCTCTGCTGGTTATACTGGTTCCTCCGAACCAAATAGGTACGAAGGCAACGGAAGGACATTCAAGGAAGACAGAGGCAATATGGAAAATGGCCGGAACAGGGAGACCATCCGAGCCGCTAATGCACGAGGGCATCGACCATTCCATCCAAGGGGTTGGAGAGGAAGATATCGAGGTCATCAATTCACCAGAAGAGGAAACTACAATGAAAGCAATCAGGTGACTGGAGGACAAGAAGATGACAGCATCTGTTTTAATATTGAAGGAGAAAGAAATCAATAGACTGTGAGTGATAAAAACATTACGCTTTGCGTAGATTCTGGATGCACGGATCATCTGGTAAATCAGAAAGAATGTTTTTCAAACCGTGTAATGTTAAAAGAACCCATTAAAATTGCAGTAGCAAAGGACAAGAATTATTTAGAGGCAGTAGGAATAGGAGATATAGAAGCATTAAGTCAAATAGATGATAAAGACATCAAGTGCAAGATAAAAGGTGTATTATATGTTCCCAATTTACGCAGGAATTTATTATCAGTTAAGAAGTTAGAAATATCAGAAATTAAAACAACATTTGAGAATGGCCAGGTGAAATTAGTTAAGAATGAAAAATTACTAGGTATAGGGTACAGAAGCAATTTGTATGTTATTACGTTTAAATTAATAAGGAATGAGTGTTTAAATGTAGAATGCGAAAACGAAACTGCGAGGTTATGGCATAGGAGATATGGTCATATTGGATACTCGAACTTAAGCAAATTAATAAATAATAGAATGGTAGAGGGCATTCATAATGTAAATTTAAAAGGAAAATAAATATGTGAGGACTGTTTGAAAGGAAAGATGACCAGAACAAGTTTTGGAATTAGAAGGGAAAATAATAGAATTGTAGGCGTGGAGGACAGGATATTAACACTTTTCCGGTTACACAGAGATAGCAATAGATGAAACGTTTATTAAAGATTGAATGGTCGACGCGCGATGCCCCGTTGCGTTTTAATCGTTTCGCTTCGGGCCGTAGCGATTACAATTGAACCTGACTCCCGCAGGTGAACCGTCGCGGTGCCCGTATACTCTCCCGCGCAATTAAAAGCACCTCTGGGCCACGTCTCGCTTTATTCGCCTCCTTACACTTCCGAATTACATACTTCCGAATTACCGCACGCACCTGTTACTCCTTATCGCTCGGTCTCGACTGACTCGCACGCTCTACTCCTGCCCGTTGACCGGCTCCCCTGCCGATAACGTAGGGCCCTAGTCTTACATGAAATCCCTACAGATTATTAGAGATTGTGCATTCAGATGTATGCGGGCCAATAACACCAATGTCACATGATGGGCACAGATATTTTGTTACATTTATTGATGGATACTCAGGGTTTGTTTGCGTTTATATGATAAAAGGTAAATATGAGGTATATGAAAAATTTAAAGAATACGCTCAGATGTCACAAGCGAACTTTAACCAAAAAATAGGGTAAGTGTGGGTATTACTGCGGATGTCCCGATTACTGCGGATATTCTAAAACTCATCATATTTAGTGTTGGAAAGTACATAATCTCTTGAAAATTTTTGATAAAATTATTTTCAACTCTATTACAAATAGTTATTAATAAGTATGTACAGCAAAGTTATTATTAATTCTTTTATCGTAGTTTGAAATTCGTCAAGGCGAAACTTCGATCAATTCCCGATATGGCGGTCATGAACACCTACTGGAAAAACATTTATATTTTTGTTATTAACAGTAATACATCTACTGTAGCGGAATGCTCGATAGAATAACAGTTATTTTTTCAGAAAAACAGTAAATCAGTCGTCTACATTTTAGTTTTAATTTTTATTTCGCACCGCAGTATTAGGTGCAGTACTTGACACTATGTGCATGTATTACTGCGGACCGACGACTGGGCCCCTAACCTTTCTTCCGACCGTATTCACGTCTGTCTACGTAACCTGCAAAGATGCTAAGGTTATGTTTTGCCTGACATCAGACCGCAGTAATACATGCGCAGTAACTGGTGTTTCGTTAGTAACTGGCACGCAGTAATACATGCATGTCCGCAGTAATTCATGCAATGACATTGATCGACAAATCTCTTTGTTTTTAATTAACTGTGCTTATTACCCCGCCCTTATATTTTTTTATGGAATTATTAAGGTCCCACCTTTCTTTTAAAAAAAGAAGGAGGAGCTTTCATTCATTTGAACGCCGTATCGAGGGTTCTAAAGTTAACCTACCTTAAAAGTCCGCAGTAATACCCACACTTACCCTAGGTCTGTGAAGATAGCACCCCCAAATTCGAATTTTTGGAAAAACGAAACGGCATTCGTTTGTCCATCGTTTGCCCACATTTGCCCATACAAAATTTTCGTTTGCCCACTCTTCAAAAAAAAGTTATCGCAAAAAAATTTTTTTGTCAGCACCCCCATGAAAACATTTTAATGATTTCGCAGTGGGAAACGATTGCCTATCGTTTGCCCACGTTTGCCCACCCAACAATTTTTTTTCCCACCCTTTGTTACGAGCCGGGGCTGCGGCAACGCGAGAGGCCGGCGAGAAGGGTATTTCCCAAGGAATACGGTTTATGAGTGTGATAGTTAGGGGTGCGAACGAACCTGATGTGAAATCAGGGAGCCGCTAGGATTATTGACGGCGAGGACGAACCTGATGCGAAATCAGGGAGCCTCTAGGAACGGAGTCACACGCGGACGACCCTGATGCGAAATCAGGGAGCCGCAGGAAGGTGAAACGTCACTAGGATGAAGTTCATAGACGAACCTTGTGCGAAACCAGGGAGCTGTTAGGAGGTTGGATTATTCACAGACGAACCTGGTGCGAAACCAGGGAGCTGTTCGGAAGTTGGTAGATTTAGAGACGAACCTGATGCGAAATCAGGGAGCTGTAGGATACGGACGAACCTGATGCGAAATCAGGGAGCCGTAGGGGGGTGAGTGTTTCGTGGACGAACCCGATGCGAAATCGGGGAGCTACTGGGTTGGAGAAGATTCCTTGTTTTGGATGAAAGGTTGCGAACGAACCTGATCCGAGATCAGGGAGTCGCGGGAAATGTTAGTAGTGCCTCGTAACTCTTAATTAATATTTGATACAACTCGAGCGGTAAAGTTGTATCGGTGGGTGAGTGCTACTAATATTATAAGGATCACTGGGTAAAAGATGAGTTTAACGAATCTACTCGATTTAGACGTGAACACCATTAGTATATTCAATAATTAGTTATTGTACAACATTCTGACGGAGACTTTAGCTCGACCTTACTGGATATAACCAACTCTGTACGAGCGTGACACGACGTTACTCTACGCGTGACTGTACTGCTTTTAACCAACGAGGGTTGAAACCAAAGGGTTTATATAGTCCCGAAAATGAGTGGGGGTTCGTTAGAAATTTCCATATAAGGGAATCCTTCGGGGTCGTCGTCGTGTCACTCCCGTTCCCATGATCGCAATCCAGATGGTCGAGATCATAATGAGATCATACCTCCTTAGTGGTATGTGATAAACAAAAAGGCTTTTAGGGCGTTTTCCCTTCGCAAACGCGAGATCGAAAAATGGTTGAGAGCGGCGTATGGGAGAATTCCACATACGTAACACCGTAAAACAAAAGTTACGAGCAAATTAAAAAATATAATATTTTTCCGAAAATATTTTCAAATTCGTTGGTTTAACGATGTGGTACATTAGTTTAGATGTAGGAGACGTTTGCCCACCCAATAATTTCGTATGCCCACCCTCCAAATTCGAAATAAAAAATAAAATCCCCGAAAAGAAGGGCACCGGAGATGCGATCGCGTTAAAGTTCGATTTTTTCCGAAAATATTATCAAAATCGATTGTTCTTACCGTAAAGTGTTGTGTGCCAATAAAAGTTATGTCTATGGTTTAAGTTTTTTTTTGTAATACGCTGTATGTTGGCACTACTGTCAGCGAAATATAGTTTCGTTTTTTTTGTTTTAAGCGTAACCGGAAGTATGCGATGGTCAGTTTCTTATAATACTGAGAATAAAAGCCTTTATACTTTTTCTTTTCAAGTTATTACCAGACTCTTTTCTTTTGGCCCACTTTTAACAGGTTATGGGCCCAGTATACGCATAACCCAAAGTGGGTACAAGTTTTGTATTCTCTTTTCAATACTCTCCCAAGAATAGAGAGGTTAGGGAATCTACCGTCAGGGTACACCTTGTACAGCAGAAATTTTTTGGTCTGGGGTTTAAAAATGGAAGCGTTTCACCCTTCGTTTCCGAACTAGAGGAAATAAAAACAAAATTGAAGCAAGCTGGTGAAGAGTTGTCCGAGAAAAAATACTGATGTCCTTGCCTGAGAGATACAAGTATTTCGTCTCAGCTTGGGAATCAGTGCCAGCAGCAAACCAGGGAGTACAGGAATTGGTATCTAGGTTATTGATCGAAGAAGAGAGGACAAACTCTTTTGACGAAGTGACTGCCCTAGCCAGCACGTCTAAGAATAAAGGTACGCAGAATACGAAATACCACAATAACAAAAGCACCGGGCACGTAGAGAGTAGCCACACTAACGAAAAAAATTAGAATAAACCTAAAGGTAGGATTTCCTAGACACGATTCGCCGCGGCGGCGGATCGCGGCGGCGAATCGCGGCCCATCGCCGCGGCGAGCAGACCACGGGTACCGTGTTAAGGGACCCAGTTGGGTTCGAGCACTTGAAAGGGTCTATTCTAACGGTCGGTATACCTGTTTCAGAAAAACAAGATTGTTTATTCTTTATCGTATCTCTATGGAAGTGACACCGATGGTTTCCTTACGTTTTACCGATGAAGATCATACCAAATGTCATGTAAATCGGGCTATTTTTAACGAAGATAGCTTGAAATTATGCAAATGAATTTTTCATCTAATTTCCTTCATTATGCTCTGAATTACATCGTTCTTGGTGTTAGTTTCATCGGCAAAACATGGAGAATCGATTGACACCGTTTTCGCAAAAATCTGATGAGAAATGTGGAACTTGGATTTTTCCACTTTTAATGGTATTCCAAATCCTTCGAGGGTCGAAAGCCATAAAAGTCGGTGCGGCATCACGGGAGGTTAACCTTGCCACCAGAATCACTCTCTACAATACAGCATGTACAATGTACATATACATATATACATATAGAGTCTCGAGGACGAAATGAGACGACAATTCGAGTTGTGTGAAATTGTCACCCCCCCAATTGCGAATTTTTATAAAGCAATGATGGCATTCGTTTGTCGACATTTGTTCAACAAAAGTTTGGTTTGTCCATCCGTAAAAAAAAGATATACCTAAATAATAAAACTGTAATCAATAAAAATATAAAGGATAGAATTCCAACTTCTTTAAAATCTTTTGTCGTAGTATGTCTTTCGAAGTTATGTCGTACTTTTTTAATCTCCTGTGAATTCCACCCACAAATATTCGATGAGGTTAATGTCCAGACATTATGGGGATGTATGACATGTATGTAATCTAACCCCAATTTGGTAGAAATAATTTTTAATACAATTTTAATATATTTTCAATATATTCGGTCCATAATGTCTGGACATTAACCTCATCGAATATTTGTGGGTGGAATTCACAGGAGATTAAAAAAGTACGACATAACTTCGAAACACATACTACAACAAAAGATTTTAGAAATATTGAATTCTATCGAATCAAAAATAATTGAATAGCTAGTGTACAGCATACGTCAACGGCGAAAAAATAGGTAATTAATGCCGTTGGAATATTTCTGTGATCCTGCTTCAGTACATCTGTGCAATGAATGTTTCATAACTTCTACAAATCTAACATGTATATTTTTATTGTTTATAGTTTTAATCGCGAGCGTTCGAGTACTTTCGTGAGCCACTGTATCTAATTATCCTGCTCTTTATGATTATAAGAACAAGGAGTACAATAATTTCGGAATGAAAGTAGATGTGTGGAGAGAAGTATTAATTAAATTAAACAGGAAAGGTAAAGAAGTTTTCAATTATATTTATTTCTTTCCTGTGCCTACTTTTATTTTTATTCATTCTTTCATAATATATGAGGCACTGAATGAAGGCATGGCAGACCGGCGGCGTATTGCCGCGACGCAAAAATTTAAATAGCATTATTTCTAATGTCCCTCCTGCTACGAAATACGTTATGACAAAACAGATACGGTACACACTACACTGCAGCGTTACATTGGACGAAATGAAACAGTTTCCGTACAGTATATCATTAAATATATCACATGGATTTACAACAACAATTGATTTGTGCCGTTCAACATCATCCTATCATACACGTTTAAAAAATTAGCCCGTTACAAAAGTGGAATTGTAAGCAAAAGCGCGTCGAAATCAATCAGTAGCGATTTAAAATCAGGAAGTATTATAAGAATATGACACCCACACACACACACACACACGCGCGCGCGCGCATATATATATATATATACACATTTGAAATAATAAAATATTATTTGGTTATGGCTTCACATTGTCTCTCGCTCGCGCTTCGGTTTTCTCACTCATGGCATCGGCCGCACGGAATAGTGTCCGCAACGCGTCGTACGCCCGCCGTCAGCCCCATTTGTCGAATTCAACACGAATGTTTAGTGTACATCAACTTCTCAAACAAAGTCCTCTTGCCACTCTACAGCCCCCTCCGGAGAACTGAAGTATGCGGCAAAGCGATTGCGTACGTCAAATCCTTCGGCGTTTCCGAACCCTCCAGCTCCAGCCAATGGTGCCATATTGTCGGTTGCTAATGTTGCTATGCGTTGCTCCTGAGCCTCATTACGTGATGCGTTGCCATTTTTCCGTATACTTTCATCACGCAACATGTTGTGTAAGCAACATGCTGCGATTGTTATTTTATCAGTCGTCTCCGGTAAGACTGATATGGGAGAGTAAAATATACGGAATGTTTGACACAAAATGCCAAAAGCATTTTCGGAGACCCTGCGTGCTCTGCACAGCCTATAATTGAAGATTCTTTTCCTTCTGTCGTTACACGCTTGATTTTTTGGGAAGGGTTTCATCATGCGATGGGTTAATCGAAAGGCCTCATCGCCAAGAATTGTGTGAGGAACTATCACGTCCGATCTCGGCAAGGGTTGTTCATCGGGAAAGTTAAATTCCCCAGATCGAATATTACGGCCCATGGCTGATTTTTCAAAAATTCCGCTGTCCCCTTCCTTACCATAAGACCCAACATCGATTACGCTAAATTTGTAATTTGCGTCAACCAACGCCAGCAAAACTATTGAAAAATAGTTTTTATAATTAAAGTATAGGGAACCACTGTTTTGTGGGCTCCTGACGCGTATGTGTTTGCCGTCAATTGCCCCAACACAATTGGGATAATTCCATTTAGTTTCGAAATCGACACTAATTTTTTTGAAATCTTCCACAGTGGGCACTGGCAAAAAAATCGGGACTAATTTTTCCACCAATTGGCTAAGTACGTCCCGTACGATAATGCTAATATAGCTCGGCGATATTCTGAACGCGAAAGATAACGAGCGGAACGATTCTCCAGTAGCTAGGAATCTGTGAAAAATATATAATCTAATTAAAAAATAAGTTTATCCAGTTAGCATGTAGTATATTCGAAGTACTGTCTGGCGGTGAAGAAAAATATAGTGATGAAAAAGCAAATAGCCTGTTTGATTTTTTGAACTCATATTGTACTGCCAGTTTAATTAAATTCTTAAATAAAAAATTTAGAAATATTCATTTTTTGAGTACCTATAAACTTAATAAAGAGCAGTTTTTAAAAATAAGCGATCTTTTTTCAAAAGCCAGGGGGGCAACTGCTCCCTTTGCACCCCCCTCCGGATACCCATGCAGGAAAGTGTGGAGAGAGCGAAGAGAGAGCGTACAATGTATGTGATAATCAATAGACGTGGGGTAATTATCATGAGACCGCAGATACTTTGTATATAAATGCAATAAAAAACACAACTGCTTTAATGAAATTACGTTATGATGAAATAAAATATATTTCTGGATAAATTAACTCACCTTAATGTCAGAAGCAACTTCTCTTTCGGGGAAATTGGCTGTTTGACTCTCTCATAGGAGTTTCTTTGTAGATGCTCTCCAACAAGATTCAAAACGAACTGGACTTGTTCGTTGCTTAGCCTGAAGAATTTTCTGTGTGTTACGTCGTCACCGCACAAATGGTTTCCAATCAATATGTTGGAATAACCCTCGGTACCTCGGTTCTTATACATGTTTTTCACTGTGTTCCTTTTCCTTTTTTCGTGTAGGGTGAGAAGAAGTTCATCGTCTTCTTCTTCCTCCAACAATGTTAGCAACAACAATTGTCTATTCATTTTACGAATTTAAGTACCGTTAAAGCTCACAACACGTCGCGATTTCACGTTAACACGACTGACGAGAAGATTTCGTGTTATGAATTTTGTTTTACACTAATTCGAGCGTTTCGAATCACGATTTTGGAGAGATGCTTCCACTCCGAAGTCACAAGAACGAGTGTCGTTCTAGCAAAGGTTGGGAGAGGTCCTAACCCAAGGCCAATGAAGTAACTGCATTTATGACATCCTTCAGGTATATTCTATTATTCGGTTTATCGGGACGCGGATTACGCACACAATAGTGTGCGTCACTATTTTTCGCCGATACGTCAGGCGAAAAGTTAAAAGAAATTCATGTAAAGTAAATGGTGTATCATCTGATACATAGATAGCATTGTTGTAAATTATCAGTTATTAGTTACAAGAAGATGGCGTATTGTTTTAAATTTAAGAATGAGTAAACAAGTGATTATTCAAAGCGACATATTTTTTTGCCCATAATTCCCTATTCAATAACCATCTGGTCTCGTATCATTCAATAGCCGTTTCTTATAGATTTTGTGGGCTGAAAACGAGTCCGCAAACCGTTTGGCATCACCTTCTGTTATTGAGAAATTCGATTTTGAAAAAAAATGCAAATTTTCAACTTTTAACATCTTTAGAAACAATACGCCATCTTCTTGTAACGAATAACGGATAATTTACAACAGGGTTGACTAACTGGTGACTCACGAGCCGCCGGGGTCCCCTCCGCCTTGGTGCCACTTTGAACGGCCCCCTCCATACCTACCAGACTCTGACGATCGCAGTCGGAAAGAGAAGGAAAGAAGCAGGAATCGACTGCGATCGCCAGAGTCTGGTCGGTATGGAGGGGGACAATTCAGCGTGGCAGCAAAGCGGAGGGGCTCCCGGCGACTCGGGAGTCGCAAGTGAGTCAACCCTGATTTACAACAATCATATCTATTTATCAGATGATACACTATTTACTTTACATGAATTTCTTTTAACTTTTCGCGTGACGGATCGGCGAAAAATAGTGATGCGCATTATGCTTAGTCCATACTTGCTTGTCTATTTTAGAAATGCCAATTATTCAGTGTAGTACCTAATTGGAGTAAATTTCATTAAAGCGGTTGTGTATTTTTATTGCATTTATGTACAAAGCATCTGCGGTCTCTTAATAATTACCCCACGACTATAGATCATCACATACGTTGTACGCTCTCGCTTCACTCTCTCCATACTCTGCCGTACATTATTTCTCTCTTTGCTCTCGTACATTAGATCCTCCCTCATCGGTTGTTTTGACCTGCCCTCCCTCCCTTCCTTTCTCTGTCTCTCTCTCTTCCCCACCCTCCCTCTTTTCTTTGGCCAATTGTCCTATCACGCACTCGGTCCTGGTTCACACTCGCACGCGTTATCGAAACTGTCACGTAAATATGTAAGGAATACATTGCGAGCATCATGGTCCGAAAAGTATAGCAACGGGAGTTAATGAAAGAAGCAGATTTTATAATATGTATACCTTCAAGGACGCTATGAACGCCCCTACAAACAGGAAAGTCTAAAAAGAAATGAAAATTGATACTTGAAATAAAAGGAAAAATTTTATTAAATATTGTTCTATTTTTGTTAAGGGGGTTCTGCCTTGTGAGACCGAAAAAAGTAGGTGATATTTGCGAATTTTTTATAAAAAAAACTGTTTAACAGATTTATTTGAAATTTGGCAGGTTGTTTTATTGTAGTTTCAAGTATTATTACAAATTTTTATGAGGCAATACAAAAAAAATGTGTGTGTATAGATCGTTGGTTGCGGAACGTTGAAAAAAAAAATGGCTCGTGCTGGCGTTGATGGACACTGCCCTATACTTTATCTGAAACGGAAGAAGAAAAAGGGATTCTTAATCTGCATGAACATGGCTGTCTATGGAACTATGGTTATGGCTGTATCTGTTACCGTTATATTTTTATTTAAATAATTCCTTGCGATTTGTTGACGAAATTCGAACTTTTTTTTCAAAAGGCTGCCATTTGACAATTTTTCATTTTTCTGAATTGTTCTAGTTCCATAGATAGCCATGTTCATGCAGATTAAGAATTCCTTTTCCTTCTTGTGTTTCAGATAAACTATAAGACACTTCCCATCAACGCCAGCACGAGGCGTCTTTTTTCGACGTTCTGCAACCAACGATCTACATACGCACCTTTTTTTTGTATAGCCTCATAAAAATTTGTAATAATACTTAAAACTACAATAAAACAACCTGCCAAATTTCAAATAAATCTGTTAAACAGTTTTTTTTATAAAAAATTCGCAAATATCACCTACTTTTTTCGATCCCACAAGGCAGAACCCTCCCCCTTAATAATATCTTTTACAATACATAACATACATATAAAATTTTGTTACAAATAATAAAAAGTAGGGGCCAATCTCGTCATGGCTATTGTGTAGCCCTTCGGCTTGCGCAACTACATGTTGTTTTGGTCGATTTCAGATGAACCGCATTCATAACCTCCAGTACTGCAGACTTTGCTTCCGCAAGTAAATCTGGTGGCAATTCATTGGCCATTGTCCCCATGCTTCTAAAGAACAACATAGTCGAATTGTTGTCGTCCTCCATCGATTTCTTACAGCTTTTTATTAGTGCCTGTCTTTCGGCCGCCCTCTTCTGGAACACGTCGAGTACAGTGTTTGCGCCAGGCCTGTACTTTTTACTCGTAGATTCGGATGTACTATCCAGTCCCCTCTTCCGCGAAGTAGATGGGATGGGTTCCACATCTTCAGTAGGAACTGGAATCTCAATGATTGGGTCCGCTGATACTTCTGGGCTGTCGGCATCCATGCAGGCTCCCATGTCTGGAGGATTTTCGGGGGCTGTCATATTGCTCTGGGTACTGTAATAAAATGAAAAAGACAAATTTTTACAATTTATTGTATTTAAGATTTCATATTCTGTGTAAGAAATACTTGCCTTCTCTCAAACGGCACAACAGCTAAAAAGTCCAAATGTTCGAGCAACGCCCATTTTGATTTCGGCTGTGCTGCCGACCCCGTACCGTGCTTCTCTTCTCGTCTCGTTTTTAGGTAAGTGTCGCGTATATTTTTCCACCTTTTTTTGCAGTCTTCAACTGAAATAATTAGCTAATATATTTTTTGCAGGTTTGCATTCGGAATATCATATGAATACATGTGTAAGTGTCATTGTGTGAAACGTACTGAAGCATGTATGCGACAAATTAGTGCCCATACTTTTACTGCAGCACAATATTTCCGATTTGCAACAAATTGCGAAAGATTGTCGGATGTAATGGAATTTTCTAAACTGCATTGGGGCAATTGAATGGTCGGATGCAATAAGGGGATTAGCGCTGGAAAAGGGGAAAAATAATTGTCCAAACGTGAAGAAAAATTGGAAAATTAAATGTTGATAAAGTGTATTTTAAAACATATAGTCTTGTAATGCTCGTCACGGCACATATTTTTTCTACTTACAGTTTCTTTATTGAATCATTACTACCTATTCAAGATAAAAATTATAAACCAAAAAAATTTCCTCGGCCAAAATGTAATAATGTTTAATTAAAAAGTAATACTGGACATAACCCATGCTTTTCAACGTTCGGCGTTAACAAGTATCGAGGCAATTTTGATGTACATATAACTTGCAGCGACAAAGTTTTTCCTTAATGTCCAAGGAAGATTTTCACCAATTTTCATACTAATTAATAAACAATTGTAGAAGATATGACGATATATATAAATCTCGCGCGCCACCAACAATCAACAGGTGCGTATAATGGTGGCGGGCGAGATTTATATATGTCGCTGCAAGTTATATGTACATCAAAATTGCCTCGATACTTGTTAACGCCGAACGTTGAAAAGCATGGGTTATGTCCAGTATTACTTTTTAATTAAACATTATTACATATTGGCCGAGGAAATTTTTTTGGTTTATAATTTTTATCTTGAATAGGTAGTAATGATTCAATAAAGAAACTGTAAGTAGAAAAAATATGTGCCGTGACGAGCATTACAAGACTATATGTTTTAAAATACACTTTATCAACATTTAATTTTCCAATTTTTCTTCACGTTTGGACAATTATTTTTCCCCTTTTCCAGCGCTAATCCCCTTATTGCATCCGACCATTCAATTGATGGGCATCCGGGCCATACTTTCGTTATAAACAAATTACTATGTTGATTGTATTATTAGCACTAGTTGATGGCTGATGGAAATAAATATAATTAAACAATAGTTTACCTGTTCTTTTCACTTCGAGGGAGATTGCGTTCCAAAACGGTTCTTTAAGGTTGTGTTTTTTAAAGTTGATGTGCGAAGCATCATATAAAATAGAATGATGTGATACGAGGTGTATCAATTTTTCGTCCTCCACTTCCAAAAACTTGATTTTGGGATTCTTCGTCTTGTTGGGGGCCATTTCACCAACACTGATTTACACACACTTAAACCGTTTAGGCAATGGCACGTCAGAAACGTAGAAATCTGTTTTCTGTACTGAGTAACTATTCCTGTAAGCCGTACTTTAAATACCTTTCCCTCCAGAGCGTGCATACCTTTGATTGCTGGAGTTTTGTGCGACAGGGTGAACATTATTGGTCCAAAAAGCTCTACCCTTGCAGGTCGTAGGCGTAGAGGTGGAAAAATACAGGTATAAAGTAAAAACGTGAATTTTACTGCTTTTGGCCATCTGTGTGATGCCCTAAACGGATTGTTAGCGGGGCTGTGGTTTACTACAGCTTTATGACACCGGACACTTCGCCCCCTACACGCTATAAAGTAATTAGGAAACTTTGCCAAGTAACTTGCAGAACAGCTGGACAGTTTTTAGGCTTAATCATCCTTAACTACAGGATAATCCCTCTACGTTCGGCAGGCAATAAACCGTGCTCCGCTGCAGAAGGAATAAATTATAATTATGTTCCGAACACTGATCATGACGAAAATTAATCTTGTGGTCCGCACGATGACCAAAACAAGATGTTCTTATGTTAGATCGCAAAATGTTTTCCTGACAATGAAGTAGGAAACGAAATTGCTGTAAAGATGTGCCAGTACGCCTCGCGGTGAGACATGGGAAGAAACGGGGTTGGGTAGTCCGCTGATTTCCCGTGGTCCCGCCTGTGTTGTCCTCCCTTCAAATTAAATACGGATGCCGCTATCTCTCAAATATAAACACGCACTCTAATTTTAAATCCAAGGCACACATTGACGTATTCCGGGAGCTTGAAGTCCGATTGGTCCATACCTAACCAATCTGCCCCGCAATCCCTCCCAAACGGCCACTCTCTTGAAGAGCAATACCTGCTCGACAAGGCCCACATTTTCTCGCACGGAATACGTGCTTTTGTTTTGAAATTTGAGTGTGTCTTATACTCGAGAGATAAGGGATCCGTGTTTAATTTGGAAGGAGGACCATGCAGGCGGGAGCATACGCGCAGGCAGCGGACTACCGCCTTTATTCCTGTGTCTCTCCATGAGACGTATTGATGGTGGACTTGGTGGGTAATAATTTTTTATTGCTATATTGGGGACATCTTTCTCACGTGCGTCGGGGCAAACCGGACTGAGAACGAAGGAAAAAGTCATTCGCTAACGATGGGTAATTTCATATTTTCCAAAGGACGGTACAATAACATCTGTTTGGCAGCATTTCAAAAGGGCGATCAAGACTGTCGAGCCGTCTTTAAGAATTTTAGGGACTGTTCAATCTGAGTTAATCCGTATATTGCTCGGCCGATGAGTAGTGGGTACATGCGACGACTTCGGACCTGCGCGTCCCGTTGTTAACCCCCGACTCGAGGGACAGTACGGTTATAAACCGCGACCCTGTCGAGGCACTCTGTCCGATCAGCCAGAAAAATTTTTAGCCACCAGATGTGGGGTTTTCCCCCTCGATTTCGTCAAGAGAGGGAAGGTTCCTCCTCCGCCGCCGAACTCGCGGGGGTAAATCACCCCCTGTTTGAGGAACGGTGCTTCCAATGTGTGTTTTTATAATTAAATTACAACAACAGTTATCTTCATCTTGCTTTCTCTTCTTTATACATTAAATTGAAAAATATAAAATAGTTGAAAGCTGAAACCTTGTACTGTATGAACTCCTGGTATCGGTATATGTATGTTCAATGTATGGGTGCTTTTCTGTTGAAATTCGGACGCGTATTTATACATGAGAGATAAGGGATCCGTGTTTAATTTGGAAGGAGGACCAAGCAGACGGGACCACACGCGCAGGCAGCGGACTACCACATTTTTTCCTGTGTTAACCTTGTTCATGTCGTCTCAACAAATAATATCGTAATATGAATACAAATGTATGCATAATTACCCCTCAAGTCAGGTATGTACATTGAACATACATATACCGATACCAGGAGTTCATACAGTACAAGGTTTCAGCTTTCAACTATTTTATATTTTTCAATTTAATGTATAAAGAAGAGAAAGCAAGATGAAGATAACTGTTGTTGTAATTTAATTATAAAAACACACATTGGAAACACCGTTCCTCAAACAGGGGGTGATTTACCCCCGCGAGTTCGGCGGCGGAGGAGGAACCTTCCCTCTCTTGACGAAATCGAGGGGGAAAACCCCACATCTGGTGGCTAAAAATTTTTCTGGCTGATTGGACAGAGTGCCTCGACAGGGTCGCGGTTTATAACCGTACTGTCCCTCGAGTCGGGGGTTAACAACGGGACGCGCAGGTCCGAAGTCGTCGCATGTACCCACTACTCATCGGCCGAGCAATATACGGATTAACTCAGATTGAACAGTCCCTAAAATTCTTAAAGACGGCTCGACAGTCTTGATTGCCCTTTTGAAATGCTGCCAAACAGATGTTGTCTAAACGTTCTTGGGAAAATATGAAATTACGGGTCAAAAACAACGAATGAATTCTCGCTGAGCTCTGAGCCTTCTATGTTCCAACGCACAATGGGCGTCAATCTCAAGAGTACAGAAAAAAGTCGACATGCCATTTTTTCCAATCAAAATGCCGAATCATACCAACTACTTTATAAAAAAAAGTTTATCTTTTTTTGGCGAAGATACCTTGAAAAGTATCTACTACTGGATCGCAAGAAGTCGATAAAAGGTTTAAAACTTCTTCATTTGTATTGCAATGAGACTGTTTATTTGTGCGTACATACAATCTTTTCTATACTTTTTAAAATCTTCATTTGTGGCATCTTGGGTCCCTTCTCCCAATTAGCCGATTGGATGGTTGCCCAAATATTGTATAATTTCGTAGAAATGTATTAACACTTTGTGAATAGTATCTATTTATTTAGTATATTGGTACCGGGATAATATGGATACAGGTTTACAATTTTTCTGCACATTCCATAGTATATATATTTATCAAATCGTTTAATTTTATTGGATGTATTGACGTTATTTTTTTAGATAACGTCGAACCTTCGTATGAGTTGTATGTTAACTCTTCCTTTATGAACTTCCTGCATAATGTTCGTCATTTTTAGTGCTAAAAATGGGATGTTGCATTATTCTCCAATTTAAAATTTGCTTGGAAGTTCCCGGAAGATAACTAAAAGGCCGACAATTACTAATATTTTTTCTATGGATTTCTTATGGAAAAAACTATATGCAACTAATTATTTGCTACTGCTTATCGGAAACGATGCTACTCAATTCGGTTCCCAAAATATTTTTCTTTTATATCACCGAAATTGAAAAGCTTTGATTTAAAATTTTGCACAAAATAAAAACATACAAACTTTGACGTGTTTTACACACAGATCAGAAGTAGCTGCCATAATATTTTTCCCTTTTTGAGGTGCTCATATTAGTACTTTACAAGAAATATATAAAGAAAAAATAATCCCATAACTTTTGAATTTCGACTAGTTTCCTTATTTCTTGGGATTCTGTCCCACTGTGGAGATGGATCGCGCAGCGGTCTCCGCTAGACTCAGTTTGGAGCAGTCAAGGTTTTGACCGCCGCGATTAGCCGCCCGCCAGGAGATTCTGCCACAATGGCGGAAAACAGACACTCATCGCATTGTGTTGCGTCTCGAGTAGCCTAGGTAGCTGCCAAGACAGACGCACTGACACAGCGGTTGGAAAACGCGCCTAGGAAAACAGATACACGCTTCTCCATAAGAGCGGTGCTTAGGATCCGCCGCCGCGATCCGCCGCCGCGGCGAATCGTGTCTAGGAAATCCTACCTTAAGGGAAGGAAGTGCTATTTTTGTCAAAAACCTGGCCACTTAATAGCTAACTGCTGGTTAAAGAAGAATAAAGAAAAACAGGAAGATAAATCACCTCAGAAAAACGCATTCGTTGCTACACCCAGTAAAATGAGCATGGATGATTGGTGTGTGGACTCGGGGGCGAGTCAACACATGTGCGGAAACCTAAACTTTTTTAAGTCTATTAGTAAGGGATCTGTCAAGGACAAAGTAAAAATAGGAGATGGATCAATATTAGTAGTTGAAGGCATTGGTACTGTGGTCCTAAACGCATGGGACGGAAAGAAACTAGTCGAAACTGAATTGTCAGATGTTCTGTACGTGCCAAAATTAAAATTTAACCTTTTTTCGGTGGGATGTGCCTTGGATAAAGGGTACTATATGAGGTCAGATAGTAAGATATGCCAGTTTATGAAAAATGGCAGAGTGTATGCAGAAGCGAAAAGGGTGGACAAACTTTATAAAATGACTTTTGTGCCAGAGAGCGGGGCAAACTGTAATGTCGCAAAGACTGTGAATACTTTGTCCACATGGCACTGTAGGTTGGCGCATCAGAACTTTAACCAGGTCAAGGAGGTGCTAAGGCTAAATAATATAGGTTATACAAATGAAGGAAATAACGATACGTGCGAATCCTGCTTAGCAGGTAAACAACATAGGTTACCACTGCCAAACAGCATGTCGAGAGCTAATAGGACGCTCGATCTGCTTCATGCTGATTTATGTGGTCCGATGGAAAATAAGTCAATAGGTGGCGCAAGATTTTTCCTACTTGTGAAGGATGACTTCTCATCCTATAGATATGTAACGTTCCTGAAGCACAAGTCTGAAGTTAAAGAAAGCCTACAAAAGTTTATTAAACAAGCGGAAAGAGAAACTGAAAACAAAGTCAAGATTTTAAAAACAGATAATGGCCTGGAGTTTGTAAATAAAGATGTCAAAAGGCTATTAGAAAAGTCAGGTATTCAACACCAAAGATCTGTAAGCTATACGCCCCAACAAAATGGGAGGGCGGAAAGAGATATGCGTACACTAGTGGAAGCAGCGAGGAGTATGATACAGGGGTTAGAAAAATCATACTGGGCAGAAGCAATTAATATGGCTGCATATGTACTTAACAGAACGGAAACGAGCTCTGTAAGAGACAAATCGCCATATGAATTGTGGCATAGAAGGAAACCAGAGCTGAAACACTTCAAGGTGTTCGGGTCCCAGGTAGCAGTGCACATTCCGAAGGAGAAGCGTCTGAAACTTGACAAGAAAAGTAAAACCGGAGTGCTGGTTGGATATGGAGAAGACGTAAAAGGATATAGAATCTACTTTGCAGGAGGGAAAAGGGTAGAGTATGCACGAGACGTAGTAGTCCTGTCAGAAAAATGTAACGTGTCAGAAACCGAAGGACAATCTACATAGTATGAAACGGTAGAAGAAGGGGAATGTGCAAGTGGGGAAGAAACTGAAAGTACAAATTAGACTGTAGATTTAAATCAACCTGAAAACGAAACTGACGACTCAGCTGGAAGGTACGAGTTAAGGGATCGGTCGCAGATAAATAAGCCAAGGCGCTTGGAAGACTACCATACGGGACTAATCGTAGTAACAGAAGGAGAACCAACAACCTATGAGGAAGCCATGTCAGACTGCAAATCAAATGAATGGAAAAGAGCAATGGAAGCAGAGATGACTACGTTAGAAGAAAACAATACCTGGACACTCGTGGATAGACCATTGGATAAAGAAGTAATAAACTGCAGATGGGTTTTCAAAAGGAAGCAAGACGAATACAGGGCTTGGACTATATATAAGGCTCGCCTGGTGGCTCGTGGTTTCCAGCAGAAGAACGTAGATTCAGATAGTATATATAGTCCGGTGGCAAAATTGGTGACCCTTCGCACTTTCGTAGCCATATGTCTGTACTGCAAGTTGGAAATATACCAAATGGATGTATGCAGCGCTTTCCTGAATGGAGATATTAGACAAGAGGTATATATAGAGTTACCACAAGGTTTCGAAACGAAAAAGGCAGGTAAATTAAATAAGTCTCTATATGGGTTAAAAACTTCGCCAAGAGATTGGAACTGGAAGTTTAATAATGTAATGTTGAAGTTGTGTTTCAGAAGGTCAGAGAATGATTACTGTCTGTATGTAAAAATTACAAAAGCGTATAAATTATATTTATTATTGTATGTTGATGACGTTTTGTTAGCTGGGAGTAGTATAGAGGAAGTACAACAAACCAATCCATTTTAACAAGGGAGTTCAAGGTAAAGGATTTGGGACAGATGAAGCGGTACTTGGGCATATCTTTCCTGAGGAGAAATGAGTGCATGCTGTTAAATCAAACCGATTATCTGAAAAGAGTCCTGGAAAAATTTGGTATGGAAAATTGTAAACCAGTGGCGACATCCATGGAAGTAAACTTTCAGCATGAAATCTTAAAAAGAGATAAACCCGAAAATGTGGAAATAGAAACCAAATGTCGAAAAGCGATAGGATGTTTAATGTATGCCAGGCATGGAACTAAAGTGAACGCAGCGGCCGCTTTTCGGAGGCAACGCCTCCTTTCTCCCGCCGCGCGTCTTTGTCCCCGCGGCGGGCCTACGAGCTTCGAGCGCCTCAGACCCGTACCATTGGGAAATGACATGGGGGCGGAGCCTAGCCAAGATGGCGCCGATATGGGTACAAGATATATGCGATATTGTAGTTATTTTCGAAAATGATCCTTTCCATACAAAGTATATGTGATTGCGAAGGTTAAAATCCTGCCCAGTGGAATTTTATAGCAGGTGAACGTGTATTTCGAGGCATTGATGTGTACCCTACGAGCGCTTCTACTTTCGCCACCAGATGTCATGGTGACGAATGTCACTTCCCAATATGAACCGCGCGTGGCGCATTGGGGCGACATTTGGGGCCTTTACACGGACGTTCTTTTCCGACACTTTTGCGCGCCACACGCCAGCGCGACACTCTTTTGGCGTGGCGTACCGGAACGTCGGAAGGAGCGCGCAGGCCAGAGGGTCGTACCCGTCACTACTTAGAGATAGCGAGTTCGGGTTTCCATTTCTACGTCGATTCCATATGCTTTTTCCAGGATCCAGCGCATTCTTGTATTATGTACTACCTGTTCCATGTATATTATCGATCTGTGAAACGATCGGCAAGACACGATCGCGATAAGTATACGAATTCCTCGATGTACCTGGCTTATGAGAGGATATTACAAATGCTGTTACTCCTACGGCACACTGACACATCTGTTTTTACGAAGCTACATTTGGTTTACCTGAAGGTGCTATAAATTATGGAAATGGTTTATTACTCAGTTATAACGACTGTATTGCGATCTGCATTCTCCTTGCAGACGAAAAGTTTCCACCTCATCGGAAGTTCTTGCTAGCATCTTGTGCGCAGCTAGAAGCGTGGCGCGCCGGAATTCCACGTTCTTGCGTACGAGTAGAACCGTTTTGTCAGGCGTGGCGCGTCCAAAAGTGTGGCGCGCAAACCTCTACTTCAGAAAAGGTTAGATAAGAGACAGAAAAGGTAGTTAGAAAAGGAAAGCGCCACTTGAAACCAAGGGTTTGGCGTGGCGCGTGGAATATCCGACAGTGCGGAAAATTCTGAGGCGCGCGGCGCGCCTGGCTGCCAAGACTCTGCGAGCGGCTACAAGCGGTAGAAAGTGAACGAGAATTTTTCATACCAAAGAATTAAATATATTTACTTCCAGCTTTGTGGCTTCATTTGTCAATCTTTAGGGAATATGAAAAAAAATTGTATGCAAAAATAGTGGTTATATCCAGAGTTATAGTGCTTCAAATAGAGCGCCATACAAAACTCATATGCGCACCGTTAGCATAAAATCAGTCGTTGTTGTTTGTCTCAAATAGATTAATATACGATTAATAGATTAAACCTTATTAACCAAAATCATGATGTTATTTATTTTCATGTGCTAGTAAATTATGTCAGTACCTATCTATCGCAAATTATTTGCGTAAAATCTAAACATTCGGATAGTTAGTTAAAAAATTAAATATGAATATCTTAATACACGTGAAATCGTATATTTCGATACACGTGTACCCGTGTACTGAAATTCACGTGTATCGAAATATACGGTTTCACGTGTATTAAGATATTCATATTTAATGTTTTAACTAACTATCCTTGACCATCGTCCCTGACGATTGCAATCGAAAAGAGAAGAAAGGAAGCAGGGATCGACTGCGATTGACAGGGTCTGGTAGGGTTGCCATCCGTACTTTAAAATAAAGTATCTTACATTATTATAGGCAAATGTACTCTATACTTTTCAATAACAATAAACTACGCGAAAATACTTTATTTCACAATTAATGATATTACGTGAAACGTAACGGAATATTATTATCTTGTATCCCTTCCTTCCACTTCAGCATTTACTGAGAAAGTTTTCTCTGTCATGAATGTGAAGTGGCGGGATGAAAGAAACAAAGCCTCTCTCAATCTAATAAGAAACGAATTATTAATATATTTCAATATGAGCATTGACTGCAATGATGCCATGGATATATTTCAAAATAATAAAAATTTACTCTGAAATGCTAAAAGCAATAGAAAATATGTTCGTAAGAAATAAAAACTAATAAGATTAAAATGTACCTTTAATTTGTTGAGCGTACTTTTTTGTATACCCCACGAAACAAATGAACGTTATTTTTCTGTAAAAAAGGTGGCAATCCTAGGGCCTGGTCGGTATGGAGGGGGCCGTAGCAGCAAGGCGGAGGGACCCCCGGTGACTCGCGAGCCACCAGTTAGCCAACCTTTGTTTACAACTACCTAAGTAGTTAATTGCTTGTTTTCTAAGGTTTCGTCGGCAAACATTTGTCTGCCAGATGTCGAAAAGGGCAAATGGACATCGTGCCGTTTTTCAGCGATTTCGAATTGCTTCCTGAGTAAATCCGTATATTGCTCCTTCGGCGGGTTCCCCCAGCAGACCCGCGGGACAATACGGTTATAAACCGCGACCCTGGGCGAGACTCTGACCGATCAATCTGGCTAGTTTTGGTAAGCAGATGTCTACTTTTACACCTCTACGTTATCGAGAGGGGGAGGATGGTCCCTCCTCACCAAGGAAAATTTGGCTAATCAGCAATGTTCTTTGCTCATTCTGATCTGCGTTCGGACCACCAAATCCGAGCAGCCCTCATAAAACAAAATTTTCACAATTACTTCGATCACCCTACGGATCACAGAGTCTACATCGATCTAATCATGCTTTCGGATAAGTTGCACTCTCGTCGGACTCCGCGATGGGCCAGGAATCGATGCGATAAGAGAGTGCGTTTAAGAAATCCCTACCCCTTTTATAATTTGTATTGCTTCGTGATAATTATAATTGGGAGAACGCCATGAATCCATTAGTGTTATTTTCAGATCGATACGATGATGAATAATGAGTCTCTTAACACGCTGTAATGAATATTTCACCCTCGACTGTGGGTCACCGACCTCGATTCGCTGCGGTCGGCCGAGGATTCATACCTGTTACAGAAAAGCTGTATTCTTTATTCTTTATCGTATCGATATGGAAGTGATACCGATGCATTTCTTACGTTTTTCAAATGAAAATTATACCAAATTTCATGTAAATCGAACTATTTTTAACGAAGTTATGGAAATCAATTTATTATGAAGATTCCTTAATTAAGATCCGATTTGTGTCGTTTTTAGACCATTTTCATCAGGAAAACATAAGGAAACGATTCACACTACTTTCGCCAAGATCCGATGAAAAATGTAGAATTTTTGTTTCGTCACTTCTTAGGGGACAACAATTGTACGGCCCCCTGGACTCGAGGGTCGAAGTCCTTGAAACGGGTTGAGTCCTTGAAAGGGTTGCCTCTTGAGTCGAGGTTTGCGTGCGACGAAAATTCAAGCGCGCCACACTTTTGGACGCGCCAGGCCTGACAAAACGGTTCTACTCGTACGCAAGAACGTGGAATTCCGGCGCGCCACGCTTCTAGCTGCGCACAAGATGCTAGCAAGAACTTCCGATGAGGTGGAAACTTTTCGTCTGCAAGGAGAATGCAGATCGCAATACAGTCGTTATAACTGAGTAATAAACCATTTCCATAATTTATAGCACCTTCAGGTAAACCAAATGTAGCTTCGTAAAAACAGATGTGTCAGTGTGCCGTAGGAGTAACAGCATTTGTAATATCCTCTCATAAGCCAGGTACATCGAGGAATTCGTATACTTTTCGCGATACTGCGTATATCGCGATCGTGTCTTGCCGATCGTTTCACAGATCGATAATATACATGGAACAGGTAGTACATAATACAAGACTGCGCTGGATCCTGGAAAAAGCATATGGAATCGACGTAGAAATGGAAACCCGAACTCGTTATCTCTAAGTAGTGACGGGTACGACCCTCTGGCCTGCGCGCTCCTTCCGACGTTCCGGTACGCCACGCCAAAAGAGTGTCGCGCTGGCGTGTGGCGCGCAAAAGTGTCGGAAAAGAACGTCCGTGTAAAGGCCCCAAATGTCGCCCCAATGCGCCACGCGCGGTTCATATTGGGAAGTGACATTCGTCACCATGACATCTGGTGGCGAAAGTAGAAGCGCTCGTAGGGTACACATCAATGCCTCGAAATACACGTTCACCTGCTATAAAATTCCACTGGGCAGGATTTTAACCTTCGCAATCACATATACTTTGTATGGAAAGGATCATTTTCGAAAATAACTACAATATCGCATATATCTATGAAAATTTCTATACATTTTTTACATGTTTAACCTACATTAATTATAAAAACCTTCATTTATTTAGAAAACTATAATTTTAAATGTTATTATAAGAATATTACATTTCAATTTATATAGCCTGGATTTTATAAATCAGGCATGGAACTAAAGTGAACGCAGCGGCCGCTTTTCGGAGGCAACGCCTCCTTTCTCCCGCCGCGCGTCTTTGTCCCCGCGGCGGGCCTAGGAGCTTCGAGCGCCTCAGACCCGTACCATATGAACCGCGCGTGGCGCATTGGGGCGACATTGTATCAATAATGTTTTGTCAACGCGCCACGCGCGGTTCACGCGGTACGGGCCTGAGGCGCTCCACGAACCTGGGCCGCCGCGGGGGCCAAGACGCTCGGCGGGAGAAAGGAGGCGTTGCGTCCGAAAAACAGCCGCTGCGTTCACTTTAGTTCCATGCCTGATTTATAAAATCCAGGCTATATAAATTGAAATGTAATATTCTTATAATAACATTTAAAATTATAGTTTTCTAAATAAATGAAGGTTTTTATAATTAATGTAGGTTAAACATGTAAAAAATGTATAGAAATTTTCATTCTCGCAATTATCGGCATTTGACGATTTTCATTATCGAAATGGCTAAGCATCACTTACATTTAAGAGTTGATATAATAATAATTCAATTGATATAATGTACAAAAATGAATATGTAGTGATAGTAGTAGGTTTAATTGATAATAAAAACTGCATATGGAGGTTATTTAATAATATTTTGAGAAATTAAAGCGAATCCGGGAATCGGGTCAAATTGTACGACATTTTCAGTTACCGGATGGTCGCGAACGTACGAAGGACCTAACCTATTTTCGAATCGATCTACAATGTTTACATTAAAGTAACAATATGTGTGAACTTTTAAGAGAATTTTTAACATTAAAAACTTTATTGGCATATCTGAATACGAGTATGTAAGACTATAATAAAAGAATACAGATTCGCTGAACAAAGCATTAGAGGGTTATAACCTCACATTGATCTACGGTAAACGGAGCCAGCATATAGTTTGGTATTCCAAGAAGCACGTGACACGACAAAATTAAAAACAAATATAAGGACAGAAAACCTGGACCAGAATGTATATTAATTACTGCTTATGAAGATGTTTTAGTTAAGTGGATAATGTAGGTATCTAGACAGTGTCCGGTAGCTCGGGCACGGTGTCCGCGACAGTGTCCGGTAGCTCGGGCACGGTGTCCGCGACAGTGTCCGGTAGCTCGGGCACGGTAAATAGTTCTCAAGCTTCAAGTGTGTCCGGTAATTAAGACAAAATTTCGTTTTACATTTTTACTTATATCTCTTTAATATTTCATTATTCAGTTAAATCAGAAAGGCCTGAACTTACGGAAATAGTTAATAATCAGTTCAATGCAAAAAAATTCCCAGAATATATGAAAACTTATGTTGAAATTCCTAAATAACTTTCATGTCATCACTAAATGTTCGGTATATGGGTCCTTTACCCTAGAAGTTATGTCTATGGATTGTTGCGTGGCCGTCTGGTTTCCCTGGATCCCTTGGGCAGAATTCGGCGAGGGTCGACGCCCGTGGAGTGCTGAGGCACTCTGCTCCTTGGACGCGGATTTTTTAAAAAAAGTAACAATAACAAGGATAATAGAGGTGATAATAAAATAATAAATGATTAAAACACAAATAACTAATGACTGTATTGGACACAAAATGAAGAATTTGATTGGAGTTCAAAAATACGTTTGCTCGCTTCTGCGTTTGGGGCTCGAGTGACGCTTTCCAGGACCGATCGGGTTTTCTTTTATTAATAACAAGATATCTTAGTTACTAAGAGCCAATCGCAATTTTACTAATTAATTAGCTTAATTCCTATTCGTCGATCCGATTCCTTTCGGTTATCGATTTTTATAACACCGAGCGTTTCACAACATTGCTCTGGAATTTCGCATCTAGGAGAAGGGAGAAACTAGAAGTTCATTTATTCAAACATTCGTTTCTAAGAGGCTATCGATTAATTTATAATCCTGAAGTCCCCTCATTAAAAGATTCTCTAACTATTTTCAAACACCTCGGACTTGTGCGAACTTCACTCTGGGCAGTATTCACAGTCGCGTCTTGAGTAAATGCTTAAGATCATCTTCTAGAAGATGATCTTGTTTGCCTGAAGACATCAGGTATTCATAGTCGTTGATCAAGATGATCTTAAGCATTTGCTTGGAATAAGCGATTGCTTATATGACGTATCCATTTACTTTATAAAGCATTTACTCAAGCATTTGCTCATTCACGTTCGGAAACTTTCGGAATAATTCTGTTAGAACAACCAATGATAAAGGATATTCCGTTCGTTCCTTGATGGACGACGGAGTAGGATCACGGCCGTCTCTAATACAGGCCTCCACCTTGCCAAAATGGCAACGCTGTTCAGAAGGCCGATGTGAAGTTGCTGAAGCCTTTCTTTCGCGCGTTCTGTCACCATCTGTCACTGCCAGTCACTGCCGTCGTGGTTATGATGTAGTTGGATTGGACCACGGCACGGCCACGGCAGTCTGTGTACGGCCGTCTGGTACCGGTCTGAACATAGTCATCGGCCTCACATGCGGTGTTGCAACATCGTAGGTAGAGGCCTGTATTAGAGACGGCCGTGGTAGGATACTCGAACGTGAGTGAGTAATGACTGATGCGTGTGACCGTCGAGGTTATATTATATATATATATAGCGATACTGGAGGACAGTTTGTAATCACATGTTTGTAATTGTTAATTATATGTAGAAAACAACTTTATTCTACTGGCGTGTAGTGCTTGCTTTTATCAAAATAAACTAATATATACAAATGAAACATGTTTGCTCCTCTATCATAACCCAACCACTAAAGTGATGTAATGTAAAAATAAAAATACCCGAGATAGTTGTGACTCCATTTAATTTTATTTAGTACATACATAATATATATCGACATTAATATTGATATTAGCGATATTGACGAAGATGATTATATAGCAGATAATAAAGTCGTTAGAAGATACATTCGGGACGTGCAAAATCCATATCAATATCAATGTCGGTATCATCTTCAAAATCCATTTTTCGCGTCCTTTATGCAGGTAATGGCTGAAGTATTTGACAGTTTAAACTTTCAACACGTTGCCGGGGAATAGAATCTCTGGAGTGGAGGGGGACCATCACGTGCCGGTACATGCGTGCTGGAATCATAACGCACACATAACGGCCACTGCCGTAGATGTTCCCCCTCTACACCGGACATTCTTCTGGTGGAATCTCAAGACGGTCTCAAGACATGTAAAACGTCGTCTTGAAAATATAACCTCGCTTTACCGTCTATTTTGCTTAGAATGCTCTAAGCTATTTTGACACATGTGACGTCATACAAGGATTTACTTATTTGAATAAGATTTTCCAAAAGCAAATGCTCAAGACACGACCTCAAGCCGCAACTATGAATCTAGGCGGCATCTTAAGCAAATGCTTGAGATGGTCTTGAGATCAAAGACGCGACTGTGAGTCTGTGAATACCGCCCTCTGTCTCCCTTTCCTATTACAGTCGTGTGATCCGATTCAAACTTCGCGCTTCTGAAGTTTATACTAATGGGTGCGTTCCAATTCACGCATTATGCGCATAGACCGCAGCGCAGACGCTGCGCGCATGAATAGCGTTCCGTTTCCAGCAGCGCATGAACCGCAGTAACGAAACGGAACGGGTTTCGATGCGTCTGATGCTCGTGAGGTAACGCGGGAATGTTCAAACTTACTTACAAATAGCTATGCAGTTGGATGGATTACGGTTAATTTAATTCGAGACATCTGGACGGTGGTCGAAGCACGCTTCCTAACTACATCGGTTACTTCGTCCTAAGGATCGGGGACCGCCTCCTAACGAAATTTGATGGCTTTATTGGTTCCTGGATTTTCTCAACCCGAGTTTTTCTATTCTTCTTGAACAGCGATAATTATTGAAAGCGAGGACGATACCATATTTTATGAGTTTTGCAGGACGAACTGCTGCTTACCCAGCGTAATTTGGTAAGCAGATGTGTAATGGAAAAATGAAGTTATTTATTATCCGCGTCCGGGGTAAATTCAAGGTTTTGAAGGCTATTGAATAGAACCGCAGGCTCTCGTACGTCTTTTGGATTAGAGTATAGCTGTAAAGTTAGCATTATAAGAGCACATTCGAAAAACTTAGGAGTAGAAGCCTTTAAGAAATAACAATGTGCGCTACGTATTTGCTTCCTTCCTCATCTTTCGTTTCGACCCTGCCTGAAACCTTCTAGAGATGTGTTGTTCGCTTCGAAATTGAGTCCGTTGTGTTGGTTGCAATTCATACAGCGAGTGCAGAGATGGCAGTACCAATTTCGTAGAATTCCCTAGAATCCTCCAACTTCTAGCGCATAATGCGTGCAGCAAGTGCAGAAAATAAAAGCATGGGCAGTCAATGCGCATATTACGCGCATGCGTATTTGTCGCTTTACGTGTGCTTCTGTATTTCGAATTCGAATACTGCAAACAAGGGAAAGTAGGGTACTTCCGGCTATATAAGAAAGAAACGCTATAAAATTTGAGCAACTTCCACATTTGCTAGTTTTTTAATATGAATTGATAGTTTGAAGTGTCTAATTTTTATTAGTATGACCGAGAAAGCATAAATTTCCGTTGTAAAAAAGTTGGAAGCAATATAAAAAAAATGTTCATTTGATTATTTTTTTGTTTTAAAATGAATTACCACATGAATCATAAATGTATTCTTCAGGGGTATTCCATCCTGAACATTTTTCATGTGCTCATGGACCACATGCTCGATTCAAAATTTACTTGTTTCGTCCTCAGTTTCCTTTTACCTCTATTTTGGGTTTTTATGTGGAAGCGTGTAAAGAAATATTCCTGGCTTCATTCTGCCTTATTCGTAATTGTTTTATGTCAGTTGCATTTAAGCCAGAAAAAAGTAATGTTAAAAGCTGGGTACCATTACCCTTCAGTTTGGGGCAGTCTTACCTCACAACACATGTTGAAATAGTTGAAGCAATATACTGCATTGAATTTTCATATCACCAAACGCCAAATGTGAGTTTGAAAGTATGTATAAACATTTCTCCATTTAATGAGAATAATATAAATAATTTATATTACCAGAGCGTGCTGCATTGAACCTTCCTCTTTCGAATGAGACCTCGCCCAGCCCCAAATTTGCTCATATAAGGACAAACAACGTCAGCGCGCAAACCCATGTTTCGAGCCAGATTGTGTCGGTATGCAGCGCGCTGCATTACCCGTGTCACGTGGCGTGTCTACCCCCTTAAGTATTTTTTTTCAAAAATATGTAAAATACTTACTTATTAATATATCGTTAATTAATTACAGCTAATAATAATAATACATTGCTTCCTGCAACTTTCCGAGAAGTATTATTTTGGCCTAATGAAAAGGGAGAAAATTCCAGCCGTCGCGACTTCTGATACATGGAGAGAATATCAGAAGCGAAAAATGGAGATGAAAAAAGAAAAAGAGGAACAAATAGAAGAAAGAAAGAAAGAAAATGGGACTTGAAAAAGTAAAAATTAAGAAAGAAAAAGATGAAGAGAAAATTAAAGTAAAAAAACTGAACGATTTGGTATTGGTAATTTGAAAATTATTTTCGTTACAGATTTTGTTATATTTTGTATTTTTGTAAATAAAAGACATTTTAAAACTTTAAATACTTTTGTTTATATCTGTTATCCAAAATATAATTATTAGACATTTCAATTGGAAGCTGAATCACACGTAGATATGTAAGCAGAAAATAGACAATTTTCGCTGAGCAGAAATAGACATTTTATACTTCATATTAAATTGTTTTTAAAAATACTTCTTGTTTATTGTTGCATAAATAAATAATAAAAATCGATTTTTACAATAGCAAAACTCTTACATGATTAGAAATAGGGACATTGACCTTATACCCGATTCCTTAAAGATACCGTTGCGGCGTAACAATGATATTTTGGAATGAAGTTAAGTTATAAAATATTCACAAATGTAGCGTAAAAGAACGAGATATCCAATAAACATTTATTGTCATGTAGCATCATATCTATAGGTTATATTTTCTGTCCTTTTGAGGAGGGGACCACATAATTTTGACGCGCGTTACGAAGAGTAGCCCGTTTTATTTTTTTCTTACGGATAACTGCATGTAAAAAAAAATGAAACGTGCTACTTTTCGTAACGCGCGTCGATTTGGTGTATGTTTTTCAAAGCGTACGTAAAGAGACAAATACGCATGCGCGCATCAACTGCACGCTTCATGCGCTAGAGGTGGGATAATTCTAGGGAATCCTATGCGCCACCAACGCAACCAATGCACGCATAGACTGAAACGGAACGGTTTTCTCTGCAGTCTATGCGCATAATGCGTGAATTGGAACGCACCCAATGTTGCGACTCCCGTCTAACGGCGTTTAGTATAAACTTCAGAAGCGCGAAGTTTGAATCGGATCACACGACTGTAATAGGAAAGGGAGACAAAGTGAAGTTCGCACAAGTCCGAGGTGTTTGAAAATAGTTTCTATTCTTTTAATGCGGGGACTTCAGGATTATAAATTAATCGATACTCTCTTAGAAACGGATGTTTGAATAAATGAACTTCTCGTTTCTCCCTTCTCCTAGGTGCGTAATTCCAGCGCAATGAAGTTAAACGCTTGGTTTTATAAAAATCGATAATCGAAAGGAATCAGATTGACGAATAGGAATTAAGCTAATTAATTAGTAAATTTGCGATTGGCTCTTGGCGTAACTAAGATATCTTGTTATTAATAAAAGAAAAACCCGATGGATGCTGGAAAGCCTCTCTCGAGCCCCAAAAGCAGAAGCGAGCGGACGTATAATTCTGAACTCCAATAAATTCTTTATTTTGTGTTCAATACAGTTATCAGTTATTTGTGTTTTAATCTTTTTTATTATTTTACTATCACCTTTATTAATATAATCATCTCTAAAAATCCGCGTCCAGTGAGCAGAACGCCTTAGCGTTCCACGGGCATCGTCCCGCGCCTGAATTCCCTAAGACGGATCCAGAGGACCCAACCGGCCACGCAACACTAAACGCCGTTACACGGGAGTCGCAACAGGTTAAAGTTTTTTTTGTAATACGCTGTATGTTGGCACTACTGTCAGCGAAACCCCCAAAAAACTTTAAAAAAGTAAAAAAATTACGCCAAGTACATGAAATCAAGTAAATCACAAAATAAAGAAAATAATACTAATAAATACAAAGTAAAAAAAGATGTGAAATCAGAATGAGCTGCAAGTACATAATGGTGCTTTCCCGCAGCGTGCAAAGGCGACACTGTGTAACACAATAAGAGACAAACAAAAAGATGTCCGCGGCCTGGAAGTCAAATACTTGGCGTGGTCACGCCACTTCGGCGTAGTGTGCATGCGTGGTGGGGGAAATTCTCGAGAGGACCCGTCCTCATTCTGGCATCACTGGCAGCGCATGAACCGCAGTAACGAAACGGAACGGGTTTCGATGCGTCTGATGCTCGTGAGGTAACGCGGGAATGTTCAAACTTACTTACAAATAGCTATGCAGTTGGATGGATTACGGTTAATTTAATTCGAGACTTCTGGACGGTGGTCGAAGCACGCTTCCTAACTACATCGGTTACTTCGTCCTAAGGATCGGGGACCGCCTCCTAACGAAATTTGATGGCTTTATTGGTTCCTGGATTTTCTCAACCCGAGTTTTTCTATTCTTCTTGAACAGCGATAATTATTGAAAGCGAAGACCATACCATATTTTATGAGTTTTGCAGGACGAACTGCTGCTTACCCAGCGTAATTTGGTAAGCAAATGTGTAATGGAAAAATGAAGTTATTTATTATCCGCGTCCGGGGTAAATTCAAGGTTTTGAAGGCTATTGAATAGAACCGCAGGCTCTCGTACGTCTTTTGGATTAGAGTATAGCTGTAAAGTTAGCATTATAAGAGCACATTCGAAAAACTTAGGAGTAGAAGCCTTTAAGAAATAACAATGTGCGCTACGTATTTGCTTCCTTCCTCATCTTTCGTTTCGACCCTGCCTGAAACCTTCTAGAGATGTGTTGTTCGCTTCGAAATTGAGTCCGTTGTGTTGGTTGCAATTCATACAGCGAGTGCAGGGATGGCAGTACCAATTTCGTAGAATTCCCTAGAATCCTCCAACTTCTAGCGCATAATGCGTGCAGCAAGTGCAGAAAATAAAAGCATGGGCAGTCAATGCGCATATTACGCGCATGCGTATTTGTCGCTTTACGTGTGCTTCTGTATTTCGAATTCGAATACTGCAAACAAGGGAAAGTAGGGTACTTCCGGCTATATAAGAAAGAAACGCTATAAAATTTGAGCAACTTACACATTTGCTAGTTTTTTAATATGAATTGATAGTTTGAAGTGTCTAATTTTTATTAGTATGACCGAGAAAGCATAAATTTCCGTTGTAAAAAAGTTGGAAGCAATATAAAAAAAATGTTCATTTGATTATTTTTTTGTTTTAAAATGAATTACCACATGAATCATAAATGTATTCTTCAGGGGTATTCCATCCTGAACATTTTTCATGTGCTCATGGACCACATGCTCGATTCAAAATTTACTTGTTTCGTCCTCAGTTTCCTTTTACCTCTATTTTGGGTTTTTATGTGGAAGCGTGTAAAGAAATATTCCTGGCTTCATTCTGCCTTATTCGTAATTGTTTTATGTCAGTTGCATTTAAGCCAGAAAAAAGTAATGTTAAAAGCTGGGTACCATTACCCTTCAGTTTGGGGCAGTCTTACCTCACAACACATGTTGAAATAGTTGAAGCAATATACTGCATTGAATTTTCATATCACCAAACGCCAAATGTGAGTTTGAAAGTATGTATAAACATTTCTCCATTTAATGAGAATAATATAAATAATTTATATTACCAGAGCGTGCTGCATTGAACCTTCCTCTTTCGAATGAGACCTCGCCCAGCCCCAAATTTGCTCATATAAGGACAAACAACGTCAGCGCGCAAACCCATGTTTCGAGCCAGATTGTGTCGGTATGCAGCGCGCTGCATTACCCGTGTCACGTGGCGTGTCTACCCCCTTAAGTATTTTTTTTCAAAAATATGTAAAATACTTACTTATTAATATATCGTTAATTAATTACAGCTAATAATAATAATACATTGCTTCCTGCAACTTTCCGAGAAGTATTATTTTGGCCTAATGAAAAGGGAGAAAATTCCAGCCGTCGCGACTTCTGATACATGGAGAGAATATCAGAAGCGAAAAATGGAGATGAAAAAAGAAAAAGAGGAACAAATAGAAGAAAGAAAGAAAGAAAATGGGACTTGAAAAAGTAAAAATTAAGAAAGAAAAAGATGAAGAGAAAATTAAAGTAAAAAAACTGAACGATTTGGTATTGGTAATTTGAAAATTATTTTCGTTACAGATTTTGTTATATTTTGTATTTTTGTAAATAAAAGACATTTTAAAACTTTAAATACTTTTGTTTATATCTGTTATCCAAAATATAATTATTAGACATTTCAATTGGAAGCTGAATCACACGTAGATATGTAAGCAGAAAATAGACAATTTTCGCTGAGCAGAAATAGACATTTTATACTTCATATTAAATTGTTTTTAAAAATACTTCTTGTTTATTGTTGCATAAATAAATAATAAAAATCGATTTTTACAATAGCAAAACTCTTACATGATTAGAAATAGGGACATTGACCTTATACCCGATTCCTTAAAGATACCGTTGCGGCGTAACAATGATATTTTGGAATGAAGTTAAGTTATAAAATATTCACAAATGTAGCGTAAAAGAACGAGATATCCAATAAACATTTATTGTCATGTAGCATCATATCTATAGGTTATATTTTCTGTCCTTTTGAGGAGGGGACCACATAATTTTGACGCGCGTTACGAAGAGTAGCCCGTTTTATTTTTTTCTTACGGATAACTGCATGTAAAAAAAAATGAAACGTGCTACTTTTCGTAACGCGCGTCGATTTGGTGTATGTTTTTCAAAGCGTACGTAAAGAGACAAATACGCATGCGCGCATCAACTGCACGCTTCATGCGCTAGAGGTGGGATAATTCTAGGGAATCCTATGCGCCACCAACGCAACCAATGCACGCATAGACTGAAACGGAACGGTTTTCTCTGCAGTCTATGCGCATAATGCGTGAATTGGAACGCACCCAATGTTGCGACTCCCGTCTAACGGCGTTTAGTATAAACTTCAGAAGCGCGAAGTTTGAATCGGATCACACGACTGTAATAGGAAAGGGAGACAAAGTGAAGTTCGCACAAGTCCGAGGTGTTTGAAAATAGTTTCTATTCTTTTAATGCGGGGACTTCAGGATTATAAATTAATCGATACTCTCTTAGAAACGGATGTTTGAATAAATGAACTTCTCGTTTCTCCCTTCTCCTAGGTGCGTAATTCCAGCGCAATGAAGTTAAACGCTTGGTTTTATAAAAATCGATAATCGAAAGGAATCAGATTGACGAATAGGAATTAAGCTAATTAATTAGTAAATTTGCGATTGGCTCTTGGCGTAACTAAGATATCTTGTTATTAATAAAAGAAAAACCCGATGGATGCTGGAAAGCCTCTCTCGAGCCCCAAAAGCAGAAGCGAGCGGACGTATAATTCTGAACTCCAATAAATTCTTTATTTTGTGTTCAATACAGTTATCAGTTATTTGTGTTTTAATCTTTTTTATTATTTTACTATCACCTTTATTAATATAATCATCTCTAAAAATCCGCGTCCAGTGAGCAGAACGCCTTAGCGTTCCACGGGCATCGTCCCGCGCCTGAATTCCCTAAGACGGATCCAGAGGACCCAACCGGCCACGCAACACTAAACGCCGTTACACGGGAGTCGCAACAGGTTAAAGTTTTTTTTGTAATACGCTGTATGTTGGCACTACTGTCAGCGAAACCCCCAAAAAACTTTAAAAAAGTAAAAAAATTACGCCAAGTACATGAAATCAAGTAAATCACAAAATAAAGAAAATAATACTAATAAATACAAAGTAAAAAAAGATGTGAAATCAGAATGAGCTGCAAGTACATAATGGTGCTTTCCCGCAGCGTGCAAAGGCGACACTGTGTAACACAATAAGAGACAAACAAAAAGATGTCCGCGGCCTGGAAGTCAAATACTTGGCGTGGTCACGCCACTTCGGCGTAGTGTGCATGCGTGGTGGGGGAAATTCTCGAGAGGACCCGTCCTCATTCTGGCATCACTGGCAGCGCATGAACCGCAGTAACGAAACGGAACGGGTTTCGATGCGTCTGATGCTCGTGAGGTAACGCGGGAATGTTCAAACTTACTTACAAATAGCTATGCAGTTGGATGGATTACGGTTAATTTAATTCGAGACTTCTGGACGGTGGTCGAAGCACGCTTCCTAACTACATCGGTTACTTCGTCCTAAGGATCGGGGACCGCCTCCTAACGAAATTTGATGGCTTTATTGGTTCCTGGATTTTCTCAACCCGAGTTTTTCTATTCTTCTTGAACAGCGATAATTATTGAAAGCGAAGACCATACCATATTTTATGAGTTTTGCAGGACGAACTGCTGCTTACCCAGCGTAATTTGGTAAGCAAATGTGTAATGGAAAAATGAAGTTATTTATTATCCGCGTCCGGGGTAAATTCAAGGTTTTGAAGGCTATTGAATAGAACCGCAGGCTCTCGTACGTCTTTTGGATTAGAGTATAGCTGTAAAGTTAGCATTATAAGAGCACATTCGAAAAACTTAGGAGTAGAAGCCTTTAAGAAATAACAATGTGCGCTACGTATTTGCTTCCTTCCTCATCTTTCGTTTCGACCCTGCCTGAAACCTTCTAGAGATGTGTTGTTCGCTTCGAAATTGAGTCCGTTGTGTTGGTTGCAATTCATACAGCGAGTGCAGGGATGGCAGTACCAATTTCGTAGAATTCCCTAGAATCCTCCAACTTCTAGCGCATAATGCGTGCAGCAAGTGCAGAAAATAAAAGCATGGGCAGTCAATGCGCATATTACGCGCATGCGTATTTGTCGCTTTACGTGTGCTTCTGTATTTCGAATTCGAATACTGCAAACAAGGGAAAGTAGGGTACTTCCGGCTATATAAGAAAGAAACGCTATAAAATTTGAGCAACTTACACATTTGCTAGTTTTTTAATATGAATTGATAGTTTGAAGTGTCTAATTTTTATTAGTATGACCGAGAAAGCATAAATTTCCGTTGTAAAAAAGTTGGAAGCAATATAAAAAAAATGTTCATTTGATTATTTTTTTGTTTTAAAATGAATTACCACATGAATCATAAATGTATTCTTCAGGGGTATTCCATCCTGAACATTTTTCATGTGCTCATGGACCACATGCTCGATTCAAAATTTACTTGTTTCGTCCTCAGTTTCCTTTTACCTCTATTTTGGGTTTTTATGTGGAAGCGTGTAAAGAAATATTCCTGGCTTCATTCTGCCTTATTCGTAATTGTTTTATGTCAGTTGCATTTAAGCCAGAAAAAAGTAATGTTAAAAGCTGGGTACCATTACCCTTCAGTTTGGGGCAGTCTTACCTCACAACACATGTTGAAATAGTTGAAGCAATATACTGCATTGAATTTTCATATCACCAAACGCCAAATGTGAGTTTGAAAGTATGTATAAACATTTCTCCATTTAATGAGAATAATATAAATAATTTATATTACCAGAGCGTGCTGCATTGAACCTTCCTCTTTCGAATGAGACCTCGCCCAGCCCCAAATTTGCTCATATAAGGACAAACAACGTCAGCGCGCAAACCCATGTTTCGAGCCAGATTGTGTCGGTATGCAGCGCGCTGCATTACCCGTGTCACGTGGCGTGTCTACCCCCTTAAGTATTTTTTTTCAAAAATATGTAAAATACTTACTTATTAATATATCGTTAATTAATTACAGCTAATAATAATAATACATTGCTTCCTGCAACTTTCCGAGAAGTATTATTTTGGCCTAATGAAAAGGGAGAAAATTCCAGCCGTCGCGACTTCTGATACATGGAGAGAATATCAGAAGCGAAAAATGGAGATGAAAAAAGAAAAAGAGGAACAAATAGAAGAAAGAAAGAAAGAAAATGGGACTTGAAAAAGTAAAAATTAAGAAAGAAAAAGATGAAGAGAAAATTAAAGTAAAAAAACTGAACGATTTGGTATTGGTAATTTGAAAATTATTTTCGTTACAGATTTTGTTATATTTTGTATTTTTGTAAATAAAAGACATTTTAAAACTTTAAATACTTTTGTTTATATCTGTTATCCAAAATATAATTATTAGACATTTCAATTGGAAGCTGAATCACACGTAGATATGTAAGCAGAAAATAGACAATTTTCGCTGAGCAGAAATAGACATTTTATACTTCATATTAAATTGTTTTTAAAAATACTTCTTGTTTATTGTTGCATAAATAAATAATAAAAATCGATTTTTACAATAGCAAAACTCTTACATGATTAGAAATAGGGACATTGACCTTATACCCGATTCCTTAAAGATACCGTTGCGGCGTAACAATGATATTTTGGAATGAAGTTAAGTTATAAAATATTCACAAATGTAGCGTAAAAGAACGAGATATCCAATAAACATTTATTGTCATGTAGCATCATATCTATAGGTTATATTTTCTGTCCTTTTGAGGAGGGGACCACATAATTTTGACGCGCGTTACGAAGAGTAGCCCGTTTTATTTTTTTCTTACGGATAACTGCATGTAAAAAAAAATGAAACGTGCTACTTTTCGTAACGCGCGTCGATTTGGTGTATGTTTTTCAAAGCGTACGTAAAGAGACAAATACGCATGCGCGCATCAACTGCACGCTTCATGCGCTAGAGGTGGGATAATTCTAGGGAATCCTATGCGCCACCAACGCAACCAATGCACGCATAGACTGAAACGGAACGGTTTTCTCTGCAGTCTATGCGCATAATGCGTGAATTGGAACGCACCCAATGTTGCGACTCCCGTCTAACGGCGTTTAGTATAAACTTCAGAAGCGCGAAGTTTGAATCGGATCACACGACTGTAATAGGAAAGGGAGACAAAGTGAAGTTCGCACAAGTCCGAGGTGTTTGAAAATAGTTTCTATTCTTTTAATGCGGGGACTTCAGGATTATAAATTAATCGATACTCTCTTAGAAACGGATGTTTGAATAAATGAACTTCTCGTTTCTCCCTTCTCCTAGGTGCGTAATTCCAGCGCAATGAAGTTAAACGCTTGGTTTTATAAAAATCGATAATCGAAAGGAATCAGATTGACGAATAGGAATTAAGCTAATTAATTAGTAAATTTGCGATTGGCTCTTGGCGTAACTAAGATATCTTGTTATTAATAAAAGAAAAACCCGATGGATGCTGGAAAGCCTCTCTCGAGCCCCAAAAGCAGAAGCGAGCGGACGTATAATTCTGAACTCCAATAAATTCTTTATTTTGTGTTCAATACAGTTATCAGTTATTTGTGTTTTAATCTTTTTTATTATTTTACTATCACCTTTATTAATATAATCATCTCTAAAAATCCGCGTCCAGTGAGCAGAACGCCTTAGCGTTCCACGGGCATCGTCCCGCGCCTGAATTCCCTAAGACGGATCCAGAGGACCCAACCGGCCACGCAACACTAAACGCCGTTACACGGGAGTCGCAACAGGTTAAAGTTTTTTTTGTAATACGCTGTATGTTGGCACTACTGTCAGCGAAACCCCCAAAAAACTTTAAAAAAGTAAAAAAATTACGCCAAGTACATGAAATCAAGTAAATCACAAAATAAAGAAAATAATACTAATAAATACAAAGTAAAAAAAGATGTGAAATCAGAATGAGCTGCAAGTACATAATGGTGCTTTCCCGCAGCGTGCAAAGGCGACACTGTGTAACACAATAAGAGACAAACAAAAAGATGTCCGCGGCCTGGAAGTCAAATACTTGGCGTGGCCAGGCAAGGTATTCTCAGATCATCAATACCCATACCCCCTCCCCCCCCTCGCAGGTTTTCAGAAAATTTGTCCATTTAAAACTCAGACAATATGAGTACATTTTCATTATATTGCGTTTTAAAATAATTGTAAGATCATTCATCCACACCGATAGTTTTCCTCTCACAACCTTTCACATAATTTGTCAATTTTAAACTCTGACAGTATGAATACATTTTCATTATTTTGCCTTTTTAAATAATTCTTATTCAGCGACACCTTGACCTTGCCTGGCCACGCCAAGTATTTGACTTCCAGGCCGCGGACATCTTTTTTTTGTCTTTTATTGTGTTACACAGTGTCGCCTTTGCACGCTGCGGGAAAGCACCATTATGTACACTAGGCGGCAAAATCGGCTTCCCTCCGGAAATTTGGCAACGTTGCATGTCGGGTCCCCCTGTGTCGAAGAACCACTGGCTGTGTTCCAATTCACGCATACTACGCATGAAATTGGTGGCATCGTATTGGTGGCATCGTACGATTCCCTAGAATTTCTCTCACTTGCCACCAATACGATGCCACTTCCGGTGCAGCGAGCGGTGCAGCAATCGCAGAATTTCAAAGGAGAAGTAGTCACTGCACCGCTCGCTGCACCGGATGTGGCATCGTATTGGTGGCAAGTGAGAGAAATTCTAGGGGCGGTATTCACAGTCGCGTCTTGAAATCAAGACCATCTCAAGCATTTGCTTAAGATGCCGCCTAGATTCATAGTTGCGTCTTGAGGTCGTGTCTTGAGCATTTGCTTGAGGAAAATCTTTTTCAAATAAGTAAATCCTTGTATGACGTCACATGTGTCAAAATAGACGGTAAAGCGAGGTTATATTTTCAAGACGACGTTTTACATGTCTTGAGACCGTCTTGAGATTCCACCAGAAGAATGTTCGGAGTAGAGGGGGAACATCTACGGCAGTGGCCGTATGTGTGGGTGATAATACTTCCGCCATTACCTGCACAAAGGACGCCAAAAATGGATTTCGAAGACGATATCGACATTAATATTGATATTAGCGATATTGACGAATATGATTATATAGATGATTATTATGATGATCATATTATATTTTTCAATTTCGGTTTTAAATTTTTAATTAAATTGGTACTACAAAACGTTAAAAAGCGAGAAGGGTATATATTTTTCTTTACCACCATCCCAAAATTGCCCCCCTCGATACCTGTTTCATAAAAACAAAATTCTTTATTCTATCGTATCGAAGTCCTGGAAGTCATCGTGAGTAGTGTTGGCTAGAACCATGATTTGTGAATCACGTTCGTTCCCAATCACGGTGATTTTTCACAGTGATCCGTGATTTTCGTGATCGCTTCTGATTGGTGCAGGAGAACAGTGATCCGTGATCGCTTCTGATTGGTGCAGGCAGAACAGTGATCCGTGATCGCCTCTGATTGGTGCAGGCAGAACAGTGATCGCTTCTGATTGGTGGAGAGTATAACTGGTCTTTGCACGCACCACATAACCTGCATATTCTATATTAACGACGTCAAAACAAAAATGCGCTGATATCAGTTTCGTTTTTTTTTTTTTTTGGTTATTCTATAAATACGGTCGAAATTCTAATTTCATTAATTAAATAAAGAAAATTTTCGTTATATACAGAAAACATAACGTAATATTAAACTTACATTATATGTAGATATTGTTGGGCAAGCTATATTGAAGCATTTTATAAAAAATAATTCAATCATGAGCAAGATTTATTATCATAGTATTCACAGTGAACAAATTCACTCGAGGCAAAAAAAAAAACACGATCACGGTCGTGATTTAACTTAAATCACAATGGTGATCGTGATTCTGCGATCACGGTGATAAATCACCGTTAGTGATTTTGCACTCCATCTCTAATCGTGAGGCACCACGGGGGGTATCCTTGCCTTTCCGGAGACTCTCCGATAAACTGTCCCCGGCATTGCTATAATATAACCTCGACGTTCACACGCATTACAGTTTAGTGGTTGGGTTTATATATTAGTTCATTACATAAATCAATATAAATCAATTTTACATCTAATTTCCTTGATTATGCTCCGAATTACGTTGTCCCTGAAATCATTATAAAACACCGCGAAGGGTTATCCTCGCCATTCCGGAGACTCTGCGATAAACTGTCCCCCGGCATCGCTATAATATAACCTCGACGGTCATACGCATCACTCACGTTCGAGTATCCTACTCCGTCGTCCACCAAGGAACGAACGGAATATCCTTTATCATTGGTTGTTCTAACAGAATTATTCCGAAAGTTTCCGAACGTGAATGAGCAAATGCTTGAGTAAATGCTTTATAAAGTAAATGGATACGTCATACAAGAAATCGCTTATTTCAAGCAAATGCTTAAGATCATCTTGAGCAACGACTATGAATACCTGATGTCCTTAGGCAAACAAGATCGTCTTCTAGAAGATGATCTCAAGCATTTGCTCAAGACGCGACTGTGAATACCGCCCTAGGGAATCGTACGATGCCACCAATACGATGCCACCAATTTCATGCGCAGTATGCGTGAATTGGAACACAGCCTCTGAGTTATGCCTAGTGACAATGGTGACAATTTTACAAATTATTATTTAGTATGCTAAAATGAATTTTGCTTGATAAAACATTACACGTAAGAGGATGATGGGCTCGATTCCTCATCTATTTGGCAAAGAAGTAGCATGTATCGTAGGTAGAAAGTTTTTAGACTGTCAGGCCGAAGTCTAGGTAGACGCACGAAATCCCTATATCGGTGTTCCAGCGAGGGAAGGCGAGGGAAGGCGTTTTGGCCGCCGCGACCCCGAGGTAGCCGCCGCCCGCATAAGACCCTCTCACTTGCACATAAAGCCCTGGCTGTGTTCCAATTCACGCATACTGCGCATGAAATTGGTGGCATCGTATTGGTGGCATCGTACGATTCCCTAGAATTTCTCTCACTTGCCACCAATACGATGCCACTTCCGGTGCAGCGAGCGGTGCAGTGACTGCTTCTCCTTTGAAATTCTGCGATTGCTGCACCGCTCGCTGTACCGGAAGTGGCATCGTATTGGTGGCAAGTGAGAGAAATTCTAGGGAATCGTACGATGCCACCAATACGATGCCACCAATTTCATGCGCAGTATGCGTGAATTGGAACACAGCCCCTGTCCTTGTTTAGCACCATCCCTGTCTACCGCATGCTCTCCGTCACTCCCGTGCAGCGAATTGCCGCTAAGAGGCTAGGGTGCGTTCCAATTCACGCATTATGCGCATAGACTGCAGAGAAAACCGTTCCGTTTCAGTCTATGCGTGCATTGGTTGCGTTGGTGGCGCATAGGATTCCCTAGAATTCTCCCACCTCTAGCGCATGAAGCGTGCAGTTAATGCGCGCATGCGTATTTGTCTTTTTACGTACGCTTTGAAAAACATACACCAAATCGACGCGCGTTACGAAAAGTAGCACGTTTCATTTTTTCTACGTGCAGTTATCCGTAAGAAAAAAATGAAACGGGCTACTCTTCGTAACGCGCGTCAAAATTATGTGGTCCCCTCCTCAAAAGGACAGAAAATATAACCTATAGATATGCTACATGACAATAAATGTTTATTGGATATTTCGTTCTTTTACGCTACATTTGTGAATATTTTATAACTTAACTTCATTCCAAAATATCATTGTTACGCCGCAACGGTATCTTTAAGGAATCGGGTATAAGGTCAATGTCCCTATTTCTAATCATGTAAGAGTTTTGCTATTGTAAAAATCGATTTTTATTATTTATTTATGCAACAATAAACAAGAAGTATTTTTAAAAACAATTTAATATGAAGTATAAAATGTCTATTTCTGCTCAGCGAAAATTGTCTATTTTCTGCTTACATATCTACGTGCGATTCAGCTTCCAATTGAAATGTCTAATAATTATATTTTGGATAACAGATATAAACGAAAGTATTTAAAGTTTTAAAATGTCTTTTATTTACAAAAATACAAAATACAACAAAATCTGTAACGAAAATAATTTTCAAATTACCAATACCAAATCTTTAAGTTTTTTTACTTTAATTTTCTCCTCATCTTTTTCTTTCTTAATTTTTACTTTTTCAAGTCCCATTTTCTTTCTTTCTTTCTTCTATTTGTTCCTCTTTTTCTTTTTTCATCTCCATTTTTCGCTTCTGATATTCTCTCCATGTATCAGAAGTCGCGACGGCTGGAATTTTCTCCCTTTTCATCAGGCCAAAATAATACTTCTCAGAAAGTTGCAGGAAGCAATGTATTATTATTATTAGCTGTAATTAATTAACGATATATTAATAAGTAAGTATTTTACATATTTTTGAAAAAAATACTTAAGTGGGTAGACACGCCACGTGACACGGGTAATGCAGCGCACTGTAATACCGATAATCTAACCTAAAACATGGGTTTGGGATTTTTCGTTTTTCGTCCTTATATGAATAAATTTTGGGCTGGGCGAGGTCTTATTCGAAAGGGGAAGATTGAATGCGGAGCGCTCTGCTCACCGTTTGAGTCACAAAACTCTTTTAGTGACCTAAAAATACTTGGAATCTGCGAGTGTACTTTGTCGATTTTTTCTCTACTTTGGACACTCATATTATTACATATCAGCACAATCTCGTCGAACCATGACCAGAGCGCGCTGCACTGAACCTTCATCTTCCGAATGAGACCTCGCCCAGCCCAAAATCTGCTCATATAAGGACAAACAACGTAATTTCCCAAACCCATGTTTTGGGCCAGATTGTGTCGGTATACAGCGCGCTGCATCATCTGTGTCTACCCCCTTAAGTAAGGCAAATTAGTACCTGGAATAAATATATATAGTCTTTATTGTTTCCCCTCGGGGATTACAATCCTTTTACAACTTACTTCTCTAAACCTTACTTACTATCCGCTCTTACATCTACTTATCCTACTCTTAGCCTACCCTATTCTCCCTCTCGCTCTCTCGCCACCGCCTCGCATTTCGCACGCACGCTCTCCTCGCTCGCCTCCTCTCTCTCTCCCTTCCCTACCAGCCGACCCCCGCTTCCGATCGCCTCCTGCTACTCTCATTCCTTGATCTCCCATTCTTCCACTCCACCCCCCCCCCCCCTCCTTTCCTCCACTCTCCTCATCCATACCTCTCCCCCTCCTTCGTCACTCAGCACCTCCCCTACCACTTCCTGCCATCCTCTCCCCTCCCCCCAGTCCGCACACACCTCCCACACGTGTTCCCACGTCTCCTCACCCCAACCACATACCCTGCATTTCCTCTCTTCCTCGTCCAACCAGTACCTCCCTCCAGTCATCTCATTCCCCAGCCTGTACCTTGCCACTCTCCTCCACCTGCTTTCCCCCCACCCCCTCTTCAGATACCCTGGCACCCCTACCCCTTTTACCAACCCGTACCAGCGGTTATATTTAGATTCCCTAATCCTTTCCCATCTTTTTTCCTCCTCTATCCTCCTTCCGCTCCCTACTAACTCTTCCCCCCTCAATTCCCCCTTTCCCCTCACCAATTCCACTTCCTCCACTTTCCACCCTTTCTCCTCAAAAAACCCTTTCCTTTCCTCCTCCCAGCCCCCCAGTACCTTTCCCCTTCTCGCCCTACCTTTTATCTCCTCCCAGCATTCCCTCGCCAATTCCCCCCCTTGCCCCTCATCCAATTTCCTCTCATAAGCCCACGCCCTCATCCCCGCCCTTCCCCTCATCATGCCCCGCTGCAGCTCCTCCCTTACCATTGTTGTGCCCAGGCAACGCCCAAGCACACGTGTTAGACATATTACACATATTATATTACGTTATATAAACGTTCGAGATGTTTCGAAGCTAAGACAGCTAGCGACCAATCTTACAATGTCAGCAACACGCGAACGCATCGCTGCGACCGAGCATAGTAACGCGTACCACGCCCAAGAAGGATATAAAACCAATGCGATTCCACAAAGAAGAGGATTCTAGACTTGACGCTCGACCTGTTAACACGGCTGACACTTCTGTAAACCTCAGTCTAGTATTAATTAGTCTCTGAATAAAGACTTAGTCTCTAAATTTAACCAACTTGGTGTAGTTCACCCAGTAGATTCTAATCTTTTGTTCACTCCCGAACCTACGATATCACCAAATCCCGTACCAGCCTTGCGAGCCATCACGCAGGGCACAACACCATGTACCCCGGAGTACACCAATCCACTCCCAACACCCATCTCAGATACCTCTCCTGCAACCCCTCCACCTTGTCCCTCTCCTTCCACCCCCATATTTCTACTCCATATCCTACCGTCGCCCATACCAACTTGTCAAACAGCCAGACTCTTTTCCCCCAATCCTTCCCAAACTTCCTTTTCCCAATACCCCACACCTGCCCCATCACCGCCGCCGCTTTCCTGATCCTATCCCTTACATGTGCCTCCTGTCCCCCATTCGCCATCACCGTATACCCTAGGTATTGATACTCCCTCACCTCCTCCACCTCCTTACCTTTCCACCTCCATACTACCTTCTTCCACCTCCCTCCCCCCTTCCTACATCTCATTATTTTTGATTTTTTTACGCTCAGCTGCAGCCCCTTTTCATCCAAATACCTTTGCAGCCTCGCCATCATTCCCTTCAATCCCTCTTCGTCCTCCGCCACCAACGCCACGTCATCGGCATACGCCAACGTATACACCTTTCTCCCCCCCAATCTCACCCCTCCCCACCTACCCTTTTCCAACTCCTCATCCAAGTCCGCCAAGAGTAGCGTAAACAGGCTTGGGCTCAAAGGGCACCCCTGTCTTACTCCCCTAGCCGTCCAAAACTCCCTACCCAACTCGTCTCCCACCCTTACCCTACATACCGTTTCCTTCAGTACTTCCTCACACCTCTCTACCAGCCCCTCCCTCACTCCTCTCTTCCTCATCGCCTTTACCAACACCTCCCTGTCCACCGAGTCAAAGGCCGCCTTTAGGTCGATGAAGAGCACCACCATCTTCTTTCCCTTCCTCGTCACCTGTCTGTTTATCAGATAGTTTCAAACATATATATTGTCTATACAACCCCTTCCTTTCCTAAAGCCGGCCTGACTCGGTGGCAGCATCTTCTTCCCCTCCACCTCCTCTCTTAGCCTCTCCGCCAACACAGACGCGTACACTTTGTACGCCGTCTGTGTCAGCGTCACCCCCCTATATTCTTCCACCATCTTTCCGGTCCCTTTTTTAATCACTGGTATCACTACCCCTTCCTTCCATTCTTCCACCCATCCCTCCCCCATCCACACCCTGTTACATACCTCCCATAACCACTCCTCTACCTCTACTCCCCCATACTTCCAAACCTCGTTTGCTATCCCATCCCCTCCTCCTGCCTTCCCATCCTTCAGTTTCTTCACCACCCTTCTCACCTCCTCTTTACTTAAGTCCCCCTCTCCGTCTTCCCCTCTCCTTCTTTCCCCCCCTTTTCTCACCCTCCACTCTACTCCTCCCAATAACCCCCGAAAATATTCCTCCCACTCCTCAATTTTTATCCCCTCCTCCACCCTCCTTCTTTTCCTCCTCTCCCTATTTACTATTTTCCATACCTGTCCTTCCGTCTTCACCTCCTCCATCTCCTTCTCCCATCTTTCTACCTCCTTCTTCTTTTTCTCTTCACACATAATCTTATATTCCTTTTTCTTCCTCCTATATTCCTTCCCGTCTCCACCCTCCCTCCTCCATCTCCTCAACTCCCTTCTTAATTCCCCTTTTTCCTCCTTACACTCCTTATCCCACCACCCTCTCCTTCCTACCCTTCCCCCCCCTTGCCCCACCTTCCCTATCACCCCTTTTATCCTATCACTCAACTCCCTCCACTCTTCCTGTATTCCCCTGACCCCTCCCTCTCTCTTACCGAATAACCTTATAAACTCCTCTCTCCCCTTCTCTGTCCAGTTCCCCCTTGCTAGCCCTCTTCCGGCCCCCTTTTTCTCCCCTCCCAACTCCTCCCTCCCTTCCCCCTTCAGCCACACTACCACTGGTTGATGATCTGATTCTACCCTTTTTGCCACCTCCATTCTCTCCACCCTCTCCCTCAAGTCCTCATTCCCCAGTACATAATCAATGACCGAGTTCCCCCTTCCTCCTGTGTACGTCCATTCCCCCTCCTCATCCCCCTCCACTCCTCCATTCAATATCCCCCACCCCCTCTCCTCCAAGAAATTACATAGCCTCCTTCCCTCCCCATTCACCTCCTTGTCCTTCGACCTCCTACTTTCCACTCTCTTCTCTTCCTCATCTTCAATTCCTCCCCACACCTCCCCCCTCCACCCCCGTCCTGGCGTTAAAATCTCCCCCTATCACCACCCTCACCCCCTCTTCCCTCCCTTCCACCCGTTCCCTCAACTCCTCTAACTTCTTCTGCATATCCTTGTTCACATAAACCCCCACCACTCTCCACCACTCCCCCCCCATCTTCACCTTACCTCACGAGCATCAGACGCACGAAACCCGTTCCGTTTCGTTACTGCGGTTCATGCGCTGCTGGAAACGGAACGCTATTCATGCGCGCAGCGTCTGCGCTGCGGTCTATGCGCATAATGCGTGAATTGGAACGCACCCTCAGTGGTTCTTCGACACAGGGGGACCCGACATGCAACGTTGCCAAATTTCCGAAGGGAAGCCGATTTTGGCCCTTAGTGTACTTGCAGCTCATTCTGATTTCACATCTTTTTTTACTTTATATTTATTAGTATTATTTTCTTTATTTTGTGATTTACTTGATTTCATGTACTTGGCGTAATTTTTTTACTTTTTTAAAGTTTTTTGGGGGGATCTCACTTCTTTTTTACAAAGATAATTTGCATAGGAATTGACTTCAGATAATTTGTAATTTGATCCGATTTATATTAAGTTTTTTTTATGGTGATTTCAGAAAACTCTAGCAAAGCTGCAAAGTGTATGTTTACAATCATATATCAAGATAATACTCATACCTTCCTCCTCGCAGGCTTTCAGATAATTTGTCAATTTAAAACTCAGACAATATGTAGGTTACACCTCGTCTGTGATTTTACGCTGCGATTATCTACATATACATAAAATCCTCTATTTAGTTACAAATAAAAAGCAGTTCGATGATATACAAACATGTCGCAATTCAAATTTCGGCAAGTTACCTTGTTTTTGAGACTGCATTTTGGTTGCAATTCAATGGTACAACGATACATATTTGTAAAAACACGTGCTATCTCAAATTTTGACAACTTTCCTTATTTCACACTCGCCAGGTTATAATCTGGCTGTAAGATGGCAAAATTTGGAGTAGATTGCACAGTGAAGGTAGCGTTTGACGAACGAAACATGTACAGTAATTCGTCGTTAGTGTCACGTATTTACCATGCGTTATAATCACGCTCACTATCCCCACCATTTCATGGCATCCTTCAGTCGAGAGTGAGAGAATCCGATATATGCGAGACAGAACAAAAGAGTCGACGCGAAGTTGTCGTCTGCACGAAATAGTATCCGCATCGCGTTAGTATCACGCTGCCAGCCCCGATCGTCGTGATTCTAACGAGGCATTACTGTACTTGGCGTCGAGACGCTACCGCGTCTCTAGATATTGACTGTGTTCCAATTCACGCATACTGCGCATGAAATTGGTGGCATCGTATTGGTGGCATCGTACGATTCCCTAGAATTTCTCTCACTTGCCACCAATACGATGCCACTTCCGGTGTAGCGAGCGGTGCAGCAATCGCAGAATTTCAAAGGAGAAGCAGTCACTGCACCGCTCGCTGCACCGGAAGTGGCATCGTATTGGTGGCAAGTGAGAGAAATTCTAGGGAATCGTACGATGCCACCAATTTCATGCGCAGTATGCGTGAATTGGAATACAGCCATAGTTTTGTTTTTTTGTTTTAAGCGTAACCGGAAGTATGCGATGGTCAGTTTCTTATTAACAGACGCGGTCGCATCTGAATTCCCCCTTCCCCTCAACCGGTAGGCACACTGAGCGACCATGTCTCTATATACGAAACATAGCGAAATTGGCAGGTCGTCGGAGCTATGTTAGCCTTATTAACTTATTTTATGACATAGTGCCGGTATTTTTACATGATTAAGCGAATCATTTTTTTTTTCGGACCCATATGTCGTTTTACCACAGACCAGGTTTAGAATAGACCTCTCGGGGTCCCCCTACCCCCGTGAAGGGGAGCGGGGGACCGGGTCGGCCCCAGGTGGCGGCCCTCCCCCCCGCCTGCCCGGGATGGTCTGCTTACGCCGGCCAGACCGGGCCCGCGGGGGGGGGGGGGGTGGCGACGTCCCCCGGCTAGTAGTGGCTATGAGCTGACCCGGGGCCTAAGAATCTTATGTGGAAGGCGAAGGCCCTGCCGCGGACCAACTCCCCTGGGGGGAGATGGCGACCCCCCCACTGTAACAGCCAGGGCCCAAAACACCGGGGTCGAGTTTAGGAGACCGCTGGGCGGTGGGGCCGTCGCCCTTTAAGACACTTACGGAATAATGTCGCAACCCAGCCTGGCCTCGGATGTCAACCAGGCGGTTGCTGGTATTAGACCAGCCTCCCCATCTCGCCCTGTCGGCAGCGAAGGGGGAGTAAGACCACGTAAGTCCGATGGCACCGAGTTGATGCGGCGGACCGGTGTTACGGGGGCTGGCGGTAAAACGCCATTGCACGCCCTCGAAAAGGCTACAGCGGCAAGACCAGGCAGGAATAAGGATAACGATTTGGACACGGACGAAAGCAACGATGAGGGAGGGTACGATACGGTAAAACCGACACAGAGCGTTTCGTCAGGAGAGAGGAGGAAGAAGCTCCGCTGCACCCTCACCTCCCCAGTGAAGGGGCAATTAGGATGGGAGGCAGGCAAGCTCGGGGAGCTCTTCGACAATGCAGTGGCCTCGACTCTTAGAAAGGGGGAAACGATGGTCATTGACATCGACCTGGACGTGATCCCGGAAACTCCGCCGGCAAGGATCCCGCTGGGCAACAGGTTGAAGAGGACCCCACCGCAGAAAACCTTACCCGAGGCACGGGAGTACCTACCTCAAATCTCACTTACTCCAATCCCAGGAAAAGGGAATGGGAAAGGAAAAGGAAAAGGGAACGAGGGAAAAAAAGAAGAAGAAAAAGAAAAGGGGGAAAACAGGGAGCCGAGGCGACCCCTTGGCGATGAGGTGCGGAGACAGAAGAACGCAGAAAGCAGGACCAGAGATGGCGCCGAAGAGGCGGGGACTGGCACGAAGGGATCGCCGACAATGAAGGCAAAAGGGACGAGCACGGTAGTGGAGATACACCCCCCCCCCCCTCCGGACTCGCCAAGGATGAGGCTTAAGGCCGGACTCTTGAAAATTGCCGATCTTATCAAGGCGCTCACCGAGGCATGCGAGGAACTGGAGACCGTGGAGGGATACGCGGACAGAGAAACGGCATGCTCCAATCTTGCCAAGGAGGCGGCAAGGGGGTGCAGAGATGCCATGGCGGCGGTGTCGGGGGTCATTAGTGCTCAGCAGGGCGATGCGGAGGCGCGAGCGACCCCCCAGAAGTGCACACCGGCGACGAGATCGTGGGCCACACAAACCGAAGAGCGCACCTTTACATTCGGGGCCAGGGCCCCCCCACACCGGGCTAAAAAGGACAAGGGTCAAACAGGCCAGCAAACCCAGAAAAGGGGGAGGACCTCGCCTCTGGAGGAGGCCTCGCGGAGGAAGAAGCCCCTCCTAGCGGAGGGCGAGAGCGCTGAGGGCGCTGAGAAAGCCGTCGCGGAGGTCAGCACAGTAGCTAACCCCACCTCGCCTGATATAAGGCAGGACAGAGGAGACAGTGGGGCCGCGAGTCCTCCGACGGAGGGGGCAACGCTAGGGAATGGAGAAAGGGCCGAGTGGTCCCAACAGCTGACAAAGGGCCAACTGAAGAGGGCCAAAAGGGACCGAAGGAGGATGGCTCTCCAGGACCAAAAAGGAGTTGCGGAAGAAGGTCCAAGAACCCCTCGGCAGCAGCAGCAACAAGGACAAGGGCTGGGGCAGCAACGGCAGCAGCAGAGGCAGCAGCAGCAGCAACAACAGCCACAAATGCAGTGGCAACAGCAGCAACAACAGCAGCGGCAACAGCAGCAGCAGAAAAGACCAGGGACGCAAGTCCAAGCACAAGTCCAGCACCAGCGGCAAGAACTACCGGAGGTAGAGGGCGCATCCCGGACACCCGGAGGTCAACTAAGGGTCAGGCCCCGGCGGGGGAAGGAGGTCCAACCAAGGGTCAGGAAACGACCGGAGGCGGTACTGATAAAGGTAGTCCCACCGAATACGTATATCGAGACGTACAGAACGCTGATCACGAAGAGCAGGGAGGCTCTGAAAGGTGTGACAGCGTTAAGAAGAACCAGACTGGGGCACATCCTGATTGAACTGGACAAAGACACCAGAGCGCGGACGGTGGCAGAGGAACTGAGCAGACTCGCCGGGAACTCGCTTAAGGTGGCGGTATTACAGGAGCGCACGGCGCTAGAGATCAGGGACGTTTGTCCCCTTGCGGACTCGCAGTCCCTTGCCATGGACTTGGGTAATGCCCTCAAGATAGAGCCGGCGATGGTAACGATCAAAGCCCTTAGGATGGGGCCGGGGGGAACCCAGATCGCGGTGGCGGAAGTACCCACCAATGCCCTGAGTAAGCAGGTAGAGGGCAGTAAATTTAGGTCGGGGCTCTCGATGGCGAGGATAAGGACCCTCCAAAAGTCCACGAGGTGTTTCAGATGCCACGTGCTCGGACACCTAGCAAGGGACTGCCGCATGCAGATAGAGGGGAAAGAGAGGTGCAGACGGTGTGGGGGAGCAGGGCACGCAATAGCTGACTGCGCTAACCCACCCAGATGTATTATCTGCTCGGAAGCGGGGCATACCGGCAATAGGGTCGCACATGTCACGGCTTCCCTGGCATGCCCGGCCAATAGGAGGTATCCGGTACGGGAGGGCCGAGGACCGCAAACTGGCAGATAATGGCAGTAAACCCGTTCAGGATTCTCCAGATCAACCTGAATCGGTGCAGGTTGGCCCAGGATCTCATGATTCAAAACGCGTGGGAGATGCGGGTGGATGTCGTCGTCATCTCGGAACCATACAAGCAACTACCGGAATGGGACAACGACGGCACCGGAGACGCGTCCATCTGGGTGACGGGTTTTAGGGGGAGGCTTGGGACTCTAGCACCGAGGGTGGTGGCGGGGGGGTTGGTAGCAGTGGAGGTCGAGAAGAGGACCATTATTAGCTGCTACTGCTCCCCGAATAGAAAAGTGAACTTCCCGGGGTACCTAGATGAGCTCGAAGCCATGATTTCGGAGACCTGGGTCCCGGGGGGGGGGGGAATAATCGTCGCCGGGGACCTGAATGCGAAGGCGGTGGCATGGGGGGCTGGCAGAACCGACAAAAGGGGGCACCTCTGCCTGGGCCTCCTTAGTAGACAGGGTTTAGACCCTATTCGGGCCAAAGGTAACTTTACCTTCTGCCGTAATGGAGGGAAGTCCCTCATTGATGTCATGGCGACAGACAGGGGTACGGCTAAACTCCATAGGAGGAGTTCTATCCTCTCGCACCCGACAGAGTCCGACCACAGGTACGTACTCCATACCTTCTCCGGTGGAAGGAGGGCGAATAGGGGGGCCCAGGTGTGCGCACCGTTCGACACGGACTCATTAGACCGGGAAAGGGCGGTGCGCAGGTACCTGGAGCTGAGGGAGGAGACCTCGGGGGACAGCAGGTCCGAGCCGGAGCCGGTAGCGGATAGGATCCAGAGGATCCTAGAGGAGGTAGCCAGGGCCGAGATGAAGAGGAAGAAGGTACCGCGGGGTGCCAGAAGACCGAACCCCTGGTGGTCCCCGGAGATAGCAGAGGCCAGGGGCCAAATGCACAAGGCTAGGAGGGCGTATCAAAAGAGTAGGAAGAGGACACCCTTGGAGACCGAGGGGAGACGGAGATCCTACGCAAACGCGAAGAAACTCCTACAGACCGCAATCTGGAGGGCGAAGGAGGCGCTGTGGTCGGGCCTGGTGGACCAGGTGGACGTCGACCCGTGGGGAAAGCCCTACAAGTGTGTCATGGCCAGGCTGAAGGGCAGGGTAGTAAAGAAGGCGATGTCTCGGGCCAAGGTAACGGAGATAGCGAAGAAGCTATTCTCCACCGAACCGGCTAGCCCGATTGGGCGCCAGACTGGCACGCTACAGAGCTGGTTACTGCCCAGGGAGGACAATTCGAGACAGAATGTTACCCTGGACCTGGTGGAGGAGGCCCTGGCCAGGGTTAAGCTGCGGAAGGCACCCGGCCCGGATCTGGTCCCAGCGGAGCTGATGACCACGGTGATGAAGGCATGTAAAGAGGACTTCAGGACCCTCATACTGGACACCCTGGATAGAGGGATGATCCCCCCCAGGTGGAAGATGGCCAGGGTCGTCCTTATACCTAAGCCGGGGAAGGACCCGCTGGTGGCTGGTGGGTACAGGCCCATCAGCGTTCTCCCAACGCTAAGTAAAGCGTGGGAATACGCGGTGAAGGCCCTTATGGAGAAGGAGCTCGGCATGGACCCCTTCCATGAAAAACAATACGGCTTCAGAAGAGGGACCGGCACCGCGGACGCTACCATGGCGGTCACCAGATTTGCGGAGAACTGTAGGGCAAAGGACAGGAAGTGTGCGCTGATTGCCATCGACGTCAGAAACGCATTCAATACGCTAAAGTGGGCTCACATCATGCGGGAGCTGGAGAGGAGAAGGGTCTCCACTACTCTCCGCAGGGTAGTGGAGGAGTACCTTAAGGGTAGGAGGATCGCCATCCAGGCCGAGGAGGGGGTCGTGGAGCTGGAGGTCACCAAGGGGGTTCCACAGGGCTCGGTTGTCGGCCCTTTTCTGTGGAACCTGGTGTACGACAGGGTACTGGAATGTGTTAACCAGCTGGTGAACGTGGAGGCGATAGCGTATGCGGACGACTTGGCCGTCCTATTCATGGCTAGGACCTACCCGCAGCTCAGCTCCCTTATCGAGGGAGCGATGTCCAGAATACAAGGATGGTTCGAGAGGACGGGACTGGAGATCGCCAGGGAAAAGACGGAGGTCATCTATTTGCGCGGTAACAGGGCGGGCAGAATAGAGGACCTCCAGATTCTGGGCACGACCGTGACCACCAAAAGGGAGGTCAAATACCTGGGGGTCACGTTGGACATCCGCCGGAGTTTTGGACCACACCTTCTGAGGGTAACCGAGAGGGCGGACTCGGTGGTAGCGGCTTTGGGCTCGCTGCTACCCAACACTAGGGGGCCTGCGCAAAAATCCCGCAGGCTTTACTACAACGTGTGGGAGTCGATATTATTATACGCGTGCCCGGTGTGGGAGCCAAAGCTGGCAGTGGAGGCGAGAAGGAGGGTGGTCAGGAGGGCGCAGCGATCCGCCCTGATTAGAACGACCACCGCATACAGGACGGTGTCGTTCCACGCCCTCTGCGTACTCTCGGGGAGAATGCCGCTGGACCTGAAGGCAGGACTGTGGAGGCAGGTGTACCTGGCGAAGGAGAATGATAAGAGGGACCCTCTCTTTGAGGGGGACAAGGTGACCCTGAAGAGGAGGGAGGAGGGGCACCGGAAGGCAGCCCTTGAGGTGGCCATGAGGAGGTGGCAGACCCAGTGGGACGAACAAGATCGAAGTAGCTGGACCAGGAGGATCATCGCCAGCGTAAACACGTTCGCCGCCGGGAGCATGGAGATGGACTACCACACCATGCAGCTCCTAACTGGGCACGGGGTCTTCCAGGCGTTTAAGAAGAGGATCCAGAAGGCAACGGAGGACCACTGCCTGGATTGCGGGGTGGGCGTGCTAGACGATGCGGAGCACGTCGTCACTAGCTGCCCTTCATATGAGGAACAGAGAAAGGAGCTGGTGGCGAAGATTGGAGGGGAGCTTACCGCTGGGTCACTGGTCGGCCTGATCACCAGGGATGCTGGTACCTGGGCGGCCTTCAGAACGTTTGCGGCCTCCGTTATGAAGGACCGGGAACAAAAGGAGAGAGACCTCGAAAAAGCAGCGAGGGAGGAGCGTCTACGTCTCAGGAAGGCGGAGATGGACAAGAGAAGAAAGGAGAGAGCCCGCCTAGCAAGGAAGAGGAAGAAGAGAGGGGGGAAGGCCACCAGCCAGCAACCCCAGCATGCCGCAAAGAGGCAAAAAAAGGGCCCGTGAACCGCGGCATAAGGAATTGTACATATATATTTATTTTTTTTTTTTTTATCTACTGACTACGCACATATTTATTTATTTATTTATTTATCTATTGACTGCGTAATTATTTACTGAGTGATCTATATATTTTTTATATATATCAAAATGGAGGAGCTCGTGGGAGTAACCCACTGAGCTGAAAGAAGACCCAGCGCCTCGGGCAAGGTGGACGGAAGGTAGTCCAGACAAGTTCTCCGGACACCTAGGTTGGGCACCATGGAAGGAGGAGTCAATGAGAGGGGTTTTTAGCGGGTAGACCGAGAACAGTTTCGGGGAGTCCCGCATAACCTCGGCACCTGGCCGAGGTATGCGTAATTGCATTTTCCCCTCTCCCAAAAAAAAAAAAAAAAAAAAAAAGGTATAGAATAGACCTTTCACTCTTTTGTCTTCGGTGTCACCGTTCTGAAGTACCGATATTCTGAAACAACCACTGGTTTTCGAGCGCCCTCTCGGATTTTTGAGCGGTGGGTGCGGCAAACATAATGTATTTCTAGCATTGACACAGGTAAAGCTGCCGGTATCACCGAGAAAAGTATAGAAGCTGTGTTATACAGGGTGTCCCACTAACTCGGTTCCCCTTAAATATCTATTATTTCAAGTAATAAGCGAAAATATTATTTATAGAAGTTGTCTCGTTGTAAGAAACACAAAACACGGTGAAACTAGTTTATTTACAGGGATAGATTGGATGTGAGGCCAATTTTATTTTTTCAAATGGACTGTCAAATTTTTTATCGTCAAATTCAATAGAATAGCGAATTCTGAGTATGAAAGTACTAAAGTGCATTAATCCTAAAACTTATTGTTTCTGAGATATTCAACATTGTCCATCCTATTACTTTGATTATGAAACATATTCGAAGCTATGCTCAGTTCATTTCGGATAGCCAGCCGTTGAATGCGGAAATAATACAGTAAAACAATAAATACGAACGTGAAAGAGCGTTTTTTTACTCTTGAAAATATATGAACATGCTATGTGAGGCGTGTGTAATAAACCAATTGAACGATTATTCGGCGCAACATTTAAACAATAGTATGTACACCACAAGTGCCTTTCTTTCACCTTAGTTCCCCCGTTACTTCAAAGTGAATCTGCTAATGTTAAAACATGAAAACATTGAAGTAATAGAGTTAACGGGATGGGCCACGTGAAGGCGTGAAAAGTCTTTACCATCCCTAAGTATTTTCAATGTTCACTAAAATGCAAAGCGCGCGTCTAAATAGAAAGTGAACAATCGTACAGAAATAGAACTGTAGATACTCATTGTGGTTCTGAAAAATGGAACATTGACAGTCGACATTGTTTTCAAACCTCATTACAATAATCTGGGGTGCGAGTGGTAGACCGATCATAAAAGCGGAGTGCGCGGCTCGCTTACCTGGGCCGGGAAATTCCGCACAACTCTTGGCGACGTTAATTTGAACGAGACCATCCAAAAATTCTCGAAGCTCGGGCAACACTGCTGTCCAGCAGTCGCTGGCAACTCGCCGAACACCGGTGAATTTTATGGTTTTTGACACTCGAAGGGGTTGGAATACCGTTAAGAAGGGAGAAATGCCCAGGATTTTCAAATTTCCTGTGCTTTTAAATCTGTATTGATACTGGCTCGCATCATCTCTCCTTGTATTTAAAACGGGGGTGGAACCAATTATTTTCGTAATCCACGTTAGAAAACGAGTAACTTTTGTTGAAAACATTTTTTCTTAAAACCATTCCAAACTATTTTTTCGATGTCTACATCAGGCCTTCCCAAATAGGGGAAATGTTCTCCCGAAACGCATGTTTCGGTTCTCCTTCCAACACTCCTTCTCTCAGAGGAGACAGTAACGCCGCTTCGAAGCAGAGAGAGAGAGAGAGAGAGGACAGTAGGAATCGTCCCACCTTAGCTGAAGGCGCAGTGTTGGAGGGAGAACCGAAACATGTGTTTCGGGAGAACATTTCCCCTACTTGGGTAGAGCTCTTCAAGTACCCAGAAAAAGCAAGCCGAGCCTGACTCGGCTTGAAAAACCGAACCGAGCCGGGTACCCGAAAGAACTGAGCTGCTCGGATAGAACCAAGTACTTGAATTTTTCCAAACGGCCCGAAAGAAATCGGGCAGCTTGAAAAGCAAGCGAGCGGGCCGTAAGAAGCCGGGTGGCTTGGAATGAAACGAGCGGTCTGCTCGACCTTCATTCGGACCGTTCGTTTCTTTCCAAGCCACCCGGCTTCTTACGGCCCGCTCGCTTGCTTTTCAAGCTGCCCGATTTCTTTCGGGCCGTTTGGAAAAATTCAAGTAGGGTAAAGGACCCAATTACTGACACCTAACCAATTACTGTCACCTTAAGTTATTTTACTTAAAATAACGAATAAATGAACGTTGTAAAGTCATACCCCAAAAGAATGATGTATTTCAACCTATAGTCTACACTATAGTTGATTTATTCGTTATTTTAAGTAAAATAGCTTAAGGTGACAGTAATTGGTTAGGTGTCAGTAATGGGGTCCTTTACCCTACTTGGTTCTATCCGAGCCGCCCGGTTCTTTCGGGTACCTGGCTCGGCTTGGAAACCGAGTCCCGGATTGGTTCGGATTTCAAGCTACCCGAATATTCAAGTACTCGTACAGCTCTATACTTGGGAAGGCCTGGTCTAGATGTTAGACAGCAGGCAAAAGGTCGGAAGCTAAAATGGTTCCAAAAGGAGAAGCGAAAATGACATTTAGTATCTTGACCTGCAGGAGTATCGTTTACACCACTTATGTTTTCCCCAACCACTTACCTGATGACCGTCTATACAGATTATTGTTGCCGCGACGCGACCCCCTCAGGCTGAGGCCCTCAACCATTGTTTGCGCGCTGCCTGACACCTCACTCTTGCCACAATCACACACCCCAAAAATCAGTCACACCGAAATCACGTCACACGTCACTCTTTCTAACAGTACTCGCTCCCACAGAAGACTCCTATCTACTCATTTTCCACATTCATTGCACAGTGTGTAGAAAATTTATTGGTCGTTGCCCTTGGGGGGTGAATCTACACCTCTGGTTCGGTGGACATTTGTAAAAAAAATTGTCCGCGAAATTGTTTATAACATTGAAAATTAATGTTAAATTTTTTGGTAAACATCTCGAAACTCCTCACCGATTTCAATGACCTTCACATATGTTGTCAAAGTCATCATTCTGAACAACATTTCCCTTTAAACTTTTTGGCGGTCGGCTTTGGATTACGAAATATTCGCAAAAAACTTTACTTAACACTAGAATTAAAAAGTTTAAAGAGAAATGTCATTGAGAATGACGACATTGAAAACATATGTGAAGGTCATTGAAATCGGTGAATAGGTAGCTTTTCGACAAATTTACCAATTTTTTTTACATCAACGTACTCTGCACGTTGAAAAGGGATAATGTTTGAAAGAAGCCATATGAAGGAAAGCAACCCTTTGGTCAGGAAAAATTGTTAAAGACTTCGGAACGATTTGATTGTGTAGAGTTACACGTATATGTAGGTATGGGTCCACCACTACTCTGCTGCGTGATACGAGACACATATCATAAGATTACCATAATTGATTAATCATTTTTTAATTAGTTATTATAGGAAGGGTTCAAAATGATAAATGAAAGTGTATCTCTGTATACAGAGTATCCCGGGCATACGGTTGAAAACAATTGAAAAAGTTGAAAAAGTTATATAAACCCATGTCCGCAAATAATTTATTAGGGAATTATAAGATAGCAGAGATTCGTTACGTCGTGAGCGAAGTTGTACAACGCTTCTCCGTTGTATAAGTCTGTAGAGTTGCTGATTAATATAGAAATGAAGAAATTCATTTACCTTTTAAAAATGCTGTATTAATTTGACATCGGGACACCCTGAATGTAAATTCTTACCGCTATTATAACTTCCATTCCTACCGCTTATAGCGCTGCACTCTTATTTCATGCTTAGCCGTTAAGGTTGGATGCGACACGGAAATGGTAATGGGGCTCTTGAGCCCCAAAATCGAGTGACACGAAAGACAATAGAGTGAAAGGTCTATTCTATACCTGGTCTGTGGTTTTACTTAAGGGGGTAGACACGGGTAATGCAGCGCGCTGTATACCGACACAATCTGGCCCGAAACATGGGTTTGCGCGCTGTCGTTTTTTGTCCTTATATGAGCAAATTTTGGGCTGGGCGAGGTCTCATTCGAAAGAGGAAGCTCCAGTGCGGAGCGCTCTGGTCATGATTCAACGAGATTGTGTTGATATATAATAATATAAGTGGCCAAAGTAGAGCAAAAGTTGACAAAATACACCCATAGAATCCAAGCATTTTTAGGTCACTAAAAGAGTTTTGTGACTCAAACGGTGACCAGAGCGCTCCGCATTGAACCTTCCTCTTTCGAATGAAACCTCGCCCAGCCCAAAATTTGCTCATATAAGGACAAAAAACGTCAGCGCGCAAACCCATGTTTCGGGCCAGATTGTGTCGGTATGCAACGCGCTGCATTACCCGTGTCACGTGGGGTGTTTACCTCCTTAAGTATTTTTAGGTCACTAAAAGAGTTTTGTGACTCAAACGGTGAGCAGAGCGCTCCGCATTCAATCTTCCTCTTTCGAATAAGACCTCGCCCAGCCCAAAATCTGCTCATATAAGGGCGAAAAGCGAAAAATCCCAAACCCATGTTTTAGGTTAGATTGTCGGTATTACAGCGCGCTGCATTACCCGTGTCACGTGGCGTGTCTACCCCCTTAATGTATCAAGCTATTTGTCTAAAAGATATAAGATTTATTCTGAATTAATAGTTATGAAAATGCTACTTTTTTTACGAGACAGTCAGACAGCACGTAGAGCTAGTACTTGACGCCAGTAGATATCGCCATTCTCGTTTTACTTCTCCAATTGACGCAGGTAGGTGTCGCCTTTCGTAAGCTGAAGTTATCCGGAATGGTTTTGCTGAAAATGCGGTTGCGCAGTTGACGAAAAAGGCAAAAAGCCGCTGCTTTCGGCTCGCTAGTAAATGTCACCTAGCTGTCAATCATTCTTAACCTGCCTGTGTCAGTTATCAAAAGTTTTGAAATGTCACGAGTTTTTCCACCATTAACAATTAACAAGGTAAGTCGCTATATTATTTGTTATACAGTTACGGTCTATGTCCACTGATACTTAACGTATGGCTTTCTTCTATTTTACGCCACTTTTATGAACTCTGGATGATTTTTTTGGTTAATTAATTGTTTATTAATTTTTGTAGAAAATGCGGGAGGCCGCCCTACTTGATGGTGAGTTTTATTTACGATAAGCTTACAGAAGATTTAAATAATTTAAAAAATTTATATATTTCAAATTTTTTTTCCAGAGTCGACTGATGCCGAATGGCGGCGTCGCCATCACCACCACAACAGCCGGCGATAAACGGTATTAATTCTTAATACTATTAATTAATACTCTTTATCTTTTAACAATATAATAAAAATTGTTGACTGTAGCTTATATTAGGGGAGTCCAGGCCGGTTGGCTGTCGCTGGCAATCGCAATTACGGCGCCGGCGCCGCCACCACCACCACAATGGGGCCCGGCCCCGGCACATGGTATTATTTCTTAATACTTTAATTAAATACCTTTCTATGTTTTTACAATATAAAAATTGCTCGGTTTAGCCTATCTCAGGGGAGGCGAACATTTTTATCTGTGCGTGCCAATAATTATAAATTATTATAGATATAATTGCTGACGTTTATTACTATTTAGAGGAGGATACACGTCGAAGCGTCATAAGAGGAGCGCCTGGAGGGTGCGAACCCAAGAGCATTAGGCCACCCTCCAGGCGCCACAGTGGGACGGATCGACGTTTAGGTAGGCATTCACTTCATTTTTTACATTTTTCATCATCTCTTGATTACTAGCTTTAGAATACAGAATCTAGATAATGATTTTATAAAAAAAAAAATTATTTTTTTTTGCGAATTTTTTTTTTATTTTTTGTGAAATTTTTTTTTATTTTTGTGAAAATAAAAAAAATTATTTTTTGTTAAAATATTGCACCATTATTATTGAAAATAATAAATTGAAGCAAAATAGTACATTTTTCCAGGCTTCCGGTTCCGGATGTGCATGGAGTGACAGGCAGGTGTGATTGAGAGAGTATTTGGAGAGCGGATAGAAGGTGTAAAGGTGAGAGAGTGGACATAAGAGTGAGGAGAAAGGTAGTGCGAAGGGAGGAGTACCCAGGGGAAGGGCGGGATAAGCAGGGCGACGAAGGGCGAGGAGAGTAGGTAAGAGAAAGAGAGGTACGAAGTTGAGGTTAGGAGGGCGTCTGGCGTAGGTGAAAAGGAAAGCGGGACGGAGCACGAGAGGTGGCGACATCAGGTGGAGCAGGCGGGAGAGTAAAAGGTAGGCGGGAAGATTTGAATGAGTTTGGGGGCAGAGTAGCAGGTTTAAGAAGAAATTGAAGGTGATAATAGAAGCAGAAGAAGCGGAAGATGCAGCTAGGTGACAGCAAGACCGGTAAGGAGGGGGAAGAGGGCAAAAAGAAGGGAAGGCCGTCAAATGCGGAGAGACTGGGTAGGGAAAGGGAGAACAGTACGAGAAGTACAGGCAGCTTAGGGGAATGGTGGAAAAGAAAAAGGGAGGAAGACGGGGGAGAAGAAGGCGAGGAGGAAGGGGGGGAGTACGCGTTTGAGGGTAGCAAAAAGACTAGAAGGTCTCCGGATAAAAGTCAGGGAGGGGAGAAGGGGGGGATAGAGAAGCTGCTGGTAGCAATGAGGAAGGAGATGAGGGAAGGGCTAGAGGAGGTTAATGGGCAAGGAAGGGGGATAAGGGAGGAAATGAAGAAGATTAAGGAGGAAATTAAGAAGGGGGAGGAAAACTGGGCGAAAGAGAGGAAGGAGATGTGGGGAAGGTTGGAAAGGTTGGGAGAAAGATTGGAGGAAGTGGAGAGAGGGGGGGGAGGGAAGAAATGGAAGGAACTGGAGGAAAGGATTAGTAGAATGGAAAGAGGAAAGAGGGGAGGAGAGGAAGTAGGAAAGGAGGTGGCAGGGAAGGTGCAAAGAATAGAGAAATTGCTGGAGGAGAAGGAAAGGGAGGAGAGGAGAAAGAATATTGTGATGAGGGGAGTTAAGGTGGAGGAAGGAAAAGTGAGAGAGGGGGTGAAATGCATTATGGAAGAAATAGGAGCAAGGGTGGAGATTGTAAGTGCAAGAAGGATACGGGGAGGGGGGGCGAGGGAAGGCGGGGAAATAATAGTGGCGAGACTGGGGAGCATGGAAAACAAAAGAGAGGTGATGGAGAAGAAAAGGGCCCTGAAAGGAAGGGCGGTGAGAATAACAGACGACTGGACATGGAAGGAGAGGAGGATGCAATGGAAGTTAAAGGAGATAGCGGCAAAAGAAGAGAGGAATGGTAGAAGAGTATGGGTGACATACGGAAGGATAAGGATAGATGAAGAATGGTGGAAATGGGATGAGGAAGAAGAAGTATTAAGGGACCGAAAAGGGATGGAGAGGGAGGAAGAGAGAAGGGAGGACAGAGAGAGGGGGGAAGAGAAGGTGGGGACCCCAGAAAAGGGAGGTTAGGAGAGGAAGGAAAAGGGAATAGGAAAGCAGTAGAAGGCAAAGGGAGGCAGATAAGAGGAGGGGGGGCCGAGGGAGTGGGAAGGGAGGAAGGGTGGACGATAGGATATTGGAACGTAGCAGAACTGGGAAAGAAGGACGAGGAGTTCTGGAGGACTATAGTGGGATGGGATGTGGTAGTATTAATGGAGACTTGGGTGGAAGAAAAGGGATGGGAAAGGGTTAAAGGGAAACTGCCGAGAGGGTATAGGTGGGAGGCGCAAGTAGCGAAAAGAAGGAGTAAGAAAGGAAGGGCGATGGGGGGGATGTTGATAGGAGTGAGAGAGGAGATGATGGAGGAGGAAGGAAGGATATGGGGGAAGGAAGAGAAAGAAGGGATAATGATAGCGGAGTTTATGGTAGGGACGGAAAGGTGGAGGGTAGTGGGGATTTACGTGAACGGGGATATGGAGAGGAAGCTAGACGACCTGAAAGAATGGATGGAGGGAGTAGAGGAGGGGAGGAAGACGGTTATAGGGGGGGACTTTAACGCAAGGACAGGGGAAAAAGGGGGGGCGATAATGGGAGAGGAGGGGGAGGAACAAGGGAGGAGGTCAAAAGACAAAAAGATAAACGCGGAGGGGAGGAGGCTAGTGGAGAGCTTACAGGAAGTAGGATGGGCGATACTGAATGGGAATAGGGTCGGGGATGAGGCAGGAGAATTCACATTTACGGGGCCGAGAGGAGAAACGGTGATAGATTATGTAATAGGAGACGGGGAGGTAAGAGAGAGGGTGGAAAGGCTAGAGATCGGAGACCAAATCGACTCAGATCACCACCCAGTAATAGTAAAGATGAAAGGGGTGAGGAGAGGGAAAAGGGGGGGGGGAGCAGAGGAGAACAGATGGCGAGGGGAGTTTGGACGCAGGAAGGAAGGGAGAAGTTTAGAGCAGGTATAAGGTGGGGAGGAGCAAAAAGCGGAGGGCTAGAGGAGGAATTAGAGGGAATGATGAAGGAGTTCAGGAAAGGCTTAGAGGAAGGAAAGGGGGAACGGAGGGGACACGGAAGAAGAGGTTGGTGGGATAGGGAGTGCGAGTTGAAAAAAAGGAAGTAAGAAGGGTGCTGAGGTTATGGAGAAGAGAGGGGAAAGGAAAGGAGGATTATAGAAAGGAGAAGAGGGAATATAACGGTCTATGTGAGTGCAAGAGGAGGGAGGAGGCAGAGAGGTACATGAAAGAAATAGAGGGGATAAAAAATGAAGGCGGTGTATGGGAGGTGGTGAACAGGGAAAGGAAAGCAAGGAAGAGGGTGAACGAGGAGATAGGAATGGAAGAGTGGAAGGAATATTTTATGGAGTTACTAGGGGGGGTGGAGGGGAAAGTGGTTAGAGGGCGAGAGAGGGAGAGGCAGGGAGACGATGAAGAAGAGATAAGCAGGGAGGAGATCAGAAAGGCAATAGGAAAACTAAAGGATGGAAAAGCAGCAGGTGGAGACGGGATACCAAACGAGGTATGGAAATACGGAGGGGCAGAAGTGGAGGAATGGGTGTGGAGTGTATGCAGCAGAGTGTGGAAGGGAGAGGGATGGCCAGAAAAATGGAAGGAGGGGATAATAGTGCCCATAGTAAAGAAAGGAGATGGGAAGCAGAGGGAACATTATAGGGGGGTGACGCTGATGCCGACGTTGTATAAAATATACGTGTCGGTTTTAGCGAGCAGGCTGAAAGAGGAATTGGAGGAAAAGGGGATAGTGCCACGGAATCAGACCGGCTTCAGGGAAGGGGTGGGGACGATAGACAACATCTATGTGCTGAATTATATAATCAACAGACAGATAAGCAAGGACAAAGGGAAGATGGTCGCCCTGTTCATAGACCTGAAGGCTGCGTTTGATTCGGTGGACAGGGAGGTACTGGAAAGGACGATGGTGGAGCGTGGGGTAAGGGTGGGGTTGCGGAAAAGGATAGGGGAGGTATTAAGAGAAACGAGGAGTAGAGTGAGAGGAGGTGGAAGGATATCGGAGGCCTTCTGGACGGCGAGAGGGGTCAGACAGGGGTGCCCGATGAGCCCCTACCTGTATAATTTGCTGACGGCGGACATGGAGGAGGAAATGGGGAAAGGGATAAAGGGAGGTGTACAGGTAGCGGGAAGGAGTGTATATACGATGGCATACGCGGATGACGTCGTATTACTAGCGGAAGGCGAAAAGGACATGGAGAGAATGATAAGAAGACTGGAAAGGTATCTGGACGAGAAGAGGCTAGTGCTGAACGCGGAAAAGTCAAAGGTAATGAGGTTTAGAAAAGGGGGAGGAAGGTGGAAGAAAGTAGGATGGAGGTGGAAAGGAAAAGTGCTAGAGGAAGTGAAGGAAATGAAATATCTGGGGTACACTTTGATGAGAAACGGAGGAAGTAAAGCACATGTGGGGGAGAGGGTAAGAAGAGCGGCAGTGGTGATGAGGCAAGTGTGGGGAATAGGGAAGAGGAGATTTGGAAAGGACTGGGAAAGAAGACTGTGGATTTGGGATAGACTGGTGTGGACGGTGATGGAATACGGAGCGGAAATATGGGGATGGAGGGAGTGGAGGGAGGTGGAGGCGGTGCAGGAAAGATTTCTGAGATGGACGTTGGGGGTAGACTGGTGTACCCCGGGGTACTTGGTAAGGGAAGAAATGCAGAGGGAAAAGATGAGGACGAGAGCGGGAAAAAGAGCGTGGAGTTTCGAACAAAAAATGTGGGAAGGAAAGGGAGGGGAATTAACGAGGAACTGCTGGGAGGAGATAACGCTAAGGGAAGGGGGGAGGGGGAGCTGACGGAATGGGAGGAGAAAAGAAGGAGATTTTTCGGAGAGAGGGGAATAGGAATGACGGAGATAAGAAGGAAAAGAGAAGCGGGGGAAATGGGGTACGAGGAAATGGAGGGAGAAGATAGGGGAAGGCAGGAATTGGAAAGGTGGGAGAGCATAAGGGGGTCCAATTATAACAAGTGGTACAAGTGGGTGAAGGGACCGGGGACGCCAGGCTATCTGAGGAAAGGATGGACAGAGGCAAGATGGAAAAGGATAGCGAGATTTAGGATGGGTAATGAGGTGAGGGAGGCGAGGTACTGGCAAAGCGCGGAGGAAAGATGCTGCAGAGTGTGTGCAGGAGAGATAGAGACATGGGAACATGTGTGGGAAAGATGCAGAAGAGGGAGAGAAGAAATAGGGATTGATATTGGGTGAGGAGGGGGAGGGGGAAGAGTGGATGAAGGAACTGGAGAGAGTGAGAGGTGAGGAAAAAGATACAGGGGAGACAGGAGGAGTAGGGAAAGAAAGAAAAGGATGAATGGCATGAGTGGAACGAATGAGGAGCTGGAAGCCGACGGGAAGGAGGGAAACGAGAAAGGGGAATGGGAGGGAGGGGTTTGGAGGCGGGGGAGAGGGGGATGGAAATGGGGAGGTGTGAGAAGGGAGAGAGGGGAGGCGATGGTGACGAGACGGGGGGAGAGGGGCGGAGAGAGGTTGCGGTGGCGATATGGGCGTTTTCGCCTTTTTTGTTTTTCTCTTATGCTGGTACCAAATGCGCTTATTTCTTGCGGTTATTCATTTTTTGCGTGATGGCTCGAGATTAGCGGGCGGCGTGGCGTTGGCTGCTTGCGAGGTGGCTTATGTGCTTTGCGTGTGCGTTATGCGGTGTTCAGGCGATTTTTGAGTGATTCCTTTATTGCGGCGATTGCGTGTTACCACATCCGTTTTAGTTTTATTTTATTTTTAGTTTTATTTAATTTATACTTGTATATCTATGTTAGCTTATATTTCAGTGTGAGCGATTTTGTTTTTTACTGTGATGCGTTGGTATTTAGATTTATTCGTGCGAAACGTAGTTGGTAGTGGCGAGTTGGCTCTAGGCGTTGGGCGATGTACAGAGTAAGGTAGGAGAAGCGAAGCCGGAAGACCCTGTAACCCTAAGGGGATCAGTGAATAAATACATACATACATAGTACATTTTTCCAGACTTGCACCTGCTTTTGTGCAAAAAAAATGTCAATTTTTCAAAGGGTCGGATGCGGATGGATATAAAAATTGAATTTTCTGAAACTGAAATCTATCCAGAATTAAGAGGTATGCTTGAATTTACGAACAAATACGAACATTTTTTTTAATTTAGAAAAATACGAAAATTGTAACAAGAAATCTTAATTTGACAATAGAATGTAAAGAAAATATACTTCCTTTAATTCGAATCGAGCGCGCTTCGCACGCTCAGGGCACTCTAGAGAGAGGAATAGACAGAGCACGTGCGCATAGAGGAATTGAAGAAAGATAATTAATTAACAGAATAGGTGAAAGACATAAGGCGAGTGTAAATAAAGATAGCGAACAACAGACTTTAATTGTCGTTTCTTTATTTACAGGTGGGTTTGTAAATAGCTGTAAAAAAGTATAAATCAATAAGTATTTAATAAAACATAACCTTTATTTACAGAGAAACAAATTGAGTCTGATTATTAACACCGGATAGGATATCGAGCCTTATAAGAATATAAAGATTTATATTTTTCATTACAAGAAAAAGACTAACTAAAACTATTCCAATGTGTAAAAGCAGATAATTTTCTAAAAATGGAAATTTAAATGTTTTTTTAGAATATTTAACTGAGGAAGCCCAGAACGCCCGAAATATTGATTTTAAAAACTACTGCGAATTATACGCAAAAAGAGCAGCCGAAAAATGACAAATCAAGATGTTCTAAATAATTTATTAATAAGCCCCGATCCATATATATGGATGTATATATATGGAAATCAACATGAAGGGACTCTTGAAGTCCCATTATTAAAAAGAGCGACGAGAAAAAAAATGATTATTGTATTTATTATACAATATATTACCTGTAATCTTAAATTATAATCATTAAATGATGAAATATGTTGACATCTTACAGCGTATTCGGACGGTCGCACTGGGTGCGAATTTTCGCCAATTGGAAGCGAAATGTTTGTATTCAGTGCGCACTATTGCAGGTTGCCGAATGTGGTATTAATTAATCTACTTCCGACTTTGATTCGTTTAAATTAGTCTCTATCAAGTTTTTATTATCTTCCAAGGTAAAAGGATCTTCATACGACATTTTTAACATAAGATGTCTCACTTATAAAAGTATTTGTGTCAACTACATGCCTCTCGCCCGCTAATTCCTTAAAACCGAAGCTGAAAATCTGAGCACTGAATTGATTTATGGCCAATAAAGGAATGCCAAGTATAAAAAGTGACAGAGGAATCAGTGTTCGAGCGGGGAACGAGAATACAATTGGAATTAGCAAAGTTGATTTCACAATCTTTGCGTGAGAAATTTTTTAATTGTTTTCGTGAATTAAGGGTACAATTGGAATTAGCAAAGTTGATTTCACAATCTTTGCAGGTGAACTTTTTTCGTGAATTAAAGGGAATTAGCTTCTTTCATACATGATTCATGTTTATTGGGGGGGGGGGGATTTTATCATTTTTTTCATAATTTATTATCAATTACTAAGTGCCATATTTCATAACGGTTTTCATCCTCAAAGCGGTTCATATTCATGCAAGATACATGATGGTACATCAGCATAGAAATGTATTGACAACGACAAAATTAATCAAACGAAAGGCCCAAAAACGCTAAAAATGTGTATATTCTCTTTTTGCAACGTCAAAAATGAAAATAAACCATACTTTTTAAACGATTTTATTCAGACTCGATCCTCTGTTTGCTTCTTGGACGTTTACTTCATATCTGACAACTCAAATCTAAACCAATTCCAGCAATCCAATTCTCATGAAATTTTGTAGGCGAGCGTAGTTCGGATGACAATACAATATTTTAAAAACCAAATAACCCTGAGGAACTGAAAAAACCATCCAGGCAGCAATAAACAATAAATAATAATAAATAACCCATAACCAGAAATCCAAACGACTTGAAATCAGTCTCTCGCGGTTAATACAGTCGTATACTCGAGCTCATTTTAGAAGGAACTTGCCGACCGACGAGTTTAGATCGGTTTTGCGCATGTTACAAGTTACTATTGGCTATACCTCAAACAAATGCTCCCTTGGAGCCAATGAGCTCATTCAACATGCGCGAAATAAGTTCCTTCTAAAATGAGCTCGAGTATAAGTTTCTCTATGACTTCTTCCGTCCGCTAGCGTTAAGAACGTGCGTTGTATTGTTTCTGTGTGTCCCCGTTTAAAAGAATAAAAGCCTTTATACTTTTTCTTTTCAAGTTATTACCAGACTCTTTTCTTTTGGCCCACTTTTAACATAAAGGTTTAAGGTTGTCGTGGGAGTATGAAGGAAGACTTAAAGATAAATGCACGTGTACTCTCGCAACCACGTCGTGCCGGTGCCTTCCACCTAACCTCTTGCTGCTGCCCCCAGCCGCCGCCAGCCGGCGCTCGGAGCGCACCCGTGTAGGAAATATGATTGGGAAGAGGTAATACCCAATATCCCCGGCGTCCCTACCAACGCCGTTGTATTTAAACAATGAGAGAACAACAATGACCGTGAGACTGATTGGTGAGACTAGTAACTTTATTTTGCCTCCTCGTGCACGACCACGTGCACAACCAAGGAATCAAAAGAATATTCCCAAGTCGACTCTACGACTCCACAGGTCTAGCGTCAGCGACAGAGTAGGGCGAGTCCGCACAGGACTACCCGCACGCAATCGGCTATCCCCACTCCTGCACAGTCCGCAAGGAGGGGGCAGCCCGATCCCCACACACTCCCCCCCGAGTGCAAACGCAGTTAACTGCACGACTTAATACTAGATTATAAAATATATAAAAAAGGTTATAAAACATATTTACAAATATATACAATATATACATTGTGCTGCTTCGCACAGCGAAAGTGGCAGGGTTACACATTAGTGGGTGGTTCTGTCCCAGGCGCGAACGCTACTTTCTTTCTAGAGTAAGTTTTAAAAGCTAAGCGCTGCGATGCGGTCGCCGGTACATCGGAAGACGACCCCGCGCTATTTGACAACGGATCGTCCTGCTCGTCCAAAACAAAGAACGCCGGTTTCAACAATTCCGGAGACACATTACGTGCAGCACCATTTACAATGATACGATAGACGGCGTCCGACACACGTTCCTCCACCTTATGAGGGCCTGAATACGGTCGCTCTAAGGCTTTTTTTGCCATGTTTCTAAGGAACACATGGGTACAAGTTTTTAAGTCCTTGAAAAAAAATGCTCGTTTTTTATGATTGTGCACAACCGGCACCGGCCGAACTTGACGCATGAATTCTCTAAATTCCTCAATAAACATTTTGGGGTTCGGCGTTAGATCCTCCGGCAAGAAAAATTCTCCGGGAAGGCGAATTGTCGCACCGAACAAGAACTCGGCAGGAGAAGCACCCGTATCCGCCCGCACGTGCGAACGCAAACCCAATAACACGGTTGACAAAACCCGTGACCAATTTTGATCATTATGGCACATAATTGCCGCCTTCAAAACCCGATGCCATCGCTCGACCATTCCGTTTGAAGCAGGATGATAAGGCGTTGTCCGAATTCGCTCACACCCGATCAGCTCGAGGAGCGCAGAAAATAATCGAGACTCAAATTGAGCACCCTGGTCAGTCGTAATAACCTTAGGAGAACCATAACGTGAGATCCACGTATCGTAGAAAGCTCTCGATATCGTCTGAGCCGAGGTTTCCACTAACGGAACAGCCTCGACCCAGCGAGAAAATCTGTCAATCATTGTTAGACAATACGAAAATCCATTGCTCTGCGGCAATGGACCAACTATGTCGATGTGTACGTGGTCGAATCGACCATCGGGCGCGACAAAATGTTCGGGAACCCGCTTGACATGTCGCGAGACTTTCGACATCTGGCACTCGACACAACCCTTACACCACCGCGCAATGTCGCGATGCATGTCGGGCCATACATAACGCTGGCGAATGGTACGATCTGTTACTTTGGCACCCGGGTGCGCGGGTTTGTGAAATAAATCAAACACCCTCTCGCATAACACCACAGGTATATAAGGGCGCAACGCCTCACCCGACATCTCACAAAAAATAGAGGTATGGGTTGGTCCCCATTGCAATTTAATAAGCTTTAAACACGGGCTCGTGGATTTATTTAATTCCGACAACTCAGAATCGGCAAGCTGTTCTTCAGCAAGCTCTTTAAGACTAATCTCGACTGGAAGTCTGAGATCTTCAATTCTCGACAACGGGTCGGCAACCACGTTACTCGCACCCGGCAAATGCTCGATTGACGTAGTAAATTGGGCAATAAACGATAGTTGCCGCACCTGACGCGGCGAAGCCTTGTCCGAACGCTGAGAAAAGGCATAAACCAGCGGTTTATGGTCCGTTAAAATCTTAAATACCCGGCCATCAATAAAATACCGAAAATATTTTACTGACTCAAATATCGCAGTCAATTCGCGGTCATACGCACTGTAGCTTAGTTGTGCCGGCGACAGCTTTCGCGAAAAAAATGCCAATGGCTCCCAAGAACCCGAAACTGATCGCTGTTCAAGGACCGCGCCCAACGCAAAATCTGAAGCGTCCGTCACAATGCGCGTCTTCGCGCCTTGACGAGGATGAGCCAACAAGGTGACTTCTGCCAAATTTGCTTTAATCCTATCAAAAGCGTCCTCCGCTTCCTTCGACCAAATAATAGGCCTTTTGTCATTTTTCTTAGAATCTTTTAAGTAAACATTTAAGGGGGCTTGCATTTCTGCAGCATGCGGCATACTAAGCCGATAAAAGTTTATCATCCCGAGAAATCGCCTTAATTCCATCACCGTTTTCGGTTTTGGGAAACGAAGAATCGCTTCCACCTTAGAGGCAGTCGGGCGAATGCCCTTACTACCAATCGAATACCCGAGAAACTCGATTTCGGAGGACCCCAAGACACACTTGCTGACATTCAGACGAAGGTGAAAACGCTTTAATCTTTCGAAAACCGTGCGGAGATGCACGGCGTGCTCTGCCTCCGACGAGGATGCCACAAGAATATCGTCAATATATACGAACACAAAATCCAAGTCGCCCAATGCGCGGTCAACGTACCGCTGAAAGGATTGACTGGCATTTCTCAAGCCATATGTCATATATAAGTATTCAAAAAGACCGAATGGCGTAATAACCGCCGTCTTCTCGACATCCTCCGGTGCCATGGGAATTTGATTGTAAGCTCTGTGAAGGTCCAGAGATGTAAAAATTGTCTTACCGGCCAAAATAGTCGCACAGTCATGCAAGTGTGGCGTGGGGTACCTATCCGGGACAGTCAACGCGTTAACCCGACGATAATCTCCCGCAATTCGCCACGTACCATCTTTTTTTAGTACCATGTGTATCGGACTAGACCAGGGGCTGGATGACGGTCGACATATACCCGCCTGCACCAACGCCTTAAATTCTGCCTTAGCGGCTTTGAGTTTGTCCGGGCTCAATCGCCTAGGACGTTCCGAAACTGGAGGGCCCATCGTAATAATGTGGTGGTATACATCACCCTGGCGCGGGGGATCCAAACGCGTCGCACCGGTTATCTCAGGAAATTCTCGTAAAATTTTTGCGTACGTTGATAGAGGGTCAACCGTACTCACCGTGACGAAGTCAACGGCTTTCACCGTCGTATATACGAACACACTAGTCGCCGAATCAACCAAGCGCCGGTTGCGCAAATCAACCATAAGCCCGTAGTGCGTCAAAAGATCGGCACCGAATACCGGATACGGAACCGCGGCAATGCTAAAATTCCATTTAATATCGCGCCTCAGTCCAATGTCGATTGTTCGAAACGATTCTCCGTAAGTATTAATACGCGTGTCGTTCGCTGCAAACAACTTAAGCGCGCTCGGCTCGCCGTGTATTTTCTTAATTGCCGGAACCAGCGATATGTCCGCACCGGTGTCGACCAAGAATATTTGTCCCGAGATACGATCTCTTACATGGAGACGCTTCGACGAAGCTCGATCCTCCGCTTTCGTCTCCGAAACGGAGGATCGCGTTAGTTTTCCGCTTTCCAAGTTTTAAATTTCGAGCACCATTGTTTGCAACTCTTTGGATTATCAGGGTATTTTTCATGCGCATAGCATAGTTTTTCTTGCGCAGATTCAGACGAACGTGTGTGCTGTTTGTTATTATTGTTATTATTACGCGACGTTGAGCGACCGCGACGCGATCCGCTCCTACGTTCGATACGGTTCAAGCGCGACGACATTGTATCTAACCGTTTTGACATCTGTTTTATCTCGCTCACTAACCTATCCAATGTTGCATTAATACTCTCAGAAGAAACCGCGGGGAGTGGCGTGGATGCCTGAGCGGGCGAAGGCGCGGATGCAGCAATTACAACCTCCGAGGCCTTAGTGTTGTCCGCAATCTTGTCCGCCAACAGAGCCAATTTGTTTAAATCGCTCGTGTCGCTCGCGGCGAGGATAGCCCGCGAATTCTCTGGTAATTGTTCTAAAAATATTGTTCGCATGACCGAGTCATCGCATCGTCCGTCATTCAAACCGCGCAAACGATTCAAAATCAATGAAGGCTTGCCCTCAGTGATAATCTGCCCCTTCAATAATTTTCTGAGGTTTGACTCTTCGGAATCCGCGAAAGTTGTAATGATCCGCCGTTTGATTTGATCAAATATGTCAACCGGACGCGGGACTTGCTTAAAAATGTCCTTAATCGTTAATCCGACATCCGTGTCCAGCGCGGCCAAAATAATATCCGCTTTGGTCGAATCAACTGTAATTTGCGCCGTACGCAATGACGCCTCTACCTGGTAGAACCAAAATTCTGGATCTGCGCGAAAAAATTGCGGAATTTTCGGCACGCGATAGTGGTCAATCCGCACCTGCGCGTCGATTTCGTCAGCAGTAGTGGGAACTGAATGCTCGTCGTTTAGCGGCATTTTGCTTAATGCTAATAAAAATACTATAATACAACAGATTACGCCAAATCAAAGAATAATTATTACGGTTGAAAAGTATGATAAAAATAGTAACATATTGTTGCGAACACCGGGTATAGGCCCGTGCATAGCCTGCTGGTGCTCGCAGCGGAAGGCAGAAGAGGATCAACCCCCTTCGAGAAGAGTATCAGGACGACGCCGAAGACTGTCTTGTACCGGACGCCGTAGCGTTCGGACGTGCGGGATGTATTGCCATGGCCCTGTATAACCAAATATAGTTGCGTCGTGTATACCCCCGCGTGTCATTCATTGCCCTTTGCGTCGGGGTGGTCGGTGCCGGAAACACCCCGGCGTAACAATATAAAGAAAGCCGTGACTACATCCTAATTAATGTACTATATACGCAGATGTGTCTAACACGCCGAAATCGCGTTTTCGGTGAAACGAAATCGAAACAAAGTTTCACCTTCAAAGGCAAAACAGTCGAGTAAAAAAACTCGCTGTCGCAACAACACGCGGCGGAATTCGCGGAAAGCACGGTTGCCACACGCACGTACGCCGCACGCACAACGCAGACCACACGCAATTCTGGGAATTCGCGAACGATCGCGCAACGTCGAAATCCTTGCGCGTGCCTATTACTCACGCGGGAACAAATATTGCGGCGTTTGAAAAATCCTAGCGCGCGGACAGAACCGTTAACCCAAAATAAAAAGTTAATGCCACTCTCGCTTACCACGCGATGAATATGATTCCCTCATCCATAAGCTCGTGGAGAAGGAGGATGCGTTGTTGGACATCCAGGAACCCAGAGAACGATCTCGTTCCGCCCGTTGTCTCCGCAATCACCGACACACGAACGTTGTCTCAGCAAATCTCAAAGCTCGTGCGTTGTCTCAGCCGACCAAAGAGCTCGTACGTTGTCGCAGCAGACCTCAAAACTCGTACGTTGTCTCCGCAAAGCTTAGAGCTCGTACGTTGTCTCCGCAAACCTCAAAACTCGTGCGTTGTCTCCGCAAAGCTTAGAGCTCGTACGTTGTCTCCGCAAACCTCAAAACTCGTGCGTTGTCTCAACAGACTTTGAAACTGGATTCAGCGAATCCAGGACGTCCTCTCGATCGCCGTTGAAGCGAGGAAATTCGACTATCACGTCGGGGTCACCAATTTGTAGGAAATATGATTGGGAAGAGGTAATACCCAATATCCCCGGCGTCCCTACCAACGCCGTTGTATTTAAACAATGAGAGAACAACAATGACCGTGAGACTGATTGGTGAGACTAGTAACTTTATTTTGCCTCCTCGTGCACGACCACGTGCACAACCAAGGAATCAAAGGAATATTCCCAAGTCGACTCTACGACTCCACAGGTCTAGCGTCAGCGACAGAGTAGGGCGAGTCCGCACAGGACTACCTGCACGCAATCGGCTATCCCCACTCCTGCACAGTCCGCAAGGAGGGGGCAGCCCGATCCCCACACCCGCACAACATCCTCCCCTTTTTATTAAACAACAATTACAATTAGTGAGTTACAATATTTCCGTAAAACTGAGGTGGTCCGCATGTCCTTCTGGGCCTCTCTTGGGATTCCCCCACTTGACCCGTGGGACTATCGCTGCCCTGCACGGCACCCTCATTCACCTCAGAGCTCGGCTCCCCAGTGCTATTTTCCTCTCGCTGATCACTCGCCTCCGGACCATCCTCTACAACGTCGATCGGCTCGCTGTCAACACCCGACGTCATGCGACCGTCGCCGCCCATTCTCTCTCCCCTGTAAGGGGCTGGCACCAAATGCCATCTATTTCGCCTTATCAAACTACCCCTTTCCGTTCTCACAGAAAACGAGTTCGGCGCATCGAGCACTTTTACGATGCGTCCGTATACGCGCAAGTCTATGACCCAGACGGCATCATTAACGGCCAAGGTGGCCAATCTTCCAGATCGATGCCGCTTGCTGTAGTCCGCAGCTTGTTTCTCTTTCCTTTTATTCTCTATTTGAACCACTTTACTATGGTGTTTAAATGTTTCAAGTTTCGTCGGCACTATCGGAAGGGTAGTCCGAATCTTTCGCGAAAACATTAACTCTGCTGGGCTATACCCGTTTTCAAGCGGCGTTGATCTGTATGCTAACAAGCCTTCGTTTATGTCGTTACATTTTTTAATAATGCCTTTCGCTATTTTCACGGCCGCTTCTGCCGCGCCATTACTCTGTTGGTATTTGGGCGACGAAGTCACATGGGAAAAATCATATTTCTAGTGATGGGACTGATACCAGTCTTTCTCATGAGTTTCAAGTAGTTCGATACCCAAAGTACTCGTTTGGAAGGTTCAATACGTATCGAAATTGTAAGTACTTGGTATCGACATTTGATACCAGTAGGTGCTGAAATGAGTACTGAGTAGAATCGGTATCACGGCAACAGTAAAGTATCGATACTATTCGATCCGGAATCAAGCATGCATAGGTATCGAAACCGTAGTGAGTACTTTAGGAATCGAATGGAATCGATTCCCAAATGATACCTACAAAAGTCACGGTTAAACTCGACTGCGTTCGGGTTCGACGTTGAGCATACAAAATCTCGCGGCTAAGGGACCCTTGAACAGTTGGACAAGGAAAGAGAATGAATATAACGAGAGAAAGCGAAATAGACGATCCTCTCGTGACGCTAGTCAAACAAAGTGACGCCCGGCAACACGTGGCGAAAACAAGACCCCTCCAAGTGGTTAGTATACCTGCCCATTAAGAAGTGAGAAATCTTTCAGTTCTGCATTTCTCATCAGATCTTTGCGAAACCGACGCCGATCGATTCCTCATATTTCGCCGATGAAATCAACACTAAGAACGACGTAATTCGGAGCATATTGAAGGAACTTAAATGAAAAATCGATTTATATATGGCGCTTTCGAGCAGTCGCACTGGGGCGCACTGAGTGCAAATTTTAGCCACAGTCCTCGCTTCCGATTACGGCTGTAGCTGTGGACCGGGAACCCGAGATACCCGGGACGAAGAAAATTCCCGGATAAGTGCTACCCGGGAAAACTACCCGAGACTGTCGAGAATCTCGAGAACTTACAGAGTACAGAACGTAATTCTGGAGCGATGCCTGTCTGAGAGATGCAGGTCTGGCACCCTGTGGCGAGGTCAACCCTCTGCGGTACCTCACCGAATTTTATGGCTTTCGACCCTCGAAGGGTTTGGAATAACATTAAGAAGTGTGGCTTCAATTATGGAACGGTACTCTATGAGATCTCGAGGCTCTCGAGTATCTCGGGCAGTTTACCCGGGTAGCGCCTACCCGGGAATTTTTTTTTCCCGGGTATCTCACGGGTACCCGGGTACCCGTTCTCCCGGGTATCAACAGCTCTACTTCCGATTGGCTGAAAGTCGCACTCAGTGCGCCCCAGTGCGATTGCCCGAAAGCGCCAATAATTTCACACTAAGTTCGTTAAAAATAGTCTGATTTACATGAAATTTGGTATAATTTTCATTGGAAAAACATAAGAAATCCATCGGTATCACTTCTATATCGATACGATGAAGAATAAAGAATACAGTTTTTCTGAAACAGATAGGAATCTTCGGTCGACCGCAGCGAATCGAGGTTGGCGCCCCGCAGTCGAGGGTAAAATATTCATTTCAGCGTATTAAGAAATTCTTTATTCTTTATCGTATCGATATGGAAGTGATACCGATGGATTTCTTATGTTTTTCCAATGAAAATTATATCCAATTTCATGTAAATCAGACTATTTTTAACGAACTTAGTGTGAAATTATATAAATCGATTTTTCATTTAAGTTCCTTCATTATGCTCCGAATTACGTCGTTCTTGGTGTTAATTTCATCGGCGAAACATAAGGAATCGATTGGCGTCGGTTTCTCAAAGATCTGATGAGAAATGCAGAACTGAAAAATTTCTTCCTTTTTAATGGGTATTCCAACCATTTCGAGGGTCGAAAGTCGCAACACTCGGCAGTTATCGCCCGGGGGGGGGGTAGGAGGGGGTTGTCCTCGCCATCTTGCATCTCGTCGAACCCCAACGCAGTCGAGGTTAAAGGAACGAGAGTTTGTAGGTATCATTTGGGAAACGATTCTTTCCAAGTACTCATTTCTGTTTCGATTCCTATGGCATGCTTGTTTCGGGTTCGAATAGTATCGATACCAAGTCCAGTCAAGATAATGATACCTACAAAGCATCGAACCTTTTGAGTAGGTATCATTTAGGTATCGATACCTTTTGATACCTACGGTACTCATACGTGCTTGAGATGCCATGATACTTCACCGCTAGGTATCGATACTGCTTGAGCGGTATCATTCCCATCACTACATATTTCCTTGCAAATTCTCCAAACTCCGACTCGAATTGCTTACCGCAGTCCGATCTTACTAATTCCGGTATGCCAAAACGAGCGAACGTCTCTTGGCATTTTCCAATGATCTCCTTTTGGGTCAGACCATTCAGCTCATGTACTTCAATAAATCGACTATAATAATCGGTGATTATTAAATACCATTTTTCCCACTTGAAAAGGTCTAGAGCAACCTTTTGCCACGGCCTACTCGGGAACTCTTCCCGCACGTAGGGCTCCTTATGATTTACCCTTTGTTCGATGCACTTAGGACAATATTCTACTAGGTTCTTTAGCTGAACACTAAGCCTTATCCACCATACCGATTGTGACGCTCTAGCTCTACATTTGTTTACGCCCAGATGGCCCGAATGTATGTTACTTAAAATTTCTACCTGTAGCGCAGAAGGTATAACCAACCTCGAGTTGTTCAACAAGTATCCGCCCGCGTACGAAATGTCGTCCTTAAATGCAAAATATGGCAATAAGCCTCCCGCTAAGCCATTTTTTGCTGACCATCCGTTAAGACAATACTTGATCATATTACTACATATATAGTCGTTTTGCTGTTCGCTTTTAATTCTGTCTAACATACATCTGGACGCCGGTAAACCAGCTATAATGAGTTTTACGTAACTCTCTACCTCTTCGGGAAGGTCATCCCCCGCGTTTGTGCTATTATCTACTGGTGCTCTCGATAAATAATCCGCGAGAATTAGCTGTTTCCCCGGCACAAAATTAACGTGATAACTATATCTCATAAGGCGCATACGAATTCTTTGCAACCTTGGTGTAAGCTCGTCCAGAGGTTTTGTTTGTAAGACCTGAAGTAAGGGCTTATGATCCGTTTCTAACACTACATCAATCCCGACTATATAATCCCTAAAATGCTCGCACGCGTACGACAATGCTAGTGCTTCCTTTTCAATCTGACTATATCTTTTTTCCGATTCTGAAAGCGTTCTCGACGCGTATGCAACGTCACGGTCCTTGTTCCCTTTTCCCTCCTGGAACAGCGCCGCCCCTAGCCCATAGTTCGAGGCGTCCGCTTGAACTATTATAGTTTTCGTAAGATCGAAAAAAACTAATGTCGGTGGCTTTGTTAACATTTCCTTGATCCTCCGGAAAGCTTGTTCTTGCGCGTCGTTCCACACGAAATGTGCGTCGTCTTTTAATAGCGAATTTAAAGGCTCCAAGATATCGGATTTCCTCGGTATAAATTTACTGACGTAATTCACCATGCCTAGAAAATGCATAAGCGATTGCTTGTCCACCGGACGTAGACAGTTTGAGATGGCCGATACCCGTTTAGGAAGTACCCTCACTCCCATCTCTGATACACTATACCCTAAAAATTCTACTTCCCTTTCGTAAGACCTACACTTATCTCTATTTACAGTTACCCCCGCTTTCTCGAGTCTTTTGAAAACTTCGTCTAACACTTTCTTATGTTCTTCTAATGTTTGTGTATGAATCAATCATGGACCTAAGAATTAAATGGACGGAGCACAAAGTCTCAACATAGACGAGGTGGTCGTGCCAGTCGATCGGGAGGAGAGAAGTCGTGGTGGACGGCTTGTGATTGGCGGAGTAGTACGCATGCGTCGCGTTTTATTTGAAATAGAATGCTGAATGCTTATACATATAGGGTGTATAACAATTACGTCCAAATCGTCCACGCGGTCGCGATGTGTAATGAAAATCGCGGACATTGTGGGTGATACCATAGTATCAACTAGTGATGGTAGGATGGTAAAGAACGTATATACAAATTCGATCTGAACAATTAAACATATTTATTTTTAAATGTATAAAACTATACGTATGTACGGGCTAATGCCCGTTGAACTGTATTAATTTGGTCAAATATTGTCTAGACGTGCAAAGATTGCTGGTTACAGATTTCGCGATATAAAAAAGTCTGGTTTTGATATATTTTTGAATAATACATCTTGTTAAGTGTATACGATGATTCTCGAGTGCATCCTGCTTATGCGTATGCTCCACCAAATTGTGGAAGATGGCTTCAGAATTAAGAAATTCTTTTAGAACCATTGCAGTCAGGTACATTTCTGAATATTTTGGTTTCAGCATCTCCTGACCACTTTCTTTTAAAGCAAATCGGATTGCTTTTTCAGCCTTTTGACAAATCATGTAAACATCATCAGAAGGATAACACAATCCACCCATATTTTTAAACGCAATTAAACTATATACTTCATTAGTGTTCCCGCCTGTTAATGCATCAACACATACTTCGCAGTAGAGCTTCGAACGCAAGTGCTTCACAACGAATCCTGCCATATATGCAATAACGCGTGTAGAAAACTCAGTACTAATTAAAATATCAGGAACATAACTATGAATTTCAATAGCAGTGCAAGCGGCAGTCCAAGTACGATCTACAGTATCACAGAGTCGATAAATTTCTGAAGACGCATTAATAACGTTCATTGAAGAAACATTTCTTGATGAACAAACTCGGTGATTATTTGTAACATTCTCTATTTTTAATTCTAAGGCATCAGCCCATTTCTGCCTTCTTTGTGGATCTTTTGGGAAACTATAAAAGTATAATCTTGCAATTACGTATTAACGTTTCAAACTCAACGATACACTTAACCATAAAAAAAAATTAAAAGTGTCAATACAGTATTGTCTCATTGTGGACTCGGTTTGGTGTACACGATGTGGGTTTTTCGCTATCCCCACCACTTCTGTCTCACTCTTGTCCGGGGAAGGCGAGAGCGAGATGGAACGAGAGCGAGCAAGAGGCACTGGAAGCGAGCAAGGGCGGTACGAGACAAACGACGCGTTGATGTTTTGTCTCGCTCCGTCCTTCGGACGCCGTCACACTGCGTCCCTTGCGTGCGCGACGGGCATGCGCAATGGTCACGAGCCCACGTGTGAGCACGGGAACCGTTTCGCAAAATTTTGACGCAGGCACGATTCCATCTGAGGGTTCGCGCCCGTCGCGCACACTCGCCGCGCACGCAAAGCGTTCTATCTCGCTCCACCCTTCGGCCAGAAAGAAGCGAGAAACGAACACTCGGAATTAGGGCTCTGTTCAGGATGTGGGTTCAACGCCGGTCCCGACCAGCGAGCCCACAGCGAGGAAATACTGTACCTCTTACCGATGGTATGTCACTTTCATAGCATTTTCTTCATCACCACGTTTTATCTTTACAGTTACGGAGTTTTTGCAATTTTTAACTATACATTTTCCTTTTCTAGTCTGCATCGTCATGGAATTCATTTTATTTTAGTATTAGCGTTTAGTATTGTAATTTATATATTATGTACATTCGTGACACGTTTTAAATTGAAAACAATAACGAACATCATCAACCAATCACCGATCGTCCACCACCGCATGCGCAGTATCATGCACCCCCCTTACTTACACGAGCTTAGGCCCCGCAGCTTAGTGCTCCGTCCATTAATTCTTAGGTCCATGGAATCAATACGTCGCACAGTAGTCAAAAATCGAAAAAACCTGCCCAAAACCTCAAGATGACCTTTGATTTGTTTAAAAATGGGTATACTAAGGTTTTCGAGGTTGCTGATTAAGAATCTGAAGTCAAAATTGATAAAAATAAAATGGCCGATCTAATATGGCGGATGCGCATATCAGAAAAGCATTAGATTTAATCTAAACTTGGTATCCTGGGGTTTTCGAGGTCGCTGATTACGAATATGAGGTCAAAATAACAAAAAACAAAATGGCGGACCTAATATGGCCGACCGCATATAAGAAAACATCAAATTTGGTCTAAACTTGGTATTTTAGAGTTTTCGAGGTCGCTGATTACGAATTTGAGGTCAAAATTTCAAAAAAACAAAATGGCGGACGCAATATGGCAGACCGCATATCAGAAAAACATCAGATTTGGTCTAAACGTGGTATCAGCCGCCAACAGTTTCACTTTGACGGCCTCTAGAAAAAAAGTTCCGATTTGTTCCACCTTGAGACTTGTTGGAACTTGTTCACAGAAGTGTGGAGAGTCTGAAAAAATTATTTCCAGCTGCTACTTTTTGCAACTTTGGAGCGCATATAAAAAAACATCAGATTTGGTCTAAACTTGATATCCTGGCGTTTCCGAGGTCGCTGATTACGAATTTGAGGTCAAAATTTAAAAAAAAAAAATGGCGAACGCGCATATCAGAAAAACATCAGATTTGGTTTAAGCTTGGTATCAGCAGTCGACAGTCTTCGCGAGTGGTCAAAATGGGCTATTCAGCTGGACAGAACTATTTCCGCTTCATCTATGGAACCGAATGGAGTAATTCGATTAAATACACGTTGATTTGATGAAAATCGAATATAGAAAAGTGGGATTGGGATGAACGCGCGATAGAAATTAAAATCAGTTCAATTTTATAAAATATATTTATAGAAGTAATAAAGATAGTACTTCTGGTGGCAGGTCTTTCCTTGCAACCGGTGGAAGTGGTCTCAGACTTGAAATCAGAGGGTCTGAAGATACTAAGAGGCTGTTTAGGACATCTTCATTGGTGGCCCGTCGAGAAATTTTTCGAGTGTGGTACTCGCGAAATGCTCGTAATTCTTTATGCCTTGCTTCTTGTTTCTATATTCGATTTTCATCAAATCAACGTGTATTTAATCGAATTACTCCATTCGGTTCCATAGATGAAGCGGAAATAGTTCTGTCCAGCTGAATAGCCCATTTTGACCACTCGCGAAGACTGTCGACTGCTGATACCAAGCTTAAACCAAATCTGATGTTTTTCTGATATGCGCGTTCGCCATTTTTTTTTTTAAATTTTGACCTCAGATTCGTAATCAGCGACCTCGGAAACGCCAGGATATCAAATTTAGACCAAATCTGATGTTTTTTGTATGCGCTCCAAAGTTGCAAAAAGTAGCAGCTGGAAATAATTTTTTCAGACTCTCCACACTTCTGTGAACAAGTTCCAACAAGTCTCAAGGTGGAACAAATCGGAACTTTTTTTCTAGAGGCCGTCAAAGTGAAACTGTTGGCGGCTGATACCAAGTTTAGACCAAATTTGATGTTTTCTTATATGCGGTCGGCCATATTAGGTCCGCCATTTTGTTTTTTGTTATTTTGACCTCATATTCGTAATCAGCGACCTCGAAAACCCCAGGATACCAAGTTTAGATTAAATCTAATGCTTTTCTGATATGCGCATCCGCCATATTAGATCGGCCATTTTATTTTTATCAATTTTGACTTCAGATTCTTAATCAGCAACCTCGAAAACCTTAGTATACCCATTTTTAAACAAATCAAAGGTCATCTTGAGGTTTTGGGCAGGTTTTTTCGATTTTTGACCACTGTGCGTCGTCCACATGAATGGTAACATTTTTCATATCGTGAAACAGTTTGTAAAACCATTGCGAAAAATAATCCGGTGCGCAGTTCACTCCGAACGGCAGACGCGTGTACATGAAGCGACCGAAGGGGGTAATAAATGTAGTCAATTTTTGGCTTTCCTCGTCGAGCATTATCTGATGAAATCCTGCCTCCGCATCCAACTTCGAAAAGTACTTGCTATTCTTTAAGTTCGCCAGCGCGACATCGACTTTTGGCACCGGAAAATTAGAGCGCCAGACGCTGTAATTTAAATTTGTGTAGTCTCCACACAACCGCACCCTGGTAATGTTATCATCCTTGTTAATGTCTTTCTTTGGAACTACAACGATGGGACTGCACCACTCAGTCGGGAAATCTACCGGAACTACAATCCCCAATCTCTTCAGGCGCTCGATTTCCGCCTTTACTTTATCTCGCAACGGCAATGCTATCGTTTTGGGCACCGACTGAAAAAATGGCACCGCGTCTTTTTTTAAACGTATTTTAAAAGGCCTACCGAAACAACCAATACCCCCGAAAACTTTAGGGAATCTGCTTATGAATTCTCCCGTTTTCTGTTTGCTTCCCAAACTCAACCGATTTATAATCTTTATGAGATCAAACGCTTTGATCTCCGGTTTCCCTAACAAACATTTTTTTAAATCTTTTATTATATAGACCCGCGCCTTTGCACTCCTGTTCCGCCCATCCAAAAACACGTCGATATATCCTATCAATGTCAGCCTTTTTCCGTCCGGCCCCAGGATCACCTTATGGCTCTCCCGTACTTTGTTTCTATAACTGTCGGGCATGTCGCTAAGCGAAATACATGTTACGTCCGCGCCGGAGTCAACGATGAAACGCAAATCGCACGCAAACTCACGTACCCGCACCTTAAACACAAAGTCATCTATACCGTTACAGCTGCCGACTGCTCCGACGAAGACTTCCTCCGTAGCAACTTCTTCCTCTTCGTCTTCTTCCTCCACTCTGTTTACTCGCTTCGTCATCTTCGTCCTGCATACGCGTTCCCAATGACCCATGTTGCCACACTTGCGACATCTAGAGCCGAATGCTGGGCACTTTTGCCGGTTCTCGTGCCCTCAAGATCCGCATTTGCTGCACGGACCTTCCCCTCTTTGTTTCTGCCCGCCGGGCCGTCCTCTCCTGTCGTCGGCTATTCTATTTACCTCCACATGGTGTGCCGTTTCCTCTCGTATCTTCTTCCCTTCCTTCGCTTGAACTTCCGCCTGACGCGCCATTTCTAAAGCTTTTTGCGCTGTTAATTCCGGTCTCAGTTGTAACCGTTCCGATGTTCGGGTGTCGCCGATCCCGATAACTATACGATCTCGTATGAGATCCTCTTTTAGTTGGCCAAATTCGCACGTTTCTGCTAACGTATACAGAGCAGTAACAAATGCGTCCACGCTTTCCCCACTCTGTTGTACCCTTGAGTTGAACTTATATCTTTCGAACACTACGTTCTTTTTTGGTGAAAAATAGTCAGTTAATTTGTCTTTCACGGTTTCATACACTGTCCTGTCACTCTCAGCCGGTAAAATTTGCGCCAAGACTTCTTCGGATTTCTCTCCCATCACATAGCATAGAACGTCGACCTTCTCTTTGGAACTGTTCGCTGTTGAGCCAGACACTGATAGGTATCTTTCAAATCTCTTGATCCACGCTGTCCACAGCTTGGGTTTGGAAAAATCCATTTCTCTCGGTGTACGGACCGTTGTCCAGCTACCGTTTTCTTCCGCCATTCTAACCTATACTCTTGTGTTCTGTCTTACTTCCGATACTTTCGTACTCCTCTTAGCCTCACCGATCTTTGCTTCTTATCTTCGTTCTCCCTTCCTTTTTTTATTACTCTTACACTACCCCACACTTAGCACCATGTCGTGGGAGTATGAAGGAAGACTTAAAGATAAATGCACGTGTACTCTCGCAACCACGCCGTGCCGGTGCCTTCCACCTAACCTCCTGCTGCTGCCCGCAGCCGCCGCCAGCCGGCGCTCGGAGCGCACCCGCACAACAAAGGTATTTGATGGTATATTATCCAAAATTTTGCACACACTATTTCCCGTCACTTTATTCGAACGACACTTCAATTTATAGCTCTCATCGAATGCTTCACACTTTTCACACATCTGCAGCATGTGCCGAATAACATGCTTTTCTAATCATTTTTCACTAATCACCACATTGAAGTCGCAAAACGAGAAATAATATAATCTCCCAGTACTTCACAAGCCGGAAATGAACGCACGATCTTGCGAGAGCTGTGTCCGAACTCTGAAGACTGACTGATTTTCGTGGGTCGTGGGAAAGAAGTCGAGAGTGTCGCAGACATCTGTTTACGTTTCAGCAGTGATACTTGGCGCCGCGGCCCTTTACGATGTCAGCGTTGCGTGCCGTCAGCGAAAGAAAGTAACTACGCATTTATAAACATTTCTTAAAGGTGTCACCAAATACTCTAAACTCTTACGTTAAAAACAATCGGTGGAATTTGTTAACAAATTTGAAAAGCATTTCAAAATTCCAGTGGAAGAAGGAGAAAAAGAAATAGTGGATAGCATTAATGTTTCTAACAAAAGTAATACTAGAATTTAAGAATTCTAGCCTTACAATAATTCAAATGAAATAAATAATATACTGCCACAATTATATTTTGAGTGGAATGTCTGATAACTCTATACCCCCACCATGGAAACCATCGTTGAGTTTCCAAAGCAGCCTCGCGTGGCAAGCTCCCGCGCCAGCTTCGCGCTACCTGGCCGCGCGAGGCTGCTTCGCAAAGTGATCATGATCGAGGTATACAGTTTCCAGACTTTCCACTCTGCACGGCGTGCCTCGCGAGGAATTCTCACAAAGTCGATATGCACCTTTGACAGAACATATTCCCCCATTAAAAGTTATGCCCAAAATTGAAAATTTTATATCAGCGCTCCACAAATTAAACCAAATGAATATGAAAGGAGCGGTTAAAAAAGAAAATTCCAAGTTCATAGTACAGTGTTCCCCGGATTATTGACATGCTTTTTCCGCCGGATCATCGGGAAAGCCACCCCACAGTTTTGCTTCCTCGGTGCGAGCGAGGGCCTTCGGTCCCGGGTAGACCACCCGTTGACTGCCAGGAGCAATAAAACCGTTGGACCAGGTAAAATACCCAGTAGAGAAAAAGAAAATGTTCATGCTTTTGATAGATGTTCATGAAAGTATTACCAATGAATTTTTGGGGATTTCCCAATGCAAATGAGTTTAAATATGGAGAAATTCGGTGCATTTCAGTGAACATAGCGTGTGTCGCAGGTCAGTCACCAGAAGCGTGTTTTCCGCTTAAACCGGGGAATTGGAATTCTAATTGTATTTTCATAATAAAAAACAGACCGAATTGCTTCGTGTTTGGACACATTTTCGTTGACATAAACTCACCAATCCATCGGTAATACACCCTTCCAGATGTAATCAGTAATATGAAAATATTCATATTCAATACTGAATCTCAATTCGCCGTCGACCGAGGGTCCCCCGCTGATGCGCTATTTCACTCACTCTCGGTTTACATCGTTCAGTCTCCTTGTCAGACGGCTCGGGCGAGGGTCCTGACAAGGGTCAGTTTATTAGGCGCACGCTAGGGTAGGGCGGGCCTTAAAGGCCCACGGGTATAAAGGTCCACCATAAGTAATCGTAACACCAGTGACGTATCGTTCTTTCTAACTATACGAGGGGTGTGAAGGGGGCGCGGGAGGCGTAACGAGGCATCGCTGGCAGTCGAGCGACGCCGCAAGCAGGAGATACACGACCGCGTCTTAAAATTTTTACGTAAGTAAATTTCTTCATTATTATTCTTTTTAGTTTCGAGCAGTGTTATTTCGGTTACCATGCCTAAACATAGTTTATTAGTATACGACATTTGTTTTTCACGATTTATTATTAGTTTTTAGCTAGTTTGAACGGTAATTTTTTCTATAACCTCTAAAAACACTTACACGTGGTTGGGGTAAAAAGGTCCAATGGGGAAAACTGCTATTTTAACGGTTACACCCGGAAAAGAAAATCTACGTAAAGAACAAGAAATCGCGAATAAGAAAAAGGCTAAAAGTGTAAACAAGAAAAGCAAAGCAAATAAAAAACTTGAGCAAGTAAAAAAAAGCTATTTTCCAAGAGGTTAACAGTGATTCCAGCTCTGATGATGAATACTTCTGTTTGATTTGTTGCGAGAAGTACAGTGACAGTGTTCCAGGTGAAGTTTGGATTCAATGCACTCTTTGCAAACAATGGGCCCATGAAAAATGTATTTCAAACAGAGGTTGCATTTACTTTGTTTGTAATAATTGTGATTCAGGAAACGATGAGTCTGATTAAGATAAAATAGAGATACCAAAAAATGTTAAGTTACTACGTTGTACGGTATTGCCTCTCTGAGGGCTCGGTGGTCGGGACCGGCGTTGAAGCCAGTGATGCCAGGACGGTGGGTTTTGGCCCACGGCCGCTACCACCACTCCACGACCAAGTGTTTTTTACCCCCTCCTAGCGTCCGTACCGCACCACACAAGCATACCCCCCGTCCCTCCATCCGTGTGCCGTACGCGCTGCCTGGCCACCGCTCTCCGGCGAGAATTCGTTTTCCCGACATCGAAGCGCTTGGCGCGCAAGCGAAAAATCAAGACTTCAAATCCCGGTACGGATATTACTTTTTTTTTTTAATTATTCTCTAATTTCTCTTTGTATATTCTCAGCAGACTAAAGGCTTAAAAACTATTAATTTACTAAGCATTTTCGAAGCTTGATTTGCTGCTAAAGTGCGATCCTCTTTTGGCTTGTATCGCACCACTCCAAGCGCAAAGCTGGCGTCTCAGCGGGCCTTGAATGTGTGCGTACGCTCACACAAGCTAGGAAAAGCGTGTATGTATACGCATGTAGTAAACAAACCGTAAATTACAACTTTCATCCTGGAATCGGCCAGAAGGAAGTTTTTGCGGATACAGTTGCCTTCAGTAGACATCAGTGCAGGGTGGTCTGGTGCGTTTGAATGCTAATCACCCCATATGTTGAAATTATAATGAATTTATGACTCGAAAAGTGACAGAATGAGGCTGGAGTACACTAGCGCCACCAACCGAGAAGCCTTGAGCCTCATTCTGTCACTTTTCGAGTCATAAATTCATTAGTATTTCAACGTACGGTGGTTATTAGCAATTCAAACACACCAAACCACCCTGCACAGATCTCTAGTGAAGGCAACTGTACCCGCAAAAACTTCCTTCTGGCCGTTTCCAGGACGAAAGTTGTAATTTCCGATTTGTTTACTACACTCATTCAAGGCTCGCTGAGACGGCAGCCGTAAGTACCCTACCTTCTGTCAGTGTGCCGTACGCGCTGCCTGGCCGGCGTTCTCCGCCGAGAATTCATTTCATCGAGGTTTGAACCTTAATGCGAAGATTCTACTTTTTTCATTAATTATTTTCTAACTTCTCTTTCTATATTCTCAGTGGAATAAAAACTTGAAAACTGTTAATTTACAAAGCATTTTCGCAGCAGGCTAATGTACGATGTTGGTCTTCTTCCTTTTGTATACATAAACAGAAATAATTCCTTGAAATGCTACTTACAAAATAAGCACCGTTCTAGGATGGACTCCTTAAAATTCATGTCACAATGAACAGTTACAGAATCAGTGATTTCCGTTTCAGGTAAATTAATCGTTTTTAAGCCTTTAGTCTGCTGAGACTATAGGAAGAGAAATTAGAGAATAATTAAAAAAAAAAAGTAACATCCGTACCGGGATTTGAAGTCTTGATTTTTCGCTTGCGCGCCAAGCGCTTCGATGTCGGGAAAACGAATTCTCGCCGGAGAGCGGTGGCCAGGCAGCGCGTACGGCATTAGTGATGGCGATACAGCCCCACATGTATCGATATTTCGTATCGATACGTATTAACAGTCCAAGTATCGATACAACTGATATATCGCAGATGAAATATCGATATCACAAGTATCGATACATACGTATCGGTCCATGTATTCCTGCCCCCGTTTCATAACCTTTTTTTTTTTATACACCATGTGCAATATTAATTAATATAATTCAACCTAGAGGATTGGCGTTCGTTGGGCTGAGTAAGATGACATCTTAAAGTGCCTTCTTTTACTATATATATATGTACAACTAAAAGAAAATAAAAACCTTAACCTTAATAATTCAACCTCTAGGGTACTCATGAAATCAATACCAATAGTCATTCTAATCGACGCATCTGACATATTATCATTGGTATCGATACTTAAATTAGAAATGGAATCCAAAAATGAAAATATTAATATACAAAAAAATAATTTATTCAGTTATACATTTTGATTGAAGTTCCAATCTTCGCTATGAAACAAAATGGTGCCGAATGCCGATGGCGTATCGATATTCATGGGTTAAGTATCGATACAGCAATATATCGTTACATTAAGTATCGATACAAATTATCTATGTATCGGTTGGAAAGTATCGATATTCCGATATATCGATACTGTATCGCCATCACTATACGGCATACGGATGGAGGGACGGGTATGCTTGTGTGGTGCGGTACGGACGCTAAGAGGGGGCACGCTTAGTCGTAGAGTGATGGTAGCGGCCGTGGGCCGAAACCAGAGCCCTGCAACGGGCGGGTACCTATATCGCGGGTCAACCCGCCCGTTACCCGTCCGTCTTTCCTTTCACTCGACCCGCCCGTACCCGCCGCGGATAAGTCGGGTCATCGTTGATTTCTATTCGCCCGCGGGTCCCGAGACACCCGAGACGCCCGAAACACCCGAACGCCCGAATCGCCCGCAACATCCGAAGCAGTAACGGGTCATGACGTCACCACGCGTATCCGACTCGCACTACAAACACTGTTACACGCTCGTACCCGTGATCCGGAACTTTACCTGCGCATTATCCGCTATCCAATTTGACTCAGAAGCGGTTGGAGAATCAAATCTAGACAATTCATTATTATTTATGTATATTATAATTATCAAATATAAGAAAGTAACGGAAACCGGAAGGGGCACAGGATAAAAAGATTATGGATTGGCTGGAGAAGTTGCAAAAGAAAAGAAAGGAAAATAAAGAAAAAACAGAGGGGATATGTGAATGAATAAAACATATATAATATTATATATAGCAAAGTAACAGAAGTTCAAATAGATATTACAAATAAATTATAATTATATAAATAAAAACATAATACATTATAATATGTACCTAAGACTATCTTTCAAACTAATTCTATTTACCTACTATGAATATATATATTCTAAGAGTTAACGTAGGAAATAATTAAGTTCGGATGCAAGTACGGCCGTACAAATATTTAAAAACATCTTATTAAACTGTAACGGTACATTATGAGAATGAATTGCACTGCGAATACATTGCACATATTGGACAATTAATAAAAGTATTGTTGCATATTTGAAACGTTCCGGACTTGTTTTACGTCTTCCAGGAAAAGCGATGGAGTTCCAAGATAGCGATGTCACGATCTGCTGTAAACCAATATAACAAAATTATTGTGCATATAATACAACAAAAAAGCAAACGAATTAATACAATGAATCAAAAAATGACAAAAAATATTTATATAATGAATAAATAAAAAAATTGTAGCTATGCAATACATTTAATAGAAATGTGTAATACGTAATAAATACGTAGTACAAGAACAGAGGAATATTATAAAATTATTATGTAAAAAAATGATGTATGTAAAAATAAATGTAAGGAAAATGTTTTAAATATTTAGATTAACATAAATACAACAACAAGAAAGAAGAAATAAAATAACTTTCGTCAACATAACTTACATATTATTGTGCAAAAATAGAATTGCATCAACTATTTCAGGTTTCAAAGAGGACCTCCTTTCTTGTATTAAAAATCCAGCAGAGCTGAAGCATCTTTCGCTTGAAGCACTGCTCGCTGGAATAGCAAATATTTTCCTCGCTAGTATGCTTAATTTTGGTAATATATGCGAGTTATCTTTCCACCACTGCTAAATATCGTCATCCGCCATGTACTTCAAAGACATGTATATACGGAACTCGTCTGAATTTTGTATATCATCATCTAAATCAGCCCATTCATGGAAAACTGTTTTTAATCGTTTTTTACGGGGCTGTTCGGTACTAGCTGTGGGGGTTGCTGTTGATGTAGATGCTTGCTGAGTTGTATTGTCTATTGGCATATGCGAAATTAATTCTTGTACATTGTTATACACCGCTATTCTGTCTTCAGTGGATAACATGCGTAATTTTCTAAATGTAGGCATCAAAAATGTTGCAATTTTTTTATATGGATGTAACTTGAATTTAGTTTCAAAATAATTTCTGGTTGCATTTTTTACATGTTGTATTTCTATACTGTCGGTGTCATTGGTTTCGCAATGTTTTAGTAATTTATGGAGCCATAACATTACCAAATGTAGTGTAGGTGATTTATCTGCTTTGTTATGTAACGACACATAACCAAAACACCTGGTGCAACGGACACCAGCAAGCTCAGCAAGATGCGCTACCAAAGTAGACCGCATACGTTGCAAGGCCGAGATCGACAGGCGGAGACCAGTAGGCCTCCCCCCGTGATCACCAAACCGCGACCCCAATTATTGTATATAAACCCACAGCCGAATTATCAGAAAGGGTTATTGTAAAAGATCAGTTACGCGATCACAACCGTGATCGCTCGTCGAAGTGTCAGCTCAAATAAACCTTTGTTAAACCTACGGTGAGTTCTAACTCTTTAACCGGCAACGATCCACTACCTCTCGGCTCGACCCGAGAATCCCGTTCCCGGCATCTTCACCCGAACTATCGGAGCCCGGCGGACGATCCGTTCGAGGACAACCGCGCAGTGCAGCCAGATTCTCAGAGAGAATCTCCACACCGGCATACCTCGCAACAGCTTGTACTTCGTCAATACATTTTTCGAAGGGCTCTAAAAATGTAATCAGTTGCCCAACTTTAATTACATTATACAACTGTCAGAAGAGGACACCAGCGACGAATTCCACATCGCAGCTCATCGACAGTCCAGCAGCGGCAACAATGATGACGAGGCAACTCCTGCTACACGTGCTGTAAGTGGGACATTTACTACTAAAGAGCCGAGTATCACGCCGTAGAAAATTTTTTCCATGCGACGAGCAATATCGTTAGGAAATAATCTCGAGCGAAATTTAGGCCTACCAGAAAGGCAAGAAATTGTACTATCTAGGGTTGACCGATTAGGCACCACAAATAGGGCCCGTAGTTTACCCTCGATCGCACCGACCGACGAGGAATACGAAGCAGCAGTCGACGCGATCCTTGAAATCGACGAACGCGCGCTAGCTGGCCGGAACCAATCACTAGAACACAATAGCTCAATAGCCGAGATCTTACAAAATTCGCTAGGGTCAGACGGGAATATAGTCTGGGAACGACTTTTCCCTTTCGAGAGTATAGATCCGAGTCTACTCCCTCCGGTAGTATCGCACCCCTCTGACGAGACGTGTTCGGAGACGAGCGGACTCACTAATACCTCGTACGATAGCGAAATTCCTGATTTCCTCCTGATTTTCAGCTTCCTCTATTTGCACTAGTATCTCGTCTGAAACAAAATTAAGTGTTCCAATTTCTTGTGGTTTCCTTTTCGCCATCCTGAGCGCTTTCTGATTTGTGTCAGTGTTGTTGGAATTTGTTGCCGTGGGGAGAGTCCGTGGTCCTCCGGCCTGTGTCCTTGCTGCGTAAGCATTGTAAGGTCGTCGCCCCTGTGGTTGTGACCTATTGTTGTAATACGGCTGACGATTCCCGTAGCCGGTGTCGGGAGTCCCTTTTCCTGTGGAGTTTGTGTTGCCCTCATCTGGGTTTTTTCTGCCTCCGGGTCCCGTACCATTTTGTCGTGGTCCATTTCCTGTGCAAAGAAGTGGGATTCCTGGGACATATAATAACTCCCGAAGGGATAAAACCGGATCCCGAAAAAACCAAGGCAGTACATCAGTACCCTGTGCCGACCAAACTAAAGGAGGTACAGTCATTCCTAGGACTAGCAGGATATTATAGGAGGTTTATCCCCGAATATTCAAAAATAGCAAGACCATTATCAAAGTTAACAAGCGACAAGACAGAATTTATCTGGGCAACTGAACAGCAGTACGCGTTCGAAACACTAAAAAATTGCTTAATTACAGCACCTGTATTAGCCTACCCAGATTTCTCAAAGGAGTTTATAGTAACCACAGACGCATCAGATTTAGCCATAGGCGCGATACTATCACAGGGAGTGATAGGAGAAGACAGACCGATAGCATACGCGAGTAGAGTACTGAACAAGGCGGAGAAAAATTACAGCACAACGGAGAAGGAACTACTCGCCATTGTATGGGCGACAAAACAATTTCGACCATACATATACGGTACACATTTTAAAGTAGTAACAGACCATAAAGCATTGGTTTGGTTATTTAGGGTACAAGACCCAGGATCACGATTGATCCGCTGGCGTATACAGCTAGCAGAACACGATTACGAGATCATTCATAAGGCAGGCAAAGCTAACACAAACGCGGATGCACTCAGCAGAAATATAAATACCATATGGAACGAGCAAAGGAGTAGCGCGGATACAGGTATAATAGAAGTAGAAGCAGAAAAGGATAGGCAACAAATACTATATGAATATCACCTAGCCCCTTTAGGAGGGCACCAGGGCATCCAGCGAACAGCGCAAAGAATCAAGCAGAAATACAAATGGAAAGGTATGGACAAAGACATAGAAGAGTACATTCAAAAGTGCACATGGTGCCAAAAGAACAAAATATGTAGACGAAACAGGGCACCAATGGTAATATCAGATACGCCGACTCGACCATTCGAGAAAGGCGCATTGGACATAGTTGGACCCCTCACAGTAACCAGCTTAGGGAACAAATATATCCTGACGTTCCAGGATCATTTAACAAAATTTAGCAAAGCACTACCCCTTCCCAACCAAGAAGCACGGACCATCGCAGAGGCATTCGTGACCCGGATAATCTGCGAACATGGAATACCGGACAAGATTCTAACAGATCAAGGATCGAACTTCGTAGGTGAAGTATTCAAGAACACCTGCAAATTATTAAAAATAACAAAAATACAAACAACCGCGTACCACCCAGAGTCAAACGGGGCGCTCGAAAGATCTCATAGAACGTTAGTCGAGTATTTAAGACACTATATTGATGGGGACCAAGCAGATTGGGACGCGTGGCTACCATACGCTATGTTCACGTACAATACTACCCCACACACAGCAACGGGCTATACCCCGCACGAACTAGTCTACGGACAGCAAGCGGAGCTACCAACAGCCCTGAAACTCGCGCCTAATCCTACATACAATTATGACGACTACGCACAAGAAGCTAAGGAAAGACTACGAGCAGCAAATGAAACAGCACGCGAAAACCTAGTAGACGCGAAAAAACGATCAAAGGTAATATACGACAAAAAAACTAAAAACATACAATTCAACGTAGGAGATAAAGTATTGTTATACGACGAATCAGTAAGACGAGGGAGATCGAAAAAACTTGACTCTAAATGGGAAGGACCCTATATAATAATTGAGAAAAAATCAGGTGTAAACGTCACGATCAAGAAAGGAAGGAAAACATTGACGGTTCACACGAATAGAATTAAACATTTCATCGAATAAAAGAACCTTAAAACGCTAAGAGGAAAAGGAAACGAAGGAGAGTAAGTCATAGACATATAATCTGGTAGAAATAAATATATTCAGGAAAAATCAAACAAAGCTATTACAATAGAATTCTCAACATATCAAATTGGCCCCAGTCTTCTTCCTGTAACAGACGGAATAAGCAAGTTAGGAATAAAAAACAAACAAAGATAAAAAAAAAAAATATTCGAGGGGTAGATATACTCACTTCCTCCTCAAGAAACTGCAAGGAGAACAACCTTCGCAGACCAAGGGGATCATAGACCAATCCCCACTCAGGGAAATCAATCTCCCACAAGTCAGAAATAGCCAATTGGGCCAGGACCCGCGCTAGGCGGACATGCCGCATCTGACGGATATTGACATAACCCGGGATGTGCCGCTGCGACCACCACTGAAAAAAGAGAGGAGAGAAAAGAAAGATAGGAATTAATAAGTATAACGTACATGCCAACACAAGCAAATAGGAGTAAAAATACTTACCCTCTTTAGTCCTTCGGGATACATTGTACAAATGTTCTTGTTTTTCGGTGACTGCTCAGTAAATTCAAATTAACAATGGAAAAATCACGAAGCGATGCATTATATATACGCGCGCGGAAAGAAAAGTGGGGATAGAACCGAACCTCCATTTTGCAGGTTCATCGCACTGAGGTGTCCGAATTCACAAACGGCGCCCACTACCGAGGAACTGCCATACACGATAGAGCCGATGAAGCATAACGCGGGAATCCATTTTACCCACATCGGTAAGCTACACACGGTTACCGATAATTGGAAGATCGTCACACGACTGGACACGGAACCGTTAACGCGGAGGTACGAACAGCTCCAGCCGTACGTAAAAGCAGTAGAAGGTCTATGCAACAAGAAATCCTACGCACCAGAAATACATCTGACGTGCTTTAATAACCTCAACCTCTTGACTAAAAGAATGGAAAAACTGGGTAATCGTATACAACACATATACGAAATACCCTCGTATACGCAAAACAAACGTAGAGGGCTAATAAACGGGGTAGGATCAATAGCGAAAACATTATTTGGCACCATGGACGCAAGCGACGCAGAGGAAATCAACACACACTTCGCGGAGGTGGATACAAAACAAGATGCGCTACAAAACGCCATGAAGAAACAATTACAGTTAACAAACACGACGTTGAACCACTTACAAAACGTCGAGAAAACAATCCAAACTAACGAGGACTTACTAACAAAACAAATGAGACGGATGCAAATGCGGACCGAAACGGACCACGTGCAGTACAACGTAAGAGCCGATTTAAACGACCATTTCACGACACTGGAGTCTCTGTTAGTCGACCTCACAGAAGACGTGAACGACGTAGCACAATACTGCAGTCAGCTGAAAAGCGGTATCATCGACCCCAGCGTACTATCAAGCGCCGAGGTTGTTAGGCTACTACAAACGGCTGTCCAAGGACTGCCGAACGGACTCACGTTCCCGATACCACCAACACCGGAGAACGCACACATTATCGAACAAATATCTTCGATAACGGCATATTACGACAAACGCACACTCATCACGGTGATCAAGGTACCACTAATCTCCACGCAAGTCTACAGCGTCATGGAGGTGACACCGGTACCGCTGCACGTACGTGACAACATATACGCACTATTAGCAATCCACTCGTCAACCATGATAATTGACGCGGAAAGCAACCAATACATCATCGCAGACGCACAGGAGCTGCAAAAATGTAAGAAATTTTTAAATCAATACTATTGCGAACAACCAATGGTCGTACATAGGTTAACAGAAACATTAGAATGCGAAGTTAACCTATGGCTGAACCCAGAAGACAAATCCCCCGCGAACTGCGAAACAAAATATATAACCGCGAATAACACGCTTTGGATTAGTACGGCACAGCCGGCTACTTGGGTCTACGCGACACACGAACCCAACGCGCTCACTATCCAATGCGACGGTAGTAAAACATTCAGAACCACTATTACGCAATCAGGAATCATAAAATTAAAAAACAATTGTAAAATCAGTAGTAAGGAAGTAGTATTACGGAACCAAAAAACGGTACAGGAACAAGACTACGTAATCAAAACAGCACCCTTGTACAATTTAACAACAAATCTAACGGGTTTAGGCAACACCGCGAAACCACTAACCCGAGTACAACTACATAGAATAATAAAAGATCCCGCGGAATTCTCACAACTTTATAAGCAACTCGACCAAATCGAGAACAACATTTCACTAGAATCACGGAATAGCAATACTAGCATACCGATATGGCACATAGTTTACCCTAGTGCCTCTACAATATTAATATTAATTATAGTAGTACTTGCAATCGCAATATACCTTATATTGCGTCAAAAAAGAATACAGGGAAGACAAGCGCAAGCAATGTACGCAACCCCTACGAAATTGAAAAGATCAGAACTAAATGTCCAAGTAGGAAATTAAACTAAGAAACGATTGTAATGTAAACAATGTAACCGGGAAAAGCAAATGTAAACACCGATAACACCGCCTTCTCATAAGGGGGGGAGGGTGTTATGTAACGACACATAACCAAAACACCTGGTGCAACGGACACCAGCAAGCTCAGCAAGATGCGCTACCAAAGTAGACCGCATACGTTGCAAGGCCGAGATCGACAGGCGGAGACCAGTAGGCCTCCCCCCGTGATCACCAAACCGCGACCCCAATTATTGTATATAAACCCACAGCCGAATTATCAAAAAGGGTTATTGTAAAAGATCAGTTACGCGATCACAACCGTGATCGCTCGTCGAAGTGTCAGCTCAAATAAACCTTTGTTAAACCTACGGTGAGTTCTAACTCTTTAACCGGCAACGATCCACTACCTCTCGGCTCGACCCGAGAATCCCGTTCCCGGCATCTTCACCCGAACTATCGGAGCCCGGCGGACGATCCGTTCGAGGACAACCGCGCAGTGCAGCCAGATTCTCAGAGAGAATCTCCACACCGGCATACCTCGCAACAGCTTGTACTTCGTCAATACATTTTTCGAAGGGCTCTAAAAATGTAATCAGTTGCCCAACTTTAATTACATTATAATCGTCCAATCGGTTGCTTTCTTCAGCTTCTGACAAAACTTCCAAAATGGGGTCGTATTGGTTTACAACTGATCGTAACATCATTATTTTGGAACTCCACCTTGTTTCCACTTCTTGGTGGACTGTTGCTGGAAGACGTGAAGCAAGTCCAGAACGTTTCAAATATGTAACAATACTTTTGGTTGTTTCTAATATGTGCAATGTATTTGGAGCGTGCTTTTTAAGGAATTCCGTTTTGAACGCATTGCGTAATGCGGAATTCAGGCAATGTGCAGAACAATTCAATCGTTCGACAGTTTCTAAGGCTTTTATTATATTGCTTCCCTGGTCTGTCACAAACGTAATTTTATGCACTATATCGGGAGGTATCCCGAATATTTCAAATCTACGATTTAACTCTCTTCTTATATTTTCACCTGTTTTACTCTCATCTGGAAAGCCTGTTGTAAATAACACTCTTTCGATTAACTTCCATGATTCGTTCACATAATGGACGGTTACGGTATAATAAGACATTTTCGTGTATTTGTCCGTCCAGAAATCTGTTGTAGCCGCACAGATACCACGTCGAACTGCATCTATCACCTCCGGGAAAATATTGTTCTTCACCTCATCCGCTAATTCTAACACATGGCGTGATACTGTTGTTGCATGCGGAAGAACATTTTCTGCAGACACGCGGCCGTATTTACACCCAAAGTTAATTAGTTCTTGCGCTAGTAACGTAAAGCCAGATCCACCTATACTCATAAAAGAACGCAAATCTTTCGTGCAATATGTCACGCAGCTCTTCACTAAATTTTTTTTATCTTCAGCCGAAATCTGAGCATTGTTTGTTACAAGCGTCTCACTATTTTTGCACACGTGTCTAGTCAAATTAGATGTGCCAGTTTTACTTCGATGCTGAAGAATTTTTTTGCACGCTTTGCACTGCACAAATCCGGTGTTTCTATCAGGATCACACTCCTTTATTAATAAAAACTTTTCCCACACGGCACTGGCACCCGCAAAATTTTCCGTCAGGTAGTATAATTTATTATCGATTTTTTCTAGGATGTCAGTATGTGGTTGTCCCGACATAGTTTTAGCTTCTCTGGTCGATACGCATAGAAGTTTCTTGAGAGACTGACGAAAATTTGAACTCGAAGAAACGTTGTCTTGGATGTGCGAACCACTTAAGATCTTAGGGGGTAGGTGACAAAAGTCCTTCTTCAAGTGTCTCCATCTCTTCCTATATTGCAAACACTTACACAGGCACTAAAATTCCCCGAGAAACCAAGAAAATTGACTAAACTATAAAAATGTTATATTTGTGGTTTCAATACTGTACGACTTACAATTTCTTCAAAAAAGCATACACAAAATAATATGGCTGAATTCATCTCATTACTACCTATAATTTTATATAAAAACATAGGTACCACGTGCCATTTGAAAAAGACCTAAATGACTATCGCCTAACGCCTCCACTCAGCAAATTTCGACCTGCATATTATATTTCCCTGCAACTCCTTGTTGTGGTCTTCAATTCAATATCTGCGTATCAGAAATATTTAAATCGTGCTCAGTCATGTTCTACATTTTTTTTCTCGAAGCCGAATAATAAACTCGTAAGATCAACAGGCAGTGCAGTACTTCTTCCCTGTAACCGTTGCAAATTCCAACTTTCATCTATCATTAACTAAATTTCTTTGCAACCACCAAATGTTTCCGGGGTCTAGAGACTTTACGAGTTTATTATACGCGCGTGGTCCCGGAAACCCCCCGCTGATCGCGAAATGCAAGGGCTAGCGGTTAGGATTTCACTCTCGAAGGTGTCCGCTGTGAATTGTAGGCGGTCAATCGACTACCATCCTTTTTTTCCCAACTCAGCAATACAACCGACTGACTTCAACCCGGCGGCCAATAAACTACATATTTTTTCTCTACTGACTCTGTTTACCCATCCATCGATAAAGTATTCATGAAGTATTTTACGAAGCACGCAGATGAGGCTAATTTGACCATCCAAGAAGCAACCACCCGTTTTTAAACGTATTTTTGTATCTGTTTAACATTACGTCAGTAAGTTGCCGTAAGACAGCCAAACGCGTATAATTTAAACTGTCATATAACACTTGAATAAGTTAAAACTGTCTTAGGAACTGACAAATTCGGATGATGACGATGAAGAATATTCTGACAAAAGTTCTTTTTCTTTAGTGCAAGACGCATGCTCGCATCTTACCACGCAAATTATCCCTTTCAACTGCCTGCCAGCAGGCAGTCCTGAAGTGTCGTTCGTTTCCGAACAGCCTCACAAATGGAGCGGATAGCGAGATTCAAGGTTTACAAAGATGTCAAGTATCGACGAAACGCTGTATTTCGTGGGTGATCCGAGACGTAAACCAGAGACACGATATTTTAAAGCAATCGTATTGACATAAGAATTTACGAATTCTTTACATTTACAATTAGGAACCCAGAGTACAGTCTCCATCTCTTCAATTTTACGGAAAAAAGGATTGTCTGAATGTTATTAGAAATGTGTAACAGATTGCAATTGGAAATTGTGTTCTGTGAAAGGTATGGAGGGAAATGGCACTGTTACAAAGAAATAACGAGAACCGTTGTATATTCGTCGTTATTTCAGTCAACGAAATATAGGTACAAATATGTGAGGTGTCCTACCAATGACTTTGTTTCGTACTGTAAACGAAAGCAATTATTATTAATAGTGGTTTGAGAATACTTCATTTCAAATTTCATAGACTCTGTATGTGTGCATAATTTCTTCATGTTGGCCTAGTGTATATCCAACTGTCCATTCATAGAACGAAACAAATTCGAATCTTGTAATAGCGACCAATGAATAAAGTAAAGACGAATGTACGAGCGAATCGGATACGCATCGTGACGTCGTGACTGGTGACTGCTTTGGCCGCCTCGGGCTCCGCGGGCGGATAGAAATCAAGGATGACCCGACTCATCCGCAGCGGGTACGGGCGGGTCGGATAAACGCTCGGCGACGTCGGGCGGGTATGGGCGGTTTAGCTACGGGTATCGCGGGTTAGTGAAAGTTCGGGCGCAGGCGGTTCGGGCGCATCGAGATACAGTCGGGTGTCGGGCGGATCAAACCCGCCCGTTGCAGGGCTCTGGCCGAAACCCACCGTTCTGGCATCACTGGTTGAGCCCACATCGTACCCAGAGTCCTAATTCCGAGTGTTCGTTTCTCGCTTCTTTCTGGCCGAAGGGGGGGGGGGGGGGGGAGCGAGATGGGACGCTTTGCATGCGCGGCGGGTATGCGCGACGGCGCGAGCGCTCAGATGTGACTGCTCGACGCATGCGCGCAACGGTCAGATAGCCAGGCACGGCACGAGTCTTTTTTGCCCCCTAGGCGAGCTTACCAAATTCCGTCATTTATTATAATACATTTAACTGAACTTCTTCATATTCTCACTCTTAATTTTTACTCGTAGTTTAAAACCGTTGTAGTACAATTTCTAGTACTTGAATTAAAAATTTATTTTTAACAATGCTAACAATGAAAAGACAATTTTGCACTTCTTGTCAATCTTACGCCCTAGCAGTTGCCTAAATTTGCAGAGTAAAGTCATAAATAATCTCAAAGAAATGTATTATAATAAAGGGCGCAATTTGACAAGTTCGCCTAGGGCGCAAAAAAGACATAAGCCGGGCCTGCGTCAAGATTTTGCGATGCGGTTCCCGTGCTGACCGTAAGCGCTCGCGACCATCGCGCACGCCCGTCGCGCATGCAAAGGACGGAGTGTCACGGCACTCGAAAGACGGAGTGAGACAAAACATCCACGCGTCGTCTGTCTCGTACCGTCCTCGCTCGCTTTCAATGGCTCTCGTTCGCTCCCGTTCCATCTCGCTCTTGCCTTCGCCGGACAAGAGTGAGACAGAAGTGGTGGGGATAGCGAAAAGCCCACAGTGGGTCCACCGAATCGAGTCCTCAGAGAGACAATACTGTAGTTATAATTAAAGAAGAATTTTATTTTTGTGTTACGTTTATAAAAATATCTTTTGCTTTTTGAATTATGAAAAAGATTTTTTTTGTTAATAATTACAGTACTTTTGACGTTTTGTTTTTGGAATAAAAATAAACTTTTGAATTTCATTTAATCAAATATTGTTATTATTTCATAAAACCTTTTTAAAATTAAAATTAAATACTGGACCTTTTTGCCTCCTGGCTGTCTCTTTTTACCCCTGCTATGGAGCAAAAAGAGACAGACGACAAGGTCTAGAAAAATTGTAAAATGACATATTTCTATTATGATAATTCAACCAAAAATTGAGTTAATTTTTACCACCCCGGTTTATGGAGAATTCACCGGTCCCCAATCTTTCTCGATAATCCGGTGAGCACTGTATCTACTATTACTGTAATATCATATTTTTGCATAATTTTATATATATGCCCATACAGCACACTTCGTTGCGGCAAAGTTGCAGGATGGTTGCAGTAACCTTGCGATCTTGCATAGTTGCAGCGCAATGTCGATGTATGGTTGCGGCATAGTTGCCGTGCAAAGTTGCGCGGAGCGGACATAGAATTGTTGCTGTATAGTTGCGGCATAGTTGCAGTGCATAGTTGCAACGCAACTATGCCGCAAGTACGCCGAAAGTATGCCGCAAGTTTTCCGCAAGTATGCCGCAAGTATGCTTAATCGCTATATATACCATTTACAGTAATCTATATCCAAGAAGGTTCCGTAGCCCCAACGGTAGCGCCTCAGATTGTCATGCGGGCGGCCCGGTGTTCAAGTCGCCCTGAACCCGATAACTTTTTTTTTATTTTTTTTAACAGTTTTTCCCGTGGAAATATATTTTGTGAATAATTGCCTCAAAGTTGCCGTGCAAAGTTGCCGTGCAACGTTGCAGCAGGCGGACATAGAATTTTTGCTGCATAGTTGCGGCAACCTTGCATGAGTCCTTGCCATCTTGCGCCGCAAGTATGCTGCAACTATGCCGCAAGGAGAGTGTGCTGTATGGGTGTGTATACTGAAGAATTGCGCAAAAAAATTAAGAAAACTTTGTTTAAAATCTTTGCTTGTATCTGATTATTAAGATCTATTAGTAACCATTTTCTTAAATGTTCTTTACACGATTGGTATTGCGCGCCTGAAACGAGTGGACGAAAGCCAGACCACGGTGGGAAAAGGTCGCGGGCGGAAACAACTCGACTTTCCCCAAACATGTGTTTGCCAACACTCAAGGCCAAGTCCCTTTTAACATCGACGAAAATTCGGGCCTAACCCTGAGTTGTAAACATCTTGTTGTGACCGGACCGACACCCAAGCGTGTCGACACCGCGCACATACCGATTGCCACAATCGAGCGGCCGAAATCCGGCACAACCGAGTAAGCGATCTCGGAAACGCGCAGAGACCATCAGCACATGGCGAAACACCAAAACCAGGCCAAAGACGGAGACCCCGATGGTCCCCGCTTCGCCCGGACTACCTTATAAGAATATCTACCTTATAAGAATCGAGCAATGCGAGCTCAGACTTGATAAAGATTTGAATCGGGATTGATACCCGACTTTATACGAGACTCATGCCCAAGTAGGCACAGTGTAGTTGTCACCCAGATCGGGACAGAATAAACTTGTTAACCTTACGGTGAGTTCCAACTCTTTAACCCGCAACGATCCCCTACCTTCGGTTTCAAGCCGAATCCTTCCGTCCCGGCATATTCACCCGAACCCTCGGAGCCCGTGGACGACGTATCGCCAAGGACGCCCAGGAGCACCCCGAGATTCGTACCTAGAACCTCGACACCAGGCGTCTCAGCACAACAATCTGCAGCGGAGAAGACGGGGTTAGACCTCAAGCATTGCCTGTCGTACTAAATTGTACACTCCTATCCCTGTTACAGGGTATACAAAAATATTAAAAAATGGACCAGTTATTTGTTGTCCCGCGCAGCTCCTCCGCGTGAGCGGTGTATCAAAAATCTCAAAAACTATTTGTCCGATTTAGTTCAAACCTGGTACACATATTCTTAATGGTATTATCTAAAACGTAGCAAGTAGGTATAATAAGCCGATTCTAAATCAACGGGTGGCGAGGGGATGAAGCGGGGTGAGGGAAGCGGGTGGGGGGACGCAACCCGTGGAGGTGGGGACGAGTCAGTGGAAGGGGAAGCCGGCCCATGGAGCATCTGGAGGGGGAACGGGACCTGGGTGCAGGTGGAGGGCATGCGCGCTCGCTACACACACACACACACACACACACACACACACACACACAAACACACACACACAGGTGAGAAGAGGGGAGGGGGTACCGCCGATGACACGTCACGCGTCGTAGGAAGCGATCCGCAACCCTCTTATCGCCCCAAGTTCAGATCGCACCCCGATATTGTCGTGGCATTTTCGTATCCCGTAATCCGAGAATAATGCGCAGCAGCGGTGGGCGCTATCTGCGACCGCGTAGGGTAAAGAACCCAATTACTGACACCTGACCAATTACTGTCACCTTAAGTTATTTCACTTAAAATAAGAAATAAATAAACGTTGTAAAGTCATACACTAATAGAATTATGTAATTAAACCTATAATCTATGCTATAAATTATATTCTATAGTTTATTTATTCGTTATTTTAAGTAAAATAGCTTAAGGTGACAGTAATTGGTCAGGTGTCAGTAATTGGGTTGTTTACCCTAGATGAAATTTGACACCGGCATTTTCTTTGAAAACATACGAAGATATTACGCGTAGAAGATGCAGGTCGAAACCTGCATGTATGTCGCTCCAAAAACATATAATGGTCGAAAGTCGACATCCTAGAATAAGGCGCAGCAGCGCACAGTGGTTCCAAATTGACTTTTTGCGGTCAAAATTCCGTATCTCCGTCAAATCTCAACCGATTTTTGATTTCTTTTGCTCATTTTGTAGAGAATTAAATTTGCTATAATATTAAATACCGGAATTGCAACCAAAACCGTTGTTTCTATTCTTTTTTCTGACAAAGTTGGATGAAAACTATAGTAGAACAATCTTTGGGGCTAATTTGATAAGATATTGCTTATCTAAGTAGTTTTTTTTACGTAAAATCTTCAATTGGCACTGGGCACTGGCCCCACGACCCCGATTGCCTAGATTTAAGATACTTGGCCATTTTTTCATAAAGTTTAAACCTTTTATGATATAATAAACACTTTACATAAGTACGAATCCTTGATAATTATCAATTTATTCACTTCTGTAAAGTACGTGTTCCTTACCGTTTCCGGTAAGGATTTAGGTAAATCCATCGAAATCTTCATATGCATTTTTGAAATTTTTTTTCTATGCTTTAGTTGTTTAAAAACGCAACCTTTATTATATAAGTTTCCGACGTTTCGATCTTGTATTTTATATATGTTCTTAACTTTCCTTGAAAATGATCTAAACCAAGATCGAAACGTCGGAAACTTATATAATAATTGCAAAATAGCTTGATTTTAATGTTTTAAATTGACCGAACCTGTGCGCCGAAATCATATCTATTATCCCGTGTACTATATGCGCGTATCGAAAACAACGACGAATGGCGAATATGGAAAACAAAGATGGAAGATAGCAATGCATCGATGATTTCAGATCAGGAACACCGTTGTGAACGGTGCCCAGCACCGATATTTGCACCAATCACAGATTGTGAATGCTTTTGGTTTTAAGCACCGCATTGAATGGGCCCAGCACCGGATTTTACGGTGCTCGGCACCGTTCCCGACGGTGCTCATTTTTCGAACACCGTTCCCGACGGTGCTCATTTGTCGAGCACCGTTGGGAACGGTGCTGAGGTCTTTCAGTGTGGCTCCTTTAAATTTTAGGCAGAGTCCACCGGCCACAGCTGCTATTGGTCAGAAGGAAACACCTACAGAGAGCGGTGGTTGGCCGCGGCGTTACTCGCTTGGCGCTGGTGTCCCGTGGTCACTGGTCTAGGCTTAGACCATATTTACTCATAGACACGGCCCGCCCTATATGCATCCACGAGTCGAAGTGAAGCAAAGATAACGCGGAAAAGTTGCCCACAAGTGACGTCACTTATGGGCAAAAGATAATTCAAAATGGTTAGACCATATGTACAAGTGAGGTTATATCTTTTTCTGTGAATAATTTTTGAATAATTATTAATAGTGAAGCAAGCATATTGTATAAAGAATTGCAAAGACAATGATTAAATTGCATTTTCGTAAATATTTATACATTCCTATAGGACTTCCATCATTGCTTTGCCCACATGTGACGTCACGTAGATGATTTTATCTTTGCTTCAAGGCAGTTATCTGGAGCCGCGTCTATGAGTATATATGGTCTAAGGGTCTAGGTGCTTGGAGCGCCTCAGGCCCGTACCACGTGAACAAAAACGCATCGACAATCGTGCTCTCTAGGACGACGTGGAAACCTATTGATACAATGCAGTGATGCCAGAATGAGGACGGGTACTCTCGAGAATTTCCCCCACCACGCATGCACACTACGCCGGAGCGGCGTCCGTGAGCTCGGACACGCCACTCCGGCGTAGTGTGCATGCGTGGTGGGGGAAATTCTCGAGAGTACCCGTCCTCATTCTGGCATCACTGATACAATGTCGCCCCAGTGTCCACGGGAAAGGGCCTGATAGCTACTAGCTACCGTCTATTGCGCATGCCCGCGACAAGCTGTGACGTCAAACCAATCAACGCCAAGCTGGTAAACGAACCGAATCGACGCCAGCGTCAAGGGATACGAAACGGCTTGAACGCGAAGCATTCAGCATTACACATACCCGCGTGCTTCACACATAATTACCGATTCGTACTAGGGCTGGGACTACTCGAATAATTTAATATTCGAATTACAGTATTGTCTCTCTGAGGACTCGCTGGTCGGGACCGGCTTTGAGCCCACATCGTGCCCAGAACCCAGGGCCGGCCTTAGGGGGGGGGGGGGCAGCCAGGGCGACTGCCCGGGGCGCCAAATCTGTAGTAGCGCCGCTGCCTAATGTTCCCCCACCCACTGCCTCACTGCTCACGAGTCACACACAATATCGCGCCCTACTCTCATCATGGCGCTCTCCGCTCGGCGCGGGCGCAGATTTTCGTCGGTGGCGCGACACTTGGCTCTCCTACCACGTGGGCGCCTTTCGCCGCACGGCGCATGCACCTACGATTGGTGGGGCGCTTCCCACACCAGCTTAATGCGCGTGGTGGGGATCGCTGAACCCCCAATCTCCAATGTTGAGTGCGGCACGATATCGCATTTTGCTTGGTCTGGTCTCGAGCGGTGCTGGGTCCTACAGTGTCCTACAGCGTCCTACAAAGAGTCTAAAGGCTGCTTGCTAGCGAGCTTGCTTGGTTTTACAGCATTTTCGATTTCCCTCCTTCTGAATATCCGAGCCCTAAGTATCCTGAATACGTTTTTCCTGTCTTTTCTTTGTTACGAGCCGGGGCTGCGGCAACGCGAGAGGCCGGCGAGAAGGGTATTTCCCAAGGAATATGGTTTATGAGTTTGTTAGTTAGGTGCGTGGACGAACCTGATGCGAAATCAGGGAGCCACTAGGATTATTGACGGCGAGGACGAACCTGATGCGAAATCAGGGAGCCTCTAGGAATGGAGTCACACGCGGACGAACCTGATGCGAAATCAGGGAGCCGCAGGAGGGTGAAACGTCGTGAACGAACCCGATGCGAAATCGGGGAGTCACTAGGATAAAGTTCACAGACGAACCTGGTGCGAAACCAGGGAGCTGTTAGGAGGTTGGATTATTCACAGACGAACCTGGTGCGAAACCAGGGAGCTGTTAGGAAGTTGGTAGATTTACAGACGAACCTGATGCGAAATCAGGGAGCTGTAGGATACGGACGAACCTGATGCTAAATCAGGGAGCCGTAGGAGGGTGAGGTTTCGTGGACGAACCCGATGCGAAATCGGGGAGCCACTGGGTTGGTGAAGATTCCTTATTTTGGATGAAAGGTTGCGAACGAACCTGATGCAAGATCAGGGAGTCGCGGGAAATGTTAGTAATGCCTCGTAACTCTTAATTAATATTTGATACAACTCGAGCGGTAAAGTTGTATCAGTGGGTGAGTGCTACTAATATTATAAGGATCACTGGGTAAAAGATGGGTTTAACGAATCTACTCGATTTACACGTTAACACCATTCGTATATTCAATAATCAGTTATTGTACAAATGTAAGTGACGCGATTAAATAATTAAATAAAGTGTGTAAGTTACCACTAGTTGCACGGTGTTGACGCACTGGCGATGCGGGGCGTAAGAGTGGCTATTTCAAAGTGTCAAATAGAATATAAACCGGACTCGCGGATTCTATGAGGTTAACTATGATTCTGACGGAGACTTTAGCTCGATCTAACTGAATATAACCAACTCTGTACGAGCGTGACACGACGTTACTCTACGCGTGACTGTACTGCTTTCAGGGGGCTACAACTCTGTGCACGACTTTCAGGCAGCGTTAGTACTGCCATCTGGACTAAGGACCGTTGTCCCCGAACTAAAATTCAATATGGCCGTTCATGAAGTGTGTGAGACCGGTATTCTCAGTCGTTGCTTGTTCTTAAGATCGTCTTAAGCATGCGGCATCCTCTACTAATCTCATAGACTAGTAAAGGATACCAAATGCTTAAGACGATCTTAAGTCTTAAGCAACGACTGAGAATACCGCCCTGAGTGATCGTTAGTGTGAGCACGTTCAGGCGCCACGATGCTTTCCACACCAATGCTTACGCCTGAATGTGCTCACACTAACGATCACTCACACACTTCATGAACGGCCATATTGAATTTTAGTTCGGGGACAACGGTCCTTAGTCCAGATGGCAGTACTAACGCTGCCTTAAAGTCGTGCATAGAGTTGTAGCCCCCTGACTGCTTTTAACCAACGAGGGTTGAAACCAAAGGGTTTATATAGTCCCAAAATGAGTGGGGATTCATTAGAAATCTCCATATAAGGAAATCCTTTGGGGTCGTCGTCGTGTCACTCCCGTTCCCATGGTCGTATTCCAGATGGTCGAGATCAGGACCCCCTTAGTGATATGTGATAAACAAAAAGGCTCTTAGGGCGTTTTCCCTTCGCAGACGCGAGCTCGAAAATTGTTGAGAGCGGCGTATGGGAAAATTCCACATACGTAACATCTTTATTATTACAGGATTTTTTCCTTTCGTTTTTTTGTTTTTACGGGGTTTGTTCCTTTCTTTCTTGTTTACTGTAATCGCGTTTGCGGTTATTACGCTCGTTTTTTTAAAATGTCCGAGCAAAGATTAAAAAAAAAACCATCTGGTGCGGAATATCGGAAACGCAAGACCGAGAAGGAAAATGAATTCCAGCAAGCGAAAAAATTAATGCGTCTCGATAAATACATTGAAACGAAACCGTTGAATGTAGGTTCTTCGATTTCGGAACAATGTGTTACTAGTGTTGCTACTATTGCTCCTTCTTTTAAGGCTTCTCCATCTACATCTACAGATGTACTCTCCGACGCTGATAAATGTACATCTTCTCATTCTTCCCAAGATCTGGTTACTAATAGTACTAGTACTATATCCGATCTTCCTCGCAATCCAAACAATTCTGATGATTCTTATTCATTTCCAGGAAGTTCAGTCGATTTATCCGATGTAGGCACTTGGCCGAGTAGTCTAAATATCAAAACGATTGACCACATTGTAACTGTAGGTCCAACGCAGATTAATCGAGTTAACTTTCCGAAAGATTCCGATGGCCATCACTTTTCAAATGCTTACTATTCGAAAAAACTTCAAAATAATGAAACAATCCCGCGTCGTTGGCTTGTATATTCTCCTTCAACGAATAAGGTTTTCTGTTTTAGTTGTCGTCTTTTCGATAGTCAATCGACATGGAATTTGGGATCTGGAGGATTCAACAAATGGAAGCATTTGTCCGAAATCCTAAAAACACATGAAAATAGCGTATGCCATAAGAAATTCTACTGTCAGTGGTTTGAAATGGAAATGAGATTGAAAACGGGAAATGCAATCGATAGCGAACAACAAAAATTGATCAGTCGGGAATCTTTGCGCTGGAATAATGTTTTAATTCGTTTAATGAACATTGTTCTTTACCTGGCCGAAAATAATATGGCGTTTAGAGGGACATCGGACAAATTGTTCACCCTGAACAATGGGAAGCTCTTGGGATTGGTCCAATTACTAGGCAAATTCGATCCAATCATGGAGGTGCATTTAAAATTAGTAAAAACAGGCAATATTTCAGACCACTACTGTACTAAGAATGTTCAAAACGAACTGATCGATCTGATGGGCGGCAAAGTCACATCAGAAATTGTTTCGCGAGCCAAAAACACTATATACTATTCAATTATAGCTGATTGCACGCCAGACATAAGTCATGTTGAAAAATTGTCCCTAACGATTCGATTCGTAGACTTATCAGGTAGCAATGTTTACTAACATTTTATAGAGCATTTTATGGAGTTCATCCCAGTCGATGACTCTACTAGTGCAGGTCTTATGGAAGAAATTCTGAGCGTACTAAACAAACACGAGCTAGAGCTAGGTAATTGTAGAGGTCAGGGGTATGATAATGGAGCAAACATGAAGGGAAAAAATATCGGAGTACAAAAAAGAATTTTAGATTTAAATCCTTTGGCTTTCTTTGTACCGTGTGGATGCCACAGTTACAATCTTGTACTATGTGACGCTGCTAAATCCTCGGTGAAGTCTGTAACATTGTTTAGGGTTTTGCAGAGATTATTTACTCTATTCTCTGCTTCTACCAAGCGGTGGAAAATCCTAACAGATCATCTAGAACTGTATAGTTTAAAAAAACTGTGCGATACACGTTGGGAAGCTAAAATAAATAGCGTGAAAGCTGTGCGATATCAAATTTGCCACGTTCATGATGCTTTAATCACTTTAGCTAACGAAATTGAAAAAACTGATCTTACGGTATCACACGAGGCAAGCACTCTGGCAGAACAATTGAAAGATTTCGGCTTCATAGTGTCTCTAGTTGTTTGGTACGATATTCTCTTCCAAATTAATGTTGTCAACAAATCTCTTCAATCAAAAAACGCTGACCTCGTGAAATGCACAAAAATGTTTCAAAACTGCTGTAATTTCTTGGAAGAATACCGACAAACTGGATTCGGAAAAGCTCTTGTGACAGCAAGTGACCTAGCAAAGGAACTGAAAATCGACCCTGCTTTTACACCGATGAAGCGCTTACGACGCATAAAACGTCAGGCTGGTGAAATGGCCACGGATGAACCCATTCAATCCCCACAGAAAAAATTCGAAATAGAATTTTTTAATGAATTGCTGGACACCTGTTTAATGTCGGCGAAAGAAAGGTTTCAGCAGTTGCATGACTATTCGGAAACATGGTCATTTTTATATAATATTAAAAAAATCCCCGAAAGAATTGAACTTTTGGTATTTTGTGCTAAATTTCAACAAAAACTTACAGTTGATCACAATTCTGATATACATGGAGATTTATTGTGTGATGAGCTCATAAGTCTACAAAATTTTCTTCCGGATAACGATGTTACGCCCATTTGCGTTTTAAACTTTATTAAGCAGCGCAATATTCAGGAACTGTATCCGAATGTATGGATTGCATTTCGCATCTTGGTAACTATTCCTGTATCAGTAGCTAGTGGGGAACGCAGTTTTTCAAAACTAAAATTAATTAAAACGTATTTGCGATCAACAATTTCACAATCCGAATTTACTAATTTAGCTGCGCTCTCGATTGAAAATGAAATGGCCGAAAAATTAGATTTCGCTGATTTGATCCGTGCATTTGCCGACAAAAAGGCCCGAAAAGTTCAATTTAATTAAATTTCTGCTATTTTTCAACTTGAGTTCTCGGTCGAAAATACAAAAAAAATACAAAATCTGATAATGATAAAAAAAAATAAAAAAAATTTAATGAACAAAAATAAAAAAATACAAAAACGAAAAAAAGTTTTAAGCTGCTAGATGATTTTCGTACCGTTGGAGGGGCGCCATGATAATATTGCCCCGGGGTGCCAATATAGCTAAAGCCGGCCCTGCCAGAACCCTAATTCCGAGTGTTCGTTTCTCGCTTCTTTCTGGCCGAAGGGGGGAGCGAGATGGAACGCTTTGCGTGCGCCGGAGTGACACGGCGTCCGAAAGACGGAGCGAAACAAACCATCAACGCGTCGCGTCTGTCTCGTACCGCCCTCGCTCGCTTTCAATGGCTCTCGCTCGCTCTCGTTCCATCTCGCTCTCGCCTTCGCCGGACAAGAGTGAGACAAAAGTGGTGGGGATAGCGAAAAGCCCACAGCGGGTCCATCGAATCGAGCCCTCAGAGAGACAGTACTGTATATAAGCTAGGCCACAAGTGCGACTGGAATTTAGAAAGCGTGGTGTCACTCGCTCGGCTTCGCATTCACAGCCGTTTCGTTTTCCTTGGCGCTGGCGTCGATTCGGTTCGTTTACCAGCTTGGCGTTGATTGGTTTGACGTCACAGCTCGTCGCGGGCATGCGCAATAGACGGTAGCTAGTGTTGTGGCTGGATGTGCTTAACACTTTATTTTATACTAGCATGCCCCGTCTCGGCTTCGCCCGAGATCGTAGCGTGACTGATACGTGTTTATTAGAATTAATATCTTTTCAATACCTATTATATAAAAACAGAGCCGATTTTTATATTCGCGCAAAACTCAAGACCTGTTGAACTGATCTTCCTCAAATTTTGACACGTTATTCCTATATACTCTAAGACGGACATATGCTATGTAGCATGTCTCAGAAACGCGTTATTAACATGTAATTATATGTAAACATTCCATGTGTACTGTTTTGCATACCACGTGATAATAAATTTGCAAAACCAGTTTGTACCCCGACGATCATTCTGACATATATATCCGCGATAATCCAGTTCTCTCGCGAGAAAGCGCTCGAGAAGCTTCGCCACCTGGCGGTAACATTGCGGTACTGCTACGGCGAGGTATCGCGCGGGCTGAATATGCGCATGCGCGCGCAAGTAGACTGTCGTATATAGGGGTCACGTGGTCGGCCAAACAGTCGTACACGGGAAATCTTTGCATATAAATTACATGTTAATGACGCGTTTCTGAGACATGCTACATAGCTTATGTCCGTCCTAGAGTATGCAGGAATAACGTGTCAAAATTTGAGGAAGATCGGTTCAATAGGTCTTGAGTTTTGCGCGAACATAAAAATCGGCTCTCTCTTTATAAATAGTAAAGATATAATGAGTGAATATATTTATTATTACGAACATGAATAAAATAAACTTAGTGTTGTGCCCGGACCGACACCTAAGTGTGCCGTAACCGCGCACATACCGATTGGTACAATCGAGCGGCCGTAATCTGGCACAACCGCGTAAGGGATCTCGGAAGCGCACCGAGCCCCGTCAGCGCATGAGGAAACATCCAAAAGCAGGCCAAAGACGGAGACCCCGATGGTCCCCGCTTCGTCCCGACTACCTTATAAGAAAATGTACGAGCAATGCGAGCTCAGACTTAATACCGAATTGTTACGGGAACCATACCCGACGTTTAGGATAAGACTCATGCCCAAGTAGGCACAGTGTAATAGTCACCCAGATCGAGACAGAATAAACTTGTTATCCTTACGGTGAGTTCCAGCTCTTCAACCCGCAACGATCCCTTACCTCCGGATTCAACCGAATCCTACCGTCTCGGCACAATCACCCGAACCTTCGGAGCCCGAGGACGACACGCGCCAAGGCCGCCCAGGAACACCCCGAGATTCACATCCAGAATCCCGCTCCCAGGCGTCCCGGCACAACATTAGGACTACAAATACAAAGTGGAAAGTGATTTTCCTTTAACACCGAACTCTCTCAACCATACAAGACGAAGCGCCATTTTTCTCTGTTTGCGTCTTTTACATTGCTGCCAACATACTTTTTTCTCATTCAAAACTTCTAACACTCCTCCTCGATTCAGACTTTTAACTTACGGTACAATAAAATCGGAATCGTATCTCTATTCTGTAGATGTTCTTGTTCTACGCTTAATCTCTATCAACCCTTAACTCAGCATGTTATTAACAAAGCTATAAAACTTATCTTTACACAAACTTTTTGCCATCAGATCCGCATAATTATCGTTTGAACTTACAAACTCTACCGTTATAATCTCTTTATGTACCAGATCTTTTATAATATGCGCGCTAATGTCAATATGCTTCATTCTGTTTGAATTTTCAAAGCTTTTTGCCATACAAATTGCACTTTGGTTGTCCATTAGCATTTTTGCCTCGTCGTCCTCTGCGAGCTGTCTTCGTATCCCTATCAGGTTGAGTATTTCTCGTGCTGTCTGTGCTGCAGCAATGTACTCCGACTCAGCCGTTGACAGAGCAACACATTTCTGCTTCCTCGAGAACCATGTTACTGGATTTTGACCATAGTATATTATTGATCCACTTACGCTTTTCCTATCGTTCTTGTCTCCTACCCAGTCAGCATCCGAGTATGCCCACAAAACTCTGCTTTTTGACTTTTTAAATATCAATCCTCTGGCTTTTGTCTGTTTTAAATATCTCAATATCCTTTTTCCTGCTAGCCATGTTTGTTGACTTGGTTTATCTAGATACCTACTAAGATATGATACTGAGTATGCTAAGTCTGGTCTTGACGTAACTGTCAGATACATCAAACTGCCTATCAATTCTCAATATGGCACTTTAATTTGCTCTTCCTTCTCTTGCAACTGCAGATTTTTCTCCATTGGCGTCCACGCACCTCTACAGTCTTCCATGTTGAACCTCTTTAAAATTTTCTCAATCAGTTTCGTCTGTTTTATTGTCAATATGTCTTTGCCTCTCTCAATTTCCATTCCTAAAAACATTTTCATTTCTCCAAGATCTTTGGCATTGAATTCCCTTTTTAATCCTTGTATTGTGCTCTGTAGGTCCCCTACGAGGATTATATCATCAACGTATACAAGCAATCAACAATTATACTTATAATACAAGCAATAGTCGTAGTGTGAGCGGTTGAATTCTTCTTGTATTGCAAATTGATAAATTTTCTCGTTCCAGCACCTTGGTGATTCTGCCAGACCATATAATGCCTTTTTCAGTCTCAGTACGTTATTTCTTAATTGTGTTTTTAGTCCTTGTAGTACTTCTATATATATCTCTGATTTCACTTCTCCATTTAAGAATGCTGTCGGGATGTCCATTTGTCTTATCATCAAATCCTCGTGCACTGCTTTCGATATTAGCATTCTCACCGATGACATTCTTGCTACTGGTGCGTACATTGTATCAAATTTATCTACCTTTGGAACCTGGAACCCCTTCGCAACTAACCTCGCCTTTTTTGTTCCATCTTCTTTTGTTTTAAAGACCCATTTGGTTTCTATTGCCTTCTTGTTTTGTGGTAGTTTAACTTCTTCCCACGTTTTCATCTTCTCCAGTGCATTTAATTCGTTGTTTATCGCTTCTTGCCAACCTTCGTCTTGTATTGCCTGTTCGTACTGAATTGGTTCATCCATTTGTGTTATCAATATGCTACGTAAGTCTCATAATCTTCTAGATACTGTGGTTTTTTAACTTGTCTTCCTGATCTTGTATACTCCTCCTGTTTTTCTGTTTCCCTTCCTTCTTTTTCCTTTGGATTTTCTTGTTCATTATCTTCTTTTACTTCTTCTCTTTTTTTTTGTTAAATTTTCGTTTTCTTCTTTTCCTTCTTTACCATCTTCTTCGAGTTCTTCTTCCTCTACTGAGTATTTATATTTGCTCTCGTCGAATATCACGTCTCTTGATTCCACTATCTTGTCTTCTTGCTCATTCCACAGACGATAACCTGCTTTGTTGTATCCTACAAATCACATTGGTCTTGATTTGGGTTGTAATTTGTTTGTCCGTGTCAGGTCAACTACCCATGCCTTACTACCGAAAATTCTTAACCTTGACAAATCATTTTGTCGATACCAAATTTCTGCTGATGTTCTCTCTTCTAGACAGCTTGTGGGTGACCGATTTAGGTCATATGCTGATGTTCTAGTTGCTTCACCCCATAGCTGTTTTGGCAGATCAGTTTCTGCAAACTTTGTTCTGACCTTTTCCAAAAGCGTCCGGTTCATCCGCTCTGATTTTCCATTTTGTTGCGGGCTATAAGGATTTGTGTATTCCATTTGTATACCCTTGGTTTTACAAAAATTCCGAAATATATTTGATACGAATTCTCCTCCATTGTCCATTCTTATTCTCGCCGTTCCTAGGTTAAATTGAGCCTTTATTTCCTTTATATATGAGATCAGGTTCTCTTCTGCCTCGTTTTTCCTTTTCAATAAATATACTTTGGTAAAGTGCGAATAGTCGTCAATAATGACTTGAAAGTACTTATGTCCTTCCAATGTTTCTGGCGTGATTGGCCCACATAAGTCTGTATGTATTAATTCTCCAATTCTGCGTGTTGTTTTGTAGTTTCTAGTAAATGGGAGTCTCCACGCCTTACCTTCAATGCATTTGTTACATTTCTCGTTACTATATGGTAGGCCTAGAATTTTAATAATATTTCTATTCAAGTGCCCCAGTCTCCTATGCCAAATTTCAGCACTCAGGGCTTGATGAAAATCCATGGTTTCTAGCTTCAATTTCAGTGTGTATAATTTATTTATTTGCTGTGCTCGTAGAACGAGTCCTTTATCATCTTCCTTATCAACTTCCAACACATTTCTATCTATTCTTATCTTAAATCCCTTATTTGCTATTCTTGATACTGATAGTAGATTAAATTTCAAGTCTTCAACAATTAGTGCATTTATTGTAATTTCTCTGTCTACAGTTCTTGCAATAAGTTGTCCCTTCTGATACAACTTCATCACTTTGTTATTGGCGACCACTATGTTTACTGGTATCTTCAGTTCTTCAATGTTTTTCATGTACGGGGCTAAGTCTCTTCTTACTAAGTTTTCAGTCGCACCTGTGTCCAATATAAAAGTTTCCACAGTCATTTCAGTCTCCACGTTCAAAGCCACGAATGAAACTGGCCCGATATGGTTTGCCGAAGCCTGGTTCTGTATACTTGACTGCGGTGACTGGCCACTTTGTTGATTTCCTCTACCATAGCTTCTTGTTCGTCCTCGTCCTCTAAAGCGACTCCGAGCTTGTGCTTGTCCTCGACCATGAGGATAATTTTGTGTACACTCGTTTGCAATATGCCCTTGTTTATTGCATCTTAACATGTAATCGTCCTAAACGCAGTTTCATTTGACGATGACATTCTCTCCATCTTTACTGCTAATCTTCAGTTCTTCGTCAAGTAAACGTGACTTTACAAAATCCAATGTACAATCTCCTTGCATTGTTTCTATTGCTGTTATCACAGTATCATACTTATCATTAAGCCCCACTAATAAATAACAAATCTTATCCAGATCTTTTATCTTGACGCCTGTGCACTCTAGTTCCCTTATTAGATTGTCAAACTTAAAAAAATACTCCTCTAATTTTCCGCTGTTTTGGCACTTTAGTGTTAATAATTTCCGCCTTAAATGTAGTTTTGATACCACGCTTTTTCTTTGGAACAACTTCATCAAAGTTTCAATCATATCTTTGGCTGTTTTTGTATCTTTTATTAAATTTAGGTGTTTATCCGTCACACATTGCACTATCAGAGATCTGGCTTTCGCATCATTTATTCGAAATGCTGCATCTCACCTTCGCTTAACTGCGCCTCTGTCGTTTCTATGGTTTGTTTTAATTGCTTCTCCTCCAGCAAGCACTCTACTCTAAACAGCCAGTTGCCGAAATTCTCTGCCTTCAATTGCGGATAGTCCAAACTCGTCATGTTTTGTTTCATTCTTGTTGGCACGTGTTACTGGGCCCATAACCTGTTGCGGCTGGATATGGGACGAGCTTGGTATAAGGAGCTGAATGTGCTTGACACTTTATTTTATATATAATGAGTGAATATATTTATTATTATGAACATGAATAAAATAAACTTAGGACTACAAATACAAAGTGGAAAGTGATTTTCCTTTAACACCGAACTCTCTCAACCATACAAGACGAAGCGCCATTTTCCTCTGTTTGCGTCTTTTACATTGCTGCCAACATACTTTTTTCTCATTCAAAACTTCTAACAGCTAGTAGCTATCAGGCGGCCAGTGAACGGAGGAAATGCTGGGTGTGTTCCAATTCACGCATTATGCGCATAGACCGCAGCGCAGACGCTGCGCGCATGAATAGCGTTCCGTTTCCAGCAGCGCACAGTGATGCCAGAATGAGGACGGGTCCTCTCGAGAATTTCCCCCACCACGCATGCAGAGATGCAAGATGCGAAGAATTCCGACTGCAGCGACCCTTGCGGTGGAGTAAGGAATCTCAGCTCGTGATGTCTCCGCTCTATAGAATAATATTCTTGAGTAGTACATTACACGGGCTTTTTTGGCGGGATACCGTAATAAACATGCGCGAACGTAGAGTAATGACGGTTTTGATACGGTTACTCTACGTTCGCGCATGTTTATTACGGTATCCCGCCAAAAAAGCCCGTGTAATGTACTACTCAAGAATATTATTCTATAGAGCGGAGACATCACGAGCTGAGATTCCTTACTCCACCGCAAGGGTCGCTGCAGTCGGAATTCTTCGCATCTTGCATCTCTGCACGCATGCACACTACGCCGGAGCGGCGATCCGTGAGCTCGGACACGCCACTTCGGCGTAGTGTGCATGCGTGGTGGGGGAAATTCTCGAGAGGACCCGTCCTCATTCTGGCATCACTGGCAGCGCATGAACCGCAGTAACGAAACGGAACGGGTTTCGATGCGTCTGATGCTCGTGAGGTAACGCGGGAATGTTCAAACTTACTTACAAATAGCTATGCAGTTGGATGGATTACGGTTAATTTAATTCGAGACTTCTGGACGGTGGTCGAAGCACGCTTCCTAACTACATCGGTTACTTCGTCCTAAGGATCGGGGACCGCCTCCTAACGAAATTTGATGGCTTTATTGGTTCCTGGATTTTCTCAACCCGAGTTTTTCTATTCTTCTTGAACAGCGATAATTATTGAAAGCGAAGACCATACCATATTTTATGAGTTTTGCAGGACGAACTGCTGCTTACCCAGCGTAATTTGGTAAGCAAATGTGTAATGGAAAAATGAAGTTATTTATTATCCGCGTCCGGGGTAAATTCAAGGTTTTGAAGGCTATTGAATAGAACCGCAGGCTCTCGTACGTCTTTTGGATTAGAGTATAGCTGTAAAGTTAGCATTATAAGAGCACATTCGAAAAACTTAGCAGTAGAAGCCTTTAAGAAATAACAATGTGCGCTACGTATTTGCTTCCTTCCTCATCTTTCGTTTCGACCCTGCCTGAAACCTTCTAGGGATGTGTTGTTCGCTTCGAAATTGAGTCCGTTGTGTTGGTTGCAATTCATACAGCGAGTGCAGAGATGGCAGTACCAATTTCGTAGAATTCCCTAGAATCCTCCAACTTCTAGCGCATAATGCGTGCAGCAAGTGCAGAAAATAAAAGCATGGGCAGTCAATGCGCATAAGTAGTAATACTAGGACAGTTCTAAACCAGGTCCTCTGAGGGGAGCGCGAGGGCGGGGGGAAGTGAGGGCGCGCGGGGGAGCGCGGCGGAGGGAAACATGGGCGCGGGGCCTGCGGGGGGAGGAAGACCGGTTGCGCGCGCACGTGCCGCGGAGTGGGGGAAGCCGCGATGATGGAGGGGATCAGTCCGGGCCGAGCGGCCGTGGAGACCTCTCCAGACCGGACCCACCGTCGGAAATTTTTTCAGAGGAGGAATGACCCCCAAAAATCTCTTTTAAACCCCAACCCGCCCAATAAATTTTTTCAGAGGGACAGGATGACCCCCCCCCCCCAAATATTTTCCCCCAACACAGAGAAATAATAATTTATTAGACAATGTACTTGGAGGAGGGAAAGAGGTAGAGCATTACTTTAAAGCTAAAATTCTAGGGAGGGAAAGAGACAGCGTTACTTGGTGGTACAATCGCGTGCATTCTAAAGATAATTTTTAAAGCATCGCTGCGTCTCGCGCGATCTCGCGTAACTTGAATCCCCCTGGAGCAGCCGTGCAGGGTGATGTCATTATCGCGGCACGAAGAAGGCGTGAATGATACATAATTATGCGGCGTCAGCAGAAATGCTGAATCTTAAAATTAGGTTGCGAGGAGGAAGACGGGTAAATGAAATTGACAAATAATATATGTTTAAAAATATATATTGTTACAAAATATATAGAATAAAACGATAATAATTATAATAGTAAATATAAAAAAAGAAAAAATATATAAAACAATAAAATAAAAACTATTCTAAAAAGGGGGAAGGTGGTAACGGGGGTGATGGGGGCGACAGGGGCGCTGCAGGCGATGCAGGCGATGATGGCGATGATGGCGACTGCGATGGTGAATATGGTTGCGATGGTGACGATGGCTGTGACGGCGTCGATGGCGGCCACCAGGGTACCGTATCGACAGATGATGATGATGGCGAGGATGATGTCGATTGCGATGGGGGCCCCGGAGGCGCCATCACCCAGCCTGGGTGTGATGACGACGGCAACGGCTGCGGCCTGCTCACATCTATCCATTCAGGTGATGAGGACCGCGACCGCTGCAGGGGCCCAATCTGCCTGTATGGCACCCGGGGTTGCCGTAATCGTGCAGCCATCGTCGAACCAACCACCAGTTCCGACCGCGGCCGCATCCGCAAATCTAGGGGTTGTACCACCCGGGATGCATTGTCAGGTATAATCCCAGTCAGGAACTGCTCCAATATCATTATTTGCGCCGCCAACAGTTCATAATTCTGTAACACATACACAAACGCCGATATATCATTGACACATTAAACATAGTAAAATGTACAAAAGCATTTACATACAATTCGAGGCTGCGGAGGCGACGAAGACGGCGGTGATGGTGAGGGTGACGACTGCCAACCAGGTGGTGACGGGGGTGGCGAGTCCTAGAAGATAGAAACCCGTGATACAACATTGACATTGACATTGATTTCACACGATTTAAAAAAGTTAAACGCAATAAATGTTAAAAATATTTTAAAGTACATACCTCAGGGTCGCACTCCGGTGCAATCCGTGTTATTCCCATTTTTTTTTTTTCACAAAATGTTTCACTTGAAAAAAAAACAGACTGTCAGCTGTCAAGCTTGATGAGCAACTGGTCTCGCTGTATCTCCAAGCTCGTGCATCTAAACTCATAACTTGAAATCGAGAAGTGCATAGCTTTGCAAAAAGTAAGATACCTTTGTTCTCCACCTTCATTTTCAATGACTATTCACACATGTCTTCTTTCCCTTCTTCTTTACACTCATCATTCAGCTCGAACGAAATAAACGCCAAATCTTAAAATTAGGTGGCGAGGAGAAAGATGAATAAATAAAATGGGCAAATAATATGTGTTTAAAAAATTTATTTAAAATTAAAAAGAATATAATTTTAACATTTTTTTTCCTACGAGCATCAGCTAGAATATCATTGATGGCGCCTGCCACCAGTTTGCAATCTACATAATATTCGCTATCGCGTATGATTTTAGCAGCATGATGCGCAACGAATGTTTCACAGGTAACATCTTCTTTTTTTTTTTTTTTTTGCTATAGCAAGTTAACAAAAGTTTCAAATTTCATCCGCACATCTCTTACATATTGATGCAGTCGCGCATACATATAATTATGCTGTATCGGTCGAAACTGTATCGGCTGATTTTGTGTGTTAATTCGTTATACGCATGAATCATGGAAAGAGAGGAGAGAAGGAAGACGGATAAATAAAATTGAGACATTATATATGTTTATGATATATATTGTTACAAATAATGTACTAATTGTACAATTTAATATTTGCTGCGAGCAGCGTCAACAATATCATTCATGGCACATGCCAACAGTTCGCAATCGATAAGAGATTCACCATCGAAATATTCGCTGTCACATATAGTTTTAGCGATGTGACACGAATCTAAAGTTTCACCAGCAACATCATGTCGTTGTAACACGGTGACAAAATTTGAAAATTTCGCATGGACAAGATGTGTATAATCGGAAAGCTGTGAATACACATGATCGATACAACGCTCGAGATTAAATAAAAACTTCATAGTTTCTAATTTGAAATATAAAGACTTATTATGTATCGACATCTTCACAATTCGCGAATTATACATTATACAAAATTCTACCAACAATTCGTCAATCCATAGCGGTGCTGATCCAATTAATTGTGCATGTTTTTCGATGTCTGTGCGTTTTTCCATTAGCGTTTTCAATGTTGGAAGATGTAACAACAATTGATTCCCACGATTGTCGCCAAGAACAATTTCCACCAGTGGTATAGATTGTACGCTGATGCCAATTTCCAGATATTTATATGATGCAGGCGTTAGCGCATATCTTCTAACCATGATACGTGATGTGTGATGCGATCTAAGAGTCCGATCATGAAAATTACTGTTTATCAGGAAAACATATAAATAAATAACGATGATATGGTATGAAAAAATTAAAATCTTACATGTTAGATGTGTTCTTCTTACAAGACGATACATCATCTTGCATGATTGGAACGTAATAATTCGCAACACCGGTACTGCACATTTTTTCGAAGCACTGTATGTGTATATGTCGAAAGTCACTGAGAGGTTCCAGAGCGATTGATTGAATAGCGTCCGAGAGACTGGCTTAAATAGAGGTGCAGTTGCTTTCCCCACCACGACATTTTATTTTAAAACTATTAATTTTTTCCATATGTTTCAATCTTAATGTCACAGCATATCACACGATCGCATGTAATTTGAGCCCCATCCTCAAGGATAAAAAATATCGACACGTGTTGAACGTAATATAAAAAATATCGACACGTGTTGAATGTAATATAATACTTTTCGGAACATCGAATCTTAGAATTATGCGGAATCAGCAGAAACTATGCCGGATGATCTTGCGCGCTAATTCGTCATATGTATGAATCATAGAAAGAATTATGCTGTGTCAACAGAAACTAATGCATTTGAGGGAGGAGGTACGCCAAAAAAAAAAAGAATTATGCTGTGTCAACAGAAACTAATGCATTTGAGGGAGGAGGTACGCCAAAAAAGAATGAATTATGCTGTATTAGCAGAAACTAATGCAATTTGAGGGATGGAGTACGCCAAAAGAGTTAGACAGAGATACCAAATCATGATGAGGATATAAATATGTGCTCTAAACTGCACATGGTCTCAAATCGTTGCAACGTGTTGCATAAAAAAAGACGCAGTACATTTACGTTCCATTTATGATCATGGAAGAATTCGCGCAAGTAACCAGTCAATTGTTGGATCAATCTGCACGATTGATTTCCCGGGAAGAGTACCTCGCGTGGGAAGAACGGTGCAACGAGTGCATTGAATCGTTGGAAGAACAGAGTCGCATAAAACGCCCGCGATTATCGATTGGTGTTCGACAATCATTGGTTGCTCGAATCGCGCATCTCGAAGGACTGAGACATTCGTTGCGCGGACGTTTCGTGCGTGAAGGTGCCGGACATTCGAGTACGAGACTTTTATGGCGCGAAATAGACGCTGCGTTCGATAGCCGCGTATTAACTGGTGCCGTGCTAAATTCAAACTACATCGAGCCGCGCAACTTCCTCCAAGATGCAGGGACCATCGTGCTGGAGCATGTGCGGGGTGCTTTGAGGAAACATCAAAACCTGAAAGTGAACACTGTGTTCAACGGTGAATTTGTGGCTGGTGACAAGCATGCTTGTAAAAGCATCAACACCCGAAACTGTGAACTCTTCCGCACATCTGATCTGCAGGAGTGGTACCAACGATGCGTTATCGAACCCACCCTGGCATCGCTGGAAGAGTTCCAGGAACGCGACAGCGGATGGGCATTGACGCGAATCCTCAACATCACCGTCAATGTCAACAAGTACAATCCGCTGCGCGCAGGGTGTCACATCAAGTTGCCGCGGGAATTGATATTGAAGAAAGCCACGATCAGTGTACAATCCCCGGACAATGCGTGTTTCGCGTAGGCAGTGGTCGCCGCTCTCCATCCTGCTGAACAGCATACCGATCGCCCAAGTTCATACTTGCACTATGCTTCCACGCTAAATCTGCAAGGCGTTGAGTTCCCAATGTCTCTGGGACAAATTGGAAAATTTGAACAGCTCAATAGCATCTCCATCAACGTGTACACCTTCGAGGCGGAGAATGGATCGAAGGTGTTTCCGCTGCGTCTCACCAGCAACAAGAGGGATCAGCATGTCAACCTGCTCTACACACCGAATCAAGAGCATGGTGATGTAGGGCACTTTGTACTGATTAAGAACTTATCCCGGCTGGTGAGCGCACAGCTGAGCAGGCACGATGGAAAAAAATTCATCTGTGACCGGTATGTATAGAAAACTTGCGAAATGATGAAATGTCTCGCGAAAATAAATTAAATAAAAAAATTTTTTTTTTTTTTTTTGCAGATGTATGCACTATTTCAGATCTGTCGAGAAGCTAGAGGTACACGCAGTGGACTGCGGCAAGATGAATGATTGCGCCATCGTGCTGCCCAGCGAAGGTAAAAATTTCATCAGTTTCGAGAACCAGTACAGGAAGGAGCGGCTTCCCTTCGTGGTGTATGCAGATCTCGAATGCATCATCGAGAAAACAGAGGACAGCCCCCGAATTGGTGATAGCAAATTACACATGTATCAGCACCATAAAGTTCATAGTATAGCCTATTATATGCCTTGCTCGTATGATACACCGCTATCGACGTATCGATGTCGCCGCGACGCGGATTGTGTTTCATGGTTCGTATACGAACTGAAAAAATTTGCAAACTTCGCCAAACCCATCTTGAACAGTAATGTTCCCATGCTTGATTTAACCAGCGAACAGTTGACGACATTTCACGATGCAACAGACTGTCATATTTGCGAAGAGCCATTCAAGGCTGATGATATACGAGTTCGCGATCATTGCCATCTCTCTGGACGGTTTAGAGGCCCAGCACATTCGGAGTGCAATTTAAATTATAAAAACGCGTTTTACATCCCCATAGTTTTCCACAATTTATCAGGCTATGACTCACATTTCATTATCGAGGAAATAGCTACCGCTTTCGAAGGTCACGTTGATGTATTGCCCATAACCAAAGAAAAGTATATTTCCTTCACAAAAAATGTCGAAGATACGGCTGAATCAGACTCGCGAAATAATATTAAATTACGATTCATCGACTCGTACAAATTTCTCAATACTAGTCTCGACAAATTAGCATCTTTTCTTAGCATAGATCAATTAAAGATTTTACGATCCAAATTTGAAACATTATCCACCGAAGATTTCAATTTATTGACGCGAAAAGGTGTCTTTCCGTACGAATACCTTGATTGCGTGAACAAGCTGCAGGACCCATGCTTACCGCCGCGCGAGTTATTCTACAGTTCGTTAACGGGTGAAACTGTATCCGAGAGCGATTACGCACACGCCGAAACTGTCTGGCAGCGTTTTGGGATTAGAACCTTGGGCGAATACAGCGACTTGTATTTGAAAACTGATGTCTTGTTATTGGCTGATATTTTTGAAAATTTTCGCGAAAGTTGTATCAAAAGTTATGGATTAGATTCGGCGCATTATTATACTCTACCAGGTTTCACATGGGATGCCATGCTAAAACATACCAAAATCACATTCGAATTGCTCACCGACGTCGATATGGTCATGTTTATCGAACGCGGTATACGTGGGGGTTTAAGTCAATGTTCCGGGAGATACGCACATGCCAATAACAAGTACATGTCATCTTACGAAGCATCGGAAGAGTCATCGTACTTGATGTACTTTGATGTGAATAATTTGTATGGGTGGGCAATGTGCCAATCCCTACCATACGCTAAATTTCAATGGGTCGAAGATGCTGTAAATTTTGATGTATCATCAATCGAAGTCGATTCGCTCATGGGGTACATTCTCGAGGTAGATCTGGAATATCCACAACGTCTGCACAACGCTCATGCCGATCTACCGTTCTGCCCGACGCGTGCCAAACCACCTGGCAGCAGACAGGACAAGTTACTCGCGACGGTATATGATAAGCAGCGTTACGTTATCCATTACCGCAACCTGCAGCAGTGCACCCGTCACGGTCTTCGTATTACAAAGATACACCGCGTGCTTCAATTCGTTCAATCTCCTTGGCTCCGCGATTACATCGAACTCAATACACGGTTCAGAACAAGCGCGACAAACGACTTTGAAAAAAATTTGTACAAATTGATGAACAACGCGGTATTTGGCAAAACTATGGAAAATGTACGAAATCATGTGGATGTAAAACTGTTAACACATTGGGAAGGGCGATATGGCGCGGAGGCAATGATCGCGAAACCGAATTTCCACAGCAGAAGTGTTTTTTCGGAAAATTTAATAGCTGTTGAATTGCGAAAACTCGAGGTGAAATTCAACAAACCGATATACGTGGGTATGTGCATTCTGGACATATCAAAAATTTGTTTGTATGAATTTCATCACGAGTACATGTCGCCCGAGCATGGGGAAAATTGTAAAATTCTATACACAGACACAGACAGTCTCATTTACCATATTCGATGCGACGATATCTACGAGACCATGAAACACAATATCGGTAGATTCGACACAAGCGATTATCCTACTGACAATGCATATAATATGCCGCGTGTAAATAAGAAGGTTCCAGGGCTGATGAAGGATGAAAATAACGGTGCGATAATGACTGAATTCATAGGTCTTAGAGCGAAAATGTATGCACTTCGCGTAGACGGCAAAAAAGATATGAAAAAGGCGAAAGGTGTCAAGACCAACGTTGTAGCCAGGACGATAACTTTCGACGACTACGCGCAGTGTTTGCATAGGGAGATCGAAATGGTTCGCAGACAATCATGTATACGGTCTAAATATCATAAAGTGTACACCATTTCGGAATCCAAAATCGCTCTAAGCCCATACGATGACAAGCGGCATATCGTACCCGATTCGACCGACACTCTACCCTGGGGACATTATAATATCCCATTGTAAAATATCATTATAAAATTCCATTGTAAAAAAAAAATCGATGTAAAATAGAAATTGTATTTATTGTATAATATTCTTCACAAATATATGTAAATTATTCTTATAAATAGTGGAATTATTGCATATGTATATCATTGTATATATTAAATGGATTATAAATAGTGGGATTAATGTGTTAAAGTAAAAATTGTTTACACATTTACATATATGTATCATTGTATTTATTGAACCATGTATTATTATTTTTACAATACATTATTTTTATTTATCCATGAATTGTGTGATTTATCAAACCCCAACCACTTGACATATACCTTATCCCCCTTTCTACGCAACACTTTTTCCACTAAATGCACATCAGGATCGGCGACGCGTTGCAGTTCGTGTTCATAGAATCCTCCAGCAACGGGTTTTCCACGGGAATCGATGAGCAGATAGGTTGCAGGATTAGTTGCCTGTACTTTAGCTATTTTGAACACCTCAGTTGTCCAATTCGGCGTATAGCCTTTATCGAAGATGGTTTTAAATTTGCTCACGCGAACAAACTCGCCCAACTTGAATCTCGCTGGAGCAGCGATCTTTATGTTGCTGTATACAGTGGCTAGCAACCTGTCAGCGATCACAGGGGTAACATCGCAAGGACGCATTCTGATGGTTCTATGTTTTCGTGCGTTATACTCTGCAAGTAGACGCGGTAGCGCATCGGTCCATCTATAGGTTCCATTGAGCGTAAACAATTTCCACATATTGTTCTTCAAAGTTCGATTGAAACGTTCTACGACAGAGGCCTTCATCACCGAATACGTCGAATAATGATTAATGTCGTGCTTTGTCAAGAGTTTCTGCACATCAGCGTTGTAAAATTCTTTTCCTTGATCAGTTTGCAAATTTTTTGGATATCGATCTCTAAATATTTTTGTGAACGCTTTAGTCACCTCGGCACCACTTTTAGTTTTGAGCGGTAACGCCCATGCATACTTGCTCAACACATCGATGACGGTGAGTATGTAGTGGTGACCCTGGTTGAATCGCGAGTATGGACGCATTTCTACAATGTCAGCTTGCCACAGATCGTCGTATCCGTGCAATATGACGCGTCTCCGCGGGAAATGTCTTCGAGCTGGAGCATGCAATTCCTCAACGAGTTGTAGCTTCTTGTAGCCATGGTTTTCTTCTTTACTCTTGGATTTAGATAATGGCTGCATGTTTGATCGCAGAGGTGTATTGGACATGAATGATGCGATAATTATCGTGTACATGTATTATGTCCTTCCCATCGGTCTGAGGAAATTCTGGACAAGTTCAACCGTCTCGCATGATTCACCTTCACAGTGCTGCCGTGGGATAGAATTCAACGCCTGTGATATCTTTTGAACGCTGTTTTGCAACGTCAGCATATCCCTTTGAAACATGACCAGCTTCCTCTCTAATTCTTCCTGCTGCTCTCTCAAAAGTTTAATGCTCTTTTCCACGTATAGTTTATTGGCGGCATCGGTGTCAGCCACCGGCTGAGCTACGCGTCGTATCTTGCGTGATTTCGCATCAAAGTCGACACCAGCCACGCAAAGGGTGTTATCTCGCATGTAATTTCGAAGCAAACCGCTCCATTTGTAATAGTCCATTGTAGCTGCTCCACTCTTCTCGAGCGACACCCCAAATTTGTTGATCGACATCTCGATGCATACAGCGCACATCATCGGCGCGCGGTTTAATTTATAATGAGGCCTACCTCGCGGAGTTCCTCGATAATCGATAGAATTTCAGGATCGTGAGAGTTGTTACCCGCCTGACGCGACGCTTCAAGCAAACGCATTCGATCCACCAGCTCGTTGGGATCGTCCCAGTGCACATAATCAATCTTGTTATCGTTTACCACCATGGCTCGCGGTACCGTTAGACCTTTCCCAGCCCTACTAGCCGATGCGCGAGGGAGTAGCGGTGCAATTACATATTTGTACTTGTGTCCCTTGTTGCCTAATATAGGATTGTGAGCGGCATGGTCGCGTCTGTGGGCATTCGTCGTCAGCAGTATACTTTTGTATTTTTGTTTATCGGCATCGGTGTATACTGCATCATCGGGAATTCTCTTGAAAATCAGTTCGTAAAGACCGGGTGTTCCTCTGTATTTTACACCATCTATGATTATATTATCATCCTTGTCTATATCGAAAGCCTTATCCCCAAGCATCGTTCCACTATTGCTAAAGTATACACCATACACATAGTCCATTGTTGTATCCCTATCACCACTTAGGATTGCGCTCATGTATTTTTGCCCCAGCGGGCCGAAATGACTGCGAAACGTTTCTTGTCCCTCGGATGTTTGGAATTGCTGTCTAATAGATGTTACAAACGACTCATTGGGACTAGTTTCGAAAACGTCATCAATGGCTGAGAACGATTGTACATTGGGTAATGTACTTATTGGTGTGAGAGGAGCCAGAGAATCGTTTGATCCGACATTCTGCCGGTTTCGCTTCGCTTGAACTGGTGTTGAGGTTATGGGTGAATATTCCGCCGACATGTGTTGTTTCCTCTTTCTGTTGCGTGATATGTTCTGTTTCGGATGGATTTTTGTTTTAGGCGTTAATGTTTCATTCCCTTCAACATCTGTGCTCATCAGCGGCGATGCGTCAGCTTCTGCCGCTGCGGTATTTTCCGCAATATGTTTTAGTGGTTCGATGACAGGTTTAAAGTATTTCTCCAACGCGATATCTTCCTCCATCTTGCCAGTCTTCAAAGCCTGATGTTTCCGGCGAATGGCTTCGCTGGTTTTTGCAATTTCCTTCACTATTCTCTCGCGATCCTTAATCTCCAGACTATCGATATCGATCATCGCTGTACCGTAGACGTTGCTTTCCCACCGACGTGTTGACGACAATTGACCATCTCACGGTACGGCAAACTCGTTAAATCCCTTTCTATAACGTCCATTGGACATTGCGCTATCCTTGTCTATCACCACGAAACCATACTCCCGTTGCCAACAATTATGACACAAAGCGCAGAAATCCTCGTAAGGCATATCAGTGTTTACATGATCGTTGTACACATGTTTCAAGTTGGTACCATCCTGCTTAAACAGAATCAAAAGATTGGCATTGTCGCGTATAAGATGTTTGGGAATCTTTGCATACGTCTGACAGAGATAGAAGCAGTCAACGTTAGAGTGGCGCCCCATTGCAAAGTACTCTCGTATCGTATCTTGCTTGTCACATGCCACGTCATCAAAGATAAAAATTGAATTCGGAAGCGATTCGCTCGGTGGGATGACGTCACTGTTATTCGAATATGTAAAGTAGCCAATTTCATCTATCGGCGTCAATAAATTCTCCAAGTACTGATATTTCGGCTGTTGCAACGACTTGGAATACACGTACACGTTCTCGAAGCGGACACCGTGAGGACTTTCCAACAAGCTGACCAACACGTTGGTCTTTCCACAATTTGATGGACCACAAATGACGCAGCGGATAGTGTTTGGTAGCATGCTACCATGTCTGCGTTTTGTTTTCGAAGACATCACTCGCGATTTATTGTCAAAATTTGTCACGCGTATCGTTACAGGTTGTCGCACGAATCGCATCCTCCCCGCGAACCGTGAAAAATGATTTTGATACGTCGAGGCGGTGATGCGCCCTATTTATAGGTCCGCGCCGAAACACCACAGCTCAGTATTCAAAATGCTACTGATCCTGTCGGATAATTACGATATTCGAGACCTAACCTCTGAGCAGTTGAAATATATACCAAAAATTATTCTACTGCGAGAGTTTGATAGGCATATTGATCAGTTGTGGGACAGACTCCCCGAGCATATAAAAGTCGATTCTGAGGTTCAGCAGTATCGCCGGTGCTTGGAACATTATAATCGCTCTTGGCAGCGAACGCATATCGACGGTCCAGCACCATTGATTAAAAACTGTAGCGAATGTCACCGACGAGAGTAAAGAAAGGTTGTGGTTTGTTAAATCGGGCGATAAACGCGCTACCCATCGAATTACACATCCCAGGATACCAGTTTTGCGGTCCAGGAACTCATCTGACAAAACGATTGGCTAGAGGGGATCGAGGTATCAATCCGTTGGACGCAGCGTGTCGCGAACACGATATTGCATATTCGCGTAGCAACGACCTCGGCGAAAGGCACGCGGCAGATAACGTTCTCGCTGACAAAGCGCGAAAACGAATCGTTGCGCGAGACTCGACTCTGGGTGAAAGAGGTGCCGCTACGGTTGTTTGGGCCGCTATGAAGGCCAAGACGAAGATCGGAATGGGGATGAAAACAAAAAACCGCAAAAGGACTCCAAAGAGAGCATCACAAAAGCGGATTCTTCCGGTGGCAAAACGCGGTGGTATATTACCACTTCTCCCGCTGTTGGGTGTTCTCGGATCATTGGCTGGTGGAGCGGCGGGCATTGCCAAGGCGGTGAACGATAATAAGGCGGCGCAACGTCAGCTGCAGGAAATACAACGCCATAATCGCTCCATGGAAGGACGCGGACTTTATCTCGCGCCATACAAGCGCGGACAAGGAATATCCAAACGAAAAAAAAAAACGTCGAAAAGAAAATAAAAATGCCTGCGGGCGTAACTACCGATATGCAATTGGAGGAGTTGGCAAAACGTATGCATATTCCATTCTTTAGAGGTGTTTTTATGCGTAACGCGTTACCAGCTGGAGGAGTACGTCGAAACGAGAGTGGTATCGTAAACTTGGACGATGTCGAGGGGTCGGGGACTCATTGGGTGGCATATGCGAAGAGAGGGTGTCGAGCTATATATTTCGACAGCTTTGGGAATCTTCGACCACCTATGGAATTGGTAAAATATCTGGATAAGGATGATGTGAAAATTGAATACAATCGAACGTCTTATCAGAAGTACGATCAGAGCAATTGTGGACAACTATGTCTACGCTTTCTACAAACGATCGGCGTCAAATTTAAGGATTGATTTCTCACCACTCTGATTCAGTACTAGTCGAACAGTTCGAGCAGAATATGTCGTTAACATTCACTCTAACCGGCAAGAGTAGCACTCTCGCGGTGAGCTACTTTCCACCCATAGATTTGAGCGATGATGATTACGAGCTTGGTCTAACAACCTTTGAAACATATCACACAATACCGAACATCGACTCGAGCAACGATAAATTCTACTTCATCGTAAACAACAGTGTTGACACCACTCATGAATACATTACGATTCCCCACGGCTCCTACGAACTAGATGCCATTGCCAAGTACTTGAAGCAGCGATTACTCGAGCGGTATCCTAAAAATCTTGGTGGTACCGATGACAGCAACGATGACGGTGACAACGATGCGTATCCTATAGTGTTGCGTCCCAATAACAATACCATGAAAAGCGAGCTGTACTGTCGGTTCACCGTAGACTTTACAAAGCCCAACAACATTGGATCGCTACTGGGATTCTCAACGAATCGGGTATTAGCACCAGAACGATGGCACCAATCGGACGATCCAATTAATATCATGAACGTGAACATTATTCGCATAGAATGTAGCGTGACCGCTGGTGCGTACAACAATGGGAGGCGTGTACATACGATACATGAATTTTCTCCGAGAGTTCCACCAGGATATAAGATATCGGAAACGCCCGCACAGATCATTTACCTTCCAATCACCGCACGGGTCGTTACGGATCTGACGATACGCGTTGTGGATCAAGACGGACGGTTGCTCGATTTTCGAGGTGAAGAGATTACAATCAGACTGCACGTGCGAAGACGACGACGATAATACGGGTGGTGCGAAAGAAATGCTTGTATTGAACGACTCCAGAAACCTGTTTCTTCCAAGTGAAATTGTTTACAACACCAACAACTGCAACAGCTCTGATCACGCTAAAAAGAAGAGGCTTAGTGCTGCGAACATTGCATTTTTGAAATCTTTGGGATTCATTGTGCGCATTTAAGTTGGGGGGAACAAATGGATGATATTCTAAGCATTGGAGGGAAGCCGACGTTTGATGAACGCATCGTCAAGCTTGAGACCCACACATACAACCCATACGTTAACACGACGTTTGGATACAGCGATGAAATAAGAATACCGATACAGCAGCAGGATTTATACACATTACCGTGCGAAAGTTTCCTCTATGTGGAAGGGAAATTGAAGATAAATAAGGCAAATGATGCGTTAACGGTGATGTTGGGAAATAATTGTATGGCGTTCTTATTCGATGAGATTCGATACGAGCTGAACGGCGTGGAGATTGATCGCAACAGAAACGTTGGAATAACTAGCACGCTTAAAAACTATGTATCGCTGACATCTGACGAAGACAAAAATATGGAGAATGCCGGATGGGGCTTGAAACGACGCGATGGGCTAATAGTGAAAAATCATTTCAATTTTTGCATCCCACTCAAATATTTGCTGGGGTTTTGCGAGGACTACAAACACATGATTATTAATGCGCGTCACGAATTGATTTTAATACGATCGCGCAACGACAACAATGCTCTGATAGGATCACCGATGTTGGAACCAGAAATTGAATTACTTAAACTACAATGGCGGATGCCTCATGTGACGCTGAACGACATTAATAAGCTATCGTTGCTACGTACTTTGGAAAGTGGACAAAACCTAAGCATTTGTTTTCAATCGTGGGATCTGTACGAGTATCCTCTGTTACAAAGCACGACCAAGCATTCGTGGGCCGTGAAGGCATCTGCACAGCTGGAAAAGCCGCGATGCGTGATCCTTGCTCTACAGACTGGTCGAAGGAATGTGATGAGCGAAGACGTTACTAAGTTCAATAACTGTAAATTGACCAATGTAAAAGTTTTTCTCAACTCGGAATTTTACCCATACGATGACATGAACTTGGACTTTGACAAGAATAAGCATGCCATCTTGTATCACATGTATACACAATTCGGTAAATCATATTATGGGCATAGTTGCAACGAGGCATTATTCACTGTGGCTGAATTTTTACAATTTGGACCCATCGTGGTGATCGATTGCTCGCGACAAAATGAGTCGATCAAGAATGGTACCGTGGATGTGCGCATAGAATTCGAGTGTAAAGAGAATGTGCCGGCAAATACTACAGCCTACTGTCTGATTTTGCACGATCGGGTGGTTGAGTACAATCCACTGACTAACGTGGTGCGCAAAATGAATTAAATTGCTACTTGCCCGCCCTCTCATGTGTCAAATTTGCACAAAATGTAATCGTGAAAATTGAGATGCTTTACGAGAAAAACTGCATTCTCTCGCCTGTCTTGAAAGCGAGTGGACCTCTAAATTGTACCGATAATGGCTGTACCAACATTCGTTGACCTGCAAGGATTCATCGTCGATGGAAGATTTGTCGCGAAGGAAGTAGCTGTCCTACGCAAGGGGACAATTCTCTCGCACTATATTTTTGGGAGTCCTATGCCACAATTTCTTCTTATGAAATCCGACAAATCAAGCATTCGGTGGTTGGTGGCAAAACATCACGGACTACGGTGGGACGATGGTGACGTTCCGTACAGTATGGCTAAACGGCTAATTACGAAAGCTGTAGCTGATGCGATCGACGAAGAAGATGACACATCCCATATAGTATACGTTAAAGGGCTGCAGAAACGCGACTGGCTTGCGGAGTTCCTCGATGAAAATACGAGGGCGGCCGTGATCATCGAGACGCTGGACATTGAATACGAGGATATCAAATCCCTAAATAAGCTAAATGTCGTTAATACTCTGCGTTGTGGCAGACACGCAAAGCACTGTGCCATGCAAAATGTATTTAAAATATTCAACTGGTGGTCTAAACGCCAGAGAGAAATGCTTAAATAAAATATAATCAATTTTAATACATAAATGTTTTTTTTCTTCACATTCCCCCAACCTCCTGCATGTACGCTAGATTAAGACGATAGTTGTAATTATTATGTAGAAACCGTTCGATACCCCCTTCGATACCCGTTCAATACACGTTCAGAGGGATACGTTAGACATTGAACGTGGTATGATAGACGTTGAAAGTGGTGTGATAGACGTTGAAAGTGGTGTGATAGACGTTTGATACACGTTTAGAGTGGTATGTTAGACGTTGAAAGTGGTACGTTTGGTGTTTGATACACGTTCAGAGTGGTATGTTAGACGTTGAAAGTGGTACGTTTGGCGTTTGATACACGTTCAGAGTGGTATGTTAGACGTTGAAAGTGGTATGATAGACGTTTGATACACGTTCGATACTCGATCAAAGTGATATGGTCTAGTTGAATCATGTGTCAAAGAAGAAAGGAAAGAAGACGAATGTGAAGAAGGAGAGGATAGCCAGTGGATAATTCGGAGAAGATGCATAGAAGGAGAGTATGGTCAGCGTAAATGCATGTGACCTGTGATGACGATGGTGAAGAACAAAGACATCTTACTTTTGCAAAGCTATGCACTTCTCGATTTCGTGATAGGAGGGTTTTTGCATGCGAGGACCTGGAGATGCATCGAGACCAGATGCTCATCAAACTGTCACAGCGACAAGACGTGCAGTCACATTATCTGTTTTTTTTTTTTAAAGTGAAATTTTGAACAAAATGGGATTAACGCGAATCGCTCCGGAGTGTGACCCCGAGGTATGTACATAACAATATTTTTAACATTTATCGCGTTCAACTGTTGAAATTGTGTTACATTAAAATCAGGCGGTTGTGTCAATTGGTTATATCGTGGGTTTTTATATTCTAGCGTTCACCACCGCTGTCGCCCCAGTGGTCGGCGGATTGGGATTCGCCGCCGGCGTCGCCGCCACCCTCACCGTCATCACCGCCCTCGCCGCCATTGTCGCCATCGCCACCTCCACAAGTATGTAGTGCATTGTTTTTTTTTTTGTTTTCTATGTTTAATATGTTTAATGTGTCAGTGTTATATCATCGTTTGTGTCTGTGTTCTAGGGTATGCCACTCCAAGATTTGCGCGATTGGCTGGCGAACCTGGAGTATGTAGCGCTCCAGGTTGCACCCCTCGGGGTGTACATGCAGCGGTCGGGGCCGGTCATCGGCCGAGTGGTTGACACGAGGGTGTCGCGGCGGACGCCGCGGCGGGCCCCATATTGGGTGCCACGGCCACTGTCACCAGCACCTCCATCATCATCATCATCATCGTCATCATCATTCTCATCACCTCAGTCGCCCCCATCATCGCCCCCATCATCGCCCCCATCATCGCCACCGCACCCTTTTTAGTATAGTTTTTATATTTTATATTTATATTTTTATTCGTCTTTTTTCGTCTTTTTTCGTTTCTTTTATATTTATATTTTTTTTATATTTATTATATTTATATATTCTATTTTATATTAAATTTTATATTTTTTATATTCTATTTTTCTTTTATATTTCTATTTTTGTATTTATATTTATATTCTTTTTTATATTCCTTTTTTATTCTATTTTTATATATTCATTTTGTAACAATATATATTTAAACATATATTCTGTCTCGATTTTATTCACCAGTCTTCCTCCTCGCCACCTAATTTTAAGATTTGCTAACGTTGCATAATTCTATTTCGTTCTTCGCGCTGTCAAATGACATCACCCTGCACAGCTGCTTCGGGGGGGATTCAAGTTACGCGAGATCGCGCGAGACGCAGCGACGCTTTAAAAATTATCTTTAGAATGCACGCGATTGTACCACCAAGTAACGCTGTCTCTTTCCCTCCCTAGAATTTTAGCTTTAAAGTAATGCTCTACCTCTTTCCCTCCTCCAAGTACATTGTCTAATAAATTATTATTTCTCTGTGTTGGGGGAAAATATTTGGGGGGGGGGTCATCCTGTCCTTCTGAAAAAATTTGTGGGGCGGGTTGGGGTTTAAAAGAGATTTTTGGGGGTCATTCCTCCTCTGAAAAAATTTCCGACGGTGGGTCCGGTCTGGAGAGGTCTCCACGGCCGCTCGGCCCGGACTGATCCCCTCCATCATCGCGGCTTCCCCCACTCCGCGGCACGTGCGCGCGCAACCGGTCTTCCTCCCCCCGCAGGCCCCGCGCCCATGTTTCCCTCCGCCGCGCTACCCCGCGCGCCCTCACTTCCCCCCGCCCCCGCGCTCCCCTCAGAGGACCTGGTTTAGAACTGTCCTAGTATTACTACTCGCATATTACGCGCATGCGTATTTATCGCTTTACGTGTGCTTCTGTATTTCGAATTCGAATACTGCAAACCAGGGAAAGTAGGGTACTTCCGGCTATATAAGAAAGAAACGCTATAAAATTTGAGCAACTTACACATTTGCTAGTTTTTTTATATGAATTGATAGTTTGAAGTGTCTAATTTTTATTAGTATGACCGAGAAAGCATAAATTTCCGTTGTAAAAAAGTCGGAAGCAATATAAAAAAATGTTCATTTGATTATTTTTTTGTTTTAAAATGAATTACCACATGAATCACAAATGTATTCTTCAGGGGTATTCCATCCTGAACATTTTTCATGTGCCCATGGACCACATGCTCGATTCAAAATTTACTTTTTTCGTCCTCAGTTTCCTTTTACCTCTATTTTGGGTTTTTATGTGGAAGCGTGTAAATAAATATTCCTGGCTTCATTCTGCCTTATTCGTAATTGTTTTATGTCTGTTGCATTTAAGCCAGAAAAAAGTAATGTTAAAAGCTGGGTACCATTACCCTTCAATTTGGGGCAGTCTTACCTCACAACACATGTTGAAATAGTTGAAGCAATACACTGCATTGAATTTTCATATCACCAAACGCCAAATGTGAGTTTGAAAGTATGTATAAACATTTCTCCATTTAATGAGAATAATATAAATAATTTATATTTATTCCAGGTACTAATTTGCCTTACTTAAATTTTTTTCAAAAATATGTAAAATACTTACTTATTAATATATCGTTAATTAATTACAGCTAATAATAATAATACATTGCTTCCTGCAACTTTCCGAGAAGTATTATTTTGGCCTGATGAAAAGGGAGAAAATTCCAGCCGTCGCGACTTCTGATACATGGAGAGAATATCAGAAGCGAAAAATGGAGATGAAAAAAGAAAAAGAGGAACAAATAGAAGAAAGAAAGAAAGAAAATGGGACTTGAAAAAGTAAAAATTAAGAAAGAAAAAGATGAGGAGAAAATTAAAGTAAAAAAACTGAAAGATTTGGTATTGGTAATTTGAAAATTATTTTCGTTACAGATTTTGTTATATTTTGTATTTTTGTAAATAAAAGACATTTTAAAACTTTAAATACTTTTGTTTATATCTGTCATCCAAAATATAATTATTAGACATTTCAATTGGAAGCTGAATCGCACGTAGATATGTAAGCAGAAAATAGACAATTTTCGCTGAGCAGAAATAGACATTTTATACTTCATATTAAATTGTTTTTAAAAATACTTCTTGTTTATTGTTGCATAAATAAATAATAAAAATCGATTTTTACAATAGCAAAACTCTTACATGATTAGAAATAGGGACATTGACCTTATACCCGATTCCTTAAAGATACCGTTGCGGCGTAACAATGATATTTTGGAATGAAGTTAAGTTATAAAATATTCACAAATGTAGCGTAAAAGAACGAAATATCCAATAAACATTTATTGTCATGTAGCATATCTATAGGTTATATTTTCTTTCCTTTTGAGGAGGGGACCACATAATTTTGACGCGCGTTACGAAGAGTAGCCCGTTTCATTTTTTTCTTACGGATAACTGCATATAGAAAAAATGAAACGTGCTACTTTTCGTAACGCGCGTCGATTTGGGGCGGTATTCACAGTCGCGTCTTGAGCAAATGCTTGAGATCATCTTCTAGAAGACGATCTTGTTTGCCTAAGGACATCAGGTATTCATAGTCGTTGCTCAAGATGATCTTAAGCATTTGCTTGAAATAAGCGATTTCTTGGCTCGACGGTGGCGCCGTTTCCTTTCCCATCGTGACGTTATGAGCTCGACGTTCCCCCACCGCTAATTCCTCAGAGATCATAGCATTTCCTCCGTTCACTGGGAATTAGCGGTGGGGGAACGTCGAGCTCATCCATGGACATAGGAATATAGGGACGTAGGAATAGTTGCGACTTTAGGCGAGGGGAGTGATATGCATTTCAGGGGGGGGAAAGCACCTACATCTGCCTGGATTTGATTGGTTGTATTCTACGCATGCTCCGTACCGCTCATTATGAACAAGTGTTTGCTACAGATTAGTACATACAGACGTCTAATTATAAGTATGTACTAACGGAGTGATTATCCACGAATATAAATTGTAAAAATAATGATAATTGAAGAGAAATATGCATCTATAATTATTAAAATATATGAGGTGAATTGGAGCAGAGACACTGACGTAACATTTATTTATTGTTCGAAATAACAGAAACCAAATTACGATAAAATTAATGATAATTAATATTACATTAATAGCACTGAACCATTGTTCTTAATGATTTTTTCTTTAACACACTACTACTTTTCTTTAACACGCTACTGCATACACTGCGAGGAACGCTTCAAATATGGCTGCCACTATCCAAGCTTGCGATGCCGGCGACGCGACAAACGTTCATCATTACACATCACTGCGCTTGTGCGAAGCAGCAGCCAATAGAAAGAAGGCGTATGTTACCTCGTCGCCCCTCCCGGAAAGAGATCACACCCCGCAAGTATTCCTACGTCCCTATATTCCTATGTCCATGAGCTCATCAATGCGAAGATGGGAAAGGAAACGGCGCTACCGTCGAGCCAAGCCGAGGCAGGCCCAGGCAGGCCAATCAGAGTCGTCGCGGACTCGGTTGTCGACGCTGGCAAGTAAGGCCGCAGCCAACCAACATCGACAACCGAGTCTGCAACGACTCTGGTTGGCCTGGCTTGGCTTGGCTTGACTCGACGGTGGTGCCGTTTCGTTTCCAATCTTGGCGTTCATTGGCTCGACGTTCTTCCCCCACCGCTAATTCCTCAGGGGATCATAGCATTTGCTCCGTTCACTGACAGGCCGTCAGGCCCTTTCCCGTGGACACTTGTCAAAACGCGCCCACGCCAGTCTACACTGAATCACTTAAGTGCATCCTCCAGACTGGCAACTAGGCGTCTTTTAACGCCCATTTTAGTTCACTTCATTCGCCGCATTGAATAAATGTTTAATAAAACATTTTTTACGTAATAAATACGCAATTTTGTTGCTATAAATGGTTAAGGTTGCATGATTAATCAGACTTAATATCTCAGGAATGAAAGAAATTTATACTTGCCTGCATATATCTTTATTGCTCTGTAAGTAGATAGGTGTGCTATAAGTGTTCATCAATAAATAAACAAATAGATATTCGATATGATTATGTAGCATTCCCTAAGTTTAATTGTGAGATATTGGAATAGTGAGAACCCGAGTCTGCACCACTCGGTGTTAACAACAGTTCACTCTAAACAGTACATTTACTACAATTTGCAGCTGTAAAAGTACGTGAGAGTGTGTAATAAAAACTAAGCGTACAAAGGTAAAACTGTTTGAAATGGCATCTGCCAACGAAGATGCAAACGATGATTATTATTTGGAATTGTCCGCAAATCCGATCAAATTTGAGTCGGTCAGTTGCCTCACTAATGTCTTCTTCGACAACTCCAAGCAACAGGTTAGTAATTGATACACACTCGTATCTGAAAAATTAATCTCTGTAGATTTTAATTATTTATATAGATGTTGCTTCAATCTAGGTATTTGCTGTTCGATCGGGGGGTGTCGCGGGTGTGCTAGTTAAAGGTCCTAATCAAAACATAAGCTTTCAAATGGAGGACAAGGGTCCTGTGATTTCCATCAAATTCTCTCCCGATATGAATATACTAGCGATACAACGTACCAACACGTCTGTCGAATTTGTTAACTATTCTCCTGATATTGGATTGGATAATATTGAATACTCGCAACCATGTAAAGGAAAAAATGCCACTATATTACAATTTGTTTGGACACATGGAAATGATATATTACTCGTTACCGATTACGGAGTCGAGCTATGTCAAGTGCGTGTTTAAATCATTACTTTCTTAACGGCATAGCTTGCATGAAATCTACTAAATACCTGGTTTCATTGTTTCAGGTAAATCCAGAGAAGAGAAGCGTCAGAGCTCTGAAATGTTTAACCTTAGCTATACATTGGTTCGTGTATTGCCCTCAAAGTCATTTGGTATTACTGTCGTCAGGGACGCTAGGGAATCAAATGCAGGCATTACAAGTGACGCCAGGGAATCTTCACAAACTAACAAAGTTTGAAAGTAAGCCTGAAAGTTTAGCAGTTGTCGCTTGGCTTGTTATTACACAGATCAGTTACCAATGAAATTGCTTCAGTGGAACCTGGTCCAACGAAATCTGGCAAACTTGCAGTTTCCGAGGGAGATGTAGCTTTAGCAGTTCTGTATGGAACTCCATGTATCATCTTGCTACGCCATCAATCAGGTGCCAGCCGTTCGACAGGAACTGCCTGTATACATGTGTATACCGTCCATAAGTATGCCTCTAGCTGTACTAGTCAATGCAATGCTTCTACAGCTCCCTGTACACGTATACGTGTCTTTTGAATAGGATGACAACGATCAAGAAAAGCCACATTCTGAAGCTGAATGTCAGTGGTAGATTTGCCATTAACGTGGTGGATAATCTGATTATCGTTCATCACCAAGCATCGAAAGTAGGTAAAGAAATGAGATTGCACGCTGCAACCTACTACTTACTTTCCTTTTCACCATCATATTTCAGACCTCGATGATCTTTGACATCATGTTACCGGGCGTGAGTGACGGGACAGTAATGCATCATACCAATGTGACAACAGCAAAACCGATCAAACCGTACAGTTTAAAGGTACCAGGTGCAAGTTTGTCAGAGCACACGTATCAACCTTGCCAACTATGTATCCTTTATATTTATGGTTTTTGGAAAGAACGATTAACTTTACCTTAACTTTTCCTTATACACATATCTTGACTCGACATTCCATAGATTCGCCAAATTGGGTTGTTTTTCAGCCAAACATAGTGATAGATGTAAAGTTGGGTTGCCTATGGTAGGTAGGTCCATGAAAACCTTGGAAATCGTACGCATGGAAATTCGGGAAGGCAGAAAAAAGTTGACCAAATAAAATTTGTGGATTAGGTACGTTGAACTAAAGTTGGAAGCTTTGGTGAAACTGATCATGGATAAAGTGCTGTTAGTCGAGTTTCTAATGCAACGCTCGAACGCCAAGCACGTTCTAATAGAGGTGTTGCAAAGCTTTATGATGCAGTTGCCTGTTAGTTTAATGAACATGCCAACCATATTCGACAGACTGAATTCGGTGTACAGAAATCACCTGGAGAATGAAATACAAACTCAGGTGATTAATCGAGTGTACCTCTGTTCCTTTCTTATATTTGTCGGTTGACTTGGAAAAATGTTCTTTTCGTCATTCAGATGGGGACCCCTTCACAGAACACCGTAAAGAATATCGGCGCGGCAACGGAGAACAGTTACAAATACAAGTTGCTACTCGATCAAAGCGAGATGTACAATTACGTATTATCCAAATTCTCCGAGAACACCATCGAGCCGAAGATGATCGTATGGGTTCTCCTGGAGTATATCAGGTATCTCTCGACTACGGCTGACAATCAGATCAATTCGTGAAACATTATTGTTGAGGAAGGTATTAATTATCTTAGGTCATTAGCGGAGCATGAAATACCCGTGCAACATTACTTGCACGAATTAATCATCACGACATTGGTACAGCGTAAAGCGTATTATCAGCTTCATCAATTGCTACAGTACCACGTGGTGACGGATTCGAAACCTCTGGCGTGTCTGTTACTTTCTCTGGAAAACCTCTATCCAGCTGCGCATCAGCTCGCCTTAGATATGCTGAAACGATTGGGAAACGCTCATGAGGAGATCATCGAGGTCCTCCTATCGAAAGGGCATATTCTGCCAGCCTTACGGTAAATGCTTGCAAACAGATATGATATGTACAGGGTCATCCGTTAAAACTGCAACCTACGCGCGCGCGAACAGTCGAAAATGGCAACACCGCCTCACGGACGCATTCCACTACAACCATGCACCGGCCCAGCGTTCGGAGGGTTACCAGTGACCCCTGGGTAGTAGTGATGCCCGAGTTATGAAAATTTTAGGATGGTCTCTTGCAAATTAACCGGCCCAGGTAAACGAGCCGCGCTCTCCGCTTTTATGATCGGTTTACCACTCGCACCCCGGATTACTGCAATGAGGTTTGAAAACAATGTCAACTGGTCTCGTACCCGTCTTAATTTAAAAAATTTTGGGTACGACAGGGTTACTTCTTACTACATATAAAGATAAAATTATAAAAAAGAAATCAGAACAATAGATTCTGGGGTTTGTGCAGAACTAACATATAATTGAATAAAAATTTAATTTCTCAATTTATGAAAGTAATGACACGGAAACAACTAGGCTATTGTTTATCAACATCGTGACTTTTAAAAAGAGCATTAAATACAGTATTAAATAAAAAATTTGCAAAAGCTTTTCACAACAATTATGGTTAAAAAATTGATAAATGAAAAATTAAGTAAACGTAAAATATTTTAAATTATCCATCATTAAGAGGGAATAATTTTTCCTCATTTTTCAGCGCAAATTGCATTCCGATATCTTTTATAGTTCAAAAGTTATACGAAAATGTCCCCAAATTCTTCAACCCCGGCCACGAAATTTCCAACACCTCCTTGTGATGTTAATTTGAAAGAGCCCATCCTAAAATTTTCAAACCTCGAGCTTTACCGCTGTCCAGCGGTCGCTGGAAACCCTCCGAACGCTGGGCCGGTGCATGGTTGTAGTGGTATCCGTCCGTGAGGCGGTGTTGCCATTTTCGTCTGTTCGCGCGCGCGTAGGTTGCAGTTTTAACGGATGACCCTGTAGGTGTAAATGGTGTTGATCCACCTCTAAATATACATATCGTACGTTCATGTTTTCAGATACGTCCGTTCCGTCGGGATGATGGATCAAGTATCCGCCAGGAAATTCCTAGAAGCTGCAAAAGCAGCCGAGGATTCAACGTTGTTCCATTCGGTGTTCCGGTTCTTCGAGCAACGTAATCTACGGCTGCACAACACAACGGCGTTCACGAAAGGGGAGCACTGTCAGCTCTACGTTCAACATTTCAAATCTTTATTCCACGGAACAGACAATGGATGTAATTCGGATACAAATTCCAACGTAACTACGATCTCGACCTGAGGCTTTTCGTCGTCTCTCGTTTACCACGCGAGAGTGCAACCGGATTTTATCGTAACGCGAGACAGCGACAAACAATTTGTAAATGTCGATAATACGCTTAGAATTTATAATACAGAACAAGCATAACGAGCACCAAACGCCTTTAAATGCATTTCCTCTTTTCCCTGGTGGAGTAGCTTCTCGAGTGCCTTCTTATCCGATCTTATCCAATCTTATTCATCTATTTACATTGAATTGCGCATGGTGAATAGAATTCACGGAGCTCGGCGGAATTCGAGACGCAGTCTTCTTTCACTGAAACGACTCGCTAATACCAAACGCGATATTCTACTTACAGACAATTAACTACTGGCTTAAAACAGGAAGAAAAAAGATGTAAATTTTCAGTAATAAAAATATCTTTTTTCTTTGTCTAATACGTCCCCGGAATCGCTGAAGAACCGTACGCTATTCTTATAGGTATAGGGAATAGACGATTACTTGGTGCTTATAGTTTAGACAAACAGTCACAAAATACGTAGTCGATAAAATTGGTCTGGTAAATATAATATATATATGTACATATATATCATTTGCTAGCGACACTTCTCGCCGATCGAATCTCCAGCAACATGGAATCAATTTAAAGAATTAAGCTCGGCACGAGGGGATTTGTTTGATTGAAAAAATTGTTCGGAACCCACAGAAACTGAGCGGTGGGTGGGTGGTGGTTATTGCGCAATATGTAACAGCTCGGCTATACCAATACTCGTTTGCAATTTACTTTTTGTTTAAATTATAGGACGCTTTGTTTCTCGCTTTCTACGCAATTCCATCGATCTCGGTGTCAGTAACGGTCGGTAACCGTAACGCGAGACGTCGCGTCCATTGTCGAAACGAAACTTTCATTCGCTCGATGGGACAGTGCTATGCGTAGAAGAGGACGGACAGACTGCTTGTTGACACGTTCGTTCTATCTTGCATCTTTATCAACAAGACTGAATGGACTTTGACAGCCCCCTTGAAGATGTTCGCATGTTCAAGGAGGAGTACCATTCGCAAAAGCTCAAGTTCGGGGCACGGGTAGAAAAGAGGAAACTTCATGAATCCTTGGTGTACCTACGTTGGGAAGCAACGCGACTATGCAAGGACAAACGCGGGAAGCTTCAGGAAGCTTGTTGATCCCGCCGCGTCGCGTCGCGTCGATGGGGACGTGAAGGGGAAGACTGAAGAGGAAGGGATTATCAAAAGTACATATTCCTTCGCTACGAATAAATAGTGGATAGCAGACACATAAATATACATCGATAGATCCAAGTCGGTTTCGTTAAAATTTCGCCTACTGCAAGTTGCGATTATGTGCGAAACCGCGACCGTTTGCTACGTTGAATAGCCCACCTCTTTCTTTCAATCGCTAGGGATGTATACACTATACAGGGAAGATTCTGAATATTCGACACACCTAAGTAGGTATAGGTGTAGCTGATGATCGTTGTGCGCGCGCGTTCTCGCACGTTTCTGACGCTTGCCATGGAAACGCGTGACACCTTCAAAGCAGCGTTACACGCACGAGATTGCACAGCACAGTATCGACAGCGGTGTAGTACAAAGGGCTTTGGCCCACCTATGATGCCGAACGAATCGAAAGGTGTGACGTACTGTTGAGTCGGTGCTCGTGAATACCGCCAACCATCGATAAATCGGTTTATCGATAGATCGATCTGCTTGGTCCATAATACGGTGATACAGGATTCGATCGAAATCGTGGTCGTGTACTGGAGGGAAGGGAAACTAAAGGATTGGATAATGCTGATACCGCCAAATGCTCAATTGTCTTTTTGCATTCGCAGTTAATCAACTAACTAACTCGCTGTTACACTCTTTTTTAGAGAATTTCAATTGTGACAGCTACAATTGATAAAAAAATACTTGGATACTTTCGCATAACTTTTTTAAAATTGGGCCAAACGACATGAGTTTTCTTTTCGAGAAGCTAGAAGGATTAGTTTGCTAAGTGACGTGTTTCGTCGTTTTGAAAACGAAAAATGCAATTGGTCGGAATAGCAAAAAAAAAATAGTAAAGATCATTTTTAAACACTTTTTGTGAGCCTGTAATAAAAATTCAAAAAATTCATTTGTAGTTTGAAGTAAGTTATATACATGCTTAAAATTTCATGAAAATCGGTTAACGTTACTCTGAGCTATAAACTCTATTTACTAAACTGATCTCGGGAATTTCGCGATTTTCGACCTTATAGTGATAAAAAAAACTCATGTCGTTTGAACCAATTCTAAAAAAGTTATGCGATTTTAAAAAGTGTCCAAATACTTTTTTACTAACTGTAAAATTCTTTCCTCCAAAGCGTTTCTCGCGCTTCACGTTGCAGCGTTTCGGACGCTTTCCTTTTCGTTCTCGCTTGGTACACGCCATCAGCAGGCTTCCAGTTGTCCTCGCTCGAAAAGCCACGCGCGTGCAAAATACGAGTCGAAAAATAGATTCAATTGAGTGTACGGAAATATAAAAAGTGATATGCGGTTCACCTTGACTCATTGTCAGTCGCGATGCGTTCCAACTATCTACCATCCTCCCATCCTCCCGGTTTCTAGAGCCTCCTCGACTTCGCCGAATCTCGCGACTCTCCGACTACCCTTGTCTAACTCCCGGTGAAATCCAGCCAAGCCTTGGTCCCTGTTCCCCAAGAAGCAGAAAAAAAGGAGAAAAGCCAATCACTCGCTCCGACTATGATTTGTACCGGACCCTTTCGTACCCTCCGCAAGTAATCCCTACCGAGGGAATTGGAAAATATATTCGATAACCAAGCACCTCGTCAATTCTTTGCCACGCCACTTTACACGGTTCTCCAGTAGTGCCGCGGCAGCAGAATTACGACGCCTTCGGAATCGAAACGAAAAGCTCGCAGGAACGATATTTCCAGGAGATGCTTCGGAATGGAAAGATAAAGGGTATCGGAAGGGGGCTGGATTATGGAATTACGATATGTTGCAATCGTCCGTGCGAGCGTCCCTGATCTGTTGCTTGGTCTTCCGCGATGCTCGTCTGATCAGGCTGCGGCTTCGAGGCTTGCTCTTGGTCTCTTCGGGGGCGACGTTCGAGCCTTGCGCGGCCACCGTCGGCTGGGAGTTCCCCCCAGGCCCGGTCGCGCTTCCTGTCCTGCCGTGCGGGCTGCCTGACCTGTCGACACGATCCTTTACACTGTAGTAGAGGCGCGAATAAACGTTGGCGCGCGTGGAAAAGCAATTTAATTCGTCGGAGAGCGCGGGTAAGTTATCGAGCGGCGGAAATGCGGAATTGCGTTCGCGTTGTTACCCGCCAATTGCTTTTGGATGTCAAAAGGGATTGCGAGGTGCAAAGTAGCGGGTCGTGTTATCGGAAATTTCTTGTTTTAACAATGGATTGGAATTAACGAAGCGGCGCAGGTATACCTGCGCGACCCGTAAGCGGAGCATCTTCGCCTGAGGCCTGACTCCTCCGTGTCTCCGGTGGTGTTCTTAGGCACGATCTTTGATAGGGTAACGAAGCAGCGGAACACGTCCCTGATATTGTAATCGTCCTTGGCGGAGCACTCCATCACTTTGGCGCGGAGCTTGGGCAGCTCGCAGAACAGCCATTCGCTGACGTCCTCGATCGGCACCTCCCTTCGAGTGGGCGCCAGGTCCAGTTTGTTCCCAGCGACCACTATCGGCACTTCCTGCCCGGCCGCGGTCGTGTCGAGAAAGCGCGAAGAAAGAACGATCCCGTTAAAGCCCGCTCTGGATTATCCCCGTTCCACAAATAGAAACTACATTTCCTCCCACGAGTCACGAGCCACGACGCATACATACCTGATAGTCTGGCCGTTGTTCCCGGACTTCCTCGAAGCACCGTTTCACGCATTCGAAGCTCGGCAACGAGGTCGTGGCGTATACCAACAGGAACGCGTGGGCCGTGGCTATGCTCAGCCTCCTCATAGCTGGGAACTGCAGGTCCCCTTAAATCGTCGATCAAACTTGTAACGAACACGCTGTCGTTCCAACAAGTTGCTGCTGTGGCAGGTACACGTGTATCTCTGCTTACCAGCGGTGTCCAGAAGGTCGACCTTGAGAGTCAGAGTGCCAAGGACACACTCCCTCGTGTAGAGGTCCTCGACGGTAGGCCTGTACCTCTCGCTGAACCCCTGGCCGAGCAGCCTGCGTATGATCGCGCTCTTCCCGACCCCTGCGCCGCCCAGCACCACCAGTCGGATCCTCTCGAGGTCGGCCATGTCGCAACGCTCGTGGCTCGATCTCCGACCGGGACTCGCGAACGGGAGCGAGCGCGAAAGCGAACCAACTAGCTCTCGCTTCAGGAAGGCATTAGCCAGCTGCAGCCTGTTGGTTTGCTGCCTTGCTGTCCGCCAGCCACTCCGGCCACTCCGGCCACCCCGGCCACCCGCCTCTTCGCTAAACCTAATATCCTCTTCCTTTTTTTTCCTCTCCCTGCCTGCCCCACCAGATCCTTTCTGCTTCCGGCTCTGCTTCCGGTTCTGCGGCTACCCCCTCGCTACTCGGCTAGCTGTAAAATCGCTACGTAAGAAATTTATCGGTCAGTTTACCGGGGTGGATAATAGAGACTGAAATACAGTTGGCGGATGTCTTGTACACCCACCTGGGTAATATTGCGTTCAATTATTCCAGTAACCTGTAACCGCTACGTTGCCATGAGGCTGAAGACCAAACAAAAGAGGACTCGGTTGAAAGCGTGGCAAGAGATACAATATAACCGATCGAAAGCCCGTTTCACCTAACCCCGGGGTCCGGGGGAGTTAAAACGAACTAACAATAAGTAGGCTGAAGTGGGAATCTTGGCGAGGAAATGCCAAGTTCGACGCGCTGTGGCAACGGGTTCGCTTCGTTTCGCCTTGCAATTCTGATTAAACAATTGTTCGATTATGGCCGTAACGAAATCAAGTGGCCCGAGGCCCCAGCACCATCCATCCAACAGATATCTGGTATACAATTCTCATTACAACGGCTTCGCTCGCGGAAGGAGTGACGGCAGCAAGAAACTCGATCCCGAAACACGTATATTTTCCCAGAAGTAATTCGCGGGTAATCCTATACCTGCTCCCGCGCCGTTTATCACAGCACGCTTGCATTCCATTCTTTCTCTCCAAGCAACGCCCTAGATCGATTCCCTAGCGTCTCCTTCGCAGACGCTGGCTTGTCATTTCGTATCGAGCCGGTGTTGCCTATGGAGTGGAACGAAACACGTAACGGACGGCCAGTCGTCCCGAGGAGTCTGTTTTTCCGATTACGTAAAACTGCGCGTCGGAAGGTGATTCAGGGGAAATCGCGTTCGAACCCCGGCGCACCTGATCAACCTCGTTACCCGCGACAAATGTTTCCGCGGTCGGTGGCTGGCGGCTCGCGGTTGTAGTAGCTAATGGCTCCATTATTCGACATCGTAAACCCTGATAATCTATATACGTATGCGCGACTCGCCAGTTGCTCTCTTTCGGGCTACGATAATTATTCCCCTGCCACGCGCGATACTCCGCGCATCACTTCGATGTCGATTCGTTCCGGGGCACAGGCTCTGCTTACCATTCGATTTCCGACGCAACAGGGGGAACATTGGGGGAACAGTAGTAGGGTAGGGTGGGGCTAAAAGTCCGGCGGGTAAAAAGTCCCGAATGTAAAATCTCTGTTCCTAAACAAAATATCGAGTTTCGCAGTATACTATATAAAAGGCGAGAAGAAACGAAGGTAACCACAGAGTCGCCAGTCGTTTTTGGTCGTTCGTTCGGATTACACGACATCTTTGGTATTATACGCGTTAAAAAGTGAAATAAATACGTCGCCTTTATTGTTTTGTACGAAGTAAACCGAAGTTTATCAGTGTATCAGCTAAGTACGTTAAGACTCTATGTTTCTTTAGTAATCTGTACATGATATTGTTTATTTGGAAATGATAATATTTTCTACCGTAAATATCGCATAAACTATAGAAGTACCATTGGGGCAAAAAGTCCCTTATTGGGACTGTTACCTCGCATGAGAACTTATGGCCTCTTCACTTGAAATTAGAGAACTATTTATATTTATTATTGTTTTTTAGAATGCGCCATTATAAAACAAGGTAGTATTTGATTTCATAATCAAATAATACTAAGAAAATGATTTTTGTTTTATATAAGCAAGGTAGAGTTTGAAATGAAATTATATTTTTAATTATTTGCTTTCATAATAAGATGGCCAAAGCATAAAGAAACGATGCCAAAGCCTTTAAAAAGTGTCTTTGTTTTAGTTGAGGGAAGATTTTTGATAGTTTTTAATTCAAAGTAAGTCTCTGACATATATTTTTATTTTTTTTTAAGCAAATAATGCTTTCCTTTCATTTTGTATGCCGAAAAGAATTGATTCAATAAATATTTGTTGATTTAAGAAGAGTTTTTTGCTTATTTAGTTTTATATTACACGAAATGTTGGTTAGAAGATATTAGGGACTTTTTACCCCAAGCAATGGACTTTTTGCCCCGCACGTGGGGCAATAAGTCCATTTGGAATTGACGAACATTTTGTGGTATAACTCAACAAAAAATAACAATATCACCAATTGAACTTCGCGAACGTAAAGCCCAATAGTTATAGTTTTAACAAAATAACACCAGATATCTCTAGATTGTTAGTACTAAATTTTACATAAGATTATACGAAAAACGGGACTATTAGCCCCACCCTACCCTAACTTATTAAGCATAACAATTGTATGCATTTTCACACTTGTAGTACAATCATAAAGGAAGCAAATATAAAAATCTTAATTTTTATATTAAAGCATGCCACTGTTCCCCCAGTTTGCGGTAATAGACTCTGTCTTCGTTTACACTTCGTTTAAACATTCTGTTAAACATAGTTTGCTCATTTCATCCACTCGAGGTTTCCTCCGTCTTCCCATCCTTTCTTCTGCATCCTACCTTCCCACCTTTTTCGTAGGTACTAGAGCAGCAGTTCGCCATTGTAGGTACAATCGTTTCTAATTGAAATAGTGTAACAAAGACATAGCTATACCTATTATTATTCCGACCCCGAATTCGATCATGGTCACTGTCTCTGAACCGAAAAACCAGCACATGCTCCTACTATCCAGCAACGCAGCCGCGTACGAAATTAATTAGCGCTTGCACTATGGGTTGTCGTAATTGCGTCGGCCCTCGCCGCTCGCGTATTCTCGCGCCCGAGACTGCGAAAATCAGACAATTCGTAGCGCCCTATAACTTTCGGCTCGGTTCGCGCCGCTTAATCGCAGTCCAATTAAACGACAACCGCCAAAAATCAAAAGCTCACGGGACGCTGCTAATTAGTAAGTAACCGGACTTCCAAACTCTTCCCACGTACTCATCTGTCCGTCGATCGCCAATTAATCCGTGACGCTGACCACTGGGTTAGGTCGGTTACGCGAATCGGTAGGTATATGTACTCGTTCCGAGCAGAATCCTATTCCAAAGAGACGCGCGATCGATGAAAATTCCCTTCCCCAAGCATCCCCTTTCGCAAATCGAGGCGAGCGTTGTTTCTTGCTTCATCAACCTTTTCGATCCTTCCCGGGGACAGAAGGGATCGCAATTATTTGCCATTTCCATTAGAACCAACAGAGATTTTTCGACTGATAGCGTTCCGCCGCGCCGGCTCGTTCTGTGTACGCTCCGAAACAAACCGGACAAACACACCGTGGATATTGCTTTTCGTGGATATGGCTGTCCGTTGAAAAATACGCGCCGACCCAGCCGCATTATGAGGACTCGTAAACCTGCGGAAAGGGAAATCTAAGTCGCGAAAAAGGATCGCATTTATCTCTCTATCCTTCGCGCAAGCACCCATTCAGTTTCATCCCACTATAACTGATTGTCAGGCTCCCCCGTTCCACTTCGCATCTTTCGCCGCTGTGCAACGGAAATCTCCACTCTGAGGATCGAAAGTCGCAGCTAAATGTGGGAGATCGAGGATCGAGTCGGTGCGTACGCACCCGTTCCCCGAGGATTTGTGAAAAGCAACCGATAGGGGCCGGATTTCCTTAAACGAGGACGCCTGGTACCCTACTTCGCATCGATACAGTTCCTGTTTACGAGTCATTCACGCGAGACGAGCAAGTTCGTGATGAAAGATCCGCCAGATCCCACTTGCACATAACGCACGGCTCGCGAGCAACTCTCGCGGAATCTCAATGATAAGCCGCACCACTGAAACTAATAGCTCCTCCGACCTGGAACGATCGATCACGTTTCCGTCAGTTCAAACGGATCTTGGCCAACTCCCGATCCAACTCGTCTGTGCACTGTGCAGCCAGGCCCCGTGTCCTTCGGCCTCCCTTTTCGCCCCCTTTCCACGACATTGCCCGATCGAAATTCTGTCTATCGCCGTCTGTTACACACGAATGTTCCAAAGCTCGCGTGCCCTGATAGAACTGAAAGCCGGCACAGCGGTGCGAACGATGCTTCTGTGTATCCTTTAGCTTGAATTCTATTGTTTCGTGTAGGATAGATGATTGTACGCTATTGTCACTGAACCGCCATGCCCGAGACCGCACTCACAATCAGTTCACTAAAGAATGTAGTGCAACAACTCAACATCTATAAAGAAGAAGCAAAGAATGTAACTCTACAGTGTGGTCGCGAATGAGAGGTGCTCTTTCCCCGCTTAGCGAGACCACCGCAGCTCCGCGGTCATTAATAATTAGATAAGATAAAAATAAAACTTTGCCCCCGTAATCCACCGCAATTTCTATAAAGCTCTATGCATATAGGGGAGAGTTTAAGTTTTAAGTTTTTTTGGTATATCTTGGCGTAGAGTCAATAAAAATCATAAATTCAAAAATGCATTTGTAGTATAGATAGAACTTAGTAAAAGGAGTGAAATTATTTTTGTGAAATTTAATAATAAGAATTGATAAATCGCAAAAGTAAAAAAATTGTAATTTCTAGGAAACGAAAAATTGTCGTCCAGTACCGACCAACTATTAAATTAGTAGATTTAAGGCCTAAATGATTAACAATGTTAATAAAAAGACATTTCATTAGTACAATACAAGATTTTTTGAAATTTTATTTGTACAAATTCGTAAAATAATTAATATTCTCTTTATCTGTGCATTCGCCGTGTGCCCAACCGTCACATTCGGTATACTACACCCAATCTTTGTCAACTGATTCCTTGCAAGCAGAGATGGGCAAAATTTTTATTTAAATAAAATTTCTAATAACGAATGAAAAAAATTAACTTTATTCGTTTAATAAAAAAGTTAACTTTTTTCGTCCAATAAATTTTCATCAAATAAAAAAATTAACTTTATTCGTCGATTAATCTAAAATTAAAGTAACTTTTATTTGATCCATATTTACATAATTTTTTATTTAGGTAATGCCCAATTCTGCTTACAAATAACACACTGGATAATTTCTTCATTAAATCCTAGCTTCCTGTTTGTTAGGTTATCATACCTATCCTTATTTTCTTTATTTTTCTGCGAGAAAGGTAGAAGGAAGGCTAAATGAACATCTTATAAATTAATCTGAGTTGCTAACAGATTGAACTTACTGATAAGAAAAATTTAGTCTATAGTGGTTGACAGAATCTGTTGGTCGATACTGCACGACAGTTGGATGGTCAGTACTGTACGACAAACACGGGGAAACATTTTAGATCATAGTATATTATATACAAAAAAATATTGCAAAACTAGGACTTTTTATTAAACTTAATAGACTAGAGATAGTATACGTAATAGAACAAAATCATTTACTTACACGAGAAACAAAAGATCAGCTTTAAAAAATAACTTTTAACCTACTGAATATCAACGTACACGTTTTATGCCTCAGAACATCGAGAGCAATGGATTAATCAATATGACCCCGAAATGGGTTATAGAGAATTGAAATTTACATTGGTTAATTCAAATAAAGTGCTAATATCTGGTCGAAGAAGCGAGAACTAGCTTTGGTCGGTACTGTAAGCTGGTCGGTACTGCACGACTCTCCTCTAAAGGGAGACAACGCGCCTAGAGTAGCTCGTAAACACACGTAGGTACAGTGGCATCGAGAATCCTGTACGACGATACATTTGCTTGCTCCCACTTTCTCACGGGGATGCATTCATACCCCAACTAACGTATCAACGCTTTCCTTCGGCCTGTCTATCATATGTTGCTGCTCGAAGGTGATCTGGAATACGTCTCTCAATAACGTGGAAGCAGCCGAGGAAGCGCCACCTCCGACAAGGATAATCCTTAGTTTAAGCGGCATTCAAAGTCTCCGGGAGCGGTGGAAATTCGATTTAATAAGATTCCTATTTCCTATTCCCCGCCTTGCCGCCTGTTTGTCAGAGAGCATCGGGGCGCAAGTTTCAGTCGACGCTCCCAAGCCCCCGCTTCGACTAATGGGCTCGAACCACTTGTTGAAAACGGATCTGTCCGAAAGAGACGGTCATTTCGGTGGAATTGTCAATCCCGCTGCTCCCCGCGTCACAAGCGCCAACCGGAGAACCGAAGAGCCGCTCGCCATGGGATAAAAATACCCCACCCCATTGCTTTATTTTCCGCGTTATCGGATTCCCCTTTCGCCTTCTATTTGCCGGAACGACGCGACTATCCGGAACACGCTGCGCGCTCGTAGATCGATCGATCGACTGTCATCCCTGGGACCCCCTCTGTTCTCCGATGCGCGTGAAAATTCACGAACGCAATAAACTCTAAACGAGGCGCCCCGGAGGCAGGATCGTTAACAGAATGATACGACGCTCCTTTAGGCCACCCGATCGCGGCTCCTAACACTTTGCTCGCGTCTGGCAGCCGTTATCCGCCATACATAGGTAGCTACTATACACTTACTCCAGCCTGAAACTGGACCTGTCGCCAGAAATAGAGCTTACTGCGGGGGAGGGAAGTTAACCTCTAAGCAACATAAGGTGGGAATTATTTGCAACTAACTGAAACGATCGTGGACTGATGGAAGAACAATGGGGCATATTTCGTGTGAGATCAAATAAAGAATTTTATTGAATTTTCGTTAAAAATATTTTTAACCGTAACAATATGTACTCGATATTGTATTAAATTAAACCCCCCGAAAGATTCGCTGGACAAGTAGCGATCCTTACGTATTCCCAGACGTCCACGAGGAATCCAGGCGTGCGCCAGCATCACCTGTGGAATCTTCATTCCTCGCGATTCAGTGACGTCTGTTAATCAAGCGGTTCTCGTTCCCGTCGCTTGTCGTTCGGCGTTTCCAGAACGAAGGATTATCCCTAACAGTGGCAGGGGCATTTGAAAATAAACTCACGTGCATTCCCCACGCGAGTCGACGCCCGTAGTTCCCCTATCACGCGACCGGCAGGTATTTCGCCCGCTGTGGACTGTGGAGAGAGAGAGAGAAAGAGAGAGAGCGCTTTTATTCGCACGCAACGTTAGGGAAACTGAAATGCCGTGCCGGCAGCACCGATAACGCAATCTCCCTCGAACCAGCCGCCCTCGCCACGCCGACAAAGTAATACATATATGTATCGGTAGCACCCAGCGGAGGGACGCGTTGGCCGATCATATTTCGCAATATGTACAATACCTACATTTATTTCCATCCGTCCCAAAAAATTTAGCGCGGTTCGCGAATAGAGTTGCCACGACGCGTTGATGCGAACTGATTGTGAGTCAGCTCATCCCTTGCCGGTCACTGGTCACGTATTTAAACGTTGCAATGGAACTCAAAGTGGCTGCTAGCTGCTCTTCATCAGATAGACGGTTTAGGGACTCGGGGCTAATAGAAAACTGGTCGCCGGACGACGTCTGCGCATGTGGGTGGTCGGTTAGAGTCGGAAGGAAACCAAATGGCCCCTGCTTTAGTGCAGCCTTTCGAGGAGGCCCGAAGATGCTCACGAGTCACGGCTCGTCCATCGACCAGAAGGGTCGTTCCAAAGGCATTGAAATTTAAACGAAGCACACAAACGGGGAGGGTTGATTTGTCAGCGAGCGAGCTTTTTATAATTACAGTTCGTAAGGGTCGGGGTTGGGTGTACGTTAGAGCTGTTCGGGTACTCGAATAAAACAAGCCGAGCCTGGCTCGGCTCGACTGACCGGGCCGAGCCGGATACCCGTCAAATTCGGGTGGTCCGAAAAATCCTAGCTCGAATTTGTTTCGGGCGGCTTGAAAAATCCGGGTAGTCCGAATCGTTTCGGGCTGCCCGGAAGAATCGGATAGCCCGAATTGTTTCGGGCCGCTCGAAAGAAGGGGAAATCCGTACGCCTTGAATGTGGTTCAAACAGTGCGACTGCGTTGCGTCCGAGTCACCCGAAACAATTTCAGCTAGCCCCTTCTTTCGAGCGGCCCGAAGCAATTCGGGCTATCCGATTCTTCCGGGCGGCCCGAAACGATTCGGACTACCCGGATTTTTCAAGCCGCCCGAAACAAATTCGAGCTACTCGGATTTTTCGGGCCGCCCGAATTTGACGGGTATCCGGTTCGGCTCGAAAACCGAGTCCCGGCTCGGTCCGAACTTCAAGGCCCGAATATTCGAATACCCGATAGCTCTAATGTACGTGTCCTCATACACAATTTATTGGCAGTTGTGATTTCACGGATGGCGGGGTGACTTGGGAATGCGATCTTATTCTTTACATTAAATCACCAATACTGGTGCGATACCGCGGTTAATTATCCTTCTTAATCCACGCCAACGGACCTTTGAGCGAATGTATTTTCTGTTAAGGCGCGCTCGCGCGAGTCCTGAGCATTGCACCGTACCCGGATGGCCGATTTAGCGTGAAACGATCAAAGGCTGGACACGTGCTGCCGACTGATCTATTTCTACGCGAACCAGGTCGACCTCCCCTCCAACCTCTGGCCCAAGCCTGCTAGCTCTCTTTTTTTCACTACCTTCCCTTCCCTTTGCGGCAGCCGGGAAAGATTGCAAAGCTCGTTTATCGGGAAAACTTGTCGCCGCGTCTCGACCTTTTTGCTCGACGGATCCGATCGAGCCGTGCCGGGGCTCAACGATTCAGGTACCGGCGGGAGAAATGGGAAACGGGCGCGATCCACTGCGGCCGCTTAAGCGATGAATTCACAACCGAGATTTCAATTGGAGCTTCTTAGCGAGCACTCCCTTCGGAGCTGGTTAAAAATTGCGGAACTGGGCGGGCGATCGCGCGAACAAGCTCGAGTCTTGCCTGGGTCCAGCGGCAAAGGAAATGGACTCCTCTCCCCTGTGGCTTCAATATCGAGCGCGACCATCCTGCCAGGATAAAATTCTACGTAATAATGTTACAACTGCAGCTTGGGTAAACAGGGATCGAATTGCTGGCTTTGCGCGTGGTAATGGATCGATGCCACGAACTCGCGGACACGAGGCAATGGTGAATAAAAGGCGTGAAGTGAAACGTCCTGGCATTGGCCTGGCAAACGCTTCGCGCGGCAGTGGAATAGTCGCGCGATAGTCAGACAAGACAAGTTGTACATGTATACGTACATGCAAAGACCAGCGCTGGCTGACCAGCGATTTTCAGAATTAAATTGCGATCCAGGAAATACTGTCAGTTCTACGCGTAGGTGGAAAGAAAATTCGTTTCGATCATTCTTTTGACGCTCCTCGGCGAGGGGGGAAGCATGGCGTCTCGGTTAGTTTCGGGTGCGCTTGGATCACCGGGGAAACGATTGGAGGATGAGAGTCCCGTGTATTCTAGATACCTTCTGTCTTATTCTCAGTCGCGAAACCGTCTGGGTGGGCAACCAATTAGCTGACAGGTTAATTAACTTCTCCCGCTTGACGACGAAGGGAGACGCGGAGATTGCCGTGAGCGATGCGAGAAAATTGCTAATTTAAGCGGCGACGTTTTTAGAAACCACGTGCGTGCGTGCTGGATTAATTTGCAGCCGTGGCACGCCCAGAGGAACGGGGGGGGGGGGGCAAGAGAGGAATTACTAACGCTCGGTTCGTTCTAAATTCCTATTATACAGGAGCAAGCGCCGCCGCTGACACCCGACATCATTATCGAGGGGAACAAGTAATTTATTCAGTGCCTCTGATTTAAACTCGAGCAAAGAAATTCTACAGACCCACCACGGGCACTTTGCGTCTCGTCTACGGCAGTGGTGAAGAGACAATTTAAACTGCGAAGTTTGAATTTTTTAAAAGTGACAAATATTAAAATTTTGATTTATTTCAATGCAAGTGGTAGCACAAGATGTCCAACTAATAATATCTATCGTTGTAAAAATCTTCCATTGTAAAATTTAGACGCAGTAATGCTTCAAGCCTGGTGCATTAATTTAATTTCTATTTATACACGAACGTATCGGGCCAAGACAAAGTTATCGGCGATGACGCGGAGATATATACCTATCGAATAAAGATGCAAATGCATGGGACCGTACGGGCGATTCGCGAGAAAAAGTTCTGTGACCCGGAAGGGAGGGCGCAAATGAAGCATGAATGGAGGAGAAAGATGCTGGGGCATCGCAGGCGAATGCTTGATCAACGCGAGAGCACGGATCAGAGGGAAAGTCAGGGACAACTGGGATCCAAGAAGAGGAAGGAGAGAAAGAAGAAGAGGGCGGCGACGATGATGAGGAGGAGGCAGTGATTTCGTTCGAGTTGGTACTCGGGGAGGGATGGAAGGTGCAATATCTCGGTTCTCTAGCTCTACCAAGGAAAAGGAGCGTCTCCTTGGGAGAACGTTTTCGACCTTCTGCGAGAACCCTTAAGGCACCGACTGCGATAAACCTCCGAGATTAAGGTCGACCATTCCGAACGAACCCGTCCTGGAGAATGTTTTGTCTCCTGATTTCGCCCCCCTCCCCCCCCCCCTCCCCTTCCACCCCTGTAGGGTCACGTCACCGCGGAGAGAAAAAAAAGATGACTACACCTTCCACTACCTTCGCCCCTCGAATAGAAACGACTTTTAAGAGGCACGGGTTCCTTGTCTAGGCTCGTCATCGCTCCTTTTCTATTTTTATGGGAGCTTTCCTCTAACCTTTCGTCCTGCTAAATGTGTCGACCTTGGAGGGCTCTAGGTTTGGCTCATCCGACCGTGGCCCGTGGGGTGTCGTCGATAGAATTATGGGGAATAAATTTAGTGTTGTAGGTATCATCGATTCGGCTCCAATCCAGACTGTTTCTTAGAAACCAGCGGGACGATATTATTTTCGCGTCGCGTCGCGCCACGTTGGCAAGATCGGAAGATCCTGGTGTTTGATATCGTTGGTAAATTCATTGGAGTTTCATTTTGTTATTCTGATTCCGAGGAAGCCGCATGGAACCGGCACTGTTTCCCGAGAGAAAGAGGGTGCCTGATTGAACCATTTAGGAGCGAGGTTTCGAGGAGTGCTTCAATAGCGTTTGTAACTGTGTGAGGGGGAGATCTTAGAGGTGAAATAACGTCGTACGGTATCGGGTTGTACTACAGTGCTCTTATTCAAGCTATTCAACTTCCTATAAAGGCTATATGTATCTACCTGCAATATATATTGTACCTAATTTAGAGAGAATCCAAAATTTCCTACCCTATTCACCGGGAACAGACTATCGATTTTCAGCCAAGGATCCACAACAGTTAAATTGATATCGAAGCATATTATAAACCCCCATGCTCGACGCGGTTACAACTTCGGTCACAGAAACCGGTGCTTTCTGTGTATTAACAGCCGTAGGCGATTTCAGTGGAACGCGCAGTTCCTCGCGCTTTCAGGTGAACGTTGCTTGCCAACAGAGAGCAAACTTCGTGATTGAGATGGGGACCATGTGCGAATGGAATTGGATTCCGAGGGAAGACAAAGTCTACGGGGGGGGGGGGGGGGGGTAGTGCAGCGAAAAATGAAGATAAACTAATTCTCAATTGATCAAAGAATTAGGACAAAGGAGAAGGATATTTTTGCAAGAACCATTGCGGTACGAGTTCGCGGTAATAATTTGAGGAGACCGATAATTGTACGAATTTTAAGTAGAATTGTAACGTGACGGTGGAGTACGACTTACCAAGCGCGACTGCTGACAGATATCATGCAGCGCAGAGTAACAGAGGCGATTGTTTTGACAGCATGTAACGCCAGTACACGAGGAGAACAAGCACACCTCTTATCACGTTGACCGCTGATACGCTACTGAACCACCTACGCGACCCGTGGTTCGGCTAGCCGCGTTACCCACCACCGACTACTACGATGATCAACCTACCCTCGAGGAGCGCGCGCAACGTTGTTTATTTCCCGATAATACGGTCGATCGCGACGCGGCGCGGCGCGGCACGGAACGGACATTAACTTCCTTTCCTACGCCCTTGCCGGGCTACCTAGGCAGGTCCGCGAAAAGATCGAGCACTATCTGGATCTTATCGATCTGAGGATCGAGGTTGAGCCCGCCGATAATGGCGATAATACAAAGGAACTTCCGCCATGGTCGGCAATGATTCTGCGTACAGAAACGTAGCTTAAACGAGAAATCAGCTTCGCTTTCGAGAAACTTCCTACGCAGACTCTGTGACGTCTCGATCAAATAAAAAAATGTGAGGGAGTGGGGAAGTTTCAATTACCTTTTCGAGACGCAGCTTTCGATCCATCGAGTTTCCCTCTGATTTCCAGCCAGTTACACTCTCGAGATGAATCCCGGGAGCTTTATCGCTAGCTTTATCGTAGAAAGGTTGAAAGTTGCTTGGCAGCCGTCTCGGGGGCTTGGCTTGGCGTGCCTATACGACGACAAATAATTATATCCTTCGGCAATTATTAGCACTTCTCGGCGAGCTTCCCCTATCCTGGACCCTCCAGGAAATTCGAAACTTATTCAACGTCAAACTTCCTCGTAGACGCAAGTTCGTAAAGGAACACTGACGAGGGGCAATCGAGTTAGCTTCTATCTTCCGATGTATCCAGTATTAACCGTTGACCCCCCCCCCCCGGGGGAGAAAAGCCGAAGAAAAGGCTATCGATTATTTACACACGCTGCAACGAAATTCATTCGATTCATTCCTTGAAAGAACAGACGTGAATTTTTTTGTAAACTATCGTTTATTGTATAAATATATCACCAAATAATGTTGTGAAAAGGATCGTATCTGCGCAACAAGGGGAAAGTGGGCGAAAGAGATCGAACGGAAAAGCGTGACGGGAAGAAAGAAGAGGGAACGAAACGAAAAGTGGAGGAGGCGAACTTAATTCTTTGCCGATCATTCGAATAGATTTATACTATCGAGAGGCGAACAATTTAAAGATGCCCAACAAGAACGATCAAACGACATGGCGCAACTCCACGTACTACAGTAGAATCTTCGTTATCTAAACTAACAAGGAGACTTGACTTTTCGATAGTAGAGTACTCAGATAACGAGAGATGCTATTGTCTTATAGGTCTTGCAGACCTTCTACATCGGGCGATTTCGATTCGATCGATCGGCAAACCGTGGATGATTTAAAGTAGATCTATTAAATAGCATCGCCATTGGAATCTTGACGACGACGTAAGCAAAAGCAGCGAACCTGTCGGTAGAAATATTACAGAAAGTGACGATCGGTCGTTACGATTTTCCTCTTCGAGCTTGACGAAGCTTCCTCCATCTCGTCAACGGTGAGGACAATTAACGACAGTATAGTATCGTTACCGCTGCGCATCGCTGTCATCGCGATCGTCGCGAACGCTTTTCGCTATTTCCGTAACATATAGTAAAAATATATATATATATATATATATCTATATCTCTTCGATTTCTAGGAAATACAGTTAACGTTAAAACCTCGGTTAGTTAGCTCGCACCGTCGCGGGAACAACAATTGAAATAATGGTGATAACGTCTCTCTTCGTGTAAAAATTGACCGCGCCCCTTGGTCTTTTTGCTCGCCGCAAACGTCGCGACTAAGAAATATCGTGATTCCCGATCATTCGCTTGTTTTCTTGGACGTTTTTCCGCGCACGCACAGTGGAGCATCGACACCTCGAGGCCCCATTGTACTTCGGTTGGAACGTATCACTTACAACATACAACTTACAACAGAATCACGGAGAGGCCGTAGGAAGCTCGGGCGTACTCGTGTCAGGCATATCTGTCTGAGCTTTAACGAGAGATTCGGATACAACGATTCATCTTTTATACAAAGAGCTTCCCTCCCTCGCCGCGAAGCTGTCGCTGCAACGTGGACAGAACGAAATTATTTACACCGTTCCTTTCTCTTATGGCAAGAACCGGAATGTTCGTTGCGCGAACTTTCCCTGATCCATCGAGGAAAAACGAACGAAGCAGATGGATACAGTCTGACTGGAGAAGAAATGTACTTGGAAAAACTGGAACATTCTTGGGCACTATTCGGTGAAAGTAGCGATGGGTTTGAATGTCTCGTGAGTTTCTTTTATTTGAACGAGAACCGATCGACTTTGACGCAATGAAATTTTGGCATACAATTCGTTGATGTTCGTGGAATGAAAAGGGCTTTTGTAGAATTTCTACCACCACTCGAGTTCATTGCTTCTTCGTTCCTTCTTCAGCCAGACTATAACACGGCATACTGTTACAGACAACATTTTTTATCTCGACGGAATCGCATCCGAGGATCAATAACGATTCACATGTAACATAATAACGATAATTCTACATTAATTCATTCACTCAATTTTCCCTCTTTTCTATTATTCTTGCCAGCTGCTCAATTCTGCAATGTCTCGAGACAATTGGACGCTCGAAAAAGTCGTAATATAACTTCTAATAAATCTGCAGGCCTCCGTCTTAGACCCGCCATTTTACGAACTCGAAGAATGGAATTCGACAGAATTTTAGATTTGAACGACTTTCCTGGGTCTGTGTCCGTTAGCATGTCAGTTTTATTACGAGCCATCTCCCCAGTGCTGTAACCGCGAGAAAATGGCAACGCTATTGTCAAGTCAATGAACGAACGCCACAGCAATCATCTTGAACCATAGAAAGAAACTGTATCGCAGCTCGTGCAACGTATCGGCGCGGATAGGTATCCTGAAAATGGGATGGAGAATAAGGTGGAGGAGAAAACAGAATGAATCTCAACAACCGCCAATTACTAGCCCTTAAAACTACCGCTCCTAATGACGATCGTACGAAATTATCATAACTACCCTAAGACGATGATCGCTAGGACGCCGTTCCTCTCGTCCACTCTACGTAGCGAATCGCGAATCGACAAAGCCGTACCATATACCTCATCGTTGCGCGCGCTCTCTCTCTCTCTCTCTCTCTCTCTCTCCCTTTCTCACTGTATATACACATTACATCGAACGTAACTGAAAAACGAAACAAACAGCTGGATTGAAGCACCAACCTTTCCCATTTCGATGAAACAGCCGTGGAGATTGTCAGCTACAAAATTGACCGCAACAAGCAAACCACGCGCGAGCGATATCCATCCGTTATCCAAGCACGCTTCTCGGTAATAATAAATACATCCGAAAAAGACGTCTCGCGAGAGAAAGGATTGAAAGGAAAGATCGAAGAAAAAGGCAAGAGCAGCGGCGGGGGCGCCTCGAAGAGACGCGTACACCGATCGGGGTACGTCCGATTGTTCGAGTGTTCGTCCGCTCGCGATTTCTATTTTTGGATTTGATATCACCCACAGGCAAGTTCTGTCTCGCAACGCTGCCGCCCGCGTTCCGCGGATATCGGTGTCGGGAACGACAGGGCCTGACAGATAGGCCCGACGCGTTTTATTAGTATCTCATGGGGTGCCAAACGCCGGTGGTCTCGTCCCGACGATAGTAATGAGGTCTGTTGTCCCGGAAGACAGTGACGGCCGGAAATTGATTGTCCTGTATGTACTTGAGCGTCGCTCGTATCTGAAACAGGCGAATCGTTCCGTCTTGTTCCATCGATCTAACTGCATGGGGGGAGGGGGATCGGCGCGGCGAAAGAATCGACTCGAGGCGGGGGAGAGGGCGTACCTGCGACACGAAATGCGGAAGCTCCACTTCTGGCGCGGTGGAGAGATGCTGGAGGATAAACTGATCTGACTGGGCTAGCCAGAGGTCGACCCCTCGGAGGGGTTCGTAGTTGAAGGGGCCGATTCGGAGCACTCCGAGGGTGCAGTCGTAAACGTCCAGGACCTGCGCAACCACCAACAAACACGATCGGTTCTGTGCTGACTGCTGAGTGATCGCGAAGCAAATTAGAAGGCTGCTCAAGGCCACTGACAACAACACACCGCTCCACATTATTCCAACGGTAGACGAAGCGATTCGATTCGAAAATCGAAACAGCGTCCCTATTCTCGGTGGCATTGTCTGGCAGCCTTGATTACACCTGAAATATTCACCTGTTGACCTCCAGTTAAGTATCTGGCGTGCCTGAGCGCCTGATCAGGCCCCTTATCGGGGAAGGTCGCGGGGAAGATCTCCCCCGTCTTCACGTTCAAACCGATACCGTAGATCACCGGCCAATGAATGCCGCCTCTCACGGTGGTGTTCAACTCGCCCACGCAACAGAGGGTCAGATCGATCTCCACCGGTTGCTTGTGAAACGCGGCTGGAAACAAAAGAGCCCGATGTGTCCCCATTTGCTCTGGCCACCGGCTCCATTTCGATCCCATGCGAATAAAGCTGGCCTTACAGAGAATATTGCAGAACACCTCTTCCGAGTAGTTCCTCGGGTCGGAGTAGCCGCCGACCAATTGCAGCTCCAGACGACCCTCCGGAAAGCCGATCGCCAGCTCCGTTACCCTCTGCACCATCGCGGCTGCCGCGTCCTCGGTACCGACCCCGTCCAAGTGCGCCAAGGCTGCAGCCCCCGAACCTATGTCAACACCAACCGTTCACGTACCCCTGTGCCGTCTCATCCCTCTCCTCTCTCGTTCAAATGCTTACCAGAATGCCTCACGACGACGATCATGCACGTGGTCATGTCGTCCGAGCCGATGATGCTCACGTTTTCTGCGAAGAACAGAGAACAGAGAAGCGATGGGAAGCTTAGTCAACCTCAACTCGGAAGACTGGAGATCGGAATCGGACATGCCGGGAGCATGCAAGGAAGAAGATCGAGGAGAGTTTCTTGTGCACACTGCACAGCGACTGGTAACGCGTCGCGATTAGTCGTAAATAGATGCTAATACCGTTCGATATTTCTCCCGACAATGACACAAGATCCGAGGATGCGCGTGAACCTCGCGATACAGTTACAACCGACACTATCTTAGGCGTTTACATGACAAAGCCGGCAATATGTAGAGTACGTGCTTCATTCACTCCGTTGCAAGCCATTTTCCAAGAAGCCATTCAAGATACGGGTAGAGCCAGTCTATTCTGAACTTTCAATGCTATCGCCTAAAGAACATCTCCATTTCCAACGGCACGACGAAATAACCGAGCACCAGATAAGTAGGTACGTGCGTAGTTGCAACGGAATATGCACCGAAATCCAAGTAATGGTAACATCCAGAATTCTGGCAAACGGTTGCACGTAACCTAGATAGGTACGATACAGGCGCGCAACGAGTGTGTACTTACTGTCGTGGGGCAATGTCGCGGCCATTTCTCGCTGCCTGATGTAAAGGAGGCCCATGGGACCGACCAGCTTCGCCGGCATCGAGTGAAGCTGGGCCGCCGTCTCCCGGTACATCGGATAGGCAGCGTACAAGGACCTGCTGTTCGTCGGGATGTCCTCCTGCAGGACCCCATTCACCACCAGCACCATCCTGGCTGCAAAAGTGCAAAGCAACGAGCCGAGCGTCGATCAGCCGTTCGAATTTCTCGTCGGGATTCGATCTGTTTCGAGGCCGCAATAACACGAGACGCTGTATCGCGGAAAGCAAAAAACCGCGATAAACTGGCTTCGCGATAAAGCCGATATTACGCCAGCTCATCATCCAGGCGACGCCGCTGCGAGCTTTCGCGAAACGGGACGTAATGATCCACGCGGTGTACCGAAAGTAACGATCGTGGTCAAGCTGCACCCTTGATTATACAAAAAGAAACTATGCAGCTTTCGTCTATTTTACACAGGGTCAATGAATTCTCCAGAATCAACTATTAAAGGCTAATGCGATGATATTATCTTCTGACCACCACTCTGGTCAACGTTGTCCTTTATCTCGGGGGATCGCTAGCGAGCGAGTGGAGGATTAAGGGGGGATTCTACCTTGTTGGGCCGAAAAATAGGTAATTCTTTGTGAATTTTTTGTACAAAAACGGTTTAACAAATTAATTTTAGGTTTGACAGAGTGTTTTATTGTATCTTAAGCTATTGTTGTGAATTTTTATGTGACGGTAAAAAGCAAAATGTGGCTGATACAATCATACAGATTAAGAATCTCTTTTCCTTTTTGTGTTTCAAATTATCCTTAGGGTATTTTCCGTCAACGCCAGGACCACCCGATTTTTTTCAACGCCTCAAGTCAGCGCTCTGTATCAGCCACATTTTGTTTTTTACCGTCACATAAAAATTCATAACAATAGCTCAAGATACAATAAGGCAATCTGTCAAACTTCAAATTAATTTGCCAAATCTTTTTTGTACAAAAAATTCACAAAGAATTACCTATTTTTCGGCCCAACAAGGTAGAATCCCCCCTTAAGGGGATATACCCGTTTGAACCCTCGGAAAATGTATACATTTTGTGGATTTTTTTACAAGTCAACGGTTTGATGCCGATTTCCCGTTTTTTTACTATCTTTACATAGTATTATGAACTACTCAAAAAAAAAGTTTCAGTTAAAAAACTATTGGTTTTGGGAAGTTATGCATACACATCCGAAAGTCTTTCGATTTTAGACGGCTAAACGGTGGCCCTGAAAACACCTGTATGTCGTGTCTGAAATCAAAAACCATAAAATTTTCTTATAAAGTATGTCAATAGCTATCGTCCAACGCAGCCGATTTCGAAAATTTTGAAAAATAAAGAAATGGTGAGAGATCAAAGGTAAAGTTAAATTTTTCTAATCCACCTTTTTTCTTTATAAATAATAAACGGGGAGTCGGAATAAAAAAAGCCTTCATTGGACGATGTGGAATCTTATTATGATTCTGCATGCAAAATTGGAAGTGAATTGGTTGAACGTAGCGCGAGTTTTTAGGGCCACCGTACTGAAAAATATAGTTCCGCTGCGGTCGGTCGAGCCTTTGTGCCGCGGCCGCCCGGGCTACCTGGGATGTTTCACTCAAACGCATATAACTTCGTCAATTTTCCGAATTTTCACATCAGACTTGTTTTATACTATTTCTAAAACATCAGTCTAGGAAAATATGTGAAACAGGCCACCGTAGTACAAAATGTAGTTCCGCTGCGAGCGGTCGAGTCGCCGCGCCTCGCCGCCCCCTGCTACCTGCGTGGTTTCACTTAAATGTCTATAACTTTGTCAGTCTTCCGAATTTTTACATCGGACTTGATTTATAATATTCCTAAAACATCTATCTATGAAAATGTGTAAAAAGAAAAATCCGATTTTTGACACTTTCAAACGGTTATACCCCCTTAAGGGGGTATTATCGTTTAGAGCAGGCATGCCCCATCGGGTGCAAATACCTCCTGAATTTCTGGGACCCGGGTAACAGACGAGCGCGGGACTGTTCCATTGCTACCCATTGCGAGATTTGTGAGAGAACTGCATGAGTGTGCGAGCCTGTTAGGACGGCCGCACACTCATGCGGTTCTTCCGCAACCCATGCTGTGGTTAGCAACGTAACCAGTCCCGCGTCGGCTGTTGCTCGGGTCCCAGAAATTCAGGAGATACTTATTTGCACCCGATGGGGCAGGCCTGCTCTATTCCCTTTGGGGACGACCCACAAAAAAGCTACGCAATTATTACCAATAAGCATTATCCATAGAAATTTACTAATAATTCAGTAAATTGTAAAAAAATTTCCATCACATATATAATAATAATTAATGGAGATATGGGTTTTTCTTGAAACGGTGCTTTTCATGACGGTACACGCGATATCTCAACTTCTATATGTATAGTGGGCCAATCTGGTCCATCTTTTTCGTACACCTTCAGAAAACACATGATTCTAGCCACTAGGAGAATCAAGGCGAAATAGTTGTCTTTATCACAAGTTTCCAGAAAACACGGAAAAAATGAGTTTAAATTCAATATCCCGCCATTTCGTGAATTTTTAATTTTTCTTCATAAATCTCCTACCGGCTATAGGTAGCCACACTCTTATCGCTTAAGAATCCTTTTGGTTTTTCCATTTCAACCGGAATCGTATGTACCATGAGGCAACTTTTTTTCCATATCTCCATTAATTATGATTATATATGGCTGAAATTTTTATACAACTAAGTGAAATGTTAATAGATACGCGTGGAGAATTCTCATCGGTGAAAACTGTGTAGGTTCTTTTGTGCTACGTCCCTAAAGAGAGGCAAAAAATTGGCCTTCTAGACGATAATGTTCAAGTTAGAGGAAGCTCGCCGAAACCGGAGCCGTATACCGAATAAGTGTAATCGTTTCCTTCGCGAAAGAAGGGATACCAGCACGCGTTTCTGCGTTCGGAGAAGGCAGACGGTTACATCTGGTTCCAGCTAAGTAGAAGGATCTATTTTAAACCTCGCGATCAGCCGCGCCGCGAAACGCCCGAGACTTTTTCCTCGCCTCGTTCCTCTACTACTTAAGTAGTCGGTTGCATATGCATTCAGTCGCGGAAAGTCGACACGAAGAATGACGGCTATATCTGTCGCTTGAAAGAAATCTCGATCGGAGGAAGAAGCGGACGACGCGACGCAGCGAAATTAAACTGTCTGTTACGAAGACCGGCGCGATACAGAGAAGGAAGCACGTCCCAGTTTCTTTCCTCCGTTTGCCGGCAATCTCGTTAAACAAACGAAAGGTTAAACGCGACGCAGACTGTCGTTGGAGGCGAATGACCTTAACCTTTGAGGGGTAGGTCGGAGGAGAGAGGCCTAGCGCGGCTGGCACGGTTGTCCTGAGGTTTTATTGTTAACGCGATTAACGCAACGCGAGGCGGCCGTAGCCCGAGTGCCAACAATGCCCCGTGTCGCTGATCTTCGATCTCTCGCTCCTGTAACAGGCTTTGTCATAACGCCTCTCCAAGATCGTGCACCCAGATAAATCGGCGAACACTTTATCGCCAAGGTGTGGGATCCTCCTTTTTAACGTTCAACGATCCAAACTGATCCCTTAGTACCGTGTTTCTGCCCCAATCGATCCCTTCCGAGGAGCACGTAGTCGTTCGATAACTGGAGGACACGCGACGGTAAGTACCTACGTTCCAAGCGAACGTTGGTCGATCCGTCATCGACCACGACTAAACGCCGGTCACGCGTCGCCGCGCCGCGTCGTTCCATTCAAACGTCGTCGTGGCTGGTCGTGGCCGACCGATTCATTAACGAATCGCGCTAATTATGACTTCTGTTATCAGTGAAAATGCCGATTGGCGGATCGGCGCGATCCGCGGCTGGCCAGTGGGACGGGTCGAAACCGAAAGCCGGGACCAATCGAAAGCGGGTGGTGCCAATCAGATCGCCACCGCCACCACCGCCGCCGCCGCCATGCATGAGAAAATAACATGTTTGCCTCGCGGCGGACGCTCCCCGTAGCCAGTCTTTTCGAATCCAAATCTCTGCTCGGTCTGGCGATCTGGGACCGTTTATCGCGTTTATCGCAGGTTCATCTTCCTTTCAAATTCGCGGCACTCGACTCGATGGTGTTTGTACATAAATGCGATGGCTCGCTTTCTGGCTTCTTCCAAGCCTCAGAGCCGTAATTAATTATCTGGGTCTGGAAATTTGAGCGAGGGGAAGGGTGAAAAGGACGCGAGGGTCGACGATAATATCTTCCCCAGAAGATCTCGAAAATCCCGTGAGATTAAGCGCGCCCTTGTTACACAGCATCTCTCGTAAACGATCTACAATCTACGCTAAGGATCCTCCGTGAAAAACGAAAGCAACAACCCGCCCCCCCCCCCCTAGATATTATCCTGAAAATCCTTGCTCGAAATTTTGAGCTGGGAAGCCGGATCGCCGTGTTCGAAACCTCCGACGATGCTCCCTCGAAGAGGACACTTTGCTAGAAATTCCCATGACGCGCGGAAAATTAGAATCACGCCGACACGACGGTAAGATTATACGTCAGGGGTTCGTGTGGCCATTGTTACCAACGAAAATTACACTCTTCAAAATCCATTGTAGCAGATTGCCGGTCGCGGTACATTTTCTGCATCCCACCCTCGCTGCCCTACCCCCTCCACCTTTTTCTCGTCCTTCGTTACCCAACAGGTAGGTACACGTGTGTTCAACTCGAAATGTTTTAAGCGACAGCGAGGTGCTTGGAGGGTCGTAAAATCCAAAGTGCTCCCCTCGTCGGGGAATTTGTCCGCGGAGCCGCGCCGATAGCGGGAAACCACTCAAAATGACGTGGTGGCACGGTGGATGGGAAATTTATAAATTTTATAAGCCGTCGCGATTGCGCGAATCGCATCGCGGCCGACGCAAGGATGGTATTTTTAGCGTTTCACGCGATTTCAACGTCCGTGTTTCGCGAGGCGCAAGGCGTGAGGCGGCCGATAACGTAGCGGCGTACGTATCGTTACATGCGTGCAGCGCGAAGAGAATTGATACCGGATCGAAAAAGCTGCCGTCGAGATAGCGACAGGGCATAAACATATCGTCGTAAGAGCCGACGGTGGTATCTGGAGCAGCGATAACGGGCGACCCGCGATGCTGAAATCGGGAAATCCTCGGGGATTTCGAAAGTCCACCGGCGGAGGAGAGGCTGCATTTCCTTGAAAGAATTTGCTCGCGCGTCGATCGAGGCCCGCGGGGTCTCGCGAGATAAGAAGAGAGCGGGACGGGCAAGAATCGATCATATCGACGGGAAGAAAAAGGGCGCGTTCTAGCGACTCTTCGCCGTTGGAATTATCCAGATAGCGATCGACGGGTCGACTTGAGCTATATACAATTATCGAGGCGGGGGCACGGGAAGAGGCGGAGGTTGAATCGAAACGGAAAAGAAAGAGAGAGAGAGAGAGAGAGAGAGGGAGGGGGGCACAACCGGAGAGTAAAAGGGCCAGCCGGAACGAGCAAAACGACGAGGGCCCTTCGTGACCATAATCGGTGGAGAAGGCTGGCTGGATCGAGCCACACGGAAATCCACTTGAAAAGTAGCCATTACCTTAATTATCGGTCTTTCTAAGAGGCTATGTGCACGCTGCTCGAGACTTGCAACTCCGTGTGTCCGTCAGACCGCCTGTCCGTTACGATCCACGGAGGATTTCTTTCAGTGACATTTTCCTTCCAGCGTGCCCCGTCTCTGCGGGCCACGAAACACACGGACATTGCTGAACGCGGGTAAGTATAACCATGATTAAGGAAACTTTTATTTCGTCTGTGCGTCGAGATCGCCGGATACGACTGGACTCGGCACTGGCTTGGAGCTTGCCTTGGATTCCGATTGATACTGAATTTAATTCAGGAGTTATACTGCGCTGAATTAGCTTTTTACCGAGTTTCAAATAGTAACGAGATTGATAGCTCGGACAAAGGTGCCACAAAGTTTCTTCAGCGGTAGGTACATCCGAATCGTTTAAGAGACGGGCGATCCAAACATTCCAAACCGCGCGACGATTGCGATTTTCTTCTCGCGATCACAGCACACGAGCCCAACGTTTCTATCCGCCGATCGAGACGAATTCATGGTTGAAAAGAAGGCGGGGAAGAGACTTTGGAGTTAGAATGGACTGTCAGACGCTTGGCCAGATCGAACGGCGCGGCGCGTCGCGACCGATCGGAGCCTTTCTTATCCGCGATCCTCGGTCTTTTTGAGGCTGTAATTTAGAAACGGCATACCGAAGACCTCTTATCCGCTCCTCCTCCGCCTCCCTGCTGCCCCTTTCTGTACCGATTACTCGCAGAATGCACGCCAGCCACGCATACACAGGCCCCGTGCACGTACGCCCGCCTGTACACGCGTGTGCCCGCGTAATTACACAGGCCGGGACGCGGCGCGGCGCGGTTATTTATTTAAGCGTGCAAAAGGGCCGTAGCCATTAACGGGTGCCTTTCCTCGAATCCACCCTCTTCCTCGCGGACGGTATTCTAATGGCTGGCGATCCTCCCAGCGTATCGAAGGCCAAGCGAGCCTCGAACGTCCAGGCGTCTACCGGCGAAAAAAAAAATCGTCCGGCATTTTTTCTCTCCACCTTGTATCACGCCTACAATTATCAATCGATGGGACGATTCGTGCAGGGCGATTAAACGCTCGGGCGTAATAAAGGGAGAATTATGAACAGGTTGCGAGGATCAGAAGACAGAAGCGAGGAAAGTGGGTAGCTGTTTTAGTGCGATATGGTAATTTTCAGATCAAGTGATGAAACTTCGTACAGAGGGACGACGTAGACCTCTTTCTCTGCGCGTTTCTTATCAGGAAACGACTCGATTCCGTTGGACGATTCCTCGTTTTGCTTCCTCCTTGGTCCGTGTAAACATCCCTCCCCGCTCTCCTAATGACGATTTATCTCATTTCCCTCGTAATAGCCGCGATCGGACGGTCGCCGTGAAATTTTCCACTGCGCTCGGCTCGGCTCGGCTCGGCTCGGATACACGCGTTCTCTCGCATCTCATCATTCTTTCCGTTTTTTATCATCCCCAGACTCTCCTTTCGGACGGCGAGCCGCGAGGGAGAGTGGAGATGCAGTCGATGATCGTTACGCTGGCCTTTCCGCTTTCTTCGACAGAAGCTTGTGTATTAGGTACTTCTCCTATCGGTGTGGATACCCGCACCCGTTCAGGTATCAAGGGCCACGTACGGATCGTCGTGTTGGTCCTCGAGGACCGATTATCCGCTGGAGATCCGTATCCCATGACGTGGATGGTGATTAGGCATTTAATTAAGACGGTTGATTAATCGCTGTACGTGCGTATGAATCTCGACATGTAGAGAGTTATTATACGGAGAACGACCATCGAGACTGGGAGGCTCCTCTTCTTATTCGCCTCTGGAAAGATGGCAAAACGATTGCACGCCGATAAGTTGTAGATAATTGCGGTGAATTAATGAAACTGGTCCGCCAAGATGAGACGGAGGTTTCCGTTCTGCGGGTTGTTCGAGGTAATCGAAGGGGGCCGCGCGACTAACAAGAAGTTCAGTGCTCGCGAATGCCCCGATCACGGGAATCATCGATATGAACGAACAATCGACAATAATGCCTTTATCCGTTCGACCTGCCTTCGCCCAGACACTTTTTTTCCTCTCCTGCACGCATATTCCGGGACCTTCAATGGGCCCCTGTCTCCCTTATGTGCTTCATTCTTCATTCGTCGTCCTTCCGCGCGATCGATGCAATGACGGTGCAAAGATCATCCGATGCCCAACATTATTTCTTAGTAGGAACTTATTGTTAGTCCAGCCGAATCGCAGAAGATAAGACATGATCTACCCACTCTGTACGAATAACAATGCAAAGTGACCACGTAGGTATTCGTGGATTCTCAGTCACGACAATGGCACGAGTGGACGCGTTTTATTATCCCATCGATGCGTCCCAAATGGGTTTAAATTCTCGTTCAGCTTCTAATCCCAGATAGAGAGGATTTATCGTAGAGGTTATCGGCGGAAAGCCAAGCAATGGAACGCGACCCATCGTAACGATCTGTGGCCGTTTTTTATCAAGCCCAAGCGCGACGCGCGTGAATAATTATTTACGATCCGGAGAGATTCCACGGCCCGCTCTTTTTTCTTTTTTGTTCATTCCCGACCGTAACGATCCTCCATGGATAAGCCTTCGCACCGCACCAGGGGCAGAGAATCTCTTTCCCTAAAAATTCACCTCGAGAAGATACAAGAGCATCGCGATCATCAGACTCGAGAGCATCGAGCTGTAAGAATGCACCGGAGATATCGGTGATCGATCGCCACGATCGGTGGAAACGCGATCTACGAAAGTGGACTCTTGGCAGCAAACAGAGGCGGCTGACGCAAACGTTGTTTGCCATGGGAAAGTTTCGCGACAGTCGAGACGTGTGCATCGCGCGTAATCAACGCGTGAACCGACTAATCCGCGAGCGCGGCGATCCAAGTGATCGCTATATGTAGAGTATAGAGTACAGAGTATAGGTGAACTGCCTAGCCATCGTAACACCGGACACGGTAGCAGTAAAGAATAGTAGTAGGAGAAAACCGCAACTTCATCCCTAAATCTGTCCGCGATTCCATTAATCGGAATGAAAGATTCTAAGAAAAGGAAGAAGCTCGCGTGGAAAAGACTAGGCTCGATGACGTTACCAGGTTTTGTTCAAAGGGAACGCGTTATTGCCACTGGAATTAACATTTACCAATTACAATTTCAAATGACACGGTCGACTATTAGGGGAGGGGACAAAAATACGGAGAGCGTGCGTTTGAGAAGTAGCGCTGCGGGATGAATTCTATCTGCCCGGAGGATCGATTTGGATTTTCATGCCCAAGGAGACCCAGCATCCTCCTCTGCTCTCCACGAGGCCGGGACTATTAAATTTATGGCTTTCCCTCGTCCAAGCGAGAGACGATAACGCGCATAATAAGCGCGGTCAGATAACGGGTGACGCGTAAGTTACTGCTGCCTGATAATCGCTCCTTGTGCGCGCATAGCTAAGGGCTCGGCGAAGGGTGCACACACAGTGCAAGTTCAGATGATGCTCCGGTCACCGATTTTCTTGAAATACATTGGTGTACGCGGAAGATTCGTTAACTCTCGTATGGCGGATTAACGAAAAGCTCGTTTTGCACAATTGAGGCATGAAAAGCCTAGTTCACAGATTCATGTATCTGCCTATAAAAAGTTGAAATTCGTGGGAACTTTCAGGGACGTGGGAATTGAAGAATGTTTCGTGTTGCTATTCTGCTTATTTCTTAGGTAGGAAAATATCGTAAGGGGGTGGAACTCACGTTACGTCGCTTCGAAAGTCTTCAGGCCAATTGACACGACCCCGCCGCCATATTAGAAGAATTCCTCCTCTCCAGGCTCTGGCTTATCCTCCCTCGCTCAACTTTTCGTTCTGCAACAAGAAATTAGTTGATACGTGTTAGAGGAGCGGCCGAGTCCATTACACGCGTCCTGTATGGAAAGGAGGACCTAAGCTGCGCTTCCCTGTGCACAATAGTGTTGAAGAAATGCTCCAACCACTATGGAAGAGGAATCCCGGGTTGGAAATGTGAAAGCGCGACACGGGACGTATAAAATTGGAAAATTGGAAATATTCAATTGGCCACGGGGGCAGGTGTACGAAAATCTTCATACTTGATCAATCCTTTACCGCGTTTATTTCAATGTAGGTAATTCAACATTCAAACGGTGAAGTAGAAGCAAGCTTCTTTCTGTTTAACTCGTCCTGGCTGCTACACTACCTTCCGAACAAGGTTCTAGCTCTTGGGATGATTCGGATCGCAGGTAACGGTAAATCGCAGCGCGTTTGTTCGCCCTAACGTTATTACCGCCAACCGCCTTAAAAGCGATTTCGCGGATACCAATTCCACCGGTTCCAAATAACTTTATAGACAAGTTAAAAAGAATTCCAGCAACGTTATCAGTGAAAAGCTTGCATCTATCAGAATTGAAACCGACTAGCCTGGAATTCCAAGCCTATACTTGCCGATCCTCGGTTCCTCCTTGACTCTTCATCCTTGTTCCTACGGGACAGCGGAAAAAGGAAGAAAAGCGACGAAAAAATACAGCGTGCACAGGCTCATGTAAAGTAACTACACAATCGGTAAACTGGATTTGCATACAGTGGTCCTACGAGCCTGCAACCGACCGGCTCTCTACATATTTATGCGCTACCTACAACTTCCTTCGATTGTTTATAAACGTACCCCGCACCCGCGCGGTGCTGACTTTTTAACGACTCCGTCGTACACTGCCGTCCGTGGACTTTGACGCAACCGTTAAATATCGATATTCCCTAGCGGTGCGCGAAAAATGCGTCGCGCCGTTTAAGATCAATTATGAAAACACCCTTTCCAACCGCTCATAGAACTCGAGGTGGAACTTCTTTCGATTAGAATTCAAGAGACATGGGAAAATAAATAGGTAATCATCGGGAGTAGTATCTTCTAAATGTCCCCGATGAAGCAAAAGTTACAGGCAGAAGCGATTTGTACCCCAGATGCAGCTAACTGTAAACGCGACGCAGCGTTTCCATGGAAGACAAGGTAAAGTTGACCGTTGTCGCGTCGTCGCGTTGTGCGGGGGTGCGCCCTGCGCGAAGAAGAAAGGGGGCCGGTACTTGGCGAACGGTTTCACGATTTCGCGATTTCGCGATTTTGCGACTAGCCGCCGCGCACACGTACAAGGGAGCAAAGGAACGGACGTATGGGTGGAAGGAATACGGGCAGGACGAGGTACACGTACACACAAGAGGAGCTAGTCCGCATTCCACGAGTGGAACAACCGGTACACGGGTCCAGTGGCTCTCAAGCGGCGTGCCACGAGGATGCACCCGATCGAGATGGAATCGTTATGCAACGGGAGACGAGTCAGTGGCCCGGTCGATTCGCGGAAGATGAGCTGCCCTTCCGGGTCCCCTTTCCTTGCCCCTCTTTTTCTTCTTACCCTGCGCCGCACGCTGTCTCTTTCGCCTGGCCACTTTCGCGGGCGCGCGCGCGCAGCGACGCGCCGCAATCGAAATCGAAAGTGGTTGGCCAAGGCTGAGGAAAAAAGCGAGCAAGTTTTTGGACGGGAGTGGTGGCTCCTAAAAGAAACCGGAAAGCAAAGTGGAATTTAGCTGAAACGAAAGTGAATCGAAGTGGAACTCATTGTTCTCGTTAACCTAATTCGTAATCTGCAAGGTTTATTCGACACGCGACAGGGGCAGGGTTTGAGGTAACTTTGTCCCAATTCCTCACCCCATAAACATCGAGGGGAAACTACTTTGGTGCAACACCGAGCGCATCTAAATTTCTGGCATGGTGGCTCGAGCTAAGCTTGAACCCGAGTTTCTGATTTATGTGGGCCCGGAGGGGAGTCCAGTTGCCAGTTGCCAGTTGCCTCCGCGCACCTTCTTCGGCCAATGCAATACTGCCCATCTACATAGATACACGCCGCGCGCGTCTATCCACGTTTATATCCAGTTGGATGCACTAGATGCAATGCTGCACGAGGCATGCAGGATGCATTGCTATCATTAGGTGTCCGGGGTACATTTACTACGAGAATTATAATCAAAGTTTCATTCGGCATTGGCCTGGCCAGAGAAGCTGGGAAATGTGTGATACGCGGCGAACTCCACAGGCAAGTGGAACTCCGGCAAAAGGGGATGCGCAAAGCTGCATTTAATCTCTACCTCGATCTTTCTAATCTCGGTGAAAGCTGCGATGGGTTTGTAATTCCCAAAACTCTTTAACATCCATAACAGCTGCAATTGCTCGATCGAGGTTTGTGAAACAGAGGGAATCGAGGGAACCCATTACGGTTCGTTTACAACGCTGAATGTCATCGGTACGATAATATTTCTCTGGATAATCGTAAAGCCGCGGCAGAGCGTTGCAGTCCCAACATCCGCGACGTTCCTCGCGCAGCGAATAAATAATATTCATCCCGACGTTTAATGGGTCGTTAAGGCGTCATCGCCGAGTCTATCATTGCACAATAAAATAATAATCGCCAGGTTGCAGGCTTGCGAATCTGTTGAACGCGAAGCTTACAATTCAATATCTAAATCGATGAAGAAGCGCGCGAGTTTCCGGGATTTCGATATGATGAAAATATCGAAAATACTCACGACGCATTTTTTCAAGATTTCCTCGGAAAGCTCAGTGTTTACCCGTAGGGGTGCTGGAAATAAGAGGAAGAAGAAACTGCGGAGACAGAAACCGAGTTGCAGGGACGAAGAGGAGGGAGTATAATATTGAAACGTTACGGAAAATAATGGCGTATCGCTGGCTGGCAAGTAGCTATCGCAGGTGAGCTAGCGGGAGTGCAAAAGGTTAACACCCTCTACTAGCCTTAAGAGCGTCTTAACTCAGTCAAGTCCGTGACTTAAGAGAGTTTCAAACGCCAAGAGAACCATACGTCGACCCTCCATTTTCTCCACCTTCCCTCCGACCGGGACCGTTCGTTAAGGAACCCTTTCGAGCAATCCAGGGCCCCGATCAAATCGCCACGTAAGAATGGAAATTCATCCACTCGCAATATCGAAATGCGAAATCGAGGTGAAAGCCAGCTAATTACGAGATCCGGGAACGCTAAAGAGTCTAAAGACCCTCCAATTTATTTCGAATGCCTACAGTTCGCCTTCCACTCATTCCTGTAGTCATTTGTTCCGATAGCAATGGATCCACGTAACGTCGTAACCGAACGGTGAACAGTACAAGAAAGCTGAAAAAAAGGAACCACGAATTCATGCACTCGCCTTACAAGCGCCTGGAGGAATTTGCTGAAAATCGATGCACCCACGCCGCGCCGCGCCGCACCGATTTCTGCGCCGTCGTGACTCGCGAGATTCAGTTGTTGGCCAGCTCGAGACGCAATTACTGCTTACGGGGCGAGCGACTTCACCGTCGATTAACTGTAACGATAGTGGCCCGTGCAATGATTCACGACACGATGCAACGCTGCTACGATTTTCCCGTTTCCGCGGGATCGTAGGTAGCCGCGGAACCGTAGCCGTGGACGGTAGCAGCGTGTCTCGATATCTCGACTGTGACGCAGCGACAGGTAGCAGGTCGAAGGCGAAGGGGCGAATTTGCAGATTTGGCGATTTGGCGCCCCTTCCATAAAATATCATCAAATATTTCGATTAAAAGTTATTGCCAATTTGCTACATGAAAAGAAAGTGAATTGGTTTTTTAACCAATCTCGAGCCTTTGTGTTTAAAGATTTTTCAATTTCTTTGGTAAAAAATTTGCTACGTTAAGCTGCAGCCTACTTAGCCTACCGCCACTAATCGCGAGTATGAATCGGTTGAGGGTAACGGAAGAGCGGAGGAAAGAAGCTCGACTCGTGACGGGAAAAACGTAGGAAGAGCATCGAGGGATCAAGCGCGTGGGAAATACACGGTCGATACACGGTCCATGGCCAGCAGGCATGGGAATATTGGGAATACTAGCTATCGGTTATAATTCCATAGCGCGGGTCCCTTAAGTAATAGCTTCTGATTGGAGTAACAGCCAATGGCCACGTGAAAGTGTGCGTTCGCGGTATGATAATTAGGATGACCCAGTGATGGATTCCAGGTACTATACAAGCGTGAACAGAGGAAAAGGGTGAAGAATCGTTTGTGCGTATGCTGCGTAAAGACTAGAGAGAGGGCGGAAGGGAAACGAGAGAAAATAAATGGCCCGAACGGAGTAAAAGATCCCGCGCGCAAAACAGCAGGCCAGGATCAAAATACACGTACCTACTTACACGTGGTGTCACGGTGTTGCAACAAAACGCGCGATACCGTGCGCACATAGAGACGAGATACAAGACGAGGCTTCAGGCGCGGTCAGATTAATGAAAGTCATGCGAACAGTGGTTCTCAGATGCGAGGGGGCATCCCGGAAAGTCGGCGCGCATCGTGCGTGCGGAAATCGGTCGCCGTGGCCCGGAGAAGAGATTTTTTCTTCTTCTTCTTCTTCGACTTACCACGCTTTTTCCAGCGAGGTACAAGTGGCAACGGTAAAGCACGCGGATAAGCTCGAAGGGGAAAGAAGGGCATCGCCCGGAGAAATACACACCCTCTTCTAACGAAGATTCAATTGCTCGTGAGTACGCGACGATGGCCGGCAATTAGCAAGGTAACACGGATACGGTCGTCAAGTTTCCGCGATTAAGAGAGAAAAAAAAAGCCAAGCAATTACGCAAGTGCCTGGGAGAGAGGAATAGAATCGATCCGATGGGCCGCTAATTAACTGTCAAATTAACACGAGTTATCGCCCACTAGCCGAGAGCTATGTAACGGCTGAAAGAAGCCAAAGCTTCCGTTATCTTCCCTTCGTACCTGTATAAAACGTCATCGAGTCACGGACACACTTGCTTCTTTCAATACTCTGTTTCTCTGCACGTGATATAGACGCGCTGTCATTGATATACCACCTGAAAACCCTAAATGGGCAAACCAAGTTTCTTCAAATTGTACACCACGAGTCAATCCCATTTTATATTTAACGACAGCAGCAGATGTTGGAAACAGAGAGAAGGGGATTAAGGACCCTTCCTTTCGCAGGTTAAGCGATGCCCTTGCTTCCGGTCTCGAAGGATATGCAGATATCGACGAGAGGTAATGCTTAAGATCGAGCCGATTTTCAGCGGTATTACGAACGGTGCGTCGAGATAAGGCGGTCGAAATTCAAAACTCGAAAGCGATGTACAAACGACGCAACGGAGAAATGAAGAGACGAGAAAAGGAAGGACGACGGCTGACCGGTCGATGAATAATTTCGTGTCGATGAAGGAACACGTTGCATATTCAAGAAGCGTTACAGTCACGATGCGCGCCGCACGCCGCGGGACGAGACGGGGACATGATAAAGAAAAGGAGGAAGTGGGGATCGACTGTCAAGGGAGGGGCGGGAGGAGCCGCGACGCAACACGACGCGACGGTTCTCTTTACTACTCTGCATTGAATCGTACACGTTTGCCTGTCCACTAAATTATGCAAGTTCGATTACGATGCACCTTTGCCCTTCTTCCATGCGTACGTGTCTACGTACACAGGCGATTTTTTCCTTAGCGTCCGTCACGTGTCATCCGCTTTGCATACTTGTCATAAATATGGAACGGAATCGCGCGACGCGAAACGAGAGCGCAGCCTTCGCGCGCGCGCGCGCGCCTCTCTTAATTTCAAATTCCACGTTAATTCCCGTGTACACGCTACACAAACACGTCCGATCTTAATGCAACTTCTAAGCTTTCTAACCTATAAACGCGTAACGTTGTGTACCGAGATCGCGATCTGGTCCGCGGGAACGCGCCTCGTTTCAATTCCCAACCGTCAACGAACCCGGAGATTCTCAAGTAAACATGATCGACCGTAGGCGTAGGGCATCAACGTGTATCAACAAAATCTAACTGTCGTCGAGTCGACTGATTGCAAAAATATTTTCGACTCTCATAAATAAACACTATGTGCTATGAATTCTGTCTATATAATTGTAAGGAATGACACTCAGGGGTCGCGGTATCGTGTTTACACCGAAGCCGGATCTCTCGTTAACTGCAACAGCCAAATAGACAAACTCACCGAACTCGAGTGGATCGGCAGAATCGGCGAAGGGATGCTGCGCGGTGTGTTGAACTCGACTACCAAGTACCGGCGCTCAGTGGAGGTGGCTGTCGTAAAATCGTTGTTACGCAACACGCAACTGGTGGCACACACGGCGACGTACTCTGTCGATCGGAAACAAAACGTCAGCGGTCACCGTCGGTCGTCAGCGTTGTTGTCAACGTAAGGGAGCACACGGTATTATTGAGCGCGCGCGATCCAATGAAAACGAACGAATCCGAGGGAGCGGGACGACGAAAGAGAGAGGAGAAGACGGATACGGGCAGAAAAATAGCATACAGACGGACGAGACGTGATCCTGCTAGGCGCGTCACTCACGAACCACGAACCACGCTTTCACAGTCTCTCGGGCAGAATGAGAGCGAGTGAGAGAGGGAGATAGAGAGGGGGGGGGGGGGAGGAGAGAAAGAAAGAAAGAAAGAGAGAGGGAGGTAGCAGGGCGCTCCGAATGACAGCTGAGCAAAAATTCGGCAAGATCGGATACGTCGCGGTGGTCACGCTCCCTCGTTACACACGTTCGCACTGTCCGTACCGTTCGCACTGCCGCTCGCGTCTGCACTCAACCTCCGCCGTGCCTCGGATCCGCCTTCGTGCGTTTCCGTCGCCGCTCGACTCGCCTCGATAACACGGTGCTGCACGGTGCCGCCTCGCGTTCGATCCGTTCTCGAAGGAAACCTGTTTACGGCTAAAGGCCCGATTAGATTAATACCGTCGATAGATTCGCCAATGGGGCACTGGAATTTTTTGTTTCGCCGGACTCGTTAACGCGAATAATAAAACCAGAATCCGAATAGATAATGATTATCGATGCTTTTTCTTTGGAAGCGTCGCGATGGTAGGATTTTATCGCGAACAGCAACTGTTGTTTTCGATTCTGCTGGTACATATGTATGTACGTTTGCCGGGGTTGGAAAAAAGACGTGAACGTTCTTTATGAATTCTACGAGATTAATTGCAATACTGTTTTCTCGATTGGAAAATGTACGGAATTCTAAACGCGACGGGTTTTTTAAATTTTCAAGGGGGAACGGTATGGTGGTACCATCTTGAGAGGATCGGCGCAAGCTTTGACTTGTTTGATTTGTATGAAGGTGATGTCTTGTATTTGAAATATTCAATTATCGTCTTTTGATAAAAAGATAAATAAATGTGCGAAAGCAGAGGGTAGCTTTCTCTTATTTTATGTAATGTCCCTCCCGAGGTTACCTCTTAATAAGGTATGGGCATTTCAACACATTTTACTTAGTTCGTTCTTAATCCATTTATGGCGAGTCATCATTTCCACAGCATTGAAATCACTGACCACTCAATAGGGAGTTGCATTTATTCGCGGTTTATTTTTTTGGCATTAAAATCTCTTCTTTGGCTATTACCACGGACGAGGAATAGAATCCTCCCATGTGGTATTACAAACCGATAACATAAGAAGTACAAGCATACTTTCCCATAGATGAAACAGCCAAGTCCAGCAGAAATTTTCTTAACAAACAGCTTCCAATCTTATAAATACCTGATTTATAATCGTGTTTCATCGCATGATACCATGCGTCGCAAAATTAGGGCGTACAAGAGCAGCCTGCAAGACCTACCATATCGACTGTGGACTCTGAAGACTTGTTTCACAAAAATTCAAACATCAACCCATGAAAATTGACATGAAACAATCTAGAATAAAGTGTTCGAAAAAAGACAAACTGCTACAGAATTTCCAGAGAGCAAAACGCGTGGACTTGCGAACGAAAGGGATACGGTTCAACCGCTTCCAGTCTGTTTAACGCACCAATTATCATTGCAAAGGCTAGTCAAACTTTCTGAACCAACAGAAGCAACATTGAAGTTAAATTTTCAAAAGAATTATATTACACCCGCGTGTTCCTGCCTGCCTCGTCGCCTGCCATCTGTCGGTAAAACGCAGTACGAGATTTCATTTTGCCCCTCTACTCGGTCTCATCAATTTCATCGACGGAGCTGAACGTGGGTTCGAAGATGGCGATACGAGGGTAGGGTTGAGCGGACGCCTCACAGGGAAGCCTGTTCCTCGTCGTGACAGCCGAAATTCCGTGGCATCTCCAGCTCGGTGAGTAAAAATCCCATTGTCGCGACACACTGCGCGAAGTTACGGGCACGTACGGTCAGCCGGTCGCCCTAGGGGCCTCGGAATGGCGGGAAATTCAGAATGGGTCGGGCCGACGGTATCTCGCGACACGTACCGAGCCGTCTCTACTCTCTTTCGAGACTGGGAAGTTCAATGCGCACAAGCGTGTGTCACGTCGCGACGTGAAACGGGAGCACGAGGTCTAGGTATAGCGAGCGTGTGCGCGCGTGTATGCGTGACGCGCGAGGGAATACTCGCGTGCGAACGGACAGACGGGCAGACGAGCAGCCGTGCGTCGGTGTACGTGGGAGACGTTTTAATTTCGTAATGATAAAATAGACCAGCAGGGAATTCGACATATTTGAAAAGTGGATAATCTTAAAACACGAAGGCTCGTGCAGAGGAACCTCTCCTTTCAGATTAACGTTTTCTTTTGTACACCGAAGATCCAGCTGATTTCGTATGACGCGAAATATCGACGTTCAGCCCTCCCATGCCGCGGTACGACCGAAATTGATCGAGGCGGTTAAAGATCAGGTCACGTAATGCGTACGAGCTTTCAATCGCGCGCGATGCAAATGCTCAGGGAACGATCAATGCCTGCGCTGACTCGTAAAATACAAGCGCCTGGAAACGGGCCGGCTCACGTTCCTAAACAAGTTACCTATTACCGCGCGCCGATTCCGCGGGGTTACCATGGGGATCGATTAATTAATCGGGGGTAAATTATCGATTGCTTCAATCGATATAATAATAGGAATGACGATAAGTGTCGCGTCGCAGGTAACGCCTTTCATGCTTTTCCAATTTCCCTCGATTAATTGTCATTCAGCATTGTCTATCGCTTAACCGCTTCAACTGTACATCACATTTCCGAGAGTGTACAGTTCCAAGGTTAAAAGTTCCCGACTTGCTAGTCGAATCTAAGTAGTTGTAAGTAACAGAAGAGGTCGAAGAGGGTACATTAAAAACAGCAAAGAAATGCCTTCGGTACTTGTCTCGTTTCTTTCCAGATGGTGGTGGGTTCTCTTCGCTTTTCACTAATCAAGAGAGCGATATTCGAGGATGGGCGAAGGCTACTAACACAGCTTAATTTAATCGAGGGGCAAGATTATATGTATATAAATTACAACGACTCTACCGTGCAAGTACGTGAAACGTGTGCCTCGTTGCACAAAAGTGGTTCCACGGGGCCACGTACACTCTAGTCAGAAAGGAAAGAGGCTCCTTAAAGAGGAAATTATGACGTGGTGGCTGAGATAGAGGGGCCGGAGAGAGGAAGAGAGATTATACGATGAACTGGAAACGTCGAAGCGTGTAAATATAGAAGCGGCCGCGACGCGATAACGTCGGTGAAATTGAATCACAAATCGTGCGGCGCGGCGTGGCGCGCGCTCGGGGCCATTGTGACCTCCAAGTCCGCCGTGAAGATCGTAGCTGGGCGACGATTAAAAGCGTCGAAGTCACCAAAGCAATTGCCCGACCAAAGAGTTACCTTAAGTTAACTGGAATCATAGCTTTAAACAAATGCCATCGTACTACATGCGTAACCAAAGGTTCGAGAGATATTTATCCGGCGACTGATTACGCTAATTCAGAAGCCTTAGAGAAGACGGAAGTTGAGAGCAGCTGATCGGAAACGGAACGCGTAACTCGAACACTGCGACCGGATTTCAAGGTGAATGCTAGGAACGCGAGGCAGCGCGTTATCGACTCGTCAGTAACATCGATGCGTTGCAGGGACGCGTCAGCGTCTCCGTATCGTTCCAATTTGGAGGATCGCCACGCGTATTCTTCGGCAGGTAGGTAGGTACTAACGCGTATCGTATGTAATTAACGGCGCAATGTTGCTGGTGATGAGCGGCAACTGAACTACCGTCCCCACGCGACGGCAGCAGGCGAGTCTACGCGCGACGGAGGTACTTGCGTCTGCAAAATTTCCGAGGAAACAGGGTAACTGTATACTCTTTTTGGATCGCGAATTATATCGAGTTATATCGCGGGCCTATTAGGAAAGGGGGGGGGGTGAGGATCGGCAGATAGAGTCGCAGGGGAAGAAGGTGAGAGAGAGGTCGCAGACACGGGGACGTGTCACGCAGGAGGGTTGGAAGAACGAAAGGGGTATAGAAGGAGCGTGAGGGGCGGCAGGGGCGCGGGTAGATAGAATCAGACCGATATCGACCGCGAATTGCGCTTGCGTGGAAAAGGGCGCGCAATCGCCGTCGACGGACGCAGCCCGTCGTCGCTGGCAAGAGAAAGAGGAAGCTTCTCGCAGTCACCAGTCGATCGTCGACGGAACACCGGGTGACATTAAAACTGTCGTGCCCCCTAATCGTATCGACGTCCATCGTCCCGTCGACGACCCTTCCCCAGCTCGTTACACGCGTGCTTCGATCGTATCGTCGCGACTCGACGGGCCTCGAATTTCCCTCAGCTCCGCGTTAGTGAACTGGCCGAGTTGACGCTTCTCCTCAACTTCCGGTATCCTTATAACCTGTCGCGGTGATTCCAATGCGCGCACCAACTGGCCGCGCATTTCCGTGAAGCCTGCACGCGAAACGGGGACTCGTCGTTGGTCGTTGCTGCAGAAGCTTGCGGAAAGCGGGCACGCTTGGGAAGGGAGGAGAAGGTGGAATGAACGCGTGGTGCACGCGTCCTTGGACCCTTCGCGGCGGCTCGTTTGACCATTCGTTGAGTTTTCTACTGGCGAGACTCGGCGCCTCGGCTGGGAGGGTTGCCTCGGGAACACACGGGCGATGTGGAGGAACGAGGCGGGTGGGAAGCTGTAATGAATACTGATTGCGGATTACAGTCCTTCCAGTCGAAATGAAGCAAGAAATTCCTACGGTCTCCTTCTGTGAAAGGATAAACGTGACGATCGGGAGAAGCGTGCAATAGGAGCGTTAAGAGGGTTAGATCGTTCGACGTTTGTCGACTCTTCAACCCTCGATCCCACCCTCAATGAAGAGTAAATTCAGATCCCGCCGAGGGGCCCGCAAGATGGCTGGAAAATAGAATCGATAGCGAATTAGGATCCTCCAAGTGCAATCAGAAATCAACGTACAAGTTCCCTCGATTTCTTCCCCGTGAAAAATAAACGTAACGATTCGGAGCGAGAGCAGTCGTGTCGTGGAACCGTAGAATCGTGTGCTGGAATCGTATCGAAGCAGAGGAAGAGATGGCTGAGTGAGAAGAAGAGAGGGAGAGAGACTATCGGAAAGATAAGAGCCCGATAACCGACTGCCGTCGCTCTACAAACTCTCGCATACGCGTCCTCGCGGTTCATTCTCTTCCTCGTCGCAGTTACCGGTCTGGAATATCTAAAGTGGCCGCTGAATACACATCCGAAATAGTGAAAAGTACCAAGTCAATTCAGCGACCTGAGCGTTGCAGCGTTCGATCGTTCGATGAACGGGCAATCCAACTTTCCGGCGCGATATCGACCCAGCGATCACACACGCAACTCACGATTAATGGCGCTGGGCGTCGAAATCTCTCGAGGCTGAGAGCACACTGTTCCCGCGGAAGTCTCGTGGCTGAAGTAGGAATCGAAGGCAAATGGCCACGCTCGATATGCAGCAGACCGTTTTGAATCAGCCGCCCGGAAGCGAGCAGCCGCAAGAGGAGGTGCAGCTGACGGAGCTGTTGCCCGTCAAGCAGTCGCGGATGAGGGAAAACGGGATCTTCAAGAACGTGAACGTGAACGTGAACGTGGACGTGGACGTGGACGACGCCGGCGGCACGGACGCACTCAAGGTCCTCAGAAGCTTCACCACCGAGGAGGAACAGTTCCAGCTACGGAACTTTGGCTTTTGCGGGAAGATCGAGCGCCAGGTGCGTCAGGAGAGGCAGAGCAGAAAACAATCGCGAATGGCAAAGTCGCAGAAGAAAAGCGTCGTGAGCAATGTCGCGGGCGAGAGAATCGATGGTAGGTTGTTCGAAGGCGGGGCAATTAAAAGGAAACTGAAATGCGTCGTTGGAAAGAGCGCGGCTCGCGCGAAATCGTTGCTGAAGAAGATGTCTATTGGCGTGAAGGAAGCTGGGAAAAGGGCAGACGCCAAAGTCGGTGACGCCAGTGAAGAGGAGCCCAGCAAACGACGAACGATCGAAGGGACCGTTTTTGGGAAAGGCCTGAAGGATGTGTTCTCGGGGTACAACGAGGAGGACGCGTACCTGGACCTTAACAAGGGTAACAAGGACTTGAACGACGAGATCTACGTGTTTCGTCGAGAGCCCCTGGATTCCAGTACGACGACATTAGACGCAGCGCAGGGACAGAACGCCAGCTCGAGGAGCTTGGACGGGTCGTACGAGGACGATTGCTCGAGCGCCGATGGCGCGATGTTTGACCCGGCGATCTCTTCCCAGGGAACTAGCGAGAATGGATCGATGGACGGCGACGAGTCCGATGCAGGGGAGAAGCCGAAGCTCGAGGATCCAGTGAACGAGGCGAGCTTGAACATTGGCGCCATCATCGAGGCCAACTACCTCTTGGAGAGCGAAAACAATAACGTGCCGCTGCGATCCGGGTCTGGCTCGCCGAGGAGCGACGACGCCTCGAAAAAGGACGAGACCGTGGACAGCTGTGATCTCGAAGGCCTGTCGACGAACAGCAACGACAGCCAGCAGAAAAAGTATTGCTGCGTGGTGTGCGAGGCGCGGTTCAAAGGCAGCGGCGGCCTACGAAATCACTATAAGATCGTGCACGGAGCGGGGCCGGTGTTCAAGTGCGACGAGTGCGGCAAGGAGTTCCCGCTGAAGGAGAGGCTGAAGCTGCATGTGAGAACGCACACGGGCTTCAAGCCGTACAAGTGCCCGGAGTGCGACAAGAGCTTCGCCAGGGGTGGCCAGCTGGTGCAGCATCGGCGCACTCATAGCCAAGTCAAACCCTACCGTTGCGCTCTATGCTCGGGCACGTTCACCTGCGCGGCCAACCTAGCGCTGCACGTAAAACGTCACAACGGCCAGAAGGATCACAAGTGCGAGATCTGCGGGCGTGCGTTCGTGCGCCGGGACGCGCTGAAGAAGCACCTCGAGTGCCTCCACCGGGACGTCAAGTCCTTCCTCTGTGTGATCTGTAATAAAACGTTCAAGGGTCACCTACCGCAGCACATGAGGACGCACGCGCGCGATCGACCACACGGATGCGCCACGTGCGGCCAGAGATTCGCGCAGAAGTCACAGCTGACCGTGCACCAGCGCACGCACTCCGGCCAGAGGCCTTTCAGGTGTCTGGTATGCTGGCAGGCGTTCGCCCACTCCACGGCACTCAAGCTCCACACCAGAAGGCACACCGGCGAGAGACCGTTCAAATGCGCCGAATGCAACGCTGGTTTCACTCAGCTGCCCCACTGGAAGAAACACATGAAGTGCATCCACGGCAGGAACGAGCCGTACGATTGCAAGAAGTGCAAAAGTTTCTTCAGGATCAAGAACGACCTCGAGTGCCACGAGAAGACTTGCCATCCGGAGCTGAGACCGAGCAGCGCTGATGGTTCCAGCAATTCGGATAGCGCCGCCAACGAAGTCGCTATCTCGGAGAAGCCTTTGCCGTCTCCCTCCAAGTATAAAGTGATGACCGTGGAGAGGATGAGGCTGCTGCTCGCCGTGCTGTTAAAGAGGATCAGCAAGCAGGAGCGGCTGGACGAGCTCGGCTTTGGGAAACGATTGATCGACGAGGTCCTCCATGATTCATTGATATCCGCTGGCAAGGATCCTGTCCCCAGCGACGGTCTCACCGAGCTGGAGAGCTTGACCAAGAATCTCGAGGTGTTTCTCAAGTGGACCGTGCCTAAGGAACACTGGCAAAACTTCCGTAAGCTGAACAAGAGCCCGGAGGATATCCTGGAAACGCTCACCGCCACTTAAGACCAGAGTGCACACCTAGATGGTCGTGCAAGTTACTTTACCAAAGATTAGAGCCAGCGAATTCACTGGAGAGTCCTACTCAAACGATAACCACCAGAGGCTACTCGAAACCGAGATTGTCATCAAGAACGGATGGTTTGTATGAGTTTGTGTAATTATTTTTAACAGGGAAATCAAGTTTTCACAGCCACTTGTTGGGGAGGGCGAAGAACATCGCTAACGCTGTAAAGCGGGTCGCCATGCGAATACGTAATTTCGTTGAATGTTGCAAACGCGACATCCACAACGGAATCCGATCAAATACTCCTCCCCCCCCCCCTGCGACTCTTCCGTTCTATTAAGATATACTATATTAATTTAAGGGATCGACTGATTGATCGTTTAACGGGGATTCGGATTATAGGTATGTAGTAAAATTCTCGTAGATTTCGGGGATCTCCTGCAGCTGGAAAATCGCGCGAATTTTCCATGTGATAGGCAGCTAACGCGTTGACTATCGTAATTCTACACGCCGCAGAAGTATGTGGGGAATTAACAAATGTGGCTCTGCTTTTTTAACAGTTCAACCTTTACCCAACCATCTGTATATTCGTTTGAACGCGCAGAAATTTCAACAGTTGACGCGTTAGCGATGCCAAGCTGTTTTTCCTTCGCGGTGCCATGTGCCATGTGTCGTTCTACTTGCCCCATTGCAATATAAAAAAAAATACAAAAAAAGGAAAGCATTCGTCGCATGCATTGTTATTTAGAGTACAATTTGCCCGCAATACGCGAGAAAGATGCCACCGATACTATTTTCTAACGGCGAACTCGTCGTCGTTAATGGGCCGCAAGTCGAAACGATTCGCGGTAGATGGAAAGGGAAGGGAGTGCTTCGACTCGATCAAACCGAATCGTCACGCGCTCCTCGACTTCTTGCCCATTATAGACTAAAAAAGAGATATATTTTCAACGAGGAAGCTTCAACTTCTTGCCATATTCGTTAACGTATATGTAGTTGGCGTGCGACGCATTGCCGTCGAGGCATTAATTGCATTCGTGTGTATATTTTTATTATGATTCTTAGGCAATCTTTCACTCGTAATCGAAGAGGCTAAACGATCGTTCGCTGATCGTGTATCGTTTTGTCGGGTCGGATGTTATCGTTTCATATTTATGTATGCGCAGGTATACCAAGCAATAGCGAAATTCGTAGACGAAAGAGTTTCGGGCATACTTGGATTACTAGATTCTATTGAACGATACGCCTGCACGCTTCAACCTCCTATATATATAGCGTACGTGCAGAGTGTATACTAACAAGAGTAAATAGAAACCAGCAAACTTTCGCCTTGTTTTTTCCGAATTGCAGCGATTTCTGTGCTACAGCAATTTCCGTGTTACCTCCGTATCGAGCGTCGATTCTTAAAGCAGCTACACGTACATCTAATGCGACTTCGCGAGCGTCTGTGTATGTAGATCTTACAGTGCTCCAAGTAAGCTGACTATGTTGACAAAGTACAGGTCGTTTATCGAGATCCGCTATGAACGATACTACATTTCAAAGATCAGAGAATTCTTGGAATAATATTGCTGTAAAGCTTTAATACGATTTTCAAAGCTTACGGAACTTTAAGGAAAGCGCTAAAATTTTCAAATTATCCATATCCATCCCTGAAGTGGATAGCCCACGTTAGAAGACACTCTGTACATACAGCACGCTGAGCTTCTTGGAAGTTTAACTGCGTCAAGTGTATCGGTTCCCTCAAGTTTCCCTTTCTCGTTGGAGAACGAAACTTGAGCGCGACGCCCACGTCCTCGTTATCGTCACTCACCGCCAAGTTCAAAGTTCGTTAAACGACCGAGCTTCTAGTGCGCTAAATGTAAAGCACAGTTTTGTGAGGCTTCGATGAGCGAGGGGCGCTGCGTCGCGTTCACGAGCATCTCAACAGCGGAGAGTTCGATGCGTCGACCGTCTTACCGCCTTCTCTATTTTAATTCGCATTCATTCGATCCAGCAGCACGTTAGTTTGATTGCTCGTAAGCGCGACATCCTTTAGATAGGCGTAAGTAAATGTGAGCAGACAATAATGAAGATTGCAAGATTAATATATATATATATATATGTATACACACATATTGTACGTGTATATCCATATTCACACGTGATGATTACACTATATGTTATGATTACTTATGCAATACTGTCGGAGAAAGAAGAGAAATAATTATACGACGATTATAATACGTTATTGCGTTTCCTATTGTACGTTAGCATTGTAGCGCGTGAAATAATTTTAATTCGTTGATAGAAGAAGAACAGAAACACGGTTTTATTCTACGAAATGTTCAGCAGGGTGCTAATTCCTTGTTCTTGGATAAGTTTCTCTATATTTTATTCGATGCGATCATGTGTCTTCGTTAAGAAAATAGAAATTTGCCCGGTGCTCGGGTCCAGGGATACGTCGACGCGAGCACCGACGTATTGTCTCGAAATTTATTCGAAAGATCGAAATCTGCTCTCCGATCTGCCTGTCTGCGGGAATGCAAAGCAGGGGTCACCGGGACCGTGGAATACAGATCGAGGTCAAAAGAGACCATCATATTTCAAGCCAGAGGTGTTAGAGATTTCGATGTTCCGACGACGGTGTTCAAACACTCTCGAGAGTTTGCTTTAACATTCACGGTGCCAAAGTAGACGAAAATTCGCGGCCAAACGGTACCCATCGTGGAACTAGCGGCCGAATATGTTTGTTGTTACCTTTTATTAACGCGCGACCACGAACAAGCGTTATTTGGACGTTTCCTTCATGCGTTTTTCCGTCGTGTCTTTTGCGTTAAACGTGTGCATTGCCAAAGGATCTATCGTCGAACTTTTATTTATTGTTTTCCATTAGTGCCATAAATATTACGCGAGTCACGGCGTACTGTACTGTACTGTACTGTACTGTACGATGAGTCGAATAAAATGTTTTTTTCTTTCTGTAGGTATGGAAAATGTTTATTTTTTAAATATAGGAACGTATGTATGTATGTATGTATGTATACACGTGTATATGGTATTATAGAAAACTGGTACTCGAAATAGGATTATAGTCTATACCATGCTGATAGAAAACAGTCGCCTCTCTCATGCGTAAATATATTAGAGGAGAGCGAGTAGCGGTAAGGATATTGTTCGCTGTGGATCGGTTCAGTTCGATCGGGCGTAGTTCCAATGGAGGGTGAACCGTTTCCTTAGATCCGTTTGCAAACCGTTCACAATCAAACACTGAAAAATATCGTGACAGCTAATAGTTCGAAAGCTCCGACTGACGAACAACATTCACTTACGTGCTCCTCATCGGCGTACTCGAACTTTATCTCGCGATCGTTTAAGTAAACTCGCGAGACTTTCGGCGCCACTCCCCACATTTGGATTCTATCGAGAGTAACCTCCTCGTCGAAAGACCCTGCCTCGGCTTCGATATTCGACAAAGTATCATTCTCAACGACGAACAACGACCGCAAATACTGTTTCTTTTCAATCGAATCTGAAAGTGTTTACGTAGCAACGAGATCAAGATGGCGGCTTGCTTGTGTGGACGTCGCCATAGCAACCAGTATTGAAAAAATACGATACCTAAACTGTCGCCGTCGTCCCAGTACAATTCTCCTTTCGCTTCCTTCTTATCGTCCAACGCGATTAATAATTCGAAGGGGTTCCTCCTGCTAGCCGTTGTAGTGTCAGCTGGCTTCTGCGTTGGCAGAATAGATCCTCCGCGAATCATTAATGGTATCGTATCGAGCGGTGCGTTGAGCGTATAACGTTTACCAATCGCGAACAGAGCTTCCTTCGTATAATAATCGTACCACAGTCCGCGTGGCAAATAAGCAGACACATTTACACTGTTCTAAGAAACCAGAGAGAAATGTGAGTCATTATTACCGGGTAGGGGTGGGTTCGAAGCTAATTTTTAAATTCTGAAAACTTGAATCCGAAAGTTTGCACGTGACTCGTGATTCGAAACTCTCGAAGCTTGGTGTTGATTCTGTTTTCTAAGTGCGATATCTTGCATCAACAACTGAAGTGAAGAAAATGCAGAAATATAACAATATACAAATTCTCTAGGCAGTTTTTTCTTATCTAGCTTTCGAGAGTTTCGAATCACGAGAAAAGTGCAAACTCGAGGTTTAAGAGTATTTATTCAAGTCCCATTATGACCCAGGGCAGCCTTGGGAATTAAGTGAACGCAGCGGCCGATATTCAGAGGCAACGCCTCCTTTCTCCCGCCGCGCGTCTTGGCCCCCGCGGCGGCCTAGGTGCTTGGAGCGCTTCAGGCCCGTGCCGCGTGAACAAAAACGCATCGACAATCGTGCTCTCTGGGACGATGTGGAAACCTATTGATACAATCTCGCCCTAATACGCCACGCGCGGTTCACATGGTACGGGCCTGAGGCGCTCCTAGCTGCTTGGCCGTTGCCTCTGAAAATCAGCCGCTGCGTTCACTTAATTCCCAAGCCTGACCCAGGGTATATGTTAGCGACTTACTTCAGTCAAGACTGGAACGATCATCAGAGACCTCCCCCATAGAAACTGTGTATCAATATCGTACGTCGCTGAATCATTGGGAAATCTGAAAGAGAGCTATATTTTTAAGGATACTCCTGAGCACTAGATCTAGTTATAACACCTACTCAAAGAATAGTGGGCGCACCACGGTTTCGCCAAACGTATGCGCTCGGTAGAATAGTGTGTATAAATATGGTAGAAGCCAGTAACGTATAGTAAGAGCGGTTTTCGATGATTTTACGACTAAATCCCCCATGGCGACAGGATCTTGTTCCTGCACACATACATAGATCTCGATTAAAGTGCCTGTATCGATTAAAATCGTTCAGCAAGGTTCTGTGCAAAATACGAACGATCGTGTCATCTGAATTATGATTACGTGAGAACGGATAGAAAGCGCCAAGCTGCATCCAACGATTGCATAACGCAACTGTTGTGTTCCCGTTGAATCCACAAATGTCTGCACCGACCATTGGTATTTGATAAAGGTTCACCGATAAAATTGCGGGGACACTCATTTTTAAATCGTCCCTAACGAATGAGAAACGATTAATAGAACGCCATAATGCGTTTCCACGTACTATAGGTGTATTAATTACCATGTAGAATAGATATCTCCCGTCCAATGACCAGCATAATGCCCATGACCCACCCACGTTGACCGTGATATTATAAACGGTCTCTTCTTTCGGATTGTGGTGAGAGCACTGTAACGATTAAAATTACAAATTTTATTCGAATTCGTACGCTCGCGATGTATACTCACTAATTCGTAACTATCGCCTGACTCGTGCCATAGGTGTTATGAAGATCGTAGTGAGTTCCCAGATAGTGTTTAGCATCCATGCACAAAGTTTTCGTAGCAAGTAAACCTCCAATCACATTGGGCACATACTTTGGGTAATCCAAATTATTATGCGAGCATCCATTTTTAAGGCCATCATAAAAATTGGCCGGCTCGTTCATATCCTGGTAAACGCAACACGGGATTGAAATAATAATTTACCATAAATGCCACCCTTGGCTGAGAACCTTGGATACATACGATCCAAGCACCATCGTATGCTAAGCTGTCGTGCATGTTGCTCATCATACGGAGATAATAGTTTGTCGTCTTGGGATTCGTGAAGTCGGGCCACGCGGTAGAGACGTAATTCCAAACTTTCCCGATAAATGGCTGATTAGTAGCCGCGTCTCTAACGAATATATCTTCTTTCACACCTTCGTCGAATGGCAAATAAGTTCCGTTATCATCGGACGCGGATACCCCAGCGTCGATCAATGGGATATAATGCATTCCGCTCTAACAGGTTTAAACATGCAATGGCAAAAGATAAAAAATCTGATTTTTTACACAGCATAAAGAAACAGCCAACAACTATTTGTTACGGTCCGATAATCATACCGAATGGATTTCATTTATAAATTGTGGTAGGTCCCGGAACTTGACTACATCGTACGTGAAATCGTTGTTCTTGTCCATGTAATCTAAATCGTTCCATTGGGTATCCTGAAAATAATAGAAACGGATTAGTAGAATCGAATCTGTTACGTTTACTTTCTCTAATCATACAGATGTAACATTACAAATGGTATTCCCACTGCTCTGGTCCTGTTCCATACTTGTCTGGTGTTTTCCAAGGTCTCGTATCCATACCTGTAATGCATCGAAGAATATACTCTCCGTGCGTCTGGGCTAATGTTGTGTATTCGTACCTGCACAAATGAAAGCCAAGGGACCAATAGGGAGGGAGGAAAGGCTTTCCGACTATTTCGGAATATTGCTTTAAAACGTCCGCAGGAGTTGGGCCCAGGAAGAAGTATACGTCAAAGATACCTCCGATGGTTCGAAATGTTATCGCAGGCGTCGGTTGTAATATTATATCTAATGGTCAATATATTCAGAGGCATTATGAAATATAGATACATAAGTAGCCACGAGAAGAGACCGAACTGTAAAATTCTTACCCATAGCGTTACTGTTTAGGAACAAAACCCCATGAGATTTCCCAGAATCTTCCATTACCAAATAAAAAGGATGAGATCCGTAGAGATTCATCTAAATTCAAAGAAGCGGTGCTTATACAAAGAAAAGGGGCTCGAAATGATTACATTAATTTTCGTGTCACGTACATTATCAAACGGTGGTTGGTCTTTGTTGAAGATAGAGAAAGATTGCCACTTGGTATTCAATTTTAAGTTCGTTCTATGCTCACCAATGCCATAAATATTGTGGCTCGGTAAAAGACTGCTCAGTTGCAGAAATTGATCGGCATATATAAAACCTCCGACGCTGATGGAATCAAATCTGGTTGCGGAAGGGAAACATTATTGTAATTGATGTACTTGAAAATGTAAATATAATCGAAATGTTCCTTACAGCGATACACCATCCGATGCCCTGGACACTTTGAAACCAGCTTTCGTATTATCCACTTCCAAGTTGTATTTTGCATTGGGGTTTCCGTGCGAAAATGGTTTAGGATAGGATCTAACAGGCCACGGTGGCTCGTATCTTTTCTTAAGGGGATCGTACATTTTCAGGCGCAATATAGAATCGTCTATGCCGTTGGCTTCTACTTTAATAAACGGTAGATCGTTCCCGTAAAAGGAATCTCCTGTTTGTTTAAGAAATCCAGAAAACTTATTTTCCACTTGGCTAAAATTATCGTACTTGTACAAGGTCCAATTTTTGGGATAATAGCAATATGGAACATTCAGAGGAGCTAGCCGTTTATTTGGAATTCCTTTGCCAAGTGGATCCCAGCAACATCCTCTACTTATACACGACAATTCCGACATGTCGTTTTCAGGATGGCAATCGAAACGTAATGCTTTGGGAATTTTGAAGCACTGTAATAGACAAAGTTTTTTATAAATAATAAATTACATTCTTAAAATTATATCCTCCAGAACTCACTTGCAACATTTCGGACCTTCGAATTATGGTGTAATTAAACAATAGTTCGTACAGGTATTTTTGATTGTTAATTGATTCGTTAAGAGTACCGATCAATTGGTATTTCAGATTCTGTTTCTCGCTGTAGCTGCTAGGAATATTGTATCGATCGAAGATCGTATACTTGGCCTGTATCATGAACAGGAGTATGACACAGAACAAGATACCGTGCCAGACAAATCTTAACATATACTTCAGATACATGCTTAGAGGTGTACTTCTTGCTGGACACTGTTCCATATACTTCTCATCAATTTTCACCGATGTAGTTATGTCCGAGAACTCTGTCAGGCAATCATTCTGCAAAAGATCCGACTCGCCTGGAGATTTATCGGCAGCTGACCGATTTAATCCTTTGATTATCATTTTGATAAGCTTATTTCCTGAACGTAAACAAAAAGTATTGGGTATGTTGGCCAAATATTTTGTCAATCGGGCAAAATCATTGCTGCTTGTACGTTGAGGATACAGAAATAATGAAAGCAATGCAATTATAATGGCACTTTTTATTTTAACACTTGTGTTAAACACAGAAACGTAATAAAATTTCTTATTCCTTTCTTTGAGGTGACAAAGTGCCCCATAGTATAACCTTAAAGTCGCGCATAGGATGGAAACAAAGGATACACAGATCGTGCAAACGAATTATTTTAATTCAGTACCTTAAGAGTGTTCGTTTAATGATAACCGGATCCCGCAGAATGTCACGTCCTACTCTCTTCACAACACACACTGGAATGCTTTGTTAAAGAGCAAAGCACTTGAACTTATCGACGCGTTTTATTTTTAGTACAATGATCAGCATGCAGGAGCGGCGCTTCAAAACAGAGAGTGCGATTACATTAACAATGCCGCTCGTATCAGTTTCCTTCCTACAATCGTTTTAACACACAACGCGCTTCTCAATCAGACTTTTTAATTTCTTTAAAGCCACATTATTATATAGAGATACCTATCTGTAATTCAAGAGCAATTAAAATCAATTGATTCCTCATTTATTAAATCTGCAAAATACATACATATTTATACTCCTCCAAAGTAAAGAAAAATAAACTGCTACACATTCTTCCATACAGAATCTCAACTTAAGCAAACTAATCACACGTATCTAAAGACAATTGTCCTTTTTCCCCTCACATTTCTCCGCGATTTCTGCGAACAAATATTGATAATGCCAAACATGCGTTACGCGAAACAATAGTAAAGGAATAAAACTTGTGTGAGAAGAGAGACTCACTTTGAACGATCTTCTGCAGTGCAAGGACGGTCGGCGATTCTGGAACTTGTGTTAAAAAATTTCTACCCTCGTCGCAGCATCTGGCCAAACGCGGGTCTAATGGTAGGGAGCCTAGAAAGTCGACATCCATGTCTTGAGCCATCCCGCGACCGCCGCCGCCTCTCGACGCGGGGAATATCTCAACAGAGTCCTGTTTGAAAGTATTTCTGCGTAAACAGCTGTTCGGAACATCACGTGTCACATGACTCGATAAAGTCATCGATACTTGCCTTGCAGTTGGGGCAAACAAAAATACTCATATTTTCAATAACACCTAAAATCGGGACGTTGACTTTCCTACAGAAATCTATCTCCTTCCTCACATCCAGCAGGGCAACTTGTTGCGGCGTTGTCACAATAATCGCCCCTGTAATTACAGCATCTTTAAGATAAGACGTTGCTGATAAGTGCTCGTCGGATGTGCCAGGGGGTGTGTCCATTATAAGATAATCCAGATTGCCCCAATCGACATCGGAGAGGAATTGTCTTATCATTCCTGGACATAATCAAGCGCGTAAAATGAACTGTATAGAAAATATAAATATACCAGTGAGTGAGAAGTGTTGGCAAACATGTACCATTCTTCTTGGGTCCCCTCCATATCACTGCGTCGCTCGGGCTACCAAGTAAAAATCCAATAGACATTAGCGACAAGTTGTCCTCTATGTACTAAAAAAGAATCAGTCCATTTACGTTCGAGTATCGCACGAATTATATAAAAACGGCTTATACATTTACAAAATAAGACGCTTACTACTGGAGACCATCCCGATCCACTCTGATGAACTTGTTCTCCCAACGCACCCAACACTCTTGGTTGAGATGGCCCACAAATATCGATGTCCAGTACAGCAACCTGTAAAATTAATGACAAAGTTAAATTTCTTAATTCAAATTAACAAAGTACAACATTAATGTCCGCTATATCAGGAAATATTCTCCCCTTTGTGTCTAAGACTGTGTATAGTATAGAGAGCACCAGAGGCCTGAGATAATCAATAATGAGCTGGTACAGGCTGATACGATATACATGGGGTTGTAAGCGTATAAGTATTTCCATCTGAAAGCTACGCTCTCAGCCACTGGCAGGTATCAGCAGTGACTGGACTGTTATGTACATAGAAAACAATATGGATGTTCTGGGCATGGGCAAGAGGGTAAGTCTTTTTTTAATGTCGATCAGCCCAATTGGTGCATTAAAGTATTACCAGGGGACAAATTATATTATGCTTGTTATAAATTAAGTTCGAACAACAGTTCTCCCACACAATTTTTAATCGAGAATGATACGTACATTTATATCGGGATCCTTTGCCGCTAAACATCGTGACATCAAAGCTGTGACGGTACTCTTTCCAACTCCTCCTTTACCGGATAATACCAATATTTTATTCTTTACTGTAGACAGCCTTTCTTTAACACGAGCTATACCAGGGTCCAGCTCTTTCGTACCACCGGACGCGCATAGCGTTTGATTCGGACATCCGGCGCACATAGATGCTTTACCTGCATCTTCGCTCGTGGTACCAGGACAATCTAGAAAATCATTGCAATTCCTTTAGTTTCAAGGCAAAGATTTTCTGACGCTTAGAAACTTAGAAACATAAAACATAAATAAAATAGACAAAGCTGACAAGCCCCGATTTAACGATAATAATTCCAGACGCTGTTTATTCCTTAAATTCGTGATGCTTAATTCCTGTAACAATAGCTGACAATGACTAGGAAAGACTGTGTATGACAGTATAACCTTATACTCGACAAGTAAATGTTAAATATATTTCTGGGTTAGAAATGATTCTCCGCGGATTTCATTTTCTAAGTACACGTAATTCTTGGAGTAAAAAATCCGCTAATGCCCGATGCTAAATATATCGTAAAATGACACGGACACTTGGTTGCACGTGTACTTACGTTTTGGCGCATCATTGGGTACATCTGCCATGTTGGAATAAGTACGACCGATAACGCGATAACTCGGTACTCGATAGGAAAATAATTATTGAAAAGAATACTTTTTGTCCTTCTATCAGTACCTCGAGGTAACGGTAAATGAAATAGAAACATTGTATATTCAAATTACTTTGGAATAAAGATGATATCTCGAATTTTTTCTCACATTCTTTCCTTTACTGATTAATGGATTATGAGCATTGCATCATTTCATGTTATGAACATGTTTTAAAAAAATGATTATTATAATGCAAGCACTACAAAATGCATTGTGTCTCTTCCGCAAAATGTTACTACTCCTCACATACACATATATATGAAATCTGCAGCAATTACAACCATGGAGTATAAGTAACATGTCTTGCATCGAACCGATAACAAGGTACCATACGAGCGACCATAATCGCATACATGACTTATTACCTTGGCGTCCTAATGCGGGGTATGAAAACATTCAAGTTATTCCTCTGTGAGTTCCCATCGGCTCTGTAGCATTTCATTCGATTAGCCTTCTAACGCTCGCTGAATTGTGAATCATCGTTCCAGGGCTACAGAGTCAACGTCCAACTATGAGTTAAATACTGCAAATGCTGTAAATTCATTAAAGTTTCCGAATCTGATAACTGGATATCAACGCAATCCTGTGCATGCTTCAAAAACTGCTCTTCACACGCGATATACGCCTAACGAATGGTTTCAGAAGCAAGTAAAATATTATAACGAAGCTGATTCGTGTAGACACTTTTCAGAAAGAACAAGAAACGATGCTTTACGAATTATTAGGTAAGTGGCATGTATTGAAAAGCGAAACATGCTTATTCGTAAGGTGAAAATATTGAACAATAATTCTATTAGAGATGCGGAGGAGAAAGTACAGCATGGGCAATACGATACTGGCAGAAGACTTGGCGAACGGATAAACGATGTCAGTTTCTGGCGAAACGAAGTGGTGTCAGAATTAGACAGATTGTTTCAAGAGATTGAAAGACTCCAGGACTGTCGTTCCGTTGTGGAGAAAGCCATTAGAGATATCGAAGGACCACTGCATATCGCGGAAGAATGTCTTTATCACAGAGAAGCTAGAAAAGGTGATACTTTAATTTAGAACAGAATATAAACTGCTACATCGTGTTACATGGTCTTTCGCGCAGGTACAGAACTTGTGCACGACGATTCAGAGAAATGTCTACTTAAGGAGATTGAGAACCTGTGTCAGCATAGAAAAAAACTAAGAGTCTGCCTGGACAGATGCAAAGATCAGGTAAGACGATTTAACTAGAAAGGACTGGGAATTTCGCTATTAGAATTTACTGCATTTCACTTGCAGCTACGAGATTGCAGAGCCTCTCAAAATCAGCTGGAATTAGATTTGAAGAATAAGGAAAATGCACTAGGAATAGACGCAATGTGCCACCAGCTAAATAATTACAGTCACGGGTTGCAATATTATTCTGGAATTGAAAAATACGATCCATGGTACGCGAGAATCACCCCGATGTACACTGTGCACGTGGGTAGCTCTTATTTACTCTTGGTAAAAATTTTTTCAACATTTCCTTCGAGGCCCTCTCCAGAATAGTTCCAAATAAATAAAAAGAAATCTGCGTAAAGTTTGGGCTCGATCGGATAACGTGAAAAGGGGCCTCGGGGCCCTTGAACATTTAAATAATTATTTAACAACTCACAAAGTCGATTTTATATAATATCCTTCAAGTTATTGATTATAAATAAAAAAAATATGTCAGCAAAAGTTGTAGATCTGGACAAGGGGCATATTTTATGTTCTATTACTTTTTCTCGCGAAACAAACGGTTTTCAGAAAAAATCGGAAAAACTAAAAGAAAACTTGTTTTTCTAAAATTTTGAAATTTTAAACGCTTCTCGAATTTATATTTTCGAGGACTATTTTTAAAAGATAAAAGAAAATTTTCCTTACTCTCCGTTTTTGATATGTTATGAATGTTGCCTGAAAATTTGGGACCGAAATTCGCAAAAATATCAAACATATAGACTCAAATTTGGGATCGAAATTTTCTGGAAACATTCATGATGTATCAAACACTGAAAATAACGAAATTATATAGTATATTACGACTTACGAGACAAGGGAGAGAAGAAAGCGATTCCGACGAGCGTGATGTTTGCGGCCCGAGCGCAGCGAGGGCAGCAATTCACGCAAGTCGAAATCGCTTTCTTCTCTCCCTTGTCACGTACAATATTTTTTTTATTTGTTTTGCATATTTCGGTATATGCCCCACCCTTAAATGTTTAAAAATTAATAAAAAGTGTTCGAGAAGCATTTAAACTGTCAAAATTTAAGAAAACCAAAAAAATTTTTTAGTTTTTCCGATTTTTTTCGAAAACCGTTTGTCTCGCGAGAAAAAGTAATAGGACATAAAAAATTCTCCTTGTCCGGATCTACAACTTTTGTTGACATATTTTTTTTATTTATAATCATAACTTGGAGGATATTATATAAAATCGACTTTGTGAGTTGTTAAATAATCATTTAAATGTTCGAAGGCCCCTAGACCCCTTTTCCCGTTATCCGATCGAGCTCAAACTTTACACAGATTCCTTTTTAATTATTTGGAACTATTCTGGAGGGTGACCCGAAGAAAATGTTGACAAATTTTTTTATAAAGAGTAAATAAGAACCACCATACTGTGCACGCTAATTATTCGACCAGATAAAAGTTATTCGTTATTTCAGTGTTTCCGAGCAAGAAACATGGATGGAGGCGGCGAACAGAATAGTTCAGAAATCTCAGTCAGAACGGAAGAGATCTTGCCAGGCGAGAACAGACGCAGAAGTTCTTGTGAGCAAAGTCGCGCAAGAAATATGGGATGCATGGAGCAACACGAACAACGCCTTAGCGTACAGATCTTCAGAATTACTCGAGGCCAAGAATAAGCTACAACAGCATTTGCAAAAGGTAGAAACAATTTTATCCTATGTTTCGACACGTTAAAACGACCATCATCTAAATATATGCGTATAATTTAGGTACAGCAAGAAATATTCGATGTCGAGAAGAACTTGGAGTTGATGCGTAAAGCTATCGCAGATAAGAGTCACGTGCTCAGAGTGGCGCATACTAGACTAGAAGCTAGAATGCATCGTCCAGATTTAGAGCTATGCCGTGATTATGCTCACATAAGGTTCGCTTCGAAAGTTTGTAAAACCTTTAATCTTAATTAAAGGCAATGACATAGATTATTTTTAACTGATCCTATTTTTACAGTCTCCAAATGGAGATCGACGAAATAAATCACCAGGTCGAGAGAATGCACAGAGCATTAAAAGAGTTGGAGAACCAGCACCAGAAATTGTTAAGGACGCGAACGGCATTGGAACACGATTTCGCGCTCAAGATCGACGCGATGTATATCGATCGGGAGAAAGTCTCTGGTCTTAGACGCGCATACCCAATTAATGCTTTCTTCAGGTTTTAATGCTTACTTGTAGAATAAGTATTCTATACTGCCGAAATCCATTCCTAAAGACGCTTGGGCAAAACTAAAGCGATAGTTTGAGGTATCTGTCGATTAAACGCTAGCACACTCTTTATTGTTACAATCACTGATTTTTCATGAAATTTGGTATAGGAAGCTTTAGCCCTGGTTTGGCTTCGAAAAACGTGTAGGAAAGTATAATTTCATCCACATTTTCCATTTTGGGATCTTCGGTAAATTGCGGATCAATGTAGAAGAACACTGGCATGTCAATCTTAAAAAAACATCGAACGATATTATGTTGTGCCGAGTAATCATTTTTGTATAGATGCCTTTCCACTTTCTTTTGCGAATAAAGCTTTACGATAATTATGCATATTTATTTATCACTAAACTTACTTCTTCAAGTGGATTCAGTTGTTGTTCTTCGAAACAGAAGCATTGAATTTTATTAAAATACTGCCCGGCCTCGTAAGGTACCACGTTATACGTCGACACGCCAATAACTGGTACATCCAACGGATTCTTTGCAGTGTAAAATGCCAACGCTGTTTCCCCAGGCATTAGTTTTATGTAACTTTGCTGAGGCTTAAAGTTCCAGCGCATAGCCGCTGCAGTATCAGCATTGAATGATACTTTTATTATTTTACTTTTATTTGGTTGCATCGTCTTTACTTTCTCGCTGTCGTGGCCCGCAGACACTGTTCCGCCATAACTGTACGACTGTTGAATAAGTACCTGGTTAGAATTGATCGCGCAAGGCTGGATGCGTTATAAGACAGGAGCCGCCTTGCTTCCAAGTCGATTTTATTACCTGACAAAATATTCTGTACAACGGCACCGCGGCATAGCTCAATCCGATGATTAGTACGCCAAATCCACTCCAATATAAACGCGACGAGCGCAGATTCTTGTTATGAGCAGAATCATAATATCGGTTGAATAGAATTCGAGACACGTCAGCGTGTCTGTGTTTCGTGGGGTTGTTAAACAACTTTTGATAGACTTTAAAATACATTTTGCCCTACTTTTTCCGTCAACCTAACCTAATGGTGATTGACATACAATTTCAATGAGCTTTAACAGTTTTAGGGTAAACAGATTAGTTGAACGTAGTACCTATCGACTAAAACTAGTTTAACGATGCATCATATTAATTGTTATTTAAGAGAATTGACCAGAGAATGCCAGAGACGGCACCAAGGAGGCGGCCATTTAAATAGATATTAGATTTCTCGCAAGTGCTGCCGTCTCCCGCGGTGTTGAAAAGCCAAAGTTGACATGAATTTAAAATACCATTTGGCATCCACTCTATTTTTATTACGTGTACGAATATTTATTAACCGTTGCACGTACATACATACATAACTTGCACGCCTTATCGCTTTAATTAAACTTTCATATTTAACGGACTACGTAAACGCACCGCTCGATACGTAATCATCATTAGCGCGCTCGGTTTCGCTTGTAAGCAAAGCAGAAACAACGCTTAACAAACGCTTAATCGGAGATGATCGCACCGCAATAATCTATTCTCGCGCTCAGTGGCACGGTATAATCCGCGATGAGGTTCTGAACGGGTTTGGTTATACGATACACGCGAGATTTCTTAAAGACCGACCCCGGTCATGGTGCATTCACCCCCTCTTCCACTTCTCCCTCCCCCGACCGATATCGATTTTCCCAAAGGTAACGGAGTCGAGTTACTCCTAGGAGACCGCTGCCTCAAAGTAAATCGTATCCAGTTACCGATGCAACGCGAAACAAGCAGCAAGGTGCTGCAGCACGCTTCGGCTGTAAAATAGAAAAAGAAAGAAAGAAATAACGAGAGGAATCTAATAAAGTGAGACCAGACAGACGGACGATACATCGATGCTTTCGGCTGCTATTACCAAGTGATTCGTATAAAACGTGAAATCGATTACTTTTAACTATACCTACACGTTTTGCCAAGAGCCGCGCCAAGAGTTTCTCATGTGTAATCGTGAAATCCTGCTTCGATCGAGTTGGCGGCAATTTGCGAGGATGATTATAGATTCTGTTCAGAAATAGATCACCGGTGACGCGTTCGACCAATAACTTCCGCTTCCGAATTTGTATTCCCTTCCTTTTAGCCGTCGGCTAACGCGGTCCCTCCACACTAGCTCGGTAGCAAAACAGACTTTTTTTATTTTCTCGAAAACGACTATTTGTATTTGTCTCGGCGGGGAGTACTGTCCTTCACTTATTTCCACGGTTAACCGCTCGGACAGCCATTACATGTATAATATGTAGTTTGGCGTTATGTGGGGAAAGTAGTGATGGGATCGAGCGTGTCTCTCTAAAATAATTGAGCGATGCCCCGAGTACTCGATAAACGCTATAGACTCGCGCGTGCCCTTAGCCCATCCTCCTCAATTAACAAGTTAATAGGACGCAACACTCGTGTTACGTGCCTCTGGTCCGACTACATACGGTTTTATTCCACTGGCACGCCGGAGCTGGCCGGCCGCGGCCGCGGCCGCGCGTAACGCTTCCTTCGACAGCCTCGCTCGCGCTCCGAGTCGCTCTTATTCTTCCTCCTGGTGAACGAAAGTCTTTTCGTAACAGTCTGATTCGAAAACGCGCGCGATCGTAGCTCGCTCGCCGAACCAGACTCGTCGGAGTGGCTCTCGTAAAACCCGCGCGAGAATGAAGGGGCCGTCTAAAAGCGAACTTGTGCAATAAGAGATGGTGTTCGATCCAGTTGGCGAGGAGCAGAGAAAATGCATCTTTCGGGAGAGCTATGGGGCACATTTGCCTGGGTAAGCATTTGATTCCTCGCAGCGATATAACGTTCCGTATATTCCAGATTAGACTTTTCATTTCCATTTAACTTACGTACGTAGTCACGCGGTCAGATTGAGAGGTAGCAAATAAAGGGCATGGTGTAGGAGCGCGCGCGGGCGCGCGCGCATTCGGTTTCATTCGCGCGGCAAAAATGTCCTGCGCCACTGGATTCTCTTAAACGGGTTAATTAGATTCGCGGCGTTTGTATAGTTGCTGCTAAACAGTCTTAGAGGAGTGCTTCTTAGCGGATTGGACGTTGGAACACTCTTTTAAATAAAAGAGCACGCGATACCCGATCCATGAAAGTCTCGAATATTTCTAGCCAGACGAAAGTCTCTCTTTCTCTCTCTCTCTTTCTGTTCGTCGAATTAAACGACGAACAGTGGTACCGGACCTGGTACCGAAACACTTTATCCACCGTGTGATTCCATCACGCGAGGAGATCACGCAGAAAACCCACCAATTGCGTTTAAACGCTTATCGCGGCGGTAGATTCATCCTTATTAAGCCCGCGTGTCGATCGATTCGGACGAGGCGAAACTTTCCTGTACCTACATACTAGTATAAACATTTCCGGATAATACCTATCGAGGTGCAGTTTGAATGATCGACCCAGCGTAAGGGTTCGCACATGTTCTTCGCTACTTTCACAAGATATGCTATTAATTTCTTGCCACTTGGCAGAGTGCAATCTTATGTATACCGATCTATCGCGGCCACGTCGCAGAAAGCGATCGATCCCGGCACCTTGACACTGATCTTGTAATCCCGCGAGAACAGGACTCGTAACACGACGATATTCCGTCGTCGTAGGTATACATGCCGCGCGGTTAATAGTAGGCGACGCGCGGCGATCGAACGGGTTCAACGACGCGTGTTAGTCAGTAGGTCAGCACCCATTCGCGGCAGCGTGACCGTCACAGGACAATGTTCCGATTCACTGGCTCACCTAGCCTGTCGCTGTTACGGCTCCACGGTTGCATTGTTTTAGAAAGCGGCTGCTGCTCCTTTCGATCGACTTCCACCGTTCCGACCATCCGCGACCAGGCCGGAAATCCGCGAAGCGCTCACGTATGAAAAACGATCGCGCGATTACGCAACCGCATGGAGAGAGAGAGAGAGAGAGAGAGAGAGAGAGAGAGAGAGAGAGAGAGAGAGAGAGAAAGATAGCAATAATAAGAGCGACGCGTAGCGCGACAATCAACTTCCAAGACAGGATCCAGAGACACTTTGTCTACTCGTTTACATGTAATAATACAACGTCCTTCGTGTACTACTTGAGTTTTTACGCCCGCAATGAGATCAGTCCTGGGATTTAATTGTCGACCATTGTGGAGGTGATGGTAAAATATCCCGTTCGTGTTTAGCTACACTGGACACTGTCCCACCCTCAAGTTCCGCGTCGGAAAACGATTCGGAGCTAATACCCAGGAGATTATGAAGGTAAGAGGGAGAGTGTTTTGTAACCAATCGTGTGGGAGACGATGGGAAAGAGAGAAAAAGGGGGCGGAGGGAGAAAAACAGAGACTACGTTGTTTGGAAAGTCGATGCTCCATCGAGTTCTCGTTTCTCGCAGGAGCTGTTGGAGAAGAAGATCCTGAAGACGGGGCCCTACAGGCCGAGTTCTGGGCGTGATTCGCATGAGAGCGCGTCGATCCCTTACGAGAAGGACATCAGGAGGGACTGGAAGAACGAAGCACACTTGTTCAAAGCGCCTCCGTATATCTTGGGGTACACTGGTAAGGAGATTTAATTAAATTGTTCTTACGCGAGCAAAGGCAGGTCGGCCGGCCGTAAACCAAACTGAAGATCGATAAAACGCATTCACGCAATCGTTCAATTATAGGATATATTCCTGGATTTAATAGCAGGTACGGTCTATCGTTCATGCGAGCCGTGGAAGAGGGTGCCAGGGAATGGCGCGAGAATCAGAGCAAACTCAGAGCCCGTAGAGAAGTTATGAGAGCTCAGGCCGAGAGAACCGATCCTAGAAATCTATTGGCCCGATCGAGGACGGATAATTTGGCCGCTGAAATCGATCATGGCCAGGATCAGTATCGAACCACATACCGTACGTGTTCCTATTTATCTCGCCCACGTTGATAGGTCTATTTTGAGAAGCGTGTAAGGCACGCGTTAACCCAGGAAAATCATTTTCCAGATTACGAACTATCCCCTGAAAGGCCGCCGATCGTCGGTTACACAGGTCACATTCCAGGGGCGAAAGGGGAGGTGGCTCTTTCAAAGGGGTACGCCCAAGCCGCGAGGAAGGGGCTCGAGCTGATACGAAAAGAACGCGAGGAAAGGCACGGGAGATTGAAAGACATGAGCGAGAGAATTTTGGACGTCCAACGAATGCACGATTTAAGTTAACGGGAGCATCTCTTTAACCAAACGGGAAGAGCGGTAAAAACTTGGATCGAATCGTTCGTGATTCGGATACCAGCAACCTTTGATTGTTTTGTGCAATATGATCAACGCTGTCCTCAATCTCGTTTCCATTACATATACCTCGAAATTAGATGAAAAATAATGAAAAGTGCACATTCTAATTCTTTCTACAGCGAAGGATTTTAGAATTTTTATACCAATATATGAAATTCGCTTTTCTTTCAACTTGAACGGTTTCATGAAACCGCGCGTAATTGCAATTAGAAGCTGATTCATATACCTCCGTTCCACGTATAATTAATTAGTGTATTATATTTAAGTGGACGATTTCTTGAGAATGTTTCTGACTGGAAATGTTTGCCAAGAACGAGCGAGCGAGCGAGAGAGAGAGAGAGAGAGAGAGAGAGAGAGAATGGCCTGCTATTTCCATTTCTAAACCGTTAATAACTTTAACCGAGCATTGCCGCGAACTTGTGAAATGGAACTTAGCGATTGTGTACATTAATATATGTATTTTAATAGAAATGGTAATTAATACTCTTGTAACGAGTTAGTTCGGCATAGTAACGCTTTTTGGTAGTTTTAGCCTGTTCTGTTCACACTTTGGTAAATTGACAAATTAGACTTGCGCGTCCCTTTTGACTTGGGATCTATTTATAGAGATGTACAAAGGAACAGCAAACTTCCATGTAAGTGTATAAAAAATATAATAAAATAAAAATACCATATAAATTTACTTGTTCCTCGGCAATCTTCCTAATCTTTCCATCTCCATTTGAACAGCTCTTTTCCAATACTCTGTGGTTAACGTGTTCGATCCATGCGATAGGGACAACAACCTAGCGAATATCATCAACGAGTGTAGATGATCAGCATTTATATTCTGATTAGTTTGCCTCATTTTTACGAAATCATCTTGAATCTCCTTAAAAGGTAAAAATGATATGGAAGCGATGGTATACTCTACTATATGTACTACATACACAGTACACCAAGTCACTGAATCGATATTCCTTTTAATTTACCTGAACGATATCGTCATTGAACTCAAACTTCATTTTCCTCACAACTTCTATGTACTGCCGAATATTTGTTAGCCGAATTTCATCTTTCAAATACTGTTCTGTAATTTCTATTACTTGAGGATAATGATTTTCCGACTCCGGATCGATCTTCAGAGCAACGTGGATCTGACACTGAAATAAACGCGCGTTACTCAATTTCTCGCTCTTACTCAATTTCATTAGATTCTCCCAAAAGTTTCCACACGTACGGGGATAAACGACTTAGCTTCCGAAAGAATGAGAACTGGAATATCCGTGTCGTATTCCATTTTGTAATATTTAAAGTCGTACGTTACTTTCTGAAAATTAATTAAGTCGCAGATCGTGTTGTAATTCTCTCGCCCGGCTGGTGATAATTGACCAGTTGTTAATTGTGTCTCGTCTATGACGAGGTGAGTATTATCGCCAAGTTGGAGAATACCACTGGTCAGCCTATTGCAATCGTAATCCTTCCTGCGACAATTGTAAACAGACATTGTTATACCCTCGTAATATCTTAAAGGGCTGCGTTTAGTGTACTTACTTTGGCGATAACATGAAGTCATTTAAATTCTCTAAAGTGACTTCCAATAAATGACTCTTCTCAACAAAAAGCGTTAGAAATTTATACAAATCCTTCGCAAATGATTTATACTTGGCAACAGGGAAATGTGTTATATTTAATGGAAACGTGCCGAGGCAAAGGTAATCTTTCCTCATGTAACTGAAATAACACAATATCCCTGTGAATCTACTTTGTACTTTCCCTGTAGCAGATGGACGGTAAGTTGTATGCTTACATCGATGAGAGTAAATGACAAATGAGATAATCAGCAGCCAGGCAATCGCCAAATAAAAGTTGACTCAACACCAAGCAAAGATCACTTCTTATCAATTGAGCTTTCGACATTATTTCAGGAGCATTCGGTATTTTCTGTTTAGACAAATGAATTATCTTTACAGCATGAATCCGAGGAACGAGAGACGCAGGTGGATGGTGAACGTTCATCTCAGCTTCGGTCATGGTCTCGTCTGTATCGTCAATGGCATTTAAAAGGGGATCCAAAGATATGAAACCAATTATTTCAATAATCTCATTCAACTTTATAGCCGCATCTTCATATATCTGCAAATAAACACGAGAGATATGTCAACCATTATATCGTTCAAGAATCATTGAAAATAATAGTAAAAAATTACTTAATGACCTTTACGATACAAGCTTTACCATCGTCCATAGGAAGTGGAAAATTTAATATGTGTTCCTTCGAGAATACGTTTGGTTGCTCCATACTTGGTTCGGTACTATCCATTCGTTGGCAACCTTCGCGCGATGAAATCTTTCCCTTTTTCTGAATCGGCTCGGAACAGTCCATGACTTCGATTCCACATTCATCTAGATTTCTTTTACAATTGCTGGTGGCGGATGTTGCACCTGTACAAAGCGATTGTTCATATTTCTCCTTTGCCCAGTTATTTAAACCAGGAATTGATATAACTACGCAAGTCTGTCGTTCCGAACTCTGATTCTTTTCAGAGTCTAGTGCAATCTCTTCATGTGGCTAAAATACCGAAAAATGTTACAAATCGGGACAAATGGAGACAAATGGGGACAACTGGGGATTAATTAGAAGATATTGTAGGCAGTTTTATACATGAGATAAGCTGTTCTTCTAGCATCTCACACCTGTAACTACCAAAACTATTTACTATAGGCCCACACATCAATCTGGAATGCTCATAAAAGTTGAGCATAGATAAAGCGATGTACCAAAGGGCCATAGGTAGTAACGATTCAGTTGTATAATTACCGAGCATCGAGCGGCATCCGTATACATTCCGCATCTGACTTCGGACGTTTCTGTTTGAAGATTCTTCACTTCGTACTGCTGGAAGTAGTATTCAGGATCGTGCATATCTTGAACCATTCCTCTGAATCTGACCAACTGTCTATCTCTGAAATTATGCAGAGGGGCATTGTTCAACAGTGGGATTTCCCTTAGGGAGTCTGAATCTTCTAAAATCATGGTAGAATTCGAGAGGTTTGCAATAAAGTGTGCAGGAGTCCAATCCTTTATTTTCAGTGATGCTGAAAGCAGGCAAGTGTTATTCTCTCTGTTCGTGTACATGTATTGCTTTTATACATCTTTAAAATAAAATGCATTGTACTTACTAGTCATTGTGCATAAATACAACAACACTTGAAAAGACAATTACTGCAGTCGGTTCATGTCCAAAGACCATGCAAAGATCTCCAAAGGAAAATACGTATGAATGCACGTGAATAAGATGCGTACCCACGCGTACCCGTCATTCCTATCAATGCAGAAACAGGCGTGAAAGCGCGGGAAATGCATGATCCGATTATTTATTTGTTCATTTACGTTTGAAGGTACCGTGATCCATATAGAGTACTCTGCTAGTTACACCGGAACCATTTCCAGCAACAAGATTGTTTATTTATTGCTTAAAAAGGCATTTTGAAAATTTGTTCGGGTCAGTGATGAGATATGGGGCGGGTTTTCTCGCGCATGCGCAGCCTTTGCAGTACCGAATCTATGTTGGAGCTGGTTGGAGCGCAACTATAGTGAACCCAAAAAACTTTAAAAAAGTAAAAAAATTACGCCAAGCACATGAAATCAAGTAAATCACAAAATAAAGAAAATAATACTAATAAATACAAAGTAAAAAAAAGATGTGAAATCAGAATGAGCTGCAAGTACATAATGGTGCTTTCCCGCAGCGTGCAAAGGCGACACTGTGTAACATAATAAAAGACAAAAAAAAGATGTCCGCGGCCTGGAAGTCAAATACTTGGCGTGGCCAGGCAAGGTATTCGCAGATCATCAATACCCATACCCCTCTCCCCCACCCCCTCGCAGGCTTTCAGAAAATTTGTCCATTTAAAACTCAGACAATATGCCCAGATAGCACAGGACGTTTTAAAAACGTCCATTTTACGTCCATTTTACGTCTGAACGTCCACGGCTTGATTTGTGACAATGGACGTTCTTAAAACGTTTTCTGGACCTTTTCTGGACGTTTTATGGACGTTTTTAAAACGTCCAGAAAACGTTTTAAAAACGTCCAGAAAAGGTCCAGAAAACGTACTTTACGGACGTTTTAAAAACGTACTTTACGGACGTTTTAAAAACGTCCTTTTCCGTACGTTTTAAAGGTAGCCATGTTTGAAGCGTTTCAAAGCGTTTCTCGGAGTGTGGTATGAAGTAGCGTGTTAAAGAAAAAGTTATTAAGAACAATGGTTCAGTCACGGCCGTCGGCCGTGGTTCCCCAGATAGCACAACGTCTGGTAAAGTCTTAAAGACGTCCAAAAGGCGTCGTAAAGACGTCTTAAAAACGTCTTGTTACAAATTAAGACGTTCAGACCTAAAATAGACATAAACTAGACGTCTCTAAGACGAGGTGTGCTATCTGGGTCAGTGCATCGTGCCTTTGTGCAAAAACAGATCAGATTCTGAAAATTGGAAGAAAAGGAATGATGGTAAAGTAACAACCAGAAAGTTACTTTCCACAGGTATTGAGGTTATTTTATTAATTCATAATGGAACAAATTATTATATTTAATACGTTCACTACCGCCTTTTAAGGAAAAATATATAAAGGTATACTGGGTATACCCAGGAGCGGATTTTCTGTCCTCGAAGTGACAGTAAATATAACCTACATGCTACATGACAATAAATGTTTATTGGATATTTCGTTCTTTTACACCGTATTCGTGAACATTTTATGACTCAACATCCTTCCAAAATATTATTATTACGCCGCAACAGTATTTTTATGGAATCGAGGAATGTAATTATTCGTGGGTAGAAAAATAAAATTTCCATTCGTAAAATTCATGCGTTTCATTAGACTAATTGATTTTAGTATCAATTTTCATTTTCACAGATTTCTGTGCTTAATGAAGTTATCGCGAGATTTAGCATGAATTTTCGTGTTTATAAAAAGGTATAAAAATTCAAAAATGTAATTAGCGTGAAAGAAAGAAATAGCCACGAAACATTTATTGTCATATAGCATATAAAGTCTGTAGACGGGGTATATGCTCTTTGCTCATTCACGCGCATGCGCCGTTGTGGGGTCTAGTGATGACGCAATATATATTCATGAAAAATGTTAATTAAAAGACAATTCCTTGTTAATAAGTAATAAAAATGAATGAACAATGATGTACAAACGACGACCGATCGAATCCATATAAAATTATTGACGAACAATGAAAAAAAAATGTAATGAGGGGCCAAATGAATAAAACAATTTCAGCCAAATTTATTTAATTTATTATAAATCGGCATTTGATGAACAAATAATATAAACTATTGAACAATGATGTACAAACGATGTACAAACGATTGCATAAAAAAGAAATTGATATATCCACCAATGAGGGGCTAACTTTTTGGAGGTACCAATCGCGTGTGTCAGATCCATGGGAGCTGCGCAGATCGGTCGCAAAACAGTATGGGCGTCGTTTTTTCTTAGGATAGATACAGTATAATATGTGTAGTGTTATTGGCGGGAAAGCAGTAGGGTGATCCATTGAGCTCTATACTAACTGGAGAGAGAACAGAGCAATGGCGGCCGATCAGACACCCACACAGCACAACGTCCGGCAAAGTCCCAAAGACGTTTAAACGGCGTCCCAAAGACGTCTTGGGGACGTCTTGTTACAGATCAGGACATTCAGACCGTCTGTACAGCCTGATCTGTAACAAGACGTCCCCAAGACGTCTTTGGGACGCCTTTTAGACGTCTTTGGGACTTTGTCGGACGTTGTGCTGTGTGGGCAAGGTACACAAATTAGTGGGTAGAGCTGCCTCTGTCCCGCGCGGCGTCTTTACCGGTCTATACAGTCTATACCCCCACCACACGCAAATTTACTACAGGATAGTAGAGATATAGAGAGGGATAGTAGGAAGAAGAAGGATGCATGGACACACTATTTTCCCCTCTCTCTCTGATCGCTGTCGCCTCTACTTCTTCCAACTGCTGTTCACACTCCAGTTAGTATAGAGCTCAATGGGGTGATCAAGGTTCCCCATTTTATCGAAAGTTGTACTATACTGATGCTAAAACCGCCGCGCATGCGCAAGAAAACCCGCTCCATGGCCGGTATTCATAGTCGCTACTTCCCAGATAGCACAAAAACGTTTTTGAAACGTTTTTAAAACATCCAGGTCGGTCGTTCAGGACATTTTAAAAATGTCCAGAAAAGGTCCTAAAAACGTCCATTTTCACAAACCAGAACGTTTTCTGGACGTTTTTAGGAGGACGGTACTGCCCACACAGCACACAGCCGTCCTAAAGGCGTCCCAGGGACGTCCGCCTCGGTCGTACCGGTCGTCCCAGGGACGTCCTGAATTTCCCACGAACGGCTTATATACGTCCTCTGAAGGACGAATGTTACAAAAAAAGTCATCCCGGGTACGTCTTTTAAAGCGCCTGGATTCGGACTGAACAAGCGTTTAAACGACGTCTTTGGGACGTCTTAAAAACCGCAAGTAGGGCGTATTTAAGATAGTTATCGATACCGATTAATTATAATATAAATTTGATGAAACAAAGGGTTGTCAAAATGAAATCAAAATTTATTTCTCTTTACTATATTTAGTTATTTAAAATTTGACTACCACTGTAGGCGATCTGACTGAACCGTCTATGCAGTGGGTCACCACCTTAGAAAAGGAAAGAAGGAATAGCGTTTCGTCCCGGGTCCGCCAGTGGACTCAGAAAGAATTAATTGGCGGGACCCATTGTATATATACTAACTGGGTCTATGATCACCGGTGAGAAACTCTCGAGCCGCGTCGCCCTCTAGTGGAGCTTGAGGAATTATCACACGACGTCTTAAAACCGTCCCAAGGCCGTCCCAAGGCCGTCCCAAAGACGTATTTAACAAGTCCCAAACGCGTCCCAAACGCATCCCCAAGACGTCCTCAGGACTTTGTATAGATGGCGCCACTGTAGTTACACGACGTCCCAAAAGCGTCCCGAGTCCGTCTGTAGACGTCCCAAAGCCGTCTATAGACGTCCCACGGACGTCTTGTTACAAACCGGGACATTCAGACCTACAGACCTAGAAGGGACCTAAAACAGACGTCCTCGGGACGTCGTGTGCTGTGTGGGTGGTTCGATTAAATAAAAATTCATGGATGTAAATTGTTTTCAAAATATTACCAAACTCGATAACAATTTATTTCGTTTACTTACAATAGATACATGAAAATGTCAGTACAAGGTCGAATACACAGAATATACCACTTAAAATAGATATGAAATATGTAGAACATGTAGGTAGTACACATAGATTATACATATTATACAAAATATAGGTACAGAATATGTACAATATCTGCACTTACAATAGATGTTTATAACATTGTTGCAAATTCGTTGAAAGATCTCAAAATATTGAGGAAAATGTTTTCTCTGCATTATTCACAATTGAAAATGCTATTGATTTACAATACACTAAAAGACTAGCGCAAAGCAAAATCACAATTTTGTTATATGTAACTAGGGGGGCTTCGCCCCCCTAGCGCCTTCGGCGCCCGACCCCCCTTCGTTACTGGTACACCTTTGGTAAAACTCACAGTTTCGTTAAGCAATCGGCGTTCCCTAAATTTTCACATACGTTCTGTAGATGTTGTTGTTTGCGGTTCTAATGGCGATGCAACCCATTCTGCTCGCAAATCTTGACGCCGTTTCCTACTGTCTCTTTTTCGTTCAGCTGGTGCTTTCGTTCTCTTCTTAAAAGACGATGTTCCCTGTTCTCCCTGTAGCTGTCCTGGTCGTTCCCGAAATTCTCCGGCACGTCGTGCGGATTTTTTCATAGGATTTTTTATTACAGTAAACCTTTACCGCATCTGAATGGTTTACAGTAAACCTTTACCGCATCTTAATGGTTTACAGTAAATCTTTTACGCGTCTGAATGGTTTACAGTAACCTCGTTACAGAAAACGTGACACAGAAAACGTGACATAGAAAACGTGACATAATCGATTAAAAACAATTGAAGTCGACACATTATGATTTTATAGTTATAGGGTAGATAAAGAGTAATATTTTGTGCATAAAATGTGTCTTAATAAAATGTCTCTACTTGCCGTTCGATTTGCTTGTACAGTCAAAACTTGTAATTGCGTTCATGCCAGGAAATTGACAGTACACACATACTAAATTGACCGATTTGTGGACACACATGCTCAAGTCTTGCATTCTCACTTTTGACTGTACAAGCAAATGGAACAGCAAGAAGCAGCGTGTATGATGGCCTTTGCAGCTTCACAAGTATCAGAATTCTTTGGAAATCTATAAAAACAGAAATAAAGTTCAAAATAAGATATGTTTTGAAAATATAGTTACTTTAACACGTTTGCTACCCGGTATACCTTAATATATTTTTCCTTAAAAGGCGGTAGTGAACGTATTACATATAATTATTTGTTCCATTATGAATTAATAAAATAACCTCAATACCTGTGGGAAGTAACGTTCTGGTTGTTACTGTTACCATCATTCCTTTTCTTCCAATTTTCAGAATCTGATCTGTTTTTGCACAAAGGCACGGTGCACTGAACCATTGTTCTTAATAACTTTTTCTTTAACACGCTACTTCATACCACCCTCCGAGAAACGCTTTGAAACGCTTCAAATATGGCTATCTTTAAAACGGCTGCAAAATACGTTTTTAAAACGTCCGTAAACTACGTTTTTCAAACGTCCAGAAAGGGTCCAGAAAACGTTTTAAGAACGTCCACTTTCACAAATCAAGCCGTGGACGTTCAGACGTAAAATGGACGTAAAATGGACGTTTTTAAAACGTCCTGTGCTATCTGGGAACGTCCATTTTCACAAATCAAGCCGTGGACGTTCAGACATAAAATGGACGTTTTTAAAACGTCCTGTGCTATCTGGGTTATTCTTAAGCAAATGCTGAAGCATTCGGCATCCTTTACTAGCTACTAGATTAGTAGAGGATACCGCATGCTTAAGCACCCACACAGCACACGACGTCCCGAGGACGTCTGTTTTAGGTCCCTTCTAGGTCTGTAGGTCTGAATGTCCCGGTTTGTAACAAGACGTCCGTGGGACGTCTATAGACGGCTTTGGGACGTCTACAGACGGACTCGGGACGCTTTTGGGACGTCGTGTAACTACAGTGGCGCCATCTATACAAAGTCCTGAGGACGTCTTGGGGATGCGTTTGGGACTTGTTAAATACGTCTTTGGGACGGCCTTGGGACGGCCTTGGGACGGTTTTAAGACGTCGTGTGATAATTCCTCAAGCTCCACTAGAGGGCGACGCGGCTCGAGAGTTTCTCACCGGTGATCATAGACCCAGTTAGTATATATACAATGGGTCCCGCCAATTAATTTTTTCTGAGTCCACTGGCGGACCCGGGACGAAACGCTATTCCTTCTTTCCTTTTCTAAGGTGGTGACCCACTGCATAGACGGTTCAGTCAGATCGCCTACAGTGGTAGTCAAATTTTAAATAACTAAATATAGTAAAGAGAAATAAATTTTGATTTCATTTTGACAACCCTTTGTTTCATCAAATTTATATTATAATTAATCGGTATCGATAACTATCTTAAATACGCCCTACTTGCGGTTTTTAAGACGTCCCAAAGACGTCGTTTAAACGCTTGTTCAGTCCGAATCCAGGCGCTTTAAAAGACGTACCCGGGACGACTTTTTTTGTAACATTCGTCCTTCAGAGGACGTACCCACACAGCACACCACGTCCCGAGGACGTCTGTTTTAGGTCCCTTCTAGGTCTGTAGGTCTGAATGTCCCGGTTTGTAACAAGACGTCCGTGGGACGTCTATAGACGGCTTTGGGACGTCTACAGACGGACTCGGGACGCTTTTGGGACGTCGTGTAACTACAGTGGCGCCATCTATACAAAGTCCTGAGGACGTCTTGGGGATGCGTTTGGGACTTGTTAAATACGTCTTTGGGACGGCCTTGGGACGGCCTTGGGACGGTTTTAAGACGTCGTGTGATAATTCCTCAAGCTCCACTAGAGGGCGACGCGGCTCGAGAGTTTCTCACCGGTGATCATAGACCCAGTTAGTATATATACAATGGGTCCCGCCAATTAATTCTTTCTGAGTCCACTGGCGGACCCGGGACGAAACGCTATTCCTTCTTTCCTTTTCTAAGGTGGTGACCCACTGCATAGACGGTTCAGTCAGATCGCCTACAGTGGTAGTCAAATTTTAAATAACTAAATATAGTAAAGAGAAATAAATTTTGATTTCATTTTGACAACCCTTTGTTTCATCAAATTTATATTATAATTAATCGGTATCGATAACTATCTTAAATACGCCCTACTTGCGGTTTTTAAGACGTCCCAAAGACGTCGTTTAAACGCTTGTTCAGTCCGAATCCAGGCGCTTTAAAAGACGTACCCGGGACGACTTTTTTTGTAACATTCGTCCTTCAGAGGACGTATATAAGCCGTTCGTGGGAAATTCAGGACGTCCCTGGGACGACCGGTACGACTGGGGCGGACGTCCCTGGGACGCCTTTAGGACGGCTGTGTGCTGTGTGGGCATGTGCTTAAGAATAAGTAGCGACTTCATAGTATTCATATACCGGCCCATATCTCATCATTGGTTCCATTGGTTCGGGTCACGTCACGGGCACAGAAATCTGCAGAAATCCTGGCGGCAAGAGGGGTAAACTAAAATGGACGTTAAAACACGCCCAGCTATAAGTCTTGAGGAAATAATTTTATTGCCAAGTATGCGCGTACTTGTAACGATCGTCAACATGACATATTAATCAAGAGACACGGTAGTGTCTCGCGCCAAGTATATAATATATATATATATATATATGCGCAGCGCGAACACGGAGTGTATCTATTACGCCACGACTCGCTATCAAGAACCCTGAGATTTCCGAATCTCAATAACGGCTGATCCGATTAAGTTTTGAATGGTCTTAATGGACAGCTTGGGTTTGATTTACATAAGAAAAGTGTCTTCGTTTTGTTCCTACGGGCTTTATGAGCTGAGATATTTCGATGTAAAGTTGCAATTTGCTGAATTTTATGTTATTAAAATTCAGCATCGTCCCCGTCATCGTCGTCGTCCTACACTTCTAGGCAAGAGGGGAGTATGAAAGGGTGAGGAAATGTCCCTCAGGCACGTCGTTCATTGGATGCGGGTTTCGGCCAATCGCGTAACAAACTATTATCATGTGACAGCTAGCAGACAGAGAATAGATCTGTCGAGGTAGTGTCAAAACAATTATAACCTGCAAGTGTTAAATGAGAAGGCCTGTCAAAATGTTTGAAATATCACGAGGTTTTACAACATATAGGACACTGAATTATTGTCTCAATTAACAAGGTAAGTTACCAAAATTTTTTAATAGATTATTTATATAGAGCTTATTGAAACGAAGGGAACACACAGACTTGGAAGGTGTCTGGAGAAGGTTCTACAGTGAAGCATCTTCTTTCGCACAAGTTTCTACAAAATAATATATTGTTTTTATACCAGCAAACTATTTTTACATTAGAGTTTTTATGTAAAGCTTATAGGAATGAAGGAGACACGTGGGTTTGGATAGAAATGAAGGGGGCGCACAGGCTTGGATAGAAATCAAGGTGATGCACAGGTTTGGAGGTTGTCCGGAGAAGGTTATAGATACACAGAGGAACATCTTGTTTCGCACAAGTTTCTGAAAATTTGTTAAATAAGGTAAATCGACAAAATTTGTCAAATTAGCTTAGCATTGAGAATTAAAAAAATTATAGCATACTACTTACAACATAGATCAAGTCACTTTATTGAAGAAAGTACGCTGAATACACATCACCCTTGATACTTTTCAATCTTTTGTGAAAGATATTCCTAATACTTTATTAAAATCCACAGTAGTTCCCTCGCTATTCATTAATTTTATTAGTTTCCCATTAACAATATTCCAATTCACCAATAAAGATAATACATTAATTTTATTCCAACACCAATAAATTGTGCGTTAAAAATATTGGATTTCTTTGTTCATTTTCAATAAATTACCATTCGCATTTAAATTTCCTCCAACCAGACTTTCTGCCATACGCTCTCACCTCCTTCGGACACATTATGTAGTCTCTACACTTACTATAGGAAAAGTCCACCCTTCTTCTATAAGTTCTAAGTTATGTTGTAACTAAAATGTGGATTTTATATATTTACAGATAATCGATGCACAAGATGGTGCAGTGTGACCTACGTCAGAGAAAAAAATTTATTGTGATATAGTATTATATTAATTAAACTTTAATTAAACTTTTATTCAGCTTTGATCCTCTGTGTGCTTCTTGTATGTTTGTTTCATATCTGAAAACTCAAATTTAAACCAATTCCACTAATCCAATTGTATTGTAGCTTTGCAGGTGTGCGTAGTTTGGATGACAATATAACATATTGTTGATTAAAAAAATAACCCCGAGGGGGTGAAAAATTTATCCAGTCACTAATAAACACTACAAAATGTGTGAAATCCCCACAAAATTACCTTTTTTAAAAAAGGTACAAAAAAGAGCGCCAAGTATATAATCCCATCAAAAAAGATCCCATTTAAAAACATTGTCATAAATTAATACCCATCAAAAAGACTCCCATTTAAAAACATTGTCGTAAATTAATAGCTTTACAAAACTAATGATATACACAAATTGCGCCAATTATCACAATGACTATTTATACAAAGAAAAAAAGTATTAAATAATATTAAGCAGATATATTTTTATACAAATAAATATTTTATTCAAAATACTTGGCGCTGCTCTCTGAAAAAAAATGTTAATTGGCTTGGTTAATACATAAGACAAGACCAGACACCACTAAAACAAGAAAGAATGGAAAAGATTTTAATGCAATTTATACATATTTATTCAGTTTAGAAACATCAATTCGGAGAGCAGCGCCAAGTATTTTGAATAAAATATTTATTTGTATAAAAATATATCTGCTTAATATTATTTAATACTTTTTTTCTTTGTATAAATAGTCATTGTGATAATTGGCGCAATTTGTGTATATCATTAGTTTTGTAAAGCTATTAATTTACGACAATGTTTTTAAATGGGAGTCTTTTTGATGGGTATTAATTTATGACAATGCTTTTAAATGGGATCTTTTTTGATGGGATTATATACTTGGCGCTCTTTTTTGTACCTTTTTTAAAAAAGGTAATTTTGTGGGGATTTCATAGTATATTACGCTTAGAGCATATATGCTCTAAGATATTACGTGACAAGGGAGAGAAGAAAGCGATTCCGACGAGTCAAATCGCGTCTCTCCCTTGTCACGTACAATATTTTTTTCAACACCTGCATGAAAGGTGTGTTTTTGAAAGCCCGCTGAGCGATTCGCAAAATAATATGCATGTTCGATTACTCGTTTATTCTGTCTAAATCTAGAGACGCGGTAGCGTCTCGACGCCAAGTACAGGAAAGTTAATAAATACGTGTAGCCCTTTTCAAAGTACCCCTCGACATGGAATACTGTGCCCAAAGCGTTGATGACTTAACATCTTTTTTTTTCATTAAAATAAACTAATAGAACTGCTTCCGAAAATGTTTCCAATTTCTGGTTATCTCGCTACTCCATCAATTTTTGGTATATCATCTGGTATTTTACTTTTGTAGCCTCTTGGATTCGCAGGTTAAGGGAATATGGATAATTTCTGGACAGACAAGGTTTATTCGGATTAGGTGGGAATACATGATGTGGTTGATAGGAAGGGGCTACAAATTTCATAAAATCAGACATTACGTCTCGCTGAGTTTATACAATTCCAATGTGCAATGTGCAGATGGCACTTGACTTTAATCTAATGAGGCGTCCAGGAGTTACTCTGTACCCTCCCGTTCGATTGGCGTCCAGGTATTGTCGCCGAACTCTCCATATCGAACGGGCGTCCAGGAATATTCTCCCGTACTCTCCTCTCTATTCTAACGAGGCGTCCAGGAGTTCCATCTGTACTCTCCCGTTCGATTGGCGTCCAGGAGTTCCATCTGTACTCTCCCGTTCGATTGGCGTCCAGGAGTTCCATCTGTACTCTCCCGTTCGATTGGCGTCCAGGTATTGTCGCCGAACTCTCCATATCGAACGGGCATCCAGGCATGTTCTCCCGTACTCTCCTCTCTTTTCTAATGTCATGCTCTGTACTCTCTCGACCGATAGGCGTCCAGGTATTATCGCCGAACTCTCCTGCTGGAGTCTCTAAGCTGTCCGAGAGCGGCCGTTGGTCTTACCTCGTCCTCTCTCTCGGAACAGCGAAGAAGGAAAATGCTTTTTTTTTCCACTGGGTGTCCAAATGTTGTTCCTGGGAGCAGATTGCCCCTTCACCAACAGCAGATTGATAATCTATAATGGGATTACCTGCCTGGGATGAATTGGTATTACCAATCATGTAATACTTTTGGGGAAAAATTTGCAAAAAACCCAACATCTATGATAGCCATTAAGAATGGAAAATGTGAAATCAGATTCTTCATCGAATCTGCACGAAAGTCATATCAATCGTCTCCTTGTGTTTTCCCGACGAAAATGATACCAAACCTGACATAATTTGAACTTTAATTTACGATATTAGGCATAAAATTAATTTGCAAGATTGAAAGCTCGATTCGTTAAAAGTAATCCGACTAAAATAATTTTTTGTCAATTTAATCGGGAGAAGACAAGGAATCCATTGGTGTCACTTTCATATTGATACGACGAAAAATAAAGAAATTCCGTTTCTGTATAATCGATGACACATCGCCGAGCAACTCCGCGCTACAGATTAGACGGGTGAACGATACAATGTTGCTCGGCTCGAGAAGCCGGCGGCTTCGATCAAAGGCTCTCGAGGCTCGCCCAAAGTTATTTTAACTTCGAATAACTTTTGAAATCTAGAGACGCGGCAGCGTCTCGACGCCAAGTACATGAAAGACACCCTGTATATGTCGACTGTGGCTACCGCTATCATTTACTCGTCGCCGGGCTATTCCAACCTAACCTGAAACTTATTTCATTAATATCTCATCACGCCTGCTATATTTTCTAAATTTAAAGGCATTTTTCTTATGTAAACCGCATAAAAGCTTTCGAATGCGACCAAATTCAATAAAATCGGTCCAGACATGACAGAGATATCGTAATATCGTCTCATGCATCAGTCGGAAACGGTAAGAAATAATCCCCTCCAAAAAACTTCAAAAAGTAAAAAAATTACGCCAAGTACATGAAAAAATCACAACAAAAATAGAAGGAAATATACAATCACAAAAAAAAAGAAGAAAATATACAATACAAAAAAAGATGTGAAATCAAAATGAGCTGCCAGTACATAAAGGTGCTTTCCAACTGCGCTTAAGATGACACATCTACATACACACAGCTAAAATGCTGTGTTCATACATTCCATTACAATGTCTTACATAATATTAAGCAGATATATTTTTATGCAAATAAATATTTTAATATGAATAAATATTTTATTCAAAATACTTGGCGCTGCGAAACTGAAAAAATGTTAATTTTCTTAGTATTAATAATTTACAACAACTCCCTTACAATGTATACACACATTCACGAACGCTAGTACAAGAAAGAAAGAAAAAGATTAATGCAATTTATACATATTTATTCAGTTTAGCAACACCAATTCGGGGAGCAGCGCCAAGTATTTTGAATAAAATATTTATTCATATTAAAATATTTATTTGTATAAAAATATATCTGCTTAATATTATGTAATACATTGTAATGGAATGTATGAACACAGCATTTTAGCTGTGTGTATGTAGATGTGTCATCTTAAGCGCAGTTGGAAAGCACCTTTATGTACTGGCAGCTCATTTTGATTTCACATCTTTTTTTGTATTGTATATTTTTTCTATTTTTAGTGATTTATATTATTACCTTTTATTTTTTGTGATTTATTTGATTTTCGTGTACTTGGCGTAATTTTTTTACTTTTTTGAAGTTTTTGGAGGGTAAAAGATGACTGAAACGGAGAAAATCATTTCAAACCTTAAAATGAATTCCCGTCGAATAAAAAAATCATGCGTAGCCGTCGAATGAATCTCGTCGAATAAAAAAGTTATTTTGAGGCGCTTCGAATAAAAATTACCTAAAGTTATTTTGATTTGATGACTCTCGAATAAAATTTGTGTCTTTTATTCGAAATCAATTTTTTATTTAATATAATTTTCTGCCCATCTCTGCTCTGGCAGATGTTAGAGTACTGTTTGATGCGCAGATCCACACTTGTGCTCCGTATGTTAGGACAGGCCTTAAGCATACTTTATAGATTGTAATCCTAAGCTTCTTACATAAGAATGAGGAAGGTCGTAAGTATAGAGTCATTGCCGCCAGCGCAGTCTTCATCCTTTGGATCCTGTCGATGACAGCAGGTCTCATAGTCAAACCCCTGTCCAGCAGTAGGCCAAGATAGCGGACCTCGCCCGACCACTCGATGGGTGTCCCGTTTACGTTTAATCTGAGTCCATTTAAATCATGCCTTCTACGAGTGAAAAGTATAGCCTGGGTCTTGGTAGGGTTAACCGTCAGCTTCCAAGAACCAAAGTAAGATATGACTACGTCAAGGTATCCTTGTAGTCTGTCCACCAGAGTCTTTAGTTGCCAGGAGAAGGTGTACAGAGCAGTATCATCTGCATAGAGCGCCAATGTACATTTTTCTATCAACGGGATGTCATTGATAAAAACACTAAAAAGTAAGGGACTCAGTATGGACCCCTGCAGCAACTCGGTACTTTGCAGAGCTATTTCTTCTGATCGCCACATAGATGTGTCTATTTGACAGGTAAGATCGCATCAGCCTTACGATAGCAACGGGGAAGCCGACCCTGTCGAGCTTGAACAGGAGGGCCTCATGCCAGACGGAATCGAAAGCTTTTGTCAGATCCAGTAGAACCATCGCGACAAAACGATTCACGTTTAACTCATGGGCCACTGACTGAGCGACCCGCACTAACTGGTGAATCGTAGAGTGGCCCTGGCGGAAGCCAAACTGGTGATCCAAAATAATACCCCTGTCCCTGAGGAAGTCAACCATGCACCCATGGATGCACCTCTCAAATACTTTTCCCATTATCGGTAGGAGGCTGATGGGCCTGTAACTCCCAACAAGTGACCTCGGCTTCCCGGGCTTGGGGACCGGAGTGACCTTTGCAGTTTTCCACGCCACTGGAAAATAAGAGAGCTCCATCGATCTCCTGAAGACGTAGTATAGCTGGAGCCAAACCTTGCTCGAGGCGGACTTTAGCATCTGTGCAGTAATTTTGTCACCCTCAGGAGCTTTTTTAGCCTGTAATCTGCTAATAGCGTTCCGCACTCCGTCCAGGGTAACTCCGAAATTTGACAGGGGCGACGGGCACGGGTGTCCATCCAAGTCCCGGATGAATTCCTCCACCATCGGGGTGTGGGGGGACATGAGTCCGGCCACACTTCCGTGAACCTCAGCAAATGCCTTCGCCAGGGCCTCGGCCTTATCGCCGTCTGCACAGATAAGCCCACCCCCCATGTTCAGGGGCGGAATCACCGTGACCGTTCGCGTAAGTCTCTTGTAGCTCCGCCAAATTGTGAGGTCCGCTCGATCCAGGGATCTCAGTCGATCACTCCATGACGTCCTTCTTAGCAGCCTGAGCCTGCAGTCGATCTCCGAGGTAAGATGCCTCGCAATGTGGTTGAAGTACGAGAGACCCGTTCTCTGCCATGCGCGCCTAGCTCCTTTCCTCTGCCTAATGTACTCAGTTAGACGTTGATCATGAGGGAAGTCCCCTCGGAACGAGGGGGGGACGAATGTGGAAGAACGCCGGAGGCAATCTCTCAGAAAAGTCTCAAGGCCCTGTATGCATTCATCCACATCCTCTGGGTTCCCGAATGAGTTTCTAAGCCGAAGGTCCCCGGTATAACCACAGTAGGCCTCCCAATCAGTTTCACGAATCCATCCAGGGGGGTGCATGGCTCCCTGCACAGCCCTAAGAACCACCGGTCTGTGAGAGGTGCTGAAGTCATCAGCAACCACACACTCAAAAGCTCGATGACACTCAACGAGAAATATGTCCAGTACAGAGGGGTTCCTCCCGGGGCCACTATAGAAAGTGAAGTCGTCTGGGTATACCACCCTGTATGCTCCGCCAACAGAATGTTGGAAAAGGATGTTTCCATTTCTGTTGTCAGTGCCATTGTTCCAGGAATGGTGACGGGCGTTAAAATCACCCCCCAGGACAAATGGAGATCCCACTCCAGTAAGAGCATCCAGTACTGCGCTAGTAAGGGTGCCCTTGGGTGGGTTGTATACGACCCCGACGTACAATGATGGGTTAAAGATCTTGATGAAAGCCGCCTCGAAGGTGGTAGGATGAGGGAATTGAACGGGGGCAAAAACGATGGAGTCGTGCACAATGATGGCAACTCCACCCCCCTGTCCAGAGGTCCGATCGTCACTTACCACAGTATATCCGGGGATGCAGAAGTCGTTTCCAGGAGACAACCATGTCTCGGTGATTAGTGCAATATGGACGCTGTTCTTGACCAATGCCATACGAAGTTCGTTGGTTTTTCTGGCCACGGAGCCAGCGTTCCATAACATAAAGTTGGGAAAAGGAGCCATTAGTCCAGAGATTGTGAAACCTCGAGAAAGGCAGCAAGCTGCTGCGACTTGGATGTGCAGCTTTTCAATTTGGAGAGTAGCTGCCTTGCAGCGTTGAGAATAGAACTGGCATCGCAGAGTTTCCCAATCTCCTTACAGACGTTTAATGTCTCCAGAATAGGGTCGGTTCCATGCGAGGGGGCCGGATCAGCCATCTCCTGAGTAGACAATCTAGGAAAGTGTGGAGCCCTATCAGGGCGAGTAGTCAATACATATATCTCGGTATGAGGGCTTATGAGCCAATGTGGGAGGCAACCAAGTAGGCGGGCCAGAGGACTTTTTCCCAGTATTTGGGAAGTTGTTGTTCAAGTCTGGTGTCCTAGGGGAGACAACTGTTTTTGTCTGCTTGTTCCTGGCATCCAGGAATCTTATCAGTGCAGGGCAATTAGAGAAGTTTGCTGTGTGCGTGCCGGCACAATTTGCACACGTCGGGGCTTGTTCCAAGGTCTTGTTGCAATCCTTCGCAAGGTGTGGACCTGCACACTTTACGCACTTAGGTGGATGGTTGCAATTGGAGGAGGAATGTCCGAAGGCCTGACACCTAAAACATTGTGTATATGGTTTTAGAGAAAGGAACTTTTCCCAGTATACTCTAGTGTGAAAGATGTAGCTGATCTTGGTTATGGTGTCAAACGTAGTGCCCTGTGGGAAGACCAACTTGTAAGAACAATATGGTGACTTCCTTTTCCCCTCTGATAAGAGTGGAGTACAGGTCACCGAGAGATTTTAGTTTAAAACCTTCCCCATAATCAGCCTTCAATGAGGCAGACAGTTTTTGTAAATCACCGTCGAAGTGCTGAACGTACAGAGGCGGAGGTTTAACTGGGGATTCAGTTATGCGTTGCGTGCTCCCCGGAATACCATTTTCAGGAGTGATGCCTGGCATGAATGATGTGGTAGAAGGTATTGAAGGAGTACTGGCATTAATGCTGCTGGTAAAGGAGCCAAGAACTCCATAACGATTTTTAACAGCTACGTTTGGGGTGGCTTCTAAGTCCATTTTTTCATCGTTGATACTGAAGTTGGATACCGGAGTGTTTTTCAGAATCACCGAGGGATTTCTCGGTTTCGTTGTAAGCCGGGGGGCTGTCCAATATCAGAGGTGGATGGCTGCTCAGCAGGCCTCATGATGGGAGAATCCTGCGGGGGACTAATGTCCTCCTGGTTGCAGGCGGTAGGAGATGCCGTGGATTTAGGTGAAATAAGTCCACCACAACGGTTAGTGAGTTTCTTCAGGAGATTATGGTGGTTAACTCCAATACATGTGAAAAGTGGATTTGAATCCTTAAAGCAGGCGACTCGTCTTACCGACGGTCGCCTGGTCTTTAGTGTCGTCCTATGTGACGATACCTTATCTCTCCAAGAGGTGATAACAGCAGGTCAAGAGACAGAGTAGACTCAGTGTGTATTTGTTAAATTCCCGCTCGAGTGTCCGAGAGGTCTGTACGATCGGGGGATACGTCTGCATGCACCAGCCGACCAGGGAAGACTGATCTCGGTATGATGACTATACTAATGCTCAAGTTCACACAGTTCTTTGTGAAATATGACAGCGAAGAAGGAAAATGCCTTTGCGGGCCTCTAATTTATACCCAATCATTGCTATCCGCGGCCGCAGAAATCAACAAACGCGTCGTCAAGCGCGAGTCTCGCGAGACGCGGTCCCGCGTCCGCACGCCTCTCCTCTCGGGCGGCCTACAAGCGTGTTCGCCAAACGTCTCGGCGGTCAGCGTTTCTCAATCCTCCTTCCCTGCATGCTACACTTTTGATTTTGATGGCAGCAAATTTTCTTCGATGGCTTTTGCAGCTTCTGCTATATCGGGGGCGTGTGGTATCCCGTGTCGCTATCACTGTTATTATTATTCATTTTACCTTTTAATTGAATCTTTTAATGAAAAATGGTGCTGTGATAGTTGTAATATCATGATAGAACACGCATGATAGATAACGATTAGTCGAACAACTGCATCTTCATACCATAGGGCAGGCCTGCCCCATCGGGTGCAAATACATCCTGAATTTCTGGGACCCGGGCAACAGCCGACGCGGGACTGGTTACGTTGCTAACCACAGCATGGGTTGCGGAAGAATTGCATGAGTGTGCGGCCGTCCTAACAGGCTCGCACACTCATGCAGTTCTCTCACAAATCTCGCAACGGGTAGCAATGGAACAATCCCGCGCTCGGCTGTTACCCCGGTCCCAGAAATTCAGGAGGTATTTGCACCCGATGGAGCAGGCCTGCCATAGGGTAACGTCAAACTCCAGGGAGGAAAATAAAAAATTATGCGAATACGCATGCGCGTAAAGTCTTTTTCCCTTGGGACAGGCCTGCCCCATCGGGTGCAAATACCTCCTGAATTTCTGGGACCCGGGTAACAGACGAGCGCGGGACTGTTCCATTGCTACCCGTTGCGAGATTTATGAGAGAACTGCATGAGTGTGCGAGCCTGTTAGGACGGCTGCACACTCATGCAGTTCTTCCGCAACCCATGCTGTGGTTAGCAACGTAACCAGTCCCGCGTCGGCTGTTGCCCGGGTCCCAGAAATTTAGGAGGTATTTGCACCCGATGGGGCAGGCCTGCCTTGGGAGAAAAGTAGAAAACGCGAATACGTCTGAAATTGGTCATCACGCTCCCGCTCAGCAGGGGTTAAAAAGCACACATTTTCATGCAGGTGTTGAAAAAATTAATAAAACTATTCATCTTCAGTGTATTATATATAGTTGTATATTCTAACACGTAATCCACAATTTATTACATTTCCGTCATTATGTAATTTATGCAATTTTAGAATCGTATTAAAAAATTAGAGATCCTTAAGAAGCCTTAGGTACGCTTTTCCTGCATGTACTTACATATTACGTAAAATTAAAAGCATTCTTCGAAGCATATGATGCATGTATGTACATACTTATGTATGTACATTACGGTGATTCTTACTTACTCTTGGTAAAAAATTTTTTCAAGGCTTTCTTCGGGACATTCTCCAGAATATGTAGTTTTAAATAATTTTAAAACATATCTGTGAAAAGTAAGAGCCCGATCGGATAACGGGAAAAGGTGCCCTCACCGGGGCCCTCGAACATTTAAATAATTGTTCATCAGCTCACAAAGTCGATTTTATATAATATCCTCCCAGTTATTGATTAAATAAAAAAACATGTCAAACAGAAGTTGTAATCGAAAAAAGTGCATACGCGCTGATACGCGCTACGCAACGCGTTGGTAATTTGTACCAGGAAATTCGCCCCAGTTAAAAAGGACACATGATACCAAGTGAAGGTGGCAGGGCGAAGCAGGTGTGAGAGAGAGAGAGAGAGAGAGAAGGCAAGCGTGTGCGACAAGGATAGAGACAGATGGCGTGCCACCAACTCTGGTTATGTGTCCCTGGTGCAGAAGCCGGAGAACATGACCAAAGATAGTAGCACGCCATCTATCTCTATCCCTCTCGCACAGCTTCGCTGTGCCACCTTCACCAGTATCATGTGTTTCTATTAACTTTGCAGAATTTCCTGGTCCAATCGGACCGAATTACCGACACTACGATATATGGGGAGCCGAGTTACCGACTCCGGCGTACGATTGTGTTGCAGGTGATTTTACATTCATAATAACGACACAGAGAAGTGGTAAACAGAAACAGGGTCATAATAGGGCATGTATATCGAAATTAACTGTAAAAGTTCATAAACGATACACGGAAAATGTATACATAATTCATTGAAAGACGGTAAGTAATTTGTGTTTACTCTTGACAGATTCGCGTCTGTTTGATCTGTGCTGAAGTTAATTATAATTATCGGGGATAGGAAATAATTCGTAGGAAACTATACCTACTGGAAAAGTCAACGAAATCGTATTCCTCGTACCAAAAGCGATAAATTACAATCCCACGTATACCGAAGGGAAAGCAAATTATTCTCCTAAACATGCCCCAAGCACAAAAGGCACAAGGGCTCTTAGATTCTGAAATTGAATCTACAGCGCGTTCCCAAAGGTGTTCAATAGATTGCCTGATTGTCAGTCGAATTTTGCGGCAAAACGGCCAAAGTGGGGGTCGCGGGTGTGCGCGCAGAAATCAATGTGGCAATTTTCAAAGCATGCGCGCAGCCGCGTTACAATCATGACCGTGTTAGGTAGGCGAGAGGAAATAAATAAGGCAGTGATCGGTTGCGATTAATTAATCGGTTAAAAAGTGCGCGGTGCGTTGCTCGATCGTGTCTGTCGCGTCGTCCGGAGGCTGGCATTCCGATACTCTCCGTAAGCAATGGAGTAGTCATAGAGCGCAAGCGGGCGGCTTCGTTCATTCTCTACTTGCTCCATCGAAACGTCGCGGCAAACATGGATGAGAACCTGAGCCGGGGCTACGTGCAATTAGGCAAAGCGAGGGGCATGAATGAATTCAAATTCTCCAACGGCTTCACCCATCTGTCGCCGCCGGTGGACAAGTGCAACTTCATCTACTTCGCCCTGATCCTCGGCGGCATAGGATTTCTCTTGCCGTACAACAGGTCACGCCGCAATCAATTGCCGCACTGTGTATCTCACCTTGCCTCTCTAGACCTCGCAATAAAATTTCAAATATCCTACGATTCCTATACGTAATCATCCTGTAAGCAGACCCATGTACCTCCACGCTTCGTAGTTTTTCCTTTAATTATGTCGACTCCGTTGTCCTTGAAGCGCACCGATTAGCTACCCGCAATTATCCCGCGATTGGAATCCCACAAGCAATTCGCTATAAGAAAGATAATTTTGCAGCTTCATGATAGCGGTCGATTACTTCCAAGCGAGATACCCCGGAACAACGGTGATATTCGACATGTCGCTTGTTTACATCATCATGGCCTTTTTCGCGGTGATCGTCAACAACATTTTGGTGGAGATTCTGTCTTTGAACACGCGGATAACATTCGGTAAGGATGAAAAAAAAAAAATTACCGCCGCGACTGTCACGTTGATGGAATTTTCTGTTCCCAGGATACCTCGTGTCCTTCGTCACCTTGAACTTCGTCGTGATCTGCGAGATTTGGTGGACGTTTTTCGGAGTGACCACTTCATACACGATTAATCTGGTGGCCGTCGCGACGGTGTCGCTTGGATGCACGGGTAAGATCGAGTTGTGGGAATTAATCGGTGCCGAGAGATACGTACCTACCTGTTAAACTTAAACGGTTGGAAATTGCAGTTCAACAGTCGAGCTTCTACGGATACACCTCCATGCTCCCCAGCCGGTACACGCAGGCGGTGATGACAGGAGAAAGTGAGTTTTCCAGAAGACACTTTCAAGTGAATTTTGCCTGGATTATTCAAGGAATATTTACCTATAAAGACACTGTGGCCATTGCACCAGGTATTGCTGGCCTTTGGGTGTCCACCAATCGGATATTAACAAAGTCGTTGCTGGACGACGAGCGCGGCAACACGTCGATATTCTTCATCTTGTCAATCACCACGATCTTAATGTGCTTCGTGCTGCACCAAGTGGTCCGCAAGACCGACTTTGTGCAATTCTACATAACGCTGTGCCAGGAAAGGAATCGAATCACATTGGAGCCCACGGAAGACGTCGGCCTGGTACGCTTAGAACAGTTCACAAGCGGCGCGGCGTCTATTAAAAAAAATATCCTTTCTTAAACAGATGGATCCTCTGGATCAAGTCGGGGACCCCTCCAAGGTCCAGTACGGAGTTCTAAAGATCCAGACCAGTCCTCTGGGAGCCGACACCGCCAGTGGGAACGCCGAGTTGAACGGTGAATTATAGTATAGTTCTTCTATCTTTACTTACAAACATTTGGGTACGTCTTATTTATTTCACGAATTTGTATGCTCGTTGTTGTTTTCCTTTTTTTCAGGAACCAATCAGTACTCGGCATTCTCGTTCAGTAACCCGGTGTACGAGCCCAGCGCGCCTTCGGGAAATCCGCCCGGAAGTGCTGGCCCTACGTACAAGGTCGAGGACGTGGTCGTCATTAGAGGAACGTATGGGACGCAGACGAGTAAACCATGGCCCGAAATTAAGAGTTAGCGTCCCCTTGCTATTCAAGCTTCTTTATGTATGTAGTTTACAGCAGGTTCAATCTTTAGCACGAAGAATTTATTCCTCAGGAGGTTTGTTCGCGAGGATCGAGGTGGCCAAGATAATATTTCCATACATGGCCAGTATCGGAATAGCGTATTTTGTGACGCTCTGCTTATATCCTGGTATCATGTCAGAAGTGATCTCTTGCAAGGTTGGATCGTGGATGCCAGTGATATTGATGGCTGCGTTTAATGCGTCCGACGTGCTGGGCAAGGTATGTACCTAACTGCAGCCGCTCATTAACAACTGTACCTCCGAGTTTAATAGATTCAGAAGATTCCATTTATGGTATTGGATATTTCAGCTGCTCGCCTTGATACCGTACGACTGGAAACGGTCGCAGTTATTATATTTCTCGAGCGCTCGAGTCATACTGATCCCCTTGTTCTTACTCTGCGCCCTGCCGAGGGGTGCCCCGATCCTCTCCGGCGAAGGATACCCGTTACTATTCTCCTGCTTACTTGGCGTCACGAATGGTATCGTTGGTTCAGTACCGATGATGCAGGCACCCACTAAAGTTCCAGAAGGGCAACGCGAGTTGGCAGGTACATCAATTTATACCTACATGCTGCAGTCAATCCTTGGGCGGAAATTGGCTCACTTTGCTAACAGGGGAAAAAATTCTAAAAGGGGGATCAAATAATTAACCTCCGAAAATTCAACACGAAACTTACTTCGTTTAAAATCAATTGTTTAAACAATTAGAAAAAAGTTATAAACAAATATATCAAAAATGCATATTTTTTTCCATACAATTTCAACTTTAGCTCCTCGACAATCGAAAAACTCTTCGATCCCATAGTATAATACCTTAACCCCTACAGCAAATTACATTGCTGAAAGGTTGGGTAATGGTATAGATAGAGGGCAACCTCACGGATTTTGACGCCCTTGAAATATGTTGTCAAGGACGTCATTCTGAACAACTTTTTCCTCTAAACTTTTTGGCGGTCGAACTTCGTTTTCGAGATATTCGCAAAATTATCTCTATATATGTTACTGTCGCCTAGCCGTAGGTTTCGAGATATTTGCAAAAAAAAGTAGATAAATGTTGATTTTAGGGTCCTTTGAATCCACAGTAGACTCGAGGTGGTCGGTTGCCGGGGGGATTTGTTATCTCAGGGCTTACGCGCCCTGAGAGGGCGGACGGCGCATTCGAGTTTATCACTTAAAAGAATATTTCTTTCTTAATAATTGAACTTGAGATGCGGCGTCCGCCCTCTCACGGCCAAATCTATAACAAATCCCCCCGGCAACTGACCACCTCGAGTCTACCGTGGATTCAAAGGACCCTAAAATCAAATTTATCTACTTTTTTGCAGATATCTCGAAACCTACGGCTAGGCGACAGTAACATATATGAGAGAAGTTGTTGAAAATGACGTCCTTGGCACCATATTTCAAGACCATTGAAATTGGGGATGGTTCCTCTAGTGTGAATATTTACCAAAGATTTTTGCAATTATCTCGGAAACTAAGGTCGACCGCCAAAAAGTTTAGAGGAAAAAGTTGTTCAGAATGACGTCCTTGACAACATATTTCAAGGGCGTCAAAATCGGTGAGGTTGCCCTCTATCTATACCATTACCCTATGTCCGCCCGTGTGCAACATTGCATGAAATATTTCTGCAACTTTTCTGAGATTTTACAGCAACTTTTCTGCAACTTTTCTGCAACGTTTCGGGCAGTAGGGCCAAAAATAAAAATTACGGTATTTTATATTTATATATATCGGACGTGCTGCGAGGGGGGCCGACGACATGAATGTGTGCAACAGAAAAAATAGAAAATTATTTTACCGCAGGGAGATTCGAACACCCGCAACCTGTAGGACCGTAGACGAACACTTTACCGCTGCAGCTACAACTGTTTATTGAGAAGATTGCTTACATATTCGAACTTATACTCCTACCGAGCAACACCTTAAACTCAAATTATTCAAAAACAAAGATTGGTTTTGACGAACTCAATTGCATCACCCTAATCGTGAAGTCGGATATTTCACAACAAATTAATTTCGACGCTTGATGTTGTATTAAGTTGATGCATATTCTGTTATGAAATATCCTGCGAAGTACAAGAAAATAATGTTTTGTTTTTAGTTTTAACGGATTCTTAATACAATCGTTTAACATCATTTATTTTATTTTCTAGTCTTTAGTGTTTGTGGATTTACACAGCTCAGACTTCTTTGCAAATATCATTTATTGCTGTACAGTGTACACAGTTTAACAGTTTACATAAACCTTATAGTGCTAATTAACTAATTGTATTAATTACTTATATTACATATTGTCCGTGTTTACATATATTCCCTCGGAGGTTGCCTGTGAAATGTAACATTGTATTCTGTTTTTCGACATATGTGATATAAGTAATTAATACAATTACTTAGTTAACACTATAGGGTTTAACCAAATTCATTAACTATATACAGCAACAAAAGATATTTGTAAAAAAGTGTCCCATGTGCCAATTACTGCCACTGTGCCTACTCTTGCCATTTAATTCATTATAGATAATAAAAAAGTTCCGTATTGTCGAGTAAAAATATGTAAGACCGTATTTAATGCGGTTCGTTGCAGGAATGTCGCTGATACGTTACCGATAAACAAAGCGTAACCTAATATACACTGTGTAGTGGGTATACTACGATATTATACTAAATCTATATACTAAATCGATATTATAACAGTTTTTGAGCCTTGCTTACTGCGGGACCTAATCTCAGAAACGTTGCGGGACAATTGCTGAAAAATCTCAGAAACGTTGCAGAAAAGTTGCTGTAAAATCTCAGAAACGTTGCAGAAAAGTTGCTGAAAAATCTCAGAAACTTTGCAGAAAAGTTGCTGTAAAATCTCAGAAACATTGCAGAAAAGTTGCTGTAAAATCTCAGAAACGCTGCAGAAAAGTTGCTGTAAAATCTCAGAAACGTTGCAGTAAAATCTCAGAAACGTTGCAGGGTAATAGTGCACCGCAACATTGCTGAGATGTTGCAGAAATGTTCCTATGTCCGCCCCTGTGCAACATTACACCGAAACGTAACTGCAACTTTTCAGCAAGGTTTCTGCAAGGTTTCTGCAACCAACTGTGCTGTATGGGAAGCTGCACCACGTGCAACGTAAAATCTTCTTCCAACATTTACTACTTAGAAAATAATACGTGACACGTAGTAAGAAAGGTCATTTATATGTACCTATACGTATACCTACTTCTGTCTCCGATCAAAGTGTTATCTCATGGAGCACACATAATGAGAATAACTTTTATCAGTAACGTATTATGAATATATTGTTAAAAAACCAAATAATTTTGAAAATCCAGTAGATTTCGCTTCTGCACAACAAGAGTTTATGTGTGTAAAGTTATTCCCCCAGTTTGTGGAAAATTAAAAGATCATTCTTGTACTAGTTTCTAGTACTTGGCTTTGTACCGTGTTGTACCGTTGAGAGTTTTCAAAAATTCGGAACCGTTTCCGAAGAAAAAGAAGAGAAAACCAATCTTAAAGGAGCGCCCCCGCCCTCCCCCTTGTTGAAAAACATGGTTTTTGTTTCTCGATTGTACTGCATTGTACTACTTGGTTGTACCAAGAGCAAATTGAATCGACGAAAGTTTCCAAAAATAGATGCAAGTCCCCTATACCTACATATCCGGAAAGTTTCAGAATTTTTTGAATTTCCGCGTTCGGGGTCTTCCCTTGTGAGTAATGTAGGTATATTATTTCAACTCAAAACTCCATCATATCTTTAAATAACTAACAACCGCCAAACATGAATAATAATAATAATTTTTTTATTTTTATTTCTTTTCGCAAGTTCGAAATTCGAAATATTGTATTATGAATTAAATAAATTGAGTTTTATTTTTTTCATTGCAGAAATTGAATCAGTTCTTAAAATATTAAGAGTTTTAGTTTTCTATGCTCGTTTCCTGTAGGCACCTTGTATGTATATAGCTTTCGCGACACTTGTTAATGATATTAATATGGTTTCAGGTAACATTATGACTCTATCGTATACCACTGGTCTGACAGTCGGCTCGTTGTTGGCGTACATGACGGATACTTGCTTCGGACTACCGGTCCAAGCCAAAGACGTATGTTTCAAGGCATTGAAACCGTCAGTGGTACCGTTTAATAATACCACGGCGAGTGTACTGATAAATGCTGTGTCTTCCACTTTGCCCACGTTAGAACACGTCACACCGAAGGTAAAAACCACTGTTGCTGTTTTGTCCACCTTACTGGCGTCCACTTTAATCCCGAATACCACCGTTAGTACATTAACTACCGGCATCATGGAGGCATCCACGACTATATCTTCCAAAGCGTTAGTTAACGTTACTGCCTCGGTCAACAACGCAATCTTGCAACACTAGGACACGCATGTTTGTGTGTTGTGCTAAATCTGGCCCTTCAGACCCATAAATATCCCACTACAAATTGTAAAACTTTCTTTCGAAACGCCCTGAACGCTTCGTTCAGTTCGTACGTTCGTATATTAGAAGCTTTGGAAGTGATTAAAAACCACCAGGGGCAATTAATAGTATCGCCAGATTTAACAGACACACAAAGGCCGATGTTCTCCATCATTATGATGAATTATTATGATTCATATGTTTTGCTTAAACTGTTAGTAAGGGGTGGTCCTTAAATTACGTAAGGCCTTTCTTGTAATTATATTTTTACGTTATACTTTTTTACAGCCTAAAAAAACATGTTTCGTCGCAACGAGTTACAGGAATTTTAATAAATTGAAAAAATGCATTATAAATTGGGATATTACGTTAGGAATATAAAATCTTACGAATACGTAATTCAAGGATAGCCCCTAACATAGTACATATGTACCATGTAACCGTCGTCGGGCGAGCGATGTTCAAAATGATTGACGAATGGGAGTAAATGAGCGATGAGAATGGGGCGATATTGTGCCAGATTAAAGCGAGACGTTGATTACCTTTTGAACGGCACTTCTTTACATCGTATAACACTATTAATCCATCAATGAGACGCGCTTCGAAATTCTGACTCATTATAGACTCATTACTATAGATACACATTGAATCTCTGTCATTACATACATACATGTATATGTATTGTACTTTGTTCCGTTAAAAGATATTGTGCCTTCCATACTGTTGCGAATCGTTTGAAAGACCGTTGCTTCGTCTAATTTCATTGTTAAAAGCGAGCAAGTCTCAAGTGTATAGCTGATGAATAATTTGTTGCACGTGGACGGAGGAATGAATGCGTTTAATAAATAATATCGTGGCGGAGTTTTTTCGGAGCGTGGTGGCTACTTTATCTGTTAATTAGAATTATGTGGATTGCTTTGAGTTTCTCTGCAACTACCTGGAACGACCGATATACATATATGTACATATATCCTTCCTGGTAGTTGCGATGTGCGCTGCACCTGTTAGGATCAGTGTTGGGTTGATAATTATCAAGTTTACTCGACAAAGTTATTGTGCAAGTATATATTCTGTACTTGACAACTTGTACGTTGTTATATTTCTGCGCGGATAGTTAACGTGTAAATGTAAGATTACGTATGCGTAATACCGCGCGTATAGCGTACCTTGTGTACAAGAAACGGGAGCGCCGTTTCTTCCGAGCGCCGTTTATCTATGCCCGAACATATCCACGGTTGTGCGGGAGATTATAATCAAACTTCTCGATTATTATAGCATTGAAATTTACGAGATATAGGTATGTGTAAGGTATGCGTCAGTCTTAAGGATCATACATCCATACATCACGGTAGAATTATTTACATGCGCAACTAAAACGGGGTAGACTGTTTGAAGCCTCTGATTTCTCACGCTCTTTCCTTCCCTTTTTTAATCGACTCGTATAATGAAGCTCATCCAAGCTCGTGAATTAAATGAACTTAAACGGACTTAACTGATGGATCCAGCGTGCGTTCCGATGGATTACTTAAATTATAAAAATCCTGTTACATTAACGGATAAATGTATATGCGTAATATTCACCAATGTACCACCCATCCAAACAGCTTGCAGATATATTTCGTGTGTTTAAACTGTTTAAAGTAAAGCTAGAGATCATTTAGATGAAAGCGCGCGAGAGGGCTGCGTAGAGAAGTCTTTCTTGCCTACGCATATACATATTGTACAATTGTATACATATTGTATACACGTGCGTACATGCGAGTTTCGGGTAGCACACGCTACTTGGTCGTATCAATCCTCGATTCTCCCATCGGCTGTATCGCAGTCTCTTACCTAGAGGTCTAGGTGTAATATCTTGATTTTATTTCACAGAGAAATCCCTCGTATACACAGCGATGTTAATATCTTTTTAAGAGCAGTACGGGCTATGAGAATCTTGGTTTCAGAAATTTCCGAGCAAATCTAAGGGAGTGTCGGCGAGCGGCGTCGGTGTTTACTATTTAGTATTTATAGTAATGTGTACAAATTCCTACGAGTAAAAATAATTTTTTATCGAATTTGTTATGACATTCAAACCACTCTTAATAAAAGATATATTTTAATCGTCATTCGTCGCGCGATAGTGACAAATTTTTTATTGCCTTTGAGTTAGTTACGTCACAACTTCTGAAATGCACCTATCGTAAACTACCTATATGAAATAAAATAAAAGCGATATTTTAATGGCGAGCGCTGCTGTGCGAGAGGGAACGCAAAGGAATGTATTGAGAATATTGATTTCTAAGGTAGCTGACGCAATGATGAGTGAGCTGCATGATCCACGAACGTGGAGAATCGTTTTCTTTTATATTGTATTTTTCATTCGTATATAATGCCCTGTCCTCGAATATTCTACCAGACGTGACACGGAGTAATCACTCGAACGAAACTTTGATACGCGCTTGATAATTAAAGACTCACTGTTCATTATAAAAGGGAAGGTGAATGTAATGGATTTTTACATTAATCGTGCCGCGTATCAGATGTTACTCCATATCGCAATTAATATGTACAAATAATAAATATATGTATATACATATAACGTGTAATATTCTTTAATATGTATACCTTACCCGATTATTATACTCGTTACGAAACAGACATTGCATTCTTAACCACTATCATTTACACACTACTGCCTCTCACACCATTTTCATTTCAGAAATTGAGAAAAGAAAGCAGAAGAAAATCAACATACTGATAACTGAATCGCACTGGACAAATAATCCGTTAACAGAGTTAAAAGATACAATACTCCCTTAGCTTTCCTTACGTAAGGATAAATCAAGTCTGTGACCATTTTAAGAGTGTGATCACTTGGAACTTGAACGGTTGGAGAAAATAGATGATAAGCAAAGTGATTTCATTCTTAAATGCTCCGTGTCTGTTGATTGTAAATTGGTTCTTTCAGCAAATCTTTCGTTCATTTGGATCCTACTCGGGATGCAATGAAATGATAATTATCATTCAATCAGTGTCGAAGTTGGCTTAACGAAAGAGATGTACTAATATCAGATTGCGAGCGACGATTTCGAGAAGCAGTCACTTCAGATACTTGGCAGCCCAATCGGTTCGACCATGGAGACTTCCGCTGCCTTTCGCGTTCAATCCATTTCCATACACGCTTGGCTGAAGGGTTCCTTTGCTCGTGCTTTCTGTTAATTCCAAGAGCAAAACTGTTGGTAAAGCTGTTTTATCTAAGTTACCTTTAAACGTCATACTCACTGATACTCTGTGTACCATAAACGCTAGGGTAAGGTAACCTCAGAGTTTGATCCGTGATATAACGATTTCGCGGAAGGTAATACTGTTTCGTTTGATTCTCGATCGAGTTCCTGGGCATCCAGAAGGAGTCCGTGAATTCCTCGTACTTCTCCAACGGCTGACCAACCAGATTTCGCATTAATCTCGGTCGATTCAGGTCAGAGTCGCCATTTCTCCAAGAACAAAAGAAAGAAAAAAAATGTATTAGACACGTAGAGCCACAGAAAGAATAGATACATAATTCGGTCCAGGAGAATAACAATTATTTTATTAAACATTCTGAATTTACAATACGCCTCACAGATACATTAGAGAGAGAGAGAGGGGAGGAGGGGAGAAAGAGTCAACGATAATATGCTGCTCGTGTTTGTACTTTAAAAGATAAAGTAACGTGACGCAAACGCGAAACAAAAAATTTGTTTACACAAAGCGTATTAAAGTTAGTATACTCCAAAGAGTTTACTCAAGCACCTCCAACACTCCATTGGGAAGACTCGCTCGAAATTGAGACGGACATATGGCGGCACAGAAACACTGTCGTACAAGCTCTGCAAGCCAGACAGAAGCTGCTGAAGAACGAGCGAACGAGCGATCGCTAATTGGACTCCCAATTGCAACGTGTAAGTGTGTGCGGCATGAACGCGACTTCTCAACTGCTCCAAGAGCAACGCTCCGCAGGATCCATTCGCGGGGACGTTATACAGGCACGCGGAGTGCTCGCGCAGTTCCTTCTGCCGAATGAGATAGCAGACCAGCGCGTATCCCAGTATTAACAACAAATAGACCAAATAGGGATTGTTCAGGATTCGTTTTAGGTTGTAGAACTTTCGATACCTGGACGATAAGCTCGTGCTCGGCCCGGCGACGTAGCGTGTCACGTTAAGGTAGTGCTGCTTCGCCGAGACTCTGCGGCCGTTCTTCAAGCCCGATTGCGGTTGGTTCCAGTTCAACGGAGCCGAATCGTTCCAGGCCGGCAGCAGCCAGTTCCCGTTGCTCTGCTTCGGGTTCTCTGGCAAATAATTGCCGTTCCAATTGGCACGGTTCTCTTTGTACACGCGCTCTGAGGCAAGCTTTGCATTCACGTTCTCGGGAATGATCTTGCTTCTGACGTAGATAATCAAGGGATTAGATCATACTGATTACAGATTCGCGGGGATCGGAGGTGCACGTAACGCGACGCGGGCTCTGATTAGGAAATTCGGCCAACGCACCCCAACAGCTCGGCAAAATCGTCCTCCTCCCACTTGTGGGGATTACTCTCGCGCGCGTAATTCTGATGGCTCAGCAACGGTAGCATCGGTTGCTGTTGCTGTTGCCGCTGCGATTGCGCCATTTTCTCTTGCGCCCTGCAACAACAACAGTTTCGTTAATCCTAAAACACAGTAACGGTAACACGGCAGGGCGATATATGTGTAGTTTACCTAGATTCCAGAGAGTTCTCAAAGGCCTGGGGCTGGGAATAGTTGTACTGCTTAAGGACGGGCGGTGGGAGATTCACTTTGTTCAGGATCAGATCTCGCTGGGACGCGACGCCGATCTTTTTACTGTTAATTACACGTGGAACGTTCACTTGAAAGTATGGGTACCTACCCGGGAGATAGGTTTTTATTAAATCCCTGATGCTTTGCTGGCGGTATGGCTGATATTTATTTTAATATCATGGTTGGTATGTATTTAATTATATACCTCAGAGACTGTTGCGCCGTTGGTCGCTTTATTGGGTTCCATTGCAGCATGTCCTCCATGAGTATCACTGCTTCCTGGCTGGCGTTCGGTATCAGAACGCTGAGCGAGGTGCGTGTGAAATTTGGAAACTTGAAGTTCATGGCTGTGGCCAGTTGATAACCGTCCGGCCAGTCGTCCTTTTCCGGGGTTCCGATCACCGAGCATATCTTAAAGATCTCGTCGATCTCGCTTTTGCCGGGGAACAACGGTCGAAACGTGTACAACTCGGCCATGATGCAGCCCACCGCCCAAATGTCGATCGGGCTGTTGTAGGTTATAGAGTGGAGGAGTACTTCGGGTGCTCTGTACCTGCAACAAGTTCCATACGGTTCGGATGGTCTTGGGCGCCAAGCAAGCCGGTCATCGGCAGATCTATTCAAAGGATCTATTGATTGGTGATTACCATCTGGTGGATACGTAGTCCGTGTAGGGAGGCCTCGACCGTATTTCCCTGGCTAATCCAAAATCAGCGATCTTCACCAGTTCCGGTCCCATGCATAATAAATTCTCGGGCTTCATGTCGCGATGGAAGAATCCATGTTTATGCATGAATGCCAGCCCCTGCAGCACTTGGTACACTATATTTCGGATCACCGGCTCGGGGAACAGCTTGTCCCTATCGCATGAGAAACTTCAATACATAATCCGTACACCACCGGCAACCTAACACCTAATCCACTGTGCATTCCAAAAGAAAATACGCTGTACCTGTCCTTCATCAACTGATACAGATTCTCCTTCATGTACTCGAAGACAAAGTACAGCACGTCGTTCTCCCTGATCACTTCCTTCAGCTTCACCACGTTCGCGTGGCTGAGCTTCTTCAGAGACTAAAACGGAACGCGTTACGAATTTTCGATTGTATTTGGAAGTTGCAAAAAGCCGAAGATCGATCCTTACCTTCACCTCGCGCAGATTCATCGCTTCCTCCCAGGAATAGTATTTCCTCTTCATCCTTTTTATGGCGACCTTCTCTCCGGTATCGATGCGTTCGCCAAGAACGACGGAGCCGAACGTCCCATCACCCAATTGATTCAGCGTTATGTATCGATTCATCTTCATCGAGGCTTGGCTTTAACAACAGCAACGTCGAAGGACCTTCAGCTTGCGAGCTGGCTCGTTATATCGGGATGCTGCCTCTGCATCGTATTAAACCCTGAAACACGCGTCGTTTATAGCCCCCTTTGCTTCGCGGGCATTACGATTTTGCTCCAGTCAGCTCCAGTCATTAGACACGGGCTCGCCCACGTGTTGCCATTAACGGGAGACGATCGATGACCTTCCGCGGTCATCGCCGACTTATGTTAGAAGTTGTCTGATATCGATTGTTCACGGCGCGTGACTCGTGAGGAATAGCGTACGCGTACCTTTTGTTTTCCTTTTCCAAATAAGTGGACAACGCAACTGCGGATCGCATAGCCCTTTTATCATTTTTCCAACGATCAATAAGAACATCTACCTATATTCGTCATCTCCCAAGTAAGTAGTCTCACGTATGTTTCACGTGTCGAGAAATAAAATCCAGGACAACGTAGAAGATATGGAGACAAGTGCCCGCATACGAGCCCTCGGATAACCTTGATTGCTGGGTCGTTTACATTACCAAGAGGGAGAATTTAAGATTTAAGCTATCTTTGGAGCGTAACCATCACGCCCAAAGATTGCCCCCCCCCCGCGCTATTCTCACACGCTTGTACTGTACTTGGAAAAGTCACGCGAAGGAATGAAACGCGCGCTATTATCCCATTTCAATCTAAAGTTCGAGGTCTCTACCAGTAACCGGGTGTATTGTTTCTGAGCTTGCACCGCGTTCGTCAAAGACGGCCAGGGTAAAAGTATAATTTCGTCGCTAACGGGCAAGCTGTTGCTGGAAAACGTTGACGTACCGTTCGTGAATTATAAAGCATCGTAGGGGCGCCCATATGCGCTGGCTGCTCCGATATGCGCGCTGATAACGGATTTTCAGTTACTTTCAAACAACGACCGCTAGATACATATGTAGGTATCGGTGGATCGATGTACGGATTTCGCTAAAGACACGTGTGCCGTACGTCGTTTCGTTTCTATGAATGAATAAACAGCGACGAGCTCGATACACTCCTGTATTATTTTGCTACACGAAAATCTAATACCAATTTAGGAAATAGATGATAAGTAATCCACCAGCGATGCCTTAACGACTGTTCACCGAATTCCCTTAACGTCCCGTACTAAGTAGGTACATATACTTAGTGCACGAGCTGGAGCTATACCTAACCCAGTTGTGTCCTGAAAGGGTTGACGAATGACTGGGCGTTGTAAGGACACTCCTCTATAGGTATTACACCTAGGAGTAATCTAGGGCGCAGCGAGCACCTTGGTCAAGATTAGCATTTTCTTACGCTCGCGTGCGAACGATCTCCCGCTGGTCGGTCAGTCGGACATGCGAGGGTATAGATTTTCTTGGATCGCGGTGCTTAAGAAAATCTTACATTTATTCATGTGTTCGCGTTCGTGTTGGGGCGGTGGAAATGTTTCGATATAACTTGCAACACTTTGAGCTCGTGTGAGGTGCAAGTACTTGGATTGTGTTTGTATAAAATCACCGCTGTACCTCCCAAGGGAAATTTTACTCGAGGTTAAAATATAGCTTCAATTCTACTGGTTTATCTTTTCTTCCCTCACTTAATTGTTTTATTATTCTTTGTTCAATTGCATGCAAGGTTCGGCGGCTGCAGTAACGAATTCTCGAAAGGGAAAGATTTAGAAAATCGCCGTACATACGCTCGCAATTACGTGACGATGAAAGTACCCTCCACTTGGGTGTAAGAAAGTGGATTACTTGGAACGAAATTAATGGCAAAAGATCGATGGACTTTTTCCCTCGCGGATCGATCGTAATCAATTGCAGGATTCGCGCTAAATTACCGTAAGGTCGATGATCCGGAAACACCGAGGAATAGCTGACAATGGTCGCTTGCAGCTCGAGTACAGTACCGTGCGGAATAAAAAACACAAATGTTAACTGTCCACTCACCGGAAAGCTCGCACCGTGAATCATCGGAGCATTCGACGCACTCAATCGAGGTAATCACCTTCCTGCGCCACGGTCGCTCGCAAACTGTTAATCGAACGGCCATGCTTCGCCGTGTAATGTAACCATAGTTACCAATGCTACCTGAAACCTATGAAACCACAAGAGGTTGCTCCGTAAACCAACCTGTCCTGTAGCTTTCAACTTTCAACATATGTAACGTGCCTTGATCGAGGCACATAATCTACATACCTATGTACACCCACACAGCACACAGCCGTCCTAAAGGCGTCCCAGGGACGTCCGCCCCAGTCGTACCGGTCGTCCCAGGGACGTCCTGAATTTCCCACGAACGGCTTATATACGTCCCCTGAACGACGAATGTTACAAAAAAAGTGGTCCCGGGTACGTCTCGCACACAGCACACAGCCGTCCTAAAAACGTCCCAAGGACGTCCGCCCCAGTCGTACCGGAGGTCCCAGGGACGTCCTGAATTTCCCACGAACGGCTTATATACGTCCCCTGAACGACGAATATTACAAAAAAAGTGGTCCCGGGTACGTCTTTAAGCGCATGGATTAGGATTGAACAGGTGTTCCAAGGACGTAATTAAGACCTATTTATCGATAAATTAGGTCAAATGCAGCTCTTTAAAAACCGTAAGTAGGGGGCATTTAAGATGGTTATCGATACCGATTGATTATAATATAAATTTAATCAAACAAAGGGTTATCAAAATGAAATCAAAATTAATAAAAATTCATTTTTATTTACTATATTTATTTATTTAAAATTTGACTACAGTTGTCTTTATTAACGGACTTCAAAAAAGGAGGAGGTTCACAATTCGACACGTATATATATATTTTTTATCATTGTTATTATTACATGTCTTGCTTTATAAAATATATCATTCGTTGTGTGGTTACAAATATTTAAGAGCTATACTTATATACAATATTACATACTATATCGAAAACTATTCGAGTTTTTCATTTCAGATGATCCTGCTACGAGCTACGATGGTCACCGCAAAACGCTTAAAAAAGGAGATCCCGGGCATCGCCTATAATTTTCAAATCTTTTAATATTCTTTAACGCAAAAATACTGAACGATCCTTTAGATGTACTCTTAACAATAGACTAATAGTTATTAATAACAACCCTGATAACCAGATGTTTGCACTCTGACGTCAGATGAGCAGCAGATTCGCAGCAGATGCTGCCGTTCGCCTGACATAGGGACAACATTTGGAATATTCTTCGAGCGTACGCCTTCAAGCAGAACGGATAACACTTTGAACAAAGGATATGTATGTATAGGTAGATGTACCACGGTAGAGGATCAATAAATGTGGTATAATGGACTACGCTCGGATTGTCCACCTCATCCCCCTCTAAGTCCACTTTGCGTTTGTTTTCGAGGTCTGAGATGGCAGTCACTGTCAGTGGCAGTCGGTACCAGCAAAATCGAAGAATATTCCAAGTAATTTCAAACATCAATATCAGACAAATCATCTCGACATATCCAGAAGGCAAAGGTAATTATGAAATTGAATAATTTTCAATTATCTGCGTCGCGGAACTCAATATTTACATTATCCGCAAGACAGAAAAGTATGGTTATGCTGGAAGTGCGAATGTTTAGCGTCTTGTTTAGTAGATAATAATTTAACACATGTTTTCTTATAAATGTTAATGTTCGCAGGAGCATGCATGATCGCCTAGGGTGTGTACTGTGCGGAGATGTAGCTGAAGTAAGTATCACATGTATCCTGTTTATTCGTACGTTACGTTTAATTTTATACTAATATTGTGTTTGTTTTCAGCGCTAACACAACAGGAAACATAATGCTTCTATCCCTGATAACCAGGTCTGCCGGCAGATCCGGTGCAGTTTATGTCCGCATTCAACTACGGTTCTGCCGGCAGATGAACGGCAGATCCACGGCAGATCCTGCTGTCTGACGCCATCTAGTTGAAGGCAGAGTCTGCTGCGGATCTGCCGTCCATCTGCCGGCAGACTCTGCCGTGTCAGAGCCTGCTGTCCATCTGCTGACAGACTGCAGGCAGATTGTTATCAGGGATCCAAAAAAAAAAAAAGAAATTGAAAATATTCAATGAAATTTTCTGATATCGGCCCTACGAGGTACCAGTGGTTACAAGACGTGGATTTGTATAAATTGCAAATGCTGAAAGTTCCTCTTTGGATTTATATGCCCTACTTATATTATTTTATCAAAATTGTAATCACCGATCTTGTACATTATTAAAGAATAAAATAAGTACTTTTTTAAATAAGTAGAATTATTTAATAAACTGCAGAATCTGCTTGATAGTTATGTAAGGGTAGGGATGGCAGATTTGGTTATCAGGGAGTGTAATAGCGAATTCGGTACCTCGCACTGACCCTGCACTGCTGTCAGAAAATGACTTGGATTGGTTGTTTCTGATAGAAACGAAGATAGCTCTATAAGAATCAAGCAATCCAAGTCATTTTGTGGCAGCAGCCCGGAATCAGTGCGGATTCAGTATTACACCGTGAGTGCAACTTACCGAATTCGCTATAACTACCTACTTCCTGGACGCACCAGGGTTAACTTGTCCGCGGCCACCAGTCTCTCCGACGCCCTTTTTATCCATGATTTTATTCCGTCTTCACATTCCTTCTTGGTGATAGCCACCTTGGCTATTTCTGCGGCATCTTAAACAAGAATTTCCATAAGACATTACATTGAAATCTATATTAATCAATATTAACTATAGTGAAATTTAGGTGATAATTACATATAACTGCCAATGCTAATTTCAATTTGGCGAAGGCCTTCTTACTCTTCCTCCCGAGCCAACTGTATCTTATTGTAACTTGGTCACATAAAATGGATCCTAAGACCCGTTTCACGAAATCATAGGCATGTGATCCCCCAAAATTTGCAAATTCGTTCGCCTATAATTAAAACATTATCAAACATTAACGAATTGAGTATAATATTGTATCACAGAAATAACGGAAATATATTTTACAACTAAATATGGTATTTTACTTACGGCGTCTTGGAAATTTGTTGGGTCCTTTAATATCTCCTCCAATTCATTTAATTTTTCTATCGATGTCAGGGGGAATTCCAAATAACTAAATTTAAGGAAGAATGTTTGATCTGTCACTGGTGGTGGTGGTGGCTGTCTTTGATTTTCTAACGCTTTCAGGCGCTGCATAATTTCCAGCTGTAACGTCCGCTGAACGTTCATCTGATATAGGACGGTCGATAATTTTCCATTAATTGCAGAGAGGGCTTCCAATATATTGCAACTGCCACTGGGGCCTGCATCTATGTTTTCTGAAAATTATTTATTATCCCTACTAATATATAAAAGTGACACGTCTGTTTGTTTGCCCTTCTTTTCCGCCGAAACGGCTGAACGGATTTCAATGAAGTTTGAATGTATATTATATACATACGTCCTAAATTATTTAGATTATAGGCTATTTATAAATATGCTATCTAATAAAGTAATAAATAATAATAATAATTCCTGGATGAAACCGGGTAACGGGTCAGCTAATAGGGTAAAGGCAGGTAATATGGAACGGCACATAATATGGAACTTCGTAATATTTCGATACAGAAATAACGAACTCTTCAGGCAATCGTGTATTTGTATACTAGATCCCTATATAGACACATCACACAATAGACGATGATACTGACAATTGAGCATCAGTTGGGCATCCATGTGGGGTGAAAAGTTTCAGAAAAGTGCATCAAACAGTTAAATATTGTAGTGAAGGTATGTTACAAAGTATTATTTTGATATAATTTATCATTAAAATATATGTGTTCTTGATTATTCAACAATAGTTTACCAATAAAGTTACTTTCTTCTAAGTATAATTCTTAATTTCTTGTCGGAACAAGTGTGTACATAATATGGAACATACCGAGTAACATAGATGAAGTTGATAAAGACGATGACGATGATGATGCGGGATGCTTATTTTGCGATGGAAATTATAAAAATAATGATAATGAAAAGTAGACCCAGTGTATTTGCTGCTTTCAGTGGGCACACAAAGAATGTGGGGCTTCCGACGTATTATTCACGTGCCCAACGTGTAGGAGACGCACAAAGCAGGAATAAGTTCCATAAATGATATATATTTATTTATTTGTATCTTCTACTTGAGTTTTCTTTACAAATTTCCTAGGTGTTCCATATTAGGACCCATTTTTCGAACGGCCGATTTTCACTCATTTCAGTATTTTTACTATCATTGCAAAACAATTGCATATTTTTACATTTGGCTATACAAATATGATTATGCATTAGTTCCTTCGTCCCCTCATGTCAGTTTTATTAAAAAAAAGAAATTCCCCTACTATTGACATGCTTTTGAAATCAGATGTTCCATATTACCTGCCTTTACCCTATCCCATATTTTTTCATTGTAAATTTCCATGATAAAAATATATCTCCGCATAGAATTATTATTACACACATATATTGACTTACCAATTTGAAGATCATTTAATGTTGGGGCACTCCCCTCAGTGGCAGGATCGCTGCTGCAACCCGCAAAGGATGGACTTTCGTCTAAAAACCAAAATTGTTTATAAATATGCTATCTAATAAAATAATAAATAATAATAAATCCCGGGTGAAACCGGGTAACGGGTCAGCTAGTATCCCGTATTTTTTCATTGTAACTTTCCATGATAAAAAAATATCTCCGCATAAAATTATTATTACACGCATATATTTACTTACAAATTTGGATTTGATTTATTGTTGGGGCAGTCCTCTCAGTGGCAGGACCGCTGCTGCAACCCACAAGGGGTGTACTTTCGTCTAAAAACCAAAATTAACAACGATATAAATCAAAATTCACGATTTTAAGGGGAAACGGATTTGAAAGTTTTGTTATATATTTAGGCAACAACCATACTAATATCGTCTGCATTGCAGCAAATGAGCGATATGTGTTTTATATTTCGCGCCCTCGTCAGTGCTTTAATCAGGGTTACCTCAAGTGGGAACGAACAGGGACGAGTTTGCGTCCCTATTCCCTACCTCTGGCAAGCCTGTTTTTAACGAAAGCGCGAGTACATTTCCCAAGGCAGACTTGTCATCAGTGATGGGTAAATGACTAGAAAGCAACGTAATTGACCGTAATTTACGTAATGATAATTCTCGAGGTAAGGAAGCAAAATTGTGGATAGATCCAAAACGCATCTACTGCAAATAAAGCGTACGAAAAATGTGAAAAATGTAATGTTACTAATCCACAAGGGCAGATGCTGGCAACCACATCGCTGCAAGATGGAATTTGTACATAAAGTATTACGGAAGAAAAGGCATTGTTAACAAAGGAATCTGTGAAACAATACGATTATTTACACAAAACGCCTGGGACAGAAGATAACGTCAACAGAAATAATATGATGAAACTGAGCGTAAAGTAGCGTAAAAGGGAATTACAAGATTGTATTAGGTAATTGTAATTTTTATGTAGCATATTTACACACCTGATTGTATAATTAGTTTCCTCATTTTTGGAGGTGGGGGTAACAGCGACTTTGGTGGAGGTGAGGACATCGGTGCTGACTCCTCACTGCTTGAATATCTTCCCGGTTTTCGTTTTCTTCTTGCGGCATCCACGTCCGACTGTAGGTCACTTGTCTCTTCTGCCTTTCTGGCCTTTGCCCTCGCCGTGGCATAATCATCTGGATGAACACATTAGTAATTAATGGGTATAATAATTATTCACTAATTAGTACTATAATTAATAAGTAAATATAATAATAATTTCAACGTACAATAGATTCCACCAGGAAAGACAGATACGGGGAGCTTCTCCCAGGATTCATCGGGCAGCTCGCAATTTTTGATTGCCAATGTCGTGACGCTCGGTTTGTATGGTGGCCAATAACAACTTTTTCCTCCTATCACCCAATCCGTGGGGATTTCGGACACCGATTGGTCACCAATGAATTCGACGACGACCCAACCCGTATGCACCTCCATTTCTAATCCTGTACACACAAGTATTCGTGAAACAAAAAATGTTTAGAAATTTGTTAGCGTATATTCTTAGCTTGAAAGGTATAACGAAATTGAGACCAGAAAAAATCAAAATTAATATTATCGTCATAAAGACATTCTAAAGACAGTACAAACATTGAATAAGCATATTCCAAGTTCACACATTTATATGCTATTTCTGCGACATTAAAAAGTAGAGAAGGACCCAAATTGCATCCTTCTAAAAGGGAATTTCATAATTTTTAAGATTTATACGGGGATACACCTATAGATTTAATGAGTTTTAAAATGCTATTTTTTAATCCAGAATGGTGATAATTAGCTGTTTTGATACGTTTAATTCTACGTTTGTGGCTGTTTTTAAAAGAGTTTTGGGTTCTGGCATGTAAAGTGCTGGAAACTGATCTTTTTAAAATGTGGAGTACATCATTTATTGTTCGATGTGAAATTTGATGTGATACAACCCACTCTGCCAATGAAGAAGCTGAATTAGGACTACTCAATTCACTTGAAAATTCTTGAGAAGTCTGTGAATTTTCGAAGGAGGCAAAATTCTGAATATCTTCTAAATTTGGAGGAAATGCTACATTACTTGCGGTGATATTGGAAGAAGATTGCGAACTTGTGCCACGTGAAACATATCAGTGTATTGGTAATGAGAAGATAAAGACAAAGTGTTGAATGTGAAACTGATTGTGAACTAATTCCAGATTAAACTTCACTAGTGGGGTGCTAACAAAATGGATTGCAGATGTTAAATGTGAAGAACTAGCATCTAATGATGTTCTGGGTTTCTGAACGGAACGATTAAGTAATCCTGTTAGCACGCATATAGTACTTATTCAATTTCAATTTGCCAGTCATTATTAAAGTAATGAAGAATATAGAAATAAACTGACTGCAATGTAGGAAAAACAAAATGCAACACTGGTGTCAGAAATATAGATATCTAGAACTTACCTGGAGAATATACGGATGTGGTCCAAAACCAAACACCAAAGTTACACACTAAAGACTACTAACTTCTAACACGTTGACTAATATTTCGAAAAAAAAAAAAAAACAATACGAATATTATAAAAACACACACAAAAAAAAACGATGAAAACACGATAAACAACACTAAAAATACGATAAAAACACGATAAAGATACAATACAAATAAGATAAAAACACGAAAAATGACACTATAAAAATACGATAAAAACAGGATACAAATAAGATAAAAACACGATAAAAATACGATAAAACACACTATAAGAATAATATAAAATTACTAAAACTAACTATGTAAAGTAATAAGAAAAAAAATAGGAATAAACTACAGACTAACGATAAAATGAAACAAATATTTGAAAACTGTAAGAAAAATAGCGGAAATTAGCGTGCGTCCCCTGCGATGGTTCTGCGATAACTGCTGCAGTTTCCTTGCTACCTGTAGGCTCCAAGGAAACCTTACCACCCCCACTACGCGGCACAACCCCCATCCTGCCGACGGATATTCCTCTGAAGACTTGCCAGAGAAATTCTACTTTCTTGGCCAAAACATCGGCCACTTTGCGGTGATGGTTATTATAATGAAGTAAACACTTAATGTTTTCGAATTTCTGGGGGTATATTTTACCACTCTTGTAATACAAGAAAAAATCATTGTTGTTTGTTTATTGCATTTGTTTACACAAATATTTCACAGTTAAGTTGGCGGCATCAGAATTGCTGGCGGTTGAAATTTCTGACGACTCGATCATCAGAAATAAAAAAACCAAACATATGTTTAATTCTCAGGAGTGTGGTTATCGCGCTTACCACGAAAGAACAATTTTGGACCAAAATTGTTAAAATGGCGGTCGATCGAAGTTAAAAGTACCGAAAAGAGCATTTCTTTTCTGTTTAATAGATATAAAATGTGAGAAAATATTAAAAAATCTTAAGATATTTGCGCTAAGCGGGAAAGCCACTAATGTGTAGAATAACATATTAAAATTTTTGATTAATTGGTCATGGAGTTTTTTTTTTATCACATCCGCCAACCAAGAAAATGCTGTTTCGAGAAAAACGCGTTTAAAGTTTTGAGTATTAAACCGGCGCGGTGGAAAGAACCAGGCCGCTGACGCTAAAGATACCTATAACATTGAAAATACATCGAATTTCGCTCCAAAAATTTTGGAGGATATTGTAGAAGGTGCATTCTTCCGAATTCAGCAAAAAAAATCCAATTTTATGAGGCCGAGAGAGTAGAATGTCCCCTTAAAGCAGAAAAGCAGAAAAAATTGAACCAAAGGTTTTTTAATCCTTATGAGTGTCGCTACCGCCACTACAAAAATCAGGTAATTATTTTCTAAACATCGAATTATCTAAAAGATTTATTTTCTAAACGAATAAAAGTGTAGGTATACGAGGCACCAATGTCGTATCTTTCGTCATCGCCTAGAAAAGAGATCACGGAATCGGCTTAAAAAACGGCCGTTTAAACCCGGAAAAAACGCTAATAAAAAGAAGCAATGATCTCGAGTACAGTAGTGGTCAAAGAAGAGAGTGCCGTTACTGAAAAGAGCAGAATTACTACTGCATCTTTATTCGTATCCTGATCTAATTCCTTTAATTTATTTATTGATATATTATAAACATTTTTTTTTTAATTTTTATCCAAACAATCTTTAGAACTAATTTTCCAAATGCATTGATTTTCTTTGTACAATTCGATAAATTTTCTCAGCAAATTACACGTGTCAATAATTTTAAATCTGTCTGCCAGTGGTCCACACTTCCCGTTAATTTTGATTTGCGGCAAATCGAAACCCAGATAAATCAACCTCGCGGTGATTGCGTTCATGCCAGACAATTGACACACGCGCTCCGTGTTGCATTACAACTTTTGACTGTATGCAAATCTGTAAATCGAACGGGCAGGAATGAGCGTGTATGGCGGCCTTTAGAGTGCCTAATGCCGCGCCATATTGATCAGTTTTTTAATTCGATGTCTGGGATTATGTTGAAAATCGAATATGACGTTGTTCACGTGAAATTAAGGGGAGTTTGTGCTTCAGGGGGTTGAGTCTTAAAACTTTCACCTCACAGTGACCGACAGTCTTTTCCGTAAATCTGCGTTGCACGTGTTGGCAACGACCTGAGTCACAGGGGGGTGACAATAAGCAGAGACAGGAAATTGTGAGGGTCGTCGGCGGCGCGAGCCCGCTAACATTGGAAAAATCACAGGTCAGGTCTAGGCGTCTTTGCGTGCGGCGCACAGTGGGCTGAAAACCCTTTTTTTTTTTGTGGGCAAAAGTTTAAACTGTCCAGGGAATATTAAACCTCATTTAGCGTCCAAATACACTGTGGACTGTATCGCGAAAGTAATTGTTAATCGGGGACTAGCGCTGGAAAATGGGAAGAATTATTGTCCAAACGCTAAGAAAGATTGGAAAATTAAATGTTATTAAACTGAATTTTAAAAAATATATTGTTGCAAAGCTCGTCACGACACACCTTTTTTTATTTACAGTTTGTTTATCCAATCATTACTATTCGAGGTAAAAATTTTAAACAAATAATTTTTCATCGTCCAAAATCATTATTTCTTTAAACATAAATTGCGATAACTTGAGTAAATATTAAGGGATCATTATGAGACTTAAACATAACTTCAGCTAACAAAACCCTTATGTTAAAAAAAGTACTAATATTTAATTAAAAAGTAATACTGGAAATAACCCATGTTTTTCAACGTTCGCCGTTAAAAAGTATCGAGGCAATTTTGAGGTACATATAACTTGCGGCGACAAAGTTTTTTCTTAATATACAAGGAAGGTTTTCACCAATTTTCACATTGATTAATAAATAATTGTAGAAGATATATCGATATATATAAATCTCGCGCGCCACCAACAGCCGCGTCTAATGCGCTACATAGCAGATTTAGCACTCGCGTTGGCTGTTGGTGGCGCGCGAAATTTATATATAGCGACATATCTTCTACAATTATTTATTAATCAGTGTGAAAATTGGTGAAAACCTTCCTTGTATATTAAGAAAAAACTTTGTCGCCGCAAGTTATATGTACCTCAAAATTGCCTCGATACTTTTTAACGGCGAACGTTGAAAAACATGGGTTATTTCCAGTATTACTTTTTAATTAAATATTAGTACTTTTATCATTACATTAGTTTGAAGTTCGATTGCATCATTATTCCAATCAACGTGATTTTTAATAGGTATAAGTATAGTCAAGGGCGGATGGGCCCATGCTGTTCTACGTTCGAGAGTTTTACGGTGGGGACTTACGCTGTATCTGGCTTCGAAAGGGGGTGCGTAAGCTAAACAGTCCTGGTGGTGCAGGCGATTTACAGCTGGAAATTTGGTATTTTTTAAGCGAAATTTCTTCGTTTCTTTACAACTAGGCAATCGCTTGTTCTCGAAGCGTTCGTTGGGAAACATTTGTCTACCAGATATGTCGATAAGGGGCAGTCGACACCGTGCCGTTTTTCAGGGATTTCGACTTTCTTCGCTATCGTGCCTCCGTTCTCAGGTAAAAGGACTTTATGATTTTCGGCATACTGTCGGGTTTTTCCCCCGAGGTCCTGGGTGAGTCGGGCTATAGCCAAGCTACACATCTGGCAACCAGACTCCCACAGGTAAGTATTTTTCGCGCGTGGATACGGTTAGTTTTTTGTTTCCGGTGATTTTTCGCGCACGTTTTTTCTGCGCGTTTTCGGCGTCGCTTGGTCCTAATGTAAGCTGCTCCCTCACCAATCGGGCTTGTATTCGTTCCAAACGGCCACTCTCTAGAAGAGGCCCTCTTCACAGCAAATACCTCCTCCCCAGGTTCACCTTCTCTCGCACGGTATACGTCAACGCGTGCTTTGGTTTTAAAAGTCGAGCGCGTGTTTATACTCGAGAGATAAGGGAGCCGTAGAAGGGGGGACGACGCGGGCGGGACCACGCGCAAGCAGAGGACTACCCCTTTTGTCCCTATGTCTCACCGCGAGGCGTACTGGTACTTGTTCAGAGTTATTTCGTTTCCTACCCCATTGCCGGGAAAACATTCTTCGATCTAACATAAGAACCTCTTCTTTTGGTCAGCGTGCGGACTATAAGATTAATTTTACGGCATGGCCAGTGCTCAGAACATCAGTATAATTTAATTATGCTGTAGCGGAGCACGGTTTATTGCCTGCCGAACGTAGAGGGATTAGCTATTATAGGACGAAAATGCCATATCTGGTACCCAAAAATTAATCAGGCTGATCGGCCAGAGCGTTTCGCCAGGGTTCGCGGTTTATGACCGTATTGTCTCGCGAGTTGGCGGTTAACGACGGTACAGGTAGACGTTCTTTTACTTCGACTCGACAAATATGCGAACGCACTCATCCGTGTCTATTCGCATGTTTTTCCAATCGAATTAAGAGAACGCCGACGGCCAGACTCTCTCGCACGCACGGTTTACATGACATTTGGTATAATTTTAATCGGGAAAACGCCAGGACTCCATTGGTGTCCATATTTCTCCGATATTCGACTTTTGCTCTTGAGGCTGCGAGGCACCTTTCAGCACGTGGAAATCCCTGCATAGGGCGCACACAAACGCTTTCGACGCGCGCCTTGTCGTAAAAATCAACTCTTTCAAGTGCTCCAAACTGCTCGAAAAACCCAGAAACTCGTAAATCAGACCCGTGCGCGGCGCGCCGTTGCACTAGTGGGACCCTGCGTTTATTATATGTAGCACTGACAATGCGAGAAATTGCCGGATCAAACAAATAACCCCAAATTGACCTTTCGGCTAGGACTGTAGGCTTTTGCAACATAATGTTTCTCATTGTACGACTAAAGATTTGTTGCATATTTTGAAACAATTTAAAGGTCATTGCGGTACGTGCGGGGGAGCGGGATGAGGTAGCACGAACGATCGAAATACTCATTTCTATCCCGATGTAAGAAAAATATTGACTTGTAGTTAGAGCTGTTCGAGTACCTGAATATTCGGGTACCTTGAAATCCGAATCAATCCGGGGCTCGGTTTCCAAGCCGAGCCAGGTACCCGAAAAAACCGAGCGGCTCGTATAGAACCAAATAAGTACTTGATTTTTTTTCAAGCGGCCCGAAAGAACTGGGCGGATTGAAAAGAAGCGAGCGGGCCGAATGAACTTCCATCAGATCGAAAACTATTTGTCCGCTTTATTTGAAACTTGTTACACATTTTCATAATGGTATCTAAAATGTAGCATATCATTTTAAGATTGCATTGTTAGGTAAAAAATTAATAGTGATATTCACCTTGCTCTTATTTGTACAATAAATTTTTTTCTTCTCAAATCTGTATGCTACATTGTTGATATTTTATTAATGAACACTAGAATCATGGTCTTTCTCATGTTAGATAAACCTGGGACCGTGAAATTGTTAGCCCGTTAAAAGAAACGCGTTTCGGGTATTGGGAGAAAGGAAGTGGCAGAAATCTTACGAGACAAAGGCGTAATTAATATTGAACGTAAGCAGCTCACGTCAAGACTCAAGGGTGAACCTTAGTGCTCTAAGGGGTGAACGAACGATCGGCGTGAAAAAGGAGCAAGTACGGCAAAATTCATTCCATTGAATTTGTCTCATTTCATGTGGTGACAATTACAACGAAAATACGCGTCTCGTTGTTTGAAATTCTTTTTCCAACAAAAGGTCGTGTTTAATAACTTCGGCGAAAAAAATACAAGACACGTACAATTCAGCGGAGGTCCTTAAGAAATAAACGTGGCATGTCATTATACTTTGCTACGGTCGGTACGAAACGTTTTATTATTTTATTGGTAGTAGCATAAATCCGCATAGGTCCTACGCCGTAGGGGCGAAAGCCGTTTAAAGCCGGGTCCAGACCTGAATGAGTATACGCTGAGCAGGCTGAGCGCGCACGAATATTCTGACGTGGACGGGTGAAACGGTAGCCAGGGCCGCATGCTTCTACGTCGGAAAAGGGGAGCGTGAACGCATATGCTAGTGTGGACGTGTCATTCGTGGTGTCATCAGCGCATGCGACCCGACTCGCGAATGCCGGCGAAGGCACATGGCCTGAGCCGACCGTTGTCGGTTTTCTTCCACACGTCAAAGGGAGTTTGGAGTGCATTGCGTTCAGCGTGAAAGATAGAGGCAGAGATGTGGTACTTTTCTAAAATCTTCGATGCTCGGATTTTCATGATATTGAAATACATATATGGTAGTCCATATGAAATTAGGGAGGGTTAAGTCCTCATTTTTGCAGATTCGAAATTGTTTAAAAAATACAAATTTTCAAAGTTCCCTGCTTCCGGTGATTTTTACGAAACCCGCCTACAGAAATTAATTTTAATGACCTACATTATTGAAGGCATAGGCTTGCGTCTTTCTTTTTATCACATCTCTGCCTCTATCTTTCACGCTGAACGCAATGCACTCCAAACTCCCTTTGACGTGTGGAAGAAAACCGACAACGGTCGGCTCAGGCCATGTGCCTTCGCCGGCATTCGCGACTCGGGTCGCATGCGCCGATGACACCACGAATGACACGTCCACACTAGCATATGCGTTCACGCTCCCCTTTTCCGACGTAGAAGCATGCGGCCCTGGCTACCGTTTCACCCGTCCACGTCAGAATATTTGTGCGCGCTTAGCCTGCTCAGCGTATACTCATTCAGGTCTGGACCCGACTAAATATGTAGAAACATACATCGAACTACTAGATTGAAGAATAACATAAACTCATTTTAATTTAACCGAGCGGTGCTCCGTTATAATATTAACAATGATATTTTACTTACTGCGTCTTGGAAATTGTATTCATTTTATTAAATTTCTTCCAGTTCTTTCACCTTCTCAACAGAGTTTATTGGAAAGTTCAAATTTTGAAACTTGAGAAGAAATGGTTGTTTTTTAACAACCATAGGTGCAGTTGGTTTATTTTCCATCGTTTCTATCAATAATGTGATCAGCAAATTATTTTGTTGTATTATTGTACGGTTTTGTTCTATTATGGTTTTTAAGTACCCATCAGTAGGGTTGCTGCTGCTGCTGCCACTGGGGCGTGCATCTTAAAAATTTTGCTCATCTCGCAAATTTCTTCGAATTCCTCAAGCTTTGTAATTGAATTGAGGGGAAACTCTATGTAACTGAATTTTTCGGAGAAGTGCTCCTTCCCGATCACTGTTGATGCGCCTGATTTTTTCCAGGGCATTCACCCGTTCCCTGGTATTAATTAATAAAACTTTCAATAAGTTCATTTGCGATATCATTGAATGGTTCTGAGCGATGATTTTAGTATTCTCCTCAATTATTTTTTGCAAAAGCCCATCAGTAGCGTTGCTGCTGCTACTGGGACTTGCAGCTTGGAAATATTGCTCATGTTGCAAAATTTCATCTAATTCCTCAACCCTTACGATCGAGTTGAGGGGAAACTCATAAACACTAAACCCTAGAAAATAAAAAATATATATAAAAAAATTTTATGTTAAATGATTTTATTAAAAATGCACTACAAACTAAAAAATAATTATTTTCTTGTACTGCAGTTTCGATGGAGTTTTTTCACTTTAAATAAAATCGTGGAGCAGGATATGTCACAACAAATTCATTTCGTCGCTCGATCCTGTATTAAATTGATTCATATTCTGTTTCGACATATCCTGCTCGTCGAGTTTATTTAAAGTGAAAAAACACCATCGAAATTGCAGTACAAGAAAAGAATCATTTTTTAGTTTTTAGCGCATTTTTAATAAAATCGTTTAACATAAATTTTTTTTTATATTTTTTTATTCGATGTCGGGAAAACGAATTCTCGCAGGAGAGCGCCGCGCCGCGGCCGGCCAGGTGGAGGGACGGGTATGCTTGATTGGTGCGGTACAGGCGCTAGGAGGGGAGGGGGGGGATACGTTTGGTCGTGGAGTGGGGGTAGCGCCCGTGGGCGAAAACCCTCGATTCTGGTATCACTGCAAGCGACACGGTAGTTACAGCTGAACCGTCGAAGGTAAAGTGTGACATTTTAAACGACGTACATTTATTTAGTTTTACAAAGTGTTGTGTTTCTTTAACATTCAAGGATATACAAGGGTCGCTTTTATTACACGTAAGTTTTATATCCATTTTCTTCCATTACGCTATTTTCTTCCCAACTATACAATCAGTTCTATCTATTTCCTTTTTTACCGCAATAATGACTGGCAAAATAAAATTACAGAAGTACTATATGCGTGCCAAGAGATCTCAAAATAGTTCCCTTCAGGGAATCCGAGCCACAACACCATCAGATGCTACTTTCCCATATTCACTCCTACCTGGCACTAGTTGTTCAGAGTCAGTTTCTCAATCAACATCTTCCGATCTCAATACAACTACAAATACCATTTCACCTGACATTAATTCTCAACCTTCTGTTAATATCACTCAGAGTGATGTAAGATTCCGTGAGAATGTGGAAGAAATTGAAAATTTCGCCACATTCGGAAATTCTGAGACTACCGATAGTCCCAATTTATCCAATTCATTAGCAGAGTGGGCTATAAAACATAATATTACTCATACAGCCATTAACGATTTATTACCCATTTTAAAGAAATCAATTTCAAGTCATTTACCCGCGGATGCCAGGACTCTTTTAAAAACTCCCAGGAATGTACAGATTAAATGTGTCGATCCAGGTCAGTATTACCATTTTGGTTTAGAATCCAGCATTTTAAAACTCGTTCAGTCCGTAGATTTATCCCGTATCGAAAAGAACACAATTTATATCAATATCAATGTGGACGGTTTACCGCTTTGCAAAAGTTCCAAAAGTCAAGTCTACCCCATTTTAGCCTGCATTGCGGGATGCAATGAAGTATCTATGATTGGCACATATCATGGGTATGAAAAACCTAATGATGCTAACATTTTTCTAGAAGATTTCGCCAAAGAAGCCATACATTTAATTAATACCGGGATTTATATTAACGACCATTTTTATAATTTAAAAATAAAATCATTCATATGCGACGTACCCGCAAAGTCATTTCTTAAATATACAAAAGGCCATGCCGGCTATTCCTCCTGCACCAAATGCCATATAGTAGGTAAGAATATAGATAAGAGAACGTGCTTTCCTGGGACAAATAATCTCCGTTTAAGGACTGATGATGATTTCAGATCCAAATCTGACAAACATCACCATACTGGAACGTCGATTATAGAAAGAATTCCTGGCATCGACATGATTCATTCGTTTCCGTTAGATTATATGCATTTGATTTGCCTGGGGGTAGTGAAAAAGTTGCTCTCTCTGTGGTGTTGTGGCAAACCGAAGACCAGAATATCATTAAAATCTCAATGTAATATATCACTAGCCTTAATAGAAATAGCTACTAGCATGCCCAGAGAATTTATGAGAAAACCTCGAACTTTGGTTACTTTAAAACGGTGGAAAGCAACTGAATTCCGTCAATTTTTATTGTACACCGGGCCAGTAGTTTTATTAAAAAATATAGATGACGATAGGTATTCAAATTTTCTTTCCCTTCACGTCGCATTTACCATTTTGTCACACAGAAAACATTTTATTCATCTCGAGTATGCAGCACAATTATTGCGGTATTTTGTTACAACCTTCGAAATTTTATACGGCACAAAACACGTTTCACATAACGTTCATAATCTCTTGCATTTGGTAGACGATGTCAAAAATCACGGACCTCTTGATGATTTTAGTTGTTTTCCGTTTGAAAACTTTTTGCAAAGTGTTAAAAAATGTATTAGGAAGAGTGAGAAACCTTTGCAACAGATCGTGAAACGGCACCTAGAGAAGTCACATTTTAATATAGAAGCAGTAAATAATCAGTCTGTATATCCGATTTTCCAAAAGGAACATTTTCGCGGTCCATTAATAGAAGGTGTTAATAACGCGAAGCAATTTAAACGTATTAGTTTCAGCAATTTTATTTTACAGAACCGGCACCCTAACAATTGCTGCCGTCTCAATGATGGCAGCATTGTTATTGTAGAAAATATTATCGTTCATGAAAACCAGCATAAAATAATAGGCCGAAAATTTTTACAATTGATAGATTTTTATAACGATCCCTGTAACTCCTCCGAATTAGGAATTTTTCAAACGCCATCCAATAACATGGGTCCGCGTCAAATTTTTAGTGTAGCGGAAATAGTGCATAAATGTGTGAAATTCGAAACTTCAGATAATGTTAAAATTTTCCCTCTACTTCACTCCACTCTTCCGACATGCAAATAAAATACTTGTCCAATGTTTCTGGTATATGTAAAATCTGTCTTTATGATGTCTTTATGATGACAACAACATTCAGATTTCGAGGTTCTCTTGTTGATTCAATATTCATACTTTTCCAAAATTTAGAATTTAGATGATTGAGGGGGGTCGTGGTGGTTTTTAGTGGGTAAACTTGCGGGACCGACACCTGCAAGGAGTCCCACACTACCCGGCACACAACATCTCGCCGGGTGTGCGTAATGCATTTTCCCCACGTAAAAAAAAAAAAAAAAAAAAAAAAAAAAAGTAGCAGTGCGGTCTGACTGTCGATGAAAGCGGATCCTGGCCGCCTCTCCCAATGAAGTGCGATAAACATCCCGCAGTAAAGCATCGTTCACGAGCCTGGAAGAAGCGCAACATTGATAGGGGAGTCGCTGCCTTCCCCAGATATCAAAGCTGGAGCAACATTCTGTTACGATCAACAAAGTATATCCATGGTAAAGCGCATATGTGTATTGGTAAATTCTGTGAGAGCGCTATCTACGGTTGCAAGCTCTGCAATCGGGTCAATCGCGTTACAGGACTGGTCTCACACAAGTATTGAAATAGTGTAATAATGTTTTTGTCATTAAATAGAATGTACTGTTAAATTTTCATTGAAAAATTCCAATTATTTTAGCTTCTACATAGGCATTTTGTAGGGAGCGCAGACGCTCGACCACCATAGATGAAAACTTTGAACGCGTTTTTCTCGGAACGTCATTTTTTCACATGGTGCAGGTAAAATTTCAAAATTCATCGAACCAATTGCTTAATAAATTAAACTGCTTATTCTGCACACCTATACCTTTGGCCGGGACTACAACTAAGTATTTCTGTTGAGTCTAACCTACTTTTAAAATCGAAAATAGCACATAAAACACAGCCGAAATACATTTATTCTTGTATTTTGCCTGCCATTTTGTTAATTTTATGGATAAATCCTTTATTCTAGTTCGAGCCGTAGCGACAGTCATATTGATCAAGAATCTGTTTGTATTTTTGGTTTCAGATAAGTCCGACTGCTGAAATCACCTGCACGAGCAAAGCATGAATTTTTAAACATGCCATCGAAATCGCCTTCAGAAACCATTTTAAAAGCAATAATTTGAATACTTTTATATTTTTTATTTGCTGTAGAAATGTAGTTTAATCAATAGAAAAAAGTTTTATTACATTACTATAATTCCTATCTTCGCAATAAATTCCTGAAATTCGCTTAATTTATCGGCGCGCTAACCGGAATGTACCAGCGATTTCGACCTTATTCTGCGACCTTTAAGCGTTTGTAGCTCAGCGATTGTAGCTAACCGATTTAGATTAAATTTTCAGTATGCGTATATCTTACTTGAATCTAGAAAGGGCATTTTTTAAATTTTCAATACAAGCTCACACAAAAAATTTTGAAAAACCGTTTTTTTCTTGTTATTTCAAAAATTCTAATTTTTCAAAACGGCGAATAAACGACATATCTATTATACATAGTAAACCGATCTTTCTAACTTCTAAAAAACCCGAACTCGTTTAGCTCACTTTTTGTAAAAAGTCATGCGATTTTAAAAAGTGTATATGTATACGTTTGTCTGCCACTGTGTGGTATATCTACTACTCTATCACTACTGTATATTCCATAAAATCCGATATGTGATACATATATTTTAAGTGCGTATGCGATCTGTGTATTCTGTGTACACTTTGTATACACTCTGCTTCGTATATTCCAACCAACTACAGGTGTATTCACAACTTATTGTAAGTGCATTCTATAGTCATTTCGCGCATGCACGCACCAGTAATTTGATTATAGAAATATTATAATTTAATTTATAATGTATAACAAATAGAATAATAATATTGTAGTTTTTCAATATTTGTAAACACACATAGTGTAATGCAGTGGATGATATAATTTGTAGTGCACTGTAATGAAATAAATGGAAATATATTTTTATCAAATTTAATTTTATTTTAATCGTATCGATAACCGTCTTCAACACCGTTCTAATGCTTTTAGCCTAATTTAGACCCGATAAAATACAAATTGTCAGGATGTACTATATTCGGGTCCATATGACTCCACACTCCCCGCATAGATTTTCGGAAAGAAATTCGTACACCTCTAACGCACGTACACGTCTCTACACCTGCCGCCCGTTTCAAACTCTCGCTCCAAACAAATCTTTCAATATTTCGATACATTTTAGAGTAGTTCTTGAATTGCACGCTGTCTATAAGCAGAGGGCGCTACGTCCAGTCTTCAAATTAGGAGTCGGTAATACACTTTCACTGAAATACCCTTTAAGACTGAAATGCATCTCATAGTATAGACGACGTTGTATAGATGGCGCCTATATAGCAGATAGCACACGACGTCTTAAAACCGTCCCAAGGCCGTCCCAAAGACGTATTTAACAAGTCCCAAACGCGTCCCAAACGCATCCCCAAGACGTCCTCAGGACTTTGTATAGATGGCGCCACTGTAGTTACACGACGTCCCAAAAGCGTCCTGAGTCCGTCTATAGACGTCCCAAAGCCGTCTATAGACGTCCCACGGACGTCTTGTTACAAACCGGGACATTCAGACCTACAGACCTAGAAGGGACCTAAAACAGACGTCCTCGGGACGTCGTGTGCTGTGTGGGCATATACATACCCAAGTACTACAACTCGACACTTTCCGAAAATGTGAAGAAAGGAATTTGATCTTTCTGTGAACATGGTAAAGTAGAGCGGCCCGAGCGACCCCTTTAGTTGCCTTTAGTCTAAATACATACCTCTACTTACGGGGTGGTCGCAAAGGGTCACGTGATCGGTGATCGGTGATCGGTTCGAATTATGTACTAATGAAATGAATTAATGAAACGTTTACGACTTTACGTTGATTAAATTAAAACAAATTACTTCCAATTTGTTTGCTGAATAAATTTCTGTGGGTGTTGACTGTAGAGTGTAGAACAGTGTAGAATGACATTCATTGTATTTTGATGGTAAGTGGGAGTATTAACCCCGGGTACAGCTGTACCCACCTAAGCGTTGCCTCCTAAAAATTTTTATGTTCCCGTTAAAAGAAAGTTTCATTTCGAGATACATGCGGAAAGTCCCGTATTGGGAAACCAAGAATTTTGATACGCCAACTAGTGACAGAAAATTAAACTACTGTGAGTAGGCCGAAATTCATCAAAGTCCATACGATTATCAGGGTTTATATAGACATTTTGTGAAAAACGAGTGTTTTTAAATTTTTTCGAACACTAAATTTTTACTTCTTCGATTAATAAATACTTATTCGGAATGTTTGGTGGGATCCGGGCCTACTTGCAATAGTTTGCCAACTTACCACCGCAGCGCTGAAATCTAAGCCACGCCTCCACTTGGTTTCCCAATACCTAATAAAGGTCTCCCGGCTCACCTCAGGGTTGCCGAAGTCAAGTATAATTACAAAGTTACGAATCACCCCTCTAAAGAGCCTTAAATACATGATTTCACCACGCGGGTACAGCTGTACCCCGGTCATTGAACAACGTAGGTAAAGTTGGTTATTGACATAAGGGTTAACTTCGTCAGCTAGTGTGAAGAACTTTTTCAAATTGTTGATAATTCCGCGGGAATGTACGCATAGATATTAGAAATAGTATGCAATAGTATGTATCAGAGTTTCCTCTAGGTTCTTCAGTGCTAAATTATTATAACGCGAATAGTTAATACTTTAGAATAACAGTTTCATATCGGCGCGTGTGCGAGCAATAAGTGGCATGGGTGACATTACGCGGCTGCTAATGCAAAGCGTAGGGAACGGGCTGGTTTTTGCTGATATCTGCTGATTTTTGCACTTGTATCTTGCATATGCGGATGTTAAGCCTGATGCCGTGAACCTGTGTCAATTGAAAGTAAATAAATAGGTATCGACGTTTCGAACAGTTTTGGAAAATGTCGCAAGAGCTTAAAAAAGGCAAAAGGAAACAAATGAAAAAAGAGAAGCCGAGCCAGAAAGAAGAGAAACTCGAAGAGAAGGCGAAAGAGAGTTCGAAGGAGAGTGCGAAATTGTATGTAACATGAAAATATATCTTTCTGGATGTAGCGTGTAGCAGATTATTCTTTCGTCTAATACTAAGTACCATAAAGATTCATTAACGTTTCACGCTCTGCCCCCTTTCACGAGTTTTAGTATAAATTTACAGTTCACGTTATAGGTTAATCTGTAGTGAATATAGTACATGCATACATATATTTTTATGCGACTTTCAATTTTAGCTTAACGTTATATTCAATTCCTTTTAATCGCTTGTAGATTTTCAGATAATACGTCGTATCAGTGTAATTAATGTAATATCGTGTCTCACTTTATCGCAAATGAAATGTAAAAGAAGAATATGATTTTCCAGAAAGTATGGCCCCTCTGTGACATTCCCCTATCAAAGGGTATGGTCGCGTTGTGCCCTAATACTTGCGGTATTGTTCATAGTTTGGTATAATAGCAGGCAAGGTAAAGAGGTCTATCTGGCGAAGCAGAAAGAGATTCTGCTGAGCCGTACGCAGCACGTAGAGTGCTCGGATGATTATAAAGCTGAGACCAGCGAATATCCTGAATGTGTACCTGAGAAATGTGGAAGAATCGTTACAGACAAGCTAGTGTCGTCGACAGAAACAGACATTTTGTTAAAGATCGCGGTTAGTGGTTTGAATTTAGGAGGTTCTGACGGAGGCGCAAGTATTTTGGATCTTCACTCCGGCGCGTTGAGCAAAGGTCAGAGCTTCGTCGATATCTACGCACTACCAGAGGCTAGGAAGATATTTAACAGCGCTGACTTTGCAATTTATAAGTATGCAGATTTGCCATATTTACATGCACGCACTTAGCACTTGTACACCGAGATCTACGTCAAAGTTTTACCTTTACAGAGTAGTTAAAACTAAAATACACCACGCAGTTGCGCATAATTTTGGGGTACCCTCGGATAAAATATATCTAACAAAGCCTACGTTCTTCTCTCGGATGACCAACGCGTCTGCAAAAACGATACACGACGAATATTGGCATCCCCATGTTGACAAGGTACACATGCATATGAATTCTGATTAATTGTGCTCTTACAATTCTATGATTCCTCCTGTAGGAAACATACGAATCGTTTCATTATACATCCTTGCTTTATCTAAATGACTTTGGGAGGGATTTCGAGGCTGGCCGATTTCTATTCATTGACAAAGATAACGTTAATACAACGGTAGAGCCTCGAAAAGGTAAAGAATAGCAGTTGTATGTATGTAATATGGAATGATAGGTAAAAGAAGAGGAGAAGTAATTGTGATTTTCAACTTACTTTGTAGGCAGAGTATCCATGTTCACTTCGGGTAGGGAGAATTTACATGCAGTCGAGAAGGTACAGTCTGGAGTCCGTTACGCATTGACTGTTTCTTTCACATGCGATCCAAACGCTGCAATTTCCGATCCGAATTACCGTACACGACAAGGGCAATAGAATCGGCCGAAAAGTACACATTCCATTGAACTTTTTATAAAGAGTTTAATTAATACTGTTTACCGATGTTGCTTTGAATAAAAATAAAATTTCTTATTTCGAAACCGGCAATTATTTCAACACTATTCAACACTATACTAATAATCTATGTTACGATTGTATTAATAAGATTTAATAGAGCAGAATTCCGAATGCATAGAATTTATTTAATGTTCTTTATTTGTTTACTGGTATAACACAAGAAAATATATGTAACAGATAACAAGTGCACATTGCGTATGCTTAATGGCAATCAAAGTAGCTATAAACATATACATATCTTCGCTATCTAAAAAAACTTATTCTTTATTGCTAATGAACAAATAGTACAAATATTTGCTTTCAACAAAGCATTAAGTGTGTTTAGTATGATAGAGTTGTGAATTGTCTACGAATATAATATGTACCTACGTAAATTATATACTACTGTTTACCACTGGAATGTTTGCATTCGATTGTTTTAATATTTGCGCAGAACGGGGCGCGACAGCCGACTGACTGAGCTGATAAGATTCTTGAAATAGTACCCAAGTACTATTTCAGAGATATATTTTAAGCTTTTGCGTTTCTGCGCATAGAGTTGCCATTAAAGAATGTGAAACGGGAAAGAGAATAAATATGCGTACCCTATATGTTTAAGTAATGGTAACTTGTCCACCAGAGACCATTACAAACACCTATAGCAGATACTTTCATTTTGGAAATGGAATGTACCATAAGCATTTGTTTACTTAAGATCCATTAAATATTTATAGTAATACCCATTTGTTGTAGACGAAACTATCAATAAAATGGAGAAGCTAAAACTACGCGGCGGTTATCTTGACGTAATGTTTCATTTCATAAAATTTAAAATATTTACGATCTGAATATAATATGAGTCCGTTATGTAAGTTAATGTGAATGATATGAACAGTGCGAATGAAAACCTCAGAAGCAAGAAATATTTGTACAAAAGGAACTTTGCAGAGAATATTAAACCGTAGAAATCGTATTAAATATTAAATATTAAGTTTTCACGGTCTCCATCGATAATAATATTGTACATTGGTATCTTATAGAACGTATCTATGCCACATTTATGTACATTTAAATAATGATACGAATATCGTGGATCAGTTTCTGGAATTTTCAGTTAACTTTATATGTCGAGAAAGATTTACGTTCGTATCAATTTCGCGACCGTAGACGCCGCTTGTCCCTTTAGCAGGCTCCTGTGATTCTCCGGCAGCTCTTCGATTCGTATTTGCTTCTTGCAGATCTGTGCAAATTAAGAATGCCATTCCGTCAGAAACAGAGAGGAAGAGAGTGTTAGAGAATTTCTATAATAATTACCTCTGACAGGCCGTAATCTTTCTTCAAATCGACGAAACTATCTTTCACTTTTATCAGCATCAGTTCTCCGCTATACAAAGCGTTTGGTTTGTAGTAAAAGCCCGCGTGGAGCTTCTTCGAGAATAACGTGGCAGCAGTTTTCAAGTCCGCGGCTTTCAATAGCGGATGATTTATTAGTTCCACCATTTTATTTAATGTCTCCTCGTCGTTGGTTGTTTCTTTTAAGGTTTTATACACCTGCGGGAATCAGGAGGCAAGGAAACATGCGTGTATCATTACGAAATTATCAGTATGGCGTGCATACGAGAATAAAAATATGTATGTGTGTAATTACCTGGACGAAATTGAGCTTCGTGTTGAATTGGATAGCAAAGTACGATACGGACTTGCGGAATGAATCTGATATGACACCTTGGTCCGCCTGGCCGGTTTGCATCGAGATCATGGTGGCGTGTAGGTGCACGAATTCTGGCGAGCCATCGATAAGAGTTAAAACTGTCTGCTCTCCACTTTTCTCCAACTGAAGAGCCATTTCGAAGCCGACGCATGCGCCGAACGAGTAGCCGACTATAGAATACGGTCCTCTCTTTTGGATCTGTCGCATCTCCTTTATGTAGAAATTGGCTAAATCTGCAATGCTGCTTAACGGAGCATTCGGGACGCACTGGAAGCCCCAGACAGGTCGATCCAATTCTTTGGCGATGGTTTTCAAGGGAGAGATCATTCCTTCGATGGCGTGAATGAAGAACACGGGCGTTCCGTTTGAGCCTTTCGTCTTCAACGGCACGATAGGCTCCGTGGGCACGATCTCAATGCCCTCGAATTGATAGAGAAAATCTGCCCCAGTGTCTTGGTGGTTCGCATGGGCAGTAGAAGCGGCGGCGGCACGGGGGGCATCAGGTTTAGCAGCTGCTGTTGCGGTCGATTTCGAGTCGTTACCGAACGCGGATAATTTCTCGAACGTTAGATTACGAATATCTTGCGCCGACAGTACAACGTCGTAATTTCTTTCGAGGGTCTGTTTGATCTCTGTCCCCATTAACGAGTCCATTCCGAGATCGGCCAACGTAAGGTTCAGATTAATGCTTTCCAGTTTCTTAATGCCCAGGATATTAGCAATCGTCTGGGGGAGGCTAACTTGATTCGCGCTCTCCGCGTTCGCGCACTTGTCCTGCACAACATACGAAGTCAAGACGGGATGTGGCTGCTGCAGCAACACGTCTATCGTGTTCAGGCAACTTTGAATACGCTGCGGCACAGTACCGCTGACTACGGTCTCGTTACTTCCTTTCATCAGATCTGAAACAGACACAGACAGATCGAAAAGATGGCAGAAAAGCTTTAAGGGAACATAATACGAAGATGAATAATTTACCTATAATTAAGCCGACATCACCGACGGCTCCCCATTGAATAGCGAGACCGGGCAACCCGTTCGTTTGCCTTTGTTCCACTATCCTTTCCATCGCAGAATTCGCGAATCCATAGTTGGTTTGGCCAATGTTGCCCCTTCCACTGGTGACGGATGAGAAGACGACGAAGTAGTCCAACGTGGAGCATAATTCGCGGGACACGGCGTCCAGGCATTTAGTTGCATCGACCTTGGGCATTGTCGATATTTTGTAATCCTCCTCTGTGAGTTCAGCGAAGGCATTATCTCGCAGTACGGCGGCCAGATTGAATATACCGCCGACGGGGGCGATCTTGTTGGTGTCCGTAATGAGCTTCCTCGCTCCAGCCAATGTTACCACGTCCGTAGTGCTGACAACAACGTTCACGCCCATCTCGCGCCAACGGCGAATGCACATTGCCTGGAAGCCGTCGCGTATCCCAGTTCGCGACGTTAGGACTATATGCTTCGCGCCACGATTTATCATCCAATCGGCCAGTTCCAAAGCGAACCCGCCGAGACCACCGATCAGCACGTACGACTTGTTTGGATTCATATACGTACGCGGGATAGCTGTGACGGTCTTGACCGATGGCTGCGCGACCTTCTGCTTCTCCTCGTTTCGTATCTTCAGCACCACTTTGCCGATATGCTTGCCCGTGGCCATGAACCTGAACGACTGCTCGAGCTGCTGTTCCGAGAACACTGTCGCGGGAAGAGGGCGAACAGCGCCGTTGTTTATTCCCTCTTGAACGAGCCTCACTACCTCCCGCCTGTCCGCGCTGTCACCCTCGGTAATGGCGTCCAACAGTATTCCGTGGAAGGTGGTGTTCTTCAGAAACACCGACATTCCCAGGGCTGCGTCATTGGACAAATCGAATTTTCCTATTTCAAGGAAACGCCCGCCCACCGCCAGACACCTTATGCTGGCCTGCAGCTTCTCTTCGGACAACGAGTTTAACACTACGTCAACGCCACGGCCGTTTGTCTCATTAAGTATCAATTGCTCGAAGCTGGAGTCTCGGGAGTTGCCGATGTCCCTGTCCGTCAACTGAGGGAACATCTTCTTCAGGAAGTTTCGCTTCTCTTGGGTCCCTACGGTGGTGAACACCTTGCAGCCCGCGTGCAAGGCTATGGCTATACTGGCTTGTCCGACACCTCCACTACCAGCATGGATCAGGACACTTTCGCCGGGTTGTAGACGACCTCGGACGAAGAGGGCGTAGTAACTGGTGGAGTAGGCTACCGGGATCGTGGATGCTTCCTCCAACGTCCATTTCTCCGGCACTTTCCACATGAATCCAGAATCAGCTGCGACAGTGGTTGCTAAACCTCGCGCCGGTACCATGGCCATCACGCGCTGTCCCTTGGAATTGCGACCAGAAAATTCCAGACCCATTATACAGTCTTGGGAGGCCAAGTTTCCTGGGAGAGCATCCGGTGGCAGCTTTCCAGTTGACAGCATCACATCCCTGAAGTTCAGTGGTGCATAGTACACGTAACAAAATTCCAGGTCGCTTGATTTCTCCTGTTCGTAGTAGCTCAGTGGACTTTCGATCCATCTTAAACTGCTCAAGTCACCTCTGTACAGCGCGTTAATATACGCGTGTTCCACCTGAAGGGACGATATCTCCCCGTTTTGCTGATCCAGAACGTAATGTCGGTAAGATCCCCACACTCCGCCCTTCAACACATTAGCCATCAGCTGTTTATCCAACTGTTCGGCATAGAATTTCTCTTTAAGACTGAATTTCGGCGCGTTTTTGTCTTGAATGAACACGAAATTCGCGTTTCCGCCACCATCCTCCCGACGTATGCAATTCATAAATCCAATTATACCTGCGAAAGATATTCAGTAGTCGTACAAGAGCGCGTTTAATATATCCAGCGCGTATTAATATAGAATAATACTCACCGGATGATTCATCGCCTTGGCAAAGAAACAGCACATCTTGATTATCGGTTATAGATTTCCTTAGGGCCGCTTTGGCGGTTTCCAGCCAATCGAATTTCTTTTCAGTTATCTCGACGACGATCGGATCATTTGGTTTCTCTTCCCTCTGCTTGAGGAGAAGATAAGCCTTGCCGAAGATAACTTGTTTCGCGACCAACATCAGATCAACCTGCTTCAGCGTGTTCTCATCGACTTGGCCACTTGTCTCCTCCAGCAGTATAAACCCTCCAGTCCTTAAGCTGTCAAGCAAATTCTTCAATACGGTGTTGGAGTTTGCAGTGGTGGTCAGCACGTTAGCTGCCATAACGACATGCGCGTTTTTAGCAATAGGCTCGATGGTACAGTCACGCTGAACGATGGAAGTCTGACTGCCTGCCATGCCGGAATACGCCTCGGGCTTAGTTGTGGCCAGAACTTGTTCGCTCTATAAACAAAGAAAAAACGAAATTCATGAGAAACGTCGTCCCCGCTTTGATGCTCTGCGACGAATAATAGGTATAAAGAAGGGAATGAAATAATTGCGACACTTACGCTGTACAGGCACTCCCTGTAAAGAATAGTTTGTACTATGGGAATGAGAAGCTCGTCCGCGAAACGGTCCCCAGCTGCCTCGACCACTTTCAGCTTCAGCCCCTTGAGATTCTCTTTAGCGATTTGTATTAAGGTAGAGAGAGCGTACAGCTTGGCGGTATCAGGATTCTGCGCCAATGGCTGAGTGCTAATGTACGGCGCAAATACAAACTTCTCTATTGTGGGGGTCTGATTGTGCTGCTTCTTAGGTGCCAATGTGGGCTTCATCTTTCTGATCTCAATTCCGCCCGACTTAATCACATCGATGTTGGAATAAGAGTACACCGGGATACCCTCGTCCTTCATTTTCTGGACGCATTGCATGTGAAGTTCCGGATTGATAGCGGCGAATTGCATTCGAACAGGCACGTACAATGCTCTGGGTCTCTCAAATATAGAAAACTGAAGCATGGTGTCCATAAACGAGATCCAGTCGCTCCAGGCGAGTTTGCCAATGCCACCGCGATTCATGGTGGACTTGATCCCCTGGAAGCAACCCTCGTAATCGTATCCCCGCAATCGAAGATCCTTGTAAACGTCGTTCTTGTTCAATTCCTTGAACTCCGGCTGGTTTGGAATGCTTGGCACAGGCAGCTTCAGCATCACCTTGTCGATGTTGTCTGGCACGGATATCTTACCGGTCACAGCCACAGACCCGTTCTCGCTGATCTCAAAATCTCCGGTGCCCGTGAATATATTGATCATGAACTTGACCGGCGCATCTTTCGGCATAATGGTGGCCCGCAAGAATTTAACATTCTCAAACACTACTGGCATCTGCTCGAAATCTGTGTTACGCAGCTTAGCCAGGATTTTCCAAGCCATCACCAGGTAGCCAGTGGCTGGGAAAAGGATTCTTCCGTCGATCACGTGACCGGCCAGATACGCGTCGTCCTTGGAGAGATCGACGGTGACGGCGGTCTCCCCGGTTGAACCGGAGGCGCTCTTGAAATCCGCTACCTCGTACTCGGTGGTATGGTCCCATTTCACCAGGGAGCTGAGCATGGGGGTGCCGTTGCCGACCGGATAGCTGATCGACGGATACAATTTGGATAGCTTCGGCTGCGCCCCGGCGTTGTACAGTTTCCCCAGGCCATCCAACAGGAAGCCGACGTTATTCGAATGATCGCGCTTGTGCAAACCGATGTTGACCGCGCTCGGTCCCAGCGATCTACGCAGGATCGATTGCAGCAGGCAGTGGGGGGCGATCTCGATGGCAATGGCGTTCTCTGGTACGTGAGCGAGGCCATGTTGGAAGAGCACCGGCGACAGCAGATTGTTGACGTGATAGGCAGCGGAGCTGAGCTGCGCCAACGGGGCGTTCCAAGCCTCTTCCGGTATTGACGTGGATATCCATCTGTGGGATCGTTGCTTGGGATTCGGTATGATCCTCTCGAGGGCGACGCGCAGGTTCTGACCTGCCGCGGCTATGTACTTGCTGTGGAACGCAACGCCGGAGCTGTTGACCCGCTTCGCAAAGATGCCCTTCTTCTTCATATCCTCTATGAAGTTGACGATGCTACTAACCGGGCCGGAGACAGTGACCGAGTCGCTGGAGTTGTTGCAAGCTGGGAAAATATCGGCCGGGCATTGGGTTTTAACGTCATCCCAGCTTAATCCCACCGCGGCCATGGCTCCCGGTGGTAGTTTAGAATCCTGGAGGGATCTGCCTCTCCAGTAAGCAGCTAGCACCGTCTGCTCCGGCGTGAACGTGCCATCCGCGTAAGCGCATCCTACTTCCCCGACCGAGTGGCCGATGATACCGTCGGGATGGATGCCCAGGTAACTGAGCAGGTCGACAAGTGCTACCTGAATGGCTGCGATTGATACGAACGAGCTGACGATGTTCTCGAACGTCTCCGCCGTTCCGTTTAGGATCAGGTTCATCAGATCGACCCCCTCGGCCTTCAATACCTCCGCGGACCGCTGCAAGCTGCGCTGGAACGGCTCGACGGATAGCAATTCTTTGCCCATGCCTGGCCACTGGGACCCCATACCAGAGAACACGAACCAGATGGGGCGTTTCTCCGAGCTGTTCAATTGACTGATCTCGGCAGCATCAACGTTACCCATCACCGTGTAGCCACGATAGCTGTGGCCCATTATGTTGTTGGCGTAGGTGTCGTGTAGAATGGCGATGAATTCGTCGTCCTTCTCGTGCTCCTTGGCCTTGTCCAACAGTATCTGTACAGCCTCCTCTGTCCGGCCAGACACAGCCACAAGCTTGGGCACTTTGGTCTCCAAAACCGGCGACAGCTTCGGTTTCGGGTTGCTGCGGAGAAGGACATGGGCGTTCGCTCCGCCGAAACCGAATGAGTTCACCGCCGCGTAGCCGCCTTTCCATGGTGTCGGCTTGTCCACGACCTTGACGGTTCCGTCAAACAGGCACGGTATGTCGGTATTCGGATTATTGAAATGCAGATTGGCCGGGATCACGCCGGTGTTCATGGCGATCAGCACCTTTGCGATAGCGCAGAGGCCGCTGGCCGGCTCTGGATGGCCCATGTTGGACTTGATGGAACCGAGGAGCAGCGGCGTCTTTCTGCCTTTGCAGAACAGATTCGCGATCGAGTTTACCTCTTGGGGATCCCCGACCTTGGTCCCGGTCCCGTGCGCCTCTACGTACGCGACGTCGGCCGGGCTCACGCCCGCCTCCGCGTAGATTTCCCTCATCAATTTGTTCTGCATATCGCCGCTGGGATACGTGATGCCCAGCACCTTGTTGCCGTCGGTGTTGGTTTTCGAGTGGACCACGGTCGCGTAAACTCTGCGCGCGTCCTTGGACTTTTGCAGGAACACCGACACGGCGGCCTCCGACCTCACGTAACCCTTCCCGTCGGCATCGAACGCCCTGCAGGCGCCGTCCTGCGACAGCATGCTCAGCCTGTGGAACTGAAGGGAGCTCGTAGGCTTCAGGAGGATGTTGCAACCGGCGACGATGGCCGAGTCGCATTCCCCGTTTCGTATCGCGGTGGCCGCTTGGTGGAAGGCGAACAAAGACGACGAGCAGGCGGTGTCTATCGCGTAACTTGGCCCGCTGAAATCGAATACGAACGAGATCCTGTTTGGGAACATGGCTCTGCAGCAACCGGTCAACGAATATCCTGCAACAGACAAAAACACGTTTTAATCCTGTGACTCCTGCGAACCAAACGCCAGGTAAAAATATATATTCTTTTCCTTGTATCACAACTATAAATAATACCGTTGATCTGATCCGGGGTCTTGGAGAAATAATCATCCGATTCCGAGGACGACACCCCGACGAACACGCCGGTTCGGGATCCTCTCAGATCATTTGGATTCATACCAGCGTCCACGATAGCTTCGTACGTTGTCTCCAAAAGCATACGGAGCTGCGGGTCCATTACGTGAGCTTGTTTCCCATGGACACCGAAGAACGTGGCGTCGAATGACTTGAGATCTTTAATTTTCCCAGATCTTTCCGGTAAACCGAAAATACCGGGAGTCCATCGGCGGTCGTCGTCCGTCACCATGTCCAGACCCTCAAATAAATTCTTCTTAAACTCTTCGACGTTTTGGGACTCGGGGAAACGGCCTGAGGAAAATATAAGTACACGCCCACGCGCGCTCGATGATATACTTAGACAATTATGTAGGTACCGTCCGAATTCCATCCGGATAAGTTACATATTTTACCTGAGAAACCGGTGATCACGACGTCATCGTCCAGAACGTGTGGATTGCCGCCGCCGTTCATCGTTGGCTCCCCACCAATGGGACTGTTTCCGCTTTCGAACTGAGCCGGCATCGTTGGTGGTATTGTGGTAGTATTTAGGATCCCTGCCGGATCTGTTTTATATTCGCAGAATTTATCAGACGTGAGTCGCCTAGTGGACAGTAAGCTGAAAATTCAAGGAGCGATAGATAGATGATTGTCTGATAATTATCTCGTTAATTGCAGGCTGAAAAATTTACAGACGCTACCGTCGATACTCGATAGTGGTCGCTGCACTTTTAGACGCCTTAGACGTCTCTAAGCAATTGTATCAGATTAGCGCAATAAACTGTCCCTTCTCGGTGCGGCGTACCGGTGATTGAGTGATTTCAATTGAGCCCGCTCCCGCCTGGGCCGGGACTAATTCAATTCAGTTACGACTTTATTTATTCAGCTAATATGCGCACACGCTCCCCGCTCTCTAATACCGTAAAACGATAATGTACGCGACTCACCTTCGCGACCTCTGCCCCCCCCCCTCTCTCTCTCTCTTTCTCACGTTTAATCGTTACGGAAACCGCGAACGCATAAATTTCAGGCATCGTAAAAGCGGAGTAAGTTGGCGCGAAAAGTTTTCTAATAAAGGGTCTAGCGGGATAAGCATAGTGAAAAGTGCCCTTGAACCGATTTTAGCTGGCAATGCACCTTTCAATAGTGTAGCACAGGAAAACATTGTACACCAAGTTTCAACCCCCTATCTCAACCCGGAGGGTAGTTATAGGGTAAATTCGAATTTTCGGTTTTTGTCATATTTTCCCTATTTAATGGTCAGCAAAAATTCTAAAAAAAATCTGAAATATTGTAGACATGATTGTATATGATTGTGAATTTTTTCAGATTTTTTCGTTGCAACTGCTTAGTGTAAGAAATGAAAAACGCAAAAAAATGTCGAAAAATGCAGATTTCGTGTTGAAGTTTTCGAGCGACTAGATTTTTAATTTTACAGTAGTTAGATATTGACATGACTATGATCTACAATTTTTTTCAGATTTTTCGGTAAGGTGCGCCATAGTTAAAAAAATCAGAATACGATATTTTCGAGATTGGAAGTGTATACGCAGCATATATCGTATGGTACGAAAGAATCATTCAGCGCCGCAGTTAGCGGAGTGGTTAGAGTGTTAGACTCCAAAACCGCTGCATACTCTCTTTTGTCGTAGGTTTGCACCCCACCGAGGTCCAATTTTTTTTTCATGATATAAAATTTTTTTCATCGTTGATTATATGACAATACACGATATTCATTTAAAAATGTTTCTGGAATATTTTAAAAATATGAAAAATTTTTATAACGTGAAAAAAAAATTGGAGCTTGGTGGGGTGCGAACCTACGACAAAAGAGAGTATGCAGCGGTTTTGGAGTCTAACACTCTAACCACTCCGCTAACTGTGGCGCTGAATGATTCTGTCGTACCATACGATATATGTTGCGTATTCACTTCCAATTAATCATATTAACTTGATTTCCTCCGTTTACATATTACTCTGCCGAATATAGAGATATTAAAAATCATATAATGCATTCACTGTATGACGGAAATGCAAAAATTGAAAGTACTTATCACGTTTTCACGCGAAATATCTCGAAAATATCGTATTCTGATTTTTTAACTATGGCGCACCTTACCGAAAAATCTGAAAAAAATTGTAGATCATAGTCATGTCAATATCTAACTACTGTAAAATTAAAAATCTAGTCGCTCGAAAACTTCAACACGAAATCTGCATTTTTTTGCGTTTTTCATTTCTTACACTAAGCAGTTGCAACGAAAGAATCTGAAAAAATTCACAATCATATACAATCATGTCTACAATATTTCAGATTTTTTTTAGAATTTTTGCTGACCATTAAATAGGGAAAATATGACAAAAACCGAAAATTCGAATTTACCCTATAACTACCCTTCGGGTTGAGATAGGGGGTTGATACTTGGTGTACAATATTTTCCTGTGCTACACTATTGAAAGGTGTATTGCCAGCTAAAATCGGTTCAAGGGCACTTTTCACTATGCTTATCCCGCTAGACCCTTTGCCGTATTGTTCGCCGGGTGATTAAATGTGTTCCGTCGGTGAGTAACGGGCATTAGGAATCTGTTACATTATTGATCGAATTCAGGTGTTATGTAATGGCACGTGAAATTGCTACCACGACCGCGCCATGAAATTCGTATACATACATAGGTAGATGTAGGGGAGACCGGGGCTGGTTGCCTCTAGGGGTAGGATGACTAATTGTTAATAACTTTGTATCGACATATGCTCTACTGCGGAAACATTCACTTGTAGAAAGAAGTCACTTCTACTACCTATGCCATGCATTTATGTGCGACCGCCCGCGATCGGCCGCTTTTTAACAGTTATCAGCGTTTGTCGAAAAATTGACTACGTAAGTAAATATCTTTTCTTAATGATTTTATTTTTTCAGGCTCTATATAGTTACAATAGAATAAATGTTAAGGGACTATTTTAAAGTTTGTTTATTAGACGATCTATTAACATAATAGTTTTGTTTATACAGAAATTATTGAAGGTTGTATAGATTATTGAAGTCAAAACGATCGGTCCGGGATGTTTGACTAATAAGGTTCACAATGTTATGTTTTTATTCATAAAGTGATTTGTATTTTTTGTTTAAAGGGTCTAGCCGGGTAAGCATAGGAAAAACGGCCCCAGCACCAATTTTAGTATTTATACTCTTTGCCTGAAAAACAACTGATTGTGAGAGTAATTTCAGATCTTTACCCCCTTTCGTTAAGGTGATATGGGAATAACAACCCTAGACTTTACATTATGTTATAAATACATTATAATTAATGTTTAACTTGAAAAAATTTTCAGCTTATTATTAAAATATGAAAGAAAGAAATTAATTAATATTTTATAATGAAACAACTCTTGTGACATTCTATTATTTTATTACCACTGAGATAAGTTACTAATAACATTTTCTAAACTGATTGTACCTACATATATGTGGTCAACCTACCCCACACTGTAAGTCAACCAACCCCGATCATGGCGCTGGTTGACCAGCATGGAAAGTGTTAGAAAAACATTAAAATACCTTAATTGTTGCCACATTGAGTTGACATTAATAATTTAATCAGATAGCCAAATGTATGCCCTACCAAATATACTAACCGGTTTAATGATATTTCGCCCCACTTCATTTATTAAACATTAAAAACTGGAAAAACTGGCCTACCAGCCCCGGTCTCCCCTACTCGAGTGATCTTCCAGCACTGATAGATTGGCGTTTCTTTTCACGAAGTCAGATCCGCTTAATGATGCCATCGGGGCGCAATAGCGATCATATCTTAACATAAGATTGACCTGACCCCCGATGGCCTTAGGTATCCACTTTATCAGCGAATACTGTAGGACTCTCCGCTACCGTCAGCCGTTGTATGTAACTAAAGATGTGTCGCAAACGCCACATTTTTTTCCGTACATATCGTTTCGCTTCGAACTGATATATTACAGATAGGGGAGAGGTGCTATAAAAGGGACACTTTTGTTTAGCGTCCATTTCTGACAATGTCGTTATAGGTATTTAAAAAACAACTACACCACAAGAAAGCGCGTTTATTTCCCTACAATAAAAGTATATTGCAAACTCATAAATTGTAATAGAAAATAACAAAATCTTCGATTTACAAAAAAGTGGGAAATGTCCCTTTTACGACTAGGTGGTTTTAAATGGGACAGTATAAGTCATGAAAGGGACACGTTAATAAAAATAAATTTATTAAGTATTACAATTATAATTCTAAATCTAAATGATACAAAACAACGAAATCTACGAAAAAATTAACTCTTTGTAGTATAAATCATCAATATTTTATTATTAATGACACATGGAATAGAAAAAATTCCGGATTTGTTTGAAATAATAGACTTCCATCGTCATGGAAACATCAGCAGTACATGTGTATGAGAGGGACAGCCATGAAACGGTTGTCCCATTTAAGACTTATTATGCTGTCCCTTTTACGACTATACGTGAGTTTAATATAAAATAACCGCAAAACAAAGAAAACAATTAATTAAGCTTACCTGTTAAGCGATTTCGTTTCAGTTGAATACAGGCTATTTTAATGATATAACACTTTAACACTTTATATATACCTTGAACTCAGAAAACGACACAGAAAACCAATGAAACATTTCATTTTTACTGCCGAAAAACATCAACCGTGGATTACTACTCTGTTGCAAGTGAGACCGTAGCGAAGTTTACGTCAAACGACTAGGCACTAGTGTTGTAATAAACAGGAAAATAAGTTGCATGTGTAATGCGTTTAGAATTTTGGAAATTCGATTTGTCCCTTTTAAGACGTGTCCCCTTTATAGCACCTATCCCCTACCCTCGCGATTACACGACCAAAGGCGCGCGGTGGTATCGCCGATCGCGTGACACACGTGGTACCTACGCGCAGACGACTCCTGTGAGTGCGCTTAATTGCGAGCGAATTAGAAAAAATTAAGATCCGAGGATATCGTTTAACACTTATAATTGGATCATTTGATTGGAAGTTAGGTATGTTGGTATGTGCGGGTTTCGCGACATTCTATGTACCTACATGTGTATGGTTCGAGACAGGAAATATGAAAAGTTGATTTGAAAGGAAAAATGAAAAATGAAAAACAATGGCAGGCCCGATTATACCGAAACGATCTTAATTTGTTTACGTAAATGGAGATGCGCTGACGTAATATGCTCGCGCGTCAGTCGCGGCAGGCGCGAAGAATTCAAATAAAATAATATTCCTCGTCTCGTTCGAAAAATACATCAATGGTTATAGCAGAAACCGCATTAACGCACTCCCGCTTTCCAGTCATTATTAACACATTGCAGCATACATACGCGTGCAAACATTTACGATTCTAGTGAACATAATAAGTGTTGGACCATGCGCGTACGACCATGTATTGTATGACATTGTAGGTATGTATGTATTTACATTCCGCCATGTCCGTTCGGGTTTTTTTTTGTCCTAGTCCATCGCGTGCGAGTACATTTTTTTGCCAGCCACGTGCACCAGCGCAGCGACCAGTGATGGCCGTTACGACGGTTCGTGCGTATCAAGTTTCACATGTTGTTGTTTGTCTAATCTCCATCAAGAAATCTCGACCGGGGATCTCGGAAACTTTTCGTACATTTTGCACCTTACAGTGCTGAAAATTTCGTGCTCCCGTTACACTGTAACGACGAGATTTTGTCGTGTGGCTGTACTGCTGTACACGCGTTATCGTACGTATTACGTACATATGTATACACTTTCAATGTAAGGGACACGAGTGTTCTACGAATCCCACAGGCGAGTCGGCGCGATACCGAGGTAAACATGGCTAGCCTTGAAATGCGCGCGAACAAGTTTATCTGAAACGACAGTTCCGTTAAATCAGCCGATTCCACGTTCTTGGCACGCGGATAGAAGGGACACGCGATAAAGGGATCTGCTGGCACGCGTAGATACATTCTAGAATAATCTACAAGATAATATGATTGCCGCACAAAGTTGTTGACCTTGTATGTTCGGTATACGGAATTTTTTCCTCTGGTAACTTTACGTGTCACGTCCCCTAGAGATCTCATTCGATGGCGACCTCAGGTATTTAAAAATTTCTTCGCCATTTACGACAAGTTCGTGTTACACATTCATCCCCCCCATCTCATAACCAAGTACGCACAGCTCAATTACGCGTGTTTAATTATCGTGCGCTCCTCGCGTCATTTCAAGTGAGTGAACATTGAAAATGCGCTTTGTACCGATTGCGTTAAAATCAGACGTATCACTAATTTCTTATTGCCGGATGAACATGTATCGCGCATTAATAGGCAAATTAATTGAACCCCGCCCTCGTTATCCATACAATACGATAATACGTAATTATTCATTAATTGGCTTTTGATTTGCTCCGTCTATTTGTAACGCACGTGCTTAACCTTCGTATCGGAGATATCGAATTTATCGCGGCAACTCATCGTTCATTTCGTACCCCAAGCGTGGCCAGGTTCGAATCATTCCATAGTTGAATAAAATCAGACTAAGTAGAGGAAAAAACTGGCCACTCAGCGCATAGCCCAGGTTCATGGCTCGATCACGTGTTGCGCGACGCAAATGCGCGCAGAATCAAAATCGCGATGATCGTCCGATGTAACGGACGATCGAAGCCGGCAAATATCATTGGTCTCTATTGTGGAAAAAACCCTCAGGCCCCAGGCTCCTAAGATAATTTATATAACTTATACATTCATTGTTTTTACCAGCCACCACGTGTTGGCTCGTACGACTTTATTTCCAGAAATTAAAAGTTCGATCAATCAATCAGTTTTTACTTTACTTGATTAAACGTCGAAAAGTCTGCGTAAGATTTGAGAAATCGAATTGACTTTTATTCAACTTTTTCTACACGTGACTGAATAAGTAGGTCTGGGTTAGGTTTTATTCAAGAGTCTGAAAATCTGTGTAATGAATTTAGTATAAGTCTAGCTGGAGGATTCGATACCGTTCCACCTACTACCTAGCTATCGGTAACAACTCATTAGATGTCTAACCAACGAATATGATGAGTCACAGAATAGTTCTAACGTCGTTCCATCGATAGCGCGTATCGAGGGGACACGATTATGTATCTACGTACATATGTGTGTCTTACGTTTAATTGACCCATATAATTACCCTGCCCGTCAGTAGCCGCTATATCGAAAGTAATAAGCAATGGTATCGCTCGCAGCAATGATAGCTTTTCACTTAGAAAAATTGCTGGGCAATTATACTGTATCATAATACTACCTTCCACGTAGGTATGCAGAGGTGGTATGTACATATGTAGGGGAGACCGGGGCTACAAGTTCCGAGGGGTAAGTTGTTCCGACAGTTTTATCTTCAAAATGAAAGGAGCGTTGTACTTTAAAATATTTTTTCCGTGTAAGTTGATCACGTCACTCTGTGGAAAAAATAATTTAAAGTACGACGCTCTTTTTGATTTTGAAGATAGAACGATCGGAACAACTTACCCGCGGAAATTTTAGCCCCGGTCTCCCCTACATAGTTTGGTTGACGTTTTACTTCAGATGTATAAGAAACATTACGACGATATTTATATGTAGGTAGCAGGTATGTACACAGGAAAACGTGTGATCTTATACGGTGTCGATACAAATAACACAAATAGGTATTCAATCTGACAAATATGTATCCGTTAATTTCATAATATTCATATGGTACTTCAGCAATCGGTTAGCATGCATCGTTTAAATACTTTCCCCGACGGTGAGAAATTCCTGTATGCGCGATACAATTATTCTTGTTCATTGAATATTCTAAATATGTATGTATATGTAGTTATTCTACGATCACCAGGTCTGAAATGACGCAAATGAACCACTGCAACCTGTCCAGCCAACATACCGTGTGCACGGCGCAGTAGTAAAAGTTTACACAAGTCAGACTTACGCTTCCGAGACTGCACACTGTACATGCACCGTTCCCTCGGCAGCTATATTTCCCGATATTTCATAATCTACGTGCCGTATGACACTGTTCCCTGATCGTGAGAAAAACGTACGGTGGTTACTGTACAGAGAGGGAGGCGGCGTGTGACCGCTATTGTCAACGAAGGATAGATAAATTTGCCCGTTTGCTTTCCAGAGGAACTTTCACGTTGCCAATTCCATCGCAAGCAATATAATCCGTTCATCAACAGTAACAGTAATTCGCCAAATAGAATTGGCCACCATTAGATTTATTATGGCGTCACATCCTGATGCCGCGGGGCGGGGAGAAGTGGGGGGGGGGGGGAGGGCGAAGTAACGTGTGGTGTGAAATATTTATACTTCTCATTCCGAGCATCGATCGTTGCCCGAGAAACGTGAGAATCGGGAACCGTGTTCCACAGAGCAATTCGACCCCGATAAACGCTATTGTTTATGATGCACGATACATGAAACTCCAATATGATTGTAGCGTGGTCATTTAAATTAACGTTTCAACCACTTGGCTGGAAATTCGTGCGTGCGTCCTAATACGGCAGAATAGCGTGGCAAGCGAAATGCTTGATTATATAGACTACATAAGTACATACGCACGTACATATATAGAGAGTTGGAACACGATAATTCAAGGGAATCCGTTTACCGTTGTCGATAAACATATGCTCGCGCGTCCATGGAGACCGGACAAATCCATTTTACATAGTAGGTATTGATATACCTATTTGATTTATAGAATCACGAATCGTTACGGAAGGGGCCACTGAAACGCGTGGTCTTGTGTCTTTCTATGTACATATGACGACATTGAATCACCTTCATGTTTACACGACTAATGGCGTGACGGGATATACATATGTAACAGACAGTTACAGAGAGAATTCAATTGGCTAACGGCTTTTTGGATATGAGCAACACAGACAGAGTGAGGTCGTGCAAGCAACACTTTCGATCACTTCCCACCACTCAACGAGGATACATATTTCTAATAATTTCACTTAAATTGCTGACAGGTACTTGTGTACTATAACCGTCGATGGAGAATCCGTTAATTTTCATTTAATAACGAAATACTGTGAAATAACTCACCTCACACGTGGATATAATCCTGACTAGCGTTACGGATGATATCAGTCGCCCCTTTCCAGCGGCGAATTCAGTAGGCCCCGGATAAATTGTACACAATGAAATTCGCTTGCCAATGAATAAAGGAGACCCTGCCAACCGGCCTGTGCTCCCGGTACTGAGAAGACGACGGGGTATATATGTTATTATAAACTATCGAATAGCCCTCCTGTTCAGTGACTTGAGACGCGACGCGCGGTTTCTTATAGTTAACAACCGCCACAAACGTCGCGAGCACGTCGCAGAGAACTGGCTAGCGTCTAGCTCGTGAGCATCTCGTTATTATTGAATTGGACAGACTCTGTGGTCTGACATCAGACCATGTGGTGTCGACCAATGGGAGTACAAGTTTCCGGTACGCAGGCGCACTGAAAGCAAGCCGGCGCGGCGTTCCTCATCTTCTGTCACGATTATTTCACTGTTCCGTCCAAAAGCACCTACTCTTTCAGCTGTCAGGCTGTGGTCAGGCTGCCCCAACATCCGTGCAATCCGACGTCCAGATCGATTCATGTGCATGCACTTGTCACATGCTCACCTTCCGCGTTTTTGTTTTACATAATTATAATATTATCGCCATCGGCACCAATAACCGGCGCGTCGCGGCGTGGCGTGGCATGTGGAATAGTTCGCGGCTATTTATCGCCTAACCGCCGTGACGGATCTGTACCCTTGGGTCCCCTGGTAATACGTACATACATACATACATACATACATACATCATGTTAGTCGTGATCAACGAATTCTCGTGGAATTTTCGAATCCTTTATGGCCCCTCCACTTTTACTGTTCTTCTATTAAATTATCTGTGATAGTTAATAAAAATCCTCGATTTTACTAATAACGTTCGAAACATATCTGTTGAATTTAAGATAATAAATGTATTCGCGAAGGAAATGCTCCAACCATGTATTATGTATGTATGTATGTATGTATATAAGTATAGGATGATTATAACCTATGAACCTTTCTAACTCGTGTTATTCGTGAACAAGTTGTTCGTTACAAATTTCACTCCCTTTTCTTATTTAGGGCGATGCTCGTCAGGTTTTATCGGTACATATCTTAAAATTTCTGTGGCTTTATTGCGCACAGAATTATCATCAATTTTATTTAAACTGTCTGCGTAATTTTGATGGCGATTTCCGAAAAGAGAGAACAGAGAAATACCTAAGTACCCACCATACCCTAGCTATTAGCGGTGGGTTATGTTTGTCTATATACATACTATCGATGTATCTTATGATTTTACATACGGTATACTGTATAGGTTTCTGCAGATTCTCAGTTTAATTAGACCCGAAACAGATGGAACGATAATCTCGATGCAAGGGCCAATATTTTAGAGAGGAGGTCTTTGCCTCTGTGCTTACTATGCGCCAGTTATCCGCGCGCTGCATCATGTGAACCAAAGAAAGAAACATGATCTGTGTAACTTTAGACTTAACAAGACTTTTGTGCCCCGATGCAAAGCTAACGAAGGCATCCTACTTATCTCTCTTACACACACAGGGAGTTTCATGAATAAAAATGGACCGAATTGCAATTGTGCCGGCCCTAGCTCGGACCTCGGAATCACGTTGTCGAATATATCCGTCCGTGTTCTGCTCTTTCTTTCGATCAAACAAATCGATAATTTAAATGCCAGGAAAAAAATTATACTAGCATGCATTGAATAATGAACATACGATTAACATGGAATTATCGCTACAATTCAAATTTCTTAATACATAGCAGGTACATACGGCAGTTTAAACGTCAGAGCAATGGATTGGTACATTGTAGGTATACATAGGGGAGCATTAATAATTAATCGAATGATCAAATATTCACGAAATACATGTATATTTTTTAGATTCTAAATTGCAACAGTGCGGTGCAGGGAGGAATAGTTTTATTGATATTTTCTATCATTGACGAGAGCGCGGTGGTACAGATAACAGGAGGATGCGAGTTTTGTGATTTGACCCGTTTTATGTAACTCGTGAACTCATTTTTCTGGCAGGATACTAAATCCCAACGGTTGGAACTTTGATCTCGAATACTAAATAACAGAGGTAGCGGTATGTTTACTTTTACTTACGTAAATCGATTTAGCATGCAGTTTTACGAGAACTCTCGTGCATGGCATCATGTGATAATCGGTGACAGACTTTGTGCAAATAAAATAAAATTCGAGGATACGCGTGATGCTTATTGTTAGTCCTTGCTGCTTGTTTAACCGATGCATCTGCTGCGCCCCAGGGCAAGTTAGGGTATATTTCAAGTGAAATTAAAATTAAGGGGTCATTCCGGTTAGTCCGCCGATAAATTCAGCGATGTTCAGGAATTTATTGCGACGATAATCATTATAGTAATGGAATAAAACTTTGTTCTATTTATTATACTATAGGTATTTCTACAATAAATAAGTAATATAAAAGTAATAAAATTATTGCTTTTCAAATGCTTTTAAAAGCGGTCTTGATGACATGTTTAAAAATTTATGCCTCGTTCGTGAAGGCGATTTCAGCTGTTAGACTTATCTGACTGTACCACAAAAATCCAAACAGATTCTTGATCAGTATGACTATCGCTATCGCTCTGGCTATAACTAGTGATTTATCTTCAAAATTAGCAAAATGGCGGGCAAAATGCAAGAAAAATGTTTCTTCGGCTTTTTTCTTTTGGTATTTTCGATTTTAAAAGTAGGTTGGACCCAATGAAAATACTTGGTGGTAGGTAGTCCCTACGAGAATCACAGCTGTGCAGATTATGCATTAAAATTTATAACGCAATCGATTCGATGGATTTTAAGATTTTGTCTTCACGATGTAGACAAATGACGCTTCGGGAAAAACGCGTTCACAGTTTTCATCTATATAGAGGCCGAGCCTCTGCGCTCCCGCCAAAATACCTCTGCAGAAGCTAAAATAATCAGAATTTTTCCATGAAAACTTAACAGTACATTCTTGAGGATAGTGTGTACATTTAAAAAATGTTTAAAAAAAAAGAAAATCGATTTTTCAACCCGTCTAACCGGAATGACTCCTTAAAGAAATTAGGAACCTAGTCTCAATTATACTTACTCGAAGCATAATCACTTACACGCGACAGGCAATCAACGCGTTTAATAATTAATTTCACCCACTTTACTAAAACAGAGGATAACCGTGTAACTTTCCAGGTAATTTGTCAGGTTTATTATAATTTCTTGCTGACTCTTTATAATGCAAACCGGTGATCTTTTTTTTTAAAAAAAAAAACAGGCGACAGAAATCGTAAATTTTAATCATGCATATTTATTACTGTTTCACAACAAAATATTCCGAAAAAAAAACACAAATCTCGTGTCTTAAATTATTGGTTCTAATGATATTTGCCACTTTTATATATCCTATGCATACTAAAAATAATCGCTGCGGTCGTTGAATTGAAATGAGTGTAAAATAGTTTTTCAGCCTATCACGCGAGTGAATACGTTTAAAACAACTTATGTATTCTTCCCTTTTCTTTTTTGCTTTTCATTAGCTTCCTCTAGCTTTTGGAGCTCCAGCTCGAGCGCTCGTTGTTTCTTGCGATATATTGGAGTCCTGGCGAGCCATGCTAGGTATAATAACAAGTTAGAAATTACAGCTCATTGCCGTTATCGTTATACCTATATCTCGCGTAAAAACATAATTGCACCTATAAATGCATCTTCCTCTTCGCGATAAACTGGATCCTTCGTGCTCAGCGCGTTTATCAATTCACCGTGTGTTAAAGGATGACTCCTTAATTGCACCATTCGCTTCGTGGTCATCACCTGTATTTCAACGTGTGTAATTAGATTACGATCGTTCCTTTTCTATGTAGAGGGAGTACATACTTCGTTAATTGACTCTATTACAGTGCCGATAGTAAAGCCGTCGCAAACTTTAACCATAGCGGACGTATCAAATTGCCTGTTAATTCCGGAATACTGTAAACATAAAGCCGACTTCAAACAAAAAGAAATGCGCTAAAAAGTGAAAAATAATTTTCTTCCTCATTTAATGTACAACTCATCATTGGCACTGTGTAAATAAGGAACAAAATTATTTTTTCTTTGAAGTTGGTTATAATTTTTTTTATTTTTTACTTTTTTAGTTATTTAAGTTATATAACTACGTTTAACTATTTAAATAATGAAAAAGATTTCTTATTTTTGGTGCAACTCCAAAAGTGTTTGACCGATTTTGAGAATTCTTTTAACGCGACACAAGTTGATCGGAGCTAAACTAAATGCGAATAAGTTTCACTAAAATCACGAAAAAAGTAGGTTCGGATAAGTAAGTAAATAAAGATTAGCTAAGAAAATGCCAAGCCATTTAAACACTGGAACCACCTAACCTTATGTAGTAAATCTTTCCATACAAGTGACATAGTCCCATAGTCTGGCCTGGGAATATATATAACTTTATCATAAGTTTGGTATAAAAGCTTTTGGTCCCCTTCCCAAGGAAAACTGGAGGTTCCGACAAGGATCACTCTGTCTTCGCTTGTAATACTCTTTATCAATTTTGGGAGATCTTTTTTTAAACGTTTGGGATCACTTTTGTCCATCTTTGACACTTTTTTGGCAAATGGTTTCTCAGCTCCGTCCATGAATATTACAGTTGGTTGTAACAAACGTGACACCTTGGTACATACAGACAGAGTGTGTAGCGAATGCTTGAACTTTTAATATTCATGTAGCGAAATAATTTCAAGTACATATGCAGATATGTGACATTTATTTAATTTCCTTTATAATTGTTCAAGCACCTTTGATATTAGGTGCATAAGCATGATTAATCCCGATTTCCCAGGATATTTTCCTGCGATGTTAGCTGGTGTAATGTCGAATAAAGTAGCTCCAAGCTCTGTGCAAATTGCATTCACTAGCATCTTCTTCCCACTGCCGTGTGGGCCAGCTATTAATATCGATCTTGTCAGAGGTGCACGCTCTCTGAGAGTGCTGTTTCCCAGAGGAAGAATACAGTATTCGACTATTAACTGCCTTATGTCTCCTATTAATGTCATTAAGTTTCAACGGTTATTTAACAAATTAAAAATACGAGAAAATGCATTTGTTTAATTTGACAAGAAATACTGAACCAAGAGCCGGTAGGGGATCGTTCCCCTTTTCTCTCAAGTCGTAGTTGGCAAAAGATCTTTCCCCTCTGAAGTCGCTTAGTGGAATTTCTCGATGGAGCTTAATAATTCCCTGCACCAGTAATTCCTCCACCAAGGATTCCATTGTTCTGTCAGGCGTCAAATCCTTCTCTTTCCTTCTCTTATTCTTCTTCCCACTACGACGAATTCGTCTTTGCGTTTTTTTCGCTCGCTTCCCTTTGAAACCTCTGTCCCTGTCCAATGCACTCTGGAGAGCCTCTATGTCGCCTGATTACATTTTTTAGATACCATTCAGTTGTTGATCGCACCATCTCAAATTATCTCGAATCTAAAAAGGCATTTACCCCTAAGTGCTTGATCCACAAGGACTCTGACCTCGTGCTCAACTTCTCTAGTCTTCTCGCTTTCTATCATATCTATATATGGCAGTTGTGCCATATTCATGGATTCGTCTTTGTTCTTCCATACTTGCTGGTACTCTTGATTGGCATGTACCAAGTCCGATATAAAGTTAGAAGGAATCGGTTTGATGCCTAACTCCGTTTCCTCTTCTGACTGTTCAGTTTCACTGTCTTTCTTCGATTTTGGCTTTCTTGATTTCTTGGACTCCTTGGATGACATCGCCGTGGACTTACTTATGGTGCTTTCAGTGCCCTAAATGGAAAACCAAGTCGTCTCATTTCACGGAGCTGCGTATTCGTACAGTACGAATAGAAATACAAGTCTCACCTGTCTACTGAATATTATCCTGGATCCACCGCTCTCAGCAGATGGCAAATCGGGGATCTTACCTGTTTGTTGGAAGCAAGTATTCACCCAATTTCGTACTTCGCGCCTTATATTCTCCTCTATTATGGCACTCTTCTCTGTATGGATTCTTTCCTTAGCTCCAACCATCCAGTTATCGTGCAACTGTTGGTAGCGCGCTTGCTTTTTATACCTCTCTTGTCTAACCCTTTCAGCCTGCCTGGCATTTTCCGAGACTTTTTGACTAGGTTGAAGCATACCTTCGAGAATGCAAAATAGAACGTTAAATGGCAACAGCGAACGAAAAAGAAATAAAGAAGATAACAGCTACCGATCAACAACATCTCGTCGAGACGTCGTTGCTGAATTTTCTGCCTAGTAACGTATCCCCTCCAAACTTTCTGAATGTTCGTTGCGGCCGCCCTTTTGTTCAACTCGTCCTGCGCCTCTGTTTCCATTCCCTTGATCGTCGACTTCTCTTTCATTTGATGAATTTCTTTCATAAATTGAAATCTCAGTCGTCCCTGCCTCGTGCGCTCGTGAGCCTAGAAACATTTTAACACACTTGAATTCGAAACACTCGAAACAATCGGCGCGCCGCATTCTTTACTTCGTCCGCCCACGAATTCTCTCACCTGGATCAGCCTGATAGCTTCTGATTCCGTCATTGCTGGTAATATCACGTCGTCTAGAGCACCCACATTCCTAAGAGTATCTTCTATGAACTTTCGTCTGTCTGCGATCTCGTTCAAACGTTCCCGCCTAAAATATCTCGGCAGCTGAACCTCCACTTCGTGCGGAGTAATGCCTAACTTGATTAGAACATCGTCCAAGTAATTGTACTCCGATAGATCTATTTCGACCAGTTCGTGCTTCAGCTCTAATATCCTGCCGAGGCACGCGTCCAACGATCTCTTTATTAACGTCCGCTTTTGCGGCTGTATCACTTGATCGTGACATAATTCCAGTTTGTTACAGACAACTATGTACTTTATGTATAACTCGGATATCAGGTGGCGAACCTTCTTGCGGTCTCTTTGCGGTTTAGAGTTTTGCAATGTCGTGTCTGTCTGAAGGAGCTGGTCCAAAGCAGTTTGCGCGCTCCCCCATAATTCGTCGTATGTCGCGCTCGACATGTTCGAGGCACAAAAGTATTTCTAATCTATAAGCAGAGTACCTACTCTTTTTCTTTCTTCTTCTTTTTCTTCCTTTTTGGGGGGGAGGAATGGTTAATTTTATTTTCTCGGGATCGTTAATATCCTAGCAACGGTCAGGCAAGGCTATAACGACGTAACGATAAATCATTAATCGTAATGTTACCCTGTACTATTTATGACTAAGCCTATTCCTCATGAGAATGGCCTGATATATTTCTTTATTGTTTTACAACTATCGGCGGGATTTATAACAATTCCCAGATAGCACAAAGACGTTTTAAAAACGTTTTTAAAACGTCCAGGGCGGACGTTCGGGACGTTTTAAAATCGTCCAGAAAAGGTCCAGAAAACGTCCTAAAAACGTCCATTTTCACAAACCAGAACGTTTTCTGGACGTTTTTAAAACGTTTTCAGTACCTTTTTTGGACGTTTTTAAAACGTTTTCAGTACGTTTTCTGGACGTTTTTAGGAGGTCGGTACTGGTTCGATTAAATAAAAATTTATGGATGTAAATTGTTTTCAAAATATTACCAAACTCGATAACAATTTATTTCGTTTACTTACAATCGATACATGAAAATGTCAGTACAAGGTCGAACATGTAGGTAGTACACATAGATTATACATATTATACAAAATATAGGTACAGAATATGTAAAATATCCCCTGATAACCAGATCTGAAGCGCAGAGCCTGACGTCAGATCCGTAGTCATCTGTGTCCGCATTAGGATACGGTCTGCGGTACAGAGCCTGACATCAGGACCCTGACGTCAGATGGGCAGCAGATTCGCAGCAGATCCTGCCGTTCGCCTGACACGTATAACAGCGCCATCTGACGAACGGCAGGATCTGCTGCGAATCTGCTGCCCATCTGACGTCAGGGTCCTGGATGTCAGGCTCTGTACCGCAGACCGTATCCTAATGCGGACACAGATGACTACGGATCTGACGTCAGGCTCTGCGCTCTCATGGCAGACCCTGTTGCCAATCTGACGTCAGATTGCAGACATCTGGTTATCAGGGTCTGCACTTACAATAGATGTTTATAACATTGTTACAAATTCGTTGAAAGATCTCAAAATATTGAGGAAAATGTTTTCTCTGCATTATTCACAATTGAAAATGCTATTGATTTACAATACACTAAAAGACTAGCGCAAAGCAAAATCACAATTTTGTTATATGTAATAAAGAGTAATATTTTCTGCATAAAATGAGTCTTAATAAAATGTCTCTACCTGCCGTTCGATTTGCTTGTACAGTCAAAACTTGTAATTGCGTTCATGGCAGGAAATTGACAGTACGCACATACTAAATTGACCGATTTGTGGACACACACGCTCAGGTCTTGCATTCTCACTTTTGACTGTACAAGCAAATGGAACAGCAAGAAGCAGCGTGTATGGTGGCCTTTGCAGCTTCACAAGTATCAGAATTCTTTGGAAATCTATAAAAACAGAAATAAAGTTCAAAATAAGATATGTTTTGAAAATATAGTTACTTTAACACGTTTGCTATCCAGTATATCTTTATATATTTTTCCTTAAAAGGCGGTAGTGAACGTATTAAATATAATAATTTGTTCCATTATGAATTAATAAAATAACCTCAATACCTGTGGAAAGTAACTTTCTGGTTGTTACTGTTACCATCATTCCTTTTCTTCCAATTTTCAGAATCTGATCTGTTTTTGCACAAAGGCACGGTGCACTGAACCATTGTTCTTATAGCGAATTCGGGAGACCCGCACTGGCCGCACTGAGTGCGACTTTTAGCCAGTTGGAAGCGAGAAAACTCGCACTCAGTGCGGCCAGTGCGGGTCTCCCGAATTCGCTATTAATAACTTTTTCTTTAACATGCTACTTCATACCACACTCCGAGAAACGCTTTGAAACGCTTCAAACATGGCTATCTTTAAAACGGCTGCAAAATACGTTTTTAAAACGTCCGTAAAGTACGTTTTTAAAACATCCAGAAAACGTCCATTAAACGTCCAGAAAAGGTCCAGAAAACGTTTTAAGAACGTCCATTTTCACAAATCAAGCCGTGGTCGTTCAGACCTAAAATGGACGTAAAATGGACGTTTTTAAAACTTCCTGTGCTATCTGAGTCGTAATTCATATAATTTAAGTTTCTCGAACAGATCTCATGTATTTTAATTGCTATAGTCTACTTTGGACGGAAGTAATAAACAAAAGTACTGATATACGGAAATAATTTAAAATTCAAGTCTCATTATGCAATGTTCATTGTAATGCTTGCGGGCAAAGTTTCAAAGTCAAGTAATGCACATGGCGTGTGAAATATGTAAAGCGAATAAATATTGGAAATATCTGCAATAATGCTATTATAGTGTATCGATTAATACAGATCGTCTTTTGTCAAAATAATTTGAATGTATGTATCAATATATTCAGGTACATACTTACGTCTGTAAATGAAATTTTTGTTGGCGGCAAAGTTGCTCATATTTTATTTGCAATATTTATCTAGATAAAAGGTTCGCCCATCTTCGACTAAATCGTCGGAGTCGGAGGAAACGGGAGGGAGTTGGATGCAGCCGGCTATTCTTGCGTGATATGCTTCAGAGCGTTCACGTTCCGGTAAACGGTTGCCTGTTTCAAAACCAAAACGTCATCTTGGCTGATCGTTTGTTCGCGAAAATAATTCCTCTGAACACAGTTCACCACCGTGTTCGAAGGTGGTGATGAGAAAAAAGCATTCGCAGTAATGGCGTCGGCATTGGAGCAATTTGTAAATAATGTGCGGACGCTTTCGAAGCAAGGTACGACAAATGCTCGGACCTTTCCCTTACGTATCCATGGACATAACCTCAAGGAGAAAATTTTAAATGATTCTTAAATTAGAACGTTTTATATCTAATTAAAGTAACCTCCGTTGAAGAGAATTCAAATCGGTTTGCAGTTTCTCTGTTTCATAGCGGTCTCATTCAAGTCACACACACAAAAAAAATCTTATTTTTATATCGGACGTGTCGATAGCTGAATCCTAAATATGTATATCAACATCCCACCTTGTTAGAATACGCGAATCGGTATTCTGTGGAATTGCCCGTCGAATAAATCTCGCGTCGTGCGGGGACCTGTAACGTCTATTTTAAAGAGTTCTAGCAACCAACGGCTTGATGTAAATTCGTTGTGGTTTATAGGTAACTTTCGAGAGCTATGCGAAATAATAAACAAAAGCACAGAAGTTTTAGTGAAGAATGGACAGCACCTGGATAACGTTTTGGAAACGTTAGATTTGCAACAGCATTCATTAGGTATATTGGTAGTGTTATGTGTAAAATTCTCACTGCCTAATCCTAATGGCCCAAGTAATGCAGATGCTTATAAACCGTTATTTAGTCAGGTCCAAGAATTTATCATTGGTTGTAACGGAGAGCAAGTTAGATTTGCACCCAATACGTGTAAGTTTTGGTTCGTCTCGTCTCACCATTATTCCTGATGTCAATGTCATTATTCCTGGTAATCTTATGTTGCTTATTGATTATATTATAGATGCAGAATTATGTCATCTATTTACTCAGACATTAGTTGAATTGCAAATACCTCTGCGCGGTATTGAATTATTGCGCCGTGCAATACGTAAAATACAACTTTTCGATAGCCAGCTAACTTCGATACACGCCGACCTATGCCAACTATGTCTTCTATCTAAATGTTTTAAACCGGCACTTGAATTTCTCGATATAGATGTTACGGGGATTAGCCAGGAAGGGGGACAATTTGATTCTAAATACTTTTTACTTTATTATTATTACGGTGGTATGATATACACGGCCCTGAAGAATTACGACAGAGCGTTGTACTTTTTCGAAGTGTGCGTAACAACACCTGCCATGGCAGTTAGTTATATTATGTTAGAGGCCTATAAGAAGTACATTCTGGTTTCTTTGATACTGCATGGGAAAATGCTGAATTTACCCAGGTTCATGAGCCAGGTGGTCAATAGGTACATGAAACCATTGAGCCAACAATATCAGGAACTGGCTACGGCTTACCAAATGAACAGCTGCGAGGATGTGCAGAACATAATCACCAAATGCCAACAAATCTTTACGAGGGATCACAATATGGGGCTCGTGAAGCAAGTGCTGGGCTATTTGTACAAAAAGAATATACAGAGGTTGACAAAGACTTTTCTGACACTTAGCTTAAGCGATGTGGCGAGCAGGGTTCAGTTATTAGGACCTGGTGATGCAGAGAAATACATATTAAACATGGCAAGTATATTTATTTATTTATTCTTTAAACATAATACGATAGCGTGGATTGTTAATTAGTCACGTTATACGCGCACACTTTCAGATCGAAGATGGAGAGATTTTTGCAACTATCAATCAAAAGGATGGTATGGTAGTGTTCCACGATGATCCGGAAAAGTATAATTCCCCAGAAATGTTGGCGAAGCTAGAGAAGGAGATGGCAGCGTGTATGGAATTAGACAAACGGGTACTTGAGATGGAAGAGGAAGTTGTTCTCACACCGCAATATGTTCGGAAAGCTTGCGGGCAAAATGAGCAAGATGATCAGACAGCTGGACCCGCCCCGACAAATGTAACAAATGTGCAAGGTCAACCTAAACGTCAGAACTATTCCATGTAACATATACACGTCGTTGTGCGTTATCTTTATTAAAAAAGCAGAAAATGAATGAAAAAACATCTTGTTGAAAGTCAAGACTCAAACATTTAGAAGCCTGCTTTGGATGAGGATGAAAGTTGGACAAATTTTGCTGGACGTAATATATTTTGTACAAAATGAAAAATAAAACTACGCAACATAAAATGCAATTGTTTTCGGAATCTCCGAGGCCTGAACAATAAGTTATAAAAGGTTTTTTTTGCGAAGTGGTTATCATCTCGAACATACTTTATTTTCTAAGCTTTGTATAATTAATTTTTGTACAAAATATACTATGCACGTAGCATTCTACAACCGAAGCAGGCTTTGCAAGTAATGTGAAAAGCAAAAGGAAATTCTATAGGTGGTAGGTACAGCGAGAATATTCTGATAGTTGTTTACGAAATCATCACATTTCCAACACAAGATGTAAACATACTGCATCAATTTGTATCATCAGGTTCATTACTAACAATGCAGATATTACGTATGTGTATATCACGAAAACAACAGCTATGAGAATACAGATTATAATTTATAAAAAAAGAAAAAGAACGCTCAATGCACAAGAATAAAATTGTGCCAGGTAAGTGTGGCAGTAGTAGTATTAGTAGTATGCATGATTTTTCCAGTAGAACCAAAAGTGAATCATTTATACAGAAATTTAATAGTAATTCTTTTCATTCTAAACTTAACAAACACCCGAAGTGAATCATTTACATTATTAAAATGAAAATATTTCATAAGTTTAATTATATTTTGAGCTGGGCTATTTAGAATGTACAGCAAATAATGCAACAGTTTCCCTTTTCTACAATCGATGTTCGTAACGTTACTTCGTCTTTAAACGGTTGATAAATACCCGGAAACAATTCGTAATGTATATTTATTTTTATTTTTAAGTGTTTTTATTTATGCATAATAATGACATGACTTAAATTTTAAGATAACAGTTTTTTTATTTCTGCAAGGACCAATTGCGACACTTGTTTACTCTTCGACCCATCGATGAATGTCACTGCCCTGCATAAATCTTTGTCTTTTGTTAATTCCTCTTTATGTTTGAAATACTCTGGCCATACTACTTTGTCAAAGTATCCAGGGACGTCTGGTGGATCGTAGGTTCTTCCCTTTCTTCTCTCCCAACATTCTTCTTTGGTCAGCGTTATGAAATATTTCTTGTCACATAAATTTGAAATAACCTTACATTTGAAAAGTCGGAAACCCTCTATCAGCAAGACATTCTTCTCATTTGTTTCCGCTTCAGTTGGCGAAGGTTTAAGTAGGTTTAAAATATCCGATCGCATTTTATCCATGTCCATACTGGTATCGAGTTCCCAATTCAAATGATTTATTTCTGGTATATATACATGTCGTGAATCATCTGCTGGCAAAAAGTAATCATCTTGATGTATTACAACTGAATTCTTCAATTCATTATGCATTTGGTTAGCCAAGGTAGTTTTTCCGCTACACGTTGCTCCCGAAATACCAACTATTAACCATTTCTTCAAAGACATTTTGAGCGACTTGTGCAATGTTAATATGTTACCTGTAGCATAAGTACCACAGATAGAGAGAAATTAACCTACAGTTGTGAAGTTAACTAAGTCGCACACTTTAGTTACATAAGTCACTTTAATACTACTTTAGACGATACCGCTGCTATTCTTTCTTGTAGTTGTATTTATTATATTTCATACACCATCTAGGATTCATAAAGTTTACTTAATTTATCGTGCGAAAAGTATGGTCTGACATGATAGATTGTAAACAACACTAAACCACCAATGAAACATAAACCCAAAACGGCAGGTACCATCAAACCAAAATCACCAGACCCGAACAGCGATCGTATTTTCTTATCATCGATAAATGGTAAACCGATTACCCATATGGTATAGTAGAGAAATAAAATGAGCGTCACAATTAGTATTACTTTGCCCTTTTCGCGGTCGGTACTGAACATTTTAACATTTTAACCGACAATACGTAAAAGCTTTTAATCAACTATCTTCTGTATGTCAGTTACAAGAGAAACGTTACTCCTTGTATAAAAGTTAAAAGGTCTTATGTATACTTATCAGCACCTGTTTTCCATCGAGTACAAAATTTTATGATCAAATTTAGTAATTTCAGAAATATAGAAACAATGTATCACAAGTTGTTATTGATCCATGTATTCCTGTTCGAACTTCTTGAAATCTTGTTCAGTGAATGCAGTGGCTTCAGATTCTTTAGGCTTTGCTCTTTTTGGGATATAACGTTTCTTCACAGCCCGCTCAAATAGCTGCGGTAAAATTATCAGTTAATACGATCTTTCCTACCAACTATCCAGAATATCATTTAAAAGCAATACCTTGTTCGCGGTGTCTGGATCGATACGATTTTTACCAACCATCAGCAGCCTTTGTACATTTTCATCGACAGGATCTTCCTGTGCCGCTAACCGTTTCTTAGTTTCGTAAACGGTAAGTTTGCCCGATCGTCCAATGATTCTGCCCAGATCTATGAAAATGACTTGGTAGTTGATCGAAACATCATAAATCGTTTTAGCTCGAGTAACACGGATATGTACCTGTTTTATCGTTTTTCGACAGTATTCTGTGTTTCGCGGGAATCAGATCCAAAGTACCCTTGTATCTCACGTGCTTTCGTTTCTTTTTCTCTACAAAGTCAGAAATGTTGATGCTCGACAGAGCTCAGCCGAGTTAACCATTTCTCAATTAAATACGCACCCTGTTTTACACTCTTTTCGTAACCCAATAATTCAAGTCCTTTACGTACAAGCGAGTTTGACATTTTGGTAAGATATTAATTTAATCCTCTTTGCACACTTAGCATATTTAGAAGCAGCAAACACGGTGCAACATGATGGAATCGGTGAACATCAGTGTTCGGAGCGATGAGGGGGGGGGGGGGGGGGGGAACACCTACAGGAGCGGTGATAATGTGTACATGAACTGCGCCTGCGTCAGTCACGTACACATTACTACCGCTCCGTCGCTCCGACATAATTCCGTTTCAAAATCAAAATGGATGCTACCATGGACAAAGTAATGTTGTTTACATTAGGTCCTATATAAGTAATTAGGTATTCCGAAACTTTTGTAAAGGAATTGCTTTTTTAAACATCAAAATGCACGACGCTTACGAAGAGACATCGATATTAAATATTTCCGTTCAAATAGAGTCTATGGCAGCTTATGGTAAGTGAAATTTTTCTTCCAAGGGATTCCACTTATCAGTTTAATGTCAAGCCTTTTAATGTACACGAAATAACAACTTAATCTCATTTACATTTATATACAGTGACTCCAAAAAATATTCGGACACTAGAGTATGATTAACTTTATGACTTAATATTTCATTTGTTTATAAGGTATCCGCCTTGGTTACTTTTTCTAACCATAAGTCATTTATTAATGTTAATAAATATATATAATTTATTTGAAAAATTCACATACATTGTATAATAATAATTGCTAAAGGAAATAATGCAGCATTTTCGACTCACAACAATATTTGGACACGTAATATATTTTCCGATTACGTCCTTCTGGGAACTCGATGTTTCGGAGAATTAGAAGAGTATGTTCATAAACAAAACATTGAACAAATTAGTTCCATGCTTGGCGTGAGTAAAAGCACTGTTGCAGATATTATTCCAAGATTTTGTACTGAGGAACGCATCGTATCTGTAGGCCTAGTCTTGTAAGTAAGTTTATCATCTACAATTCCGATGGAGGGGCCATGGTGTGGAGTAAGCCAAACACAGAGTTCCACTTTACCAATACACGAGGTACGGGGAAACACAGAGGAGGCAGTGTGATGGTCTGGGGCTGCATTTCACGTTTTGGCCTTGGAAACTTAGTGTTTATTCACACTATTATGGACAAGAATGTTTATTTGAATATACTTAAGAACAATTTAATTCAAAGTGCAGAAAAAATGGGGATTAGCAGTAGTTTTATGTTTTATCAAGATAATGAACGCAAGCATGCAGCACGTATTGTGCAGGAATTCTTGTTGTACAGATGTCCGAAAATTAGACAGGGACTCGAAAATGAATGAGCGTCTATAATGACAGAATGTTTAAAAAAAAATTATACATAATATGCCAAATAGATTACAATATGTTTTAAGGGGACTAGGCAGTCGAAAAGTCGATTTTTTTTTATTGCATTTTCCGAAAGTACTATTTTTTCTGAATAAAATGCTGTTTGGTTTATAGTAAAATACGCAAAATTGTAGATTTGGCAGCTAAAAATGTCAAGCGGCAACCTATAGCGTCGCCTTTGCCCAGAAACTTTAAACGCGTTCTTCTCGAATACTTTTTTCTTGATTGCGGACAAATGGAGGTTTAGATTGACTTGGAAAAAATTACAGGATGTGTAAAACATGTGCCATATGGTCCATAAAAATTCGAGATTTTCATAAAAAAAAAAAGTAAGTCACCGGATTTTGGTAGCGCACCATCATTGTTTGTGACTTATTAATTTGTTTATGCGAATCTCGAATTTTTACGGACCATATCAGAGGTTTGCACCGAAATGGCACATGTTACACATCCTGTAAATAGGTTGCAACTTGATGTTTTTAGCTGCCAAATCTACAATTTTGGGTATTTTACTATAAACCAAGCAGCATTTTATTCAGAAAAGATAGTACTTTCGGAAAATGCAATAAAGAAGAAACGATTTTTCGACTGCCTAGTCTCCTTACGGCAAAATGGTTTTGCCACAAAATATTCAAATGAAATATCTACTTATAAATTTAGTTGAAAAAAAGTTATATTCTACGCTGTCCGAATATTTCTGTGACCCAAAAATGTGACATCATTTCCTGTAGCAATTAGTATTATACAATGTACGTAAATTTTTCAAATAAATTATATATCTTTTTTAACATTAATAAATGACTTATTATTAGAAAAAATAACCAAGGCGATTGCTTTATAAACAATTGAAATATCAAATCCTAAAGTTAGCCATATTCTAGTATCCAAATAGTTTGGGAGTCACTGTACATGAAACAAATACTATTAAATTTTAGTGGATAATAAGAAAATCTTTCAGATGATAATCTGCTAATTGGTACACGAGAGGGTCATCTTCTCATGTACAATGTTCCTTCGGTGACCGACGAAAGTCACAAGCTGGAATTACTGCGTCACAGTAAGAATTTCAATAAGAAGCGCATCACGCAGATAGACGTTGTGCCAGAATATAATCTATTGATAATATTAACAGGTATCTTTGTGTTTGTAGCGTTAATTGTATACAGGACGATGTTCTAACCGTTTGATTTTGTAGATAATATAGTATACGTTCACGATTTGAATTCTCCAAACTTTCAACAAGTTTGCCAATTGCAAAAGACCCGCGGTGCCACATTATTCACTTTGGATGCGCAGTCAACTCATAGTTTAACTGGGGAAAAAAATACAGTAGTGCGCTTATGTGTTACCGTTAAACGTAAGCTGCAGTTATATTATTGGAAAGGAAAGAAGTTTGAGGAATTTAAGGACTTTGAATTAACCGTACCAGACATACCGCGCGAATTATCCTGGTATGTATCGTCTGCAAAATATATAATGACTTGTCTAATTTCATGGAATAATATGATATGTATCTATTACAGGTGCGGGGAAACGTTGATTTTGGGCTTCCGTGGTCTGTCTTACACTATTCTAGATTTGAATGGGAAAACCAAAGAGTTGTTTCCAACTGGAAAATCTCCCGAACCAAGCATTACGAAGCTATCCGACAATTCATTCGCCTTAGGGAAAGATTCTCAGTCGTTTATCATGGATACAAAAGGAGAATTGGTTCAACATAATCCATTAAAATGGTCCGATACTCCAAGCGCGATAGGTATACAGTTTTATGTAATTCTTAAATATTTTCAACTACGAAAGGTAAAATATTCTCTCTCTCTCTCTCTCTCTCTCTCTCTCTCTCTCTCTCTTTCTCTCTCCCTCTTCCAATAGAGATTGAATTATTTCAGCCTGGGACGATCCTTACCTCCTTGGAATTGTACACGACAGGTTGGAGGTGTACACGATAGAGGGCTGCATACACATCCAAACATTGAAAGACTTGAATAAAGCTAGACTGATATATAGATGCAAGCCAGGTAAGGTCTTCGTAGCATCGATCAGTCATGTTTGGTGTGTGAGGGCAGTTGACGTGACACTCCAAATTCGAACTTTACTCGAGCAGAATCAGTTTCAGCTGGCACTAAAGCTAACTGTATGTAAACAGCGTCGTAGTTGTTTAATAGAATCAATGCTGATTTGAAATATGTATTCTCTGTACTCTTTTTAGAGCTTATCGGATATAACTGAAGAAGAAAAAATTAAACAAACATATAAAATACAGACCTTATATGCGCATCACCTTTTCCGTAGCAAAAGGTTTCAAGAGGCGATGGATCTGTTTTTAAAATCGGGAACAGATCCGTACGAAGTGATCAGGCTGTTTCCCGATTTAGTCACACCATCCAGTAACAATCCCGAGCTTAATGATCCAGCACCAAGTTTGCCCAAACTACAAGATCACGATTTAGAAAAAGGCTTGCGCGCATTGATAGTTTTTCTCACTGAGGTCAGGCACAAGCTGATGGCTGACACGAGCACAAAGGAGAAGGATAACAGTAAAGAGAAGACATTGGTGGAAGGAGAGAAGAATATGACAGTGGTAGCCACTGAACAGCTTCTAAAGATTATAGACACCACTTTATTAAAATGCTATTTACAGGTAGGTTGGTACTGCCAGTGATTTCTTAAATTAAGCAATTAAAATGAACGTATGAAATATATGAATTTCCTATGCAGACTACGGATGCATTAGTGGCGCCGTTACTTCGATTAAATCATTGTCACTTGGCAGAAGCTGAGAAAACGCTACTGATGCATCAGAAATATCCCGAGCTTATCATATTGTACCAAACCAAAGGGCAGCATAGGAAAGCATTGGAACTTCTCGAGAAGCATGCGAAAGAAAATGATTCTAGCCTGAAGGGTATTAGAAGAACGATACAGTACTTGCAGCATCTTGGCAAAGATCATATGGATTTGATTCTGAAATTCGCTGGCTGGGTTTTGAACGAAGATCCAGAACAAGGACTTCGAATATTTATGGAAGACGTACAGGTAACGGTGAAGGCAATGGGTGAAATGGTACGATTTTTTTTTATATGTATGTACATATGTACATTGCAGGAAGTTGAACAGCTACCGAGACCAAAGGTATTGGACTATCTTCTCTGTCACCATAAAGATTTAGTTATAACATATTTGGAGCACGTAGTGCACATCTGGGGAGATACCAATCCACTCTATCACGATGTCTTGATACATCAGTATAAAGAGAAGTGTCTAGCGTCTATGAGTAATAACGCCACACCCGCCGAGCAAGAGGCGGCACAACATATTAGACAGAAGTTGCAGCAATTTCTGGGCAAGTCTACAGTTTACACTCCAGAAACGATATTAGTACACTTTCCTTTTGACAATCTGCTCGAGGAACGTGCCATTATTCTCCAGCGACTCGAATGCCACCAACAAGTTATCTCTATATACGTCAGCCTCCTTAACGATATACCAAAAGCAATCGAGTATTGTCACAATGTGTACACCAGGTATCGCAGTAGGTATTAAATCGTGCATTCGAAGGGTATCGCTTACGGACCTTTTACAACCGTTGTTCCACGACTGTTAGGTCAGGAGAGTGCGGATAAACAGAAACAGTCTGATGGTGCGGGCGAGGTTTACATAATGCTTATTCAGCAGCTATTGAAACCTGACAAAGAAGGTGCTTCGATTACAGGTAAAACATATCAGCGTTAATTCCTTTGGGGGCGAGGTACATACCGTGACTATGTTGAAAGCACTGTTGTTCCAGGTTGTACCTCAAACACTCAACGAACAGCACGACCGGATTTGGAAATGGCGCTAGAGTTACTTGAAACTCACGCATCCAAGATAAATCCATTGAAGGCGTTAGAAATTCTGCCAGATACAGTTCCTATAGGTAGGATAAAGCATTTTCTAGAAGTCAGTTTGCAGGAGAAATTGAACGCGAGGAGGAAGACGCAGGTGTTGAAAGGTCTACTTTACGCCGAACATTTACAAGTGCAGGAGCAACGTATGCATTACGAATCGCAAAGCGTTCTTATGACAGAATTCAATATATGCCCGGTGTGTAAGAAGAGATTCGGCAACCAAAGGTTTGTATTTACATATGTGTAATAGAAATTTCCATCTCTGATGTACGGTAAACGATTAAATCATAACAGATATGATCTTGCAGCGCATTTGCTAGATACCCCAACGGCGACATTGTTCATTACTCGTGTCAAGATCGTAAGAAATAAAGAAGATATAATTCAAATGCATTTAATATTAAGTTCTGCAACATGTATATGCTGCGATGTATTAAAAGTACACATTTTCCATTCACCTTCCTCTTCAAACTCGCCATCATCTAGATTTAATCTCACAATATAACGGCACTAGAATATTTAATCTACAATTTCATTCTTTCCAAAGGGAAACAGAAAAAGATGTGCATTTTTCGTTTATACGTTACAACACCACTTAAAAAATTATGTCCGTTGCTTCTCGATTTGAAGAGATAGAAAAAGGTAAACGATAAAAGTACAGTTGTATATATGTATCTGCCAATAAGAAGCGGTATATTCATACATAGTCCATCTATATTCTATACACACTTTTAAATGACTTCGGAGCGGATGATATTAGTCAGAATCGGATTTTCGTTCTATGTGTACATTTACAAGTACACATTCGCGTTCCCTTGGTTTAACAGAGTTTCTTATCATTTCTCGTAATAATGCGCAACGGAGAGGATGGGGCGTGCCCGGTCCAGAATATAGGTAAAGGAGACTATAGTAGTGATGTCATGAGCGATCTTGTATTCCTACGCCGGCTGTTATAAGGCAAGGTACATACAGTAATCGCGCAAACGTAACCATAAAAACTAACTGACTATTCAAATTTCTCGAATTTACCAGCAGAGAAAAAACAAATATATGATTTTTGTTGGATTTATTAGCCGATTCGCAGAGTAGAATCGTATCTGTACATAAGTATCAAATCGTAATTTACGCATATGTTTTTGTAGAAAAAAAATTTCGAAAGGATATTTCGTTAGGATTTACATATTTTCTGGAATTTTGTGGAACTTTTTGTCACTGGATCGTTGAACATTTCAAATCTCATCGGGATTCGGGATTCGGGATTCAGGTCTGTACGGGTATTGGTGACGGGTAATGTGACGCGCTGTTCCTATTGGCTGACTAGGGACTGGGACTAGCTACGCTGGCGTAGGTCGCCGTCGACTCGACGCCGTATGCGCTCAGTCAGTTGCGCGCCGGTCGGCTGTGTAGATGGGTTCGTGAGGATCGTTATCGGTGGTTTTTGGTGTACTTGGAGAGGTTTTTATGCGAGTCCCGGGATAAAACGGTGTTGCGGGGTACTCTCACGAAAAGGTAAGTGGAGCATTTCCATTGGTTTCATTTGGAAAACGGGAGAGCGATCGCGTTTTGTCATCGGCCGTCCCGTGACGGGTAAGACTTCACGGATAAAAATGGCGTGTGCCGCCTTCAGCTTCGTCCGATCTCTCCCTTGGCTTTAAATCGCCGCGCGATCTTAATTCCTGCTCTCTGTTCTCACGTCGTTCGATTATGCACCGGTGCTTGAAAAAGCTGGTCGTTTATCGGTTACGCCTCGCCGATAAGAAGCTGGCTAAACGCGGCATCGATTCCAGAGAGATGAGCAGTGGCCGCTGGCCACTGCTTGCGCGATCGAATAAAAACTAAGTAGTAGTTTTTTTCGTTTCACCTCGCCGATACGATTAAGGTAATCGGGAGTGTTCGCACGGTGCGGCGGCTCGCCGAGCTCGTACGCATATGTAAGTAATTCACCCGGTTCGATCATCGCTGGTTTAATACTGGAATAAGATCCGCGGACGTCTACGCTGGAATACGTTCATTTATAGCGCTTTAATTTCCGCTACGCGGTGTCCCCTGCAACGGTTTGCTTCACCTGTCAGAACGCCCTATCTGTCGGTGACCTAATTCCACCTCCCACTGGAAAATCTGTCAGGCCATTGTACTAACGTTGGAACATCGGCACAACTGCCCTGCGAAACACAAACCTTCTCCTCTACTTTATCGTTGACCTAAAAAATTTCTCGCCCAGAGTGTTCCAGTGCGAATACGAATACAAAATGCCTCCGACTAAGTACCTTAGCTTCTAAAATCTCATTACCTCCGAGTTCCTTGGTTGTAAATGTTGAAATGGAATTAGTATCTAATCGGTATCAAGTACACGCTATCGTGTATTTCGATAACTATAACACGGATCTTTTATGACACTTCCCTCTGAGGTTTGTGTCTACAATAATTGTAAGTAGTAATAACTGTGAAACGCCAACTGTGCATGAAGTAAATAGGTTTCAAAACATAGGGCACGGTACACTGGCACCGGTGAATAATTCTTATTTGTACGTATCCGGTGTTCGGGCTCGTTAATAATCATGACCTAATGGCGAAACATAGTTGTTTAATTGATGACGCTGTTATAAATTGTCAGCTAGTTCGGTGCAAATGATTTCGTCACGGCACCGAATTCGCGACTGAGTCATTATCAGAAATGTGTCACCGTGTTGTTCGTGAAATGTCACAAATGGCTGTACAGCATTTAAGCAAAGAGCAACTAGGGTATTCGATCACTTCTCGATGAAAACTCTCAACACTTGAATTCTTAACGTTACGCGCCATCGATTCGAAGAATGACAGTCTCGAGATCTCGTTAAGGTAATCGAATTCAACGAAAGAGAGGCGTGTTACATACATGCATATATACCTATGTGTATGCATTGGGTGTGAAAGAAAAATCAGGACGACGACCGTTTAATATAAACCTTTCTTCGATCTAGCAATTTCCTTCGGTGATGTTGTGTTTACAGTTACGGTTACGTCACCGTTGCCGAGCCTTGGGCGTGTGCACGTCTCTTCGGCATAAATTAATAAATTAGTGTCGTCCAGATCGCGTCTTCCGGATCGGATATTCGGGCGACATTTGCCTTTTCGATCTCACTGCAAGCAAATAAGCAAAAATGTATTTCATACTCTACAAAGGTGTATCCGAAATCGTAGCTGAACCGAAAAGAGAGCGATTCAAGAAAATGGATTTTCTCGAAAACGGGGTATCGCTCGGAACAAGGTTGTTCCGCGATTTTGGAACTCAATTTTCCCCCCAAACAATTTCATTCAACATTTCTGACTGGTTCTCGGTGTTCTCGGTATGGCGATTGTAGATACACCCTGTATATGTACACGTATTATGCGTGGTATCAGCGAAGAAATATATACATAGTACAGTTTTCACCGAGCACCATAAGTAAATCTCGAAAACCATCGTGACCGTTGGTGCTTACTCAGCCATGCCTTAACGCGTTCAGTGGCCAGCAGCGGGATTTAGGGTTTCTTGCTGGAAGCACGTAGTATGGCTTAAAATGTTGCATTGTTGTGATACAAAATTCTGCTGGCGCTGTTTTGGTCCTCGATCGGTTAACGTTAATCGTATCCTTCGCGTATGGAAATCTGTATTGCCGTAGGTATGCAGGTACTTGGAATTAGTAGGTTATTCTGCACTTGAATCTTCTTTTAGCTCTTATGCATTTAGTTAACGTACAGCTGCGGATCCCGGTCTCGACGGGGATTTTAGTTATTTTCACTATTTTCATATTAATTGACGGACAGTTGCAGCACACAGGATAAGTAGTAAACATTTTTACTCGCCGCATTCTCATATTCACAGGCAACACCACAATGCTCGGTTCTAAAAATATCTGTGGAGCGTTTTTAACTTTTCTGCTCTGGTTATCCGTACAGAGGAAACAGTATCGCACTATGTTTAACATCCAGTGGAACAGGCGTGGATATTCAACTGTCCACGTCGGTTCTTCAGTTTTCGCGATTAAGCTCGTGCACCATGCTGCTATCGCGAATCTGAAGGGCCTTCCATTAGCTTCATCCTTTGCAAACGCTTCCGATATAATTAGATGTAATCAACGGCACGAAAGGGTCGATTTTGTGAGATTTAATATTAAATTTCTGTTAAACGTTTTCTAAGAAGCTCGTAAACTAATAACAGGCACGAAATTGATCGCGATCTATAACTAGTGATCCACTGATCAGTGGCGGATCCAGGAGCCCCAGGGGGGGGGGGGGCGAAACGTATAAAAGTACATACATACATTTTTTAATTTTCTTTTACGAGATTTAAAATTTGCGGTAATTATGCAGAACAGGTGTTTCCTCACCGATTTCAATTATTTTTGGATATGTTGTCGGGGACATGATTCTGAACAACTTTTTCCTATAAATGTTACCGCCGCTCGACCTTCGTTTCCGAGATATTCGCGAAAAACTGCTGCTACTACTGCAATGTATTCTGCCGTATACCTATCTACAGTACGCGTCCGTGGCAACGCATGCGCCAGCATGGGACCGAAGCAAATGACGAAGCTGACCCTTGTTTCCGAGATATTTGCGAAAAACTTCGGTTGATTTATTTCGACCCAACGCATTCCATTTTCCAACTTGTCCCGGGTATTAGTATTGGTTTGTGTTAGATTAGAGCGGGGGGCGCGCGCCCTCTCGCGGGCGCGTAAAGCATGGTAGCGAACCGATGTGAGTCGGGGTGTTGACGGGCATCCGCAAGTTTCTGGTTCAAATCTCTAAACTGAGATCGGTTCGCCACCATGCGTTACGCGCCCGCGAGCGGGCGCGCGCCCCCCGCACTAATCTGGCCCAAACCAATACTAATACCCGGGACGAGTTGGAAAGTGGAATGCGTTGCGTTGGAATAAATCCACCGAAGTTTTTCGCGAATATCTCGGAAAAGAAGGTTGAGCGGCGACGAGCGAAGGGCTCGGCTGCGGCTAGTGCATACAACTACATACAATGTACACTAGGCGGCAAAATCGGCTTCCCTCCGGAAATTTGGCAACGTTGCATGTCACTAGAATTACTGAGTTATGCCTAGTGACATGCAACGTTGCCAAATTTCCGAAGGGAAGCCGATTTTGGCCCTTAGTGTACCTATGTAGGTATGGGCAGAATGCAACCGATTGTTTTTGGCAAATATCTCGGCAACGAAGGTCGAGCGGCGGTAACATGTATAGGGAAAAGTTGTTCAGAATCATGTCCCCGACAACATATCCAAAAATAATTGAAATCGGTGAGGAAACACCTGTTCTGCATAATTACCAAATTTGCTTGTAATTTATATTTTAATATATCTATCTGATACTATAGCCTGAATAATTAAATTTTCATTAATTATTTATACAGAATAATACACAACGTCATAATATTTTTATATTTTATTATTCTTAGGGGGGGCGATCGCCCCCCCTCTGGATCCGCCACTGCCACTGATACATACTTACCAGCAACGAAGGAAACTGAAACGTTATTCATGCATGATGTGATCTCGTAGAATCTCGATTGGCACAGAATCTATGGGCTATAATAAAATTTTATTATCGTCTTAAGAACCACGCTGAAACGTTTCCCGCGTTGTATGCCCACGATCTTACTGCACGATTTACTTACGTTACAATTTCTCTCTCCCTCCCTTCTCATTCAGCTTCGTTACGTCAAGTTCGTAAAACTGTAACTGGTACGAAATTAATTATATCATGCGCATAATCGAGTCGAGTAACATCCGTATCGGTGGCTTTCATTTTTCGCCAGGGAAACTGGTTTTCGAGTCACGTCCAAGTTTCTGGGCGTCCTTATCTATGCATCTGCCTAATTAATTAACGTAAAATTCCTCCACTGCGGTTTTAATTTTAATTCGAGTAGAAGATAAATCGACTAAACAGAAGTATCTACCTATACGAAAAGAGAATTGTAAGATTAGTCGAAGCAGATTTTAGTCTCCAGCAAATCGTTTCTTCTATCTATCGTGTGTAGGTTTAGGTACCGCCTGGACCTGGTCTTTTCTAATTTTCTTTTCCCTATGGCACGCTTTCCATTTTCTGCTCATTATTTCTGATCTCTAATTTCCTTCGGCCCATTCTCTGGTCTTAATGGGCCTGTCCTATAAAATAAATAATTATTCCGGACGTTTGGAGAAGTCTATTATGTTATCACATGGACAGAGGCGGTAATTAGGCTTTCTATTCTTAGTCCACGTTGTGCGTTGATTGTCAGTGTCGAAACGTTTCCACGTTCCCGGCCCCCTATCTTTAATGCCTTGCACGGCATTTATATCGAAGGGAAATGCTTGGAAGTTGAACAAACTTCATTTCCCAGATGATCCTGTAGCTGCGGCTGAAATCGCAGGCCCACCGAGCTTCGAGTGGCGAACGATACGTTAAGACTTGAGCGATTAAGCGAACACGATGTCCAAGTACTTAGGTAAATGACGGAGGTAACCAAGCCGGGCCAGGCCGGGTCGACACAGCAGATTAACGTAAATGCGGACGTGACGTAGTTTCGTGTACGGTGCGCGGCAACTAGCCATGCTCTATGCGCCAAGTACCACTTCCACAGCCTTAATCGACGCTTTTTTTGGAGCACTCGGCCTTGGAGCACAGCACCCATTACCTCGGACTGTATTATCATCTGTTCGCGAAAACAAAGTCACTTAAGGATTTCCTCGTTTCCATCCCTCGCGACAAAGGCTGGCGCATCCTACTATTGTACGTAGCACGTTCGGTGGCGCAAGCTCTCCAAAAGCACTGCTTCGGGTCTTTCCAAGCGGCGCGGCGGTCACCTCTTTCTGGTTGCAAAAATATTTTCGATGCTTGCGATCAGAATATAAGTAGGCAGGTAGTACTAATTAGGATGGAAATCTCTCGGCGCGGCACCGGCGCCAGTGCCAGTGCCAGGCGACTGAATTTCATTCAGCTTGTGCGCAGAGGGTGATTCACGAAATCAGGACGAGTCATGCTTTGATATCTGGGGTCCTTGGGATTAAAGAAACTTTTTCCAGTTTCTCCAGTTTTTCCGCTGGGGCTGTTTATCGTTGCTTTCTGTGGTGAAGCGATGTAATCATTAATGGAAATCCTCGGGCTCGTGGCTTTATCGAAGGCAAACGTTGTCAAAGATATAATCGACGTTGAGTTTTTCTTTGATAATGCCGGTGAGGGTGTTTATTTTCTCGATACGCGCGATGGGCGTACCTATTATGCAAGCGATCGATTCGGACGGGTGTTGGCGTATTTCTTTATTGCCCGCGGGACTCAGTCCGCTTTTCTGAATCCCTGCAAGTTGCAAGGGTTTTTGACCTTTCCGCGGCTGCACGCCGAGTCATCCTCGATAAATAGAAGACCGCGACGGACGTGCCAAGGAATCTCGGATGCGGGCAATAATAATCCCGCCGCGTGCTTTTAGATGTTAGACGGTTGTCAAATATAAACGTGCTCCCACCTACCCCGTCAACGACTGCTGCCACGATTTTCATTCAATTTCACTCCGAGCAATCTTCCTTTTTAACACGTTGAGCGCCATGCTACTTTTATATGGATTGCCTGTGGCGCCACCGTGAATTTCTTATTCTGTGATACACATTATTTTGAAATATTATTAACAACAGATAAATTGAGGCATATAATCATGTTTAATGAATTTATATTACTGAGGGTCACCGGTGACTCCCGTAGTGGCGATAGTCTTGAAAAATTCATAAGTATTGACATTTATCTAATAATGTGTTTGTACAAACTTGGCGTCGCTACGGCCACATTGAGTGCCGGTCACCGGTGACATTGGGTACATATTTTCAAGTTTTTTGTTAATATATATATTTTGTTCGTTTTGGGATTCGTTTCGAATCTCTCTGTGTTTGTCATTTACGCCACTCAAATTTTCCGGGAAAAAAATCAAGTGAGAATACAAGAAATGGTGTTTTCAGAGACATATTTACGCCTGTTGGAAAAATCAAGGAAAATGAAAGCTGTACAATAGAAAATGAACTATGAATTATGCACCTTTTTGCGCTGGAGCGCTGGAAATCGGGTCTTAACATTTCCAAACTCGCCCTTCATACATGTATGTACATAGGTATTATATTCAACATTCAGCCGATTAGCTTCCAATTTAGAGGAAAGTGGCGATGGCGGAGTGGAAGATGGCGATTCTATATTTCCTGGGCAAATAGAATTTCCAAATAGTAGATACGTACTCGAGACTGGTGTATCGGTGTTTCGAACACATTACCTTAACTGTCATAACACCTTCTCCTCCAAACACCCTACGTTTACCCTAGTCTTCTGTACATTGAACTGAAAAATATCGGCACAATTAGCACAAATTTTTCACCTCCCGGAACTAGACAATAGACCGGGCTTGGGAATTAAGCGAACGCAGCGGCCGATTTTCAGAGGCAACGCCTCCTTTCTCCCGCCGCGCGTCTTGGCCCCCGCGGCGGCCTAGGTGCTTGGAGCGCTTCAGGCCCGTGTCGCGTGAACAAAAACGCATCGACAATCGTGCTCTCTGGGACGATGTGGAAACCTATTGATACAATGTCGCCCTAATACGCCACGCGCGGTTCACGTGGTACGGGCCTGAGGCGCTCCTAGCTGCTTGACCGTCGCGGGGGACAAGACGCGAGGCGGGAGAAAGGAGGCCTTGCCTCTGAAAATCGGCCGCTGCGTTCACTTAATTCCCAAGCCTGCAATAGACAATACCTACTTCTCCTACACCCCCCCGAAGAAAAGGAAAAAATGAGATTAATGTAACCATGACTGAAGTAATTCAAGAGCTTTGTAAAAAGGATGGAAGACTGTCGGCTCTCCCCACGATTAAAGCCTGAGTGCGCCACTAAGGACAATACTCGAGGGCGCCAAAGTAATTTTGAAAATCCAACGACCACTACTGCGCGACCCGTAGAATACCGGAACTGCCCTGGTGCGTCGCGTCAGGGCGAAACGTAGCGACGTGTGTTTTGAGCGCGAAGGTGGCCCGTTCCCAGCCAGCCACCCTGTACGTAGGTAGGTACTACACACCGCGAGCATTGGCGCCGCGGAGACTCCCGTGGAAAATCAATAGCCTGCCGCTGTGTTCGTGGCGAGTTCATCTTACCTTCGACTTTGCGTTGCGGCGCGGCGCGACTTAATATCCACGTGCAACCGATTAAACGGTAGAAACAACACCCGGTCCGCCTTTTCTCGACTACGCCCTCTTCGGTTCCCACCTGTTTCGCGTTCACTGCATCCTCGCTAGAACCTCTTCTCGCGGTCCAAATGGATCAACGTTAAGCAGCGAGGAGTCGATGGAAGGTATTGGGAATTAGGCCATGGATTCAAGACACATTGATAGTTTTATATAACTTGATTTTATTTAGGACACTCAGAAGGAACGTCTTTATTGAACGAAACGATTCGGCAGAATGAATTCTTGAGGAGAGGTCCGTCAAGCACACGGACTCTATCGGTTGGTCATGCTATCGCTATAAACATCCTGATATAAATATTACAGCCCTATCCACTCATGCATTCCAGAGCAGTAATATAAAAGATAACTAAACTTAAATAAACTTAATAACTAAAATATAAATAAACTTTCATTAGTTAAGCAAAGCCAACAGAAGGCTGTACTCTATCTTCAGGACATACAGAGGATTTCTTTCGGAAGATTGGACAGCAGCTACCACAAATGCTAGTGAAGAGTTTAGATAGACAGCTTCTGTTATTGTACAGAGGGACAAAGAGCTTGTTGTCTCGCGTTGCGTTTCATTCGGTGCAACTGGAATGATCGGTGCTCTGTATTGTTAGATACTGTTGTGACTTGGGTATCCAGAGATTGTTGAATAATTTGGAAAAGGGGGCAGGGACTCGCAGTAGGGTTGATATACAGTACCGGCCACTCCAAGTTTTTGTACTATAACTTGGGTTATTGTTGGTAAAAATCAAATTTCAAAAAGGCAATTTGTAGTGCAAATTGTGCTTAATAAAAGGAGATAATAATTCGTGCAAATAGGAGAGTTGTAATTCGCAGCGAACGAAAATTTGTCGTCCAGTACCGGCCAACTACTTAGTTACTAGATTTTAGCGAGATCTAGCTTTGGCTGGTATTGTAGGACCTTTCCTTACTCCTGTTAGCATAGATCCCAGGCCCTGCACCTTTCAATATCGTGAAGTAGCGTCGATGGAGAGCTGGAAGAAGCTATCAGGCTGCATTGTACTGCAAAAGTAGACTACACACCGAGCGCAGGCAAAAAGTGGACGCCCCACATTACTCGCCCCCCACAAGCGCAGCCTGCGCAGCGTCAAGCACGACGAGGGCAAAGCGAACCTTCCCCCGATTATCATTTCGTTCACTTTGTGATTCATTTTGCTCTGCCCACACGGTGCAAAGGCACTATTCTTCCTCTCGGGCGAATCTCATTAAGTACCGTCGCTGCCCGTGTGTAATTGCTCTTAATTTGCCGTAAACGCCCGAACAGACACTCGAGAATTTCATTCATCACCGCGTTCTCGCTTTCTTTCGATCTCCTCGAGCTTTAAACATTCCCCACATCTTTCGAAGCAGGAAGCTGCACTTCCCCAGGGGCGATTTGGCGCCTCTAGGCTAAACAAGGGTCGAGACAATTTTAAAATGAATTCAATATAACAATTCATATGACGAGTTGTTGCTAATTTTCGATATGAAAAAGAAGCGAATTGGTTTTAAAGTTGACCAGAACCTCTGTGTTTGGTGAAAGGGTTGCCCGTTGCCAAAGCAGTGCAGGTTTGAAAACTAGCCAGAGTCCAATGTGGTTCGCCGAAAGGGGAAGAATTGGACGTGGACGAAAAATGGTCGCAATTAGATCGGAGCGAGTTGCGGAGTTGGACGGAATTGGAAAGTACAGGTACCGGATACCTTGCGGCATTCATGACCCCGTTGAGTCGCACTCTTCGAGAAAAGGTTAAATAACGCGCCGAGGAGTACGAGACACCGAGAGGCGATTTTTCTCGCCGACTGTTTGCAATGATTTCTCGAAATGACGGGCTATCTATTGGTGTCTCGTTCCACGGCCTGGCGCTTGTGGATCTCTTGCCATTCCGTTACCCGTGCAGCTCGATAGTGAAATGTCACCGTCAAGCAACGACGCCCGTATCCACTTACTGCGGTTTTCCTCGAGTTTTCGCCCGGGCACACCGTGAACGTGCAGAGTTACCTGTCGGCGCACTTGGTCGAGACGTCGCGTCGCGTCGGCGAGGTCGTTAAAGGGCTTTTCACGAGCAATACTGCGTTCACTTGGCCGTGGATGATCGTTGATCGGGAAGGGTGGACGTGCAGTGTGCAGGAACATTTTATTTCATTGTTTTTAATCATCGACGTGGCTGTTGGAAGAGATTGTACCTACTTTTGTTGAGGTAGCTCGAGTAGTCGACTTTTTTCATCTATCTACTTACTCAACTGTTCCTTAGCCCTAGACTATTAAACTACCCTGTTAGCAATGTTGTTACTAAACATAAATATCGCTTAAAATGAAACACAAGCTTTTTTCGTTAGTTATTCGGTGAGTTCCGAGGCACTGAATTTATGGCCGATGGTGAGCTGAGTCTTCAAAGTAGATGGGTACTCATTGTCAGTTTCGTCGAGCCACTCAGCCTTTCTCTGCTCATACACTTTTCATCTGTAAGAATTATTTCTCGTAGTACCTGTAACTCGCGGTGTCAGGAAAGAACCGTTTGCAGCGTACGATCCCCGTTGCGACGCCACTGGTACATATTTCGCACGTGTGACATCATTCGCGTGATGTAACCACGCGGCGAGGAACTCCCACACGCTCCGCGGACCGCGGACGTAACGCTGGCCGTTGTTAAACTTAAACGTACGCCCTGAACATAAGCGGTACGTGCACTTGACAATAGTAACCGGTCCAATGCAGTCCTCGTATCCTAACAATCGCTCTCCTTCGTTTCGTTATAAAATCCTTTTCAGTCCCAAGTATGTACTTACGATTGCACACTGCGGTGGACCTTACCCAGCCAGACAATTTACAGAAAATTTGCGTAAAGTTTATCAAATATCAAATCACGTAATGCAACAATGTTGTGCGCTTTGTGAGTGCTCACCTTGGCGTTAAATTTAGGACATGTAATGATTCAATTAGAACAGAAAATATTGTAGCAATCTTTATACACTCGATGAGGATATTCTGTTCAGGTCATATTTGAATCATATTTGAGTTATGACGTGCTGCTAATATTTACACAAAATTTACGTTCTCCCTACCTATCTCGTACCGTCCTTGCTCGCTTCCAGTGTCTCTCGCTCGCTCTCGTTCCATCTCGCTCTCGCCTTTGCCGGACAGGAGTGAGAAAAAAGTGGTGGGGATAGCGAAAAACGCACATCGTCTACACCAAACCGAGCCCATAAGGAGACAATACTGTACCTTATATTTGTGCAAAAGGGTCTAGCGGGATAAGCATAGTGAAAAGTGCCCTTGAACCGATTTTAGCTGGCAATGCACCTTTCAATAGTGTAGCACAGGAAAACATTGTACACCAAGTTTCAACCCCCTATCTCAACCAGGGGGGTAGTTATAAGGTAAATTCTAATTTTCGGTTTTTGCCATATTTTCCCTATTTAATGGTCAGCAAAAATTCTAAAAAAAATCTGTAATATTGTATACATGATTGTATATGATTGTGAATTTTTTCAGATTTTTTCGTTGCTACTGCTTCGTGTAAGAAATAAAAAACGCAAAAAAATGTCGAAAAATGCAGATTTCGTGTTGAAGTTTTCGAGCGACTAGATTTTTAATTTTACAGTAGTTAGATATTGACATGACTATTATCTACAATTTTTTTCATATTTTTCGGTAAGGTGCGCCATAGTTAAAAAATCAGAAAACGATATTTTCGAGATATTTCGCGTGAAAACGTGATAAGTACTTTCAATTTTTGCATTTCCGTCATACAGTGAATGCATTATATGATTTTTAATATCTCTATATTCGGCAGAGTAATATGTAAACGGAGGAAATCAAGTTAATATGATTAATTGGAAGTGAATACGCACCATATATCGTATGGTACGAAGGAATCATTCAGCGCCGCAGTTAGCGGATTGGTTAGAGTGTTAGGCCCGGTTCAGACGAGCGGTTTGCGGCAGTTTGCCGCTGCGGCGATCTGCCGCGCGCGTTTTAGCAGGACATAGATTTATATGAAGCAGTTCACACGGGACGCAAATTTCAGCGGTTACTAAGCGGCATGTTTGCGTTCGTTTTGACGAACGCACGACCCGCTTCGCCGCAGCTGAACGCTGCCGCAAAGCGGCGAAGCAGTACATTGTTTTATATACAAGCAATTCACACGAGCGTTTTGCGTTTATTTAACGCAAGAAAATGTCCGAACTAGATGTGGAAATATTTATCAGCGAAATAAAAAAATTTAGAGCCATATGGGATTCTAGTACCGAAGAATACCATAACAAAAATAAGAAGGAGAATGCGTGGGTACAAGTGTGCACCTCAATAAATCCCGATTTTGAAAATTTGCCCGCAAAAGATAAAACAGATTTTGGTAATTATAAATTCCACATATCTTTTATATTATACATACTGTAATATTATTATACATACTGAGAACTACATTAAACAATTATTTTAACATATGAACACATTACAATTTTAATAATAAGATTATACTAAACAATTAAATCATGTTATCTTGCCATGATACTTTCCCAATATCACTTACAAAATAGTTTGTGAATTCTTGTCGGATTTGGTTTAATTGTCGACCTCCTTGCACAATTACTGGCTCATGTTCTAATTCATAGAAACCTTCAATGGAATAAGTATCTTCTTCGTGGTAACCATCACGGTCCCGAACAAAGTTGTGTAGTACACAACAACATTTGACAATATCTATTGCAAACTGTAACTTAACATTCATTGCTTTATGAAAAATTCGCCATTTATTCGACAAAATGCCAAACGTGGACTCTACATATCTTCTAGCACGACTGAGTCGATAATTGAAAATTCTTTTCTCATGGGACAAAAATTTTCCACTGTAAGGCCTTAATATATGATTAGATAGCGAAAAAGCTTCATCTCCAACAAACATATAGGGCATAGTTGGACCATTTGTTCCGGGTAATGGTTTTCCAGGAGGAATACATAAAGAATTATTCTCTAATTTCTTATAAAATATAGAATTTTCAAATATGGTACTGTCCCCTTCCTTGCCTGGAGAACCAATATCGACATAGAGAAACCTATAGTTGGCATCAGCTATAGCAAACAGAACTATTGAAAAGAAATTTTTGTAATTGTAGTACGTGGAGCCACTCATCGTAGGTTTCGTTATACGTATATGTTTTCCATCAAGGACTCCTAAACAGTTTGGAAAATTTGTACGGTGTTCAAAATGTTTGGCTACTTCCAGCCACATATTATGTTCATTAAATTTTGGTATACATTCGTCTTTCATAATTGTCCAAATTGTTGAGCAGACTTTTCTTGTGATCAAACATAACGTTGATCGTCCAATTCTGAATGAATAGTGCAAGTCAATGAGGTTGCATCCACTTCCTAAGTACCTATACAAAAACTTTAAAATTAAACATTGTTCCAGGTTCACTTTTAATGAAAAAATGGAAAAACTTGAAAGATAATTACGCAAAAAATGTTAAAAAACAATTAAAATCTGGGAGTGCTGCCAAAGGGAGAAAATATATTTATGCACAGCAATTATCATTTTTAAATTCAGTACAAAGTTCACTAACAACAGAAAATAGTATAACGGAAGAAAATGAGAACGAAGAACAAATAGAAATGTCGAACCCATTCATTCAAATTCAAGAAGACCGTGCATCAAATGAAGAAATTAGAATTATTTTTTTCTATTTTTTATAGAAATGTGTTTATTTAGCCATATGAAAAATACATAACAATTTATAAAAATATGAATTCGTAGGTATAAACACAGCCGTACATTGGCACCTCGTTTCTTTGGCAACTTAAAAACAAAAAAAAACATCAGACCCATAGGGGTGCTCGTGCTTAAACGATATTAGGAACTATTTTTGCTTATCATTAATTTGTACCTATTATTGTGGTGATTATCTTAATTAATAATGCATTTATGATTGATTTTCCAGGAAAAACGGCCCTAAACCTAGAAGGTCGCTTTAGTATTAAAGGTATTCTTAATTATTGTTAAAACTAACTTATTCTAATTAAATTAATGGACTGTACAAAATATTTACATTGGCCATCGGGCCTTTGTTTTAATAAACGCTTTGTCTCCTAAGGATTGATGTCTATCAATTATTTTCTTTTGTCGTAGGTTCGCACCCCACCATGATCCAATTTTTTTTTTCACGTTATAAAAATTTTTCATATTTTTAAAATATTTTAGAAACATTTTTAAATGAATATCGTGTATTGTCATATAATCAACGATGAAAAAAATTTTATATCATGAAAAAAAAATTGGACCTCGGTGGGGTGCAAATCTACGACAAAAGAGAGTATGCAGCGGTTTTGGAGTCTAACACTCTAACCACTCCGCTAACTGCGGCGCTGAATGATTCTTTCGTACCATACGATATATGCTGCGTATACACTTCCAATCTCGAAAATATCGTATTCTGATTTTTTTAACTATGGCGCACCTTACCGAAAAATCTGAAAAAAATTGTAGATCATAGTCATGTCAATATCTAACTACTGTAAAATTAAAAATCTAGTCGCTCGAAATCTTCAACACGAAATCTGCATTTTTCGACATTCTTTTGCGTTTTTCATTTCTTACACTAAGCAGTTGCAACGAAAAAATCTGAAAAAATTCACAATCATATACAATCATGTCTACAATATTTCAAATTTTTTTTAGAATTTTTGCTGACCATTAAATAGGGAAAATATGGCAAAAACCGAAAATTCGAATTTACCCTATAACTACCCTCCGGGTTGAGATAGGGGGTTGAAACTTGGTGTACAATGTTTTCCTGTGCTACACTATTGAAAGGTGCATTGCCAGCTAAAATCGGTTCAAGGGCACTTTTCACTATGCTTATCCCGCTAGACCCTTTACCTACAGTTGTACATTGAAAAATAGGGATCATATTTGAATCACATTTGCAGCAATCAATGCAGCACACAATGATTACAAATTGACATCATCACTTTACATTATATTTACAACATATGTTTTAGTCATATTTAGTAAATTAGCATGAGTCTAACGATATAGCAATATTGATCAAACATGTAGTAAATGTATTGATTCATTGCATGATCAAGAATTTAACTCATGAAAGTCTAGCTGGGTTAGCTACTCTTGGTGAAAATTGTTTGCGATACTTTTTTCACGTCGCCCCTTAAACTTCTTCCATTTGAAAAGAAAATAATTCCTGTAAAACATGAAGTTGATCGGATAAGAGGAAGGACGTTTCTCATCGAACTTGAAAGTTTTTTATTTTTGTAACTCGGTAACAATATGAAATCAAAATATAAGATCACTTAAAAAATATTCATGACCTCCAAAACTCAAAAACTAACCTTCAGAAAAAGCTTTTTACGTTGGCATTATATTTATCTTGTCAAACGGTAGTAACTTTCGTCTAAGAAATTTTTCCATATATACGCAAATGAGGAAGATATACACTAGATATAATAAATATACTATAACTTTTAGTGTTAGTTAATGTTAGTCTTAATACAAGAAAGTAGGTTTAGAACTGAAAAGGCATATGTAGAGGAGTAAAAAATGAAAGTATTTTTTTTCCGTCGAAATACTATATACGTCTTTTAATAGTGCCTGTTTTTTTAATCCGGAATCTATTTCCTATGTGTGGAAACACTTTGCAATATAGATATATTGTTTTCCTCCTCATTTTTTGTCAATAACTGATTGTATTCCTCCGTAACTTTAACACCACGCTCAGCAATGTCATTAACCACTTTCAATCCTTGAACGATGTTCAATTCGTATATAAAATCGTTCTCATCTTCCCACAAATCAGGATCTATTGTTAAAAATTCAGGGGATTGAGAATCTTCCGAAATTTTTTTTTAATCTTAAGTACGCATAGAGTTTTTGCAAAAACTGCAAGTCTTGGCTGGCATTATATCTCGAATCCACGGTTTTATATAAACACTGGCGAGAAAGACATAGATATCACGAATTCCAGTTTCTTCTAAATATACTTTCAAGCAATATAAAGCTTTTGACATTCACCGAGCGTGGTGGGAAGCTTCCGGGGCTCGAAAACTTATATTTTTTGGTGGAGTCCCACCCAGGAAAATAATTATTAACTGCAAAAATTCTTTATAATCTTCCCTAGGTTGCTGCTGTTCTCTTTGTAAAACGTCTATTGAAAATTGGATTGTTTCTTAAATGACTGTATCTTCAATTGTTTGACGGACATGTTCGGTTTCAATTGCGGGTGGTCCAAGCATTTTGAAATTTTTTAAATAGTGGAACATTTGGACCGGAAGACCGAAACATTTTTTCTTTAACCCTTTCGCGCACAGTGTGACGTATACGTCACATCATTTTCAGACGTATAAAAAAAATCGATAGTCAATAATTTTAGGTTCCAAAACGGTTCAGTTCTCTAAATAGCTCCGAGATGCAAGCCACTGATGCGTTTACCGCTGTAAATAATGTTTACGGTAACCATGGAAACGTCTCTGGCGAATACATGTTGGACATTTTTCGATAACCTGGAACGTTGCTCTTGTTTTCTTTAAACAGTTGAGAGTAAAATTATTTCTTTTTTTACATTTTATTTGCTAGATACGTGTAAATTAATTGTTATACTAAAAGAATAATGCTTGTAAAGTTTGATTTATGAAAAAAATCACTTTTTAACCAGTACACGCCCAGTGTGACGTATACCTCATATCTAGAAAATCATATTTCGACCGACTTTTTGGGGAAAACAACGATGAAGTGCATGTATTGGGACCATTTTTCAGTTAACTAATCGCAAGAAATCATTCTTTTTCCGCCGAGAAAATTGTCTGATCGTTAAAGGGATAAAAACAGTTTGTGAAATAATTTCATATACATATATGGTGTCTGCAGGGCAAATATAAAATTTCTCTCTTTAATTTTTGTTGAAGAAGAACGCAGGCTCGTTGGTAGCGTCCAGTATTTGTGGCCGTAGTCTCACAACAAAATGCACTTGCACTTTGTCGGATAATCTCCATTCTTCTAACAAATGATACCTACACTGCGTTGCATATAAGAGCATACCAACGGCCCTACCGATTTACGACCGATCTGCGCAGCTCCCATGGATCTGACACACGCGATTAGTCGTAGCACTTTCCCTGCCGGTTAACTACCAATCAACAGTGTATCCCTGCGCTAAACCAGTATGCTCTAATGTGGAACGCAGTATACATCGCAGAAGCTTGGTCGTCTCCCAGCAATTTTTCCACAGTCTGCAACTGATCACCACTGGCAGTCTTTCGACCTTTTCTGTTTCTTTTAAATTCTCTTTTTAAAACTGCATCGAGCTCGCATTCATACTAACTGATTCATATCGACATGAGATCATCAAAACTCTATAACATATGTACATAATCTAGTAGTCTAGTCGGTGCCGAAAGTTGTACATACATATGTGATATTTCGGCGCTGTTACGGACCAGTTAGAGTGAAATAGTCTTATTTTGTACAAATTAAACTTCAATGCACATATGGACAAAACTTAATATTAAATAAGTAAGAAATCATAATACTCTCTAAAATATAAAAGATTTCATTTAAATTTTCAGAAACACGCTACTCTTAACATGTAGCGTGCTCTTACTCCTATTTTAAAACTTCGCATTCGACGTGCCACGTCTTCCCGACGGACGTTCAATCGATCTTAAATTTTTTTAGAAATTATTTTTTCATGAAATGAAACAACTTTAGGGAGCGGCGTGCTAAGAATTTTATGGTCAAAAAATTTCCTGCACCTGGATCGAATTTCAAAGCACAAGATAAATCATTTATAAAAGTCAGCTGCCATTAATTTGCCATACGAAAGCTTGCAAAGGGGTAAGACATGGATCGAAGAGTATGTATTTATTTCTATCCTTGATAAATAATTTCAACTGTTAATGGAATCGTAAAAGTCTTTTTGCTGGATCGACACGATGAATGCATTCAGGGGATTTATGTTTTATTTGTAACTGGGTTTGTCGTTCCTTCGCAAGCTGTTTCGAAATTCAGTACGCAAAAGTTATCGAACAGCTTAAAATTGTTCTAGGTATGTATCTACCTTCTGAACAACTCGATCTTCGCGACTTTCTTTTAGTAATTAATTCTTTCCTCTCTGTTACTACTCAGGAGTGTTTCTTTCCCCGCGCAGAACCACGGAGATATTTTGAATGATCGCGATAAGATAGCATCCTGCACAATAAATAACATTGTTGCTCTATTTCGCCCCGTTTCCATCGCCTGGGCAGTTTCAAACAGAAAAAATAAAAGGGAATAATGCCGTGGCTACGCCGCTGCGCGACGATCAAGCCGCCTCTTTATTTACAGTTCCGCGAATAGAACGCGTGTAGTACCTACCTATTCCGAAAGGATGCCTGGGATGGTCGCGGCGCGACCACGTTGTGCCATTGAGGAGTTACACTTAATTGTAGGACGCCAGTTCGATCGAGACTCTTATCTTTGCTAACGTAAGAGATACATAGAGCACATAACAGATAAGATTACTCTGCAGTTCTTATCTCCGCTCTGCGACGCGACGGTTGTGCGAGCTGACTGTGGTGGATACTTAATTGTCTCTGTCCTGTTAATAAAAGAAAGCCAACTGTTTTTAATAAAGATCTAAATATTCGAATGCCCCGCCCATAGGTATATGTATATTGTAGGTATTGCTCGCGTATTGGGTGACACTTGATTCGAACCGAATCTTCTATTCAGCTGTCCGTTGTGACACACAGTACCTAGGTTACTGTAAGTTGGTCGAGGAAAGGTGTCTAGTTCTTGATCTAGTCGGGTTTGTAACAGTGAGGGAAGCGTAACGGAACTGAAAGTGTGGAACTTATCTTGCTCTGTCAAGGACACCTATTCCTCAGCGAAACGGTTGCACCTGTTACTCTTCTGGGTATTTAGGTTTAGAGGGATGGAAGTTGCAAGAGGAGTGTGCTGATGCGCGACTAATGTGCGTCTGCTATGTTTCAGGGGCGCCCTTTCGAAGGGTAACACAGAAGTGAGTTGTTGGTCCGATTGGCAAGATGACGACCGACATCTCGGTGGTGCGCGGGGGTTGGGACCCCACGTTACAACAAGAGATCGTCGATGAGTACGAATACGACGGGGGAAACTCGAGTTCGAGGCTCTTCGAACGATCACGAATCAAGGCGCTAGCTGGTACGCGCCCTTTGCCCCCTCCTCTCCAACCCTTTCGCGGTCTAATTGCCTCCCTCAATCAGCAGACCTTAATAATGCTAAAGTAATAATAATACTTAATAGTCCGTTCTCCAACCGGAGAAGTAGCGGGCTTGTGCCCGCTACTATGACGCTTGCTGTCTCAACTAATCGTAATCGAAATGTGAAATACTCACTGCCTAGGAAATTAAGCGAAGCGGTGCAACTATTATTGCCACATCCTTTGATATACCTATGTAGATATCGCTCTGATAAGTTTGCTACTTTTTAAAGTCTCTCTGCTCTTGGAAGGAAATTCTTGGTGACGCTTTTGTGGATAAGATGCGACGTTGTATGCAACCGTGCAACTGTGCAGCTGTGCGACAACGCGCACATATAAGAAACCGATGTTCCCGAAATGATTAAACTGTTAATCTAATGTCGTGTTTACTTCGAGAGGTAAAATAAAACTAGAGGGACCAAATAATAAGAAGCAGATTTAAAGAGCACCTATTCACTATTCAGTGACACTTTACCTGACCCTTCGTTGGATATTAATTTAATCGTTGATTATTTCTCTGGAAACCAGGTGAACGTGAATTGGTACAAAAGAAGACCTTCCAGAAATGGGTAAACTCCCACTTGGTTCGGTGTTCCTGCCGAATCGGCGACCTGTACGTCGACCTCCGGGACGGAAAGATGCTGATAAAGCTGCTCGAAATCCTCTCCGGGGAGCGGTTGCCGCGACCGACGAAGGGAAAAATGCGAATCCACTGTTTGG